>JACGCM010002082.1:0-2668262 GCA_014058105.1 Kingdonia uniflora | reverse complement strand
GCTCGTTTCACAACGCTCAAATGACATGAAGACAATTAACAACAATACAGACTGCTCTCGAGGCTCTACAAAATACTCAGCAGGCACCACTAACGAGTGGTCACGATTAATGCTGAAAAACGTACGTTTCCACAAGGGAAAGGTGGGGGCCCGAGGAGTTATTTCCAGGGATCATCAGCATGAACTACAACCCTCTATCATTGAGGAGGAGAAGTTCAATCTGAAGCCACCAAGGCGTCGAATACCTGCCTGCCAGGAGGGCAGAGCATCGACTCAGCAACAAATCTAGCATGAGATTGTGTGAGTGAGGTACTGGTACTCATCATCCATACCCTCTCACACAGCGATTCAACCACACGTCATTATGTCACGAAAGAACATATAGACCAAATGTAGAAGCCTAACTTCTTAAGGAGAGGAAGTTGGCTCTTACATCACGGGTTTAAATCTTTAAGCAAAGGAATACAAGTACGTTATCTAAATTAGAGTGATCAATAGACAATATACTTGCACGGAGGCCTGGAATGTGACTCTTCATGACCTCTGATGATAATTTTTAAGAGTGTTATATTTTTGTCGAGTAGTCGAAGGTTCGAGTGCTAGATTTTATAGGGTGATCGAAGGTAAACTAGAAAGGGACTGGGAAGAATTTTTGTAACCTCTTTGGTTCCCCATCTCTCCTAATTTAGAACATAGGAAGGGCGGAGTCACCAAGTTAGGTCAGATTACAAGGGTACCATCCGGATATTCTGGCGGGGGTATGGGCGCAAGAAATGTTAGAACTGTCACTGTAACAGTTGTTGGGTCTATCTCTGTACTTTGATACTGTAGCAGTGGTTGGGCCTGTCACTGTAGTTGTAAGGACCAACAATACGCCATCTTGTCTAGTGAGCTGGCTGTCTGGCCATCATACTTTGCGACATGTGCGGATATGATTGAAGTATTTCTGCTGTGATTAGAGTCCGTCCTAGAGGCTTTGTCTTCGATGATCTTTGGGAGGCTTGCTTGTTGATTGACTGGACTTCAAGACGTTCAGGGGGCTTCAAAGTAGAATTTGAGAATCTGTTTGGGGTAGAAGGCTTGCGAGTAGGCTAATACACCAACGGATTAAGGAGTTGATCGAAGCACAAGTTCTGGGTACAACCAACGACATTACCAGGTACAAGAAGTCCGATTGCCAAATAACTATTGGACGTGGAAATACTAAAATTTCCATACTACAAAATTTGAAAATACAAAGATACTAACCTGAGGAAATATATTCAACAGTACCGTGATTCATGGGGTTATACTTAATCTCGACCATATCATTTTCCGTCTATTCGCTACCAGTTTGCAGGAAAACCATTACGATGGTTCCATTCTCTTCATGAAGATTTATATACACATTTGATTAGCTACAGAAGCAGTTCATCAAAGACATATGCTCATAATAGGGACAAAGAAGAGAATTTGTATTCTCTAATCTATCTCAAATAGTCAAACGAAGTGAAATGAGGCTTTTGCAAAAAAATTCTGGAGCTTACGTGAAAAGTGGATAACCTCGACCAGAAGATAGCTGTACTACTTTTACCAACACACTCCAGCTCGATTGCAAGGCCAAGGAGTATCTTTTCTCAAAAACCTACGACCTTGGAGGATATGATCACCAAGGTCAATAGTTATGTAGACCTGGAAAGGATGATGTATGAGCGTAAGAAATATACTAAATCCGTCCTCTCCACCAAAGGTCCTTCAATAAATCAAAACACCGAATAAAAGAAGGAACAGGAAAATAAGAAGCACACCAAGGGCAATACTGGCTATCCAAGGAAAGGCGGTCCACCAAATAAACCATCCTCCCAAAATGATCGTCCAAATCTTCTCAATTTTTCCAATGCTGTTAAAAGACACGCTCTACCGCGTCTTCCAACCGCTGAAACCAATCGATAGCCGCCCGTACTGCCAGCATCATAAGGTAAGCCATCATTCTACTAACATGGTTATGCTTTGCAGAGGATCCTCAAATACATTTTTAAAGAGGAACGGATGCTCGAGTATATAGTCGACATAGAATCGTATAAGAATGACAGCATAAAAAAGCAGCTTGAAGTTACTCCAGTTAATAATCAAATTGAGGAGAAGCATCTCTACTATATGCACCACTGCAACATGATCGAATTCAACCAAATCACCATCTCAAACAAATCTAAGCGCTGGAGATTATCAAAATGCTGCGATCTTACACCACACGACAAGAAGCCAAACTTCTCCCTGAGTAGAGCAATCGCCGGCTTGGGATTTTAATCGAAGATTGTGATACCAGCCATGTCAAATTTCCGCATCACGATGCATTAGTAATAATGCTAAAATGATGAAGTTTTTCATGCACACAATGATGATTGATACTAGAAGCGGTATTGAAATTCTTTTTCAAAGCACTATCTACCAAATGGGTTTGACCGACCAAGTTATTCAGAGCGGCGCCAATATCAGTGGCTTCAATGGTTCTAGAGAGGAGCGGGTAGGCAAGATCATCATACCTATCACTGTAGGACCAACCACCATCGACGTCATTTCCTATGTCATCAACGGCAAATCTCATTTTCTCAGGATTATGGGCCACTGCTGGATTTACAACATGGAAGCAATCGCTTCTACCTATTATCAGGCACTCCGATTCAAACACGATAATGGCACTTATGAGATCAGGGGTAGTCAGAAGCTCTCTCGGGCTTGTGAACATACTGTCTTTGCTATCATAGATACTTTCGACAGATTTGTTGTATAGCAATTACAGGGAGCTGATCACCTCAACGATTAAACTTTCACGGAGGAGCCTACAGAATATATCGACCTCGATGGACCTGGCCGAGATACTTTCATTGGTACTAGGCTAGTTTAACATAAAAAAGATGCTCTCATTAAGTTTTTGCAACTCAATCGTGATGTTTTCGTGTGATCTTTCAGAAAAATGCCTAGAGTCGATCCAGCCAAGGTATGCCACAAACTATTCATCAACATCAATGCCAAAGTGGCCAAACAGAAATAGCGATGACTATCGCCGCATCTTCGAGATGAAGTTAATACCAAGATCGAGAAATTGATCAAAGTAGGATTTATTCGAGAAGCCAAATATCTTGACTGGGTATCCAATATTGTCGCTGTACCAAAGAAAAACGGAAAAGTCCGAGTTTGCGTCGATATTACCAATCTGAACAAACATACTCCAAAGTATAGTTTCCCTATTCTAAACATATATCAGATCCACAATTCTATAGCAGGCCATGATCTTCTATCAATGATGGGCACTACTTCGGGGTACAATCAGATTCTGCTTCTGGAAGAAGATCAAGAAAATACTACTTTCATCACTTACAGTGGTCTTTATTACTACAAAGTCATGCCCTTTAGAATCAAAAACATAGGAGCCACATATCAAAGGCTGATGACTACTATGTTCATAACACATGTAGGGAAAGTCATTGAAGTCTACATCGACAATCTCTTTTGCAAAAGCGTACAGTTATATTCAACATTCTTTGATCTTATAGAATGCATCTCAACCCCGATAAATACCAATTCAGGGTCCATTTTGACCGATTCTCATGTCATCTTATCAGAAAAAAGGGGATTGAGGCCGAGCAGATCATATTTGAGATCTCCTCAACATGCCTTCTCCAAGAACAACAAAAGACATTTAGAAACTTGTCGGCAAGATTGCCGCTATCAACTGTCTCGTGCCAAAATCCTTAGACCGCTGTCATTGGCTATTCCTGTTACTCCGCGGTTATACTAAATATGGAAAAGTTCAGCCAAACACAGAGGGTATATGGACACCAGAATGCGAAGCAGCTTTTCAGGACCATAAAACTTACTTGGGGAGGTCTCCCATAATGAGCACCCCAATAGATAATGAGGAACTGATTATCTATCTAGAAGTCACTGATACTTCACTCAGCTCAGTTCTTATCTGCCTTGAAGGGAATGTCGAAAAAACCATTTACTTCATCAGTAAAACCCTCACTCTAGTAGAAACGTGGTATTCTAAAATTGAGAAAAAATTTCTCACTCTTATCTACCCTTCACAGAAACTCAAGCACTACTTTCAAGCTCATTCAGTCAAAGTCATTACGAACTATCCACTTCGAGAGGATCTATCCAAGAAAGAAAAATCAAGAAGAGTGCAGCAGTGGTCGGTCAGTTTGAGAGAACATAATATCAAGTTTGAGCAGTGTTATTTCGAAAAGGGTTAGGCCGTTGCAGATTTTCTTGTAGATTTTCCAGTGGAAGATCTCGAGTGGGAAGAACGCGATCCTAGCCTTACAGAAAAAAATCCTGAAGATCCACCCCCATAACCTTTGACGAGCAAGCTGAATGGATTGTAACAAAAGGGTGGAGACTTCTCACAGATGGATCAGCAGGACCCGCATGGCCAGTAATCGGAATCGTATTGATTGCCCCTTCCAATGACAAAATTGAGAAATTGATCCGCCTGGATTTTGAAGCCTCAAATAATATCACCAATACGAAGCTCTCATTCATGGATTCGATCTTGCTCTTGAGATCGAAGTCTCTGACCTCTCCGTTTATACAGATCTGCTACTTATCGTCCACCACTACTCTGAGAAATATAAGAAGAATGGGAAGATGATAGAATATGCAGCCTTCGTCGCAGATAGAATGAGCAAGTTTGCGAAAGCAACTCTCAATTATCTTCCTCGAGGTGAGAACAGACACATCAATTCCTTGGCATATCAGGCTGGGGTCTTGGGTACAGAAGTTTGATATTTCTAGATCGAAATAGTTTCAAACCCCCAACATTGATCGTATTTTAGTTTGTACGATCAACACTGGGGGTGAAAAAGGGGGAGACGACAATTGCTGAAAGCCTTTCTTAGCCTACCTCGGCGTCGACAACTGTTATAATGGATCTCTTCCAGAGGATCCAAAAGGGAACCGACAGTTGATCAATAATTCAAGGCACTACACAAATCAGAATGGTACACTATACCATCTTTCCATCACAGGGCCTTATCTTAAATGCCTCTCTAAATCCAAAGCAGTGGAAATGCTTCTCAAATTACATGAAGGGACTTGTAGCTCCCATACCACAGGTCAATCACTAGCAAATAAAGCTATTATACAGGGAGTATTCTTGCCCGGTATGCGCATGTAAGCAGAAGAGTACTTACACAGATGCGATACCTACCAACGGCATAGGCACATGATACGTACCCCTGCGCTCAAACTCTATGCAAGAAAGGTGTTTTGGCCATTCGACAGATGGGCACTTGATCTCGTCGACAAATTCCATAACTCTCCAGGTAATCGCCATCACCTCCTCATAGCTAGCGATTATTTTACAAAATGGGTAGAAGCAGATCCTCTATACCAAACAAAAGAAGAAGAGGTCATCTCTTTTATCAAGGAATACATCATTACAGAGTTTGAGTGCCCCCACCTAATTCATATCGATAATGGGCCACAATTTGTTGGGGAAAAGATCGTATCATTCCTCAGCCAACAAAATATCATCCACTCACCATCCAATCTTTACTATCCTCAAGGCAATGGCCAAGCTGAAATCACCAACAAAACCATCGTTGATGGAATCAAAAAACGATTTTACTCATAAAAAAAAGGGAATTGGGCTCGCGAACTGCCTTATGTCCTATGGGCATATCGTACCATAACACGAACGTCAATAGGATGTACTCCATTCCTCCTTGTCTATGGCACTGAGGCCATCATTCCTTTTGAATATCATCACCCAGTTCGAGATCGCGAGCTGACTGATGAGGAAAACGAGTTCGAGTTGGCTTGCAACCACCATATGTTTGATAAAGCCAAGGAACGTGCCATCGCTAACCTCGGCCAATTTCATCATATGTTAGCCAGATCATACAACAACCGATCCTGACATCTTACCTTCTAAATCGACGATCTTGTCCTTAAAGAAATTCCTCAACATCGCAAAGAGCCTCACGCTGGAAAATTAGCCAACAACTAGGAGGGTCCATTCATTATCACAGGTTTCTTAATCCTAGGATCATATCATCTCATGACAGAAGAGGGAATCCCTATTTCAAATCCTTGAAACACTAGGCGACTGAAACGGTACTATCGTTAAGCATCTTACTACTCCATTTCTTTTTCTCACTTTTTCTTTTTCAATTCCTAAAGTGAGATGCTCATCCCCATCTAATGTAAATTCTAAACTTATCAATGAAACTTCCAAGTTTTTCATAACATCTCTCTACTTACGTAGATTCAACCCCTTTATGTAGATTAGAGCATAGATAATACTAGCTTTCCATCGATCTAATACCAGTTAAATCAAGGATAACACTTGGTTTGGCTTACTCTACTAAATCTTTACGATCGAAGCAAGTGTAGAAACTTATTTTATCAAAGACTCTACCAAACAAGAGATAAGGCAAAGGTCATACTAGTCTTCATATTTTTCAACTTGTTTGGGTCATTATATAGAATAGAGCATAGATAACAATAGCTTTCCATCGATCTAATACGAATTAAATCAAGGATAACACTTGGTTTGGCTGACTCTACTAAATCTCTGCGATTGAGGCGAGTGTAGAAACTTGTCTTATATCAAAGATTCTAACAGACATAAGATATGGCAAAGATAATACTAGCCTTCATCTCTTTCATTATGTCTGCGACATTCTTTCAGTTGAATCAAAAGTTATTTGATTCGACTAACTCAACCCACCTCTGCTATTGGAACATGTGTAAAAACTTGATCCATATCAAAGATCCCACCAGACACAAGATAAAGCAAAGGTCATACTAGCTTTCATCCATTTTAATATGCTTGCGACAGATACAATTTATTTTTAGGTTGAATTTATTTTACAAGGGATTCTTTCTTGCCGATGAGGTGTCAGTAGTGCTTCCCCCGTCAGCAAGAGATTGGACTTTCAATTCACAGATTACAACAGCTGTACCCTGCTTTATCATCTCAGAAGATCGAGGACCTAAATGGGTTTCCATAAAGAACATACAGTTCCCCCGATCTATATTCACTCCACAAATGCATCCCTTATCCGACAGACTTTTGAATAAGGTATCTTATTCTAACTCAAGAATTTTTATTTCCTCTGCAAAATATGCAACAATCAACTTTAACAGGTCAGAAATGGATACAATGGATACGACCATCATTGCGAATTTTGATATCAAATTCACGAGGCGTGCCTCCAAATTAGCATACATTTTTTCTGATGGATCAGCTCCATGTCTAACCGAGAATCAATATATATTTTTTCCTCCAATTTCTTCACATATTTGGCTGATTTAGCCAAATTCTTGGCCTCTAGGTCCATCACCTGAGCACGAAGTCTCTTTATTCCTGCCTTCAACACTTCCCTAACCGGAATATCCTTCAATAAGTCATCTTTCTTCTTCATCAACATCTTTTTTGCCCAGATTTCCCCTTCCAGGTTTTTCTCCCTGATTAGAGAAGCATCTAACTTCTGCAGGCATTCCTTTAAGCTTGTATTACCTCTCTGCACATGTCCTTGTATTCGAGCTACATCACCTTCCGGCTCTCTAATTCGTCCTGATAAACTCGCTACATCTCCTCGAACTAGAGGAATTTGAACATCCCATTTACTCCCCCTCAAGCGCTCTCCAGCTTCTGTTTCTTGGCACGTGCGTTGGCCTGCGCCAGTTCGGCCTTTAATCGAGCCACTATCTCATTATGATCATTACATCTTTGTTGCATCTCCCAAAATTCCATATCCTTCACAGGTAAAACTATATGCAAGTGTTCCACTACAGCCTCTGAGGCTAATAGATTCTTTCGAGCTACTCTCAGCTCGTCATTTTTTCCACCAATATCCACTTCAGTCGTTCCAACTAACTTCTAAAATTTTGGAGATTAGCCCAAAAATGCTCTTCTGATCTTTCTAGCGCCTGAATACAATACTGAGCCATTTCAACCACGCTATTTTTTAACATCAGAATGTCAATCCGATTCTAAAGTTTTGCAGCATATTCCTTCATCTCCGCAAGCCCTTTTGACCCTTTGCCGATCAATGCATCTATCTCCTCGAGCTTGCGACTGAGTTCGACAACAACCTAGCTTGCCTCAACATATTTAAAGTATACTTTTACGTGTTGGTCTTCTCTATCCTCACTCGTTCCCTTATCCTATCAAATTCCTCTACAAATTCTCGGTTACATTGGAGCGCATCATCTTCGAACGAGCGAACTGAATCCAATTCGACCTACATAATATAAATATATTATATACAGTTCGATCAACACACACTTATACATATCTTATTTTTTAAAAGTATCCGATTTCTAGCATCTACTGTGTACAACAACTTTTAGACTTAAGGTCGAAGTACCAACTCAGCAAAACACTTTATGACAGGAATTTCAGTATCTCAGGTACACCTTTTTTATATGCCATTGTCTACATTTTTTTATATAACGTATAAGCCAAGAGGACTTTTTTGATCTAACCTGCAGCCCCGCTTGCCAAGACAGCAAGGATGTAGAAATCTTTTTCACCCTAGTAAGCTCAATCTTTAGGTCTTTTATCCTGAGATTGATTTCTTTATATGCCTACAAGAAAATTACGGATGAACTCAGATTGTGAGTCTATTAAATATACATAATCTAACAGTTTATGATATCTGTCGAATATGTTCATACAAATTCATTTCCATCCTTTCCCTACCCTACTTGTTCCATCTCACCCACGAGGTGTTTGGTGTCGTCCCCTTGATTGTCAATCACAATCTGGCGGGAGACACCATCTAACCCATCCATAACTCCCACCGCGACCTCATCTATCCTTACTTTATCTTCCTCCTCAATGTAGGTATCCGCCTTAATGGCATCCACCTCCTCCTCTGAGTAACCCTTTGACATCAGATGGCGCCAAAGCCTGTCGCGCTCTTCGGCCATCTCCTCCAACTTGGCTCTCGCCTCCACCTGTAACTGCCCAATTACTACGGCATAAGAGATCTTCAGAGCCTCAAACATCATTGCATCATTAACAACATCAGTTTTTGCTCGTGATAACTTTGTCTCAAGCTCGATCTTTATCTTCTTCAACTCTGACTTATCTTCTTCAACTCCCAGCCAGAGCCCTTTTACTAACCGAGCAGCCTGTATAAAACATATCGACCTCAACATCAGCTCGGTATTCAATAAATATATTTCATATAATCAAAATACACTTACCATCTTGCTCGTATCTTCCTCTCCGTGAAGGGCCGCAAACCTGGCCCTTTCTTCTACCTCTTTAAGGTCGTTAGGCACAGCAAGTCACTCTTCGGTGACCTCTCACCAGACTTCTCCAAAGATACGACCCTCCTCATTTTCACTTTAGATGACTCACCACTTCCAGTGGTACCAAAGGCTGCCATAGACTTTAAGATCTATTTTTTCGGATATTTTTGAGCTATCTGGCTTGACATGATTGGTACAGGCTGAACTGACCGAACTCTCTATTTCAGAGGTCTTAACCGAGTGAGTTTAAGCTTCCATACCATTTCCTCTCTTTTTTCCTTCGTCGACTCCCGCCATCAACCTAATTGACTGAGCATTTTTTATCTTTTTCGACGTAATATCAACTCTCTTCTTTCTGCTGAGACCTAGTCCTTCCAATACAAATTCAAGCTCTGCCTCCTCCTTAGCAACCTCATCCAACAATGATACTTTCCTCTTGACTTGGGATTTCACACCTGCAATACACAACATCACTTCATTATCAACCGCAAGTATCAGTTGAAGTATATCAATATATTATCTATGCATGGCAGTACTTACTTTGTTTTACAGTTCTAAACTGAAGATCCAGAGGTTCTTCATGATCTCTCTGAAGGCAATTACCCTTCACCCATATGACGTTGTCATTCCAAGTTTGACCTGCTGAATTCAGATCGAAGAAACGAGACCGAGATACGCTAGCACAGAAATATGTCCCACCACTAGCACTATAATTCTTCACCCCATAGAATTGCAGCACATCTTCCAGAGATATACTCCTCTCTTTCCCCTTGTTCTCCCACATCTCATTCAGATGATCGCATACATTTATTACCTCCCACATGTTCCCATTCAATTGAACAAGGCATGCACCAATTGCATTCATGATCCCCTTTGCCAAATTGATCAAAGGAAGACTCAACCCGTAATTTAATTGAGACAGGTAACATAAAAAATCTTCATCAAGGTCACTCCGAACACCCCAATCAAAGTATTCTAACGATATCGATTCGTCTATACCCCTATCTCATTTTTCCACTTTTAAATCGCCCAAATGATAAAAATATTCTACCCCCGCCGCTACTGTACAACCCCTAAAGTGCCTACCGGCATACTCTACTCAATTACCCCATGTCCCTCCTACACTGGCCTTGGCCTTGTAGAATTCTCTAAAGGGATCCGAACAAGGAGGATAGGATATCAATTGACCAGGAAAACCTAGAAATTGTTCTAATCCTACTTAAACCTCACCATCAGACTCCATCGTCCGACCGGAGGTCGACACCTCATTAGCAGGTACACATCCCATATCAACAACGTTTTCTACAGGCAAATTTATGACCTACATAATTGCCTCACACACTTGACCTACATAAAAGTTCAGGTATCTACCATTACTTCGTATAAATCGTTCATAAACGTTCATCATATATCTTTAATATATTCTGTGTATATACACAATACAGTTATTGCCATATGGTTGATGTTAAGATTTACTTCAAAATAAAAATGATTATGATTTGCACAAACACATATATATCGCACACGTCTCTACTAACCATCAGAATCCGAGTAGGAATTCGTAGTAGTGCCGAGTCCCTCCCTCACAACACTACTGTATAGCCACCTGTGTAATCTAGTATCTGTTACTCTCCTCGACTGTTGATCGCCCTCAAATAACTCCTTATCGAGTCCTCTACAATTTATTTGCGCCCCTCAGTCTGTGCTATCTAAATTTTTAGAAGTTGAAAAATGTTTGAATGATGACGAAGAAGAACTATTTATCCTTTCTCTCTCTAGTGGCTGGCATTAATTATGCCTCGCACGACCCGTCCTCAGTTTTGGAACTGAGGCATCCTTTCCCCTATCAATGTCAGACGCCTTGTACCTTTTCAATAAAATAGACTTTCCATCATTACCCCTCCCCTCATATTTTAACATATTCTTCTATCCTGTCTCCATATCTTTTTTTGACCTCTCACACTCATAACGATTCACACTACGCGTTATCGAATTTCTCAGCTTTACATACAAAATAAAACTATAAGCTTATGCATTTCCTCCTTGTTGCAACATACTTATAGCAGAGTGACATCATTTTTAAAGCTAACAAAATTTTCTAAAGTATTCAAAATATTTATCGCAATAGTTTTCAAATGGCATTTGCAACTGTAGAGGATCCCATTTATTTGCATTATTTTCTATTCACATTTAACAAACTTATTTTTATGATAAATGCATTTTACAACACCATATCTGAAATAGACTTAATAACCTAGACACAACATCCGATCATGTCACTACTCAGTCATCCATCTTCAAATTCAATCTTGACCTCAGCAATTAATTTAACCATTTCTTCTCGAGCTGCAGGGTCCAGCACCAACACACGAAAGCATACCTCATAGAAATACCGGGCATACTCACGTTTCCTACTATTTATATCTAATCCTTCGAGCTGACACTCCCTCACTGGTAGCTCAGTATCGAAACCAAACGCACCAAAAATCCTTTCCCGCACTTCAGCCATCTTTATAGCCAATCGTCCTTCCGCGGTGTACCAAATCTTCTAAGATTGAGTCTGTACCATCCTAACCTCTTCTCCACATTCACAAATCTTCCTACCCTTTTAGTTATATATATACGACATTCAAACTGCCCCCCTCAAAATGACGTGCATTTTACCTTGTATCACGCAAAAGAAAACCCAAGAATCATGGGAAAAATATTTACACTTATCTCTTCCTTCGAGCTTATTCGTTATATTACTTTCTAGGTCGAACATTTTCTGTCTAGATTTCTTATTTCGTAAAACTCTATTAGATCGAATTTGTAAAGTACAAAAATCTTCAACACTTTTTCGCCTCTACTATTTTCAACACACATACACGTTGTACTTACATCACAATATTTTTAAAGCTCAATTTCTATATACTTTATATATACAACATAGGTGATCAAATGTCCAATTTTATTCATATTAAAAACTGTTACACACATGTTTACAGATAGCAAGTCTTTCAATAATCGATATCAGATATGTACAAAATACATCAATCTGTCCAACACAACCTTTAGGTACTTTACAGATAACAAGTCTTTCCAATGCTTTTCTATGTAATAGGTCATTCAAATATGCTTGAACTTCAAGTCTCTCAGTTCGTCCCGCTTCTGTAATCTTTCACCCTGATACAAAGAAGACATTGGATCCAAGAGAGAGCTACCCTTGCATGAGTCTGGTCGAAGACCAATGGAACTTCAAATAGAAACTATGCATGCAGTAGCCTCAGTGCTAGCCCCAATCTTACAGCCTACAGGTCTTTTTTGCAGAAAAACGTGATGGAAATGCAGAAGCAGACCACCACTATTTGCCTCCCTACTCCACTACTACCACCGCATCTCCTATAACCACCACCCCCGAAGAGTTGGTAGGAAAGAAGAGGGCCCGACCCTAGAATCCATGGCGATATAATAAATCAGCATAACTGCCCCGCAGCTATGCCTACACCTGCATATGAAGCCCGAACATTGTCCTCCACCAGCATACAGAGACAAGCTCATCGTTCCTTACCTTTCAAGGCGATAACATGGAACCTCTACTTACAATAAAATTCCTCCTCAACTTCTCCCGCTTCCTCTTCTGACATACCTTGATAAATAGGAGAAATAGGAGAAGGAATAGACAACTGCAGGGATTGGTCACCAAAGTACTTCAACTTTAACCTCTGCGTTTCCGTCGCTATCTTCTCTTTAAGAACCATCCTACGAGTTTTCACCATTTCAAAAAAAAAAAACGTTGCAAATTTCATAACAAGTTACGTAAACAGGCACTATTTCAAAAGATTTGCTACGGGTACTATTTATATAACCCTACAATTAATGTGCAAGTACATTTTCCCAAGCGTCATCATATATTATAGACGCGACTATTCAATCGCAGCCGTCACATACATCAGCATCAACATCATCATTTAATACCCATCACATCCCAATATCATATAACTTCCATCCAGTCAACACAATCATTACTCTGTTTCGAATTACAAAGATTTAATCAAATGGCTGTTATCCTCAGATTCTTTCTTAACCAAAGCCACTCGTGACTTCGGCTACGAGAGGGCGATTGTAGAGACCTATCCATCGATCTCACCTTAAATCAAGCTGTCGCCAGCTTGATTCACCCCCATCTCAGGCCCATGCATTTATCAACATAACTCCTCCAGTAAATATTTTAACCAACCCCACGAACTAGTGAAGAGCGTGGGTCGTGCTTAAATCGAAGAGCCTGAATAAGTCAAAGACACCAATCTCTCACGAACTCGTCAGTTACTCAGTCAAACCGCCACTATCAATATTATTCAAAAAATGTGCTTCAGCACGATGAAGAGTTGCAGAGGACGCCTATATAAAGAAGAAGTTCCAGAAGAGACAGAGGACTAGAAAAATATACAAGGAATCACTTGTCTAGATTCTCAAACTATTTAAACTTATTTGTTACAAGATTCAAGCATTTCTAAACTTAGAGATCACTTGTAATAAAATACCTATTTTAATCACTAAAAATACTTTTACAAAAATCCTCCACTCGAGGTCGTGGTTTTTTACCTATTTAGAAGCTTTTTACGCTAAATTCTACCTATGTCATTTTCTTATTTGTCATTAGAATATTGTTGTAGGTTCACTGGTGTGACAGCAAATTTCAAGCCATTTCGTGCTTACAAAATTTGACCATCACATCTATTATTCCTTATTTCGTGAAGGAAGTAAGAAAGCTTAAGTTTTAGAGGGATACCTTGCATGACTGTGTGTCATTCTGAGGATATGTTTGTAAAGCTGATATAGATCAAGGAAATTGTATGAGTATTATGGAAATGAATTTAGGTTTTTGACCTGTTGAATTGGTAGAACAAGGCGTAACTGGCCTCCCATAAGTAGAAAGAACCTTAAGAAGTAACATGCAGAAGTAACTTGTTGAAGTAGCCTTGAGAGATGAAAGCTAAATTTACCTTCGCTTTATCTTATGTCTGATAGAGATCTTTGATTGAAAACTGGTATTACCTTTGCCTTAATCTGTGTTTAGATGTCGATTAAAAGTTAGTATTACCTTTGATTTAATCTTTGTATAGATGGTCGATCGAAAGCTAGTATTACATTTGCTTCAATCAATATATAGATGGAAATCGAAAGCCAGTATTACCTTTTCTTTAATCTATAAGATTTAGTTAAATCTACGTAAGTAGAGAGTTATGTAGGGAAAAACATGGAAGTTTTCATTTAGTAGAATAGAATGTATACTGTGTGGAAATTGAAATTTCATTTGTAGAATGGAAAGAATGAAAATTTTGAAATGCAGAAACAGAGGACTTAACAATAATGCAGTTTTAGTCTCCTAGTATTCCATGGATTTGGGATTTGAACTCCTTGCTCAGTCATGAGATAGTATGATCCCAATCCAGTTTGACCAATGATGAGGAATGGGCCTTCTCAATTTTCTGCCAGCTTCCTGGCATGTGCTTCTTTTCTGTATTGTGGGATTTCTTTGAGGATGACATTATCGATTTGGAACTCAAGGCTTCAGACTCTTCTGTTGTACAAGCTGGCAAGCATATGTTAATATTGACCTAGGTTGTTAATAGCGCGTTCGCAAGTTTCATAAATCCAATTCATATTGTAGGCCAATTAAAACTCATTTTCTTCGTATGTAAGCTCGTGATCTCGGACAGGATGGTGATACTTTGTTGGAATGACGGCTTCTATGCCATAAGCCAGGAGGAAAGGGGAATAACCAGTTGATTGGCGTAGAGTAGTACGGTAGGCCCATAAGACTTGAGGAAAGTTATCGTATCCAATTTCCTTTTTTCTATGATTGGAGCCTTTTCTTGAGTCCATCCACTATGATTAAGAAACATCGGTTACCTGAAGTATTAGGAAATTTAACATAGAGGAACTGTTTTTACCCATATCATAAAATAATCAGTTGCTACGACTAAGAAACATAGTTACCTGGAGTATTAGGAAATTCTCTGACGAGATCGAGCGCCTACTTCTTGAATGGCCAGAAAACCTTGCCGGCAAGTAGTTCGAGTACAGGGGCGCGAATCATGTGTTCATCTCGTTGACATGTGCCGTATTTGTGTGAGTACTCTTCTGATTACTTGCGTATTCCTGGCCAGAATACTCATTGTGTAATTTCTCTGTTAGCGAGTGATCAACCTGCGGTATGGGAGCCACAAGTTCCTTTATGTAAATCTCTAAGCATTCTATCTACTTTTTTCTTCGAGAGGCACTTAAAATAAGGACCTGTGACTAAGTGCCGATATAGACGACCGTTCTAAACTGTGTAATGTTTTTGATCAATTGTCAGCACTCTTTAGGATTTATTGGAAGGGGCCCGTCACATTCTTTCTTCGGACCGAGATAGGCAATAAAGGGTTTTTACCAATCGTCGCCCTCTTCTTCATCGCCCCTTGTGTTGATCGTGTATATAGAGTAGATATCAATACTAAGGGTGGATATCACTTTAATTTATAGATATCGTGCTTCTGTACCTAAAACCCCAGTTAAATAGGCCAAGGAATTGGCATGTCAGTTTTCATTTCGAGAGAGGTAGTCAAGAGTTACTTTCATAAATCTGTTCATCCTTTCAGCAACAAGGGCTGGATATTTGATCAATCTTGCCATTCTTTTAATACTGTTCTGAGTAATGGTGGACAATGAGTAGATAATCTGTATATACTGAGAGCTCTGGGATGCCAAGCTAGAGTTCGAGGTCGAGTCCATAAATTAGAGCTTCTTATTCTATAACATTGTTGGAGGCTTCAAAATCTAAGTGGATTGATTTTTCTATTATATCGTTGGAAGGTGTAAACAGTATGATTCCAATTCCTGAACCATTTGTAAAAAGTCTCCACCCTTTCCTTGTAATCCATTCAGCTCGTTCGTCAAATGCTTTGGTAGGTGGATCTTTTGCAATTTCTTTTGTAAGGTCAGGATCGCGCTCCTCCCAATCAGGAACTTCCACGGGAAAATCCATGAGAAAATTGGCAACGGCCTAACCTTTTTCTGAATGGCATTGTTTGAACTTAATATCATGTTCTCCAAAACCGACTGACCAATGCTGCACTCTTCGTAATTTTTCTTTTTTGGATAAAACTTCTCGGATGGGTAGTTTGTCATGACTTTGACTGAATGAGCTTGAAAGTAGTGCTTAAATTTCTGTGAAGTGTAAAAAAGAGTTACAAGGAGTCTCCTAATTTTAGAATACCTCATTTCCGCTGGAATAAGGGTTTTGCTGAAAAAGTAGACTGGTTTTTTGATCTTCCCCTCAAGTCGAATGAGAACTGAGCTGATAGAAGTATCTCTAACTACTAGGTAGATGATTAGTTCCTCATTATCTACTGGGGTACTCATGATGGGAGACTTCCCTAGATAGGTTTTGAGTTCCTAAAAAGCTACCTCGCATTCTGAAGTCCTTTGGATCTCTTTGTTGGGCTAAACTTTTTCTCATTTGGTACAACCTTAGAGCAGTAAGAACAACCAAAAACATCAATTTGATGATTTATAAATGAATCGGTTGATAGCAGCGATCTTGCCTGTAAGTTTTTATACGTCCTTCATTATTTTTGGAGATGACATGCTGAGGAGGGCTCGAATTTGATCTGGATCGGCCTTAATCCCCTTCTTGCTGATAAGATGACCAAGGAATTTGCCTGAATATACACCGATATGACACTTATCAGAATTGAGTCGTATCCTGTAAGATCGTAAAATGTTGAATATTGTGAATAGATCTGTGATATGGTCATTTGACTGTAAGCTCTTGCACAGGATACCATCGATATAGACTTCAATAATTTTCCCAAGGTATGCTTTGAACATAGTTGTCATTAACCATTGATAAGTTACGCCTGCGCTTTTTAACCCAAAGGGCATGACTTTATAACATTAAAGTCCTCTTTCAGTGATAAAAGTGGTGTTTTCCTGTTCTTCCTCAAAGAGTGGTATTTTATTATATCCATAAGTAGTATCCATCATAGATAAGAGCCCGTGACCAGCCGTAGAATCAAGAATTTGATGGATGATTCAAAGAAGGAAACTGTCTTTCAGAGTGTACTTGTTTAGATCGGTAAAATCTACACAAACTTAGACTTTTCCATTCTTCTTAGGAACTGCGACGATGTTGGAGATCCAATCCGAATACTTGGCTTCTCAAATGAACCCCACTTTGATCAATTTATCAATCTCAATATTGACTTCATCTTGAAGATGAGGTGAGAGTCGTCGTTGTTTCTATTTAACAGTCGTGGCATTGATGTTGATTGCCAATCAGTGACATGTCTTGGATGGATCGACCCCGGGCATCTCTTCGAACATTCACGTAAAGATGCCTCGATTCATTTGTAAGAAGTGAATGAGAGCGTCCTTACCATGCTGGACTAGCTTGGAATCGATATAAGTACCACGGCTAGGTCTATCAATGTCAATGCACTATGTAGGTTCTTCAATTTAAGGCTAATCATCGATATGACCAGCTTTTTATAATTACTATACAGCGTATCTATCAAATGTATCTATAATTGCAGAGACGGTATTCTAGCAAGCTCTGGAAAGCTTTTGACTACCTTTGATTTCGTGGATGCCATCATTGTGTTTGAAACGAAGTGCTTGATGATAAGT
This sequence comes from Kingdonia uniflora, assembly GCA_014058105.1. Lineage (NCBI taxonomy): Eukaryota > Viridiplantae > Streptophyta > Magnoliopsida > Ranunculales > Circaeasteraceae > Kingdonia > Kingdonia uniflora. The sequence goes on along the minus strand of JACGCM010002082.1, from coordinate 2,650,355 downwards.
GGAAGCGATTGCTTCTATGGTGAATCCAGCAGCGGCCATAATCCCGAGATAACAAGATTTGGCGTTAATGATATAGAATACGACGTCGATTGTAGCTGGTCCAGCGGTGATAGTTAAAATGATCTTGCCCACTCATTCTTTCTTGGAACCATTAAATCTACTGATATCAGTATCGCTTGGAATAACTTGATCGGCCGTCCCCATTTGATCGATCCTCCTCTGAAAATAATCTCAATACCGCTTCCAATATCGATTATCATTATATACATGACAAACTTCTTCATCTTGATGAGTAAAGCAATCGCTGGCTTGGGATTTCTTTCGAAGATTGCGATACCAGTCACTTAAAGTTTATACATCATGATGCTTTGTATCATGATGTAGAAATTATATGTGACTAATGTCGCAATCTTTGAAAGAAATCCCAAACCGGTGATTGCTCGACTTAGGAAGTATCTTGGTTTATTTATTTCGAGGTATGAGATCGCAACATTCTGATAATCTCCTGCGCTTGAATCTACAAGAGTTGTTAATCTGACGAATCTCGATCATGTTATTATGGCACAAATGTTTTTCCTCAGCTTGATCTTTGATTTGGACTACATCGATCTGGATCTTGTAGCTTTCATTCTTGTATGATTCCAGATCGATAATGTATTCGTACATTTTCCCATTTTTGAAGATATGTTCTAGCAACCTCTATAAACATAGCTGTTGTCCATGTCATGATGATTTACCTTGTGATACATACAGTACGATTTGCCTTCGATTGGTTCTAGCAGTTGAGATTGGCGATAAAACTTGTTGTTTAATAGAATTTAAAAAATAGTAGAGAGCCAGACATTCATCTTGGGGAGGACCGACTTGGGTAATAAATTGCCTTTCCGAGGTTTGCCAGTGCTCGCTTTTGAATACTTTTGATCACCTTGGTCCTCCTTCGGTTCATTGTTACGTTATGTATTTGGACCTTTAGTGGTTAAGATGGATTTAGTAGATTTATGCATTTCGGACATCATCCTTTCCAAGTCGACATACCCATTGACCTTGGTGATCATATTCTCCAACATCGTGGTTTTTTTTAAGAAGAGGTGTTATTTGGCTTTCAAGTCAACCTGGAGTGCGTTAGTAAAAGTAGTAACAACTATTTTATGATTGAGATTATATACTTTTCACGTGAGCTCCAAAAACTTCTTCGCAAAAACCTCGAGCTTTTCTCCTTATGATTGTTTAAGACTAATAAGAGAATATAAATTATCCTCTTTGTCTTTATTGTGAGCATACGTCTTGATGAATTACTTCTGTAGCTGATCGAATGTGAGGATAAAATCTTCAGGTAGACAGTGAAACTACTAGAGCAGTTTTCCCTATATACTTATTATGAATAGACCGTATAGAATATAGTTAAGATTCTAGTATAATCCCAGTGAATCACGGTATTGTTGAATGTGTTACTTAGGATCGGTACCATAGTATTTGTGTATCTTCGGGGTATGAAAACCTTTCGGTACTTCCATATCGAATAACTCTTTGGCAATCAGACTACCTTGCAACTTGGTAAGATCATCTTTATTGCCTAGAGCTTGAGCTTCAATCAACTCTTGTATGACCTAATAACGTGTGGCCTAAGTGGTTTGGTGAGGTCGTTGAGGATTATGAGTGCCGGTACCCTCACTTAAGCGATCACGTATTAAAATTTGAGGTTGAGGTCGTTATTCTTCCTCTTTACGCTTGGAAGGCCGAAGACCTTTGCTGGTGGCTCCTTGAGGTCCTAATCTTTCGCGTGCCGAAACTCAAGAGTTAGCCAAAACTTGATTACGATTTCGGGTTAGGGGAGCCTGTTGAGTGTCCTACAAAGCTTGCAATACAGTCTGCATGGTTGTCATCTACTCTTCATCTCGTTTGAATACTGTCAAACGAGCTTGCCGCTCGATTTTGAGCTATTTTTCGTAGAGCTCTCAGTCAAGAGTTAACTGATACTAGAGCTCATTATGTTTTTCTATCTAGGCGTGAAGATTCACCCGTAGTTCAGTAAGCTGTTCCGGCTCAACTGAAAGACCGAGTTGGATTCCTGTTGCTGGTCGCTTAGAAGTGACCATGATTGGGAATGGATAATATAGTGAATGTATGCCTTAAGATATCATGGAAATGTCATCTTTCCCACAGACGGCACCAAATATAATGGCCTAATTCTGTAGCTCGAAATAGCTCAAAATTAGCTCTTACACCAAATGTACCTATGGCAAAATTTAATGTAAAGCAAGAAATGACACAAGCGATTTAGCATGGAAAACCTTTGAATTGGTAAAAAACCACAACCTCGAGTTGAAGGTTTTAGTAATAGTAACTTTTATTGCTTGAGGGTGATATCTTATTACAAGTGATCTCTTAAACTAGAAATGCTTGATCTTCAAATAAAAAGTTTTTGTGCTGAAGTCTAGAAAATCTAGTTTTTCTTGGTCCCTATCTCCTCTAAAACTTTTCTTTTATATAGACCTTACCCGCAGCTCGTTATTGTGTTGAAGCATGTTCTCCGAATAATGAGGTAAGTGGTAGTTAACTGTGTAACTCATTAATTCATGGGAGACAGGTATCTTTGACTTGTTCATATTTTCTGTAGCGCCCGATCCACGTTCTTTATCATGTTAACTGTTCATGTCACGTGCGAAATGCGTGAGTCTGACATTGACGTAGTTTGAATTTGGGTTAGGTCAAAGGATGGGTCCCTATAGGTGCCTTCTCTTTAATTAGAAGAGAGAATCATAGGCACAAGCGAGCATCATGGTTATCTTATTTTCAATTTAAACTAGAAAGATGAAAAGGAAATTTTTTACTAATGGGAACTACTTTAATGGGTCTCATCCTTTACTTGTTGAAACAGGTTATAATTAAATAACATTGGGAGGATCGAATAGCAAATTGGGAATTTTAGAATATGAAGGTATTAAATGTAATTGAAGTTTCAATATAAGGTTTCTCAGTAATTTTCTGAACTTGAGGGTATCAAATGTGATTTTTGGGTCACTTAAGGCCTTATACCTTATGGTAAATGCTTCTATTTTTTATAAGTTTAAATTTCATCCTAATCACTCTCTAGCCTTTTACTTTTACTCCCTCGCCCATTTTTCCCATCGCTCGTCTTAACCCAAACCTTCTCAATTTACTCCCATTATTCTCATTAAAGTTCCAAAGAAAGATGATTAGAGATGTTCTAACGATGTAAATAAGATAAAGGTAGAAACATCATGAATTTAAGAGGAATGTAATTAATGTACTCGTGAAATTGTGTTGCCTACATCAGAGCATCTTATAGACCTCAAGATCTTGGAATTCCACAAAGATCTCAATCCGGTTCTTGATTTTTATACTATTATATAGATTTATGGGGTTTCGTAGTTTAGGTTATAAATTACTCCCACAAGGATTCGTGAGGGGTGCCACCAAGTAGGGTAATATTCTCTGGTTACCGGGACATGTGAGTCAAAGTCGGTTGACTCTCATTGACCGTATCTTTTATTACAATCTCCTTGTTCTCCCTTTTTAAAAAAATAACGCGAGTCTTCAGCCAGGTCTAGAAAAGGGGGGATTGTCACATAAGGGGTAAACAAGTAGAGAAGGTTAAAAGAAGAGGTCATATGACGTCAGCCCACTTTGTTTTGTAATGTTTGTTTTCCATTTGTTAAAATTTCATCTTTATTTTAACTATTTAGCCTATTACTACTTTTCCCTCAACATTATTTTTTCTACGGTTCGACATAACTCAAACCTGCCAATTGTCTCCGATTTTTCTCAATAAAACACCAAAGCAGAAAATTACTTGAGATGTTTTACATATGTAAAGAAGGTGAAGGTACTCCCTCGCCCATTTTTCCTTCTACGGCTCATCGTAAACCAAACCTTCTAAATTTACTCCCATTATTCACATTAAAGCACCAAAGAAGGAAAGTATCAGAGATGTTCTACCGATGTAAAAAAGATGAAGGTAGAAAGACCATAAATTTAAAAAGAATTGGGTTAACGAAGTCGTGAGATTGTGTTGCCTACATCATGAGCATCTTATATCCCTTTGAATCTTGGGATTCCAGTGAGATCTCTGCCCAATTTTTGATTTTTATACTATTACTAGCACTACCCGTGACCAAGTCACGGTGAATGCGTCGACGCGCCTTTGGCGCTATTATTAATGTATCTTCGAAAAAACATTATATCTTCGGTTAAAATTAAAATCATCAATACCATATACCATCAATATTTTAGCCTTCCAGAGTACACTACTTCCCAAAGTTTATGTGACATGTAGTCTCTTCTTGAATTAATTTAAGGATCACAAAAGCTTCTAAAACTTATAAAGAAAGACAATTCAAGAGCAATGACTACAATGGAAGAATTCGTTGAACTCAACCCATATATCAAACAAAGAACTTACTTCCTTCCTGTATTTACCTCTTTTACAATGTAGAACATCAATATAAAGATCTCGTTCAATGGTAATCTACATTTATTTGGGGGATAAATGAAATTAAAGAACATCAAGTATAAAGCATAAACAATGATTTATTTTCTTATTGCAAGCCGCTGATCGTTAACTATAAAATTGCTGATTCCTGCCATAATCTTAAGAACTCATCATCTCACCCTTTATCTCCACTTCTCAAAACCAAACCTATCAAGCCAAATGTTTCTTCTTCAAATAATTCCTACTCTAACCATATCTTAGTGCATCTTTTCAGTGTGCAAAGTTGGCATCTGCATAAACCAACCAAAACATTTACCAACTAATAAAGAAATGGTTGCTTAAAAGAAACAAAAGATGTGAGAAGAAATATGTGCAACTACATAACGAGATAACCCATCTTTTTTCTTTCATCCTTTACATTGTTACTTGCTTTAATATCAGACACTTAATTTAGTATATTATCACTCCAAGATGTGGTAGTTTCTTATGAGTTTGTTGGAGTTATTAATGCACTTGATCCAAAATAGACGAAGATGCTATAACCTAATTTCTGCTATTTTTATATTAGACTCCGTTTGGATTTCACGACATTACTTTATTTCTCATTGGTCAAACCTAGCATGCATCGTTTTTGACAGAATTATATAAGCTGGTAAGGTCTTTCAATATCATTAATTTTGTTACACCAATAAGAAATCCCCATCATCAATGCAAAAGAAGAAGTCATATAGGCTATAAAAAAATCCCACAACATAAGAAGATAGAGAAGGCTAATCAGACGTAGTGGGTTGCATGTGAAAGATTCCCATAAAGAGGCATTACAAAAGCAATCGAAGTTAGCCCTTTATATAATGTGAGAGTACTCTGAAACCCTTGTCAACGCAAACGGTGACGTGAAAGCAAAAACATGATATAAAATATACTCTTTAGATGTCTTTGAGTACCTATATCATAATGTAACTTGAAAGAAAAATATTCATACTCAGATGTCAGAGCTTATACTCACTTGAATCTCTCTCTCAGATTGGTATAGTGACATTACCAAAGTTTCTCTCAACTTTCAGAATATCCTTATCGGTAAGATCACTTACAGTCTCTACCTTTCCTGCATAAATTAAATCGATCTAACAATTAAGATAAAATCTTCAGACTTACTAAAGAAACTTAGTTATGTTACATTAGTTTACTTAATTAACTTTGAAAGAGATTTCTTTTAGGAAGATTAATGTTGAAATGAAGGTGGACTCGCCGTATCTCTTACCAAAGTTTCTCTCAACTTTCAGAATCTCCTTATCGGTAGGATCACTTAGAGTCTCTACCTTTCCTGCAGAGATTAAATCGATCCAACAATTAAGATAAAATCTTCAGACTTACTAAAGAAACTTAGTTATGTTACATTAGTTTACTTAATTAACTTTGAAAGAGATTTCTTTTAGGAAGATAAATGTTGAAATGAAGGTGGACTCACCGTATCTCTTTTGTATTCTCATGAACAATAGACCTATTCTCTGATAAATAGTGTAAATCGTCTCCCCATATTCTTCCGTAGCCCATAACTTCGTTCTAAACATAGTGAGGCCATATCAATAGGACTATGAATGGTCATCAAAACATTGAAACAGTTAGAGAAATATATAAAATATTAGGATAACATAATAGGAAGAAATAAAATTTCAAATCAACGGCAAACCTGAATTAGGCATCTTATAGGCTTTGTTGGACAAAAAGAGGTTGTGAAGCCAAATCTTCTTAGTACATAGTTAAGAAAAAACCACCTATATATTTTTCTAGCCAATTCCCAGCACTAAATGAAAATCACACAAACCAAACAACAAAATTAAACAAACCAATTCTGAAATTAAAAATGTTGTTAGATTAAATTGAGGTTGTACTAGTATAAAGGGTATTAGCCACCGATTACCAGTCATGAAAGCTAGGTTTCTTTAGAGAGAGATAGTGGGCAATATAACCTGGCTAATGCCTATATTTGGAAAAAAACCTGTAATTTAGAAAGCAATAAATACTTGTTAACCTGTAACTGTATTATAAGCCCTCATATTTATATCATCTTCACAACAAAAAAAGGGTTTAGTCAATTATGTCTAGAAATCAGCTAAAATATGCATTTTAAGAAAATCTAAACTTTAAATCGCATAAGTAATTAGGGTTTTTGGTAAATCTAATTATAAAATTCGAACCTTAATTAAAAGCATATGTACGTTTCACAAATCTACCAGAGAGGGGATTGTTGTCTCCTAGACTTTTCACCATTGCTGCAACTTGGAAATACGGAAAAAAAAATTGGTTTGGAAAGAGAAGCAATTATATTCCTACCATCAACATATTTCTTTGAAGCCCAATTTTTTTTCAAATAACTAAAAGAAGGGGAAGATGCCAAAGGGTACGCAAAAGATTGGTTAAAGCTGAAAATAGAGAAATTGAGGGATGTGATGAGTTATGAAGAGTGAAACTGTAATCATAAATTATGGGAGTAATGGAGTAAGTTAATCAGTTACAAAGGACATATGTTTTGTAGGTTTGACAAAGAAGACTATTTTACATCAGACAATATTGCCCCTAGTAACCTGAAAATTATTTTACACCGTTGATATGTTTTTCCTCACCTAGCTCGAGAGACTCATCAAAAAGAGTTTGTCTTGATACATGTACCCTCGAATGTAATATAGATAGATTTATGGGGTTCAACAGCTTAAGTTATAAATTACGGCCTTAAGGATTCATGAGGAGCGCCACCTAGTACACTTATTTTCTCCGGTTACCAAGACATGGGTTAAAGTGGGTTTGACTCCCGCTGACCTCATCTTTTATTACATTTTCCAACGATTTGCATAAAAAAAACCACGTGAGTCTTCAACCAGGTCCAAACATGGGGGATTGTCATGTGAGTGGCATAGGAAAGTGAGAAGGTTAAAGGAGGAGGTCATTTAATGTCAGCCAACTTTGTTATGTAACACTTGTTTTCCATTTGTTTAAATAATCCCTTCATTTTTTTCACTATCTAGACACTAACTACTTTTACTCCCTCACCCGTTTTTTCTACTATGACTCATCTTAACCCAAGCCTGCCAATTCACTCTTATTATTCTCATTAAAACACCAAAGTAGGATATTACTAGAGATGTTTTACAAATGAAAAGAAATGAAGGTAGAAAGATCACGAATTTAAATGGAATTGTTAATTATTGTAATTACGAGATTGTATTGCATGCGTCATGAGCATTGTTAACCCTATGGATTTTGGAATCCCTGTAAGATCTCAACCCAGTTCTTAATTTTCCCATTACATCTTCATCCTTGAGTTTGATTCATTAATTTCTAAAACTAGGGATCTCAATTTCCCCCAAAATGATTTGTGATATATACTGATGTGAACATCTCCTATAGGGGCCTAACTTCTTGGGGAGGGGAAGTCGGCTCTTGCACCACGAGGTTCAATCTTAAAACAAAGGGATTCAAGTATATAGCCTAGAGTACGAATAATCAATTGACAATATACTTGCTTGGAGGCCTAAAATGTGACTCTCCACGACCTCTGATGAGGACTTTTAAGAGTGTTTATATTTCTGTCGAGTAGTCAAAGGTTCGAGTACTAGGTTTACAAGGTGATCGAAGGTAAACTGTAATGGTTCAAATGAGAGATTTCATAACCTCTCCTTGGTTCCCCATCTATCCTATTTATAGAACATAGGAAGGGCCGAGTCACCAAGGTTAGGTCACATTATAACGGTACCATCTGGATATCAAGTGGGTATCCCAAAGTGGGTATGGACGCTGGAAATGTCAGAACTGTAACTGTAGCAGTGTTGGGTCTGTTTCTGTAATCTAACACTGCAGCAGTAGTTAGATCAATTATTGTAGCTGCAAGGACCAATAACGCCGCCGTCTTGTCCAGTGAGCTGGTTGTCTGTCTTGTCACACTTCGACCATGTATGGATATGGTCGACGTATTTTTGATGTTGAAGTGAGGTTCTTCTTCAAGGCTTGTTCAGAGTCGAGGCTTCGTCTTCGGGTAATCTTTGGGAGGCTTGTTTAAGGGTTGGATAGGCTTCGAGATATTCGAGTAGGCTTCTAGGTAGCCTTCGAGTGTTTGACTAGAGTAGAAGGTTGCAAGTAGGCTACTATATTCACCCCCTCTCAGCGAAGGTCTCAAAAACGGGTGTAGAGGCATTTGCTGAGAAAGCTGTTTCGCGTTGGAAGTTGAACGGTTTGACTGTTGGTTTCCGGGTAGGTAATAAAAGTGGGTAATAAAGGAATGTTGTTGGTTAGAGGGTAATAAATGAGTTTAGATGGGGCTATAAGTATGAGTTATAGGGGTTGGAACACTGCATGCTCTTATTCTGTTTCGTTCTCTGCTCCCTCCTCTGTATTTCTTGAAAAACGTTATGAATACTACACCGAACACTCACTATCAAAAAACGATGGGGTTTGCCCGAGATTGTCGCATAGGGCGAAATACTACTGAATTGTATTTGAAGTTCTTCGGTCAAGATGATCTAGACTAGGACATGTCCAGCCTAGTGGAGGTAGGAGTTGTAGAACTCATCAACGGGGAGTCTTATTCTTACCTTTGGGGGCAATTGAAGTTTCATTTTACGACTGCTGAGAAACGCTACTTCTTCGTGTCGGCTTTGGCCGAGTATCTCGTTTAGGCAGAAGAGGAGATGAAGGAACAAGGTTTGGCGAGTGGAACTGGCCCGTCTGGAAATAGGGCGACTTCTTCTTAATGTAGGGATAATGGGTTTTTTTGTTTGTGTAAGACTGTATTTTTGAAGGTTTCTGCTGTTGCTATGGTTTTGTACATTTGGATTTGCAAAATTGCTATTTTTGCTATTGTAAATTGTGGGATGGAATGGAAAAAATGTTTTGCTGCAGTTTTGAAGTTTGTATCTGGCAGGCATTGTAGACGAATATACTTATAGGCATGGTAGTGAATATATCTCGGTGAACGCTAATAGGTAGCAATGATTGCTGTTGGAAAAAATTGTCTTCGAAGTATAATCATATGGTCAAAGATAATTGACCCTGAATTAGTCGAAACTTTATGAAAGAGGTGTGAGACGAAGCTCACAGTCTGTGCGATAGGTGTTGTGAGAGGAACTAAAAGGAAAAGGGGTCGATAGTTCGATGCTGGGAATTTGTTCGACTGCAAGTTCTCGGGAATGTGGTTAGAATACGGATACAGATGAAACAGTCATGTCTAGGAAGTTGGATAGGTCAGACTTATAGGGGCCAAACTTCTTTTGGAGGGGAAGTTGGCTCTTACAACACGGGGTTGATCTTCTATCAAAGGAATACAAGTAAATTATCTAAAGTATGAACAAAATAGAGGCAAGTACTTGCATAGAGGCCTGAATGTGACACTCTACGACCTCTGATGAGGATTTTTAAGAAGTATTATATTACTGATGAGTAATCAAAGGTTTGAATACTGGGTTTTACAGGGTAGTCGAAGATAAACTGTAAGAGGGCTGGGGTGAATTTTTCTAATCTCCCTTTGGCTTCCCATCTCACCTATTTAAAGAATTATAGGAAGCTGAGTCACCAAGTATGGGTCAAATTACATGAGTACTGTCAGGATATCCCGGTGGGGTATGAGCGTCGGACGTGTCTGTACTGTCACTGTAATAGTTGTGGGAGGTGTATCTAAAATTTTATACTATGGTGTAGTGGTTGGGCCTGTCACTGTAGCTACAAGGACAAATCAATGCGCTGGCATGTCTGGTGAGCTGGCTGCCTGTCCCATCACATTTTGACCATGTGCTGATATGGTCGAAGGGTTTCGGCTACGATGCGTTAGTCCGTCCTCGAGGCTCATTTGGAATCGAAGCTTCATCTTCAAGGGATCTCTGGAAGGCTTGTTTTGAGGATTGAATAGGCTTCAACATATTCGGGTAGGCTATGATCTAGGCTTCGAGTATCTGAGGGGGTCGAAGGCTGCGAGTAGGCTACTACATTCGCCCCCTCTCAGCGAGGGTCTCGAAGCCAGGTGGAGAGGCGTTCGCTGAGAAAACTATTTGGTCTTGGAATCTGAGTGGTTTGACTGTTAGTTTTCGGATAAGTAATAAAAGAGGGTAATTAAGAGGTATAGGTGGTTATAGGGTAATAAATAAAGTGAGGCTATAAGTATGGGTTATTGTGTAGGGATATTGAGTAACCTACTTCTTTTCATTCTTTTCTTTTTCCTTTACAAATTTTGAAATCTTCATGGATACTACTCCCAATACACGATATCAGAAGAGGATGGGGTTCGCCCAGTACCGTCGCGTAGGGCAGAAGACTGGTGAACTTCATATAAAGTTCTTCGGGCATCATGATCTGGACTGGGACATGCCCAAACTGGTGAAGGTAGAAGCTGGTAAGATCATCAATGGGGAGCCTTATGCCTATCTTTGAGACCGACTGAAGTATGATTTTACTACTGTGGAGAAGCGCTATCTCTTTCTGTCAGCTTTGGCCGAATGTCTTGTTTGTGCAAAAGAGGAGATGAAGGAACAGAGCGCGGTTAGTGAAGCTAGACTTTCTGGAAGTAGGGCTACTAGTTGATGTGGTGAATATCTATATCTTTGTATTTTTGAGGTTTTTGTTTGGGGTGGTTGTAGCAATGTATTCTGTTATGTCAATCGGATAATAGAATGAAAGTAATATTTTCTAAAAACTTGTGTGACTGATATTGAGGACAAATACTCTTACAAGCGCGCTTAGCACATGCATGTCATCGATTTGTTAATAGTGGATAAAAAATGGTATCGAAGTATAATGATATGATCAAAGGTTATGATATGATCGAAGTATAAAGATGGTCGAACGTTCGATGTTGGAGGTTTGCTCGACTATAAGTTCCTGGGAATGAGGTTTGAATGCTGGTAAAGATGAATCGGTTACGTCTAGGAAGTTAGAAAGGTTGGTTGTCGAGTTTTCGAGGCGGGGAATTGAAGATCATAATTAATGCGGCTAGAGAAGAGGGAAAGTTGAAATTGGATCTCAAGTATAAAAGGGACTATGGTGGAGGGGATTCCTTCATCGTTCTTCAAGAATTCTCTTATCATCTCTTCTCTTACTTGTTCGGATCAAGATGGCTGCAAACATACCCGTTCAGGAAGTCCCGACGGCTACGAGAGTCAGGCGAATACGAGAGGCCTTAATGAGGCATCAACGAAGGTTCGATATTGAGGAAGTCATTGATGCTGTGATACCAAATCTTTTTGAGGTGGAGCCCGGGGTACCCATCTTTGGCATGCCCTTTGCATACTGGTGGGGAATACTACAGATGATGGGGCTGTTACCCAGCCATCGGTTGTCTCTTCTTAAAGGTTTTGTGGAAGATATAGTGGACAAGGAGGATACGGATGCTGCAGCTATGGTTGAAGATGAGCATCCCGCTGATTTATAGGGTCCTCTGTCTTTTTGGTTTTTTTGTTGTTGCTTTCTTTTGTTCTGCTTCCTTTTTGTTTTCTTTTGATGAGGCTTGTAATATTGTATGTCTTTTTGAATGAAATTGGTGTTTGGGAGTACTGTTGTAGTAGTATTTCTTCTCTTCATAGGTAATAACTTGATTTGTCGAACTGAAAGTAATAGTATAATCTGAATTCTTGAAGTAGAATCGTAAGCGGTCGAATTGATAATATAACTGTCGAAGTAAAAGTTGTACTCTATCAAAGTTGGAGTATTATCTGTCGAAGCTGAAAAAATTAATCTGCTGGTACAAAAGGTTGGGTCTGTAAGCATAAATGTTTGAATCGGTCAAAATGTATGATTGCAATATGTCGAAGGGTGGATGTTATCTGTCGAAGGAAAATAAGTAATCATCTAAAATAAGGATGGCGCGAGGTTTTGAGTTGACGAATGTGCTGTAGGTCAAAAGTTGATACATTAGAAACCCAAATTTGAGGCTATCTGTTGATGAGTGTGTCAAAGGTTATGTTTAATTTGACTGACCGTATTGACATCCCAGACAATTAATCTGTCAGGACATTACGTACGCCTGGGGCAGTGTGCCAAAAAGTAATCATAATTTTTACACGTATTACAGAAAAAAGTGTGACTTGGCTGTTTGGATTTAATTGTTTAGCTTCGAGTAAGGGGAAAGGGTTCGAGAAGCTTTAGTTTTTGTAGGCAAGTTGAAGTGAGTGTATTGTTCGTACGTGAGGGATATGAGGGTTATATCGGTCAAAACATATTGTAGCCGAAAAGTCGGGGTAGTGGGGTCGTGGTAATGATAATGGTTAGAAAATTGAGGCAGTTTTGGTTTTTTGAAAGAATATATAAGTGTGAGAAGAAGATTTACTGTATTGTTTACTGAGAAAAATTAAAGAGTTTGAGGAGAAGAGAACGTACCCCATTAGAACTTGAGAATAATTACTGCAGTTGTTGCGTTGAACTTGCTGTTTCGAGGATTGTGCTTCTAACACAGGTATGTCACTTGATCTCTGCCAGTTTTTATTTTATTTTCCCTTCTAAGTCTGTGTGTAGGACATTCTAGGTTTAGGGTTTGGAAGTTATCTTCGAAGATAAGGAGATTTGGTGAATCTGGGTTTCAACCCATTCTGGGATTTTGGGTATTTTGGAGGAGGCATAGGGTTTAAGCTCAAGGTTTTGATAAATCTTCTGAAGGGGGAAAATAGGATATGGGTTAAGGACACGGAATTGTCGAATTTATCGATCTAATTGCGTGCCTCTTCTTCTGTAGGCTAAAATGCATAACCGTTAAGCTTCGAGATTGAGGCTGATAGACGAAAAGATTGAAGCATTCGAAGCTAGTATTTCTAGTCGAGCCCCAATGGATGAGGGTAGCGAGTTAGATATATTAGATATGATAACCGAGGCCCCTTTATCCATGGTTCTGCTGGCTGGAGAGGTTTTGATTACGAGACGTTGTAGGACGATAGTGACTGAGGATAGTGAGGAGGAGGAGGAGACAATGTGGGGGGAGAGTGGCAAAGGTGATGTAGGGCCTTCTTGTGGTGGAAAAGGAAAAGGGGTTCAGAGTGACAACAGTGGGGATTTGACTGAGTCGGATAGGGTCGAAGGTACCATTTTGGCTAGAGATAAGATTATATTAGATTGATTTGCTACCAAGCTGGAGCTGTCGAAGGTGGGGGGTATTTCTGAGTATCGCAGGGGCAGGGTTAACTTTCAAATTAGACCCTGGGGAAGGGATAATGGCTTATAGAGGCTAGATTCGATTGGGAATGGAACTTCCTCTTTGAAGACTGGTGAAAGAAGTACTGAATTTTTGAGAGGTGGCCCCAGTACAAATGAACATAAATTTTTATGAAATGTTGAGGGTTATAGAGGGGATAAATGCAAAATTAAGTGGTGAGGTTCGGGGTTTGATTAAGGGGTTTGATGTTATTACCTTCTACTCGAAGAAGGCGAGCCAAAACCCAGGTACCTACCACATCCAATATCACCCAGAGAAGCCCTAGTTCTTTGATCTGTGTTCGATGGGTCGAGGGTGGAATAAAGATTTATTTATAGTACTGGGCAACTACGAGAATGTTGAGGAGGATGACTTTTATAAGTTGCATCATAAGGTGTGTAATCAAAGTAAGTTTGTTGTCGAAGGATTGTTGTTTATGTATGTCTTGAATGAGTGGTGATTGTATTTTATTTATTTTGTAGGTTCGAAGAATTCGTCTTGGAATAATCTGAGGAACTACATTGATACTTTGGTCGAAGCTAGTGAGGACTTGGTAAATTCTATTTTTGACAGTTATGGAATCAAGCGGTAGAGGAGGAAGAAGGCAGATTCTGCTTCAAGGCGTGCCCGTTATGCCGAAGCCATCGAAGAGAAAGAGAGGCGAAGGTGCATCGAAGGGTCCAAAAGAAATGGGAGGGGAAGAGTTGGCAAGAAATATTCAGTATATTGCGAGAACGCGGGGGGAGGGGGGGTCGAAGCATGTGCAGCCAGTGTCCGAAGTGGCTAGCGATGCTTTGAGACTGAGGTCGAGGCAGGTGCCAACACAGACTAAGAAGGGGAAGGGTTAGGCTGTTCTCGAGGCTCTGAAGGTGCAACATTCAAAGGTTGGTCAGCGGAAAAGGCGAAGGGCGCTGGGGGAGGATGATTTAGTAGATGAGGATGAAAAGATGACGGAGGCTGAATGACAGGAGCAAGCAGTGGCCAAACAAGCTTTGATGGTTGACCTCTGCGAAGACGACCTAGACGAGGCTTCGAAGGAAATAAAGAGGAGTATGTTTCAGGTAACTATCTATGAATTTCTTTTGTGAGATTCTGAGGTTTCTTTTAAATTCTTTGAGTTTCAAGGTGTACGGACTGTTGAATATTCTAGCAGATGGAGGCTTTGGTACGATCGTACAACAAGGCGATGAAGTCAGTAAAAGGGAAATTGTGACAAGCAGTGGAAAGTTTGGATCTTTCTCGGGGGATTGAGGCATCAGTGGTGTCTGAAGTCAAGAAGTTGAAGCAAGATCTGGAGGTGATTACTGACTCGTTTGATGAGAGGCTCAAGCAGGAGTGGTCGGCAAAGCTTGCGGCAAAAGAGAGGGAGAAAGCAGAACGAAGGAAAGTTTCCAGTGGCAGTATGATAATGAATGTTAGGTGAATGTCAAGTTAAAAACATTTATAGAAGATAAGAGGTATGACCACGATACGCTGGAACCCTTCCCTGTATCCCCAAAACTTGTTGATGGAGATGATTTGTAGATGAAGGAAGGTAAAGCAGGTGCTGTTGATGAGGCATCTGGAGGTACTTGGGGTGGTATGGAGACTTCTTTTATTGGAGCGGCCAGTGGTAGAACTGTGGATGGTTTGGATGTCGAAGGTTTGGGGTCGAAACCTTCGACTGAGGGTGCGGAGGGTGTTGGAGCTGGGGACCGGTGGAGGAAGAAGGTTTAACCGCGCCGATATGAGGTATTTGGAGTTCGGGTTTTATGTTTTCCTTTTCTGATCTGATGTTGAGTTGTAATATTGTGAACTATGTTTTGTTTTTTTTTTGGTATTTGAATTTGGTATGACTTCGAGTTGTTGTACTGCACTGATGGTGGTTATATGGGGAACTTCTGAAGTTGATTCTGAACTGCTTTTGAATTGATACCTGGTATTTTGACTGACATTTTTATCTTGCTCTGGCCTTGCATTACTCTGGATTATTGAAATATTGATGCGTATTCTATTGGCTTGGCTTGTGTTGAACTTTGGATGACTGAACTTGAGTTGTAATGCAACTGTTTCTCTGATGGATGATGTTTTGAATCTTCATTGATCTTAATAGAATTGTAGATATTCTAGTATAATAGTATCTGCATGTACTGTTTCTGTCGAATAACTGTAGAGTGATCGAGGATATTTAGATTGATCCCTGAATGATCTGCTGGACATCAAAGGCCGAAGCTAGAGCGATGTTGGAAGTTTGAAAAATTTCAAGGTCGCCCCCGAGTATCAGTCAGGCCGAGGGGACGTGATACCTAGAGGAAACCCAGAAATTCACTGGATTTCAAAGGCTTAAGCCACAGCGAAGCAATATGTGTTTGCCTCCAACGCATTCCCGAGGGTATGGTCTTTCGACCATTCGTGCCCCTCGAGTTTGCTCGAATGTTGGAAACTTGAAAATTCCAAGGTCGCCCCCAAGTATCAGTCGGGGCGAGGGTGGACAAGATACCCGGGGTAAACCAAGAAATCGACTGGACTTCGGCGGTTTGAGAGCCTGATCAAAGCATATCAGCTCACCCCCAATATATCCCAGAGGGTCTGGTCTTTCAACCATCCTTCCCCCTCGAGTTTGCTTAAAATTGGGAGCTTGAAAAATCTCAAGGTTACCCCCAAGTATCAGTCGGGTCGAAGGTTGACATGATACCTAAGTTAAACCAAGAAATTCAATAAAAACAGGAGACGAAGTATGGGTGGAAAAACTGTTTATTGATTATTCTGGACTACATCAGTTGTGCAAGGCTAAAGATATGGCTTGTTATAGGAGAGCAGTTGCATTGTGTTCTATGGATTTGGTAAAGGTTCTTCGTCTTCTGTCATTAGATAGTAAGAACCCTTGTCAGTTTTATTGTACACGGCATAGGGTCCTTCCCAGGATCTGGCTAGCTTACCGGCATTTTGAGGTATCGAGGATTGATTGACACGTCGAAGTACTTGATCTCCAATGTTGAAACTCTGTGGTGGTACTCTTTTGTTATAGGATTTCTAAAGTGATGTGTGGTAGCGGCCGAGGTTGGTAATAGCCTGGTCTCTAGTTTCGTCGGTACATAACATGTTACATGCAAGTTCAAACACATTGTCTTCATCTGGCTGGTTAGGATCTAGTGTGGGTACCCCAAATTGATTAGGGAGCACAGCTTCGGTACTATATGTTAGGAGGAAGGGGGTACAACCTGCAGATTTTCTTGGGGTTGTTCGATAGGCCTAGATGACGTGTTATAACTCTTGATCCCATCGTCTTTTCTTTGCATCAACTCTTTTCTTGATACCGTAGACAATGGTTTTGTTGATTGCTTCGACTTGACCGTTGCCATAGGGATTATAAGGTATTGAGGGCGAGAGAATGGTGTTATGTATTTTGAGAAAGTTTCTAACTTTGCTGTCGATGAATTAGGGACCATTGTTGCATCGAATCATATGGGGGTAGCAGAAGCGTGTGATGATGATTTCCCATAGAAATTTGATAACTTCCTCTTCTCTGGTTCGGCATTAAGGTATAGTTTCGACCCATTTGGTAAAGTAATCTGTTACAACAAGAATGTTTTCTCTGTTGCCCGAGGCTTTTGGGAAGGGTTCGATGAGATCGATGGCCCATCTTTTGAATGACCAGGAAACTTGACTGAAATGGGGGTCTTGAGAAGGGCAATGGATGTCATGAGCATGACATTGACATTTATCACAGTATTACGCATACTTTTTGACTTGTTTTTTCATATTTGGCCAAAACAATCCTTGGGTGACAGCTCGAAGGGCGATAGAACGACCAGCAGTGTGAGCACCGCAAGTTCCTACGTGAAGTTCGGCTAAAATCATAGTGGCTTCGGCTTGGGATATGCATTGGAGGAGGATGCCATTTAGGGATTTGCGATGTAGTTTATTTTTGCGGATAGTCTATCTGCGGCAATTGTCTAATAGAGACCGTTTGGCTTTGGGTTCATCTGGGAGGGTAGAATTATTAAAGTAATGGAGGAAAGGTCTTCGCCAACTGCCTAAATCGAGACTCTCGCCCCCAGTATTGATGGCATTGACTTCCATCTGGTCGATACTTGGGTGTTCGAGTACTTCGATATGGAGGGTCTGAGATTCTGATTGTCTAAGCATAGCAGCTATGTAGGCGAGGGCATCTGCATGTCTATTTTCACCTCGAGGGTAATGAGTAATTATGGCATTTTTGGAAATTCGGTCCATGTGTTGTCGCACAAAGAAGCCATAGTCTGCCATACAACCGTTAGCTTGATTTTCTCCTATGTAATACCTCTGAACAAGCTGGGAATCTGTGAAAACGACAAGTTTGGGAATGCCGAGTTCGAGTGCGAGGTCGAGGCCGTGGATCAAGGTTTCGTACTCTGCTTCGTTATTTGAACATTTAAAAGTAAGTTTAACTGCTTTTTCTATTCGGTCATTAGTGGGTGTTACCAAGACGATACAAATTCCCGTGCCATTAGGTCCTACGGATCCATCTGTGAATAAA
This sequence comes from Kingdonia uniflora, assembly GCA_014058105.1. Lineage (NCBI taxonomy): Eukaryota > Viridiplantae > Streptophyta > Magnoliopsida > Ranunculales > Circaeasteraceae > Kingdonia > Kingdonia uniflora. The sequence goes on along the minus strand of JACGCM010002082.1, from coordinate 2,632,244 downwards.
TGCCAGCCAGTATGAGGGTCCCAGGGATCTGTTGTTTTAGGCTGGCCTTCTGAAAAGTCGTGATCCTCCCAATCGACATCTTCAACCGGGAAATCGGCTAAAAAGTCTGCTACTGCTTGGCCTTTTTGGAATATCTGCTTCTCGAATGTAATCTCATGTTTACCAAGGTACACATACCACTATTGCACGCGTCTGGATTTCTCTTTTTTACTGAGTACATCTCGAAGAGGATAACTTGTTATAACACGGATGGGGTGGGCTTGGAAGTATGGTTTGAGTTTACGGGCGGAATAGACAAGTGTGAGGTGCAAATGCTTAAGCTTTGAAAACTGGGCTTCAGCGGGGGTTAGAGTTTTGCTGATAAAATATACAGGTTTTTTGACGTTTGAATCAAGTCGAATAAGCAATGAACTGATAGAAGTTTATGTAGCAGCGAGGTATAAAGAGAGTGTTTCACCTTCGATAGGGGTACTGATAATAGGTGGTCGGTCAAGATAAGTTTTGAGTTTGAGGAAGCCCTATTCACACTCGGGGTTGATTTTCTTTTTTTGCTTTGTAGACGCCTTGGTCGCGTCTGTCTGAGGATTTGGAAATGAAACGGTTGAGGGTTGCTATCTTGCCAGCCACATTTTGGATATCTATTTTTGTTCGGGGCGAAGGCATGTCGATGAGGGCTCGAATATGGGTGGGGTCAATCTCAATACCTCGTTTACTGATAAGGTGACCCAAAATTTTTCCAGACAAAATGCAAAACTGGCATTTATCTGGGTTGAGTTTCACGTTATATGTGCGAAGTATCGAAAAGACTTCGGTTAGGTCTTGGATATGGGTCTATTTTTGGAGAATCTTGCATAATATGTCGTCGATGTAAACTTTGACTGACTTGCCGAGCAAGGCTCTAAACATGGTTGTGACCAGGCGTTGGTAAGAGGCTCCCGCATTTTTAAGGCCGAAGAGCATAACATTGAAACAGTAAAGGCCTTGTTCAGTGATAAAGGAAGTTTTAAGTTTATCTTCGGGGAGGAGGGGTACCTGATTGTAACTTGAAGCCACGTCCATCATTGTCCAACAGTGGCATCGAGAAGTGCTGAAATAGTCGGGAGAGGGAAATTTTCCTTCAGTGTGTATTTATTGAGGTCTGTGAAGTCGACGTAGATTTTGATCTTGTTGATCTTCTTAGAAACTGCCATAATATTTGATATCTAGTCAGCGTACTTTCACTTCTTTGATAAAACCTGCAGCTATAAGCTTGTCCACTTCAAGGTTCACTGCTTCTCGAAGTCGTGGTGCCAGGTTACGTTTATTTTGTTTGACTGCTGAGGAATAGGGATGAGGTCGAGGCGATGACATGCCAGAATTGGGTCGACACCGGGTATCTCTTGGAATGTCCATACAAAGACGTCTTTGTTTGCTCGAAGGAAATCTGAAAGCTCGAGGCGTTCTGCCTCATTGAGAAAAGTTTCGATGAATGTACCTCGACCAGGACCGTCGAGTTCGATGTAAACAGTGGGTTTGATGGGTGAGGTGGTATCTGTTGAAGGTGAAGGGGTAGAAAGAGATAGTGATTGCTACGTGCGGCTGACGAGCTTCTGAGTCTGATCGATCTTCAGGTGCTCGCATGAGTGGGCAAGGCTTTGAGAGCCTTTCAGATTCCAAGTACCTTCGTGAGTACTGAAACGAAGGGTTTGATGGTAGGTCGAAGGTATAGCTCGCATGGCGTGGAGCCAGTCGCGTCTGAGTATACCGAGGTATTCGGACTTCTTGTCGATGACAAGAAAGTTGGTTTGAAGGGTAATGGGGCCTGTGGTGGCAGGTAGGCTAATACAACCAGCAACGAGTTCAGTGGCTCCATTGAAACCTTTTAATTAGGCATTGGCAGCGGTTATGAGGTCGGTTTTCATCATGGTTTGAATAGATTAGAGAAAAAGAATATTAGTTGCGCTCCCTGTGTCTATGAGAGTTGTATGGAGGACAAGTTTCTCTATCTTAATCACGATGACTAATAGATCGGAATGGGGGAAATGGACGTGTGAAGTTTCATAGTCGTTGAAAGAAATGCCTTCGAGGCGAGGGCGATGGCTTGATTCTGGCAGGAGGGTCAGAAATTTCACCTGATAAGTGAGTTTGTAACATTCTTCGATGCGCTTTCGTTTGCCTTTGGAACATCCGCTGTCTATGTTGTTGACTTCGATGAAATTTATTCTGTAAATGTGCACCTCAGCTCGGTCAGCAGTGGGGGTGGATAGAGGTTTGAGGTAAGACCCCTCGAGATAGTTTAGAAGATCGGCAATATAGTAGTGCAGACGTCCTACTCTGAGGATGAGTTCAAGAGAGCACTAGAGGGCAAAGAATTTGTTGGTATGGTGACAAGTGCACTTGTGATTGGCATAATACGGTTCGCCGGCCCAGACTTTGATAGGTAATGGGATCCGCCAAATAGGGTATGCCTGTATATGTGGTAGAAGGGTACACAGGGGGGCAATGAGTGTAAGCAAAATTGGCTTTGGCTGCTTCTTGCGGGCTTCGGCACAATTATCGATGCTAGGGTGTTTGCGGCTCTCAGTCTCCAGTAAGACGGGAACGATCAGGGGTGTTGGATTAGAATATTGGTTTTACCGAGGTTTATTGAAGTGGGTGGTGTTCGAAGGCTGGCTTTGTTTGTGGGATTCTTGATGGCACTCGAAATCGATATAACTATTGACCTTCGAGAGAATCTCTTCGAAAGTTTGAGGTTTATGGAGAACTAGGTACTCTTTTACTCGACTGTGATTAGGCAGGGCATTCGAGTATGCGAGTATAGCATTCGCGCAGTTAAGGTTATCAATTTTCAATGATTCGTCGAGGAATTGTTTGGTAAAGGCTTCGAGTGCCTCATTGCTGGATATTCTGAAATTGAACATGGCGTCAACTCTGACTTCTCTGTCCTTGTTGAAGGTAAACTGGGCGATGAAAAGGCATGATAGTTGCTCGAAGCCTTGTATCGAGCCGTATTGGAGGTTGTGGTACCATCGAAGGGGGCTGTCACTAAGGCTGGTCAGAAAAAGGTGACATAACAGGCAGTCAGTCGTTGAGTAGAGGCTCAGGGTATTTTAGAATTCGAGAATGTGAGATTTGGGGTCTGTGTTACGGTATTTGCCAAGTTTGGGGGCGCAAAAATTAGAGGGTACCTCAATAGCGAGAAGTTTATGGCATATGGGGTTACTGAGGCAACTCCAAGAGTTGGTGACTGGGCTCGTACTGACGTGGATAACAGATTGTATTTTGAGGTCGAAGTCTTATTGTGCAACATATGCGGGATGAGGGAGAGATGGGGGAATTCGAAGGTTATGGGGTCAACCATGTGGCATGTATTCGGCACTGCGTTCCCCAAGCTGCTCTTGAGCGGGACGGCGTCTGGGATGTCTGGAGGAGCGGAGGGCGAAGACAGAAGAATCTTTTATGGGGTGAATCCCGAGGTGGATAGAACTAGTTGGGGGAATAGTTCGAGGAACGCCTTCGGCACCGATATGAATTGGGGGTATCTCAGGGCTTGGTAAGGGTCCTAGACGGGCGCAGGCAGATATACGCGATGGGTTTGGTGCTGGGATTGTCGAGCAGCTTCCATAGGCTGTAGTCTCTGTAGCTCTCGGACGGTGTTGCGCAGCTCATCGGTTGCCCAATTATGTCTATTTTTATCGTTCATGCGGTAGTTCTGTTCAGTTTCCAGCGCCAGGCAGTGGTTTTCACGCTCCTGGTTAAGTTGTGCATGGTGGCGCTCCTCGGCTTGAGCGACTTGTTGAGATAATAAGGCTATCTAGGCGGCCACTCCGTCGATGGAGATGCAGGCCTCGTTTGAACTAGTTAGGAGGGTGGATGCCATTGAAGTGAAGCTGTGAATGTTGGATACAAAGGAAGGGGAAAAGAAAAGGGGATTGGAAGGGTGGGAAGCACAAACGGCGCCAATTATAAGAACCTAACTTCTTTTGGAGGGGAAGTTGGCTCTTCCAACACGGGGTTGATCTTCTATCAAAGGAATACAAGTAAATGATCTAAAGTATGAATAAAATAGAGACAAATACTTGCGTGGAGGCTCGAATGTGACACTCTACGACCTCTGATGAGGATTTTTTAGAAGTATTATATTACTGATGAGTAGTCGAAGGTTTGAATACTGGGTTTTACAGGATAGTCGAAAGTAAACTGCAAGAGGGCTGGGGGAATTTTTCTACCCTCCCCATGGCTACCCATCTCTCCTATTTATAGAATCATAGGAAGCTGAGTCACCAAGTATGGGTCAGATTACATGAGTACTGTCAGGATATCCCGGCAGGGCATGGGAGTCGGACGTCTCTGTACTGTTACTATAATAGTTGTGGGAGGTGTCTCTGTACTTTTACACTGTGGCACAGTGGTTAAGCCTGTCACTGTAGCTGCAAGTACCAATCATTGCGTCGACTTTTCTAGTGAGCTGGCTGCCTGTCCCATCATATTTTGACCATGTACAGATATGGTCGAAGGATTTCTCCTGCGATGTGTTAGTCCGTCCTCGAGGCTTGTTTGGAGTCGAAGCTTCGCCTTCAGGGGATCTCTGGAAGGCCTGTTTTGAGGATTGAATAGGCTTCGACATATTTGGGTAGGCTATGATGTAGGCTTCGAGTGTCTAAGGGGGTCGAAGACTGCGAGTCGGCTACTACAAGACTGTTGAGTTTTCAAGGACATGAATTTAAAGACTGCAATGAATGTTACTTGGGATTAATGCATGTTTCAAATGTACCTTCATGTATAAAATGTGATGTTACGGGGAGAATTTCTCATCTTTCTTCTTTCTTCTTCTGAATGTAATGTCTTCTTCGTTGTCCCAGAATAGTGGCAGTTCTTTCATAGCTAGGCATGAGGACCAGGTTGCGGCAAAAGCTATTCAGGTATGGGAAAAGAGCCTGGAGCTACAACGGAGGTTTCTTATCGATCAGGACATCAACGCAGAGATGTCGGACCTGTTTGAAGCAGAACCTGAGGAACCCGTTGCTGGGATGTCCTTTGCGTACTGGTAGGGGATTCTTCAGATGATGGGTCAATTTCTGGGCCATCGATTGTCCTTGCTGGAATCATTTGTGGAGGATATGGTGGAGCAGGAGGATTCTACTACTGAGGCTGAGGAGAGGCATCCCGAAGATAAATAGGGGATTCTGGGTCAGTGTGCCATGCAGGTAATCATGATTTTTGCTCCTTTTAGGGAAAAGGTGTGATTTGATGTTGGGACTTAACTGGGCGGCTTCTAGTGAGGACTAGAAGGTTTGAGAAGCTTTGAGTTGATAGCTAATTTAGACTAAGCGTGGGTTCGCATGTGAGGTGAATGAGGGGTAAATAGGTCAAAACCCATTACAGCAAAAAAATCGGGGTAGTGAGGGTGGGGTATTAATAGTGGTTTGGAAATCGAGGCAGTTTTGGTATTCTGGGAAGGTATATAAATGTGAGGGTAACCAATGCACTGTTCATAGAGAAATCCAAAAGAGTGGGTGGAGGAGGAAAGTATGCATTATTACGTGAAGCTTGGTAGAGGTTGCTGAAGTTGTTGTTGAGTACGTACTGACTAGCTATTTCGAGTGTGTTTCTGCTAACACAGGTATGTCGATTTTAACTTTGTTTGCTTTTTATTTGGTTCTGTCTTATGTATCTGTAAGTAAGATCTTCTGGCTTCATAATTGAGAGGTGACAGTCGAGGTCAGGGGGAATTCATAAGTATGAGTTCTAGCGCATTTTTCTATTTGGAGGGTATTAACGGGGGAACAGGGTTTGGGATCGAGTTTTCAATTGTGTTTGTATCTGTTGGAGGGGGTAGAGGAGAAATGAGTTATTGACACAAAATGTTGAATGTATTGATCTAATTGCGTGCCCCTTCTTCTGTAGGATAAGATGTATACCGGTCAAGCTTCGAGACTAAGGCTAATAGACGAGGAGGTCGACATGAATGAGGCTAGTGTGCCTGGTCGTGCTCCAATGGATGAACGCAGCGACTTAGAAGAACTGGTCATAGCAAAAAATATCCCACTGGCAGTGGTGGTTCCTAATATTGGAGGTTCGAATAGTAAACGTCGTATGATGGCTGTGACAGAGGATAGTGATGAGGAAGAGGTAGAGGGAGGAAAGAGAAACAAGGGTAATACTGGACCTTCAGGTGGCGAAAGGGGAGAAAAGGAGCATATTGATAGTAGTGAGGATTCGACTGAGTCGGATAAGGCTGAGGGCTTTGTCTCGGCCAGAGATAAAAAGATAGTAGATCGATTTGTAGCCTAACTAGAGTTGCCAAAGTTGGGGTTGATGTTAAGTGCGGCTGGAACAGGGTGGACTTTCATGTCGAACCCGCGAGAGGGTATAATGGCGAATAGGGGATAAATTCGACTGGGAATGCAACTTTCCCTCCGAAGGATGGTGAAGGAGGTTTTAAATTTTTGGGAAGTTTCCCCGGTTCAGATGAATGGAAATTTTTACGAGATGATGAGGGTAATTGAGGGTATGAATATAAATTTAAGGAGTGAGAAGAGGGGTTTGATTAAATGGTACGATGTGGTATCATTCTACTCGAGGAAGGCGAACCAGAATGTGGGCACGTACCATATTCAGTGTCACCCAGAGAAGCCCTGGCTGTTTGATCTGTGCTCGACGGGTTAAGGGTGGAACAGAGATTTGCTTGTAGTACGGGGTAAAATTGAGAATGGCGAAGGAGAGGACTCTTATAGGTTATATCATAAACTCTATAACCCGAGTGAGTCTTTTGTCGAAGGTTTTATTTTGATGTGATGATCAAATAAACTGTGATTATATTTCTTTCTTTTTATTGTAGGTTCGATTAACCGGTCTTGGGAGAATCTGAGGGATTATATTGACACTTTGATCGATTCCGACGAGGATTGGGTTAATTCAGTGTTCGAAAGTCTTGGTATTAAGAGGTAGAGAAAGAAGAAGACGGATTCCCTGCTTCGAAACGTACCCATTAAGCTAAAGCCATCAAAGAAGAGGGGAGGCGAAGGTGGTTCAAAAGTATTTAAAGAAATGGGGGAGGATTATTTGGCATGGACAGTTCAGTAAGTTCCGAAAGAGAAAAGGGCGTCGAAGCAAACAACGCCACTACCCGAACTGGATAGTGATGCTTCGAGACTGAGGCCGAAGTAGGTACCAACACAGGCTGAGAATGGGAAGGGAGAAGTTGTTCCCGAATATCTGAAGGTGTAACAGACAAAGGTTATTCAGCCCAAACGGCGTAGGGCATTGGGGGAAGATGATGCTGAGGATGAGGGTAAAGAGATGATGGAGGCTGAATGAGAAGATCAGGCTCTAGCCAAGGCTACTTCTAAGGCCGAACTCTACGATGTTGACCCAGATGAGGCTACGAAGAAAATGAGGAAGACTATCTTTCAGGTAACTGTTTATTATTGTTTGTGAAATTCTGAAATTTTCTTAAGTGCTTCATGTTTCAAGAAATACTGATGGTTGGATTACTCTAGCAAACGGATGCTTGGGCGCAGTCATTCACCAAGGCAGTGAAAGTAGGAAAGAGGAGGTTACGAAAGGCGCTTGATGGTCAAGAGCTTGCTCGAGGGACTGAGGCCTCGCTGTTGTCTGAGAATAAAGTTTCAAAGCAAGATCTGGCGGCTATCACTGATGCCGCTGATAAGAGGCTCGAGGGTCAACGCTTTAATCATGAGCAGGTGTTGGCATCAAACTTGCTGCTAAGGATAAGGAATGGGCATAACTAAAGGTGCGTTATCAGGCGCAATTTGATGGTGAATGTAGAGTTACTGTCAGGCTGAAGGAGTTCATAGAGGAAATGGGGTTTGATCCTAAAACTTTAGAATGCCTCCCTATTATCGAAGATCCTATTGCTGAGGGCTCTTTGCGGATGCAGGAGAGAGAGGTAGAAGTTGCTGTTAGAGGTGGCATGGAAACTTTGCTGGACGAAGGTATTGTTGTTGGGTCTGCGACTGACATTATTGTCGAGACCATCGACTGGAGGTGTTAAAAGTGTTGGTGTTGAAGAGCTTGTTGGGGGAGAAGGTGCAGCCGCGCTGATATGAGGTATTTGTACTAGAGTGCCATGCCTATTTTTTCTAATTTACTGTGGAGTTGTAATATTTGAACCATGTTTATTTTTCTGTGGGGTTGATCTTGGAACTTGATTTGTGTGAACTGATTTGAACTGGTGTGTTAAAACTGATTTGTGTGAACTTTGACTTGCATTTACTTGTTTGTGCTACGTACTTGATGTATGCTCTGAACTAAATTTTATTTGAATTGATCTGTGTTGAAGCTGCTTCATTGATGATGTATTATTCTAAAACTTCTTGCTTGTGGTGGGATTATAGATATTTTTGCATGCTTGTATCCGCGTATGCTGTAGATGTCGAATAATAGTAGAGGGATCAAACCTTGGAGAACTTCGGGATGGTTGTGATGAATTCAAATAAAAAATGCCCCCAACGCATTTTTGAGGGTATTGTCGCGTGACCATTCCTGCCCCTCGAGTCTGCTTGAATGCTAGGAGTTTGAAAAACTTCAAGGTCGCCCCCGAGTATCAGTTGGGCCGAGGTTGACATGATAATTTGAGGAAACCCAGAAATTTACTTGACTTCGAAGACCTGAGCCACAGGGAAGCAATACGTGTTCGCCGCCAACGCATTCTCGAGGGTCCGGTCTTTCGACCATTCATGTCCTTCGAGTTTGCTTGAATGTTGGAAGCTTGAAAATTTCAAGGTCGCCCTTAAGTATCAGTCGGGTCGAGGGTTGACGTGATACTTTGAGGAAACCAGGAAATCGACAGCTTAAACCAGATCGAAACATATATATTTGCCCCTAATGCATTCCTGAGGTTCCAGTCTTTTAACCATCCTTGCCCCTCGAGTTTGCTCGAAATTGGGAGTCTGAAAATTTTCAAGGTCGCCCCCGAGCATAAGATGGGTCGAAGGGTTGACATGACACCCAGGCTTAACCAAGGAATTTATTGGACCTCGACGGCTTTGAATGCCTGATCGAAGAATATCTATTCACCTCTAATGCATTCCTGAGGGTCTGGTCTTTCAACAATCCTTGCCCCTCGAGTTTGTTCAAAATTGGGAGTTTGAAAATTTTCAAGGTCGCCCCCGAGTATCAGTTGGGTCGAAGGGTAGACATGATATCCAGGCTTAACCAAGAAATTCAATGGAAAACAAAGACGAAGCTTGGGAGAAAAAGATGTTTATTGATTATTCTATGTTTACATCAGGTGCACAAAGTAGAAGTCGTGGCCTATTATATAAAACCAGCTGTATTGTGTTCCACGATTTAGTAAGAGGCTCGTCGTCTTCTGTCATCAAATAGTATGAACCTTTATCGGTTTTATCATACACGACATAAGGTCCTTCCCAGGATTCGGCTAGCTTGCCGGCATTGCGAGGTTTCAAAGATTGGATAACGCGTCGAAGTACGAGATCTTCGATGTTGAAACTTCGTGGTCGAACTCTCTTGTTGTATGACTTCTGAAGTGATATATGGTAATGGCCGAGGTTGGCAATGGCTCGGTCTCTGGTTTTGTCGATCCATAACATGCTGCATCCGAGCTCAAACTCATTGTCTTCGTCTAGGAGGTTAGGATCTCGTGAGGGTACTTCAAATTTAGTAGGGAGCCCTGATTTAGTGCCATAGGCTAGAAGGAAAGGGGTGCAACCTATAGATTTTTGTGGTGTTGTTCGATAAGCCCAGAGAACATGCTGTAACTCCTGAACCCATCGATCTTTCTTTGCATCAACACGTTTCTTGAAGCCGTCGACAATGTTTTTGTTGATTGCTTCGACTTGACCGTTTCCTTGGGGATAGGAAGGTGTTGAGGGGGAGAGGATGATGTTGTGTTTCTTGAGTAAATTTTTAACTTTGTTACCGACGAACTGGGGACCATTGTCGTATCGAATCATATGAGGGCATCCAAAGCGTGTGATGATATTTTCCCATAGAAATTTGATAACTTCTTCTTCTCTTAATCGGCATAAAGGTACAGCTTTGACCCATTTGGTAAAGTAATCTGTTGGAATAAGGATATTCTCTCTACTACTCGAGGCTTTAGGGAAGGGACCGATGAGATCGATAGCCCATCTTTTGAACGACCAGGAAAATTGGCAGAAATGAAGGTCTTGTGAAGGGCAGTGGATGCCATGGGCGTGGCACTGGCATTTGTCATAGTGTTTGGCATACTCTTCAGTTTTTTTTTTCATGTTAAGCCAGAATAAACCTTGAGAGACGGCTCGAAGGGACATAGATCAACCAGCAGTATGAGCACTACAGGTACCTTTATGGAGTTCAGCTAAAATTATAGAGGCTTCGGCTTGAGAGATGCATCAAAGGAGGACGCCATTTGGGGATTTATGATGTGGCTCATGTTTGTAGATAGTGTATCCCCGACAGTTCTCTAACAATGATCATTTGGCTTTGGGGTCATCATGGAGGGTTGTATTGTTGAAGTAATGGAGAAATGGTGTTCACCAGTCATCTGGATCGAGACTCTTACCCTCAGTATTGATGGTATTAACATCCATCTGGTCGATACTTGGGTGTTCCAGTACTTCTATATGGAGGGTTTGGGATTCTGATTGGTCTAACATAGCTGCTTTGTAAGTGAGGGCATTTGCATGTCAGTTTTCTTCTCGTGGGTAATGAGTGATAGTAGATTTTTTAGGAAAACGATCCATGCGCTCTCGAACGAGAAGGGCATATTCAGCCATGCGACCGTTAGCTTGGTTTTCACCTGTGTAATGTCTCTAAACAAGTTACGAATCTATGAAAACTACAAGTTTGGAAATGTCGCCGTCGAGTACGAGGTCGAGGCCATGGATCAAAGATTCATACTCAGCTTCCTTATTGGAGCATTTGAAAGTGAGTTTGACTACCTTTTCTATTCGATCATTGGTAGGTGTGACAAGGACTTTTCCGATCCATGAACCGTTAGTCCCAGCGGATCCATCTGTGAAATGATGCCATCCAGTGTTGGGGTTCCATGGATCTGTTACTTTGGGATGATCTTCTGTTAGGTCATCTTCATGTTCTTTCCAATCGACATCTTCGACTGGGAAGTTAGGAAGGAAATCTGTTACTGCTTGGCCTTTCTGGGATATCCGCTTCTCGAATGTAATGTCATGTTTACCATGGTAAACAGACCAATGTTGTACTCGTCTGGATTTTTCTTTATAGATGAGCACTTCTCGAAGGGGATAGCTTGTTATAACACGGATGGAGTGAGCTTGAAAATATGGTTTAAGTTTGCGAGCAGAGTAGACAAGGGTGAGGAGCAAACGCTCAAGATTTGAATATCGAGTTTCTGCGGGTGTTAGATTTTTGTTGATAAAGAATATAGGCTTCTCAATGTTTAAATCGTGTCAAAAAAGCACTAAACTAATAGAGGTGTCTGTAACAGTGAGGTATAAAGAAAGTGTCTCACCATCGATAGGGGTGCTGATAATGGGTGGTTAACCAAGGTAAGTATTGAGTTCAAGGAAGTCCTATTCACATTCGGGTGTCCAGCAAATCTCAGGGTAGTTTTTCCTTTTTGCTTTGTGGACACCTTGGCCACATAAGAGGGAAAAGAGCCAGACACAACGGTCTGAAGATTTAGAAATGAAACGGTTGAGGGACGCAATTTTACCGACCACTTTTTAGACATCCTTTTTGGTTTGGGGAGAAAGCATGTCAATGAGGGGCGAAATATGGGTGGAGTCGATCTCGATACCTCGTTTACTGATAAAATAGCCAAGGAATTTTCTAGACAAAACGCTAAATTGGCATTTGTCTGGGTTGAGTTTCATGTTGTATGTTTGAAGTATTGAAAAGACTTTGGTGAGATCCTGAATATGGGTCTATTTCGGAGGCTCTTGCATAACATGTCGTTGATGTAAACTTCGACCGACTTGCCAAACAAGTGTTTGAATATTGCTGTGATAAGGCATTGGTTAGTGGCACCCGTATTTTTAAGGCTGAAGGACATGACGTTAAAACAGTAAAGGCATTGTTCAGTGATAAAAGAAGTTTTAAGTTGATCTTTGGGAAGGAGGGGTACCTGATTGTAACCTAAAGCCGAGTCCATCATTGACAGACGCTCATGTCTAGCTGTAGCATCGAGGATAACTAAGATGATCGAGAGGGGAAAACTGTCCTTCGGTGTGTGATTGTTGAGGTCTGTGAAGTCGACACAAATCTTGATCTTGCCATTCTTTTTGGGAACTGCAACAATGCTTGATATCCAGTCAACATACTTGACCTCTCTAATAAAACCCGCGGCTTTGAGGTTGTCGACTTCTAGGTTTACTGCTTCTCGAAATTGAGGTGGCAAGGTGCACTTCTTCTATTTAACTGCTATAGAATGGGGAATGAGATCGAGGCAGTGGCATGCGAAACTGGGGTCAGCACCGGGCATCTCCTGGAACGTCCATTCTTTGTTTGTTCGAAGAAAGTCTGAGAGCCCGAGGCGTTCTGCCTTATCTAGAAAGGTTCCAATGAATGTTCGATATAAGCAGTGGGTTCGATCTCCGGTGAGGTGGTATCTGTCGAAGGTGTGTGGATAGAAAGGGACAGTGATTGCTATGGGCGACTAACGAGCCTCAGGGTATGGTCGATCTCTAAATGCTCGCTTGAACGGGCAAGGCGTTGAGAGCCTTTAAAATTCTAAGTCCCAAATGGGGTGGTAAAACAAAGGTTTTGTTGATATGTCGAAGGTTTGGCATGCATGGCATGGAGCCAGTCGTGTCAAAGGATACCGAGGTATTCTCACTACTTGTCGATGATAAGAAAACTGGTTTGAAGTGTGACTGGGCCGGCAGTAGCTGGGAGGCTGATTCGACCAACTGCGACTTTTGTAGCCACATTAAAAACTTTGAGTTCGATATTGGCAGCAGTGATGAGGTCAGTTATCTTCATGGTTTGGACAGTCTAGTGTAAAATGACATCAGTTGCACTTCTTGTGTCTGCAGGGGCCTAACTTCTTAGGGGGGGGGGAAGTTGGCTCTTACACCACGGGGTTAAATCTTCAAGAATAGGAATACAAGTATGTTATCTAGAATTAGGGTGTTGTGGCAAGAAATCACAAAGGGGATGTTCTTGGCGTCTTTACAAAAGGGATAGGCACTAAAAATCTTTTCTTCTCAGAATGTGAAGCAATCATATACACTTTATATTGAGCAAAACAAAATCATTGGTCAAATATCTGAATAGAATCTGATTCCCAAACAGTTATTACAGATTTTGTAAAGAAGCAAATCCCTTTGCCTCAAAGAGCAAGATGGAACAGAGTGAAGAACTCATTTGAGAGACTCGGATTCTCTCATTGCTGGAAAGTTACAAATTTCTCAGCCTCTCAAGCATCAAAGAGGGGGATTTTTCTCCCTGAGGAAAATATTGAAAGCTTCTAAGGAAGAGCTCATTTCTTAGAAAAAATAGAAGAACCCTTTGTGTGCTATTTTAGATTCTCTAAAGTTTCTTGACTCTCTTATTTGTTTTTGGGTTCTTTGGGCTTGGCTTTGCCTCCCCTCAATTGTAACCTTAGATATATTAATCTTAATTTTTGCAAAAAAAATATAAAAAAATCTAGAATTAGGGTGATCAATAGACAATATACCTGCGTGGAGGCCTAAAATGTGACTCTCCACGACCTCTGATGATGATTTTTAAGAGTGTTTATATTTCTGTCGAGTAGTCGAAGGTTTGAGTACTTGGTTTTTACAGGGTGATCTAAGGTAAACTGCATAGGGGTTGGGGGGAATTTTCGTAACCCCTCATTGGTTCCCCATCTCACCTATTTATAGAACATAGGAAGGGCGGAGTCACCAAGGTTAGGTTAGATTACAAGGGCACCATCCGGATATTCCGGCGGGGTATGAGAGCCAAAAATGTAGGAACTATCACTGTAATAGTTGTTGGGTTTATATCTGTACTTTGATACTGTAGCAGTAATTAGGCCAGTCATTGTAGCTGTAAGGACCAACAACTGTGCCGTCTTGTTTAGTGAGCTGGTTGTCTGTCCCATCATACTTCGACCATGTGTGGATATGGTCAAAGTATTTTTGCTGTGATATGAAGTCCGTTCTCGAGGTTTGTTCGGAGTCGAGACTTCATCTTTGGATGATCTTTGGGAGGCTTGTTTGCGGATTGACTGCACTTCGAGACATTCGAGCTGGCTTCAAAGTAGCCTTCGAGTATCTGTTTGGAGTAGAAGGCTGCGAGTAGGCTATTACATTTTCTCCCTCTCAGCGAAGGTCTCGAAAATAGGTGTAGAGGCGTTTGCTGAGAAAACTGTTTGGCCTTGGAAGTTGTACCGCTTGACTGTTGGTCCCCGGGTAGGTAATAAAAGAGGGTAATAAAGAGATGTTGGTATTTATAGTATAATAAATGAAATGAGGCTATAAGTATGGGTTAAGAGGGTAGGGATGCTGTGTACTCTTCTTCTGATTTATTCTCTTCTCTTACTTCTGCATTTTCAGTAAAAGTCTATGGATACCACTTCGAACATACGCTACCAAAAAAGAATGGGATTCGCCCGAGATTGTCGTATAGGGCGAAAGACAGCTGAATTACATGTGAAGTTCTTCGGCCATTATGATCTCGACTGGGATATGCCTAAACTGGTGGAGCAGGAGGCCAGAGAACCCATCAACGGGGAGTCTTACGCTTACTTTTGAACGCAGCTAAAGTACCAATTTATGACAGCTGAAAAACGCTACCTCTACCTGTTCGTTTTGGCAAAGTGCCTCATTTGTGCAGAAGAGGAGATGGAGGACAAGGCTCGGCGAGTGGAACTGGACCGTTTGGAAATAGGGCTGCTGCTTCTTGAGGTGTTGATGATAGGTTAAGGTGATGATAGTTCAGGGGTTTTTTTTGTAGTGGAAGATTGTATGTAGAGTTTTCTTTTTTTGATGTGGTTTGAATGTACTGCTGTTTTAATGTTGTATCTGGTGGAATGGAACGAGAATAATATTTTGTTGCATATTTGAGTCTTTATAACTGGTAGGCATTGGAAATGAATGGACTTGATGGCACGATAGTAAATTTATCTCATCGAATGTTAATGGGCAGTACTGATTAATGCTGGAAAAAGTGACCTCGAAGTATAGTGACGTGGTCGAAGGTACTTAACTCTGTATTAGTTGAGACTTGGTGAAAGATATTGGAGTCAAAGTCTGAAAATTATTTATGGTTCGATGCTAGAGATTTGTTCGGCTGCAAGTCATCGAGAATGTGGATACAAATGAATCAGTTACGTCTAGGAAGTTGAAAAGGTCAGGCTGTTGAGTTTTCAAGGAGGGGACTGGAAGACCGTAATGAATATAACTTGGGATTGATGAATACTTTAAATGTACCTTTATGTATATAATGGGGTAATGCGAGGAGATCTCCTCATCTTTCTTCACCTTTTTCATCTTTCTACTTTCTCGCTCGGATCAGAATGGCTTCTTCTTCTTCTCAAAATAACAGTGAAGTTCCAGTACCCGCACAAGAGAGCCAGGCGGCAGTAAGGGTCAGGCGAGTATGGGAGGTGACGTTGGGGTTACAACGGAGGTTTGGTATCGAACATGACATTGATGTGAGATGCCAGATCTTTTTTTGTTGGAACTCGGGGCACCTATTGTTAGCATGCCCTTTGTGTACAGGTGAGGAATATTGCAGATGATGGGACCGCTACCCAGCTACCGGTTCTCCCTGCTTGAGTCGTTTGCGGAGGAAATGGTGGACTAGGAAGATGCTGGTATTGCGGCTGTGGTGGAGGAGGAGCATTCCGCAGATAATTAGGGTCTCTTTTGACTGTACTATTGGGTGTCTGGTTTGGCTTCTGGTAGTTTGTTTTTTTGTTTGTCTCCCTTTTTTTTTGGGGTCTGTAATTTGTAGATGTCTTATTTACTCAAATGAAATTGGGATTTCTCATAACTATTGAAGTAGGGTTCTGAACTCTTTATAAGTAACAATTTGAGTTGTTCGCACTAAAAGTCTGCAATATCAAAGAAAAAATTCTGAACCGCCGACGTAACTGTAAAATCTGTCGAAGTAAGGCTCAAATTCTCGACATAGAATTCTGAGCCATCAAAGTAATAGTACAAACTGTGGAAGTAAGGTGTTTGAACTGTTGAGGTAAAAATATGATCAATGTAGACATAAATTTATGAACTGTCAAAGTAAGAAAGCTTGTAATCTGTCCAAGTAGACGGATGATCTGTCGAAGTAATAAAAACATATTGTTTTAAACTGACGAATGTGTTGTAGATCGAATGTTCGATATATTTGGGAATCGAATTTGTGGTTATCTGTTAATGAATGTTCGAGACGCAGTATAGTCGATTGCCCGCATATGAGATGTGTGTCGACGGTTTTGTTGGATTTGACTGGTCGTACTGATAGGCTAGACAGCTGGTCTGTCAGAACGGTATGTGCGTCTGGGGCAGTGTGGCGTACAGGTAATCATGATTTTTACTCGTTTTACAAAAAAAGTTATGATTTGATGTTGGGATTTGACTGAGTGGCTTCGATTGAGGATCAAAATATTAGAGAAGCTTTAAGTGTAAATGAAGTTAAATCAAATTGAGCGTGTGGCTCGCACGTGAGGAGAATAAGGGGTAATTTGGTCGAAACACGCCTTTGCCGAAAAGCCAGGGTAGTGGGGGCATGGTAATGATAGCGGTTTGGAAATCAAGGCGGTTTTGGTCTTTTGAGGAGGAATATATATGAGAGGAAAATAACATAATGTACTGTTCACGGAAAAAACAAACCAGAGAGTGAGAGGGAGAGGACTGGTATACCATTGCTAAGTGAGGCTTGAGAGAGGTTGCTGAAGTTGTTACCTTGATCTCACTTTTTTGAGTATACTTCTTCTAACACAGGTATGTCACTTGATCTCTGTCTATTTTTATTTTGTTTTTCCTTCTGTATTCGTAAGTAGAATCTTCTGGGCTTGGAGTTTAGAGGTTCTCTTTTAGGACAGGGGAATTCGTGAGTCTGGATTCTGAGCTATTTAAGAATTTTAAGGGTTTTGACGGAGGGACTAAGATTAGGATCGAGGTTTCGAATGTGTTTGAATCTCCTGGAGGGGGTAGATGGGATATGGGTTATTGACACGTGATTATCGAATGTATCGATCTGAGTCTGTGCCTGTTCTTCTGTAGGATAAGATGCGTACTCATCGAGCTTCGAGGAAGAGGCTGATTGACGAGGAAATTGAAGGGCTCAAAGCTAGAATTTTTTGTCGTGCTCCCATGGATGAGGGTAGCGACTTAGAAGTGTTAGATGTCTTAACCGATACCCCTTTGGCCATGGTGGTTCTGACAGGTGCGGTTCCGATTACTAGACGTCGTAAGACGGTGGTAAGTGATGATAGAAAGGAGGAAGAGATAGGAGGGTAGAAGAGAGGCGTGGGTAATGCTGGGCCTTCTGGTCGTGAAACGGGAGAAGGGGGCAGAGTGATCGAAGTGGGGATTTGCTCAAGTCAGATAAGGCTAAGGGTTCTATCTTGGCTAGGGATAAAATATGAGTAGATCGATTTGCTGCCAAGTTGGAGCTGTCAAAGGTGGGGGTGTTGTTCAGTGTGGCGGGAGCAGGGTTAAATTTCAAATCGAATCCTGGAGAAGGGATAATGGCTTATAGAGGCCAGATTCGATTGGGAATAGAACTTCCTCACCGAAGGCTGGTGAAAGAGGTCTTGAATTTTTGGGAGGTTGCTCCAGTTCAAATGAATGGAAATTATTACGAGATGATGAGGGTAATTGAGTGCATGAATGCAAAATTGAGTAGTGAGAGGTAGGGTTTAATTAAGTGGTTTAATATTGTGTCATTCTACTCAAAGAAGGCGAGCCAAAACGTAGGTACCTACCACATCCAGTATCACCCAGAAAAGCCCTGATTTTTTGATCTGTGCTCGATGGGTCGAGGGCAGAATAAAGACTTAGCTATAGTATGGGGTAACTACGAGAATGCTAAAGGGGAGGACCTCTATAAGTTGCATCATAGTGTTTATAATCAGAGTAAGTTTGTTGTGGAAGAATTGTTTTGGATGTATTTCTCGAATAAGCGGTGATCATATTTTGCTTATTCTGCTGGTCTGAAGAATATATCTTATGACAACCCGAGGAACTATATTGATGCCTTGCTCAAACCTAGTGAAGACTGGGTGAATTCTATTTTCAAAAGTCTTGGTATCAAGAGGAAGTGGAGGAAGAAGATGGGCTCCCTGCTTTGAAATGTACCCGTTACGCTGAAGCCATCAAAGAGGAGGAGAGGCAAAGGTGGTTCGAAAGTATCCGAAGGAATGGGAGGGGATGATTTGGCGAGGACAGTTTAGTTTGTGCCAAAGGAGAAAAGGGCCTCGATGCAAGCAGCACTGGTGCTGAAGTGGCTAGTGATGCGTTGAGACTGAGGCCAAGGAAGGTACCAATACAAGCTAAGAATGGGAAAGGCAAGGTCGCTCCCGAGGCTCCGAAGGTACGGCAGTCGAAGGTTGTTCAGCGCAAATGGCGTAGGGCACTGGGGGAAGATGATGCAGTAGATGAGGATGAAGAGATGATGGAGGCTGAGCGACAAGAGCAAACACTAGCCAAGTATGCTTCGATGGCTGAATTCTGCGAAGCCGACCCAAATGAGGCTTCGAAGGAAATGAAAAGGAGTATGTATCAGGTAACTGTCTATTAACTGTGAGATTCTGAGATTTCTTTTAAGTTCTTCATGCTTTGAGGGGTACTAATGGCTCGAATATTCTAGCAGACGGATGCTTGGGAATAATCTTACAATAGGACAATGAGATCAGTAAAGGGGAAGTTGCAATAGACGGCTAAAAGTCTGGATCTTGCTCGAGGGACTGAGGCGTCGTTGTTGTTTGAGATCAAAGTTTTGAAGAGAGATCCAGTGGCGATCACTGATTACTACGACAAGAGGCTCGAGGTTCAGCGGTACAATCAGGAGCAGGTGTACGGAGCGAAGCTTGTTACGAAGGATAAGGAAAAGGCATAATAGAAGGTGCGTTATCAGGCGATGTTTGATAGTAAATGTAGATTCGTTGTTAGGTTGAAGGAATTTGTAGAGGATAAGGGGTATGACCCGGATACTTTGGAACCACTCCCTATTTCCCCAGAACTGGTTGCTGGAGAAGATTTGAAGATGAAGGAAGGAGAGGCAGATGTTATTGATGGAGAAAATGGAGGTACTGGAGGTGGCGTGGAGGCCCCTATAGTTGAAGCGACCAGTATTGGAACTGTGGATGATGTAGCTGCCAATGTTGTGGGATTGAAGCCTTCGGCTGGAGGTGCTGAGGGTGTTAGCGCTGGAGGGCCTATTGGGGAAAAGGATGCGGCCACGTCGATATGAGGTGTTTGTATTGGATATTTGTTCATGTTTTTTTTGACTGGCTGTGGAGTTGTAATATTTGAAATATGTTATTACTTTGAGTTATTGTGGAGAAACTGACTAATGTTGCACTAATTCGGCTTTGTTATCGAATGTTGAGACTGCTTTCTATGAACTTAATTTGTATTGCATTGTTGTGCTGAACTTGCGTTGTACTGGATTGCAAAGATATTGAGGCTCATTTTGCTAGTTTAACTTCTACTGAATTCTTAATGTACGACTTGACTTGAGTTGTGTTGAAACTACTTTTTTAATGTATGATATTTTGCATCTTCTTGTATATTGTAGAATTGTAGATATCTGTATATTCTGTAAGTGTTTAATGATTGTAGTGTGATCGAACCTGTGAGAGATTCGAGGGTCCGTTCGGTATACCATTCGTGCCCTCCGAGTCTGCTCGAATGTTGGAAGTTTGAAAATTTTCAAGGTCACCCCCGAGTATCAGTCGGGCTGAGGTTGACGGGATACCTAGAGGAAACCCGAAAATTCACTGGACTTTGAAGGCCTAAGCCAAGCGACCAGTATTGGAATTGTGGTTGATGTGGTTGCCGATGGTGCCGGATTGAAGCCTTCGGCTAGAGGTACTGAGGGTGTTGGTGCTAGAGGGCCTGTTGGGGAAAAGGATGCGACCGCGTCGATAAGAGGTATTTGAATTGGATATCTGTTCCTACTTTTTCTTACTGGCTATGGAGTTCTAATATTTGAACGATGTTATTGCTTTGAGTTGTTATGGTGAAACTGACTAATATTGTACTAATTCTGCTCTGTTGTCAAATGTTGAGACTGCTTTGTATTAACTTAATTTGTATTGTATTGTTGTGATGAACTTGCGTTGTACTGGATTGCTGAGATATTGAGGCTAATTTTGCTAGCTTAACTTGTACTAAATTCTTGATGTATGACTTGACTTAAGTTGTGTTAAAACTGCTTTTCTGATGTATGATGTTTTGCATCTTCTTGTATATTGTAGAATTGTAGATATCTGTATATTCTGTAACTGACGAATGATTGTAGGGTGATCGAACCTGTGAGAGCTTCGAGATGATTGTGACAGCTCTTTTGAAATCGAGAGTTCTGTAGGACATCGAAGGCCTAAGCCACAGCGATGTATGACGTGGTCGCCCCAACGCATTCTCGGGGGTCTGGTCTTTCGACCATTCGTGCCTCTCGAGTTTGATCGAATGATGGAAACTTGAAAATTTCAAGGTTGCCCCCAAGTATTAGTCGGGGGGAGGGTGAACATGATACCCGGGGTAAACCAAGAAATCGACTGGACTTCGATGGTTTTGAACCTGATCAAAGCATATCTATTCGCCTCCAATGCATCCCTGAGGGTTCGGACTGTCGACCATCCTTGGCCCTCGAGTTTGCTCGAAATTGGAAGCTGGAAATTTTCAAGGTCGCCCCCAAGTATTAGTCGGGTCGAAGGGTTGACATGATACTTAGAAGAAACCATGAAATTGGCTGGACTTTGAAGGCCTTAGCCACAATGAACCATAACTATTCACCCCCAATGCCTTCCCGAGGGTCCGGTTTTTTGACCATCCTTGCCCCTCGAGTTTGCTCGAAATTGGAGGTTTGAAAAATCTCAAGGTCGCCCCCAAGTATCCGTCATGTCGAAGGGTTGACGAGATACATAAGGTAAACCTAGAAATTCATTGAAAGCAGGCGACGTATCAGGAGTAAAAAAACTATTTGTTGATTAAGCTGTATTTACATCAATTGTACAAGGGAGAGGCTGTGGCCTGTTGTATGTGACGAGCTGCATTGTGTTCCACGGATTTGGTAAAGGTTCTTCGTCTTCTGTCATTAAGTAATATGAGCCTTTATCGATTTTATCGTACACGACATAGGGTCCTTTATCGGTTTGAATGATAAAGAGATTTGACTGAAATGGAGGTCTTGTGAAGGGCAATGGATGTCGTGAGCATGACGTTGCCATTTGTCACAGTGCTTTGCATACTCTTCAACTTATTTTTTCATATTTGGCCGGAATAGACCTTAAGAGATGGCTCGAAGGGCCATAGAGCGACCTGCAGTATGAGCGCCACAGGTACCTTGGTGGAGTTCGGCTAGAATGGTAGAGGCTTCGGCTTGAGATATGCAGCGAAGGAGGACGCTATTTGGTGATTTGCGATGTAATTCCTATTTGTGGATAGTGTATCTTCAGCCATTTTCTAACCATGATCGTCTGGCTTTGGGATCATCTGGGAGGGTTACATTGTTGAAGTAATGGAGGAATGATGTTCACCAGTTGTCTGGATCGAGACTCTTGCCCCCAGTATTGAGGATATTGATTTTAATCTGGTCGATACATGGGCGTTCGAGTACTTCGATGTGTAGGGTTTAGGATTCTGATTGGCCTAACATTGGCGAGGGACTCTGCATGTCAGTTTTTTCCTCGAGGGTAATGAGTGATGAAAGATTTTTTGGGGAAATGGTCCATCCGCTGTCGAACGAGAGTGTCGAACGAGAGCAGGATATTCAACCATGCGACCGTTAGCTTGATTTTCACCTGTGTAATATCTCTGAGCAAGTTGGGAATCTGTGAAAACTGTGAGTTTAGGGACACCGAGTTCGAGGGCAAGGTCGTGGCAGTAAATCAAAGCTTCATACTCAGCTTCATTGTTGGAACATTCAAAGATGAGCTTGATTACCCTCTCTATTCGATCATTGGTGGGCGTGACTAGGACTATACTGATCCCCAAGCCGTTTGGCCCAGTAGATCCATCTGTGAATAGATGTCAGCCCATATTGGTGTTCCATGCATTTGTTGCATCAGGTTGGTCTTTTGTTATGTCATCATCATGTTCTTCCCAATTGACATCTTCGACCGGGAAGTCAGCAAGGAAGTCAGCTACTGCTTGGCCTTTCTGGGATATCTGCTTCTCAAATGTAATGTCATGTTCGCCAAGGTACATAGACCACCCGTATACTCGTCTGGATTTTTCTTTTTTACTGAGTACTTCCCGAAGGCCATAACTTGTTATAACACGGATGGGGTGAGCTTGAAAATATGGTTTGAGTTTGCAGGCTGAATAGACAAGTGCGAGGAGCAAACGCTCAAGTTTCGAATACCGAGTTTCTGTGGGTGTTAGATTTTTACTGATAAAATATACCCGCTTCTTGACGTTTGTATCGAGTCGAATAAGTACTAAACTGATAGAGGTGTCTGTAATAGCGAGGTATAAAGAGAGTGTTTTGCCTTCGATAGAGGTATTTATAATGGCTGGCTGGCCAAGATAAGTTTTGAGTTAGAGGATTGCCTGTTCACATTCGGATGTTCAGTTGATCTCAGGGTTGTTTTCTTTTTTGCTTTGTGGACGCCTTAGTCGCATAAAAGAGAAAGGAGCCAAGCGCAACGGTCTGTGGATTTAAAAATGAAACGATTGAGGGCCATAATTTTACCAGCCACTTTTTGGAAATCTTTTTCGGTTCAGGACGAAGGCATGTCAATGAGGGCTCGAATATGTGTGGGGTCGATCTCGATACCTTATTTACTGATAAGGTGGCCTAAAAATTTACCAGACGAAAGACCAAATTGGCATTTTTCTAGGCCGAGTTTCATGTTGAATGTTCAAAGTATCGAAAAGACTTCGGTTAGGTCCTGAATATGGGACTAGTTTTGAAAGCTCTTGCATAACATGTCGTCGATGTAAACTTTGACCGACTTGCAAAACAAGTTTCCAAACATGATAATGACAAGGCGTTGGTAAGTGGCACCCACAATTTTAAGGCCGAAGGGCATGACGTTAAAACAGTAAAAGCCTTATTCAGTAATAAAAGAATTTTTAAGTTGATCTTCGGGAAGGAGGGGCACCTGATTGTAACCCGAAGCTGTGTCCATCATTGACAAACGTTCATGACCAACAGTGGCATCAAGGAGTACTGAGATGATCAAGAGGGGGAAGCTGTCCTTCGGTGTATGCTTGTTTAGATCTGTGAAGTCGACGCAAATCCGGATCATGCCATTCTTCTTTGGAACTGCCACAATATTTGATATCCAGTCCGCATACTTTACTTTTTTGATGAAACCCGCGGTAATAAGCTTGTCTACTTTGAGGCTTACTGCTTCTCAAAGGCGTGGTGCCAAGGTAAGCTTCTTCTGCTTAACTGCTGTGGAATTGGGAATGAGATCAAGGTGGTGACATGCCAAACTGAGGTCGATGCCTGGCATCTCCTGGAACGTCCATGCAAAGATATCTTTATTTTTTCGAAGGAAACCTATAAGCTTGAAATGTTTTGCCTCATCTAGAAATGTTCCAATGAATGTACCTCGACCAGAACCGTCGAGTTCGATATAAGCAGTTGGTTCGATGGGTGGAGTGGTATCTGTCGAAGGTATAGGGAGAAAAAGAGACAGTGATTGCTATGTGCGGCTGATGAGCCTTCGGGTCTGATCAATCTCCGGGTGTTCGCATGAACGGGAGAGGCGTTGAGAACCTTTTAAAATACAAGTGCCCAAGGGGTTGGTAAAATGAAGGGTTTGATGATATTTTGATGGAATGGCCCGCATGGCATGGAGCCAGTCGCGTCCGAGGATACCGTGGTATTCTGACTTCTTGTCGACGACAAGAAAATTGGTTTAAAGTGTGATTGGGCCAGTAGTAACTGGGAAGCTGATTCGACCAACAACAACTTCTATGACCCCATTGAATCCCCTCAATTCGACATTTGCAGCAGTTATGAGGTCGATTTTCTTCATGGTTTTGGTAGTTTGTAGGAAAAGGGCATCAGCTACACTTCCTGTGTCTATCAGCATTGTGTGGATAACGAGGTGTTTAATCTTAATCATGATGACTAATGGATCAGAATAGGGAAAAAGGACATGGTATGTGTCACAGTCGATGAAAGAGGTGCCTTCGGGCTGAGGGGAGAGTCTTGATCTGGGATGGGGAGCTGGCAACTTCTCCTGGAAGGTGAGTTTATAACATTCTTCGACGCGCTTAAGTTTACTTTTGCAATGGCCGCTGTCGATGTTGTTGACTTCGATGAAATGTATACAGTAGATGTGGTCCTCGGCCGGGTCGGCAGCAGGGGTGGGCTGAGACTTTAGGTACGACCCGTCAAGGTAACTAGGAAGGTCAGCAACATACTGATGTAGATGACCTGCTTTAAGGATGAGTTTGAGAGAACGCTGGAGGGTGAAATATTTGTTAGTGTGGTGACAGTTATAATTGTGGTTGGCGCAGTAAGGTTCGCCCGGTCTGACGTCGATAGGGAAAGGAATACGCCATATGGGGTCTTCCAGTATATGTGGTAAAAGGGTGTTGAGGGGGACAGTAAGTATGGGCAAGATAAGCTTCGGTCGCTTCTTGCGGGCTTCAGCACTGTTATCATTGTTAGGGCGCTTGCGGCTCTTAATCTCATGTGAGACAGGAGCGATCAGGGGTGTAGGTGTAAAAGGTGGGCCTTCTCGAGGTTTGTTGATAGCAGGGGTCAAAGATTGGCTCTATTTATGTGACTCGCGGATGCGCACAAGGTTGATATAGCCACTGACTTTTGAGGGCATCTCCTCGAGGGTTTGAGGTTTATGGAAGACCAGGTATTCTTTCACACGGCTGTGATCGGGCAGGGCATTCGAGTATACAAGTATAACATTCACGCAGTCAAGGTTCTCAATTTTCTGGGACTCATAGAGGAACCTCTTGGTGATGGCTTCGAGTGTTTCATTGCTAGATTTTTTGAAGTTGAAGAGAGCATCGACTCAAACCTCTCTGTCCTTTTTAAAGGCAAACTGAGCGATAAAAAGATGGGATAATTTCTCAAAGCTTTGAATAGAGCCACTGGGGATATTGTGGTACCAACGAAGGGGATTATCTGCGAGACTCATTGGGAAAAGATGACATATCATGTGGTCGGAAGTAGAGTAGAGACTTAGAGCATCTTGGAATTCGAATATGTTAGATTAAGGGACTGTGATGCGGTATTTGCTGAGTTTGGGAGCACGGAAATTGGGAGGTATCTCGATAGCGAGAAGTTTGGGACACAAGGGATTATTCAGTCGACTCCATGAATTTAGGGCTGGGCTTTCGCTGATGCAGATGACTGGTTGGATTTTATGGTCGAAGTCCTACTGTACAGCATAAGTAAGATGGGGGGGATCAGGGAATTCGAGGTTGGTGTGGTCGAGTATGTGGTATGTATTTGGTACTGCATTCCCTGAGCCGTTCTCGAGCAGGACGGCGCCTGGGATGTCTAGAGGAGCGGAGGGTGGAGTTAGGCGAATCTTCCTTGGGTTGAATACTGAGATGGATAGAGCCAGTTGGGGGAATAGTACGGGGAACACCTTCGGCACCGGTATGTACTGGGGTATCTCGAGATTTGGTAAGGGTCCCAGACGGGCGCGGGTAGACACGCGCGATAGGTCTTTTGCCTAGGATGGTCGAGGAGCTTCTAGAGGCTGCAGTCTCTACAAATATCAGATGGTATTTCGTAACTCGTCGATCGCCCAGTTCTGTCGGTCGGCATCGTCCAAGCGACGATTCCGTTCTACTTAAAACTCCATCCGGTACTTTTCACGCTCCTTGTGGAGTTGTACATGGTGGTACTCCTTCGCTTGAGCAAATTGTTGAGAAAGTAGGGCTATTTGGGTGGCTACTCCGTCGACAGAGTTGTTGGCATGGGTAGAACTGGAACGGAGGGTGGGTGCCATTGAGGAGGGTCTGTAGAAGTTGACAACAACGGGAGAGGAAAAGGAAAAGGGGAGAGGAAAAGGAAAATGGGATTGGCAGGGTGGGAAACACAGACGGCGCCAAATGTAGGGGCGTAACTTCTTAAGGGGGGGAAGTTGGCTCTTAAACCACGGGGTTAAATCTTTAAGCAAAGGAATACAAGTTCGTTATTTAGAATTTGAGTGATCAATAGGCAATATACTTGCGTGGAGGCCTAGAATGTGACTCTCCACGACCTCTGATGAGAATTTTTAAGAGTGTTTATATTTCTATCGAGTAGTTGAAGGTTCGAGTATTGGGTTTTTACAGGGTGATCGAAGGTAAACTGTAAAGGGGCTGGGGAGAATTTTCATATCCCCTCCTTGGTTCCCCATTTCTCCTATTTATAGAACATAGGAAGGGCTGAGTCACCAAGGTTAGGTTAGATTATAAGGGTACCATCCAGATATTCTGGCGGGGGTATGGGGGCCGGAAATGTTGGAACTGTCACTGTAACAGTTGTTGGGTCAGTCTCTGTATTAATATACTGTAGCAGTGGTTGGGCCTATCACTATAGCTGTATGGACCAACAACTGCATCATCTTGTCTAGTAAGCTGGCTGTCTGTCCCATCATACTTCAACCATATGCAGATATGGTCGAAGTATTCCTGTTGTAATGTGGAGTCCGTCCTCGAGGCTTGCTCGGAATCGAGGCTTCGTCTTCAGATTATCTTTGGGAGGCTTGTTTGCGGATTGACTGGACTTTGAGACGTTCGAGTTGGCATCGAAGTAGCCTTCGAATAACTGTTTGGGGTTGAAGGATGCGAGTAGGCTACTACAGTGTCTGTGAGCATTGTGTGGAGAACGAGGTTTTCGATCTTAATCATGATCACAAACGGATCGGAATGGGGAAAATGAACATGAGATGTGTCACAGTCGATGAATGAGATGCCTTTGGGTTGAGGGGAGAGGCCTGATCTTGGCATGAGAACGGGCAACTTCTCCTGGTAGGTGAGTTTATAACATTCTTGGGCACGCTTGTGTTTACTCTTAGAACGGCCGCTGTCAATATTGTTAACTTCGATAAAATTTATTCGATAGATATGTACCTCGGCCAGGTCGGAAGCAGGGGTGGGTTGAGGTTTGAGGTATGACCCGTTGAGGTAGCTGGGAAGGTCGGCAACATACTGATCTAGACGACCTACTTTGAGGATGATTTCGAGAGAGCGTTGAAGGGCGAAGCATTCGTTGGTGTGATGACAGTTATACTTGTTATTGGCGTAGTAAGGTTCGTCTGGATTGACTTTGATGGGGAAAGGGATACGCCAGATGGGATCTGCCTGTATATGTGGGAAAAGGATGTTGAGAGGGGCAGTGAGTGCAGGTAGTACCGGCTTCAGTCTCTTTCTGCGAGCTTCGACATTGTTGTCGCTGTGAGGACGTTTGTAGCTCTCAGTCTCCCGTGAGATGGGAGCGATCAGGGGTGTTGAAGTAGAAGGTGGGCCTTGTCGAGGTTTATTGAAGTTGGTGGTTGAAGGTTGCCCCTATTTACGGGATTTGTGGAGGCGCTCAAGGTCGATTAAGCTATTGACTTTTGAGAGCATCTCCTCGAGGGTTCAAAGTTTGTGGGGGACCAGGTACTCTTTAACACTGCTATGATCTGGTAAAGCATTTGAGCACGCAAGAACAACATTCATACAGTCAAGGCTCTCGACTTTCCGCGATTCATAGAGAAATCTCTTGGTGAAGGCTTCTAGGGTTTCATTGCTGGATTTTCTGAAATTGAACAGGGCATCGACTCTGACTTCTTTTTCTTTATTTAAGTAAAACTGAGCGATGAAAAGCTGTGACAGTTACTCGAAGTTCCAGATCAAGCCACTAGGGAGATTATGATACCATCGAAGGGGGCTGTCAGTAAGGCTGGTGGGAAAAAGGCGGCACATCAAGTGGTCGGTAGTGGAGTGGAGGCTCAGGGCATTTTGAAATTCAAAAATGTTGGATTGAGGGTATGTGTTGCGGTATTTGTTGAGTTTGGGAGCACGGAAATTGGGGGGTATCTCGATAGCGAGAAGTGTAGGGTAAAGGGGGTTATTCAGTCGACTCCAAGAGTTTGGAGTTGGGTTCGCGCTGACGGGAATAACATGTTGGATTTTATAGTCGAAGTCCTGCTGTGCATTATAGGCAGGATGAGGGGGAGAACGAGAATTCGTGGATGGTGAGGTCGAGTCTGTTGTATGTTTTCGGAGCTATGCTCCCCGAGACGTTCTCGAGCAGGGCGGTATTTAGGGTATCGAGAGGATCGAAGGGTAGAGTCAGAGGAATCTTCTGTGGGGTAAATGCTGAGATGGATAGAGCCAGTAGGGGAAATAGTGTGGGGAGCACCCTTGGCACCGATATAGATTGGGTGTACTTCGGGATTTGGTAGGGGCCCCAGACGGGCGCTGGCAGACACGCACGATGGGTTTTGTGCTTGGGATGGTTAAGCAGTGTCCAGAGGTTGTAGTCTCTACAACTCTCAGAAGGTGCTGCGTAACTCATCAATTGCCTGGTTCTGTTTGTTGGCATCGTCCAGGCGGCAGTTCCGTTTGGCTTCAAACACCAGCAGGTACTTTTCACATTCCTGATAAAGTTGTGCATGGTGGCATTCCTCGACTTGAGTAAATTATTGAGAAAGTAAGGCTATTTGAGCAACCACTTCGTCGACGGAGTTGTCGGCATGGGTGGAACTTGAACGGAGTGTGGGCGCCATTGAGAATAAATTGTTGAAAAGAGGGAAATAAGAAAGGGGGATTGGTAGGGTGGGAAGCACAGACGGTGCCAAATGTTGGGGCTTATCTTCTTGGGGAGGGGAAGCCGGCTCTTACGCCATGGGGTTCAATTTTCAAACAAAGGGATTCAAGTATATAACCTAGAGTGCAAATAATCAATAGACAATATACTTGCGTGGAGGCCTAGAATGTGACTCTCCACGACCTCTGATGAGGATATTTAAGAGTGTTTATATTTCTGTTAAGTAGTCGAAGGTTCGAGTACTGGGTTTATAAGGTGATCAAAGGTAAACTCTAAGGGCTTAGAGGGGAGATTTTGTAACCTCTCCTTGGTTCCCCATCTCTCCTATTTATAGAACATAGGAATGGCTGAGTCATCAAGGTTAGGCCACATTACAAGGGTACCATCCGGATATCAAGCGGGTAACCTGGAGTGGGTATGGACGCCGAAAATGTCGAAACTGTAACTGCAGCAGTTGTTGGGTCTATTTTTGTACTCTGACACTGTAGCAGTAGTTAGGTCTGTAATTATAGCTGTGCAAGTACCAACAATGCCGTCGTCTTGTCTGGTGACCTGGCTGTCTGTCTTGTCGTACTTCGGCCATGTACAGATATGGTCAAAGTATTTTTGATGTTGAAGTGGGGTTCGTCTTCGAAGATTGTTCAGAGTCGAGGCTTCGTCTTCGGGTAATCTTTGGGAGACATGTTTAAGGGTTGGATGGGTTTCGAGACATTCGAGTAGGCTTCAAAGTAACCTTTGAGTGCTTGACTGGGGTAGAAGGCTGCGAGTAAGTTACTACATCTCCTAGTGTACGTCGTCCACTCATTGACAGTCTTCTTATTTTAGCCTATTAAGAAGAAGGATTTAACTATTGGAGATGTTTTTATTTTAAAGTCTAATTAGATTCTAATTTGGAGAGGCTGGGGACTTGCTATTGCAGGAGGATTAGGGTTGAGGCCTATATAAGGAGAGGGTGGTGTAAGTTTATTGGTTAGTTGCGATTGAATAAAGTTCAAGGTTTAGCCCTAATTTAGTTTTAGGCTGATTTTAGCATAAAGGACTTCTTGATTTAGCTTCCCCGTTGAGAGTTTTACGCCTTACACCAATAGATAGGGAAATTTTCTCTAATTATCTGGATGTGGGTCGAAGTTGGGTTTTCCATGTTGACTACCACATATATTACATTTTCTTTGTTTTTACCCTTCATATAATGATCTAGGAGGATCTGGGTCTATTTTTGTCTTTTTAAAAAGTCTAATCTGTTCAAATACGCCCATTTTCTATTCGAATAGATTTCTTTTCCTATTCGAATAAATAGGTGTCTGAGTGCTCTGTTCGAACAGACTTTTAGTCTGTTCGAATATACTTCTTTTTCTATTCGAATAGACCTTTATTTTTATTTGAATAAACAACTATCTAAGTGTTCTGTTCGAACAGATTTTTAGTCTGTTCGATTATTCTTTTTCAGCTCGAACAGAGGCTTATTATGTTCGAACAGGGGCACAATTCAGCCTATTGTTTTAGGCGTCTAAGGGCATATTTGCCATATTTTGTAACTAAGAACTTTTAACCCTTAAAAAGAGATAAGGCTAGGCAAAAGAAGAGGATGTTAGATCAATACAAATTCTAAGAGAGAGACTTAAGGTTTGAGAAGAATTCAATTGTAATTGATTTCGATTAAGCAATTAAAGTTCTAAAAGGGAATTCTCCCACTAATTATGTATTATTCATACTATTTCTTCTATTTTGGGTTTCTCAATTCGTATTATGGATTAAGTGGTATCATTTAATCTGTTACGATTGTCGGGGGTAATTATGGTTTATGGTCTCTACACGTGACTGTCTCAAGTAAATGAAGGAAAAGCAAGTGAGTCTGTTAAAGATTTACTAAAAACAAAATTCGAAGAAGAATATCAATTTGGAGATGGGCGATTTTGAAGATCGACTCACGAGTTTGGAAACAAAATTTTATGACCTAACTACTACTACTCTAGGGGAGTTCATAGGGCAATTATGTCTCATAAACCTCGCACAAGCTTCCGCTTCGACGAAACTGTGAATACGCACGAAGAAGAAAGTGGTTGTGGAGGAGGATAGAGACGGGGGTACCAAGGAGGTAGATAGTGATTCTAGCGATACCAAATCCGTCAAGAGGCGATCGGTTATTGGTAAGTCAATGAATTCTATACGTAATCGTTGTATCAATTTTATAATTGAAATTCTGGTATTTGACGGTTTAATCGATGCCGAGATATTGGATAATTGATTAGATAGGTTAGAGACCTATTTTTCTGCTTATGAATATTCCAATGCTCAGTAAATTTGTTTCTCTACATTGAAATTCGTAAGTTATGTACTTACATGGTGGAAGTCCTATCAGAAATGCGACAAAGTTAGAAGTTTGAGTTGGAAGGAATTCAAGGTGTTAGTAAGGAAGTAATTTTATCTAATTAGGTATAAACAAGAGCGATGGTACAAATGGCATAATTAGCGCCAAAAGTTTGAGCAATCGATACAGGATTATACTACGGCGTTTTTTAACCAAGCTTTGGTTTTGGACATCGATGTGGACGAGTATGAGGTGTTCATGAAGTACACGGGGGGTTGGTCCGAGTCCATAAGAAGAGAGTTGAAGCTCTTTACTGTGGCCAATATCGAGGACGCTACCATGAAGGTAATTGCGATTGAAAGCAAGTACTTGAAGAATAACAAAGAAGACGAAAAAAACAAGTCAGGGTACAAGTCTAGTTGGAAAAATAAACTTAAGGAAGAATTCAAAGGAGAGGGGTCTTCGTCCAAGAAGAATTATTGAAATCATTGTAAGGCGAATGGGAATATTTCAGATAAATGCTAGAAACTTCACCCGGAGCTTAGGCCGAATGAGGAAAAGAGCAAAAAAAAAGATTTGCACTAGCCGCGGAGGTTGTTGACCTCCTGGATTTAGATAAATCGAATCCTAAGCTTACACTTATGTTTCAAAAGTCTTTGGCTACCGAAGAGGAGAGTCGGGAAGAATTTTTTTATGTCAGTATTCAGGTAAAGCAGAGCTTAGTCGAGACCATTATTGATCCGGGTAGTCATAAAAATTTGATTTTTGAGGCATTGGTAAAGATGATGGGTTTGATTACTGCAGCTCATCCTAAGCCGTATGGTTTGGGGTTGATTCAGAAAGATGCAGATTTGATGATCACGAAGCTGTGTACTTTCAAGTTTGCAATCACTAAAAGGTTTATTGACGAGGTGACGTACGAGGTAATTTCTTTAGATGTGTATCAGGTCATCTTGCGTAGCCCTTATCTTTGGGACAGAGATGTGATTCATTATCGTAGAGCTCGCAAGTATCATCTTGTGAAGGAGGGAAAGGAGTTCCATATCAATATTTGTATGGAGCATGTCACCATGAATAATTTAGTAACGGCGACTCAGGTGAAGTGGTTGGTTAATGCGAGCGGCATGTTTGTATTATTTGTTCAACCGGTTCCAGTGGATACGTCGGCTAGAACGTTGTTTACAATGACAATACCTTATAAGCAACAAACCAAAATGGGGAAGTTAAACCAGGAGGTTGTGGTGTATTCTGATTATAAATCATTTCAGCTTTAAACTACACAGTCCAAGCTACAACAAGCTCGCCAGATGAAGGGGATGTTGTATCTCCAACAATTCCCCTTGATTAAAAAGTATAAGAAGGTAGTGGACAACAAAATGGCTGATAGATTATCTCGACCCCCATTACAAACTACTTCTACTATGCTGGTAGCCATGGAGATACAGCCTATTGTCCCGTCAGAGTAAATTGCAGGATATGGTGATTCCAAGGAGCGTAGTGTGTTTCGTCGGATGTTACTACAAGACAGGACATGTAAGTATGAATTGAATTTGCCACCTTATATGCAAAAGTATTCGGTGATTAATGTTGAGCAATTGAAGCTGTTTAAGTCGTCTCTTTTAAATAAAGACTCTTCAATCGACACTCGCCTGCCGTCAGTTGATAATTTATGGATGGAAAGAGAAGATCCGTTGTAGAAGGATGGTATTCTAGTGAGAAAAGTTCATGTTATAAGATGGGGTAGTATTGATTCATTCTGCGTGGGGAAGAAGGGTCAGCCACCTAGCAAGTCTACCTAGCAAGTCAAAGTGGTACAACAGGGAAATGGGCGCAGCTGCATTCCTACATCTCCAGTTCTAGCTTGAGCAGAAGCTTAAGATTTCTAAAGGGGGAAACCATGATCCAGAAGGATCTGAGCCATTTTTTGACTTTCTAAAAGGTCTAGTCTGTTCGAATACACCCCTTTTGTATTTGAATTGACTTCTTTTACTATTCGAATAAATAGGTGTTTGAGTGATCTGTTCGAATACACTTCTTTTCAATTTGAATAAGCCTTTATTTTTATTCGAATAAACACCTGTCTGAGTGTTCTGTTCGAAAAGTCTGTCCGAATAAACTTTTTCTGTTTGAACAAAGGCTTGTTCTATTTGAACAAAGGCGCGATTTAGCCTATTGTTTTAGGTGTTTAAGGGCATATTTGTCATATTTTATAACTAGGAACTTGTAACCCTTGTAAAGGGGAAAGGGCAAGAGAAGAGGATGTTAGATCAATGCAAATTCTAAGAGAGAGACTTAGATTTAGAGAGGAATTTGATTATAATTGATTTCGATTAAGCAATTGAAGCTCTAAAAGGGAATTCTCCCACCAATTGTGTGTTCTTCGTACTATTTCTGTTATTTAGGGTTTCTCAACGTATTGTGGATTACATAAAAGCCACGCGAGTCTTCAGCTAGATCTAATCGAGGGAGGACACATGAAAGGTAAAACAAGGGTGAACATAAGTAGAAAATTTTAAAAGCTGAGGTCATATGATGTCAGTCTATTTTGTTATGTAACACTTTTTTCCATTTTTTTAAATTTCATCTTTCAATTCACATTTTTTCCTTTCACTTCCACTTTCACTATCTCTCTCATTTTTCTTACTACAACTCATCTATATCCAAAACCTGCCCAATTCACACACATTATTCTTATTAAAACACCATAAGAAAATTACTAGAGATGTTCTACAGATGTAAATAAGATGAAGTAGAAAGAACATGAATTTAAGTGGAATTAGATCATTGTACTTGTGAGATTATGGTGCATGCGTCAAGAACAACTCATAGCCCTTTGAATCTTGGAATTCTAGTAAGATCTCAACCATGTTTTTTAATTTTTCTACTGCATGTTCCTCCTTGAGTTAGATTTATAAGTTTATGCAATTAGGGTTCTAAATTACGCCCATAGGAATTCGTGACCAGGGACACCAATTAGGGTCATTTTCTCTGATTATATTCACCCGTTGACGTCAAATTTTATTATATTCTCCTTGTTTTACCCTTCACATAAAAATTACGCGAGTCATCTGCCAGGTCTAAACAAGTGAGGATTGTCACGTGAGGGGTATACTAAGCAGAGAAGGTTAAGGGCTTGTTTGGATACCCTTTAAAACTGGGTTGGTTCGGTTCAGAACTGGTTAAGGTAAAAAACTCAATGTTTGGCAACATGTGGGACCAATTTTTTTAATTTTGTTTTGAACTAGTCTGTCCCAATTATTGCAGATAACCAGTTTTTTCTCGGAATGACTTCTACTCGTTTTGAAAAAGAACTAGTTTTTAACTTTTTAAAATAGTAAAAGTAAAGTATAGAGAATAGAGCTGTTCTCCAAAGAAAACACAAATAGGCCTCCTCTACTCTCACTCTCCTCTAATTTCTCTCTCTCATATCATTGTTTCATCATTAACTGATTTAAGCTCTCTCTCTCATCTCCATAGAAAACACAGATAGGCCTCCTTTACTCTCTTTCTAATCTCTCTCTCTAATCTGTAATTTCTATAATCTTTAGTCGTTTTCTCCCCCAGCTCCAAAAATTAATTTTAAAAAATACACAGAATACGCCTGCTCCAAACTTTTCATCCTTCCCGAACTAAAACCTTGGAGAATCAAACTTCTATTTTTAATCACCAATCAAGTTTCTCTCTCTCTCTCTATCTCTCTCTCTCTCTCTCTCTCTCTCTCTCTCTCTCTCTCTCTTTCTAGAGTTCAAATTTCAATCAAACAACTACAATTCAATTGTCAACTCTCGAATTCAAGGTTTTATCTCTTAACCCTTACTTCAATTCGACTTGATTGCTCCTTTTCATATGTTTAAATGTTGCTCTATTTGCCCCTTTTTGATTATTATCTTCAATCAGTATGAAACCCTAGATTGATCAATTATTGTTGATATAGTTATCATCAGTATGATTGAATTGAATTTGGTTGTGCTTGTTTTCTAGATTCTCGATTAGTATGAAATGTTTAGTCCAATGTGTGCTATATAGAGTTACAAAGTTATCTATTTTTATGTAGGTGATTTGGGGTTTTGAAGTAGTTTTAGTCATTGGGTTTGGATTTAAGTTATGAAATGTGGTCAAATTTGTAGATTAATTGGATAATAGTTAGATTGGTTTGACAGAGATACTGAATAATTAAGCTAATTAATTCCATCTTGTGGTTTAGTCCATTCTCACAAGACGGACAACAATTTCCTTCCATTATTATCCAATCGCAATCCAACGTTGAAACAATCCCAGAAATGTCAAGCAAGCTCTCTTTTGCACCAATTTTCTCATTCGATAAATCATCATCAAACCCCAGCAAATAAAATCACACAATCTCACAGAGAGGGAGGGAAAGAACAATAATAGTAGGAAGAGTAGGTCTAGTTACATTAGATTTCATCATCTCCTTCATATGGGTATGGTCAGGAGCTCTGATTAAGCTCTTTGTATACAATTTTATGGGGTTAGGGTCTCAACCCATAGGAGAAATCATAAAGGGGTGCCTCTCAATTTTGAGAATGTCTGTGTATGCATGGTTGAGTAAGATTAGTAAAGGTGGTTCTTATAATCCTTTTACGTTGTTGTTACCTACAATTTCTGGGTGCTTTAGTGGCTATCTCTTCACTGTTTGTATCAGAATCCCTGCTCAGGTACTCGGTTCCATTACTAGAGTTAAGCTCATTCAATTACAATCTTGAAATGTATCTCCCAAGCGTAAAGTTTCAAAACTTTCATGTTCACTAGAGCCTCTGAAGTTGCCTTGAGCCTCTCATCCTGTTCAACCATATGTTTTGTTTGGAACTTGTGCTATAATTTTGCCAAGGGGGCATTGCAAAGAACGGTGAGAACAATTACAACTAGAGCAACAATTTTCGTAAGCCCAACAGCATGGACAAGAATTGCTAAAGCAATGCAAAGTTGGAGGCTAGTAGTCCGCGTTTGATGAAACCAGAAAGGGAATTCACCAATTCTGTAAGCATCTACTGTCACATAGTTCAATTTCTCCCCAGTCGAATGCGTTGCCTTGGCAGTGTTAGAGAGTCTCAGTTTCTTCCTTTAAATAATAGCCGAGAGCAAAGACCTCACTTGGATGTCGATAATTCTGCAATGAAGATAGCATTACCTCTGTAATACAGATTCCAAACATTTAGCTAAGAATAGAGACGCAGCCAATACATAGCCCTCATGTTTAAAAGATTTATTCCCTTCGGCAACCTCAATGAAGGCATTCAGAAGCAAAAGACCCGCAGATAGAGTGAGTACCTTAAGTAAAGCAAACAATCCAGAAATTACAATATCTTTCCAATGGTAGTAAACTATAGTCCACAAAACTAAGAGCGACTAGTTAGATTTACTGCTACCTTTTTGTTTATTCAGGCTTTTGATAAAGGACAAGTAACAGGTTTTTGCTAGATCTACCTCACGCAACCGAGGAATATTTTCATCCTCAAAGGTTTTTTCCTTACCCATCTTCATCATGGAATTTAACCACCAGAAGGACATTATATTGAAAAAAAAAACTGTTGCAAAAGGAGTTATGTTACTATCAGAATCGGCATCATTAGCTTCACCATTCAAAGGTTTATAGAGAGCTGCACCATTGACAACACCACCCGCTTCATCAAACCTATATCTCTTATATGAGCACAATAACAATAGAATGGCTCTTGACAGAGATATCACATCTAGCACTATCTTAATTGATGCTTCTTTCTCCAAAATGACAACAGAAAGCGATATAATACATAAAATTCCTGCAACCAACAATGCAAAGATCGACAAAAAACTTTAAAAGGATCTTGGTAGCTGTCTCCCCCAAAGGCTCAGTGTTAATCCAATAAACAACCATGTGAATCCTTGAAATAACACCACTAGCCACCAATGCAGAGGTCTTAAACTCTTTTCTAGTATCCAAATTCCCAAACAAAGATCACCCAATCCTAAACCAGCAATGCAGAGGTCTTGAACCCTACTGCTATCATGGGGTGGGCATTTGCTCGAGGAAAACATATAAGCAAAGAACATCTATATGTATATTGGCTTGCCCCCATCGAGGCAACTCATTTGGGCGTGTGGACATTCAAGTTTCTTTCTCTGCCTGTAAAGAAGCAAAAGGAAGAAGTAAAGAAGAGTAAATAAGAATGAAAACATTTTAGGTCTTGTATTATTGTACTTTAACTCCTTGTCATTTGTACAGTGTTTATCATTCTTCATACCATAAGCAATTCTAGCATCTTGTCGTCCGTCTTGTGAATTGTGATTTATGGATTTCACTGTAAATTTTTTTTATCCATCTTGTGAAGATGAACTAAACCACCAACAACATGATATATTTTTTATGTAATCTAAAATCTAACTTTGATTAATAATTGTAGACCTACCTATGGATAATGCGGGCACTTCTAACAATAATTGTGGTAAAACTGAGTGAACCCCGCCGATGGATCGTTACTTTATGGATCTTATGTTAGAACAAGTACGTACGGGACAAAGAAATGAAAAATCATTTACGAAGATTACGTGGGCGGACATGAAAAAAAATTGAACGAAAAGTATGAAAATAAGAATGATGATAAGGAGGTTCTGAAAAATTGACAAAAAAAGTTAAGAAATACCTATATGATTTTGAAGGCTCTCCTAGACCAAAGTGGATTTGGATGGGATGATGAGATAGATATGGTGACAGCTGATAGTTACGTTTGGGATGAGTATCTAAAGGTGTGTAACTTTATAATTTTTATAATTTATCATTTAAAATAAGCTGCTAATTTATACACGACCACATGCAGGAACATCTTGAAGCTAAACCTATGCGAACTAAAGCAATGCCGAACTACCACGATCTTGATGAGATTTGTGGAAAATCAACAGCAATAGGACAAAATGCTCGCTCGGCTAAAGATCTGAATTCTGAAAAGTTGAGCGATGTAAACATAACTCAAGTTCAGGATTCTTTAGATGATACAGCCGTGGAAGATGACTTGCCTCTTGTAGGAAATGAAGTAGAAAAAACCAAGAAAAGGAAATAACGCAAATTGCCAAAAACAACTTCAACTGCTGAAGATATCAAAAAAGGGAAAAGGAGTACTAGTGAAGGCATGATTGGTGTGAGTCGATAGAATAAAAAATAGATTTCGGAAAGTGAAAAAAAACCAAATGTCATTAAAGTGCTTGACAATATTTCTAGTTTACTACTAGGTTATTACCTAAAAGCTTGCGATCTTCTCAAGGATAAAGGAAAAAGGAGAATGTTTTTGTACCTAGCCAATAATAAACGAAAGACGTGGTTGATGTGGAAAATAAATCTTAAGAAAGATAATTAGAATTGCAACCTCTAAAATTATTTTTTGTTTATTTAGTTATTATTTAAATAAGATCTTTCATCATTGATTTGTAAGTTCATTTAAACTTTAATGTAGTATTGCATAATAAATTGGTAATATTTTCTAATTTTGTGGTAATTTACATTTTAGAATATTAATTTATAAGAAGTGCAGGAAGTAAAGTACGATGGGTGACTATGATTCTGATGAAGAAGATATGATTGCACTAGCTACAACTGTAGCTTCTCATTACTACGAGAATCATATATCAAAGGAACCATGTCGCAACTCAAAATTAACTGGTAAAGAATACATTGTTGAATTAATAGGCGGTAATCCTGTTCGGATGTATAAAAGCCTTCGTATAGATAAACTTGTTTTTAAAAAGTTGTGTGATATTTTAACAACGTAAGGGTCCTTGCGTGATACGAGGGGAGCTCGTACTGATGAGCAAGTAGGAATGTTCTTATATACTATTGGTCATGACGAACGCAACAGAATAGTTTAAGACCGATATCAACATTCTAGAAAAACTGTTAGTCGCCACTTCAGTACTTTTTTAGATGTTATTGTTTCTCTTTCGCGAAAATTCTTGGAGCGTGCAAAGCCTGATACTCTAAAGGAGATCTTAAATGATCTAAGATTTGTTCTATATTTTAAGGTTATAATTTTAATAAAGATTTGAGTTTCTTTTTGAATTTCGTTCTCTAACATTTTATGGAATTTTCATAAGGATTTTGTCGGGGTAATAGATGGCACGCACATCCCAGCGCTTATAAATGCACATTTTGTCGGGGAGTGTTGCGCAAAATGTTTTAGCCGCATGATCATTCGATTTACAATTACAGTGTGTTTTGGCTGGCTGGGATGGTTCGGCTTCAGACTCACGTGTACTACAGTAGCTTTGACAAGAGAAGATAAGCTTCAAATCCCTGAAGGTATAAGTTATTAAGCGTACTATTAGGATCAAATTAAATTCGAATATATACTAATTTTATTTTCATATATATAGGAAAATTCTATTTCGTTGATGCAGGTTTTGCAAACATACAAGGATTTCTTGCGCCATTTTGTGGTGTTAGATATCACTGACACTCATCGGCCAGAAATGTCATAGAACGCATTTTTGGCATATTGAAAGCCCCATTTGCTATATTTAGAATTGCTCCTCCTTACCCATTTGAAACACATGTGAAGATTGTTATTGCATGTTGTATCATACATAACCACATAAGATGGGAGAACAAGAGTGATCAGCTATTCAGTAAAATGGATGAAGATGATAGTGAAGATGAAGATGAAGAGAATCAAGTGCAAATTCAAGGAACTAGGGGTACTTTACAGATGGCACAATGAAAAACTGAAATTCTATTGAGAGAAGTAATTTCTAATGTAATGTGGAATGACGAGCAAAGTGAAGAAAGCGAAGAAAGTGAAGAAGGTGAATAACAGATATTTTGTTTTCGTAGAAACAATTTAAATATTAATGTAATAAGTAATATTTCAATCACTTGCATGTATTCATGAGTATTTTGTTATTATTTTGAGTACATGTATTGATGTTTTTAATAAATTTAATTTGAGTATTTTATTAAAAAAAAATTAAAATTAATTATAAAAACTGGTTTACAGTACAAATATCCAAACAACATACAAGTCAGAACCAGGATAACAGGTAAAAATGGCCAAGCAACATATTAAACTGAACTAGTTTAGGTTTATACTTGGCTGGCCCAAAAATTTAAGTATCCAAACAGCCTCTAAAAGCTGAGGTCATCTCACGTCAACCCACTTTATAATATAGCGTTTGTTTTTAATTTTTTCAAATTTAAATCTTTATTTTTGCTCTCAAGGCCTTCACTTACTCCCTCACCCACTTTCCCTTATACAAATCGCATTAACCCAAACTTTCTCAATTTACTCCCATCATTCTCATTAAAATACCAAAGATGGAAATTATTAAAGATGGTTTACAGAAAGATGATGAATGCAGAAAGAACATGAATTTAAGTGTTGTATGCGTCATCAGCATCTCATAGCCCTTTGGATCATGGATTTCCAGTAAGATCTCAACCCAGTTCTTAATTTTTATACTACTAGATTTATGGGGTTATGTAGTTAAGACAATCAATTACCCCTAAAGGAATTTGCGAGGAGTGCCACCAACTATGGTCAATTTCACCCTCTTAATTTTCATTTTTACTCCCACGCCCATTTTTCTTTCTACGACTCATATTAAACAAAACCTGCCAAATTCACTCCCATTATTCTCATTAGACACCAAAGAAGAAAATGACTAAGATGATCTGTATATAGAAAGAAGATGAAGGTAGAAAGAATACTTAAAAGGAATTGGATCATTTTACTCATGAGGTTGTGCTGCATGTGTCAAGGGAATCTCATAGCCCTTTGGATCTTGGAATTTCGGTAAGATCTCAACCCAGTTCATAATTTTTTCATTGCATTTACATCATTGAGTTAGATTCATGGGGTTTTGTAGTTAGGATTTTAATCTAACCCTATAAATATTTGTAACATGCGTCACTAACTACGGTCATTTTCTTTAGTTAACGGGACGTGGGTCAAAGAAGGTTGACTTCCGTTGACCTTAGTTTGTATTACATTCTCTCCTTGCTTTACCCTTCACATAAAATTTACGTGAGTCATAAAGTAGGTTTATGCAATTGGGGATTGTCACGTGAGTGGTTAAAGAAGTAGAGAAGGTTAAAAGCTCATATCATATGACGTCAGCACACGTTGTTCTATAACGCTTATATTCCATTTGTTTAACTTTTGTGTTTCTTTTCACTGGAAATTATGAGAATAAATACTACTTTATGCCAACTTTACAAAATCGATACTTTGGCAAGCCATTTCAATAATTGGTACTAAAATTAACAAATCAATAATGGTCCCACCTACTACCTCCTAGCTGCAACCTCTATTCTCTAACATTAAATGTTGATGAGTAGTTTAATCTGCTGTAATAATAAATCTACCAACTCACAAAGATTACTGAACAAATGTTAAAGTTATAACAAACCAATTACAAATATTTCCAAACGAATGATAAAGTTCTCGTAAAAAAATGATAAATAATATAGAATAAATGAGAAATTATTCTTATTGAAGTTAGTGAGTAGTCTAATCAGCTACAATAATAAGAACAATAATAAGAGGGAAGATTCCCCCCAAAATTAACTACCAACCTTAAAAAAAATCAAAGCTCTTCTTTTTCTTCTTATTCCTCA
This sequence comes from Kingdonia uniflora, assembly GCA_014058105.1. Classification (NCBI taxonomy): domain Eukaryota; kingdom Viridiplantae; phylum Streptophyta; class Magnoliopsida; order Ranunculales; family Circaeasteraceae; genus Kingdonia; species Kingdonia uniflora. Next base: position 2,590,524 of record JACGCM010002082.1, on the reverse strand, counting down.
ACAACAAAGCTTCTACAAAAATCAATATAGATTTTCCTTGATGAATTGCTTGTCTCTTTCATGTACCAAGTCTTCCAACTATCGTTATGCATTGGATAAAGTCCTCACACAAAGGTCATTGGGATGAAAAAGATCGTTGTTATCCTATGTTATTCTCGCTGATAAAGATCGTTGTTATCCTATATTATTCTCGTTACTAAAGATTGTTGTTATTCTTCTCTCCGACCGTTGAAGTAACCGTTGCAGTAAATATCATCTTTGAATCTGTATCCATCATCTTTAACTGTGTATCCGCATCATTATTTGATAGCTTTTTTCTTAAGAAAAATGTTATGCAAAATAATACACTTTGTACATAATCATTTTTTATTTTGCTACTTTATCATTTTCCATTTTTCTTGTGTCATTTTTAGCATTTATTAGTAGCTACTATATCACCGAAATTATTTATTAATATTATTTATTTTTGGATTCCTATCATTTGTTTGAGGGATTATTGTAGTTGAGTTTTATATCATTTGTCTTCTGCTTCGTTATCATTGTTATTGTCATTTGTCTCTTTTTTTTTTTTGCTACTTTATCACCAAAATTGTTTATTTATATTATTTGTTTCAGGGATTGATCAAGATCTGCTTTATACCATTGTTCATTTTGGGGAGAGAGATATTGTACGCCCAAAGATCGGATCAATCGTTAGTTATGTTGGTAGAAGTACTAAAATTACCTCACTAAAAGTGTACTCATCATATGAAGATTTTGTTACACTCCTTGAAGAAATAAGTGAAATCTATTGTGAGAATTGTAAGCTGTACAACTTCGTTTTTGGTTATGCATACATAATTTCATCAGTTCAGGACTTTACCGTAATGACCAATATGCATAAAAGCAATCCCGACATACCCATTCACATATATATTTTTAATAAGCTTAGGGTACCTTCCCAGAACTCCCAGAACTTTATTTCTAATTTTTGTTCTTCAGGTAAAGGGTTGTCCGCCACCAAAATACTGGTTCAAGTAAAGGGTTAATCCTGAACCTGAATACAGGGGCTACCCTAAAACAAATGGTAGAGGATTTGATCCACGTAGGTTTGGACCTTTAGTGGATAATGATGATGTTCCTCAATCAAATGATTCTTTTAAAACTATATGTACTAATGTTCCTCCCTCAAACGAACCTAGTATTCCTCAATCAAATGTTTATCACTTAAATGAACCTATGTTAACTAATGTTCCTCAATCAAATGAATTTTTTCAAACTATCCATACTGATGTTCCTCTTTCAAATAAATCTATGCTAGCTAATGTTCCTCTTTCAATTAAACTTGAACCTATCACTGGACATACTGAACCTTTTGATAAGCTCGCATAAATAATCATTTGTGAGGTGTGCTTTACCATTTCTTATTAAATTAGTATCATGCTAAGAAGCATATTTATCATTTGTTCAGCTAAATTTTACTTTGAACCACAACCCGAACAAGTGAAAGATATCGTGGATTTTCAGTTCAAATCTGCAGCATACACGGAGGATCTCTATTACTTCAGTAAAGAGTTTAACATTTGTGATCTATATCGAGATAGGATTGTACTCAAGAATCACATAAGATTTTATACAGTTATAAACAAGTTCAATCTCGAACACATTCTGAGCAACGAATATAAAATTGCTGTGCCTTGCAAAGGTCATAAATCCTCTTGGCGGATTTATGCGACAAGTTTGCTCGGTTCTGCCCTATTTAGAGTAAGTACCTATTGCTCTATGCATACATGCATCCGAGTAGAAACTGAAGGTAGGAACACATATAAAGTTGTGTCTAGTAGATGGATTATTTCTATAATTAAGCAAAAATTGTGAAAAGACCCAAACTGCAAGCCTTCCTGAATTATTGATGATATGCAAATTAATCACAATATTGATGTAACATACAATCTTGCTTGGCATGCGAAAGAAAAAACCCATCTAGAGGTATCATCATCTTATATGTCATTTGTTCCCCCATACCTGTCATTCAAACAATAATGTTTATCATTTTATCGCATGTCATTTAGTCGACTAACTGTGTTATTTGTACTTCGATGTTTCTCATTGGTACTTAGATATTTATTATTTAATCTACGAAATTATTTCATATGCGAGGCAACTTCGAGCATGTATACCAACTACTTTCGAGCTTCTTTGTGGAAGTGAGGTTAGTTGACCTGAATTTGGTGTTTGATATACAAACTACGAGTTGTAAGGATAAGAGATTCATAAGGTATTTTTGGTGCTTTGGTCCTCCCAAAGAAACTTATAAACTATTAAGACCCGTTATTTTGATTGACAGAACTTTTTTGAATGGGAGATATCGTGGCACTCTACTAACAACCATCGCCATTGAACCAGGCAATCATATTTTTCTACTTGCATTTTTTGTAATAGAATAGGGGACTACCAATAGTTGGACATATTTCCTGGAGATGTTTGGGTCTAATTTCCACGGTTATGACACTCGATTCATTGTCATCTCTAACAGGAACCCCATAATTATTAATGTTGTACCCAAGGTGTTTCCATTTTCAATCTATACATTTTGTGCCTTCCACATATCGACCAACATTAAAACTATCCTCGAAAGTACGAGGATCACATTTAGGATGGCAGCAGAGGCCCAAATCAACATTGATTTCGATAAACACATGAATATTATCTAAAATGTGGATATAGTGGGGTTCAAATATATACTAGGTATTCCCAAGGAAACATGGTCTAATATATGCATTCCAATGAGTAGGTCCGTTGTCATTTCCTATTGATCAACTTCTCATTTATTATTTCAGGAATAGTTATTATTACTCTATTTGCATACTTATTTGTCATTTTTTTGCCATTATTTGTCCTAAGTTCGCTATTATTCTTTTTATAGTTATATGATCCCATTTGTCATCAGATAAATCTAATTTGGCATTTGATTTTAATTGTTTGTTATTTATTCAGATACGGAGTGGCTTACACTAATCATGTCGAGAGTTGGAATAATGTTATTTTGAAAGTGAGAGATCTCCCTATCCATGTGTTTATTGAGGAATTAGGTAGAATCTGTTCGAAAATATTCTACATGTATAGGGAGGAAGCTGAGATGAGTCAAACTTGCTTAACGTCATGAGTTACGGATCACTGCAAGAGCAAAAAGTTTATGGAAAATTCACAAACCTGCAGGGTTCGTGCATCACGTCATCATTTTCAGAATGACTAGTTATGGCAGAACTGATTCAGTAAATATTAAAGATGGTACTTGTTCTTATCGTTGGTGGTAAACGATAGGGAGGAAGCTGAGATGAGTCAAACTCGCTTAATGCCATGGGCTACGGATCACTGTTAGAGCAAAAATTTTATGGCGGATTTACTAACCCACAGAGTTCGTGTATTACGTCACCATTTTCAGAATGACTAGTTATGGCAGAACTGATTCAGTAAATATTAAAGATGGTACTTGCTCTTATCGTTAGTGGCAAATGATAAGGATACCTTATGCACACAGAGTACGCATTCTCAGTCTTGCTAATGCTGATCCAACTACACGTGTCTCTAAGTACTTCACAAATGATACATACAAGGCTATTTATAAATCGATATGGATTCCTATCAGAGGAATTGAGCAATGGAAAATTTAAAAAACTGATATACGTGTTCATGCTCCTATACCAATAGTTTAAGCCTTTCATCCTCGAACACAAAAGAAGAAAAAGGAAAAAATGTCTGGTCTAGTCACCAAACTAAGATTTTGTAGCAGGTATCGAAAAAATGGATATAGTCGTCGTTCTTATAAGCTTCTGCCAATCCCATACGACGATAATACACGTTCGATAATGGCACCGTCTTTTACGTTGAGCACTGAGCCACCTGTGCATCCCAGATGAAGATGTTACAATCAATTTGCACAGATGATTTTGGGTACTCTGTGTATCATTTGTTTATATGATCTTTATCGTCAGTTTTGTTAAATTCATTATTTGTCTAATTAAAACTATCATTTATTTAAAAAAAAATCTTATTTGCTTAATTCCTTTATATCATTCTTTGCTTCTGAACTGTCATTTGTTCATGAAGAATTTCTTATTTGCTTGTTTCCATTATATCATTGTTTACTTCTGAACTATCATTTGTGCACAAAGAATTTCTCATTTGTTTGTTTCTATTATATCATTGTTTGCTTATGAACTGGCATTTATTTACATAGAATTTCTCATTTGTTTTTTTCCATTATATAATTATTTACTACTGAACTGTCATCAATTTTGTTAAATTCATCGTTAAACTTTCCCCCCTTATATCATCATTTTCTTAGGGTATTGTTATTGCTTTGTTTGCCTCATGTAAGACAAAAGCCACTATTTAAAAGCAAAAAGAAAATGAAACAGAAAAAAATGAAACAAAACAAATGTTCATATATGGCCAGTACCACAAAAAGTTAATAAAAGACTTAAAACAAACTAAAAACCCTAAAAACCAAAACAAACGTTCAAAACTCCTCACTTGAGGATTCCATATCACGTTCTGGGCATTCTAGATCGTACTCCAAAGCCTAGATCTTTTGCTTGAGACGGCTAATCTTAAAAGTCGACTCCACCCATAATTTCTAGTGCTCATCCCGGTCTAACTTTATGGTGCAGAGCTAATATTCTAGGAAGCGCATATGGAACTTGAACTCTTTAAAATGCTAATATTTCTATGCTATAACATGATACAGTTCTTCCTTTATTTCATCGAACTCTCCCAATTTCCCCATGAAGCCTTCGTAATGCTCTTTCAACATTTGTGCTTTCTCACGAGAGGCATCCTTCTCTATTAGGCATAATCTATTCAATTTGTAGAGATGCTGGTCCCGCTAATCTTCCTGCATCCCTATCGACTCAAACCAATCGTATAGAGTATTCGAAAAGATATGGCTAAATCGGGTGGAGTACGACATTTTTCTTGAGAAGTTGAGAAAGAGTTTAGGGTTAGGGTTTAAATTGTTGAAGAGTTGGGAATAGTTTATTTGAGATTAAGGTTTATATAATGTGGAATTGAATTCATTAAGAAGGGATGCGTGTCAGGGATTATACGATGTTAAGGGTAAAAGGTATTATTACTTCAGCACCGTCGTTACTTGTTGTATATGTAAGTCATAATCAATAAGAATTTAAACTGAGTTGTCTAATCAAATATCATTACTTGTTCCATCAACCTGCCATATGTTCAAGAAAATTTTACATTTGCTAGTATTCTATATATTTTATTTTATTTTCATGAACTATTATTCTTTTACATATAATTTATCATTTGTCTGTTTAAATGTTATCATCAATTTTGTAAAGTTCAATATTAATCTACCATTGTTCATGGAGCCTTTATCATTTATTTGGTTCCCTTATATCTTTTTTTTCTAATAGAACTTTTCAGCAGTTTATTTCCCTCATATTAGACAGAAATCACTATTTGAAAGTGAAAAGGCAAACAAAACAAATGTTCATACAAGGGAAACAATAACAACAATAACAAAAACTAAAACCTAAAATGAACTAAAAACAAAACAATACAAATGTTCGCAACTCCTCACTTGAGGAATTTTGATCACGTTCCATAGCCTTGATCATCTACTCGAGACAACTAATTTTATAAGTTGACTCCTCCCACAGTTTTTTTTGCTCATCCTGGTCTAACTTTAGAGTCCAGAGCTAATATTCCAAGAAGCGGATATGGAACTTAAACTCATAGGAATGCTGTCTTTTATTTTTTATAATTTTATCCAGTTCGTCATCCATTTCATCGAGCTCTCATAATTTCTCTTTAAACTATTCGTAAAGTTCTTTTAACAATTGTGCCTTCTCACCGGAGATATCCTTCTCTATTAGGAAAATTCTATTTAACTTGAAAAGACGTTCATTATCCTATTCTTCCTCAATCCCTACTGCCTTAAACCAATTTTCAGGGGTGCTGGAAGAGGTACGGATAAATCGAGTAGAGTGGGAGTACGATATTTCTTGAGAAGTTAAAACAATTTAAGAGTTTGTGAAGTCAAGAAGTTGAAAAATAAATGCTAGGGCTGAGGGTTTGAATAGTTGAGACATGAGAATATATAGCTAGAAAAAAAAAGGTAAGGGTTTTTTATACTTGGGAGAATTGCATTGGGACTTTGAATCACGCGAGGTAAGGTTTAGGGCATAGGGCTTAGAGTGGCAGGAACTACGTAGATGTTTTGGATAGATAGCTCATTTTAAACGCAATTAAAGTTAACTTTAAGCTAAGTCATCTAATCAAGTAATAAAGATTGACTTGTCACATCGACTGTATAGGAAAAAATGTTTAATAATGCTAATTCGTGTAATATTCCTTATCTTTAGTGACGCTAATTTCTGGATTTTGAATGTTAAACTCTTTAGGAACAAATGTTTAAAGATGAAATAAAAATGATTAATAAAGATAACTGAACTACAAATTCCAATTAACAACAACATTATAGAAGTTAGGCAAATCTATGGCTCAAGACCAGACAACCTCTCATCAATTAGATTTAACCTCTCCTCTAGTGATTCAAATATGTCAACAATGTGCTTAAGATTTGAATCTATGGTTGTAAGACTAGCAGCCATCCTATTGTTAATGTCTTTGATAGCTGATTGAAGCTTCGTAAAGAAATCAAAAACCCTCCCTGAGAAGTCATCCTCCATTGTTTGGTATTTCTCCCTTATAGGCAGGTGGTTGTGTAGAAGGCATGGTCAGCCTGGATCTATTATGATTAATTTTGGAGTGGAACTTCACATAAATTGAGTCTACTTTATATATAAGCAGAAATAGAATAGTTGACGTGCTAAACAATCTTTTCGTCTTTGAAGGACTTGACAAGACGAATACAAAAGGGCAAATACTATGAAAAGATAGTACAAATCGATAATAATGATAAATGTTGAATCAAAAATAATAAAACATATATAATAAATGACGACATTTGATAAAACCGTGACATAAGATGACAAATGACAAAAAAGCAAAACCAAATGGTAGAGGACTAATGGATCGATGACATATATTTCACAAAATGACAAATACATTCAGCAACATAGATATTATAATCATTTCTAATATTCCTTCATGAATATTTGTTGTGTCTGTGGGGTTCCCTAAAACTAATGGTTTTGGTCAAGATTATTCTGTTTGAATTCATTCTAACATTAGGAATTTGGAACTCAGTATTAATGGAGGTATGGTATAAATACTATTGTAGTTTATTCATCAAGTACTTAATTTATTCCAAATCTTCTATAACTATTCCCCATGTGACTATTCTGTGAAGAAGATGGTGACCACCAGATGCCAAGTGTACGAGGCTAGGGTTCTTGTCAAGGTGCTAGACCTACAACTTCGATACTTTGGGATCCAGTCGCTTGACCTTCCTTCTCCCATTCTAGTACGTCCTACCTTCCATGGCCTGACGTATGAAGAGGTAGAGGATGCGGATAACGATTATTATCAAATGGCCCACTTTCACTATATAGTGACATTGGAGCAGGGGCGGAGGGATGGTTTGTATCTTCTGGCAGAGGATATTGTTAATGTAGTGGATAAAGCAGCTGGTGTACGTCCAATGAAGTCTTGCCGGTACCTTGAGTAGAATCATTTTTCGTTTTCTGTTACTAAGAGGTGGTGGGGGCTACGGAGGAAGAGATGGCGGTGGTGGTGGTGGTGGGGGAGATCAGCCACCACCACCACCTCCGAGGTGGTAGGGATGAGAAGTGTTTCAGTGCATAAACTGTAGGAAAGTTTAAGAAATGTGTTCTGTAATAATATTTGAGTTAATGAAATTATCTTTTTTTGTGCCCAATGAGTATGAGTATTGCAATTTTAAACTAAAATTATAGTTTTAGCATACTGATGATGATGATGATGACAAATCCTTTATAACAAGTGATAAATCATAAATTATAAGTGAGAAAGAATAAATCAAAGATCTAAAATGACAAATCATATATAACAAATGATAAATGATCTTTTCACTAGACAGATCAAAAGAACAAATTCTTTTAAAAGACAGTAAGAAACTATAATGGCCTAATTCTGGGATTTAGACTTAGCCTTTATACTAGATGTGTTTAGAGCACTCAAGAATAGTAAACAATAATCAATAAGATAATTTAGCATCGAAAACGATTGAATAGGTTAAAAACCATGACCTCTCTTGAGGATTTTGATAATGAGAAGATGATCTTATTAAGGTTGCTAACTTAATACAATGAGCGCTCTGAGCATGTAGAATTTTGTAGTAAGGATTCTTCTGTATAAAATTGCCTGCTTCTAATCTGTAGTTCTCTTGTCCTATATATAGGTCTTATAATATGACCATTTGATGACCATCAAGATTCTTAATCGTGGATGCTACAAATTATATGTAAGATATTCTTTAACCAGATAGTGTAACGTTCTGACCTTTGTTGTTGTACAACGGCTTTATTGATGGCTGTACACTTGCATAAATTGAACTGTTAATGTGGAGGTTGAAAGCGATGACTCAAGCTAAGGAATATTAAATATGTCTTTAGTAGTGTTTCCTGCATGTTGATGAGGTCGAGGAAGAAACTTTGAGTCTGAGATGCAAAACAAGCTATTACAAGATGGCTCTCCACCAATAGTATGAGTAGCATCAGGGATGAGTGGCGTTGGTTGAAAAAACTCGTGTTGTATGTGCTTCCTTATGTTACTGTCTTTTTTTTTTCTGTACCACGTGCTCTGTTGGTGAGGTCGAAAGTTTAAATGTTGGTCAAAGATGACGCATGAGTCCGAGATGCGGAATAAGCCACTACTACCGCCCCCTCTTAACAAACTGTACGAGAAACATTATAAATGAGTGGTGTTTATTGAGAAGTGGTATTAATTACTATAGTAAATATTTTAGACTCATTTCCAATGCATATTCATAAGTATCTTGTTTGTGCCTTTTCAGTTTCCCAGAACCAATGGCTCTAGTCAATGTTATTTCATGGGTAATCTTGCTGACGCTGAGAATTTGGAGAGTCGTCTTTAATGCTGACTGTAATATAAAGAGAATCATGATTTGTACATGGTGAACCAAGTCTTCTTCTTGGATCTTTTTCTGTATTCCACTGTGTTAAACTATCTTCTTGTAATTTGGAAATTTATAAGTGTTGCAGAACATGGTGATGACAAGTGATGGAGGCGGGGGATGATCATTACCAAATGGTATGTTTCCCCTATCTGCTTACATCTAAGGAAGAGTGCCGAAATTACCTTTGGTTGCTAGCGGAGGAGCCTGTAATACCTGAAGATGATGCGGCAGGCATTCGTCCGAGGGAGTCTTATCAGTACCGTTCTAATGAGTGAGTCTTGTTGAAGAAATAATACATTTTTTCTGTCTCTAGTATGCGGGGTGGGGGTTATGGTGGAAGAGGTGGTGATGATGGAAGGGATCATTTTCTTCTATGGACCATAGATTTTGGCCATGAAGAAAATATTTCACCTGTGATTTCCAGTCTTAACAATTTCTCGGATCTTGCAGCATAGGATCAGGGTTTGGAAGTTGCTTTAGTTTTTCAGCATCTTCTCTGTGGGCTCCTGGAAAACAATTCAAACTACAACTTTGTGAAGTAATCTATTGTAATTATTGGGAACATTTTGTTATCTGTAAAGTATTCTCTAAGAGAAATCTTCAAACTAATGAAATGTCGATGTTCTGGTATTTTGTTTCCTTGTATCGAACTTGTTTTTGTAGTTTTCTGGTGTAAAATAGAAGTCTATCAATAGGTATTAGTTATCATGAGGTATGATGGGGAAAACTGAGTTGTAAAGAGTTTCGCGTGCATGATGAAAAATGGTAGTGATAGGTGAGTTTTGATAATTTATAGGAGTTTGAAAATGTAACTTGGTGGAAGAAATTATATATTGCTTTCTGCGATATGTGTTCTCCAACTGGATGATAGAATATTTTAAACTATGAGAAAGGGTTGATATTAATTTGTAGGTACTACTGCCGGATTCGCTTGATCTTTGTATGTTGCTATATTTATATTTACTTATATAAAATTTAAGGAGATATTTCATACTATGGAAAGAATGACTTGTTATAATATACAGTATTTTATGTTTATATTCTACTATTCCGAAAATGTTCTCAAAAATATTTCCCTCTGCAAAATCTGTGGGGTGATCTGGATTTGTGGAGATCCTCCTCGTTGCTATAAATAGTAATTCCTTATTATTATGATTTGCATCGTCTGTAGGGATAATTTAACTCTGAAGGTGGTGTGATTAAGCATGATAAGGACTCATTCTCATCATACTCAGCAGGCAGCAGATGATCGTTTCCATATCAAGGTTGCTGAACTTCGTGCACGATATTTTTGTCAATTGCCTTATGATGCAATACTTTTGGAATGGCCATTGAATCTGGTTTGATTAGATGATGAAGGTAAGCGTGCAGAGCATGATCTTTTTTTCTGGTGCGATGTGTTTCGGAGGTCGTTACTGAGTACCACGGTGCAGGAACTGACTGTTCGGCAGCTCGCGTATGACAAGATCGTTGAAGATGATGCAAGGGTACCAAATGGAGAGATAATTCTGTGTGGAGAGGCATACCATCGAGTCGAGGTTGCTTTAGATGTAATTCGTCATTTGTACTATGTTTGAGGAAGAGGTGCAAAATTGTTTAATGGCAGACAATAGGGACAGATGTGATGATGGTAAATGCTATCACAAAAGTTATGATGATGACTTTAACTAAAAAAGCATGCCTGGAGAGACAGTAGGGGTAACTGGCATGTTTCTGAAGGAGCCATCATTTCACAAACCGAGGAAGAGTATAAAAATGTGCATATCTCTTCCTCATAAATTATCTTCAGTTTAAGAGAGAGAAAAAAGTGGTGTAAATCTTATTTCCAAGGTGAGGAAACGTTTGACCTCTAAGTGTAATTTGAGAAGGAAATATTCATCAGGTGATAAAAAGTTGTCGGGGAAGCAACGGGAGCGCTCAATCTCGGCAAGACGCTCGGGCAAATAAGAAGATTATTGTTCTTCAAGTATAGGTTGGTAATATAAAGTTCTGTCCATTTAATTTGTTTAGTAATCTGGATGATATTTGTAGTAATCTATTTGATATGTGTAGTATCCTATTTTATATTTGTAGTAACCTGTTTAACATGTGTAGTAACCTGTCTGATATGTGTATCTAATAATTTAAGGGTTTTGGGCTTTTTTTATGTTGAATAAATATGAGGGAGTTTTGGAGTTGGAGATTTTTTGTATATGAACAAACTGTAGAGAGAAAAAATACTTACTTGAAGAAGGAGAGGGAAAATTGAAATGATTGATTATTGTTTTTTGTTTTGGGAAATTGCAAGGTAGACGTATTGACTGGGTAGAAGGTGGGAATATGGTTACTGTATTTAGTGTAGAGATAATGATAAAATATGTTTTGTATCTGTAGGTCCAGTATGCGTTCGAAACCTTGCATTCCTACTAGTAAATTTGTACTATCTTCGAGTTCGGATGAAATAACCTCTTTGGGGAGGGAGGACGATTGCAGTGCCCTGGAAGAAACTGTAAATAGTGCAGAGATAATCATAGAGGTTAGGGGGCCCAGTAATATTGTGGCAATAATAGAGAAGGAGGATAAAAATGAGAAAGATAAAGTTTATATCATTTACCCAAAGGGAGTGGATATAGGAAAAGAATACATGAAATAGAAAAAGAAATTATATGGAGAATGGGGAAGTTATGTGGAGGACCAAGTTCTCTGGTTCAGGGCCTATATCCCCAGTTTAGGGGAGGAGGCAATACACTACCATGTCTCATGCTTGGAAAATTAGAAGAAGGATAGAGGGATTAGTGAGGAGGTTAATCTTTCATATTATAATAACCTCAGGCTATCAGGCCTGAATGATGAGTTTTTATGTTTCAAGAATCAAGTCATATATGGCCTTAGAATTCCTCTGACCTACTTTCAGAAAGGGGTTATGAATATGTTATAGTGTTGTTATGCCTAGTTAAATAGGAATGTTTATGAAATGATGAGGGTATGTGAGGTACTGAATGAAAAATGGAGGAAGGCAGGGACTGCAAAGTAGCTTGAAACTGAAGAGGTGATGAAGTTTTATAAATAAAAATATGTCGAAGGTCGAACTAGTGGTTACCTATATAGTGATTCATCTAGGCCAAAATTCTTTGATTTTAAATCTGCGGGTGATCTTGGAACAACCATCTTGTGTGGGTAGAGGGTAATTGTATACAGGTTCCAGATAAGCCAGCGCTTAAACTGAACCATAGATATTATAATCTGAGTAAGTAATGTTGACCAATCTTCAAATAACCAATAAATTGTCTTCGATAAGCTACTTAATATTGTATTCCTTGTTTTGGCAGAACCCAAGCCTTCATCTAAGCCTGATAAGGCGAGCCTGTTTGACTGCATTGCTCGAGATCAGGACGAGCTAAAGCAGGTCCTTGGTAAGCTTGGTATCTGTAGAGATAAATAGGTAGATTTTGTAGTACCCAAAGTTCAACAGGCGCATGAGAAACGAGCTATGGCTAAAAGGAAAACTTACCTGATTGTGGATGATGCTCTTAGTTTTCCACCTCTTGTACCTCAGACCACCAAACGGAATACTCAGAGGTCTAGGAAGTTAACTCGGCAGAGTACCTCTATCACTGGGTAGCAGCCACGGGACAAAAGGTCATCAAGACTATTTTTGTAGGTGTGGAGGAGAGTGCAGTTGCTCCTACTAAGGTCGATAAGAGCTCGATGAAAAGAAAAAGGTGTGATAAAGAGGGTAGTTCCCGAACTAATCCTCATACCGCAGCTAAGATGAAAGAGCAGGAGCTAAAATACTGTTAGATGGCTGGGACGGCTCCAGAGGAGCTCGACAATAAGTATCATGAACATACTTTTGCGGTATGTGCTAAAAAGCATAAAATATCTTTGTATTCAGACTAAAAACTATTGTACTGAATCTGTCTTTGTGCATATTTGTACTGGCAGCTTTCGATGCTGCTGAAGGGAACAAAAATGTGCCTGGAAAAGGGGAGCCAGAAGTATGGGGCAAAGTTTAAAGCTCAATCTACTCGTGTGAAGGAGCTCAAAGCTGAGCTCAAGCTAGAGAAGGAGAAGAAAGATGAAGATGCTATAGCGGCTGCCGAGGTCGCAAAAATGTATAGCGATTTGGTGAGGCATGACGTTATTATGTCATAATTGGTTGAGGCACTTTTAGTAGAAAGAGACCACTTCGTCCAATCATATTATGAATTTGGATTGAGTGTAGCTGATGTTGAGTTAGGCCGAACCGGTAGATATAGTAAAATAGTCTTTCCTTCGGAGGTTGCTAATGAAGGGATGGCTGATGCTGCTAATATATAGGAAAAAATGTCAAACCTTCCACCAGGAAGTGTCGAGCCAGTTCTATCAGTTGAAAAAGTATTAGACCCTCTATCAAAACGTACTGAACCAGTTCCTCTTCCTGGGAAGATATTGGGTTCTTCTTCAGAACCTACTAATCCAGTCCATCTTGTTGGGTCATTATTGGAGGCTCAATATGAAGTAAAAATTAGCAAGAATCTCTAAACCTTCTGTGGTATTCTATTTTTGATTTGATGCAGTTTGTATGATATCAATGTGATTATACTCTGTATTGTTGAAGTTGGAGTGATGATTTGAAACATTTTTGTCTTGGATGTCTGTATTATAGCAATATATTTGTACTCTGCTTATGAGATAGAACGACTGAGAAAAACTAATTCCAAACTGGAGAGGTCGTTGAGTCAAGCGAGGGATTTTATGGCTCGTATTCAATAGGTACTTAATAAAACTGAATATGGGATAAGGCAATTTAAGTTAAATTCAGAGAAAACTTTTAAAAAATTATATGATCTCCAGTGTAGATATAAAAATGAATGAGGTGTTAAGGAAGGAAGACGAAAGGGGGTATTAGTGTAAAAACCAAAAAAGTTGACCTATTTCAACGACCCGAGTGATAAGGCAAGGTGTCAAAGTATGTTAATAGGTCTGACATAGTATTTCGAGGTCGAAGTAGATAGTGAATGAGGGTTAAAAGAAGCTTATGTAGAGCTTTTGAAGGAAAGAGGTGTAGTTTCGGACCCAGCTCGAGTTATGTTTTTCAGCTCAAAAAGCACGTAATTGATATAGTTTAGACGCGAGAAAGAATTCAGCTCGAGCTGGTGCATCTGTTGTATGGGGTGATGTAGAACCTTTATCTGATACGTTTGGCTTTTTTTAGGATTGGAGGGCCATGAGAATTATATTTTTTAGGATAAGTAAAGAGAAAATAGAGGTTCAAAAGTAATTAAAGGGTGAATTAAAGGGGTTACAGGATGAGTTATTGCAACACGTGGAGCAAAAAATGGCTTTAGCAACGCGATTGTCAAAAGAAGTAACTGTTTAAATGAAGGTAAAAGATGATTTGAGGGCTTTAGGTGTATTTCATAAATAAATAAAAATGCCAGCGGTAGCACAAGGTGCATATGGCATTGAAGGAGCATCTATATCCGTCGCGAGCAAAAGTTGCTGCTCGAACAGAATATGAGCACTATATAGACAGTATTATTGATTTTTATAGAGGAGAACTGGCTAGGGTAGAGAACGAATTTAGGAAATTCATGAAAAAATGTGGGATGGATTTTGATGCAGAGAACGCCATGGCTGATAATATACAGTTTACTAAAAGTGATGGAGAAATTGTTGGTGAAAAACCCATTCCTAGGCCGAGGGAACTGTCATTAGAAGAGGATGAGGAGGAGGTCGAAAGTCTGATACCCCTATCACGGCGTAAACAACATCAGCAGGAGGTGGTAATCTTTACCACTCGGATAGATGTACAAGTAACGAATAGAAAGAGTTCGGGAGATAAAGGGCAGTCTTCACATTTCTTAAAGAATAAAAAATATGGCATTCTCATTTTTTTTTTATCGGCCCTGCATATGTGTTAGATTCTTATATACTGTTGCTGATGATAAATGAAATTTATTCTCTGTGATGATGAATAAAACGATGTATCGATATTACTCAGATACTATGCTCCTGATTTAAACTTGTTAACTGTGATATGCAATATGTTGGTATAATCGAACTATTATAAATGCAAACTGGAACTGATAGCTATTCAAAGTTAGTATGACGAATTACGCGTCCAAAATGGACAATTAAACGCCGAGCTAAGTTCGAGTAAGAGGGTACTAAAAGGTGCTATTAGATTGGAAAAAAGCATGAAGGCGGAGATAATACGAGAATAAAATATAGGAGCTCGATTGTCTAAGGAGCTGCAGAAGAAAAAGGCAGATCTAGCCAGCGGACTAAGAAAAATAGAGGAGTTAAATGAAATTATAAGTAAGAAAGAGGTTGGATTTATAGGTAGCCAAGGAAAGCGAGCCAACAGGGGGAGGAGTTGATATCTGCTCGATTTCGAATTATAGAACTGTTGGCAAAATTAGAGGAAGAAGGTAAAAATGTGTAAGACTTACAATTCCAAGTAAATACGCTTGAAGCGGAGATAGCTGATACGCGAGCTCGTACTTCTAAGTATAAAGTATTGTGGCTAGTAGCTGATATATTGATAAAGAAGGTGGAAGAGGCCCATAATAAACAGAACAAAAACACAAATGGGGCTTGGAACAAAGTAGTGACTCTAGAACATACCATACAGGCATTGAAGTTAAATATCTTGGAGTACCAGGAAGAAAATACAAAATTGAGTGATGCAAATACAAAGTTAGATACTAACCTATTACAGGCAGAGATACGTCTTGATGAGAGGAGGGTAGAATGGGAGAATCGTGATGCAGGAATTAATGGATCAATATCTTTGATTTATCATATAGATGAGTTCATGAAAGGTGTTGGAATCACGGAATTCTGATGTGTTGGATTAGAAACGGCGAGTAGAGAAAAGTTGCGATCATTTGGAAGTTCGTTAAAGGAAGCTCAAAGTAAACTTAGCGAGCTTATTTTGTCTAAACCGGTGAAGACTAAGGCAGGTGATGTGTACGAGAGAGATATGACAGCAGTGATTTCACTCTTTGTATCAGAGCTCAAGAGATTGAAAATAGAAAGTAAACTGGTATATGATGGTTTAGTCGGCAAAGGTGCGCAGTATGACATGGAGGTAATACGGTCTGAGTTTTTAGATCCCATGGCAGCCTAAATTAGAGTTCTGAAATAGAGTATGATTAGAGATGAAAAGAAAATTGTTATAGAAAGAATGCCAGAGTTTATACGTCATCGGCTATACAAGGGTTACGCATATGACGTTGCGGGACCTTCTAATATAGGTGATGATTCGATTGATAGTTTAAGTGAGGAGTAGCGATTGTGAGGAGGCGCTATGTATACTAACGCATATAGTAGATAAAGTATATGAAAATAAGATTTTCTAGAATAGTGATTTATACTAATCATTTGATAAGCTAACGATACTTTCAGAGTTAAATATCCATTGTATAGGATGATCCCGAAGGCTATCATTTAGTAGATGCTTGTTGAAGCAACGAACGTAGAAGAGCATCGAAGATCAGTTTGGCTGAAGCCATAAATGATTCATAATGTGATATGTTATCAGTTTGGCCGAAGCAACAAACGATTTGTAATGTAATAGGTGATCAGTTTGGAAGCAACAAATGATTTTTAATGTATAGATGATCAGTTTGGCAAAAACAACAAACGATCTTTAATACAGCAGGTGATCGGTTTAGACAAAGCAACCACTACACCAAAACAGTTAATTTTCCACAGTTTTTTTCCAGAGATATTATGTGGAGTTTATTAAAGATAGATTTTATCCGTGGCAAATAGAATTGGCGTCTGTGGTTTTTTTTTAATTTAGCTCTATTTTTTTGTTTTCCCTCCAATAATTTTATTTTCTCTCTTTTAGAGTCGTTATTGCTTACAAACTGAGTAAAACACAGTAGAAACGGAGGGAAAAAAATTTGATTTGTAACGCCGGCTCAAAATCCCCAAATACTTTATCTTAAACCCTAAACCTGAAACTGAAACTCTAGTTTCCTGATTTCAATGATTGGTTAGTAAATTTCTTCTCAAATTCCTCAATGTATTTGCTCACTTGTTGCTCTTGAATTTTTTGATTTGCTTGTTCTTTAATCTTCCAGTAAGTTTTATTTCAAACTCTAATTCTCTTGTAGATTGATGTGATTGAACTATATATAATAGATAGACTAAGCATTTTGAGTCTTCACTTTAATTACTTTATAACCGAAACTCTCTCTACCTCTGTAATCATACAGTGGTAGAGCAAGATTCATGTGTGATTGATTGTTTATTTGTTGAGATGTTGGTGATCTTGGGTTTGAAGAGTTGGAGATCAATGGAGGAGAGTAGATTGTGTCAGTAGAGTGTGATTTTGTCGCTTTTGGCTATATTGCAATGGTGGGGTTTTAATGTTACCGTGATTATCATGAACAAGTGGATATTTTAGAAATTGAATTTTAAGCTCCCTCTAACAGGGTCTTGCATTCACTTCATATGCTCAGCCATTGGAGCATACATAACAATCAAAGTGCTTAAAGTTAAGCCACTGATAATGGTTAACCTAGAAGACCATTGGAGAAGGATATTTCCTATGTCCTTTGTTTTTTGCATCAATATAGTGTTGGGGAATGTGAGCTTACGGTATATTCCAGTCTCCTTCATGCAGACGATAAAATCATTCACTCCTGCAACTATAGTGGTGCTTCAGTGGCTAGTTTGGAGAAATTACTTTGATTGGCGCATCTAGGCTTCTTTGGTACCCATTGTAGGAGGGATTCTTCTCACTTCCGTTGCTGAACTTAGTTTTAATATGTTCGGATTTTGTGTTGCCTTATTTTTTTGTCTAGCTACTTCTACGAAGACTATCCTTGCAGAGTTTCTACTGCATGGATATAAGTTCGACCGCATAAACACGGTGTAATGGCTCCTTTAATGCTTTTAGGATCCTTGCTTCTAAACAACTTTTTTTTAAGGATCCTCCCTCTAATGCTACCGTCCATATAATCTTTGCGAAAGCTTCTTTCTTGTGGATCAAGGTGATAGGGGATAAAGTACCCCTCGCAATAATTATAGTCATTTGGTGTCGTACTAAAGAAGGCAAAAGTTGAATTGTACACCCTTCTTCTAATGCATCCCCAAAGTGTTGCTATAATCCTGCCTTCATCTAGATCATGTATATTTGATGAAATTCTCATCCTGATGTACCTTGCTCTAAAGTAAAGGGTCCCTGATCTCTCATGCTAGCTTGAAGATTGTTGGCTATCATCACGATAGGCACATTTGCTTTCTTGTGAAATACCCACGAATCCTTTGGTTTGTGGGATTCATCGAAAGCCCATAGATCATAGTAATTGTGTGCCCTAGTGAGATCATCTCCTCGGGAGGTGGCAAAATCGATTAATAAAACACGGGATCAAGGTGCTCTAAGATTTCAGTTTTCATGCAATAGTCACTACTAGAAAATGGACCAACAACCACGGTCTATATTAGTTTTAGCCACGGTGACAACAGTAGCTAAATGCTACAAACCTAACCGTGGCCAAACCACAAAATTCGTGGCTAAAGACATATACTTATTTGTTTTTGGTGCCACTAATTCTGGTTCGTGGCCAAACCATGGCAAATATTATTAAAAACGCGGGATCCCAAATTAGAAGTTTGATTTCCTTCCCTTTCTTCCTAGTTTACAGTTCATAACTCCCAAATTTCCAGTTCCTAGTTCACTTTACTAATTCTAGGGTTTTGTCAATGAAATCTTCGACCATATCTCTCTTTCTCCGAATCTTAAATCTCACAGAGGTAATTAAGTTCCAATTTCTTATTGATCGATGAGAGCCATAAACTCTCAAAGCATATATAAGTCTGTTTCTCTAAATCAATTTGCTCAGGTAAACTCACAGGGTTTATTGAAGCCTGGAATTTGGAAACCAGAATTGAATTCATCAAGTTCTAGGTATTTATTATTTGGGTATTTATTAGTGATTCAGGTTTTTGTCAAATTTACTATGGTTATATGATTTTTCTTTAGACGTTCCTTAATTCTATATCATGTTTCTCTAAAATTATTCTTGATCATGTACCTGATATGGGTTTTCAATTGGTGGCTCTAGTTAGGGATTTTATGATTTTGCTTTGGATGTTCTTCGATTTTTGATTTTCAATTGGTGGTTGTAGTTAGGGATTTCCCATTATGGGTGTGTTATTAAGAGTGGGTTTTTGCCCACTCTGGTTGTGTAAACTTCCTTATTGGATATGTATGGGAAATATGGGTTGTTGATCAGTGGTCGAGGATTTTGTTTGATGAATTGCTTGAGAGAAATGGTGTATCGTGGAATGTAATGATTGCACTTATGTGAGTAATAGGGTAGAGTGGGTGCAGTGGAGTTGTTTAATCAGATAAAGTGTGGCGAGTTTTGGGTGCATATAGCTCTTGTATATAACTCCTTAATCTGCCACAAGTTTCCAAAGTCCTATAAAAATAATCCAAAAAACTTCATTTTTTAAATCGAATTTAAATTATTTAAAATTAGATCGAGTTTACTACTAAAATAATGTTTCAGACACATTGACTTAATTTGCTCTCTATTTTGATAATATACTTAAATCACATTTTAATGCAAGCTAAGCATATCAAAAAAAATAGTAATACTCTTACATTGCCATGCAATAATTCAGAGGACAAAAATGGTTATAATAGAAAATCTGGTACCAAGTACTCCGAGCTGGATTTGATGCAGCCCCTTGATGTTGAAAGCTTGCGTTCTTAGTTATTGTTTTACTTTGGCCTTTTTTTTACAACCAAGTAACAAAAATATAAATTAGATCAACCAAAAGTTCAAAAACCTGTATTACACTTATATACAAAAGAAATAACATGCATAAATTCTTAGGA
Organism: Kingdonia uniflora; assembly: GCA_014058105.1. Lineage (NCBI taxonomy): Eukaryota > Viridiplantae > Streptophyta > Magnoliopsida > Ranunculales > Circaeasteraceae > Kingdonia > Kingdonia uniflora. Next base: position 2,570,614 of record JACGCM010002082.1, on the reverse strand, counting down.
TAGTGGTGGTTTGTTTACTTTTAAACCTTACAAAATAGATGGGTAAAACAGATTAGCTGAGAATAACACATATAACACGGTTAAATATGTCAGCAATGACCACAGTATCAGTCAGAACTGATATAGTTTTAACCATGTCAACAAATAATATAACCAGGTTGATGGTTAAGGTTCATAAGCTGCTATCTTTCACATCATTCTCAAGTTTTAATAGATACTATTGGAGTTGAGAAAAAAGCCTTGACACATGGGAGAGCAACCCACAATGTTGGTCTCGTACTATAGAAATTTTATTCGTAATCTCACGGCCACGAGGATCCGTAAGTAACTGCTGAATCTCTGAACATAATATTGACGATTGATGATCATATCCATAACCTTCAGCAATTTGATGAAACCATTTACAGCCCTGATCCTGGGGTAAGAATAATTGTGATGGAACTGGGGGCACAAGGAGGGGATGTTGAAGCAACTGAGGTATTCGCCACCTTTCATTGCAATCCTATGCAAGACACTTTTTCATAAGATGAAGTAACAATGGGTTCGAAATTGGTCCACAAGTAATATCATGGTTACGATCCGTTATGACCTTGAACTTTGCCCATAAGGTTTTGTATTCTGAAAATGGTGCTCTACTATAGACCATTTGGAAGAGGATGCATCCAAGGGACCATATATTTGATAGTCGACCATACTTAATAGTGTTTCCGTCTGCATCGTTCTCATTACATATGAATACTTCTGGAGACATGTAGCTTAACGTACCCACCTGTGAGTCTCGTTGGATGTTGGTTGTATCACTTATTATAGCTTTCGCAATCAATTAGCTTTAGTGATCCCCTAACAAGAAGAAAATTGGCTGGCTTCAAGTTTGAGTAAACAATGCGCTCCTCATGTATTGTGTTTACAGCTTGAAGTATTTGCTGCCAACAAAACCAAAGCCAATTCTCATCCATATCCAAGTTAAAGGTATCCATTTCTTTCCATTTCAGTGACAACGTATGATCCAAATCAATTTCTCCGTACTCAAGTACCATGTAAATATATTCATCATCCCTGATTCTGCCATCCTTGATGGTCATAGAACCCTTCGTTACTTCCGCGAGCAACATTTTATTTGTAAACTCATAGTCAATGAGTTGTATGTTGTTATTTTTTCCCTTCAAATTGTTCAAATAATTGATCTCCTTGTAAAATCCAAAAGCAGTCGAGAAATCACGACCTTTGAGCTTGATCTTTTTAAGGGCAAAGATGGTGTAGTTATGACCATGAAAACCTCACTACTTCCACTGCTCCCTATCTTGCCTAGTTTCTGATAGAGCTTCCCATTAACTATAAAGAACAAATCCGGATCATGGTTCTTTTTACGAGGAGCAGAAGCCCCTTTACTGTTTGCCCATTTTTCTGGTCTATTTGACTTTGAAGGATTCAATTTTCCACTAGTAATTGAGTCTTTTGTGACTGAAGCCTGAGTTTGTACATTAGTAATATCAAAATCTTGCGCTTTATTTGACTTATCTTTGGTGTGATCAACAAGTCCCTCTCTCAAATTATCATTTCCCTTTGCATCTAATCCTAGCTGCATCTTCCCATGATCCCTATCGCCGACTGGTAGCTCTTGATCATATGTTGACAAATGAGCTAAACTCCTTGACAGAACTGGATCTCCTTGACTTATAGGTCATGGATTCACATTATTCTTATCTAACTGTTCTATTTTCATTTGAGAACTACTCTCTAGTTTTTAACGCGAGCTGTAAGTCGCAGAACTCACCATGGGTGTAGACTTTGAATGAACTGACGTCACCGTCACACACGACGGACCCACAACTAAAGAAGATTGGCTCATAAATGTGGGAAATTGATGTTGATGATCCTGTTTCAGCATGCTTCTCTTAGCTAACAAAGTTGAAATCCCTCCATTCGACTTCTTTTACTCTGGCTCTCTAACTACTAAAACCTCTTTTCTTTAATATTTGAAAATTACGTATGGCTACCTTCTTTTGCATCATCCTCATAAAGTAGTTTTAGTGCCTCTAACTACTTCCCTTTCTTTATGTAGAACCTCCAAAAAAGAAGTTGCAGTGCCTCTAACTACTTCTCCTTCTTTATGCACAACCTCCACTGAAGTGCTTCTTTCTCTAAGCTGCCTTTTGCACAATAAGCAGCTCGGAGATGGGTACTATAAGATAGAGATATTCAATGTCATCAACAAAGATGTTTTATTGTTTAGGCAAGACAGTGGAAGATGTGGGTGCTAGAGGCTTTGTTGCATGGCCCAAGTCTTTTATTATATTTACCTCTTGATTCTATTTTTTGTGTGGAAAAGACCAAGTTTTATGCTTATGAACTTGTATGCTTATTTATTTTAAGAACTAACATATGTTTCACTGTGTAATATTTAAACTAGGTAAAACCTTTTTAACTCCGCCAATGGCAAACTTAAGCTTTACATTGCCGGTACCAAGCCCAAAAAAAGGAGGAGGGAGATGGTTATATTCTCTTATAAGTTATTTGAGGTTCCCAATATCCGATCCAGGTATATCTCATTTTCCACATTAATTATATTATTATTGAAATTATATTCTCTTTATATCCTGATCCATCTGATGTTGGTTCCAAATTCATGTGAGATGACTTTCTCTGGGGAATATTGGATATAGATGGGTTGATGAATGTACTCTGGGGAGTATTGGATATAGAGCAACCTGGCACTCAAACTATAAACAAAATTGTTGTACCATCAGTGGAGCTCATTTATAGCTATGCAGAATGCCTTGTATTACATTAAAATAATACTGGCAGTAGGCATTCAGTTGCACCTGCTGTTGCATTACTCAAGAAGCTACTTTTTGCTCCTTATGAGGTTGTTCAGACTTCCACCAGGTCTATTTTTTCTGTTTTATGTCTTAGCTCATTTTATTTTCTCTTTCATTTCAAGTGTTGACTTATCTTTTGTTCAGTTTGGCAATCTCTTCTAGATTGCTCCAGGTTCCATACCCACAGCAGACTATGTTGGGTACTGATGATGTTGTGGAAAATATTGTATTGACCATACCACCTGCTGCATCGTCTGATATTGCTAGTAAAACTGGTAGAATTACTCAAGTCTTGATTGAAGATGATTTTGCTACTTTATCAGTGCAGTATTATTGTGATGGTTGCTCCACTGTTCCTATACTCCGACATCGATGGCATTGTACCGTCTGCCCAAATTTTGATTTATGTGAAGAATGTTATTAAGTATTGGATGCAGATCGTCTTCCTTAGCCACATTATGTGCGTAGGATTAGTCTTGTTTTTCTCTAAATGACCTCAACATGTGATTCTTATTACAGTCGGTGGAACAAAAAATGGCGCACTTCAGCTGGTAATTTCCGTTATCCTATAATCATATTTTCCATGAACACTTCACTGGCCTCATCATATAGTAACTTTTGGGAAGAAAATTTTCATATGCAGATGCATGGTGAACTTCAAGTCTTTCACTTCTCTACAATCCAAAAGGAAGAGTTTAATACAAATGGCATTAGTTTCACCGGTATGCAGAGGAAGATCTTGAGCACTTCTCTCCAATGAGAACTTTCAAGTTCAAATTGTGCTTATCAATGTAGTTTTATTCTCCATAACCTCATACAGTGTTATTAAAGCTTTTACATGAGATTATGTAGGTAGCGATAAGTTGTTCCTTTATATAAGTAATTCCCAAAATCATTGGAAAAAAAAATCATAACCTGATCAGTGAAGTCATAACCCAAATTTGGTTACAATGCCAATGTTATAGTACTTTGGCTTTTTGGGGGTAAACTCATTACAAGTTTTCTCTAAATTTTACGCTGAGGTATATTGGTAGTTTGGGGAGTAATTTGGGCAATTATTTCAAGAGATTAGGCAAAGCCATGAAAGAAAAAAAGAAAAACTCAAAAATAAACGCAGAGATTTTGGGATGAAGTAAAGATTTTGAGACAAAGTATAGCGCAAATTAGAGCGAAGTATCACACCTTTCATTGCTATAGTTATAGTGCTTTGGTTTATTCATTGTCGGGTTCCCAAACACATTTATGAGTCGCTTTGTTAACAACATGCACACGAGAAGAAATGATGTCTGTAACGCACACACATACGAAGAGAAACGAAGAATGCACACATAACTTGCGTGCGGAAAAACGAAACCTTCTAATAGCATAGTTTTAGAGAACCCACAAGCATTGACAATAGTTCGAGATGCAGATGAAAATGAAAGACAATCCATACAGACGGCATTAACTGATTGTCTTTCATTTTCAATGGGCCAAGATATCAATGAATAGACATAACTTCCCAAAACACGATGTCAGCATCTTTTTTTTTTACTATAGTGCTTTGTATTGATTCGTCTCAGATTTGTTGCTCTCCTTTCCTTTGCATTCAGAGTGGTCATGCTCGCAGACCTACCTAGGTAAATTGGCCAAGAGTATCTTCATAATTTCTATTGTAACATAGATTCTTCGTATTTTTAATGTTTACTTCTAGATTTATTCTTGTTTTCATCTTATGTGAAATGTACTCATTTTTAACCCAGCAGGAACCAGCCATAAGAGAAATGATAGCTATATGGAAGAAATAAAATACAAACATTTTTGGAATTCTGTACAGCTGGTTCCTTGCCAAGGCATGTTATTAATTATTTACGCATTTACAATTTTAAGGTCATTCAGGTAGTAGTTTACTAAGAATAAATTCATAAAATTTAAGTACACAGTGATCAATCTCTTGATCCTCTGTTACCATGTCGTTAGGATGCAACTAAGCCTGAAGTTTTTCCTGGTTCTGAGTTTCGTGTTACATATGAGGAAGCAGTGAAGTATGGTGGCAAAGTAATATTAGGTGATCGCTGGTTTAACTAAGTGAGATGATTTTTTTGGTTTTTTATTCTTTTTAAGAAACTATAGATGTACAATACCCTCTTTTATATACATACAAGCCCTCTTTTTCGCCGGCTGAAGTACTTACTGTCCAGGGCATTTTATAAACTTACAAGCCCTTTTTTTCTTAATAGATTATACTAAGGAAGACATGGGGAAAACTGTCACTGTGGCACAAGGTGAAATTTCTAAAAAGCATGTTATTTGAAGGATTATTTTTGCCAAGCCTAGAGGAGATCAACAAAATGGTAAGTTGTTGTCCTTATGTATAGTTTATCCTTGCAATCATTTCAGATTAGATTATAGAGAAATGAACATACAATACCTTTATGTAACTTATGTATGTCTTTCGCGATGATTGTGAACTTGAGTTATTTATTTCAGATGAAGGAAATGAGGATGTTGACATGTTAACTTTCGTTATTCAAGAGATGGGCAAGGCACTCCCTACTCTCATGGAGACTCTTCTTTATGAGCGAGATATGTTAGTATTCTTTTGTTCTCTTTTATCGTGTACTGATCTAATTTTCTAAATTTGATCGGGAAGAAGTTTGAGCATAGTGGCAAAAAAGTTTGATTTTAACATCTTCTAACAATAATTTTATAAAAATATTGATGCATGAAAAACACTATAACTAAAACTATCCTAACAGCTAAAGAAAAAAGACTTGTATAATTCATAATATACTTATCTTGAATTAAATTTTAGGGAGACTGTAGAAACAATTCGCCAAATAAATAATGAAGTAAACTAATACTTGTGAGGATTATGATTATAGTCGCATTCTTCCTCTTAAAATATGATAATTGTCGTATCATTTTGCTAACAAGGCTTTCTTACTTCCCTCCCATTTGTAGGATTTGCCTCGCACCTTTCCTGGTCACCCATGGTTAGACACTCCTGAAGGTCATGTATCTCATCATCGTGTTCTTGTTGGATATTCTTTCAGAGATTCCCACATTGGGTATTGTCAGGTTGGATTTACTATAATGTTTATCTCCATAGCTAATTCATACATTTGCATTTATTCAATAAGTTACTCTTTATCAACTTTGCATCCCTTCTTTAGTTGATTGTTATCTTAAAAAAATGTGGCAGGGTTTAAACTATGTAGCAGCAATGTTGTTGCTCATAATGAAAATAGAAGAAGATGCATTTTGGATGCTTGCCGTTCTTTTAGAAAATGTACTGGTGAATGATTGCTACACTCCTATTTTGTCAGGATGCCATGTTGAACAAAGGGTATTCCAAGACATGCTGGCTAAGAAGTGCCCTAGGTAATTCCTTGTTTAGATATCTTAGAGCAACTAATCCTAAAATTAAGTTGTATTCAACTAGAACATGGGTACTTTGCTTCCCCAAATTTCTTTCTTAACAAGGAATATTATGTTAAGTGCAAGCAACAGAAATGATCCCATAGCATTTTCAAAAATGATGCGCGGTAGAGAGTACATGGCCCCGCTCTCTCTTTGCTTTGCACCATCTTGTTTGACAATATATCTTGCTCTAAATGATATTTACTGAAACATACATCTAAAGAAGGTTTGGAGAACCGATGAAGACATTATATATTTTAGCTCAAGTTTAGCATTGGAGTCAAATTCAGTACTAGTGGAAATGCCTTAGCATTCATTTTTTGTTTGTAATATGTGAAAATATTTAAACAAGCGTTCCTCTTTAGTTTCTGAAATACTCTTTGTATGCTATCTTTTGTTGTGAAAAAAATGTAGGATTGCGGCCCATTTGGAAGATATGGAGTTCGATGTCTCCCTTGTTGCCACAGAGTGATTTTTATGCCTTTTCTCTAAGAGCTTGCCATCAGAAGTTAGAAAATCTTATGTTGTATACATTTTCTTCTACCATTTCGCACGTACATGACACATCATATTACTGTTAGCATCTAAGCTTTAAAGGCTCTTCCTTCCACTTTCCAAATTGAGTTAGGTTGGATTGACCTGAGGAGAGCAGTGTTCCTTCCATCCATTTTTAGAACCAGTTGGTTCTGCCTATAGGCAGCTCGTCTGTTATAGCCATCTGCCCCATATTTGATTAGGTTTTGAATATGTAATCCTATGCATCCTGGAATAATAAAATAAAGACCTGTTCAACATTGGACTTGGTGAATGAAAAAAATCTATTATTGGATCTCCATTAATCAATGATAAAATCTGTAATTTTTTTACAAAAATTATTAATAATTTCAATAACCTATAACACTAAATATTTTCAACAAAACAAGTCTCTGATTTGTTGTTTTTCATTATGCACATATAATACTAATATTAGTACCACATGCTTTATATTATAGATTCTTACGCCTCTTTTGTGAGAAGAGGCAGTTGCTAATTTCCTAAACTTCTATGAGCATATTATTGCCACAGGGAGGGCATTAGTACTTCCTTGTCTCCTAGAAAGTGAGGAGGCAGAATATGAGGTTATTGTTTATATAATTTTTGAGGAAAATTCTCCAGTCTTTGGTCAACGTGAGATTTTCTTTGACTAACGTTTAATTGGCATGAATATCAAGTACCTAAGGATTCTACTGTTTTTTTCCTATTAGGCAACTGTTATTTTAAACTCTTGTACATTTTTTAAAATTCCTCTTGTTATCCATTTAACAACTAAAAGTTTAAAGGGGCTTGACCTTTATAATTTATTTGTTATGTTAATTTTCTTGCAAGGTGTTTCTAATCTATTTTAAGGCTTTTATAATGGATTAATGGCACTCTCTATTCTTGGATCCATTACTACTTTTGAAGTTATGGTTTAAACACCGCTATATTAATCAATTTCTTTTAAAGCTATTACGTTTCCTATTTTTGATTCCTAATCCATGGTTTTTTTGAATTTATTATAGGGAACATGTATATAGCTTGTAGCCAGTGTACTTGGATTTTTTGGGCCAATATTTATAAATGAAACAAGTTATTGAATTGTGTGCTTTTATTTATATATGTGTATACAACAGGTGCAATTTGTTTTTCTGAATTGTGTAGGTTTAGGCTATTTTTTTTTATTTTTTTTAAAAACAAATACAAATTAAATTACCACGGACAAAAGCAGTGGTAAATATTCTACTTATACTATTGATATTATTCATCGAAAAAAATTTGCCACGGATTTACTCCGTATCAATATAAATTAGATAACTACAGATAAACTTTGTGGCAAAATAATTGCCAAGGATTTACTCCGTATCAATATAAATTAGATAGCCACATAAAAATTATGGAAAAAAATTTGCCACGTATTTACTCCGTATCAATACAAATTAGATAGCCACAGTCAAACTCCGTGGCAAATATATTGCCACTGATTTACTCCGTAGCAATATAAATTAGATAACCACAGATAAACTCAGTGGAAAAAATATTGCCATGCACCTTTTACTACAGGCCTCCACTACAAACTTTATCCGTTGCAAAGTGACTATTACCATAAAGTTCGTGTTAATTTAGTAAAATTGGTGCAGTGAACAAACGATCTGTAATATAAACAAATGATCAGTTTAGCCAAAGTAAGAAATGATCGGTTATCTAATAGGCAATCGATTTGGCCGAAGCAACAAATGATCTGTAATGTATAGATGATTAGTTTAGCTTAAGCAACAAACGATCTGTAATGTAATAGGTGATCAGTTTGGCCAAGGCAGCAAACGATCAGTAATCTTTATATACAAGTACTTGTCGGATATATTAGAAAAGTACTATAGTGTAGGGCAATCGAACATAAGTATTTGATTGGTATAAGATTGACATACGATTAATGCGTTAGATAGAGTACTGTATGAAATAGCAGAAAGTACTCAGACGTATAGGGATCAAACATAAGTCTTCTATTGATGTAAGACCATCATACAAGATGATAGATTAATTAGTAGAAAAGTACACTGTGATAAATTATTATCTGCGATACAACTTTAATATCCTCGTGTTCTAAGAATTAGGGATTCGATCTCAGTATTCAGTGGTGAGGTTGTAAGAACTAAGGCTACTTTTTCCAATAATGACAAAAGGACCTTCCTAATTTTGGGACAGCTTCCCAGTATTTACTTTTTTTCTGTGTTTGGAAATTTCTCTTAGGACAGGATTTTTTATTTTGAACTTTCTATGATGAACGCGCTTGTTGTAAGATCGGGCTAGAGCTTGGTGGTACCTTCCCAAATTTATGATTACTCTATCTCTAGCCTCCTCAATCCAATTCATGTTACATGCCAACTGGAACTCATTTTCTTCATCTGTCATGGTATGGTCGCGTATTGGGTGACGATACTGAGTGGGGATGATTGCTTTAGTACCATAAGCCAGGAGGAATGGTGTATATCCAGTTGATACTCGAGGTATTATTCGATATGCCCATAACACATGTGGTAATTCTTTGACCCAATTTCCCTTTTTCTTTGTCAAGCGCTTTTTGATTCTATCCATGATTGTACGATAAGTGATTTTAGCCTATCCATTTTCTTGTGGATAATATGGATTAGAAGAAGATTGTATGATGTTGTGTTGATTGAGAAATTCAACAACTCTAGAGCCAACGAATTAAGGTCCATTGTCGATTCTGATGAGATGGGGGCACCCAAAATGGATGATGATGGTTCCTCATATGAATTTGATGACTTCGTCTTCTTATGTGTGACACAGTGGGACTGCTTTTACCCATTTAGTGAAGTAATCTATTTCTACTAAGAGGTGTTTCCTTTTTAATATTTTATATCTTCCTTTGTTATTCGATATCCGTAAATTAGATTATCTTTATTTTCATTAATTAACATTTTTGTAAGCAAAAACCAAACTATTACAAACGATAAAATTTAAGTCCTTGTGAGTTCGACCTCGCATGCCATATACACGTTTTAAACAAATCGTGCACTTGGGAGTATATTTTTAAGACACATCAAGTTTTTGACGCCGCTACCGGGGACTGTGAAATTTTATTATATTTCCTTAATTTGGTTTTTATTCATTTTTTCCTGTTTAAATTTTTCTTTGTAGTTACTAATACTAGTCATTAATATTACTAATATTTATTCTATTTACTTATACTATTCCATATCACTATTTATTAGTATTATTAACCTCTACTATTCACTTCCATTGTTTTCAAACTCGTGGCTTATTTTATATGTTTGTGCATGTTTTAAGTTAAACTTTAAAAATATGTTCATCTTAAAAAAACAAAAAAAACACAAAAAAATAAAAACAAAAGGAATTAGTTTAGAAGTTGTTCTCGCAGTGTTAAGCTTTCCCGGTTGGGCATCACGTCAACATTGACTTAGTGGCAATCTTGGGGTAACCATCTTTAAAGAAATTCACCAGCATAACTAAAAGGCCCCAAAAATCCTGCAACAAAGGTATAATTCAAAACCCCACATCGGCCCGCAGTTTCTGGGATTATTTTGATTGTTAATTGTTTAATTTTGTGTAATCTCATTAGTTAAGGGTGGACAAAAATGGGATTTCATTACCCGTGTGTACCTATGCTTAAGACCCTGGGATTTTATTACCAGGTTAAATTTTTTGATCACAAGGCCAGACCTAAAAGAAACCAAGAAGCCTCCAAAGATAATTCAAAAAGCTCTAGTGCTCGGACCGGAAGCTTAGGATACACGCTCTTAGGAAAATTTAAAGTGAAAAGTAACCTGGATATAGGGTGCCCCTTCGTAGGAATATTGGAAGTTTACACAATGCTTTGTTGGTGATACTAGAATAAATGACTTTTGACCATTGTATTGAATGAACCCTGGACTCAGAGGCTCCGATTAGTTCCCATAATCGATTTGGCATAGCCAATTACAATTAATTATGAGCAATTGACCTTGAGATCAGGTCCACTTTAGACACCTCAGTATTAACCATAAGAAAGCGTTTGTGTACTTCTTGGATTGTTTTTGGGTGATTGTTTATTTACAGCTTGGGTGGTGAATTTCATGAACGAGTGGAAATGAATAAATAATCAATAAGAGAAAGTATCAATCCAATCTCTAACAAAAATGGGAACACCATAACAAATTGCAGTTGCAGTTGCACAGCAAGAACATCTAGCCCCATTGGCAACTGAGGCCTCACAAGCCGAATTTACCTTGAAGGACTACATGTACCCAACTAAGACAAGTCACACTTCTTGCATCACTTTACAACCTCTCACTGGACAATTTGAAATAAGGAACAACATTTACTCCATGCTACCATAATTCTGAGGGACTGAAGAAGAAAATCCCTATCACCATTTGTGAGACTTTGAGAAAATTGCAATCACATCATCAAAACCCCCAAGTCTCTCATGACCAAATGCTACTTTCTCCGTTTCCTTTTTCTCTCAAGGAGAAAGCTAAGGCTTGGCTCTATACTCTAAAGCCCAATTCCATCACCACTTTTGACCAATTACGAACATAATTCTTAAGAAAATTATACCCAAACAATAATACTGCAAGCATTAAACAACTTTTAAACAGTTTTGTGTAAAGAAATTAGGAATCCTTGTGGGTCTATTAGGAAAATTTTATTGGCCTGCTCATGGACTGTCCATACCATGGAATAGATCCGTACAAGTTGGTAACAATTTTGTACGATGGATTCAAAACCAATAACGGGATCATGGTAGAGTCCATGTGCAATGGGAAATTTATTGAAAAAGGTCCAACTTAGTGTATGGCCTTTTTGGAGGATATTGCGAAGAAAATCCACCACTGGAAATAACGGAATATATCAGATTGCTTCATATCTTATACCTGAGATAACTTTACACCGTAAAAGGCTAGACGGACTTGAAATGATCAAAGAGGGTGGACCATCAACTTATTCCTCTATTAATCATATTACCACTTCAGTTTGAATTATTTATGATAGTTCGGAACATGAAGTCAGCTATTGCGCTCAGGTCAAAGAATTCAAGGAGGCTAGGATAGAGCAAGCCAATGTTATGTACAACAAGCCCAATGAGCCCTATCATTACCAAAGTCATAATCTAGGATGGAAATATGCTTCCAACCCAACTCAGGGTCAAAGCTCGAACCAAGGGGGTCCATCTTCAAATTAGCTACACCAAACTCCTCAGTTTCAAAATCCTTCATATGTCCCATCTCATAATAGGAAAACGTCTATCGAGGAGTCTCTTCAGTCTTTATAGTACAGAGTCTAAAAAATAATACCTCTACTGTTCAGGCTATTACGTCCAATTCTTAATCCAATGCAAGATTAGAGACCCAAATAGGATAGTTTGCAACCAAATTAACCAGTAGAGAGAAATGAACTTTTCCAAGTCAAACCTATCCAAATCTAAGAAGTGATCAAAGGAATAAGTTTTACAAACATGCTAACATCATTCGAACACATGTAGAATGCAAGGTTGTTCCATGTTACAACCCTCATGATGTTCCTAATGACCCTACCTCTGATTCTGATAAAAGCTCTGAGTAAGCCTATGTTATTCAAACTCTGAGAAGTGGTAGAAAGGTGAACAACAAAGTTAGGTTTCTTGAACCTAGAGAAAACCATCAATCCAAAGCTCCCCAAGTTGCCCCTTAGAATGAAGAAGAGACTGAAAAGTCTCCAAGGATATAAGTGAGAAGGGGAAGTGAACCCATTAGTTCTATCATTACACCTGCCCCTTTTCTACAAAGGCTTGAATCCGCTAAAAAGGAGAACAATTTTAATGAGATAATAAAAACTTTTTAGAATGTGAAAATCAATATTCCACTTCTCGACACTATTCGCCAAGTTCCTTCGTACGTAAAATTCCTTAAGTATTTGTGTACAGTCAATCGTCGCATAAGTGTACACCAGAAAGAATTTTCCATAGATGCATGCAAGGGTTTCATCTTTCTTGATGCCAATGTCAGTCAGGTTCTCAAAGGAATTACACCTAAGTTTAAAGATCCTAGTTGCCCTACCATCTTTTGTGTCACAGGCAACTACCGTATAGGATGAGCCTTGCTAGATCTAGGTGTGAGTGTGAACCTTTTACCTTACGAGGTATACGGAAAACTTGGTTTTAGAGTTCTTAAGCCTACTAGGGTAACTTTATAGCTTGCGGATCAATTAAAAAAAGTACCTCATGGTATTCTTGAAGATGTCATTATTTAGATTGACAGGCTCTATTTTCCTATGGACTTCATCATAATAGACACACATCCCATCGAAGATTATCGTACTCAAATCGCAATTATCCTAGGGCGCCCTTTATTGGCTACATTAGATATTATTGTACACCATAGAAATGGGTTAATGAAGTTGTCATTTGGCAACATGAATATGGATCTTAATATCTACAATGAAAGCAAAAATCCTTCTAACTCTAGTGAAATATAGGAATACCACATGATAGAAAGTTTGGTGTGCAATAACTTTAAGTTTCATACCACATAGGATCCCATGGAATCATGTTTAATTTATTTCCGGGTGGACCTTGATGACGATTGTATTCTTAAAGATGTTAACACCTTCTTAATTGTTGAACCTGAGGGAGATGTTATTGAGTGGAGAGATACTCCTCTAAAACTAGAGGAACCTATTTGTTATCCAAGAGAATCGCCACAAAAATTAGACCTAAAACCACTACCTTCGAATCTAAAATATATTTATTCTGGCCCAAGTGAGACGCTCCCCATTATCATCGTTTCCGACTTAACTCTAGAATGAGAAGGTAAATTGCTTGAGGTGCTTAGAGAACATAAAGAAGCCATTGGGTAGACCATTGATGACATCAAGGGCTCATCCATCTGTATGTATCACATAAATCTTGAGGATAATGCTAAAATATCTCGTGAACATCAGCGGAGATTAAACCTCACCATGGATGAGGTAGTAAGAAAAGAGATTTTGAAGCTACAAGATGCAGGTACCAAATATCCCATCTCTGATAGCCCATGGGAAATCCCAGTGCAAGTGGTCCCCAAGAAATTGTGGATCACTATGATCCAAAATGAGCATAATGAACTAGTTCCTGCTCGAATGACCACTGGGTGATGAGTCTGTATTTACTACCTAAAATTAAACTCCGTCACGCGAAAAGAGCACTTTCTAAAATTTCAATTCACTTGAGATTAACCAATTTCGATTAATTTAGGTTAAAATTAATAGGTCCAAAAAACCTTGAATTAAAGGTCTAACCCTAGCCTAATTTAAGTTGGTTCAATGTTCTAGTGATAATAAGCAAAAGTAAATTAAGCACAAGAACAATCAATTTTCACCCTGTGGGAAACCTTTCTTCTGAGAAAACCCCACAGGTCGCAGCCGAATCGCCCGACAGCTAAATAATCCAATATTAAAACAAAATTACAATAATTTAATTACTTATAGACTTAATAAGTACATCCCGTTGTTACCTCTCTTCAAATTGAACTCTTCGCAATCAATTCTACGTTCTCATAATGCCCTTCGTTCACGCAATGCCTCACCTCGGATAATGTACCAAAGCATCAAAGCTTGAATCGCTCAAACTCATAAAATCTAAAATTAGATTTAGGTTTCTGAATCTTTGATTGATTCAATTTGAGTTGTACTATGCATTAAATCGCTTGTCAAAATCTTTATTCTCTCTAAATATTAAGCCCTAAAAAAAGTTCTTTAGGAAGAGGTAAAAAGTGAAATAAGAAAGGATGTCTTTTATTAGGAAAACTGAAAACCCGAAGTCTGTTCGAACAGAGAAATAGTTTGTTCGAACAGACAATGTTTTATTCAAGCAGAAAAAATATCCTATTCAAAGAAACAAAGTTATGAGTAACCTGTTCGAACAAAGAAAAAGTTTGTTCGAACAGGGTTTGTTCGAGCAGAAAAAAATATGTTCTAACATAAACCTATTTTCTCCAAAAAACATAATTCCTTTTTGAAATTTTGTAAAATATTAAGGGCTTGATATTTTTGAGCGAAGAGGTACAAACCTACGTACCTATTTAGTATCAGTCCAACTTTAGTCACTCCATGCGCAATCTCTGACGACGAGTAACCACAAGGTAGTACTGACACCTATTCTAGACACAGAATGAAACAGACTCCAAATATAGATGTTTCAATCTTCCCCTTTGGTTCATTTCATGTCAAAACTAGAACTAAAAGAAATAAAAATACAACCTAATGGATTGACTAAATCACTAAGCATCCATACTCAAAGCTCTACTTTCATCCTATAGCATTTACTCTGGAATCCCTGTACACCAAACAAGATACATCACGTAACCGTTTAAATAAAATAAGGGATCCAAAAAAAAACATAACTTACCTGGCTTATCTGTCAGGATCATATATCCCCCTTTTTAGCACAGATGAACAAAGGGTAAATAGGAAATACAAAGATAAGTAAACCAACAGAACAAAATGTATAACAATCACAGAATGAGTTAAACACATAATAGATGAAAAATATATACCAGTAAATGTCAGGGCAAATATTATGAAAAGATAGACTATTAGGATACTCAAAAAGTCAAACTAAACAAAACGAACATGTTGTTAGGAAAACACTAAATACTAATACCTCAAAATAAGATGCATCTCCCCCTTAAAATGAAATAAAAGAAAAACACACATGCGGAGTGTCCCTGAAATAAGTAAGCAAAAGAAGACAACACTCCCCCTAAATACAAGGCATAATAGAAAGGCAATGAATCTAAAATATTCTATAAAGACCAAGACATCGCCCATGTGTTATAGAACAATCACAAAATGAATTACTTGGTGTATATGTGTACCTAGTCGGATGGATACCAAATTTTTAACGTATTACTCATCCACAATTAGAATACTATGTGGGAAAGTTGTTTTAACTTAGGTCTCACTAGGGTGGTCACTCAAAAATCACTGAGAATTGACTAGCAAAGACTCTGTGACATATGAATATGAGTATGTGAAAAGAAAAGTTCATATTTCATCAAATAAACTGCGTACTGTAAATTAAAAGATCTCACGGATAGAAAATCAATTATCATAGATGGTGTTAAGTTAACTAACATAGAATCCCTATCTCTTATCTCGACTAAACTGACTGTGCTAAACTCAATATCAAATAGGTCTTGAAAAGGACTTGAAAAGGTTATAATATAGGTAAGGGAAGAGACATGATGGAGTAGGTACTTTGCTAGCATTCAAAGACTATAATTGTAATGGCCAAATTCTGCAAGCTTGAAATGGTTAGGAATTCGCTATCACACCACTGAACCTGCAATAATATTTTAATAGAAAGTAAGAACTGAAACATGCGGTTTTAGCGTGGAAAACCTCTAAATAGGTAAAAACCACGACCTCGTATGGAGGATTTTTGTGAAAGTATCTTTATTGCTTGAGGCGGATATCTTTGTTATAAGTGATCTCTAAATAGAAATGCTTTGACTCTCGTAAATAAGAAGTTTGCATAATTTTTTTGGTCCCTGTCTCTTCTGGGAGTTTATATTTATATAGGCCTTCCCCACAGCTCTTTATCGTGCTAGAGCACGTTTTCTGAATAATGTGGTTAGTAGCGGTTGACTAAATAACTGACGAGCTCGTGGAGATAGGTGCTTTTGACTGGATAATATTTTTTGGGTTTAGCTCGGTCCATGTTCTTTGAGCAGTTTGTGGGGTTGATTGGAATGTTGACTGGAGTGTTTAAAGATGCGTGAGCCTAAGATGGAGATAATTAGAACTGGGTAAGCTCGATTTTGAATGAGATCAAGGGTAGGTCCCTACAATTTCCCCCTCACAACCGAAGTCACGAGTGGCTTTGACTGAGATTGAAGTGATACGATATTGGGAAGTGATGGATAGCAAATGATGATGTGGATACGGATACATATGACTGTTTTTATTGAATAGTCACGTCTATAATAAATAATGACGCTTGGGAAAATGTACCTGCACAATAAATGTAGGGTTATAAAAATAGTACCTATAGCAAATCTTTGAAATAGTGCCTGCGTGCGTAACTTATTCTAAAACTTGAGCGCTTTTTATTTCAAATGGTGAAGACTTGGAGGATGGTCCTTGAAGAGAGGATAGTGACTGAAACATAGAGGTTGAAGTTGAAATACTATTATGACTAATCCTTGGAGATGTCGATACCCGCTCCTATTCCTCCGATTTATTAAGGTATGTCGAAAGAGGAAGCGGTTGAAACTGAGGAGGAATTCTACTATAAGTGGATGTTTTATAATGTCTTCTTGACAGGCGTGGACCGGTGGGCCTATCTCTGTACGCTTGTAGAAGATAGGGTTAGGGCTTCATATAGAGGGATTGGTGTATTTTCGAGGCAGATATGCTGATTTCTTGTGTTACAATGG
Source organism: Kingdonia uniflora (assembly GCA_014058105.1). NCBI lineage: Eukaryota > Viridiplantae > Streptophyta > Magnoliopsida > Ranunculales > Circaeasteraceae > Kingdonia > Kingdonia uniflora. The sequence continues at coordinate 2,553,459 of JACGCM010002082.1, read as the reverse complement.
ATTTTAAGGTTGGGCCATCTTTATCTTTACCAACTATTTGGAGGTGGTGGTTTCAGAGGAGGGGTTGATGGTAGTAGAGGAGGGAGACAACCAGTGGGAGTCTACTTCTACATTTCTATCACGTTTTGGCACTCAGAAGACTCTTAGTTTGAGAATTTAGTTCTAACACTGAGTTTACTACTTGCATAGTTTCCATTTGAAGTTCGACTAGACTTCAACCAAACTCATGTGAGAGAAGCTCTTTGTGGGTTCCAATGCCTGCTTTGAATCTGGGTAAAAGATTACTGAAGCAAGAAGAACTGGAGTGATGTCACGGCGTGCCTGAATGACCTGTGATTTTTAACAAACAGGATAAACTTGTTATCTATAAAGTACCTAGAGTTTTGGTGTTGGACGCCTGAGATCGATATAAAAAACTTGTTATCTGTAAATCGTATGTAACGTTTTTCGACATGAATAAAAGTCGTTATTCAATAATAGATATATAGAAAATTTCACAATCGAACTGAACTGTGCAGGGTGTTTAAAATGAATAAGAGTTTATAAGCAATGAAAATAATGTTGTTATGCTACTCGAACTGAGATGAATATGTACTGACAATGACATTGTGATGTAAGTATGATTTGTGATTTTAAATAGGCGAGGGAGAAATATTGTAGAAATTATGTAATTATGGAAATTTGAGCTTCTACAGGTCGATAAAGGTACAATTTTGGTAACATGAGGTTGAGTATGATCAATAATATAAGTATTGGTGAGGAGATAAGTTCAAATAATTTATTCTAAGATTTTGGGTTTTTCGGTTACGAGATACAAGGTAAAAATCACGTTTTTGAGGGGAAAGTGTGTGAGAAATGTATAAATATGGGCAGGATGATCTGTAAAAAAAATTAAGTAAGGAATTGGATGGTACAGACACGATCTCAGAGGATTCACCATGCCGCGGAAGGACAATTGGTCATAAAAATTACTGAAGTACGAGAGAGGATTTTTATTTTGTTTGGTTATGATGCTGAGCTACCATGAGTGAATGTCAGCTAGAAGAATTAGATGAAAGGAGTAGAAAACTGGAGTATGCGCGTTATTTCTATGTGGTGTGCTTTCGTGAATTGGTTAGAGATGCGGTAGAATGAGAAAGGTTGGCTGGTTTGATGGCTGAAGCTGAGATCAAATTCAAAGTTCTGAAGACTGATTAATAATGTGACTGGATGACATCATCCAGTTTTACTTGGGCTGTAACAGATGTTGTATAAAGCTTTGATCATGAATAATACATTTTTGTTGGATATAACAGAAAATATATAAGTCAGTCGGATCTTCTATAGGTATAAATCTATTTTATGACTGCTTTGGCAAATAATTTGTATAATTTTAAAACTTCACGTAGTTTAGAAAATTATATTAATTACTATAAGTATGATAATCAAGGATAGTGAAACAAAAACGAGGATGGAAATGCAAAAGCTTCTAGTTTTGTTTTGCATGTTAGGAATTAGGAATCTGACATCGTACAGAGTGAGTCATCATGAGTGTGTGAAGGTCAGGAAAAGATATGGAAATATGAAAGAAAAATATGCTTAAAAATGTGGAGAGTTGTAATAATGGAAAGGTAGTTTTATTGAAAAGGTATAAGACGTCTGACATGGAGAGTGAAAAGGACGCGTCGGTTCCGAAATCGAGGACGGGTCGTGCAAAGCACAATAAATGCCAGCCGCTTGTGAGAAAACAAAATAGTGTTTCTTCGTCTCCAATCAAACATTTTTCAACTTCTAAAAATTTGGAGAGCACAGAGAGAGATAGTCAAAAAATTAGGGGATTTGATAAGGAGTTATCCGAAGGGGATAAACGGTTGATGAGGGAGAAAGATACTGAAACTCATAGGTAGCTATACAGTAGGGTCATGAGGGAATGACTTGGCGCTACTACAGATTCCCATTCAGAAACTGAAGGTTAGTAGAGATGTTTGTAATATATGTTACCGTATATACTGAATGTGTTAAAGATATATGTTGCGCGTAAATGATTGATATATATTTATAGAGATGAAAGAATGATAGATACCTTAACATGTATGTAGGTCGAGCGTGAGAGGCATTTTATAGTTAAAAATGTACCTGTAGAAATTGTTGTTCGTCTAATGAAATATCGACCTTTGGTCGGACGAATGAGTCAGATAGTGAAGGAAAAGTAGGATTGGAACAATTCTTAGGTTTTCCTGGCCAATTAATATCTTATCCTCCTAGCTCTGATGCTTTTAGAGAGTTTAGTAAAGATAAGGCGGCTATAGGTGAGATGTGGGGCAATTGTGCAGATTACGCTGGTAGGCAGTTTAGGGGTTGTATGGTAGCGGAGGGGGAAAAGTACTTTTATTTGTTTGTAGATTTGGAAGTGGAAAAGTGAGATAGGAGTATAAATGAATCGATCTCGTTAGAATACTTCGATGGGAATGTTCGGAGTGACCTTACGGGGGGGTTTTGTGTTACTATCCCAATTAGAGTATGGGCTGAGTTGTCCCCTCACCAATTTGGCGAAGGGGATTATGAATGCAATCGGGGCATGTACGGTTCAATTAAACGGTTATATATAGGAGGTAATAACCGTGTGCGATCATCTCAATAAAAAGTGGGAAAAGGAGGGGAAAATGAGGAGGATAACCCTTGAGGACGTTTTGCAGTTTATGGGGTGAAGAATTATAAGGCCAGTGGAGGGTCATATTTTTGTACAAGCGCAACTTGGCGTCGCTTCTTCGATCTGAATTCAGCAGGCCGAACCTGGAATGACAATATCATATGGGTGAAGGGTAATTGTATTCAAAGAGACAACGAAGAACCTTTGGACCTTCGGTTTAGATCTATAAAACAAAGTAAGTATAGTCATGCATAGATAGAATTACTTCAATATTTTACTAATAACTGTAGTTGCTAATAAAAATGTTGTGCATTACAGGTATAAAATCTAAAGTGGAGAGGAAAGAGTCTCTGTTGGAAGAAGTTGCAGAGGAGGAGACTGGGCTCGAATTTGTGTTGGAGGGACTCGGCCTGAGTAGAAAGAAGAGGATTGATAGCAGGTCAAAAAAGGTACAAAAAGCTCAGTCGACCAGGTCAATGGTGAATGTTGATGAAGGGAAGAGGGAAGTGAGTGGTGGGGTAGTTTGAAATAACTTGTCCAAGACTCCAGGAATAGGCAGTTCGGTTCAGCCGAATCCCGTTACGTCGAGCAAAATAGCTCAAAAATATCCAAAAAAAAGCAGATGTTAAAGGCTCTGCTGGCCTCTAGTATCACTGGAAGTGGTGAGGTCGCAAAAGAAAAAAGGAGGAGAGTGAAACTCTCGAGGGAGTCAAGAGATAAGGTCGCTGAGGGGTGATCTACAGAGGTGTACGACCTCAAAAAGGTCGAGGAAAGGGCCAGGTTGGCGGTTCTCCGTGGAGAGGAATACACGAGCAAGATAGTAAGTTTATATTATAGGAAAGAGTTGCTTAATGCATTTCAAGCTAATCGCTGAGATCGAATAAATTTTTTACAGGTTACTCATCTTGTTAAGGGGATTTGGCTCAGCATTGAGGAAGAAAAATTTGAGCTGAAGAAGGCAAATATTGATCTAGAAAAAGAACTAGCTCAATCCAGGACTGATGCTCTGTAGGAAGTCAGGCAACTGAAGGCTTCCCATTCCGTGGCGATTGGTCAGCTACCGGTTGAGACAAGGGCCAATCTAGACGAGATGGTTGGGGAGCGTGACAGACTGGGGAATCACTTGATGCTGAAGGGCTATTCTGAGGAGGAGGAGGATGCCATTAAGGTAGATATTTACGTTGAGAAGGATGATGGGGAGGAAGCGGAAGTAGTAGGTATCATGGATGGTCTGGATGGTGTCTCCTGTCTAACAGTGCTCGACAACCAAGGGAATGACGCCGAACTCCCAGAGGGTAATAGTGAGAAGGTAGGGCAAAAATGTGTATGTGCATAAATGTTTGTAAGTTGTTGAATTCTGTGTGGGGAAGAAACATCGGTAGGTTGAATTTGGTTTATAAATCTCTTGTAGGCAGTTAGAGAAATGAGTCTCAGAATAAAAGATCTAGAGCCCAGACTTCCCAAGGAGATAGAGACCTTTATAGCCTTACTGTCTACGCAGGTGGAGATGCAGGTTAGGATGGAATAGGTCTTTTGACTTGCATGTTATACTAACGTTAAGTTATTACGTAAGTAGGATATAGATGTAGATAACCTCAGTATAGTGAATGGAAAAAATCCAATACTATTTATATAAAGAAGCGTATCGAAAGTATGTACCTTTGACTCCGTAGTATACCTCACGAAGCATTTAACTGATAACGCACTAAAGTGGTAAAGGTGAAGAGTTAGATATCATATAGAATCTTTAGAAATAAAGTATGTATATATATTCAAAGGTTTTCCTGAATCCTACTCTACTAAAAATTGTTTTATTCCCCAGGTCGAATTAGACTTATCTCGCTCTCGTGAGGACAATGTACTCAAGTGTAATCGGGAATTTGTAGAGCAGTTCAATAGGATGTGTAAGGCGAACGAGAATAGAGAAGATCAATATGTAAAGGCGCATTTTAAACTTGTGGAGGTGACCCAGGCCATTTCCGACCTTACTCTTCAGGTCGAAAAAAAAGATACCGAAATAGGTAAGGGGTTAAAAGAGCTAGTGGAGGTAACTGAACGCGCCAAGAAGCTTCAAAGTTGGGTTAACACATTGGTTGGTTAGGATAAGCAAGCTATCATGGTTCAATACCGTATTCAAGTATAAGAAAGATCGGAGGGACAATCCCAATCTAAACTTCAGAATTGTAGGAACAAGCTAGAGTGAATGAGACAACAAATTGTTGAAAAAGATAATGAGCTGAGGGTAGCTCGAGAAAATCTATCAGCTTCAGAGGCCGCAGCTAAACACTTGCAAATAGCCTTACCCGCCAAGGACATGGAGTTTCAGGAAATGCAACGAAAGTGTAACCATTTAAATGAGAGGGTTGTCCAACTTAAGTCTGAGCTGGCACAGGCCATGACACGTAGTAAGAAAGCCGAGGCTAGAGAACGTTTTGGATGAAGTAGAACTGACGTTAAGAATCCTCTAGTTCGAAGGGATGTAGTTAGTCTCTCAGGTCGAATTTGAGAGCTAGAGAGTGATGTATCTCGCATTCAGGGGAATGTTTAGAGAGGAAATGCAAACTTGAGGGAATGCCACCTGAAGTTGGATATTGCTCTTATCAGGGAGAAAGTTTTAGAAGGGGAAATTAAAGTAAAGGAATCGTTGATGAAGAGGAAAGAGGAATTATGGAAAGATACTTTGGCTAGGGAAAAGTTGAACGCAGAAATTGTGAAAATTTGTGCCCATGTAGTAGACTTAGAAGCCATGAACCTAGCTGAATCTACAAAGTACATAAAAAAAATAGAAGAGAATGTGATCTATCAACCTAAGGTCGACGCAGAAATGATTGAACAGAAGGATGCATATGCTAGGCTAGAGTCACGCCTCGAGAAGGTGAGAGCAAAATTTATAATAATAGTAATACCTTATGCGTCACACTTAGACCTGCTAAAGGCGATTGTTACATATTTTGTTGATGAAGTAAAAAGACTTGAGTCATAACGTGATACCTTGTTCAAAAGATTGTCAGATAAGGGATGTATTTGCAGAGTTGAAATAGATCAAGGGAACTATCTGGGCATCATGGAAACCCATTTGGGCCCTCGAACTACTGAGCTGATAGAGAAGGGTAGAGCTGCTGTTATCCGCAAACTAAAAGTTTGACCTCTTGATAAAGGGGGAAGCACTGTTGGCACTCCATCAGCAGACAAAAATCCCTTGAAATATGAATTTGACATGAAAAATAAATAGTATCTGTTGTAGACGCATTGAAAAAGATGAAAGCTAGTATGACCTTTCCTTATCTTGTGTCTGGTGGGGTCTTTGATATAAAACAAATTTTTACTTTCGTTTCAATCGCAGAAATGGGTTAAGTTAAACCAAGTTGAAACTTGATTTGAACTATAGAAATGTCATAGACATATTAAAAGAGATGAAGGCTAGTATTACCTTTGCCTTATCTTATGCCTGGTAGAGTCTTTGATATAAAATAAGTTGTAACGCTTGCTATAATCGCAGAGATTTAGTAGAGTCTGCCAAACCAAGTGATATCCTTGATCTAGTCGTTATAAATTACCTAAAAAGTTAAAGTAGGTGAAGGCTAGTATCACCTTCGACCTATTTTTTGTTTAGTAGAGTCTTTGATATTAAACATGTTGTTACACTTGCTATAATCGCAGAGATTTAGTAGAGTTAGCCAAACTAAGTGATATTCTTGATCCAGCCGTTATAAATGACCCATACAAGTTCAAGTAGGTGAAGGCTAGTACCACCTTCTACCTATCTTTTGTTTGGTAGTCTTTGATATGAAACAAGTTGCTACACTTGCTACAATCGCAGAGATTTAGTAGAGTCAGCCAAACTAAGTGATATCCTTGATCCAGCCGTTATAAATGACCCAAACAAGTTGAAGCAGATGAAGGCTAGTATCACCTTTGACCTATCTATTGTTTGGTAGAGATGTTGCAGAGGAAGCCAAACCAAGTGATATCCTTAATCTAACTTGGATAAGATCGATTGTAAGCTAGTATAATATATACTTTAATCTATAGAATGTGGTTAAATTTCTTGAGGATAATGATATTTTAAAAAAAATTCATTGATTAGTTCAAAATTTACATTGGATGGAGATGAAAATCTCACTTTTGGAATTGAAAAATAAATAAAAGAGAGAAATAGAAATGAAGTAGTGAGACGCTTAACGATAGTACCGTTTCAGTCGTCTAGTGTTTAAAGGATTTGAAATGGGGATTCCCTCTTCTGTTATGAGATAGTATGATCTCAGGCTTGAAAGACCCAGGATAATGAATAGACCCTCACAATTGTTGGCCTATTTTCCAGCGTGAGGCTCTTTGCGATATTGCGTAATTTCTCTGAGGATGAGATCTCTAATTTGGGAAGTACGGCTCCTGAATCGGTTATTATACGATTTAGCAAGCATATGATGATATCGACCTAGGTTAGCGATGGCGCATTCCCTGGTTTCATCTATCATATTGAGGTTGCAAGCCAATTCAAACTAATTTTCCTTGTCAGTCAGCTCGTGATCCCAAACTGGATGATGATACTCAGAAGGAATGATGGCCTCAGTGCCATAACCATGAAGGAATGGGTGCACCAGTAGATTATCGGGGAGTGGTTTGATCTGCCCATAGGACGTGAGGCTGTTTGCAAACCCAATTCCCATTTTTCTGTGAGTGAAGCCGTTATTTGAGTCCATCCACGATGGCTTTATTGGTAATTTTGGCATGGCCATTGCGTTGAAGGTAGTACGGATTTGTTGGAGAGTGAATGATATTGTGGTGGTTTAGGAAGGTTATGACTTTATCTCCCACAAATTGGGGCCCGTTATCGATACGAATTAGGTGGGGGCACCCAAACCGAGTGATTATGTGGTTCTAGATAAAAGAGATGGCCTCTTTTTCTCTAGTTCGACATAGTAGAATTGCTTCTACCCATTTTGAAAAGTAACTAGTAGCTATGAGTAGGTGGCGGCAATTAGCTGAAGAGTTAGGAAATTCACCGACGAGATCTAATGCCCATCTTTTGAATGGCCTGAAAACCTTTCTTATATGGGGTTCGAGCATAGGGGCGCATATCATATGTCCAAGTCTCTGGTAGGTATCGCATCTATGAGAGTATACTTTTGCTTACTTTTGCATACCGGGCCAGAATACTCCTTGAGTGATAGCTCTATTTGCTAATGATCTACCTACGACATGAGAGCCACAAGTTCCTTCATGTAATTCGCGGAGCAGTTCGCCTGCTTTTGATTTGGAGAGGCACTTGAGGTAAGGCCCTGTGATAGAAAGGCGGTATAGAATACCATTTTGAGTAATGTAACACTTCGAGTTGTTGATCAGTTGTAGGCATTCTTTTGGATCTGTGTGAAATGGTCCATTGCGATTGTTGTCGACACCGAGGTAGGCTACGAAAGGCTTTCGCCAATCATGCATACAGAAATACGATTAATGCTGGGGGTTAAAATGATATTGATTTGTAGATATCAAGCTTCTGTACCCAAGTCCCCGGCTAGATATGCCAAGGAATTGGCATGTCTGTTATCACCTCGAGGAAGATAATCGGGAGTCACTTTTGCGAACTTACTAATCCTATCTACAATGAGGGCTGCGTATTCGATCATCTTTCCATTTTTGTATTGTTCTGAGTAGTGATGAACAATGAGTAGTAAATCTGTGTAAACAGAGAGTTCAGGGACATCGAGCTCAAGTACGAGGTCGAGTCCGTGAATGAGAGCTTCATACTTGGTGACATTATTTAAGGCCACAAAATCTAAGAAGATTGATTTCTAAATTTTTTCATTAGAAGGGGTAATCAAAATGATCCCGAATCTTGACCCTGTGGGTCCCGCTGATCCATTTGTGAGAAGCCTCCACCCTGATGTAGTGATTCATTCATCTTGTTCGCCGAATGGAATGGGGGTGGATTCTCTGGTATATCTTCGGTAAGGTCCGGGTCGTGCTTCTCCCACTAGGGATCATCTACTGGAAAATATGTGAGAAAATTGGCAACGACCTGACCTTTTTCAGAATGACATTGCTCAAACTTGATATCATGTTCTCCCAAACTGACTGACCACTGTTGCACTCTTCTTGACTTCTTTTTCTTGGATAGAACTTCCCGAAGTGGGTAATTCGTGATAACTTTCACGAAATGAGCTTGGACATAGTGTTTCAGTTTCTGCCAAGTATAAACAAGGGTGAGAAGAAGTTTCTCAATTTTAGAGAACCTTGTTTCTGCGGGTGTGAGGGTTTTGTTGATGAAGAAGACTGGTTTCTCTATTTTCCCTTCCAAGTGAATAAGAACCGAGCTGAGTGAAGTATCTATGACTGCTAGGTAGATTATCAGTTCGGCATTACCTATTGGGGTGCCCATTATGGGAGACCTCCCCAAATAGATTTTGAGATCTTGAGAAGCTACTTTGCATTCTGGTGTTCATGTGACCTCTACAGTTGGCTGAACCTTTCCTCATTTGGTACATCTACGGAGTAACAAGAATAGCCAACAGCAGTGGTCTGAAGATTTAGAGACGAAACGGTTGATAGTGGCAATTTTCCTGGCGAGTTTCTAAACGTCTTTTGTTGTTTTTGGAGAAGGCATGTCGAGAAGAGCCTGAATTTGATCCGGATCGGCCTCAATCCCTTTCTTGTTGATGAGGTGGCCTAGAAAGTGGCCAGAATGTACCCCGAATTGACATTTATCAGGGTTGAGATGCATTCTATAAGATCAAAGGATGTTGAATATAGTATTAAGATCTGAGATGTGATCGTCTGACTGTAAGCTTTTGCACAAGAGATCATCGATGTAGACTTCAACGATTTTCCCTAGGTGTACTTTGAATATAGTTGTCATTATGCATTTATATGTAGCTCCTACGTTCTTGAGCCCGAAGGGCATGACTTTGTAGTAATAAAAACCTCTTTTAGTGATGAAAGTTGTATTTTCTTGATCTTCTTCAAAAAGTAGAATTTGATTATACCCTGAAGCAGCATCCATTATAGATAGGAAATCATGGACTGCTATGGAATCAAGGATTTGATGAATATTGGGAAGTAGGAAACTGTCCTTTGGAGTATGTTTGTTCAGATCTGTAAAATCTATATAAATTCAAACTTTTCTGCTCTTCTTTGGGGCAGCGATAATGTTGGATATCCAGTCTGGATACTTGGCTTCTCAAATAAATCCTACTTTGATCAATTTCTCAATCTCGGTATTAACTTTATCTCGAAGATGAGGTAAAATTTGTCGTTCTTTCTGTTTGACCGCTGTGGCGTTAATATTGATGGCTAACTTGTGACAAGCCATTGTCGGATCGATCCCGGGCATTTCTTTGAAAGGCCATGCAAAAACGTTTTGATTGAGTTGCAAGAACTGAATGAGAGTATCTTTTTCATGCTGAACCAGCTTAGTTTTGATGAAAGTTCCTCTGCTAGGTCCATCAAGGCTAAAATATTCTTTGGGCTCCTCTGTAAGTGGTTGATCATTGAGGTGATCACCTTTCAGTAATTGCTATGCGGCCAATCTGTCTGAAATATCTAGGATGGCAGAAATAGCATTTTCACATGCTCGAGAGAGTTTTTGATTACCTCAGATCTCGTAAATACCATTGTCGTGCCTGAATCGGAGTGCTTGATGATAGGTGGAAGCGATTGCTTCCATATTATGTAACCAACAGCGGCCCATAATCCCGAGATAACGAGATTTGGCATTAATGGCATAGAAAATGACATCGACGGTGGCTGGTCCTGCGGTAATAGGTAAGGTGATCTTGCCTACACGTTCCTTCCTGGAGCCATTGATTCCACTGATGTCGGTATCGCTCTGAATAACTTTGCCGGCCAAATCCATCTGGTCAATCGTACTCTGAAACAAAATTTCAATACCGCTTCCAGTATCGATCATCATTGTGCGCATGACAAATTTTTTCATCTTGAGCATTATTACTAATGCATCATGATGTGGAAAATAGACAAGGCTAGTATCGCAATCTTCAAATGAGATTCCGAGTCGGCGATTGCTCGACTCGGGAAGAAGTTTGGCTTCTTTGTCTTGAGGTATAAGATCACAACATTCTGATAGCCTCCTGCGTTTTAATCTGTTGGAATTGCTGATCTGATTGATTTCAATCATGTTGCTAAGGAGCATATAGTAGAGATGTTTTTCCTCAGCTCTATCATTGACCTGAACGACTTCAGGCTTCTTCCTATAATTACCATCTTTGCATGACTTCAGATCGACAATGTATTCGAGCATCCGTCACTACTTAAAAATGTACTTGAGTAATCGCTACAGTGCATAGCAATTGTCTGTAGTATGATTATTTACCTTATGATGTAGCTAGAATGATCGATTATCGATGGGCTCCAGTGGTTAAGATGCGCGGAAGAGTAGATCCTTCAATAGAAGTGGAAAAATTCCCAAAGCTCGAAATGGTTAAGAATTCGCTATCACACCAATGAACCTGTAATAATATTCAAATGGATAGTAAAAACTGAAACAGATGGTTTTAACGTGGAAAGATTATAGAGATTCGGACGTCCAATTTCGGGAGGACAGGTATGTTATGTAGACCATTTTTCCGAAGGTATCCAGTGATCCCCTTAGCGTATTTCTGATCTCCTTGTTTCTCCTTGGGTTCGTTAGTTCGATCTGTAGCTGGGATTTTGGTGGAGAGAACAGATTTAGTAGACTTTTGTCGCTAATATATCATCTTCTCCAAATCAACGTATCTGTTGACTTTGGTGATCATCTCCTCTAATGTCACAGGTTTTTTAAGAAAGAGGTATTCCTTGGCCTTGCAGTCGAGCCAGAGGGCATTGGTGAAAGCTTTAACAGCTATTTTTTGGTCGAGGCTATCCACTTTCCTCGCAAGCTCTATGAATTTCTTTGGGAAGTCTTCGAGCTTTTCTCCATACGACTGCTTAAGACCGATAAGAGAATACAAGTTCTCCTTTTTGTCTCTGCTGTGAGCATATGTCTTGATGAACTACTTCTATAGTTGATCAAATCTGTAGATGGATTCTTCAGGGAGAGAATAGAACCATCGGAGTAGTTCCACTTGTAAACTTGTAGCGAATAGATGACAGAGGATATGGTTGAGATTGGAGTATGACCCCAATGAATCACTGTACTGCTGAATGTGCTCCTTCGGGTCAGTACCTTTGTATTTGCAAATTTTGGTAGTATGGAAACCTTTCGGCATCTCCATATCAAATAGTTCTTTGGCAATCGGACTTCCTTATAACTTTGTGGTATCGCCGGTAGTACCTAGATCTTGTGCCTCGATCAATTCCTTAATCCGTTGGCTCATGTGTTCTTTTGTGATGAAATATCGTACTGGTTGAATCGCTGGACGTGTAGGCTGGGGATGATGAGCTCTCGTACCTTCACTCAAGCGATCTCATACTAGAACTTGATGTAGAGGTCGTTGTTCATCCTCCTGACGGATAGAAATTTGATGGCCTCGGCTAACTTTTGATTGAACTCCCCCCCCCCCAAATGGATGGAGGGTTGTGGTCCGTGCAGTAGATTCCTGGAAATGGCTTTACTGGCCACTCCCCGAGGTCTCAATCTTTCCCTTGCTAAAATGTGGTAGGTCTCTAGAGCTGATCGTGGCCTCTGGCTGGAGGAGCTTGCTGAGTATTTTACAGAGCCTCGAGGGAAATTTTGCATTATTGTTATCTGGTCTTCATGCCGTTTGAGCACTGTCAAATGAGCTTGTCGTTCTGCATCAAGATCTTTTTCACGAAGCTCTCGATCCTTTGTTAACTGAAGTTTGAGTTCAGTGTGTTTCTCTGTCCCGGCGTGGAGATTCGCCCGCAACTCTGTGAGTTGTCCCTGATTTACAAAAAATTTGAACTGAGCTCCAACGGCCGGTTGTCTGGAAGAAACCATAATTGAAAGTAGTAGTGAAAGCCTGCCTTAGGATAACGTAGAAATGCAATCTTTCCCACAGACGGTGCCAAATGTAATGGCCAAATTCTGTAAGCTCGAAATGGTTAGGAATTCGTTATCACACCAATGAACCTGTAATATTATTCTAATGGAAAGTAAGAACTGAAATAGGTGGTTTTAGCATGGAAAACCTCTAAATAGGAAAAATCCACGACCTCGTATGGAAGATTTTTTGTGAAATTATCTTTATTGCTTGAGGCGGATATCTTTATTACAAGTGATCTCTAAATAGAAATACTTTAACTCTCATAAATAAGAAAATTGCGTAATTTTTCTTGTCCCTGTCTCTTCTGGAAATTTTTATTTATATAGGCCTTCCCCGCATCTCTTCATCGAGCCAGAGCACGTTTTCCGAATAATGTAGTTAGTGGCGGTTGGGTGAATAACTAACGAGTTCGTAGAGACAGTTTGTGGGGTTGATTAGAATGTTGACTGGAGTTTTTAAAGATGCGTGAGCCTAAGATGGGGATAATTCGAACTGGGTGATCTCGATTTTGAATGAGATCGAGGGATAAGTCTCTACAACAATTTACACTTTTTCACCCTCTTTCTTTAAATTGAGTTTACCTCTCGTCATTCTTTCTCTTTATTGCGTACACATTGAATAGAATACTTCTTCTCCCTCTCTTTTTTGTAAGACTTTTATTGATATACTAGCAAAAATATTGGGGATACTCTATCTTTCTATTCATCTTTTCCTACTTAAACTACATAGTTTCAGCCCTTCCTTCACTTTAATTTTACTGAAAAGTCTCAGAACAAATGGGTTAAAAGGAGCTGGATATAAAACGAATGGCATATTTGAAGGCACAAAAAGGCTGTAAACGGAAGAAATTTTTGGTAAGCATAGACGAAGGCCAAAAAGGTATAATAATAAAAAGCCTATTGTCATATCTTCGGTCTCACATAGTATGTTTTTCGTCACGAATCAAGTATAATGAATGTTCTATTAGACTAACTTGAAGTTGAAGTTACCATCGATAATTGATTATAAAAAATAAGATCATAAAAAAATGCTAAATCTGGAAAGAATTTATGAAATAACACTCGAAGCTTGTAAAATGGCTAGATCCTCACATAGTATTATATACGAAGTCTCTGCAGTTATCCTCACGTGGTTCTAATCACGATAAGCTTTTAGTTTAAATAAGAGGATCAATGACTATTGTGAAATGTGATTTTACCAAATAGTTATCCAATGAATTAATATAACACAAAAGCACAGTCCAAGTCTAGCAAGAATATTTTTTATACAAAAGCTCCAAAAGTGTAAAGTATAAATAAAAATAAAATAGTACCCTACTGTCCTAAAAATAAAAATTAAAACAAACTGAGACAGTGTAAGAAATGTACCTAATTAATGGAACATACTGATAACCCGTCTCAGTTGATATTCATTACCTTATTTGTGGTGACAAGTCATCCTTTCGTACCCAAACAGCCCGACTAATCTTTCGAGGTGATATTTCGTGTGCAAACCACCTACTTACATTCTCACTATTCACATTTAGAGAAATCAAATTTGAGTTATATCTTTACCCATTGATTGGTCGAGCATATGGTTGATAGGATCCAACAAATCTATAATACGATGCAATATGGCCCTTTCGACTACATATTATACAATGATAAATCTGAGAGTTCGAGAACCTTTTGGCCTGATTACCAGTAGAGGATATTATATTATATTTGGGTATTAATGAATTAGCAATTGCTTTGACAAATTTCATGACTTGAGGAGTGTTGGTACTAGAGAGATGTTCCTCATATCCTAGACCCCTTATATCATTACCCGTTTTTCTCATACATAACATCTTATCAATATTTTTTACTCCATGACAAACATTTTTAAGTTTCTGTTGAGATAAAACTAAATCAAGTTTGGTCGTATGTAATTCGTCCAAAGTTGATTTCATTTTCTCCTTTGGATCATGAACTCTTATCTCTAAAATCATAACCTTGTCATGGAGGCCTTGTTTCTCATCTTCAAGCATTTTTATCTTGTGACTTGTATTCTCAATTTGATCTTAAAATTCGAACGTGAGTGTATTAACATGGTCTTTCAAGTCTTCAAGATTCAGGTCCTCAAATTCACATTTTTCATGATCACTCTGATTTTCAATGGAATTTTCAAGTTCAAAAGAGTCAAAGTTCTCATTACTACAATTTAGAAAAGCGGGATATGCATAATATTGACCATTCTCAACTACTTGGGGATGATCCTCATTGTTATTTTTTTCATCATCACTATCATCCCAAGTAACACTAATGTTCATAGCTTTGTGATTAGTTCCAGATTTCCCATTAGGACAGCTATGAGCATAATGGCCAAAATTGTGATACTTATAACATTTAGCATCAATAAAATCAGTGTCATTGTTGGTCTGCCAATTATAAGATTTGACCCGATCAAGAGGTCGCGGTTTATATTTCTTCGATTGCCCTTGTTTTTGAAATTAAAGTTTTTTCAAGATTTTTTAAAATTGTTGGCTAATAAGAGCAATTGATAAATCTATATTCAAACCTTCATCATCATCTGAGATATATGAGTGATCAACCTCTTTGGTACCCTTAGAAGAACAAGAGTAAGATGAAGATTTAAAAGCAAAACTATTGCTCTTCTCAGGGTTTTCTATTTTCATCTCGAGTTCAAAAGTTTGCAACTTTTCAGCTAATGTATCGGGTTTCATTTTTTAAAAATCCTAAGCTTCCTCGATAGCATCACATCTGGATCTAAAGCTCTTAGGAAGAGACCTTAGAACTTTGTGAACAATTTGGACATCGGAATACGGAGCTCCTAATATGGCACTAGTATTTGAAATATCAATTAGTTTCGCATAGAATTCATCAAAAGGTTTATTATTACTAATTCGAATATTCTCAAATTGCGAAGTAAGCATTTGGAGTTTACTATCTTTAAATGTATCATCGCCTTCATGAGTTCGAACTAGAATGTCCCAATCTTCCTTCAAAGTGGTATATAGGTAGAAATATGTCAAAACTCACTCTGACTCGCAACCATAAAGATAGCATTAGGCCTTTAGAGTTATAACCGGCAACATCTTTTTCTCCCTTTGACCATTGGTCTCTAGGCTTAAGGACCTCTATAGCACTACCTAGTGCACCTTGTATCATGCTAGGTTGTTTCCATCCATCCTCAATGGCAATCCATACATCTTCCCCGATTGATTGTAAGAAAGCAACCATTCAGACTTTCCAGTATAGATAATCTTTGCCATCGAAGAGTGGAGAATGATTAACAGGACCTCCAAACTTCCCAGAATCTATTAATCGAACAAAAATAGTCAGACAGCACAAACAAAACAAAAAAAAGGATTTTCTTCTAGTTTTTTATTTTTAATTTCTTTGTGCTGTCTGACTATTTTTTTTCGAATTTACCTCCTGTGTATGGGAATAGACCATTTCATATTCGAATGCAAAATTTTGTGTTTGAATAATCTACTTAGATGCCAGTTTCAGTGAGCAAAACAGACTTGATGTTCTGCTCGAATACGGTTTTAGTTTGAGAAAAAAACATACACAGAAAAATACATCTCCCTCAACTTCTTCTTCTTTTCTCTCATTATTTCTCTCTCACCGACTCGAGTTATCCACTGTCTTCTATAATTCCTCTCTCTCACTAGCTCGATTTTACTCTCGATTGGAAGGGGTTTCTCCATCTTTAGTGTTTTCTCTACTCCTCCAAGTCAAATTCAAAGTTTGGCATTCCAATTTTGTGGTTTGATCACGCCAGTTTTGCCCTACTTTATTTTGGAATCACTCTCTCTTCGTTCACTGCCTTGGTAAGCTTGTCCTGATCTCTCTCCTTCAAGTTTCATGCTCAATTTGTTCTTCCTATTGTGACTGTTACAATTGGTACTTAGAATTTGGACTGTTGTTTCGTGTTTATTGATTAAAGGATCTGGTTTATGATTTTTGAGTACTGTTTGATTGTTTGCATTGTTGGAATTGGATTCTACGGACATGGGTTTTTTCTTCCAGGTGATTGGTCTGTGCAGTGGTTAGTGATTTTCACACTGGGGTTTTCGGCTGTGTTTCGGTGTGTACATTCTTGTTATTCTTGGTTTAATTGTTGGAGAATTGAGGCATTGTAGGATTTGGGGAAGTATATACTTTTGTAGGTGTTGGGTTGGTTTATAGATGGTTTATGGTTGGATTGTGGTGTTTGAGATTGGTTTATACGGGAAGTGTTAGTTTGGCAGTGACTTGTGGTGGTCGTTGATTTCTTTTCTGCAAGTTGGGTACCTTCTATCTATAATGACAAGAGACAAACATACAAGATTACAGACACCCGCTCTACGAGCTGCGACCAAGAGGGGTCAGGCGACGGCTGGCGTTGAGCGAGTGCGAGAGGTACCATTCCTTCAGCTTTAGGGGTGGGAGGTTCTAATCTTCTTGGGGGAACTCAGGGGCTGCTGACGCCTCAGGAAAATGATGGCGGGAATTATGGCATGTTTTCGAATCTTACTAATTGGTAACAGAGCGGTCATGCTTTGTGGATTAACATCCTGAGCGTGGATCTTGACTTGATGTGTTTTTGTTTGTTAATACTAGATAATCAAACCAACTTGAATTAGGCTAGGGTTAGACCATTAATTCAAGATTTTTGGACCTATTGATTTTGACCAAAATTAATCGAAATCGGTTAATCTCAAGTGATTATTTATTTCACTTTCTCCCATTCCTTGATCAGATGCTTGAGTGGCTAGCATGTCATTCTTTTTAGTGCTTTCACGATGGATATTCAGGTTACAATCAGATACCAATTTCCCTAGAGCACCAAGAACGTACTACCTTTACTTTCCCTTTCGGGATATATGCTTATAGACACATGCCTTTTGGCCTTTGTAATGCACCTGCCACGTTCTAACGGTCTATGCTTAGTATTTTTCTGACATGGTAGAACGATTCTTAGAGGTGTTCATAGATGACTTTTCAGTATTTGGGGATTCATTTGATCAGTGCTTATATCACTTAACATTTATTCTAGTTAGGTGCATGGATAAGAACCTTATATTGAATTGGGAGAAACACCACTTTATGGTTACTAAGGGCATAGTTTTGGGACACAACATATCAAGTAAGGGTATCGAGGTTGACAAGGTGAAAGTTGATCTAATCTTAAGCCTTCCACCTCCACAAACTGTAAATGACATTCGTTCCTTTTTGGGTCATGCAAGCTTTTATCGATAGTTCATCAAAGATTTTAGTGAAAGCTCTAGGCCCTTATGCAATTTACTTGTAAAGGATACCTCCTTTTTTTTATGCTGATTGTCTTAAAGCCTTTGAGAATCTTAAAACCCAGTTAACTTCTGCATCCATCATTAGACCACCAAACTAGATACTTCCTTTTGAGATCATGTATGACCCATCAGATTATATGATCGGGGCCATACTAGAGTAACATGCTAAAAAATTACCCCATGTGATATATTATGCCAGTAAGACCTTGAATGATGTTCAACAAAACTACAATACTATAGAGACAGAACTTTGGCTATTATCTGAGCACATGAGAAATTTAGACCTTACCTTATTGGGTCTAAAATGATCATCTATTCTGATCATTCGACACTTAAACATCTTCTCTCAAAGAAAGATACTAAAGCCCATGTGATTAGATGGATTCTTTTACTTCATGAATTTAACTTTAAAAAAATTGACAAAAAAGGTTGTGAAAATATTGTAGCAGATCACCTTTCTCGGTTAATCATTGAGTTAACTGGAGAGTTTTTACCAATTAGAGAGTCGTTCCCGGATGAACAACTTATGCTAATCCATACTATGACTCCTTTGCCATGGTTTGCTGGCATAGCCAATTACCTCGCCACAGGGTGTCCTCCTACTTATTGGATCAAGGTTCAAATTTTTGAGCGAATCCCGACATTTCTTTTGGGATGATCCCTATCTGTTCAAGTATTGTACTGATCAGATTATTAGAAGATGTGTCCCTGATTATGAGCATACCCAAGTCCTAGAATTCTGCCATACACATACATGTGTTGGGCACTTCAGTTTGAAAAAGACTGCAACAAAGATTTTGCAATGCGGCTTTTATTGGCCAACACTATTTCGTAATGCTCATAGCTTCTGCAAAGCTTGTGACTCTGAACCCTATCATCATTATCAAACTCTTCGATGTATGGGGTATTGATTTCATGGGCCTATTTCCTTCCTCATTTGGTAACCTTTATATTCTTTTTAGAGTAGACTAAGTTTCCAAGTGGATATAGGCCATAACGTGCAAAACGAAGGATTACAAGATCATGCTTAAATTCCATAAAAATAGCATCTTCTTTCGTTTTGGCACACCAAAAGCCATTATCAGTGATAGAGGCTCCCATTTCAACAATAGACCATTCCAAGCTTTAATGAAGAAATAGGGAATATTACTTATAGGGTAGTCACTCCCTATCCTCCACAAACTAGTGGATAGGTAGAAGTGTCCAATAGGGAAATTAAAAACATTTTACACAAAATAGTGAACCCTAGCCGAAAAGATTGGTCTTTACGCTTAACAGATGTTATTTGGGCTTACCACACCGCTTACAAAACTCCTATTGGTATATCGTCATGTAGGCTTAGCTATGAAAAAACATATCATCTACCTGTTGAGATAGAATATAAGGCTTATTGGGCTATAAAGGTCTTGAATTTTGATACAAAAAAATCAGGCCCACATCGTAAACTCCAATTCAATGAATTCGCCGAATTTCAAAATGATGCATATGAGACTTCAAAAACTTATAAGGAGAAAATGAAAGTTTTCTATGATAAAAATATTCTTCGAAAATTATTTTCACCTTTTTAGAAAGTCTTACATTACATGTCTCGGTTGCATTTATTTCCTGGAAAGTTACAATCCCAATGGACTGGACCATTTATTGTCAAATGGGTTTTCCCTCATGGGGATGTAGAAGTTCAAGATCCAAAAAATAAAATAAAAATTAAAGTAAACAATTAGCGTTTAAAACCATTTTTTGAGCTACTAAACCCAATAGTTGAAGAAACACTTCTAGAACCCGTTTAGGAGTAATTTGCATACTCTGACATTGTTATTATCAAGTTTGGGGGTACATCACTTTGTCAAGCTAATGACATTAAACTTAGCACTTACTGGGAGGTAACCAAGTCTAGTTGAAGCTAAATATGTTCTAATTCTCCCTATTTTCTATTCCGCTACTTCAGTCCTCAAAATATTGAGGACATTGTTTTTATTTTCATGTTTGGGGGTGGGAAAAATTGAGAGTAATTAGGACATATTTATCCAATTTTGTAACTAGGACTTGTAACCCTTATAAAAGGGGCAAGGCTAGGCAAGATTAGATGAGAGGAGATCAATCAAAGTTCTGAGTGAGAGACTTAGGGCTTGAGAATAATTCAATTGTAATTGATTTTTATTAAGCAATTGAAGCTCTTAAAGCGATTTTCCCACCCAATTGGTATATTTTCGTATAATTATTCATTTTAGAGTTTCTCTATTCGTATTGTGGATTATGTGGTATCAATTTTCCAGTTACGATTTTCAGGGGTAATTGCGGTTTATGGTCTCTACACATGACCATCTCAAACAAACAAAGGAGAAGCTAGTGAGTTTGTTGAAGATTCACCGATAACCTAATTTGAAGAAGACGAATAATATAGAGATGGGCAATTCTGACAATTGACTCACGACTTTGGAAATGACAGTTTCTGACCTAACTACTACTGTAGGGGAGTTTGTAGAATAATTGCATCTCACGAACCTTGTGAAGACTTCTGCTTCGGTGAAATAGCGAGGCCGCTCGAAGAAGAAAGAGGTTGTGCAGAGAGATGATAACGAGGGTACTGAGGAGATAGATAGCGATCCTAGTGATGCCAAATCCGTCAAGGAACTATCGGGTATTGGTAAACCATCAAATCCTATACGCAATCTTCGTATTAATTTTAAGATTGAAATTCTGGTATTCGACGGTTCAATCGATGCCAAGATATTAGATAATTGGTTAGATAAGTAAGAAACTTATTTTTTCATTTACAAATACTCCAATGCTTAGAAAATATGCTTTTCTACGCTAAAATTTGCAAGTCTTGCACTCACGAGGTGGAAATCTTATCGGAAACTCCACGATATAGGAAGTTTGAGTTGGAAAGAATCCAAGGTATTAGTACAAAAGAAATTTTATCCGATTGGGTATGAGCAAGAGAGATGGTATAAATGGTACAATTTACGCCAAAATTTTGAGCAATCTATATAGGAGTATACTACAATGTCTCATAGCCAAGCTTTGGTTTTTGACATTGATGTTGACGAGTATGAGGTGTTCATAAATTACACGGGGGGTTTGTCAGAGTTCATTAGAAGAGAGTTGAAGCTCTTTACCGTGGCCAATATCGAGGACGCTACCGTGTATTCAATTACTATTAAAGGCAAGTACTTAAATAGTAACAAAGAAGATGACAAGATCAAGTCGGGTACAGGTCTAGTTGGAAAAACGAGCATAAGGGCGAGTCCAAAGGAAAGGGGTCTTTGTCCAAAGAGAATTATTACAATCATTATAAGGTGAGTGGGCATCTTTTAGATAGATACTGGAAACTTCACCCGGAGCTTAGGCCGAAGGAGGAGAAGAGCAAGAAAGAGAGATATGCATTAGCCGCAGAGATTGTTGGCCTCCCCGATTTAGATAAACTGAATCCTAAGCTTACGCTTATATTTCAGCAGACTTTGCCTACGGAGGAGGAGAGTCGGGAAGAACTTTTTAATGTCAGTATTCAAGTAAAGTAGAGCTTAGTCAAGGCGATTGTTGATCCGAGCAATCAAAAAAATTTGATTTCTGAGGCATTGGTGAAGAAGATGAGTTTGACTACTACAACTCATCCTAAGCCGCATGGTTTAGGGTGGATTCAAAAAGATACGGATTTGATGATCACGAAGTAGTGTACATTCAAGTTTGTGATCACTAAAAGGTTTATTGACGAGGTGACGTGTGAGATGGTTCCATTGGATGTGTGTCAGATCATCTTGGGTAGCTCTTATCTTTGGGATCGAGATGCGATTCATTACCGTAGAGCTCGCAAGTGTCATCTTGTGAAGGAGGGAAAGGTGTTCCATATCAATACTTGTAAGGAGTAAGTCATTACATCTAATTTAGCAACGGCGTCTCAGGTGAAGCGGTTGGTTAATACGAGCGGCAAGTTTGTATTATTGGTGTGACCGGTTCAAGAGGGTACGTAAGCTAGCGTGTTGTCCCCAATGACAACGTCTTATAAGCGACAAACCGACATAGGGAAGTTGTAAGATGAGGTTGTGGTACATTTTGATCACAAACTATTCTAGTTTTTGGCTACACAGTCCAAGTTACATCAAGCTCGCCAGATGAAGGGGATGTCGTATCTCCAATAATTCCCCTTGATTATACTGTATAAAAAAGGAGTGGACAACAAAATGGCTGATAGGTTACCTCAACCCTCATTACTAACTACTTCCGCTATGTTGGTAGCCATACAGATACAGCTTATTATTCTGCCAGAGTATGTTACCAGATATAATCCTAAGGGGCGTATTGTGTTTCGCCAAAAGTTGCTGCAAGGCAAGACATGTGAGTATGAATTTGATTTACCGCCATCAATGCAGATGTATTCGGCGATTAATATCGAGTATTTGAAGCTGTTTGAGTCGTCTCTTTTAGATGAAGACTCTATAATCGACATTCGCCTACCGTTGATGACTTAAGGGTAGAAAGAGAAGATCTGTTGTAAGAGGATGGTATTCTAGAGAGTAAAGTTTATGTTACGAGACGGGGTAGTATTGAGTTATTCCGCATGGGAAAGAAGGGTCAACTACCTAGCAAGTCAAAGTAGTACAGCAGGAAAATGGGCATAGCTGCATTCCCACATATCCAGTTCTAGCTTGAGCAGGAGATCAAGGATCCTAAAGGGGGGAGCCATAATCCAGGAGGATCTGAGTTTTTTTTACATTTTAAGAAGTCTATTTGAACAGACTTTTGGTCTGTTTGAATACACCCTTTCCTGTTCGAATGCATATTTTTTCTATTCGAATACATTTCAGTCTGGAAAGTTTTATTCGAATAGAATCATGTCTGTTCAAATACACTTTTTTCTGTTCGAATACACTTTTATGTGTATTCGAATACACTTCTTTCTAAGTGGTTTTATTCAAATGGAATTAAGGTTTATTCGAATACACTTTTTTTATTCGAACAGAAACTTGTTCTGTTCGAACAAAGGCGTGATTTACCCTTTTTCTTTAGGCATTTAAGGGCATATTTGTCTTATTTTATAACTAGGACTTGTACCCCTTATAAAAGGGGCAAGGCTAGTCATTGTTAGTAGATGTTAGATTAAAGCAATTCTAAGAGAAAGACTTAGGGTTTGAGAAGAATTCAATTGTAATTAAATTTGATTAAGCAATTGAAGCTCTAAATGGATTTTCCCAACCAATTTGTTTTATTCTTCATGCAATTATTCGTTTTAGGGTTCAGCTACTAACTACCTGGCAAAATTTTAAGCTATCAAAGATAGGGTAGAAAAAGTACTACATAGAGGTTGGAACACTTTGTGGATAGTATCGGACTCCTCGGCAGCTATTAAAGCTTTTACTACAAGTAAGATTTCCTGGAAGTTCTGAACCAAGTGGAGGAACCTCCTAACATCCATACAATCAATCTCCTTTAACTCAAGCTGGAGAGAAGAAAATATTACGGCAGACACCACGACTAAGAGAGGCTCCAGAGCTGACCTACCTTTTGAGGAATGGGTTGAGGGTAGACCGGAGTTTCTAAGAAGAATTAAAGATCCTCATACTTAGTACTTCAGATTTGGCTGACCAAGACTGATTCTTACATTCATATTTTATTTAAATAGAATTTTTCCTGTTAGAATACACTCTTGACTGAGTAATTTTATTCGAATAGATTTTATTCTGTTCGAATACAGTTACTGCTGAGTTGATTTATTCAAATAGAAATTTTCATGTTCGAATACACTCTTGACTGAGTGATTTTATTCAAATAGATATTTATCTATTCAAATACTTTTATTCGAATAGAACTCTTCCTGTTCGAATACACTTTTGACTGAGTGATTTTGTTCGTATAAGAATTGATTTGTTTGAATACATGATTTTTTTCGAATAGACTTTGCTCTATTCGAATAAAGGTGAGAGACAGCTCTTCTTTTGAGCGTTTTAGAGCATATTTATCCATGGTTTGTAAATATCTTGAATTTTATGATCCAGCATATATAAAATATCTAAACTTTTTGCTTAAAAAAAGTATGGTACCTGTTAAATTAATAAACTATAATTTAGCAAAAATCAATAAGAATGTGATTACTTTTATTTTCTTCAGTGTTAAATAATGAATTACATATATACATATATAGATGCAAAATAAGAGTAGAGGTAGTAGTATTATCTTGACTAAAAATATAATAAGAGTGAAATAATAGTGTGAAATCAAAGTCTAGGTTATGAAGGTGCACCACATCCCAGCATCTTTTAGCCAATAGGCGAAGATTGCCGAACAATAGATACGAGGGAATCATTATATACTTGAGTTACAAAAAAGAAAAGAAAAAAAGAGTATTATTAGCTTAAAAACTATGTGAGTTCCTATGTTTGTAAATTTGTAATCCATACTTTTAGAAGGAAGTAAATTTCAAAATTATTTCTGCCTTTATCATGTGCTTCTAAGAATGACCTAAATTTTTGCTTATTAAAACAATCAAGTTATTACTAATACTGTATTTTCACTCACACTCATATGTATACATGTTGCTCTATTTTTAATATTGGAGTAACATATTTTACTTTCAAAATTTATACATTATCATGTGCCAAACACTATTAAGAATGAGAGTTTAATATTTTCTAATATAAAATCCCAACCGAGTCTTATGGAAATATAACTTTCTGAGAACAAAAATATATTGTTAATCTTCTTGAATTTACTAAGTTTGAATTTTGTGGGAAAATTCACTGCAAACTCTCACGAGACTCAACTCGTCGACCACGGGGATCTTGGTGGCTTAAAGGCTTGTTGCATCCGCTAAATGCAATTGTGTGAACTACGAAAGTGTTATCCTATTTTTGTTTTGCTCAAGGACTAGCAAAATATAAGTTTAGGGGTATTTGGCTGGCACAAAATATTGACCATATTACCCTTTGATTTATTTATAGTTAAGTCATTATTTTACTTAATTAGTCATAATTAAAGGTTATTTATGACAAATGAAGGTTTGCCATAATTAAAGTGCATTACGGCTTAAGCGCAACGTGTTAAACTTTTCAAATAGTGACGTGGGGTCAGATGAATTTGAAGACATGTGCTTTTCATTGACTGAATTTATTGAAAATCAAAGAAGAATTCAAAGGCCATAATACTTTAAGAAATTGATGTATGCATTAAATAACCTTACTATTTGAAATGTTTTCACATTTGTGTATGACTTTTGATGCCTTGCCCTTCCCTTATGAAATGGTGGTACATGTTATGTTGAAAGAGGAGGGAAGAGCATTAGGAGAGCTTGAGAAGATAACCAAAAGTACTTAGGGTGTACATGGTTCTTGGAAAATGGCGGAAATGGCGAACTTGTTTTCCATGAAATCTATTTTCCACCGTTTGGTTCGAGATGGAAAACAAAAAGCAGAAAATGGGTTTTCCATGGTTCTAAAAAACTTAACAAATGATGGAAAACCCGACTTCCTCTTTCAAATGAGGTTATTCAGTTTCACCGGGGTCACCAATTTTGTTATTCTAAACTTAAAAAATAAATAAAAATATGGCAATAAAGATCTTGCGTCTCTCTCTCTTTGATGTAACAAGGAATAACAGTTGCTCTCAATATCATGTTGTAAGGAAAACATGTTAATTTGTGCCATGTTGTAAGGTGGGGTCATGTGAAACTATCTCAATCTCCACCAAGGGATTTCGATTGTCTTTTAAGTTCATGGTGTGATTTAAGGATAGTTTATATCCATTATTAGGTAAAAATGTAAAAAAAAATTATAGTTTAAAGTTATTTATGACAAATTTCCATCATTTTCCATGCCCAGCCAAACAATGGAAGTTAGTTAGTGGAAAATGGGTTTTCCATAGTTTTCTTAAAAACCCTGGAAATCCAAATTTCATGGAAATCAAGTTCACCATTTCTGCCATTTTCCACGAACCAAACACACCCTTAGAGTTTAATTATTACAAGTTCATTTGAGCTTAAGTGTGGAGCATCCATCCTTTGCAAGTGTTAGATTCTTAATTATATCAATGGAATGCTCATTTTCTATTACGTGTCATGTTTTTTTTAACATGGTTGGCTAAGCCGCCTATTTGGGTGAGGATGGACCCCCCATTAATATGTACTTAGCTATATTTAGTCTAAGCTTCCCATTGTAATAATATGCTAATTTCTCCTTAATTATCTTTAGAGTACTTATATTAATATATTATATTCTCTTTAAGGAGAGATATAGTATATGTTTTATAAGATTTTAGGTGTTTTTAACTTAATTATTAAGATTAGATTTTCATATATTATGTGAGTCGTATGAATTTGATTAACATCTTGTATTTAGCTAAAAGCTTTAACAAGTTGTGTTTTCATCACATACCAAGTTACATAATATGTGCATCTTGATTTTTTGATTAAAATGGCAAATTATTCAATGATTAGGTCGTCAAAACACTATTCTTCAAATTGGGAATTTTAGATTAAATTAGCTAGTATATATTAATAGTGGTGAAATCCAAAACCCTAATTGTCCTTTTTAATATTTCATATCTACCTTTGTTATTCGAAATCCGTAAATTAGATTCTCTTTATTTTTATTAATTAACATTTTTGTAAGCAAAAGCCAAACTAAAAGAGACAATAAAATTCAAGTCCTTGTGGGCTCGACCTCGCTTGCCCTTTACACGTTTCAAACAAATTATGCACTTGTAAGTACATTTTTAAGACACATCATGGCTCACCACTCACAATGTGATATCATGCTCCACATTTCTCTTACGCAATAATATCCCTTCTATGCCAAAAAAAACTAGTCTTTATACTCCTCTTGCATCTTTCCTATTTCAGTTTGTTGCTTAGGAGACATTACCATAGTAGAGAACACATTTGCCGACAGACCCTCTTGAATCGGTCGCACCAACAGCATAAACTTGTCGCTCGTATTAACCAACCTCTTCACCTAAGTCGCCATTACAAAATTATTTGTGGTGACATGCTCCTTACAAGCTTTGTTATGAAACTCCTTTCCCTTATTCATAAGACAATACTTGTGAGCTCTGCGATAATGAATCATATCTCGGTCCTAAAGATAAGGGCTACCCAAAATGACTTGATACACATCTAAAAGAACCACCTCACACGTTACCTCGTCAATAAATAATTCAGTGATCGCAAACTTGAATGTACACTACTTCATGATCTTCAACTTTGCATCCTTCTGAATCCACCCCAACCCAGACAGCTTAGGATAAGCCATAGTAGCCAAACCCATATTCTTCACCAGCGCCTCAGAAATTCAGTTCTTCTAATTACCCGGATCAATGATGGCTTCTACTAAGCTCTGCTTCTCAAGAATACTAAAATGAAAAAGGTTTCCTGACTCGACTTCTTGATAGCCATAGTTTACTTAGACATAAGGGTAAGCTTAGGATTTGGTTTATCTAAATCCGGAAGCTCAACAACCATTGCAGCTAGAGAATGTTTCTCTTTCTATGAATCCTATGCGCAATATGCCCATTTTCCTTACAATGACTACAATAATTCCCCTTGGATGAAGACCCCTCTCCTTTGGACTCCCTCTTATGTTCATTCTTCCAACTAGACTTGTACCGCGACTTGTTCTTGTCGTCTTTTTTGTCATTCTTAAAGTACTTGCCATCGATAACAATTACCTTTACGGTTGTACCTTCGATATTGGTTACAGTAAAGAGTTTCGACTCCCTTCTAATGGACTCTGACAAACCCCCCTTGTACTTCATAAATACCTCATACTCGTCCACATCGATGTTTAAAACTAGTGCTTGGTTATAAAACTCTGTAGTGAACTCTTGTACGGATTGCCTTTGCTTTTGGTTTAAATAATGCTATTTGAACCACCTTGAATTCATTCTAACTCAAGTTTTCTATGATATAACATTTCTTATACGACCTCCATTACGTTAGTGCATGACTTGCGAATTTTAATATTAAAAAACATATTTTTGAGTATTTGAATATCCGTATATTAAAAAGTAGGTCTCTAACCTATCTAACCAGTTATCCAATTTCTCAGTATCGATTGACCTGTCGAATACTAGAATTTCAATTTTAAAGTCAATACAAAGATTGCGCATAGGATTCATAGACTTACTAATAACCGATCTTTCTTCCACAAATTTGACATCACTAGAATCTCTATTTTCCTCCTCGTTACCCTCGTCATTCTCCTCCTTCGTAACTATTTTCCTCTTCTTGCACTCTTTTTTCTTTATCAAAGTGGATGCTTTAACAAGATTCACGAGGTGTAATTACGCTACCAACTCCTCTAGAGCAGTAATTAGGTTGGAAACTTTATTTTTAGGTTTCGTGTGCCTATCTTCATAATCGCCCATCTCCGAATTCATGTTCTTCTTCGAGATAGGTTTTCTTTGAATCTTCAATGAACTCATATGGTTCTATTTCGTTTGCTTAAGTTAGTCACGTATAGAGACCATAAACCAACACCCACGAGAATCGTAATCTAAAATCTGAGACCAATTACATAATTAAGCTGGTACAAAGAATAAACAGATACGGACGATTTGGAGGGATAATTTTCTTAATAAGAGCTTTAATTTCTCAATTAATTGATTATAATTAAATTCTACTTTCAAACCCTAAGTTCAAGATTACAAACTTGGATCATTTCATTTTGCCTAGCCTTGCCCTTTTATGAAGGTTGCAAGTTTCCTAGTTACAGTATAGACAAATATGCCCTTAAACGCACTACGTGAGTTCGAACGACCAATGGGTTCATTCGGACAACTGGCTCAATTAAGTCTGAAAATTGAGACAGACATAATTGGTCTTCTAGAACCCAGTGTCATTCGAACAACTCCAAATATCATTTTAAAGACTTGCCAAATTATGCCTAGAAATTGAGACAGCTAGAATCCTTTATTTTGCTCTTTGACTTATTCAAACGGCTCCAAAGCTCGAACGACCTAGGAAAATAAGCCTATAATCAGTATCATAACCTTCGCTTCACTTTTCCTTCAATCTCATTCAAACTGCTCCAAGACTCGTTCAAACGGCATGACGTCTTTTAAGAGGTTTAACGTCTAGATCCTTCAAGATCACCACTGTTGCCTAAATGACTAAAGTACCTCAATTTAAAAGAAGGAAAAAAACATTGTATGCCAAATATACTTATCTAACACGCCTGCAAGGTAGTAATGCTAGTCTGACAGCCTAACTGATGACAACAGCTACAACAGGTAAAAATAGTTAAAATGAATAAAATATTGTTACAGTAAAAATGAATGATAAACTTTATAATCATTTTTAATAGCATATATTTGTTACGTCACAATAGATGATAAACTTTTATATCATAGTTAATTGCTACAGTAATTAGGCATTTAATGCTGGAATGGCCATACTTCACCAAGTCAAATACAAGTAGCAAAATCGAATAAGAGCAAAAACATTCACCTAAAAACCAATGATAAAAGTTTCTACAACAGCTTCCACATGGTACCAGCCTTCCTTACCATATCATCAACAAAAGTGTCTTCCATTAAAAGTTTCTATTTGTCTTTGCAAAACCACCGATCTAAGAACACACCAACCACCTTATTAAAGATATTTTAGGCGCTTCTAAATCTTGTAACGCTTATGTTATACGTAAAGAGGGAAGTTTATCATCGCTATGAACATAACTTGTCATCTATACTGATACAAAGTAATTAAATCTAATGGAAAAAAAACATACCTCACCAATATCGTAGGATTGTTTATCATAAATAGTATATATGGCTTCACGCATAACAAGATACTCCAAATTAATCACTATCTTTGGGTGTCAAAGGCATTATAACCAAATATGCCTTATTCAAAGTTTTGATAAATTCGTCAACCTTTTTTAACATAGCGCTGTCAATCCGTCATACTCTACACTAAGGAAACATGGCTCTCTTGTCTTAGATCCTTCACGATTTTCAATCCAATATGAGCAGAAAAGCCCATATCATCAAAAACCCAAACACAACCATGAAAGGATGCAAATTTGCACTTCTTATTTCTCTTTTCATACTTCACAAGAAACTAAACGAGAGAATCGTAAACAGTTTTTCCCTAGAGAAAGTTCTCAAAGCTTTTAATATTATTAGTAAGATCAACATACTTCATCTCCACGTTTCTACCCTTATTAGGGAGAAGAAAGGCCTCAAGAACATAAAGCAGACTAATACGCTTAACATCATTTGTTAGTTTAGTAATACATAACAAAGTTAAATACATACTGTAATGGCCTAATTCCGTAAGCTCGAGATGGCTCGAAATTAGCTCTTACACCAATGTTCATGTGATAAAAACAAATATGAAATAAGAAATGACACATGTGATTTAGGATGGAAAACCTCTGAATAGGCAAAAAAAACTATGACCTCAAGTTGAGGGTTTTTGTAATAGTGACTTTTATTGCTTGAGGCTGATATCTTAATACAAATGATCTCACAAACTAGAAATGCATGATCTTGTAAATAAGAAGTTTGAACTAGAAAATATAGTTTTCTTGGTGATTTATCATATATTTTCTGGTCCCTGTCTCTTCTGAATTTTTTTTTTTATGTAGGCCCTCTCCACAGATCTTTATCATGCTGAAGTACATTCTCTAAAGAATGTGGCAAGTGGCGGTCGACTGAGCAACTATTGGGTTTGTAAGAGACAGGAATCTTTGGCTTGTCCATGCTTCTCTGTTGTGCTCAACCTATGTTCTTCATCAGTTCGTGGCGTAGGTGTCAATACAGACTGTTTATGTCGTATGTGGAATGCGTGAGTTTGATATGAAGCTAGTTCGAACTAGAAATAACTCAAATTCAGTTAGATTGAGAGATAGGTCCCTACAATCGCCCCCTCGCAACCGAAGTCACAAGTGGTTTTGGTTAAGAAAGAATTTGTGGGAATATGGGCATACAGGTGTTTGAAGTTTTGAAAAGGAAGGAAGTATTAATGTGGATTTGACTGTATGAAAAATGTGTCTATTTTTATTGGGGGGGTTTTGTGCATTGAATGATAATATGAATATTAATGTATGCGACGCTTGGGGTTTGAGAGTTTCACCTATTTTGAATGATGATGCTTGGGAAACGTTCCTGCACATTAAATATTAGGGTTATATAAGTAGTATATGTACTGAGGATTGTGGTAATGTACGTTGTTTATTACAAAATTCTCTAAGTCTAGATTGATAATGGTAAAGACCCGAAAAATGGCTTACGATAAGAAAGTTTATATTAAAATGTTATAGCGACGTGTTTTCTAGAAGGAAAATTCTCGTTAATACTATTCGTAAGGAAAATGTAATAATAGGTTAAACAAATAAGATTTTACTTGGAAAACTCTATAAAAGCTAAGAAAAACCATGACCTCGGGAGGATTTTGATGTAAAATCCAGTATACTACTAGTTATTACAAGTTTTGGAGTGATAGTAGGGTTAAGAAGTAAGGATAATAAAGTTGCGGATGTCGGGGGTATGAATAATCTATTATTTGCCTATATTTATAGTAGATACAGGCAGTTTACAAAAAGAAAGAAACAGTCTCCTATTTTAGGGGGTGTGGGTAAACTTCGTGGATCTCTAACGGCTCTTTCTAGACCAGGCACAATTGCTACTTTTTGTAGGTCGAGGACTTATGGTAGCTTCTCAACTATTGTCTGTCTTCGACTATATAATGTTGACTGTCTTCTACTATGTTATGTTAGCTCATCCTTGTCGAATCTGGGAAATATGCTACTGCAATCGCCCCATTCTCGACAAAAGTATTTGTGGTTTTGTCGAAAAGAAGTAAGAATTTAAAAAGGTTGTCGATGTCTGTGAAATTTTTCCTATTATGATTTTCGAGGTCAAAGTGAAATGAATCTAGTCGTGTCATTCCCAAGAAGTAATTAATGCGGGACATTGAATCTGACAGTTTCAAGGCGGTATAAATATGTTATTTGAAGAAGGATTTTTTAATGGTGGATTGAGAGGATATTGCCCCAAGTGTGGTGTAGCGAGTTTTCTGAGGATGAAGACAGTGATCAATCTGAGGTAAAGCTTCGTCTCTAACCAGTGTTTTGGTATCCTTTAAGTGATGTTTTCATGGTGTGGAGGGTGGGGGGAGATAGCGTTAGAGAATGTTTGCATGCTTCAGATCCGTCAGGCTCACTATGCAGTACTGAAGGTAGTGAAGTATATCAAATTAGGGGAGAAGGGGCTATTGCTCATGGGGATGATAAGGATGTGAAGGCTGGTTGGGCGTCCAGGGATCGTGTCGAGCGAAGGAAGCTTCTTGCAATTTTTTGCTACCTTTTATTTGTAGATGCAGCTCTATTTAGAAGTTCCCAGACCTGAGATTCATTGATTTTCTTAGGATATCGTTGCCCCCACTGTCAGAGATATTGCCAGATTCTGGTAAAAAGAAATAATAACGTCAAATCCTAGTGAAAAGAAGCACAGAGTAATTAGTCCTTAAGGCCGAATGAAAAGATAGCAGTGTAGTTTGATGTAATGTAATCGAAGGAGATAGTTTTCGAATGTAATATGCAATAGGTATTCGAAGAAATTAGTTTATTTTTTGACTGCCGCTTGAGTATTTTTTTTTTGTCGACTATATATCATTTTTGTTTGTCGAAGTTAAATGTGAGTAAAGTGACTGTTGGATGGTCTAAACAACTCGAAGTATAGTTCACTGAGTGGGTCGAGGAGTGGATTTCGAGGTTGAATGATTTTAATATTGAATATGTTAAGTTCCAAGGTGAAATAAATGTTTTTTGTATTGACTTGGACCATGGTAGGCTATAAATATCCTTTATTTTTGTAAAGGTGAGAGTTGTGTGTTTAAGAAATGGTGAAGACAAGATCTCAGGAACGTATTGAGGTGTACAGTCGTGTTCAACCGAAGTATTAGAAATTATATAATCGTTACATCGGCTTTCGGAATGCTAATATTCACTTGGAAGATCCCATGGAACCAAACTATGAAGGTATGAGCGAGACAGAGGCGAAAGATACTGAAGTAGATTTTTAGTTTCGATGCCAATTATAATAGTGGAGTCCTCCTCAATATGTAAGTTATATATGGACTCGTACAAAGATGTTGATTAGGAAAAAAGATAATGCTACAATTAAGAGTTTGCAATTTGAAGTTGTAGAGAAAGTTTATAAAGTGGTCGAATTGCAGTTAAAATGAAATAAGAATAGAATTTGATGTCCGAATGTAGTTATCGATATTTTGTTTTGTGAAATTCTTATCGAATAAATTTGACTTTTTTAAATTGGAAAATATAGGAATATGTTGTTCGTTGTATTTGAAAGTCGAATGAATTTTGAAAATTGACCGGATTTATTGAGATTTACCGCAGATATAGGGATTTGTGAATAAGGTTTAAAAATACAGAGGCAGTAAGAGGATAAAATGTAGCAAGGTGTGGCCCTGTAGGTGAAATTTATAAGTACAAGGAAGATGATGTACAACGTCTTTGTGACAAGATAGGTTGTGCTTTGTTAAGTATGAACATGTCAGAAGAAATTCTTTGAGATATGGTAGGATTGGGGCAACAACGTAGGAGTCTGTTCGTATTGAGAAGGCGGTTAGTCAAGGACTTCAAGAAAGGATGTGTAAGGAGTTATGTTCAAGTACTCGAACGATCGCAAAGAGGTGCGATGAACAGTCACGTGGGGTCTATAAATAGTTTAGAGGTGAGTGATTGTTTACATTTTGCAAACTCTAAAAAAATTCTCTCAAGTGCAAATTTCTTGAGCTTGTCTTTGGATTTTTTGTCTACAATTGGGAAGGAGGAGATCAAAGTTTTGATTGCGAGGGCAAAGCGGGCGAAAGAGAGGGATACAAAAGTAGTGCGAAAACAAGGTTTGTATTTGTGATGTTTGTTGTTATTTTTGCGTTTGATTGTTTACATAAATCTCTAGAGATAGCTATGTTTAAAGTAGTTGTAGAATGAATTGGAATTAGTGTAGATGGATTGGGAGGTAGGGAAGATTTAACTATATTAGGCTTTAATTAAAAAATTGCGACAATGCTTGTTAGAGGCTGATTTTGTGAGGACAATGGAGTCGTAATTGGAAAAAAAAGGTGTTGGGGTGTGAGAGATTCGCGTAATTGTCAGTGAGGGGTGAAGAGAGTATGTTTGGTGGCGCGGTGAGGATGGTGCAACTGTAGGGGATCTGCTGTGTTTTCGGCGAGATCGTTGGGGATTTTATTTTTGAAGTAGGTTTGATATGGCCAGAATTTATCAGAGAAAGTAATATTAGTATTTTGAATGAGAGTGGTTTTGTTGGCAAAAAGGTGAAGCATCATCAAAAACTATCGTGATTCCTGAAATTTGAAAAAAATTCAAATTAATATAGTAATCAATGTGTATTACTTATAAAAGAAATAAATAAAATTGCATCAAGAACTTAATATAGTAAAATGTAAATGTAAGTAACGATAGTAGATTGTATGCTATTAATATAAGAATGATGTATTGGAGAGTAATCTCGACAACTATATGAATATGATCATATGAACCGATGAACATATATATGTATTAGATATGATAAATACTAACTGTGGTAAAAA
Source organism: Kingdonia uniflora (assembly GCA_014058105.1). Lineage (NCBI taxonomy): Eukaryota > Viridiplantae > Streptophyta > Magnoliopsida > Ranunculales > Circaeasteraceae > Kingdonia > Kingdonia uniflora. The sequence continues at coordinate 2,519,047 of JACGCM010002082.1, read as the reverse complement.
ATAAAATCTGATTTACAGGCTCTTAAAAATGGCTGAACCAAATCAAATCGATGTTAAAGAAATATATGAGAATCATCAAGATGTAGAGCCCCCGCGGATCAATGTTACCACCTGTGTACAACAATTGGGTGGTAGGTATAGGGTGGGGTTGAGTAGTGCAGACATAGCTAGTGTAAGCCAGTTTAGAGTAGATCTTAGGATTGTCAAAGTGTCTGACGATGAAGTGACTGAAATTGACATGGATCACGAACCACAGGTGAGTGATCGAGAAGGTAGCGGGGGTGGGGAGGAAGATATGGAGGAGGATGAGGAGGCCTATTACGGAGAGGGTCCAAAGACGAGAGAAATTTAGAGTTTCAAGAATAAGTACGGTATTCTTAGAGATATTAGGCTAGAGGAGTGCCAGTACGATATGATTGACCAGAAAATACCCTTGGGTGGGATTCTGGTTCATCGAGAACAAATTACGAAAGGGTTAAAGCTTCCCCTTCGAGCTGACCAGAAAAAGTTGATAAACGTTCTTTATGTGGCACCTGGTCAGTTTAATCCAAATGTATATGACCTGTTTAAAGTATGTGGGGTGATAAATAGTCGACTTAAGGTAAGGGGGGAGGAGTTAATCACAGTTGATGATTTATGTGTGTATTACATACTGAAGATGAATCCTTAAAAAAAAGTTTATCGCTACTTGGCGAGGTTTTTGAAGAGACCACTGTTCTATGACATAGTGTCAACAGGAGGGCGATACAGCGATGAACGTTTAATCGTTTCTGGGAACTACGAGTTTTACAAGAAGAACCATGGGGAGCCCTTACGGAGAAAGACCTTTTACTTAGGTTTGTGGTTAGGTAACTTAATTATCGATGTTCTAAGTCATGAATGTTATGTGAATTCTTTGTAACTGTATTGTGTTTATATGCAGCGTTGATGGAGATCGATAGAAAGTCTGAAGTTAAAGATGAATTGTACAACATAAGGAAAAGGTACTTTGGTAGGATCGACAATCTGGTCATCAACCAAGATCGTGTGAGCACTCTTTTTCAAGAGGCCAGGCTAAAGAGGTCATGGGAAAAAGGTGTTGAAGTCTCTATCGTCGATGGTAAGATGTCGGCAAAGAACAAGAGGGCTGTAGAGGCTAGTCTGCCATTGGAAAATCCATCATTGGCAGGGTACACGACTGACCTGTATACGACCGAGATAGATTCGATGGAAACTAAAAAATTAGGAAAGAGTTAGATGAAACGGGCAGCGAGTGAAGCTGTTGTTCCGCTACTTCCTCCTAAGAGGAATGCTTGATGATCAACAACAGAGGAGGAGGTGAAAAACAATAAGCCAGTTGATATTCTGGATATGCGTCCTCCACGGGGCTTAGAAATTGTGTTCCCGAAGAAGATGGGGAGTGGAGAGTCATCGAAGAACAAATTCGTCGAGGAATCTAAAGTTAAACTCTAAAGGACGATGGATGCTTATATGTCTGGGATAGATATGTTGCAGTCTAAAGTCGATGATTGTCTAGTGAGGGCTGAGAGCTTGATTACATTTCTCAGTGAGGGCCACCGCAATATGTCGAAGGTGAGAAACTTTTATGCTTTTCTTCGATTAAAGAAATTGGTATGTCAATCCAATACTAAATTTATAAATGTAATGCAGATCAAGAAATTGTTGACGGAGGCAAAAGACCGTATTATCGGTAGTAGTGACCTTACAAATCAAGTGCTGGCGTACAAAAATATCGAGAAAGATTTGACGAGGGAAAAAGAGGCACTGATCGAAGATAAGAAAGGGCTGAACGCAATACTGAATACTTACAAACTCAAAGTCCAAAAGGTGAATGAGGCTGCCTTTCGTGAAGCGAAGAAAAGGTGGGAGAAGGAAAAAGAGGAGGCTTTGGCGTTACTTCGAACAAACTTTGAGAAGGATGTAACAGAGCAGATTGCCAATGCGCAAAAGGGGATAAAGCTGGAACAAGGGAAGTTGTTGGACGATGTGAGGGCGGAGGTGACAGCAGGGAAGTTAGATTCGTGTCAGAAGGTGAGGACCCATAATGTTGAGTAGTACGGGGAGTTGGAGGTGAGGAAGGATTATTATAAGAGCTTGGTCATGCCTAGAGGAATTGTATTCAAGGATTCAGATGTAGAGGACGATGCTCCAGAGGTTAATAAAGTTCTTAGTGGGATGGAAGTCGTCGAGGATTTTGTGATGATGGAAATCAATGGATTGCATCCTGGGGAGTTAGCAAAGGTATTCACTCCAGAAGGCGTTATAAAGTTGGACAAAGTAATTTCTCATCCTGTAGTGTAGAAGAATTTATGAATTAGTACTTATTTTTTAGAATTGATGTAAAAATGCTCGATGGGACCGATATAATTTTAATCATACAATGTTTTGAATGATGACTATTTATTTCTGGAGAAAAGTTTTTTAAAAACCATGATGCACATATTTTGTAAATTATGCTAAGTTGTAGATTCGACAAAATAATGTGTCAAATGTGATTATAAATCGTAGCAGATACGTAAAGAATGTTTGTCAGCATGATAAGTAAATGATGGCCATGAAATGGCAAGTAATGAGTATGAGTACCAGATGTGTATCCTCAGGTGGGTATCTGGATTTTGATTCGCAAAGAATAAAAGTTGTTATAGTATGTTCGATAAGTAAGGAATGCAAAGTAGAATATCCTGTAATTGGATAGTGTTCGCGTAAAATTAAATGATAGGCTGGATGCATACTTATAAAGTATGGATCGAGATCAATTGAAAATTATACAGATGGTTGACTTAGAGATGCATACTTATCAAGTATAGATCGAGAGCAAGTCAAGATAGTAACGATTGATTGTCTAATGCATACTTATTAAGTATGGGTCGAGATCAAATCAAGATAGTAAAGATGATTAATTGTCTGATGCATACTAACTAAGTATGGGTCAAGATCAAATCAAGATAGTAAAGATGATTGATTGTCTAATGGATACTTATAAAGTATGGATTAAGATCAAGTCAAAATAGTAAAGATGATTGATTGTCTGATGCAGACTGATTAAGTATGGGTCGAGATCAAATCAAGATAGTAAAGATGATTGATTGTCTGATGCATATTTAGAAAGTATGGGTCGAGATCATGTCAAGATAGTAAAGATTGATTATTTCAATATGGAACGAGATCAAGTATGGATCGAGATCAAGTCATGATTGATTGATTGGTTATTTCAGTTGGGCAGTATTTCACGGATATTCGAGCTAGATTTCTCCTTCAGTCGTCAGCTAGTAAGTTCTACTATCTGATTTGTTGCTGACAATGTATGGCCCCCCCACAATTTTCTGATAACTTTCCAGAATTCTTAGGCCGAGTATTATCTTGAATCCGTCGAAGGAAAAGGTCTTTAATGCCAAATTTCCAGTTTCAAAATTTTTGCTGTAAGCTTTTTTCAATGTGTCATGGTATCATCCCAAGTTGGCAATGGCTTTGTCTCGAGTCTTCTCGATCCAGTTGAGGTTGCAGAGGAGACCGAGTTCATTGTCTTCATCTATGACTTTCCTTCAGGTACTTGGTAGATCGAGGTCTGAAGGTATGACTGCTTCAGTACCGAAGGCCATCATGAACGGAGTACAGCCTGTTGAAACTCGAGGAGTAGTTCGGTAGTCCAGAGAATACTGAGTAGTTCGTCGACCCACCTATTTTTCTTATCGCCGATACACTAGCGGAATCCAGATTTGATACTCTTGTTAATGGCTTTGGTTTGTTTGTTGCATTGAGGGTAGTATGGTGTGGAGGTTGATAGCTGTATTTTGCATTTGTGGAGGAAAGCGATGACTTTTACGCTGAGAAATTGCTTGGCATTGTCGGAGCGTATCATTTCTAGGCAGCCAAACCTGGTGATTATTTTCTCCCAAAGGAACTTGATGACTTCATTTTCATCGGTATGGCATAGAGGAACTGCTTTGACCCATTTTGTGAAGTAATCAGTGGCGACTAGAACAAATCTTTAGTTTCCCGATGCTGGAGGGAAAGGTCCAATGATGTCGATTCTCCATCGTTTGAATAGCCAGAGGACATTGCTAATATGCAAGTCAAGGGCTGGACTTTAGAGGTCTTAAGCGTAAATTTGGCATTTGTAGCATTTACGGATAAAATTTTCGTAATCGTGTCCCATCTTCGGCTAGTACATTCCTTGGGTGAACGCCCATTGGGCTAATAATCTTCCCAAAACATGGGCTCAACAAATAACTTCGCGAAGTTCTCTTATTTTGATTCTGGCCTATTTCTGAGATATGCATTCAATAAGGGGTCCTCCTCCGGTGATGCGATATAAGATTTTATTTTGAGCTGTAAATCAGAGGCACATGGCCAAAAGTGAACGGACTTCTTCTTTATTACTGGGGAGGACGTTAAAGTTGAGGTATGCATAAAATGCTCATATCCAGTCTTCAGGGTCTTCATCCTTAGCAATGGTTATCTCTAGTATTAATAGTATATCGAGACTAGAATGCTTGATGATTTCGATTTCAAAAGATCTTTTCTCACTGCCTCACAATAAGGCAGCGATGTAAGCTAATACGTCGACATGTCGATTCTCTTGTCGAGGTAAGTACAAGATCGATGCGTGTCAGAATTTGTTCATTTTTTCTTCAACCAAGGCTGCATAATTAACCATTTTTCCCGTTGTGCGGAATATCTTGTTGTAATGATTGGCCACGAGTAAAGAATCAACCATTCCTTCATATTCGGTCTCATTATTGGTGGCATAGAAGTTCAGCTTGATAGCTTTCTTGATGTGATGATTGGAAGGTGTAATGAGGACGATGCCAATCCTTAATCCTCGTGGTCTGGTTGATCAGTCTGTAAAAATCTCTACCAGTACTTTTAGACCATGTGTCTGGTTTTGCAATTGAGCCATCTGTGAAGATTTCTTTGAGTTCTTCCCAATCGGGGTCTTCGACTAGAAAGTCTACCAAAAAGTTAGCTATTGCTTGTCCCTTAACAGATATCTAGGGTTCGAAGATGATGTCGCATTCGGCAAGGAAAACAGACCATTGCTGAATTCTTTAAGATTTCTCTTTCTTGGAGAGTACCAGTTTGAGGGGGATACTTGGTGATGATTTTGATGTGATGAGCTTAAAAGTATGGACAAAGTTTATGAGAGCTGTAAACAAAGGCGAGCAATTATCTTTCTGTTATCGTATATCTTTTTTCAGCAGGCATGAGTGTCTTGCTTATGAAATAGATTGGTTTTTCTACTCCTTCATCTTCTCAAATAAATACGAAACAAATAAAGTCTTCAGTTGTGGATAAGTACATTGTCAGTGATTTTCCTTCAACTGGAGCACTCATGATAGGAGGACTACCTAAGTATCATTTAAGATCTTGGAAGGCTAACTCACAGTCAGGAGTCCAAATAATCTCTTTGTGTTGTTTCTTTGAAAGTGTAGTGGGATTTTCACGAAGAATGAGGTACAGAAGCTTGCATCAATCAGATGAACTGGAGATGAATCTGTGAAGAACGACAATTTTGCCTATAAAATTTTAAACATCTTTCTTTGTTCGGGGAGATGGCATTGTAATGAGTGCTTTGATTTCTGCAGGATCGATTTTGATTCCTTTTTTGCTTACCAGGGGTCCCAGATTCTTTCCAGATGCGACTCTGAATTGGCCTTTCTCTAGATTGAGTTTCATCTGGTAATTGCGAAGGATATCAAAGATGGTTTATAGGTTACTAGAATGATCTTTGCGCTTCTAGCTTTTGCAGATCATATCGTTGATGTAGACTTCCATGATTGTGCCTAGGTGATCTTTGAACATTTTTGTGACAAGCCCTTGATAAGTAGCTCTTGTATTCTTTAACCCAAAAGGCATTACTGTGTAACAGTAAAGACCTCTTTCAGTAATGAAGGTTGTCTTTCCATGATCGTCTTCAGCGAGTGGAACTTGATTGTAGCCGGAAGCTGCATCCATCAAGGAAAGAAGTTCGTGCCCTATGACAGAGCAATGGTAGCGGAAAACTATCCATTTTGAGAAGTATCAGTAATCAGTGGTAGCAGAAAACTATCCTTGGGTATAAAATTGTTGGGTTCATTGAATTCAACGTAAACCCTGATCTTTCCATTTTACTTTGGGACTGCTACGATGTCTGAAACCAATTTTGGATATTTGGCTTCTCGAATAAATCCTACACGAAGGAGTTTATCAATTTATTCGTTCACGGCTTCGTGGAGGCGGAGAGCTAAGTTTCGACATTTTTGTATGATTGATTTGCTGTCTGGAAGGAGGTTCAGCCAGTTATATGCGATTGATGCATCAATACCAGGCATTTCTTGGAAAGTTAATGCAAAAATGTCAATAGTTTCTTAAGTAGCTGGATCATGGCTTTTTTTCGGTTAATAGCTTGGAGCCGACGAAGGTGTGATGCCCTAGACCATCCAATTCAATGGATTTGACTATTTTGGTGTCATGGTGCTCAAATGTGATGGGAATTTCGTATTATAGTTGCTATGCTTTAAGAATTTTTGCGGTATGAGTGTTGGTGGCTATATTCTCGTACATACGTGCTGCTGCTTGGCTACCTTTGATCTGTTGGGAATCTTAATACCATATGATACGTAGAAGGTACTGCTTTGATCGAATGTAACCAACTACGTCCCTAAATACTCAAATATTTGGATTCATCATCGATGATAAGGAATTTTACGAATGTTATTTCTAATTTTGCCTGAACTGCCAGATGATTGTTAATTCTTTTAGACCATTGAAGCCGATGATTGTTGCTGTCGAAGCTTTTACAGAGTCAGTGAAGCATAGGACCTCAATCGCCCTTTGAAACAATATATTCGTTGCCCTTCCTGTATCGATGATCAAGTATGGATCGAGATCAAGTCATGATTGATTGTTTGTTTCAGTTGGGCAGTATTCCACGAATATTTGAGATAGATTTTATCTACAGTAATCAGCCAGTAAGTTCAACTATCTGATTTGTCGTTGACAATGTATGGCCCTTCTCAGTTTTTTGATAACTTTCTAGAATTCTTAGGCCGAGTATTATCTTTGATCCGTCGAAGGACAAGGTCTCCAATTCCAAATTTCCGCTTTCAAACTTTTTTGCTGAAAGCTTTTTTCAATGTGCTATGGTATCGTACTAAGTTGGCAATGGCTTTGTCCCGAGTTTCCTTGATCCAGTTGAGGTTGTAGAGGAGACCAAGTTCATTGTCTTCATTTGTGACTTTCTTTTGGGTACTTGGTAGATCGAGGTTTGAAGGTATGACTGCTTCAGTACCAAATGCCATCATTAATGGAGTGCAGCCTGTTGAAACTCGAGGAGTGGTTCGGTAGGCCCAGAGAACACTGAGTAGTTCATCAACCCACCTGCCTTTCTTATCATTGAGACACTTACAGAGTCCTGATTTGATGTTCTTGTTAATGGCTTTGGCTTGTCCGTTGCCTTGAGGGTAGTATGGTGTGGAGGTTGATAGCTTCATTTTGTATTTGTGGAAGAAAGCGAAGACTTTTGTGCTGATAAATTACATGCCGTTGTCGGAGCGTATTATTGTGGGCAGCAAACCTAGTGAATATGTGCTCCCAAAGGAACTTGATAACTTCATTTTTATCGATATGGCATAAAGGAACTGCTTCGACCCATTTTGTAAAGTAATCAGTGGCGACTAGGACAAATCTTCGGTTTCTCGATGCTGGACAGAAGGTTCAATGATGTATGGATAAAAAAATGCTAGACAAATCTACAGTTTCCCGATGGTTTCCCTTGGTAAATAAAAGTACGGTATTTCCCCACAGACGACGCCAATTGTAGTGGTATGTTTTCTAGAAGGAGAATCTTTGCCAATACTATTCGTAAGGAAAATATAATAATAGGCTAAACAAACAAGATTTTACATGAAAAACTCAATAAAAGTTGAGAAAACTATGACCTCGGGGAGAATTTTGTTGTAAAATCCAGTATGTTACTAGTTATTACCAGTTTTGGAGTGATAGTAGGGTTAGGAAGTAAGGATGAGTAAAGTTACAGATACTGGGGGTGTGAATAATCTATTCTCTACCTGTATTTATAGTAGATACAGGTAGTTTACAAAAAGAAAGAAACAGTCTCATATTTTAGGGGGAGTGGGAGAATTTCGCAGATCTCTAACAGCTCTTTCTTGACCATATACAATGGCTACTTCTGGCAAGTCATGGACTTATGGTAGCTTCTCGACTGCTGTTTGTCTTTGACTATGCAATGTCGACTGTCTTCGACTATGTTATGCCGTCTTATCCTTATCAAATCTAGGAAACATGATACTATAGATGCAGAAGTTGAAGTTGAGATATTTTAGAAATCAGTCCTTGGAGATGCCCAGCCCCGTTCCCGTTCTACCGACGTATCAGGGTATGTCAGAAGAAGAAGTAATTGAAGCTAAGGAAGATTTTTACTGTATTTAGAGATTTTATTGCGTTATTTTAACAGGCGAGTAACATTAGAGGTATCTCTACATCCTTGTGGAAGACAAGGTTGAGGAGACAGATGAGAGGGTTAGCACAACTATAAGGTAGTTGTGTTGATGTCTTGCATAGAATTGGAATCTAAGGTTGGGCCCTCTTCATCTCTACTAACTCTACGATAGTAGTGGTTATAGAGGAGGCGACGGTGGTAGTAGAGAAGGGAGACAGAGAATGGAAGTCTGCTTCTGCTTTCATGTCTAGACTTCCTCGAAACCCAGTTTCTAATCAGAGTAAGATGGTGTGAAGGGAAAATGACGTCTGGTGACTTCAAAGGCCTTTTTTGCTTCAGAAGATTCTTTGAGTGAAACATTAGTGAAGTCAGATGAACTGAAAGATTTTTTGTTTTATAATACATGAAAGACTTGTTATCTGTAAAGTGCCTAAAAGATATGTTATCTGTAAAGTGCTTATAATTTATATTCGAGCTTATTAAAATTTATTATTCAAACTCTGTGTCGATATATAAAGTAACTCTTGAATTCGAGCTATGAATAATTCGATGATTTACGAATAGAGGATGAAATGTAATGTATGATATTGAAACTTCAAAATCTATTATAGAAATTGAGATGTAAAAATATGTTTGTAACATGAAATATATATAAGGATTCATTATCAAACTAAATGGCTTTGAATTATTGGAGGAGAGAGATAACTATATAAGTTATAGGATTTAAGAATGGCAAATTTGAGCTCAGGGAGGTCATTTCGAAATATTGGATTTGGAAAGAATAAGCTCAATATGGAATAGGCCAAATTGAGTGAGGTCAATGGGGAGAGATAAGTTCAAATAATTTTTCTCAGGATACTAGGGTTTTTGTTGTGAAATAACATAATATAATTGAGAATTGTGGAGGATCTGGAGTAAATTTTGAAAATTGCATAAAATAGGAAGAAACATTTTTTAAGCAAGTTGTAGAAAATAGAATTGGCGTGGACTCGATCTGATAGAATTCAGTGTACCGCTGAGGGGCGATTGGCGATAATGATAGTTAAAGTACGGAAGCAGATTATTGGTTTGTTAGACTATGATGTTAACCTTCCAATAACCGAGTGTCAGTTTAAAGGTTTAGACTGGATGGGTAGAGAACTTGAGTACGGGCATCACATCTATGAAGAGCTATTCTGGGAAGTGATTGTAGAGCCTTCAGCTTGAAAAGAGGTTGAAAGACTAATTGCTAAATAATAGAAAGAGTTGGAAGATATGAGGATTGCTGGAGGCGAACTGATCAGGTGTGGCTCCCCAAGATATTTTGGATGTTTCAGGTATAATTATATGTGAGGGAGTAAATTGCATGAGTTTTAATGTGTAATTATATATGGCATCGACCTCTTATCGATTAGTAGAGTCTGAGACTATTGTATCTGATAAGGAGGATAAAGTAGAAATTGTTCAATTTCCAGATTTTCTTGGAAAATTGGTAGCCTATCTTCGAAATTTTGATGTTTAGAGAGTTCTGTAATGCCAAAGCTTCTGTAAGGGGTAAATGTGGTCATTTTGTAGAACATGCCGGTAGCTAGTTTAAAAGTTGTATTATAGAATCTAGGGAGGAACATTTTTTTTTATTGGCTGATTTGGAGAAGGAGAGAGTAGATAGGGTTTTGAATGAATCAATCTCCTTTAAGTATTATGATAGAAACATCCAGGGTAACCTGGAAGAGTGTTTTCTGTGTTACTTATCCTAATTGAAAAATGGACTGTGTCCGCCCCTTAGCAATCTTACGAAAGGGGTTATGAACATAATTGGGGTATGTCCTATTCAGTTAAACGGGAACATGTGGGAGGTAATAAATATTTGTAAATTTTAGAACAAGTTGTGGGGGGAGGATAAGGTTGAGAGGAAGATATCTCCAAAAGATGTCTTGCAATTTTATGGTGTAAAAAATTATTCTGTAAGTAGAGGAGCATACTTTTTTACGAGTTCAAATCAACTTTTTTTCTTCGATCTGAATTTAGCAGGTCGAATGTGGAATGATAATGTGATATGGGTGAAGGGTGATTGCCTTCAGAAAGATGTTGAAGAACCGATAGAACTTCTGTGTAGAACTGTGAAGCAAAGTAAGCATAACAATGTATAATGTATAACTTTAAAATGTTGAAATTGTATATCGATCTGTTGGTGATAATGTATTATTGATTGACAGGTCCTCAATCAAAGGTGACGAGGAAAGAGTCTCTGTCAGATATTATTGCACAGGAAGGGATTGAGCTCGAGGCGGTTTTAAAAGAACTTGGCATCAGCAGAAAGAAACGTTCTAACAGCCAATCCAAGAAAATTAAAAAGTCTCAAACAATGAGGCTAATGGCAGGTGTTGGTGGCAACAAGAAGAGAGGAGCTGATGGGGAAAGGCGAGTGGTCTTGTCGAAGGCCTCTGGAGTAGACTTTGCAGATGTGCCGGAGTCCACTACCTTGAGCAAGTTAGCTTGGGCATTTTCAAAGAAGAGGATGTTGAAGCGTGGTTCGACCTTTGGAACCATTGGAGGCGGTGAGGTAGAAGGAGGGACGAAAAAGAGAAGGGTTGACCCTCCTTCCCAGTGTACTGGGGTGAAGACCTCAGAGGATCAACTTGGTAATGAAGATGAGTTGAAAGTGGTGGAGGATAGGGCGAAGCTTACAGTTTGTAATGGTGAGGAGGAGATGAGTAAAATGGTAAGTTTGATGATTTGAATATATGCTGAATTTTGTATGATAATTTGAGCTAACAATGGGGTCGGTGATTGTTGTGTTTTTATAGGCTGCTCGCTTGATGAAGGGGATCTGCCTCAGAGTGAAGGAGGAGAAAGCTAAGCTTAAGAAGGGGAAGGCGGAGCTCGAGAAGAAGGTAGCTCAATTGAAAACTGACTTGGCTAAGGAGGGGGAGAGACTATAGGCCCTGAAGGCTTCTTAAGTGGTAGAAATCAATAAGCTTTCAGTAAAGGTGGGAAAGAATTTGGGGGAGGTGGAAATCCAGCATGATAGACTTGGGCGCCACCTCCTAAAAATGGGGACTCCAAATCTGAGGTGAATGAAATTATGACTGACACCTATGCTGAGGAGGAGGAAGATGATGCGGCAGAAGATGTTGTTGTTGGAGTTATGGATGGGTTAGAAGGTGTCTCTTCCCAAACAGTGTGAGACAACCAAGGGGATGAATGAGCGTCCATAGAAAGGGAACGAGAAGGTAAAGTAGAATGTTGACTCTATGATTGTATGATTATGAAGGGTTTGGAATGTTGTAATCTGTTGGAATATTATTTGTTAGATAGACTTCTGTAGGCTAAAATGTTTTTATAAACCTTGTTGTAGGAACTTAAGGAAATGCGCCTCAGAATAAAAGACTTAGAAAATGAGCCCAATAAGGAGAAAGACGCCCCAGCGTCCCTGTTGTCTTTGGAAGTGGAGCTACAGGTTAGAAAAGAGCAAGAAATATTTGACTTGAATGCTTCACTACTCTAGAGCTATAAAGTAAAAAATTAGAGCGGAAAGACATACCAAAAACTTGTTAATAGTTTAGGGGCAATGGCACTCAATTGTGTATGAAAAATATCAAAATATTGAAAAAGTTAGAATGTAGAGAATGCGTACCTTGGAATTTGAAGTATATGTTATTGTTCATCAAATTGAGATCATACTTCGACCTTAAGTTTAGAAGTAGTTTCACACAGTATATGTTAAAAAATAGAAATTTCGTTAGAAATAAGTTGTATGTATTGAGTTAGCATTCTGAATTAAACTTGATAAATTATATCTGTAATGTGTAGGTCGAATTGGAGTCGGCTCACTTGAGCGAAGAAGAGACACGCCAATGTAACCAAAAATTTATGGCTGAGTTTGATAAAATGAAAAGGCAAATAAAGATAGAGAAGATCAACATGTAAAGGTACATTTGAAGTTCGTGGAGGCAACTCAAACCGCTGATGACCTCACTCGGAAGATCGAGGAGAAGAATGCTAAAATTAGTAAAGGGAAAAAAGAGCTCGCAGAGACGAAGGAAAAGGCAGCAAAACTCAAAAGCTGGAATGATGCGTTGATGGCAAAGAGTAGGGATGCTGACATGGCTCGATATTGTATACAAGCGTTAAAAACATCAAAGAAAGATTTATACCATTTAATGGCCAGTTTGAAGGACCAAATGATCAGCAAAATGAATGAAAAAAAGTATACTCGAGCTGATCTAATGAGTACTCGAAGTGAACTTGAGTATCTGAAGAAGAAAATGGTTGAGAAAGATAGCGAGTTAAAAAGAGCTCGAGATGACCTATATAATTCTGAAATTGCGGTTGAGCAGTTGACTGCAGCTTTGCCTGCTAAAGATATAGAGTTCCGATTGGTGCAAATGAAATGTTATAAGTTGAAAGAGAGGGTGGCACAATTGAAGAGCCATTTGGCTCAGGCCAATTCGCGCACCAAAAATGTTGAGGCTGGAGAGCACTTAAGGAGAAATAAAGGTAACATCAAGGTCTCCCTTGTTCAAGGGGATGTAGTATGCTTATCAGTTCGAATAAGAGAGCTGGAGGTAAATGTAGCTCAAACTCAAGGTCATGTGCAAAAAGGAAATGAGCGACTAAGGGAGTGCCAAGGTAAGTTGGACGCTTCTGCCGCCAGAGAACAAGAGTTAGAGCGGGTTATCCGAGATAAGGAGATTTTGATAAAGAAAAAAGAAGAACTGTTAAAGAAATCTCTAGTTGGGGAAGATTTAGATAAGAAGCTTAAGAAACTTCGTGCTCTAGTGGCATAACTGAGGGGGATGAACCAGGCTGAATCAGCTACAGCTGATGAGAAGGCGAGAGAAAACATTAAATTTATGTCTCGCATAGATAGTCAAATAGAATGGTAAGAGGCACGATATAAGAGGTTAAAAGAGCATCTTCAAACGATAAGAGAGACTTTTTCTAAGATTGTTGTGCCGCAGGCACTGCACTCAAAAATGTTAATGGCAGTAATTGCCTATTTTGTTAATGAGATTAGAAGGCTCGAGTTAGAGAGGAATACCTTGTATGACTATTTGTCGGGTAGAGGATGAATTTGTAGAGTTAAAGTAGATTGAAGAAGCTATATGAACTCCATGGAAGCGGAGTTAGGTTCTCGACCTGCTGAATTGGTAGAGTGAGACAGGGTCACTACGGCTGCTCGAGCTCAAGAATTTATGGCTGGTCGTCTTCCTGTTATAGGGGAAAGCATAGCTAACCTCCTAACGGTAGGAAAGAATACTTTGTAGTGGTTGTATACGTAAGCTGAAAAAGTATGTGTCGTAGACATATTAAGAAATTAAAGCTAGTTTAACCTTTATTTTATCTTATGTCTGGCAGAGTTTTTTGATTGAAAACTAGTATTACCATTAATTTAATTGCAAAGTATAATTGTTACAGCCATATTGAGGGAGATGAAAGCTAGTTTTACCTTTGCTTTATCTTATGTCTGGTAGAGTTTCTTGATTAAAAACAAGTATTACCTTTGTTTTAATCACGGAGTATGTATAGAGTCGATCAAAGCAAGTTTTACCTTTTCTTTAACCAGAATAGAGGTCGATTTAAAGCTAGTATTGCATTTGCTTTAATCTGTATATCGTCTACGTAAGCAGAGAGTTGTATGGGAAAAAATTTAGAAGTTTTCATTTGAATAGAATAGGATGTTTATTGGATGGAGATGAAGATCTCACTTTTGGAATGGAAAAAGCGAGAATCTGAAATGAAGTAGTGAGGTACTTAACGATAGTACCGTTTCAGTCATCTAGTGTTCCAAGGATTTTAGATGTGAACTCCCTCCTCGGTCATGAGGTAATATGATCCCAGGCCAGTGAGACCAGTGATCAGGAATGGACCCTCCTAATTTTTTGATAGTTTTTCAGCATGTGCCTCTTTTTGTGTTGAGAGATTTCTTTGAAAATGAGATCGTCGATTTGGAAAGTATGGCTTCTGACTCATCTGTTGTACGAACTGACTAACATATGGTGATATCGACCTAGATTAGCAATAGTGTATTCCCTAGTCTCGTCAATCCAATTGAGGTTGCAGGCCAATTCGAACTCATTTTCTTCATCAGTTAGCTCGTGATATCTGACAGGATGATGATATTCTCTTGGAATGACGGCTTCGATTCCATAGGCGAGGAAGAATGGGGTGCAGCCGGTTGATTGACGTGGAGTGGTACGGTATGCCCATAAGCATGAGGAAGCTCTCGTGCCCAGTTTCCTTTTTCTGTGAGTAAAGCTTTTTCTTGTGTCCAACCATGATGGTTTTGCTGGTGATTTCGGCTTGGCCATTATCTTAAGGGTAATAGGGATTAGATGGTAAGTGGATGATATTGTATTTGTTGAGGAAAGCTATAACTTTTTCTCCAACGAATTGTGGCCATTGCCAATATGAATTAGGTGGGGGCATCCAAACCGAGTGATGATGTGTTCCCAAAGAGATAACCTCTTCTTCTATGGTTCGACAGAGTGGAACTGCTTCTACCCATTTTATAAAATAATCTGTAGCTATGAGTAGGTATTAGCGGTTATCTGGATAATTAGGAAATTCACCGACAAGATCGAGCGCCTATCTTTTGAATGGCCAGAACACCTTGCTTGCATGTAGATCGAGCGCAGGTGCGCGGATCATTTGTCCATGTCGCTGACATGTATCATATTTGTGTAAGTACTCTTCTGCTTGCTTGTGCATGCCTAGCCAGAATACTTCTTATGTAATTGCACTGTGTACGAGTGATCGACCTGCGGCATGGGAGCCACAAATTCATTCATGTAAATCTCTAAGCATCTCGTATACTTTCTTTCTGGAGAGGCACTTAAGATAAGGCCTCGTGACTGAATGGCAATATAAAAAACCATTTTGATTTGTATAGCGCTTTGAGCTGTCGATCAGTTGTCGGTGCTCCTTTGGATCTGCTAAAAGGGGTCCTTTGTATTCGTTGTCGACACCAAGGTAGGCAAGGAAGGGCTTTTGCCAATCGTAGTATTACCCTTTATTGCCCCCATTGTTGATCGCGTATACAAAAATGTAATCAATGCTGGGGATTGATATTAGTTTGATCTGGATATATCAAGCTTCTGTTCCCAAGACCCTGGCTAGATAAGCCAAGAAATCGGCGTGTTTGTTTTCACCATGAGGAAGATAATCGATAGTTGTTTGGTGAACTTGCTCATCCTGTATGCAATGAGGGTTGCGTATTCGATATTCTTGCCATTCTTCTTATATTGCTCAGAGTAATGGTGGACGATGAGCAGTAAATCTATGTAGACTGGGAGTTCTAGGACGTCGAGCTCAATTACGAAGTCGGTCCATGAATAAGAGCTTTGTATACGGTGACATTGTTAGAGGCTTCAAAATCTAAGCAGATTGATTTTTCAATTTTGTCGTTGGAAAGGGTAATCAATACGATTCCAATTCTTGACCCTGCGGTTCCTGCTGATCCATCTGTAAAAAATCGCCACCCTTTCCTTGTAATCCATTCAGCTAGCTCGTCAAATGCTTTAAGGGGTGGACCTTCTGTAATTTCCTCTGTAAGGTCAGGATCGTACTCCTCCCACTCGGGATCTTCCACTGGAAAGTCCGCGAGAAAATCGGCAACGGCCTTACCCTTTTTGGAATAATGTTATTCAAACCTGATATCATGTTCACCCAAACTGACTTAATATTGTTGCACTCTCCTTGATTTTTCTTTTTTGGACAGAACCTCCTGAAGTGGGCAGTTTGTCATGACTTTGACTGAATGAGCTCAGAAGGAGTGCTTGAGTTTCTGTAAAGTGTAAACAAGAATGAGAAGAAGTTTCTTGATTTTAGAATACCTCGTTTCCGCTGGAGTAAGGGTTTTACTGATGAAGTAGACTAGTTTCACGATTTTTTCTTCAAGTCGAATGAGAACCAAGCTGAGTAAAGTATCTGTAACTACTAGTTTGATAGTTAGTTCCTCATTATCTATTGGGGTGCTCATTATGGGAGACTTCCACAAATAGGTTTTGAGATCCTGAAAAGCTACTTCGAATTCTGATGTCCATTGAACCTCTGAATTTGGCTGAACTTTTCCCCATTTAGTACAACCGCGGAGTACTAGGAACAACCAACGACAGCGGTCTGAAGATTTTGAAATGAATCGATGAATAGCGGCAATCTTGCCAATAAGTTTTTATACATCTTTTGTCATTTTTGGAGATGGCATGCTAAGGAAAGCCCGAATCTGATCTGGATCGGCCTCAATCCCTTTCTTGCTGAGGAGGTGGCCGAGAAATTAACCTGAATGTACTTTGAATTGATACTTATCAGGATTGAGACGCATCTTATAAGATTGAAGAATATCAAATATTATATTAAGATCTGAATTGTGGTTGGCAGACTGTATGCCCTTGCACAAGCAATCATTAATATAGACTTCCACAACTTTCCCAAGATGTGCTTTAAACATAGTAGTCATCAACCGTTGATAAGTCGCGTCTGCGTTTTTAAGTCCGAAGGGCATGACTTTGTAGCAATAAAGTCCACTTTCAGTGATGAAAGTGGTCTTTTCTTGATCTTCTTCCAATAGTGGAATTTGATTGTATCCAAAAGCAGTGTCCATCATAAATAGAAGTTCGTGACCTACTGTAGAATCAAGGATCTGATAAATGTTGAGAAGAGAGAAACTATCCTTTGGAGTATGTTTGTTTAGATCGGTGAAATCTTCACAAACTTAGACTTTTATGTTATTCTTTGGGACAGCGACGATGTTGGATATCCAATCTGGATATTTGGCTTCTCAAATGAATCTCATTTTGATCAATTTCTCGATCTCCATGTTAAGTTCATCTCAAAGTCGAGGTAATAGTCGTCATTGTTTATGTTTGACCGCCGTGGCGGTTATGTTGATGGCCAATATATAACATGCCTTGGCCAGATCGACCCCATGCATCTCTTCGAAAGTCCACGCAAAAGCGTCTCGATTTAGTCGTAAGAACAAATGAGAGCATACTTATCGCGTTGGACCAGCTTGGTACCGATAAAAGTACCTCTGCTAGATCTATCAATATTAATAATTTTGTAGGCTCTTCTGTTAAAGGTTGATCATCAATGTGATCAGCTTTCTGTAATTGCTATGTAGCGTATCTGTTTGAGGTATCTAGAATGGCTGAGATAGCATTTTCGTAAGCTCGAGAAAGCTTTTGACTACCCTTGATTTTATAGATACCATGTTTGAAGTAGAGTGCTTGATAATAGGTAGAAGTGATTGCTTCCATGTTGTGAATCCAGCAGTGGCCCATAATCCCAAGATAACGAGATTATGCATTAATCACATAGAAGATGATGTCGATGGTGGCTGATCCTATGGAAATAGGTAAGGTGATCTTGCCTACTCGCTCTTCTTTAGAACCATTGAATCCACTGATATCAGTATCGCTTATAATAACTTGATCGGTCAATCCCATTTAGTCGATAGTACTTTAAAAGAGAATCTCAATACCTCTTCCAGTATCAATCATCATTGCGTGCATGACAAACTTCTTCATCTTGAGCAATATGATAAATGCATCATGATATAAAAAATTTACTTGACTAATGTAATAATCTTTAAAGGAGATCCCAAGCTGGCGATTGCTTAACTCAGGTGGAAGCTTGGCTTTTTAATCTTGAGGTGTGAGATCGCAGTATTCTAATAGTCTGTGCTTGAATCGACAAGAGTTGGTGATCTGATAGATTTTGATCATGTTGTTGTGGTACATATAGTAGAGGTGTTTCTCCTTGGCTTGATCTTCGACCTGGATGACTTTGAGCTGCTTCTTAAAACTGCCATCCTTGTATGATGCGAGGTTAATAATGTATTCAAATATTCGTCCCTCCTTGAAAATAAACTCTAGCAACCTCTGTAAATCATAGAAGTTATCAGTAGAATGGTGGTTTACCTTGTGATGCATGCAGTACGAGCGGTTCTCGATTGGTTCCAATGGTTGAGAGGGACGGTATAGTTTATCCTTGGAGGGGATTGGAAAAATTATGGAGATTCAAACATTCATCCTTGGGTAGACCAGTTTGGATAGTAAACCGTCGTTTAGAGGGTTGCCAGTATTTCCCTTGGAGAGCTTTTGATCACCTTAATCCTCATTTGGTTCAGTATTTCGATCTATGGATGGACATTTCATGGTTAGAATGGATTTAGTAAATTTATGCATTTCAGACATCATCCTTTCTAGGTCAACGTAACAATTGACCTTGGTGATCATATTTTCCAAGGTCACAGGTTTGTTGAGGAAGAGGTGTTCTCTGGCCTTGCAGTCGAGCTGGAGTGCGTTGGCGAAAGCAGTAACTGCTATTTTCTTATCGAGATTGTCTACTTTACGCGCGAACTCTAAAAATTCCTTCGCAAAAGCCCCAAACTTCTCTCCATGTGACTGTTTAAGAGTAATAAGGGAATATAAATTCTCCTCTTTGTCTATGTTGTGAGCATACGTCTTGATGAATTATTTTTGCAGCTGATCGAATGTGAGTATGGAATCTTCAGGTAAAGAGTATAACCACTGGAGCGGTTCCTCGTATAGACTTGTTGCGAACAATCGGCAGAGGATGTGGTTGAGATTAGAATACATCCCCAAGGAGTCACGACAATGTTGAATGTACTCATTTGGATCGGTGCCCTTATATTTCCAAATTTTCGGAGTATGGAAACCTTTCGGTATTTCCATATT
The DNA here is from genome assembly GCA_014058105.1 of Kingdonia uniflora. Classification (NCBI taxonomy): domain Eukaryota; kingdom Viridiplantae; phylum Streptophyta; class Magnoliopsida; order Ranunculales; family Circaeasteraceae; genus Kingdonia; species Kingdonia uniflora. The sequence goes on along the minus strand of JACGCM010002082.1, from coordinate 2,499,925 downwards.
GAATAGTTCATTGGCAATTAGACTCTCTTGTAACTTAGTAAATTCATCTGCAGTGCCCAGAACTTGTACTTCGATCAACTCCTTGATACACTGATCTATATGCTCCTATGTAACATATTGACGTGTCGATTGAGTGACTTAACGAGAAGGTTGAGGATTATGAGTACCGGTACCCTCACTTAAACGATCACGTGCTGGAATTTGAGGTTGAGGTTGCTGTTCTTCCTCCTGACATTTAGAAAATTGGTGACCTCTGCTGATTTCAGACTAAACTTTACTACCCAAATAAATAGAAGGTTAATGTTCATGTTGAATATTTCTGGAAATAGCTTTGTTGGTGGCTCCTCGAGGTCCCAATCTTTCCTACGCAGATACCCGAGAGGTTTCTAGCAATTGATCGTGATCCCTTGTTTGAGAAACCTGTTGAGTGTCATGCAGAGCTTATAATACAGTCGGCATTGTCATTTGGTCTACATATCGCTTGAAAGCTGTCAAACGAGCTTGTCATTTGGCTTCGAGCTCCTTCTCACGGAGCTCTCGGTCAAGAGTTAACTGAAGTTTGAGCTCATTGCGTCCAGTTTAGGAGTAGAGATTCGCTTATAGATCTATAAGTTATTCCGGCTAGACTGAAAGATTGGGCTAGATTCCTGTTGTCGGTGATCTGGAAGTGACCATGATTTAAATTTGTAGTAGAGTGAATATATGCCTTAGGATATCGTGGAAATATCTTCTTTCCCACAAACGGCGCCAAATATAATGGCCTAACTTCGTAAGCTCGATATGGCTCAAAATTAGCTCTTACACTAATGTTCCTGTGATAAAAACTAATATGAAATAAGAAATGACACAGGTGACTTAGTGTGGAAAACCTCTGAATAACTAAAAAACCATGACCTCGAGTTGAGGGTTTTTGTAATAGTAACTTTTATTACTTAAGGCTGATATCTTATTGGAAGTGATCTCTTGAACTAGAAATGCTTGATCTTGTAAATAAGAAGTTTAGGGTGTTCGAGAATCTAGAAAATATAGTTTTCTTGGTGATTTCTCGTATATTTTTTGGTCTCTGTCTCTTCTGGAACTTTTTCTTTATATAGGCCCTCTCCGCAGTTCTCTATCATGCTGAAGCACATTCTCTGAACAATTTTGTAAGTAGCGATTGACTGAGCAACTGTTGAGTTTGTAAGAAACATGTGTCTTTGACTTGTTCATGCTTTTCTATTGTGCTTGACCGACGTTATTTATCAGTTCGTGGCGTAGGTGTCAATGCTGACTATTTATGTCACATGCCGCTACAACAAAAACTGTAAAATACGACATAATAAAACGAGGGAATTTTTTGACGTTAAAAGACGACAAATGGAGCACACGATTAATACCATATTCGTCGTTTTTCCACTTCAGCCCAAACTCAAACACAGGTACGTGGTTTCACTTTTTCAATCTTACACTTCTCTCCATTTTAGTTTCCCGCGATGGTACACCCAAAAAATTTAGGTTTCCCTCTCTCCCATGATTCTCCCCCACTTATTCGGCCTCGAATCGCCAATCGCATTCTCTATATGTTAGGGTTTTGGCAAAAATTAGTTTTACAATTATTCTATCACAGTTGATTTAAGTCTCAAGGTAATTGTTTTCTCCCAATCTTCATGTTTTATATCTTTTGATTTGCATAAAAACCTAATTAAGACCAATGGGTTTCATCTTCAAGCATTTCTCTCCTGATTCTGACTTGAACTGGTGTTAGGTTTCATCGAATTATAGTTGCTGTGGTATTTCAAAGTTGCAGGAGGTATTTTTTTATGTCTTTTCATTAATTTTCATGAATCAAAATTGGGTACCTTATTTGATGCGTTATTTACAGTTGTATGAATTACATGTTATTATTGAATTTTAGTAAATTCATATTTTGATTGCTTCCTTGATTGAGATTATTTCATTTATCAGTGATATAATATGGGTCTTTATAAGATGTCTTTTTTGATTGAGTTAATTTAATATATTATTGCAGAAGATTATGATATTATAAGCTTTGTATTATAATATCATAGATAGAATTTGAAGTTGTAGGTTAGAATCCATTGAGTTTTAAGAATCCAAGGTACTTTGTTATTTTTGAAAGTTAAAATTGTATCCTTGGGAGTGATAGGGGAGTTTTTTGGAGTAATTTATTAGAATCTTATGCGATATATTGGTAAAAATGGTAAGGTACCCAATTAAAGACACTTGGGTAAGATTTACTATTTTTTCTACATAATTTAATTTGGAAGGAGGGATCGGGGGATTTGTTGGGCACAATGAGAGGGTCATTCCGGATAGGGAGAGTGTTGGGAATCTTTTTGTACTAGGCAATTCTAGAATTTTCAGGATGAAATGTACAAGCTTACTAAATTGGGCAAAAGGATGTGGGTACTAAAACCCTCTACATAGCCTTGTGTTCTTATGTTCCATGTGTAGAGAAAAATAGGCAACCATATATTTAGAAGTGAGAGTATAGACTTCAACATCAATTTTAGAGATATTCTAAGTGACACTCAATTTAGAGCCTAAGAGAAAGTCAAAAACAGTTGCAGACAACAACAGATCTATAGCCATATGTGAAGCTTGGAATATTCATCCTGAAATCATCCTCAAGCAATACAAAATGTGCTAACGGCAACCACCACCTATGGGCACATAGCAGATCAGTTCAGACGAGGAGGATAGGCGTGGATATGGAACATTTATTAAATAGTACAGGTGACTGTGTCCTTGCTAACTCTCGTATTAACAACCCTAAAAGCATCACTTACCATGAGCTTCCCCTTTACTAGTTACAGATGTACGGTTTGATGTTTTATGCACTCGAATTGTGAAGTATTATTCATTAATACAGTTTGTAGAGGAAATGGGGAAGCTGCCAGAACAATGGGTACCTGCCCATGATGGAAGTTTGTTGCATTACTCTTCTGGCATGCAAGCTGTGATGCTCACATTAGGAGTTTGAGATAGAGTTAGTATCTTTAGGTTTGGGAAATCAACAGGAGAAAAACATCATTATCATACTAATCAGAGTGTAGACCTTCATTTGCATGACTATGCGGCAGAGTATGCGTTCTATGTACTAAGATTTAGTGGAGAAACCAAGTTGCTGTTTGGGAAAAGTTTGTTTGATATTAGCAGAAGTATTATGACCAATAATATAGGCAGAATCATGGGTGGATACCTTTAGGTAACCTTTTTCTTTCTGGCGTTCCAGGTCCGTGTTTTTTCTTAGGTATGGGCAGATACTGGGGTAAAAAAATTTTTATCAACAAGCTAGTTGTTTTGACCCCGTAAAGCATATTAGGAAATGAGTTCCTTGACTAAAATGAAGGTCGTCTATAGTGGTATAGACAAACATGTAACTAGGCTTGATCTCGTTGCGGTTGTATCTTTGGTTTGATCTATGTTTGCAGTAGATTTATGCTTACGGTGGATCAATTCGGGTCATTTAAAAAGAGAATGTCTGCTTTTAAAAGGCTAGCTCTTGTCTATTAATGCAATATCCCCCTTCGAAAATAGAAGACACATGCCATTTTTTTAAGATAAATGAATTTGTCCAGGTCTCTAATCACGTTAGCTAGGGCGTCGAAAGCTCCTATCATAGATGTATAATGCAAGCATGCTACCTGCTTGTCTGCCTATCTCCAGATATTCTCACATTAGGGTAGGGAACGACGCTACAGATCGGCCTAGCTCTAGTTCTTTCGTCTTCAAATGATTGAACATTGCGTAATAAGGATAAAAAAAGCAGAGAGCATCCGTGTGCTCAATTTCCTTAATTAGCATAACATATAATGTTTTTAGGGTCATAGTATTTTCTTATATTTATTTTAAACAGTAAATTAAACCTGTGTATTATGATAGGAAGGTGTAACAAGATACTTAAGGATTACATGGAACATTTGAAAGATACTACTCCAAATGAATTTCATTTACAAAACTTCAAGAATGTTAATATCAGAGGTTAATATCCTTGAAAAAAAATTAATAGCCTGTCAAAGTACAGGCAATACCAAGTCATCTTCCCTCTAATAAAAGCTATCCTGTAGAAGATTGAAGAACATAAAATTACTACCTTGGCAACCGCTACCCCAAGCTATTTTTTTATGACGGCGAAGAGATCCTAAAGTTAATGTCTACGTAATATAGAGGAGTTTGAGCATAAGAGTTGAAGAAAACCAGTAAAGATCAATCTAGATCATATTCGACACTGCAGCTTCTGAAGGAAAATCTTCAAACGCAGTTTTCTTCCATGAAAGTTTTGATTTAACATGATGTAATAATGCCTTCAAACAGCCTAGTAACCTTTCTTTGATGATTCACTTCAAATCATTCTCCAATGGTAATCTCCTATCTAGTATCCTCTCCCTAGCATTACTTACCTGTTTCTACCAATTTGTAGAACCTGTTATTAAAAAAATAAAAATTGTTTGCAGAAAAGACCCAGTCAGTATCCTGATCCAGAGGCCTCTTCTTCCCTAGTGATAATAAAATCCTAACAAGACAGCTATAGGGACTCCACCAAGATAGTATGCACCAAGGTTGACATAAGTGCCTAGATGTTGCCACCTGTATCTTCTAGCAATACCTGAAAGGACTACTTGTAGGCTATCTGTGATAACTGAGATACAAATCAGAGGAGTCATTCTCATCAAATAATCAACGACATCCTTTTCATTGCTAAAAGCGTATCCTAATATATAACGGCAAGCAAAAAGTATTGTGCTTATTAAATTTATTTTTGAGAGTGCTAGCAACACTATGGTGTAGGCAGTTACACGAGCTGTTTGTGGTTTCCCAGCGCCTAATTCATTGGAAACCTGAGTAAAGAAGACTGAACCCTGTGACACCAGTGAGAGAAGTAGCAATAGTTGTACTGTACTGGAAAAAGAAAGTTCACCTTAAGTGCCCAACCATCATCATTGAGATAACTTGCATCAAATACTGAGATAACCCTAATGGGTCATAGTATATTAAACAATAATATATGCAGCAAAATAGTGAGATGCTTATAGTTACTAGTAGGTGTATATGAAACTCTATTCAACTTTGGATTGGTATAAAGGACTGGTTAGAAGTGCTTAATTAGATGATTTCTAATTTTGACATTTTGAAGAAAAACTTTTATTTATTTCTTCCAAACAGAGGGAAAAGTTACTATAATATTTATTTATGTTATTTCTTCACTATGTTTCTTTATGATATTTCTTCTACTTCAAGATTCTTACCTTATCCTTGACTTAAGATGTCATTAATTTGCTCAGACAAGGGTTGGAAGAAGGCTGAAAGTCTTTCTGTTGAATATATGTGCGGTGTTCATTCATTTATTGCATTCGCAAAAGTTAATCTAAAGTCTAACGAGTTTTCTTATCCTTGTGCTAAGTGTCAAAATAAGCATGGGCAAATTATGTCAACTTAAGTTTGTCATCATTTAGTTTCAAAAGGTATTGACCAATCATATACTAATTGCTATTTCCATAGAACCAACTAAAAACAATGCTGCCAACTTAGAGAATCATGGGACAACCTGTGATCATCCTCTTGATGTCCCTAAAAGGCTTGATTTGGTGGATCACGCATTTGGGTATGCCCAACCTGAAGATCTTCCAACATACATGGATGGAGATGATTTCCATGAAAATGTGGATGTTAATCAGCAAGGTGTTCAAGATTTTAGTAATTCACGTGATAATGAACAAAAAAAATTGAGGGAAGATACTCTGGATGTGAAGCAGAGCACACTACTTTGCCTGCTACCGTTGAGCTCATGAGTATGAAAACAACATATGGGTGGTCTGATAATAGCTTTACTGAAATGTTGAAAGTATTTAAAAAGTATCTCCCAATTGATAACACATTGCCCGAAAATGTATACACTTCTAAAAAATGGTTAATTCCTTGGGAATGAGTTTCAAATCGGTTCATGCGTGCCCAAACAAATGTATACTTTTCTGGATAGAGCACGAACATAAGGATAAGTGTCCTACTTGTGGTGTGAGTAGATGCAAAAAAAAAATCTAGATAAGAAGATAAGTCAAAAAGTACCAGAGAAGGTGTTAATATATTTTCCCTGACGCCAAGACTACAAAGACTTTATAGGTTGATCATTTCTTCTATTTGATTTTTTTTAAAACATCTTGCTGTCAAGTCTTATTAAGTTATGTCTATTTCTTAGTATCCCGTGGATTGCGGAGAATATGACATGGCATTCAAGATCGACTTCTCCAGACATAGTCATGAGTCATCCGATGGATTCTACGTATTGGAAACGAGTGGATGCTTTGTGGCCCAATTTTGCTGATGAATCGCGTAATTTTTTACTCGAACTCGCAATAGACGGCTTTAATCCATATGGTAATATGAACATCTCTTACAGTTGCTGGCAAGTTATGATTGTCCCTTACAACCTTCCACCTTCTTTATGCATGCGAAAGGAGTTTACGATGTTGTAGTTATTGATACCCAGAAAGTATGGTCCAGGTAAAAACATTGATGTGTATCTCCAACCATTAATCTCAGAGTTGAATGAATTATGGTCCACCGGCAAGATAACATATGACTCTCATAGCAAGTCTAGCTTTACAATGAAAGCAATTTTATTATGGTCTATACATGACTTTCCGGCATACGAATATCTTTTAGGTTGCCGAACTGGGGGAAAGTATGCTTGTCCTGTTTGTGGTGAAAATATAAATTCAAAAAGGCTTTAGCATGAGAAGAAGCATTCTTATATGGGCACTAGAAGAGTCTTACCCCTAAATCATTCTTTTAGAAAGCAGAAGTCGCAATTTAATGGGCTCCAGGGTAAAAGAAAGGCTCATCGGCATTTTACTGGATCTGAAGTGTTGAGTAAGGTAGAAAATATTCCGATAACATATGGAAAATAAATAAAGAAAGGGAACGAACCTGGGCTCGAAATAGGGAAGAAGAGGAAAAAACTTATGACCAATAAAGGAGAATCTATCGGGGATGACGAAGAATAATCAACCCGGGTTGATGAAGAAGAATCAACCAAGAAACCTATAACTTGGTCAAGGAGAACGATCATGTTTGACCTACCGTATTAGAAGGTAAAGTAAAAGTATATTTGACAAATTTTAGACCATTTGAATTTTCTAATTTTATATGTACATTTATTCAGGATCTTCCAGTGCGTCACAATCTAGATGTAATGCACGTCGAAAGAAATGTAGGGCAAATTCTTTTGGCAATACTCATGGACACGAAGGGCAAGACCAAAGATAGATTCCAAGCTCGTCAAAATCTAAAGTTAATGAAAATTAGAAAAAAATTATGGCCAGCTCAAAAAGGAAATAAAATTTTCTTGCCAAAAGCTCCCTTTACTCTTTCTCGAGTCGAGAAAAAACTAATTTGTGAATCGTTGAGTGAGCTAAAGGTTCCTATTGGATATAGCTCTAATTGGAAACATCATGTAAGCATGGAAGATCTGCAAATCAAAGGCTTAAAATCACATGACAATCATATATTAATGCAACATTTGCTACATGTATTGCTGATGTACGGATTTAAGAAACAAAAGCCATTGGTTGCTACAATTCGATAACTATCAATATTCTTTAAAGTAATATGCTCAAAGTTGGTTTACCGTGATGATCTTGCTATTGCCAAACAACGTGTTATTGAAGAACTATGTGTCTTTGAAAAGTATTTTCCACCTTCATTTTTTGTTCCTATGATATACCTTATTGAACATTTGGCAGAGGAGATACAAATTTGTGGACCTGTTAGATACCGCTGGATGTATCCTTTTGAAAGGTAAGAAAATATATGGAAAGCTTTTAATTTATATATTTTTTATATAGTTTTAGATATCATTAATAACGATTTCGATTTATTAGGATGATGAGAACGTATAAACTTTACGTAAAGAATCCTACACGCTCTGAGGCATGCATTGCAATGTGCTACATTACTGAGGAGGCAATTATGTATTGTATGGAGTAAATGCCTGATGGTAGGAAGGGAAGCCATAAATATGGGCGAGACCCATTCATGGATGATGACGATAAATGTTCTAGTGAATATCCTCTTGACAAAAAGGGCACAAATCATTTCCGTGATCCAGTGAAGTACGAGCAAGCACGTAGATAGGTTTTGGAATCTTATGATGACATTGATGAATTGAAAGAGTACGTATAATTTGGTGCACTTTTCATAACGATCATCATAAATATGACAACTTCTGGATTTTCCTTTTTTTATTTCATGGCATCTTTGCACATTTGTAGGAAGCATAATATTTATACCGAGGGTTGCACTTCAGGGGGTCAAAGGAGGAGGGGGACCATAACATCTGAAAAACCATTGCAGTTCATTCCATGGCTAAGGCGACAAGTATGACTTTGACTTGCATTTAGTATAAGATATGTTATTTTTTGTATTGATTTGATATTAATATATACATATATCTTTGTCAACATACCAGCTAGAAAATGAGACGTTAGAAAACGAGAAGGTGTCAGTCTTAAAGAGGTTAGCAGACGGTCCAGGCCATAATGCGATATCTTATAAAGCTTATCGAGCTAATGGTTTTGTATTTCATGCAAAAGGATCGAAAAGTAGCACGATAACACAGAATAGCGGCGTTACAATGAAGGCAATCATGACATTTATATCACGTAAAAGTGATCCCAATGGGGTGGAAGATGAAACTACGTACTATGAAGTGGTAAAAGAAATTTTAGAGCTTGAAAATTTTGACTTTCAGGAAACGGTATTCTATTGTGATTGGGTACGGATAAAAGACAAGGTTAACGGTTGTGTGCGAACTTGGAAAAACTCAAAAGAATTTCAAAAGAGGAGGATGAGCCATTTGTACTTGTATCTCAAGTATTTTATTGCAAAGATTTGATGAGGAGCGATTATTGGCATGTTGTCTTAGATTCCCCAAAGAAATTTACTCGAGATGTAGACTCGTACGAAGATCTATTAGTGTTTAAGGGTACAACACATGAAGGTTCATAATAAATTATGAGATAATTTCAAGACATGCATTCTCAATTTTTCTAATTCATGAAATTGTCATATAGTAATTTTGAATTTCAGTAGAATATTATCTCATACTGTGGTAAGGAAATTGGTTTTTTTAAGTGAAACTGTTTTTATCCAATTTTATAACTACTATTTTGTAGTGACATGGCTTAAATCGAGGGCAAAAAAGTGATTAGTTTTGATGAAAATGCGCAACCAATTGGAAAAAATGGTGCCAAGTTTGTCTCTAATATTAGTGGCTTGATGAGGACATACTGTCCTATTTTTTATGAGTTTTAGAGATTACTGCCTGACCATCACAAAGAAACAATTTGGAAAAAAGTGACGGTAAATTGTTGGCTTTATAATAAGAATTTCTCAGTATTTAATGTTTTAACAATATCAAATAATCTTATGACAGGATGAGTACGATGTCTCCACATACATGAAAGGGAAAGTTCTCGTAAGGGCTCAGCGGTTGTAGTGTGATCGCAATTCCAAATATCGGGAGTTTAATTATGACCCATATCCCAATAACGAGGTAAGAAGAACAAAATGTCCAAAAAGAGTTAGACCTAAAGATTGGGATAGATTTCTTGAGTTGCAAAGATAGCCCCGAGTAATAACTCGTTGAGAAAGGGGCAAGGCTGCAAGGAAGGCTATGAAGAGGCTACATACATCTGGTAGACATGGAATTGGAAGAACAGCTGAAAGATTGGTAATTATGCTAATATATATATTCTTAAGTAATATAGATATTTTTGTTTGTGTTTACACTTTTACTTGACTTTTACAGAGGAAGAAAAATCCTAAAGTACCAGTTTTTAGGACAAATGTGTACTTAGCTACACATACGAGAGTTGGCGGATCTTCTCTTACACCAGAGCTTGATGTTGAGCTGGTAATCATTAATATAACTACTTAATAAATTTCAAATTAATCATCAATATAAAATAAACTTAAGTCTTTTGGTTTTAATTTCATTTACAGGAGAAAATAAGAAACATTTGTATCGCTGAACCTAAGACAGTCAACTTAGATATAGACAATGATCCCGTTGTACAAGTTTGTGGTAAAGATATTAAGGGTCGTACACGATCATGTAGACTTAATGTTTCCCGAGAGGAAGTATTATCATCATGTCACCTCAGAGATCAACTACTTCAGGAGAAAACTGTGCGCTTGACTCTTAAGGAAGATTTGGTTCATGTCAAAGACAAACTTACAACAATGGACGAAAAGCTTTCAAGTTTGGTGACGGGAAGGCAAGCTACTTCTGGCCCTGCAACATTCAATGTAAGAATATATCCCCCTTAATAGATCCTCAAGACAATTGCAATTAGTTATTTTCATTCATTAATTTTTTTTATATTAAATGATATATGCATCTTAATCTAGCTTTTTTCTTTCTAAAATGAAAGACTACAGAGTCTCCTTCAAGCATGCATCCATATCACCGATTACTTTATCAGGCAAAGAACGCCCTTGCGACCTACTATCCTTCACTGGTAAGATCGTTGCAAGTAGGAGAGCTATAGGAGATTCACATTTTGTTGTGTACAATGTTATTATTGATGATGTGACATACAATCTAGACATTGATTCAGCAAATAGTGACCCTTCATTATCGTCACTCAACGATCTAGAATTGGGAACAACTATTGTTTGGGCAAAGATGTTGACACGCTTCTTTAATTAGATAGGTAGGTTGCAGTCAATTTGCAATCTTATATAAGAAATATTTATGTTATGCAAATTGATGTATATGCATTTTTTTCTTGCAGGTGGTAGTACTTGTTCTTCTCTTAAATTTGATCATAACAAGAACACTTTTTTCATATCTCATTTTGTTTACTCGCACAGACTTATGCTATGGTGATTTTGAGAATGGTTAAGTACATTCTAGATTTTATCTTGGTTTGGGTTTCTAATTTTAAGATTTAATTATGCTACTATTTTTTGGTATATGCATGTGTTATTAGAGCATGTACAGATATATGTTGAAGGAGCAGTGTGAATATATTGTGTTCTTTTTGGTCCTTATACTGTCTAAAAGATTCAAAAGGGTCTAATTGGAGCTTCAAGCATAAAGTAATCTTTAAAACTTGTTTTTTCCTAACACAGACCACTAATATGACTCATAATTTGTTTTGAGGTTACTATAGTAGAAAGGATATGAAGTTGCAATTATTTCTCTTATTGACTAATGGATTTCTTGGAGGTAATTTTTTTTTAACTTTGCCAATGGAACCCTATGGTTTCATTGCCGGTCCCAAGCATGGATAAAGGAGGAGGGAAAAGGAGAAGAATTTATGATGTTGGGGATAATGGAGACAAAAAGAAGAAAAAATTTATAATTGCTTCAACTATTATATACTGGTTAGTCAATCAATTCAATGATATTGATTAATTAAACTATATACTTTATTACTCTGGTAATTTTTTTTCTATGAAGTTTTTAATTTTTACACTTGGTTTAATGAATCCCTTTATGGCGTAGCAATTAAATAGTTGAATCTGTAGCTGACTTCTTGAAAAGGATTGCTTCAAGAAGGCTATTGTTATCTATGTTAAAAATGGTAGTAGTAATGTAATCTAATATCCTGAAGAAGGTGGACACTGTATGCCTGTTGTTGCTGGTACAGGTGATACCAATATTTGTGGAGGTATTATTCAGCTTTACTGCGAAGGTATCTTGGGAAGATGTATGGACATGAATGAAGAAGTTTGACAGTCTGCTCTAAAAGTTTGTGGCTATTCTATTGATCTACTACATATCTCTTCATGGATTGATTTTCATGATAATGCTTCTATATCTATACATGAGCCCCTTGCATAAGTTCTCCTTGCAATTATGTGTACTAAAATGCCTAATTAACATATGTTTCCATCTTATGCTGATTATATTTCCTCTTTTATCTGAGGTAGATTGTGGAACTTGTGTTGCATCAAGGTCTAGTACATCCAATAACTTGTGTTCCATATCTCATAGCACTTGAAACAGATGCGCAGGAGGTGAACTCAAAGTTGGCTCATCATTTGCTACTGAACATGAATGAGAAGTGAGTCATAAACCCCTTATTTATCATTCTAGGTAAACTTTTCCATTGTTTGCATGATAATAAGTACATAATGGTAGGCATCTTGATTTTTTTGAGAGTTGCTTGGGTGATGGACTTCAGATGTCATTTAATTTCATCCATTCTTTGGCGAATGCTTCTCTATAATACTCCAATCAAGGGAAGCCATCAAAAAATATGAAAGCAAAATCTGATGGCAATACTTTTGTTCATGCGAGGCTTGGTGTTTCTCGGATCTACAAGCTTATTCGGGGGAATCGTGTATCAAGAAACAAATTTTTATCTTCAATTGTACGCAAGTTTGATTCTCCAAGTTGTAACCAGTCAGTAATTCCTTTCTTGATGTAAGTGCTGTTGTTGATGATATCCTATGATTCTATTTTGCTGTTTTATGATAGCTTAAAGTTTCAATTCCTTCTTTTAGGTACTGCACTGAGATCTTAGCTTCACTTCCATTCACAGCACCTGATGAGCCTCTTTACTTGATCTATACCATAAACCATGCCTTACAAGTTAGATCTGGATCCCTTGAGGCAACTATGAAAGTCTTAAGTTCCCGTTCCATACAAGAAGATAAGCATGCAATTTCAAACGAGAATGGGGTACTTCAACATGATTCTTCGGTACTTCAACAAGAACCATATTCATCTGCACATTCCGTCTCCATCCATATCAAAGAAGAGGATGCAATTCTGTGTTCTCCAACCTTGGGTATTTCTTGTGGTATCTTAAAAGACAATCTGCAAAGTAACCAGGTACAGTAAGATCAAAAGTGCTGCCTTATCTACTCAGTAATCATAAATTATTTGTTTTTTAGACAATAGGTTTCTTCTTTATACCATGTTATATGTGGTTAAACTTCTAGAGCTTTTCTCTGATTTACTATTGCTTGGGTATCTCGTCGCACTTACTTCATAGATCTAGAGAGGAATGAAATAGAAATGGACCATACCTATGATCATCAAGAGGTACCATTTTGCTAATCCTTTAAACATTTTTTTCCCAATAGAAGGTTTAAATGTGACAAAATTTCATTGTCTACGTAGGCTGATTGTCAAGCAGCTATAGCTTTGCAGCTCCTCCTCAAGTTAAAGAGACACTTGAAGATTGTTTTTGGTCTAAGTGACGCCAGATGCCAGGTAACACTGAATCCTTTTTTATTATCTTAACCCTGATTATGTTCAATACTAAATCAAATTTTTCTTAAATATAACATCGTAAAAAACTGACTTAACTGTGCCATCTGCTTCATTTTCTTTACAGGAATTTTCGCCAAATGATCCCCTAAAACTGGGAGAGGCTCTGTCTAGAGAAAACATTCCTTTTGACATTAGTGGAACACATATCAGTTTGCCTACTTCTCATAAAGAAATAATTGAAAGATACCAAGTAACACAACTATATATTATGTACCCTTTTCAGCTTTCTTGTATTTTATCCATTATATGCATGTTTCAAAAACTTGGATCATATCGGACTGGAACTCTCGAACCAACTCGGGACCGGCCTCGTCTGAACCGATTTTGGGTGATTTTTTGAAAAAAAAACTTTGGATTGTTTTTGATTGTTGAAACTCGAACCAATTCGTCTGAGTTTTCGCAAGTCAATTTGGATCGTGCTAATATTCTCTAATAGTGTTTATATTCCTAATTTACAATAAATATTTGGCAGGGATCAGTTTGATAGGAGTGACTTGCCAAGAATGCAGCACTAACCTTTTTTGGGGTCCTACTCTGCATGGTTTTTGAAGCTCCTCTTGCAATTTTAGGTTTTATTTTCAGTTCCTTTGTACTTATTTATGAGAGTATCGGTTCTGCCATAAGATGGATCAGTACATTCCTTAAAGGCTCAATACTTTTGTTTAATGGATATTAAAACCCTTCTTTAGGGATATTAATTCTTATACATTCATGAACCAGTATTAAACACTATTGTATCTTTTCATTTAAATAATGAATATGATAATGTAGCTCTTTTTTATCATTTTACTCATGGAATATTTCTTCTGGTTAAGCAGACCCCATCAGATTCTCAATTTGTGAAGGTCACATCATGAGCTTCCATGTCAAATTTGTTCATAAGGTACGTATCTATTATGTTTCAATTGTTGCAAGAAGAATTCTTTAAAAAAAATCTACTGCACGATATGCTAATTTCTGACATGTTTAATCTTTTCTTGGTTTGGCTTACATGTTTCAGCTTGCATATGCTAATCTCTTGAACTCTAAAGTTAGTCTTTATTCTTCTGCTCCAAATTGTAAATTCCACTTCTGATAGTATTTGTTTCTTTTTGCTTTCATGTCTATTTTAGGATAAAAAAATACTAATACTTAATTCATTGATTTTGCTTTTATAAAACAACACCAGTCTCCAATACTATCCATGAACATGATTAGTTGACCAAACTTAACATTTATGCCCCTCCTTGCTAAATTTCATTGAAATCAATTGTTTTTTACATTATTCACATTTTATGTTTGTGATTCCTCATATTTTGTTTGTACTGATCTCAGGTTCTCTATTGATAGCGAGGGTGATTGATGGCGAGGGTGATATGATATGCCAAGATTTCTAAGGCATTTCAAAGTTTGGGCATGCAAATACAAAATATCTCTATTTTCCATGATAAACAAGCTCTTCGAAGAAGACTTAGCCTTCGAGATTGTGGTTATGGATGGATAAAGTTATTTTATTACTAATTCCAATCTTATGTATTGTTAACAATTTGTAGAATCCTGATAGCTAATATTTTTTGAAGAATGATATTTAATAATTTTTTGTGAATGAAATTTTTTATTTCAGTATAATATTGCATTTTTGTAATGAATCGAAATAGAAAAAAAAATTGAAATTATTTATGATATTTACGACGGCTTCAGATGTCGTTTCTCTATCTTAATATTAGCTACAAAAGTGACAAGTTCACTTAGTCATATTTTGGTGACTATTGTGGCTGACGCTGTTAGATAATCGAGGGTGTACTCCGTCGCTAATTGTTCAAGTAACATGGTTTTGGAGGGGATAAAACTACAGTATACTATAGTCGTATTTTTGCGACGGACTGGTTTAGTCGATAATGCTTTGTTTGATTAGGGAAAAAACGATGGTTTGTGTTGTCGCAATTTAGCGACGGGTGTGAGTAGTCGTATTGCCCTTAAAAAACGATGGCAAATAGCGATGCAAAAAAATGCGGCTAACATTTGACAACGGGTAAAGCGACGGCAATTACCCTCGTTTTTAAGTAAAAATGACGGACAATTGCCCTCATTTTTTAACCTTTTGTTGTAGTGTTTGGAATGCGTGAGTCTGATATGGAGCTAGTTCGAACTAGAAATAGCTCAAATTGGGTTAGATCGAGGGATAGGCCCTTACACATACAATGACCAAGAACAAATGATAACATATTAAAGCGCAACTGACAATACAAGTAAAAGAACATAAATAATTGGGGTCGAACAATTGATAAAATTTGAAAGTACAAATGGCAGTATAATTTCAAGATAATGAATAAAAGTTGAAGCTTACCTCATTCAAGAGTTGACTTCGTGTAGCCTAAAGCCTCTGCAATGTCTCTCCTGCAAATATTTACATCATAATTTATCTTCAAAAAGCGCCTCATATGGAATTAGGATAGATAACGCGTATCTTGAAGCAAAAAATATGGGTGATACTTCTTCACACTCAAACCCAGAATAAGAGATACATCCAGCAACCTAAACTCGCATACTTGATTCTAAAACTTGAAATTGATATCCCCAATATGACAGTTGAAGATCTTTCTACAAAAATTAGTCAAAGTTCATATAGGGGATATGTTGATTAGGGTAAAGAAACAACTAGACTTCATTTGTTTTTTCTCCGTAAGACTTAACTTATAAAAAATAACTTCCCAGATGAATAGGATTGCATCTTGTAGTGACGGTATCATTTCCCTTCTTCTTAGACATTTTCGTAGCAATTTTCTTCTTAAACATTTTCCTACATCGGTTGTAAACAAAAACAGATGAGTAAAAGAACCAATGACAATTAGAGAAACGGTAAATGACAATGACTGAGATGTAAACAGAATAACATTATCAAACAAATGACAAACTTACTTCATTTCTAAGCAAGAGATACGAAACGAAAAACCAAAAATAAATTGATGACTGCATAAAACACAATGAATCTATTTATAGAGGATTGCAAGTGTATTGGGAAGGGAAGCGACTGTTCATTTTTCGAGTATGTTGGGAAGGGAAGGGCTGGTTGAATTCTCTCGGTGAAAGAAGAATGAAATTTTTTCAAACAACACACCTGGTTTAAGTTCAATTTTTGAGGTTGTTATGATTAAAAACGTAGTATCTCGAGATGAATGGACGACAGTTGCCAGACAATTAAAATTTTATCTAATACATATTTCGAAAAGATTGAACGACAATTGCCAAACTATTAAAATTTATGCAGTGGATATCTCGAAAATAATGAACGACTGTTCAAAATATTTAAATTTTGTATCCCGAAGTTTTAAACGGCTGAGATAGCCTTAAATATAAATTTATAATTAATTTGACAAGAGTACTGATAACTGACGCATGCTGGTTTCTTATGTAAATAAGGGTGTTAGTAGGGGGCAATAAGGGAAAATCATTTCACTTAGTCATTTATGCAAAGTGGTAAAGACTATTATCTTCTCGGATATAGTGTGCAATTATTTGGTAAATTTTCGGAATATTTATACTAAAAAATTATATAATTACATTTTACCGAAGTTAATCGTGTATTAAATTGAATAGGGAGTTAATTTTATTCATCGTTTTCAACAAATAAAATTGCAATTTAAACAAGTAACATATATAATTTCCTTATTGCTCTTTTTTACTAATTTTCTTTCTTATTTTTGTAATTCTATTATTTGCTGAACATAAAACTGAAATATAATTTGCAAAAAATTAAATCTTTTTGCTTTGGAGCAAGTGATATAAGAAAAATGGGGTACCTAAAATGAAAAATCTTAATAACAATTACTTATATTTAACCTCTTTAGTTTGAGATAATGTCAATGACTGTCATTCTAGCAACATGTACAAAAATACGTACTGGAAAGAGAATAATACTTTACTAGTATTGGTACAGTTTTGAAGTCATAATGAGGTATTTAAAATGAAGTTGCCAACATGGGCTTAATTAGTTGGTAGGGCTAGTGTTTTTTTTTTGTTATTGTTGTTGTTGTTTTGGTAGTAAAGAGGATAAATTTATACTCTTTCGAAAATTATATTGCCATATGGCATAACTTACAGGAGCGTAAGTTTATTGTTTCACCCAAGTCCCAACCCGTTAGAATTCAGTGATTAGACTCCTTGTCTAAATTGTGCCACATCGCATATGTCGTTCCAAAAGAGGTAGAGATTGATTCTCTCCACCACAAGCGAGGTGTTCTGGCAAGACTTTCTCCAATAAAAACAAATTCAAATAAATGCCATAACCGAAACATAACGTTTGTCTTGTGAATGTACATAGACGTTTTTTTATGTTTTTTCTTTTTCATTTACCACAATTTTCTTACCTTAGCAACATAAGTCGTCCGTTACATGTTTAATTCCGTTATGAATGACGAACGCCACCGTACCGGCCTTTCAAACCCTGGAGAAAAAAAAATGAACACACATTAGAGCATGGGCAGCAGGATAGGTATCACTATATTAGCGATCCAAATCTTGAAAAAATCACTTTTCCAGGCTAGTTATGGCTCAAATTACGCCAAGTTCAAGAAAGTCAGTGGCTATCTGTGGCGAGCCCGTCCAGTCAGAGAAATTATTAAAAAAAAAAATATTATTAAAAAATTGGTTGATTTTTTTTAAGCTTTAACTGAGCCAATTGAATTGGCGCAGTGTATATATTTTTATTTTTTTAAAAATATATTTTTAATATTTTATTATTAAAAAAATATATTTAAAATTTTTGGGCGGCAATTGAATTTTTTAAAAAAATTTATTAAAAAATATTAAAAACTGACATCCATCCCCACCATCCCTACCCTGAAAAAAAAAAAAAAAAAAAAAAACTATAGCTACATATTATATTTTCCCTGAATTTATGCCTAGGTGACTCGCTAAGTTAGCGAGGCTCTTGTCCATACTCTTAGAAAACCCTACTCTAGGGTCATGGTCTCCCGATAGGGTAGTCCAAATATAAGGCATCTCACACAGAGAGGATATTAAATATCTCAATAACTGTACCCACAATTAGAGCTAGTTTTTCTGACAGGTTTCACTCACCACCTCTGTCACTTTACTTTAATCTTCTTCTATTTCTTTCCCTCCTTCCTTGCTCTGCACATACGTATTGATAATTTTGATATGTGTATGTGTGTGTGTGACCACTGACCACTCATTCACCTTAGAGGAGAAGCCATGCCTAACATCATTGTGATTTGTGAAACCCAACCTCTCATCTACCTGTCCTTTGTCCTTTAATCCAAAAAAATTAAAAGAAAAAAGATTTAAAAGTAAATATTTTACTCTATAAAGGGTAAAATAGGGAACAACACCATTGGAGTGTTTTTATTTCTTTCTCTGTGAGTGAAGAACACTGAGCCAAAACAAAACCCTGAAATAGAGGAAGCTCTGAAGTAGCGTTTAAATGTCTTCTTCTACTCACTGTTTCTCTCTCTACATTCAAGTCTGAACCTTGTTTTCAGCTCTCTCTCTCTCTCTGGGTTTTCTCTCCTTTGTTTCAGACTTTAAGCTGGTTTTGTTCTTAAAGATCTCTCATTTCTCTCAGTTTCTGGGAAAAATATTGTTGGGGTTGTAGCAAAATGAGTAAAGAAGAGTTTTTGAAGATCAGGGTAACAACTCCTTTAGTTTTTTAATAACCCCTTCAATGGGTTTTGCTTGGTTTGGACTAAATGTTTTTTTCTCTGTTTCAAAATTGGTTTTTTATGTTTGCTATTTATTTTTATTTTTTGCAGGTTTGTGTGCTTAAAGTTAACATTCACTGTGAAGGATGTAAGCAGAAGGTGAAGAAAATACTGCAGAAGATTGATGGTATGTTTTAAATTTTGTTAATTTTCAGATTTACCATTTATTAGTAGCTGGTAAATCTAGTTGTAGTCTTGTAGAACTTGAATTTTTAATTTTTTTTGGTTTGGGGTTGTTTATGTTGAGAAATTGTAGATTTTGTTTTGTGGGGTTTTGTTGATGTTTGATGTAGGGGTTTATACAACTACTATAGATTCAGACCTTGGGAAGGTGACAGTTTCAGGCAATGTAGATCCAGATACACTCATTAAGAAGCTTGTGAAAAAAGGTAAGCATGCAGAGCTCTGGGGAGCTCAGAAGCCCTCTAACAACAACAACAACCCCAATCAATTGAAGAACATGCAGATTGATAATGGTGGGAAAGGAGGGGGTAAGGATAACAAGGCTCAGAAGGGTGGTAGTGGTGGTGGAGGTGGGAAAGAGCAACCAAAGGGTATCCAGCAACCAAAGGGTATCCAGCAACCCCCTCAAAACATTCAACAACAATTGCAGCAGATGCAACAGATGCAGCAGATGCAGCAGATGAAGGGGTTTAATGGGATGAAGATGCCCCAATTGAAGGACTTGAAGGGTATGATACCTTCCAAGGACCAAAAATCTGTCAAATTTAGCTGTCCTGAGGATGATGATGAGTTTGATGATGATGATTATGATGATGATGAGTTTGATGATGATGATTACGATGACGATGAGTTTGATGATGAGGATTGTGATGACCCACATCGCCCTCCTCAGAAGATGAAACCTATGATGGCTCAGGATAAGAAGGTTGGTGGAGGTGGTGGTGGGGATGGCAAAAAAGGTGGGGGTGGTGGTGTTGTTGGAGATTTGGCTGCGCAATTGAAGGCCATGGGCGCTGCTGTGAACGGGCACATTGATCCGAAAAATGGGAATGCCAACGGAGGAAAGAAAGGTGGTGGGAACAATAATGGTGGGAATCAAAATCAAGGTGGTGGTGCTGCTGCTGCTGCTATTAAAAATGGAGGCAAAAATGGTGGGGGTGGTGGTGGATATCCACAAGATGTCAAAATTGGTGGTGGTGGTGGGGGTAACAATAATTTCCCCAATAATGCTGTTCCTGCAAGTGGTGGAGCTGGAAATGTTGCCAATAATGGAGGCAAGAAGGGAGGAGGTGGGGGGAAGAATGATGCAGCTAATGTGATGAGCAGCATGATGCATCATGGGATGCCTAATCTTAATGTCACGCATGGCCACGGTCAAGTTGGTGGTGGAAATGGGGGTCAGATTGGAAACTACCCCATGGGACACTATCCGGCAGTTCAAGGTCTCCCGGCTTCCACAGCTGTTGGAGGAGGAGGAGGCGGTGGGTACTACCATGGGGCAGGGCCAGAGTGCCAAGCTGCAAATCCATACCAGCAACAACAGCAACAGCAGTACCAACAACAACAATATTTACAGGCGATGATGAATCAACAACGCGGTGCAAATGGGAACGAACGTTTCCACCCTATGATGTACGCAAGGCCACCGCCTGCTGTCACTTATATGCCTCCGCCCCAGCCCATCCAACACACCAATGACCACTACGCTCATTACTTCAGCGATGAGAATGCCACTAGTTGCAATATCATGTGAATCAATGCTTCTTGCATTGCAGCACATCAAAGAGAGTGACTCTGAGGTGCAACTCTTAATTGATACCAATAGCACTACAGATAAACTCTTCACCCTTTTACCTTAGGTTTACTTTTTCAACTTTCGATAAAATAGGCAGTCCTCTCTGTTCTTCAATGTCTGCAGTTAATCTAAAAGTTGCACCTTAGCAATCAGGACTTCCCTTAGTCTCTTGGTTACGACATTGACATTGCTCAAACAATGAGGGGATAGGCTTTAGTGATGCTGCTTCTTCAGCTTTGACCAAGGTTGGATTAAAGAGATCGCGTTGCAGATTACAGCTGAAATTGGTTGTTGTCTTCTCTTTTTCTTGTTCCTGATCAAGTTGAAGTTAGGATTTTAATTATTAGTATGATATACATTTTATAAGAAATATTTATGCATGAGTATTACCTGTTTTAAGTTTATGGTGAGGTTAAGACAAGGAAGAGGGAGGTTAGAACATGGGATGAAGCTTGTTATCAGGTGTGTTGATATATATTTATAAAGTTGAATGAAATAATAGCCCTCAGGTGGCGGCAAATTCCAGTGTTTCTCTCTATTTTTCTTCTACTTTGGCCAAGTTATTTCTGTTTGAAGTTTTTTTATTACATTGTTAATCATATGTTTTGATTGGCATCAGAATGTTGATTTCTCTATCAAGCCATACTGTTGTTAGTAGTAGTTAGAGAGAAAATGAGGTTAAATTGTGGTTGTTTTTATCTAGTCGCTCAAATGAGAATTAGAGATAAGCTTTGTATTGATCATTGAAACGAGGTTTAACTTCAGTCGTCTCGGCTTTCTTTGATCTAGTTGCTAATATGCGAATTAGAGATAACCTTTTTAATGATCGCGAGTTGATAATAAAATTTTGGGAACATCATAATCATGATAGACCAAGGCAAGTGAAAATGACACTAAAACATTAATCATGTGATTCAGTTTCGCAAGATCCATTATTGTTTGGTAAACAGTTCACTCACACTTTTGAGTGTGTTACAATGCAGTGATATTCTACATTTTCTCCCTTTTCCGCTTAAAAGACGAAAAATGTCTTAACAAATTTCGTTTTCTCAATGATGACAACGTAAGTTATATTTTCCCTTTGTCGTTTTCTTGGCACACGCTTAAAGTTCAGCGTCGCATGCCCAACTGATAAGACTACGCCGTTTCTCCCTACCAAAGACGGTCAATACTGCGTTTTTTCTTTTTTCTTTTTTTTTGAAAAGTAAACTGGGGTTAAGCTTACTTAGTGTTTTATGAAATGTAAATAAATACAAAATATAGACGAGGGATGGCCTAACAAGAGGTCATTAAACATCCTCGTCTTCCCTTGCCGTGTCTCCATTATATTTTTTTTCTATAAATTCAACAAATCATAGAACCCACACTCCGAAAGCG
The DNA here is from genome assembly GCA_014058105.1 of Kingdonia uniflora. NCBI lineage: Eukaryota > Viridiplantae > Streptophyta > Magnoliopsida > Ranunculales > Circaeasteraceae > Kingdonia > Kingdonia uniflora. The sequence goes on along the minus strand of JACGCM010002082.1, from coordinate 2,477,799 downwards.
GCCTCTTCGTCCACACCATAGGAGAAAAATGTTCTTAACTCTATCCCTTCTCCTTTCAGTTATATTTTACAACCACCATTGGAGATGAACAATGGAAGGAGATCCAAAAAGCAATTAGTGTTGGTTTGGCATGTGTTGAGGTTAGGTTTTAGGTTTGATGTGACTGAGGCACTGAGCCCATCCCTACATGTTTATGTCGTATTATTATTTATGAGTGTGTTAGGTAATAAGTCTGAGCCCACCACCACTTCACCCATCAATTAATACTTGTAGTACGACCTTGGGTCCATCCATTATGGCTTCCTCACTAAGCTCTAAAGAGAAATACTATTGTGCATCTACAGCACTAACTTGGATTTATCTGCTTTATTTAACCAGCAATGATATCCCCAGGATAATGTTTTTCACAGCGCAGCAAAAAAAAATTATTTAGTGAATATAGCGAGTATTATTTAGTATTTAAAGAGTATGATGTAATCTTCTATATTATAAATCTCAACGATTGTCATACGTAGCGTGTCAAAACTGACTTGGACAAAATGATGTGGCAAAAAAATGAGTCTCTTTAAACTTATTGAAGAGTGCATTTACTATTTAGGTCAAAAGTGATTGTAATCTTCTATATTATAAATCTCAACGATTGTCCTACGTGGCGTGTCAAAACTGACTTGGACAAAATGATGTGGCAAAAAAATGAGTCTCTTTAAACTTATTGAAGAGTGCATTTACTATTTAGGTCAAAAGTGATTGAAAAAGCCATTTCTTCTTCCAACTCCCAAAGACTCATTAATGCTTTGGTAAAGTATATTAATGCATTTAAATCTTCATAAACACCAGGATCATATCCATGATTTATTTTTTTTACACCCATAAATAATTAATTGCCCATCTATAAAAAAAACATGAAGCTCTTTGCATGGAAACTTCCATTTGCATGATCAGGTTCCCTCTATCTTTTTTTTTTCTTTCTCTCTCTCTCTCACACACGCATACACACAATCTCATTGATGCAAATCAAATTTGTAACAAAAATGACTCATTAATGTCTTGGTAAAGTATGTTAATGCATTTAAATCTTCATAAACATCATGATCATATCGATGATTTATCTTCTTTACACTAAAAATGAAACTCCTGAAACGTACTCATTATTTTTAAACCCATAAATAATTAATTGCCAATCTATAAAAAATCATGAAGCTCTTGCATGGAAATTTCCATTTGCATGATCAGGTTCCCTTTCTCTATCTCTCTCACAGACATACGCACACACACAATCTCATTGATGCAAATCAAATTTGTAACAAAAATATTGTTATTTCTTAGTTTCTATTGGAAAATTTGATGTGTTTAATGATCATATATGTTTTTCTATTCTTTTTCGTTTCACCCTTCTAAGATTAGTGGGATTTGCTAGCTATTCAATTCCATATATGTTATTTTATTTGGCTGATATATTTTTACCTCAATAACTCCCATTTTCTTATATTTTTCCAAAAATATATTAGCTTTCCTTTGCACCTAGGTTATATATTTTGTCTCAGATGGTTCTTTTTTGGGGGTCTTATGCTGATTTTGCTATTTGACATCCATCTTTAAAATTGCTTCAGAACGTGTCCTGTGCAATGTACTAACATATTCCCATTCGAATTGTACCTAGATGAGTTAATTGAGTTTGGTGTTTATTGCTTACTCTTCCTGGATGCGGAAAAAGGTATAAATGGGTCACCGTTTTTTTATGGATCTCTTTAACATAGTTAGATAAACGGGAAAGAGTGTTTGACCCCAGGTGATCATATAAAAGTTACGTAATGGGTGGACACTCGAAGAACATCCGGAGCAATGTTGAAGCTACTTTTTCAGTGCTAAACAAATCAGGTGAAAACCAAATAGAGTGGATTACATCATAAAATCGGGGAGACTTCAAAGAATTCAATCGAAGTGTGAACGAGCTAAGTGATGCGAAATAAGCAAATTGATATTGGCTTATAACACAAGATCACAGGAATTAGGTAGTTATAAGAGCACAAGCTGTTCAGTTCATTGTTCCTAAATTATAATATCTTTGTATGACTTTTATTTATGAATGTAATGTGTATTACTTACTAATAAATATTCTCACAAAATATAAATTTTAACATCATCAATCAAATCTGTCATTTCTTTAGCTGAAACATTCACATGAAACTGCATGCAAATGCACATGTCAAAATCCAATTAATCAACAAGAAGTCGATAACTGAGATTGAAGCATCTGCAAAAACTAAATCCATTATTAGCATTACATTTGTATATTGGTCATAGTTATGAAAACTCTATTTATATTTTCCTTTTATATGTCATGACTCGTGGCGCCTATCTACTCATGCATCATATGTTGTCGTTCATTTTCAAGTGCAAATATTACTTTCAGAACATTATTAGCACTAAAAAACCATTAACAATCGTGTGTAGATCACGTAAAGTACTGAAAATTTATTGTGGTGATAAAGCGTGATAGCTTAGTCTTTATAAGAAATGCATGGATATACTTCGTTAGGTATACTCGGTTTCTGTAACTTTAAGCCTTGGGGTTTAATTTATTTATTGCACTACAACTATAGGTCATATATTAATAGATTGATTCTTAGCATTCCTCATAAGACTAAATCAAGGTGTTTAATGGATTGTAAATACCCACAGTATTGTCCCAGCCCAACCCGAGTCTGCCATAAAGTGCCCGGAGCATAGCGGAATAAGGGACCTTGCGGCGTACACGCGCGTGCGGTTGTCGTGTACCAGCCATCTTCACGGGCGTGGCGCGCCAATGGCATACAACCCACGGATGCTAGAGCGACATCCGAACAATCTTGGATATTCGTGAGGGGTCATCGAATATGTATTCGGTATAGGCAACAACGTTGAAGTTTCCCTCAATAATCCTTACAGCGTAATCTCTTGTGATGCGCACGAGGTACGGAAAGCATACCTATTCTGTAGCGGATCAGGGTAGCTCAATATGCTGGTTTCCAGATAAGGGACTCATATGTTAAGGGGCGACGAGCCTGGACTAATTATATTGTACATTTGTAAGGGTCGGTGCATCTCGGATAGCCCGTGGGGCATAACGGCACCATATAAAGCCCTCTTTGGAAAACTGGCCCGCATTGCGAGATAATGTCCCCTGGCCTTCCCTAGGCCTAGGAGAACTCATGACTATCCCTTGTAGATAGCCCATGAGCGGGGGTCCTTGATGACCAAGCATTAATGCTCTTTTAGTCATGGGGAGGATTGGACCAAGGTTCCTCCTTAATATAGCTACTAAGTAAATAGTCAAATTCCAAAAGGAAACGTTAAAACATGAGACGAAGCGTACTGGCCATTTTCGCCCTTTAACCAAATTCGATTTCGACAAAACTTGGCGTGCAACTATATTAGGATATAGAAAACATATATACTCGGACAGAACTTAAAACGCTCTGGTGGATTTGGTTGGCGTTCGGTAGGTCGTCACACCCTCTCGCACTTAAAATAATCTCGACGTCCTTGTCGAGAACCTTCTTCAACACGGCTCTGCAAGGATTCAATCTTCAGCATCTTCAAGAAACCAACAACTCTCCCGCACTTAGTTCAGAGTACTATATCTTCTTCTGCACTAGCGGATATTGAGCCCAACTGCTAGTCTCGATGTTGACAACTGTGTCTTCAGAACTGAATCTTAACTTCACCCTTTCCAACGAAAGTGCGTGGTGACTGGACCTTCATACAACTCTGGAGTCTGCCTTCTTGTCTGGATATTGTCTCGTGGTCTCAAGCCTTCTGAAAAATGTATGAGCGGTGCGCTTTAGCAATCCGCCCTCTGAAATGCGTTGTATCCTACTGCAAGCGCCTTCTCCCCTGACACAATGTAGAATGTCGCTCTACTCGACAAACCAAGGGCGTCTCCTCCGGACAGCCCGACGAGGATATCTGCAATCCCGTCCAAAAGTGTTCTCACTTCCGAGTTACACAATGCCTTAGTTGCACGAGAGTTCAATCTTCTGTGAATCTCGGCTTCAAACTTCACTCTTCATCTGCGAGTGGTAAGGAGCAAGTCTTCTAAAGCCAAGGGGTAAACTCTCCCCAACTGCACGGAATACCTGCCACGCACTGAAACTGCCTGACTGCCCTTCAATTAACTCTGTAAAGGTCTTCAAACCATGTCCACCCTTCTTACGGAATATCGGGGACACAACATCAAGATGCGGCACTCTAGTCTTACCAGTATAGAACCGAACTGGTACTCATTGTTCACTTGGGCGAAGGAGGGTAGCTCCTAGAAGGTAGCATACTCTCAACAAGGCGCGGACACTCTTGTCCTACCGCCAACATAACCACAAGGCAGCCTATTAAGGCGTGGGTACTCTGATCCCTACCGCCAGCTAACCATCGAAGTCCGCCATAAAGGTGTCCTGTGTGAACTTGTAAAACCCATAAGACATCTATCTGTGCAGCCACGTTTTGCTCTACCACTTCGTAGTAGGCTATCATCTAACCAATGTAACGCTAGATGGCATCTACACCTAACTTGGCTGCAGGAAGGGTGATCGCTACTCCGGCGTCACCAAGGTCTCTCAACTTCGGAGGACTCTAATCTGCCTCACTCTCCAAGGAGGACTTCTCAATGCCTCTTCTCTGACGAGGACTTAACACTGGCATCTGTACTTGCCAAACTTCGGTGGTAATGACCCTTGCTGGAACCTGCGTACATCTGTGTCACAACTTACAGCTCTTTCCATACTGAATAAGCTTGACGTCCACGTCGAGAACAAAGTTGTGACATATAACTGATGGACTGCTGAAGCGTTTTTCCATCTCTTCATCCCTACTCGAACCTGAGTACTTGGGGAACTTGAGTACAAGATACTGTCACTGCACCTGTCGCCCTGAGCTGGTTGGCTTGCCATGTCCAACTGCTATCAAACTCGCGGAGACCAACCTTCATACTGTCGCAATCATCTTTAAACTGAAGCGTAGCCATTCTCTATCTCTTGAACTAGCTTCTGTAAACGCAGCCAACTCTGAACGGTCACTGGGATGTGGTCTTCTAAAGACACTCCATCAATACAAACAAAGAACGGGGCGCGGGAACTCTATCCCTACCGCCAGCCACCAAGTGATAAGGAATTGGGAAACTGACATCCAATTCCGCTCAGGATCTTTCATCCTAGAGCCTTCTTCCATCTGAGATCATGTCTGAGGTAACCCGCACAACTGACTGTAGCTCAACTTTGTTCTGCGACAACCACGTAACTTACTATCCTTCGGAAACGTGAGTCTTCATCCATCTGTGAGCTTAAGATGACCCAGAACCATCTTGTGGAACAACATGGATCAACTCGGCTAGAGCACTCGAACGCCGACAAACCTGAAACTCACTACGGAGCCGGAGAACAAACATCACTCGGCAACTTGCCTTCTATGAGTGATCAAAGCAGTGTCCTGTGTAACTGGGGACCAACTGCAGACAAACGACAACCCAACTTGGGGATCACAGTTCATATCGCGTAACAACGAGAAACTCTGCCCTCGACGTCTACCTGACGATATCACTGTGTGCAAACTTGGGACCCAAACGATGCCTTCATCTGTTACTTTACGCCGCTTCAACATCGGCTCATGACATTCACCTCCAGAACGTCTCTGTGTCCCACTCAGGACAATCAAAACGAGTATCTCTCAGGATTCTTCTTCAATCTTCTGTAGACACTAAGGAATTCCAACCAAACCAAGCTTCCCGGCTTCCACACGAAAGCACTCGACAACTGACACTGACCATATCGATCTCTGATGAGGGACATCGTCCTTGATCACAACTGTTACTAAACTTTGTAGTGCGTAGGCGGACCGAATTCTTCTTCAATCTTCTGTAGACACTAAGGAATTCCAACCAAACCAAGCTTCCCGGCTTCCACAGGAAAGCACTCGACAACTGACACTGACCATATCGATCTCTGATGAGGGACATCGTCCTTGATCACAACTGTTACTAAACTTTGTAGTGCGTAGGCGGACCGAATGCAATAACAACCTGTTAGATCGCCCTATTACTATTTTTCATAGAGCATCTGCTACACTGACCAGCCTTCTAGAGACAACCAACGATATAGATTATCGCGTCCAACTCAAATATCAATCCTTCCTCTTAGCGTCATTGTCCAAAGCACACTTAACTTGAGAAATCTCGCGCTCGGATATGGAGCCTTTCTCCCGTGTCCAATATCAACTAACATGTAGGCAACTCGCTCTACAAGCGTTCACAAAGGTGCTTGGATCATCTGTACGGAGCAACTATGGCTCTGGGGATAACAATTACCAAATAGGTATCCCATACTACCAACTCGGGAATTATTACTCTAATCTGCTCTAACAGATGTAGGCACAATCCATCTACGCTCTGACAAACAAGCGCCCAACAAGCCTTGCTCGGATAAGCCTAGACCAAACTAGTCTAGCTCTGATGACGTAGGCACAATCCATCTACGCTTTACCAACTCAAGAGCTAAGCTTTAACAAGTTATTCTCGCTTTGATACCATCTGTCCCGGCCCAACCCGGGTCTACCATAAAGTGCCCGGAGCACAACGGAATAAGGGACCGTGCGACATACACGCGTGTGCGGTCGTCGTGTACCAGCCATCTTCACGGGTACGGCGCATACAACCCACGGATGCTAGAGCGACATCCGGACAATCCTGGATACTCGCGAGGGGTTATCGAATATGTATTCGGTATAGGCAACAACGCTGAAGGTTCCCTCAATAATCCCAACAACGTAATTACTCGCGACACGCACGAGGTACGGAAAACACACCTGTCCTGTAGCGGATTAGGGTAGCTCAATTTGTCGATTTTCAGATAAGGGACTCATATATTAAGGGGCGACGAGCCTGGACTAATTATATTGTACATCTGTAAGGATCGGTGCGTCTCGGATAGCCTGTGGGGAATAGTGGCGCCATATAAAGCCCTCTTTGGAAAACCAGCCCGTATTGCGAGGCAATGTCCCCTGGCCTTCCCTAGGCCTAGGAGAACTCATGACTATCCCTTGTAGATAGCCCATGAGCCGGGGTCCTTGATGACCAAGCATTAAAGCTCTTTTAGTCATGGGGAAGATTGGACCAAGGTTCCTCCTTAATATAGCTACTAAGTAAATAGTCAAATTCCAAAAGGAAACGTTAAAACATGAGACGAAGCGTACTGACCATTTTCGCCCCTTTAACCGAATCCGATTTCGACGAAACTTGGCGTGCAACTATATTAGGATATAGAGAACATATATACTTGGACAGAACTCAAAACGCTCGGGTGGATTTGGTCGGCGTTCGGTAGGTCGTCACAAGTACTTATCCTTATTTATGATTTTAATATATTATTATGAACTTAAGCAGCTATGCGTAGCACGGGTATATCACGATTGTCCTAAACAGCTGTGGCGTGAAAGAGCCGACTAGGACAAAATGGCGTGGCATCGAACATAAGAGCATTAAGTAGTGACTTCGCATTTGACTATAACTAATGTTAATATTACCTTATTTTTATGGTATTAACAATTAGTAAGTTGTAACCCCCAAGTTCATGGACATTAAAGGAAAAAAAACTCTTCATATCCATAATCATTCCCCTGTTAGTTTGTAATAGTTCATAAATTTTTTCATAGATCCCATGTAACTTTCCCTTCTATTTCTCATCCTATCAGGAATCTATCTCTAGATTTTCAGTCTTGAACTATGATCTATAACTATAGTAATCAGGTAAACTCATGCATATCTTATTGTTATTTCATCTATGTGTTTGGTCGTTCCTTTTGTAATGAGTTTAGATTTGTGTTTACTTTTACAAGTAAACCCTATATTTCATATTTTAGAGTTAGTATTTAGTTTTGGTAATTCATTGATCTCAACGATTGTCCTAAGTGGTGTACCAAAGTTGACTGAAACAAGATGACATGGCATTAAGCATAAAAGTATGTTTAAGAGAAACTCAAGAGCTTAGACATCCGTGTCTAGCACGGGCTCATAAGCTAATCTAAACTACAATTCAGTGATAATATTTTACTCCCTCTAATCTACTTCTATTATTTGATCCCATATGTTTACTTAATTTCCATAAGGCACCTTGTTACCATTTCCTGAATTTCACTATAGGTCATGAGCAGTTGTCGAGTCAATGTCGTTGTGTAAGGGAAAACCTTGTTTTGTTTTTGCTCGATTTTTATTTTATTTTCTGCCCTTTATCGATGATCCTCTTTTTGCACGATCCATTCTACCATAGTAACCTGTACTCGATCTGAAAATAATATTTTTAGCTCTGGAAATATTATGCAACTATATATAAATATATCTATCTAACCGGGTTGACTCACAGTATGAAAGTCCAATCAAAAGCATGTGAGGGTTTGGGTAACAAGGTCAGCAACTGTATAATTTGAGCCAGGTATCTTATAAAAGGATAGAAGTTTTGATACACCTAAGACTTCTGTTTTCTTTACAAGAAAGAGCACTGATTACTGTATAGCTGCAGTTCCTTCATTACTCTGGAGTCTGCATACATGGACCACCTCATTTTTGCAATTTTTCAGAATATGGATACATTCGTTAGGTGTATCTTAATGTTGATTGTAGGAGGATCGTCTGAGTTCATGAGAAGCTGAACATTAGAATATTAGATTGTTCACCTGTCAATATAGAACTATTTGGACCATCATGAGATAGATTAGTTTTACTATAACACGACGATAGAAATATTAGCGTAGTATAAGAGCAACCGTTCATTTGGAGCATCTACCTAAATGCATGCATATCCTTCCAAGTTCTCTATGAGGCAACACCAGCACCAGCACAAATGCTCCATTACCAGCACAAATGCTCCATTAGTAATTTATGGTTTAAGCACAAGATCAAAGGTGGTACCCCCAGTAAAGTTAGAAAAACAAGTCTGCAAGTGCAAAACAACCCTCCCTACAAAAACAGTGATAAGAAAATCACTTAATAAGGCTCTTGGAAGATGTCCAAACTTGCCAAAGGAGCTCAGAGGTAGTCCAACAAGCACAAAATTACATTACAATAGGCATTGTTGGATTTAGATAATCTCCAGACACGAAATATATGTCAGGAAAGATTTATGGTGACTGGCTATTGCTGGCCATTGATATTAACTTGGGCTTTTTCTCATACATGAATCTAATATTAGTAATTGCCTGCCTAACTGCAAAAAATATTTTTGATCCAGAAAGATTCTTGGTGTACCAAGAGAAATGAAATATGAAACAGTGTTGACTCAAAAAAGTGTTGGAGTTCAATGAAAGCAGAGATAAGTATATTTTGGATATGAGGTCAAGGGCATGTGAACCCAGGTATGTAGAGATTGGTATCCTAGAAAGGGGATAGAAGGTTTGATGCACTCATGCACCTAAATTCTTCAGTTTCTCACATGGGCTCAAATTAATGAATAGCTAGCTGCACTACTTCCTTCTCACTATTACTGAAATGTGGAGTTTGTATGGACCACTTAATTAAACTTCCGCCATTACTTGGAGGGGCCGGACCACTTAATTTGTACCAGTTTGCATAGGATCCGGGTGCGGAATCGCTGATACTTGCCAAAATGTAAACCCCTCTTTGTTTTTTTGTTGTAAGCGAAATTATTAGGTAATGAAACTTGTGGTTAAGTACAAAGGCAGACATGAATATTGCCCAGGGTAACTTGATCGAAAAAGTTATCTGAAGTAGTTTTCAAGGAAATACTTGGAAGGTGTATGGCCGCATGATGCTTAGGATTAAGCATTTAGACAGTCCTATTGTTAAGACCATAATACAATTAAGCTTATCTAAGTTGGTTTTAATCATATTGTTTTTAGATGATGCAAGCGTAGGACTTGGGCATGCGGGGTCCTGCTCCTATATATGCTACTTGGGTTTTCATTGCAGGTTTTTGAGGAAGTTATTACAACAAATGCGTGACTAGTTTTAGGTCTGATCATGCTTTGCAGCTTTCAGTTAATTAGAACGAGTTCAGCGATCTGGCTGATTGGCTCATGGGGTTGCTTAATTAGGCCATAGCGTTGGTGATGATTTTCCACTAAAAATTGTAGCTTTTGATCAGTTTTGACCAACAAATGTTTCTCTTTATGTATATACTTGACCCACCTTTAACTTTTTTAACAGTCTCATGTCTTTGAAGAAGCTTAATTGATACTGCTTATATTGCTTTATGCCTTTGATTTTGTACTCTCCTCCTCTTCCTTGGAGAGAGATTTCTTTCCACTTTTAGACAAGGATATCTCTCATTTACTTTTTCTATCATTCATTTACTCTTTCTATCATTCTAATGCTAGGGTTATCTTTATGTCTAACCCTGCGAATTTTCCGATATTCATCAGATTTCTGAATGAAGGCAATAATACCAAATTAACAATGAAATGTTTTTTTTTTCCAATGTTTCAATTTTTTGAATATTTGCTGGTAATCAATACTAAATTATTGCACCTGCACGGACCGCCGTACTATGTTTTATGAATCCTTTCATATTAAATGGCAGAATTTATAATGTATTTACCTCATTGATTCAGTGGCAGATGGAGTTAGAAGTTGAGAGGCGCCCATGCCCGCAAAAACATTATCTCCTTTACCAGTCCTAGCGCGGTCCAATCTCGTTTTGGAAACAGATTCCAAATTCATAATGCAAACTCTTAAAGTTAGTGAAGCTGGCTGTACCAAAAGGCCAAACCATCAAGCCGAAATATTTTGAGATGAAAAAACTTAAGCCCACGCAAAAAAATATGTACAAAATAATGTTGCTAGGCGGAACCAAACGCCACGGGTTCCGATTTGGCAGCTTGGCACACCGCAACGCCTCGGTTGAGCTGACTAGATTACATTTTGTATTTATTGAGCCGAGAGGCATCTAAAAAAATGTCTCATCTCCATTTTCTGTGCCCGGTCTCTCTTCTTCACCAACTCTTTTAGTTGATCCTAATCTGTACTTTATATAACTAGCTAAACAACATTGTCTCACTACGTCAGCTGCCGCAACTCCACAACTATAAAACATGCACTATTAGTTTTCTTTACTCCTCTAAGGACCTAAACCCTACTATGGTTTATCTTCAACTCTCTCTTCTCTTCTCTTGTTTAGTACTTCTTTTATCCCTCTCTAATGCCAAAAAAGTGGCCCCGACCACAACTGCGGGTGCACCAAGGGCGCTTGTCTTACCCGTCCGTAGAGATGCTACGAGTAATCTTTATGTAACAACCATCAACAAGAGGACCCCTCAAGTGACAGTCCCTTTTGTGTTTGACCTAAACGGACGATTCCTATGGCTGAATTGTGCAAATGAGTATTCCTCCGACGTATAATGCTCCCCGGTGTCACTCATCTCAATGTTCCATTGCAAATACTCACTCATGCAGGACTTGTTATGGTCCAACAGGACCCGGGTGTCATAACAATACATGCAGTATGGTTTCAATTATCCCTTGTCTCAAAGTACTGGTCCAGGAGAGCTTGCGGAAGATGTTTTCTTGATTCAATCGACTAATGGGGTTAATCCGGGTGGATTTGTGACCGTGCCTCGGTTTCTCTTTGCCTGTGCACCTCCGTTGTTGTTGCAAGGACGTGGTGCGGTTCCAAGGAGTGTTCAAGGGTTTGCCGGGTTGGGGAGGAACCCGATTGCACTGCCCACTCAACTATCGTCCTACTTCGGGTTCCAGCATAAATTCGCTTTGTGTCTTGCAGGTAAGAATTAAGATAATATTGGCCGTGAAAAGTCGTCATATTAGCCCCGTCATGTTTTTATCATGGAAAAATGTGGTATTTCGAGTTTCCAGGGGGGAATTACCACTAGAACATGTAGCTTAAAACCGTAAACTTTTTGGTGAAAAATTGACAGAATTATAGTGACAATTCCATACTTTGAAATCATGATTGCAGGAAATGGTGTCACCAGAGTTGTCTTCTTTGGCGGAGGACCATTCATGATGAGTCCTGGACTCGATATTTCACGGTCCCTTAACCAAACCCCATTGACCATCAACCGTCGTGGGGAGTACTATATTGGTGTACGATCCATTAAAATCAACGAAAAAGTCGTCCCATTAAATAAAACCTTGTTATCAGTAGACCAACGTGGCAACGGTGGAACAATGATCAGCACCGTCGTGCCCTACACTATCCTCCACAGCTCTATCTTTAAAGCCGTGACACAAACTTTTGCTAACGAGTTATCCTCGGTTTCTACCGTGCTTCCTGTTGCACCATTTGGGTTATGTTTTAACAGGTCCCTTGTCGGCTACTCGAGGATTAGGCCAAATGTACCTAACGTAAATCTAGTGTTGCAAAATAACAACATGGTTTGGACTATTTTCGGATCGTATGTGGTGGCACCTGCTGGAGATAATGCCTTGTGTTTGGCGTTTGTTGATGGTGGGGTTCAGAGCTTCGATCGTTAATGGGGGACATCAATTGGAGGATAACATTCTCCAGTTTGATTTAACTACTTCTAGGTTGGGGTTCAGTAATTCCCTTTTGCTTCAGCGGACTAGGTGCGACAACTTCAACTTTACATCGAATACTTAATTAGAGGAGAGTTTGTTAGTACTAATTATGTTGAGAAGTGAGTCTTTGTTGATGTATATGTAGTTTTTTGCGCCAAGATAATAAAACCGTGTATTTTGTACTAGTAGCTGTGGTATTTTTGTACTTGGGATACATTTTAGTCCTTAGAGCTTTGTATCCTGGAATGGACTTTAAGATCTTGTGCTTGCTAAGATATTGGAACATCCTTTGTGAATGTACCTAGGGGACAATGCCCTAAAAATGTTATAACCTCTCAAATCAAACGCAAGTAAAAGCAACCAATATCCAGTGCAACGGACATAGGAACGAAGAGAGCCATCTCTAGAGAAAGCCGAGCCTTTGCTTTAGCTTTGGTTTGTTTCTTTTTTCTTTTCGTTCAGGGCAAGTAGGATCGATGTTTCTTTAGCCTTTCGCTTTTTCGCTGAGGGTATGTTGGCGAGGGACCTCCTAGGATCACTAATTTTAGAACATTGGAGGAGTCCTTGGGCGAGAGTACTAGTTCAAATTTTATTGTACATTCATTGACATATCAGAGTGGCGCAGCGGAAGCGTGGTGGGCCCATAACCCACAGGTCCTAGGATCGAAACCTCGCTCTGATATATATATATTTTTTTCCGCTTGTGATTGAAGCTTGCACTTCAGTGACATAAAAGTGATGATAATTCAATTAAAATAAATCTATATAGCTGTAAGTTCCAAGATCTTTCTTATGAAAACTGGTATAATACAAGTAAAAAATACCATACTTACAAAGGAACTCCTATAAGAGAGAGAGGGTAGTGTGTATATATTTTTTTCCGCTTGTGATTGAAGCTTGCACTTCAGTGACATAAAAGTGATGATAATTCAATTAAAATAAATCTATATAGCTGTAAGTTCCAAGATCTTTCTTATGAAAACTGGTATAATACAAGTAAAAAATACCATACTTACAAAGGAACTCCTATAAGAGAGAGAGGGTAGTGTGATCAACAGCCACCAATTTTAAAAATGACGCCAAAATCCAATCCGAACCCTAGAAATCCTAATTGATTCTCGTTATCGATCTTGATTCGTGATGGATTTCCCTACACTTAGTTTAATTCAAGACATCATCAACAGAGAAATCAAGCTACTACGAAGTGAGGGTTTGAAGGAAAATTCACCTACCCTACTACAGCAAATCCTAACAAACCCTTAGACAGCAACAATACCTCCATCAATGCTAATAACCAATGAATCAGCTAATAGGAGGGATGACGATCAGGTTCTGAATGGGATTCCATCCCCTCAGAGTAAAATCCTTGACGCCATCCAGGTTGAATCGACTCCAAACCGAGTAATATGCCCTTGGGGCTTCATGGGGAAGGTTGCTAGGGAGGAGAACACAACTATTGCTATCCGGCCATAACAAGAACTCAAGAGTAACTGGGTTATGGGGGAACGAATCTACCTCCCAATGTAAAATTCATGTCCCAACTGGAGAAAAACACCAACCCACGTTTGCAGAAAAAGGTCATGGAATAGTAACGGAGAGCAAGGAACTGGCTGGGCTTATTGCAACTGGAAGAAGAGGAGACACACCTATAATCTCAATCCCTAGAGCTGAAATTTCAGATGGTATATCGATTTATCAATACAGTTTCATTGGCCGGCTGGACCTACAGAAGATCAAACTCGCAACTGTGCAAGAATTCGTAAGGACGCACTTGGAAAATTAAGGGTACATGCAAAATTGATCCCAATTGGAAAGGGGTTCTTTATCATCAAATTGGAGTCCGAGGAGCACAAGATATACATATGGAGTAGAGGCCCATGGATGATTGAACAAATGCTTATGAGACTTTTGCCTTCGAATCCATTTTTCTCGGTTGACAAATCCTGTAACTCAACTGCTCTGATTTGGTATAAGTTTCGAGGTCTGCCTATAGAAATGTTGAGCACAAATATTATCATGTCCCTTGCGAAGACTCAGGGTACTCCTATTCAGATCAATCAATCTACAAGAAATCAGGATTATGGATGTTATACTAATGTGCTAGTCGATATCGACTTGTCTAAGCCAATCCTAGACCACATACTGCTTGAGGTTGAGGGCACTATCATCAAACAAGAAGTACTGCTCCATCGTGTCCTAAAATACTACAATCACTGCAAAAATGTTGAGCACACAATAGTTGAATGCAAGATAGTGCAGAAAGCATTTTGAGTAAATAAAATAGAACAAAACAAGACCAAGCCAAAGCTTCATAATCCAAGAGAAGCAACCCCAGACCAAGGCAATGGGAAGGACAAGTACAGATCTACCGAGCAAGCATACATACTTTCAAGAGACAATGGAAGAGAGTAGTATAACATCCCCACCCATATACTTCCCAGGCATTCCAAGGTCGGCTAATCATATGCATCAACATGAAAAATTCATGAGAACGTTGAATGGTCACGAACATAAGGCAACAACAAACAACCGTTGTCACCCATAGCGAACAACATCGCTATTAGGGTAAACCAATTTGCTTCCCTAAGAAATGAGGAGGAAGATATATAATATACAAAATCAGTACTATCTGGAGAGATAGATGTCATAAGCAAAAATTTAACTCCTCAAGGGGAGAGACGAGCAACAGACGCAGATATCTCGATATCACCAACATATGAGAAAGAGGCTAATACAGCAGACGTAGATAGCGCAAAGAAACCAACAACTGATGAAAATTCTCTTGAGGGTGATGCTTATTTACAGTCGATACTTGAGGTCAAACAAAATCTAAACCCAATAAGTTGGGCTGATGAGGTGGAACAGGAAGAACAGGTGCAACTTGGCCCCAACCAAGTACTGAAAAAGGGTAAGGTGTACACCTTAGACCAGAAAATTATACGGTCTACCCGCAAATATTAATGATGGTTATTTTCTGGAATGCCCAAGGGCTGGGGAATAGAAAAACAACTCGAAATCTCAGACAAACAACTGCACGAGCACATCTAGATATTATGGGAATTGCTGAACCCAAAATCTTCTGTAAAGACTTTGTGCTGCCGGGATATGAAACCAACATCATTACCAATGAATAAAACGCAGAAAAAGACAACATATGAATACTTTGGATCAAAGGAAGTCCCGAACCTGGAGTTCTAGCTCTGTCGAAACAACATATTACCATGCAATACATGGGGAGCTGCTACTCCTTTGTACATGCAGATTGCAAGAAAATCAATAGGTTGGAGCTTTGGGCTAACCTTTCTAATATTGCTGCAACGAATGTAAAACCTTGAATATGCATTGGAGACTTTAATGTGGTGCTGAGAACCTCTGAGAAAAGGGGGAGAAGACTACACCTACTTAACGCAATAATGGATTTCAATAACTTTTTGGATTCAGCTAGACTTTCGGAGAGCCCCTTCTCTGGGCTTCAGCTTACCTGGTGCAATGCGTAGAGTGGAAATAACAGAACTCTGGTAGTTTTAGACAAATGTTTATAGAATACAGAATAGCAGGATACTTTCAGGGGGTGGCGACTGAAGGTGCTGCCTTGTACCCAATCTGATCACTCACTTATTATGGGTGGAATGCTGCCATGTCCCTAGGCCAAAAGACATACCGTTCCGATACCTACAGTCATGGGGAGAAGAACTTGGTTTTGATGCCCTGGTAGCACATAGTTGGGGATAGCTGATGAACGCTGCTCCACTTTTCTCTCTTATGTTGAAGCTACGACGCCTTAATGCCAACATTAAGATATGGAGACAAAACTCCGTCAGCCACCAAAAAATCAAAACGAGACTAGAGAAAGATTTTTTGCAACTTCAAATCCAATTGGAAGGCGATATCACCAATGACCTGATAGCAAAGAGATACCTTCCCCAAACAAAATTATTAAACAGATGGGAGGACACTGACGAGGTGTACTGGAGGCAAAAATAGAGGATTAAATGGCTTCAAGCGGGAGACAGAAACACAAAATACTTTCATACAACTACAAAGGCTAGAAACACTAAAGCTCATATCACATAAATTAAAGACGACATGGGAACAAACATTACAAGTCAACCCCGCATCCAGGAACACATTGTCAAATACTACCCCAACAAATTCTCGGTAACAGATACTTAAAACTGCCCATCACTATTTGAACAGCTCCCCCAGTAAGTGTCAGGAGAAGAAAATACGCATCTTACAATTGTCCCCACTGATGAAGAAATCCATGCAACAGTGTTCTCTATTGACAACAACAGCGCCCCCGGTCCAGACAGATTCTCTGGAACCTTTTATCGCAAATACTAGGATACGCTGAGTACAGATATTTACTCGCGGATATCCCCCTTTTTTGTGTGATGGAATGATCCCTCTGAGATTCAACTCTAACATCATTGTCTTGATCCCATAATCATAAACCCATCATCAATTAAGCACTACAGACCGATATGTCTTAGTAACTTTTTGTTTAAAGTTATTACAAAATTCTAGCCACGAGGTTATCTCCAATTGTTGACAGATGCGTTTCAAGAGACCAAAGTGCAGTTTTCAAGAATCGTAACATACATAACAACATCTGCATAACGTCTGAAATGGTGAATGAAATGAAAATTAAGAGAAAGAATTGCAATGTGGCTCTCAAGATTGATATCAGTCAATCATATGATACTCTAAGCTGGACATTCCTCATCAACACTTTAAGGGCTTTTGGTTTTGATCAGAAATTCTGCTCTTGGATACAAATAATTATCAGCAGCAGTATGATCTTTATCCTTGTCAACGGCAACCCAAATGGATTCTTTCAGATGTCTAGGGGTCTCAAGCAGGGGGACCCTCTATCCCTAATCATCTTTGCAATCGCAGAAGACATCTTTAGCATCAACCTCCACAAGGCCAGGGAACACAGCAGAATACAACCTATGACATCAATAAAGTTGATGCATGGACCCACTCACCTATTATTTGTAAATGATATTTTTCTATTTGGGAACGGGAACAACAAATGCCTGCGACAACTAATGCTCCTACTCACAGACTATCAGTTGGCTTCTAGATAAGAGATTAGTGTGGCCAAAAACAAGATTTTTATGAGCAATATTCCTCTCACCCGAAGATGAGTTGTCTCAGAGATATTTGGATTCAAGGAAAATTCCCAGAGACATACTTAGGAATCCCACTTCTACAAGGGAGGTTTACGAAGCAAGCAATTATACTTCTTATAGAAAAAAAATCAGAAAGAGGGCTAACAGCTGGACTGGAAGCATGATCTCATTTTAGGGAAGAGTTACTTTAGCAAAGTCTGTACTTAATAGTATACCCATACATAATATGGTAGTTTACAAATGGCCTAGATCGCTTATCAAAGAGGGGGATAATATCCTTATAAACTATATCTGGACGGGGGATTCGCCAAAAAGGAAAGGAGTGACATTGAAGTGGAAGAAGGTCTGCCAAAACGATTAAGGAAGGGGGACTAGGAGTATGAAGCCTGGGGGAAGTAAATAATGCTATGCTATACAAACTTCATTGGGTATTCAAACAAGGTACATAAGAATGGGCAAAATTCCTCAGAACCAAATTTAAGTAGCAAGAGTGGAGATCCAATTCGATATCATAAACACTCTACTATATGGACAAGCATTCAAACAAGAGCTTCCCTATCGAAGCCTTATATTGGGTGGGTCATTGGAAATGGACAACAAATTAACTTCTGGAAACACTTGGGCTACAGATATCCCTATCATGGAATATATTGAACTACCTAGGCATTTGTGGATCATATGTAAGACAAGACTCAACAACTTCATCAACCCACAGGGCTGAAACGTCCCTAGTGACATTAGACTACTCCTTTTGGCACTGGGCATCGACTTACAACATATCCAGTATAATCCTAATAAGCAAGACAAAATGGTCTAGAAGCCAGACCTACATGGTAAGTTCATAACCAAGAATGCTTTTGATACGCTTCGTAGAATAGAGGATACGACATGGTGGTAGAGATATGTGTGGAGTAACGCAATTCACCCGCGGCTGGGAGGATTTGCATGGCGCCTGCTGAACCATCTCCTTCCTCTGGACGACACCATCATGAAGAAAGGTATTTCCTTGGTCTCGGTTTGTCATCAATGCCACATCAACTCAAAAAAAAAATGCATACTCAGCTGCATTGCCCTACTACTGCCTCTCTTTGGCACATGGCTACAAACTTCTTCTCTTATGCTCCTATTATACCCTCAGATTCATCGAGAACCATTCTGGAATGTCGTAAATCTTCTAGTACATATATTAAAGGCCTCTGGGTGGCCATGGTTTTCTCCATTTGTAGCAACATCTGGAACGCAAGAAATACATGGAGATTCGATGGAATTAAGATTACTATCTAAAAAGCCACGCTGAATGTCCTAACAGACATTTCATATGTGGCTCACCTCTCTAAACATATGATGGACAACACAGTTCATGACTTGAAGATTATTAAAGCGTTAAATATCCAATGTAAACCACGTAAAAGCAGAAACATAGAAAGCAGCAGATGGATACTCTCAGTAGCCAACGAGATAAAAATATGCTGCGATGGTTCGGCTAGGTGCAATCCAGGACTAGCAGGTATAGGAGTAATATGCAGAAACAACACGGGTGAAGTCTTGGGCACATACAAAAAATCCATTGGTCAAGCTATGAACTATATAGCACAGATCACTGCAATCATTAAGGGCATTCGGCGATCTGTAACATAAGGCTGGCGACGAGTTTGGGTAGTATCCAATTCAGCTGCTATGATAAAAGCATTCCTCAAGGCCAAACTTCTATGATACCTCAAATCCGTGTGGAACCTTCTCACCCCTCTCCTTCAGAATATCCAGCTCAGTCATGTGTGGAGAGAATGCAACTTCTCTGCCGATCACCTTATACGGAGAGGCTCATACCTCAACCTTCTCCTAGAAAAATGGATTAACGGAAAACCTGACTATATACAAGACATTAAAGAGCACACCGCAGAGTACATTAGATTCAGATGACGCTAAAAATATCTAGCCATGTGCTTGGTACTTCAGGCTTTTGCATTCTTAAACTCTCATTATAACTATCCAAGGCTAGCCTGCATATTCACTTGCGACATGTACTAGTAAATAGTAAGCAGCCCCCTCATCAGCTTGTAAAATTTTATACTTATAATCGGTTAAACTTTATGTTAAAAAAACTATAAGATTTTTTCTTATAAAGACCTTCCATGTGCCAGTGGCAACAAAGGTAGGCATATTTCCACCGCATCTTCCACCACTAGGTAAATGACCAGCGTCACCTCCTCCAAAATGAACATCTCTGTCTATTCGACCTTTTATGTCTTACTTTTTCCACTATTCGAGAATATTATCCAACTTTAGTTCTATTGTTGTCTAGTACTTTAGAGAAACTGCCGTTATCCTTTAACATTATCATTTATGTAGGCAAACCCCTTGGCAACTCTAGTTTTGGAATCCTTGGAATGGACACGCTCAAAATTTCTCTGAAAGTACCAAAATGTTAAGCTGTTCCAAATCTGGTTACCAATAGTAGAACTATTGAACTCTCTAGAATAGACGGTCTGACCAATGGGGATTAGGTAAAAGGTTTTGGTTTGTCTCATTTCGTGTATGTTGAGTCTCGTGGTTATCTCAGTCGAAGACGGTGACAAAATCAAACCCGCTGGACATGTTATCTACAACCAACGGCCAAGAAGGTAATTTGGTAAGTAGAAATCTGATAAAGGAAAAGCCAAATCGTTTTAACTTGGAAAAATTCATTTGCAAAACTAGGAGAATCAAACTTTTAAAACTGTTATGTTTTCAAGGCTTATTTTGCTTCCTCGTTTGAACGAGTTTTGGTCTCGTTTGAACGACTTCTGGGAAAAGGCAAGTTTGTAAATGAGTTTTAACTGCTTTTATTTTTAGGCTTATTTAGCTTTCTCGCTAGAACGAGACCAAAATTCGTTCGAACGACTTCTAGGAAAAGATAAGTTTTAAATTAAATTTTAAACTGCCTCTGTTTGTAGGCTTATTTTGGATTCTCATTCAAACGACTTTGGGTCTCGTTCGAACGAGTGTCGGGAAAAATTATTTTCAGTATTTAAGCAAACCTTGTTTTATTTTTTCTCTCACAAAGTTTTTTGCCAAGTTTATTTAAGAGCTTTATATCCTTTATCAGAGAGACTAATCAAGATCAATAAAAGGCCTAAATCCTTAACGTTGATGTTGAATTAGTCAATTATACTTCCTACATAATTTTCTAAAGTGATTCGAGAAGAGTGATATTTGTTGTGAGATCAAGGAGCATCATTGTAAGAACGAAGGAGATAAGGCGTGAAGTTTAGATCAGAAGAGAGATAATCACGAGACAAGGTTATCGAGTCTGTAAGTGTATTTTTGATTGTAATTCTTTTGATTAGTGAATTTTTGGTTGTTGATTTCATCGACAACGACCTGTAGATTTTCTCCCGAGTAAAGAGTTTCCACAGGGTTATAAATTGCTTGTGTCATTTATTTCCTTGTTATAACTATTGATTGATTATGTTCATTCCTAGATCGTTGATTGATAAGAATAGTTATAACCTAATTTCTTGAAATACATAAAATGCGAGCACATAGAATTTCAATTGGTACCATATTAGAATCGTTTGTAGGCTTTATATCCTGAGTGGTGATCCTGTCATAAGTACTTACTTTAATTTATTGAATTCTAAAAAATTTGGAGGTCCTATAAATCGTCCACCACTCTTTGATGACACAAACTTTCCCCTACTAGAAGGTTCGAATGATTGCCTTCTTGCAATCCATGAGAGAAGACGTTTGGATTGCCATTGAAAATGGATGGGTATACCCGACTGTAATGCGGGGTGAGTGAGTAACAGTTGTAAAAATTCCTAAACCTAGAAATCAATGGACTAAGGAAGAAAAATAAATGTCTGGTTCTAATTCTAAAGCTCTTAATGCCATTTTTAATGTGTTATGCCAAAGTGAGTATAGGCACATCTCCGCTTGTACCACTTTGAAAGAAGCTTGGGACATCTTAATACGTACTCACGAAGGTGATGATACTGTTAAAGAGAGTAAACTACAAATGCTCACCTCTTAATTTGAGAACATCCAAATGAGTGAAGATGAACTATTTGGTAAGCTTTATGCCAGACTGAGTGACATTGTCAACAACAGTACCTCTTTAGGAGCTGGATACACTGATGTTCAAATAGCTCATAAAATTCTAAGATCTCTCTTTAAGAGTTTTATATCCAGATATGATACCATAGAGGAAGCTCAAAATCTTTAAACTATGAAGCCTCACACACTTACTAGAAAATTATGAATATTTGAAATTGAGATGGAAATGGAAAACCCTACGAAGAATAAGAGTGTGGTTTTAAAGTCTTTTCGTCTTCTTAGGGAACCAGAGAAGTTGACAACTTATGCGTCTTTGAGGATAATAAGGAATTGGACTTTGATTCATAGATTGCTGTTATAAGCTGATACTTTAGAAAACTCTTAAAAAAATTGTAATTTGAGAAACAAGGACAAAATATGAATTATAAGCAACTTCCTCATGATCGTTTTAAGTATTATGGCAAGCAAACCAATCTTGAACAAGACTTAAATAAAGTTGAATGTTAGAGGTGTTACAAGTATGGTCACTATGCTCACAACTGTCCCACCAAGAGTTCCAATAGTAACCACAAGGCCATGACTATTAAGGTTAGTTGGGATGATAATAATGATGAATTTGATACTAATAATGATCATCTCAAAGGATATAAAAATGGTAATTATTATGCGTTTCCTACTCTAATAAACTCTAGTAATGATTATTCTGACCCTTTTGATCTAGAAAACTCTACTGAAGATCAGAGTGAATATGAAATTGATAATTGTGAAGAACCCAAGTTTGAAGATTTGTATTCTTAACTTAAGAAACTTAAGAATGAGTGATGAGCATGTAATTATGACATTTTTAATATACCCAAACATGTATTTTAGTCGTCCATTATATGTAATTTTGGGTACTTATGCACGTTGGTTTGATTGCAACTATTGGATATGGATATTTGAAACCAAGCTCTTAAAGTCAAGTAAAAGTGTCTCCAGCATTTTATGGCACAAAAAAGTCAAAGACATAATATATTTGGTCTCAAGATTGAAGAAATATATACACAAATATTCTTGGAGAATAAGATCAAAGAAAATATTGTATCCAAGATCCTTGAAGATATTTTATATTGAAGATATATGTAAGAGTCTCCATGAAGAAAAATCTCTACATCACTTATATGCAAGAATATTATGTGATTGGTTGTAATATTAAAAGAAATTATTGTGAAAATATTCTTTAGAATTTAATATATAGTTTATAAATTTGGGCTCCTTCTTCTAGAAAAGGAACCCTCCCCTCATTATAATTGGGCATCTCATATTGGAAGGTAATAGTGAATAATTTAGTTTTTTTCTTCTTCTTTTTAGTTTAATTTTTGTTAATGTCTTCATTAGTTATTAATGCGATAAATTCCGAGATGAGCGGCTAATCTCCTTGCTAAGGCTAGGATGAGGCTTCTTCTTGGATGAACAATAATTGACATTAATTAGGTTCTTATTATTTTTCTCTTAGTACTTTATGACTGATTAGTTAGTGCATCATATCGAAGGCCTGACCATAGCTTCGGTTTGGTGTACGATAATGATGGATACAAACAAGTGTTACTAACCGTAGACTTGACTTGGAGATATAGAAAGAAGAAACACTAGAAAACTCACTCAAGCCTAGCCATAGATAAATTGATAATTCTCTAAGATACTCTTCACCGTCACTTAAAAATATAACTACTAAATGCTTGACCATAGATTTAATAGTTTTGTAGTAACATATTTCCCAGATTTGATAAAGAGAAGCTAGCGAATCTTAGTCGAAGATATTCCATCATTCGAGAAGATATCACATCTGCGACTACAAAACTCTACCCAATATAGTAGCCGTTATGGTTGGACAAATAAAGCCGCTGTAGGGAGATCCGTGAAGTTTTCCCACTACCCGCCAAAATAGGAAACTATTTTATTTTTGTAAGTGCCTGTATCTATTATAAATAAAAGCATAAAATATGTTAATCTGATCCATAACTCTACTATTCAGGCACATTCTCAAGTCCTTACTAAACAACAATTGTAATAATTTACAATAAATAGATTTTTACCTAAATCCTCCTCGGGGTCATGGTTTTTCTCAGGTTTTATAAAGTTTCCACGTAAAATCCCATGTATTTAAGTTTACAGTTGTAAATAATTTACTAAAGTATTGGTGAAGTGTCCCTCCCCAGAAAACACGCCATTACAATTGGCGCCGTCTATGGGAAAACCATACTTTTTCTTTACCACCCATGATCCTAGACAATCCGATGATAAACATGAATCTCAGAAGTGCCTCCATTACTCAGAGAAACCATGAGATCAACCCTATATATGCCTTTCCAAAAGCTGCCAATCTACACAATGCTATGGTCAAACTTCATAAGTAAATGAAATCTAACCGAGTCCAGCGGCTTGAAGATCTGAGAATCTACGCCCAATCCCTTCAGGTCTAGAGAGATAAGAGGAGAAAAGCCCTAGAACAGTAGAGTCAGACACATCAGATAGAGATGGAAAATTTGTAAAATCATCAAGACCCATTCACTGGCCGTCAAATGTCACCTCCCCAAGCTCGAAGTGATCATCGCTCCAGAGCTATCCAGAGAGAAAACCTGCCAAGGGAAGATCGAATCCAAATTTCTAGATCTAGATCGAGGAATTCAGATAAAGCTTCTCGACATTTTGATCTCACATCCTCCGCATCGACCACCCAAGGAAGTCGGCGTACACGTCACCAAACTTCACCACCGCCAGTAAGGCGACCAGTGAGAGACAAGTTGGGACCTGAAGGACAGGGTAACTTTGATCCTCAAATTGTAGCCATACCAAATACTCTTAAGCAATTTATTACCTTGGATTATCTGAATAATAGGATTCAAGCCATACACTATGACAATCCAAGCCGAAGATCTATTCTCAATAGGATTGAGACGAACCCCATTTCTTCTCATCTTGAAGTCATACTGATTCCAGAGAATTTCCACATACCAAAGCTTTATCAATATGCAAGCCTCACTGATCCTCTCACTCACGTTCGACACTTTAAGGCAGCAGTTGGATTATACTCTAAGCTCGATCACATACTATGCCAATTATTTAACGTGAGCCTTAAGGAAGAACCTCTCAGATGGTTTCATACTATTCCCGAAGGTTCCATGATCACCAGTTTCAGCCAGTTACAGCTACTCATCGAGTCAAACTATGTTCATGCTAAGGAATGGGAAATAGAGGTTGATTATTTATTATTTTTCGAGCAAGGGGAGAAAGAGACCTTAGGGAGCTTTTATAAGCGTTTCCTACAGGAAATAAGGAAAATTGGGAATTCAAATCCTAAAATTATCGTTCCAGCATTCACATTTGCACTTCACATCGATTCTAAAGTTTGAGAAAAACTTACCTTGCACAAACCCAAGACAGTGACAGAAATGATCGACGTTGTTAATAACTACATCAAACTAGAATGATCTAAAAAAGATAAAATAAAAAGTTTCTCAGTCATTCATGCCAACGAGACGTTCTTATTACCACCTACTGTAGTAGCCTACTCGCAGCCTTCCAGTGCTAGTCGAATACTCGAAGGCTACATCGAAGCCTACCTAGAGACTCGAAGCCCAGCAAGAAAGTAACTAAGTCCATGAAGCCTTCCGAGATCAATAAAACACTCAAAGACATTATAGTCAAAGCTGAAGATAGATGGTCAACACCAGAACTCAACATCAGTAACGAAGAGACTTTGACCATGGGAATACATGGTCAAAGGTAGACACATCTGACAGCTAGCTCACCAGGCAGAACAGTAAAATGAGCCGCCTGACAACTATAGTGTTAGAACCAACTCTACATATAGAACAGTTGTCCCCAAAGGATATACATGTAATCTGACCTCCCATGGTGACTCACCCCTATTCTATCTCCTATAAATTAGTGGGAGGAAGCACTTTGAAGGGGCTAGAAAATCTCTCCCAAAATCCCTTCAAAATTACCTTCGAATACCTTGTAACTCACTTCCTATTCGATCTATCATCTAACTCGATATATATCATCAATCATTCAAATCTTCGCTAGAGGTCATGGAGAACTCATTCTAGGACTCTACGCAAGTGCGTTAGTTCAGTAATACAGTCTATTATTGCCTTATATACTTGCTTAAGGCCTAGTTGAAGATAAACCCCACGGTGCAAGAGTTAGTTTCCCTCCCATGAAACTTGGCCCCTATATTTGGCATCGTCTGTGCTACACCCACCCTGCCAAATCCCTCTTTTCTCTTTTTTTCCCATTATAGCCTTACTCAATGGCCCCACCCTTTGCTCAGCCACTGCCATCATCAGAAACTCTGCCGATGGACTCGCTGCTCAAGTTGCCCTCATTAGCCAATAATTTGTTCAAGCCGAGGAGCGCCATAACAATCAGTTACGCATTGAGCGTAAAGAGCGACGGCAAGAGCTTGAGGCTGAAAGGCAGCGCTGTTTAAAAGATACTAACCGACAACATCATGCTCTGGATGAACTACGCCATACTTTTTACGAGCTTTAACAAGTTCAAATCCAAGACGCTTCTCGGCGATCTTGAGTACCCGCCCCCTCGTGCATTTCAGCCAGCGCCCGGCTTGTGCCCCATCCCCAAAATGAAGTCCCCCCGGTTAATCTTGGCGTCGAGGGTGCTCACACCGCCATACCCACTAGCTCGATCTATCTTGGTGTCTTTGTTACAGAGGACTCCTCTAATTCTATACTTTACACTTCTCGCCACCCCAGACGGCATCCTGCTTCGGAATGTCTTGGCAAGTGGAGAGCTGAACATGCCCCATACCTGAGGCCTCATCACCCCAACCCCAACAATCTCCCCCTCATCTTGCCTACCTTACATAATAGAAACTCGATAAAAAAATCCATGCCGCTATTTGCGTCAATGCGAGCCCTACACAGAACTCCTGGAGTCGGTTAACCAACCCCATCTGCCTCAAACACCTTGCGGTCGAAATACCTCCAAATTTCCATACCCCTAAAATCAGTAAATGCCACAATACCGACCCTCAATCTCATGTCCTTGAATTCCAAAATACTTTAAGCCTGTATTCCACAGCCGACCACATCTTGTGTCACATGTTTCCCACCAATCTTACTGATAGCCCACTCAAATGGTACCACAACCTCCCTAATGGCTCTATCCAAAGTTTCAAACAGTTGTCAAACCTTTTTATCTCCTAGTTTTCCTTTAATAAAGACCGTGAGGTCCGAGTCGATCCTCTCTTCAACTTCTGCATGTCCCCCAACAAAATGCTTAAAGCTTTCACCAAGCTTTTTCTTGATGAGTTGCACAAAGTCGAAACCTCGACTGCACGAATGCCGTTCTCGTGTACTCTAATACTCTGCCAGACCACAGTCGTGTTAAAAAATACATCGTACTTCATAAGCCACAAACCCCTGATGAGATGCTATCCAAGGTTAACGGATACATCGACCTCTAACGCCTCCGTAAATCTAATCGCTATGAGCAGGCCTTGACCACCAACCACAACAAACCTCAGCCAACGCTTATACACATGGTCGCCCCCGCCTCACAAGAGATTGAGAGCCGCCAAATGCCCTCACTCCGATGCTACCCCTTTTGAAATCCAATAAAAATGACCAATGCCCATCTAACCGAAACTTACTGCCGTTATCTACACCCTTCTTACACAGATCCATGCAGATCCTATCTGGCATACTCCCTTCCCCATCAAGGTCCGAAAGGATGAGCCCTACTACCAGAATCATAAATACAATTGCCACCCTACAAAAAATGCTATACTCTGTAACGATCGCTGGAAATGATTCTTAAAGTAGGTCGTCTATATTGATATGTCGCCGATCTTCCCAGCTATCTCGACAGGTCGTATCTCAAGCCCCAACCCTCTCCAACTACCGACCCAGCCAAGGTACATATTTTCCAACTCTACCTCATCGAAGTTAATAACATCGACAATGGTCATACTCGAAACAAGCACAAACGAGCCGAAGAATGTTGTAAGCTCACTTATCAGGAGAAATTACCCATCCTTTTACCCGAATTAAGCCAATACCCTTGACCCAAAGGTATATCCTTCATCGGTTGCGATACTTCTCATGTTCGCTTCCCCCACTCCGATCCTTTGGTCATCATGATCATGGTCGAACATCTCGTCTTACACACTATGCTTATTGATACGGCAGTGCAGCAGACGTCCTCTTCCTCCAGGCCATCCGCGCCATGCAAAAAATAGACCTCATTATACCAGCTAACGTCAAACTCATGGGCTTTAACGATGCTACCAAAGTCGCCGTCGGTCACCTTAGCCTCCCTGTCATCACTGGTCCAAACCAGTTTTCTCATTATTAAAAAGAAATCAGAATACCTGGGCATTCTAGGGCGTTATTGGCTTCATTTCATGAAGGCCATAACTTCTACCTATCGCCAGACATTGTGTTTCACTACCCCTTATGGCACGTGGAACATGAAAGGCTCCCAATGCCTAGCCAGCTCATGGGAGCACCCTGAAATTGATCTTACCAGAAAACTTGTTAAACCATAGCAATCAATGCTTATCTCTCTCCCCACACCATCACACCCTTCTACCACACCTATCAAACCTACTGCTTACATCAAACTCGATAGACCTGATCGAGGCACATTCATTGGTAGTTTCTTGGATGAGGCCAAACGCCACGAACTCATAATGTTCCTTCGAGTTAACAAAGACATCTTCGCCTGGACTTTCCATGAGATGCCCATCATCGACTCGACCCTGGCCTGCCACTGACTTGACCTTATCCCTCAATCCACAGCTATAAAGCAGAAGAAACGTACCTTGGCCCCGAGGATTTGAGAAGCAGTGAACCTCAAGGTCAAAAAACTCTTGGCCACTTGTTTAATCAAATAAGTCAAGTATACCGATTGGATCTCAAATATTGTAGCTGTCCCCAAGAAGAATGGCATGATCCGTATCTGCGTCGACTTCATAGATCTTAATAAACACACACCGAATGATAGTTTCCTCCCCCGATCATTTATGTGCTTCTGGATGTTACAGCTGGCCAAGAATGATTATCTATGATAGACGCAACTTCGGGTTACAACCAGGTACCCCTTCTCCTTGAGGACCAACTTAAAACTTCGTTTATTAATAAACAAGGTCTTTACTGCTTTAACGTGATGCTCTTCGGCCTGAAAAATGTGGGTGCCACTTACCAGTGCCTTGTTACTACCATGTTCAAACCTCTGCTTGGCAAGTTGGTCAAATTTTATATCGACGACATGTTATGCAAAAGCCTCCAAAAACAAACCTATATACATGACCTAACCGATGTATTCTCGATACTTCATTCTTATAGCATGAAATTGAACCCAGGCAAATGCTAATTTGGCATTTCATCCAGCAAATTCTTTGGCCACCTCATCAACAAATGAGGTATCAAGATCGATCCCACTCATATTCGCGCCCTCATTGTTATGCCTTCCCTTCGAACTAAGAAAGACGTCCAAAAGGTTGCTGGCAAAATAGTCGCCCCAAACCATTTTATCTTAAAATCCTTTGACTGTTGTGTTTTGCTTTTCTCCCTCTTATACAGCAAAGGTGTCCATAAAGCCAAAAAGAATAACCCCGAAGTTAATTGGACACCCGATTGCGAACAGGCCTTCCTCGAACACAAAACTTACCTTGCTCGACTGCCTATCATAAAAACCCCTATCGAAGGTGAAATGTTCTCCTTATATCTTGCAGTAACCGATAATTCTATTAGCTCTATCCTTATTCAACTCGAAACAAGTATCGAGAAACTAGTATACTTTATCAGCAAAATTCTGACAACTATCAAAACATGATATACTAAACTCGAGCGATTTCTCCTTATACTTGTCTACATTGCTCGAAGCTCAAATCATACTTCTAAGATCACTCTATACATGTTATCACCAGCTACCCCCTTCGAGAGATCCTCAACAAGAAAGATAAATTTAGATAGGTACAATAATGATGTGTCTATCTTGGTGAACACGACATCCTTTTCAAAAAATAGATATCTCAAAAGGGTCAGGTGATTTCCTTGCCGTCTTCTCGGTCGAAGACATCGACTGGAAGGAACACAAAGATGATCTACCTGAAGACCAGCCCGAACAGAGTTACCCTTGGAACCCTAACACGGGCTAGCATCTCTTTACAGATGGATCTGCCGGACCTAACGGTTCTGGGTTAGGTATTGTCCTGGTTACTCCTTCCAATGACCGAACCGAAAAGGTTGTCAAGTTAAATTTTGAATGTTCTAATAATATGACTGAATACAAAGCTTTGATACATGGTCTCGTAGTGCTTACCGATTCCCAGCTTGTTCAGAGACAGTACACCGACAAAAATCAAGCAAACGATCGCATGGCAGCGTATGCCACACTTGTCCACCAGCGCATGGATCGTTACCCTGAAAAATCTTCCATTACATATTACCCTCGAGGCAAAAATAAACTTGTCGATACCCTTGCCTACATAGCAGCCATGTTAGGCCGGTCCGAATCTCAAACACTTCATATCGAAGTACACGAATGCCCAAGTCTCGACCAGATGGATGTCAATGCCATCAATATTGGGGGAGAGAGTCTCGATCCTGACGACTGGCGCACACCCTTCCTTGCATAATTCAATAGTTCTACCCTCCCGAAGGATCTTAAAGGCAAACGTTCATTACCAGAAAACTGCCGATAATACACCATTCTCAAAGGCGGACTACACCACAAATCCCCATCGGTGTACACCTCCATTGTATTTACCAATACGAAACCACTACCATACTTGTCGAACTCCATGAAGGCAATTGTGGTGCTCACACTGCTGGTCGTTATATAGCTCTTCGAGCCGTAACCCAAGGTTTATTCTGGCCCAATATGAAGAAATAAGTTGAAGAGTATGCGAGACACTGTGACAAATGCCAACATCACAATCACGACATCCGAAGCCCTTCATAAGACCTCTGTTGCAGCCAAGTTGCTTGGCTATTCAAGCGGTGGGCCATTAATCTAGTGATCCCTTTCCCCAAGACTTTAGGTAGGAGAGAACACATTCTAGTGGCTACAAATTATTTTACTAAATGGGTCAACCCCGTGCCTCTATGTCGAATCCAGGAAGAGGAAGTCATCAAGTTCTTATAGGAAAATATCATCACACATTTTGGCTGCCCTCAAATGATTCGATGCGACAACGGTCTACAGTTTGTTGGGAACAAAGTCTATAATTTCCTTAAAAAGTATAGCATTATCCTTTCTCCCTTCACCCTTTATTACCCACAGGGAAATGGTCAGGTTGATGTAATCAATAAAATTATAGTCGACGGTCTTAAGAAATGCGTCGACCAAATGAAAGGCTGATGGGTTCAAGAGCTACAACATATACTCTGGGGCTATCGCACCACACCAAGAAAGGCAATGGGCTGCATTCCTTTCCTTCTGGGTTACGGTACCGAAGCTGTCCTGCCCACTCAGTTTGAAGGGCCAACGCACGACCCTGACCTCCCCGATGAAAACATCAAGTTCAAACTTGGATACAATATGTTATGGATCGATAAAACTAGAGACTGAGCCATAGCTAACCTCGGCCACTATCATCTCTCTCACCAGAAATCATTCAACAAAAGGGTTCAAACACGCAGCTTCGATATTGGAGATCTGGTACACCGATGTGTTACACCCTCTTTGAAGCTTCGCAATGCCGGCAAGTTAGCCAAATGCTGGGAAGGACCTTATGTCGTGTATGACAATATTGATAAGGGATCCTATTATTTAATGACAGAAGCTGAGGAGCATCTCTCCTACCCTTGGAACACAATGCAGTTAGTCTCAAATAATAGGCCGCGACCACCACCTTGTTCAGCTGATGTAAATACAACATGATCAATGAATATATTTTTATCCTCTAAGCTTCATGTCCTATCTCTAATAAACTTCATGAATTGGTCAAACCTAAGTATCATGTCAACCCTTTGACCCGACTGATACTTGGGGGTGACCTAAAAGTTTTTCAAGGTTCTAATTTGAGCAAATCCGAGTGTTATGAATGGCCAACAAATCAGACACTCGGGGATGCATTGGGACAAACCACATTATACTCTGCTTAGGCTCAAACCCGCGGATAGACCCGGGGGCGACCTTCGAAGTCCAGTGAACTTGTTAAGTTGGTCAAACCTAAGTATCATGTCAACCCTTTGACCCGACTGATACTTGGGGGAGACCTTAATGTTTTTCAAGGTTCCAATTCGAGCAAACCCGAGTAGCATGAATGGTTGGTAGACCAAACACTCAGGGATGCATTGGGGCCGACCACATAATGCTTTATTTATGCTCAAACCCGCGAATAGACCCAGGGGCGACCTTTGAAGCCCAATAAACTTCGTGAGTTGGTCAAACCTAAGTATCATGTCAACCCTTCGACCTGACTGATACTTGGTGGCGACCTCGAAGTTCTTCAAAGTTCCAATTCGAGCAAACCTGAGTGGCATGAATAGTCGACATACTAGACACTCGGGGGTGTATTGGGGCTGACTACATAATGCTTCGCTTAGGCTTAAGCCCGCGGATAGACTCGGGGGAGACCTTTGAAGTCCAATAAACTTCTTGAGTTGGTCAAACCTAAGTATCATGTCAACCCTTCGACCAGACCGATGACCTCAAAGTTTTTCATGGTTCCAATTCAAGCAAACCCGAGTGGCATAAATGGTCGGCAAACCGGACACTCGGGGATGCATTGGGGCCGACCACATTATGCTTCGCTTAGGCCCAAACTAGTGGATAGAAATACCCGAGGGCAACCTTCGAAGTCCAGTAAACTTCTTAAGTTGGTCAAACCTAAATATCATGTCAACCCTTTGACCTGACTGATACCCGGGGGAGACCTCAAAGTTCTTCAAGGTTCTAGTTTGAGCAAACCTGAGTGGCATGAATGGTCGACAGACTGGACACTCGGGGATGCATTGCAGGCAACCATATCATGCTTCGTCCAGATCCTTGCATTCTATACTTCAATTACCATACACAGATACCAGCATACAGATCTACCAGTAATTCAAGTCCATTACATACCCACAAGTCAAATTTAACTACATTACACATTGTTTAAATTCTACCTATCCAATACACATTGTTTAAATTCAACATAACAACAATTCAAAGAGAAAGAGTTTATTACAGACGATAGAAGCCAAACAAAGTACCTTTTACAAATATCCCACTCAGACAGGATTGGCCGCACTTACTCCTTCTCCATGATCTTCTATAACAACACCTCCACTGCCTTCAACAGCAGAGTTCATTCCTGAAGCATCAACAACACCTTTGACTATAAAATCTCTTGCAGTATTTCCAATACCAAAGCCATCCCCTTCGACCGAGTGATCATCTACCACATCTCTCTCACCTCCCCCTACAGGGTCCATTTCTATCCCTTTTGTCTGTACAACATCTTCGATGGAAGGCTCTTCCATTGGAGGATAGAGCTCGAAGGTCTCTGGATCGTACCCCAACCCATCTATAAATTTCTTTAAGGTTGTGGTCATGTCGTATTCCTTGTTGTACTGCACCTGGAAATGTGCCTTATTGTTCGGCAACTACTCGTCTTTGCTAGCCAGCTTCACTTCCAGCACTGCTACCTTCTGATTATAGTTGGCAATCGCAGCCTTGATTTCCCTTGTGGCATCGGCTCGAATCTTTAACTTATCTCATTCTTGCATACCAACTTGCGTCTCCAGCGACAGGATGGTCCCCTACGAGAGCTCAAGCCTATCCTTCGCATGTTTCAGCTTTTCACTCGATACTTTTTGTGCTTTATAAAAAGATATTACCCAAGCATTTATCTGCACAAATACTCGACTCAATTACCATTTTTCAAAGAATAATTTCAGCTTCAAAAGTTCAAGAAACACTTACCTGATACAGAGCTTTGCTCACTTGCTTCGACATTTCATCTGGGTTTGCGCCGCAGAGAGTAGTCATTAAATTGGCCGTTACTCGAGCACTCTCCTCTAGTTCGACCTCGCGTCGCCTAACTTTGGATGGGT
This sequence comes from Kingdonia uniflora, assembly GCA_014058105.1. Lineage (NCBI taxonomy): Eukaryota > Viridiplantae > Streptophyta > Magnoliopsida > Ranunculales > Circaeasteraceae > Kingdonia > Kingdonia uniflora. The sequence continues at coordinate 2,444,059 of JACGCM010002082.1, read as the reverse complement.
CATCATCATCCTCGACCATCTGCTTACGAGGCCTCTTCCGTAAAGTTGTCTTCATTTGCTGTGTTGTCGAAGCTTTGTCAGTAACTTTGCCATTACCCTTACTGGTCTGCCACAGTACCTCGAGGATAGTCTCAGGCACGCTCGACCGTATCGTCCCAGGCCCTCCTCGTTGAGACTTCGGTATAAAACTCGACTTTCGGTTTGAAGTGATGTAATCCATCTCACTTGCCTTCATCGAAGTACTTCATACTCTTCTCTTCTTTGAATGCCTAACAACAACTAGAATGTCTCTTAACAACGTGTCCATCATCTTTTGTCTCTTTCTGACAATTCCCAACTTGCGAAATACTATATTTACCCACTCTTCGTCCTGGCTGATCATCTCATCAATATAAGTCCTCGAGTTCTTTAATGCATTATTTATGGGATCTACACAATAAGAAAGACAAGATCAACAGTTAATTTGAACCACACATTCAATATACTTCGACTATTAACTTACTTGCATTATACAACCTATGCTTCAGCCTCTATTCCACCTCCCCCTGTGCATTCTCATAGTTTCCCTTCACCACCACCAAATCCTTATCCCACCCACGCCTAGTTGAACATAGGCCAAATAACCATGGTATGTCCGAATGGCATTGAATGTGATATCTCCCTACCTTTTATTTCCTTTCCTCCAATAGAATAATACTATGTCGAACCATTTGATCAAAAACTTCCCTTTATGTTGCAATCCCATATTCATCCCTTCGACAACCCTCACCATTTCATATAAATTGCCATTCATATGGCATAGGGCCACATCCCAGAAATTTAATTCCTGCTTCACCTGCCTTCGAAGAGGAAACTGCATCCCTAAACAAATTTGGCATCTGAATGCCATAATTCCATCCTGGGGGGAATCCTTAAATGTATACTTGGCCCTTAAGGGCACCAGAATAATATCCACCTTCGATAATCCATGTTTTTCCATGAATCGATCCAGCCTCGCCTTTTCCTGATTCGAGACTGGACCCACAGTTGACCCCGAATCATCTGTATCATCCCTACTATCACTTCCCTCCTCTTCCCCTTCCACCCTCTCATCACCTAAAGATTCGACAGTACCGTCGTTCCCCCTTCCCTCTCCCTCTTCATTTTCTTCTTCGTCACTCTCTCCGACTATTTGATTCCTACGACGGCTCCTAGTCGATTCTCCAACTTCTTGTGCTACTATAGCCAATGGGGCATATGTTGAAATTTATAATACTTCTACATCACTGTCCTCACCCCCTCGACCTCACCTGGATATACTTGGTTCGTTTACTTCATCCTCCTCATCCACCAGCCTCATCCTTGAAGCTTGACGGGTACGCATTATACCCTACAGAAGAAGATGAGCGACATTAGCTCGATATATTCGAGTATAAAGGTTTGATATCATAATATTATCTGCCCTCACTAAATCGACCAAGCAACGGTCGAATGTTTGATTGCCACCCCCCACTCCCCCCCATCGCTTCTCTCAATTTATCACTTAGTCGGACTACCAGCCACATGTGTTACCCCCTTCCTCAGTTATGCCATTACCGATAAAAAGCCAAGCAAAACTTACCCCCATCGTACAGACAAAGAGCAAAAGGACAAGCAACAGAAAAATAAATTGCCTATATTTACAAAGAAGTTAGAGGGCATACCTATTTGAGTAGATCAGATTTATCAGTGACAATGATATTTTCTTTCCTCCACTCCAGCAACTTCAACCGCAACAATGGTGTATGTCTTCTTCTCTCCCTCCTTTCTCTCTCTTTAGTTGTTTGGAAACAGTGACTCTCTCTCTCTCACCTCTTTAAATACCTCCAAGAAAAACATAACCACCTCAATTTCCTCCACTCACCATCATTATCACTCCTTCGCTCCCCCCTTATTTTTTGGCCATGATGTGTTTTGCCAATATTTCCCTTATTTGCACCTACGTGCACGTCACACTTTTACACCTGATAATATTTTTTTATATAGCCCTCTCTAAACTTCTGATGCCCTACCCAAAGTTGTCAACTCAAGCCCATATATCATATCCACCTCTTTCCCATACACGAGGAAACATAATGATGACCGACGCACTGCCCTATAAATAGTATCACCTCTGACATTTCTACCATTTCGGCTGTTAGCTTTTGCAGGCCAAACCTCCCATGTAGTCGTCTTCGATCTATCTTATACATTCCACAATAGTGATACCCTTCAACCTCAGACATTTTTGTGCCTTCTCATGCATTCGTTTTTGAATTATTGTCTACATTCTACCAAAATACATCGCGCATATACATAAGTTCTCGAACCTTCTGTCAACACTTTTCGTTCAATACAAGCATCAAATTTTCTTACCACTTTTATTCGTTTTCATTACTTAAGTTTGAAGTTTGAAAATTAAACCGCGCCTACGTTATCATCATCTACATTAACTATAACCATTATACTACTAATACTTCGTCAAACAGATCATTGTTCATAAAGTACGCGGGTCTACAAAATCAAAATCATCAAGTACAAAGAGAAACAACAGACAAAATAGAAGTAACAACACAAATAGAAAACCCCTCTACACTTCCACCATCATATCGAAGACCCCCTATTTACATACGGGGCAGTTTTTACAGATCCCCGCCTGATCCTCGGCTGCGTCTTCAACCTCCACCTGATCTTCTACAAGGCTCATCAACAAAAAATACTGATTACTCAGATTCGGGACCAACCACTGCATCACCTCCAACAATGCTCGTATAGATTCCCACAGATAGCCTCCCCCAGCTTCAGCTCTACTAGGCCCGGCAACACCACATCTAAACTGATCCCCGAAGAATTTTTACTTTAGTGCCATCGTTTTCTCCTCAATACGACGTTCCCTCTCCTCTATTCTCTTATGGTAACGAGTGTTTGGAGTAATTTTCATTATTTGCTTACTCAAGAAAGAAGATGAAGAATGTTTTAAATCCCCCCCTAATAGCCCCTATTTTTACCTTGATTAAAGGGTATTTATTGCCTCCTTAATTAAAAATTACTTTAATTACTCTCCTTGGAATTGCCCATATTCAACCAGTCAACTTTTCAACTTCCCATGACTAATAGTTTTTCTCAATACGCGCCATCTATGCAAATTTCCGAGACTCCTGCTGAGAGGGGGTGAATGTAGTAGCCTACTCGCAGCCTTCCAGTACCATTCGAATACTTGAAGGCTACATCGAAGCCTACCTAGAGACTCGATGCCCAGCATGATAGTAACTAAGTCCATGAAGCCTTTCGAAATCAATCGAACACTCGAAGACATTGCAGTCGAAATTAAAGATAGACGGTCAGCACCAGAACTCAGCATTAGTAACATATAAACTTCGACTATGGGAATTCATGGTCGAAGGCAGACACATCTGATAGCCAGCTCACCAGACAGAACAGTAAAATGAGCCACCTAACAACTACAGTGTCAGAACTGACTCCACATGTAGAACAATTGTCCCCAAAGAATATATATGTAATCTGACCTCCCATGGCGACTCACCCCTTTTCTATCTCCTATAAATAGGAGGGAGGAGGGACTATGAAGGGGTTAGAAAATCTCTCCATAAAGCCCTTCAAGATTACCTTCGAATACCCTGTAACTTACTTCCAATTCAATATATCATCTAACTCGATATATATCATCAATCATTCAAATCCTCACTAGAGGTCACAGAGAAACCTATTCTAAGACTCCACGTAAGTGTGTTAGTTCAGTAATACAGTCTATTATTGCCTTACATACTTGCTTAAGCCCCTAGTCGAAGATAAACCCCACGGTATAAAAGCTAGCTTCCCCTCCTACGAAACTTTGCCCCTACACCTACAAAGCCAGCAAGTAAGGTAACTCCCAAGCAGCGTAGGAGGAATAATGACAATATTAGGATAAAAGACGGAAAGCAGACAGACCCATCCCAATCTTGTCACCTATGATAACCACAGTCTCTGCCATCTTACCAATGATAAATGGGGACAAGTTATTTCAAGAAGCACAAGTGATTCTTGATGTACCCAACAAACCCTTGTGTCAGTATCACAATGTGCATAGCCATGAAGCTGATAACTGTTACTCTCTAATATGGATTTTTATTACATTTTGCTAGCTGGAAGACTTCACGAGTATGTAGTCGACGTCCAGAAGTTCCTCGAAGAAGGGACTAAAAGAAAAGAAGTCAAACAAGTACAAGGATAAGGCCAAGCTCGCCATCTTTACATGATTGAAATTGAGAAGGGAAAGAAAAGAAAGAAAGATGATAAAATTATGTCTTGCTGCAAAATGACGTCATCAGACAAATCGGCAAAACTTCTACCTAATTTCAACAAAGCTAAATGTCCCTACCACATTACCTTCGAAGATTGCGATACCAGCCATATCAAGTACCCTCATGATGACCCACTAGTCATAATGCTCAAAGTACGGCAGGACCACTTACACACACTTCTTGTCGATACAGGAAGTGCAGTAGACGCTTTATTCAAAAGGGCCATTGATATTCTAGGTCTCAAAGATTCATTCAAAGCTTCGACAACAACTATTACAGGGTTTAACGGTTCCAAGGAATCATTCAAAGCTTCGAAATCACACTGCCTCTTTAAGCGGGACCAGAAACTACTTTCGTGAAATTTATTGTGATAGATGTTGAATCAAAATATTTTAGAATCTAACATCGAAGTTAGCTACATTCAATTAAGGCAGTACCATCGACATATTACCTGGCTTTGTAATTTCTGACAGATCTTGGAGTCTATGAAATCAAAGGAAGTCAAGCTGTGGCACGTATGTGCAAAAATACCACAACCAACTCTCACATAGTAAAACTTTTAAAGGCATTGCAATTACTGCATGAGCCACCTCCATGATTCGAACAACATAACACTAAGGCGGTTGAATCCATAGAACTCGATGGACCAGGACAAAATACCTTTATTGGATTAAAATTGTTCTGTAATAAAAAAAAAACCCTGGTGTAACTTTTAAAGAAAAATATCGACATCTTTGCATGGTATTTTCAAGAAATGTCTAGAATCGATCCGTCGACTGTATGCCACAATCTTAACCTCCTACTAGACAGTAAAGCAGTTGTGCAAAAATGATACAATTTAACTCCCGCCTTTGAGTAAAGCAGTTAACGATGATATAGATAAACTCTTTCGTGTAGGATTCATTCGATAAGCCAAATATCTCAAATGGGTCTCGCATATCGTGGTTGTACCATAGAAGAATGGGAAAATCAGAGTCTATTTAGATTTTATAGGGCCCAACAAATGCATACCAAAAGATAACTTCTCTCTCCCTCTGATCCCTCAACTCCTCGATTTTATGGCAGGCCACAAACTTCTTTCAATGATGGATGCAACTTCCGAATACAATCAGGTTCCTCTTGCTGAAGAAGATCAAGAAATGATAATATTTGTTACGGACAAAGGTCTCTACTGTTACACAGTTATGCTTTTGGATTAAAAAATGCAGGTGGCACTTATCAGTGACTCATCACTCAAATGTTTAAAAATCATTTAGGCAAAATCATGGAAGTATACATCGACGATATAATCTGCAAAAGCTTACAGCGAGAAGATCACTGCAATAATCTACAGACCATCTTCGACATCCTTCGTACTTACCAAATGAAACTCAACCCAGGAAAATACCAATTTGGTACTGCATCAGGAAAGTTTCTGGGACATCTAGTAAGTAAGAGAGGCATAAAAATTGATCTGGCATAAATCAAAGCACTCATGGAAATGCTATCTCCTCAAACCAAAAAAGACATACAAAAACATGCTGGGAAGATTGTGGCTCTTCACAGGTTCATCTCCAAGTCATCTGATCGATGTACACATTTTTACCTCCTCCTTCGTGGGAATTCAGCCCCAATGTCCAAAAAATAACCAAAAAAATCATTTGGACCCCTGATTGTGAATTGGCTTTTCAAGATCTCAAAAGATACTTGGGGTGCCCTCCCATAATGAGTACTCATATTGATGGTAAAATGCTAACAATGTACTTATCGATCATAGATGACTCTATCAGTTCTGTACTTATTCGAGAAGACGATGGTGTAAAAAAACTAATCTACCTCATCAACAAAACTCTTATGCCTGTTGAAAAAAGATATACAACAACCGAGAAGTAGCTACTCGCTTTGGTGTATAGTTCTCATAAACTTAAAACTTATTTCCATGCCCATCCCATCAAAGTCATCAGAAAGTTTCCCCTCAAACTGGTGCTCTTTAAAAATGAAAAATCATGAAGGGTTCAACAATGGCATGTATTCCTAGGGGAATACGATATTTCTTTCGAACTATAAATATCAGTCAAAGGACAAGCAGTAGCCAATTTTTTGGCTGATTTTCTAGTCGGAGACCCAGAATGAAAGAAATTTTATGGCTGATGACTCCATCGTTGAACCAGATGCATGGTCCCAAAGTATAGGATTAAGAATTTTTATAGATGGATCTGCTAGACCATGAGGATCAGGGATTGTTATCGGCCTCGTTATACCATCCAACCATCGAATTAAAAAAGCTTTTGAACTCAAATTTTATGTCACCTACAATGAAACAGAGTATGAAGCTATCTTGCATGGACTGGATCTTATTATAGCACTTGGAGCATAAGAAATAGCCATTTATATCGATTCCTTTGTCGTAGCCAACCATTACAATAAAACATTCAAAACATCAGGCAAAATGGCTAGTTACTTAGCTATAATTGAAGAAAAAAATAAAGAAATTCAAAATATGAAGGTTTATAATATGAAGGTTAGGAAATGTACATTTGACATCGACGATCTTGTCCTGAGACGTATCCAAGATAATATTCGACCCAAGAACTCTGGCAAGTTATCTAAAAAATGGGAAGGGCCATATATTATTAGTGACAAGAATGGCAGTAGAACATATTGGCTAATGACTGAAGATGAAGTACAACTCGAATATATATGGAATATAGCCCATTTGAAAATGTTCTACAGATAACTGTTATAACCTCTTTCGAATACTTCAAATAAAGACATCTTTACTATCAATTACATCTTTCAACTATACATTTCTCAATATCGATACATACTTGTCAAGCATGTACCACAACTAAATTTCATCTCTCCGACAAGCATCTTTCCAATTACATGATAACTTTGTTTGTAATTCATTATTTATTGAACAAATCATGTCATGCTTTGTCTTTTTTCTCAAAACCCAATTATTCCATGGAGGAACAGTATCTGGTCATCATTCCTCATTCATAGAGCCATTATACGACCCTCTTTCCATCATCTCAGATATTTTCCAAAAGCAATACTTTACATATTATCTACATTAGTATATAATGCCACTTAGCATATTTTTTTACAAAAAAATTTGTGCATGTTTATCGATTACTTAAGCATTTAAACAATTATTCGACAATAACTTTATCATAATTAGGCATTCAAAAAGCAAGAAATTGTTTCGGTCCCATCGACCACTTGTACATCAACCAAATCACATAAAAAATTTCCGAATAAACTTTCTATTATGCAGGGGGAGAGATCAAAGTATCATCCTTTATTGGGAGACCAGGAGTAAGGTTATCTAACACATCCTCGGGCATAGTACCCTCGAGGCCAACAGGAGCATGAATCTCTGGAGCTTCCTCCTCGACATCAAAATTCAGAAAGAATACCACAGCAGCAGCAACCAACCCTTTATAGAAATCCTTCCTCTCTTCCATATCATCAAATTGCCTAGAGAAATTGGCCTTCATCCGCTTGAGGGAATCGATGTTCACTCGATCAACTTCAGCCTTAATCTTATCGAGAACCTTCGCATGCTCCACCTCTATTGACCTACGGGGTGATAGAACCTGTTCCCGAATATCTCTCTCGAAGTTGAACTTTTGTAGGGCCAGTGCCTCCTCCCTCTCCTTAGCCAAGTCGGCCCTTATCTGCTCGACCTCTTTCTTCTTCTCCATCTCCCAGGCCTTCTTCGCCTCACGAATGGCTACCTCCTTCACCTTCACATCCCTCAACTTCAACTTCTCCAGCTTTGTCTCAAAGTTTTTTTTCTCCTGGACGAGCACCTATTTCTCCTTCACCAACTCTTTCTCGATATTTTTGTAAGCAAGAAGTTGATTTGCCAGAGTCCCAGCCTTGAGTATATGAGGCTTACCCTCGACAAGCATCATCTTAATCTGCATTAGAGTCATAATATGAGTTCTCGAATGAGGGACCAAGTTCTTTAATCGAAGTAAAGAAGAGAAATGTCAAACCTTATTCGTGGTTTTGTGGCATTCAATAAAGAAGGATGACAGACTTTTAGCTCCTTCTAAGCAGTCAGTGAACTCTTCCTCGGGAGAAGTCGTCCCAACAACATAAGACTTAATGGTATATTAGACCTTAGTCTCAGACTCCTCGACGGACTGATTCTTTGCCAAACCTGAAGACGCCTTCTTCATCAGCTGCAAGTAAGTAGCTGCCTTTAGGGGTTGACCATCCGCAACCCTAGATCCTGAAGCATCAACCTTCTCTCCCTCCATCACAGGAGATCGTTGAGATACCCTCTTTGGAAGAGGAACTAGAAGAGCGGGCTGGTTGGTAGTCCTCTCTTTTCTTGTTCTTCTCGAAGGTCCTACTCAACAATGCCTCTCTCTACCATTGTAGAATCTGTGGTATACCCACTAAGAAGAGGGTTCTTGAGAGGCAGTCTCGACTTTGTAGCCCACTTATTTTTGGCAGACATTTTCCCGTCGATAAGAGGGATATCAGCTCCTTTAGTTCGGGTCCATTTTAATCCAGCTTCTTGAAATAGACCGTTGATCTTCTCTTGATCGGCAACCAAAGTATTGAGCCGACCGAAGCAATCAGTCCTAATGATATATAACTTTTTAGTTACCGGGGACTTTCTATCAATTTCCTTCAAGGCAGCACGAAGACAAAGACAAAACATTTAACACAACAAGCAAGTCAACAAACTTCGACATACTAATTACCTAAACACACACCTAAGTGGAAAGTTTTTCTTTTCAAAGGCTCCCTTGAATTTTTCTTGTCGAATTTATAATTCCCCGAGATGAGGAGACAATCAGTACAATGCTGCCCTCCTATCGATACCATTTCATTGAAGAGGAGTCTCTTCAGGAACCTCACTAAGTACCTGTACCCCAACTTCTGTGGATTATACTTGAGTTTGTAATACACACAAAGGTTGTCTATAGTGATTAGCTTTTCACCTCTATCTTTTAACTGACCATTTATCACCCTCACAACGGGGAAAAGGTCATACACATTCGGGTTGAACTGACCAGGTGCAACATCAAAAAATTTAAGAACCTTCTTTTGGTCAGCCCGAAGAGGCAACTTTAACCCCTTCTTTATCTGTTCTCGATGGACAAGAATACCATCCAAAGGAATGTCCTTATCCGTCATCTCATAATGGTATTCCTCTAACCTAATATCCTTAAGAATACCATACTTCGCATTGAAGCTCAATATTTTACTTGTTTCTGGAGCCTCCCCATATTACTCCCCTTCTTCCCCCTCAACATCTTTGTCCCTACCATCACTACCTTCTCGATTACTTACCTACGGCTCATGATCCACGTCTATCTCAGTCCTCTCCTCGTTAGACACTTCAACCACCCTGGGCGTCACTTTAAATTAATCAATACTCGCCATATCCGCGCTACTTTGTTCAACCCTATGCCTGCAACCCAACTTTTGGACACACGTTGTTACATCGATTAGAAGTGCTTCTACATCCATGAGGTTCTTGAAGTTTCCTTCTTTATCATCATTTTGGATGGGTTCGGCCATTTTATGAACCTGAAATCATATTCCCTTTTTTAAGTTAGTATAATATCTTATATGATACACTATATACATTCATATGCTCGTATCGATATTGTTGTCGAGTTTAATCTCCAACGCATCATTCCTTTTATTACTATTTCATTCAAACGTTACTACATTTAGTTATCGATACAAGATTTATCTCTTATTTTTACAAAGTCCTAACATCGAGAACTATCTATGTGCCCCTATCATCTTCTACTCGAGTGTATAGGAACCACTAACTTATCGAAGACACTTCAGTAGTCCCAAGATTTCCTGCCAAAATGAGACAAATCCAAAATTTTGATTTTATGTTCTCTTCGGCGTAAAATTCCGCCCAATTCACAAAATATCCGGCGCTACAACTGCCAACATCATATAATATCAATATCACGACAGAGGGACCCAGAATCATGCCGTAATCATAGCAGCGACCAAAATACACTCTCTCCCCCACATCATAATCCATCACTTGATGCCCCTCTCTCCCAAATACTCTGTTATCTCTTTTGACACTCTCCACCATGCAGTACATCCCAATATCACCAACACCAAACAAAAATTTGTATAAAATTGTAAAATTTGTATAAAATTTGTATAAAATTGTAAAATTTGTAACACCAAACAAGCTAATTTCCTCATTACCAATGGTGTACAACAACCCGTCTCATTACCTTGAAGTCCCGCTGCTTCTAAATCCCTTTACTTTGCAAGCTTTTCCCTCTAGATCAACAAGCTAATTTCCTCATTACCAATGGTGGACAACGACGCAAGGGAAGAACACAAAGAGATGGAACTCAAACAATTTTTTTTAGAATCTGTGGTATGTGAACAGTCGCCAACCACGGGGCTATTTATAGGCCTCACGCGACTGTGCATCACACCTCTTCATGACCGTTCAAGTACCTTAGCGTAATACCTTAAACGCCTCTTCTCAAAGACTTTCACCCTTTGCTCCTGAAAGTCAACAAGCACATGCATTGGTCTTCCAAACCATCCATATATCTATTTAACTCCTCCGTTATATCCATCTTTACCAAAGTAGCTCTCATGTTAATAAAAAGATATTGTACCTCCAATTCCTTATACCTCAAAGCATCACCTGCAGGAGAACACCTACCCATTTTTCTACATAAGCCTGCACACATCTTTCCTTTTAAATTCCTTTCATATATTCTCAGACAAGTCATAACCACAATTCAAAATTCAAATAATGTTCGACAATACAACTACCTAAACATCGACATGACATACATTCAAATGACCAACATCACACTTTTTTATCGATCACAATTCACTTATTCAACATATCAAATCATATTCGAGAAGACGGTTGAAATATACACAATAGCACTTCAAAAACATTTTAGAATTATACAGGTCTACAACACAATATCACAAATGCCTAAACTAATTTAATCCCATCAATAACAGAGTACAAGTTTATTCAATTATTACAAGCAAGAGCTGCCAACAGGTTCGTCTTTTTGCTATTCCAGGCAGCGACATAATCTTCTTTCCTCACCAATGCCTTGACATGGGTACTTAGATTACCAACACGCTCTGGAGGACTTAGAGATTGCAGTTGGAGCTACCTTTGCCTCCATTTCGTTCATCTACTCATAGTCGGGCTCCACTGGTACCAATGTCAACCCATTTGCATAGAATTTACCGAAGTACTGATTCAGCATCTTCCAATATTTGTCGTGTACACGGTTGCTATAAGTATTCTCTCGGATCTGCGCCCTCGTCCTCATCATCTCAACAAATTGATAATGACTTCCACAAGCATACAAGGGGTATTTATATAAGCAAGTTTAATGCATCACAACTCCCAGGGGTCAAAGACAACAACCACAATTGATTGATACCCAGTCAACTAAATCTCCCAGGGAACCATTTATGGGCCCCACACGGTCGACACATACAACTTTGAGATCCTATTACAATTTGAAATAACATAGCACGAAATTTTTCTTCGAGATACTAGTTTTCCATTTTATTCGAGATAACAAATATTTTAATCGATACAAAATCTGCGAACAACATTTTATTTCATACAGATAAACTTTACATATTCCCTTCATTACTTCAATTATATTTTAGATCGACCTACAAGTTACTTTACATCAGTAGTGTGACGCATTCTCCTATGAAGGAAAAATAGCTACACCCTCCTCCTCTATAACCACCACCATCTCATAACCCAAGGGGATTAGAGAGACGACAATGCCCGAAAAGGCTACCACAGGTAGTCCTACCTGCCAATGCATCTTCATCTTCCACACAGGTAATGGCCAATTTTTAAAGACTTTTGATGCGCTTTGAGACCATCAGTAGCACAAAATGAAACTTACACTGAAAGAAAAACTCTACTTCAGCACTCTCCTCCTCCAACTCTATCATTCTTTAATATATTGGCCCCACCAGCTTTGGGTAATAGGACGACAGTGACAACCAACCAAAGTAAGACTCCTTCAAATCCCCGTACTTGGCGCCCACACACCCTAAAAACTCGTAATGCAAAGTCTAAAACTGCATCATCACCATTGCCGGATACCTTCACTTCATAGTCTCCCGAAGAACAACTTCCCATCCTTCTCTATTCTATTTATAATCTACCTTTCACCTTCATGTTTACTACAGTCAAACATCCTGCTATTAATGCCCATAGAAAGCATAAAACGACCAGATTCATTTGACTTTTGGCCACAGAAATGACAGGGTACAAATTACATTAAGAGTTTGAAAACACTTTCTCATTCTGATATTATTCTCGACACAACTACAAGTAATTGTGTCGATAATGGGGCAATTGTAGTAGCATATTTCTTAGATTTGATAAAAAGAAGCTAACAAAACTTAGTCAAAGATATTCTATCATTCGAGAAGATGTCATATCTGCGACTACAGAACACGACCCACTACAGTAGCCGTTATACTTGGTCAAATAGAGCCAGGGAGATCCGTGAAGTTCTCCTACAACCTGCCAAAATAGGAAACTATTTTATTTTTGTAACTGCATGTATCTACTATAAATACAGGCAGATAATACGTTAATCATATCCGTAACTCTACTATTCAGACATATTCTCAAGTCCTTACTAATCAGCAATAGTAATAATTAATAACATGTAGATTTTTACCTAAATCCTCCTCAAAGTCATGGTTTTTCTTAGGTTTTACTGAGTTTCAGCATAAAATCCAATGTACTTAGGTTTATAGTTACAAATTCTCTACTGAAGTATTGGCATAGTTTTCCTCCTCGAAAAATACGCCATTACAGATTTAATTTACAACATCTTATGTGTCTTAGCGCAAACATATGATGGGTGTAGATATTAAGATCTATTTGTATATCGATTAGTACTTTAAAAGGTAGAGGCCAAGTTTGAACCATGGCTCTCTCTTATTAAGTTTTATAATTAGCGTTTATTTATTCATTTTAGATTTATCTCTTACAGAACTGTAATTTGACCTAGAAAATATTTATTTTCTCAAACCTCCTTGTAGATTCGATCTCACTCATCCGTGCTATAATTCGAAAACCATTCTTTGAGCGGGTATTTTGCTAGAGGACCCCTAAAATCCTCTTATCAATGAGAAAGATGCTCTTATTGTCAAATTTGATATGTGGAAAAAGAAAAATATACTGTTGTGGAGAAGTTAAAAGTAACTGAAACTAAACTTGAGAAAATTAAAGTTGACTAGACTTCCACGAAGAAGAAACTTGAAGTTTTTTATCATGAAGCAAAGAATTTTGATAAAATGTTATGTATGAGCAAAAATGGTATTGACAAAAGAGGACTTGGATTAGATGAGAAAAATGTTACGTCTACTACATCTCAAATCACCAAGTTTGTTAAAGCTACTCCAACTTTATATTTTTCCAAACAAAGTTTTACTAATGCTTCTCATATGCAGACCAAGAAATCTTCTGTCTTTCGTGTGTTTTATTGTCAGGCTTGTGGTCAAAAGGGTAATCTTGTTCCCTATTGTAGATATGTTTTTGAATTCTATAATAGAAATGAATTTCCTAGGGAAAGAGGGAAACCCTATTAACTATATGCCAAATCGGTTGCTAATCCCTCCTTTGTCCAAAAGTCTTTAAATATTTTCAAGAATTTGACTTAAACGACGAAAGTATGAAAGAAAGTGAAACCCGTTTGGGTTCAGAAGAAGGATCTTCTACCACAATTACGGTGCAATGCTGCAGTAATGGCTCAAAATGATTTCAACTCTACTCAATGGCATGAAGATAGTAATGTTCAAGCAGAAACTTTGTTAACCTCTTCTACTGTGGTTCAAGATATCGAATTGCATACTAAAACTCTTATAGATTCAACACCTAATGTTACCATCTATACTAATCCTCCTTGTAATTATGGTGCTCCTGGATGCCTTGATGATTGTGAATACCCTACTTTTTATGAGTCTGCAAGGTGAGTGGTTGTCATTGTTCTACGCTATATGAGACGGTGAAAAGTATGTGTTATGGGTCAATGATTTAACCAGCCAATATTAAAGATGCTTTATCTGATGAATCATGTATTAACACTATTGGTATCTATTCTATTGAGTAAATCTCTCCGGTCATCCTGATTGTTTGTGCCGTTATTTTGCTAACAGCTTCAGGTATGTGTCTTTTCTTTTGTTCTTATTGTTATTTTCCCTTATTTTTGCATCAAAGTCTATCTTTACTGAGTATATGCATGTTTGATCAGGATTTATGTATTCGTGATATATTCATCTAATGTTTGAGCTACTTGGTATAAGTTTTTCTTTACTAGAGCCAACAGTCCCTGAATCTAGTCATAAGTAGAAACCTTGAAGATAAATGTGGAGACTTCATTACCTAACATTATATAAGGATCAACCTTTTGTATAAGCTTCGAGTATTATTAAATAAATTCTTTCCAACAAAATCCCTTTTTGTTTATGATCTCATTTTTATACATTAATCAATTGTTGGTGGCAACATCTAATTCAAGTTAAAATACTAAAGCATTTTATTTACTTGATTCGAGGTAAAACAAAAGATTGTATGAGGCTAAGGAAATGATTTTAGGCATTGTTATTATACCCCTTTGGCCTTTCAATACTTAACCTAAAATTTTTATTCACTTGCTACTCTTTGAGCCTAAAATAAACCATTTTTTTGTGTACGCTAATTTCCAATTTAACCTTTTGTTCTGAGGACAGGAAGTGATAAAATATGAGAGGAGTTGTGAGAATTTATATTGCCTGTATGACTTTATTTTTCAAAGCGTAAATTTAAATAGTGCTAAAAGGCCAAGTATATCTCTAGAAATATCACATTGTGGAAACAAAATAATGGAGGAAGGAAGTGTCTCGATATCAATACCGGAGGTGGTAGTTACATTTGTCCTCAGAATGCCAATAAAACACCTTCTTCATCACTAGTCCAACTTTGCCTTCTTTACAACCTTAAAAATCCTAGTCGATTCTAGTCTAGTGCAATCAGTTTAGTGGAGATGATAGTTAGAGAATTTATGGTATTTTAACTTGACACCACCAATGATAATTAATTTTCCTTCCGTAAGATCTTTCAGCAAAATAGCGCTGCTTTATTGAAATATGAATTTTAAATTTCATTTTACTCATATTCATTTATAGATCAATAATATTCTCTGATATGTCATGCATCCATTGTGCCTATATATTTGACTCTATATGTTTTGTGGGGGAGTGTGTTTGGTAGTTACCAATTTACCCCGTAAAGTCATGGGTCTTTTCTTATGTCTCTAGTGTCTGGTTGTTGATGAATGCTTGGTTAATGTCTCTAAGTTTGCCTATTTTTGTCCATTCGTTCGAACGAGTTTATTATTTGTTTAAACGACCGATTGGTCTTCTTTCATCTCTTTCTAGCTACCTTAGATTATAGGCAAAATTTGATACTTTGATCAAACGATTTTTGGTCTTGTTTCATCATTTTCTAGCTGTATTGAAATTTTGGAAAAATTTGATGGTTCGTTCGAACAACTTTTATTTTCATTCGAATTTGATTATGGTTAGGTCGTTTCCCACCTGCCTCTTACGTCATTTCTCTTTATTACATCAAACAGTTTCTTCTCTCTCAATTTGGTTCTCTTAATAATAACATTTTCTCCAACTCTACTAATCAATTGTGGCACATTAAGGTCTGATTTGAGTGTGATTCCTCTTTCATCTCGTTTGGGGTTTGGATTCGAGTGTTTAAGGTGTAATTTTCCAGGTTTTGATCACTCTCGGAGGTGCTTTTAGGGTTACAAAACTCTGCCTACTTCGAATCATAAATCGATATTTGTTCTCTTGTTTTCTCTCTATCTACCTAAGTTTGTTTCGAAAATTATATGAGTTTGTGATTAATTTATGATGGGTTGCTGTATGGGATTGTGTTGTTGAGATTGGGTGCTGATAGGTATTTGTTTGGTGGGGTTTCTGATCAATGCCTGAACTTGGGTTTGATGTTTGGTTTATGCTACTACGATTGGGGATTTGCAGGAAGTGTTTTTGATTTGCAAGTGGTATTGGGTTGATTATTAGCGTTGATGCGAATGATTATTGTGCCCAAATTACTGTTAATTTTTTTTCGCTTGGTGACCGCGGATTGTGGTGTTGGTTTGTACTGTGGAGATTAGGGACTTGCAAGATGTAATTTCTTGACAAATTCACAGTGGTGGTTGTGCTATTATTTGGTTGTTTATTTGCCGGTGGTTTTCGAGTTGAGCTGTGCTTAGAAATGTGTTGCATTACCATATTGTTAGGTTGATAATTGCAATTGTGTTGATTGCGATTGTACTTGTTGGGGTGTGACTAGGTGACTATACTTGTTGGGTTTTAGCTTGTATTCAAGTTTCTGTTGATTGATATATGGCTCCCAAAGTAGGAACGGGAACCTAACGGCCATGCCTTGACGAAAGAGTCATTCTGGATGGTCAAGTAAATCTAATTTTTCTTTGTTTCAGATAGTAGTTTAGGGTTATTTTTTGTTTCTTCTATGAAGGGGGATAAATAAGTATCCCTGACAGGATAGCTGATCCAGGAGGATCTGAATGAGTTTTTAGGCTTTTATAAAGTCTATTTGAATAGACCTTACACCCCTTTGTAGACGAATAAACTTCTTTCCTATTCAAATAAATAGGTGTCTGAGTGCTCTATTTGAGCATACTTTTGGTATGTTCGAATACACATCTTTTATTTGAATACACATTGATTTTTGTTCGAATTAAAACCTGTCAGAGGTGTTTTATTCGAATACATTAATAGTCTATCCGAATACACTTTCTGTTATAATTTTTGTTCGAACAGTGACTTGCTATGTTCGAACATCGGCACGATTTAACCTATTTTTTTAGGCGTTTAAGGGCATATTTGTCCTATTTTGTAACTAGGACTTGTCACCCTTATAAAATTGGTAAGGTTAGGCAAGATTAGAGGATGTTATATCAATCAAAGTTCTAAGAGAGAGACTAAGGGCTTGAGAGTAATTTAATTGCAATTAATTTATATTAAGCAATTGAAGCTCTTAAAGGGATTTTCCTAACCAATTGGTGTGTTCTTAGTACAATTATTTGCTTTAGGGTATCTCTATTCATATTGTTAATTAAGTGGTATCATGGTTCCAGTTACAATTCTTGAGGATGATTGCGGTTTATTGTCTCTACACGTGACCATCTCAAGCAAACGAAGGAGAAACTAGTGAGTCCATTGGAGATTCGCCAAAAACCTAATTCAAAGAAGAAGACCAATTTGGAGATGGGTGATTTCAATGATCAACTCACAACGTTGGAAACGACAGTTTCCAACCTAACTTCTAATATTAGAGAGTTGGTAGAACAATTGCATCTCACGAACCTCACGAAGGCTTCTACGTCGGTAAAGCGGCGAGGTCGCTATCAGCGGCGAGGCCGCTCTAGGATGAAAGAGGTTATGGAGGTGGATGGAGATGAGGATATTACAGAAATTGTTAGCGATTCTAGTAATACCAAATCCGTTATGGAGCGCTCCGGTATTGGTAAGTCAATAAATCCCATGCATAATTTTAGTATTGACTTTAAGATTAAAATTCTGGTATTCGATGGTTCAGTCGATGCCGAGAAGTTAGAAAATTGGTTAGATAGGTTAGAGACCAATTTTTTTGTTTATGAATATTCCAACGCTCAAAAAATTTGTTTATCTACTTTAAAATTAGCAAATAATTCATTAATGTGGTGGAAATCCTATTGAAAATGCCATAAAGTAAGAAGTTTGAGTTGGAAAGAATTTAAGGATTTGGTGAGGAAGCAATTCTATCTAATTGGGTATGAATAGGAGCGATGGTACAAATGGCACAACTTGCACCAAAAGTTTAGGCAATCCGTACAGTAATTAACTACGGAGTTTCATAATCAAACATTGGTTTTGAATATATATGTGAATGAGTATGAGGTATCCATAAAATATACGGGAGGTTTTTTGGAATCCATTAGAAGAGAATTAAAGCTCTTTTATATAAAAAATATTGAAGATACTGCCGCTAAAGCAATTGTTATTGAATGCTAGTACTTGAAGAGTGACAAGAAAGACAACAAGAGTAAGTCAGGGTACAAGTCTAATTAGAAGTATGATCAGAAAGAGGAGTCCAAAGGAGAGGGGTCTTCATCCAAGAGGAATTCATGTAGTTATTGAAAGGCTAATGGGTACATTTCAGACAAATGATGGAAACTTCACCCGGAGCTTCGGTCAAAGGAGGAGAGGGGCAAGAAAGAGAAACGTGCACTAGCCATAATGATTGTGGATCTTCCAGATTTAGAAAAGCCAAATCCTAAGCTTACTCTAATGTTCAAGCAACTTCTAGCTATCGACAAGGCGAGTCGGGAAGAACTTTTTTATGTCAGCATTCAAGTGAAGCAGAGCTTAATCGAGGTCATCATTGATCCGGGGAGTCAGAAGAATTTAATTTCTATGGTGGTGGTAAAGAAGATGGATTTGGCTATTGTGGCTCATCCTAAGCCGTATGGTTTGGGTTGGATTCAAAAAGGCGTGGAGTTGAAGATCACTGCACAGTGTACGTTCAATTTTACGATTACTGGGAGTTTATTGACGAAGTGACATCTGAGGTGGTTCCATTGGACGTATGTCAAGTCATCTTGGGTGGCCCTTATCTTTGGGTCTGAGATACAATCCTTTACTGTAAAGCTCGTAAGTATCGTCTTGTGAAGGAGGGGACGAATTTCATGTCAATGCGTGCAAGGAACATATCACTACCAATAATTTAGTGACGGCGACTCAGGCGAAGAGGTTGGTTAATGCGAACAATAAATTTGTATTATTGTTGGTATGACTGGTTCAAGAGGGTCCATCGGCTAAGGTGTTATCTACTTTGGCAATGTCTCATAAGCAACAAACCGATATGGGAAAGTTGCAAGGGGAGTATAAAGACTTGTTTATGGGTATAGAAGGGATGTCGCGTAAGAGTGATGTGGAGCATGATATCACCTTGGTAAATGGTGAGTCACTACCCAATATTGGGTTATATCGAAATTTTATTATAAAGTCTAATGAGATCAAGAAACAGATAAAAGAACTCCTGGAGCGAGGATTTATTAATCCAAGTTGTTCACTTTGTGGTTCACCGGTGTTATTGGTGCTAAAAAAGGATGGATCTTGGAGGATGTGTGTAGATTATCGGGTACTGAACAAGATTATTGTAAAGAATCATTTTCTGCTTTTACGGATTGATGAACTTTTAGATGAGTTACAGACGGCTCAGTTTTTCACCAAGTTGGATCTTAAGTCGGGTTACCATCAAGTTAGAATCCGTGAAGAAGATACTTGGAAGACAACATTCAAGACCAAACAAGGACTATTTGAGTGGTTAGTGATGCCCTTAAGGTTATGCAATGCTCCGGTGACGTTTATGCGGTTAATGAATGATGTACTTCACGCTTTTATTAATGATTTTGTAATTGTATATTTGGATGACATCTTAATATATAGTCAAACATGGGAGGAGCACCTTGGGCATTTACGCAAAATATTGGGCATTTTGCGATCATAACAACTTTTTCTAAATGAGAAGAAGTGCGAGTTTGGGAAGAAGGAGCTAGTCTACTTAGGAATTATTGTTGGTGGCGGCGAGCTTAAGGTCAATTCAGAGAAGGTCTCGGTCATTACTTATTGGCCTAGACCCCGTACAGTGACGGAACTAAGGAGTTTTATGGGTTATTGTCAGTACTTACAAAAGTTTATTCGACATTTTTCACAAATAACTGCACCGTTGCATTCTTTGACAAAGATTGGGGTACAGTTAGTGTGGGAAGATCACCCTGAGAAGACTTTTCTGTTACTGAAGTGCAAGATTATGGATGCACCAGTATTAGCGTTACCCATTTTGTAGCGGCCTTTTGGGGTTGAAACAGATGTGTCAGACTATGCATTAGGGGCAATTCTTTTACTGGATGGGAGGCCGGTTGCTTACCATTCTGAGATATTTACAGGAGCAGTACACAACTATCCTACCTACGATAAGGAGTTCTGCACGTTATATCAATCAGTGAAATATTAGGGGAGCTACTTATTAGGGAAGGTGGTTGTGGTACATTCCGATCACAAACCATTACAGTTCTTATCTACACAGTCCAAGCTACAATAAGCTCGCCATATGAAGTGGATGCTGTACCTTTAGCAGTTTACCTTATTGATCAAGTATAAGAAAGGAGTGGGCAACAAAATAGATGATATGTTATCTCTACCCCCATTACTAACTATTTTTGCTTTGTTGGTAACTATGCAGATACAGCCTATTGTTCCATCTAATTACGTTATAGGGCATGATTGTGACAAGGAGCTTAGTATGGTTTACAAGAAGTTGCTGTAAGGCAAGACATGCGAGTATATTTTGAAGGATGGTTTGATTTTCAGGGGCAGTCTACTATGTATTCCTGAGGGTGGTGACCGTTTGTATTGGATTCGAGAAGCTCATTGTTCTCGGGTGGCAGGTCATTTCGGGGCTGAGAAGACTCTTTTAAATTTTTTGCTTTATGTCTATTGGCCAAAGATACAGGTGGATTTTGCTCGTATGGTTCGTGGTTGTATGCTATGTAATAGATCGAGGCCTTCTAATCATAAGATAAGACTGTACTTACCATTACCAGTTCCTAGCCGACCTTGGGAAAGCATTTTGATGGATTTTATGGGTGGCTTTCCCATGACCAGGTATAAGAATGACTATTTGTTTGTGGTGGTGGATTGATTCAGCAAGATGATTATTCTTATTCTATGCCACAAGATGGTTACCGGAGAAAGAGCAACGCGATTGTTTTTCAGAGACGTCTGGAGGTATTTTGGGCTCTCAGGCTCCCTTCTTCTATTATTTATGATAGGGATAGCCTCTTTTTGGGGAATTTTTGGAGATTACTATGGGGGATGATGGACACTAAGTTCATGAGAAGTACAAATTTTCATCTGCAGATAGATGAGCAAACAGAGGTAGTTAATCATACTTTGGTACATTTATTACGGGGATTCCATTCTAAGCATCCTAAAACTTAGGATGAGAGTTTATCGTATCTACAGTTTATGTTAAACCGGACAAATCATAGTTCCGCTTTAAAGTCTCCATTTGAGGTTTGTTTGGGGTACTTGCCTCAAAGCCCTTTTGATTTGGCTTTTAGTCTTGGTGACAAGACGGTATCAGGGAAGGTGGAAGAGAAGCAGGCTAAAGCTCAGCATTTTATTAAGAGGATAAGCAAGGTTCATGTGGCGATTGAAGCATAATTGAAGAATACTCAAGAGAAGTATAAGGCTCGCCACGACAAGCATCAGGCTGAGTGTACGTTTCAAGAGGGTGACCTAGTTTGGTTGTATTTGGGTAAGGAATGGCTTAAGGGGGAAGGTTCGTTCAAACCTATCCATTATGGTCCATTTATGATACTCAAGAGGATTGGTAACAATGAATTCCAATTAGATTTGCCACCTTTCATGAAGATGTATTCGGTGATTAATGTCGTGCATTTGAAGCTGTTTAAGCCATCTCATTTAGATGAAGACTCTATAATTGATACTCGCCTAGCATCAGTTGATGACTTATGGATGGAAAGAGAAGATCCATTGTAGGAGGATGGTATTCTAGAGAGGAAAGTTCATACAAAAAGACGGGGTGGTATTAAGTCATTCCGAGCTGGGAAGATGGGTAAGCTACCTAATAAGTCGAAGTGGTACACTAGAAAAATGGGCATGCTCGTATTCCCACATCTCAAGTTTTAGCTTGAGCACGAGCTCAAGGCTCCTAAAGGGGGAAGCCATGATCCAGGAGGATCTGTATAAGTTTTTAAGCTTTTATTAAAGTCTATTTGAATAGACTTTTGGTCTATTTGAATACACCCATTTGCATTCAAATAAACTTCTTTCCTACTCGAATAAACATGTGTCTGAGTGTTCTGTTCGAATAAACTTTTGGACTGTTTGAATACACTTCTTTTTATTTGAATACACATTGATTTCTATTCGAATAAAAACCTATATGAGGTGCTTTATTCAAATAATTAATAGTCAATTCGAATACACTTTCTGTTATGTTTTTTTTTTCGAACATAAACTTATTTTGTTCGAATAGAGGTGCGATTCAGCCTATTTCTTTAGGCATTTAAGGGCATATTAGTCCTATTTTGTCAGTAGGACATGTAACTCTTATAAAAGGGGTAAGGTGAGAAAAAATTAACGGATGTTAGATCAATCAAAGTTCTGAGAGAGAGACTTAGGGCTTGAGAGTAATTCAATTATAATTAATTTATATTAAGCAATTGAAGCTCTTAGAGGGATTTTCCCAACCAATTGGCGTGTTCATCGTACAATTATTCATTTTAGGGTTTCTTAATTCGTATTGTAGATTAATAGCACAATAAAAAGATATATGATCATGCTTTTTTGGTTTGATACTTTTATGATTTTTTTTTAGTTTTTAGATATTTTTTAAGTTCTTTTTTACATACATATCATAAACTAGTTTGCTGAGTGTGTATATATTGATACATGTTTAATATGTTTTGGAGTGTAAAAGTTGTCATCCGTGGAAGAGGTCCAGAGATTGAACCTATTAATGAATTGGGTGGTGCCTTTCTAAGGTCTAGGTTGTCTTTGTGTCTGGGAAGTAGTGCAGTAGGTCTTAATTTTAATTTTGTCACGAAATAAATTAAAGGGGGAGATTAAAAGGTTTTAATTTATCTCATTTTGTGTATACTGAGTCTCGTGGTTATCTTACTCAAAGATGGCGATAAAATCAAGACTGCTAGACAAGTCTTCTAAAACTAAGGTTCGTAAAGGTATGTTGGTAAGTAGAACTTTGATAAAGGAAAAGCCAAATCGTTTTAACTTAGAAATTTTTTTTTGCAAAACTTGGAGTATCAAACTTTTTAAGCTGTTTTGTTTTCAAGGCTTATTTTGCTTCCTCGTTCGAATGATTTCGGGGATAAGGCAAGTTTGTAAACAAGTTATAACTACTTTTGTTTTTAGGCTTATTTGGCTTTCTCGTTCGAACGACTTCAGGGAAAATATAAGTTTTAAATTGCCTCTATTTGTAGGCTTATTTGGCTATCTCATTCGAACGACTTTGGGTCTCGTTTGAATGAGTCTCGGGAAAAATCATTTTCAATATTTAAGCAAGCCTTGTTTTGTTTTTTCTCTCACTAAGTTTTTCACCAAGTTTATTTGTGAGCTTTATATCATTTATCAAAGAGACTAATCAAGATCAATCAAAAACCTAAAACTTTAAGGTTGATGTTGAATTAGTCAATTCAACTTCCCATATATTTTTCTAACGTGATTTGAGAAGGGTGATCCATTTAATGAGATCAAGGAGCATCATTGCAAAAATAAAAAGAAATAGGGCGTGAAGCTTGGATAACAAGAGAGATAATTATGAGACGAGGTTATCGAGTCTGTAAGTATATTTCAAATTGCAACTCTTTTGATTAATGAATTTTTGGTTTTCGATTTCGTCGACAATGACCTGTGGTTTTTCTCCCGAGTAAGGTGTTTCCACATGGCTACAAATTACTTGTATCGTTTATTTCCTTGTTATAACTATTGATTGATTTTGTTTATTACAAGATCGTTGATTGATAGGAATAGTTATGACCTAATTACTTAAAATACATTAAATACAAGCACATAGAATTTCATTAGGTCCCTTCTGGAATGTGTATTCCCTAACAATTTATGGTATATCTAGGTGCACATAACTACCTAAGAAATCCTGTCCATTCAGTTCTATACCTCTTTTATGTGCAATTGATTTAGACATAAACAAAATATTGGCAAATCCCTTTAAATACCCATTGTCATCTGTTGCAAAATGTACAACTTCAACTCTTGCAATGGCTAGTTTTTTGGTTGGTAAATTTTGCCAATACTTTTAGTAATGAGGTTATGATGATTTTAAAAATAAAGTCAGAACACACTAGATTTTACGTATAAACTCAGTAAAACCTGAGAAAAACCACGACCTCGAGGAGGATTTTAAGGTATAAATACAATATGTACTAGATTATTACAATTGCATAGAGATTTGATAGGTATAGTTAAGAATGATACCCCCAAATGATCTCCCTGTTGACCTGGACTCTGCCAATATTTTTATTGGATAAAGAAAGTTACAAAATAATTAGTCTCCTGGTTTAATGGGTGGTGGGCAAACATCACAGATCATGTGTAACGACCCTTTTTGACCAAGTATAACAATTACTGTAAAGGGCTGAGATCTGTAGTTGTGGTATGGAGACCATCTCCAATGATAAGATACCATCGACCTGACTCTATTAAATTATCCTTATTGAATCTGGGGAATATGCTACTACAACTATATCAACATCCTTAAAAAACTTCTCTACTTTGCTTTGTTCTACTGAATAGGACAAGTTGTATATAAGAAGGGTTGTTGATCCTATACATATGAAAATTTTAGAGGCAACTGGGTCTTTTTTGGGAGTTTTAGTATGCTCATGGATCTTGTTATCTTCCTGTTTCATCGTGATAAACCTCTTAAAAAGATATAAGGACTTCATATCGTCATAATTATCTTAATCCATTTTATGCCCACATACAAACTCAATTTTGCCAAATCCCTTAAAATATCAATCTTCGTCTGGTACAAAACGTACAATCACAATTTCACTGGCATCCTTCAAATATTTTTCTACGTCTATTCTTTCGGTCGGTGGCTACTAATCGAGAAAGAGCTAGGATTTGTTTTAGTATTTTTTGGGTTGACATATCTGCCATTTCCAAATAGGGGTTCTCTACCATTCTTTTGTAGCCATACATCAAATCTTCCACCTCGTAAAATACATCACCAATTTTTTGTCTATTAAGCTCTAGATCTCTCAAGGCCATCAACATCATTGAAAAAAGTTATAATTTGAGGTCAGCTCGAACAAAAAAATATTCTGCTCGAAAAAAACTTATTCTTTCATATCTATTCGAACAGAGTCAAACTTTATTCAAATAGAAAGGTCTCTGCGTCCCCTCTTTGAGCAGACTAAAGTCCCGTTCAAATAAAAACACCAAAAATCACTAGAATGATCATCTATCTTCGTCTTTGACACTCATTCGTCCCACGAACGCAATAAACTTCCACGAAACTATTTCAAATTCATTACTCAACACTCTATTCTCGCAGCACCTTGATTCTGATCATGCACAAAAGCTTTAGAGCTTGAATCTCTTAAACTCTCAATATCTAAAATTAGATTTTGGTGATTTAAGATCGATTTAATTTGATAATTAAATCCCATTGAATTCCCTCTTCTTTCAAATATCTTAAGCCCTAAAAATTGGTTTTGGAAGAGTTGATATTAAAAATAGAAAAATAAGTATTTCAATAGAAAATTAAAAATCATGTACTCTCTTCGAATAGAACAAAATTCTATTAGAATATAGAGTCAAATGCCAACTCTATTCAAACACAACAAAAGTCTATTCAAACAGAGATGCATATGCTAAGTCTATTAGAAAAAAAACAAAAGTCTATTTGAACAGAATACTATTTTCCTTAAAAAAACACAACTATTTTGAACTTTTGAAAAATTTAATAGGCTAGAGTATTTGAGCAAAGAGATGCAAAACCAACGTACCTATTCAGTGTCAGTCCAGCTGTAGTTGTTCCACGTGTACTCTCTGAGAATGAATAACCATGAGATAGTGTTGATACTTGCTTTAGACACAAAATGAAACCAATACCAAATTTGGATGTTTCAATCTCCCAATTTGGTTTATTTTGTGACAAAACTCTATGTTTTGAAAGTAAAAATTACAACTCGATGGACTCACTAAACCACTGAGTATTCATGCTTGATCTAGTTTTTCATCCTATAACATCTGCTCTGGAATCCCTGTACTCTAAATAAGATGTATTATGTAATCGTTAAAAAAAAGGATTCCAAGAGTGAACCAAGAACTTACCTGGCTTACCTGTCATGATCATTTCTCCCCCTTTGTGCCACAAATGAACAAAAGGGTAAATGAAAAGAAATATAACCAAAACAATATCACATTGACAAATTACTAGTTATTTCCTCCTCAAAATAAGGTAACATCAGTTATAATACAAACACACACAAAAATCTAATAATAAATATCATAAATAGACATTGGTAAACACTCCCCCTAACATAATGTATGGCAAACAAATAATTAATATAAAATATATAAGATAGATCAAGACATTTACCTCTATGATATAAAAATTCACTAAAATATACAACTCGGTGTGCGCGTGTGTGGACAATCAGATAGATTATAATATTTTAATTTACTATTAAGCCACAATTGGATTAGCATGTTGAAACTTGTTTTGACTTAGGCCTCTCTAGGGTGTTCATCAAATATTACTGAGATTTTACTAGGTGCTTTATCATTGGTAAGATAAGTATGAATAAATGTAACGAGGACTCATATACCTTGAAAAGGCAGACGTTTCCTAAAAGATCTCACGGAAAGGAATTCAATTATTGGTGAAAGTACAAATGAACTGCCATAGACTTCCTATATCCCATCTCGACTAAATTGATAGCACTAGACTCATGATCAAATTGGTCTGGTAAGGGTTGCAATGTAGGCTAATGATAGGTTAGTGATGTATATGGTGGTTTACTGGCATTCAGAGAATAATAGGGTCTTCATATTCCATTGATCACTTATTGCATCTCAACTTTTCATATTCACTTTTCTTCACCATACTTTTTTTTTACCCTTTCACCTTTGAAAGTCGAATACATGAAAATTCTAATGAATTTAATATTGAAAGACTATCACAAACTTGATAATTTTCCTCATAATTATTTTTTTATTAATCACTAAAAATCTCTTCACATATACAATCAGATATACTACTCATTTGAAAATTTTACCCTAACTATTTTTAAAATGAATGGGGTAAAAGAGATTGGCTAAAAAATAATGGCTTCTTTTAGGCTCAAGGGGAGGCAATGGATAAACATAGGATTGCCATCAAATGGCAAAAAGGGTTTATCAATAAAACATAAGATCATATCCTCAGTTTCATAAGGGTTTTTTTTCCTCGAATCATGGGTAAGAAGTATTATATTATGTTAACTTGAATTTTTATATTACTTTCAACAATTGATAGATGCAAACAAAAAATAAGATCATAAAAGAAAAAATTGAAAAAACTGGAAGGAATTTATGAAATAACACTTGAAGGTTGTAGATAGGCTAGATCCTCACATAATATTGGGTAATGAAGTCTCTGCAATTATCCTTAATTGCTCTTAAACACGGTAAGTTTTTAGTTTAGACAAGGATGCAATTGACTATTGTGATTTGATATTTTTACCAAGTTAATATTCAGTAAATAATTATACCACAAAAAACCTGTCCCAGTCTAGCAAGAATATTTAACATTAATAATTCTAAAAAGCATAGTACAGAAAAAAATTATACCCTTACTATCCTTAAAAGATGAAGAGAATAACAGAGCAGAACAGAGGGTAAAAGATGTACCAAATCAATAGAAGAGACATCGATATCCCGAATAGCTATAAGTGCAACATTGGATCTTAGCTGAGGTGTCAACTCATCCTTACGCACCCAAATAGCTCGAAGAATCTTTGAAGATTGAGCTTTTCAAGTAAGCATCAAAGATTTCTTAAACTTTTTATTCTTTTCTTTGAGAGGGAGCCATTCAATCGGTCCAAAATGTACAATAAATATGCAATATGATGCATAAACATGACAATAAATCATGACAGAACATGACAATAAATCACTTTTGGATAGTGTGGCTTACTAGCTCAAGTGAGAGTATTTGACACTATACTAGGTTTGAGCAATACTGTGGCTTTAACCAATTTTATAACCAAAAGGGAGCTTTTATTTGAGTATACCTTTTCATATCCAATCCCCCTTTTGTCACTTTCATTTTTTTCCATACTTAGCATTTTATCAATGTTTATCGCTCCATGACAGAATATTTGAAGTTTTTGTTCAGATGAGACAAAATCAAGCTTGGCCTGATTAAATCCTCTCCTTAGCAATATAAACTTCCTTTTCTAAATTGTTTACTTTGTCATAAAACTCATATTTCTCATATTTAAGTCTTTTAAGCAGACGATTTGTATTCTTAGTAGTTTCTTTCAATTTCAAAGAGAGTGTGCTAACTTGTTCTTTCAAGCCTTTATTAATTTTTTTAAGTGTAGTACACTACTTAATTAACCGAGTACACAACTCTTCCAGATTAAAATTATCATGTTCACCATCTTCATGATCACTCTGACTTTCTGAATCACTTTATAGTGCAAAAGGGTCAGAATAATTATTACTACGGTTTATTCTAGCAGGATACGTACAATAGTTGCCATTTTCATTTTCTTGGAGATGATCATTAGAAGTATCATTTTCATTATCATTATAATTATCATTATCATCCCAAGTAGTAATAATATTGATAGTTTTACTTACTGAGATGTTGTGAAGCTCAAAAGTCTCTATTAAGTTTTTTACAACTTTAGGAAAGAAACAATTAATCTTTATACGATGGTGGTTATGATGTGAGACAAGCTTGTGGTTTTGCACATCTAAGAAACTGGTAACAACAAATTTACCAAGTTTTTCTTTCCAATTAATGTATTCAATGTAGCTTTATACCCATATTGGTAAGAGTAATGCTTCTTCCCATCTTGTCCACTTGTATCAGAATTGATGGTTTTGATCTTCTTTGAGAAACCATTACTCAAAAAAGAAAATTGTGCTCTACCTATCTCGTCGGATCATTGACGCTTTTTAGAGTTACACTTCTTTGGGGTGAACCCTTGCTTCCTTCCATATTGTTCATAATGCGAACATGCATCATCCACTGTATCAAAAGTTTACCCTTCATATGGGGCTTCTACAAACAAATAATCAATGGAATAATCTGGTGTTCTGGAGCACACACCTTACGTAAATTCATTTGCAACCCTTGGTGGTGACTCATCTCTGATTACCTTTTACCAATCTGATTCAACTAAATCTTTCATCTCATTATCCTATCATATAGGAGGAATTATTGGATACAATTAATCAAAGGCATCCAGACAATCATGGAACATATAGAATGAAAATTGACTGACAAGCATAAATGCAAAAGAAAAAAATACTAGATTTTTATATCAAAAACTTTGATTACATAAGGAAATGGTGGCTTCTTTAGCATTGTAACAGACACTACACTAACATGTTAGCTTAAAAATCACTAAGTACAGTCTAAAGGTCCTCAATCCCAAAAATATTCCCTTCAATCATCAGATTCTTTGAAAGACACCATCAATTTTATTAATCTATTATGCCAATATTCAGTTTCTAAATGCCCGTAATACAATTCAAAGTCTGTGACTGCTTGTCTTTCTCATTCTGCAGCTTCCAATCCTTCCATACGTACTATTACTTCATCAACCTCTTCATTAGGAGAAGAGACTAGGGGAATTACTTCATTATTGTAGCCATTATCTTCGTCCACGCCAAAACACCCATTGATTAAATCATACACCCATTCAAATATCCTAAACCTCATAAATCTGTAACATAAACAGGTTTTACAGAGATTTATTTTTGGCGTTCTAAACTCTGCATGCTGTTGTCGAGCATTCAACGTTAAACCTCAGATCGACAGTCACAAATTGTCGCATAGGAAACGTTCGATAATATCCTATCGCTGATGTAGTGTTTGACAATTTTGTTGATGTTTATATTGTCGTGCACTGTATATGTCGATAATTAATTGTTATTACTTACATTTTTTTTCCTACTTTATAGTTATAATAATATTTTAGTCCCTCTAATCTACTTATATTATTTGATCCATTATGTTTTCTTAATTTCCATAAGACACCTTATTCCATTTCCTGAATTTCACTATAGGTCATGAGTAGTTGTCGAGTCACCGTCGTTGTGTAAGGGAAAACTATAATGGCCTAATTTCATAGCTCAAAATCAGATCTTACACCAAATATATTTGTGACAAAATTTAATGTAATACAAGAAATGACACAGGCGATTTAGCGTGGAAAACCATTGAATGTATATGTAAGAAACCACGACCTCGAGTTGAGGGTTTAATAACTTTAACTTTTATTGTTTGAGGCTGATATCTTATTACAAGTAATCTCTTGAACTAGAAATGCTTGATCTTGAAATAAGAATTTTTGTGGTGTTTAGAATCTAGAAATTCTTGTGTTAGAGTCTAGAAAATCTAGTTTTTCCGATTCCCTATCTGCTTTGGAACTTTTTCTTTATATAGACCTTACCTACCTTTTGATTATCATGTAGAAACATGTTCTCCGAATAATGAGGTAAGTAGTACTTGAATGTCTAACTATTTAGTTCGTGGGATACAGGTATCTTTGACTTTTTTATATTTTGCTATAGTGCTCAATCCATGCTCTTTATCAGTTTGTTGTCTAGGTGACAATACTGACTGTATATGTCATGTGTGTTATGTGTGAGTCTGATATTGGGGTAGTTCGAGTTTGCAAGTCTTATATTAAGGTAGTTCGAGTTTGAACTCGGTCGAGGGATAGGTCCCAACAAAAACCTTGCTTTGTTTTTGCTTGACTTTTTTTATTTTCTGTCTTTTATCGATGATCCTCTTTTGCACGATCAATACTGCGATCGCAACTTGTACTTGATCTGAAAATAATATTTTGCCATTCCACGAGCAAAAGTAAAAAAAAACCATTTTCCCAGGTCACGCAGATGCATTTAGCGTATGCAACAAGCCGTTAAGCACTCAGGTTCCCCTGGTAGACGAGTGTTGTCTCATGAGGGTTTACATTGACTATGCCCCCAAAACTCGATAATGACACTTTGGCAACTCTAGATTACAAATGACTCATTTCCTGTCAACTTATCCTTACTTTGTTATAACAAGAAAGCATTATGATAGAAAATTCCTTCAACCTCAATATTTCCTAAATGTACCATAGAATATCATTTACAAAATCTGAAACTAGAAATACTACCTCATGCTTAGAAAGAGATTTAAATATTTTCCTTAGCTATATCTCAGTGTAGTGAAGATAGTGTTACAACACAATATATTGTATAGAATAGTTAAGTCAGTATTTGGTAGTCTAGTACTTATTGGAATAAATTCATTGGTTAGTTCGACAAGGGTCTTAGTCAATTCATCTTCCAGGTATCCATTTTTTATAAGTACATTTTTCTTTTCATATATGGTTTCTTAGTGAAGACTCCATCTTAAAAAGTTTTGGTCAACAATCCCTGCCAGTTGGCTAAGGTTGCCAGGGTTTGGTGCCCCTTTTTGACCTTGACTCAGGATTCTCACAAGTAACATTTTTCATGCTCCTTTCACATAGTTCATGGTTATACTCGAGATTGGGGATAATTTTTCCTCTTTCAGTTTTTAATCATGTGAGTATGCCTTGCAGCGCAAAAAGTTTTAGAACAAGTTTGGCTTTTCTTTTGTACTTTTAGGAATGAACTTATTCTTAAGCAGTTCTCTCCCTTGGAGCAAATTATTCCTAACATAAATGCTAAATTTTCCATATTTTGGTCAAAAACTCTATTGAAGGTATTGGTAGTATAACTATAGTGAAGTGCAAGTTTTAAAAATATACCAAGAACAATTTGAGTTTTTCACTAATCACAAGGTAGTACATCCATTTTAAGAACACGATAAATAATACTCTAGTGTACACTTATTAAAATATCATAGTTTTTTGGGTTTTCTAATTAACATATCATTTTACCTAAATAAAATTAGTTTTAAGTGTTGAAAATTTACCAAATATATATCATAAATTGATCCAGGAGGATCTAGGAGAAACTGGAGTTTTTTACCAAAGTTGTTCGAACGAGGTTGAGAGTCGTTCGAACGACTTGAACCCTTGGGCCAATGTTCCAGGGGAGGTGTTCGGTCGTTTGAACGACCTATGGGTTCGTTCGAACGACTATCATAATTCCAGTTCTAGTAAGAGTTTCAAATACCTTTTAGAGTTGGATTAAAGTTGGATTTCGAGTTGGATTGTAACTAGGACTTATAACCTCTATAAAAGGGAAAGCCTAGGCTAGAGTTAATTATCTAGACGTAAATCATTATCTTAGAGTTTCCTTTAGATCTGAGAGATTTGTAACTAGGTTTTGTAACCTTCTATGAAGGGCAAGACTAGGCAAGGTTAGATCTAGGTTAAACTCATTTTTTTAAGCAATTGAAGCTTATTTTTCCCATCGAATTTCTGTTCTTCAGACTTTTCAGCTAGCTAGAGCTTCTTCATCGTATTGTGGATTAAGTGGTATTAGATTCTTGTTAAGATTCTCGAGTTTTGATTATGGTTTATAGTCTCTACACGTGACCGTCTCAAACAAACGAAGGGGAAGTTTTGTGGATTACTGACATCTGTTACAGTGAATTCAACTATTGCTACCTACAGTGAATTCGGCGACTGTTACAGTGATTTTTCATATTTACACAAATTTTGGGAATTTTTGTGAGTCCATTGACGATCTATCATAGACCTAAATTAATGAATAAGGACAATTTGAAGATGGGCGATTTCAACGATAGACTCACGATTTTAGAAACAAAAGTTTCGAAGTTATTTGCTACTGTAAAGTAGTTAACTGCACAATTTTGTCTCACAAACCTCGCATTGGGTTCTCTTTCGGCGATTCGGCGAAGCCGTTCGAAAAGGAAATAGGTTTTGGAGGTGGATGACGACGAGGATGTTGTAAATTTAATAACGGCGACTCCGGTGAAGAGGTTGGTTATTGCGAGTAGCAAGCCTGTATTACCGATTCAAGAGGGTACGTCGTCTAAAGCATTGTCTACGATGACAATGTCTCTTATGCAACAAACCAATATGGGGAAGTTGTAAGAGGAGGTTATGGTACCAACTATTTCTGCTATGCTGGTACTTTTTCAGAGTCAGCCTGTTGTTCCATTGGATGTTGCAGGATTTGATGATCACCATGGGCTTCGTGTGGTTTGCCAGAAGTTGCGGCAAAGCAGGGCATATGAGTATGTTTTCCAGGATGGGGTGGCTGACAAGAAGCTATTTGAGCCGTTTCTTTTGCTGTTTAATACGTTAAAGTGGTACAATAGGGAATTGGACATCGCCGCGTTCTCACATCTACAGTTCTGGCTTGAGCAAGAGCTCAAGGTTCCTAAGTGGGGGAGCCATGATCCAAGAAGGTCTAGGGAATTCCTACATCTCCAATTCTGGGGGAGCAATGATCCAGGAGGATCTAGGAGAAACTGGAGTTTTTACCAAAGTTGTTCGAACCAGGTTGAGAGTCGTTTGAAAAACTTGAACCCTTGGGCCAATGTTCCAGGGGAGGTGTTCGGTCGTTCGAACGAACTATTGCTTCGTTCGAATGACTATAGTAATTCGAGTTCTAGTAAGAGTTTTAAATACCTTTTAGAGTTGGATTAGAGTTGGATTTCGAGTTGGATTGTAACTAGGACTTGTAACCTCTATAAAAGGGCAAGCCTAGGCTAGACTTAATTATCTAGACATAGATCATTGTTTTAGAGTTTCCTTTAGATCTGAGAGATTTGTAACTGGGGTTTGTAACCTTCTATAAAGGGCAAGACTAGGCAAGGTTAAATCTAGGTTAAGCTCATTTTTTTAAGCAATTGAAGCTTATTTTTCCCATCGAATTTGTGTTCTTCAGACTTTTCAGCTAACTAGAGCTTCTTCATCGTATTGTGGATTATAAATCGCCAAAGAGTCATTATTTTACTTTTCATCAAAAAATATATAAAAAATAGTTTTTCTACCCCCAAACTTAAAATAATACATTGTCCTCAATGTTTGAGAACAAAATTTAATACTTGGAATGGGAAATAAAAACTGAAACTTCTCATCTGAATGTGCCTTGGGTTGCCTCTTAGGAAATGCTTAGTTTTACCGTCTTTGGCCAGATAAATATACCCTCAAACTTAAATGTCATGATATAGGTCTAAAGGGGTACAAAGTACAATAATTGATGAATTATCCAGGTTACAAGTTCTCCTTAAATAACCATTGAACACCAAAATTGTCATTATCCTCGAATAACCAAATAATAAAAAAATAATGGTTCTCTTTATTTGTACCTAATTGTGCTGATGCAATCATGATACATAAAAATAACTCAGAGTCTAATCCCCTAGGATAAAGATTTTCCTTATTTAATTTATGGGTAATCTCACTTTGAGATATTTTACAAGGTATAACCCCATACACCAAAAATGTATCTTGATATTCATCATTTTCCAAAAAGTGACTTGAACCATTAAAGTGATATCGATCGGATGGTTGTGAGTCGGGCTCAAGTTTGTATGACTCAGTTGCAGGTGATAATGCTTGCACTATTTTAAGAATTACGGGGTCGTCCCAATACTTGAAATAATTTAAACATTGATCAATAGAGTAGG
Source organism: Kingdonia uniflora (assembly GCA_014058105.1). NCBI lineage: Eukaryota > Viridiplantae > Streptophyta > Magnoliopsida > Ranunculales > Circaeasteraceae > Kingdonia > Kingdonia uniflora. Next base: position 2,409,298 of record JACGCM010002082.1, on the reverse strand, counting down.
TACAGCTAGAGTTATCGCGCAACAAATCCTTAAATTTATTAACAATTATAGTACCCCCAAGTAGCTTGTGAGATGGAGATGTAGGCATAAGTATAGGTGTAGTTGGTGAAGGAGTAACCAAAACATAATTAGCCCCTAATAATATTGATATATCCCATAAAGAATTGTCGTCCACCCGCTGATTTTCAACATCGTAATTTGTGTCAGGTGGACGTGGCTCAAGGCAAAGCTGAGGTAACTCATAAGGAGACTGAGAAGGAAATGACAAGTTTATAGCATTTGCAATAGGTTTTGCAATTTCCAATTTCTTGACTTTGGTACAAATATCATCATCTACAAAATCCTCGTATATTATCGTATAATGAGTCGGTGATTCCAAATATATTCATATTTTATCTCGTCATCATCATCATCAAAAAATAGGAAAGGGAAAAATATTCAGTCTCGGTCATAGTTTCTTTGAAAGAATTTATTGGGTTGACATATGAAAGGAAGGATGGTGGCATTGGTGGGTGAATGTTGAGGGCTAGATTTGGAGGTGATTGAGAAAGAATTCTATTGGACATGCTAGCTGCTTCTTTAAGATATTCTTGTAACATAGGATCGCCGACCTTAAAATGTTTATCTTCTAAATCTGTCTCGTAATATGGTATCCATTCACCCCATGGGGAAAACGTTCATTGATTACGCTTGAATTCATCATTTTCTAAATTAAAAGGGGATTTAACTTTGAATTGTACTCCTTCATTGCTTAGAAGATTTGTGTGCTCTATTTCATTCTACGTGGTTGACAACTAAGTTATCTGAGTCTCTAATCTAGAGATAGATTGGGCCGTAGAAGTTTGATTGGCCAATATCTATTGTAAGAATTGCATCATTTGTTACTAAAATTGTAACGCTTGTTTTTTACTTTTCATTAATTGTTTTTGACTTTCTATTGATTGTTGCATGAAGAGAGAAATGGTGTCTTCCAAAGATAGCTTGGGTGGAGCGAGTGGGAACTGATTGGACGACTGAATGGACTGATGGGCCTGCATATAAAAATGAGGTTGGAAAGATTTCACATATTGAGAATTTTAGTGATCCCATGATTAAAAATGATTTTGAGGTTATTGCGTGATGTCGAATTGTAAGCCGTATGGATTCCAACGCTCTTGCATCTATGACATTTTCTAATAAAAGCAACACCCAATGTAATTAACAACCAATCAAACCTAAACTCTAGCACATCAATATTTTTTAAAAGTAATAAATAGGTCTCCCCTATATTCTTCTATATTCACAATGGGTAGGATGGCAAAAGGCTTTGGTTCCTATACTCCCCTGCCCTACATCACTATGCTAGAACCAGCTTAAAGTAGATGTTCGGTCTTTATCATATGTCAGCACTCAGAATGGTGATGTTGTAAACCTACAACCAGTATTTTACGGCTCTAGGCTGGGGCCGTATTCTATGAACTCGTGTGTATACCTCGGTCCGGTGTACCAATCCGTTGGGTGATAAAATCCAGCGAGAATCTTGCTGCTTTTTTTTATTATCAATTATTTTGAGGTCTGAGACATTCAATTTTTGTGTGATACGAATTTCTTCGTATCCCTAATGGGTGGTCCCACTAGTTAGAGAACTTTTTGGGTGATGAAATCCCGCAAGTCTCTAGCAGTTTTTACCTTTACTAATGATGGAAAGAATTAGAATATTAAACACAATATTAGGTCAATCTAACCACAACAAATGTTTTATTGAAGCAACATATATTTGTACAGTCCACACGACTTTATATGTCTCAGTGCCGGGGCAGAGCGGATAGGTTCTCATTCTATATGTCAAGTTTAGAAAAGTACCAACCTACGGGAAGTATTTCGCGGTGAAGCTGTGGCCGCCTCTTCACTTAGGGGGTGAAAGAAGTAAGTGCCCTTTCACTTAGGGCGCACAAGAAGGATTGTTAAAGCGAACTTTAAGCTTTTTGTAGTTTCGTTTACAGCACGTTCCGCAGTTTTCATTCCTTTATCTTGTTTAGTGATGTCAAGAATTATCAAAGTTCAACCAGTCCATGTTTAAGCGAGAATGGAGGATTATTTATCAGAGATTATTAAATAATTGTAATGTTCTTTTATCATAGTTCCAACAAAGAAAAGAAAATTAAGTGGAGCTCAAATAGAACTTTCAACAGCAACCTTGCACCACAATACCCAAGCACGTTAAAATCTAAAGTTGTTTGGTTAAATTATGAGCACATGTAAACAAAATGTATAACAGATGCCATTGTTGACATTTTAAATGTATATGCCTCACCAACAACTTTTCTCCAAAAACAAAAAAATTGTTACTGTTATAAATTTTCAACAACCACTACCTTGTGTGACACAGTAACGTAGAGAAGTGTGTGTTATTTTTTTGGTCCATAGAACTCGCCTCATAAACTGCCCACAACAAGAAATTTAACAACTTACATTGCAACGTAGTCAAAACACTTACCAATATTAATGTTCGCGTTCCTCAATGAATTAAAATCCAGTAGATGTAATTGTATAGATATGAGGTTGATAACAAAACACAAACCGTCTTGAGTACCAAAAAATGAAAATGATTGTCCCAAGCCTGCCCAAGATCAAAAATAAAAAATATAAAAGAGAACAAAAGAGAAAAAAATTGGCTTAAAATAAAATGTACATTTGCAAGTCCCAGGCAACGGCGCCAAAAATTTGATCGATTATAAAACCGATGTCTTAAAGACCCGCAAGTGCACGGTGTACCGTTAAGTACAAGGGTAAGCAAGGTCGTATCCCAAGAGACTTGTGGTACAAATTATATTTTGAGCTGCTAATTTTATCCAATAAGAATGAGTTTTGGGTTTTTTAAGTGAAAAAATTAAAATAAAATATAAACTAGAAAAAGTGTTGATACGATTGGAAAGGAAACCAAGGCATGATTCTACTCCATCCATTGTAACCTTGAGATAGTGTACCAAGTTAGAGTATTCACGAATTCCCGTATCGCATATTTTTGGTCGGGTATATACAATATATTATGAGATAACATAATTAGTGATTTGAAACTACCCATAAACCAACTTACTCAACCATGGTCCGGTTGATAAACATGGATTATGTTCTCTTTTCCATGTTCCAAACCTATCTTGTTATGGTCAAACAAGATGGTTACTTAGATTTATTATTCCTTCTAATCCTAGCTATTGTCAAGCAAAGGATGAAGGAATACGAATATGCATTATGCCGGGATAAAGAGAATGTAATTACTCTAACTAAACTACACAATCTACAGTAAGGTTACGTTGGATGTGTAATGGTGTGTTTTTCGGGAAGATAATCTTTGCCAATACTTTTAGTAAGGATGATGCAATAATAAGCTTAAACAAATAAGATTTTACGCTGAAATTTAGTAAAGGTTGAGAAAAACTACGATCTCGGGAAAGGTTTTGATAAAAAAATCTAATAAGTTGCTAATTATTACAATCTGTTGTGTGATACAAATGTAAGGATGAATGAATAGTCAAAATTGTGGATCTGAATAACTCATTCTCTGCCTGTATTTATAGTAGATACATGCAGTTTTATAAAAAGAAAAATAGTTTTCTATTTCGAGGGTAATGAGAAAACTTTGTGGATCTCAAATGGGTCTTTTTGATCAAGCACAACGGCTACTTTTAGTAGATCAAGAACTTATGGCTACAGACGTGGTATCTTCTAGAATGTTGGGCTGTCTTCGACTATGTTCTATTGGCTTCCCTTTGTCGAACCTAGGAAATATGCTACTATAATCGCCCCATTCTCAACATAAGTACCTGTTGTTGGGTCGAGAAGAAATTAGAAGCTGAAGAGGTTATCGAATGTCACACAAGTCTTCATTCTTTCATTTCGGAGGCAAAAGTTATATGAATCAAGTCATGTATTTCCCGAGGAGTATTTAATGCAGGACATTGGTTTTCATATCTTCTGGAATGTTGGGTTATAAATAGATTAAGAGATAAAGAATTGATGTTCGATGGGTGAATGGTTTGGAAGCCGTCATAGTAAAGAGTCACCCCAGGCGTGGCATAGTGAGTGGTTGGAGATTGTAGATGGTATTTGTGACGACTATATAGAGGTAAACCTTGGTGTTATATCTCTGTTTTTGTTTAATTAGAACCGATAGTTATGATGGTTGGGAGAATTGAGGGAGGTGGAAGTAGAGAATGTCGAAACGCAATGTGTCCTTTGGAGTCAGTGTCGTTTGTTATAGCAGAAGGTTTTGGTGCTCATCAATTGTATGGAGAAGTGGTCACTGCTCATATTGAAGTTATCGAAGCGAAGGCGGGTAGCGCGTCTTGTATTTCTGGTTAACATAAAAAAATTCTTATAATTTTCTGTTGTTATCTTTCTGTATGGCGCACACAGGCAGCTGGTTTTAGAAGTTCCCTGACCTATAATTTATTGAGTTTCTAAGGATATCGTTGCCCCCGTCGCCGGAGGATATGCCAGATTCTGGTGAAAAGAAGCACATAGCTTCGAGTCCTTTATGTCGAATGATAAAACATAAAATATAGCTTGATGTAATGTAATCAAAGGAGTGAATTATCGAATGTAAAATATAACAGAGTGTTGAATGAATAAAATTTGTTTTGATCATGTATTACATTTGTAGATGGCGATCTTGAAGAAATGAAATTTATTAGCCAAATAAAAATAATTGAGGTAGTTGATAGTTAGATAGATTTTTCTGAATGTATGTGAATTTTGAGGTTACGTTGTAGAGTTGATTAGATCTAGAATTAGAGTTTGTTGACTGTGTGGGGTCGGAAATGGTTTCCTAAGATATGATTGATTTGACTCGGATGAGTAGAGTTCAAATATAAATTAAATGAGTCAGTTGACTATTCGTGCTTGCTGTGTATATAAATACCATGTATACTCAGGGGTATATTTGTAAGAGTGGAGATGGTGAGGACGAAAGCACAAGTTCGGGAGTATGAGCATTCCCATCGTGTTTATGCGAAGTATTGGGAGTTGTTGGACTGATATTTTGGTAAGAGTTGCGTAAACGGGCAAGTATTGGTGCTAGTGGAGCCCAAATATGAAGAGTTGAGTGAAGTGGAGGCGAATGAGGTAAAAGAGGAGTATAAATTCCATTGTAACTTACAATTCCTGAGTCCTCCTGAATGAGTCAGCAAGATAAGGAACCAAGCCATGGCTTTTGTGAAGAAAGAAGATGATTTGGCTGGTCGAAGAGTTTAAGGAGTGAAATGAGTGTTGGAATGTAATAAATGAGTATGTGTAAGGTGTTGTCTGAAAGAAATGAATATATTTGTTGCCGATGTGTATGAGTAAATTTTTTTCGAATATGATTTAGCTTGTGTGAATAAATGAAATTTGTTGATACAATATTGTATGGGTATAGAAATGTTTTATATGTCGAACTTCGGTAGTTGGTTTGTCGAATAAAATTTGAAATTTGAATTTTTGTTTAAGATCTTCTCGAGAATATAGGAGAATTGGAAATAAGGCAAAATATGTTTATGTAATGATAGTATTAAAATAGCTAGGTGTATTTTAAAGTATAAGGAAATGGATGTACAACTTCTGTATGATAAAATAGGTTGTTCTTTGGCGAAGATGGATACATCAAAGGATTTAAAAAGAAATATGGAAGGGTTGGAGCAAGAGTGCATGAACCTGTTGGCTTTTAGAAGGCGAAGAGTCAAAGACTTCGAGAAAAGACGGATAGTGAATTATGCTTGATTACTCGAATGGCCGCAAAGTGGTACGATGAACATTCACGTGGGGCGTATAAATATCCCCGTGGTAGGCGACTGCTCACATTTTACAAACTTTAAAAAAAAAAATCAAGTACGAATTCGTTGTGCTCTTCGCTTGAATCACTGTCAACGATTGGGAATAAGGAGATAAGTATGCTAATTGAGAGGGCAAAACGTGATACCGAGGCAACGCGAATTCAAGGTTAGTGATTTTTATGTAGTCATTTGATATTTAATGATTATGTTGAAACACTTTGTAGATTTAGACACGTTAGTGATAGTGTAGGAAGTGATTGTGTTTAGAAAGGATATAGCAGAAATAATTAGAAAAATATTGTGGTAGGGCTTTCATGAAATTGGTCACGATATGGAGTGATGATGGTATGATTGATTGAGGCATTGCTGTCGAAAAGGTTTGTGGAAATGGGTGGCGATGAGTGGAGATAGTGATTTGTGGGCGTCGCTGTCTTTACGGTGCGACTGTAAAGGAATTCTAAGTTTTGGAGATTTAAATGGGAAGGGGCTCGGTAATGGAGCGCTGGATTATGTGTGATTTGGCTAGATTTTATGCCAGAGAGGGTGGAGTTTTAATTTTTTAAAATCAACTTATTTTGGCGGGAAGCAGGGTTTTGTCGAACTGTCATCGAGAAGCTTCAGTACCTGAACTTCGATAAGAAATGTTAGTGAAAGAGAATTAGTTATCGATGTTAAGACTTAGGAAAAATTGTAAAGAATTCTTGTGTCGAGAACTAAATGTAGTAATAGTATATTTAAATAGTAATAAAAGAATGACTTGTTGAAGATAAACTAGACAACGATATGATTACAAGCATATGAACATATATAATGTATTAGATATAAGATAGACTAATTTTGTTAAAAAAATAGAATCTGATTTCAAGTTCATTAAAATGGATGAACCTATTCAAATTGATGATAAATATATTTTTGAGAACCTTCTAGATATAGAGGCCCCTACTAATTGATGTGATAGCCTATGTCTAAAAGTTGGGTGGTAGGTATAGGGTAGGGTCGAGTAGTGTGGTTGTGGCCAGTGTCGACTAGTATAAGGTGGCACCTAGGGATCTCAAAGTATCTAATGAGGAAGGTACTGAAAAAAATGTAGATCATGAGCTATAGGCTAGTGATCGAAAATGTAGTGGTGGGGGGAAGAAGATGTTGAGGATGACGATGAGGCTTATTATGGGGAGGGTCCAGAAACAAGCGAGATTTTGAGTTTTTAAAAGAAGTGTGGTATTCCTTAAGACGTTAGGGTAGAGGAATAACAATATGAAATGACTGATCAAGAAATTTCTTTGGATGACATTCTTGTCCATCGAGAACAAATTAAAAAAGGTTTGAAGCTTCCTCTTTTAGATAATCAAAAGAGGTTATTGAATTTCTTTGATGTGGCACCTGGTTAGTTTAATCCTAATGTTTACAACCTCTTTCGAGTATGTGGGGCGATAAGAAGCCGATTAAAGGCAAGAGGGGAAGAATTGATTACGGTTGATGATATATATGTATACTACACACTCAAACAAAACCCTCAGAAGTTAGGATATCAGTACTTGGAGAGGTTTTTGAAGAGAACTCTATTTAATGACATGGTATCAATATGAAGGCAGTATAGTGATGAACCTTTGTTCGTGTCGGGGAACTACGAGTTTGACAAGAAAGATCCGGGAGAGCCCTTGAAAAGAAAGACTTTCCATTTTGGTTTGTGGTTAGGTAACATAATTGTCGATGTTTTGGATTTGTTTGTATGTATTATATCATTGTGCAACTGTTGTTTTGTGTTTATATATCTTTGGAGAAGAAGGATAGGAGCTCAACCGTAAAAGAGATGTTATACAATATCAGGAAGGGCTTTTACAGTAGGATTGACAACCTAGTTATCGACCAAGAGAAAGTGGACACTTTGTTTCAAGAAGTTTGGTTAAAAAGATTGAGGGCTAAAGGAACAGAGGTTCCAGTTGTCGACGAAAAGATGCTTGTGAGGGACAAAAGAGCTTTGGACTCAAGCTTGCCCCTCGAGAATCCTACATTAAGTGGCTACACCACCGACTCTGTAACTACCAACAGAGATACGATGCTGATGGAGCAGTTCGGCAAGAGTAAGAGAAAGAGGGCTGTTAGCCAGGTTGTTGCTCCCCTACTACTACCCCCGAAAAGATTTTTGCAAAGATCAATAATCTAGGAGAAGGCAAAAATCAAAACCCCAATTGCTATTCCTAATGGGCGACCTCCAAAGGCTTCGACAAGTATGCTACTAAAGAAGAAGGTATCTTCGGAGTTAACGATGAATAAATTTGTCGAGGAGTCGAAAACTGAGGTCCAAAATACCATGGATGCTTATGTGTCTAGGATGACTATACGGGAAGAGGAAGTTGACGATTACTTGGTGGGGGCAAAAAGTTTGATGACTTTTCTCAGTTAGGGTCACCAAAATATGTCTAAGGTGAGGAATTTTTTATTTTGCTTCGATTAAAGAATTTGGTGCCCCATTCAAATACTCATATTATGAATGTAATGCAGATCAAGAGTTGGTGAAGGATAAAGAAGATCTGATCATGGAGAAGAAGAAGCTGGAGGCGAGGCTGGGTAGGTATAAACTCGATGTCGGGAAGGCGAAGGAAGTTACTCTTTGTGATGCGAAGAAAACTTTTAATAAATAGGTCGAGGAGATAAGGGCCGACATCGCGAAGGATAAAGAGGAGGCTTTGTCTTTGCAAAAACAAATTTTGAGAATGACGTGCGGGAGCAGATTAATGTTACTCGAAGGGCGATGGAGGTAGAGCATGGAAAGATCTTGGAGGAGGTGAGGGTTGTACTTATTCGAGATAACCTTGATGCGTGTAAGAAGATTAAGGCCAATTTTGTGGGACAGTTCGAGGAGATGGAAAATAGAAATGACTTTTACAAAAAGCTAACTGCTGCGGGTAACCAATCTTTTAGAATGCTTATGTTGATGTTTGTCAAAGAATTTTGTGAAAGTAATTTATGCATAATTTTTGTTAAATTTATGCCAAGTATTTTTGTTCGACAAGATCGATAGTAAGAGATATGATTATAGATAGTGATAGAGTATTGCTTGGAATCAAGTTTTTATATGATTGAAAGAGGGTCATATAATGGAAAGTATTTGAAATGATTTCCAGATGTTATTCCTCGATGGGATATCTAGGTTTTAGTTGAAAAGAACAAAACATGACATTTTTGATCGATAAGTAATGAATGCAAACGAGATTATCTTGTAATTGAATAATTTGCCGAAGAGATGACTGTTAGTTGTGATGTATACTTATCAAGTATGTATCAATACTAAGTGAAAGTAAAGATAATAAAGATGAATGTTTGACAGATGTAATTGAAAGTAAAGATAATTTGTGAAATCACTCGAAGGTGGTTACAGTTGTCATTTGTAAAATATTTTTAGTTGGGTTGTATTCCATAGATATTCAAGCTATATTTTGTCTTCAGTCATCAGTCAGCAAGTCCCACTATTGGCTTTGTCACTGACAATATATGGCCCTTCCCAATTTTTTGACAATTTACCAGAATTCTTAGGTCGAGTACTGTCCTGCATACGTCGATGGACAAGGTCACCAATGCCAAATTTTCTTTACCGGGCCATTTTATTGTAAGCTTTCTTAAGAGTGTCATGGTATCGCCCCAAGTTTACAATGGCTTTGTCTTGGGTTTCTTTGATCCACTTGAGGTTGCAGAGGAGACCAAGTTCATGGTCCCCATCTGTGATTTTTCTTCGACCACTTGGTTAATCGAGGTCTGAAGGTATGACTGCTTCAGTGTCGAAGGCCATCATAAATGGAGTATAACATGTGGATGTTCGAGCAGTTGTTCGGTATGCCCATAAGACACTTAGTAATTCATCAACCCATCTTCTTTTTTTCTCGTCGAGGAGCATGTATCGCCCCAAGTTTGCAATGGCTTTGTCTTGGGCTTCTTCGATCCAGTTGAGGTTGTAGAAGAGACTAGTTCATTGTCATCATCTGTGATTTTTCTTCGACCACTCGGTAGATCGAGGTCTGAAGCTATGACTTCTTCAGTGTCGAAGGCCATCATAAATAGAGTATAGTCTGTAGATATTCTAGGAGTTGTTCAGTATACCCATAGGATACTTAGTAATTCATCGATCCATCTTCCTTTTTTCTCATCGAGGAATTTGCATAACCCTGATTTGATGCTCTTGTTGATGGCTTCAGCTTGTCCGTTACCTTGAGGGTAGTATGGTGTCGAAGTAGATAGTTGAATTTTACATTTCTGGAGGAAACTAAGAACTATGCTGCTGATGAATTATTTGCCGTTATCGGATTGTATCATGTGTGGGCAACCAAATCTGGTTATGATGTGTTCCCAAAGGAACTTAATAACTTCATTCTCATCATTATGACATAGAGGAATTGCTTCAACCCATTTGGTGAAGTAATTTGTGGCCAGAAGAACAAATTTACAATTTCCTGAAGCTGGGTAGAAAGGTCCTGCAATATCGATCCCTGATAGACGTAGAAATGCATAGGATTAATACGCCTAAAAGTATCGTTTTGTTAATCCCGATTTATTATTTTCTAATGTTAGTAGCATTTTCTTATTTTCAGACACTTATCACTATTGGAGCTAATAAGTAGAAAAAAACATCTAACAGAAGGTACAAAGAGCTTAAACATCTCCAACAGTCTCTCAGACACAAGGAAGATGCCTACATTTAATATACTTATAGATTTTCTCCATGGAATAAAGATGATGAAGAACTCTACAAGGATTAACATGAGATAGGATTTATCTGATAGAGTCTTAGAATTGTAAGCAAACTTTTCCCATCACCTATAAATAGGAGAACAATTTTATGTATTTTACACATTTCAATCTCAGGAATGAATAAAGCTTGCAGTTTTTAGTATCTCTGTCTTTCTCTCTCTTTTATTTTATACATTTAATTTAAGTTGTGATCAACACCATTAATGGAGAGCTAGTCTCCTTTGCTTAGGCTAAGGATTAACCTCTGGTGAAGTGAGCTAAATTAATATTAATAGTAGTTTAGATCTAGAATTAATCTTTAATTATATGATTTGTAGTTACGAAGAGTCGATCTAGCCATGACAACTCTAAGTTACTGCAGATATGAGGAAGATGTCGAATTAGCCATATTCGATCATTTTCATGCTCAAAGGGAATTCTAGATCACTAGAGTTAATACTCTCCACCTAGCCATGGAAAGGAGTTTATAAACCTTAGATTTGATTGTTCATGAACAACGAAGTTCTTACTTAGGGTTTTAGCCACAAACCCTAGATCTTAGACCCAAATAAACCTAGCTATGGCTATTACGTGTGGATATAAGCTACCGTTTTTATATCGTTTAGTAAACTAAGTCGGAGGTGATCCAGAGCCTAGGTTATTTTCCTTATAATCGTACCGAAAGTTAGTAATTTAGATTTATGTTTTAGATGAAAATCCTTTTATCAAAATTAGTTTAGATTCATTTATTAGTTAATAAGGAAATTATATTTTTAATACGTTTACTCCCTGTGGATTCGACCCCCGCTTTCCCTTATTATATTACGACGCCCGTAGTTTTGAGCGGGGTTTTAAAGACCGAGTTTTTCTCGCATTAATCCCCCATCTTTGGAATGGCTAGAGAACATTGCTTATGTACAAGTAAAGTGCAGGGATTTGATGTCTAAAGCGTGGATTTGGTATTTGTAGTACCTACGAACAAAGTCTTCGTAATCCTGACGTATCTTAGGCCAGCATAACCCTTGAGTAAATGTCGTCTGGGCTAATGATCGTCCTGAAATGTTAGCTGTACAGATTCCTTTGTGAAGTTCTTTGATTTTATCTTGAACGGTGATGCGATATAAGACTTTATCTTGAACGGTAAATCTAGGGCATTTGGCTAAGAGTGATCGGGCTTCTTCTTTGTTACTTGGAAGGATATTGGAATTGAGGTATGCATAGAATGGTCTTCTCCATTCTTTGGTAACTTTATCTTAAGTAACATTGATTTGCATCGTATAGCTTATATCGAGACTGGAATGTTTGATAACCTCGATATCCAAAGTTATCTTCTCACTGTCTTCAAGCATTGCAGTAATGTAGGCTAATGCGTCGGCGTGTCAATTTTCTGCTCGAGGAAGGTAAAAGATTGCTGACGTCATGAATTTTCTCATTTTCTATTCGACCAGGGCTGCATAATCAACCATCTTGCCTGATGTCTTGAATGTCTTACTGTAATGGTTGGTGACGAGTAAGGAGTTGACGTATATATCTATTTCTTCCGCCCCATGTGCTATGGCAAGATCAAGTCCATGAAGGATAACTTCATATTTTGTTTCATTGTTTGCAACATAGAACTTGAGTTTAATAGCATTCTCAATACGATGATTGGAAGGTGTAACGGGAACATTGCCGATTCCTGATCCTCGCGGTCTAGCAGATCTGTCTGTAAAGAGTCTCAATCCTATGTTTTGTGACCATGCGTCTAGTTCTGTGATTGAGTCATCAGTCAATACTTCTTTGAGTTCTTCCTAATTAGGGCTTTCGATTAGAAAATCAGCCAAGAAAATAGCTACTGTATGTCCTTTAATATATATCTGAGGCTTGAAGGTGATGTCATATTCGTCAAGGAATACAGACCATTGTTGAACTCTTCGAGATTTTTATTTTTTAGAGAGTACAAGTGTAAGAGGATATTTGGTAATGATTTTGATGGGATGAGCATGGAAATATGGTCGAAGTTTCTAAGAGCTATAGACAAAGGCAAGTAGTTGTTTTTCAGTTGTTGTATATCTTTTCTAAGAAGGCATGAGAGTTTTATTGATGAAGTAAATTGGTTTTTCCATACCTTCGTCTTCTCGAATAAGGATAAAGTTAATGGAATCATCAGTTGTTTATAAGTACATTGTCAGTATTTCTCCATCAATTGGAGTATTCATTATAGGAGGATGTCTCAAGTATCGTTTAAGATCTTGGAAAGCCAATTTACAGTTAGGGGTCCAAATGATTTCTTTGGGCTATTTTTTAGAAACTGGAGTGGGATTCCCATGAAGAAGGAGGTAAAGAAGCTTGCATCGATTAGATAACTTGGAGATGAACCTGTGAAGTACTGCAATCTTTCCAGTAAATTTCTATATATCTTCTTTGGTTTGAGGAGATGGCATTGCCATAAGTATTTTGATTTGTGTCAGATCGATTTTGATTCCCCTTTTACTAACCAGGTGTCCTAGAAGATTACCAGATGTGACACCGAATTGGCATTTTTCTGGATTGATTTTTATCTGGTAGGTACGAAGGATATCAAAAAAGGTTTGGAGGTTATTACAATAATCTTCACGCTTCAAGCTTTAGCAGATCATATCATCGATGTATACCTCCATGATTTTGCCTAAATGATCTTTGAATATTTTAGTGACAAGCCATTCGTAAGTGTCTCCTACATTCTTTAATCCAAAAGGCATTACTGTGTAGCAGTAGAGACCTCATTCTGTGATAAAAGTTGTTTTTTCTTGATCTTCTTCGGCAAGAGGAACCTGATTGTAACCGGAGGCTGCATCCATCATTAAAAGAAGTTTGTGCCCTGCTACAGAGTCGAGGAGTTGTGAGATCAGTGGGAGAAGAAAGTTATATTTTGGTGTAAACTTGTTGGGTTCTGTAAAATCAACGCAAACTTTGATTTTATCATTCTTCTTTTAGACCGCCACTATGTTAGAAATCCATTTTGGATATTTTGCTTCTCAAATAAATCCTACACAGAGTTTATCAATATCTTCATTTACGAATTCGTGAAGGCGGGGAGCTAGATTTTGACATTTCTGTACAACTGCTTTGCTATATAAAAGGAGATTGAGCATGTAGCATGCAATCGAGGGATCGATGTTGAGCATCTCATGGAAAGACCATGCAAAGATGTTAACGTTTTTCTTCAGGAATTGAATCATAGTTTCTTTTTCATCGGATGAAAGCTTAGAGCTGATGAAGGTATTACGCGCGGGCCCATCAAGTTCAATGGAATCTACTACTTCGGCATCATGCTACTCGAATGTGGGGGGTGCTTCCTTCTGTAGTTGTTATGCCTTTAGAAGTTTTACCGTGTGAGAGTTGGTTGTGGTATTCTCGCACATACGTGTAACTGCTTGGTTTTTCTTGATTTTGTAGACTCCATGATCTGTTAGAAAATGCAAAGCCAGATAATATATCGAAGGTACTGTCTTTGATTGAATATAACCAACTCTGCCCTAAAATTTCCAAATATTTAGACTTAGCATCAATGACCATGAATTTAACAAAAGTGGTTTCTGATCCCGCTTTAAATGGCAGGACAATTTCTCTAGTGGCAGATTCTTTGGAACTGTTAAATCCTGTGATGGTGATTATCAAAGCTTTCACCAAGTCTTTGAGTCCCATAACGTCAATTGCCCTTATGAACAGAACATCTATTGCACTTCCAGTATCGATGAGAAGTGTGTGTAGGTAGTCTTGTCATACTTTGAGCATTATGACCAGAGGGTCATTATGAGGGTACTTGACGTAGCTTGTGTCACAGTCCTCGAATGAAATATGGTTTAGACGTTTACATTTTCTGGAGCTAGGGAGAAGTTTAGTTGATTTGTCTGAGGATGTCATTTTGCAACAAGATGTAATTTTATTGTCTTGTTTTCTCTTTTTTCCTTTTTTAATTTCAATTATGTAAAGATGAAGAGCCTGCCCTTGTTCTTGTTCTTGGTCAACATATTTTATTTCAGTTTCTTCATCGAGGAACTTCTGAACGTCGACTAGATAATTGTAAAGTCTTCTAGCTAGTAGAATGCGATAAAAAATTCGAATGAGGGAGTAGCAGTTGTCAGTTTTGTGGCTATGCATGTTGCGATACTGGCACAAAGGTTTGTTGGGGACATCAGGAATTGCTTGTGCTTCCCAATATAACTTATCTCCCTTTATTGTTGGCAAGATAGCGGAGAGAGTGGTTGTCATATGATGTAAAACTGGGATGGGTCTGTCTGGCCTTCCATCTCTTCTTTTAGCATTGTCGGTATTTCTTCCGCGTTGCTTTGGTGGTCCAGTATTGGTTGACTTCTGAGGTGGCGATGAAAATATTTCATGAGAATGGATAACAGAGGAGTTTTTCATCTTATCCTTCTTGGATTGTTCTAATTTGATGTAGTTATTAACAATATCAATCATTTCTGTCACCGTTCTTAGCTTGTGAAAAGTAAGTTCTTCTCAAACTTTGGAGTCAATATGTAGTGCTGAGGTGAATGCTAGAACGATAATCTTGGGATATGAATTCCCAATCTTCTGTGTTTCCTGTAAGAATCGTTTGTAAAAATTCGTTAATGATTCTTTTACACCCTGCTAGAAGAAGAATAAAGAATTCACAGTTATCTCTCGCTCCTTAGCATGAGCATAATTCGACTCGAAGATGCGCTATAACTAGCGGATTGTAGTGATGAAGCCATCGAGGATTGTATAAAACCATCTGAGAAGTTCCTGTTTCAAGCTCATGTTGAATAATCTACATACCATGTGGTCGAGTTTGGAGTACAATCCCACTGCAGCTCTGAAGTGTCGAACGTGGGTGAGAGAGTCAATGAGGCCTACATACTGATTAAATTTTGGCATGTGGAAATTATCCGGAATGGGCATAACTTTAAGATGAGGAGAGATGAGAGTTGTTTCAATTCTACCGAGAGCAGACCTTTGGCTTGGGATGTCAGAGTTTATGGCTTGGATCCTATTATTTAGGTCACCAAAAGTGATAAATTGTGGCGAAGGAATTGGTACGGTCGCAACCTGTAGATCAAAGTCTCCCTGTCCTTCAGGTCCCAAACGGTCTTTCACAGGCTGTCTTACTAGTGGTGGTGGAGTTGGATGGCGTGTACGTCGACTTCCGAGAGTTGTCGATGATGAGGATGTAAGTCCAAAATGTCGAGAAGTTTTGTCTGGATTTCTTGATCTGGATTAAGAAGTTTGTAATCGTTCTTCTCTTGGTTGATTTTCTCTTTGGGTTACGTTGAAGCAATGATCATTTCGGGCATGAGGAAGTGATGTTTGACGGCCAGTAAGCCAATCTTGAGTTCTTCGTAAATTCTCTATTTCTTACTAATGTGTCTGGTTCTGTTGGTCCAAGATTTTTCTTCTTTTGCCTCTTTCAACTTGAAGAGTTTGGGCATGGATTTCTTCATCATTAAGCATTTGGACTCGGTCAGATTCCATTTGTTTTTGTAGTTCGATCTATACGTTGTGTAGATTGACAGTTTTCGGTATCGGGTTGATTTCGTAGTTCCTCGGCGTACTGGAGGCACTTTCGAGATTCATGTTTGTCATCAGATTACCTTTAAATTACGGAGGTAAAGAAAAGTGTGGCATTACCACAGACAGCGCCAATTGTAATGGCATATTTTCCTTGAGGATAATCTTCGTCAATACTTTTAGTAAGAATGATACAATAATAAGCCTAAGCAAACAAGATTTTATGTGGAAACTCAGAAAAAGCTGAGAAAAACCACGACCTCGAGGAGAGTTTTTATAAAAAATCTAATAAGTTGCTAATTATTACAATTTGTTGTAAGCGAATGTAAGAATGAATGAATAATCAAAATTGTGGATCTTAATAACTCATTCTCTGTCTGTATTTATAGTAGATACAGACAGCTTTACAAAAGGAAAACAGTTTCCTATTTCGGGGGTAATAGGCGAACTTCACGGATCTCCAACGACTCTTTTTGACCAAGTACAACGGCTACTTTTAGTAGATCGATAACTTGTGGTTGCAGACATGACATCTTCTCGAATGCTTAGCTGTCTTCGACTATTTTATGTTAGCTTCTCTTTGTCGAACTTGGGAAATATGTTACTACATGATGGAGCTTCCTCTAGCCTTGGCTAAGAGGTTTAGCTACTCAACCCTTTGATCATTGCCATAATACCATTACTATAATAAGAGTAAAAGGCAAGAAGAAGAGAAGAACAAGAACTTTATTGTTTTGTACATTTTGATTTACACTCTCCAAGATGTCTCTCATGGGTGAGATTCCTCTCATATTTATAAAGTATAGGAGGGGTTACAAAATATCAACATAAATAAGAAATCCCCTAAACAATGCCTTCCATTATGTACAAAATATAAGAGCTTTAAAACCCCTTACTCCTTGCCTTAGCCTATGGATAAAATGATATGGCTTGATAATCTCCATCAATGCCTCTTTAATACTCTTTATTGGACTTTTGGATAAAAATTGCTATGGGAATGAACTATTGAAGTGTACAAGACAATCATCTTTGTTTTGAACCGCAAAAACGTACAACTTCTTTATCATGTGACCGATTCCTGTAAATACAAGCAAAAACACTATTAGTGTCACATTTAATTAATAAATGACAAGTTAGATATAAATTTAGGAGTTCCACACGTAAATATTACGTGTCTATCAAACCCAATTGCACTGCCCACTCAACTATCCTCCTACTTCCAGTTCCAGCATAAATTCGCCTTGGGTCTTACAAGAAAGAATGAAGATAATATTGGCCGTGAAAAGTTGTCATATTAGCCCGTCATGTTTTTATTATGGAAAAATGCGGTATTTTGAGTTTCCGAGGGGAAATTACCTCTAGAACGTACATGTAGCTTAAAACCGCAAACTTTTTTATGAAAAATTGACAAAATTATAGTGAGAATTCCGTATCTTGAAACCATGATTGTAGGAAATGGTGTCACCAGAGTCATCTTCTTTGGCGGAGGACCATACATGATGAGTCCTGAACTCGATATTTCACGGTCCCTTAACAAACCCCATTGACTGCCAACCGTCGCGGCCGGGGAGTACTATATTGGCGTACGATCCATTAAAATCAGCGACAAAGTCATCCCATTAAGTCAAGCCTTGTTATCAGCAGAGTAGCATACCAACGTGGCAACGGTGGAACAATGATCAGCACCATCGTGCCCTATACTATCCTCCACAACTCTATCTTTACAGCCGTGACACAAACTTTTGCTAACGAGTTATCCACGGTTTTTGTCATGCCTCCTGTTGCTCCATTTGGGTCATGTTTTGACAGGTCTCTTGTCGGCTACTCAAGGATCGGGCTGAGTGTGCCTAACGTAAATCGAGTGTTGCAAAATAACTACGTGGTTTGGTCTATTTTCGGATCGTATGTGGTGGTGCCTGCTGGAGAAAATACCTTGTGTTTGGCAGTTGTTAATGGTGGTGTTTACACGAGAGCTTCAATCGTTATCGGGGGACATCAATTGGAGGATAACCTTCTCAAGTTTGATTTAACTACTTCTAGGTTGGGGTTCAGTAATTCGTTTTTGCTTCAGCGAAGTAGGTGCGACAACTTCAACTTTACATCGAATACTTAATTAGAGGAGAGTCTGCTAGTGTAATACTTAATTAGAGGGCATGTTAGTGAGGGACTTCCTAGGATCACCAATTTTAGAACATTAAAGGGGTCCTTGGGCGAGAGTACTAGTCCAAATTTTATTGTACATTCAGTGACATATCAGAGTGGCGCAGCGGAAGCGTGGTGGTCCCATAACCCAGCTGAAGCGTGGTGTGTCCTATTTAATCCAACTTCTAAACCGAAGTTAATTAAGTTAATATTAACATTTTTATCCTCAATTGATGGTTGTGTTAAATTACCCATATCAATTATAATCAATCTTCCTATTCTAATTATTAATTTTTTACTGAAACCAAAAGAAAAAGAACTCCATGATGGCAATCAATCCAAAATTTGTGCACCCTAATTAAATAAATAAATAAATAAATAAATAGTGGTGTTTATGTTTGTTGTTTGTTCTTAGAGTTCTAGTAGTAACTATATTATCTTCAGCACTTTCATTTTTGGTGTCAACTAGATCATGTGCAAAAATAAGTCATGAAAATAGGAAACAGTTGTATTTTTAATTGATATTCAAGCCTTAATTGAGGGAGAAATGATAAGACTAAACAACTAATTAACCAAGGTTTAGAAGTTCGGTTAACTATAGCACATGTCGAATGAGGAGGTGCTTAGGACTGAACTTTTTCTCCCTTTAACACTATCATCTATGTAGGCAAACCCTTGGCAACTCCACTTTTTGAATCTTTTGGAATGGACACGCTCAAAATTTCTCTACAAGTACCAAAATGTCTCTGCAAGTACTAATCCAATCCAAATTGATTCTATAATCTAGTGAGAATAAGTAATGATAATCAATACACAAAGTTAACCCTATGGGAAACCTTTCTCAGGAGAAAAACCCAGAGGTCGCTGTCAAGTAAAATCCACTATAATGAAAGAATAACAAGAAGTTCATTACTTAGATACTCGATAAGCACATCTCGTGGTTACCTATCTTCAATCAATCTTCTCGTAGTCAATCCTCCGTTCTCGCAGTACCTCACATCGAATCACGCACCGAAGCATCAAAGCCTGAATCCCTCAAACTCTCAAAATCTAAAATTGGGGTTTTTTTTTCCATTCTATGATAGATTCAATTTGATGTTTAATTCTCGTTGAATTCCATCTTTTCTCAAATATCTCAAGCCTTAAAAATTGGTTTTGAAAGAGTTGAAATTAAAAATAGGAAATGAGTCTTTTAATAGAAAATTGAAAATCTCGTACTCTGTTTTAACAAAGCAAAAGTCTATTCGAACAGAGAGGCATTTGCCAAGTCTATTCAAAAATAATAAAAGTCTATTCGAATAGAGATGCATCTGCCTAGTCCATTCGAATATAATAAATGTCTATTTGAACATAACACTATTTTCCTAAAAAAACACAACTATTTTGAACTTTTGTAAAATACTAATAGGCTCGAGTATTTGAGTAAAGAAGTACAAAACTAACGTACTTGTTTAGTGTCAGTCCAACTGCAGTCGTTATACGTGCACTTTCTGGCGATGAATAACCACGAGATAGTACTAACACTTATCCTAGATACGAAATAAAATCGATATCAAATATAAATGTTTCAATATTCCTCTTTGATTCATTTCGTGACGAAACTGCAACTATAAGAAAGAAAAAATTGCAACTCGATGGAATGACTCAATCACTAAACATTTATGCCCGAAGACACTCTTTCATCCTATAACATCTGTTCTGAAATCCCTGCACACTAAACAAGATGTATCATGTAACCGTTCAAAAAAAAGGAATCCAAGAGTGAACCAAAAGTATACCTGGCTTACCTGTCATAATTATCTTTCCCCCTTTTTGTTATAGATGAACAAAAGGGTAAAGGAAAAAAAATAGAACCAAAACAATATCATATTGAAAAAGTATTAGTTATTTCCCCTTCAAAATAAGATGCATCTCCCTCTCAAAATAATCATAGCCCTAGTTAGAACACAAACACACACAAAAATCCAAGAATAAATGGCATAAATAAACATTGGCAAACGCTCCCCATAACACAATGCATGGTAGAGAAATAATTAATATAAAATATGAAAGATAGATCAAGACATTACCTCTGTGATATAAAAAATTGTTAAAATATACAACTCGGTGTGTGTGTGTGTGTGTGTGTGTGTGTGTGTGTGTGTGTGTGTGTGTGTGTGTGTGTGTGTGTGTGCGTGTGTATGCGTGTGTGTGTGTGTGTGGACAATCAGATATATTTTAAGTTTTCAATGAATTATTCAACCACAATTGGATTACGTACCATGTTGGAACTTGTTTTGACTTAGGCCTTTCTTGGGTGTTCACTCAAATATCACTGAAGTTTTACTAAGTGATCTCTCATTGGTAAGATAAGTATGAATAAATGCAATGAGGACTTATATACCTTGAAAAGGCTAACATTTTCAGAAAGATCTCACGAATAGGAATTCAATTGTTGGTGAAAGTGTCAAGTACTAAAATATCGTAGACTTCCTATCTCTCATCTCCACTTAATTGACCGCACTAGACTCAAGATCAAATAAGTTTTGTACGGGCTGCAATGTAGGATAAGGATAGGTTAGTGATGGATATGATCTTTATATTCCAATATCGATCACTTATCACATCTTAACTTTTCATATTTACTTTTTTTTACCATACTTCTTTTTATTCTTATCCTTTCACCTTTAAAAGTCAAATACATGAAAGTTCTATTGAATTTAATATTGAAAGACTATCACAAACTTGATGATTCTCTTCAGAATTGGCTTTTCACCAATCACTAAAAATTTCTTTACATATACAATCAGACATGCTCATTTGAAAATTTCACCCTAACTATCTTCATAATGAATTGGGTAAAGGAGATTGGCTAAAAAATAATGGCTCTTTTAGGCTCAAGGGGCGACAAATGGATAAACATAGGAAAGTCGTCAAACAAAAAATAGTTTATCAATAAAATGCATAAATCATGTCCTCAGTTTCGTACAGTTACTTTTTTGCCTCGAATCAAGGGTAAGAAGTATTCTAGTATGTTAACTTTAATTTTTATGTTACTTTCAACAATTGATAAATGCAAATAAAAAATGAGATCATAAAAGAAAGAATTGCAAGAACTTGAAGGAATTTATGAAATAACACACAAAGTTTGTAGAAAGGGTAGATTCTCACATAACATTAGGTAACGAAGTCTCCACAATTATCCTCAATTGATCCTAATCATGGTTGGCCTTTAGTTTAGACAATTATTCAAATAACTATCGTGATTTGAGATATTTACCAAGTAAATATTCAGTAAATAATTATACCACAAAAGCACTATCCAAGTCTAGCAACAATATATTTCACATTAATCATTCTAAGAAGCATAGTACAGACACAAATTATACCCATACTGTCCTAAAAAGGTGAAGAGAATAACAGACATAACATAGGGCAAGAGATGTACTTAATAAATAGAGCAGACACTGGTAGCCCGAATAGCTGTCAGTGCAACATTGTTGTAATGACCCCGATTTTTTAATTCCTAATTATAGCTATTAGTATACTCACCATTGCAATACTCCATATATTCCTATTCATTCTCACTTCTGCATATTCATTATCCGCATTTACATTCCACACATATTCCTCATTTACTTCTCCTATCCTTAATGCATCTATTATTGCTTTTAGTGCCAGGTTTGGTGTGGATCCTTTTTGGTAGAGTTTTGCTGGTTTGATGGTTTTTGCAGTTTGGCATTTGGGCGTTTCAGTTTAATTGTGTGGTGCGTGTTTGGAGAGCGGTTTCTATATCCGAAAGGGGTTTTCCGCTTCTCTCCTCCGCGTGGGTTATAGTGTTTTCGATTCCAGACGTTTTTGGCATTTCCGATTTTCGTTCAGGGGTAGAGAAATAGGGATTAGCTACCCCTGATTTCTCAATGCCTATCAGACCATCGTCAGACTCTTTCCATCCATTTTATTCCTTCCGATTAAGTTCTAGCCGTTAGATTCCTTTTCAGGGTTTTAGGAGTTCTGGTGGCCATTCAGCGATAGAGGTGGTGTTAGACCTTGGGAACCCTTTGTGGTGGTTGTTTGGGTGGTTCCAGTCTTCTGAGGGTCTTGGTGTTGTGTATGTGGTTCAGGAGGACCTCAGATTAGATTTCCCAGATTGTCGTTCGAACGAGTTTCCTAGTCGTTCGAACGAATCTTTGTATTTTCTGATCATTTTCTGCGTCTTCTGGACGTTTCGGCCATTGGACAGAATTGTCGTTTGAACGAGATTTATTGTCGTTCGAACGAGTTGACTAACCTCCTGGAATTTGGCCCAAGACCTCTTAGTCGTTCAAACGACTTTCGAACTCGTTCGAACGACTTTCGTTTGTTTCGACTACTTAAGTCTTTCTTCCTCATTTCTTTTGGTTAGTTTTTCTGTGAGGCACTGCTTAAGACAATTTGAGAAAGAGAGAGAGTTCTTGAGAGAGGATTCTTCTCCCCCAATCCTCCCCATCACCCCCATTCATCACCTCCTCATCTTCATCATCATCCCCTCCTCTCCTCTCCCTAACCTAATCCCCTCACCTCAATACTCTTCACCCAATCTTCCCCATCGCTCGCGGATCCTTGCCGAGCTTCACCACGATCATCTCTCCTATCCTCGGTAAGTGATTCTTGTTTCCCTTCCGTCAATTTTGCTTGATTTGGCGTAGGTTGATTTATAGGGTTTGATTTCTAGGGTTTTGGCTTTATTGTCGTTTCCTTAATTTTTTGGTGGATTGTTGTTCTCAGTGATTGCGTTAGGTTATTCAGCCGTTCCGTGGCCGTTCTGTGGATTCTGAGTTAGGTTTCCGAGTTGGATTTTCTGCCGGACTTGGATTATTATCAGGCGAGTTTATATTCCTACATTACTAAGTTTCTTTACTAGTTTTGAGTATTGTTTTAGAGAGTAGTATTGAACTTAGAGATGGGTTGTGTTTAACTATAGTTTAATTTAGAAATTATTCTGTTATAATTGTTAACCTGTAGTTGGGGTTATAACTTAATTCTGGAGTTGGTTTTGGTTCGTATGGGACCTGGATTAGTTAGTGGTGGTTGGGTTGAAATTGATTCTGGAGTCGGTTTTGGCTTGTATGAGACCTGAGATTAGTTGGCGGTGGTTGGGCTAGCGTTCCCGTGGGTTGCCCAGGAATGCCCCCTCCAGCCTTAAGAGATTGTTGGTTTGGATGTAGGCGGCAGTTAGGTTGTTATTTCGAATATGCAGAGTCGGTGCAACAGAGTCCCTATTGATGCTGTTTGGTTTGCCAGGTTAGCGGCAACTGTGTTGTGCTTGGGCACCGATTACACATAACAACTTAACGTATTTTTTTCACAACTTATTGAGATTGGATACACAAACACTCCGCTTCGGTTGACCTCCGACGGGATCCAAGGAGTCTGCGAGATCGGGTTAAAATACACAGGTGAGATTGGGAACGGCACTATCATACCTAGCAAAACCACCGGGGAGTGTGGATTGGTATGAGACAGAGTCCTGGTGATCCCAAACTTAGCCTCGTTGAGGTTGAAATTCCTTGAAATGTTTTGGACATGATGCTCCGCGGGTTTGATCCACCGATCTACTATGATCAAGTGCGACCATCCTAGCTTGGTCGAGCTTAAACAAATCATACCAGTGTATCCCTTTACCGAATCTCTTTAAGATAGCTTTAGACGTTAGCTTCATTATTTTAGTATTAGGGGATATTTATGGGAATATCCCCGCTCATCATATCATATCATTGCATCTAGGATAAGTATGGGATTATCCTAGTCATCACTTTACGTCATAGCATTGCATCATAATCATCATCTCCCTCCTCTCATATTCTTAACTCTATTCCCTTTCTGAATCTACTCTATTCTCTCTCCGCATTAACTCTTTTCTCCATTCTCATATCAAGTCAATCCTCCTTTCCGTTTTGATTTCGTATTCATTAATGGTTACTGATTATATTGTTAGAACTGTTTAGTTACTTATTTCTTTATCGCACTCGTCTCTACTCTATTTCCAGTACCTGCTATTAGTAAGTTATTTCGTTCTATTGGATTAGTGAGCTCGTTGTTTGCTCACTCTCGCATTTAACATTTTTCAGAGGTTGAGTAGCTTGGACTACCACGTGGTTAGCTGGTCCTGAGACTGATTTTGCCGTTGCAGATTCTTTCAGTTCTAGATTCTGTAGGTGTTCTCAGCATTGTACAGTTGAGTTCTTATTCGAGATGTTGTATTTCATTCGACATGATATGTGTATATTTATGTCTTTTGCTTCCGCGTTATATTGCTATATTGTTGCATTGTTATTTGTTAACTTTGATGATTATTGCTATATGTGAATAGCCGAGCTAGAATTTGTCTACGGCTTGGCTATTTGTGGGGTAGAATCTTTGGATTCCCCGACCTGCACTACTTAGAGTCTAGTAATTGGTCAAACTACCGATTACTGGATTTTGGGGCGTGATAATTGTATCTTAGCTAAGGTGTCAACTCATCCTTATGCACCCAAATAGCATGACTAATCTTTGGAGATTGAGCTTTTCGAGTAAGCATCAAAGATTTCTTGAACATCTCATTCTTTTCTTTGATAGGGAGCCATTCAACCAGTCTATTATGTACTAATTTTTTACAATATGATGCATAATGTCCCTTTCTACTACAAGAATAACAATAAATCACTTTTGGATAGTGTGGCTTACTTGCTCGAGTGCGAGTATTTGACACTACACTAGGTTTGGGCAATATTGTGGCCTTAACAAATTTTGTAACCAAAAAGATAATTTTATTTGAATCAACATTTTCATATCCATGCCCCCTTTTGTCACTTTCAGCTTTGCCTATGCTTAGCATTTTACCAATATTTATCGCTTCATGACAAAACATTTGAAGTTTCTATTCAGATGAGACTAAATCAAGCTTGGCCTTATCAATTTCATCCATAGTTGATTTAATCCTATCCTGAGCAGTATAAACTTCCTTTTCTAAATTGTTTACTTTGTCAAAAAGTTTATGTTTCTCATATTCAAGACTTTTAAGCTGAAGATTTGTATTCTCAGTATTTTCTATCAATTTCTGAGTGTGGGTGCTAGCATGTTCTTTCAAGCATTTGTAAATTTTCTCAAGTTTAACGCACTGCTTAATTGACCGAGTACACAACTTTTCTAGATTAAAATTTTCATGTTCACCATCTTCATGATCATTATGACTTTCAAAATCACTTTCTAGCATAAAAGGGTCAGAACGATCATTACTAGCTAGGGTTTATTCTAGCAGGATACACACAATAGTTGTCATTCTCATTTTCTTGGAGATGATCATTAATCGTATCATTTTCATTATCATTATCATCCCAAGTAACAGTGATTTTCATAGCCTTGTTATTACTCCCAGTTATTTTATTATGACAACTATGTGCATAATGAGATCGCGACTTATAATTCAAAAATTGCCCTTGTTTTTCAACTTAATATTATTTCATAATTTTTTTCAATTGTTGACCAAGGTGAGCAATTTCTGAATCAATGTCTGATCCATCATCATTATCCGAGACATCTGGATAATCAACTTCTTTTTCACCCCTAGAAGACAATAAGGGCCATTTAGGATAATAAGGGTCATTTAGGTCTTTTTCGTCATAAAAATTATAAGGGTTATTTTGGTTTTCGTAATAATTTCGTCTTTTTCGTAATGTAACTTTTTATTATTATTATTACGAAAACCTAAATGACAAAATTATTTGTGGAATCAGTTTTATTTCTTCTAACTAAGTAGAGCCCCCGTATTAAAATTTATTATCAGTAAGTTTCAAAGTACACGCATATACGCTGACATTAATTAGTACTTATTTTTGTATCTGATAGCTCAGACTCAATCTTTTGGATTAAGACTTTAAAAGAGGGAATAATATTTTAGTGACTTGAGGAATGATTATCCTTAATAACATCATTTAGGTCGATATTATTTTTAAACAATGATGTTCTGAGGACGGTCTCCTTACCATAAAGCTTATCCCTGGGCCAAAAAACTTCTGAAACGATAAAGAAAATACGCTCTAATAATGTCTTGCCTGGTATCCAGTAAATAAACATAAATCGTGATTTTCCTTGTTATGTATAGTTGTTTTGGAAATTATGAGAATAAATACTAGTTTTTGCCATCTTATCAAAATCTATACTTTGGCAAGCCTCTTCCAAAATCGATACTAAAATTAACAAATCGATAATGGTCCCACCTACTACCCCCTAGCTTCCACCCTATTCTCAAACATTAAATGTTGATGGGTAGTCTAATCTGCTACAGTAATAAAACAACTTATTCACAAAGATTACTCAACAAATGACAAAGTTATACCAAAACAATTACAAAAATATCACATCAAATGACAAAGTTCTCGCATAACAAATGATAAATAATGCAGAAAAAATTGAGAAACTATCCCACTAGAGTTGTTGAGTAGTCTAATCTGCTACAGTAATCAGAACAGTAATAAGAGGGAAGATTCCCCTCATAATACACTACTAACCTTAAAAATCAAAGCTTATTCTTCTTCTTCTTCAACAACAAAGCTTCTGCAAAAATTAAAGAAGATTCTCCTTGATATACTATTTGTCTCCTTCATGTGCTAAGTTTTTCAACTATCGTTCTGCATTTGCTAAAGTCCTCACACAGAGGTCATTGGGAGGAAAAGATCGCTGCCATCATATGTTATTCTCGTTGCCAAAGACCGTTGTTATCTTTCTCTCAGACTGTCAAAATAATCGTTTCAGTAAATATCATTTCTAGCTCTGTATCCATCATCTCTGACTGTGTGTCCGCATCACGATTTCTCCCATTTATCTTAAGAAAAGATGTTATGCAAGATGATATTATTCGTATATAATCATTTTTCTTCGACTTTTTAATCATCTGTCTTCTGTTACTATATCACCAAAATTATTCATTGATATCATTTATTTTGGTATTCCTATCATTTGTTTGAGGGATTGCTGAAGTTTAGTTTTATATCATTTTTCTCATTTGTTTTTAAGTACTTTATCACCAGAATTGTTTATTTATATCATTTGTTTTAGGGATGAATGGAGTTCAGCTCAATACCATTGTTCATTTTGGTGGGGATATCGTACGTCTAAAGATTGGATCAATCGATACTTATGTTGGAGGAAGTACAAAACTTATCTCACTAAGAACGTACTCGTCTTACAATTTTTTTGTTATACTCCTTGAAGAAACAAGCAAAATCTGTCGTGAGGACTGTAAGCTGTACAACTTCGTCAATGGTTGTGCATGCGCAATTTCACCAGTCCAGGACTTTACCGTAATGATCAATATGCATAAAACCAATCCCGGAACACCCTTTCACTTATGGATTGTTAATGACCTTAGGGTACTTTCCCAGAACTCCCAGAACTTTATTTCCGATTTCTGTTCTTCGGGTAAAAGGTTGCTTACCACCAAAGATACTGGTTCAGGTAAAGGTTTGTCTACCACCAAAGCGGGGGGACCTTTACGACATAACTCATTTCTTGATCCTGAACCTGAATACAAGGGCTAGCCTGAAATAAACGGCAGAGGGCTTGATCCGCGCAGGTTTGGACCTTTTGCGGATGATGAAAATGATTCCTTCAAAACTATCCGTACTGATGTTCCTCCCTCAAATGAACCTAGTATTCCTCAATCAAATGTTTATCTCTCAAATGAACCTGTGTTAACTAATGTTCCTCAATCAAATAAACCTTTTCAAACTATACCTACTAATGTTCCCCTCTCAAATGAATCTTATATTCCTCAATCAAGTATTCATCTCGCAAATGAACCTATGTTAACTAATGTTCATCCTTCAAATAAACCTATGTTAACTAATGTTCCTCTTTCAATTGAATCTAAACCTATCATTGGACAAACTGAAACTTCAGGTAAGTTCATAGAATTTTTCATTTGTGTGCTATGTTTTATCATTTCTTATTCAATTTTGATCATGCTAAGTTGAATATTTCTCATTTCTTTAGCTGAGTTTTGGCTTGAGCCACAGCCCGAATAGGTGAAAGATCTCCTGGATTTTTGGTTCAAATCTGCTGTGTACACAAAGGATCCCTATGACTTCAGTAAAGAGTTTAATATTAGTAATCTATATCGAGATAGGATTGAACTCAAGAATCACATAAGAGCTTATGCAGTTGTAAACAAGTTCAATCTCGAACACGTTCTGAGCAACGAATATAAAATTGCGGTACGTTGCAAAGGCCATAAATGTTCTTGGTGGATTTATGCGACAAGGTTGGTCGGTTCTGCCACATTTAGAGTAAGTACTTATTACTCCGTGCATACTTGCATCTGAGTAGAAACTGAAGGTGGGAACGCGTATAAGGCAGCGTCTAGTAGATTGGTTGCTTCTATAATCAAGCAAAAACTACGAAAAGACCCAAACTACAAACATTTCGGAATTATTGATTATATGCAAATTCATCTCAATATTGATGTAACATACAATCTTTCCTGGCGTGCAAAAGAAAAAACCCACGCTGAGGTATCATCACTTTATATGTCATTTGTTCTCCCATAAAAGTTATTTGTACAGCCTTGTTTATCATTTATTCTCATATGTACTTGCCATACATGCCATTTGTAAAAGACTCTGTCATTTATACTTGCCATACAAGTCATTTGTAAAATACTGTTTATCATTTGTCTATTCCACAATTTCATTTGATCTACGTAATTATTTCTGATGCGAGGCAGCTTTCAGCACGCATACCAACTACTTATGAGCTACTTTGCAGAAGTGAGGTTGGTTGACCCGGATTTTGTATTTGATATACAAACTACGAGTTATAAGGATAAGAGATTCACAAGGTATTTTTGGTGTTTTGGTCCCCCCCCAAAAACTTATAAACTATTGAGACCAATTGTTGTGATTGACAAAACTTTTTTAAAAGGGAGATATCGTGGGTCTCAACTAACAGCCATCGCAATTTACCCAAGTAATCATATTTTTCCTTTTGTGTTTTCGATAACAGACTTGGAGACCACCGAAAGTTGGACATACTTCCTGGAGATGTTTGGGTTTAATTTTCACGGTTATGACACTAAATTTGTCGTCATCTCTGACAGAAACCCCGAAATTATTAATGTTGTACCTAAGGTGTTTTCATTTGCAATACATACGTTTTGCACCTTCCACATATCTAACAACATTAAAACTACCCTCGAAAGCACGAGGATCACATTTAGGATGGTAGTAGAGGCCTTAACCAGCATTGATTTCGATAAACACATGAATACTATCCAGAATACAGATCCAGTGGGTCTCCAATACATACTAGGTATTCCCATGGAAACATGACCTAATCTATACATTCCAATGGGTAGGTATGTCCGTTGTCACTCTGTATTGCTTAACTAATCATTTGTTAAATGAAAATAGTCATTATAACTCCATTTACATTCTTATTTGTCATTTTTTTGCCATTATTTCTTATTATTTCTTTATTATTCCATTTACAGTTGTATGTTCTCATTTGTCATCAGTATATGGTCATTTGGCATTATGTTTCCATGGTTTGTCATTTTTTTAGATACGGAGTCGCTTACACAAATCATGTCGAGAGTTGGAATAACGTTATTTTGAAAGTAAGAGATCTCCATATCCATGTGTTTATTAAGGAATTACGTTGAATCTGTTCGAAAATGTCCAGCACATATAGGGATAAAGCAGAGAAGAGTCAAGTTCGCTTAACGTCATGGGCTATGGATCACTGTGAGAGAAGAAAGTTTGTTGCAGATTCACTAACCTGTAGGGTTCGTACATCATATCACCATTTTCAGATGACTAGTTATGGCAGAACCGATTTTGTAAATATTGAAGATGGTACTTGCTCTTGTCGTTGGTGGCAAACGATGGGTATACCTTGCGAACACAGAGTACGTATTCTGAGTCTTGCTAATGTTGATCCAACTACACATGTCTCTGAGTACTACACAAATAATACATACAAGGCTGTTTATGAACCTAAATGGATTCCTATAAGAGGAATTGTGCAGTCGAAAATTTTCAAAACTGGTTCACGTGTTCGTGTTCCTATTCCAATAGTTCGAGCCGGTCGTCCTTACACGCTAAGGAAGAGAAGGGAAAAAATGCCTGGTCTTGTTACCAAACTAAAATTTTGCAGTAGGTGTAAAAAAAGGGACACAATCGTCATTCTTGTAAGCTTCAGCCAATCCCATCTGATGACAATACACTTCCGACAATGGCACCGTCTTTTACGATGAACACTGAGCCACCTATCATCCCAGATGAAGAAGTTGCAATCAATTTGCACTGATAATTTTAGGTACTCTATGTATCATTTGTTTGGATGATCTTTATCGTCAGTGCTAGAAAATTCATTATTTGTCTAAATGTAATTGTCATTTGTTAGAAAAGAAATTCTCATTTTTCTTTTTCCATTGTATAATTATTTAGCACCGAATTGTCATTTGAACACGTAGAATATATCATTAGCTTGTTTGTACGATCTTATTGTTTGCTTCTGAAGTGTCATTTGTGTATGAATACTTTCTCATTTGTGTGTTTTCATGATATCATTATTTTATTCAGAACAGTCATTTGTTCTCAAAGAATTTTTCATTGTCTGTTGAATTTTTATCTTCAGTTTTGTTAAGTTCATCATTAAACTTGACCCCCTATGTCATCATTATTTTCTTACAGAACTGTGATTGTTTTGTTTGCCACATACCAAACGGAAACCACTACTTAACAGCTAAAAGCAAACAAAATAATACCAAACAAAACATTTTTTCATTCATACAAAGGCAAAGTACTAGTTACCACAAAAAATAAACAAACTAAATACCAAAAAAACAAATGTTTACAACTCCTCCTGTTCACGTTCCGCGCATTCCAGATCGCGCTCCAAAGCCTGGATCTTCTGTTTGAGACAATTAATCTTATAAGCCGACTCTTCGCGCAATTTTTTATGCTCATCCCGGTCCAAATTTATAGCGCAGAACTGATCTTCCAAGAATCGCATATGAAATTTGAACTCTTAAAAATGTTGATCTTTCTTTGCTATAATTTAATGCAGTTCATCCTGGATATGATTGAACGCTCCTAATTTCTCCCTGAAGTCTTCGTAATGCTCTTTTAGCATTTTTGCTTTCTCACCGGAGACATCCTTCTCCATTAGGCATAGTCTATTCAGTTTGTAGAGACGTTGGTCACCCTGATCTTCCTGCATCTCTACCGACTCAAACCAATCGTATGGAGTATTCGAAGAGACATGGCTAACTCGAGTGGAGTGCGACATTTTCTTCAGAAGTGGAAAAAAATTTAGGGTTTAGGGTTTGAATAGTTGAAGAGTTGAGAATAGTTTATTTGAACTTAAAATTTTTATAAGGGGAGTTGAATGCATTGGGAAGAGTAGAGAATAGGGTAAAAGTTATTATTACTTGGTTTGGCGCCATCGTTTCTTGTTCTACACGTAAGTAATATGAGTATTTAAACTGAGTTGTCTAATCAATTATAATTACTTGTCACATCGATTTGTCATATGTTGAAGATAATTTCATATTTGTTGTTAAGCTATATATCATTATATCTTTCCAGACCTCTCATTGTTTAGACATAATATATCATTTCTCTGTTCAAATATTATCACAAGTTTTGTTAAGTTCAACATTTATCTACCATTGTTGAAGGAGTCTTTATCATTGGCTTGGTTCCCTTATATCATTTATATCTCATGGATCTTCCCTAGTGAAAAACCAAAACTAAACAAAAGAAATGTTCATACAAGGAAAACATCCGAACAATAATAGCAACAAAAAAACTAGAAACAACCCAAATGTTCACAACTCCTCACTTGACGAATTCTGATCACGTTCTATAGCCATGATCTTCTGCTCGAGACAGCTAATTTTACAGGCCGACTCCTCCCACAATATCTTGTGATCATCTCAGTCTAACTTTAGGGCGCAGAGCTGATCTTTCAAGAAGCGGATATGAAACTTAGACCCTTTAGAACGCTCTTTTTTCTTTTTTATAATTTTATCCAGTTCTTCATTTATTTCATTGAGTTCTCCCAATTTTTCCTTAAACTCTTCTTAATGTTCTTTCAGCAGTTGCGCCTTCTCACAGGAGACATCCTTCTCCATTAGACAAATTCTATTTAATGTGAATAGGCGTTCGTCAACCTGATCTTCCTCAATCCCTAATGCCTCAAACCAATCTTGAGGGCTACTGGAAGGGGCACGGCTAAACCGAGTGGAGTGGAAGTGTGATATTTCTTGAGAAGTTTAAAAGAGTTGAGGGTTAGAGCTTTAGCTTAGGGTTTTTTTTTCATTTTTTATACTTGGGAGAATTAGGACTTTGAATCACGTGTGGCAGGGTTTAGGGCTTAGTGTTTAGAGTGGTGGGAACCATGTGGATGTTTTTGTTAGATAACTTGATGAAAACGTAATCAAAGTTGACTTTAAGAATGACTTGTCAAATCTTTTGTAAAGGCAAGAATCTGTCGGCTATAAAGACGGAGATATGGCATTTGTTGCGACCAAGGGTATCATCGTCATATGCTAATTTCCATTTCTTTATAAATAACTTGTCATAACCTTATACTACATAACCTGTACACTTGCTTCCAATTCTCAAGCATTACATACTTCCCTACCAAAGATGCATTCCCTTATTTGCTGGTACGGTGAAAATTATGATCTTCGTCTCTCACGTACAAGCCTCAACCCTAACCGAAGGTTCTGTCAATGCGCTCAAAAAATTAGTGGGTATGGTTTATGGGCGTGGGTAGATGAGGTGAAAAGGTGGGATTGTGGTCACATTTGCAGAGTCTCTAAACCACCCGGTAGGAGATTCTACCATTGCCCACAATACCATTGTCAGCTCAAAACTTGGTTTCGAGAATCCTCTACGCCCGATGATTCTAAAAGGCCCTAGTCATCAACAGCGGAAGACGTCAAAAATTCTGGCCAAGGGAGCAATCAGAACCTTGACACTATTGCATATAAAACTTACACTCAACTAAGGATCTCGGAGGTCCGAACGGAGATGCTGCAAGATTTTTTGTCCAAGTTAAAATCTCTTGATCTTAACAAGTAGAGAAATATGTTGGAGTAAAGTGCAATATGCCTTTATCTTAATAAGTAGAGAAACCATCTTCCTCCACCCCAAGTCTTAACACTCCAACTTCTCCATCTTTTTCCATCATTTCTCTCTCACTCTCTTAAGTCATAAGACTCTAAACAATGTCTGATATCCTTCCATTAACTCACCCAATAATGGATTATAGTGATAATGATGAGAGGGAGAAACCACCCGACTACACCTCAGGCAAATGTACCAAAGAGAACTTCGACGTCGAGGAAGATTAGGAGTTGTTGGAGGGTAGTGGTGGTGATGATGATGAGGAAGATGATAAGGAGGAAGATGATGATGACGATGATGATGATGATGATGATGAAGATGATGATGATGATGAAGATGATGATGATGATGATGGCTAAAAAAATTGTCAATTGTTAGCTATTATTTGTCATTTGTTAACAAATGACAAATTATTGCTAGCAAATGACAAATAATGGTTAATAAATGATAAATTTTTGATAATTAATTTTTATAATTTCAAATGAAGTCTACTATCACACAGACACGATACAAATGTTCAAAGAACCAAATCGACCATAAATTGCTAACAAATGAAAAATTATTTTTAACAAATGATAAATAATAGCTAACAAATGGCAAATTTTTAAAACTACTTTAGCTTCATACGGCTCCTCCATGGCCGCGAATAAATCTAAGGACTATTTTCAATATTATCTCAATTTGTTTGAAAGGTAGATAGAGGAGAAAATCCTAAACTAGACCAATGCAATTTTGTTTGCTATAATCAAAAATAAAAGTGCTTAACTTAATCCTTCAATAAAATACTCGTTGTATTAATGGATATTTCCACCCATATCTTTGGATTACGAAAAATAATAAGAATTCTACAATATTATATGAACCAGGATAAGAATTTTATCATACAGACACGATATAAATGTTCAAAGAACCAAATCGACCATATATTATTTAAAAATAATAAATTATTGCTAGCAAATGACAAATAATGATTAACAAATGACAAATTTTTGATAACTAATTTTTTTAACTTCAAATAAAGTCTACTATCATACTGACACGATACTAATGTTCAAAGATCCAAATCGACTATTCACTTATATCAAATGCTGCATATCTATAAAACCAATAATATATAATGAATGCTTCTTTTTTAGATAACAAATGACAAATAATATATAACCAAATCTCTCATAACAAATACTTAATATTATATAACGAATGATATATCATGGATAACAAATGACAAATATTACATTACAAATATCAAATCAAATATAACAAATGATATTTCATAGATAACAAATGACAAATCTCTCATAATAAATGCCTAATCATATATAACAAATGATATATCATTGTTAACAAATGACAAATCTATTATTACAAATTCCAAATCATACATAAGAAATAAAAAATCAATAATAATCCCACTATACAAACTATCCACTTTAACAAATATGTAACATACGAATGACAAAGAAGATATAACAAATGAGAAATATTTTATAAATGAATGATATTACTTGTTATAACTTCAGATAGATAACTTTGCAAAATTACAAAAATTATATATACAAGAAAATGGATGTTAAAATTTCAAAATCAAATCTCCTCCAGCTGAACTCCCAGACTCAATATATCATAAGCAACTGTGTAATGGCATTCATTACACAGTGCATTTGCAATTTTCGAATCTACCATTGAATCGTAGATGCATATTTTTTTTGCCTTACAGGACACAGCACAAAGGACCCAGTGGCTGTCATTGATATTCCAGGGAATGAGTATTAATTTCAAATTTACCACTTTTAAATCTCCTCGATGGATGCAATTAGAAAATGTACGATCCCATTGCATAGGCATAATTTATTCCCAAATTGATTTCTTCTTAAGTTCTACACCTTCTGGAGAGGACATATTACGAGTCCAGACATTGAAAGCCCTGCCAATATATTGACGGGCAAAGATATCCGCCAGCACAATCCTTACGTTTTCTAGGCAGGCACGATGTTGCATGTCAAAATATTGAATCAGGGATTTAATGTACACATCAATGACCTAGAGAGGAGAAGAAAATGAAAAATTAGATAACAAAAATGATAACGTTCAATATTACAAATGATAACAAAGGCAAAACTAATGATAAAGTGCAATCGAATAAAGGATGGACAATTTGAAACCAAATGGTAGATACTCTTGTACAAATGACAGAGGAAATGAAATAAATTATATAAATACCTCATTGTCCAACCATTGATTTTGATATAAGGCGCTGAAAGCGTTAATGCAAACAGTTTCTTCACCTATCATTATATAGGTACTCCTGTTGCTCTTCTTAGCTTCAGGAGATAATTCATCTTTCCTTAGTAACCAGACTTGGTCCACCTGGTTTTTCTCATCCTGGGAGATGGGTCTTTGAATAAAATATTCGAATAACACTCCCAGAAGAAGCTCACCAAGGTGAACATGCAATCGGTTCATTTCACAAGCCATTTTGAAGACACCTTCATTAATTTCTTCCTCAGTTAGTGCATGCCTCTTCTTTAAGGTGACATCCACTTCTGACTCCATTAAAACAAGCTAGAACAGATATGTCGAAATTTGAAAAAGAAATATAAATGTACTTATTACATGAGAATGAATAATAAACCAGTTGTTTGGTTTAAAATTACTTCATACATTTGTCTGGTCAATAACCATTTGTTTTATTACTTGCTCAGGGTCTGGTTTATTCTGTGAATTTCCATCATCATCATCCTTGCCTTCCAACACCTCATCTTTATTCTATTCCACCACCTCTTTACTCTCTTTAGTCTATAAATAAACAGACTACAAATGATAAGAGTCATACAAGATATGGGAAAATAAATTTAAGAAAATGAGAAGTTACCAACAAATAAATGATAAGTTACCTGACTAGCTTCATCCTCAGTTTTTTCAGCCTCCAGAGTCTGTCCTTGACAGATACAGCAGTTGTTTCGTCAGCACTTGCCTGTAAATAAATAGACCACAAATGATTATAGTGATACAAGATATGGTAAAACAAAAGAAGAAAATGAAAAGTTACCTAATAAGTTTCACCAACAACTTCCTCCTGGTTGAAGAATACTATATCAGTTTTTGCTACCTCTGCAACCACCATAGTCTGTACAACAAAGGTTAAGGAAGAAACAAATTAAAAAAAATGGTATGGATAGATTATGTTAATATTATTATGGATAGCTTAATACAAACAAATATTAGTTGTAGTTAGGTAACTTGAGGTTATGAGTCCTCTTGTTCGGCAAATACCTCATTGTCAGGTTGTACATCTTTTTTTCAGTATAATACACCACTACAGTTGGTTGTTCTGAATCCTCTTCTTCAGCAACATCATGAACTTTCTCATCACCATTCTTTGATTCTTCCATTTGTAAAATAGGATATACATACTACGAATGGTAAAATTAAATGAACAAATAACAGGGTAGCAATAAATATGGTAGATAGCTCAAAACAAATGTAAGATAAATAAATACCTCTTGAACTTCCTTTTCTTCAGATTTAACTTTCTCCTCGACATCTTTCTTATCATCATTATCATTTTTTTCACCCTTCTTCCACTTCACATACAACAAATAAAATGAACAAAGACATCAGAAGAAGTGAAAGTTCTAGAAAAGAGAATGACAAAGACAATTTCACAAATGCCAAAATATATTGAACCAATGACAGACATCTGAGGAAATGGTAAATTGCATAAAGTAAATGCCAATATGTAATTGACAAATGTCAAATAAAATCATATAAATGATAAGTAGTAGAAAACAGATGATACCTCTAGAAGATCACCACCATATTCAGACGATATCGCATTGAAATTTACTTCCCTCCCAACTTCAACATCATCATCTACCATTAAAGAATTTGCCACCTCCAATATCTCTCCAGGCGCAACTTGCTGAAGCAAAGTTTTGGCAATTAATTGAATATTCTGAAGTTCTGGGAAATGCACCCGCCTCATCCTTCGCGGTTTTCTCAAGAGTAGAGAACTGATAATGCCCAAGGAGTGGAGTATCTCCAAGTAGTAGAGTACTGTCTCCCACAGTAGGGATCGAAATTTGTCCCAACAATTTACCATGAGTATGGAACAAATTTAATAACAAATGTTTCTCCCGTTATTCGGGAGGAGAAAAGATAGTATAATTTTTAACAAATTTAATCGAAGAACATCTTCTGCAAAATGAAATAATACAATGTAATGATAAGAACCTTAGAATATAATGAGCCAAAAATGGCAAATGCAATACAAATATTAGAGGGGTGAGAAATACAATGACGGATGATGATAAAGCATACAACACAAATAATAAATTAGAGCCTTACCCTGATGTCTTTCCAATTTTGCCTGTTTTAAATTATCAACAATTTCCTTCAACCCATATGTATTCTTCTTCTTGGGGAATCGCCTCATTCTAAAATTTGTCATATGCTCAGGATCAACAAATAAGAACTCATTTGTAATAGGCGAGACACGTAGCTCCAAAATTAGGTAAACATGAATGAGCTTCATCTGAATTATCGTCTACCCAAATTGGAACTTCATATCACCAAGATGACGATCGAATATTTCCACAACCAATGTCGACATCGTCGCTATTGGATCAATCAGCACTAAGGGTGCAAAACAGGTGGCACGAAGAACACCCTTCTCCTCTTCATGCAGAGCTGTAAATATTTTGTGAAGTCACAAACCTGTACACCGAGAGGTGTAATTTTTAGCATTGGAGGTGCCCTTCTTGGCTCTACCCTCCTGTGCTTAGTTCTCCTCGTCAACTTGTTCATTTACATCTTTATCAGACTTCATTGTGGAAGAAGAAAAAAAATAGACTTTGATCAAATACCTGGTAGGCAGTAGTGACACAGATGATTTGCCAATTATATGACACTGAAATTACACAAACACACAGATAATTTGCCAATGATTTTTGAGAAAATAGTTTGTGCGACTAGGACAGTTTTTACGCTCATCGATCACACACGATTTGTAGAAACGGGATGATTTTTACAGTTTTGTAGTGGTCGTGCAGAAAGAGAGTGTTTGAGGAATAGGAATAGTTTTTGGCGCCAAAAGTTAAACAAACTCGTGTGAATCGCACTCATTACCTAACCCTGGAGAATTGTAAACAAATGCCAAATAATACTACTAATGGTGACAGAATCTACATTAACCCATATAACTGATGGTTTAACGCATGACAAATTGGTTTCAACAAATGACAAAAAATGCATGTAATGGTGGCAGGGTGTGCCTTACACGTCTTGAAATAGTAAGGACACGTGTAGATCGATGAACGATTAAATTTGGACACGTGGCGTGATAATAATATTTTTAAATGATTTGAATCTTTTTATTATTAATTATGAAGTGACATTCAAACTAGTGAAGCCCACGGCCTTATCTGTTGCCTTACCTGTGGAGCCTACGACCTAGAAACCTATTTTAATATTCAAGCAGTTGATATTTTTGGAACAAGTGGCAAAAATCTATAAAACAAATGACAAATAAGTCTGAACAAATGGGAAAGTTACATTACAAATATGACAACAGTCTGTTAAAAATGGCATAGATGTCTAAAAGAATGCTAGAGTTGAACTAAATAAATGACATATTTTGGTTTACTGCAGCCGCGCAGACGATTTGCCATCGTTTGTTCCACGAGTTGAGTAGAGTAGAGTACCATAATTTTCTCTATGCCCAAGAAGTAGAGTAGCAGTCTTTAATCAAACACTTACTAGGCAGCAGCCACATAGACGGTTTGTGACAAATAATCAAGATGGTTTTTGCGGTTGAGTAAGAAGAAGAAACTGTTCGATGAATCGGGATCGCTTTTGGCTCCGAAAACCAGACGAACTCCTGTGAACCGCAGGTGATACGTAATCTTAAACGATGAGAAATAGTAACATAATTGGTGAAAGAGTCTGCCTTCTTATAAATAATAAATATGTTCAAAGGTAGTACAAAATGTACTACAACAAATGACAAATAGTTTATGAGATAGTGATAATGTCAGCCTTATTCGTACACGAGGTTTGATGTAATAGTTTTAAATGAGTTAAAGAATTTTTTATAATTTTTTATTAGGCCGGATATGACATTTGTACTTGTGGAGCCCAAAAAGAGGTGGTTATCTACTGTAATATTGAAACTTTAGTAGGGGCAAATATGGTTTTTCCTCTTGCCTTTATCGATTTTGATATTTATTGTTCCCTAGGTCTGATTTTGCAAAGATGGCAAAAACTAGAATTTATTCTCATAATTTCCGTAGTTGTTTGGCACAACTTCACATTTACAAGGAAATAAATCGGATCCAACATAAGACCTTTATAAAATTAATATTGAAATAAAAATACCACAAAAACGTTCTTTGGAAATATTACCAGTGTAAAAAAAATTAAAAGTGCCATGGAACTACAAAAAATTTGAGACGATATGGAATTTATTGTGGAATCACATTTATTTAATCAGCGAAATATAGAAAGTAATGATATATTATGTAGGCAAATACAAAGGAGCAAAAGGCGTGTCCCAGTGAAGTAAAAATAACGATATGCCAGTTTCATGGCATCCTTAGTCTTAAACTAGTCTTGCATACACACTGTACTTCTGGAAGAACTAAACCAGTAGAGAACCTTCCATTACGGTAACAACTTTCCCTCGAATGAGTAACCTTAGGTTTTCCTCATCTAGATGAAGATCTAATGCACCACCTCTGGGAGATGCCTGTCAGTGAGAAGAAGCCTCGTCAGAATATGCTTGCGGCAGATACATGCATAGAAAAATAACTAGATATAGGTCATACCATGTAGGCATTTAGATTATGTTTTCCCAACTTTTTGCTCCAGTATGGTACCAATGCACAGTGTGCACTTGCACAAACAAGATCCTTGAAGATAAACATCAAATATGTTTGTTAGGCAAAGTAATGATGAGGGAAAATAAAGTGTTGACAAATTAAAGGAATACATTCTCAAACAAAAAATAAACAATACAATATGAAGTCTAAAGATGGCAGTCAAGGAACATGCAACAAAGGAATTACTTTGCCATACCTTAAAACATTTATTAACATGCTAGCTTGTGTTGTCACTGTTGTGGTAAACTTTAGTCAGACATTGTATCATAGAGAACCCAACTCGCAAGGACAACTTGTATGTGCTAGTACTATAATAGCCTAATTCCGGGTTTTGGACTTATCCTTTACACCAGATGTGCTTAGAATGCACAAGATCTGTAAACAATAATCAATAAGATAATTTAGCGTTGAAACCTTTGAATAGGTCAAAAACCACGACCTCTCTTGAGGATTTTAAGAAAGAGAAGATGATATTATTGAGATTACTAACTTATTACAATGAGTACTCTGAGTAAGTGGAATTTCGGAGTAAGGATTATTTTGTGTAGAATTGTGTGTCTTTAATCTGTAGTTCTCTAGTCCTATTTATAGGTCTTATAATATGACCGTTTGATGATCATTAAGATTCTTAATGATAGAGGTTACAAAGTATATGTAAGATGCTCTTTGACCAAATTATGTAACGTTCTGATCTATGTTGAACTACAAGGGCTCTATTGTATAAATTGTACTGTTGATGTGGAGGTCGAAAGTGATGATTCAAACTAAGGAATGTTGAATATGCCTTTAGTAGTGCTTCCTGTATGCTGATGAGTTTGAGGATGAAGCTTGAGTCCGAGATACGAAATAAGTCATTACAAGAAGGCTCTCAACCAAGAGCACGAGTATCATCATGGATGAGTGGTGTTGGTTGAGAAACTCATACTGTATTTGCTTCCTGATGTTGTTGTCTTACTTATGACTGTGCCACGTGCTATGTTGATAAGGTCAAAAGTTCATATGTAGCTCAAAGATGAAGCATGAGTCTGAGATGTAGAATAAGCCACTACAACCGCCCCCTCTCACCCAACAGTACGAGAAACCTTACGGGCGAGTAGTGTTGGTTGATAAGTGTCTTTAATGCTAAAGTTAAAATCTAGAAATCATTTCCAATGTATATTCATGAGTATTTGTTAGTGTCCTTTGGATTTCCTTGAACCAATGGTTTTAGTCAATGGTGTTTGCATGGGAAATCCTTCTGACGGTGGGAATTTGAAGAGTGCTTTAAATGCACATCATAGTATCAAAGGCATTCAGAGGTGAGTTGTGATGAACCAAGTTTTTGTCTCTGATCTTCTTCTTCTTTATTCTTTACTGTAGAAAAGAACTTGATTGTTAAGAGTATGGTGACTACCAGGAACCAATCTCGGGAGTCTAGGATTCGTAGAAAAATAGAAGAATTGCGTATCCGGCACTTTACCGATTCCTGTGTCACCTACCTATCACCGCATATCTTATGAAGAAGTGATGGAGGCAAGGGATGATTATTACCAGATGGTGCAATTTTAATATCTGCTGACATCTAAGGCAAAGAGCCGAAATGGGCTTCGTTTGCTGATAGAGGAGGCTGTAAAAACTAAAGATGAAGCGGCAGGCGTTCATCTAAGGGAGTCTCGCCGGTATCCAGCGAGTGAGTGGGTCATTTTAAAAAAATAGGAACTTTCGTCGTCTCCAGCATGCGGGGTGGGGGTTATAGTGGAAGAGGTGGCGATGATGGATGAGATTATTTTTTTTCATGG
This sequence comes from Kingdonia uniflora, assembly GCA_014058105.1. NCBI lineage: Eukaryota > Viridiplantae > Streptophyta > Magnoliopsida > Ranunculales > Circaeasteraceae > Kingdonia > Kingdonia uniflora. Next base: position 2,367,341 of record JACGCM010002082.1, on the reverse strand, counting down.
GCCATAGATATTGGCCATGAAAAAGATCTTTCATCTGTGATTTCCAGTTTTAACTCTTTCATTGGCCTTGCAGCATGGGATCGGAGTGTGGAAGTTGCTTTAATTGTTCATCTTCTTCCTTGTGGACTACTGAAAAGTGATTTAAACTAAAATTTTAAAAAGTAATTTGTCGGATTTATGTGGAATATTTTGTTATCTGTAAAGTATTTTGTAAGAGAAAATTTTGAACTAATGAAAATGTCTTCGTTCTAGTATTTTGACTCTTCATATCGAACTTGTTTATGTAGTTTTCTGTTGTAAAATAGGAGTCTGTAAATAGGTGTTAATTTATCATGGGGTATGATGGGGAAAATCGAGCTGTAAGGATTTCAGTGTGTATTGTAGTTGATGGTAGAGATAGGTGAGGTTTTAAAAGTTAGAGGAGTTTGAAAATGAGATGATATGAAGTGGATAATTTCCATGAGATGACTTGGTAGATTATAAATATATATGGTTTTCGGCAATCTATGTATTCAAACTGGATGACAGAATGTCTCAAACTGTGAAAAGTATTGATATGGAGTTGTAGGTGCTACTGCTTGACTGGCTTGATCTTATATGTTACCATTTGCATATTTGCTCGTATAAAATCTGAGGAGATATTTTATAATATGGAAAGAATGACCTGTCACAATATTCTGCATTTGATGTTGATATTCTGTTGTACCAAAAAATTTCTTAGAAAATATCCCTTTCCATAAAATCTGTGGGGTGATCTGGAGTTGTAGAGATCTTCCTCATGGCTATAAAGTAGTGATTTCTTGGCTGTTATGATTTGTATCTCCTACATGGATAATTTTGCTATGGAGGTAAGTGTGATTGACCATGGTGAGGACTCATTCTCGGTGTGCGCATCAGGCAGTAGATGGCCGTTTCCACATCAAGATTGCTGAACTTTGTGAGCGGTATTTTCGTTAACTCCCTTATGATGTTGTATTACCGGAATGGTCGTTGAATTTGATTGGACTAGATGAAGAAAGTAAGCGTGTAGAGTATGATCGCTTTTTCTGGTGTGATGTGTTTCGTAGGTCACTGCTGAGTGCCACGGCACGGGAATTTACTGTTTGATAGCTCGCATGTGACAAGATTGTTAAAGAGGATGCAAGGGCAGCAAATAGAGAGATAATTTTGTGTGGGGAGGTGAATCATCGAGGTTGTTTTAGATGTAATTGGTAAGCTCGATGTGTGAGAGCTCGTAAGAAGTATTCCATGTTGGAACCCAAATAAATGTAAAGTGAAGAATGCTTTGATGCATCGATCTGATTGAATAAGAATAAAGTATTATGTTTTACTGCTTGTGTACGGATATTGTGGAAGACAGATGTAGGATTTTAACAACTATAATGATATCTTTGAATTTTGAATATTGATCTATTTTAGAAAAGTTGTTCGATTTTGGTAAAGTATTAAAGTAAGGTGATTGGTCGTTTGTACTATGTTGAGGAAGAAGTGCAAAAAATTTAATGTCAGACAATAGAGACAAACGTGATGACAGTAAACGTTATCACTGAAGTTATGATAACATTATTATTTAAAAAGACGTACTTGTAGAGACAGTAGGGATGGGTGACGTGTGTCAGAATGAGCCATCGTTTCGAAAACCGAGGGAGAGTATAAAAACTCGTATCTCTGTCCCTCATAAATTATCAACAGTTGTAGAATGAGAAAAAAAATGGTATAAATCCTATTTCCAAATAGAGGAAATGTTTGAGTTCTGAGTTTGATTTAAGAGATAAGGGTTCATTGAGTGAGAAAAAACCTGCGGAAAAGTAACGGGAACGGTTAATCACAATAAGACGTTTGGGTAAAGCAGATAATTACTGCTCTTCAAGTACAGATTGGTGATATGTTTCTCTTTATTATTCACTTTTTGCTAGTAATCTGTATGGTGGTATCTATGTATCCACTTGGATTGGAGATTCAAAAAATTGATAATGTATGGTTTCTTTGTAAAAAATCTCTGGATAGGTGAGGAAAAAACTTTATGATGTAGAAACTTTGACATACAGGAGTAGACTGTAGAGAGAGAAAATATTTGTTTGGGGAAGAAGAGGGAAAACTTGAAATGATTATGTTTTATTTTTTGGGAAATTGTGAAGAAAAACGTGTAGACTAGGTAAACATATGTGTGGGGCCGTTTTTGCTGTATGTGGTGTTAAATATGAAAGTATAGATTATGACAAAATATTTTTTGTATCTATAGGTCCATTATGCGTTCCCAATCAAGTATTTCCCTGAGTAAATTTGTAGTGTATACAAGTTCAAAAAATACATCATTGTCTGGGAGGGAGGACGAGTATAAAGAGCCTGTTAATAGCATAGAGGGGACTAAAGAGGTTGGGGAGACTAGTAAGATAGAAAAAAAGATGGAGGAGAGAAACGAGAAAAATAAACTATTTATTATATACCCCGAGGTGGTAGATGTAGGAAAAGAATTTTTAAAATATAAAAGAAATTGCAAGGGGAATGTGGGAGTTACCTGATGGATCAAGGATTCTGGTTCAGGGACTATATTTCCAGGAAAGGGGAGGAGACGGTATACTACCAAGTCCCATGCTTGGAGAAGTGGAAGGAGAGATGGATTAGTGAAGAGGTTAATCTCTCATATTATAATGGCTTCAGGTTATCATGCCCGAGTGATGGATTTTTATATTTTTTGAATCAGGTCGTGTATGGCCTGAAGATTCCTCTGACTTTCTTTTAAAAAGGAGTCATGAATGTATTATAATGTTTCCCTACCCAACTAAATGGGAATGTATATGAGAAGATGAGGGTCTATAAGGCACTGAATGAAAAATGGACGAAGGAATGGATTGTCAAACAATTCGAAGATGAAGATGTGTTAAAATATTATAAATGAAAATATGTCCAAGGTCGAAGTAGTGGTTATCTGTATAACGATGCATCTAGGCCAAAGTTTTTTTATTTCGAATCTGCGGGTAGACCATGGAATGACCACCTCGTACGGGTAGAGGGTAACTGTATGCAGGCTTCAAATGAACCAGCGCTCGAACAAAACCATAAATATTATAACCCGACTAAATAATGTTAACCAATCTTCAAATAACAAATCATGTCTCCGAACTGTTAAATAATGTCTCGTTCTTTGTTGTGGCAGAACCCAATCCTTCATCGGCGCCTGACACAAATAGCCAATTCAACTGCATTGCTCAAGATCAGGACGAGCTAAAACAGGTATTTGGCGAGCTCGGTATCTGCAGGGATAAAAGGATAGATTCTAAAGTACTCAAAGTTCAACGAGCTCATGAGAAATGAGCTATGGATGAAGGAAAAGCTCGCCTGACTGTGGATGATGTTCTTAATCTTCTACCTCCTACACCTCAGACCACCAAACAAAATACTCAGAGGTCGAGGAAGCCAGTTTGGCAAAGGTACTCTGCCACTGGGGTAGTAGCCACGGAACAAGAGGTCACAAAAATTGCTTTTGTAGTTGTGGAGGAGAGGCTGGAGGTGAGTGCAGTTGCTCCTTCCGAGGTCGAGAAGAGCTCGATGAAAAGAAAAAGGCATGAGGAAAAAGGTAGTTCTCGAACTAATCCTCATGCTGCAGCTAATATGAAAGAGTTGGAGCTAAAATACTGTCTGATGGCTGGGACGGATCCGGAGCAGCTCAAAGATGAGTATCATGAACATACTTTTGCGGTATGTATTGAAAATCGTTAATTGTCTTTGTATTCAAACTAAAAGTTATTGTACTGAATCTGTCTTTATGTATTTTTGTACTGGCAGCTCTAAATGTTGTTGAAGGGGGCAAAACAGTGTCTGGAAAAGAGGAGCCATTAGTTCAGGGCTCTTACAGTGAAGTTCGAGGCTCAAACGGCTCGTATGAAGGAGCTCAAAGCTGAGATGAAGCTAGAAAAAGAAAATAATGTTGAGGACACGAGAGCGGCTGCAGAGGTCACAAAAAGTATAACGATCTAGTGAAGCATGACGCCATTATATCAAAATCAGTCGGCGCACTTTTAGTAGAAAGAGATCACTTCGTCCAATCGTATTATGATTTTGGATTGAGTATAGCTGATGTGGAGCTTGGCCGAACCGGCAGATATAGTGAAATATTCTTCCCTTCAGAGGTTGCGGATGAAGGGATGGTTGATACTTTTATTTCGGCGAAGAAAACATCTGATATTCTACCAGGAACTGTCGAGCCAGTCCGATCTGTTGAGAAAGTATTGAACCCTCTATCAGAACGTATTGAACCAGTTCTTCTTCCATGAAAGACAATGGATCCATCTTCGGAACCTGCTGATCTAGTCCATCTTGTTGGGACGACGTTGGACGCTCCATTTGAGGTAACAATCAATAAGAATCTCTAAACCTTCTGTGGCATTCTATTTTTAATTTGATGCAGTTCGTGTGATATCGATGTGATTGTACTCTGTATTGTCATACTTTGCTGAAGTTGGAGTGATGATTTGAAATATGTTCGTCTTGAATGTCGGCATTATAATAAAATATTTGGACTCTATGTAGGAGATAGAGCGATTGAGAAAATCTAATTCCAAACTGTAGATAACATTGAGTAGAGCGAGGGATTTCGTGGCTCGTATTTAACAGGTACTTAATAAAATTGAATATGAGATAAGGTAGTTTACACTTAATTCTAAAAAAATATTTAAGGAGTTATATAACCTCTAGTGTAGATATGCTAAGATAAAAATAGAGAGGGATGAGGTGTAAAAAAAAGAAGAGGAAATGGGGGTATTAGTTCAAAAACCAAATGAGTTGACCTGTTTTAAAGACCCAGTGATAGAGCGAGGTGTCAAAACATGCTGATAGCTCTGATATTGAATTTTTAGGTCGAAGTAGATAGTGAACGGGGTTTAAAAGAAGCTTATATAGAGCTTTTGAAGGAAAACTGTGTAGTTCCGGACCCAGCTCGAGTAAGCGTTTGAAGGTTTAAAAGAAACTTATATAGCGCAAGAAGCACGTAAGCGTCATAGTTTAAAGGCGAGAAAGTGTTCTGCTCGAGCTGGTGTGTCTGTTGTATGGGGTAATGTAGAACTTTTATCTGATGTGTTTAACTTTATGTAAGATCGGAAGGCTGTGAAAATTGTATTTTTCAGGATAAGAAAAGAGCAAATAGAGGTGCAGCAACAATTAAAGGGTAAATTAAAGAAGTTACAGGATGAGATATCACAACATGTTAAGCAAAAAATATCTATAGCGACGCGATTGCTAAAAGAAGTGACTGTTCGAATAAAGGTAGAAGCTGATATGAAGGCTTCAGATGTATTATAAAAGAAAATGCGTCATCGGCTGCACAAGGCGCATATGCAATTGAAGGAGTATTTGTATCCGTTTCGAGCAAAAGTCGTTACTCAAACAGAACATGGGCGTCATATAGGAAGTGTCATTAATTTTTATCGGGGGAACTAGCGAGGGTAGAGAACGAATTTAGGAAGTTCGTAATGGAATGTGGGAAGGATTTTAATGTGGAAACTGCTAAAGCTGAAAATATGTCGTTCACTAAAGATAAATGGGAAATTCTTGGTAAAAAACCCAATCCTAGGTCAAGGGAACTTTCATCAGAGGAGGTTAAAAGTCCGATACCTCGATCGCAACGTAAAGCACACCAACAAGAGGTAGTGACCTTTATAGCTCCTATAAATGTTCAAGTAACAAGTAGAAAGAGTTCGAGAGATAAAGGACAGTCCTCGTATATCTCGAAGAAGTGAAAATAGGGTATTCCAATTTTCTTTTACCGGCGCTGCATATGTGTTAGATCTTTGTGTACTGTTTTGATGATAAATATAATCTATTTTTTTTATAATAAATAGAACGATATATCTAAATTACTCAGATACCATGTTCTTGATTTAAACTTGTTAACTATAGTATGTAATCTGTTGGTATATACAAACTATTATAAATGTAAACTGTTATGACAGGTGGAACTGGCAGCTAGTCAAAGTCAATGTGACGCGTTATACGTCCAAATGAATAATTGAATGTTGAGCTAAGTTCATGTCAGGGGGAATTACAAAGTGTTATTGTATTAGAAGAAAACTTTAAAGTGGAGATTTTAAAAGAGCAACATACAGTAATCCGTAATACGGAGACACTGCGAAAAAAGAGGCTCAGCAAGCCATTGTACTAAGAATGATAAAGGGTTTAAAAGAAGTGATAAGGAAAAAGGGTGTTGAAGCTGTAGGTACCTCGGAACAAGCTAACTAACAAGGGGCTGAATTGACATCCGCTGGAACTCAAGTTACAGAACGGTTGACGGTGGTAAAGAAGGAAGGAAATACTGTAAAAGACTTGCAATTTCAAGTAAATATGATAGAGGCGGAGATAGCCGATATGTGAGCTCGTGCTCGTAATTATGAAATATTGTGGCGAGTTGCTGATGTGATGGTAAAGATGATGGAAGATGCCCGCAATCAACAGAGCGAAGACATAAACAAGGCTTGGAACAAAATATACATGTTAGAGCATATTATGCAATCGCGGGAACTAGATATCTTGGAGCACCGACTAGAAAATAACAAACTACGAGACACAAATACGAAGCTAGATGTTGACCTATTGTGGGCGGAGATACGTCTGGATGAAAGGAGGGTAGAATGTGAAGGTCGTGAAGCTGAAATGGAGAGGTTAATATCTTTGATTTATCATATGGAAGAATTTATGGCAGTGCTGAAATATCAAAATTCTGACGTGGAGGATAAAAAATGACGAGTGGAGAAACGCTGTGATCATTTAGAGGCTATGCTGAAGGAAGCGTAAAGTAAGCTTAGCGACTTTATTCTTTGTAAGCAGGTGAAAAGTGAGGCAGGTGATGTACACGAGAGAGAGATGATAGCAGCGATTTCGTTCTTCGTATCAGAGTTCAAGAGACTGGAAGTAGAAAGTAAAATGGTATATGAAGGTTTAACTGCCAAAGATGTGCAGTGTGACATGGAGTCAATACGATCTGAGTATCTAGATCCTATGATGGCCAAAATTGGCTCTCTTAAATAAAGTATGGTTAAAGAGGGAAAGAAAATTGTTATGGGAAGAATGCTAAAATTTACGCATCAACGGCTGTATAATGGTTGTGGACGTGACGTTGAAGGACCTTCTAATTTAGGTAATGATTCAAGTGATAGCTCTAGTGATGAATGAGGTGAATGAATGTGGTAAGGATTTATGTATACAAAAGAAATATAGTAGATAGAGTGTATAAAGAGATGACTAATGGCAAAAGAATGATCTGTACTAACCTTATGCGGAACCAACGATAATGTATGGGTGGGATACCTATTTTATAAAATGATTCCAAAAGTTTTTGGATAGTAGATGGTTGTTAAGGCAACAAACGTAGAAGAACATAGAAGATTGGTTTGACTGAAGCCATAAATGACCTGTAATGTGATATGTGATCGGTTTGGCCGAAACAACAAACAATCTGTAATGTATAGATGATCAGTTTGGTTGAAGTAACAAACAATCTGCAATATATAGATGATCAGTTTTGCTGAAGCAACAAACGACCTGTAATATAGAGATGATCGGTTTGGCTGAAACATCAAACAATCTATAATGTATAGATGATCGGTTTGACTGAAGCAACAAACGATTTGTAATGAATAGATGATCAGTTTGGCTGAAGTAACAAACGATCTGTAATGTACAGATAATCGGCTTAGCTGAAGAAACAAACGATCTGTAATGTATAAATGATCGGTTTGGCTGAAACAACAAACGATCTGTAATGTATAGCTGATCGGTTTGGTTGAAGCAACAAACAATCTATAATCTGTAAATAGAAGTACTTGTTGGATATATTAAAAAAGTACTATAATGTAGGGCAATCGAGCACAAGTATTTTATTGGTATAAGATTGACGTACGATGAATGTGTTAGATAAAGTACTGTATGAAATAGTAAAAAATACTCAGATGTATGGGGATCAAACATAAGTTTTTCATTGATGTAAGATCATCATACAAGATGATAGATTGATTGTAGAAAAGTACACTATGATAGATTATTATCTGCGATACAGCTTCAATCTCCTCATGTTCTAAAGATTAGGTATTCGCTCTCCATGTTCAATGGCGTGATCGAAAGAACCAATGCCCCTTTTTCTAATAATGACAAAAGAACCTTCCCAATTTTCGGACAGTTTCCTAGTATTGACTTTGTTTCTTTGTTTGGGAATTTCTCTTAAGACGAGATCTTTGATTTTGAACTCCCTATGTTGAACGCGCTTGTTGTAAGATTGGGCTAAAGCTTGGTGGTATCTTCCGAAATTCATGATAGCTCTGTCTCGAGTCTCTTCGATCAAATTCATGTTACATGCCAACTAGAATTCATTTTATTTATCTGTCATGGAATGGTCGTGTATTGGGTGATGATACTGAGTGGGGATGATTGTTTCTGTACCATAAGCTAGGAGGAACGGCGTTCATCCAGTTAATACTCGAGGTGTTGTTCGATATGTCCATAATACATGTGGCAATTCTTGGACCCAATTACTCTTCTTCTCTGTTAAGCATTTTTGATTCCATCCACGATAATACGATTAGTAATTTCGGCCTGACCATTTCCTTGTGGGTAATATGGATTGGAAGGAAAGTGTATGATGCTGTGTTGATTGAAGAATTTGACGACTCTAAAGCTAACAAACTGAGGTCCGTTATCGATTCTGACAAGATGGGGGTTGCCAAAATGGATGATGATGGTTTCCCATATAAACTTGATGCCAGAGTGACTACTTCTACCCATTTAGTGAAGTAATTTGTTGCTACTAACAGGTGCTTCCCTTTGCCTGATGCAGTGGAGAATTCTTCTACGAGGTCGAGTGCCCATCTTTTGAATGGAAAAATAACATTGCTGGAATGGAGTTCCAAAGCTGAAGATCAAATTTGGGGTTCGTGTCATTGGCATGCATTGCACTTTCTTGCAAGTTTAATGGCTTGAGCTTTCATTTTAGGCCAGAAGACTCCTTGTGCAAGAGCTCAATTGGCTAGAGATCATCTTGCTGCATGAGAACCACAAGTGCCTTCACTAAGTTCATGCAGGAATTTTTGAGCCTCTTTGTTTGATAAACATTCGAGGTATGGTCATGTGACCAAAATTTGGTATAGGTGGTCGTTTTTAATGATGTATCGCTTAGCATTATCCAGCACGCGTCGTCTTTCGGTTGGATCTTTAGGGAGTTCGCCGTCAAACGTATTTTTTGTTCCAATATATGTAAGGAAAGGTCGTCTCCAATCGTCCTCAACCTCTTCAATGCCCTAAGTAATAACAAAATTTGAGCTTATGATGTTAATGCTGGGGGTGGATAATATTTTGATCTTGAGGTAACGAGCATCTGTGCCAAGGATTCGTGCTAGATAAGCGAGAGAATCAGAATGTCTATATTCTCTACGCGGTAAATGTTCAGTAGTAATCCTCTTGAATCTGCGCATTATGTCGGCTACTGCTGCTGTGTAATCAATCATCTTTCCGTTCTTCGATGAGTTTGTCGATTTCATTATTAACTTCTTCCCGGAGTCTTGGTGCTAATGCCCTCTGTTTTTGCTTGACAGCTTCGACTTTATCTTTCAAATTGAGTTTATGATAGGCCAGATTTGGATCAATATCCAACATTTCGTGAAAGGTCCAAGCGAAGATATAACTATTATCTTTAAGGAATTGGATGAGAGCATCTCGTTCTGTCGTTGGCAAAAAAGTGCCAATATATGTTCTTCGCTTGTCTCTACTGATTTTGATGTACTCTGTTATATCTGTGCTTGGCAGATGGTTTTCTGTAGAGTTCACTGTAATATTTCCTGTCATTTTTAGTAATTGCTATACGAGCTGTGGTTCTAAGGACTCTGGAACGATGACAACAAAATGTTCACATGCTTGAGCTAACTTCTTACTTCCTTTGATTTCATATATGCCACCATTCCATTCAAATTGTAGCGCCAAATGATAGGTTGATGGAATAGCTCGCATATTGTGTAACCAACAACGTCCCATTATCCCCAAATAACGGGATTTTGTATTGATAACATAAAAGACAACGTCAAGTGTTACGGGTCCTACCTTAATAGGAAGTATAATCTTTCCTACACATTCTTCTTTAGATCCGTTAAATCCACAGATATTAATGTCACTGGGCTGTACCTTGTCGGCCAGTCCCATCTGATTAATCATGTTTTAAAAAAGTAATTCAATAGTACTCCCAGTATCTATCATCATCGTGTAAAGCATCATGTTTCTCATTTTTAACATAATCACTAAAGTATCATGGTGAGGAAAGTTGATATGACGAACATCACAGTTGTTGAAAGAAATTCCTGTTCACTGAGAGCTGGATACGGGAAGTAAACGAACTTCATTATCTTTCATGGATAGGTCGTGACATTGGCTGACCCATCGTCTTTTGCTTCTGTTCGATTGGCTGACGATCTGAGTCTCAACGAAGTGGCTGAGGAATATATGGTATAAATGTTTCTCTTCTGCCGGTTCTTTGATTTGTACGGCTTCTGTAAGAAGTTTGTAATTCCCGTTAATGTAACTCTCAACGTCAACAATGTATTCATGCATTCGTCTATCTGCAAAGATGTACTCCAACAGTCGTTGTAAGGCGAAACAGTGTTCGGTCTCGGGATGGCGAACCTTGTAGTGAATGCAATAAGGTTTGTTCTAAATAGGTTGGAGATACTGTGCATTTCAAAAAAATCTATCCTTCTGAAGTATATGATAAATGTTGGCTATAGTTATATTCATCTTGGGAAGACAGGGTTTTAGCAAGTTACTGCCCTTCCGAGGTCGTTCATCATTAGACTTTTTCCGTTTCCTGTCTCCTCGATCAGCAGCACGGTTAAAATCTTGGCCCTTGGATTGATATTGAGCTGTCAATGTTAACTTCTGAGGTTTCTGTCTATCAAACACCATTCTTTCTAGGTCAATATACCTATTGACTTTTTCGATCATGTCATCTAGAGTTGTTGGCTTGTTTAGGACGAGATACTCCTTCGCCCTTCTATCGACCAATAAAGCATTGGTAAAAGTTAAAATAGTAATCTTCTGGACGAGCCGATCTACCTTTCGAGCTAACTCCAAAAACTTTTTAGTGAATGTCCCGAGCTTCACACCTGGCATCTGCTTAAGGCTAAAAATGAAGTATAGATTCTCCTCTTTATCTCTGTTGTGCAAGAAAATTCTTAGCAAATTGTTCTCGCAGCTATTCAAAAGTCATGATGGATCCTTCGGGTAGTGTGTGGAACCATCGCAGGGGTTCAGCTGATAAACTGGTAGGAAAGACACGGCTTAGAATGTGGTTAGACGTGGAATGTAGGCCTAATGCATCCCAGAAATCTTGGACGTGTTCCACTGGATCAGTTCCTTTGTACATTCGGATCTTCGGAGTATGGAACCCAGTGGGGACCTCGCCATCCAACAGCTCCTGTGCGATCGGGCTCTTCTATAATCTGTTGTGGATTCCTTTAGTCGAAGTCTGAGCTTCGAGTTGTTCTTTGATTCGCCTGCTAACATGTTCCTGAGTCTATTTTGTTGAGCTATAGTGGCTGAGCGTATGACGCGTCCTTCTCTAGGATTGTAATCGCCACTCCCTTCACTTAGATGCTCTTTTGCTGGAATTCAAACTCTTCAATATAAATTTTCAACTTGCCTGACTCCCGCAAGACCGCTATGTACTTCTTGGTGAACCTCCAGGATCGGAATGGGATTAATTTCCTGTGGTAATGGTTAGATCGAGGTGTACCTCCTATGTTATTACATTTTGGCAGAGGTCATATTCTATCATGAACGAAAGTACTTGAGGCTTCTGGTTGCACGCCATTGTTCGTCTGGGCGGCGACCTGCTGACCCTGTAGAACCTTTAACGGGTTATGTACACTCGCTAGCTGTTGGAGCAGCAAGTCTCTCTGTTTCAAAATTTAAAGTGGCTTACAGATCTGCTAGTGCTGCTTCTCTCCTACTCGAACGATCAGCGTGTTCTAATATGGAGGTAACATTCTGAAAAGAGGATGATCAACGATTTCTGAGACAATGGGTTTGAGAACATCGTTCCCATAGACGGTGCCAAATGTAATAGCCTAATTCCGAGATTCGGGCTTAACCTTTATACTAGATGTGTTTAGAATGCTAAAGAACAGTAAATAATAATCAACAAGATAATTTAGTGTTGAAAACCTTTGAATAAGTCAAAAACCACGACCTCTCTTGAGGATTTTGAGAAAAAGAAGATGATCTTATTGAGATTGCTAACTTATTACAATGAGTGTCATGAGTATGTGGAATTTCAGAGTAACGATTCTTCTGTGTAGAATTGCCTGTCTTTAATCTGTAATTCACTGGTCCTATTTATAGGTCATATAATATGACCGTTTGATGATCATTAAGACATTACAAAGTATATGTAAGATGTTCTGATCCAGGAGGATCTAGAGTTATTTGAAGATTTGTCATAGTCATTCGAACAAGTTATCATGTCCTCTGGAATTTTGGCCCAAAACCATATTTTGTTCAAACGAAGTTGAGTGTCGTTCGAACGAGTTGTCATGTCCTCTGGAATTTTGGCCCAGAGCCATATTTTTGTTCGAACGAGTTGGGATTTTGTTTGAACGACCAAACAAGTTTCTAGGGTTTTAGACCAATTAGTCGTAAAGTCGTTCGAACGACTCTGGCGGTGTTTTTGATTTTCAGGCATTTTTTTGCCTCGAGAACCATTCTTTTATGATTTTCGAGTTCCCTACTATATAAAGGAAACTTAGGTTATTTTCTAGGTTATGTTAGATCTGAAAAAAGTTTTAAGAGATACCTAGGGTTTGAGAGATTGTAATTATAAATGCTTGTTTTAGTAATTAAATTCTCTATTTTCCAAATCCAATTGGTGTTTTTCGTGTTTCTCTACTAACTAAAAGCTTCTCAATCGTATTGTGGATTAAGTGGTATCAGTTTTCCAGTTGTGATTCTCAGGGGGTTGATTGTGGTTTATGGTCCTTACACGTGACCATCTCAAGTAAACGAAGGAGAAGCTAGTAAGTCTGTTGATGATTCATCACAAACCTAATTCGAAGAAGAAAGACGATTTGGAGATGGACGAGGCCACACATTTGGAAATAACAGTTTTTGACCTAACTTCTACTATAGGGGAGTTGGTCAACCAATTGCGTCTCACAAACCTCACGAAGGTTTCGACTTTGGCGACACGGTGAGGCCTCTCTCATCAACGAGGCCGCTTGAGGAGAAAAGGGGTAATAGAGGGGGATGAAGGCAAGGATAATACAGGGATGGATAGGGATTCTAGTGATGCCGATTCCGTCAAGGAGAACCCAGGTTTTGGTAAGTCAATGAATATTATGCGAAATCTTCGTATTGGCTTTAAAATTGAGATTCCAATTTTTTATGGTTCCGTCGATACAGAGAAATTAGATAATTGGTTAGATAGGTTGAAGACCTATTTTTCCATTGATGACTATTACGACGCTCAAAAGATTTTCTTCTCTACTTTGAAATTTACAGTTCACTCACTAACGTGGTAGAAATCCTATCAGAAACGACATGAGGTTGATAGTCTGGGTTGGAAGGAATTTAAGGTTTTGGTGAAGAAACAATTCTATCCAATTGGGTATGAACAGGAGCGGTGTTATAAATGGCATAATTTGCGCCAAAGGTTTGGGCAATCTATACAACAATTTACTACAGAATTTCATAACCAAGCATTGGTTTTGGATATTGACATGGATAAGTACGACGTGTTCATGAAGTATACGGGGGGTTTGTTGGAGTTTATTAGAAGAGAGTTGAAGCTCTTCAAGGTATAAAATATTGAGGACGCTACCGTTAAAGTAATTGTCATTGAAGGCAAATACTTGAAGAGCGACGAGAAAAACGACAAGACCAAGTCGGGGTACAAAGCTAATTGGAAGTTTGATCAGAAAGGGGAGTCCAAAGGAGAGGGGTCTACATTCAAGGGAACTATCTGCAGTCATTGCAAGGCTAATGGGCACAATTCTGATAGATGTTGGAAACTCCACCCAGAGCTTCAGCCGAAGGAAGAGAAGGGTAAGAAAGAGAAACGTGCACTAGCCACAGCGATTGAAGATCTTCCGAATTTAGATAAGCCAAATCCTAAACTTACTCTAATGTTCAAGCAACCTCTAACTATGAGTCAGGATTTTCTTTGTCAGCATTTAGGTGAAGCAGAGCTTAGTCGAGGCCATCATTGATCCGGGTAGTCAGAAAATTTTAATTTCTGAGGCGGTGGTGAAGAAGATGGGTTTGGGTACTGTGGTTCATCCTAAGCCGTATGGTTTGGGTTGAATTAAGAAAGACGCGGAGTTGAAGATCACTAAGAAGTGTACGTTCAAGTTTGCGATTACTGAGAAGTTTATTAACGAAATGACATGTGAGGTGGTTCCGTTGGACGTGTGTCAAGTCATCTTGGGTAGCCCTTATCTTTGGGACCAAGATGCAATCCTTTATATCCGTACTCGCAAGTATCGTTTGGTGAAGGATGGGACTGAGTTTCATATTAATTCGTACAAGGAACATATCACTACCAGCAATTTGGTAACGGCAACTCAAGCGAAGAGGTTGGTTAATGTAAGCGGCAAATTTGTTTTGCTGTTGGTGCGATAGGTTCAAGAGGGTTCATCGGCTACAGTATTGTCTACTTTGGCAATGTCTTCTAAGCATCAAACCGATATGGGAGAGTTGCAAAAGGAGTATGACGACATGTTTCTAGGTATAGAAAGGATATCGCGCAAAAGGGATGTGTAGCATGAGATCACATTGGTGAATGATGAGCCACTACCCAATATTGGATTATATCGAACTTTTGTTATAGAATCTGATGAGATCAAGAAACAGGTACATGAACTCCTAGAGCAAGAAGTTATAAATCCAAGTTGCTCACCTTGTGGTTCGCCGGTGTTATTGGTGCCGAAAAAGGATAGGCCTTAGGGGATGTGTGTAGATTATCAAGCGTTGAACAAGATCACGGTGAAGAATCGTTATCCGCTTTCACGGATTGACGAGCTTTTAAATGAGTTTCAGACGGCTCGGTTTTTCACTCAGTTGGATCTTAAGTCGGGTTACCATCAAGTTCGGATCCGGGAGAAAGATACTTGGAAGACAGTGTTCAAAACAAAACAGGTCTTATTTGAGTAGTTAGTGATGTCTTTTGGGTTATGGAATGCTCCAGCGACATTTATGCGATTAATGAATAAGGTACTTCGTACGTTTATTGATGATTTTGTAATTATATATTTGGATAATATCTTGATATATAGTCATACATGGGAGGAGCATCTTGGGCATTTACGCAAAGTGTTGGGTATGTTGCGATCACAACAGCTTTTTCTGAACGGGAAGTGGGAGTTTGGGAAATGGGAGCTAGTCTATTTGGGTTTTATTGTTGGTGGCGGCGAGCTTAAGGTCGATCCAGAGAAGGTCTCGGTCATTACTAATTGGGCTCGACCCCTCACAGTGACGAAAGTGAGGAGTTTTATGGGTTCTTGCCAGTACTTACATAAATTTATTCAGCATTTTTCACAAATTGCCGTACCCTTGCATTCTTTGATGAAGACCGGGGTACAGTTTGTGTGGAAAGAGCACCATGAGAAGACTTTTATGTTACTAAAGCGGAAGATTACGGATGCACCAGTATTAGCATTGCCTAATTTGCAGCGGCTTTTTGAGGTCGAGACAGATGTGCCGGACTATGTATTGGGGGCAATCCTTTTTGCAGGATGGTGCTTACCATTCTAAGATGTTTACAGGAGCAGTACGCAACTATCCTACCTACGATAAGGAGTTCTACGCACTATATCAATCAGTTAAACATTGGCAGAGTTACTTATTGGGGAAGGAGGTTGTAGTACATTCCGATCACAAACCGTTACAGTTCTTATCTACGCATTCCAAGCTTCAACAAGCTCGCCATATGAAGTGGATGTCGTACCTTCAGTAGTTTACCTTATTGATCAAGTATAAGAAAGGAGTTGACAACAAGATGGTTGATATGTTATCTCGACCCCCATTACCAACTATTTCCGCTTTGTTGGTAGCTATGCAGATCCAGCCGATTGTTCCTTCTGAGTACGTTTCAGGGTATGACGACGACAAAAAGTTCAGTGTGATTCACGAGAAGTTTCTGCAGGGTAAGACGTACGAGTATGTTCTGAAGAATGGTTTAATTTACAGGGGCAGTCTACTGTGTATTCCTGAGGGTAAAAACCGTTTGCAGTGGATTCGATAGGCATATTGTTCCCGGGTGGCAGGTCATTTCGGGGTTGAGAAGACACTTTTGAATTTGCGGCATTATGTCTATTGGACGAAGATGCAGATGGATGTTGCTCGTATAGTTCGTGGTTGCGTGTTATGCAACACAACGAAACCTTCCAATAGGAAAATAGGACTGTACTTACCATTGCGAGTTCCTAGTTGACCTTGGGAGAGTATTTTGATAGATTTTATGGGTGGTTTGCCCATGACCAGGTGTAGGAATGACTATTTGTTTGTGGTGGTAGATCGATTCAGCAAGATGATTGTTCTTATTCTATGCCAGAAGACGGTCACAGGGGAAGGAGCAGCGCGATTGTTTTTCAGAGACGTCTGAAGGTATTTCGGACTTCCTTCTTCTATTATTTATGATAGAGATAGTGTTTTTTAAGGCATTTCTGGAGATCGTTATGGGGGATGATAAACACTAAGTTGAAGAGAAGTACCGCTTTTCTTCCACAAACAGACGGGCAAACAGAAGTCGTTAATCGCACTTTGGTACATTTATTACGGGGATTCCATTCTAAGCATCCTAAAACTTGGGATGAGAGTTTACCGTATCTTCAGTTTGCGTTCAACCAGGCGATTCATGGTTCCACGTTGAAGTCTCCTTTTGAAGTTTGTTTGGGGTACTTGCCGCAAAGCCCTTTTGATTTGGCATTTAATCTTGGTGAGAAGACGGTGTTAGGGAAGGAGGAAGAGGCGCAGGTTAAAGCTCAGCGATTCATTGAGAAGATCAACAAGGTTCATAAGGTGGCTGAAGCTCAGTTGAAGAAGACTCAAGCAAAGTATAAGGCTCGCCACGACAAGCATAGGGTTAAGTATACTTTTCTTGAGGACGATCTCGTTTGGTTGCATTTGGGTAAGGAACGGCTTAAGGGGGAAGGTAAGAAGCTCAAACCTATCCGTTATGGTCCGTTTTTGGTACTCAAGAAGATTAGTGACAATATTTTCCAGTTCGATTTGCCACCTTTCATGAAGATGTATTCGGTGATTAATGTCGAGCATTTAAAGTTGTTTGAGCCATCTCTTTTGGATGAAGACTCTGCAATCGATACTCACCTACTGTCAATTGATGACTTATGGATGGAAAGAGAAGATCTGTTGCCGGAGGATGGTATTATAGAGCGAAAGGTTAATACTACAAGATGGGGTGTTATTGATTCATTCCGAGTTGGAAAGAAGGGTCAGTTACCAAGTAAGTAGAAGGCTCCTAAAGGGGGGAGCCATGATCCAGGAGGAACGAGTTGGGCATCGCCGCGTTCCCACATCTCCAGTTCTAGCTTGAGCAGGAGCTCAAGGCTCCTAAAGGGGGGAGCCATGATCCAGGAGGATATAAAGTTATTTGAAAATTTGTCATAGTCGTTCGAACGAAGTTGAGTCTCGTTCGAACAAATTGTCATGTCTTCTGGAATTTTGGCCCAGAGCCATATTTTGTTCGAACGAAGTTGAGTGTCGTTCGAACGAGTTGTCATGTCCTCTAGAATTTTGACCCAGAACCATATTTTTGTTCGAACGACCAGGCAAGTTTCTAGGGTTTTTGACCAATTAGTCGTAAATTCGTTCGAACGACTTCCTAGATAGTTCGAACGACTCTAGCGGTGTTTTTGATTTTCAGGCATTATTTTGCCTCGAGATCCGTTCTTTTATGATTTTCGAGTTCCCTACTAGATAAAGGGAACTTAGGTTAATTTCTAGGTTATGTTAAATCTGAAAAGAGTTCTGAGAGAAACCTAAGGTCTGAGAGATTCTCATTGTAATTGCTTGTTTTAGTAATTGAATTCTCTATTTTCCAAATCCAATTGGTGTTCTTCGTGTTTCTCTCCTAAATAAAAGTTTCTCAATCGTATTGTGGATTATGCTCTTTGGCCAAATTGTGTAACCTGATCTTTGTTGTTGTACAACGGCTCTATTGCATTAATCGAACTGTTGATGTGGAGGTCAAAAGTGATGACTCAAATTAAGGAATGTTGAATATGCATTTAGCAGTGCTTCTTGTATGCTGATGAAGTCGAGGATGAAGCTTGAGTCCGAGATACGAAATAAGCTATTACAAGACGACTCTCAACCAAGAACACGAATATCATCATGGATCAGTGGTGTTGGTTGAGAAACTCGTGCTATATTTGCTTCATGATGTTGATGTCTTACTTCTTACTGTGTCACGTGCTCTGTTGATGTGGTCGAAAGTTCATATGTAGTTCGAAGATGAAGCATGAGTCTGAGATGTGGAATAAGCCACTACAAGTACACCTACTATTTTCTCGGGATAAAGTTTGCAAGGAGATACAATATGATAAGGTTAACATTTCAACCCAGTCCACTTCTCGCTTTCCTAAGGAAAGAGTTATTAAGTTTGCCTTTTGGAGGATATCATACATAGTAGGAATTATTCACTGTATCTTACAACATTTTGCAGTGCTAAACGAGGGCAAACCTTAGGAAGCATATTACAAGCCAGATGAACTTGAATGGCACAATCAGGTTTGGCCGTGAAGAACATCACAGAGCTTTTACTAACAGCATGTGGATGTGGTTTCCAAGAGTTTTCTTTTTTTGGTTTGTAATATGCAGATGAATGCAGCGTCTTATAAACATTGCTTAGGGTTAGCTAAAACAATTGTGTTTAGAGAAAACAAAAGTGGAAAGTTGGTGCAAGTTATCATCCATAAACTAAAATATCATGATTAAAAATAGAGATACTTATCCCTTATTACTTGTATACGCTATGCATATAACACAAGTATAAGAACGATTGATCAAAATATAGAAACCAGTGTATTTATAGACCCCTCACCATTCTGATTTTATCATGGTATTTTGATTTTATCACGATATTTTCGTCACTCAATATTTTAATCCTTAAAGGAAAAAAATCGGTTTATACTAAAGCATTTGTATTTATCGATGATATTTTTGGTATTTTGATATTTAACATGATAAATTGTAATGTTGTTTAAAACGAGTGGAGATGTGAAGAAAATATAAGAAAGTATTTAAAAAAATGTCCAAGAAAGAGTGTAGGAGATTCAACGTAGTATTTGTCAGATTAAACTTTAAAGGTATACCTAGTTTGGTGAAATCAGATGAAGCTAGGGAATCAGCGATTCAACGTAGTACTTGTCATTGTAAACAACTTGAATTTCCAAGTGAGAAATTCATCATATCAGTAGACATCAGGGTTTGTTTGGGGAGGAAGAGAGGTAGGCTTTTCTGTGAAAGAGGACTGAGGAGGAAGGGCAGAGAAGAAAGAGTTTAAATGAAACTAATTTATTTATTTTTACCAAAATTTTACACCAGGCTATAGCCCGGATGAGTCATCTACTGGTTCCGCCCCTGGATATGAGACTTTCTCCTTTAAAATCTTTAAATGGGTGGTCATATCTCTTTTATTATAAAATAAATCTCATATTCTGTGTTTTGAGAATGTTAAAAGTTAAAACCAATTATCTCTTAATACAATCAAATTGTCGTGATATTTTAGTGATAAATTGATAAATTCATTATACATTAACAGTTTTAGGACACAAAACTAGGCATACTAATAATATCACCAAAATACCAAACTGACAAAAAATAAAAAAATAAAAAATCTAGGTATAATGAATGAATTTATCATGGATATTTTAATCTATGATAAAAACCAATAATTACGCATTACGACTCTGAGACAATTTTATGAGATAAATAAGCTAAATATTTTGAAATACATACAATGATGCAGAAATTCATACCGTACTAAAGAACAAATTTTATATATCTAGCCTTTGGATTCACCAATATCTTTGGTAACAACTAGTAGGATCACAAAAAACAAAAAACAAAAAACAAAAAACAAAAAAACATAACAGCTAAGTATTTGTATAGATCTATGTAACATGGACACTCCATATTCCAAAAAAAACCGTGTCTAAACGTGCCGGATACTCGGACACACCGACACTTGTGTGGACACTTCATGCTTAGATCATCAACTTTAGACATATTTTTTAGAAAGTTTCAAATTCTTATACATGTTATTCAGCCCTAATAACTACTATTATTGTTTTATGTTTGTAATTAGTTGTAAATTAACCCATAAGTTACTATCGTAATTATATATATTTATAATACATTCACATATAATAAGACACAATACAGGAAACATGAATAATGATACTATTTTTATAGGTATAAGGCCGTGTCCGCGTTTTCACTTATTTTAAGACCGCCGTGTTCGACACCTCGTACCCATGTCCGACACCGATATGCGTACCCATGTCAATGTTACATAGGTATAGATAGTGGGAATGCAATCCTAGAAGAAGAAAAAAAAGGCATAGGGGCATCAGTTGATCTTTACCATATAGCACATGTATTGTTTGTCATGGAGACTTAATTACCCCTCTGTAACTAAATATTTGTGCAAGACAACAAACATCACGAGTTTGTCATGTAGATGCAAGAAACTAAATATTTGTGTAAGAGTCTTATTAAACTCTACATCAATCGACTCAAAGATAGTATATCACAAGTGTTACCTCTTTGACACCAAACTTTGGACAGAAGAAGCGGGAGAATAAATCAAATCCAGATCCAGCGGGAGCTACCCCTGTTACAATAACTCCTCTTCCAGAGCATTTCTCAATTTCATCAAATTGTGGTTGTAAATTCGCTACAGCCTCACCCGACGAGAGCTCGACCTACGAGAAAAACAGTTCAGTCCAACTACTAATGGTCCAAAGTCATCTCAGTGAGCTCTAAAGAAACAAACAATTGAAAGTTAATAATGATAATAAAGAAAAGAGGTTTGAGTCGGTACAATTATGTCTCCTTCAGTAGCTGTTTTCTTCATATTCATCACTAGAACATTATTAAGAGTTGCAGGAATTGATGGAATCTCCAGGGAGCACATTCAAGCACTGCAACTGTAGGGAAGTTCAATTCAATAGAGTATTCTTCAGTGCAACCATCTGAGAACTTTGATGAATCTAATCTCCCAACTTCAACTACCTTCTTAGCCGTCAAAACACCAGACAGAGTAACAACCTCAATAACATCAGTTGTTATTGTACCGGATTTAAAGAGAACATGTGCGGCTGCTAATGTTCCACTACCACAAAGTTTGAGCTACACATGCATGAAGAATGTGAGGTCTCTACTTAGCACTGAACATCAATCATCAAGCTAATTTAGCACATTCTAAAGGATATATCACCAGGATGGTGAAAACAAAAGAACATGAACCATTTCCCTCACTGTACTACATATATTTATTCTGACTTAATTGAATCTAACAAAACTAATGAGGCACTTTCTGTGGCAAGAAGGGAAGGATGCATATCATCCAGTGAAGCAAGAACCAATTTGCTAACCAAACGTGTGCGTGGTTAGCCACAGGAAAAAAATATTATGAACATAACCTTAAGAGGCAAGTATAGTTATGGAAATGCACGAAAAAAGCAAAAAAAAAAAAAGAAAGATACTTTCTACAGACCAGTAGCCACTGCAAATTATGGTATTGAACCCTCCAGATACGAGATTCTTAAGAAATAAGAATGATCGGAGAAATTTACTAAGAAAAGGTGCTTCTCCGTAAATCCTACTACTAGTTTTCTTTCTGTGGGATAAGAACATTTATTGGCCAACCTGAAGGCAAAGGAAAATATAACTGTAACTATAAAATCAAAGCATCGCATCATATCTGCGTCTGAAGTCCTCTGTCTCGCTATGAAGCCTTCAATCCTCAGTCCCTTAACTTCAGAAAGGAGTACTAATATAAAATGAATGCATAGATGTCCAAGATGAACACTTCAGTAGTGTCCAACTGCCAAATATATTCTTCTCCTTCCATAAAGCCCACCAATTATAAGGAGTATGGTTCTTTTACCAGTTTCTAGACGTCATGTCTTCAAACTTCAATCTCTTTTTTGAAGTTTCTAGGCTGGCCTTTCGGTCCAACTGTCAAAGATGCTCTTGTAGTTCCATAAAACCCAACCAATTATAAGAAGTACGGTTCTATTACCAGTTGCTAGAACAACATGTCCTTACACGGCCTTAGTAGATATTCTTTAACATACTTACATTTAATTTCAGTGCTGGGTGTACTGATTACCTGTAAATTCATGGTGGATGAGCTAATTTTAGGACATTCTCTGACAGGAAAACTGACACGGGTTATGCTTATGACTTATACGAAGAAAATTATTGTGCCCACAAAAGAAGGGTCGACCATGAGACTTCAATGAGAGGTAAGTTCAAATGGAGGATGATCCATAATGTGATTTGGGCCACTTAGCATGGGAATAAACAATGAATTTTTTCCTAGGAGTGATCTTCAACATTTTAATTGAGGGTAAAAACAACTCTTTTTCTTTTCCTATTCCAACTTCCAAGCTTTGACAACCCTTGCACTGAGTTTGAGGCCATCGAGGTTGTCTTAACTTCGGTTAACTATTTCCTTTGGTCACTAATTTTCTGGACGTCACTAACTATTTCCTTTGGTCATTAACTTTGGCCATCGAACCAATATATAATTTTTCTCGAACAAATCATATATTAGACAACCCCAATGTGCCTCAATTTCATTACACCTAAAAAAAGCAAATCCCAGAACTCAATTTCACAATACTATTAAATAAAATAAAAATGTTATATGATGAAGAACAAAAGTAGAGGTTTATGTAAGTGAACCTCTGCAACAGGAGTGAACCATCTAAGACGAAACCTTGGATTGATTAGATTCACCGAGTCATCATCATGGATGTTTGAGTCAGTTATTAACCGACTTAAGTAACATGTTTGAGAGATGTTGAACTCGGTTATGTAGCATGAAATACCAGTCCCCTTATGTAGTGGTAATCCAGTTCAATATGTTTGGATCTAGCATGAAATACTGGATTTGATGCTAGTGCAATAACACTAATGTTGTCACACCATAAGAGAAGAGGAGCAGTAAGAGGAAACTGAAGATCCTTAAGAAGTGAGCAGATCCATGTTATTTCAGCTGCAGTATGAACTAAGGATTTATACTCAGATTCAGTTGATGATCTAGCAACTGTAGGTTGTTTCTTTGCACTCCAGGAAATTGGATTATTGCCAAAAAATATGCAGAAACCACTAGTAGATCTCCTGTCGTAAGGACATCCAGCCCAGTCTGCATCGGAATATGCTGTAATAGATGAGGAACCTTTGGTGAAGGAAATGCCATGGTTAAGAGTCCCCTTAAGGAATCTTAGAATTTTCTTCACTGCAGTTAGATGAGGTGTCCTCGGAGCATGCATGTGTTGACAAACTTGATTGACAACAAAACACAAGTCTAGTCTTGTCCAATTGAGATACTGTAAAGCCCCCACAAGTGATATGTATTCTGTTGGATTTGGAAGAAGTTCCCCACTTGAAGCATCCAATTTGAAAGTAGTTGAAGCTGGTGTTGTACAGGGTTTGGCACCTTCCATATTGGCCTTTTGAAGCAGTTCAAGGGAGTATTTAGTCTGAGAGATGAAGATGCCTTTTGAGTTCCTTTGAACTTCCAACCTCAAGAAATAATGCAAGTCACCTACATCTTATATTGCAAATTTTGTACTTAACTGTTTGATAATGGAGTTGCAGTACATTGAAGAATTTCCTGTAATGATTATGTCATCCATGCATACTAAAATAAAAATTAGTGTACCTGTATGGTGCCTTGTAAATAGTGATGGATCAGAAGGGCATGTCTCAAAGCCTAGAGCTAAAAGACCATGTAGAAGCTCTTCATACCAGGCTCTAGGTACTTGTTTAAGACCATAAAGAGATTTGTGTAATTTGCAAATATGTGTAGGGTAGTCAACATTAATGAAGCCAGGAGGTTGAGTCATATACACTGTTTCTTGTTGGTGACCATGTAGAAAGGCATTACTGATATCAAACTGCTTGATAATCCAGTTAAACTGTATAGCAATTGATAAGACAAGTCTAATTGTTGTTGGTTTAACCACAGGACTAAAAGTGTCCATGAAATCAATACCCTACTGTTGAAGATAGCCCTTGGCTACCAGCCTAGCTTTATACCTTTCTATAAACCCATTTGAGTGTTGTCTAATTTTAAATACCCATTTACAACCAACTATATTGTGTTTAGGAGATGAGGGTACTAAGGACCAAGTGCCTGTAGTTTGAAGTGCATTGCATTCTTCTATTATGGCTTGTCTCCATTTTTTTGTCTTTAATGGCTTGTGAGAAGCATGTAGGAATATGTATAGTGTCCTTTGTAGATGATTCTGATAGTTGAGAGATTGGGTGCTTTGTGGCTAGAAGCATTTTAGGTTTATATATTCCATTCTTTGATCTGGTGGACATACCATGACTACTTGGTATGGTCTGTACTCTTATAGGATGTGTAGTAGTACTTGTAGATGTTAATATAGGTTGTGAAGATATAGGAGCATTTAAATGGGAAGTAGATTGAGTGACTGGGATAGGTATATGTGTAGGTACAGGTACAAGCGAGGCATTTAAATGAGAAGTGGATTGAGTGATTGGGCTAGGTACAGGTACAGGTACAGGTACAGGTACAGGTATAGGTATGGGTGTGGTTGTTGGCTCTATAAGTGTAGGTGTTGGTATGAAATTCAAACATGTTGGTAAGGTTGTGTGGATAGGAGAAGAGTGGTTGGATGTTGTAGTCAAGGGAATAAACATGTGAGAAGTAATAGAGGGAGATGGAGTAATAGTTGGACAAACTGTTGAAATAGGTGTATTGTTTTTATGAGTGTGGATATTGGAATTGAAAGGGGAATATAGGGGAAATGTAAAAGGTAAAGAATAAGATGGTTGTGATGGTAATGAAGAATTTTGGTCTTGACAATTTTTGGAAGGGAAGCACTCTTCATTGAATACAACATGTCGGGAAATATAGATCCTTTTAGTGAGTAAATCTAGGCATCTATAACCTTTATGATGTGGACTATAGCGGATAAAAACATAGAGTTTACTTCGATCTTGAAGCTTATGGCTAGTATAAAGTTTTAGCCATGGGAAACATGCACACCCATACACCTTGAGGAAAGAATAATCAGGTGTATTTTTGAAAAGTTTTTGCCAAGGGGAAATATTATTGAGTGATTTTGAAGGTAGTCTATTGATTAGAAAGATAGAAGTGTTAAACACTTATACCCAATATGCAAGAGGTATGTTGCTTTGTGAGAATAGGGTTCTGCTTAGATCTACTAAATGTCAATGTTTTCTTTCAACTATACCATTTTGTTCAGAAGTGTGTGGACAAGAAAATTAATGAGATATACCATGATTTGAAAGAAAGGTTATGAATACATTGCTTATAAACTCACCTCCTGCATCTAATCTCAAGATTTTGATTTTTCTATCTAATTGATGTTCTACTTGTGTCTTGAAGGTGACAAAAGTACTATAGAATTCAGATTTTGTACATAGGGGATATATCTAACAATATTTTGACTAATCATCCACAAAACTAGCATAATATCTGAAGCCTAAGATTGATGTTTATGGGGAAGGACCCCACAAATCAGTATGAATAATATGTAGAGGAGCTACAGATTTTGATTGAGCAAGATTAAATGGTAATTTCTTACTTTTACCACATTGACATTAGTTACAAAACAAAGACTTTATTGAACTAGTAAGAGGCAATTTATTTTGAGTAAGAACAACTTGTGAAATAGATGAAGAAGGGTCACCTAGTCTTTGATGCCAGATGGTTAGTGAAGAATTTACTCCAATGAAGGCAATTGGAGAACTTTTGGACTGTGTTGTCTTTGATTGTGACTTTAGTGGAAGAGGGTAGAGACCATTTTCATGTTGTCCTTGGAAAAGTGTCTTCCTTGAGTTGTTGTCCTTGATAAAAAAAGAATTATAGGCGAATGTTAATGAGCAGTTGTTGTCATTAACAAATTTGTGGAGAGAGAGGAGGTTTTGAGAAATGTGAGGAACATGTAGGATATTTTGAAGTTGAAAACTACAATTAGGAGTATGAAATGAAGAAGATCCAGTATGAGAAATGTGCAAACCTTGTCCATTGCCCACCAAAACTGTGTCTGGTCCATCATACTTACAAAGGCGATGCACAAGTAACATCATACACCGAGTACTAGACAATACAATCAAATTAGAGGACCAAAACTTTACTAACCTGTACTAGAAGATCCACAATCTTCTACTTTGCCAATAGCTTTCGCAGAGAATGATTGCTTACATTTTTTCTAACACAGTTCTATCACCAGAAGAAGCTTTCTTAACGAGATTACGCTCAAAACTCAAACGTTTCCTCTCTCTAGAAATATTGATTACGCCACTATTTTCTCTCTCTATAACTGCAGATAATTTATGAGGAAGAGAGATACGAGTTTTTATACTCTTTCTCAGTTATTGAAACGAGAGCTCTTTCAGACACGTGTCGATCACCTTCACTGCCCCTACAGGCACAACTTTTCGCCTCATAGCATCATCATGACTTTTGTGATAACGTTTGCCGTCATCACGCCTTTCCCTACCTTCGCCCATTAAACAATTCACTCCCTCTTTCCCAAGATAATCTAAATGATCCATTGCCTTACTTTTATACTCAAACAAGATCGTACCATAATATACGTCATTCCTAAAAAAGCTAAATATTCAAAATACAAAATTATCTGCACAACTGTTAAAATTAGACAGTTGTAATCCATAAATATTTGATACATGAGCAGTTCAGTAAACACATTGATCTTATTTTTTCTAGCTCGCAGATTTAACCTGTATTATTCTACATTCAACAGATAACAAAAACAAAATACTGCAAATAGATTACTTCTTTATTTCGAGCTCTCAAAGTTCTGGTTTACAATCACATGTAGTTACATTTAAAGCAGTCTGGATGATTTACTTCACCATATGGAATTATCTCCCCTTCTACTATTCTCTCATCCTCCTCAGCAAGTTTGTCCCATGTGATCTCTCGAATAACTTCTCACAAAGTGGCATCCAGCAGCAACTCACGGAACACATCACACTAGAAATAATAATCATACTCTACACGCCTTCCTTCATTATCTAAATCACTCAATTTCAATAGCCACTCTGCTAACACAGCACTGTAAGGCAGCAGGCGAAAGTACCACTCACAAAGTTCAGCCACCTTGATGTTTAACCTACCTTCCGCTTTATGATGAGAACGTTGAGAACGAGTCCTCACCATGGCAATTTCCAATCACTCACCAGCTAAACTTTTCCTGCAGAAGAATGTAAGGCATAGCATCAATGGATCAACATCTTATACAACCAGCACAAAAATCTATTTACACCACTAATGTCGCCTCCTATCAGATTTTGCGAGAAGATATATTTTACAAGAATATTTTTTTGGAAATAAGGATATCAGCAGGATCTCGATAGTATTTTGACAGCCAATACTTTCCATTCTACGAAGTATATCCTCAAATTTTATTCGCACAAGATAACACATCTGTAAAGATGGAGGTTGCATTGAATATTCAAGTACCTCTAGCAGTAGCTCCAACAAAGCATCTACAGACAGATATCATTTACCAACCTACATCAAGACATTTTCCAAGTCAGTTCGAAACAATAACTCTTGCACAATACCAAACTTTTCTCAATCAGTACGATCATACTAGCCATTTCTTTGCTTACCTTCACTAAACGATCTCATCTACATTTTTAAACTTCCCGTTTTTAACCTCACTTCCCACTACCTTGACTGGAATACATACCAAGTTTACTACAGTTCGATTTGTTCAGGACCATCCTACCACAATTTGATAGCTCGCACCAACAAAATCTCTTTTAGTTCGACACAAATGTCTGTCACACCAAAATCTGTCCAAAAAAAATTTTTAACCATTTTTACTTCCTCACATTTTGATTCCTCAACAATTTGAGTTACTTTCTCAGTTCACAGTTCCCCTTATCAAACAAGGCAATTTACCAGTATGCTAGACATATAAATACCAGTTCACAATACAATACAAAATTGACCAAACAAGAAGTTTTTTATTAGCTCGAATGTTTCTTACATCTCAGAATTTATAGAATGTTTTACAGATAACAAGTCTTCCAGACAATTGTACAAATTACTTTACATAATGCAATACATTAGCTCACAGCCCAAAAGTCTTCTTCAAGAAAAGGAGATGGCAGCAACAGATCCTGAAGATGAAAAATTGAAGTATTTTACACCATTTACGTCCTCAAGAATCTGAGGAAGGTAAGGTATCCGTGCTTGAACCAACCTTCAGCAGAAGGATCTTCTTCACGACAAGAGACGATGATTGTACGGAAGAAAAACCTCCTCCACCACCGTCTCTTCCACCATAACCCCCGCCACCCCGCGTGACAAAAAAAATAAGAAGGGCCCTATTTTTTATAGGACTCACTCACCAGTAGAGTACCGGTGAGACTCCCTTGAAAGAACTCCTGACACTTCATTTTCAGTTGTAACAGCTTCCTCCGCCAGCAGACGCAACTCATTCCTGCGCTCCTCCTCCGATGTCAACATATAATGAAAACGGATCATTTGATAATGATCGTCATCCGCCTCCTCCACCTCTTCAAATGTCATACCGTGGTTGGTAGGACTCACCAGAATTGGCGTAGGAAGACTCAAAGACTAATTTCCAAAGTATCGAAACTGCAGTTCTTTCACTTTCGCAAGAATCCTAGTCTCCTGAGATTGTCGTCTAGTGGTTATCATCCTCTCAACAGAAGGAAGGTAACAGACAACGGAAGAAAAGATACAGTAGAGAAAGATTATAGAATTAGATAAACACTTGGTTAATCATAACTGCAACTGCAAACTACAGTACTATTTATATTGTAATTGACATTAAAGACAACTTTCCAAATTCCCAAACGTCAGAAGTAATTCTCATGCAACAATCTTGACCAGAACCATTGGTTCTAGGAAACCCAACAGCCACAACAGATATTCATATAGAAGCATTGGAAATGATTCCCCAGTATTAATGGTAGTATTAATGAAGCTTCTCAACCAATACCACTCGCCCATATTGCTTCTCGTACTATTGGCTGAAAGGGGGTCATTGTAGTGACTTATTCCGCATCTCGAACTCAAGCTTCATCTTCGACCATCATACGACCACTCGATCTCGTCAACATACACGTGACACATTTATGGCACATTACGAAACAACTACAGAATTTTACTTCTTTTTCTCGACCTCTACATCAACAGCTCGAGTCAGCAAGCAATCCGTCATTAATGAAGCCGTTACAAAACAGGAAGATCATACCGTTAAATAGTCAGTTCAAAGACTATCAAATCTATAATGTAACGTCTATTATTAAGAAGAATAATGGTCATCAAACGGTCATATTATAAGACCTATAAATAAGACTAGAGAATTTCTAATGAAAGAATCTTCACCCAAAAACTCTCTATATAAAACTAGTTAGAGCATTCTTTGTAATAGCTAGCAACTATCAATATCATCTCTCTTTCTAAATCCTCAAGAGAGGTCGCGATTTTTTAACATATTCAAAGGTTTTCCACGCTAAACTTTGTGCTAGTAGTTAATCATTGTTAATCTAAACGTTCTAATTATCATTGGTGTAAAGACTACATTTGAGATATGAAATTGCCGTTTTGGAAATAAATTAATTGTCAATGGTGAAAGCTTATCTTGGAAATCGAGGTAACAAGTTGCAGTTAGTGTTCCTAAGTTCTTTGTTTCGACCGGAAAGGCAATAGTGGTCATACCAGTGGTGACTGGAACAGCGAATCTCTCATGCCATTATTTGGAAAAGATTAAAAAAAAAATGGAACTTACACCCTACTATCTGTTTTATAGACTGCTACACAACGTTCATTAGCGGATAATGGTACACATGTAAAGCTTTCGAGGCCATCATGATTCATGACGCACCTCGAGTAATTATTATCATATATTAGAATACAAACCAAATGTTTTATGTAACTTTACATGTATAATAATGTTTAATTATATCTGTAGTAGAACTCCTCTAGGCATTGGATGTGAAGTTGAAGTTGGAACAAGTGGTTTGCCTGAACAGCAGCGAAGAACTAAACCCGAGCCTTGAACTTGCTAAGTCGAATTGCAAGAGATTATTCTCCAATTGATACCCGCCGATAACAATTGAAGTTCTCGCGTTCACACCTCCGTCAACGAAGCCTAAACATAGAGCGTTGTCCCCAACTTGCACCATAGAGTTTGCACCGAAGATACGCCAATAAACACTCTCGCTTTGCAAGACAAGATCGATAGTGGGAACAGCCGGCCCAACTCTAGTACTACCAATGTTCTTGATGCTATAGCAGACTCCAAAAGGCGCGGTGGGTGCCACCCTTGTAAGGTTCATCACGGCAGCCTCCTTGATGAATGCCTCAGTGAAAGCGTTATAAATAGTGGTCTCCATGACAGTGTAAGGGTTGACCGTGCTAATTTTCGTCCCGCCGATTCCATCATTGTTAATCCATAACAAAGACGTGTTTAAAGATATCGCATTTTCGCTGATTTTGATTGATTTTACGCCGATGAAGTACTCGGTGGATGGATCACCTTGTGTGTAAGCTGATGCAGTACTCACAGGGTTGACAATCAGCGGGGTGAAAATAAGAGATGTCGACACATCGATATTTGGAAGCATCACATATGGACCATCCCCAAAGAAAAGAACACCGTTGGATGTAGTTGACGACGAAAGACAAAGAGCAAACTTCCTATGGAAGCTAAAAGCAACCGAAAACTGCGACGGTAACCCAATTCTAGCACGACCAAGACCCGCCATTCCCTTAGCACCACTCGCAAGTCCCTCCAACAGAAATGTCGAACCACATGTGAACAACGAACGTGTGACGGTCACAACACGACGAGGGTTCGACCCATCTGTTGATTGCACTGATACAACATCCGCTGCGAGTTCTCCGCTCGTGGCAGTACGCGTAACAGTGTTATCAGGTAAGAGACTGCATGTGTTGTTATTGCACCCTGGCTTAGGAGGCGAATTGCATTCTCCACACCCACTCGCCTTTGCAAGCAAACACTGAGCAGAGTTACATCGGGCAGGAATATAAGACGAAGAAACATATCCCTGTTCGCAATCAACCCATAAGAACTGACCGCCAAGGTCGACTACAACCTTTACGTCCACTAGCGGTGTTCTCTGATTGATGTGTGTTAAGTACTGAAGAGTCGACGCATCTTTGGACACGGGAAGGACTAATGCATCAGGTCGGAACGAAGGTTGAGCTACCGAGAAGGAAAGGGCGACGAAGAAAAGCGTAGAAGAGAAGAGAAGGAACTTAACAGAAGCCATTGGAGATGTGATAGCTATCTAAGAAATGTTGCAACTCTCAGTCTCTCAGCACTTCTTATAGTATTTTTTTGAGGGAAATCTGTGGGGAATGCACGGGAAGCGGCGAAAGCGAATGTCAAATATGACAAATTAAATGCCAACTCGTATCATCCAGAACGAGTAATTGAGACTCAGGCTATTGAGTTGAAGACTTTCAACTAAGTTGTGCTATAATTCAAATCACCATGAACCGGTCCTAACATATCTTAGGATGAAGTCTAAGATAAAAAAAAAATAGAAACTAGAGGCCCTGTTTGGTACAATTCAACAGATAAAAAAATTGGGAATAAAATCGATCCCACATAAAATGCTCAGGAAACCATTGTGGAATTAAGGGCAAAGCCTCCACAAAGATGCTGAGAATACAACAGTGTGGAGACAGAAAACATACCAAACATTACAAGAGAGTTCATCGGGATTACTGCCTACATACAAAATTATTTGTGGAATCAGTTTTATTTCTACTAACCAATCAGAGCCCCGTATTGAAATTTATTATCACTAAGTTTCAAAGCTTGCGCATCTACGTAGACATTAATTAGTACTTATCTTTGTATCTGATAGCTCAGACTCAATCTTTTGGATTAAGACTTTAAAAGAGGGAATAATATTTTAGTGACTTCAGGAAAGATTATCCCTAATAACATCATCTAGGTCGATATTACTTTCAAACAATGATGTTCTGAGGACGGTCTCCTTACCATAAAGGTTATCCCTGGACCAAAAAACTTCTGAAACGACAAAGAAAATAGGCTCCAATAATGTCTTGCCTGGTATCCACTAAATAAACATAAATTGTGATTTTCCTTGTCATGTATAGTTGTTTGGCACAACTTCACATTTACAAGGAAATAAATCGGATCCAACATAAGACCTTTATAAAATTAATATGGAAAGAAAAACACCACAAAGAGGCTGTCTCTGGAAATATTACCGGTGTAAAAAAAATGAAAAGTACCATGGAACTACAAAAAAATTGAGACGATATGGAATTTATTGTGGAATCACATTTATTTAATCAACGAAACATAGAAAGTAATGATAAATTATGTAGGCAAATACAAAGGAGCAGAAGGCGTGTAGCAGTGACATAAAAATGTGATATGCCAGTTTCATGGCACCCTTAGTCTTAAACTAGAGTCTTACAGATACACTGAACTTCTGCAAGAACTAAACCAGTAGAGAACCTTCCATTACGGTAACAGCTTTCCCTCGAATGAGTAACCTTTGGCATTCCTCATCTAGATGAAGATCTAATGCTCCACCCCTGGGAGATGCCTGTCAGTGAGAAGAAGCCTCGTCAGAATATGCTTAAGGCGGATACATGCATAGAAAAATAACTAGATATAGGTCGTACCATATAGGCTTTTAGATCATGTTTTCCCAACTTTTTGCTCCAGTATGGTGCCAATGCACAGTGTGCACTTCCACAAACAGGATCCTTGAAGATAAACATCAAATATGTTTGTTAGGCAAAGTAATGATGTGAGGGAAAATAGAGTGTTGACAAATTAAAGGAACAACATTCTCAAACTAAAAATAAGCAATACAATATGAAGTCTAAAGATGGTAGTCAAGGAACATATTACAAAGGAATTACTTTGCCATATCTTAAAATCTCTTTATTATATCGGGGCGGTGTTTTTGCCGCTTTGGATAACTCTGCCTTATGTCCAGAGACAAAGAGGGATCGGGATGCACTTTGGATGCCTCGAGATTGGCACATGTATAGGCAGCTCTGGAATTTCATGTTTTAACACCAAAAGCTAAATAAACTAATCTCGACAAAAAAAACTAAACTTCTCTTCTCCTACACTTTCTTCTCCAAAAAAAAAAAAAAAAAAGAACAAAATCAGCACTCTCAATGTCTCTCTAGCAACTGAAACCCTCTACGCTTTAGAATCCTGCAATCTCATTCTCTCTCTCTCTCTCTCTCTCTCTCACACACAACAAAGGTGCAAAGCTTTGCGTTAACCCATTTCGATTTGGGATTTTAACAATTCGATGGTTGATGGCAAATCACCAAAAGTTGTTGGGTTTCTTCCTTTATGAAATCAAATTACAGCATCATCTTTCCCAAATCTTATTAATGGTGATTTTTCACAGTTTCAAAGCTATGGAGAGAGTAGGGAGGAGTTGTAGGGTAAAAGGGTTTTGTTGCATCAATTTGGCATAATAATTTTGATTT
This sequence comes from Kingdonia uniflora, assembly GCA_014058105.1. NCBI lineage: Eukaryota > Viridiplantae > Streptophyta > Magnoliopsida > Ranunculales > Circaeasteraceae > Kingdonia > Kingdonia uniflora. Next base: position 2,333,536 of record JACGCM010002082.1, on the reverse strand, counting down.
CGGTATTGGATTCGAGTTCGAGTGAGAAGTCACCTCTATCCGATCTCTCCTTCCCTCAATTTAAGTTTTGTAAGCTTCGAATTAAGGGATTAAAGTTCATATTCAAGGGTTTCTCTTTAGATTCCTTTGGAATTTAGTTTTTGACCTCAATTGAATGATCTTCTAGTTTATCTGAAGTTTGGGTGTTGTTGCTTTAACTGAATTTGAGCTCTGATTTTCTCTGATGGGGTGTTTTCTTTCTTCTGGTTTGGTTCCGAGGTTGGCATAATTAAACCTGATTTGTTTTGTTTTTTCTCAGGCAAGAAAATCTTTGAGAGCTCTAAAGTGACTAGAATTCATAAATCGGGGCGAGGAGTACTTTGTGCTGTTGAAAACTTACATTCATCAGGTAAAACCCCAATCATAATCTTGGAAATTATGGCCAATAGATATAACTAACCAAGTTGATTTTTGCATGGAAGTAGGGACGACTTTGCATCTTAATTGCTCATTCATCAACCATTGTGTTTATGTGTTTTGCTTTGGCTTCTTTTGATGAATAAATTTATGCAATCTGATATACATTCAAATATCTAATGCACAAAGTCAAAATAAAATTAGAGTATGTATAGGGTATATTTCCAAATCATCGTATACTACTAAGAAATATGGCATGTTAAAGAGTGTGAGGGTCTTTCCTTATCCCTGAACACCATGTTTATCATCCTTTATTCTAAGATCACTGAGACAGGTAACATAAGGATTTCGAGCATTTTATCTTCGATCAATTATTGATTATCTATGTCTATGGAATTTCATGTGTATTTGCGCTTCTGAACTTCGCAAAGATATAAAATTAAAGTCAAACATTTAGCCTAATCAAAGATACATTTTGTTGAACCTTTTTAACTCTTTCGCACCACCAAATCCATTTTGCAAGATCAAATGCTCCTTCTCCAAATGAAATGTCAAACTTAGTTATATTTTAGTAATGATTTTAGGTGAGCTTAGGTTGCAACATTTTTGTCCCTCAATATTATGTTTTAATTCTCCGGTTAACGGCTCTGAAATGGAAATTTAAGTAAAAAATGTTAGTGGTTCCTAGACCTTTTGATGGTTGATCAAAACTGTAAGGGTAGGGTGGGAAGTCTTGAGTTTCATTTGTACCATTTGGTTTAAAATATTTTACTTATCTTTGATTGAAAAAAGAATATGTTTTATTTTTATAGATGAAAAAGTTGCATAAAATGAAGGGTTTTGCTGCTTCAATTTGGCATAATAATTTTGATTTCGGTATTGGATTCGAGTTCGAGTGAGAAGTCGCCTCTATCCGATCTCTCATTCCCTCGATTTAAGTTTTTTAAGCTTCGAATTAAGGGATTAAAGTTCAGATTCAAGGGTTTATCTTTAGATTCCTTTTGAATGTATTTTTTACCTCAATTGAATGATCTTATGGTTTATCTGAAGTTTGGGTATTGTTGCTTTAGCTGAATTTGAGCTTTAATTTTCTCTGTTGTAGTGTTTTCTTTCTTCTGGTTTAGTTCCGAGGTTGGCTTAATTAAACCTGATTTGGTTTTTCTTTTTCTCAGGCAAGAAAAGCTTTGAGAGCTCTAAAGTGACTAGAATTCATAAACCGGGGCGAGGAGTACTATGTTGTTGAAAACTTGCATTTATCAGGTCAATAGATATGGCTATAGCTAACCAAATTGATTTTTGCATAGAAGTGGGACGACTATGCATCTTTAATTGCCCATTCATCAACCATTGTGTTTATGTGTTTTGCTTTAGTTTATCTTGGTGAATAAATTTATGCAATCTGATATACATCCAAATAACTAATGCACAAAGCCAAAATAAAATTAGAAAGACTTAATTTGGTTGATGCCACGTAGGACAATTGCCGCCACATAGGAATTATCACATACCCACTTTGAATTTTGGCACTAAATTGAGTTTCACGGATTTGGGTCGTCCTGAAATGGTGGTAATGGAGGAATGTTGGTTTAAAAAAATGGGGTTTGATTGTCCTAGGGTTTTGGTGGCTTCAGATGGAGGTAATGGAGGAATGTTAGTGGTTTCTCTTTCTCTATATATATATACTTTTTTCTTTCTTTATAGCTATTAGAATCTACTTTCTGAATCTACTACTATCTTCTTTTGTATGCTTCCATGGATCAGCTTGTGGATATTATTACCGGTGTGACGGTGTCAAAGATTTTTAAGTCTTGAAATTGGGTTATCTATATTATAGAGGGTTTAAGGAGTGGAAATTATCTTGCTACAAGGTTTACCTACTATAAGAATTTGTCATTCCGATAGAAGGATGCTACAGTGGCAAACAATAAAAGGAAGGACCAAATGGAACATTGTATGAAGTATTTTTGTTTTCCATTATCATACCTTGTAACTTTTTCCCTAATTAGCAAGCTTTAGCTCTGTCTTTGTGTTCTTATTTTTATGGTTAGATTTCCGTTAGTATGATTTGCAGTTCATTAATTTTCTTTTTTCTTCTTTCTGCATTCCCAATTGGTGTTTCATTACAAATTTGCTAGGTAGTTATTTCAAGGCGAGAAATGGATAGGATGTTGGGATTGGAACATCATATTTTCTATAAACGAACTTAGGTGCAATCTCCTACGAAGCTATCCCTAGCTTTTATAATATCTCATGGTCTGGTCGACATTGTTTGGTTTTCTTTTCCCCTCCCTTCATTGAAGCATAAGTTTAAGGTGTTTCTTGCTCTCTTGAAACTTTCCCTATAACTTTTTTTTTATCAAACTTGGCTTGCGTTAATTTTGTTTTTCAAATTTTTTTCCTTACAGGTTACAATAACTATAAGAGGATGAAAGCATGTCGATTGACTATCAAATATATTTTAACTTATGGAGGTGAGTGAAAAAAAATTCCGAACTTAGTCTATTGCGAATAAGAAGGCCAAAACGAATAAGAACTCGAGAAGAATATCTTCTTCAACGAAGATTGATTTCTAAGTTCAGCTAATTCCATATCAAACAGGAAGGAAAAGATGGGCGGAGTCGGACGACGACTATGTATTGGACAAACCAAGCATTGTTGCAGCCACGATGGGTTGATTTGAAATTATTGTGTTGGCCTCTGAAGCCCTAATTTCTCGAATCTTTCAATTTCATCATTATAAGTAGATGAGAAAACCCTTAGTTTCATGATCTGATTTGGTTTGATTTCGTTATGGATTGAGAGATTCGTCATCTTCGTCATCAGTAGAGTGGTAAGTGGCGTTATTGTTGTTTCAATTGAGGAGATTTGGGGAATGTTTGGATGTGCTAAATGAGTAGTTGAACAAGAAAGAAGATGACCCAAAGGTTAGTTCTTTTTTCGATTCCGATTTGTTTATTGTAATCTTGTTGTGTTCTTTAAGGGTCTTTACTATGACACCCAGGTATAATTTTGAGGCACAATTGGTTTCCTTTACAAGTGGAAATGGATGCCAAATATTATTCTTGATTGGTGTAAGAGGTGCATTTTTTCTCATTGTAGGTATATTACAACATGAAGGGAGATTATGCCAGTGACCTTCATCAGTGTGCATAACAATTATAGGGAGGGAAACATTATTGCAAATGACCTTGATCATTTGGGAAAAAAATGAGAAAACCTCAAACCACTAATGAGGAAGAAACTCCTAAGACTCATAAATGATTGGAGGGCATAAAAACTGTATACAAAAAAACAAACGGAAATTTATTCAAAGAATGATAAGTTATTCTATTTATTTTTCTTACTATGCTCTTGCATACACAAATATCTTTTAGTTTCTTAGGTATTGAATTTTTGGGTAATGAAATTTTCTAAGAATCTTGATGTTATGGAGCAATGTCAATAACTCATTTATAACTAATATCTCATTATTGTGATGTCTATTTTTAGCGTCCCCATCTTTCCCATCCTCATTTTCTTCATATACCGTTATAAAATGCTTTTTGATTTTCTTGTTTTAGTCACAGCAACATGGGGGTGATAATATCTTCATATTTAATATTTATTTTTTGCAAGCATTGTTTATTTCCTTTTCAAGGCAGCAATGGTGCTCAAGATGATGTAGAGCAAAGGTTTTCACAAGTTCAACCAAAGTTCAATGTATAAAAGGAGCAACATTTTAAGTTTGGGAGGAGTTGTGCTAAAGAATTAGGACCTTGATAGTCTTGCTCAAAATTATCACTTTATAGAATTTTTGTTGAATAATAAAATCCATGCCGTTACTTCAGGTTTGTTTCAAACAAGCTTATTATTTAATTTTTCTTCAATTTGGACATGTTATATTTTAGTTTGATTTCGCTTCATAAGTATCTATGGACCTGTTTATGACCCTATATTTAGTTTTAGCACTGATGAAATCTCTTTATAGAATCTCTACTTATAATTCTCATAACACAATTGTTTTACACTAGATTTATCAGTCTTTTTGTATTTAATTGGGAGCATAACAATATTTGATCTTTAGCTCAAATGGTAGAGCGCTTGGGGTTGAAAATGAAATTCCAATTATCTCAAGTGATGGCAGTTCAAACCCCCAAGATCCAATACTTTATGTTATGAATTAGTGTATAAATGATAGAAACTATATCACGAAAGGGAAAGTATTGCACTATTTGTGGACAGTGATACTTTTAACCTTTAACATGGATTGGAGGAGAAGCTATTGGTGGAGAAACACCTTTAACGGGGAGATGTGTCTATTTGGTCAATCAAAATAGTGTAAACATTTTCTATAGTAAAAGGAAACACCATTGAGATCGACATGTTAGCGTAATTGATGAAGACAGGGTACTTTGGAGACTACGAGTTTATTTTTTTGCAGTGTCAGTACGGGTATATAAGTTTGGTATGTAGTGTTGAAGGTACTCAAAGTGCTATGAAACAACGAGTGCAACCGTGGTGTGCCACAGGCACAACTAATCTGTATTACATTAAAGAATGGTGTTTGTGCTTAGGGACAAGTTTCCCCGAAGAATGGTGTTTTTGCTTAGGGACAAATTTGCCTACAAGAGAGGAAGTTTATCTAGAGACAAAGAGAAGCTGAGATGAAGTGTTACAACATCGAGATTGTAAATCCAATGTTGATAGGTGGAGGAGATTTAATCATGTTAATGGCAATTTTGGAATTTCTCTTCAAACATAAGGGCATTTTAGTTAGAAAAATTACTCTTTAAACTCTTCTTTCTCTCATCCCAACTCTTCTCTCTTTCTCATCATCACGTTTTCTCTTTAAAAACCCTCTCACTCTCAACCTCTCTTAAACACATAGATAGTGCCTCTCTTTTTTTCTCCCGCAACAACTCTCTCTTATCACTCTCAAAAATCCGCATACCTCTCTCTCATCAAGAGGTTTGTGATATTATCGATTCGGAGATTTTCGATTGGATGTTTACATTTTCACATCAACAGTAATTGGTTTAGATTTTAGTTATTTCATATCTTCTTTCTTAACCCAACTAAATCGTTCCATTTATTTGAGAAAATGCAGCCACAAATGCTAAAAAACTACATGATCGCTTCAGAATTTTACTGTCACCATATCTTTGGGTTTACCTCTCTCCGGCGGAAATGTGGTCGGGTTTGTGGTTGTGCTTTCCTCCTCCATGTAGCCGAGACTATAGACTGAACGGTAATGGGGGTTTGTGGTTGAAGTTTTGTTGTTGTTGTCGTTGTTGTTGTTAGTTTAGTCATTTATGGTAACAATTGTGATTATGGTTGTCATTAGTAGAAATGGCGAATATAAAGAGGGAGCAACATCTCTATCTCTCTAATCATAGCCAATACCTCTCTTTGAGAATACTGTTTTTACCTAACTTATCTTTGAGAATACTGTTTTTACCCAACTTGTTGTTGTTGTTGTTAGTTTAGTCATTTATGGCAACAATTGTGATTATGGCTGTCATTAGTAAAAATGGTGAATATAAAGAGGGAGCAACATCCCTATCTCTCTAATCATAGCCAATACCTCTCTTTGAGAATACTGTTTTTCCCAACTTATCTCGATCTTTTACCCTCTAAGGGATATTTTGAGAGGTATGGGTAATGCAACAACCAACCAACCAGGCTTTCAAAAATATTAGATATCACATTTGGGGTGACTCTTTGTATTTTGGGGACGACCTACGAGTACTTCAAGTTGTCAAGGGCCAAGAGCAATGGTATTGGTTATTACAAAGATTTAAGTTATTAGCCTATGACTCCTATCTTATTTTTTCCGGTCATTTCTTACTAATAGATTTATTTGATTCATGAGAACGGTAGACAGAATTAAAATTATGTACAAGTTTTGATGAAAAAATATAATTCGTTTTCATTACCGAATTTTTGTAACAAAAATACTCCAACCAAGAATATATAATACTTTGGCATTTACGAAGAAGAAAATTTATGGGATTGAGTTTAGCATCTTATTCTTATTTTCCGCTATAATGTGGTATATATTGTTGTTAAAAAAGAATTTAGAGTGCAAAATTATAGATAGTGCCGAAGAAGCTTGACTTTATGTTAAAAATTATTGTCATCCATGACTTGGTCACGTCACGGTGAATGCCATGTAATTGACATGATGCTAATTTAAATATATTACTTGTTATAGGTTCTTTGAGATTTGTTCAAGGTTGAGAAAAAATTGACTCATTTGAAACCATGAATTAAAATACCCATGACAAATTCATCATACCATGATAAATATCAAGATTTTTTTTGTCGGTTTGGTACTTTGATGATATTATCAGTGGTTCGCCAATGCTTAGTTTTGTCGCAAAAAACCGTTAATGTATCATGATTTTATCAATTTATAACCAAAATATCACGATAATTTGATAGTAAAAAGAGATAATTGGTTTTAACTTTTAACATTCTCAAAACACCCAAAACAGTATGGGATTTATTTTATTATAAAAGAGGCAACTCCGGTAGCACTAGTCTACTATACATTAGAGAACGGTATTTTTTAAATAGACAAGTCTGTCATTGTCCCCAAGACAAAGAGGGGTTAAGATTTAATGAATTTTTATGGAGATTGGTTAAATATAGCCAGATTAATGGCCTATATCTATTTTGCTCTCGGTAGGACTAAACATTTTAAGGGTATTTTAGACAAAACCTAGAATAAGGGTAATTTAGTCTTAGCACCTCTCTCCCTCAATACAAATCATCCTGACTCCCTTCCTCCCAATTCGTCTCTCTCTCCCAAAGCATCTCTCTGAAGCATCTTTTCATCTCTGAAGTACCTCCCTCTCTCAAATACTCCATCAATCCGTCGTCTCTTTCTTTCTCATAACTCCCTTAAACTTCCTACTCTCCCAAATACAACATCTGCAACCTTTTGTTTTCTATGTTCAATTCGAAGATTTGATGATGAAAACGTTAGTGGGTTTAAGGTTTCGATCATTGAAATTGTGTGAAAATCAAGATTGTTACAATCTCTCTCTCTGTTTGGTTCTTTTCGGTGATTCCAATTTTGATTTAAAGCGAAATCAGGTATTATATGATCAATGGACCACTAGTTTGATTTTGTAGTTCAATTTGTCTAGATATATGATTACATGGTGATAGGTTCTACATGGTTATCATCATAGAATCCAATTTAATGTTTACTAAAATTTGTACTTTTTCTGTACCTACTTATTCCACAGGATCTAGATTTATTCCATTTGAAGTTGAAGGAAGCTACGTGTGTCCCCTATCTACTTCGAGTTGGTGTCACACAGAATGAGTACATGAATCAGAAGAGGCAAGGGATATCAGTTAAGATTATTGCTCCTATAGATTTTGTAGCCAAGTCAAAATGCAAAAATCCTACTAGATTATCGTTCTTAACCAACCAATGCGAAGTGGTTACATTTTAAGTTACTTTTAATTGATCTGGAGTTTATAATAAGTCGTCCCAATTAGCTGAGGTTGGAAGATGAATGCTCTAATGTGCTTTTCATACCGTTTTCTTTTTCACATGCTACATTACATGTTTGCTGAATATTGGTGTTTAATGTATATGATGGAAGGTGTATGAAAAGTTGTGTGCACTTGATGCAGTTTATCCATAATGATTTTAGTTTGTAAGTGCACGTAGTGTCGTTCATCTCCAATTTATGTTGGTTGTCACTAAGATGGAAATGGTTAAAAAAGGGACTAAGTTAGATTTTTTTTCAAGATTTTATGGGGATATATTTCAAACTATCTGCTTTATGAGATCTCTTTTTAAAATATTTGACTCCCTACATAATTATGTCATCGAATGTGAACAAAAATATTTTTTATTGAGTTTTAGCGCCGAATGCGCGATGATGGGCATATTTTAAAGAGCCGAAGCGCGTCAACATATTCAGCGTGGCGAGCCACGGGTAGTACTAGTTTATTAACATGCTAGGTTGTGTTGTCACTATTGTGGTAAACTTTTGTTGCGATAAACTTTAGTTAAACATTGTATCATAGAGAACCAAATTCGCAAGGACAACCTGCATGTGCTAGTACACCTACTCCTTTCTCGGGATAAAGCTTGCAAGGAGATACAGTATGATAAGGTTAACATTTCAACCCAGTCCACTTCTCGTTTTCCTAGGGAAAGAGTAACTAAGTTTGCCTTTTGGAGGATATCATACATAGTGGGAATTATTCACTGTATCTTACAGCATTTTGCAGTGCTAAACGAGGGCAAACCTTAGGAAGCATATTACAAGCCAGATGAACTTAAGAATGACACAATCAGGTTTGGCCGTGAAGAACATCACGGAACTTTTACGAATGGCATGTGGACGTGGTTTCCAAAAGTTTTCTTTTTTTGGTTTGTAATATGCAGATGAATGCAGCGTCTTGTAAACATTGCTCACGGTTAGCTAAAACAATCGTGTTTAGAGAAAACAAAAGTGGAGGGTTGGCGCAAGTTATCATCCATAAACTAAAATATCAGAATTAAAAATAGAGATACTTGCCCCTTATTACTTGTATACGCTATGTCTATAACAAATGCATAAGAACCAATAATTATGTGTTACGAACTCTAGGAGAAAAATTTATGGGATAAAGAAGATAAATATTTAGAAATGCATACAATGAGGCAGAAATTTATGCCGTCTCACAGAACAAATTTTATCTATCTAGCCTTTGAATTCGCCAATATCTTTGGTAACAACTAGTAGGATTACAGAAAACAAAAAACAGAAAAACTTGACAGCTAAGTATTTGTATAGATAGTGAGAATGCAATTCTAAAGGGAAAAAAAGGAATAGGGGCAACAGTTGATCTTTACAATATTACACATGTATTGTTTGTCATGGAGACTTAATTACCCCTCGGTAACTAAATATTTGTGCAAGACAACAAACATCACAAGTTGACGTGACGTGTAATTTGTTTGTCATGAAGATGCAAGAAACTAAATATTTGTGTAAGTGTCTTATTAAAATCTACATCAATTTGACTCAAAAGACAGTATATCGCAAGTGTTACCTCGTTGATACCAAACTTTGGACAGAAGAAGCGGGAGAAAAAATCAAATCCAGATCCAGTGGGAGCTACCCCTGTTACAATAACTCCTCTTGCAGAGCATTTCTCAATTTCATCAAATTGTGGTTGTAAATTCACTACAGCTTCACCCGACGAGAGCTCGACCTACGAGAAAAACAGTTCAGTCCAACTACTAATGGTCCAAAGTAATCTCAGTGAGCTCAAAAGAAACAAACAATTGAAAGTTAATGATAATAAAAAAAAAGAGGTTTGAGTCGGTACAATTATGTCTCCTTCAGTAGCTGTTTTCTTCATATTCATCACTAGAACATTATTAAGAGTTGCAGGAATTGATGGAATCTCCAGGGGAGCACATTCAAGCACTGCAACTGTAGGGAAGTCCAATTCAATAGAGTATTCTTCAGTGCAACCATCTGAGAACTTTGATGAATCTAATCTCCCAACTTCAACTACCTTCTTAGCTGTCAAAAGACCAGACAGAGTAACAAACTCAATAACGGCAGTTGTTATTGTACCGGATTTAAAGAGAACATGTGCGGCTGCTATTGTTCCATGACCACAAAGTTTGACCTGCACATGCATGAAGAATGTGAGGTCTCTACTTAGCAGTCAACATCAATCATCAAGCTAATTTATTTCATCCTAAAGGATATATCACCAGGATGGTGCAAACAAAAGAACATGGACCATTTCCCTCACTGTACTACATATATTTATTCTGACTTAATTGAATCTTACAAAGTTAATGAGGCACTTTCTGTGGCAAGAAGGGAAATCTCTTTTTTTCGTGCATTTCCATAAGTGTACTTGCCTCTTAAGCAAGAAGGGAAGGATGCATTTCATCCAGTTAAGCAAGAACCAATTTGCTAACCGAACGTGTGCGTGGTTAGCCACAGAAAAAATATATTATGAACATAACCTTAAGAGGCAAGTACAGTTATGGAAATGCACGAAAAAAAAAAGATACTTTCTGCAGATCAGTAGCCACTGCAAATTATGGTATTGAACCCTCTAGATACGAAATTCTTAAGAAATAAGAATGATCGGAGCAATTTACTAAGAAAATGTGCTTCTCCCTAAATCCTACTACTAGTTTTCTTTCAGCGGGATAAGAATAATTATTGGTCAACATGAAGGCAAAGGAAAATATAATTGTAACTATAAAATCAAAGCATCGCATCGTATCTGAGTCTGAAGTCCTCCGTCTCGCCATGAAACCTTCAAACCTCAGTCCCTCAACTTCAGAAAGGAATACTAATATAAAATTAACGCATAGATGTTCAAGATGAACACTTCTATAGCCTTATCCTTCCTGTCCAACTGCCAAAGATGTTCTTCTCCTTCCATAAAGCCCACCAATTATAAGAAGTATGGTTCTTTTACCAGTTTCTAGACGCCATGTCTTCGAACTTCAATCTCTTTTTTGAAGTTTCCAGGCTGGGTTCCATAAAACCCAGCCTCGGCCTTTCGGTCCAACAATCAAGATGCTCTTGTAGTTCCATAAAACCCAACCAATTATAAAAAGTACGGTTCTATTACCAGTTGATAGAACGCCGTGTCCTTATACGGCTGTATAAGGACCTTAGAAGATATTCTTTAACATACTTGCAAGTAAGTTCAATGCTGAGTCTACTGATTACCTGTAAATTCATGGTTCTTGGATGAGCTAATTTTAGGACATTCTCTGACAGGAAAACTGACACGGGTTATGCTTATGACTTATACAAAGAAAATTATTGTGCCCACGGAAGAAGGGTTGACCATGAGACTTCAATGAGAGGTAAATGCAAATGGAGGATAATCCATAATGCGATCCGGGCCACTTAGCATGAAAAAAAAACAATGATTTTTTTCCTAGGAGTGATCTTCAACATTTTAATTGAGGGTAAAAACAACTATTTTTCTTCTCCTATTCCAACTTCCAAGCTTTGACGAGTTTGCGATGAGTTTGAGGCTATCGAGGTTATCTTAACTTTGGTTAACTATTTCCTTTAGTCACTAATTTTAGAATAATTATGGCATTGTTTTTATGACATATTCTCTTCTAATATGTTTACAAATTCAATACACCAATCCATCTAGATAAATTCAATCGCCCCAACTCTAATATATTTCTCTGTTTCATACATTTCTGCTGTAAAAAAACCTCACAGCCCCAGCACGTACATTCTAAATAAATGGTGACTAAATCACAGGAAGTAACTCGCAACTACCGGGCATTTGAAACTCCTAAAGGATTTGCTGAACCGTCAGTATACAAATGAATAAATAAACACGTCCAATATATAATTTTTCACGAACAAATCATATATTAGACAACCTCAATGTGCCTCAATTTCATTACACCTAAAAAAAGCAAACCCTAGAACTCAATTTCACAATACTATTAAATAAAATAAAAATGTTATATGATGAAGAACAAAAGTAGGGGTTTAAGTAAGTGAACCTCTGCAACAGGAGTGAACCATCTAAGACGAAACCTTGGATTGATCAGATTCACCGAGTCATCATCATGGATGTTTGAGTTAGTTATTAACCGAGTTAAGTAACATGTTTGAGAGATGTTGAACTCGGTTGCAACTAATTGCAACCACTTCTCATCTCTCTCTTCTTCTAATAAACAAACCGCAGCTGGGTTTCCTTTGAATGGTGAGTCTGTGAACGCGTCCACCTGCTCAAGAACTCAGTTAACAACTCACAACTAATAGAGAAACAAAGAGAGAGTTGTTAAAGTTACCACAGAGTATTTGACGGGGATCTTCTTCACCATTTCTCTATGTTTGAACTTGAGAACAATTTACAGAAACTGGAGTTCTTAGAACAAATGTCCACGGGCGCTCATAGTGTCTGTTTAAAAATGAAGTCTATCTGGAGGTAAAGCTAGGTCTTCGGTCACAATTGTCATTTGGCTTCGTAAGTGCATTAGAGCACCTCCAGCAAAGCTAGGTGCAGGATGAGGTGGCGAGGTGAATCCAATCCTCCACCCTCCAAAACACCAATCCACCACAGCAGCTAGATGGAGGAGCTAATGTGGCCACCCCAAACCCACCTTGAGGGTGGTCTCACCACCCTCTAGGTGGATTTTTAGTGAATTGATGTCGCGCAGTTCAGAAATGCACGTAGCCTTTAACCCAATAGAATGATAACACTTGTCAAGCTTTAAGTGGCTCTCCTGCCCCGCATTTCAAAACTATGCGTAGAGTGTACGCTCCAGATGAAGATACGTGGACGGTTGGGATTCAAACTTGGCTAACGGCTAGTTTTTGTCACGCAGTTCTAAACTGCGCAGCTACCTGCATGAAAATGTCAATATTTCCCCTCACCATACTTGGTTTTGTTTTTTGGTGATCAGAAGGCCTATAGTTTTAGGCATACTTGTTCAACAAGAACCTCAACGGCTATATTTTGGGGCAAACTTGTTCGGCAAGCATCTCTCAATGGCTAATTTGTTGGCCAAACTTGTTTGACAAGAAGCTCAACGACTAGTTTTTTTACCAAACTTGTTTGACAAGAAGCTCAACGGCTAGTTTTTTTACCAAACTTGTTTGACAAGAAGCTCAACGGCTAGTTTTTTTACCAAACTTGTTTGACAAGAAGCTCAACAGCTAGTTTTTTACCAAACTTGTTTAACAAGAAGCTCAACGGCTAGTTTTTTACCAAACTTGTTTGACAAGAAGCTGAACGACTAGTTTTTTTACCAAACTTGTTTGACAAGAAGCTCAACGGTTAGTTTTGTTCATCTATAAAACTCATTTATCTTGTACACTCTATTATTTTACTCTTCTGCACTCAACTCTATTATCTTAAAAACCATTCATCTTCTAAACTCTACTTTATTATCTTGTTATCAATTTCGCCCAATCATGTCTGATCTAATTTTGGAAGACCTAATCATGTCTGACCCATCACTCTCATCCTTGTCATCATCGTCTAGAAGCGAAGAGCTCTTCCGACATTATACTATGATGATGCATGAGTATAGCAAGGTTCTCATGGAGATGGGAGAAGCGGAAGAAAAAGAGCAAAAGGCGATACCAGATTAAGCCACGTGTCTCCCAAAGTTGCCACACAATTCTAAACTGTGCGGCAAGAGCTTGCAACTTTTGCCTTTGCTTCCCTTCTCCATACTTTGTTTTTTTTCTTTGATGCATTTCCTCAAACACCTGATGTGCCCTTTATTGTGTGTGCATCTCTTCATACTTAGTTTTATTTTTCTCCTTGTTCGTTTAGGCATTTCATCAAACACCAACAAAATATTACAATATTATCATAATTAGTTGTTTTATCAACTCCTCTCTACAGGAAATTTCATTCAAACACTTGAATGAAACCTAGTATTTGAAGCAAACACAAGTTTAAACATAATGCATAATCAAATCAACATAGTTTAAGCATAGCATATCAATTGTTCTGAAGAAAACATAATATAAACTCGATAGTCTAAACATAACATAACATAAACTCGATAGTCTAAACAAAACATAATAAAACATAGTTTAAGTGGGACGACTTCTCTTCGTCTGGTGGGCGCGTTTGGTATGGGCGAGACACTCGTCATAGGTACATTGAACTTTCGGCTCTGTTTGATAATTGATAGACATATCAGCTAGTCCCTCTCCCGTGACTCGAATAATCTCATCCTCCTGCTGCAGCTATTCCTATAACTCTTCTATGCATTGAAAGTATTACCTCGAATCTTCATATGTTACATACCGCATTCCTTGGTTTTGATGCTACAACTCATCCACATTATACCTAAGTGGACACGGGTGTGGTACCTGCATGGCCAGGATCGGTAGCAGTCTACGTTCTCAACTGCTTCCTGCCATCTCCATGAACCATCCCAGATCCCCCACTTCCTCGCCGTATGCCTCAACACCATAGTTTTGTACCTGAGAAGACGTGGCTAAACTCGAATTAGGTGGCAGAGAAACATCAGGCCTTACTAGATTATGCACGACCATCCAAATATTCCTGGTCCTCTTCACTAAACTACAACCGATCTTGGGATTTGGATGAGCCAAACGCTAAAATGTCATGTAATCCACGTCAGCAACGATGTAATTGTGTCCACCATAGAAGTTCACCTCTTTCAGTTCTTGATAAAGCAGTAGATCGTACCGAAAAAATTCTATTATCTCTTGTGAGGGGTCATAGGGAACACTATCAACCCCGGTGTTCTGACGCATACACCGGTCTCTTAAATACCAAAGCATATTGTTCCCGTATGGGACTGGAACTAATGGAACCCTTCTTTCACTAAGCTTTGTGGCAACTCTTACCTCTGGATGGATTGCTTATCTAGACCTAACCCATGGTTGCCAATTAATATTGGTTTTATTCTTCCATTCTATCATTTCTCTGATCACAGCAAATGAATTATGGATCCCATCCCCTAAACTAGCCCTTTTATCTCTCCACGCACCCATACGAGGATAAACATGGTTGAAGTTGTTTACCTTGACCAGATACATTCCAACGCAATAATACTCGAAGAACCAAAACTCTAATAGAGCATAAAAGCCTGTGATTGATCTCTTCCCCTTGACTTCATCTAGTCCCTAATAAAAAGCCGCCATGATTGGGGTACCCTAGTCGAACCTCGACGCACCTAGAATTTAGTGGTTTGTCAAAGCTGCAAGATAACCGGTCGACAGAGATGTGTTAGCATTCGAGAAGAAGATATTACCCATCATGTATACAGTAAATGCCCACGCATACACGAGATTCATGTCTTGGTTGTAAATGTTGGTTTGAGGATTCAAAGCGTCTCTCCAAGTTTTTAAATAAGCTAGAATGATATTACCGTACCTGATGTCGACCGTTATGATTCCGGGGAACAATGTTTGTGCTTCTTCAAACACCGAGTACTTATCGTCGTACAGGAGTTTGAAACCCACCCCAAAACTTATGCCTGCTAGCATGATAAAGTCTAACAGCGTAGCGCCAAGTTCCCCGCAAGGGAAGTAAAAATGTATGGGTGGAAGACCACCACCATTCTACGATAGCATGAATTAAGTGGTTATTTGAGTTTCCCGTTTTAATCCCCAAAAACTCTTTAAAACCCATATTGTCGACCAACCTCTTCAATGTGGGATACCTGGCAATCCATTAGTACCACTTTAATACCTTATCCAGTGATCCCCTACATTGTATTTTATCTCGGTTCTGCAAAAACAACACATTAACATATTAAATTTTCATTCGGACATTTCGTCGAACATTTGACAAATAACGTTAATAAGACATAAATTTTACACACAAAACTTACTGGCAATTCTTCTGATCCAATGAAAATGTGGACCCAGCTGTCCGGGAGGATATCCACTCGATGCAAATCCTTAAGGGTTGGGGCAGGATCATTATCCGGCGTGAGGTGTAATAACCACATATTCGTGACCAATTATTTACCCCTTCATTTAACTTCATCATTTGGATTACGTCTAGTTTTGGGAATAGCATGACTAGGTCCCGACATTGTTAATATATGGATTATGGGATTGAATTATTAGGAAAAAGTAAGGGTTAGGAAACTTGAGAAAGAAGTTGGGTTTGAGTGTTTAAACTATAAGCAAATATGGATACTTAGCAAAATGAGTGAAAGATTGTGGCAATTCGAAGGCAATTTTATGCAAGCTCTTGCCGTGCAGCTCTGAGCTGCGCGACATTAATTAAAAAAAATAGTTATGTGGCTTAATCTGATTGGATCTCCTTGCCCCGCAATTCAGAACTGTGCGTGGGGATTGAACGTTTAGGATATTGAGACGTGGCTTAATCTGGGACGTAGATTGTGCCCCGCAGTTCAGAACTCCGGTGGCTAATATTCACCTTGATTTTGAGCTTAACTGCTATGGGGTGGATTGATTTTTGGAGTCAATTTGGGCAAATTCACCCTCCAACTGCTGCAGATGCTCTTATGTACTTATGTTTATACCGTCTGTCTATCGTCTAAATGATAATTGACTGCCAATAACTATGACATTTCATACGAGTTAAGAAAAAGTGTCCACAATATCACAATGAAATAAAAATACCAAATAGAGAGTATCCATAAGATTTTATATTTTCAGGTGCCAACCTTGATTTGCCCAATGTAGGAGAGAGGATTCCCCTACACTCTCTTCTTGCTACACTTTCCCTACACTCTCTCTTGACCACATACTCGCACTCTCTTGCCAACTCACTCACAACTCACTCACTCTCTTCTTGTCTATGTGGCATCTCAGTCACTCACTCGCTCCACTCAATCACTCAGTCTTTCTCTCTCTCTCACTCCAAAATTTAAATTTTGCTCTCTCTCTCTCTCTCTCTCTCAATCCCCCACTCATTCACTCTCTCTCTCTCTCTCCCTCCAGTTAAGGTACAAATCTTTCTCAGTCTATCTTCTTGTTGGGAAACTATATTTTTAGGAAGTGATATTGGAATTGTGCTATAGATGTAATTTGGGTATTGATTTTGCTTGATTTAATAGGTCAGTGGATGACATCCCAACATCTACACCCAAAACCTATGGCGAACAGGTTAGTGGTGTGCAAAATTCTTCTTTGTAGATTTAACAATTGTCGTACACTACGTAATCGACATGTTATTATCTAAATTTGGCCATGTGACAATTTAGTAGTGTCGTACACCACAACAATCGACAAATTTACATTATTTAATTGCCGAAATTGACTTAGTTGAATAAGTCAACAATAATTTATGAGTAAATTGTCGTAAAACCAATCCATCGACAAATGTCGAAGACATCATAAATTGACAATATATTGTCGAAAATATTACAAATCGACAAAATATTGTCGAAAACATCATAAATCGATAAAATATTGTCGACCTATGGGATTGTCGACAATATAACTCAGTGAAACCTATTTATATTACAAATATGGGGTTTATTCAATGGGTGTATAATTTATTCAATGGGGGTTTTGGCATGGAACATGATGGCTACGATAATGAAGTAATTCCCCTAGTCTCCCACCCCTAATGAAGAGGTTGATCAAGTATTTTGGTCTCAAGTAGTATTACATATGGAAATATTGGAAGTTGCAGAACGAGAACGGCAAGCACACATAGATTTGTAGAGGAGCTAGAAACCTGCCGGGAGTCATTTTCCAAAGAATCTGATTGGAGGGAATATGTTTGGGATAGGGGACATGTAGATTGTACTTAGTAAACTGGGGGTTAACATGTTAGTGTAATGTATGTTTTGAACCATCTAATGACATACATGATATACAACTGTGACCCATAAATTCTTATGTAATCAAAGTTTTTGTTATGAAAAATGGTATTTTTTTTATTTTGCATTTGTGGTTACTTGTCTATTACTTTTGATTTCATATGTTCATCTAACTGTATGGATGTATTTGATTAATGAGATTGTATCCAATAATTTTTCATATATGACAGGATAATAATATGGAAGATTTTGTTAAACCAGAGTGGTCAAAGGTAATTAGAGATGAATCACCACCAAGGGCTGCCAAAGAACGTACGTCGGGTGTGTATTCTGGAATACCTGATTGTACCATTAATTCTTTGTTAGTGGAGACGCCATATGAAGGGTAAACTTTTGATATAATGGATGATGCAAGTTCCTTTTATGAACAATATGGAAGGAAGCAAGGGTTCTCCACAAAGAAGCGCAACTCTAAAAAATAACCAAAATCTAAGGAGATAGAATGAGTAACATTTACTTGTTTGAGCAACGACTTGTCGAAGAAAAATAAAACTTCTGATACAAGTGAACAAGATGAGAAGAAGCGTTCTTCTTACTAATGCGGGTGTAAGGCTACTTTGAACATTAATTGGAGAGAAAAACTTGGTAAATTTGTTGTTACTAGTTTCTCATATGTGCATAACCACAAGCTTGTTTCACCTCGCAACCACCATCATATGAAGATTAATCGTTTCTTTCCTGAAGCTGCAAAAAACTTAACTGAGACTTTTGAGCTGCACAACATCTCAGTAAGCAAGGTGTCTGCTCTATTTCCAAACAACAGCTTCAACAAACATGATTGTTATAACCACAAAGCCAAGGTTAACAAGGAATGACTATCGAGTGGTAATGCGCATGCTACATTGGATTGGTTCAAGAAAAAGTAACTCAAAGATCCTATATTCTACTTTGACATTTAGCTCGATGATGATGACAGAGCACTTAATTTTTTTTAGATAGATGGGCGATCCTGAATGGTATATGGGGCTTTTGGGGATGTGGTGACTTTTGATATCACATATAGAACAAACGTTTATAAGATGCAATTTGCTCTATTCATGGAAATAAACAACCACTACAAAACAATCTAACTCGGATGTGCTTTGTTAAGGAATGAGCAAGATACCACCTTTAATTGGTTATTCCATACATGGCTAAAGGCGATGAGCAATAAACACCTGACGGCTATTATCACTTACCAAGATACTACAATGGGTGTCGTCATCCCCAAGGTTAGTTTCAGTGTTATTATTTCATAAATTGTCATGTAAATGTGGTTTGTGTCTAAGTTGTTGTTATAATTATCGAGAAGTCCCTGTGTCGGCAATTATAGTTGACATAATTGTTGAAATCCATAAAGTTGACAATTTATTTTGTTAAAAATCACCAACTCGGCAATTTAAATGTTGAAAGTGACAAAGTCAACAATTGATACTGTCGAAAGTCATGAAGTCAAAAATTTATACTGTCGAAAGTCCTGAAATCTACAATTAATACTGTCGAAAGTCCTGAAGTCGACAATTATAGCTGACATAATGTTGATTAATTGTGAAATCGACAATAATGTCGATTAATTGTCTACTGATTCTGTACTCAAGAATCTATGTTTTATAATATCTATATTTTCTCGCAGGTGTTCCCAAACACTAAATATCGGTTCTGCCTATGGCACATCATACACAAGTTCCCTGAAAACATTGGTCATGTTTATCGAGATCCATCTAAATTCAAAACTAATATAGATTCAATTATCCACAACACATATGATCCTGTAGAGTTCGATAGAAGGTGGAATGAGCTTATGAAGAAACATAATCTTGATGACAACAATTGGATGCAAGGGATATTTAATATAAGAGAAAGATGGATACCTTTGTAGAATAGAGGTACTTTCTATACTGGCATGAGTACTACTGGCTAAAGCGAGTCAACAAATAATTTCTTCAATGGTTGGCTGCTTCCATCAACTGGTCTGTACAATTTCATGACAAAATATGCAACAACTCTATTAAAGACATTTGAAATAGAGAAGGAAGAGGACTTCCAATCCCAACATAGATATCAATAAGTCGAACCTCATAAGGCTCTACTAAAACATGCATCAAAGATTTATACAAGGCAGATTTTCCATAAAGTTGATGACCAATTCAATCAAACTGTTCGGTTTATAGCAATAGAAAAGAGCATAGACGGTAATGTTCAAGAATTACTTGTGAAGTCACATAGCGGACCGCCTAAAAGTTTTGAGCTGAAGATAGACTTGGCCAGCCTGACAGACCATTGTGAATGTAAGTTGTTTGAATATGTAGGTCTGCCATGTCGTCATCTCTTCAAGGTTTTCTCCAAATATGATGTTTTTCAAATTCCAGATGCATTCATTCAACCAAGGTGGAAGATTGGTGCAAACAAATATTCCCGATCGTACGAAGAGAGTTTCTTAGATGGAAAGAACTTGAGGAAACCGTTGCACCATAGCCACCTTTCACTTCGTACAGCAAACATTTTTAAAAGAACATCAAAGAATAAAACAAACTTTGAATTTGCAATTTCAATGCTAGACGAGCTTGAGTTACACCTAGATGTATACGATGCATTTCCTACTCAACTCTCAGGGTCTGAGCCTTCAATGTCAACTCCATTAACTAAGACAGTGATGTCTTCAGCTCCTATTTTGGATTCTCTTGTGGCACAAACCAAAGGTCGTGCAAAAGATAATCACAAGAAAGGTGGCTGATGGAAAGGCAGAATGGAGATAGCTGTGGAAAAGAGGAAGAGGACATGTAAAGTGTGTGTAGTCTTTGGCAGCCATGACAAATGAACTTGCCCACAATTGAAATTATTGTTTTAAAAAGTAGAAGCTGGTGAGTACCCAATTACGACAAATAAGTACTTCCCAACAACTTCTACGATAACATATGCTGAATGTTACTAATTTATTTGCCTTGTTACATACGTAGGGGATGCCACAAATGATGGAAGAGAGGTACAATCAGACGACGATGGTATAAAGAGTTGTTGAACTGCTTCGTATGCTTGCAGATTAGTCTATATTATTGGGACTTTTATTGTTGCACTTAAGTTTTCATTTTTAGCGACATTACATACATTAAGTAAGATGGAGGGAGCATGAGTTGAACACTGCACTGATATTGATACAATTTTAAATGCCCCATGTACAAATACTGATTGTGTTGCTTGAGGAGGTTATTGTTTCTTGTTTCTTTGGTAAGATGGCTAAAACTATGGCTCAAGCTTGTGAGGATGCATTTCTATGCCGTGTGCGAGAGAAGTATTAGGAGTTGAGGGAGCGATACTTTAGTTTGAAGACTATCGAGGGTCTGACACTATCGTCGTTTAAGGTACATTATCCAGATTTGAGAGAGGCAGAGGCAAAAGTACAGAGGGAAGACTATCTGTACCATTGTCACCTGTAGTCTGTGATTATGAATCCACGGGAGCGTGTGGCTAGTCTCATGAACTGGGCCAAGGCAATGGTGAAGGGAAAAGATGTTCTTGCCGTAAGGTACCACGTGTAACGGTTGCCCTGATGGCCGTTTCAGTTGCCAACAAATGGCCCATACACAAATATTCCACGAACATACCATTAAAGTTAAAGGCTCGTAGCAAAGTATCATACCTTCTCTCCCCCAAATCATTGTAAGCTACATCCAACGTCTGACTTAACACACTCTTCCAATAAGAAGGTTTCTTGGTCATCAAGGTACATAAGGACTGCTTCACATTCAAGAACTTCAATTGGCTTTGATACGCATATGTCGCAACAAACCTAAACACTGTGTTCCCATCCCTTTCAACATCGTGTATATCCAATTGGAACCAATTAAATGGTTGAAACAAAGTCTGTTTTAGCTTGGTCTTATGATCAATCTTCTTCAACCTTGAATCAATATCATCTCGTTATACTCCCCCCTGGTAAGATCAAGTCATCTTGATATTCCCCTTTTGGTCCCTCTTGAGCAATAATTAAAAGTTTAGTGAACAGCAGACCTAGTTCTTCCCATGTCGGGTCATCACGATCTTGAAATTAAAATTCCCGTCCTTCAATGGCACCTTTTAGTGTCAGGCATCACACTCCCTGTATAGCAAACACAGCCACGATAGTGTAGTTAAAAATTAAAATAAAGTAATTTAAAACCAAACTACAAGCATAGGATGACAAAGGTACACACACCCACTCATCATTGTCAGTTTGAAAATTGAATCTCATCTCTTCGGATATCGTCAGTTTGGTTTCCTGTATAGTATAGGGCACATTTTGAGAGACATCATTAATATATGGTAAAAATAAAATTAGAAGTCACATGACAACTTACAAGTCTGTTGGTTTCGTAAATATATTTGGCGTACCACCTGTTATGAGTAGCCTTCACCTATCAAACATGGGTTTATACATATACATAAACACACAAAATCAAAGTACAAAAGACCTACTCAGAGACGGGAGTGGATAATAAATTGTCAAGTACAATATAAGTTGACAATAAATTGTTGACGACCCACTAGAGCCGACAATAAATTTGTCGACGAACATTTGATGCGACAATAAAATTGTCTGTATTCATATCTTTTGAAAATTTTGTAATTTGGTCAATTAAATCGAGACAATATTGTCGATTATCACAATTATCGACAATAAATTGTCGAAATCGAAAAAAGTTGACAATCTTTAGAGGGCATGATAGACAATATTGTCGATTTCAACAATTGTCGACAATAATATGTCGAAATCAAACAATTCGAGAATATTTAAAATACATGACAGACAATATTAGTAATAGGTAGTCATTTATAAAAAAAAATTGACAATATTTAAAAGGGATGGTAGATAATAAAAAAAATTCACTGACATTAAAAGTCTCCTCTAACAAAAAATATACTGCTGATTCAATGTACATTACTATAGAAGGTCTGGTCCAATGACACATGTATAAATCAACTTACATTCCTAACTATCTCACTCAACTTCCTCTGCGCTTATTTATATTTTGCGCTTAACTCGTCGTACTTCTGCTTCCAGTCTTTATTTTGGCCCTTCAACCTGTAAAAGAGTAAAAACCAATATTAGAAGAAGGAACAAATATACTACTTTAAGGGCCAAACACTATAACAACAATACTTACATCATCACGGTACAAAACACCACCACCCAACACCAACATCAACGCCACCCTCATCGCCCAATATCCTCCCATCATTATTTTCATCAAGATTAACAACAATTGAGCAAAGTATGGTGAATAAAACCATTCAAAGTATTCTTCACCACAGACGGGGATTCCATCGTGTACTTTTCCCTCCTCGTCTCGATTAAAGATTCCCTCAATTTCCCTCCAGAGAATAGATCATCCCAATTATTCTTCGGTTTGTATGCGCACGATTCAGTAGCAAAACAAAAACTACTCTTCTTGAGACAAATGGGATCCCTAAGCACAAGTTGCCTACGGTTGAACTGTCGTTGTATTCTGTCAGGATAGTACGGCTCGATGTGTTTAGGACTATAAAAGAAATCGGTAAAACTAACGACTTTTTTGAATATATGTTTGCCTTTTCTCTTCTCTAAGTACGGGTCCCAAACAACCTAGAACACGAAAGAAATATATATTTGTAATGCAAATAAATTGAAATAGATTTTCACCGAGTAAGCAAAAATTGTCAATTCTCCATATAATCGACAATTACTTACCATGTTTATTGTCAATTCTCCATATAATCGACAATAAATTACTATAAATTGTCGATTCTTTTAATAATCAACAATTAATGTATTTAAAATTGTCGACAATAAATGACTATGAAATTGTCTAAATTCTATATGTTAGACAATAAATGACTACGCAATTGTCGACATTCCACACAATCGATAAATTAATACTATAAAAGTAACAGGAAATTAATCCAACAAAGTTAAAGAGAACTTACATCCTCAAGCTTGTAATTATCGAGAGCTTCTCTAAAGATCTTTAAAGCTACTTCACCGGTTCTTTCGGTTGCCGTCCTAGAACAAGACCACCTCGTACAATACTCAGGAGCACGGGAATGATTAAGTTTTGGAATTCCAGGCAGCTTCGGGAAGTGTTCGAATATCCAGGACAGTCAAAATTAAAAAAACTTTAATGACAAGGTAAAGAAAGCCCCAGACCATCAACAAAGCCAAAAAATGGATGCATAAACTCACCTTTAACAATGTAGTACAACATACAAGAGCTTTAGTATTCACTCTCGAAGAAGAGCCTAAGCTGTAATACAGGTGTGTCAAGGTCGTAGCTCCCCATGACTAACTAATCTCTAAATTCTTGTTCTCAAAGAAATTAAGATACTTTGCCGACACATCACTCCCATTCTTGGTAGGGAAAAGAAAAGATCCTAAAACATACAACATGTATGCTTTGGCAATTGCCCGAGAAGACAATCTCATAGGTTCAAAGAAAAAAGATGCCTTTGCTACGTCGGGGTCGTGCAGACTTCTTCCAAGCTTGTAGGCGAAGAAATCTACCATCTTCACCAGTGAAAGAAATATCCCTGCCTCCCCAGCCTTCAGATCAAGGTAAACTTGATCGTTTTGGAACAAACAATCTCAAAAGACTTGCTTGACATTAGTTGCTCCCCACATCCCCTGAACAGCTGTCATATCACTGTTAACTCTCAAACCAACTAATTTTCACACATCCTCCAAGGTTATAGTAATCTCTCCCCATTTAAAATGAAAACTGATGGTCTCTGAATGCCAACGCTAAACGAAAGTTGTAATCAATGTTGCGTTGTAGTGTGTATATGAAATTGCTTCAATTCTGCCAAGCCCTTGCAGATTCACCAGACTTTAGACCTTCTCAACCTCTCTACCAATGTCCCAAGTAAGACTGTGGTGAAATATGATAAACCGTATCAAATCGGGTATTGTAATATAGGTTAGGGTTGTCGTTCTTCAGGGATGCAAAGATCAAATCAGGATTCATATTATCAAATCTAGTAATTAGAAATTATAAAGAACTTATTGATGAAAAAGCACTTACAATTGATTTCATAGATTTTCTAAGATATTTAAAAAGAATCATACAAATCTCTCTGGAATAATATAAAATAAAGCTACGGTGGTTCCTAGAGAGAAAAAGATAACTTTCCCCTCTTCTCCTCTATCTATTTATCCCCTAACAAAAGTCTTACTCTCTCTCAACAACTCCTTGTTTTGTGGAGATATTTTCGCAAGGCTTGACTACTAAGTCTTCCAACAACTCTTGGCACTAGGTCATCTTCAGGAGCTCTTGACAACTAGTCATATCCAGCAGCTCTTTAACTTGTAAGAATTGGGCTTTAAGAAGGGTTTGGTCACAAATATCTTTTTACCTGCAATAGAAAAAACATACTTTAATTAGACCCAGTAAAATAGTAAATAAAGTTCTAGATTATGTAAATTTAAGGACAAAAATGGGCATTTTGCATGCCTATCAAATACCCCCAAACTAACATATTGCTAGTCCCTTAGCAAAATAAAAGAAAATAAACTTTTTTGTGGTTTCTTATGATTGCATTTAGCGTATGCAACAAGCCTTTCAACCTATAGGTTACCCCTATAGGACGAGTTATGTTTAGTGAGGGTTTTCAGTGAATATACCTACAAAATTCTATCATAGACGTTCTGGTATTATAAACAACTATTAATTTTATTTGCTCCTGTTATCTCTAAAATGGATTAAATTCATCTCAAAGATATAACACTTAAACAAGGGTTAACTATTAGATACATTTATAATTTATCAAGTCAATTTTACTATTATAAGATTATATCAAGTTTCAGAATTTCATCCTTTTGTGTAGTGAATTTAGTTTCTGGAATCAAGGTGTTTGATAATCCTTCAAAATAACCTTGGCTTTATCTTGAGTATGGTGGAAGAAATCTAGAAGTTTGCTCGACAAATGCCCTAGTTTGTTCGCTCCCTTTTATTAATATTTCAGGGAAAATATATATCCACACAAACTTTTCAAGGTAAGATGTTGCATTTGAGTTTTCATTTGCTCATTTTATACTTACAACTTTCCCTCCTTCACATAGTTCTCAACTATACTCGTAGAGACTCTTTTTTCTTTTTTGGTCTCTTACTTTTACATTGATTCATGGCTTGCCTCGAGATTGGTAAAAAAAATTATCTTTCAGCTCTAAATCTTGCGAGGGGCCTTGAATTGTGAATGTATTTTTTTTAAATCCAAGTATGTCAGCTTCGTGATGGAGCCAATAACTTTTAAAAATACATTCGAACCCTTAGTATGAATTTATGAGAAACGAAATTTTCCTAGGTAATTGTCTCTCTCGTTACAAATTCTTCCTAATACAAACTGTTGATTAATCAAAAGGTGATAGCTAGTTTTAACAAAACATTGATAACATAACTATGTGAAGTACAATTATAAGGGTGATTTTCTTCTGAAACACATCTAATAGGATGGCAGTACCAAAAACTTAAAAATTCTTAATGCACTAACAATTTACGGTTTAAAATAAACCATAACCTTATAATTTTATCCCAAGTGCAACTCTATGATTCTAAGAATGTCCAAAAATCAGAGTATACAAAAGATGTGTCTACAATACCAGAATGCCCTAGAATAATAACTTTTCTTGGAAAAAGTTATGAAAATATTATTTTCCACCACCCTCAAACTGAATCAGCATGTGTCCCCACAGTTGCCAAAAATGAAAAATATAAAAAAATCTAAAAATATTACCTGAACATGATAAGGGTTGTCTTCCGCAAGTGCTAAGTTTAACGCCTTCAGCCAGGCGATGGTAGGTACCCCCAAAATAGATAAGACTATGGGTAGAAATAAAGATACATATATTGCATATGATGGATCACAAAGATTCATATCCCCGCTCGAACACGTAAAGTACTCGTAAAATGGCTTAAGTCTCTGTCTATTTACCTTATTAATGTTACTAGTACGAGGGTCAAGAATTTCAATAGCTCCATGTGGGAAAATAGTTTTGACAATGAATGACCCGGTCCAACGGGATTGAAGTTTTTTAGGAAACAATTGAAGATGTGAAGAATGCAATAAAACTTTTTGATCCACTTCAAAGGTCTTTCGCAAGATATTTTTTCATGGAAAGCCTTGGTTCTTTCTTTGTATATCTTTGCGGATTCATATGCATCTTTTCGGAGCTCATCCAACTCATTGAGTTGCAGCTTACGGTGGGACCCAGTCGTTGAAGTATCAAAGTTAAGCATTTTTATTGCCCAAAAAGCTCTATGCTCAAGTTCGACAGGAAGATGGCATGCCTTACCGTAAATGAGTCGGTAAGGTGACATTCCAATCAGGGTTTTATATGCAGTACAATAAGCCCAAAGTGCATCAATTAATCTTACAGACCAATCTTTACGATTTAGGTTAACCGTCTTTTGGAGAATATTTTTGATCTCCCGATTAAAAACTTCTACTTGCCCACTCGTTTGCGGATGATAAGGTGCTGCCACCTTATGGGCTACACCATACTTTTTAAGAAGGGCAACAAAAATTTTGTTGTTAAAATGTGACCCCCCATCACTAATGATTGCTCTAGGTATTCCAAATCGAGAAAAAATATTTCTTTTAAAAAATTAAAAGCAACTACACTGTTATTCGTTCTCGAAGGTATGGCTTCAATCCATTTTGATACATAGTCCACTCCAACTAGGATGCACTCATATCCAAAAGACTTGGGAAAAGGGCCCATAAAATCAATGACCTAAACATCCAAAGGTACAATAACTAAAATAGGGTATAAGGGAATCATATTTTGTCAAGAAAGGGCTCCCATTTTCTGGCATCCCTCGCATGCTTTGCAAAATGCATGCACATCGTGAAATAAGATAGGCCAATGAAATCGCACTACAAAAATTTTGTCGCGGTCATCTTAGAGCTAAAGTGACCTCCACATGCTTGGGTGTGGCAAAATGATAAAATGTTGGTATACTCAGACTGAGGAACACATCTCCTAAGGATTTGGTCAGTACAATACTTAAACAAATATGGATCATCATAAAAGAAGTACTTTACTTGATTAAAGAAATGATCTTTGTCAGGTTTAGTCCAATGATCGGGAATGGTATATGTGGCTAAGTAATTAGCAATATTTGTAAACCAAGGTAACTCAGGAACTAAATTTACAGTCATAAGCTGTTCATCTGGGAAGGATTCCCTAATCGGTAAGGACTCATCAACAGACTCAATCACAATGCAGGAAAGATGGTCAGTTACAATATTGTCTGACCCCTTTTTGTCTCAAATCTCGAGGTCAGACTCCTGCAAAAGTAATACCCACCAGATTAGCCGTGCCTTGCATTCTTCTTTGACAAAAGATGTCGAAGCGCGACATGATCCGTAAGATCTAAATTTTTTTAGCGCATAAACAATGGCCAGGAGTTCTTTCTCGTTGGTCCTGTAATTCAATTGGGCATCATTTCACGTTTTATTAGCATAGTGGATAATATAGGGACATTTGTCAATCCGTTGTCCCAAAACAACGCCTACAGAATAATCAGAGGCATCACACATTAACTTGAATGGTTCACTCCAGACAGGTGGTCTAATAATGGGTGATGTTGTAAGCTGGGTCTTAAGCTTATCAAAAGCTACAAGATAAGGTACATCAAACTCATAGGCCACATCTTTGGCCAAAAGGTTACTTAAAGGACAATCAATCTTACTAAAATCTTAGATAAAACGACGGTAGAAACCTGCATGTCCTAGAAAGGAACGGACGTCCTTGACATTTCGTGGTGGGGGGAGGTTAGAAATGATATCTATTTTGGCCTGGTCAACTTCTATTCCTTTTTAAGATATGATATGCTCCAAAACTATACCTCTTTTCACCATAAAGTGACATTTCTCCTAATTTAAAATAAGGTTCTTTTCTTGGCATCTGAGTATTACTAGGGTAAGACGATGAAGGCACTGGTCAAATAAATTGCCAAACAATGAGAAGTCATTCATGAAAACTTCAAGGAATTTCTTTACCATGTCATTAAAAATGTTTAACATGCAACGCTGAAATGTCGTAGGAACATTGCATAAACCAAAAGGCATGCGACGGTAGGTGAATATGACAAAAGGATATGTAAAAGTCATTTTCTCCTAGTCCTCCGGTATGATGGGTATTTGGTTGTACCCAGAGTAGCAATCTAAGAAACAATAAAATTTATGCCCAGCGAGTCTCACGAGCATCTAGTCAGTGAAAAGTAGGGGGAAGTGATCTTTCCTAGTGACTGAATTAAGCTTCTTGTAGTCTATGCAGACTCTCCATCCAGTGGTCATTCTAGTGGGTACAAGATCGTTATTCTCGTTCTTTACAATGGTGATTCCCAACCTTTTCGGGACAACATGGATCGGGCTAACCCACAGACTATCAGAAATAGGATAGATGATACAAGCATCAAGGAGTTTTAAAATCTCTTTCTGAACTACTTCGACCATTGACGGATTCAATCTCCGTTGTCCTTCCCTGGACTTTTTGGCATTATCTTCCAATTTGATTTTATACATGCAAACCGAGGGACTAATTCCTTTAATGTCCTCTATACTCCAGCCAATAGCTTTCGTATTTCCCTTAAGAACACGAATCAACTTCTCTTCTTGAAGGGGTTCTAGGTCAGCTGCAATAATGACGGGCATAGTTTCGTCTGGACCTAGAAAGATATACTTGAGCTTCCGGAATGGGTTTCTTAACATCTAAGATTTCATGCTCACCTTCCGGCTCAAAAATTTCTAAAGCCGAATTTAATAAGGTTTTAACCTCATGGATGTACGAATTGTCCTCACAATCTTCATCAAAGTGGGCTAAAAATTCCCCTAAAGGATCCGAGGTACTTGACCTCTTAAAAGTGTTACTCACAAGACTCTGGATCATATTGCACTCGAGTGGTTCAGAATTATAAGGGGAATGCAACGCATTAAAGATATTTAATTCAACTCTCATGTTCCCAAAGGTCAACTTCATAATTCCATTGCGGTAATTGATTACCATATTAGCTATTGCCAAAAAGGGGAGACCAAGAATCACAGGGATCTTGTCCTCAGGGTTTGCCATTGGCTCAGTATCTAACACAACAAAGTCTACTGGATAAACAAACTGATCAATCTAGATCAACACATCTTCAACTACACCCCTAAGAATCCTAATAGACCGGTCAACTAGCTGTAGGGTCCTATTTGTGGGCTTAAGTAATTCGATATCCAATTGCTAAAAGACAGAGTAAGGAATGAGGTTCACGGCGGCACCTAAATCAAGTAAAGTTCTTCCTATCTTACGGGTCCCAATCGAACATGAAATAGTAGGGCATCCCGGATCCTTGTATTTGGGAAGGGATTTACGCAAAAGGACAGAACTAGCATATGCATCTAAAAGAATAGACGTATCACTCTCGTGAACATGAAAAACCTTTTTCAGGACATGAATGCTCCGTTTCAAGGTGCAAAGATCTTTGAAGAATTTTACGTAATTAGGAATATGCCTTATGACCGTAAGAATAGGAATGTTAATTACACAATGCTTAAAAATCCCTAAAATCTCCTAATATGCATTGCCCTTCTTAGCTAGAGTTACCCGCTGAGGAAAAGGAGTCAGCGGCTGAAAATGTGTTATCGTGGTTTCTTCCTCAGTCACAGGTTCTTCTATAAGTTTACTTTGAATTTCCTTCCCGGGTTCTTTAGGCATTTTTACCAGATTATCTACTTTCGTACCACTCCTAAGAGAAATAATGGCGTTGACTCCATCACGATTGGAAGATCTAGGATGTTCAATATTCCCTTTAGGATTAACTTGAGTTTGACTGGGGAATGTTCATTTATCTCTCGTGCTTATCTTTATTGCCATTTGACCTATTTTTCTCTCAAGTTTGGCAATAGACGAATGGGTTACTTGCATAAATGCCTTAAGAGTATCTTCTAAGAATGTGGTTGGAGTAGGCAGATTCCTATTGTGCGGAGGAACATAAGGAACATTAAGGGGAGCTTGGTATGATAGATTTTGTTGCCACGAGGAACTAGACTGGTGATGGCTTACTTGGTTGTGCGATTGATAAGGGCGCTATCAGAAGAACCTCCTTGGTAATTTCTACTTCCCCGAGAATTGGAGTTGTTAGAATTATTATTCCATCCACCATTGAAAGGTTGGCTATTGGGACGTTGATACATGGCATCGGCTTAGTCTTTCCTACCATCTTTTAAACTAAGCACGTCAGGGCAATCTCTGACCAGATGGTCCAAACTCTCACAAACCACACAAGGTGGCATCACCACATGGTTAACAGAAGAAATGGTAGGGTATTTCTCCCTTTTTCCGATCTCTAAGTTCTCGATTTTATTAAGAATGGCAGACTCTAAATTAGAGTCCACTTAGTGCATATTTGCACTGTGACAAGGTCTTTCCTCTTTCATCGTTTGCAATTGGTTGGTCTTATCCTCTACATCATTTAAAAAATTTCAAGCTTCGGTGTCAATTTTCTCATCAAATGTACCCGCGCACATAGACTGAACACGAGTTCTAGTGTCATAATCTAAACCTTCATAGAGAATTTGAACTATATCAATCAATTGAATCCCGCGATGTGAACATTCTTGCTCTAAATCCCTAAACCGTTGTAGGTAGTCATATAATGACTCTCCTCAGTTTTGCATGATGTTATAGATACTCTGTTGTATCTTAGTAGTTCTATGGTTAGGAAAATACTTTTAAAAAAACTCCTTAACGAGTTGTTCAAATGTGTTTACAGAGTTCTCTTCAAGAGTGTACAACTAATCGCGTGCATTTCCCATAAGAGAAAAAGGGAACATACGTAATTTTAGAGAATCTTTTGTAATACGTTTGAAGTTTAAAATAAGCATATGATCCCTAAAGTCTCTAAGATTGTTATATGGGTTTTTAGTGAGACTACCATGAAATTTGGGAAGCATGGACAAGAATTCCAGTTTTAACTCAAAGTTTTCTATATTTCTAGGAATCATAATACATGAAGGCTTACTCGCAACTGTAGGATGCATTCGATTGCGGAGAGTGATTCTCTCCGCAGTAGCAGGTTCGGGACCATTCCTAGCAATAGCAGGTTCAGGACCATTAATCCCATCAGTCCCGTTCATATTGATTCTAGCAGCGTTCTTAGTCTGAGTTTGGGTGTTGCCCCAATTAAATATATAACTCAATCAATAGATGCGAACACACTAAAAGACCAAAGAATGATGCAAGCACTCAAGAATGTTTTGCTGGTCTCTTTTTTAAGTTAAGTTGTGAACCCGATCTTAGGGTTTAATTCTCCTACTCCTGACAGTAGATCGGTTTGCACTTGAGTTGTTTTTACTCGCTTTGGCGATAGCTTGCATGTAGTCTAGTCACCTAGATGCACCTGTGCTGGAAGGCAGGGCGAACCGCTTAGATTCACCTATCCACACTAGCTATGCAAGGAAAATTACGTCCTCCAGCAAACGTAGCCACTTATCAGGTTTTCCTATTGAGCATGTTGCTCCAGGTCTGAGCAAAGTCTTTTGATTAACTATGTTTTTTATGGCTTCTTATCTGAAAATCTTTTAAAGCGGTTGGGATTGTCGATACCGAAAAAGATTCAAAACCGGGTGATGAACTCCCGGAGTCCTAATGTATGGGCACGCACGGGTGATGAAATCCTGTTTTGGCTCACCCTTATCTAGGTGTTGTTGCAAAAATTAAATATTTAATCAATTAAACAATAGTTGAACAACAATGTACCGCGACATGGAGGGTGCGGTGAAAAGATGATTACCTATAGGGCGGCCTTTTTAGGGCCACGTCTGGTTACCCTGGTGAAACCGTTGGGAAGGCCGACTCAGGATCGTTTGCGAAGTACGCGTTGAAACAATTTTTGGCCTGAGTGGGGGATCCAAAACTGTACCTGCAGCAGAGTACAATTTCCTCACCTTACAAAGCGTCACTCATTAAACTTTACACAAACATTTTCTCAATTCTTACAATACTAAAAATACATAAAAATTTAAACAACTAGAAGTCTTATTGGATTTGTCGCTTTTTTATGTTGGCTTTGTCGCTTTGCTTTAATCAACCATGTCCATCTCCTTCAACAACTTGAAAAACAGTACTTATGTATGTCTGTTCGTGGACCAAGTATGTAGCAAAAATGCAACCCAACTGTCTAGATCGAGCAAAAGATACCGTCGTTCCCAGAAGAGAAATACCTATGTAGAGCTTTTGAACAACAGTTGTTGAATCAAACATGTTCTTAATAAAAACAAGCTATATAATACTTGGTGGATACGAACAGAGTTATACAAAAGAAAATTGTATGGCGACAAAGATAGCGATAACAACTCCCGATCAAATACCAAAACAACATAACATTCAAACTTTAACTTACAGTTTCAATAAAATAAATCAAAAACAGAAAACCTAGAACAAAGTAAACTGCTGTAGCAGCAGAGTAAACAAATAAATCTACTGTAGCAACAGAGTAAAAAAAGAGAGATTGGGATACGATTTACCCGTCACAAACACAATCATAATCACAGTTACCAAGCTTCAAAGATTTAGTAGTAATTTGGGAGGCAAATCAATAGCTGGACCCAAATTAATTAACAACTGAACCCAGTCAATCACTAATCACAAAGTCCCCCAAGCTAGCAGAAACCATATAATCACTCACTGCAAACTACAAAACCCCAATCTTCACCAAGACAGGGAGATAGAGACATCGCCAAAACCCAATTGCCAATTGATGAATCACAACGCAATCCAATTGATGAATTTAAAACTTGAATTCATTTTGATATCAAACTCAATTAAAATCAATTATTTTGAGGACTTCAATTACAGAACTTCCATCACAAAACTTCAATCACAAAACCTTAATTTTAAGCAAACAACTGTAAATCGAAGCCCAATTGCAAAGGGAAGAAAAATCAAGAACTCATGGCTTCTCCCTCGATCATCTAATTACACTTTGGGTTCTCAACAAATGAAAATTAGATCTTATGGTAGTACACAGAGAGATAGAGAAAGTGCAACAAATCCAAAATCACAATCTAGAATCTAAATAGCAGAGTACATGGGACAGAGAGAGTCGGAGAAATTGTAGAGAAGAGTGATGGAGAATTTTTATGGGAGAAGAGATTTAGGGTGGGTTTTGCTGCGTTTTTAGAGAAAGAGTGAGAGTCGGTATTTTGAGGAGATAGAGACAGTCGATTTTGTGGGAGATGGAGTCCGTGTTTTGAGAGAGTCTGTGATTCAGAATTTTGTGGGAGTTTTTGTTTAAGAGTTTAGAGAGTGAGAAAGGGGGTGTGAGAGTCATGGGAGATTGAGAGACAGTGTTTTGAGAAGTTAAGAGACAGAGAGGGAGAAAAAGGGAGTAAGATGTGATGACCACCGTCTGATGATTTGAACTGTTGCTGAAAGTTGGAACTATTGTTGCTTTGCTCTCACTTTTAACCTATACAACACATAAAACAAAATACCTCTCAAACGGAAACAGAAATCGAAATAAACAAAAATTCAATAAAAGAATCGTGATTTTAAACCGATAGCATCCCTGACAACGGTGCCATTTGATAAACCGCATCAAATCGAGCATTGTAATATAGGTTAGGGTTGTCGTTCTTCATCAAATCATGATTCCTATTATCAAATCTAGTAATTAGAAATTATAAAGAACGTATTGATAAAAAAAACACTTACAATTGATTTCATAGATTTCCCAAGATATTCCAAAAGAATCATACAAATCTCTCTGGAAGAATACAAAATAAAGCTACGGTGGTTCCCAGAGATTAAAAGATAGCTCTCCCCTATTTTCCTTTATCTCTTTATCCCCTAACAAAAGTTCTACTCTATCTCAACAACTCCTGGTTTTGTGGAGATATTTTAGCAAAGCTTGACTACTAAGTCTTCCAACAGCTCTTGGCACTAGGTCATCTTTAGCAGCTTTTGACAACTGGTCATCTCTAGCAGCTCTTTAGCTTGTAAGAGTTGGGCTTTAAGAAGGGTTTGGACACAAATGTCTCTTTACCTGCAATAGTAAAAACATACTTTAATTAGGCCCAGTAAAACAATAAATAAGGTTCTAGATCAGGTAAATTTAAGGACAAAAATAAGCATTTTTCATGCCTATCAAAACACCCATAGACAGCCGGGGTCCTATAAATACAATATAATCACATTTGTCATTGTCTAAATAAAAGAAGGAAACATTGCTGAAATTGGGATTAAAACTAAAATAATTGGCTATTTTCAGTACCTGTCCAAGAGCTAGAGTTTTTGTTATGTGTAACTTGAAGCTCGTCAACAAAGAGGTGTCCCTAGGGCCATATTCGTCCGCTTCTGACTCATTTGAGTCATTGTTGTTGTCTTCCCGGATACCTTCTTCGTCGGTGGTTCTCGTACTCTGCTCTTCAACTGTAGGGTTTAGGGAAACTTCAAATTGCAGACTATCACTCACAGGAGATGCTTCATTGTAATAGAAATAATCTGTATTAGAAACAAAAGTTTGGGAATCACTGCCACTTGTAGAAGAGGGCTTTCAAAATCCTAAACTTCTTCAGGTGTTACTGACACCTGATGGACACTCCCACTTGCTTCTGCCCTACTAGAATTAGTTTTGCTCCTTTTGGCAGGCACACGAGGAGGTTTGTTAAAATTTGGATGCAAGAGATCTTCTCGCTCTGAATTTAGCCTCTTCCGATGTGAGGCTGTTAAGGGAATCTTCGCTGGAACATTCTATTTTGGTGCCATCCTGCTTAAGAAACTCAGATTAAGTACTGACATAGGCATTGAAAGAAATTAAGCACTAAAATTGTCGCAATAAGAAATTTTTGATTTAAAAAAAATCGATAATTAATCACTAAAATATTGTCGATGAGAGAGAATTTTGACAAATAGTGACTATAAATTGTCGAGCTCATACAACTTCGACAAATATTTTCAATAAATTGTCGGTTATAAGATAATCGACAATTAAGATTGTCGATTATGAAAACTTCGACAATATTTGATGCAGAGTATTCCCTTAATTGTCGATAGAATCGACAATTTTTAAGGCAAAAACATAGAAAATAATGTCGATTAATCAGACATCAACAATTTTTCAAATGTTTGACACAACATAGAGTGGGTAATTGTCGATGTTCTGCTTAAATCCTAAAATTTGGGGAAATTCCTCGAAAATTTGGTAAAAAAAAGACTTAACAGCATTGCGCGGGAAAATTTAAAAATAAATAATAAGGGAAGATGATGGGAATAGGGAACATTTGAAGGGAATGCATTTGATTACCTGGTGAATGAGGGAGGTGTATGATGACAGTCTCCCAGTTTATAGCTCCTTTTATCAAAATGCAATGCGAGAACAATTGATCACCGGGAGAGAGAAAGAGAGAGTGAATAAGAGAGAGAGAGAGTGACTGAGGGGGAGAGATATTGACTAAGAGAGAGAGAGAGTGAGTGAATGTAGGGGAGTGAGTGAGTGAGTGAGAATGAGAGAGTCTTACCAGTAGAGAAAGAGAAAGACTGTGAGTGAGTAAGTGAGAGTGAGTTGTAAGTGAGTGAATGGTGTGAGTTGAATTATTTTTTTCAAATTTGTCCTCTCCCAATGTCACGTCACCAATTTTTCCCTCTTAAAAAAGAGATTAAAAATGCCACTTAAGAGAGGTGTACGGTCAAGAGAGAGTGTAGCGAGTGTGTAGCAGTTTGGGAGTGTAGGGGAATCCTCTCCCCCAATGTAGAACTATACATCAAATCAAGGAATGAAGAAGCCAGAGCACTTCAGACCCATCAGTCTCTGCAACGTCAAGCTTATGATCATCACCAAGATCCTTGCCACACGGCTCCGGCCTCTTCTTGATAAGATTATCTCTCCTGCCCAGAATGCTTTTATTCCTGGCCGTCAAATTTACGACAATATTATCATGGCTCAAGAAATCCTCAAAACCCTGAAAAAGAAGAAAGGCAAGAGAAACTGCATGGCGATTAAGCTCGACCTCAGCAAAGCTTTTGATTGTGTGGAGTGGAAGTTTCTCGATGACACGATGCGTGCCATGGGATCTTGTGACAAATGGTGCAACTGGGTTCAACAATGCATCTCCACCACTGTGTTCTCTTTCACAATTGAGGGCTCTCCCTTTGGTTTCCTGAAACCTGGAAGAGGCATTCGCCAAGGCGACCCCCTTTCCCCCTCTCTCTTCCTTATCTGCCCGGAAGTTTTGTCCAGAATTCTCCTCCAAAAAGAAAAAGAAGGCACTCTTCATGGTATTAAGACTGCTAGAGGCAGCTCGCCTGTCTCTCATCTCCACTTTGCGGATGACAGCTTTATTTTCTGCAATGCTACCCTTTCCGAAGCTGACATGCTCAAGCAAGCTCTGGATACCTTCACCAAGGTGTCTGGCCAAGAGATTAACTTTGACAAATCATGTATCTTATTCAGCAAGAACGGTCATCACCGTCATCGCAAGATTATCCAAAGGATGCTTCACATCAAGAGAGATTCTTACGGGGAAAAATACCTTGGTGCCCCCCTTACTTTCGATCGAGCTAAGAGCCTTAACTTCCAGGAGATTATCACTCAGGTGTCTAAGCGGATTGAAGGCTGGAAAGCAAAATTCTTGTCACAAGCCAGCCGCATCACTCTTATTAAAGCTGTTAACTCAGCAATTCCTACCTTCCTCATGTATGTTTTCCCCCTCCCTCGCAAAACTTGCAAACAACTTGACTCGATGAACGCGCGTTTTCTTTGGGGTTCCAATAAGGAGGGTAGACCTAAGGCGCACCTTATCAAATGGAATAAGATTTACAAACCCACCCAGTATGGGAGGCTGGGCATCCGTACAGCTACTAACCATAACCAAGCCCTGATGATGAAGCTCTTCTGGCGGGTCATCAAAGAACCAGAAAAAGTTTGGTCTCAAAACCTGAAAGCAAATTACTCACCCAGAGCCTCTATTATGCTGGCCATCCCCAAATCTGCCGACTCCTGGATCTGGAAAGGTATCCTAAAAGCCCGTAACAACATTTGGTCTGAGCTTAGATGGCACATCGGAGATGGAGAAAGCGTAGATATTTGGCTGGAACCCTTGATCCCAGGTATCAGATTCGGTAGACCTGCTGGCCCCGCCCCTGAAGCCAGAGACGTCACGAAAGTTGCGGACCTCATTTGGTCCAATAGCCGTACCTGGAAAACGCACCTCATCCAATCTTTATTCTACCCGGACATCGCTAACATGATCATCCATATCCCCCTTAGCAAACACCCTGCGAAAGACATCCTGAGATGGACCAAGGAAAAGAATGGAATCCTAACGGTCAGATCTGTTCACAATTGTACAACCATCACCCCTCAGGATGAGCATTTCGTTATTCCCAAACCTTACCCCCCCTTCCATTCCTTGGGAAAAGATTTGGAAGCTCAAAGTCCCCTTGCGAATCCAAGTGTTCTTATGGAAAATCCTCCAGGACGGTATTCCAACCAAATTCAACCTTTGGTATGGTTTTGAAGACTGGGGTACCCACGCTCTTTTTTTCTGCCCCAAGATCTGCGATATCTGGTCTGAGTCCGAACTCTTGATCGACTTTAGCAACTGGAGCTACTCAGAATCGGTGCCTCTCACTCTCATTCGTTGTTTTCAGACCCATGGTAGTGCCTCTGACTTTTTCATTTTTTTGCAGCTCTTTTAGCACCATCTCTTTTGCTATTTGGAACAGCAGAAACTCTCTAGTCTTCGAGCAACAATCAACAACGACAATGGACATTCTGCTCCACGCAAAAAAGCTTCGCACCCTCCCAAATACTCCCTCGAGCCCTCCTCTCACCATTAAACAAACTCTGACCCAATACCAGGTCCAGGAGGGATGGCATATCATAAACGTGGATGCCTCCTGGATTGCCCAGGATAAGACTGGGGGGTCATGTTTCACTATTAAAAATCACTTAAATTTGTTTATTTGTGCAGGTTACGATCAGGCAAGAGCAGATGACGCTGAAGAAGCCGAGGCGCTCTCAGTGCTTAGAGGACTGGAGGCGGCTCGGCACCTAGGCCTGTAGAGGATCCTTCTTCTATCGGACTACCAGAGGATTGTTAGGGCATTTAGAGAGCGGTCAGAGGACCTTAGTTGGAGAGCTCTTACCATTGCTCTGGATTTGAGAGCAGCTGATGATTGGTTTTTTGATTTTAGATTCGAACATGTTAACCGCAGTTGGAACTATTTCGCTCATGTTTTAGCAGCTAGGGGAGTTGGTTCTCCCTTTTCTGTTTCTTATGTAGGCCAAGAGGCCAATGACTATGTAACTTCTCTTCCCCCTCGCTCTTAGGCGAGTTATTTTATTCTTCTTTCTTTTGCCTAAAAAAAAGAAGGAATGAAGTGCATATTAAAGCGGAGGGGAATGAAGTGTTACTCAAGTGCAAGCCAAATAAACAAAAAACTAAATAAACTAAATAGAAAAACACAATTATAATTATGGATAAATTTGTATGCCCAGGTCGTTTACTTGATTAAAAAGGTTAGATTTAGAACAATATTCTTGTCATTAAATTGATAACGTAAACATGTATATATCTCTAAAATTACATGTATGCCGTAGATAAAGCTAAATCACTCGAGAATCATAAACTCTCAATTGTGTACTCAAGAATTTGCGTCTAAATATTACTGTAGGAAGAGCTGGTATGGAAGAATTTACAAAGGATGGGCGACTACTGTTAGTTTTCATGATTTTCTCTGGGTGGGTCTTCTACCTTGACAATGAGAGGCTGGTGGAGATCAAAAGACGATTGATCAGCTACAATGGGTAGCCGAGACGATGATAAAGAACCCTCTAAATCTCCATTTTCTGCCAGAGCTTTCTCCAAGGACGCCTTGGCGACTTTAGTGATGTACATCATCAGAGCCGCTACATGAACAAAATAAGATATACATTAGGAAGTGAAAATCGTAAACATTCGGCGCAATAATGCTTATTTTCCTGATTTTATTTATTCTAGTTTTAATAAACAATGGTAGTCGAGCATGTATAGTGAGCGACAAACGTAGTTGCAGAGACTAAAAGCGTTTGCCTTTATAAGTGAATAATGAAATTAATAAGGGCATAACTATTTAATGAATATTTTCAGTTTCATGTCTGTTAATTGATCAATTACATTTAAATCCAAACTTGCTCAACTTATCCACCCCACCCCAAACTTTTAATCCCAACTGATATGGTGCTGAATTAATCTTGAGAAAACTGAAGTTATCAGACATCGGAAAATAATGGAGCTGACCATTCTGATTTCTGATATGGAAAGAAGATGAAGAAAGTTTATAACTGTGACTTACCAGAGAACACAATCCCACATATTATAGCTACCTGCATTGATAAAGCAATGAATGTCAGAATACAACAAACTGTAGGTGTATAGATAGTCCTAGAGTTGCCTTTTATTCATGAATTAGAAGAAAAAAATATTTTATATACACCACACAGCTCAAAAGTGATCACTTTGTGTGAAGTTTAAAGGTGTTTTAAACCCCTTAAGCCAACTCTTTGTAGAAAATTTCTACAACAACCTAATTACCCAACTAGCGGGTGCTCGACTCTAGTTCGATATTCGAGAAAACATGATGTTTATTGGATCTTGGCAAAGAGCAAGACTAACCCAGATCTCTGTATGCTTGAGTATAAACAGAAGATCAGAGCTCAACAACACCAAATGAATTGATCCGAGAGACCTAATTAGGACTGGCAATTTGACCCGAACCCAACCGGAATTTCGCAAGTTTGAGTTTAACATTTATGGGTTTCAAGTCAATTAGGGTCGACCCAACTAACCCGTTTAGATAATGGGTAGGGTTCGGGTTGACCCACGAACCCGTTTAACTCAAATATAATTTAATGTTATACTCTAACCAATTCACGCAGAAAAGCACCGATTGGGCAAATATGGTAATAATTACTTCATTCTCCTCTATTTGATTCTACTTTTTTCAATAGATGTTTTTCACCAACGAGCTATTGATTATTCGAACTAAGAATTTTTAGTTTTTCTTTTTGTGTATCTTCAAAAGTGTTTGATTGTTGAATTTTTCTATCTAGTTCTTTCTTTCTGTTTTGGAGTCAAGGGTCATTCAATCCCAATGACTCTGATACTCTTTAGCATTCTCATGGGTTAAACTTTTGTTCCACCATTCTCCTTTTCTCTCCCTCTATGAGGAATGTTCTGTCTTCAATTCTCTTTTTTATAATTTGTGTGTTTTCTATGGATTGTTATCGTTTACTAGATGTGAGTTTTTGATCTCATCTCACTGTTGATTTTCAAATGCTCTCACAATCACCCTCTAATCAATTTGATTCTCACTTGCATTTTGTGATTTTTTTTTACTTATACGGGTTAATGGGTTAGGTCGGGTCAACCCGATAATATGCAAGTCGGGTTTGGGTTCACG
This sequence comes from Kingdonia uniflora, assembly GCA_014058105.1. Classification (NCBI taxonomy): domain Eukaryota; kingdom Viridiplantae; phylum Streptophyta; class Magnoliopsida; order Ranunculales; family Circaeasteraceae; genus Kingdonia; species Kingdonia uniflora. Next base: position 2,292,422 of record JACGCM010002082.1, on the reverse strand, counting down.
AATCTGACCCGTTTAATAAATAGGTTGGGTTTGGGTTTGGTGAAATGTTCAACCCATAATTTCATCAAACATGTGGCTTTAAATTTCATCGTGAAAAATCAAGGTAAATAATACAAGTCTGAATGGAATGAAAACTAGAGCTGATTCCGCAGGGACATATGAGGATGCCTGACATAATGGTTTCCTTCCCCGCACACGTCTACAGATAAATCAATCTCGGGTTTTCGTCCGTAATGAACCAATCAAAAACATTTGGAGAGAAATTAACAAACAGAAATCTAGATTACTTCAAGGATAAGTCTTCAATATATCGCTTTCATTTTACATTTCATCAAATGTCGAACACTTCAGAGAGGATCTTAGCATTTCCAGTAAGAAATGGACGCCTAGCAGATACAAGAAAGATGGAGTTGCAGATTCCACCCCAGAAATGAAGTCCATCTCTCAATTTCAATCACTAGTTCAAAATTTTCATTTTCCTTCATGTTTGATTTTCCTTGCAAAATTAAACTTCAACCTCTCCCTAAATCCAGAGAATGAAATGATTCTTGACATTACAGAGTTACGACTCTCCAAGATTTTCGGTTGGTCAGACATTTCAGATATCATTCGAAAGATGATTTTGCATTTGTATCGAATGCATTATACATTCTCAAGTTTCCTTCAATTAATAGAGTTCAATAAGCAGTGTTAAAAGGAAAAGTCGGTATTAGCTCAGAGCCTCAGACAAAGAAAAAAATACTCTGAGAAAATTAACTTTTTTGTGGATACAGTAAGTAAAAGTTTTTACAGATGGCTGAAGCATCCAATTTCTTTTCAATAGCATGGCGCTGTATACAGTGATCTTGCAAACCACTATTTCACTATTTTTTTAGAGCATTCTTAAGTGCTTCCGTAGAAGGCGAAAGCACGGCAACGTAAAATGTGAAGTATTTAAGAAACTAGTACAGTGGACTCTTTTTCACCATAAACAAGGAGGTTTAATTAATCGAGTTTACGTAGACTACATATATCGCGCATAATTATTTGACGAGGAAATTTGATCAGATTAAATAAGTGATTAGAACTCAAAAACTCATAAATAATTATCTGGTTGGGGTCTGCCTTAACCCCAGCTTATACTTCAAAAGAAGAAAAAAAATGATTTATTTATGAAAGGAAATAAAATACAAAAAAGAAAAAGAAAAAAGAAATAGTGCAAAAGCTTACCCAGCGAGTTTTTGTAACCTCGCCCCAACCATGAGTCACATCAGAAAGATCTTTTAGGGTTGTTCCCATATATACTAGTAAAGCTGTTATTGGCTGTAAGGAAAAGTAGTTTAGCAACATCAGTATCTCTTAAATCCCATCATTTGTAAGATTATCATCAAATACTTGATAACAATATAAAAGAAAATACACTTCATTTTTTGTTTGAGGTAAGTGTGTTGCCGAGCAAGTATTTTCGCTTACTTCAAGGCTATCATGTCTATCACCTTGTATAAGTACCCGACAACATCACGTGTGCACGTCTTAATGTTGCATAGCCTACAAATATTGTTTTACTTGCTTTCTAAAATGTTCCAGTTGCAAAAAAACTTACGCATCGCAAGTTGTTAATATATGAGTACTTTAGGATAAGGTTAAGCATCTTCAAATAGTTCTTCTCAATTATTTTTAGGATAGGAAAATATATGTTCATTTGCTGCAAAATATTTTTTGATACGTGTTTTTTAGATTGATGTGTCTCCAGTCTTTTTCAGTGGTTTATTTTTAAGAAGTTTCTTAAATGACAAATAAGCACTACATTTCTGTTGTGACTTATCCTCTATAATCTCATACTCATACCTAAATATGTATAGATCTTTAAAGGCCCTCCAAAACCAGTAAACTTGCTCAACAGATACGGAATACCACCAATATATAGAAAAATGTTCTCTATGTGAGCATCAATGAGACTAATTGCTTGGATGGTTAACAAAAAATAAAAACAGTCGTACACAGATAATCACTGAAAGTAGTTCACTAAAGTGGAGGAATACCATCATTCCAATCCAGGAAGCTAGCATGTACTCTCCTATGCCAACAGGAGTAACAGACAAGAGATAATTCAACATGTTGAATGGAAGCAGGGGAACCAGACGAAGTAGGAAGACAATCTGTAAAAGCAAAAGACGAAAACAAATATTAGGAGGGTTATGCGTTATATAGACTTAATTCAGGTAAAAAAGGGAGTCGTACCCACAAACTATGAGAGCTAACCATCTCATAAAAAATTAGCTCCAACAAAATGCAAAGAGAAAAGAGAACAATACTAAGCAAATGAAGGTCATTTTCTTCAATCGATGGTACGCCATTGGTACGAGTATTAATCATTAAGTCATGTATATTAAATTTACATTATTAGCATGTTGAAATTTCCAGTATCTATACAGCTCAACTCTCGTTCATATGGTTATCTGAGAGGCTCAATAGAAATTATTTTGGTAGAGTAAGCGGCTACTAAAATGAGCAGTACCTTCTTTGACTCCCTCATAGTTAAGTGGAAAGAGGTTACTTCAAAAAGCTCTTAATTGCATAATTAATAGTGGCTTTATAGTCTTTTTGAACTTTTTAAGTGACCATGCTTCGCTTGCTCCTTTATGTGTGTTCTTGTACATTTTCTTTTGAATCAATAAAGCTTTGCATTTATCAAAAAGTAATGCAAGGGAATTCCTGAACTTCATTAGCTTGGCAAAAGTATATATTAAACTAACAAATAAGATTGACCATTAGAGATAGTTGGTTGAACTAATGGCAGTGCAGTATTATCATATCAAGGCTATAGGATTTTGATAATGGTTTAAACCTTAAATCCTGATCGCTGAATTGCAATAGCCACTGCCTGAAACTGTGGGTAGTCCTTCAACTTAGAAATCACATATGACCTCCCAATCTGCATAATAGTTAAAAAAGTAAATATATCAACTTTACATTTTGAGACCAAATCCACAATCTATTCACTACTTTTTATAAAACAAAGAAAAACTCAGAAAGATAGAAAGATATGTATCAGGCATCAAAAAAAAGGTTAGATCAATAGGAACCAATAGTAACTACCTTCTCTGGCACAAGTTAAGAGTAACTCTCTTGTTTATCTTGATGTGAGAGAGAAAAAAACATTTTCTAGTTGTAAGAATCCACGGGTTATAGAAGCTTACTGTTCTACCAAGAAGAAATGCAGCTGTTGCACCAATAGTAGCACCAAGAGAATCAGCAACAAAGCCCACAGGCAACCCAAATAGATAGCCACCTCCAAGCTGGTATATTGACAAACGAAGCCACATGAAGTTACAGTCACAATTAAAATTGAAGAAAGCCTACCCAAAGTAATTCACTATATGGAACACATCAAATGCAAATGAACAATACGAAATTATGAGGGAGAAAACATATGGCATCTGAAATAAAGAAGGATAGTTGCCAACAGGGAAAAAATATTGTAAAGAGAATAGCAGGTGCGCATGAATTGGAAAATGATTGTCAACTCCTAATTAACCGTTACACATGGACTGATGGATGTTAGTCTTATTACTAAAATGCAATTTTCTTCTCTTAGAATATTATTGAGAACTGTGGGTCCAAGAAGAAAGTAATTTTTGAAAGGGGTGGGTTGAACCAAAGAAAATCCTTCCAAGAGCGATACACCTACTGAGACTTCTTAATCCCGGTGAGAGTTGGAATGATAATAACTTATATTAGAACCAAAAGAAGAAGAAGACACTTGAACATGAAATCATAAAATTATATACATTTCACAGCAAAATCATACAACCGGTAAGAAAAAGATATAACATATACTCCAAAATTAGAAGCAAGGTGTTGGTGCTTACAGTTAGCACTGAAGCTGGTACCGCAAGAACTGTTAAAGGAATGTAAGCAACAGCCCTGCACCGATTCAAAAGGGAAATTAGTCAAAGGTATAAATGACTAATAACAAAGATAAAATTGGCCAGTTCGGGAGTGTGAATCTCCTCTGTAAGTGTAATAATGGCTATACAAAGTCATAAAGTATACAACATACAATTAAATGATGTGCTTGAACCTATACAGCTACACTAATTGAATTTACTTACAAGACAAGTGGACCCCAAGGCCCAAGGTCTTTCTCAATCCACAACAAAAAGTCCTTCAGCATCTGCACAAAAGTAATCCCATTTAGAGACTAAAAGAAGAAAGATAAAGAAAAGGGAGAATTTGAGAAATACAAATATACGATCTTTACAAGATTAAGGACAGCTATCAGTATGTATGTTCAAAATTTAACCATAATACCCAAAATCCTTTTGGTTCCCTCAAACTCTTTTTCATATTTATGGAGCAGTTATGTTTGTGTTACTCGCAACCCGACCTTATTTGCATACTAAATATCCTTCACGTAGAGTGTTTTTCCCAGTTCAAATCTCTTCCTTAATTTCACTTTCTAAAACAGGTTTCCGAAAGAATGACAGCTTGAAGTTGGAATATACAACAATTTGGTTTTGTGACAACCCTACAAAGAAAATTCAGTCATCGCCATTCTCTTCTTTTCTACCATGTGGCTAACTAGAGAGATATTTCCACAAAGTGTGAAGGAATAATCATTTCGTTATGACATGATATGGCGCAACCCCATTTGAAAATTTGCTTCCCTTACAACGCATGATCCAGGTGCACACAACAACATTTTTAGGTTACAATCAACTAAGATAAGCTCATTAGGCTATTTTTCAGAAGAGTATAAGTACAAATGTTCATAGGCAAAACAAAAAAAAACACATCTTGAAGTTTGTGTAAAACCCATTCCGTGAAAACTAAAATCCCAACCACCCATTTCCCCAAAACATCATAATAAACAATCACCAAGTAGTTACAAATACTGCAAAAAAAATCCCAATATCAACAGCAATCCATAAATGCCGTCAGAATTAATCAAATTCGATACTTTTCGCGATAAAAGATGAATTGAACTAATTAAAGAAGAGCAATAATAAGCTAAAAGAGATTGAATATTTATGACCTTTTCGACGGGGAGAGTAAGGCAAGCGGTGGTAATAGCGGCCAAGAGGAGAAGGAGAAGAGAAATTCTGAAAGCAGATCCCCAAGTGACCGCCATTGATAATCTTCGACGCCAAGGTCTGCAATCTTCTTCGTCGAATTCGTCTTTAGTCGACTGTTTTAATGACAATCGAGCACGCAATCCTTCAAGATTTGCCAGGTTTCTTGCTCCCCTCTCTCCAATTTTGGAGAAAATGATTCTCGAGAGAAACCCCCAAATCAATTCCTCTCTTTTAATTAAGCTTTGTTGTGTTTTAAGCTTAGTGGTTCTGCAACAATGGCGTCTATCTATCTCTCTTGTTCCTCTTTAGTTGGAACAATTCGATTAATTCGATTTGGGTTCAGATAGATCCAAATGGGGTTTGGACTTTGGATCCCTGGATTGTATATTGGGGGAAGTTCAACAAGTTAAATCCGACTCTGCGTCCATTGTATTTATATATATTATATACCCGATTGCAATAGGGTCGTTTTACTACGGTCATAGGTGGCCGCTAATTTTTTATTTATTTTTGAAATCCGGAAGTTTGTTATATATATACCTTCACAAGCCGCATTTAGAGCATCCACAACAGTAGGGTGGGTGGATTTGCCCGGTCATTAGGGTGAATTCAATCCACCCCACAACAGTTGAACGTTAAAACAAAGTGAATATCACTCCCTGCAGTTCAAAATCAACGCACAGGATTCTTCCACATGTCCCCAGCTCGAGTATTAAAAACTACAGCACAGTTCTAAACCACGCGTAAGATTGACCAATAAAAAATTGCCACGTTTTTTTTTTTTTTGTAAATTAGCCGCACAGTTCAAAACTGCGCGGCAACTCCCTGCAAGTTTTAGGCATAACTTTGGTTTAGAACTTTCAAGTATTATTTCAAAAAACCAAAAACATTCCAAACTAGCTTACCCAACCTTTACTCCACAAGTTTCTCTACCCAACCCATTTTCTCCGTCATCGACGCCGTTAATCGCTTAAAAATGTCAGGAAAGTCTAGTTCGCGACCGAGGTATAATTTTACCAAAACTACACATAATGCAAACGCCGAAGTAAAACGAAGGGAGCACGAATTGGTAGCAAATATGTGGTCGTTACAATTGACGTCGGACAACGATCCCTCCCCAACGCTCGAGGAGTTGAACCGAGTAGATATCCTCCCAGACGGCTGGGTCCATATTTGTGTTGGATCGGAGAAAATGCCAGTAAGTTTTGTGTAAATTTTAAGTGTTATTAACGTATATTGTCATGTGTTCGATGAAATGCCTGAATGAAAGTCTAACGTGTTAATGTGCTTTTTTTTGTCAGAACCGAGATGAAATACAGTGTAGGGGATCATTGGATAAGGTACTGAAGTGGTACCAATGGATTGTGCGATACCCGACATTGAAGAAGTTGGTTGACGATATGGGTTTTGAGGAGTTTTGCTCGATTAAGGCGGGAAACTCTGATAACCGTCTCATTCATGCTCTCGTAGAACGGTGGTGGCCTTTCACCCATACCTTTTACTTTCCTTGCGGGGAATTGGGTTTTACACCGTTAGACTTCATCATGCTAACGGGCATAAAGTTTGGGATAGGTCGCGAACTCCGTGTGACGAGAGGTACTCCAAGTTAGAGGAAGCATAAAAGATGTTCCCGAGGATCACAAGCTCTGACATCAGATACGGTAGCATCACTCTAGCCTATTTAAAAACGTGGAAAGAGCCTTTGAATCCACGTCTCAACAATTACGACCCAGAAATAAATATCGTGTATGCGAGGGCATTTATTGCCTATATGATGGGTAATCTCTTCTCTCAAATGCTAGCACATCTCTTCGGGCGGGTTATCTTAGAGCCTTGGTGCGTCGAGTTTTTACTAGGGTACGCCGATTATGGTGACTTTGTATCGGGGACTAGATGAAATATCAGTTCTGAAGGACGGGAAGGTGAAAAAATCGATCACTGGATTTTATGCGATGTTGGAGTTTAGGTTCTACGAGTACTATAGGGTTGGAATGCATCTAGTGAAGGTACATAACTTTAACCATATTTATCCCCGTATGGGTGCTTGGAGAGATGAAAGGGCTAGTACGGGGTCTGAAATACATCACTTTTTTACTGTGATCAGAGAAATGATAGAATGGAATGACATAACCAACATAGATTAGCAACCATGGCACAGGTCTAGATAATTAATCCATCCAGAGGTAAGAGTTGTTTCAGTGCTGAGGTTCCAGAGGGTTCCATTGGTGTCAGTCTCATACAGGCACGGTACGCTTTAGTATTTAGGAGACCGGTGTATACGTCAGATGACCGGGCATGATAGTGTACCCTATGATCCCCCCCTCAAGAGATTATAGAATTCCTAAGGTACGATCGAGCGTTATATCAGGGTCTGAAAGATGTTGACTTCTGCAATTGTTATAATTATCTTGTTTCAAACGCAGATTACATGACATATTGGCGTGCCGCTCATCCAAATCCCAAGATCGGTTACAATTTAGTAAAGAGGGCCAAAAATATTTGGATGGTCGAGCGTGATCTAGTGAGGCTCGATGTACACTTACCACCTACGTCGAGTTTAGCTACGTCTTTACATGTACAAGACTATGGTGTTCAGGCGACCAGCGATCCACATGATATGGGATGGTTCATGGATATGGCAGGAACGAGCGATCAACGTACACGGATACCGATCCCGATGATGCAGGTATCATACCCGTGTCCACCTACGTATAGTATGGATGAGTTGTGGCATCAATCCCAAGGAATGCGGTATGCGGCATATGAAGACTCGAGGCAATACATTGACCGCACAACTGAGTTAGAGGCGAAGCTGAGGCGGGCACACGAGGTCATTCGAGAGACGTCCGAGAGACTAGTTGAGATGTCCATTTTCTACCAGATAGAGGCGGTTGTGGAATGTGCCTATGACGAGAGTCTCGCACGTAGCAGACGCGCCCGCCAAACAAAGAGAGGTCGTCTCAGTTAGCTTATCTTTTATTTAAAACTTTGATTTATGTTTTGTTTAAACTACGTTAAGTATGCTTTGTTTTGTTTAGAACTTTTATTTGCTATGTTAAAACTACGTTGAGTATGTTATGTTTTGTTTAGAACTTTGATATGCTATGTTAAACCTTAGGTTGTTTATGACCTCCTCTCTATACTTAGTTTAATTGGTAATACAAAATTTAATATTGTTTGGGCAAACTTGTTGTGCAAGTTACTCAACGACCATATTAACTGCTAGTTTATTTTTTGAAAATTTGTTGTCCAAGTTACTTAATGACCATATTAACGGCTTTTTTTTGGCAACTTGTTGTCCAAGTTACTCAACGGCCATATTAACGGCTAGTTCTTTTTTTGGAAACTTGTTGTCCAACTTACTCAACGGCCATATTAACGGCTAATTTTTTTTTGGAAACTTGTTGTCCAAGTTACTCAATGGCCATATTAACGGCTAGTTTTTTCATCTATAAATGTCATTCATCTTCTACACTCTTCTCCCTCCCTTCTTACCTTACAAACAAAACCACTATGTCATCCTCAAGCTCCCAATCTAATTCTCAAAACCACTCTCAATCCTCTAATACGAACCAACAAGGAAACGTCTTTTCTCAATTCGATGCATTTGATCCGTCGCAAATGTCTAACACTTCCCAATATCATAATCACCATGTTTGCCAACTATTCCCACCACCCGACAATCAATTTTAATCTCAAACCCATGGATATTACCCTCATTACCCAAACCAAAGATATTACCTTCAATTTGATGGGTATACGGGCTCGTACCCTCAACTGAGGAATTCATATTATTCATCTCAAATCGGTTTCGCCGGTGGAAGTTCGAGTACCACGCCGATGCAAGATACATGGGGTTTAAATGATTTAAATCTTAATACATCACCGGTTGCATCTTCGGTTGTCTCTCCGATCATCTTTAAGGAACTCAATCTGATTCTTACGAGAAGTAATACGCGTGGGAAGGCAAAGTCTAAAAGAAAGATGGTATCGACACCTATTGTAGTTGAGGATGAAGTTGATGACGACAAAGAAAGATATAAGAACTCAAAAAATTTATCGTCAGATGACTTCGTGAATCTTGCACGTGCTTGGTCCCAAGTATCTCAAAACCTCGCTACCACGATCAACCAAAAAACTGTTATATTTTGGTTCAAGGTACGTGATCAATTCAACTCCTTCTATGTTGACCAATCGATGTGGAGATCCTACAATGATGTTAATTGTGCGTATAAAGGGCGGTTCAATAAGGAATGTTCAATTTTTAGAGGCATCATTTAAGATCTTGAGAGTCAATATTTTACCGGCATTAGAACGGCTGACTTCGTAAGTATTTCATTTATTTTTCTCATTCATTAATGTTCAAAGGTTAATCATATTCTAAAAAATTTTCTAACTTGATTTCTAGGAACGTGTGACATACGATACATTCGTACAACTACAACACAAACCATTTATACTTGGGGAAACGTACAAAGTTTTGGAAACTTGCCCAAAATGGTCGCAAATTCATCACATCGGGCAACCCGGCCGCAACGTTGCTAGGAAGTCAAATTTTAACGATAGCCCAGGTAACTCCACCAATACCGATCCTGAAACACCTGCATCCGGCACTCCAAATATCGTAATTCTGGATGATTCTATCGACGTAGATGCACCACTATATTTTTGTGGGAATGTACGACCGGACGACAAAAAAAAAATACAAGGCAAAAGAAGTGGCAAAGTCAAGTATAGGTTATTGGGGGAAGAAGATATTTGAGACAATAACTAACATGATGAAGGAATGAAATGAGAGAGACGAGCATAAGAAAGAGGAAAAGGAAGCTAAAGCTAAAGTACGAGAGAAACAAAAATTGGCTAGAGAGGCTGAGATTCAAATGAGGCGTGAAGCGGAGATAACTCGAAAAAAAGCCATCGAAGATGCGCATATGGTTAAGGTGATGACAACGGACTCAAGTAACCTACTGCCGATACAAAAGCGTTAAATGAAGAAGCAAATTAAAGAATATTCGAAGAAGATGAAGGAGCAGCATCCAAGTGATGACGATATTTCTAGTGATGAAGATTGATGTAATCCTTATCGTTAATAGTAGTTATTAAGTTCTATATAATTTCATTATTTCAATAAAATTATTATTAATTGTACATAATCCTTAAAATATACTTCAATCAAGTAGAGTAAATGTATTACTGTTGGGATATAATCAATCTAGAATAGAATAATTCTAAAGCATGAACAAGAGAGAAATAGAGAAAGAGATTTATTGATTATCATAACCGTGTTCTTTGTACATAGTACAGTGATAGGTAACCCAGAAGAATTCTCTATTCTATTCTAACTCTTCCCATAACCTTATTGGGCCTATGGGTTTCCTAGGAGTCTGTATAAGACACCCCAACCCTGTTGGGTTCCTAACTTGGGCTTAGACCCAACTCCTAACACTCCCCCTTGGGGTGTTCCATACTAGGACGACTTGCCTCATTAAAACCTTTGCCTAGCAAAACCCCTTGGGCAAAAAGTTGTGCAGGTAAAAAGTACAATCATATGCCCTCTATAGGTTGTGGACGCGTATACGTTGCCTCATCAAAACCTCCAGCCAGTAAAACCTCTGAGGATAAAAACTATGCTATCAGGAAAAAGAGTACAACACAAATGTGTCCACGTCAGGCTAGGACTACTTCCCCTGACGTCGATCTTCCTGAGATCTATCTCCCTGAGATTAGAAATCTTGTAAACTTCGCATGCCGATTTGATGAACTAATCTCTTGAACGTAGGATATGCAAGAACATTCTTGAATAGATTGGCCAGGTTATCTTCTGAATGGACTTGAACAACGTCGATCTCATTCGTCTTCTGTAACTCGTGTATGTGGAAAAACTTTGGTGAAATATGCTTCATCTATTCACCTTTAATAAATTCGCCTTTAACTTGAACGATACAAGCAGCATTGTCTTCATAAAGTGTCGTCGGTTTATCTTGGACAGAATTTAGGCCGCAACTCCCGTTGATATGGTTGATCATAGATCGCAACCAAAAACATTAAGTGCCGGCTTCATGTAGTGCAAGAATCTCCGCCTGGTTCGAGGATGTAGCAACCATCGTCTGTTTCACTGATCTTCATGAAATCGCAGTATCTCCATACAAGAATACATAGCCCGATTGTGATCGGCCTTTATGTGGATCTGACAAATATCCTGCATCAACGTATCCTATAATATCCCGTTTGCCAAGTTATGGATAGAACAGACCCCAGTCTTTCGTGCCGGTGAGATATCTCTGAATGTGCTTGATCTCAATCCAGTGCCTTTGGGTAGGAACAGAACTATGGCAAGCCAAACAGTTCACTGTGAGTGAGTCATTGAGTCTAGTAAACCCAACTAATTATAGCAAAGCACCTCCTAGTTATGGCACCACGACCCTAGGAGTTTCACCCCCCATTAATATGGTGGAAGATGTCATTATCCACACCCAAGTGATGGACGTGCAATAAACGACTTAACACCGTGTGCTACATCTATATCGAAGTGTTAGATAACTCTTGATTGATGTTGTTTGGTGTATGAGTACCACTATCAAGATGTTCGATCTATAAATCGAGACACTCTTGACTTCCTAAGCTCTTGTATTTCAAATTCCTTCCCAAGGTATTCAGCGGCTCTCGCAATCTCCCCCGAAGGTCTAATGATATCCAAATCATTTAGTACACTGTTATGATGAGTGAAGCTAATATCTATGTTCTAAATAAGAACGCATGGACAGATAAGGATATTTGTAAAGTCCCCGACCTTCAAATACTCAGTCAACTTACTATGTCTCATGGGCCCCAATTACTTCAAGTCAATAATAACTTTTCTAGCTTTATTACGTACACACCTCGTGCGTCAGGCTTAGTTGCTTCCAGAAGCTTATTCCATCCCAGGTAGCTTAATGTATATATCCGTATCTAGTTGCCCATATAGATACGCGGTATTTACATCAGATGCATGTCTAGCTTATCCCCGACATCTTGACAGACTGATAAGTACTGAAACGTTATAGCGTCCATAACCGGGTAATAGGTCACACTGCAATCGGTGCCAGATCTCTTAAAGATTTCCTAGGCAACTAGTCTTGCCTTGACCAAATTATTTCTCCGAGTTAATCATGTTTCTGTACCTTTCCCATTTATAATCGACTGGCTCAATTGTAACATTTCGCATTATGTGCAAGCTGAGCTCCGCTTGGATTCCTGACACCTACATTTGTTAATGTACAACAACTCACAGTCGTTTATAATGAGTGGTTTGAATCCTCATCGTAGATGATGAGCACAACAACAAATATGAATACCTTGTCAATGGGTGGTTCCATCCTCGATGAACCGACTACACCATTAGTCATATGTGTCCCTTATTCTGCAGCACCCCAGTTCAGAATACTTTCTTCCAACGCTGCTCCGCATTAAGTACGAGCCTTAAATTCGTGTGCGGTACTAGTTCCCCTGGAACGTTCTGCTGTATAGGTGTATTACTTGCAGGTACTTACACTTACAGTACTTTAATAGTGTCTATGCATGTATCTAGCAGTTCATTTACGACCTATTGAAGGTTTGTAATCCGTTGAACCTTATTGTCACCTAACTTATGTATAAGGATCTAGATGAGACAACGATGGTGTTTTCCAAGCCAATACCTCTTGGAAACATCCTCAGCATTGACTGTCATCTCTCTCCCCAATGTTGGGAATATCATCTCATCAAAGTGATAATTATCTGCCCTGCAGGATATACGTCGCCAGTGGGTCCAAATATCCAATGATAAATGCGAATCATAACCCACATAATACCAGGCCGATGTTGAGGGTCCCATCTTTATACATTATGGTGCGATTGGCATCTATACGGAATGTCCAAATGTTCATCGATGGGCGACACCGGGCTCCGACCCAGTTACTAGCCGTTTCTTTGGGAAAAAAATAATATGATGATTTGCTAAGGGATGAACCCTGATCAGTGTTGTGGGAGCAAAAATGCATAGCCCACACACTAGCTGAAAGCTGTGATCGTAATAGCAGTGGCCTAGCAATTATCCAAAATTGCTTGATTAGGTTCTCTGCCAATCCCGAGATGGGTATGGTATGGGGTACTCACGATGCTCAATCATCTATCCCATTTAGCGGTAAAATAATCATCAAAATCCTATGAGTCCAACTCCCAAGCCCCCGTCAAGTCCCATCGATCGACTTTGATCGGTTAATCCAGGAACTGAGCCTACGATCGAATGATCTAAGTGAGAAGTCGTGCTAACATTACATTCGTAGAACCATCTCCTAGATGCGTCTGTAATGACCATAAATATTTAAGTGTGCCGCTATGTGGATGGAAAGGTCCACATGGTTCTCCATGGATGCGGTTGGAGCAAAGGCTGGAGATCCCACTCCTCATTGGTCATAATAGACTTTCCTTGAAAGCAATCATTACACGAACACTCTCTGGATCTTCTCTCCTTTCAAAGAAAATTGAGATGTAATCCCGATAATTCACCTCGTTATCCGAGCCCTGAGGAGTGTATTAAAAATAATTTTAATAACGTGTTCTAACATTTAGACATGGAGTGAATGCACAGAACCCTATCTGCCATTTTCCTCGATAGTCATTACGTGATAAGTATTATCATGTATCTCCCTAAACTTAGAAAATCTGGCTGGATTTACTAGTTTATAAAATGGACTAGATACCATGTATAATACCATTAGAGAGTAATAACGTAACACACTCAGTGCATTCTATCATGTTGGCCTTGCCAATGATATTTGTGCCATCCCCGATGCACAAGGTTAGACTAGAAATATATGCATAGCTAAAAAGGATCGAGTGCGTGGTACTAAATGTCTCTGAGACATATGCCGCTACTCATCCGATTATCGGTCATGCTCAATGAGCAGAGAGATCCATAGGAAGGTTGTATGTAGTAGATCAACTATCATACATAGAATTTAACTACTTCCCAAGCAATAAATCATAATCCATTAGAACAAAAGAAATCTCTTATATGTCAAGAGTAATTGATTGAAATGTAAATGATATGTTCCCAACAAAATCAAAAATACTGACAACAAAAAGTAAATCAAGTCTGTCGAGACAAGAAACTACTAGTGTTCTTTCTAATGTGACATTACATGTTGACTGAGATATCATTACAGATTACTCCGTATGTTGATCGATGACGACATCAGTGTCATCGAAGAAGTCTGACGCTACAAACTTCAGAGGGGCAGAGTTAGTGTTAACAACTGCCTGGTGGGTTCGGACTCTATCACTGGTAACCATCTGTGGTGCATGGCATTCCCGTGCTCAGTGCCCTATGTCACCGCAGTTAAAGCAAGTAGATCCCTTATCAGTCTTTTTGTCCTTATTCGCATTGCCTTGTGTCCAGGATTTCTGAAATCCTTTACTTATCTTAGGGCCAAAGGGTTTCTGGTTCCCACCCTTCTTGTATCCCTGGCAGCCTCCCCTGCCCCTTCCATATCTTCATCCCCGACGTGCAGAGTTGTTTCCCCGAAACTGAACATTATTTGACGCAGGCAACGACGCACTCCCAGAAGGCCGCATAGCTTGATTCTTCATCAGAAGTTCATCGTTCTGTTCAGAGAGGAGCAGTGCCTGAATTAAGACTTCATGAGTCTTCAAGTTCTCTCACCAATATTGCCTCTGAATCGCAATATTACTAGCATGGAAGGTTGATAGAGTCTTCTCTATCAATTCAGCATCAATAACTTTCTTCCTACACAACTTAAGTGTAGAAGTGATTTTATGGACTGCTGAGTTATAATCAGCGACCGTCCTAAAATTGTAGAACCTTAAGATGTTCTATTGGTACAGTGCTTTTGGTAACGTCCCGACAATCTTGCCCATAATTCAGCTGGCTCAACCTTGTTAAGGTATTCAGTCTTCAGGTCATCCTGAATATGATGACAGAGGATAAACAAAGCCCATGCTTTGTCCATGGGATCTTCCTTGTTGCCAATGACGATGGTCTTCTGCAGACCAAGTGACTTTAAGAATAAGTCAGCGTCAATGCACCAAGTAAGGTAATTTGCTCCAATGAGCAACAATGGTGGAAATTCAACATTTTTGAGTGTCACAGACATTTATAATGCAAGATAGAGATTGTAATAAGAGACAATTCTTGATAAATATATCAATTGCATTAAAGACAAATCATAGTACTTATAATAAAACTAAAAAAATGATTCCCAATCATATTATAGGTGAACCTTGTTTATATTCTAAAACTCATGAAATTCTTTTATAATAATTAAATCCCAAATTTTACCCTGTAAAAATGGCGATCTTAATCTTAGGTGTGCGTTTTAATAGAATCTTAGCCAAGATTGCTATTCAAAACCACCAGATGTGTACGTTCCTTATGAAATCCTTTGGAAGTACATGAAGTCCAATCATTACTAAAGACAATTCATAATATAGAAGTCAGTGATTCTCAATCATTAACTATAGGTGAACCTTGTTCATATCCTATGAAGCGTTAAATCACAAATTTACCCCGTAAAATGGTGATCTTAATCTTAAAGTACATTTAATAGAGTCTTAGCCAAGACGACTATTCAAAACAACTAAATGTGTGTTTTCCTTATTCTGAGAACTAGGGTGTTCTAAGCCCTCAAGTTCTTGAAAGGTAGGTATATTCTAGCCAAATGAACCATTTGCTACGAATATGGGGGGTATTAGATGTTTAGCTGACAAGTGGTTCCATCCCGAAGTCAGCTGAGTTCACAAGATAGGTTAATTAGGCCTGTCTTTGAACTAACATTTTAAGGTACTATAGGGTGCTATTAATGCATATATACCTCTAAATGTTATGCATGTAACATTTAATTGCACCTAGATACCAAAAATTGGTTCCTAAGACACCAAGTTTTTAGAAATAAGGCTAAGTCAATTCCCAATTGAGCTCTAGTTATTTGTCTTGGACAATTAACTATGATTTAGATATGACTCACAGTCGTATGCTAAATTAGTCTTAGTTTCGTATTATCAATGATCCATGATCCTGATAATTAGTATCCTAGGGGTATACCAGTAATATCCTATTAGCTATCGTAAAGTTACTTAAATAGGTATTACACCATATACTTATATCACATATAAGTGAGCCAATGCTCCTATACGAGGCACCTCCCCCCAAAAAAATTTAAAACATATTTCTATAATTTTTTTTTAAAAATGGGTCCCCCACGGGGTAGGTTTAGTCGATAGGAATTTGTCAAAAAAAATTGGGCTCAATTTGACCAAAAATTGGGCGATTAAAAGCCGTTTTAGTGTCTGGACCAGTCTCACTCGGTCTGGGTCAAGGTTTGGACCGGTCTGACATGATCTGAACCGGTCTGACTCGGTCACACATGCCCCGCACGTGCACCACACGTGTCACACACGTCTCGACCAGGTGTCATACACGTCACTGATCCAGTAATGGCAAGGAATATTTCGAATCCGAGAAGAAATTTTGGCAACCACGCGTGCCACGTACATGCCAATGCATGCCAAACGTGTCATCCACGTGTTAAGGCATGCCACATGTTTCACGCACGTGCTACGCACGTATCATGCCACGTCAGCGTACCACGTGTCCTCGACACGTGTCACTGCTGACGTCACTATGGATAAGGATGACGTCATAAAAAAATAGGAAAAAAAAATAAAAAAATTGATGACGTCAGCGACCAAAAAAATGTCGTTTTTGGCCGTGAAACTGCCTAGTTTCAACAAGCTATTCCTGGCGATTGGGGAATCTCCCAGAGACGTGCTATATATTGTTGGAAAACTATCGGAATAGGCTATCCAAAAAAATTGGTCTCGCCTCATTCCGATCTCCACAATGAAAGATATACTCGTTCGAAAACATCCCTTTAAACAAGGGTAAAAAACATTAAAAACCCTAGTTTTTAATCCGAAAAAAATAGGGAAAAAATAGGTTTTCGAAACATGATGATCTATGATATATTATAGATCTGAATATAGGTATAAAAAAGCGTAAAATACCTCTTCTCCTGATCACTTTGTTTCCGTGAAATCTCTTATTAGGCGAAAAAATCAGCTCTCCTCGTTCCTAGAGCTTGCGTGTTGATAACGTGTTGGGATATGATCAATCTAGAATAGAATAATACTAAAGTATGAACAAGAGAGAAATAGAGAAAGAGATTTATTGATTATCATAACCGTGTTCTCTGTACATAGTACAGTGATATATATAGGTAACCCAGAAGGATTCCCTATTCTACTCTAACTCTTCCCATAACCTTATTGGGCCTATGGGTTTGTTAGGAGTCTGTATAGGACACCCCAACCCTGTTGGGTTCCTAACTTAGGCTTGGACCCAACTCCTAACAATTACAACTTCAACATAAAACTTGGAAACAAAATACATTACTTTAGAAAATAAAAAAATCAATGATAAAGACTACATTACTCCGCCCCTTTTCGATTCCACAAATGCGCGACAAGTTCATCTCTTAATTGGAAATGAGCACCTTCATTTCTAATTTCATGAACCTTCTGGATGTACTCTGCCATAGTGTTGATCGCGTATCTTGGATTTAAGTCCTCCTTCCAATTCTTCATGGATGTTCTAAACTCGGGATCAATATCCATTTGCCAGATGCAAGTATGATGTTTATCTTCGACGATCATATTGTGCAGGATTATACATGCGTACATAACATTCCTAGATCACTAGGTTTCCAAAATCTTACACCGTGTGCCAATATTTGAAACCTAGCTTGTAATACCCCAAAAATATGCTCTACGTCTTTTCGGCATGCTTCTTACATCTTCGAAAAATGTCTTTCGGCATCGTTGGACGGATTTCTTATGGTTTGAATAAGTGTTTGCCATTTTGATAGACCCCATCCACTAAGTAATACTTTATAGTGTGCGGTACCGTGCCTATATTATAATTGTATGGCGGCGCAACTCCTTTAAACAAGTTGTTAAAAAGCTACCCTTAATGTAAGACATTCACGTCGTTGTTAGAACCGGGCACCCCAAAGAATGCGTGTCATATCCAAAGATCTTGCAATGCAACTGCTTTTAAAATTATCGTCGGGATTTTCTTATACTCGGTATGTTGTCCTGCCCACCCGGGAGGACAATTCTTCCATTTACAATGCATACAATCTAAACTACCTAACATCCCCGGGAAGCCTCGCGATCCATTCACTTCTAATAAGTGTAATGTATCGTTTTCATTGAGAGATCTAAGGTATTGAGCTTTGAATTGTGTTATAACAGTTTTACAAAATTCTTTTAAGCATAAAATACCTGTAAACTCCCCAATTCAAAGGTATTCTTCTTGGGCATCTGCGCTCGTACTGTAACATAACATGCGAAATGCGCACGTTATCTTTTGGTGCGAAGATAAGCCCATCGTCTTAGCGGCATTTTCTCTTTGAATAAAATAGGGATTCGAAGAAAGTATTTGATCATTAATACGTTAATACACACCTTCGTTCATACGAAATCGATGACGAAATGGGATACCTTTGAATCTTGGGTTATCACCGAAGTAATCCCGATTAAAGCTAAACTCCCACAATTTATGATCACGGCCTTTCCACTTGTTAATCCTTCCCATTTTACTACTTCCCCGCCTCCGTGATGATGTCGCCTCTTGCTCTTTTTCTTCTGCTTCTCCCATCTCAATCATAATCTTGATATACTCGTGCATCATCTCAATTTGACGTCGGAAGAGCTCTTCGCTTCCGGACGATGACTCCAAAGATGAGAGTGATGGGTCAGACATGAGTAGGTCAGCCAGAATTTTGTCAGACATGATTAAGCAAAATTGATAACAAAAGAAGAAAATTAAGTTTTGAGATTTAAGATGAATGAGTTGATTGTAGAAGAGTAAGAAAGTAGAAGATGAATAGGTTTTATAGATAGAGAAAAAACTAGCCGTTTATAGCCGTTGAGTATCTTGTTGAAGAAGTTTGATAAGGGAAAAACCAAGTATGGAGAGGAACCAACATATATTTAATGCAGGCTCTTGCCATGCAGTTCAGAACTGCGCGGCAAGAACTAGCCGTTTGCAATAGTTTAAATCTCAGCCGTTGTATATACGCGCAGTTCAGAACTGCGCGGCAAGAGAACCTATTAAAGCTTGACAAGTGTCATTATCTCATTGGCTTACTCCCTACCCGCAGTTCTAACTGAGCGACATCAATCCACCAAAAATCCACCCAGAGGGTGGAGAAAGGTGGAAAATGGGTGGACACGTGGACAATTAACCTAACTGCTGAGAGGTGGATTGGTTGAGAAGAGGGTGGATTTTTCAATCCACTTTGCCACATCATAATTGACCTAGCTGTTGTGGATGCTCTTACCCCAGTGTTGGGTATTGATCCTTTGACCACTATGTCCAAGAAATGGTCCCCGAGCAGTATAGTACTTAAAGTTTGCCTAGTAGAGATACTAAGACTTGAAATTAGTCACGCTTAGCATCGTATCATTGCAGGAGCTTTGGCGGCCTAGAAATCTCTCAAGAGACAATGGTGGCTACTAGGCCTCCTAAAATACCCTAAACGAGAAGAGATCGAGCCACAGGTTGAGAAACCCAGTTGTCTTCATGCATGAAGCTTAAGCTTTTTGAGCTACAAATTCCAAGTTCAGAGACGCTCATTTCAACACGACTGCAAGTTGATAAATCTTTCTGTCAATCTGTGGAGCAAACTTGCAAATGCAATAGGATCTATTTATCAATTTCAAGAACACTGCTAGCAATAAATATGAGTGCATCAAAAATCTGCTAAACTGATCTGTTATATACCAAAGTGATGTTTGTCCCAGTAAAGGGCACGAAATAATTCTGTCTGGTTTCCAACTCACCGCACTAATCAAGAAATAAAAATAAATTGAAGGAAATCATAAAAGAAAACCAAAACAATGAAGAAATAATGACACGGAAATAATAAAAAAGTAAAAAAAGACGAAGAAAAAGGAACAGAGTGGCATATTCGAGTTAATGCCACGGATCATCCCACCCTTTAGGTCCTTCTGTTTTAACAAAATCTACAATGGCCTGGACTGCTTCAACAACCCTGTTAGAGAGGGAATGGTTTCCCCACTCAATCTCAACTTTCTCTGCACCTCCCAAAGCTCTGCATAATCTGCATTAGTCATATTATCGTTCTTAGCATAAGAAATACATAAGCCCCGATATACATTTAAATCATGTATGTCTGTTGATTCTCGATACACAGTTAGCAATTCAACATATAACACATGTTGCACAGAAAAGATGGGGTTTTAACTCAAATCGGGCACCTTGAATTTCCTTCTAATAACTTCCTAAAAATTTAAAAACTAGCACATAAGATTAGAAAATTATGATAGCTTATTAATTTTTATTTAAATTACCTTCTCTGAAAAGTACATGGTGGACTAGAGGGAAATATACAGGTATCAAACACATACAATAAAGAAATAGTTAATTGCAATTTGGGACTTATAAGAAGTAGGATTTGATTTGATTCACCTTTTATTCAACAATTTTTAGTAAATATAACATTGACGGTTATTCAATATTTTTATTTCGAAATAGTTTCACTTTAGGGCAAGTCAGGGCATCTATTTTTGTAGTGAAATTAGGATTTGCAGCAATAAGATCATAATGTAATTCCTAATTTTGCATTTTCTTTCAGAGGCCAGGCTCTAGTCATCCTCGGGTACAATCATTTTGAATTATTAACAAAATTCCTATTTGCCACCAAAAAAAAAGAAGAAAAAAGGAAAAAAGAAAAGAGACAGTTTGTTGAATAGGGCAGCAGATCACGGAAGTTACTTTCAATATAGAGATCACAGAGGAACTTGCATTCAGATACATAAGATCTTCTAAGAAAGTTTTTACCTTTCAACGAGGGCCTTCTTATCTACATACTCTGGTACATACTCGTCAGCCATGGAAAATATAACCTGCAGGCAAGTTAAGTTTGAGCATTTAAGATAAACTCATCTATTTTTTATAGAAAAGATATTGGGTGATTCTTATACAACTATCATGTGTGTGTAAAGGAAATACGAAAGCGTTTCAACTTTCCGAAGAAAATGTTCAAGATTGGCTGGAATACCTGACAAGGTGTAGTTGACATATGCCCAAGTCTCATTTTTAGTTGATCATCACTGAGATCAGAACTGAACATGTCGTCGTCCCCCATGTACGAACAAAGGGAGTGATACCTACAAGGCAATTAAGGATAAACTATGAACATATTCATTAGCAATGAACACAGTTTCACATAGCTCTCAAACTAGAATAGACAAATTATATGATCTTTTAGCTTTGGGTGCAATTAATATAATTCATCTTAGATACATATAGTTTCACATTAGAATCATTTAAGTGGGAATCGACATGTCACACCACTTAGAATCCAAACAAACTTTATGGAGAAACAAGATAATTAAAATAGCTGCCTGCCCCGCTGCAAATCTCACATATAAAGCCAAGACCCTTGATACCCTTTTATCCCCGTTACACAGTTACCCCATACAGAATAGAATTGGCGGTGGCAAATGTTAGTGCAGTCGTCGTAAATTTATTTATTTTAATTACCAAAGAGTAGTACCTAAAGGTCCGGCTTTTCTTGTGAGAGGCAAAAGTTGCATAGCAGGCAGAAGCATCAATGCAAAGTGGGGTAGGAATGGGTGGGGGTGGGGGTGGAGGATCTGCGGGGAGGATGATGTAGGAATGGGTAGGGGTGGAGGATCTGCGGGGCGGATGACGTAGTCTTTTCCATGTCAATACCTACAGAAATAAGCGACTAAATTGGCTCTTATGTCTTCAACAGTTATACCGGGTCTAAAGATCTTAATAAGAGTATCCTACAAACACCACATCCCCTCCTCCTTTGTATTCATCCTTCCTACATAACAAGGGTTAGGGCATGACATGTTCCTAATTCCTACACATACTAATATCATATGAACTTATGAACTTACTATTAGTATCCTACATATAGACAACATGCATGCCTTACTGTGCATACACACCTGTATGCAGTTATTGGAGCATCTGGATTTGCTTCCCTTGGCATTAAATCCATCCCACGATCTTCACTTAACATGGTTGATGCCAAGTCAATCATTGCAGCTGTTTCAGGAAGAGTTGCTCTGTATTCTCTATCACTACCCGGGGCCTGCAGTACCAACATAACTTATTATTAACTGTAACTAATTACATAAGCTGAGATCAGAACTGAACATGTCGTCGTCCCCCATGTACGAACAAAGGGAGTGATACCTACAAGGCAATTAAGGATAAACTATGAACATATTCATTAGCAATGAACACAGTTTCACATAGCTCTCAAACTAGAATAGACAAATTATATGATCTTTTAGCTTTGGGTGCAATTAATATAATTCATCTTACATACATATAGTTTCACATTAGAATCATTTAAGTGGGAATCGACATGTCACACCACTTAGAATCCAAACAAACTTTATGGAGAAACAAGATAATTAAAATAGCTGCCTGCCCCGCTGCAAATCTCACATATAAAGCCAAGACCCTTGATACCCGGGGTCTGCAGTACCAACATAACTTATTATTAACTGTAACTAATTACATAAGCTGCAAACCATTTGTATATAATTTCTAGGCATATCCTAAGTGCACATAAAATTACAGATGGCAATATTATTGCACTGAATGACCAATTTGTGAAGAAATTCCTAAATATTAAAACTTCTTCAACTGATTGATACAGACAACTATTTGGGATCCTCTGTTTACAGTGATATAAATTTACGAAATCTAGACCTGACGTGAAGTGATGTTTCACAGGTTCAAAGTCTTGCACCTAGATACAGGAATTGTTGAATATGTGTTGTTTCAACAGTCAGATCTATCCAGAGGGATGTCTTTATGGTTTATCAATATGAAAAAAAAAAAACATAGTCTGCAACGTCTAAAACTGCTATCCTTTACCAATGCTTAGGCCCAGCGGAAAAAGAAAAAAAATTTGCAAGGCAAGCCGGTTTTATATAGTGATCCGTAACCCTGAGTTTCCAACCACATGAGGTTTTGAACCCACGACCTCTCTCTAGGTGGAGAGGTACAACCACCTAGGCCCAGCAATCTAGTACCAAAAATCACCTAAACCTGGTAATGATCTTGTGGACTTATATGGTTCGTTAACAAAAACAACTAAACTGTTATCCAAGTACTTTGTAGTTTACATAAGCCATGCTAGCCAAAACATAGTAATAAAAAAACTTACAAATAAATTTAAGAAGTTGCAACTCCTGACATTTTCTTTTTTTGTTAGATTTATCTCTTTCTTTCTATTTACATTTTATGTTTCTTTCAATCACCTAAATCAGATATCTGATTAATGAAACAAACATTGGAAAGACAAAAGACCGACAAATGTTAAACTAATTACTAGCATCAACCTTCAATCAGATATTAATATGGTAGCATTCTGCATATAGAGGTTTGGAACCTAGTCTGCAGGACAAATAGCAAATAAATAATTTACATGGAATCAGTAGTACCTGTAGAATTGCTGCACGTACAGCTCTAGAGCATGCAGCGTTTGTCCGCATGTAATGCACAATATCCTATGTTTGATTACATAGAGTGACATCACATTATTATTAATACAATACTTTTCTCTTTTCAAAACTCAAGTAATACTCAAACTAAATACCAATAAATTTTTAACAAAACTAGCAACCACTCACCTGACAACCAGTACTGTGCCCAAGTAGTACCACGCCTTCAGAGTCTTCCTTGTTGATTAGATGACCAATTAGTTGATCAAGCTCTGCCGCATCCTTCAATACATATTGTAAGAATAACATGAATTCAGAAGCAAATGAAAATATGTCCAATTGTAGAAATAGAGCATGAAACACGATTACCAAACATCTTTGTGAAACTGATATTAGTCCTGAGATAGAAAATGATAAAAGATACTGCAATAGCTATATAAAATACACTTTTTTCACATGAACTGTGGTTCTTGAAGAAATTCATGCAATAGAAAGTTTGGTTGGTAGAAAAAAATGTTATTTAAAATAGTTATTGCATGTGTAAAGATTGGAAGCAAGTTGTCTGATCCATGGCGCCTTAATAACCAGGTGCGACTACTTTCCTTTTGCAAGACAATATCATGGATGATCCCTACAAAAAAGCTACTGGGTTCGCTATATGCTGGCCTATGAAGAGTGGAGTATCAGCAATATCCAAAATTTTCTAGAATATGCTTATGTAATCACTAATCAATCATTTGGGAATGAGGCTTGAGAAGACCAGAAAGAGTTTCTCCGAGATCAAGAGCAATCTACATTACGTCATTCTAAAGGTGAAAGGCCTTCTGTTTCATTAGGCTACGAGATGAGATTGGCAGCTTTGCAGAGTTGGATTTACTCTTCGTACCCAACTGTTGACATTTAGTATAGAGATAAGAATATTCGCCCTAGTATAGGGGTTCTTTTGTAAGCAAAAAAGATACATTTAGAAAACCCTAACCTCTTTAAGTAGTACAGATGTAAGTGCATGTGCCTATTTCCGCTGTACTAAGTTTGCATTTCCAATCTCAATCTCTATTAAGAGATTGAATGTGGCCTGTTTGGCCTTGTCATGTACACAAGTATCTCCGCTTCCCACAGTTGTGGTTAAAAGGCATTTTTTGACTTGAGTATTCTCTTCATTTATCATATTATTATATAACTAAGAAATAACTTACTTGTTTCAAGCTCGAGGTTCCATATCCAGTATAAGAAGATGAAAGTAACAGTTGTACCAGTGACCATTTTTCCTTTTCCAAAGCAACTGAAAGAGGTTCCAGATACCTGCCAAGTCGTGAAAACATACATTGTCAGCTTTAGAATTGCAAGTGAATGAATACCTTTTCTTATCAAATCCTCAGACATTTGCATCAAAGCTTTATTATTATATGAAATGAATAATCCTAAACACTAAAACTTAGCACCCAAAGCTTGTTCAAAAAGAGGGGTGTTCATATATTACAAAAGTAAACCTATTGAGGTTGGCAGAGAAGCCCTATTCAGCCTCTATGTGATTGTGTTAAAATAAAATGTATCAGTTTCCATCTAGGAGAGTATCATATGACACTAGCGTGTTTCCCCAATACCAGATGACTCCGAAATTGAAGTAGCCTCCACAAATATAGCTACCGTTTCCTGTGGAGAAAAGCCTTTGTATTGCAAGGTACGAGGACAGAACAATACTTACATCTTGACAAACCACAATAATCAGCTCCATACATAGCACACATAGCACTTCATGACAGAACAAAGTACAATGCTTCGAAACTTTGGAAGATAAAAAAAATTGCAAGTGTTGGGAAGAATCTACAACACCATTTTAATCCCTACCATTTTCAAGACTTTTGAGAGGAAGCATAAGGATTTGCAGTCCCCATCTTCAGAGGTGTGATGGGGTGCGTCATTTCTGATTGATTCTAGTCAAATAGAAGGGATGTTAGGAGTTGCTTAAAAAGTTGAGTTTAACAAAATCTAAGATTCTATCATGTTGTAGACACATCGAGTATGATTAAAATGGTGCGAAAATCAAAGCGCCAAATCGTCAAGCCAACAAGGTTTTGCAATGAGAAGTAGAGATAAGTAAGGAGACTTGAGTAGTTCAATAAAGTATCTAGAGAGATTTGATTAGTTGAGCTAGAACAAACTCTATCTAGGAAATTAGAGAATTCCTAGGGATAAAGTTGATTCCCTGGGAAATTATACAAGGTTTAAGAGAAGTTAATAGTCTTTTATTATAATTAAATGAAAATGGATTTGTTTACATGGGGATTGTTTCACAGGTATTGCAATGTCGTGCTGAAGGCATACTACCTACTGCAGTAAAATGCAGATGGACCGAGGAGTAAAATGGAGAGAATTATTTTTCGTATTTTTTTACATAATTCTTACCAAACTGCTTGAATTTGTACCTAAATAGTAAATGTATACATGCATGAAGCTCAAAGAACAGAAAGTGATAACAGAAACAAAGGGAAGTGGAATAAAACATACTCTGTTGCGAGAAAACCATCTGTCAGTCCACCAATAAAAACAACTTGTTGTTTAAAGTCTCCTGTTTTAAATGCAACCTGCACAACAAAAATACCGTCAGACTAGACAGAGACAAATAATCTATAAGATAAAATGTCAGAAGCATGACATTTATTCAACTACTCCTTGCTTTGAAAGTTTCCTATCGGCAAGCTCATATTGTAACCATGTTCATGTCATCAACATTGGTCATAGATGCTTTCATTTGATTGTAGAAGATACGAAATGGGTCTTAGTTATTCACTTATTTGCTATGTGAGAAAAAGGCATGGAGAATCTGTAGACCCCTTATTACTCAATACTGATAGTTGAAGTGGGATTCGCAATGCTCTTGAATATTCACCAATGTTGCGACGACCCCTAAGGAGACAAAATAGTTTGAAGTCTGGTCACATTACTGATGCTTTGGGGTCTATAGAAGCAACATAGATTTTGAGGTAAGGCTATAAACGACCCTTGAATCATTTTTGGGGATCGATCTATTTATTTGGTTGTCGCAAAGAAATATCTCATTAAGGCTTCCTAATTCCTTCAACAAAGGCAATAATAAACTAATTCTTAACTACATTTTCACAAAGCAGTTCAGGTGTTAAAGCTTATCAAAATGAAGACGTACGACGAAGTCCTAGTTTGTACGACAAACACAAATTTGCCTGCCTCTCAATTCCAACTCTGCGCATGCGTGAGTGTAGTGATCCTTTTCTAATAAAAAGGATGCACAGTGGCCTGTGCATCTAAAACCCAAGAAAATCTTCCCCGATAGCTAACAACTGGTTGCCAACTCCTAAAAATGCCGGACATACTCTAAGCTTACTCTCTAATCCTAACCTTAATTGGAAGTCACAAACTGATATGTCGCCAAAGCTTAATAACAACATGACTAACTTAAGCTTAGTAGGCCTAATTATGACATTAAGCATTTTAATTAACTGAGACTACATTAGAAATTAAGGCAAACAATCAGAATCCAAGAACAAATGTTATAATTGAGGAGGGAGTATGATTCAAATTAGGGCAAGATTAGAAATAGAGAAATTTGAGACCTGAGCTGAATTGGGACCGTACTTGAAGAGAACCCCATAGAATTGGTTCTTCCGATGGAGAGATCCAACTCCATCTCCTCCTCCTCCTGCATTGGAGCTGTTGTTGTTGTTGTTGGTGGTGATCATTTTAGGGTTTCCAGATCGACTCCTAACTATGCCTGAAAACCATGAAGTAGCTAAAGAGGCAGATGACGGATTCATCACAACTGGATTGAATCATCCATCACCATGAAATGGTTTGGAGATCGATTAGGGTTCGACTGGATTGATGAAAGACTCGATCACACATCAATTCTGACTCTCTCTCTCTCTCTCTCAATCAGCAAGAATTCAACAGTATGAAGTGATAACATTTGAATCTGTACCTCGAGATGCACATAAGAAACAACTGAAGGTTTGAAGTTTGAACAATAGTGAAGAAACCACAATTTCCATCAGTTGGACTTTGGACCAATAAAAACATTTCTCTACCGTGGATCTCATGGGCTTTGATCCCGGTAAGAGCCCACCGTTGAGGAGCTCAACTAGCACCCTAGGCGCGAAATATGCAAAGACAGTGATGCCCTAGATATATGTATGTGATATCTGGACCCGTTTGCAACTGAACAAGACTGGTGAGCCACAGCTCGGGGTTCATAAGTGTAGAAATAATTTGTAAAGAAAATTTGTAATTAGCTTTCCCTTTCCTTTTAGTAATTCAGAACAGCAGCTACAGTACTACGAGCTGCTACAGTACTTCGAGTTGCTACAATACTTCGATTTGTAACAGCTACAGTAACTTAAAACAACAAGTTCGATACCACAAATGTTAGGTCGAAGCAACATAGAGATTCGATCTCAGGTAAATAACAACAACAACAACAATTTCGAACTTCGCAACAACAACCACGATTGATCTGAAAGAGTAACAAGATGATTAGCGCTCGAGGCGTGGGTCGCACTCTCTTTAAAGAGTATCTCAAGTACTCTCCCAGGATACAACGAGCATATACGGTAGCTTCGCCAAAAGTCTAAGTAAAAAACTGAATGAGTATGCACCTCAAGTATGAACCGTTTTTTAGAGAGAGAAAGAGAGAAGACGATGAACAGTAGTTTTTTTGTTGTGTATTGATAGTAGGAAGGAAGGTATTTATAGATGTAAACACAACGGTTATCATCACGTCTCACATCCATAACGTTCTTTGAATGCATGCGTTACTCCCTGAAGATCAGGTCTTCTAAAGGAATAACCGTTTGAAGAATGAAGTAGATAAAAGACTCACTTTAAATGATAACAAAGGCCTCAAGCCCATGCTCAAACTTAAGCCCAAGTTCAAAGTCAAATCAGTTTTTGAAATAACCCAACAATCCCCCACTTTTAAAAAACTCTCTGAATGAGAAAAGAAACGAGATAACGGTTTTGATATATAGAGATGTACATAAGTAAATGTGTCCTTAGACTTGAACCTTTACGTAGTGGACAATCTTCAACGTATAAGAATAATAAGTGATCAGAGTCTTGAACTCATTGTTCACTTTTATACAGTGAGGAAAACCACATACAACCCTACCAGGTACAATTCCTAAATGCCAGCACATTTCGGCCATGTGCTTAATCCCAGTATAGGTGAAGGCTTTAGAGAAGTTAGCCTAATTTCTCATAAGAAGCGGCCGCACTTCCACAATCACCTTGGTGAGTCTATTAAGAGTGTTCTTGTAGCTAAACACCCTACTCAAAGAATGAGATATAGAACTCATTAAGAGTTTAAGAAACTCAGCCTAATATTCGCTTCAAGATATCATATATATTTACATTTATGTACAACGAGATGAACTCTGGTGTGACAAGCTCCTTATTTGCATGATTATATATCACAGTGATTTGTTTTCCCCATTGAACCTATTTCTTGGGATTTCTAGTCATTTAGGTTGGGTTCCCACCACTTGTGATTTTATAACAGGCTTTAGCCCCATCCTTAAGAATGTGCTCCACACTTTGTCACGAGACAGTCTTTTCGTTAAAGGATCTGCCAAGTTGTTTTCCGATCTTATAAAATCTACTGTAATAGTATTAGATGTGAGGTAACCTCTTATCGTACTGTGCTTGCGACGTATCACTAACTTCTTACCATTATAGTAATTGTTCTGTACTCTGGCTATTGCAACAGTACTATCTGAGTGGATCAGTATTGGCGGTATAGGCCTACTCCATAAAGGAATATAAGACAAGAGGTATTTCAACCAACTTGCCTCCTCGCTAGCTGCAGCTAGTGCTACTAACTCAGACTCCATAGTTGACTGAGCTAGACTCGTCTGTTTCTTGGATCTCCAAGAAACCGCCCCTCCAGCTATATTAAATATGTATCCGCTGGTGGCTTTGGAATTATCCGAAAATGAATTCCAATCTGCATCGCTAAATCCATCAAGGACTGCGGGAAACTTCTGATAGTGTAAACCCAAGTTTATGGTCCTTTTCAGGTACCGCATAACTCGATCAATAACACCCCAGTGCGCCAAACTTGGTTTACTTGTAAATCTACATAGAACCCCTACAACATAAGCTATATCGGGTCTAGTACAGTCCGTAGCATAGCGAAGGCTACCAATAATGCTTGCGTATTCTTTCTGTCTAACTGCCTCCCCCAAGTTCTTTAAAAATTTAACTTGTGGATCACAAGGAGTACAAGCAGGTCTACGGTCAAAATATTTGTACTTCTTCAAGATCTTCTCAATGTAATGAGATTGATCAAGAGTAATACCAGTGTCCGTGCGTGTGATCTTCATGCCTAAAATTACACTAGCCTCGCCTAGGTCCTTCATATCAAAATTATTGTTTAGTATGGTTTTGGTCTCTAAAATAATATCAAGTGTAGAACCAAAAATAAGTAGATCATCAACGTATATAGATATCATAATACAACTTTTACCAGATACTTTATAATATAGACATTTATCAACAACGTTAATCTTAAAACCATTTGTAAGAAGTAATTGGTCGATTCTGTTGTGCTACTGTTTTGGAGCTTGCTTTAGACCGTATAAGGTCCTGTTCAGCTTGCAGACTTTGTGTTCCTCACCAGGTACCACGAAGCCTTTAGGCTGATCCATATATAATTCATCTTCAAGCTCTCCATTTAAAATCACAGTTTTTACATCCATTTGGTGAATAAACAAATCGTGCACGGCAGCAACGACCAATAATACTCTAATGGTTGTCACACGAGTAACTGGGGGATATGTGTCGAAGAAATCAATATTTTCCTTTTGTACATATCCCTTTGCTACAAGTCTTGCCTTATATTTATCTATAGTACCATCTGGTTTAAGTTTTCTCTTTAATATCCATTTACACCCAATAGAATGACTACCACGAGGTAAGTTAACTAAGTCCCAGGTTTCGTTTATAGTAAGAGAATCCATTTCATCATCAATGGCCTCTTGCCACAAATCAGCGTCACTTGAGGTTAACGCTTCCCTGATAGTATTGGGGTCCGATTCTAAGGTATGTACAACAAGATCATTACCAAAATCCTTAACAATCTTTAAACGTTTTCCTCTACAAAGTTCTGGGTCTGTATCATGAGAATCAACAACTCCAGGAACGTTTACTTGAGGTACATTAGGGGTCAAAGATGTAGAAGGTTGAGAACCCCCACTACTACCCCCACTGTCCCTCAGTAAGTAGGGAAACTTATCCTCATAGAAATCAACATCTAGTGATTCAATAATTACATTATTCTTAATATCAAGAAACCTGTAAGCTTTACTGTTAATAGCATAGCTAATGAAAACACATTCTAAAGCTCTACTAGCTAGTTTTATCTGTTTAGAATCAGGTTTACGAACATAGGCTAAACAACCTCAAACCTTAAAATAGCTAATATTAGGTTTTCTTTTTTTCCAAATTTCATAAGGTGATAATTCAGATGTGATATGAGGAATACGGTTTAAAACATGGCAAACAGATAATAAGGCTTTACCCCATAAAGATTTGGGTGATCCAGAACTAAGTAAAATAACAACTATCAACTCAGTATAAGTTCTATTTTTACGTTCAGCTTTACCGTTAGATTCTGGAGAATAAGGAGCAGTAGTTTCATGTATAATCCCTAAGGATTCATACAAGTTTTGAAATTCATGTGAATCATACTCTGTGCCTCTATCACTACGAAATCTTTTAATGTGTCTATCAAACTGATTTTTCACCTCTATTACATATGTCCTAAACATATCTATAACTTCACTTTTGTGACGCATTAGGTAAACTTGAGTATAGTTTGAGTGATTATCTATAAAAGTTATAAAATATCTTTTACTATTTCTAGTTAATGTACCGTCCATTTTGCAAATGTCAGAGTGTACTAAATCCAAAAGTTGTGATTCCCTTACAATACTTTTATGTGAGGTTTTAGTAATCTTAGCTTGACTACAAGATTGACATTTATCAAAATCATTTAAATCTACTTTAGGGATCATACATAGTTTACTCATATTGTGTACTAGCTTTTTGTTAACATGACATAGTCTAGAGTGCCAAATATTAAAAGAAGACAATAAGTAAGCAGAAACAGATTTATTCATTTCAATACTTAATTTGAACATTCCATTAGAAGCAAAACCCTTTCCCACAAAAATCCCACCTTTAGTCAAAATGTACTGATTTGAGCCAATGGTCTGCCGAAATCCTGCCTTGTTAAGAAGATAGCCAGAAACAAGATTCTT
This sequence comes from Kingdonia uniflora, assembly GCA_014058105.1. Lineage (NCBI taxonomy): Eukaryota > Viridiplantae > Streptophyta > Magnoliopsida > Ranunculales > Circaeasteraceae > Kingdonia > Kingdonia uniflora. The sequence continues at coordinate 2,260,516 of JACGCM010002082.1, read as the reverse complement.
CCTCATTTCAAGAGTGTGCATCATATCCTTCAGAGTCACTGTCCTTCCAGAGGTAAATACCAGTTCAACATTTCCAGTGCCTAGCACTTTGGTGCAATGGGAATCCCTAAGTAGTACCTTCCGGTCTTCAGTTTCCTTATAGGTCTTGAACCAATTGCGTTCATAGCATACATGCCTAGAAGCGCCCGAATCAGCCCACCACCCATTGGTTCCACCGACCATATTGATCTCCGCGATCATAGCCACTAAGGGCTCTTTGGTAACGTTCGCCTGAGCAAGAGGTTTGCGGTTCTGGCAGTTTCTAGATATTTGTCCAGGCTTGTTACAGTTGAAGCACACAATAGAAATTGTTCCGTTATTTGGTGGGGCCTTTTGGTTCGTTCCCTTATTAGGATTCTGGTGTTCATTTTTATGATGGTTATTCGGATTACCACCGTTAGGACGGTTGTTCCAATTACCGCCATTCTTAGCCTTGAAAGGATTCCCTTTAGGTTTCAGATGGACCTTCCCTTTGGCTTAAACCAAAAGGATTTCCTCTTTCAGGTCTTATTTTCTAGATTCTTCTTCAACCCCAAGACGAGTAATCAAGTTCTTTATGGTAAGTTCTTTTGACTTGTGTCGCAAGATATTTTTATAGTCTTTCCAATTAGGCGGTAATTTGTCAATCATCTACCTGAAATTATTCATCAAGAGGTATCCCTTCGAACACGATCTTATGCGCAATTCGTTGCAACTCATGTGATTGGGTAATTACCGACTTATCGTCGACCATAGTGAACTTGAGATATCGGCTTACGGCAAACTTTTTAGAGCCTGCCTCTTCCGTATCATACTTCCTCTGTAATGCTTCCAAAATGGCTTTTGCAGTTTCGGACTGTAAATATTAATTGTACAGTTCGTCTGCTAGACCGTTCAGAATGAAATTAAGGCATTTGAAGTCAGCCTCAGTCCAGTTCGAAATTGATTCTAAGGTTTTATCATATTCGTTTGTAATCAGGTCAGGGTCTATCGCAGGTACAGGAACGGGAGGTTCAATAGGTCATTCTTGTTCTAGAACATAAGCCACTTCCTTAAGTGTGAGATAAAAGAATATTTTGTTCTTCCATCTCTTGAAGTTGAGACCATCAAACTTAGAGGGTTTGTTGGAGTCAAACTTCAGCACTTCAGAGGTAAGAGCCATATTACAGATAGTAGATACTCTTTAAAATTGTAGAAATAATTTATAAAGAAAACCTGTAATTAGCTTTCCCTTTCCTTTTAGTAATTCAGAACAGCAGCTACAATACTTCGAGCTGCTACAATACTTCGATCTGCTACAGTACTTCAAGTAACAACAACTACAGTAACTTAAAACAGCAAGCTCGATACCATAAATGTTAAGTCGAAACAACAAAGAGATTCAATCTCAGGTAAATAACAACAACAACAACAATTTCGAACTTCGCAACAGCAACCACGATTGATCTGAAAGAGTAATAAGATGATTAGCGCTCGAGGCGTGGGTTGCACTATCTTTAAAGAGTATCTCAAGTACTCTCACAGGATACAACGAGCATATACGGTAGCTTCGCCGGAAGTCTACGTAAAAAACTGAATGAGTTTGCACCTCAAGTATGAACAATTTTTTCGAGAGAGAAAGAGAGAAGACGATAAACAGTAGTTTTTTTTTTGTGTATTGTTAGTAGGAAGGAAGGTATTTATAGATGTAAACACGACGGTTATCATCACGTCTCAGGTCCATAACGTTCTTTGAATACATGCGTTACTCCCTGAAGATCAGGTCTTCTAAATGAATAGCCGTTTGAAGAATAAAGTAGATAAAAGACCCACTTTAAATGATAACAAAGGCCTCAAGCCCATGCCCAAACTTAAGCCCAAGTCCAAGGTCAAATAAGTTTTTGAAATAACCCAACAATTAGTCATGAATGCCCCTCGTGAACTTAAAATGGTTGAAAACATGCTCAACCAGCTCTTTCTAGAGCTGGAGCTGTTGGTAAGGGATTCCACATATTTGAAGCATTCTGAGACTTCCCTTGAGCATTCATGAGAAGGATATGGAACAAACAAGTTATCATTTTGTGCAAAAGATGGTATACAAACATTAAAATGAATCCATTATAGCATTATATCATTAGGATTCGTGTTATTACTATATATAGGTGCCGCATATATGATATATCACATAGGCACATATCTTTAACAGCTGGGAGCTAGCTCCATGAGATCCATGACTTGGAGATGCTGATTTAGCAAAGAATTAATGACGTAAATCACAAGCATTTATGTGAAGGCAACAAAGTTACATTGTGTGTGAATATATAAATACTAGTACTGTAGGGACTTATTCCTCGAGCTATGGGACACTCGAGCTTACTTATCACTCGATTTCATCTATACCTCGAGCTCCGAAAGACTCAATCTTATCCAGTACCAGACTCATGCATAAATGAACACGTTACATACACGTCAACAATTACACGTCGACCACGAACTCAAGCAGAACGAGGGTCGTCCACATCAGATGTAAACAGAACAAGTCAACATACACCTGTCTCCCACGAGCTAGCAGTTACACACTCAACTGCCCATGACTCTCACTATCAGGAGAACTGCTTTAAGCACGATGTCAAGCTAAGAACAGGGTCTATAAAAGGGTAGAGCTCCTAAGGAAACAGGGGGGTCGACAGAGAATTCGATACATACAATTATCTGATCTCTAGCTATTTTACCTTAGATTAACTCTTGTAATCAGATTCACTTACTCTCTCAAGCAATAATACTACTTTTACAAAATCCTCTACTAAAGGTCGTGGTTTTTACCTATTCACAGGTTTTCCACGCTAAATCCCCTGTGTCAAGTGTTATCTCTTAATTAATTCTTGGCATAGTAGTTCTTGGTGTAAGGATCGATTTCAAGCTAGTTCGAGCTTTACAAAATCTGGTCCCTACATTTGGCACCGTCTGTGGGAATCGCACAGTTTTTTCATATTCTCCAAAGCCACGCTGATATTCAGTAATCAGATATTCTACCATGGTGTATTCCAGACAGCAAGCATTAGGAGTTCAGCATGACAGCTCCCTAGAGCCTAATCCGTTAGAAGAATTATGAGCGAACCTCAATTTCGAGAGTGAGACTCAAAGTAATATCAACCCTCAGTATCTATCATACTTCGATATGTGTAATCAACACTGGGGTGATAAAGAAGAGGAAGATGATTGGAGGAAGCTTTAGATTCAATCTCAGCTTCAAATTCTAAACTCCATTTCAACTTCAGCTCGAACAACTAACATTTTCAGCTTTAGTTCATATTTAGCTTTAGCTCTCTTTCATCTTTAGCTCGCTTTCAGCTTTAGCTCATTTTCAGCTTTAACTCATTTTCAGCTTTAGCTCGCTTTCAGCTTTAGCTCGTTTTTAGCTTTAGCTCGCTTTCAGCTTTAGTTTTCTTTCAGCTTTAACTCGTTTTTAGCTTTAGCTCGTTTTCAGCTTTAGCTCTCTTTCAGCTTTAACTCACTTTCAGCTTTTGCTCGTTTTTAACTTTTGCTCGTTTTCAGCTTTAACTCATTTTCAGCTTTAGCTCATTTTTAGCTTTAGCTTATTTCAGCTCGAACAACTAACATTTTCAGCTATAGCTCTCTTTCAGCTTTAGCTCGATTTTAGCTTTAACTCGTTTTCAGCTTTAGCTCGTTTAAGCTTTAGCTCTCTTTCAGCTTTAGCTCGCTTTCAGCTATAGCTCTCTTACAGCTTTAGCTCCTTTTCAGCTTTAGCTCTCTTTCAGCTTTAGCTCATTTTCAGCTTTAGCTCATTTTTAGCTTTAACTCTCTTTCAATGTTAGCTCATTTTTAGCTTTAGCTCTCTTTCAGCTATAGCTCTTTTTCAGCTTTAGCTCGTTTTTAGCTTTAGCTCATTTTTAGCTTTAACTCTCTTTCAGCTTTAGCTCCTTTTTAGCTTTAGCTCATTTTCAGCTTTAGCTCCTTTTTAGCTTTAGCTCATTTTCAGCTTTAGCTCTCTTTCAGCTTTAGCTCGCTTTTAGCTATAACTCTCTTTCAGCTTTAACTCGCTTTCAACTTCAGCTCGAGCAACTTCAGATTTATTACTTCAGCTATACTATCCAATATGGTATCAAGGCATAGATAATACTAGCCGAACCCCTGAGGACTCAGAAATCTCTGGGACTGGGGCCATAAAGAGCCTCAATCTGCAGGATCAGTATCTAATATGGTATCAAGGCATAGATAATACTAGCCAAACCCCTGAGGGCTCAAAAATATCCGGGACTGGGGCCATAAAGAGCCTCAGTCTGCAGGATCAGTATCCAATATGGTATCAAGGCATATATAATACTAGCCGAACCCCTGAGGACTCAGAAACCTTTCAGGTTGGGGCCATAAAGAGCCTCAACCTGCAGGATCAGGCCTAAAGCACGAGTGAGATGTTGCTCGTTGTCGATAAGCCCAGCTCTCCAATATGGTATCAAGGCATAGATAATACTAGCTGATCCCCTGAGGAAACACAGATCCGAGGCGGAGGCCATAAAGAACCTCTTAGCCTGCGGTGACAGCCTAAAGCACGAGTAAGGAAACTTGCTCACTGCTGATAAGCCCAGCTTTCCAATATGGTATCAAGGCATAGATAATACTAGCCGAACCCCTATGGAAACACAGATCCGAGGCAGAGGCCATAAAGAACCTCTTAGCCTGCGGTGACAGCCTAAAGCACGAGTAAGGAAACTTGCTCACTGCCGATAAGCCCAGCTCTCCAATATGGTATCAAGGCATAGATAATACTAACCGAACCCCTGAGGAAATACAGATCCGAGGGGGAGGCCATAAAGAACCTCTTGGCCTGCTGTGATCGCCTAAAGTACGAGCAAAGATAATACTATCTCGCTACCGCTAAGCCCCCATAAGTCCAACGGTTAAAGTACAGATAATACTTACTTCTGCACACGCGGGCTTATTCTAATTTGAAGGGTAAACTGGAGAACACATTACTGCAGTTCAAACTTTCATTCAACAATCAACAATGGAGTACCACAACAACGATGAATAATGATTGGTCTCCCTTCTATTTATACACAGGAAAGCACTCAATACAGGTTGTTCCCAACGCAGCCATTATTCGCATCAGTCAAGACGTGTATCAATCACTCGTCAAAGACAATAAATGTAGCACAATCATCAGCAAGGTGTTCCAAATTCTCAGGGATTTCTCGTGACTTCAGCTGCGAGGGGCGATTGTAGGGACTTATTCATTGAGCTATGGGACACTCAAACTTACTTATCACTCGATCTCATCTATACCTCGAGTTCTGGAAGACTCGATCTTATCCAGTACCTGACTCACACATAAACGAACACGTTTCATATACGTCAACAGTTACAGGTCGACCACGAACTCAAGCAGAACGTGGGTCGTCCACATTAGATGTAAACAGAACAAGTCAACATACACCTATCTCCCACGAGCTAGCAGTTATACACTCAACTGCCCATTACTCCCATTATCAGGAGAACTACTTCAAGCATGATGTCAAGCTGAGAACAGGGTCTATAAAAGGGCAGAGCTTCTAAGGAAACAAGGGGGTCGACAGAGAATTTGATACATACAATTATCTGATCTCTAGTTATTTTATCTTAGATTAACTCTTGTAATCAGATTCTCTCACTCTCTCAAGCAATAATACTACTTTTACAAAATCCTCCACTCGAGGTCATAGTTTTTACCTATTCACAGGTTTTCCATGCTAAATCCCATGTGTTAAGTGTTATCTCTTAATTAATTCTTGGCATAATAGTTCTTGGTGTAAGGATCGATTTCAAGCTAGTTCGAGCTTTACGAAATCAGGTCCCTACAAGTACTACCCGCCACAATTAATACGTCAACGCGCCTTCGGCACTACAAAATTATTCATTAACACACTTTCGGTGCTAAAATCCACGTACCAAATGGGTAAGCATACTGACGACCGAATCTAAATGTATTACAATTTCAAATATTTGGGAAAAAACACCTACAAATAGAATGGTTTATTCCTACCATTATCTTAAGAACATGTCATCCCACCCTATATCTCCACTCCTCAAAACCAAACCCATCATCCCCAAATGTTTCTACTTAATTCATGCCAATCAATCCAACTTAAACGGGAGAGAGAAAATGAAATATGTCATAAACATATCATCTTTTTATGATTGAATTTACAAAACAAAAATCAAAGAATTTAATCGTCGTCGGTAGAAAAATAAAACCATTATATTGATGATTCTAGAGTATGTTGAAACAAGAGGTTGTGAGCATTAAGCAAAGGACATACCATTGAAAATAAAAACGTGATGTATCTGCAGTGTCCCATGTCTCCTCACCAATGAATCTATCTTTATTGAGCTTCCTTAAATTCTTAAATTTTGTTGTTAACTATGAAGTATAAACCAACATTTAAATGTTTAATGTAGTACTAAACAAAACCCTAAAATGCATTGAGAGAGAGAGTTGAAATCATAGCAAATTTACCTTTGGTATGAATCGTGACTAAATAAAACAATAGATTGGATTATTGGGTTTTAAGGAAAATTTGCACCATACTGAAGTAATTTGAGCAATTTTAAATAGAAGTAACTAAACAATAATCTAATTATACAAGTTACATGTAAAATTTTCCTTCCATAAGTTTGGTTTTGGATTTGAGCGGTGATTGCAACCATTGTTGTCAAAGAAAGAAAGCGGAGATGAAGTAACTTGTTGTAACTATGAATCATGGGTATTTTTCGATTGGGGGAAGACAAAATCGTAGGTGGAGAATCACCACCGCGAACATCGAAATAGAGGTGTTTCATAAATATTATAAAGAGGTGCTTCGAAGATGGAGAGACGACTTTGGGAGAGAGAGACGTGATGAGAGAAAGAGAGTCGGGCTTTGTACTACCCGTGATTTTCCATGATGAATACGTTGACGCACCTTCAGTGCTATCTGTATTATAATGACGCGCCTTCAGACTACTGATCCGAGATGATCTAGGGACATTTTGAGGTGAACTCATATGTGAAGAATGGAATTATCGTAAAGTCGTTCCAACTCCCTAGAATTTGGCCCAAGAACCCAAGTCGTTCGAACGACTCCCTATTTTCGTTTGAACGACCAATGTTCTATCCCCTAAAATTTTGGCCCATAGACAAATTTTGTTCGAACGAGCTTGGATGTCGTTCGAACGAGCTTGGATGTCGTTCGAACGAGTTGTCATGTTTCTAGGGTTTAAGACCAATTAACGTAACGTCGTTCGAATGGGCTTGAATGTCGTTCGAACGAGCTTGGCGTAAGTTGTTATTCTGAGACGTGGGTTTGTCTTGATATCCGTTCTATTAGTATTGTTTTGTTCCCTAGTATATAAAGGGGACTTAGGTTATTTGTTTAGCTTATGTTAGTTCAATAAAAGTTATAAGAATGAAACTTAGGGTTTAGAGTAATTCCATTGTAATTAACTTCTTTAAAGCAATTGAAACTCTTAAAGGGATTTTCCCCAACCGATTTGGTGTTCTTCGTACTGTTTTGCTAACTAGGGTTTTTCTATTCGAATTGTAGATTAAGTAGTATCAGTTTTCCAGTTACAATTCTCGGGGGTTGATTGTGGTTTATGGTCTCTACACGTGATCGTTTCAAGCAAACGAAAAAGAAGCTAGTGAGTCCTTTGAAGATTCATTACAAACCTAATTCGAAGAAGAATGACGATTTAGAGATGGGTGATTCTAACGATCGACTCACGCTTTGGAAACGACAGTTTCTGACTTAACTTCTAGTGTAGGGGAGTTGGTTGAACAATTGCGTCTTACGAACCTTGCGAAGGCTTCCACTTCAGTAAAATGGCGAGGCCGCTCGAAGAAGAAAGGGGTTATGGAGGTAGATGAAGATGACGATATTGCAGAGATAAATAGTAATTATAGTGATGCCGAATCCGTCAAGGAGCGATCGGATATTGGTAAGTCATCGAATCCTATAAGTAATATTCGCATCAATTTTAAGATATAAATTTTGGTATTAGACGGTTCAATTGATGCCGAGAAGTTGGATAATTGGTTAGATAGGTTAGAGACATATTTTTATGTTTACGAATACTCCAATGCTTAGCAAATAAGCTTTGTTACATTAAAATTCGAAAGTAATGCACTCACGTGGTGGAAATCTTATTGGAAATGCCACGATATTAGTGCAAATCTTATTGGAAGTTTGAGTTAGAAAAAATTTAAGGTATTAGTGCGAAAACAGTTTTATCCGATTGGGTATGAGCAAGAGAGATGGTATAAATGGTACAATTTGTACCAAAAGTTTGAGCAATCCGTACAGGAGTACACTACGGTATTTCATAACTAATCTTTGGTGTTGGACATTGATGTGGACGAGTAAGAGGTGTTCATGAAATACACGGGGGGTTTATCGGAGTCCATTAGAAGAGAGTTGAAGTTCTTTACTATGGCCAATATCGAGGGCGCTACCGTGATGGCAATTGCTATTGAAGTCAAGTACTTGAAGAATGACAAAGATGATGACAAGAACAAGTCGGGGTATAAGTCTGGTTGAAAAAACGAGCATAAGGGAGAGTCTAAAGGAGAGGGGTTTTCGTTCAAGGAGAATTCTTGCAATTATTGTAAGGTGAGTAGGCATAGTTTAGATAAATGTTGGAAACTTCACCCGGAGCTTAGGCCGAAGGAGGAGGAGAAGAGCAAGAAACAATGATATGTACAAGCCGCCGAGATTGTTGATCTCCTAGATTTAGATAAACTGAATCCTAAGCTTACACTTATGTTTCGGCAGACTTTGGCTATCAAGGAGGAGAGTCGGGAAGAACTTTTTCATGTTAGTATTCAGGTGAAGCAGATCTTAGTCGAGGCCATTGTGGATCCGGGTAGTCAGAATTTTTTTATTTCTGAGGCGTTAGTGAAGAAGATGGGTTTGACGACTACATCTCATCCTAAGCCGTATGGTTTGGGGTGGATTCAGAAAGATGTGGATTTGATGATCACGAAGCAGTGTACATTCAAGTTTGCGATCACTGAAAGGCTTATTGACGAGGTGACGTGTGAGGTGGTTCCTTTGGATATGTGTCACGTCATCTTGGGTATCCCTTATCTTTAGGACCGAGATGCGATTCATTACTGTTGAGCTCGCAAGTATCGTCTTGTGAAGAAGGGAAAGGAGTTCCATATCAATGCTTTTAAGGAGCATGTCACCATAAATAATTTAGTAACGGTGACTCAGGTGAAGCGGTTAGTTAATGCGAACGGCAAGTTTGTGTTATTAGTTCGACCAGTTCAAGAGAGTACGTCGGCTAGAGTGTTGTCTGCAATGACAACGTCTTATAAGTAACAAATTGCCATGGGGAAGTTGCAAGAGGAGGTTGTGGTACATACTGATCTCAAACCGTTCCAGTTTTTAGCTACACAGTCCATGGTACAGCAAGCTCACCAGATGAAGGGGATGTCGTATCTCTAACAATTCCCCTTGATTATACAGTATAAAAAAGGAGTGGACAACAAAATGGATGATAGGTTATCTCAACCCCCATTACCAACTACTTCCACTATGTTGGCTTCTATGCATATACAACCTTTTGTTACGTCAGAGTATGTTGTAGGATATGATGATCCCAATGGGCGTAGTGTATTTTTCCGAAAGTCACTGCAAGGCATAACATGTGAGTATGAATTAGATTTGTCGTCTTCTATGTAGATGTATTCGGTGATTAATGTCAAACATTTGAAGCTATTTGAGCCGTCTCTTTTAGATGAAGACTCTACAATCGACACTCGCTTACCGTCAGTTGATGACTAATGGATGGAAAGAGAAGATCCGTTGCAGGAGGATGGTATTCTAAAGAGGAAAGTTCATACTACAAGACGGGGTGGTATTGAATCGTTCTGAGTTGGGAATAAGGGTTAGCTACCTAGTAAGTCGAAGTAGTACAACAGGGAAATGGCCAGCGCCACATTCCTACATCTCCTGTTCTAGCTTGAACATGAGCTTAAGGCTCCTAAAGGGGGGAGCCATGATCCAGGAGGATCTAGGGACGTTTTGAGGTGAACTCGTATGTAAAGAATGAAATTATCATAAAGTCGTTCGAACGAGGTTTAGAGTCGTTCGAACAACCCTTTTCCAACTTCCTGGAATTTGGCCCAGGAACCCAAGTCGGTCGAACGACTCTCTATTTTTGTTCGAACAATCCCCTGGAATTTTGGCCAATAGACAAATTTTGTTCGAACGAGCTTGGATGCCGTTCGAACGAGTTGTCATGTTTCTAGGGTTTAAGACTAATTAGTACAACGTCGTTCAAACGGGCTTGGATGCCATTTTAATGAGCTTGGCATAGGTTGTTATTTTGAGACGTGGGTTTGCCTTGAGATCAGTTCTACTGGTATTTTTTTATTCCCTAGTATATAAAGGGGACTTAGGTTATTTTTTTAGCTTATGTTAGTTCAATAAAAGTTCTGAGGAAGACGCTTAGGGTTTAAAGTAATTCCGTTGTAATTAACTTCGTTTAAGCAATTAAAGCTCTTAAAGTAATTTTTCCCAACCAATTTGGTGTTCTTCATACTTTTCTGCTAGTTAAGGTTTCTCTATTTGTATTATGGATTAACTCCAACATTATAAAGACATGCTTTCATGCATCAAAAGATGTATTGATGACCTTTTGATGACAGTATAAAGAAGTATATCGATCGTCGGTATACTTCAAAATCATAACGACATTTCTTCGGGCAAGCCTTGTTCGATGTGATCGCTATCTAAGCAACGTCTAGCGTGTACCCGTGGATTCGTACTCTATTATTTATACAACAAAAATATGATTCTTTGATTGAATCATTAATTTATGTTCAAGGAGAACAAAGTGTTAAAACCCGGTGACCTTTCCCATATGAGCATCGTCAAACACTTTCAAGCTCCAAAAATTCATGACTAAAAGCAACATTATGAAATTCCAAATGTCTGCCATATCTGCTTCACTCCCTCAAATGTTTTCCTCTATAACTAACATTGTTTCCCATGTGTGATTGGTACTTTTTAATTTGTTTTTCCCTTGGTAAACCAACATATCCATATTACATTCATTTTGAATGATAAATTGTATCCCTCACAAATGCGCCTTTAGGAAGTTGTGTTCATGGGTGATAACACCCCAATCCAAATGCCTGAATTATACCGAAACTACAATGAATTTAGTAGTATGCATCCAGACTTTCAATCCCAAATCATTTCCTCAATTACAATCGATTCGTACATCAAAGATTAATAATTAAAACCCTTGAACTACTAGAGAGAAGTACTTAGGAGAGAAGTGACTTAAGGTAGTTGATTATTGAAAAGAGATAGACGCCTGAGATGCAGCGATGCGAGATATGGCTAGAGAGAGAGACGTGATGAGAAAGAGAGAGTCAGGATGATCGGTTCTTTAGTTATTCATGGTTAAGACTAACCTTTGACACATTTTGTCTAAAGTACCATTTCTCTTCTAATAGGTAAAAATATCTCGTCCGTCCATCTCGCCCTATCATTAAATCTTTGCTCCTCTTTGTGCTTCTCTTGTGGGCAACTTTGTCCATACGAAAAACACCCTTCTTGGATAATATATAGACTAGCCTAAGAAATGCAACAATATTGTATCATCTTTTTCGAGGCCTCGAGTTTACTAGTTGCCAGAATGAATATTGCTCAAGGGTCTATCTCTCAAATGTTTGGTCCTAACAAAGCATCTCCTACCTTAACTTACTTCTACAGTTTTGTCTAGCAGTTCAAAGGTTTTGATTATTAATTCTTTGTCTATATTATAAATCTAGACGCTTGAGCAATATTCATTCTGGCAACTATTAAACTCGAGGCCTCGAAAAAGGTGATACAATCTTGTTGCATTTCTTAAGCTAGTAAATCCCGAAATCATTTAAAATATCGGAAGAAAAACATAAGTACATCCATACCCCTTGATTTCTTTACTGTAAAAAGCTAAATTCAACCATCCTACCTATGAACATTCCAAAAAAGTCTAAAAAAGTAGAGCCCACATAAATATTTTGGATTCAAAAATAATCCAATCTAAATTTCATGCACGCAACAACAATATTAGAGTGTGTATGTGGCAGAGAAAGAGATTGAGCACGAAATCAAGAAGAATAATTCGAAGGAATCATTCCTTTTGATCCCAAATTAATCCCCAATTCAAGAGCTTAAATTCTACATATGAAATCCCCAAATCGCTAAGTATTCAATCCCTAGGTAGACCCAAACTTCTAATTAAGTTTTGTGGGTTTCTAGGGTTTGTGATTTTAAGGAGGAATAACATGAATGAAGGAAGAGGGAACTATCAAACACTCGATTCAAATCCCAACAGAAGCCTCAATTTAAGGCGAACGGGCGCTTATCATCCAAGATTTCTTCTAAAGTTTTTATCACATGAATATAAACAGCCCGAGAGATTGTTTTGGACTTTATCAGAATACTAAGGATGGACATGATTCATAATGTATCAAACAACTACAAACACATCCATAAAACAAATAGCTTTGACTGTGGATCATTTTAGAGAAAGAGACACACACTGATCCAGGACGATCTAGGAGAAACTGGAGTTTTTACCAAAGTTGTTCAAACGAGGTTGAGAGTCGTTCGAACGACTTGAACCCTTGGGCCAAAGTTCTAGGGGAGGTGTTCGGTCGTTCGAACGACCTATGGGTTCGTTCGAACGACTATCGTAATTTCAGTTTTAGTAAGAGTTTTAAATACCTTTTAGAGTTGAATTAGAGTTGGATTTCGAGTTGGATTGTAACTAGGACTTGTAACATTTATTAAATGGCAAACCTAGGCTAGAGTTAATTATCTAGAGTTTAGATCATTGTTCTAGGTTAGATTTGTTAGAGTTCAGAGATTAAGAACTTAGGGTTTAGAGTATCGTTTGTAATTACTTGATTCAGTAATTTGATCTCTTTATTTCTCCCAGAAAATTGAGTTCCTCTGTTCTTCTACTAACCTATTTTGCTTTCTTCTTCGTATTATGGATCAAGTGGTATCCGATTCTTGTTAAGATTCTCGGGTTTTGATTGTGGTTTATAGTCTATACACGTGACCGTCTTAAGCAAACGAAGGAGAAGTTTTGTGAATTTTTGACGTCTGCTACAGTAATTTTGCAGCAGTGAATTCGCGACTGATACAATGATTTTTCAGATCTACACAAATTTTAGGAATTTTTGTGAGTCCGTTGACGATCTATCATAGACCTAAATCGACTAATAAGGACGATTAAAAGATGGGCGATTTCAACGATAGACTCACGGTTTTAGAAACGAAAGTTTCGAAGTTATCTGCTACTGTAAAGCAGTTAACTGCATAATTTTATCTCACAAAGCTCGCATTGGGTTCTCTTACGGCGAGTCGACAAAGTCGTTCAAAAAAGAAAGGGGTTTTGGAGGTGGATGACGACGAGGATGTTGTGAATTTAATAACGGCGACTCCGGTGAAGAGGTTGGTTATTGCGAGTAGCAAACCTGTATTACTGATTCAAGAGGGTACGTAGTCTATAACATTGTCTACGATGACAATGTCTCCTATGCAACAAACCAATATGGGGAAGTTGTAAGGGGAGGTTATGGTACCAACTATTTCCGCTATGTTGGTACTTTTTCGGAGTCAGCCTATTATTCCATTGGATGTTGCAGGATTTGATGATCACCATGGGCTTTCTGTGGTTTGCCAAAAGTTGCAGCAAAGTAAGGCCTGTGAGTATGTTTTCCAGGATGTGGTGGGTGACAAGAAGCTATTTGAGCCGTTTCTTTTGTTGTTTAGTACATCAAAGTGGTATAGCAGGGAATTGGGCTTCGCCGCGTTCTCACATCTACAGTTCTGGCTTGAGCAGGAGCTCAAGGTTCCTAAGTGGGGGAGCCATGATCCAGGAAGACCTAGGGAAGTCCCACTTCTCCAGTTCTGCCTTGAGCGGGAGCTCAGGCCTCCTAAATGGGGGAGCCATGATCCAGGAGGATCTAGGATAAACTAGAGTTTTTACCAAAGTTGTTCAAACGAGGTTGAGAGTCGTTCGAACGACTTGAACCCTTCGGCCAAAGTTCCAGGGGAGGTGTTCTGTCTTTCGAACGACCTATGGGTTCGTTCGAATGACTATCGTAATTCCAGTTCTAGTAAGAGTTTTAAATACCTTTTAGAGTTGGATTAGAGTTGGATTTCGAGTTGGATTGTAACTAAGACTTGTAACCTTTATAAAAGGGCAAGCCTAGGCAAGAGTTAATTATCTAGACGTAGATCATTATTTTAAAGTTTCCTATAAATCTGAGAGATTTGTAACGAGGGTTTGTAATCTTCTATGAAGGGCAAGACTAGGCAAGGTTATATCTAGGTTAAGCTCGTTTTTTTAAGCAATTAAAGCTTATTTTTCCCATCAAATTTGTGTTCTTCAGACTTTTCAGCTAACTAGAGCTTCTTCATCGTATTGTGGATTACATACAACTTAAATCCAAACTTGAATTCCAAACCACAAAATACCAATATATTAGTTGAAATTGTACCTAGATTACTCAGCTAGTATATGCTTCCAATATCTTCGATCATCAATCCCCATTATTAACAACGCCATGGAAAAAATTGACATACAAACATCACTGGTATTCGTCTCCAGCCAAACATCCTGCACAACATCAAAAACCAAACAAACCCCATTAGCAAAACCACACCTACAATCGGTCTAAAGAAGAGCTGCATACCTGATTGAATCACTGCTATAAACCCTATAATGGTTAAATTTTTGGATTTCTTCAAATGTAAATGTCATGATCAAAATTAGAGAATTTGCAAATGGATAACATCAGAAAGCTTGAAATCAGCAATTAAATTATTATATACATCATTTTCTTAGATCAATCTTCTCCCCTTTTATATTTTACAGCCTAAAATTCCCCAGAAAGTAGAAATTGTAATAAAGAGAGAGAGAGAGAGAGAGAGAGAGAGAGAGAGAGAGAGAGAGAGAGAGAGAGAGAAAGAAAATTACTCAACCTTGTGTAATAACTTGAAGAGGGAGACATCATGACTCATGAGAATCAAATAGGAGGTTTCCAAAAAAATAAAGTTCTAGAGCTATTGGATTTCATGAGAAACAAAGAGTGATTCAAAAAGATAAGTTAATAGGTAGATTTTTATCTTCCTTGCAACTCGTATATGAGAACATCTGGATTCTTTTCACAACCATTGAATCTTCTGCCGTTTGCTTACATTTTCTTCGGTAATTGAATCAAAAACTACTGAATTGCACATTCAACTATTACAACAAACAAATCAAAATTGAAAAAATGAACTGACCTTTAAATCATTTTCTTTCTTCTGCAACAACTGATTCAACACATTCAAACATTCCCCAAATATCTTCGATTGAAATAACAATAATGCCACTCCGCTCTACTGGTGTTAAAGATGCAAACTCAACTCAAACCCATGATGAAATCAAACCAAATCAGATCAGGAAACTATGATTTTTTCCATCTATTATAGTGATGAAATCGAAAGATTGGAGAAATTATGGCTTCTAGGAGTTTGAAGAGAGTGATAGTGAGAGAGAAAGAGATTGCAGAGTTTGTTTTAGCCATGTAGAACACTAGGGGTTTTTTTTTGGAAGAAAAGATGAGTTTTGAGTCGGGGGAGGAGAAGTGAGTTTTTTTTGTCAAGCTTGGTGGTTTTAGTTTTTTCCCTTAAAACTTGAACTTCCAAAACAATCCCTACATGTGCGATTCTCGAGGTACCCTCAACGAATTATGGCCCCTCTTTATATCTAGACATAAGGACAGACTTGTCAAAAGTAGCAAAAACACCGTACCATTTTAATGAAGAGATATTTCGCCTATATAGTAGGGGTTTTTTTCTGTTAAAGATAAGTGCTTGTGATGGTAATTGATCATCCCAGGACGTTTTGATTTTTCAAGCACTAGCACTACCAAGTACCCACACCAAACCTTAATTAGTAGTTGGCAGTTGGTAGTTGAGTTTATGTAAGGGTCCTAAAGGATGTTTGGAACTTCTGGGTGGTTAGAGACTTACAAGTAATGTACTCTAATGCAATAGAAAGAGAAGCGCTCATAAGCATAATTCAAAAAGTACGTCAATTTTGGATTCAACAACTCTACTCTTGTATCGTATCAAAGTATATCGTTGATTTTTAGAGGGATCAATAATCATATTCTTCATTCACCAAATTATGAGCTAAGAAAACACTCCAATTAAACAAGAATGAAACTTGTAGATAAACAAAGAACATACATATCCTATCTTGAAACTTTTTAAAAAGATCTCTCCCAATCCAATTACAATAGAAAATCAAATATACTTAAAGAGATTTGGGCTGCCCCCACTAGGAAATGAAAAATACCCTTTAGACCCTGAGTTTCCTACATATTCATTTATGGACGTCAAATTGCCTTTGACTGCAAGTCACACCTAGTTGACCCAATTTTTGGTACTTGTTTCCCTTTTTTGTCCCTCACGTGTATCACATTTAAAAAAAGAAAGAAATAAATAAAAATGAAATAATTCTTAATTCCCTCATGTAGTGAGTGAAAATGTGAGAAGATTTTAAGAAAAAATCATTTGATTTTATGTTTTTTTTTTAAACATGATACACAGTCACATGTGAGGGGCAAAAGATAGAAACAACCAAAAAAGATTGAGTCAACCCAAGTTGAGTTGCAGTCAAAGGTAATTTGGGGTCAAAAATGAATATGTGACAAACTCAGGGTTTAAAAGTTAATATTTAGTTTGTCCTGGGGCCAAAGTTCAAACTTCTCATACTAAAACCAATAATTGAATTAAATCAAACACCAAATCAGAGATACGCCAAAAGACTTTCTATATCGATATCAAATATGCACAAGTAGCTCCACTTACACATCAAATATTCCAAACTATTAAAGATACTCTTATGGATCGAATTGACTCCAACGACGACATTAAATGTAGGAGAACCGTACATACATTGGATCGGATACTCGAGTCCCCATCAAATATGAAACTTGTGAGTTACAATGAATTCCTTACCAAAACATTATCCATCCTCTAGAATTATATTCCATATATGTTGGCCAGTCCCAATTAATACAGAAGAAGGGTCCAACTACTAGGAAGTAGGAACCCCCTCCTTTTGCTCATGTTCTTAAGAGAATCCTTGGAGTTTGGACCACACTTTCTATTTTTGGTCCACTAACTTCAACAAATTTAGGACCAATTTAAGACAATGATTCTATATTCTTTTTTACAAAATCCAAAACAAGCTAAAAATAGGTCCCTAAATTGAAATTTTGGCCGTATATCCAACATTGCACCTAGGCCTCTTCTTCGAATGGATCGAATCGGATTTAAAACATTTTTTGGATATAAGAAATTCATCTGATTCCAATCCGTTTTTTTTTTTCGAATCACGGAAAACATATCCAAAATCAGAAAATTCGGAAATCCAAATAAAACCGGAATATCATATTAAAAAATCGGAAATTTGAGTAATGGAAGGAAGGATGCGCAAAAACCATATCTTATAATAAGTAATAGCAATTGGTTCAGGTCATCTCATGCACACAATATAATGACAGTCTTATATAAGATAATTAAAAACAACACTAAGTAATGAGATCTTATCCACTATCAGTTATCAGAATCTACAAGTTATGAACAACAAAATTTAGATCAACACTACACAAATATAAAAGTTTTAATCAGTATATGTATATTAAGATTTTCAATGAATATATGGTGAAAAGTTGCAACTAAGAGAAATCAATATTGTAAGAAATAAGTTAAGTCTTACGAACCTGTAAGTATAGTTTTCCCTTCTTGAAGTTGTAACAGGAAGATGTTATAGAAGTAAGGTATTTCAGCAACAGTAAAACAAGTACTCCGACAATGAACAACAACAACTCAGATGTTAAACAACGGCAAGGGACAACAACAACTCAGTTGTAAACAGCGACAAGGGACAACCGCAACTTAGTTGTAAACAGGCAGTAGTAACTTGTTGTAACAACAACGATAAACAACAGCCGCAGGTCTGATTAAAGTAGTAGAATACAGCAGCAACAAACAGGCAGATTCTGACAAACAACAGTTATCAAAACTGGTTTATAAGAACAACAGTTATCAGAACAACGTTAGCGTTAGCAGCAGGAAGAACTGATTACAACAACACCGGCAGTTTCAGGTAAGCAGTTGGAGTTTAAGGAGGGAACTCAGCGCCTACAACAACAGGAACAACACCGGCAACGCAGTTTCTACTCCGACAAACAGGAGGTATGTGGGACGTGTCCTTGAGGATTAGGTATCCTCAAGAGGTGGAGAAAACAAAGTGAAGACCAAGACTAAGGATTAAACTAAGCTTTTTGTTAAAAGATTATGGAGACCCAAGCCCAAAGGACCCCCAAGGCCTCCAAAGCCAATTGCCCAATCCCAAGTCCAAGTCCGAGCTCGAGCCGGCCCGGCCTACCGGGCCGCCTGAGAGAGGTCCAAGTCTGTATAGGGTATAAAATCCTCTCACACACTCACACAATTATACGCTCTCTCTATGTCACATGTTACACACATGTCACATGGGTAATACCTTATATGTTTAGTTCCTCTATTGTTTATAAACAATGTGGGACTAAACTTTAGGCTATAGTATAAGAGTCACATAAAATAGATGACCAAGAGGTCATAGGTTCAAGGCTCAAAAGAGGTACAAGTTTTTTGAAAAATTCCAACAATAGAGGAACTAAACATATAAGGTATGAACAACAAAATTCTAACAATAGAGCTCTTATCCACTATCAGTTATCAAAATCTACAAGTTATGAACAACAAAATTTAGATCAACACTACATAAATATAAGAGTTTTAATCAGTATATGTATATTAAGATTTTCAATGAATATATGGTAAAAAGTTACAACTAAGAGAAATCAATATCCTCACATATAAAAGAGGATTAGTATTACCAGAAATGGAAGGTTCATAAGGGGAGGCAAATAAAATACATATCTAAACTAAGTGTCACGGCCTGGCTCAAGCACAACTACAATACCATGAATTGCAGTGAAATAAGAGATCGTACGGCGTACATGCACGTGCGGCTAAGCATGCACAAGCCTTCTTCACTAGGTGTGACAACACTCGTGGAATATAAACTCAGATGCGAGGCATGATACGGGTTATCCTGAATACTCGTGAGGGTCATCAAATAGATATTTACTAGTGACTATGCACAAGTACGGATAACACACTGTTCCTGACAGCAGATCAGGATAGTTCAATATGTCGGGTTTCATATATAATGATAGGTTACAAGCCTGAACTAGATGGATGGTAGGCAACTCGAATAACATAATCCATTTATAAGCGACAGTCCGTCTCGGATAGCCCGTGGGTTATACGCGGGGCATAACGGTCCCCTAGTCAACCCCTATTTAGAAAAGTGGTCCGCATTGCGAGGCAATGTCCCCTGGCATTTTGTATGCCTAGGGGAACCCATGAACATCCCTTGTAGATGATCCATGAGCGGGGGTCCTAGATAACCAAGCTATTAAGCTTTTATGTCATGGGGAGGTTTGGACTAACTTTCTCCTTAATATAGCTACTAAGTAAATAGCTAGTTTTCAAAAGGAAACATCAAATGTTGAGACGAAGCGTACTTTCCCCTTTCGCCTCCTTAACCAAATTCAATTTTAACGAAACTTGGCATGTAGCTATATTAAGATATGTAGAACATGTATCCAAGATCAGAACTCAAAATACTCGGGTAAATATTTTTGGCGTTCGCTAGTGCGTTATACTTTCCCGCACTCAATAAACTTGAAGTTTTCGTCGAGAACATCTTCTTCAACAAGGTTCTGCAAGGATTCAATCTTTTGGCTATTCAAGATACTAACATTCTCTCACACTCAGTTTAGAGTACTGCACATTCTTCTGTACTGGTAAATACTTCAATGGGCTACTAGTCTTGATGCTGGCGAACTATCTTCACAACTAAACCTTAATTTTTGGCCTTCAATTCTGAGTACTTCAGTGACTGGAGTTCTTTATGAACTCTAGAGTTTCTACATGTTCTTTTGGATTACTGTTCTGGGTCTTTGCCTTTAAATATATGCACTGCATCTTCTGGCATAACACCTTCTCCCCTGATGTTTAGAATGTCGCTCACTTCGATAAACCTGATACCACATTCGGACTACCTGATGAGGATATCTGTAATCTTGTCTATGAGGCGCGCTCCTTTCTAAGACACACCTGTACGCTCTTCCTTTGAGTCGCATAATGCTTCTGCAATATGAGAAATCAACTTCTATGAATCTCGGCTTTAAGCCACACTCTTCTACTACAAGTGGTGAGGAGTGAATGAGCAAGTCTACTAAACCTGAGGTAAACTCTTCCAATTTGCTGAGCATAACATCCGACGAATTCAAACTGCATGATTTCTCCCACAGTTAAATCTGCAAAGGTCTTCTAATCGTTCGCCTTTCTTACAGAACATTTGGGACACAAGATCAAGATGTGGCCCTCTTGCCTTACCAGTATAGAATTGAAATGGTACTCATCGTTCACTTGAGCAAAAAAGTTAGCTCAATATGAGGTAGCATACTCTCAACAAAGGCACAAACACTTTGTTATACCGCCAAGAAACCTCTGAGGTAGCCTATAAAGGTGCGGGAACTCTGATTGGCCCTAGCGCCAGCAAATCCATCGAGGTTCACCATAAAAGCGTATTGTGTGAACTTGGTATACCCACGAGACATCTATCTATGCGTCAACATTGTGCTCTACCAAATTTTGTGGTACCCCATCATCTAAGCTATTGAGAAATATAAGACATTTGCAAGTTCACAAACATCTGCATAAGATCACAGGCTGTACCTAACTCGACTGCAAGAAAAATAATCGCTATTTCGGCGTTACAAAATGTACCTCAACTTCGTAGAACTCCACATCGACTCTCTCCTAAGGAGAACTTCAACTTCGGTGGTAATGATCTTGCTGGAATCTGCGTACAACTATGCCACAACTGCTTTGTCATAGTATGTGACTTCATGTCACGTATCCAAGAGAAAACTCTGCCATCATTGTCGACACTAACAGAAATTACTGTGTGCATATCTTGGGACTCAAACCATATGTCATTTCATTTTCGGATCATAATGTTTAACTTCGAAACGAAGTTGTGTCCATCTTGCGACAATCAAAATGAGTATCAATTAGAATTCTTTATTCATCTGTATACACTAAGGATTTTAAACTAACCAAGAGTCGCGTCTTCCATGTGTAGTTCTTGGCATACAATGCTGGCTATATTAATCTCTGCTGATAACTTAGGGCATCGTCCTTCATCACAACTGTTACTACACTTGGCAATACGAATATGGATCCAATACCAATTACGATCGCTAGATTACCCTACTACTGTG
Source organism: Kingdonia uniflora (assembly GCA_014058105.1). Lineage (NCBI taxonomy): Eukaryota > Viridiplantae > Streptophyta > Magnoliopsida > Ranunculales > Circaeasteraceae > Kingdonia > Kingdonia uniflora. Next base: position 2,239,071 of record JACGCM010002082.1, on the reverse strand, counting down.
CTTCATAGAGTGTATCTGCTATATTGACTAGCATTCTTGAGAGATCTGACAATATAAATCACAACGTCCAACTGAAATATCAGTCCTTCTTCTTAGCGTCATTGTCCAAAGTACATTTAAACTTGAGCAATCTCGCTCGGATATGGAGCATTCATCGTGCTTCCAATATCAACTAACAAGTAGGCAACTCACTCTACAAGCATTCGCAAATGTGCTCAAATCATTTGTTAAGAGCAACATGGGATCTAATACCATATGTCAAGTTGGTATCCCATATTACCAACTCGGGAACTAAGCTCTGATAAAGCTATGTCTGCTCTGATGCTATATGACACGGCCTGACTTGAGCACATCTACAGTGCCTTGAATTATAGTGGAATAAGAGACCGTGCGACATACATTCACGTGCGGCTAAGCATGTACATGCCTTCTTCACTAGGTGCGACAACACCTGCGGAACATAAACTCGGATGCGAGACGCGATCCAGATTGTCCTGGATACTTGTTAGGGTCATCGAATATATATTCAAAATAATTAAGCATCAATGCTGAAGGTTCCCTCAATAATCCCTACAACGTAATCATTCGTGACTATGCACAAGTAGGGATGATACACCTGTCTTGGCAGCGGATTAGGATGGCTCAATATGCCGGGTCCCAGATATATTGATAGGCTACGAGTCTAGACTAGTTGGATGGCAGGCAACTCGAATAACATAGTCTATTTATAAATGACAGTCTATCTCAGATAGTTTGTGGGTTATACGCAGGACATAGCGGTGTTCTAGATGACCAAGCTTTGAAGCTTTTATGTCATGGAGAGGTTTAGACCAACTTCCTCCTTAATATAGCTACTTAGTAAATAGTTAGTTTCCTAAAGGAAACATCAAATGTTAAGACTTAGCGTACTCGCCCTTTTCACCATCTTAACCAAATTCAATTTTAACGAAACCTGGCGTGTAACTATATTAAGATATGTAGAACATGTATCCAAAGTCAGGACTGAAAATGCTCAGGTAAATTTTTTTAGCGTTCGCTAGGGCATCACACAGTAACAACATTATATTCAGGAATTTTGAATCGCCTATATATCGAAAATATTGGATCACCATACATTCAGAAAAATCGGAATTACCAAATCATATCCGGTTCCAATCCATTTTTTTCGGAAAAATTGGAATTCGGGAATTCGGAAAATCAATTATTTCAAATCCAAAAAATATCGGATCGGATATCGGAAAAATCGAAAATTCAGAAGAAGAAAAAAAGAAGAAGTTGCAGCCCTATTTGCACCTCAAGGTATAAGATATTAACCATGAAAGGAGTAGCCACGTAGCCCTAAAATCTTATATTTTGAGGTGCATGGCTTAACATGTAGATGAAATTGGCCACTCTTGTACCATATTAAAAGTTAAAAGTGGAGGTTCCATCTCAAAACTAATTGACCACGAGAGCAGTGGCGGACGCACATACATCCCCAGCGGCCACCCTAAAATTTGAGAAATGTGATTTTGACGGGTAGCTCTTTGTCTAGTTTCAAGTATTTTCCTCTGAAAATCGATCTTTGCCCACCCTAATTTTTAAATTTTGAAGTAAGTCCATGTGTTTGCCCACCTTTAGTTTATAAATTCAAGGTTATTTTAATAACTGAACAAAAGTATTAATAACTTCCACATTTTTATTCGTTTCCTACTCATTAAAATCTCCACTTTTGGTAGAGAATCTTTCTGTCATCTCTAGCAGTAGCATAGCAGTAGTTTCATCTCTCTTTTCATTTTTTCAAACTTTCTTCCTTTCTTGTTATACATTTTTTATTGAAAATATGATAAGAAAAGTAATTAGGGTTGTTGACGAAGAAGTAAGAGATTAAGATTTTGTAAAGATAAAAACACCCCTTAACCCTAAAGAATAAATGGGGGCTAGCCCTGAACCCCATGTCGTATTGTCATCCGCCACCCTGACTTAAATTCTTGAATTTGCCACTACATAGGACTGGCCCTATACTCTAATATTTTGAGGTGCAAGGCTTAACATGCCAATGTGGGACTATATCTCAACACATATGAGGTGAACCTCCGGTTTTAATATAAATAAATTTCAAGAAAATCTTTGTTAATTTTAGTTGAAAGTAGATTTTCGGGAAATATTGGACGGTGTCGGCAAAAATCATGATTTTGATTTTTTGATAGAATTTAGGAACTTCCAGTAAAGTTTTATTCCATGATCCAAACCCAATCTAGTAGATCCTTGGGTGCTTTACTTGATAATTGATACTATAAATACTAAACCCCCTCAGCCCTCAAGTTTTACACAACCTGTGCAAACTCACATTCACAATGAGAGAGAGAGAAACCCAAAAGTCTCAACTCTAAACTCTCAATTCTCAACTGTGTGTGAATATGTCATTTTTTAAGACAACTAGAACACCCCCAACTGTCAACAAAATTTTGTTTGCCTCACACTGTTTCACATCTACTTGTTTCTCATAATATGAGATCATAAGTGTGTGTTGCTCTTAAACCTAAAATAGAGCAAATCAGTTCCACAAAAATACATATTTAAAGCCCATACTTGCACATCAACCTCAAGCCTCTCTTTGGATATCTTCCTCTCCCTCTTTGCCATGCTTAACTTTACTTGAAAACATTTGCTTATTTGCACTAAAGGAGTGAGCTTTCTTGCGAGCAAGATGGATTCGTTCAACGGTTGGTGTCAGAAAGAGAAGGTTATATTCGTGATGGGAGCAACGGGTACCGGGAAATCAAAACTCTCAATAGACCTTGCAACACAGTTCCCAGCAGAGATCATAAACTCGGATAAAATGCAAGTTTACAAGGGTCTTGATATTGTCACGAACAAGATTACTGAAGAAGATCGTTGCGGGGTTCCTCATCATGTATTAGGCGTGGTGGACCCGAATGCAAAGTTTACAGTATATGATTTCCGGTACTTAGTCTCACTAGCGGTGGAATCAATCTTGGGACGAAACCGCATCCCAATCATCGTTGGGGGGTCAAATTCGTATATCAAGGCATTGGTGGATGATGAAGAGCATGATTTTCGATCCAAGTATGAGTGTTGCTTTCTATGGGTGGATGTCGCATTGCCTGTTTTGTATCCGTATTTATCTTACCGTGTTGATCAAATGGTCGAAGCTGGTTTAGTCAAAGAATTACGGGAATTTTTCGAACCTAAGGCAGATTATAACCGGGGAATAAGGAGTGCCATTGGGGTCCCTGAGATGGATCAATATCTACGAGCCGAGATCATTACTGATACCGATGAAAAAACTCTTAAAATGCTTCTGGAGACCTCAATCAATGACATCAAAACAAATACATGCCAATTAGCATGTCGTCAACTGCAGAAAATCCTTCATCTCGAGAATTTGCCAGAATGGACTGACATGCATCACATTGATGCTACGAAGGTGTTCCAGAAACGTGGACGAGAAGCTGACGAGGTTTGGGAAGAACTCGTTGCCTGCCCGTGTAAGACAATAGTGAAGAAATTCCTCTACAGTAGCATCACTAACAATACCAATCCTTTAACCTCTAAATCCTTAGCAAATTCAACCCCCTTCTCCATCACATCTGCAGCAATGAACACAATCGTTCTGACCGCAACCCATTAACCTTCAACCCGCCCGCATTCTCCTGTATAATTTACTCCGTTACAGGCACCGTCGCGGCCATAAACATTGTATGTCACTTGAGAGTACATAGGGGTCGGTAGTACCGAGTTATAATTTGGTATTGTGGTCCCTGCAGTAGGTGGAGAATATTCTGATGCAATTGTGCGTGCAAGTAGTCGCTGTCATTAAATAAGTGTGCCGTACTTGTTTTAAGGAAAAATAAGGCGCGGTTAGTTGCATGCAGCAATTAGGAAACGCACGGGAACCTTTTTTTTTCCTTTATCTTTCTGATGCGCATGAGCTATCTCTCTTCTCCCACTAAGTTTTGTCTTTTGGAGAGAGGACCCATTTGCGCATGTTGATTTGGTAGTTGAGAGTTCGAGAATATGTACTTTTTGTTTTTCAAGTGAAATGAGGTTATAAGTTATCTATACCTTGGTTTTGCTGAATTTCATAATAATGGATAAAAATAATATAATGAAGGGAATAACTACTTTTTTTAACGTCCATTAAGAAAATTTTACAATGAATAATCTTTAAGAAACACCGGCTTTAAAATGTTTTTCCTACATTATAAATAGTCTTATTTCGAAGCGCATGATTAGTAATAGTAATAAATTTGGTAAATATATCTTAGAAACAATTACATAGTCAAGTCTAAATTTACAAAAGTTTTACCAAAAAAAAGTCAAAAAATTATTTTTGAAAACATTACATTGTTATCAACGCAGGAAATATGGTGGTTCCCTCAAAAGTATGCATGTATCTCCTGACCACAAACATTTTGGTTAGCTTCAAAAACTCCACCCTTGCATTAACTTACATCAAACGGTTTTACGTCGTCTCCAAGCACTGCAAAGTTTTATACCCCCTTCGAAAAGATCCCTCATTAACAGTTTCACCTTACGTTTCTTTGATATATCCTATTTGCAGCCTCCTCAAAGTCTGCAACAATCACGTGAAGCATATCATGAACAACATCAAAACCAAGCCTATCTTCACAAATTTTACATTTTTTTTCCAACATTAACATATAAAAAAACTACATCAAAGTTAAACAGATAATATCAAGTTGATTGAAACTTACAACACATCAATTCTTAAATAAAGTTCACTTAAATAGAAAAAAAATATAACTATTAGATAAATTATATGTTGTTATTATCATCAAATGCATTTAGGACTAAACAGTAATGTAGACTAAAACCATATAATAATGGACATCTTTCTATGATTGTTTTAGTTTAAAAATTGTTTTAATTGGGATATGAGTAAGGCAAATTAGACTATGTTCAGTGGTAACCTAGGTAGATCATAAGTTATCTTTGTGGTGTTAATATAAGTATCTCTTAGTGCCTTAATAAGCAAGTATTGAGTCATTTATGGTGTTTATAGAGTTTTTCGGTCATAAGTAACTACATTGTCAATTAACTACATTTGTTAGATTTATGTTGAGAGGGTCCAGAACATGGACGTTTGAGAAATTGTCTGGGAACCCATTGCTTTAAACAGTTTAATCATGTTAGTGGTTATATTACAGTCACATGCTAGGCTGAAGAAAACAGAGCTAAAGTTCTGGGAGGAACATGATTAAGCCATTTCTTTTTTAAACATATCACTAAAATAACGTTGGTGGAGATCCAAGTCTAACTATGGATCTTGAACATTTTCCTATTTGAAATTGCTCATAGTGCATACTATACAAAATACAAAAGCTTTTTTATTGCAAAGAAAAAAAAAGAAAGAACAAAACAATCTTCTATGCCCTTAGAAAATTTCAATTATAGAGAATTACAGAAATTTACCAACTAAATTGACTCTTATAGAAATGATGGATTACTATGAAGCTCCAACTTACTGCGATGTTCTTATTTTTACCCATAATTAATGGAAATTCATATTTTGACTAGTTCACATAATTTTGGCGGGAATACAACTCCGTAGAATTTTCTGGATAAGTCGGACTCAATTCAAATCAATGTTCTCCAAAGGGAAAAAAATTCCTAAAACTAAAATAAGAAAACGAAAATAGAAGCAAGAACCTAAGCAAGATTAAATAAGAAGAAAAATACTTACTTTGCCCCTAATTTAATGGATTTAAGGATGACAAAAAACATACTTATCATGCAACTAAGAAAACTTATTACTCACATAAATTATGGCATCATGATGGGCAAGTAAATTAATGATGCATCTCATGCCCATTTGGGGGTTTCTACTCATGAAGATTTTCTCGCCTCTAGTGATTGTTCTATGACAGGATCCCGTATCAATTCAATTTTCGAACTCATGTATATTTCACTTATTTAACCCCCCATCAAGATTTGTATGACTAACCATATTCCATATTGCCCAGGATTCTTACTATCACAAATCAAATCCATACAAGAACAACATTTACTTGGTTGAGGAAGACGCTAACAAAAAAGAAGTACAAATTAGTCATATTTAAAAAGCAATAAATTCCTAGAACTTCAAAAACAACGATATATCTCTATTTGGGTACCTGGTTTATCTTCAATGTGACCAGTTAAGAGCAAAAACCATTATATCCTCTGAATTAGATTTATACTCTCTCTCCCTCTTCCTTCTTTTTATGACCATGATTAGTAAGAGATACATTCATGATTTCTTTTTTTATTTATGTGCATTTAGCCGAGGACGAACCCACTAAATATTGGAGCAATTTTTTTTTTTTCATTCATAAAACTCTAAAATGTTGATGGCACATTGATAAGTCCAAATTGCATTACTAAGAACTCATAGTGATCATCGTGTGTGCGAAAATCAGTTTTACTAATGTCTTCATCTTTTACACAAATTTGATGATACCCTGATCGCTAATCCAGCTTCGAAAAATGTTTTGCTCGATAAAGCTCGTCTAATAATTCATCAATTACCGGTGTTGGAAATTTATCCTTCACTGTAATCCCATTTAGAGCTCGGTAATCAATGCACATTTTCCACGATCCATCCTTTTTGTGGACTAGTAAGACATGTAATGAATATGGGCTAGTGCTTGGGCGAATGATCCCCGAAGCTAGCATTTCTGTGACCAACTTTTCAATCTCATTTTTTTGGAATTGGGCATACCGATAGGGTCGAACATTTGTTGGTGAGCTTCCTGGTTGAAGAACTATTTGATGATCGTGAGATCTTTTTGGAGGCAACCCTTTTGGTTCCTCAAATACACCTACAAATTGATTTAATAAAGCTTGCATATCACCATATAATAATTCATCATTAGTAGTTGCCTGAACCTCATTAAGCTTAGCAAAATAAAGTAGCATATCCGGTGGGTTTCGATGAATGATGTGTTCCATAAGATGAGCACTAACTGGCATAATTGGCTATGATTGTGATCCTACTAATCTGTAGCTCTTCCCCATTACAGTAAACTCCATTAGCAAATTGGCGAAGTCCCATAAGATTGGTCCCAAGGTACGAAGCCATTGCGCTCCGAGCACCACGTTGCATCTGCCTAGTGAGAGAACATACATGTTTGTAAAAAAATTATATCCTTGTAAAGAGACCTTCAGATTTGAACATTTTCCAAGAAAAGGAACTTGTCCCCTATTTGCAATCATCACATCAAACTTATCATCATAATTGATAAGGCAACCAACTCTCTTAAGCATAGATGGATCAACAAAGTTATGACAACTGAGCCAGTTAAGGCATGGAGAGAGATCTCTGGTTGAACAACATTTTCCTTTTCCCTGGATTGGTCATCCGCTTCAAGGTTTACTATATGCTCATCGTTAATAATAGTCCAATCATCATCGATCAAAGCAAGTTGTTTTTTTTGCAAGTGTGCCCAACCGTATATATTTCATCTCAATTGTAACACAAACCTTTTTGTCACCTTTCACTAGCTTGTTCAGGCGTCAAACGACGAATAGGTGGCAAATACTATGGCTGATGTTATTCGGATTTTGAAATGCTGATTTAGTGAAGGAAGCCTTTGTTTTTTGTCGACTAGCAGCGACCTTTTTATCTTATAACTTGGCTAAACCAATCTCACCTGAGAGTGTAGTTGGTCAAAACATCTTTACATCATAACGTATGTCTTCCTTCAACTCGCAGATGAAACAACAAATTAGAAAAGATTTTGCTAAACCCGTTGTCAGATTAGCAAGCCTTTCGAACTCTGCTTGGTATTCCTTAAAAGTTCCTATTTGTGTAAATTTGGCCAACGAAGCCGCAAAATCTTCAAATTTTGTTGGACCAAATTGAGAGCATAAAGCTTGTATAAATGCTTGCCAAGATTGAACTCCCGAGACTCTTTCAGTCCATTGGAATCACTACAATGCCTCTCTTTCGAGGTGAAATGAAATAATTTGAACCTTATGCTCCTCCTGTATTGATTGGTAACTGAAAAACTGTTCCGCTCAATAAAACCAAGAGGATGGATCATCCCCATCAAACTACGGAAAATCAAGCTGCAATGTGCGAGCATTGATGTGACTGTTATTGTCCCAATGTCTAACATTACTCCCAACTTTAGCTTGTATTGTACCACTCCCATAACTTGATGTTTCTCCCCGATCCTTGGACAACTGATCATACTTGTGTCTAGAGTTGAAGGCTTTTGTAAGATTTCTGTTAAGACCTTATTTGTTTACTCCTAATTTTCTTCAGTAGCTTTGATTTTTTGATCCATTGATTGGCTGCGGGCGGTGGTGGATTGGTTACGGTTGCTGGATGACATTCAAGTCCAGGAGAACCGCTCTAATACCAAATGGTAGGATCGCCAAGTGAAACAAAGATGAATAGAGGAATTGGAGGGAAGTTCTTAATTCAAATGTTCATTGCCTTACATGCTTTGAGATTTACAATTTACAGAGACCTGGATAGTTTAGATAATTAATGACCTACTAACATAATTAATATTTAATAGCTTAGGAACTTCAAGAGACACATGACTTAATCATCTAGAAGAACTAAAAGGAGCTAGTATAGTATAAATGATTTTAGGACCTTATCAAAATCTCACCGCCAAACCCAATGCAATCATAACACAAACCAACTGCTAAACCCAATGCAATCTCAAATAATATGTATCAAGCAACTAGCCAATTAAACTCTGCAACAATTTGCATTGACAACAACTCAAATAAGGACCCTAATCACCACCTACAAATCCCCATTCTCCACAACACAACACAACACAAACCAACCCCAAACCCACTTTAAGCACAACATAGTTCATTAATCACAATCTACCAAGCAAACTGCAATCCAATCAATCATAATCCACCAAGTAAACCATAGTTACCAAAAGCTAGAGAGAGAGAGAGAGAGAGAGAGAGAGAGAGAGAGAAGAAAGAGAGAGAGAGAGATACGAACAAGTACCAACCTATAACTTGAAGAAGATGGAGTCTTGTAACCCTAGAACCACCTCTGAGAGCGATGATAAACGGTGAAATTGAAACCCAAACATGGGAATCATAATCCCAAACAAGATTGAAGAGAAGTCACACTCAAATCCATCATTAATGTACCAAAAATGATCGAGTAGAGAGAGAGAGAGAGAGAGAGAGAGAGAGATAGAGAGAGAGATAGAGAGGGAGAAACCATTAAATCAAGAGAGCCATCTTGCATAATTTTTGAACTCACGGATCCGTAGAACCTAAATTAAACAAACATTGAAGGCATCAATCAAATTAAAAGTAGAAGTATGGTGGAGAGAAAGAGGCTCTAGACCCTGTAAAATATGTAAATAACATAGAAGAGAACCTGAACCAAAAAGTCTGATATTCTCTTCGGACACCAAAGCCTGATAGTCTGGATCCTATTGGTAAGAAACATTGAAAATCAAAAAACCAAAATAAATAAATAAAGCATAAAGAGAAATAGTTGTTTATATAAAATTTAAAATTTTCATATAAAACTCCAAAGTGGGAGGAAAAGACTTGCAAGCTGTAAAGCCTAAATATATGTAATACCACCAAATTCTTATAGTAAAAACCATTAACCAAACACTGTTGAATCCAATCAACCCATTAACTAAAATAAATTCTTTGGGACCAAAGGCTATCTTTCTTTTATAAACTCAAGATGAGCTACCATTCTTCAGATTCCCTCTGGAAATCACAAATATATTAATATCCATTTAAAATAAAAAATAAAAAATCGTGTTATCTCCTACAAATCAAGATAGAAGCAATTTGTGATATTGTGTTGAGAGAGAGAGAAAGAGAGAGATCAAAACTTGGAAGATTGAAGGATTTATAGAAGAAGATATGGAAATGAAGGCCAAGCATAATTTAAGAGAAATACAAACACAATTTAGTTGTACCTAATTGATTTCTTAGTATTACCTAATTGAATCGAAACACATATTGGAATAATACTCAAGATAAAAAAGAGATTCATCAAAAGGTACCTGAGATTCCAATCACATTGTGCGAAACTTTCAAGTTAAGCAAATTAAAAATAAGGTTAGGAGATAACTAAATTAAATTTCTAAGATTCGAGGGAATGACTAATAAGAAACCAACACTTTAATATATCTATGTAGAAGAGGCGTTAGATGTACATATTTATAATATTACTATCATAGACTTATTTCAAAGTAGGTGGTTACTAAATGTAGTAAACTTGACAAAAGGAGCTGATTCCATTGTCACCATTCACACATCATGACAAATTAATATGACAATTTGCCCAAATAGAATTCTTGTGCAGTTTTTAGAACTATTCTTAAAAGCCCGAATATGGAAAACCGTGGGTAACATCTTTTCATCAACTTGCTTTGAAGCTTGGCATGCTTTCAAAATTCACAACCTGATCAAAATACATGATAAATGGTTTTATTGGTGAGCAATGACAGTAATATAAATGTAAACCTAAATTAAACAATCAATATACCTTGCCAAAGAAACATTTTTCTTTATAGAAGAAATGCATAGAGATAAACAATAATACAAAGTAAAACACAATTCCGGTTCACTACTATGAATGACAACTAACAACCAACTCGGCAAATGATAAGATATCTCTTGAAAAAATGCCACTTTTATTTCAAATTAGTTAAGAACATAAAACTAATAACAAATAAGATATTTCATAAAAATTCACAACCTACTTGTAATTTGATTTTCACAAAAATTTGAGTCTTTACATGTTTCCGGGAAATGTAAGTAAAAATAGTTTTAATAGCTTTTGTCCCGTGCAATACTCCATCCTTTGAAACATTAGGCTGAGTCCGATCTCCAATAGATTTTGTCACTCGATTTTTAGATATCTTCATAAGATCTGTAGAAATAAAGACAAATAAATTGCATACAAAAAATATATCTAAACATTAAAATAAAATAAAAATAACCTCTACTTCAAAGAAAATAACGTGATCAACGAAATTCTAAATCGCGTAACAAAGTTGTCATAAATACCTAATTCGTACTACTCCATTTTATCGAAATCAAAAAATTTCAAATTATCCATCTTCAAGTCAAACACATCATAAATTTACACATGAGATTGATAACACAAAACATAATCCCACCATAGTTAGTAACCCAAGTAGTAAACCGATATAACCAAGAAGTCAAAAATAGAGTATTACAGAACCTTGAACTCGATAATGGAAACTATCATTTATTTGCATTAAAGCAACCCTGGTACTCTTCTTTACTCTTAAAACCCACTCTAACATAATACCCCAATTTCAAGGCCTTAGAATCTTTGAAATCAGCCAAATACACAAAAAACAATTTGTGTCACAATCTATATATTATCCAAGAATGGTGTTTTTCATATAACCAAATTTGCCCACAAAAAAAATTTCTCTCTAGACATAAAGAGGGGTCGGGATAGACTTTAAAGCCCTCGAGATTGAAAATATAATAAGATGGAGGGATGAGGTCTAAGTTGAGCTGTTAAGTGGTAGGGTATTTCGTGGTTTTGAACTTTCTTAGGGGTATAATAGTAAAGCAAAACTTATAACACAACATCTTGGAAGTTCCAACTTCTATGCCCACGACAAACCTTTCACTCCCACAATTTCCTTCCTCTCCCTATGTGTGTGTGTGTGCGTATTTCATCTTCTCTTATATGTGATTCTGCTAAAATAAATTTAGTTTGACATATGATAACTTGAATGAATAATGTCCTGCCTGAATACTTAGTTTCAACCCATTTTGAGATGGATACATAGTGGTGGTCTCAACCCATTCATATGGATTCATGGTTTCATCAATTCTGAGATTGATCCATAGTTAATAGTTGGGTTTTGATTAATTTTCTAATAGTTCTATATGGTTTGATTTGTGGAATAAAGGGTACACACCTCGACAAAACCTCCAATAGGTACACTCTAGACGAACCAGGTATGCTTTTAGCAAACTAGGTACTCAATTTTTTCTTTGCTTTTATTTTGAGATAACATTATTATGAAGTTAACAAACTTTGCTTTATGTTTATTTTTAATCCATTCTAGAATTCCCTCAAATTTTCATTTGTTTCTTGGTATCCAAGGGTATTAAATGATGAACGTGTTGATTCATTTCAGGTTCTTAGAGGAGCATGCTGGTACTATGGAGAATCTTAACTCAAACAAATAATGGATTGATGTGGTGCATGTGCTGCTCCTCACACCATCACGAGGATTTTGAAATGTTCATTGGAATAATAATTCTCAAACTAGACAATTATAGTCATAACATAAAGAGGAATAAAAGGGAATATACCAAATATTGTCGAATAGTCATTTAACTTCCAAATTAGTTTGTGAAATTCCAACCATGTAAATATTTTTGTTGTAAGATATTGATTTTAATGTTTCTTTATATGTTGATTTTCAAATAAGATGCTGATTTTCATATTAAATTTATATGTTTTTGTTTATAGTTTTGATTTAATGGTGTCATACAATGACGTGTTATGTCTTTCTAGTTTCTTTCTATAGATTCTTCTTCATGTTCCATACGAATATTTTAGATGTATCGGCCGGGGGGGGGGGGGGGGGGGGGGGGGGGGTCGTTTTGCCGCAGGCGCGTTAATGAATCAAACGTGCAAATGAACGTGGGTACACATGTAAGGGTGCACCTTCAAATAATCATAGGGATGAAGACATGCCTTCGCATCAAATATAGCGCCGAAGGTGAGTTGGCGTATTCACAGTGACTTGGTCATGAGTTTTAGCGCCGAAGGCGCTTTAGTGGATAACTTTGTAGCGCCAAAGGCTTGCCAACATATTTATCGTGGCGAGCCATGAGTAGTACTAGTATATACAAATCCCATAAAAGCATAACAACTTTTCCTCCATACAGATCTTTTTTTATCACAATAATAACTTTTTAGCTTATCAAAGGCCAAATCAAAATCCCTAATGAAACTGTAATTTCGGCCACAAAATATGAATGATAATCCTAACACAAACCCTAAGACAGAGAGTTGCGATAAAAATACTGTAAAACAAATAGAAGAAAAGTTTTACATACCTCAAATTTTGATAGTGTAAGATATAATAGGGAGTTCAAAGTAGCCAAATTCTCTGCAAAATAAAAAGGAACATATAATTTTACACATAGATGTTAATAATTTATTAATTGAAGTTAATGATGAAATTAGAGGATACATTAGACTATCGAATGTAATTGAAACAATGGTGATAATCAGTTTGCTAAACTCAAACTTTGATTTAGCAATGAAGGATTTGGATTACCCAATGAAGGAATTTGATTCAACAACAAAGATGTGTGTGTGTGTGTGTGTGAGAGAGAGAGAGAAAGTTGGGAATAAAAATATATTTATTCTAGATGGATTGCAAATTGAGCCAGAGCAAGAGAAGCATGTTTTGATTTATAATGTCTAAAGAGCAGTAGGTGAGAGAGAGAGAAAGAAGAGTTGTGAGAAGTTATGTGGGCGGTTTCATAAGTTGAATAATTTGATTTATTTGAGGGAAGCGGAAGAGAAGGCGGTTGAGAGGATATAGTAACGTTTAAGGAAAGTGAGTGGTCGTTACAGTTAAGATACTTAAATGCTATTACACTAATCATGTCGAGAGTTGGAATTTAACATTATTGTGGATGTGAGAGATCTCTCTATCCATGTGTTTATTGAAGAATTGCGTAGAATATTTTTGAAAATGTCCTACACGTATAGGGAAGAAGCTGAGATGAGTCAAGCTCGCTTAACACCATGGGCTACGGATTACTGTGAGGGCTGAAAGTTTGTGGCAGATTTACTAACTTGTAGGGTTCATACAATACGTCACCATTTTCAGATGACTAGTTATGGCAAAACCAATTCATTTAATATTGAAGATAGTACTTGTTCTTGTCGTTGGAGGCAAACGATGGGGATACCTTATGAACATGGAGTACGCACTCTCGGTCTTGCTAATCTTGGTTCAATTACACGTGTTTTTGAGTACTTCAGAAATAATACATACAAGGCTATTTATGAACTGATATGGATTCCTATTAGAGGAATAGAAAAGTAGGAAAATTTAAGAACTGATCAACATGTTCATATTCCTATACCAATAGTTTGAGCCGGTCATCCTTGCACGTAAAGGAAGGGAAGGAAAAAAAATCAGGTTTTGTCACCAAACTAAGATTTTGCAGTAGCTATCAAGAAAACGGACACAATCCTCATTCTTGTAAGTTTCTACCAATCCTATCTGACGACAATACAGTTTGACAATGGCACTGTGTTTTACGATGAGCACTGAGCCACCTGTGATCCCAGATGAAGATGTTGCAATCAGTTTGCGTTGAAGATTTTAGGTACTTTATTTATCATTTTAATTCATATTTTGGGTCTATTTATCATTTGTTTGTTGATCTTTTATCATTAGTTTTGATACGTTCATCATTTAACTAAATATAACTGTCATTTGATCAAAGAGAATTTATCATTTGTTTGTTACCCACATATCATAATTTGGTTCCACTAAACTATCATTTGTTCAAAGAGAATTTATCATTTGAATATAAAATTTAGTTTTGCTGCACACATATTATTTGCTTCCACTGTACTGTCATTTATTCACATCACAAATAATTTATCATTTGTTTGTTGATCTTTTATCATCAGTTTTGTTAAGTTGATCAAACTGTCATTTGTTCATCGAGAATTTATCATTTGTTTGTTTCCCACATATCATTATTTTCTTCCACTAAACTATCATTTGTTCATAGAAAATTTATCATTTATCTGTTGATCTTTTATTATTAGTTTTGTTAAGGTTATCATTTAACTATTAATTATTCATCGAGAATTTATTTATTTTTTGTTTCCCTCATATCATTATTTTCTTCCACGGAACTGCCATTTGTTTTTTTCCCCATATTAGATAGAAATCACTATTTAAAAGCCAAAAACATACGGAACAAAACAAAAAAAATGTTCATATAGGGGAAACAAAATTACATATTACAACAACAAACTAAAATCTAAGAGATTTCACAACTTCTCACTTGAGGAATCCTGATCACGTTCCATAGCCTTGATCTTCTGCCCGAGACAGCTAATCTTACAAACCGATTCTTCCTATAGTTTCTTGTGCTCATCCCGGTCCAATTTTAGGACGTAAACCTAATATTCTAAGAAGCAAATATTTAATTTACAGGCTTTATTCTTTTTGCTAACTTTATCCAGTTATTCCTCCATTTTATCAAACTCTCCTAATTTCTCCTTGAACTGTTCATAATGCTCTTTCAGTAGTTGCGCCTTCTCACCAGAGTAATCCTTCTTCATTAGGCAAATTCTATTTAATTTGAAGGGATGTTCGTCATTTGCTTCTTCTTCAATCCCTTCTACCTGAAACCAATCTCGAATGGTGTTCGAAGAGACACGACTAAATTGAGAGGATTACAACATTTCTTGAGAAGTTAAAAATAGTTCAGGGTTTAGGGTTTGAATAGTTGAGAATTTGGATATATACTGAGGAATTGAATGCCTTAAGAATTTCTTGCATTGGGAAGAAAATTTGAATTACGCGTGACAGGGAAGACATGGATGTTTTAGATAACTTGTTGTACACGTAATTCATACTCCTTGTATCATAATCTAAAAGACTTTAAGGTGAGTTGTCTAATCAAGTATTAAAATTAACTTGCCACATCAACTGTAAAAGAAAGAAGCTGTCATAATTAAAATAGATTCTTTGTTATTGGTTCATACATAGAGTGTCATTGTAATACAATGAATTCTCACCATACAAATAATGTCATTCTCACTTAAGGATTTGTGATTAGTTTATATATAGAGTGTTATTGCAAGGTAGTGAATTGTCACCATTCAAATAATGTCATTCTCTCTGAAAGATTTTTCATTGGTTCATCCTCAGAACAATTATCATTTGTTATTGCCATTTTGTCATTATAATATGCCATTTTATTGTACCTCTTTCCTACATACTTGCTTCTAATTCTTTCTAGTTCTGTCATTTTATGTGTTCACTACATAACCTGCACACTTGCTTTCAGTTCTTTCCAGTTCTCAAACATTACATACTTCCCTAGCAATGATGCATTCCCTTGTTTACTGATATGGTGAAATTTGGGATCTTCGTCTCTTGCGCACCATCCTCAACCCTAACCGCTGGTTCTTTCAATGCCTACACAAATTTAGTGTGTGTGGTTTTTGAGTGTAGGTAGATGAGGTGAAAAAGTGCGATTGTGGTCTCATTTGTAGAGTCTCTAACCACCCGGTATAAGATTCTACTATTGCCCACAATACCATTGTCAGTTCAAAATTTAGTTTCGAGAAACGTTTATGCTCGATGATTCTTGGAGGCCACAATTGACAACGACAGAAGAAATCACAAATTTTGGTCAAGAGAAAAATCAGATCCTAAAAACTATTACAAATGAAACTTATACTCAACTAAGGATCTTCGAGGTCAGAACAAAGATGCTACAAGATTTTATGTCTAAGTTAAAATCTCTAGATTTTAACAAGTAGTCAAATATGAAGGAGTAAAGTATAATATTCATTCTATCTAATGGGTGTCATTGGTTATCTTAAGTGACGTTTATTTATGGCTCTAGCATGATAAACTCTTTTGGACAAACGATAAAAAGTATAATTATAAATGACAAACAATAATAATCGAACTACAAATTCCACTGAACAACAACATTACAAAAGATAGGCAAATCTATGGTTCAAGACTGGATAACTGCTCTTCAATTAGATTTAACCTCTCCTCTATTGATTCAACTATTTCAATAATATAGTCAAGATTCAAATCTATGGTTATAAAACCAGCAACCATCCTATTACCAATGTCCTCGACAGCTGATTAAAGTTTTATAAAGAAATTAAATACCCACCTTATGAAGTTATCTTTCGTAATTTGGTGTTGCTCCCTTGATGTCTTGTAGTTGTGAAGATGATGTTGTCGGCCTAGATCCATTGTATTTTTAGTTTATAGGATCAAAATGCGTGATTATTAGTGAAGATTAATCTTATAATGCACTTATCAGTTAAGATTAGAGAAGACAGAGCCTTGTCTAAGAATAATGAAGAAAGATAATGTTCAGCTTTACAGAATCATAACCATTCATGGTGTAAAGACAATGTTGCAGAATATGATTAGGCTCCTATTTGTTAGGAGTAATAAGTTCAACCTATTATATTGTAGAAGTTGAGATCTTACGAATAGCTCTGATGATATGTACGTAGATGGAATTTTCTTAAATTATGGAGGAAGGATCAAGTCTTCAATGTGATCTCTAATGAAATGTTTAATTTGTAAATATCACTTATGCATTATTTATGAATACAACTTTTGCTATTCTTGAACTTATCTATATTATGTATTTTGTGGATTCCACTACAGGGTTTCATTTTTGGGGTGCAGGAAATGTCAACATATCCGTACCGACATATTCACGGATAGAGCCGAAGGCTAAGGGTGTGAAATGGGCCGGGATAGGGTCAACCCGGCCCTAGAGAGATAAGTCCCTTTTGAACTTAGGGTCAATGATGTTAAGGGTTAGTTTTGTCCTACGTGGCATTGATTGTCCCGTATGGCCTCGTTTGTTTTATGTAGTGGTGGAAAGCTGATTGGGATAATGACGTGGCAATTTCACAGGGGTGCCAGATCATAATTCATTGAAGAACTTAAGGGGAATTTAGTCAAAATGAAATTAAGCCTATTTATTGAGTGTTTAACAATCTATTGAAAACTGAAACTGTTCTTTGTCTTCTTCAACTCTATCTTACAATTCCTTGCCAAAAGCGTTTCTGCTGGCAGCATCTCTTCCCCCTAAAATTTCATAGAGCAATCTCTTCTCTTTACTACTGGATTATGGGCATCTTGAAACCCCATAACTTATCCATCAATTTGTAAACTTCTACAATTAATGATAGGAGAAGAAGAGAAATTATTGAAATCGATAAGAATTTGGATTTGTTTATCCCCTGTCTCTTCTGCAATCTCCCTGAAACGAGGTATTACTTTCTCTCTAGAATATCTTTATCCTCTCATGAAATCTATAAAAAAATTGCTTCGATCGATTTTGAATCAAATGATTTTATTTCTCAATTTTCAGTAAATTTCATTTGATTTAGAATTATTTATTTAGCAGGAATATTGATGTGATTTAGCTATTTTTAACGAGATTTTAGAAAGTTTCTCCTTTAAAATTTATATTTATCTTTAGCTTTCTTAGCAATGAATCATGATTTGTTCTTAGCTATTAGTTATGTTTGTTGCAGATATAAGGAGAAAATATGGCAGGGAGCCGAACAAAAGAATTAGGAGATGATGATGAAGATACAATTCCTCTAAATGAGTTTAATTTGTGCCACAACACCATTGTTGCTGTTAGTAAGTGATGATGATTTTAATGTTTGTGCCTATACAATTTGCAAAATTTTGTATCCTAAGTGTTTGTTGTGATGTTATTTGTTGAATTAAATTTTCTTATATTTTGAAAGTTTTCTAAATCTGATATATAATTCCGAATCATGGTACATGAATTGTGAATCCATAGCTTTCCTATCAAACGATTCCTTACTTTTTCTAGGTTATATAACTTAGAGATCCACGGTTGCTGTTGGCCAAGAGTATACATAGCATATTCATTCACAAGGAGAGTGTATGATTAGCTTCTACTGGCTTGATTAAATTCACCTTAGTTTGCGATTTTGGAAACTCGATTCAATAGTGGAAGCGCATAAATCAAAGGTATACATACTCTTTTTGAATTGGTATTATTTTTCTTATTATCTAATCTAACTTTTATGTCAGTTTTTCTATTTACTGATTTTCGGTTGCTAATCATCGTTCTTCTAACAAATGCTTTGAATTTCATATTTTAACTTTCCACACTCCATTTGCAGCAATTGTGAGAATGATGTATCCTTTTCATCGATTGTGTCTATAACATTGTTTTAAATTTGAAGCATAAATCTCCATATCAAATATGGCAGATGGTGCATCAAAGCTAAATTTGGGCCTTCAATTAACTCAGGTACTCCAATTCTATTCTTTATGATTTTATTTTGGGGTTATTGTTGTAAACTTCTATCAATACATCAGTTGTGCTTTCTTATTGTTATTTTTCTTTTTTCTTTCTTTCATTACTGTTTGTTGGGTTTATGGCCGCTTAATATTCGGCTTTTGTGAAATCGTTGATAATATATAAAGTAGTTCTTCTTCTTCTTCTTCTTCTTCTTCTTCCACGATTTAGTTTAACGATCATAGTACTAAACTAATTGTCCTTGGGCATCCAAACAGGTTAGTATGTAGCTATAATTTATGTGACCTTTGAGTTAATTTGATTATAATGGTTGCCATTATGTTATTTTCACTATGGTTTGTAGGTTATCCAAAAGCTCCTGGAGTAAAGTTATAAACTTTAAGATATTGTACTTCTTGCGCAAATAAACGATTAAGTAATGCGATCACTTTTTGCACAAAGAAAAGATAACTTGTGGGGTTTCAAGATGACCATAATCCAGTAGTAAAGAAAAGAGATTGCTCCATGAAATATTTGAGGGAAGAGATGCTGCCAGCAGAAACGTTTTTGTTTTTCTTATTATCTATAATCTAACTTTTATGTCAGTTTCTTTGTTTACTGATTTTCGGTTGCTGATCATCGTTCTTCTAATAAATGCATTGAATTTCATATTTTAACAGTTTACACTCCATCTGCAGTAATTGTGAGAACGATGTATCCTTTTCATCTATTGTGTCTTTAGCATTGTTTGAACTTTGAAGCATAAATCACCATATCAAAAATGGCAGATGGTGCATCAAAACTAAATTTGGGCCTTCAATTAACTTCGGTACACCAATTCTATTCTCTATAATTTTATTTTGGGATTATTGCTGCAATTTTTTGTCAATACATTAGTTGTGCTTTCTTATTGTTATTTTTCCTTTTTCTTTCTTTCATTACTATTTGTTGGGTTTATGGCCGATTAATTTTTGGCTTATGTGAAATCGTTGATAACATATAGAGTAGTTCTTCATGTTATTGCGATTTAGTTTAACGATTATAGTGAGGTTTTAAGTCCATCTATAGTTCATAGTCTAAATTTTGCACAATAAGTAAAGAGATTCACTTGATGTTGGAAGAAGTGAGAGGTAAATTGATTCTTCCTTTCTATAAGGCAAGTTATATATTGGCCAAGGAATTTAAACTATGGTAATTGAAGAAAATTACATTTGATACTTTACTGGTTACTGCGAATGCTTACAAAATAAATAAAGATAACATATCTTACAAAGATTGAATACAATAAGCTTAAATATGCCTACATGACTCAAGTTCTAATTGCCTGACTCAACAATGTTGGATATGATATGGAAGCAATAATTGTCAAAGTTAGTAAAAGTAACATTTAGTATGGACAGTTTGGGTTACAGGGAAGACCATGCAACCCCTTCATAATCTTTCTAAACGTTTCACTTTCAAGTGTGTATTATGCTTACCAAAGCTTGAAGAAGGTGGATTAGTCACTGAAGAAGCTCAAGTCAGAGACGATGAACTTCTCAACTCAAAACCTCAAAATACACCAAAGAAGCCTATGAAACATAAACTCAAATACAGTTTTTTGGTACCATATATGTACCTTCTTCAAATTAATACCTGTGAAAACTCCATATTTCAAAAATTAATCGGCTAAATTATTCTTTCATGAAATTGATCTAAGATAGGTAATCGCACTACTAGTTATCCTCATCAGTAGATGCCTTGTAAGTAACTTTGCTGCCTTACAAAAGGGTTCAAAATCAAAAACTTGTTCTTGATTATTAAACAATAACTATGTAAAAATTCTTGGCTACACCAAATCTACCCTTAAAAACATGTATTAAGAAGAAACATTAAATGCAACATATCTAAAGCAAGGTTTTAAGAGATGAATGAGTAGGGTTTAGGATATTTAGTATTCTAAGAGCAATGAATTAAAGCGCAATAATCAACCGTAAAAAGTATGATTTAGTACCTTTTGCGCAATCTTGTTTCCATGTGTTGCTTTTGCGTATATATTTATGATACTTGTGACAACTATTCATTTCCCTCTTCATTTGAAATAAGTTAAATGGTCAGTGAGCATAAGCTTGCAACTAGGGAACATTCACGAGAAAGAATTATCAGCAAAATGCGTTGGCTTATCTTAACCTTGTACTCATGATTATCAGCAAAACACGTTGGCTTATCTAAACCTTGAACTTATGACTTCAATGCTTTTAACTCTGCTAAGACTTATCGTGCTTCTCCCTCTTCAGACCACAATCAACTATAAAACCTATTTAAACCGTGAATAAAAACTCTCTTTCAAGGTAATAGTAATCAGCCGTGTAATTGAGAAATTAAGATATTGTCACATTGTGGTTTGCATTCTTATTTAGTATCGTGTGTTAGACCATTGCTAACCTCAGCTATTTCCATCCAAAATGGTTAGGATTTTTCTTGATTGAGCTATTTCGATAGACTATTTGGTGTCATTGACATACAATGGCTTTTAACAGGTCCTCGTGGTTTTGACCCTTAATAGGTCTAGCATTGATCCAGGAGGATCTGAGATGTTTTAATGAAGTTTTTGACCAAGTCGTTCGGACGTGATTTAGAATCGTTCGAACGACTTCAGGTTTATTTGAACAAACTTGATTTCTATTCGAATAAATAAAGTTTAGAGTGTTCTGTTCGAACAGAGACACGATTTAGCCTATAGTTTTAGGCGTTTAAGGACATATTTATCAAATTTTGTAACTAGGAACTTGTAACCCTTATAAAGGGGCAATGCCAGACAAGATTAAATGATGTTAGATCAATCAAAGTTCTGAGAGAGAGACTTAGGGCTTGAGTGAAATTTGATTGTAATTGATTATTGATTAAGCAATTGAAGCTCTAAAGAGAATTATCCTACCAAATTTGTATGTTTTTGTACAATTCATCTTTTAGGGTTTCTCAATTCGTATTGTGGATTAAGTGGTATTAATTTTTTAGTAACAATTCTCAGGGGTGATTGTGGTTTATGGTCACTACACGTGACCGTCACAAGTAAATGAAGAAGAAGATAGTGAGTCCATTGGAGATTCACCATAAACCTAATTCGAAAAAGAAGACCAATTTGGAGATTGGTTATTCTGAAGATCGACTCACGACTTTGGAAATGAAAGTTTCTAACCTAACTACCACTCAATGAGAGTTGGTAGAGCAATTATGTCTCACAAACCTCGTACAAGCTTTTCCTTCGGTGAAACTGTGAGTACGCTCGAATAAGAAAGGGGTTGTGGAGAAGGATAGAGACGGGGGTACTGAGGAGATTGATAGTGATTTTAGTGATGTCGAATCCGTCGAGGAGCAATCGGTTATTGGTAAGTCTACGAATCCTATGGGTAATCTTCGTATTAATTTTAAAATCGAAATTTCGGTATTCGACAGTTCAATCGATGCCGAGAAGTTGGATAATTGGTTATGTTAGATAGAGACCTATTTTTTTGTTTATGAATACTCCAATGCTCAATTTTTTTTTTATCTATATTGAAATTTTTAAGTCATTCGCTCACGTGGTGGAAATCCTATCGAAAACGTCACGAAATAGGAAGTTTGAGTTGGAAAGAATTCAAAGAATTAGTGCGAAAGTAATTTTATCCAATTGGGCATGAGCAAGAGAGATGGTTCATATGGTATAATCTGTGCCAAAAGTCTGAGCAATCCGTACAAGAGTACACTACAATATTTCACAACCAAGCTTTAGTTTTTGACATCGATGTGGACGAGTATGAGGTATTCATGAAGTACACGAGGGGTTTATCAAAGTCCATTAGAAGAAAGTTGAAGCTCTTTACTCTTGAAGGCAATTGCTATTGAAAGAAAGTACTTGAAGAGTGACAGAGAAGGCGACAAGAATCAGTTAGGGTACAAGTCTAGTTGGAAAAATGAGCATAAGGAAGAGTCTAAAGAAGAGGAGTCTTCATCCAAGGAGAATTATTACAGTCATTGTAAGGCGAGTGGGCATATTTCAGATAAATAGTGAAAACTTCACCCGGAGCTTAGGCCGAAGGAGGAAAAGAACAAGAAAGAGAGATATGCACCAGCCGCAGCGGTTGTTGACCTCCCGAATTTAGATAAACCGAATCTTAAGCTTATACTTATGTTTCAATAGACTTTGGCTGCTGAGGAGGAGAGTCGGGAAGAACTTTTTCATGTCAGTATTCAGGTGAAGCAGAGCTTAGTCGAGGCCATTATTGATTTGGGTAGTAAAATAAATTTGATTTATGAGGCGTTGGTAAAGAAGATGAGTTTGATTACTATAGTACATTCTAAGCCGTATGGTTTGGGGTAGATTCAGAAAGATACAGATTTAATGATCACGAATTAGTGTATATTCAATTTTACGATCACTGAAAGGCTTATTGACGAGGTAACGTGTGAGGTGGCTCCTTTAGATGTGTGTCAGGTCATCTTGGGTAGCCCTTATCTTTGGGACTGAGATACGATTCATTACCGTAGAGCTCGTAAGTATAGTCTTGTGATGGAGGGAAAGGGGTTCCATATCAATGATTGTAAGTAGCATGTCACCACAAATAGTTTAGTAACGGCGACTCAGGTGAAGCGGTTGGCTAATGCAAGCGGAAAGTTTGTGTTATTGGTATGACCAGTTCAAGAAGGTACGTCAGCTAACAAGTTATCTACAATGACAACGCCTTATAAGCAACAAACTGATATGGGGAAGTTGTACGAGGAGGTTGTAGTACATACTAATCACAGACCGCTCCAGTTTTTAGCTACACAGTCCAAGGTACAACAAGCTCACCAGATGAAGGGGATGTCATATCTCCAATAATTCCCCTTGATTATACAGTATAAAAAGGGAGTGGACAACAAAATGGCTGATAGGTTATCTCGACCCCCATTGCCAACTACTTCCACTATGTTGGCTTCTATGCATATGTAACCTTTTATTACGTCAGGGTATGTTGTAGGATATGATGATCCCAAGGGGTGTAGTGTGTTTTGCTGAAAGTTGCTGCAAGGCATAACATGTGAGTATGAATTGGATTTGTCGCCTTCTATGTAGATGTATTCGGTGATTAATGCTGAGCATTTGAAGCTGTTTAAGCCGTCTCTTTTAGATGAAGACTCTATAATTGATACTCGTCTACCATCAGTTAATGACTTATGAATGGAAAGAGAAGATCCATTGCAAGAAGATGGTATTCTAGAGAGGAAAGTTCTTACTGCAAGACGGGGTGGTATTGAGTCATTCCGAGTTGGGAAGAAATGTTAGCTATCTAGCAAGTCAAAGTGGTCAATAGGGAAATGAGCATGGCCGCATTCCCGCATCTCCAGTTCTAGCTTGAGTAGGAGCTCAAGGCTCCTAAAGGTGGGAGCCATGATCCATAAGGATCTGGGGTATTTTAATAAAGTTTTTAACCAAGTCGTTCAAACGAGATTTGGAGTCGTTCGAACGACTTCAGGTCTATTCGAGCAAACTTGATTTCAATTTGAATAAAGTTTAGAGTATTCTATTGAGTGAGATAGGACCAGAGGGATGCTTGGCATATCTCCGAGTGCGTATATCGATATAGTTTTGAAGAGGTATGGCATGCAGGATTACAAAGCAGGTGAAGTCCATATTATCAAGAGAGATATCTTTAAGAAGACGATGACGTACGAGATAGTTTTATTAGATATTGCTTAGGAGTCTACTTTAGTAGTTGGAGGATATAATATAAAAAAATGTCCTATTAAGGTCTACAGCCAATCTAAGAGAAGACTTTTCTCCCGATTGAAGCTTTGACGAAATTGCTTACTAAAGGTTAGCTTTTATGTTTATATTTATAACGATTAATTATAGTGATTATAGAAAGATCCTAATGTTTTATTCCTACAATGAAATGTAACTGCTATAAAATAAAGTAGACATCTACATTTTAAAGAAGAAGCTGTACAAAAATCCCAAATAAAACTAACTTTGTATTTTTCCTATAATCCTCCTCTACGTCATCATCTTCAATTTTCTAGTTGTTCATTCAAGAAGGGTTCGAGCATGGTGAACACCTCTAACATGTTTTGCGGCCTCTTTATAAGGTTATCTGTCAAGCATTGGATTACTATATTAATCTTTTATCTATAAAATCCAAAATCTTATTTCTTCTTCCCCTAGACAAGGCTTTCACTGCTCCAGTGGAGTATTTCCACCTCTGCCATGAACTACAAATATCATTTGATATGGGAACTGCAAGGGCTTAATTTCGTAGTAGCTTAAAATAGCTTGAAATAGTTCTTACACCAAATGTATCCGGGACAAGAATTAGTATAACCCAATATAAAAATAACACAGGTGATTAGCTTAAAAACCATTGAATAAGTAAAAACCACGACCTTGGCTTGAGGATTTAGTAACTATACCTTTATTGCTTGAGGCTGATATTTTGATTACAAGTTATGTCTGTTGGGCTAGAAAAACTCGGTCCTTTCTCCCCTGGAACACATTATTTTTATAGACCTCACTCTTAGTTCATTATCGTGAGTAAGCACGTTCTCTTGAAAATGGGGGCAAGTAGGATTTGGACTTGTAACTGCTAGTTTGTAAGAGACAGGTATCTTTGACTTATTCTATTTTATTTATAGTGCTCGAGCCACGCTCTTCATTAGTTCGTGGTCTAGGTGTTATTGTTGATGATGCATGCCACATGTATATTGCATAAGTCTGGTATTGAATCAGTTTGAGTTTATCATAGCTCGAGGGACAAGTCCCTACAATCGTCCCATCGCAATTGAAGGCATAGGTGGCTTTAGTTGAGAAGTGCCCATCGATGTTATGAGTTGGAATTTTGTAATGGTTGCAAAAATTAAATGATGTATTTTGCTGACGTGGATTTGTCTTGGAATTGGGAAGTATTTTTTGGAGGCTGAGTTGTAGTATTGATTACGTTGGAAGTATTAAGTTGACTGATGTGTTTGGTTGCTGGGAATTATAATGTTGTTAGGGTTTTGACTGTATTTAATTGGGTATCGGGTATTGGGCATTGGGTTTCCCATTAGTTATCTTTGAATGATGACTGCTTTGGAAATCTTCCCTGGATTGAATGTATGTATCTGTATAAACACTACTATTATTGCAAAGCTTGGTATGCAGTTCTAAGTTTCTGTCTTTTCAAATCTGCTGTAAAGTTCTGCTTCACGGTGTAATTGAGCAATGATGACCACCAGAAGTCAAGCAAGGGAAGCTAGGGTTCTTGCCAAAGTGTAAGAACTTTAGTGTCGATACTTTGGTATCTAGTCCCTTGATCTTCCATCTCCCATCCCTGTCAAGCCTACCTTCCAAGGTATGGCTATTGATGAGCCAACAATGGTTGATGAGGAGTATTTCCATATGTATCGCTTCCACTGTATGCATACATCAGGGCAGCACCGTAGGAAGTATCTTCACTTTCTTGCAAAGAATGTTGTTACTGCAGACGTAGAAGATGTTGGCGTCCGTATTGGGGGGTCTCACTGTTATCTTGTAAGTAATCGAGTACCGTAGGCGGAGGCGATGGTAGAAGATCTCTGTTGTAACCATTTTTACTTTCTTGTGGAGGTTGTGGTGGTTTTAGTGGTGGTGGAAGTATGCTTCTGCTGCAAATTTTTTTGTCTTCTTGCAAAAGTAGTAGTGTCAGAGGTGGACGAAGCTGCTTGTGTTCGTACTTGAAGATCTTATCGAGATTTGATAGTAACCTGTTGAACAAACTGTAGGAAGTATTTGTAACTTACTATTTCCTATAATCTGTAATCTACAGCTTTGAGCTAATGAAAAAGGTTGTTGTGACATTAAATTTCTAAAACTCTGGATTAGTAGATAAAAATAACTATATCGAACTGCGGAATATAGTATGGTAGATGGAAATATGAAATTATTGTCGAACTGTAAGTGACAGGTCGGTTGGACTGTGTATAGGTTTAAAGTTGCAAATCTTGTATCGAACTGAATAAATATGTATAATAAGAATAAGTGTGTAGTGCTCAAAGTGTTTTTAGAAACGTATAGTTTGAAAAAATAAATGAACAAAATTTTTACCATGTAGTGTATATTTTTCATTCTAGCTCGGAGTGATAAGTATCTATTTGTTATAGTAGATAACTATGATAGTTGTGATGTTTATCAGGTAGTATCTGATAGGCTTACAAGATGGGATTTGATGATATGGTTTGTGTTTATAAATAACGGGTAGATGAAGACGTGAAATGAGTGTAAACATGGTGAGGACTCGCTCTCAAAGAGTTTGACATGCTACTGAAGGGCGATTAACGATAACGATTATTGAAGTTCGTGAAAGGATATTTGGAAAGCTTGAGTACAATGCCAATTTGTCTTAATCTGTACTACAGTTGGATGGGTGCAGGAGAATGAGGTTGATCACCATTTTTTATGTGAGGCATTCCGCGAATTGATTGTTAAGCATGAAGTTCGAATAACTATTGTGAAGAAGATTACACTGGATGAGATAGCGGTTGAATATGAGAGGGTTGTTGGTGATGTACTGATTAGATATGGTGCTGCAGGGTACCTTTGTTGTTTTAGATATAACAGTCGATTATTTGTGTAGGTCGAAAGAATGTAATGGTATATAAGTAAACAATATTCTGTTATGATTTTGCTCCTTGTTTTATGTGAATGTCGTTGAAGATATTTGAATTTTGAATGTTTGAGCATTGGGAATGACATTGTAATTGTTATAGGTAAGGACTATGAATAGAAGAATAGAAATTAAGAGAGTATGAAAATGATGTTAGAGGTGTAGTTCGATTATGTGTAAGTTGATTTTGTCATCATGAATGTGGGAAGGTGTAAGTGAAGGGTGGGCAGAAGGGAGAGAGACTCTTAATTATAGGGTTTGGGGTAATGATAAAAAGGTGTATGAATTCAAAAGGTATGAGTCGTCTGACAGGTATAGTGGAAGAGATGCATCGGTTGCAAAGCTAAGGGCAGTTTGCGCGAGTCCCAAAAATTACTAGTGGTTAGAGAGAAAAAGTATAAATAGTCCCTCTCTTTCTTCTTCCAAATGTTAACAGAAAATAAAGAGGCAAAAATCTAGAGAAAAAGAAAGAAAGTGGGATCGTAGAGATCTTGGAGAGATAAACCCAAAGAGTAGGCATCTTTTTCAAAGGAGAGAGGAAGTTGCCATTGTTGGGGTAGAGTAAAATTATTGTTAGAGAGTTCTATTGTGAAGGAGGAAACGTTCACGGTGCCTGATGCCTTTTTCGACGTTGAAGGTTAGTACTCTTCGTGACTGTCTGAATTGTGTTTAATATGAATGATATGGTTGTTTCCGTTCTTCAGTGTTGTTTGAATGAATTTTTCCTCTAGTTTTGTGTATTTGAATTTTGAAGTGTTTGCTATATGGGGAAAATTTTCTTTTGTACGGATATGAGGAAATATTGGTTTTTGGTGAAATATGTTTTCCTTTTTGAGTGAGAAGTTATGTAGAAAGATGAAAGTAATATATTACAGAAATTGATTGTAAATTCTTGGACCTTTATGTAAGTGTAGATTCGTGACAGAATTTAGAAGTAGATATCTGTCCTTGTCGGGCTTATTGTTTGAGATGGAGGCATCTATTTCGGGTCGTTCGATTGAGGATAAAAATGTAGGACTGGAGTTCAAAAAATCTTTGAGGGGGGGGGGGGGGGGGAGAGCGTATTAAGACTAGCTCGAATGAGGTTGCTCGAGTTGATGAGGTGGAGAACATCTCAAAGGAGAGGGAATGTGAGGAATAGCTCGAGTTCCCAGATTTCCCTGGTACTCTTTATCGCTACCCAGTAGATTTAGATATGTTTAGGGAGTATTGTAAATGTAAAAGTAGTTTTGTTAGTGTCTGGGGGATGTAATAGAGTATGATGGGTGGCTATTCAGGGGATGTACTAGAGAGGGGGGTTTAAGTGCATATTTTTTATTGTCGAATTGGAGTACGAGAAAACTCGCAGGAAAATACCAGAGTCTGTTACTCTTGAGTATTTTGATGGGGATATGGGAGGCGATTTGGATGAGGGTTTTTTGTGTTATCTGGCCCAGTTTGAATATGGGCTATTGGCCCAGTTTGAATAGTGATAAATGTTTGTGAGAAGTTAAATAGAACTTGGGCTCATGAGGGGAAGGGGAGAAGATTAACTTCCTCAGATGTTTTAAAGTATTATTCTGTGAAATATCGTACTGTACGTACTTTTCTTCCAGCTCGACCCGACCTCATTTTTTTGACCTGAACTCTGCTGGAAAAGTATAGAATGATTATCTGATTTGGGTGAAAGGCGAGTGTATCCAATGAGCTGACGAGGAGTTCCTAGCTCTCAAATATAAAATCTTTAAGAAACGTAAGTAAATATTAAAAATTTAGAACTATTTCTGTTATAGTAACCTGTATGTCGATAGCAATATTTTATGCTTCATGCAGATCATCATTCTAAAGTGAAAAGAAAAGAATCTCTGATTGATATAGTATCCCAAGAAGGATTTGAGCTAGATGTTATGATGGGCAAACTTGAGATAAGCAGGCACTTGAGAATGAACGGTAAATCGGCTAAGGTTCAGAAATCACAGACCAAGAGAAAAATGACTGGAGTTGTTCTATCTACTAAAGTAAAATCATTTGCAGATATCAGGGCGTTGCCAGTTTTGGCAAAATTTGCACTAATCATTCTGGTGTCAAAAGGTACAACTTTGACTTATAGTAAAAGAAGCCCAAGGATAATGAAGAGGAGACTCACGTAAAGTGGTGGCCCAAAATCTGTGACCACGGACAGTGGGGAGGTCGAGATGGTTTTAAAAAGAAAAGTGGACAATCCCTCGCCGGTGGTAGTTAACAAGGCATAGGAGGTGGAGGTGGAAAAGGAATTGGAGGTGGAGATGGCTGCTCTTAAAGAGAAGTTAAAAGTCATTGTTGTGGAGGACAATGAGAAATCAAATCATTAGTTCATATGGGGCTTTATAGGGTATGTCGAGAACTGATCATACTCATTGTAAATTTGATTGAAAAATAGCATTGTGCTAAGTTTTGTTTTGTATAGGTAACCCGGATACTGAAAGTGATCGACCTCGGTGCTACAGAGGGGAGGACGACACTGAAGGGAACCGCTGAGCTAGAGAAAGAGTTGGAAGAAGAGAAAGTGCTGTCGAGCATGGAGTTAGAGAACTTAAAGAATTCATTATGGATAGCCATGGACTAGGTTTAATGGGAGGCTAAAAAGAATGTAAAGCAAGCGATGCTGCTCAAGACAAGCTTAGTCAAGGGCCTTTCGAGGATGCATACTCTGAGGCCGATGTTGTCGCTATAATGGAAGAACAATTTGTGGATATGGAGGAGCACGAGCTAGAGGAGGACCCAGAGGCTGGCAGTACTCTCCTAGTGATTGTGAAAGGTTTAAATGTGGTCTCTGGTAGTACTGATTTAGATAATCAAGGAGTGGAGGAGGATCTCGAAAAAGTAGAGTAATGTACATGGAATGGCTTTATCAAATATTGATTGGAGGAGGGAAGACATTTGTATTGATTGTTTAAGTATGAAATATGGATGTTGGTATACTGTTTGATAGGAAAATTGTTGTGTAGGAGCTAAACGAGTTGTGCGTCATCAATGAGGCGTTAAAGTGTGAGATCATTAGGGAGAAAAATGTTGCATATGCAGTAGTGCTCATAACTGCACTTACGAAGGTTCAGGTGGGAATATATAGATTTAAGTAAATAGATAAGTATAGTTACATAAAAATTTGACCTTCTTTTAGAAGTTGAGATAATCAGTGAGAAAGGGTTAAAAGAGGTGTACCTTAGAATTTTAGAAGATTGTGGTATTAACCTGATCCTGAGAGTGTAGAGCGTATGGCCACCAGAGCGAGAAATATTGATAGCTTGAAGGCTAACAGTTTGCTGTGGTGGGTTTATGATAGATAACTAACTGTATGTAAACTGCTGTATGTTTGAACTATTTATATGATAAATATATATTGTTTTCAATGTGTTGAACGTGAAATCAAATTGTTGTGCAGGCTCATCGAGAAGCCGCGCAATTGAGGAAGATGCTCTGAAATGTAATTACAAGTTTAAATTCAAATTAGATAGGGTCCATCAGGTATTTGGAGAGAGTACATATCAGTATGTAAAAGTAGAGTTTAGGCTGAGTAAGTAAGAAAAGACAGTTAGCAAGCTGAGCCAGGAGATTGATAATAAGAAAGCTGATTTGGGTAGAATTCAAGTTGAGCTAGCGAGTTCTCAAAGTGAGGTTGAGATGTTGAAGGGCACGGTAGAGTGCTTGAAGGGAATGTGCAAAGATGTGGATATCACTCAATATCATATCAGATCGTTAGAGGTGGAAGAGATGGAGTTAAAAGGGTATCTCAGTAACTTGAGGGAGTAATTGAGGAAGAAGGAAGGCGAATTGGTGAGAGTGCGAGCCGATTTGTTGAGTGCTAAAAGTGATGTGGAGAAGTTGAGTGATACTGTAAAAAGAAAAAAGGACAGTATCCAGAGTTCGCAGAGTCATTGTGACAAGCAATCAGAATGGTTGGAGAAAAAATGAAGGCAGACATATCAAGTAGTTATGGTAGTAAAAGGGATGTGATGGAGAGATTTGCTGACCTGGCTGTACCAAATTGAAATAGACTTTCCATAGACGAGGTACATTCAGGGGAGATGATGGCTATAATCACCTACTTTGTAGAGGTAGTTTCTTGGATGGGAAGCCAGCCTTAGGCTTGTATTTCTAAGGCTGAAGTAGATCGTCGTAATTGTATGAATCTTATGGAAATCGGCATTGGTCCCATTACGGGAAAACAGGTAGAATTAGGTAGATTGCTAGTTGGTGTTAGAGCACAAGAATTTGCATCTTCTAGGGTTCTAGATTTCGGGGAAGGATTATCTAATGTATTCCAAAAAGGGACCTATATAAAGAAGTTTTTGTCTTTTTTTTTGTAGTCTGTATAATAGATGTTAGATAAATGAAAATTTATTTTACCTTTTATTTATCTTTTGAGTATATAAATAGTAGATGTGTATCGATTGAAAGCTAGTATTAACTTTGCTTTAATCTTTGAGATTTAGTAGATGATAGATGTGTATCGATTGAAAGCTAGTATTATCTTTGCTCTAATCTTTAAGATTTAGTAGATAACTACTATATGACTATAGAGAATAATGTGGGAAAAAACTTGAAAGTTTTCATTGAGAAGAAAAGAATGTACATACTATTGGAGATTGTAATCTCACTTTTGGAATGTAAAGAATGATAGTAGATGTATCCTATGCTTGGAACATTAGTAATTTAACGGTAGTATTGCTTCAATCTCCTAGTGTTCCAAGGGCTTGGTATTCTGATGCCGTCCCTTGTTATGAGGTAGTAAGATCTGAGGCTAGTTTGTCCCACCACTAGAAATGGACCTTCCCAATTTTCTGCGAGCTTCCTGGCATTAAACTTTATTCTGCCTTTGGGGATCTCATGAAGGACTAGGCCATCAACTTTAAACTCACGACTTTGTACTCTTCTGTTATACGAACTGGCTAGCATATGATGGTATCGACCCAAGTTGGCAATAGCTCGAGCTCGTGTTTTATCGATCCAGTTCATGTTGCAGCTAACTCGAATTCAGTTGCTGATGAACTTTCTTGGATGGGAAGCTCATCATACCCTTTGTGTAGATACCTATTTGCCCATTTTTGTGGGTTTAAGCTTAAGGGAGGAGATGAAGGAGAGTTTTTGGAGACCAGTTTCGGACCCATATATGTTCTCATCGAAAGGCGCCGAGGTGCTCAAGTTGATAGAAGGACCTTCTGGGGTTGAAGAAGCTACAAGCCCCAAGTGTTCATCAGAAACCAAGTTCGAATTTTGGTTCCCTTAAGAAGATGTACAATTGGCCTTTCCCAATTTTGCCCTCATTCGCATTTTCGAACTCGTCGAACCCATTTTGGTGTCGAGGGATTTCTACATCTCCTCTGTTATACCCATTGGTGCGCTTTACTCCCTCTCATTGTGGTTATCTAACTTTGCATATAGCTTTCTCTCTGTGTTAATGATTGAAATGCTTCAGGCACTTACGCCTGTATCTGTGTTTTCTATTGGGATTATGTTTAAGAAGGCGACATTTAAGGGGAATATCATGATGAATATGTTATCAATTTTGTTGGTAGACTTTTAGGAATGTGGATATGAGTTATTTTTCTCCATTTTCTGTTCCCAAATATGTTTCTTTAATTCTTAAAGCATCGAGATTCGTGTTTTGAATGTGTAGAAGTCTTAATTATTTCATTTGTGGATTTATTGTTACTTTGTTGCGTAGTTGGATATTATCCTGAGTTAGTGAATATTGTTATATTTAATACAATAAATCAGTAGTGAGTAATTTAAGCTGTAAATCATTAATGATATAGGGATTTAATTCTCAAGGATCTCTAATGAGGTTTAAATAAGATCAAGTAGTCATTAGGAAGGCGGGATATAAAATGCTACTACAAAAAAGTCATTATTAGGGACCAATATTAGGGACCGACTAAAATTTGTCTCTAATAATAAAACATTTGAGACGGCTTTGATTCAGTCCCTTATATTTTTGTTTTAGGGACGAAAAGAATGACCACGTCCTTAATAATAATGTTTTAGGGACTTAATGGACATGCCCATCCCTAATCAACACCGAGTCTTCCCAAATTTAAAACTAACACAAATACCCTTCTACTTTAAAGTTTGAAACTTTCTCTCAAAGGGTAAAACCTGTAAAAAAATTGTTTCGATTCATCTCACGATCTCTCCAATCTCGCTCTCTTCTCTCTTCTCCTCTCTCTACTACAAGAATCTCTCTCTACTACAAGCATGATTTCTCCAATTTTTCAGTTTCTCTCTCTGTGATCTCTCTCTCCATGATTATCTCCAATTTTTCTAATATCATTGGTTGTGGAGGGGGGGGGGGGGGGAGGGAAATCTGATGGGTGGAGGAGGTTTAAGGGTTTTGGTTTGTTATTGCTGTTGTTGCATTGGTTTCAAAGAAGGATTTTATTGAATTGGGGTTGGGGGTTTTGGTTTGTTTGTATTTACAGCAATTGAAGAAACCTAACAATGAATCAAGCCCAATTAAGGTTAGTGTATCACTAATTTTTAGTACTCAAATTCAATATTCTTCATTGGAGGAATCCCATTTATGTAGATCACCACTGTTGATTTTATTTGCTAGATGTAAGAGCAGCAAAGATAATTTTTGGTAATTGAATAGTATCTTTTATCAATCTTCATACAATATATTATTCTTTAATATATGATTTCCTCGTCAATTACTTCTCGTATGGATTATATGGAATTCTAAGTTACACAATGTGGCATATATATATATATCTACCAACGAGGTTTGGAGTAATGCTGATACAAGAGTAAAATAATCAGATATAAGATTTTAAAGGTAGGAAAGACTCGTTGCAATCCAAAAACTTGATGCAATCTATTACACTATCATTGAGGCGGTTCTAAAATTGTATATTTAGGACATAACTGATAAACATTTTTAAACTATGTAGTACATATTTTAGTCTTTCTGAAACAGTAACAGAATGCTCACCTTGATTTTCGTTTGAATGATTATTTGTAAAAAAAGAACTACTAGGTAATTTTTTAGAAGATATGTGTATTATCTCTCGCAAGGTACTGATTGTTCTCATATGATTTCGGAAACTGTAGTATCAAACTATTTTCAATATGCTGATATTTTGACCCTCGCGGAGCAAGATCTTAGGAAAAAAGTTAAATAGTTTACGGAAAAAGAAATTGTTCCAATAATAACTGAGGTATTAATTTCCTTCATTAATGTTATTTTTACTATTAATCTTAATTTAAATAACATCTCATAACATATTTGTGTGCTATACCTTTTTTTAGTACAGTGTGAAAGCAAAATTTCCATTTTATGTTCTTCCGAACCTTGGTGCTCTGCATGTTGCTGGTGGCATAATTAAGGTACCTTAAGTACTGGCATATTTCCTTATCTATGAGACTGGAATTTGTAAATAAGATTCTTAACTATCTCTCCTGATCAGGGCTATAGATGTCCGGGGATGTCCATTACTCAAAATGCTATTGTAATTGCAAAGGTTACAAGGGTTCGATACTGTTGGAGAAACAACTAAAGGTCTAGGATCTCATTTTTTTCCTTGCTTTTCAACTGCAAAGAAATCTAAACAACTTTACCTTGGGATGCCACCTCAATAAGTCCTTCATAGGCAATTTTTATTGTAATTTGTTTTCTATCCTTAAATACAATAGGGAAGAGATTTTGGCGTATTATTTATTCAATCATGGAGTCAATTTGTAAATTTATTGGCATTTTCTAGGCTTTAACTGGGCCTGATTATGGAAATGACGTAAGTTTTTTGAAATCAACAACAACAAAGGTCAGAACCTTAGCTTAACTCTCTTTGTTTTGAAGACATTTGTTTATTATTTTCTATATTTTCAATTCACAAAGCTCTTAAGATTGTTAGTGTTCTTTTTTCTTGGTCATTGATACATAGGTAGATTGGGTACTTAATGGCCAAAAGAGTTGGATAGGAAACAATAATTTTGCTGACATTTTGCTAGTTTTTGCTCGGAATACAACTACAAACTAGATAAATGGGTAACTTGAATATTAGTTATATTTCATTTATCAACTTTTGTTCACACTCGCAGCATCTAAAAATATGGATTTATCCAGAAAATTTAATAATGAGGAATCTTAATCATAGTTAACTTCTGTTTTTGTTGTTGCAATGCTCTTATTCATGATTTTCTAGGTGTTTTGCTAGTGGGTTTCCAAATTTTTTACCCAATATATTAGTATTTTAGAGCTAAAATTGGCTTAGCCAACATATGACAGACCAACATGATATAATTTGTTTTCCTATTCTCCTATCCGTTGCATATAGGTTCTATTATAATCTTCTAAATCTTCATTTATGATATAATTTAGATCAAGCTATGTGGATTAAAATTGTAGAGAACTTCCTTTTGACATATCTTTCTTTTGTTTCGTAGATTGGTACTAATATTCTTTTTGGATAAAATGTTTGTTGCAGGAGTCTTCTAGTCTTTTTAGGTATGGTACATTATGATTCATTATTTGTTTATATGAGTATTTTACTGTTCACTATACTATGTGTTGAGTAGCATTTGGTGGTATAGTATCGCAACTTCTATATATTTATACTCATACTATGAAACTATACTTTATTCGAGTGTTAACTTTTGTAGTTGTTAAGATTTATATATACTATCATGCCTCGTGGTTGATATGACCTTAATGTCGTACGATTTGTGTGAATTTCATAATCTTAGGAATTGAGAGTGTGTTGTGTGTATACTTGTCTTAAGCGCCCTCTAACCGAAAGATTACGTTATCCACTTTAGTGTTTATAAATTGTATGTGTTTTTTAACAGGTACACAATGAAAATGTCCAATTTATAGGGGAACTACTGCCAAATTTTTGGAAAGATTTCTCCTATTTGATTTGCTTCTGCGCACGACTCTGATATAGATGTGACATCATTAAATTTCTTATATTTTTAATTTCATAATGTGTACTTGATTATTTTATTATCTTTTGCTTTGCAGTTATTTTTGAATGTTGTGGTTCACATTGTAAAAGTTTAACTTTTTTTACTGTTTTAGGTAGTTTTTTAACAACTATTGGAGCAATTTAAGCAAGTTCTAATTCAACGTAGACATGTTGTTTGAGTATCGATAGTTCCATTTTGAGTGTGTAAGAGATGGATCATCAATTTGAATGCTACAGTTACATTTAGTGATTGAACAATAATCTTCAATGTTCTACGTAGATTGAGACCTTATTTATTTTGGTAGAATTAGTGTATGTTGAAACTTACAAATAAATGTTTGAAATCAATAATTTTGATCTGAACATGAAATATTATGAAATTATTATGTTGTGATGCTATATATATTTTTTTTCTTTCTTTTAAATGAACTGTGGTTGATTAATATTTTGTATAGTCCAACATGAGACATAATTCAAATTGTAAGAAATGTTGCATTTAGCTTTTAGAGACGAACAGATCAGTATCAAATATTATGTATTAGAGACGGATTATTATGTCTCTATTATTATTGGCGCTGGCAAGAAAATTTGGGGTCATATTTTTAGAGACAAACAAATTTGTCTTAAATAATATGTATTAGAAACGGTTTAACTCTGTCCCCAAAGGAGTTGAAAAATAAAACTTTTAGAGACAGATTTTTATCACCTCTAAAGCCGTTCTTAATAGTATTAGAAATAGATGTATCCATCCCTAATATATTTGGGACGCCACCCTAAAGGGATAACACTTTACCGTCCCTAAAGACGTCCTTGATAGTTGTTAGGACAGATTAATAGCTTTTTGGAATACTTTTTTGCCCTCCCTAAAAGTTGTTTTTCTTGTAGTGTGCTTATATACACCCAAAAGAGTTTTGTCCATGGAGTTGAACGTTTTTTCTAAATTTTGAGACTTTCTTGTGAAGTCTCATTAAGATTACTTTGCACTAATTAAACTTGAAATAATAGGCCCCCTAAAGGAGGCTAAGAAACTTCTAATTAATTAGTACGTCAAGATAGGCTATACGGTACGGGAAGATGAGGATAACCCTCAGCCCAAAGGTGAGGAGGTGTCTTAATTCAAACTGTAAGGGCTATTCTAGTCTTGAGTGTGAGTGATCACCAACTAGGGGGTAGTGTATGTCAAATCACCACCCAGAGGAGGGTTTCGATGATACATCGTTGTACCCGCAGAGTAAAAAGTCAATACCTTAAATATAATATACACACTAACTCGACCATCCTAAACTCATGTAGGATCGAGATTAAAAACATCAAGTTATAGATCTTTTACAGATTAAGTTAAACATGCATAAAAAATTTAATTTTTGCACGTCCTAATATAAGTTTTTGGTTCATACAGTTATGGACCCTATGATCCAGAACCAACTAACTAATATTGAGACATTGACGGACTCTAACTACTTTAACTGGAAGCTCAAAATCTAGATTACCCTAGGCTACCTTGATTTCAATTTTGTTCTCACTAAAGCCAAGCCCGCTGATATCGTGGATACCTCTTCTGATGCTGAGAAAGTAGCCCATGCTAAATGGCTTAAAGCCAATAAAATAGCTAATATCATCATTCATTCTTCCATTAATCCTATTATGCAGGGCGGTATTGATGAGAAAGGTACCACAAAGGAACTGTTAGATGTCATTAAGAAACAGTTCGAGGGTTACGTCAAGGGAAGGTAGTACAGTAACTTATCTCAACTTTTATCGTTGAAGTATGACGGTAGTGGAAATGTGCGCTTGCAAGTTCTTAAGATCTCCAAGTTAGTTCTTACCTTGAAAGAACTCTGTCTTACCATTAATAATAAGTTGATGGTTCACTTAGCAGTTTGGTCTCTCCCAAAAAGTTTTGAGATGTTCAAGATTCACTACCAGAATCAATAGAAGACTTGAGAAATGAATGAGTTGATTGCAGCATTGGTCTCTAAGGAAAAATGATAGAAGAAAGGTAAAATAGAATCAGCTTATCTGACTACTTCCATGAGGAAGTCATTAATTAATTCTCAAGGGAAAAAGAAGTTCAAAAATCAAGGTTCTGTGAAGAAGAAAACTTTCAAGTCTGGTCTAGGGTAGAGTTCTCATTCAGGAAATGGGAATGGAAAGTAGAATACGACTCCATCAGAAACTACTTTATCTGTTATAGAGTGTTTCTTTTACAAGAAGAAAGGTCATGTAAAGCAATGCTATCATTCTTACAAAAATTGGCTAATTAAGAAATGAGGTATTAGTTCTATATATGTTTTCTTTGAATCAAATTTGGTTGATGTTCCCACCAACTCTTGGTGGTTAGATTCTGGGGACACTTTCACATTTTGAATTCTCTACAGGGGTTCATCAGCAGGAGGCCGGTAAGGCCTGAGGCGTAGGTTTTCTTGGGAGATGCTAGAAGCCTTCCCATTGTGCTTGTTAGCATTTTTCACTTGGTTTTCAACACATGTGTTATTTTAGATTTGGCAGGCACCTTTTATGTTCTATCAGTAAGACGATCTCTAGTTTCAGTTTCTAGGTTGTACTCTTTCTGTTATTTTCTTAATATTAGACATGGTGGTTTTGACATTATTCATCATGATTCTATTATTGGTTATGGTTTACTATTTGAATATTGGTTATATCGTCTATCTCTTGATCATTCATTTGAGACTTCTCTATTATGTTTATCTGTTGAGGCTAGTTTTTTATCTACTTCTAAACGTTCTACATTTTCTGAGCAATCTTTGATGTTATGGCACAAAGAACTAGGACACATTTCTAGAAAGAGGTTAGAGTTTATGGTTTGATATGGGGTTCTCTAGGTTTCATAATTATCTAATTTTAAGACTTGCGTCAATTCCATTTGTGGAAAATTGACCAAGATCAGGAAATTTGAATCTACTCATAGCATAGACCTTTTTTACAGTTGATTCATAGAGACATATGTGGACCTTTTCCTATTCCGTCTTGCGGTGGTCATCGATATTTTATCACTTTTATTGATGATTTCTCTTCTTATACCTACGTTTTCCTTATCCATCAGAAGTCTGAATCACTTGATGTATTCAAGACTTTCCAGTTATAGATTAAGAAACAATTAGATTAAAAGATTAAGGTTGTCCGGTCAGATCGAGGAGGCAATTATTATGGTAAGATCGATCATGATGATCAACATTCAGGACCATTCTATTAGTATTTAAGGATCAAGGTATTGTAGCCCTGTACATTACCCCTGAATCACCAGAGTAGAACGGTGTTTGTGAATGCTGAAATAAAACTTATCAAAACATGGTTCATAGCATGCTATGTCATATTGATTTACCGATAAATTTATGGGGAGAGTGCTTACGTTATTCAGTCTATATTTAGAATCGATTTCCTTCTCGTTTTGTTCCAGTTAATCCTTATCCATCTATAGACTGGGAGAAATTCTAGCCTTAATCACTTACATGTTTAGGGTTGTCCCACAGAAGCAAAATTATTTAACCCGAATATCAGAAAGTTAGATTTGAGGACTGTTAGTTGTTTGTTTATTGGTTTCCCTGAAAGATAGAAAGGATTCAGGTTTTACTGTCCTTCTCAACCCATAGAGATATTTGAGTATGCTCAGGCCTATTTCATAAAGGAGGAAGATCACTTTATCAATACTATTCATGGAGAGGTTGCCTTTGAGGAGGGTTCTGAAACTCAGAGTCCAACTGCTATCCTATCAGTGTTGTTATGCTTCTGCGTTTATCTGATATTAATACTGTGACGAGTACAATTCCAGACCTAACTATTGTTCCAGGCCAAGTTCTGGACCCCGTCGTAGTACCAGTTCTTCCTTAAATATTTCCTCTACACGCTCCCGTCCATCTCCCTACCGTTCCACTTCCAGCCCAACCTCTTGCTCCTACTTAAAGATCCTCTAGAAAGAGATGTTCAACTATTTCTTCAGATTACCATCTTTATTCAATTGAAAGGGATTTATTTGATTTTGAGGATCCAATATCTTTTAGTACGACTATGGCTAGTAGTTTTGCATATCAGTGGCATAATGCCATGACGGAGGAAATAGATTCTATGTCTCACATCTTAGTGTGGGAGTTGACACCTTTACCTGAAGGATCTAAGGTAGTTGAATACAAATAGATCTTTAAGGCCAAACATGATTCTGAAATGAAGGTTGAGCGTTTCAAAGCGAGACTTGTTACGAAGGGTTTCAAGAAGTGTCCAGGAATTGACTTTGATTAGACCTTCTCACCAGTTTCGAAGAAGGATTAATTATTGATTATTTTTGCTCTTACGACACATTTTAACTTGGATCTTCATCAGATGGATGTCAAGACATTTTTTCTTAATGGACGTCTCAGCGAGGAGAATAAATGCACCCACCTGAAGGTTTTGAGACCGAAAGGATGGTTAAAATATTTTGCAAGCTTAATCGTTCTATCTATGGTCTCAAGCAGGTTCTAGGCAGTGGTACATACAGTTTCGTGAGGAAGTTTTGAACCACGGTTTTGTCGAGTGCAAAATAGATCATTGTATATGCCTCTAAGAGAGTGGGGGACATTTTACATTTATGGTTTTGTACATCGATGATATTTTACTCGCTAGTAGTGACGTCTGGTTTCTTCAGGAGACAAAAGCCTTCTTATCTAAACATTTTGTATGAGGATACGGGAGATGCCAGTTATGTTCTTGGCATCAAGATTGAATGAGATAGGACCAGAGGGATACTTGGCATATCTCCGAGTACGTATATCGATAAAGTTTTGAAGAGGTATGACATGCAGGATTGCAAAGTAGGTGAAGTCACTGTTGTTAAGGGAGATATCTTCAGGAAAACGATGCCACATGAAATAGTTTCTTCAGACATAACTAAGGAGTATGTTTTAGTTGTTAGTAGCCTTTGGAATGGCATGATATGTATGAGACCCAACATCAGTTTTGTTATTGGGATGTTAGAAAGGTACCAACAGAGCCCTTCTACTATTCACTGGCAAGTAGCCAAGAATGTTCTTTACATTTTGAAGAGGACTAGAGATTACAGATTGGTTTAAAGAAGATCGGATGAGCTCATGGTTTTGAGCTACTCTGACTCAAATTTTTTAAGGGATAAATATGACAAAAAGTCTTCTTCTGGTTATATTTTTATGCTTGCTCATGGCGCTATCTCATGGAGAAGTGCCAAACAGTCTCTTGGAGCTTCCTCGATTATAGAATCAGAGTATGTGGCTTGTTTTGAGGCTTCCAGACAGGCTGTATGGCTCAAACAGTTTTCTTCTGAGCTGAAGGTTGTTTATTCAATTTCTAAACCGTTGTGAGTATTTTACGATAATAAGGCAATCATCAAATATGTTAAAAATGATAACATGACTATGGATAACAGGTCTATTGACATTAAGTATCACATTGTCATTGATAAAGTATTGAAGCATATTATCGAGATTCCTCATTTGTCAATATTGGATATGATTGCTGATCTGCTTACTAAGGGACTTTTGATATCAGCCTTCAGGGGACATGTTGGACGTATGGGATTGCTAGAGTCTCTTTGAAGATCGTTCTTTTACGTGGGAGTAGTTATTGTTTTAATTTATTTACTGTTACTACATTATGATTCATTATCTATGTAGGAGTTATTACCGGTTATTATTTTAGTCGACATTAAGATTTAATTTTGATTATTTAACTGTTATTATATTTGGATCCGTTATTATATGTGCACATATTAAGTTTCAATTATGCAATTACAATAAAATTTTAGATATGAATGATTTAATCACATGACGGTTGTCTAAGAATCAAGTGCCTCTAGAGAATACTGAAAAGTTTCTCAAGTTTGCTTGGGCTGGATATGGATAGGCTCCACATCTTTTGGCCTTTATTTCAGTATGAGTGATGGTCTTCGCATGACGGTTTGTCTAAGTATTGAAATGACATGTGTCTGGTAAACACATGTTGCAGTATGCTAATGGAAATGTAACGGCACATCATTAAGATGTACATTTGATATTCACACGTTAAACTCCACCAGTAAAAAAATTACACTTGAAAGTTATTGAGGTTGCTAGCCCGATGTCCACGCTATGAATTAGGCATGTACTCAAAGACCTGGCCAAAATTTGTCTCTGAACCGTGTTAGCCATCTTTTTAGTCGTAGAGTGACAGACAAGTTTGATGTAACATTGCCTTCGACAAATTATCATGTGTGATTTTAAAAATATTAAGGATGGCTATCCGCTTTTCATAAAAACCGTGAATCAGGCTAAAAATATTTTTCTTAAAAATTGAGTTAATGCCGGATGAGAGATTGTTGGATTTTTAGTCCATACCGGCACTACTCAATGTTTTATCTTCCGGTTCACGAGCACACATGTTAATATGTCGTATAGGTGTTATTGGTTGTGCCCAATTGTTGCACCAAGTTAAGGTTGGTGGGACCTAATGTTACTCTTTATTAGGGCTTTAGGGTATAATGGAAAAGCCACTCAAACCCTATTAGGTTAAATAGAGGGGAAGTCCCTCTTGGAGGCTATAACACAGAAAACTATCCCGTTAAGGTCTGCAACCAATCCAATAGAAGACTACACTCAAGAACAAGAGGATTTTGCAAAAGCCGGAGAAAAGGTTAGTATAATTTGTTTTCTATATCCTATTATTGATCATAGTAATTGTATAAATTTCCTACATTCGCAAGTGTTTTTATTTTTGTTTTTTATTTTATTTTTATGAAACTGGTTTTTTTTATAAGGATTCGGAAGTGTGAAAAACTCTTCTTTGATAAATGTTATCCTACTTCAAGCATAAGAACACATAAAAATAGGGTTTAGCGTCTCTCTTAAACCCTAAACCTAGTCGTCGCATTCCTATTAATATAGAAACTATACATTTTTATTAACTCAAAAAAAAAAAAAAAAACCATACATTTTTATTTTTTCATGTTTTTTTAACTAGAAGTATTCAGGCCTGCGGATCGTCAATTCCCGACTAGATCCTCTAGGGCTTGTGCACTAGCCCGCAAACCACATGAACCGGGCAAGTCGACAAAAGGCCGATGGGCTCATACCAACCTCGAAGCCCACACGGCAACCATGCATTCAAATGTAAAGGTTTCTCAGAGTTTTCTTGATGGAATTCCGTCCAATGAAGTACTCATCCCAAGGTAGGCCTTATGTTCTAGAAGCTTGTAATTGTGATCTAGAAAGTGAAGCCATAAGAGACATCTAAGTCTAAACGTTATTCTATATGACACAATTTATAATGTCGTAACATAAAATGACATAGTTGACATTCTTTTCGTTAGCTTCCCCGATGTTTCTCGCAGAGCTTTGAATTTGCAAATGGAATCCATTTTTAAAGTCTAATGATATCTAATTTATTACCCACTTGACGTTAATCTAAAGTCTGAATTTCTAATAATGTCAGAGGCAAAAGTAGCAATACTAACAAAACTGGACTCAGTTGTTGAAATCATTTTGAACATTGAACTTCTTCAAGAACGGAGTGCAAGTTAATACTTACCTTATTTGTTTCAGTTCCTTGAATGTGAAAGTGGATCTATTACAGCTCCAGACTCCGCTGCATTGTTCACCTGCATAGGTTTTGTTTTTGGTCAGGTGAGCACCTAGGCCATTGAGTATATATTTGTTAACAAGGAATAATTAAGCAGAAGGTCGTGTTAAACGTTTACATATTT
Organism: Kingdonia uniflora; assembly: GCA_014058105.1. Taxonomy (NCBI): domain Eukaryota; kingdom Viridiplantae; phylum Streptophyta; class Magnoliopsida; order Ranunculales; family Circaeasteraceae; genus Kingdonia; species Kingdonia uniflora. The sequence continues at coordinate 2,194,771 of JACGCM010002082.1, read as the reverse complement.
TTCACTCAAGATGCCCCAGTTTACAAATCTTGTTTTTTCATGAAATATGCAAAACCACATCAGAGAGTCCTGATTCTTTCGAAATTTGAACAACTTCATTTTCCCTTTTCTTATCTCTAGCTAGGAATTAAGACCACCAAGATTCCATTCGAAACCAACTGCATGTGATCTATCTCAAGTAAAGTTACTGTTTTATAAACAATATATTGCCATTGTACCACACCGTCTAAATATTATCGTTTTAATTCATTTAACACTGCTAATAATCCTGAAGGTCAGGGATTTCCTTCTTATGACCAATCTGATCGAATGCCTAGGTGCACCGTTATGCTATGGAATTAAGATTTTTTATTTCTTTCTTTTTTGTAGATAAGAGCTGCTAGAGGATGTTTGCCCAGTTCGTGAGATTTAGATTGAGCCTTCTCAAAATTAATTTGACCTTGGATATATTGGACACGAAATAAGGTAGAACATTTTTTTTGGAATGAGAAGCCTCTTGTTCATACCTCATATAATTCCGACCATAACATAATCGACAGTTTAGAACTGCGTGGAAAACAGAGAGACTAGATTAAGCCACGTGTCTTATCAAGGTTGTCACACAGTTCTGAACTGCGTGGCAAGAGCCTGCAACTTTTGCCTTGAAATGCCTCCCTCTCCATACTTAGTTTTTTATTGGGTAAGTTTCATTGAGGTATTTCCTCTAACACCTTCCCTTGCCTTCTGTTATGTGTGTATTGGTTCATACTTAGTCTTTTTTTTCTTCTCTTTCATTTAGGTATTTCCTCAAACATCTTCCCTCTATTGAAAAATTAGTTTCATTAGTTTTTATGAGCTCAACTATACGGGGAATTTCTTTAAACGCTTCAAAGCACCAAGTATGGAATGTATTTGCTTCTCTTCTCCATACTTAGTTTTTTTTTTGTCAACTTGTTCACAAAGTATGGCTATATTTATGTGGAAACTTGTTCACCAAGTATAGTTATATTTATGTGAAAACTTATTCACCAAGTAGCTTAACGGCTATATTTATGTAGAAACTTGTTCACCAAGTAGCTCAACGGCTATATTTATGTGGAAACATGTTCACTAAGTAGCTCAACGACTATATTTATGTGGAAACTTATTCACCAAATAGCTCAACGGCTATATTCATGTGGAAACTTGTTCACCAAGTAGATCAACGGCTATATTCATGTGGAAACTTGTTCACCAAGTAGCTCAACGGCTATATTCATGTAGAAACTTGTTCACCAAGTAGCTCAACGGCTAATTTTTTTCATCTATAAAGGTCATTCATCTTCTACGCTATCTTCTTTTAATCTTCAACGCTCTCCTCCCTCCTTAGCTTACAAGAAAAACCACCATGTCATCCTCAAGTTCTTAATCTAATTCTCAAAACCACTCTCAATCCTCCAATACGAACCAACAAGAGAACGTATTTCTGACAGAATTCAGCACATATGATTCGTCGTAAATGCCTAACCCTTCCCAATACCGTGATCACCATGTTCGACAACTATTCATGCTACACGATAATTAATTTCTATCTCAAACCCAAGGATACCCTCATTACCAAAACCAAAAATATTAGCCTCAATTTGATCATCATACGGGCTTATACTTTCAACCGGGGAATCCATATTTGTCATCTCACGCCGGTGGAGGTTCGAGTGCCACGCCGATGAGAGGTACATGGGGTTTAAATGATTTAAAAATCAATACATCACCGGTTGTATCTCCGATCATCTCTAAGGTTCTCAATCCGATTCTCACGAGAAGCAATACGCGCGGAAAGGTGAAGCCTAAAAGGAAGACGACAACGATACCTATTATAGTTGAGGATGTAGTTGAGGTTGAGGATGAAGTCGATAACGACAAAGAAAGATTCACGAACTCCAAAAATTGGTCGTCCGATGACTTCGTGAATCTCGCATGTGTTTGGTCCCAAGTGTCCCAAAACCTCGCTACCACGAACAACTAAAAAGCTGCTATATTTTGGTTCAAGGTGCGTGACCAATTCAACTCATTCTATAATGACCCATCAATGTGGCGATCATACAACGGTGCCAATTGCGCGTATAAGGGGTGGCTCAATAAGGATTGTTTGATTTTTGAGGCATTATTCAAGACCTTGAAAGCCGGCATTTTATCGGCATTGTAACTGGCGACTTCGTAAATAATTTTTTTTTCTCATTTCATTAATTTTGTTAGGTAAATCGTACTCATTAGAATTTGAAACTTTATTTCTAGGAACGTATGACATAAGATATATTCAAAAAACTATAAAAAAAAGCCATTTACATTTGGGGAGGCTTACAAAGTTTTGGAGCATTGCCCAAAATGGTCACAAATTAAGAACATCGGGCAACCCGGTCGTAATGTTGCTAGGAAATCAAATTTTAACGATAGCCCGGGTACTTCCGGTACTGATCCCTCTACACCTACTTCCGACATTCTAAATGTTATAATTCTAGATGATTCTACCAACTTGGATACGCTACTATATGTTTGTGTGAAAGTATGACCGGACGACCAAAAAAAGTATAAGGCAAAAGAAGTGGCAAAGTCAAGTATAAGTTTTTGGGGAAAGAAGTTGTTTGAGATGATGACAAACATGATGGCGACATGGATTGTGAGAGACGAGCAGAAGAAAAAGGAAAAGGAAGCTGTAATAGCCTAATTCTAAAGCACGGACTTAGCCTTTACACCAAATGTTTGGGAGCATTCAAGAATAACAAACAATGAACAATATGACGATTTAGCATGAAAAACCTTTGAATAAGTTTAAAACCACGACCTCTCCTGAGGATTTTGAGAAAGTAATAATCTTATTCAGATTGCTAGTCTGTTACAATGAATGATTTTGGAATGTAGAATAATAGAGTAGGAACTTTTCTACAATGATCGTTCCGTCCCTCATCTCCAGTTTTCCAGGTCCCCTTATAGGTCCTCTAATATGACCGTTTGATGACCATAAAGTCCCTTAATGATGGACGTTACAAAGTGAGTGCGAGATATTCTTTGACCAGGTTGTATAACGTTTTGGCCTTTACTACTGTACAACGGCTCTATTATTGACTGTATGTTCCGCGCGGGTCGAGCTGCTGGTGTAGTAGTCGAAAGTGATGTCTCGAACTGGGGATAGTTTGACAGGTCGAACAGCTGGTGCAGAGGTCGAAAGTGATGTTTCGAACTGGGGAAAGTTTATTTACGTCTTTAGTAGTGCTTCCTGTATGTTGATGAGATCGAGGGTGAGGTTTGAGTCCGAGATACGAAATAAGCTATTACAGAAGCTAGAGCTAGAGCTAGAGCACGAGATAAACAAAAGTTGGCTAGAGAGACAAAGATTCAAAGGAGGGGTAAAGTGGAGCTAACTAAACAAAAGCCATCAAAGATTTTTATTTGGTTAAGGTGATGACAAGGGATTCAAGTAACCTACTACATTCACAAAGGTGTTGGATGAAGAAGCAAATTAAACTTTATTCCATGAAGTTGAAGGAACAGTGTCCAAGTAATGACAACGTTTCTAGTAATGAAGATTGATGTAATCCTTAGAGTTAATAGTAGTTCTTAAGTTCTATGTAATTTCATTATTTGAATAAAATTGTTATCAATCATAAGTATTCAGCAAAACATACTTCAATCAAGTAGACAAAAACTGCAATCTTCGAAATAAAATGCATTACTCCGCCCCTTTTTTATTCTAAAAGTGTGCGACAAGTTCATTTCGTAATTAGAAATGAGCACCTTCATTTCTAATTTTATGAATCTTCTCGATGTACTATACCGTAGTGTTGATCGCGTGTCTTGAATTTAACGTCTTCTTCCAAGTATCCACGATTTTTTTAAACTCGGGATTAATATTCACTTGCCGGATGTAAGTATGATGTTCATCTTCGACGATCATTGCTAAATCACTAGGCTTCCAAAATCAAGCACCGTGTGCCAATATTTCGAGCCTAGCTTAAAATACCCCAAAAACACGCTCTACATCTTTCCGGCATGCTTCTTGTATCTTTACAAAATATCTTTCGGCATCGTTGGGCGGATTTCTTATGGCTTGAACAATTGTTTGCCATTTTATATAGACTCCATCCACTAAATAATACCCTATAGTGTACGGGACCGTGCCTATATTGTAATTGCATGATGGCGCAACTCTATTAGACAAGTTATTGAAAAGCTACCCTTGATGCAAGACGTTCACGTCGTTGTTAGAACCAGGCACCCCAAAGAATGTGTGACATATCTAAAGATCTTGTGATGCAACCGCTTCTAAAATCACTGTCGGAATTTTCTTATACCTAGTATATTGTCCTACCCACCCTTTAGGACAATTCTTCAATTTCCAATACATATAATCTAAACTACCAAACATCCCCGGAAAGCCTCATGATCTATTTACTTCTAACAAGTGTAATGTATCGTTTTCATCGGGAGATCTAAGGTATTGAGCTTTAAATAGTGTTATAATTGTTTTGTAAAATTCTTTCAAACTCAAATTACCCGTAGACTCCCCAATCCGAGCGTATTCGTCTTGGGCGTTCGCGCTCGTACCGTAACATAACATGCGAAGCGCGCACCTTATCTTTTGGTGTAACGATAAGCCCATCGTCTTAGCGACATTTTTTCTTTGAATAAAATAGGGGTTTGCATAAATAACTTGATAATGAATACGTTGTTATCCACCTTCGCTCATACTAAATCGACGACAAAATGAGATTTTGGTGAAGACTGAGTTAGCACCAAAATAACCCAGATTAAGGCTGAACTCACCCAATTTTTGATTACGGCTTTTCCGCTAGAAAATTCATTTCATTTTACTACCCTTCCGCCTCCGTGATGATGTCGCATCTTGCTTTTTTTCTTCCGCTTCTCCCATCTCCATGAGAACCTTGCTATACTCATCATCATCATAATTTAACGTCGGAAGAGCTCTTTGCTTTCGGACGGTGATGAAGACGATGATGACAATGATGAGAGTGATAGGTCAGACATGATTAGGTCCTCCAAAATTAGGTCAGACATGATTGGGCAAAATTGATAACAAGATAATAGAGTAAAGTTTAGAAGATTAAGAAAATAGAGTTGAGTGTAAAAGAGTAAGATAATAAAGTATACAAGATGAATGAATTTTATAGATGAAACAAACTAGCTTTTGAGCTTTTTGTCAAACAAGTTTGGTCAAAAAACTAGCCGTTGAGCTTTTTGTCAAACAAGTTTGGTAAAAAAAACTAGCCGTTAAGCTTCTTGTTAAACAAGTTTAGCCAGTAAACTAGCCATTGAGCTACTTGCCAAACAGGTTTGCCAAAAAATATAGTCGTTGAGGTTCTTGTTGAATAAGTTTGCCCAAAACTATAGGCCTTCTGATCACTAAAAAACAAAACCAAGTATGGAGAGAGGAATGATTACCATTTTCATGCAAGCTCTAGCCGCGCAGTTCAGAACTGCGCGACAAGAACTAACCGTTAGCCAAGTTTGAATCTCAACTGTCCATGTGTCTCCATCTGGAACATACACTCTTGATCCAGGAGGATCAAAGGAGGTTTTTGTAAAAATTTGCCCAAGTCATTCGAACAAGATTTAGAGTCGTTTGAACAACTTAGGGTCTGTTCGAATAGACTTTTCTTTCTATTCGAATGAACAAACGTCTGAGGTATTTTGTTCAAATACATAAATTGTCTGCTCAAATAAACTTTTCTATTCGAACAAAGACTTGTTCTATTCAAATAGATGAGCAATTCTGTCTATTTCTTTAGGTGTTTAAGGGCATATTTGCCCTATTTTGTAACTAGGAACTTGTAACCCTATAAATGGGATAAGGCTAGGCAAGATTAGAGGTTGTTAGATGTTAGATCAATGCAATTCTAAGAAAAGAACTTAGGGTTTGAGTGAAATTCAATTGTAATTGATTTCGATTAAGAAATTGAAACTCTAAAGGGATTTTTCCCAACCAATTGGTTTCTTCTTCGTATAATTATTTGTTTTAGGGTTTCTCTATTCGTATTGTGGATTAAGTGGTATCAGTTTTCCAATTACAATTCTCGGGGGTGAGTGTGGTTTATGGTTTCTACACGTGACCGTTTCAAGCAAACGAAGGAGAAGCTAGTGAGTTCGTTGAAGATTCACCGAAAAACTAACTCAAAGAAGAAGGATAATTTTGTGATGGGCGATTCTGACAATCGACTCACGACTTTGGAAACGAAGGTTTCTGATCTAACTGCTACTCTAGGGGAGTTGGTAGAACAATTGCGTCTCACGAACCTCGCGAAGACTCCCATTTTGATAAAACGACGAGGCCCCTTGAAGAAGAAAGGGGTTGTAGAAGGGGATTATGACGAGGGTACTGAGGAGATAAATAGTGATTTTAGTGATGCCGAATCCGTCAAGGAGCGATCGGGTATTGGTAAGTCATCGAATATTTTCCGTAATCTTCGTATCAATTTTAAAATTAAAATTTCGGTATTTGACGGTTCAATCGATGCCGAGAAGTTGGATAATTGGTTAGATAGGTTAGAGACCTATTTTTATGTTTATGAATACTCCAATACATAGAAAATATGCTTTTCTACGTTGAAATTCACAAGTCATGCACTCACGTGGTGGAAACCATATCAGAAACGCCACGATGTTGGAAGTTTGAGTTGGAAAAAATTGAAGGTTTTAGTGTAAAAACAATTTTATCAGATTGGGTATGAGCAAGAGAGATGGTACAAATGGCACAATTTGTTCTAAAAGTTTGAGCAATCCGTACAGGAGTGCACATCGGCGTTTCATAACCAAGTGTTAGTTTTAGACATTGATGCAGACGAATATGAGGTGTTCATGAAGTACACGGGAGGGGGGGGGGGGTTTGTCGAAGAGAGTTGAAACTCTTTACTGTGGCCAATATCGAGGATGCTACCGGAAAAACAATTGTTATTGAAGGCAAGTACTTGAAGAGTGACAAAGAAGACGTCCAGAACACGTCGGGGTACAAGTCTAGTTGGAAAAATGAGCATAAGGGAGAGTCCAAAGGAGATGGGTCATCGTCCAAGGAGAATCATTGTAATCATTGTAAGGCGAGTGGGTATATTTTAGATAAATGTTGGAAACTTTACCCAGAGCTTAGGCCGAAGGATGAGAAGAGCAAAAAAAAAATAATATGCACTTGCCGCAGAGGTTGCTGACCTCCCGAATTTAGATAAACCGAATCCTAAGCTTACACTTATATTTTATCTGACTTTGGCTACTGAGGAAGAGAGTCGGAAAGAAATTTTTCATGTCAGTATTCAAGTGAAGCATAGTTTAGTTGAGGCAATTGTGGATCCGGGTAGTCAGAAAAATTTGATTTCTGAGGCGTTGGTAAAGAAGATGGGTTTGACGACTATAGGTCATCCTAAGCCATATGGTTTGAGGTGAATTTAGAAAGATGCGGATTTGATGTTCATGAAGCCGTGTACATTTAAGTTTGTGATCACTGAAAAGTTTATTGACGAGGTGACGTGTGAGGTGGTTCATTTGGATGTGTGTCAGGTCATCTTGGGTAGCCCTTATCTTTGGACCGAGATGTGATTCATTACCGTAGAGGTCGCAAGTATCGTCTTGTGAAGGTGGGAAAAGAGTTCCATATCAATGCTTGTAAGAAGCATGTCACCACAAATAATTTAGTAACGGCGACTCAGGTGAAGCGGTTGGTTAATGCGAGCGGCAAGTTTGTGTTATTGGTTTGACCAGTTCAAGATGGTACGTCGGCTAGAGTGTTGTCTACAATGACAACGTCTTATAAGCAACAAACTGACATGGAGAAGTTGTAAGAGGAGGTTGTGGTGCATTCTGATCACAAACTGTTTCAGTTTTTAACTACACAGTCCAAGCTATAGCAAGCTCGCCATATAAAAGGGGATGTCGTATCTCCAACAATTCCCCTTGATTATACAGTATAAGAAAAGAGTGGACAACAAAATGGTTGATAGGTTATTGCTGTCGAAATGAAAGTCATTGATACAGCAATTTTCTGAAATGTTCGTGCACGAACCTCAACACAAAATGGCTAATTTCCATTTCGACAACAATTCCCTAAGGAGTCATCATTGATACAACAATTTCCTGAAATGTTCAGCACGAACCTCAGCACAAAATGGCTAATTCCCATTTCGACAACAATTTCTAACCCTATATCAATGAGCCTCATTTCATGTTTCAGTAACAGTGACAACATATGTTTTCCTTTCCTAAGCTACAAGGAAATCTCCATGATTCCGGATCAGGTCACAACACATTGGTTAGATCCTATTTATTCATTACTTACCGACTATTTATTATTATTTTCTTCTCCAATTTGCTCTTTTTGAGCACATGCTTACTTAAATTATTAAGTCAAACTACATATTGAAATAAAACTAGCTAGTTCTATGAACTTGGTCACGTGGCATTAGGTTTGAAAATCATTACAGGACATTAAATGCTAGAGACTTGGATATATTATTGTTTGAAGGAGTGTGAAGTCGCTGAGGAGGTAACGACCAAAAAAGTTTCGTATTTGTTCGAATTGGTCGTCGGGCATGGTTTGAAACATGCATGGTAATTTGAGAAGGCAAATCTTGATACGATACTTCGGTGATGATATTTTTGGCTTTGAAGGAACCGGATTTTTGTAATATAGCGCAAGAATCAGTACTTAAATTTCTAGTAAATATTGTTGAGCCGCACCGCAGAAGCTGACTACCGATTCGATCCGATTAGCGATGAACAAATTAAATAAATAAACACAATCACAAGTGTAATGGCCTAATTCCGTAGCTCAAAATGACTCGGAATTAACTCTTACATCAATGTACCTGTAACAAAAACTAATGTGAAGCAAGAAATGACATATGTGATTTAGCGTGAAAAACCTTTGAATATGTAAGAAATCACGACCTCAAGTTGAGGGTTTTAGTAAAAGTAACTTTTATTGCTTGAGGCTGATATCTTATTACAAGTGATCTTTCGAAATAGAAATATTTGATCTTGTAAATAAGAAGTTTGGTGTTAGAGTATAGAAAATCTGGTTTTTTTTTCCTTCTTCTTGGCGTTTGGAAGGTCGGAGACCTTTGCTGATATCAGATTGAATTTCACCGCCCAAATGATAGAAGGCTGAGATTCGTGCTGAACATTTCAAGAAATTGCTTTGCTGATGACTCCTTGAGGCCCTAACTTTCTCGTGCAGAAACTCGGGAGTGTTCTGACACTTGATCATGATCTCTAGTCCGGGGAGCTTGTTGAGTTTCCTGCAAAGCTTGTAATGCAGTCTACATGGTTGTCATCCTATCTTTCTGTCGTTTAAATGTTGTCAAACGAGTTTGTCGCTCGGCTTCGAGCACCTTCTCGCGGAGCTCTCGGTCAAGAGTAAACTGAAGTTCAAACTCATTATGTTTCACTGTTTCGGTGTGGAGATTCGCCCGTAGTTTTGTAAGCTGTTCCGGTTCAACTGAAAGATCGAGCTGGATTCTCATTGTTGGTCACCTGGAAGTGACCATGATGAAGATTGATAGTAGAGTGAATGTATCCCTTAGGATATCGTGGAAATGTCTTCTTTCTCACAGATGGCGCCAAATGTAATGTCTTAATTCTGTAGCTCAAAATGGCTCAGAATTAATACTTACACTAATGTACCTATGACAAAAACTAATGTGACAAAAACTAATCGTGCATACAGAAATCCCCCAGTATTGATCGTGCATAAAGATGAATGCTCAGTGATTTCCAATTCCAACTTTGCTTCAGAAGATTCTCGGAGTGAAACATCACTGAAAAGTGATATGATTTTGAGAATGAACTGAAAGACTTGTTATCTGTAAAGGACCTGAAAAACTTATTATCTGTAGAGTACCTGAAAGACTTGTTATCTGTAAAGTACCTGAAAGACTTGTTATTTATAAAATATATGTAATTGATATCCATGCTTAATAAACGAGGAAGACGACGATTGATATTCGTGGTTACAAGCCATATGCTTGCAAGTTCGTACAACAGAAGAGTCCGAAGCTATGAGTTCCAAATCGATGATCTCGTCCTTAGAGAGATCCCACAACACAGAAAAGAAGCACATGCCGGGAAGCTGGTAGAAAATTGGGAAGGTCCATTTCTCATTATTGGTCGAACTTGTTTGGGATCATATTATCTCATGACGGAGCAAGGAGTTCGAATCCCAAATCTATGGAACACTAGGCGATTGAAATGGTACTATCGTTAAGCCCATGCTTTCTCAATTTCAATATTCTCGTTCTTTCCATTCTAAAAGTGAGATTTCAATCTTCATACAGTGTACATTCTGTTCCACTCAATGAAAACTTCTAAGTTTTTTCCCACATTACTCTCTACTTACGTAAACTTTACTACATTACATAGATTAAAACAAAGGTAATACTACCTTTCAATCAACCTCTAAACAGATTAAAGCAAAGGTAATACTAGCTTTCAATCGACCTCTAATAGATTAAAGTAAAAGTAATACTAGCTTTCAATTGACCTCTAAACAGATTAAAGCAAAGGTAATACTAGCTTTCAATCGACCTCTAAACAGATTAAAGCAAAGGTAATACTAGATTTTAATCGACCTCTAAACTGATTAAAGCAAAGGTAATACTAGCTTTCAATCGACCTCTAAACAGATTAAAGCAAATGGTAATACTAGCTTTCAATCGACCTCTAACAGATTAAAGTGAAGGTAAAACTAGCTTTCAATCGACTTCTATATAGATTAAAACAAATGTAATACTAGTTTTTAATCACCCATCTATACATTTATCTGCGATTAAAAAGAAGGTCATACTAGTTTTCAATCAACGATCTCTAATAGACATAAGATAAAGCAAAGGTAAGACTAGCTTTCATCTCTCAATATGTCTGTAACTTCAAAAGCTTATACAGGTTACATCTACAAGCCACTTCTAAAGTTTCTTCTCTGCTGATGGGAGGTCAGCTACGCCTTCCCCTACAACAGGAAGACGTCCAGCCATAAAATTTTGAGCTTGAGTAGTTACAGTAATTATGCCTTTCTCTACCAATTATGTAGGTCGAGAACCTAACTCCATTTCTATGGCATTCATACAGTTTCCTTGATTTACATCGGCTCTACAGATACATCCTCTTCCCGACAGACAGTCGTACAAGGTATCCCTCTCCAACTTAAGTCTTCTCACTTCCTCCACAACATATACAATAATAGCCATTAGCATCTGTAAGAGCGTTGTTTCGGGCATAACTGCCTTGGAAAAATTCTCTCTCACTCTCTGATGACGCTCTTGTAACTTTGTATACCGTACGTCTTGCCATTTCATGTGTCTATCTGTGCGAGACATAATATTATTATGCTCCTTCGCCTTCTCCACTGCTTTACCTAACTCTTCCTGGTTTATCGTCCTCAATTCTGCTACCTGAGCACGAAGTTCCTCAAGCACCCTATCTTGACCTACACTTCCCCCAGCAGGAGACTTCTTTAACAATTCATCTTTTTTCCTTATCAATTGATCCTTAGCACTAATCACCCACTCTAAATTTTGCTCTCTACTATGAGCAATGTTTAACTTTTCTTGGCTCACCCTTAAACGCTCATTTCCTCTCTACACATGAGCCTGAATTCGAACTACATCTGCCTTTAGCTCTCTAATTTGAGCTAATAGGTCAACCACATCACCTTTTACAATGGAGACCCCGGCATCACCTTTATTCTTCTTCGACTGCTCTCCAGCCTTGGCATTCTTGTTCTTGACACTCGAATTGGCTATTGCCAAATCTGTCTTCAATTGGGCCACCCTCTCATTCAATTTATTACATCGTCTTTGGACCATCCAAAAATCTGCTCAACCGTAATTTTAGATTTGGATTGGTCATCTCGTGTTCTCTTCAACTCGCTGTCTTTTTCAATCATTTTACTCTTCAATTACTCCAGTTCACTTTTTGAACCCACTAGATCAGCTCGATTTTACTCTTTCTCGTTCATTTTTTTAATTATTTGGCCCTTCAGACTGGCTAAAAAACCCATAACTCATTCTCAGTCGTTTCTAACGACTGGATACGGTATCGAGCCATGTCCACCTCCTTACTCTTCACCATCAACACATCATTATGGCTTTTGAGCCTCGCTGTCTCCTCCTTCGCCTCCTCGAGCTCTTTTTGTCCCTTATTAATTTCAGCATCTTTTTCCTCGATATTCCGAGTCAAATCTTCAATAGTTTGTGTTGCCTCGACAAATTTGAAATGAACTTTGATGTGTTGATCCTCCCTATCTTCATTTGTCTCTCTCATTCTATCAAACTCCACTGCAAAATCTATGTTATATTGGAGTGCCTCTTATTTACTCAAGCAAGCTGGCTCCAGTTCGACCTATATCACAGATACAAGATATCAAGTTCGTATCAACATATCTACACAAGCTCATTCAGATAATAATACAGGAGACTTTCAAAATTCTAATAGAATTTTATTTTTCTAGCATTCTATTGTTGTGAGATTGCTTTTAAACTTAAGGTTGAAGTATGATCTCAGTTTGTTGGATGTTCTAACTTTCTCAAAACTTTGGTATTATGTGACACATTTAATTACCATTGCCCCTAATATTTCAAACATATCTAAGGTCTAGTTCTATTTTTCTAAATTTTTCTTTTTAGCTCTACAGTAATGCACCATACATGTCAAATATTTCTTGCTCTTCTCTAACCTGAAGCTCCGCTTACGAAGTCAAAGGGATGCTGAGGCGTCTTTATCCTTAGCAAACTCATTCTCTAATTCTTTAATTATGAAATGCATATCCTTAAGTTCTTACAAACAAGGTTTACAAACAACTCTTAGCCTAGAGAAATTTATCCTACAAAATAATATTCCATGCAATTACAGTTCTCAAACCCCACATAAACATACAATCAAAAATTCAATAACTTCGCTCTACCTTCTCATTATCATCCCCTTGGTTATCTAGCTCAGTTTGGAGAGAGACCCCATCCAACCCTCCTACCACACCAGCCACCTCCTCTTCCACTTCGTCCTCTTCAACGTAGGTACCCTCCAAAATGTCCTTCACCTCAGCTTTGGAATACCCCACTTTGAGGAGTTTGCACTCAAGTCTGTCGCGCTGGACTACCACCTCATCCAGGTTCTTCTGTACTTCTTCAGTCAGCCCGCTAATCTGCACCTCCTACGCAGCCTTCACAAAAACCAGTCGCTTCCCCTCCAGAGCTAGGTCAGACTTCAATCGAGTCACTTTCTTCTTGAGATCCACCTTCCCATTCTCTAGCTTAGCTTTTCCCTCCTCGATTCCGAGACAGATACCCTTCATCAAACGAGCAGCCTACAAAAAAATCGAACATATTTTCAGCTCGAATCATAATACAAAATTCATAAACATACAAGTCATCAAATTTAAACATTTTTCTCATTTCCTCAGAACCCTTGCGAGCTGCAAGCCTCATCCTATCCTCCACAACTCTCAGCTCGTCTTCCTCCATAGGTCGATTCTCTACAACCACACCACTCCCCGTAGTTCCAGAGACCGAGCCACACTTCACAACCCTCATCTTCAGAAGCGTCTAAGCTAACTTGCTCGACTTAGTATATTCTGGCACATTAGCAAAATCTAACTCAGTGGCCTTTGGCAAAGCCACATGCTTCTCTCCATCAGCCATTCTCTTCTTATTGCCTCCAACCCCTGTCATTAGTCTCTTTGCCTGAGACTTTTAAACCTTTTCAAACCTCCTGTTAGCTCTTTTATGTCGGTTAATACCGAGGTCCTTCAAAATCACATAGAGCTCAACTCCTTCTTGAGCAACAGTATCTAACAGGGACTCCTTCTTCTTCACCTTCGACTGAGGACCTGTAAAACAAACACAATACATTATCAACAATAGAACAACCCTCAATAATAACAGTTCGATATTATACACTATTACACTTACTTTTCTTTACAGTTCTATACAAAAGTTTTCATCTTCTCTTTGAAGGCAATCACCTCTCATCCAAATCACATTATCATTCCGGATTTGACCTATTAAATTCAGATCGAAGAAAAGCAGTTGAGACGAGCTCAAAAGAAGTATGCCATTCCAGTTGCAGAATAATTTTTCACACCATAAAATTGTAAAACATTTTCATGAGATATTCTCCTCTCTACCTCATTCTCCTTCCACAACCTATTTAAACTCTCACAGACATTGATCACCTCCCACATGTTCCCATTCCGCTGGACGGGACAAGCCCCTATGGTATTCATCATCCCTTTTGCAAGATTGCTAAGAGGTAAACTAAACCCGTACTCTAATTGAGACAGGTAATACAAAAAGCTCTCTTCCAAGTCACCTTGGATATTCCCATCATAATACTCTAAGGAGATCGATTCTTCCACTCCCCTATCCAAACTCTCATTTTCTAAATTAGGTAACAAAAAGAAATGTTCTCCCCCAGATGTGACAGTACAACCCTTGAACTGCCTACCAGCACGTTCTACAACATTGCCCCATATTCCCCCTACAAGAGCTTTGGATTTACAAAACTCTCTAAACACATCAGAGTTCAGAGGGTATGATACCAATTGTCCAGGGAAATTTGAAATTTGAACAAGTACTACTTCGTCCCCCCTATCAGAATCTACATTTACAGATTCTACATTATCAGACTCAGCCGAATGACTAGAGGTCGACGCCTCCATAACAAGTGAAGTCTCCATCCCAATTACAAGTCTAGGGATGAGGTTTAATTCTGCACAAATATTCCACACACTTAACCTACATACATGTCCAGGTATTTTATCATTATCTTTAACAAATACATGCACACATTTACCATACATTCATCATACATGCACATATGTCATATCGTATCTCTTTTGCACACGTATATTAATCAGATTTTTATAAATTACTATAAATAACAATTTTTCAAAATTTAAAAACCACAAAAATCTTTCAAACACACATTCACAATATCATAAATCAGATACTAACCTTCAACGTCTGAATACGAATCTGAAGCAGCGCCAAATCCTTCCTTCACAACGCTACTGTACAACCACCGTCGTAACTCTGTCTTTCCAATTTTTTCTTGGATTGATTGATGATTACTCTCGTCTAATCTCTCACGTGAATCTCTATTATTTTTCACTTTTCTCTCCCACTATTCTTCAATTTTTCAGAAGTTGATAAACGTTTGAATGAGAATGATGAAGCATTATTAATAGTTTCTCTCTCTATCTACTGGCAGTTATTGGGCTTCACACATGCCGCCCTCAGTTTTGGAACCGAGACGTCCCTTCCACAATTAATGTCAGACGTTTTATACTTTTTTGGTAAAAATACCTTCCCATCATTTCCCCCTGCCCTATATTTTAATATATTCTCATCTCTCCTACCCAAATCTCCCTCTTACCTCCCCACACTCTTGATGACTTAACACTTACATGCAATCGAACTTTCCCTGCAATTATACAAAAGACAAAAATCAAAGCTACGTGTTTTTAATATTCTTGCTTCTACTATTTATAAAATTGCTGACGTCATTTCCAAAGCTTTTACATTTCAAATTTAATTTTTTTATTCACAACAGTCACAAACAACATTTATAACAATAGAGGACAGATTCAAAGCATCATTCTAACTACATTTCGATTACAGTTATTTGACCTCATACAATTTACTCCCTCGCATATAATTACACATAAAACATCCCACATATCCTGGAAGGCCACACCTAATCAATTCACTCCCAGTAATTCTCATATTTTCCTATTCAATCTCTTTCTCAACAATTTTCCTTACGACCTCACTTCGAGCTGCAGGCTCCAGGATCATTTATCGGAATACCTCCAAGTAAAAATGATGCCCAATCTCAAGTTCCCTCACCCTCAAATCTAAGCCTTCAAACTATAATTCAGATTCAGGCAAATCAGAATCATAGTCTAACAACCTAAAAATCCTTTATCGTACTTCAGCTATCTTTATCGCCAACCACCCTTCAACAACTTGTCGAACCTTCACAGATCGAGTCCTTAGCATATTTTCTTTCTTCTTCCTCTTTCAATCACATTTCCCCATATTTATACAATTTCCAAGATCACTTCAAATCCCCCACATTCCGTGTATATAAATCTGTTCTTTTCCATAACTAAAAACCCTAAAATCTTGATAAAAAGTTATTTGACCTTATCTGTCCACGTCGACCTCTTTGGATTCATCCTACCTCATTTCAGCCTATTTATCACAATCTGTCCCCCAATCTAATATTTTAAGAGAGATCTCCTTGTGATCGAATTTTTAATTCCTACGAATTCTATATCTTCTGATATATTCTCCCCCCTTAATTCTATAATTTATTCAGTTCAAAATAGATTTTTACACATCTACAATTTCATAGACAAATTTTTCATAGTTCGATTTCTAAAATATACTTTCTAGTTTGATCTTATATATTGCATTTCGTCATCTACTCATACATATCTATATTTCTTATAGCTCGATTTCAATCACAAGATTTACTTTTATCTATCAACACAGACTTTGAATAAAACAATTTTATTAAGCACGAATATCAATTATAGATACTTTACAGATAATAAGTCTTTTAGGTACTCTCAAGATAATAAGTTTTTCAGGTCCTTTACAGATAACAAGTCTTTTAGTTCATTCTCAAAATCATATCATTTTTCAGTGATGTTTCACTCCGAGAATCTTCTGAAGCAAAGTTGGAACTAAAAATCACTTAGCATCCATCTTTTTTCACACCATTTATTTCGACGAGAAACTAAATTTGGTCGAAGTCTAGACATGGAAGCATGGGAGTCAGTGCTTTAACCAACTCTTCAAACATAAGGCCATCTTATCGCCAAGAGACAATGATTGTGCAGGGGTAAGACTTCCAATCTCTGTCTCCCTTCTACACCACCATTGCCTCCTCCTTTGTAACCCCCATTAACAAAGAGTTGATTGAGGCCAAAAAGCCTTAGAATTCAGTCCTTTGTAGGATACCGGCGGAACTACCTCGCAGTCGCACCGGCCTCCACAGCTGTCTCCTCAACCTTTTCCTCTGCAAGAATGCGGAGACACCTCCAACGTTGCTCGCTTGTCAAGACAACGTAATAAAATCTTCACATACAGTAACAATCCTCCTCAGCTTCAGCTGCTTTATCTTCCGACATACCGTGATACGTCGGTGGAACGGTAATTGGGGTGGTCATCTCCATAGATTGATCCCTAAAATAACTCAATTTGAATCTCTGTATTTTAGCATAAACTCTCTCGTCATATACTATTCTCTGGGTCTTCACCATTATTACTCAGGAATTACAAATAATTTTTCAAATGCTGCGTACTTTGCCAGAATCCATAGTACATGTACTATTTATATAATCGTCGTATTTAATGCATAGGTACGTTTCCAAAGCAGTCATCATTTGAAATAGAACCACTCTTGGAACCCCAAGCGTCACGTACATCAATACTTTCCATCATCATTCAATGCCAAATACATCCCTCCATAAAAAATACCGAGTGCCAACCCAATCAAATCACCATTAATACATCATTTCTTTTCAACTTCCAATACTACCAATACACAGGTTTTTTTTCAACCAAAGCCACTCGTGCCTTTAATTGCAAAGGGGCGATTGGAAGGGCCTACCCTTCGACCTAGTCCAAAATTGAACTACCTCAATATTAGACTCACACATTTCTAGTTCCAGAGATAAAGTATTTCTAGTTCCAGAGATCAAGTATTTATAGTTCCAGAGATCACTTGTAATAAGATATCAGCCTCAAGCAATAAAAGTTGCTGTTACTAAAACCCTCAACTCGAAGTCATGGTTTTTTTACCTATTCAAAGGTTTTCCATGCTAAATTGCCTGTGTCATTTCTTGCTTCACATTAGTTTTTGTCACAGGTACATTGGTGTAAAAGCTAATTCTGAGCCATTTTGAGCTATAAAATTTGGCCATTACAACAAGAGAACACAAATTTACCGTAGTTCGGCAAATTGCTTACGTCTGCACAAAATAGAGAGAGAGAGAGAGAGAGAGAGAGAGAGAGAGAGAGAGAGAGAGTTTTATTCAAGGATCCAAGGTTACAATCACAAACTATTTTGAGGTCTCTCAAGTGTTTCTCTCAAAATAATTCCTCACAAATAGATCTCACCAAGGGTGGCTAAGAAATATCCTAAGTCTCCCTTATACAGTGGGAAAAATTATTACAATCAACACGAATCACAATGCAGAATCAATGATCTAAACGACCTCCAAAAAAATAATTCTCTGCATCGTCGTTCGAACGACTACGAGTCTCGTTCTAACGGATTCACAAAAACTAAACGAAGATTATATTTGGGTCAATTTTTAGACACAAAATTGAGTCTCGTTCAAACGACCATGAGCCTCTAACAGAGGCCCATTCAAACGATTATGCACAACCCCAGGAATATCACAAAAGACTGTTAGTATTTTATAGATATTACTAAAGTTACTCCAAAGTATCGTCAACATTTTGGCAAAAATGACATTTCCATGTCGTTGATTCTCTCCCATAATTTATTTATGAGTGATTTAGACTATACTCCCAAATTAACATACAAATTTAATATTGCCCCCTCGAACCAGCCAATATTATGGTCTACCCCCAACTTCCTATCTTCTCACCCAGTTCAAAAGGTGACTTGACTTGACTAGTCTAACTTAGATAAACTACCAAGACTACCCTTGGTTTCAAATGTCTTAAATCCTACCTCTTTCTTCTACAGTTCTTCTTTTAAGAATTGATGTCTCGAGATTTGTAAAAAAATAATGGCCCATCTCTAAATTCAATACTACTTCTTCTCCTCATCCCTAAAGTCTTTTGTTCCAAATTCTTGAATAATGAAATTGGTGGTGGTGATGAATCGTCTCAGGTAAGCATATCTTGGCCATTACTTAAACAAATTTTTGGGTTTTGAGATTTTGTGTTCCTGCCATTAGAGCATTGTTTCAAGCTTTGGGGGCTAATGACAAATTGCCGGCATTTTTATAGGGGGAAAAACTAAATTGAGTCATCATATTTTGTAGTTTGAAATTTGTCTAATTTGTGACAGTGAAACGACATAAAGATAAGAGAGAGAGAGAGAAAAAAAAAACAAAATCTAGGGTTTCCATGATACGAGAATGACAGAGAGAGAGATGTGAGACTTAGAAAGATGTAAAAAGGAGGGAAAGAAGTTAAGTCTTTCGCTCTCCCAAGAACGACTATCAGGAGTTGTTTATGACCCTCAGATCTGATTATATAACACTAAATCGATGGTGGAAAATGTTTTAATTTGAGTTGTTAATTCAAAATATTAATGGTTGTAATTAAGACACGTGTCATTACGCTTTGGATGGTGAAAGGCGAGCAGTTAGGGAGTCAAGGGTAGTCTTGGTATTAATTCAAAATTGGACTGGTCAAGTCAAGTTCACATACTGAACCGGGGAGAATAGAGGAAGTGGGGGGTAGACCACAATATTTGCGAGTTCGAGGGGGCAAAATTAAATATACAACTTTATTTGTGGGCATAGTCCAAATTTGCTCTTTATTTATTTATATAAATGCTACATAATATCATGGTATTATCAAAACATCACGATAAAGTCGTTGAGGAGGAGTATTCAATAAATTAAGATGGTATGGTACTATTTTAAGCATTGGTCGCAGGTCAATTAAAACATTTTAATCGTTGTAGATTTCATTAAGGTGTCATGTTGGTAAGCTTTTTTTGGTGTTTCTTTAAATATAAACATGTTGATGGAGTTGAAATATTCAATTGGGCATTTCATGTATATATGATCTTCTAAAACTTTACATATTTTCAAGAGTCATCTCTTAATTGATTCTTTCAATAGCGTTCTCAGGTTTAATGGCTACCCAACATGTTGAGACTCAAAATAGCAAAATGAAGGTATCAAACATTTTAACGATTCTTTCCTCATTTGAGCTAAATTTGGGCGTTGCAATTTTAGTGTTAATTACAAGCATTGCCGCGCTGGTAATATCTTATTACTGTGATGATCTTTCAAAAGGCTTCCTCTTTCTCTTTGCATTCGGTACTGCAGTCATTCCCTCCATCTTGTTTATCATCTGCATCGGCAAAGATTTTCGACTGAGTGCCAAATTTGTCTACAGAGAGTACGAGAAAGTGTTAAACCCTTGCATCGTGACACTCTTCCTCTATGCATTCGGTATTAGTGGGGTTCTCTTCATCTGTAATATGCTTCTTGTGGTATTCCTTGATAATTCTCTTCATCCAAACCGCATCCTTGATTTTTTCTGCTATCTCTATACATTTGTTATACCAGAGGAAAACAATTTTCTATACAAAAAGTATAGCAACAAAATGAAGGTTGCTCTTCTAGGGTCAATCACAGCGGTATTTTATTTCTATGGACTCTCAAAGAGCTTCCTCTTCCTCTATGCAACCGGTGTTACAGGGATTCTCTTCATCGTGTATGTATCTCCCTTCTTCTTCTATGTTTTTCTCTACAAAGGGTACAACCAGCAAGTGCAGGCTATTGCTCTTCTAGTGTTAATAATCACAGCACTATCTTATGCCTATGATGGACTCTCAAAGAGCTTCCTTTTCCTCTACGAATTCATGAGCGTTACAGGGATTTTCTTAGGCGGGTTCTCAATGATCTTCCTCTTCATCTTGTATTTGTTTCTCGCGTTTCACTACAAAAAGTACAACAACAAAACTAAGGTTGCTAGACTTGTTGGGGAAATCCAGCACAAGGACCTCAATATGCTTGGTAGTGGTGGAGCCATGGTTAGAGCAAGTAAGGTTGATGGACTCGAAGCTATTGAAGCTGGATTTGTCAAAAAAATTCACTACGAAGAGCTCAAAACAGCCACCATGAACTTCAGTGATAACCTTGGTAGTGGTGGGTCTGGTCAAGTCTTCAAGGGCATCTTGAAGTGCGGGACATCGGTAGCGGTGAAAAGACTTGAGCGGGAGATTTATGGGGAGCAAGAATTCCTGAGCGAGCTCATCGCAACTTCAAGCGCGCGACATTTTAATCTTATACGTGTTCACGGATATTGTTCTCATGTGGGTGAAACAAGCAGGTTCTACTACATTATCTATGACCTTTTTAAAAATGGGTCGCTGGATTCATGGATTTTCCCTGGAAAGGACTGCCTCAATGGTCGATTTTTAAATTGGAAAAAGAGATGCAAGGTTGCAGTAGATGTTGCTAAGGCCCTTGTATATCTTCATAGAGATTGCGGTAAGCAGATATTACATCTTGACATTAAACCCGAAAATATATTAGTGGGTGACGATTTTCGAGGAGTTTTATCTGATTTGGGGATGTGTAAGTTAATGAGTATAGATGAGAAAGGTTTTCAAACAGAACTGACGAGAGGGACTTTCCACTACATTGCCCCTGAGTGGAATTCTGGTCACGCTAAGGAGAAATCTGTTGATATATTTAGTTATGGTAAAGTACTTATGGATATGTTTTTAGGCCAACGCTATGTTTGCTTCAACAAGGAAGGCGAAGATATTTTCATCAGAGGTGGTAATAGCCAACTGGAACAACGAAATTCTCTTGCCTATGTGCAGAAAAAATTAGAAGAAAAGAGACTTTTAGATCTGATAGATAAGAGACTTCTGGCGGATGAGGGGGTTGATGAAAGGGCAGCGGGTTACCTTGTTAATGTGGCTATCCAATGCTTGAACGAGGACCCTAAGATGAGGCCATGTGACATGTCGAAGGTGCTCACCATGCTCGAACCCGTCTTGAAAGATTTTCCCGAAGACAAATAGGACCATGAGGATGACGAGCAAGAGGACGATTAGAGGAGTGTTGAACCAAGCTGATTGTGATTAGTTGAATAACAGGGGTTGGTTTTATTTGGGCTTTCTATTGCTTCATCCTTAAAAAGTTGTTCATTTTTGTTCACTTTGTCTATTTGTTTTCTTGCAGTCATCACTTTGTCTACTAGATATATGCCTTTGTTGTATCTACTAGATATCTGCCTTTGTGGTAAAACTTATGGCTCATTACCAGATTTCCAAAGTATGTGATGTTTTCCTTGGCATCTCAATACTTCTAGGGGGAAACCTACATATCGTCTTCAAACTTTAAATTTGTACTATCATCTCATACTAAGTACTAGATATCTGCCTTTGTGGTAAAACTTATGGCTCATTACCAAATTTCCAAAGTATGTGATGTTTTCCTTGGCATCTCAATACTTCTAGGGGGAAACCTACATATCGTCTTCAAACTTTAAATTTGTACTATCATTTCAAACTAAGTTGTTATAAGCCGGAAATTTTTTTGACCTCTCCTGAGCCATCAAACATTTGGTCTCTCACCCTTACCTAAACACCACGTGGCAAGTGAGAGAAGAGAGAGAGAAAAGAGAGAGTTAAGTGTGACTTGGACTATTTCGTTAATTGATGAGAGAGAAAAGAGAGAGAAAAATCACTTCCTTCCTTTATTCTCTCTGTCTCTCTCAACTGAGATTGAAATATCTCACTTTCATTCACTCACTTGTGGTCAGCACTCACAATATTGAAATGGGTCTCTCAAAATTTGCAATTGTACTATTCACAAACATTTCAATCTCAATCTCATCATCTCCTTGTTGTTACTTATGAATTTGGGCTGAACCCATTTGATATCCATGGCTGAAGGTAAATGAGTCACTCTTCAATTTCTATAACACCTTCAGTTTCAAAATAAACCAAATCTTTGTAATCTAACTAACACTCTGTTTTTTGTTTTTGTTATTTGGCAGGCAAGATAGACAAAGAGGGGTTTGGGTTTCTGGAGTTTTCATCATCTGTGTTTACACCAGATGTGTTAAAGAGAGTGAGATAATGAGAGATAGTGAGAGTAGTCAGATGGTTGGCATTTGCAGACGCAATCTTCTCCTCATACACTACTTCTACTACTACTACTGCATGCATTGAAGTGTCTTGTCAATGTAATCTCTGCAAAAAAGATATTATCTTAGTGCAATCAATTAGCCCATGTTTTCATCTAGACATCTCCAAGTTACAACAATAACCCTTCAAGTTTTCCTCTATAATTTTAGCCTAAATGGGAACACTTGCCATCAAGTTTTGGGTTTGGATGAGATTATTGAGCACTTGGGAGTAAGCACACAGTGGAGGAAGGGGAAGAAGTACTTTGTTTGCTCTTTTAGAAGAAAGAGTGCAAAACCTAATGATGGGATCTCTCACATATAATGATGGTATGTCCATGAAGGTGTTCCCTCTGTGTTTCACTCTGTTTATGATAGTGGACTGTGTAGTCTTTGTCACTAAGAATCTTGAAACTTAGAGCAGCTGGAATGCTCATCAGATCATAGCATTCCTTCATCATGAACACTCAGAGATTCTCTACAAAACAAAATGATGTCTTTTATTTATTTATGTTTATATTTACAGAGGAAAAGACAACTTCATTTGGTGATTTCTCTCTCATCAATTAACGAAATAGCCCAAGTCACCGTTAACTCTCTCCTTTTTCTCTCTCTTCTCTCACTTGTCACGTGGCGTTTAGGTAAGGGTGAGAGACCAAATGTTTGATGGCTCACGAGAGGTCAAAATTTTTCCCCTATCCAGTGCCTAAAAGAGGACCCTTTGAAGAGGCCGTGTGACATGTGAGAGGTGTTCATGATGCTCGAACCCATTTTGAATGATTTTCTCGACTACAAGAAAAAAAATGTCGAGGATGAGGATGAGGATGAGGAGGAATATGAGGATTAGAGGGGCGATGAACAAATATTAACAAACAGTCTTTACAAAATTATGTTTAGCAAGGTAGAGCCAAGATAAGGCAGGGTCGAGATATCTGTCTTTGTTTTCTCAGTTCCCTTCACCCGTGACACATTTCAATTTAACGATACCCTAGTCATTTGAAGACTAGTATGGATTTTGAACTCTTTCCCAGTTGAAATCTTTATTGAACTTATGGTTCGTTACCAAATTTCACAAGAATCTTTAGTTATGTTTTCCTTAGCGTTTGAATACTTTCTAGGAATAAAAATATTTTCTTCTGTCCACTCCTGGATCTCATTCGGATATTTTGCACTAAAGACTCCGAGATCTCGTAAACTTGAATAGAGTGCATCCATTAACATAGAGATAAACTGAGACATTTATTGAAAACCACCCTTGCCTTTACATGATAATTTGAGTAGTCCTCACTCTCCTTTCAACCGCATTTGTTTTGTTTCCGTCTTATTTAAATGCCTCTCTGCTATCCCTTTATGGCAATGGGCTACCGACTTGTTTTGTTTCCCTCTTATTAGAGCACCCACAACAGCTAAGTACACCCTAACATGGCAGGCGGATTTTCAAATCCACTCTCTTTTCCACCCAAATTGTCTTCCAGCAGCTAGGTGAATCGGTGACGTGGCAGGAGAAAAATCCATCCAAGGGTGGATTTGGGTGGAAAATCCACACTGAGGGTAGATAGAGGGCGAATTCACGCCGCGCAGTTCTGAAGTACGCGCTGCCATAGCGCGTGGTTTAGAAGTGCGCGGCAACACTTCTCTCCTAAGATGATAACACGTGTCCTCCCATCAACGGTTCCTATTAAGCGCAGTTCTGAAGTGCGCGTAACATCAACGTCTAAGATTTACCCACGTGGACGGCTGAGATTTAAAGATTTCTAAACGGCTAGTTTTTGTCGCGCGGTTCAGAAGTGCGTGGCATAAGCCTGCATAAAAAATATCTTTGGTTCCCCATTATTTTACCTGAGTTTTTCCCTGATCAAACTTCTTCAACAAGATGCTCAACGGCTAGTTTTTTTTCTCTAGTTATAACCCCCATTCATCTCTTACTCTCTTCTACAATCAACTCATTTATCTTATATCTCAAAACTCAACCTTCTTCATTTCTTATTAATTGCGCTGAATCATGTCTGACGAAATCATTGATGACCTGCTCAGGCTTGAGACATCACTCTCATCTTCAGAGTCATCATCTTCATCATCGTCCAGTGACGAAGAACTATTCCGACGTCAAGTTGAGCCGTTGCACGAGTATGGCAAGATGATGATTGAGATGGGAGAAGCAAAAGAAAAAGAGCAAAAGGCGACATCATCACAGAGACGGGGAGGTAGTAAAAGGGGACAAATTGACAAACGGAAAAGCCGTGAGCATAAATTGGGGGAGATAACCTTAATTGGGATTACTTTGGTGACAACCCAAGATTCAAAGGTATCGCATTTCGTCGTCGATTCCGTATGAGCGAAGGTGTGTATAAACGTATTTATCATCAAATACTTTCTTCGAACTTCTATTTTATTCAAAGAGAAAATAGCGCCAAAACCTTATCCTTGCACCAAAAGATAACTTGCGCACTTCGCATGCAATGTTACGGTACGAGCGCAGACTACCAAGAAGAATACCTTCGAATTGGGGAGTCTACGGGTATTTTGTGCTTGAAAGAATTTTGTGAAACTGTTATAACAAAATTCAAAGCTCAATACCTTAGATCTCTCAATAAAAATGATACATTACACTTATTAGAAGTGAATGAATCGCGAGGTTTCCCGGGGATGTTAGGTAGTTTAGATTGTATGTATTAGAAATGGAAGAATTGTTCTACCGAGTGGGCAAGACAATATACCGGGTATAACAACGACGTGAACGTCTTGTATCAAGGGTGGCTTTTCAACAACTTGTCTAATGGAGTTGCGCCGCCATGCAATTATAATATTGGCACGGTACAGTACACTATGGGGTATTACTTAGCGGATAGAGTCTATCCAAGATGGCAAACACTTGTTCAAACCATAAGAAATCCGTCCAACGATGCCGAAAGACATTTTTTGAAGATGCAAGAATCATGCCGGAAAGTCGTAGAGCGTGCTTTTGGGGTATTACAAGCTAGGTTTCAAATATTGGCAAACGGTGCGCAATTTTGAAAACCTAGTGATCTAGGAAATGTTATCTACGCATGTATAATCTTGCACAATATGATCGTGGAAGATGAACGTCATACTTACATCCAGCAAATAGACATTGATCCCGAGTTTAGAAAAGCCATGGATAATTGGAAGGAGGACTTAAATCCAAGACACGTGATCAACACCATGGCAGTGTACATCCAGAAGGTTCGTGAAATTAGAAATGAAGGAGCTCATTTCCAATTACGAAATAAATTTGTCACACATTTGTGGAGTCGAAAAGGGGCAGAGTAATTGTAGTCTTCATCATTGTTTGTTTATTTTCTGAAGTAATGTATTTTCTTTTCAAGTTTAATGTTGAAATTGTAATGTTTTTTGTTTCTAAGTCTTCATCATTTCCAAATAGGAACCATTAATAACAATTTTATTGAAATAATGAAATTATATTGATCTTAATAACTACTGTTAATGCTAAGGATTACATCATTCTTCATCACTAGAAACGTCGTCATCACATAGACATTACTCCTTCAACTTCTTCGAATATTCTTTAATCTGCTTCTTCATCCAACGCCTTTGTGTTGGTTGTAGGTTACCAAGGTCTGTTGTAATCGCCTTTAACATATACGAGTCGTCAAAGTTTTTTTTTTTTGAGTTAGTTCCGCTTCACGCCTCCTTTGAAACTCACCCTCTTTTATCAACTTTAGTTCCTCTCGACGTCTAGCTTTAGCTTCCTTTTCCTCTTTCTTCTGCTCGTCTCTCAGATTCCATAACTTCATCATGTTGGACATTGTCTCAACCATCTTCTTCCCCCAAAATATTATACTTGACTTTGTCGCTTCTTTTGCCTTGTATTTTTTTTTTGCCATCCGGTCGTACATCCCCAAAAGAATATAGTGGTGCATCCACGTTGATAGAATCATCCGGAATTGTGACATTTGGAGTGCTGGATGTAGGTGTTTCAGGATCGGTATTGGTGGAGTTACCCGAGCTATCGTTAAAATTTTGACTTCCTAGCAACGTTGCAGGCGGGATGGCCGATGTGATGAATTTGTGACCATTTTGGGCAAGTTTCCAAAACTTTGTACGCTTCCCCAAGTTTAAATGGTTTGCCTTGGGTTTGATAAAATGTATCATTTGCCATACGTTCTTAGAAATCAAGTTACAAAATATTTTAGAGTATGATTCACCTTTAAACATTAATGAAATGAGAAAAATAAATGAAATATTTACGAAATCATCCGTTCCAATATCAGTATAATGTCGGCTCTCAAGGTCTTGAATGATACATCTAAAAATTGAACATTCCTTATTGAGCCGCCCCTTATACACACAATTGATACTGTTGTTAGATCGCCACATCGATTGGTCAACATAGAAGGAGTTGAATTGATCACGCACCTTGAACCAAAATGTAGCGGCTTTTTGGTTGTTTGTGGTGGTGAGGTTTTGAGACACTTGGGACCAAGCGCATGCAAGATTCACGAAGTCATCGGACGACCAATTCTTGGAGTTGGAGTATTGTTTTTTATCGTCATGAATATTCTCTGAAGCCTCAAGTACATCCTCAACTATAATAGGTGTCAATGCCGTCTTTCTTTTAGACTTTGCCTTCCCGCGCGTATTACTTCTCGTGAGAACTGGATTAAGTTCCTCAGCCTGAGCTACATCCTCAACTATAATAGGTATCGATGCCATTTTTCTTGTAGACTTTGCCTTCCTATGAGTCCACGTATTACTTCTCGTGAGAACCGGATTGAGTTCCTTGGAGATGACCGGAGATGCAACCGGCGATGTATTAAAATTTAAATAATTTAAACCCCATGTACCTTGCATCGGCGTGGTACTCGAACTTCCACCGACAAAACAAGTTTGAGATGAATTATATAGATTCCCCGGTTGAGGGTACGAGCCTGTATACCCATCAAATTGAGGGTAATATCCTTGGTTTGGGTAATAAGGGTAATATCCATGGGTTTGAGATTGAGATTGATTGTCGGGTGGCGGGAATAGTTGGCGAACATGGTGATTCTGACCTTGTGAAGTATTAGGCATTTGCGATGGATCAAATATACCGATTTGATGAAGAAAGACGTTTCCTTGTTAGTTTATATTGGAGGATTGAGAGTGGTTTTGAGAATTAGATTGGGAGCTTGAGGAAGATATAGTGGTTTTGAAGAGAGGGGTAATGAGAGAGGATAATGTAGAAGATTAGAAGGGAGAAGATGTAGAAGATGAATGACATTTATAGATAAAAAAAACTAGCCGTTAATATAGCCATTAACAAGTGTCAAAAAAAAAATATAGCCGTTAACAAGTGTAAAAAATATATATATAGCCGTTATTATAGCCGTTGATTAACTTGTACAACAAGTTTCAAAAAATAAATATAGCCGCTAATTTGGCCGTTGAATAACTTGTATAACAAGTTTTCAAGACAAAAAATATAGTCGTTAATATGTTCGTTGAGTAACTTGTACAACAAGTTTCTAAAAATATAATTATCAAAATAAAAAATATATTAATACTCCGAATAAAACATAGTTTAAACAATATTAATACACAGCATAGTTTAAATAAAGCATAAATAAAAGTTCTAAATAAAACATAGCCTAACTGGGACGACCTCTCTTCGTTTGGTGAACTCGTCTGCCACGTGTGAGACTCTCGTCATAGGTGTATTGCACAACCAGCTCTGTTTGGTAGGAAATGGATATCTCAGCTAGTCTATCAAACGTCTCTCGAATGACCTCCTGTGCCCAGCTCAGCTCCCTCCTCAACTGAGTATTGCTGTCAGTTAGTTGCCTCGAGTCTTCATATGTCGCATACCGCATTCCTTGGTTTTGATGCCACAACTCATCCGTACTATACGTAGGTGGATACGGGTATGACACCTGCATCACTGGGATTGGTATCCATCTACGTTGATCATTCGGTCCCGACACATCCATGAACCATCCCATATGACGTGGATCACCGGTTGCCTAAACACCATAGTCTTGCACCTGTGAGGACGTAGCTAAACTCGACGTAGGAGGAAAGATTATATCGGGCCTCACTAGATCACTCCCGACCGAACAAATATTTCCCGTCCTCTTTACTATAGTGCAACCGATCTTGGGATTTGGATGAA
The DNA here is from genome assembly GCA_014058105.1 of Kingdonia uniflora. Taxonomy (NCBI): domain Eukaryota; kingdom Viridiplantae; phylum Streptophyta; class Magnoliopsida; order Ranunculales; family Circaeasteraceae; genus Kingdonia; species Kingdonia uniflora. Next base: position 2,165,764 of record JACGCM010002082.1, on the reverse strand, counting down.
CGAGACGCTAATATGTTATGTAATCATCTACGCCGGGAATAATGTAATCACGACCATCGTAGAAGTTCATATCCTTCAGACTTTGATATAACTCTCGATCGTACCTTGGGAATTCCATAATCTCCTATGGGGAGTCATAGGGCATACTATCAAGCCCGGTCATCTAACGCATATACTAGTCTCCTAAATACCAAAGCGTACCGTGGCCGTATGGGATTGACACTAATGGAACCCTCTGGAAACTCAGCACTTTTGCAACGCTTACCTCTGGACGTCTCAATTTTGTAGACCTGGCCCATGGTTGCCAATCTATGTTAGTTTTGTTCTTCTATTCTATCATATATCTGATTATAGCAAAAGAATGATGGATTTCAGACCCCGTACTCGGCCTTTCATCTCTCCACCTAGAAATACGAGGATAAATATGGTTAAAGTTTTGTACCTTAACAAGATACATTCTAACCCGACAGTACTCGAAGAACCAGTACTCCAACGCCGCATAGAATCTGGTGATCGATTTCTTCACCTTCTCGGGCCTCAGAACTGAGACTTCATCAAGCCCCCGATACAAAGCCACCATAATGGGCGTACCCCAGTCAAAACTCAACACACCAAGGATATCTTAGTTTCTCAAGGCTGCCAGATAATCTGACTAAAGGGATGTGTCACCATTTAAGAAGAAGAGATTACCCATCATATAGGCAATAAATGTCCATGCATACACGATATCCATTTCTGAGTCGTAATTGTGGTTACTTAGATTCAAAGGCTCTTGCCACTTTTTTAAATAGGAGAGAGTGGCGTTACCGTACCTCATGTCAGAGCTTGTGATTCCTAGGAACATCTTTTTTGCTTCCTCTAACTTGGAGTACCTCTCATCGTACGGGAGTTCGCGACCCCTCCTAAAAGATATGCCCGTTAGCATGACAAAGTCTAACGGTGTGAAACCCAGTTCCCGGCAAGGGAAGTCTAAGGTATGGATGGAAGGCCACCACTGCTCCACGAGAGTATGAATGAGACGGTTATCCAAGTTTTTCGCATTAATCGAGCAAAAGTCCGCAAAACCCATACTGTCGACCAACTTCTTTAACGTCGGGTACACGGCAATCTATCGGTACCACTTCAGTACCTTAACCAATGATCTCCTACACTGTAATTCATCTCGGTTCTGACAAAAAAACGCATTAACACGTTAGAAGTTCATTCGTGCATTTCATCGGACACATTGCAATATACGTTAATAACACATGAAATTTACATAAAACTTACCGCTATTTCCTCTGATCCAGTAGAAATATGGACCCAGCCGTCCGGGAGGATATCTATTCGGCTCAACTCATCGTACGATGGGGTGGGATCGTTGTCCGACGTCAATTGTAACGGCCAATTATTTGTGATGTCGGCATTCCCCCTTCATTTTACTTCTGCGTTAGAGTTACGTGTAGTTTTGGAGGCATTTTTCCTCAGTCGCGATTTAGAAGAACCCAACATTTTGAAGTGATTAACGGAAGAAATGGGTTGGGTTGGGAAACTTGTGAAGTAAGGTTGGATATGCCTTGGGTAAACCTCAAACACAAGTATTTATGCCTTTTAACACTTAGAAAAACAATACAAGTAACACTAGAAAAAAACACAAGTATTTAAGCCTATTAGCTTACAGGGTTATGCCGCGCAGTTCTGAACTACGCGGCTACATATTTTTAAAAAAAATACGTGTCAGTTTTCTATTGGATGCTAGTTACGCACAGTTTAGAACTGTGCTGGGTTTGAATGGCTGAAATTTGATTTCGTGGATGCATCTGGGATGTCTATTTTAGCGCGAGGTTCAGAAGTGTACTGGGGTGAATTCACCTTGGGATGGATTGAAACTGTTGTGGGGTAGATTAAGGTGGATTGGATTCACCCCAATATTTATCCAATCCACCCTCTTGACTGCTGTGGATGCTCTTACTATAAAGATTCTTGGAAGTCTCTTCTTGAAAGAAGCAAGCAATCCAGCTCATGCATAAAATGATCTTTGGATCACAACATTCTTCTCAATATGCAGTAATATATGGATTGTGGACATCAAGAAATAAATGGAGATTTGAATCAAACAAGATCAACATGCAGCAAATACATAACTGATTATTGAGAGACATAGCCGATTCTTCTAAATTGTCAAACAATCATATGAGAAATACCATACAGGACTTGCAGGTGATTAAAGTTCTACAGCTTACAGGTGCAATGCAGATATAAGAAAGCAACAACAATTCAGAGTTGTACATAGAGATGAGGTTAAAGTTTTTTGTGATGGATCTGGTATAGGGTATCCAGGGGCTGCAGGCATAGGAATAGAATACAGAAATGATGCAGGCGGAGTTTTGGGTACCATAAACAAATACATAGGTATTACAACCAACTATATAACATAAATACAGGTTATTATTGAAGACATTGAGCAGGCAATACAACATGACTGGAGGAAGCTTTGGGTGGTGTCAGATTCTGCAACAGCCATACAAACATTTAGAGCAAACAAGGTTCCTTGGAAATTTGCTACAAGATGGAGTAGGATTAGAGAACAAATTCAGAGTATCAGATTTTCACATGTATAGAGAGAGACAAACTTTGCAACTGACCTAATGGCAAGAAGGGTGACATGGACCAACTTAAACTCAAGCTTGGCACGTGCGGCACTCGAGTCGCTTGTCTCAAGTAAGCCTAATTATTCACCTCTTTCACTCGTTTATCAACAGAACATCGCAAAGCATAACATAATCTCAAGGCAACACAAACAATGTACAAAGGGTCTTTGAAAGCATCATTTCATTCATATATCAACAACTATTACAAAGCACTATTACAAGCTTTAAATTCTTTCTTGGATGTATCGGAGTCAAGTCTTCTACATATATAGCTACTAAGTAAATGGCTAAGTTCTAAAATGAAACATCAAAATTGGAGACGAAGCATACAAAAATAAATGAAAATTTATACAAAACTTTCTTACAACCTAAGGATACTATTTACAAAGCCTGGGCTTCACACTTTCTCCCACTTGGCTTGGAGACGCCCTCGTCGACTTCTTCATCTTCTTCTTCCACATCTGCCGGTTCTCTTTCCTCTCTTGCTTGGCCTCATTCTTCCTTAGTCAGACCAGAAGGGGATGAGAATCTTGGTGCTCCCAGCTGGCTTTGAAATCTGATAGATCCTTCCACTTCATAAGGCACTCATAGACTTCCTCTTTGGTGTCCGGGTCAACATGGGTCACTCTGTGAGCAAGAACACTCTCTGGAACTTGGACTAGCTTGCGAGGAACCTGCAGTCTGACAGTACTTCTACTTGGATCTTCCTTGTCTTGGTGGTAAGGCTTTAGAGCACTGGCATGGAAAACTGGATGGATGAAACAAAGATGGCGTGGCAGCTGAAGCTTGTAAGAAACCTTCCCAACTTTGCCAATGATCGGTATTTGACCGATATACTTGGGTACCAGGCCTTGGTATACTCTGTGACCTCGGGGCATGAGGTGAGATTTCTTGATCAGAACAAGGTCTCCCACTTGAAAAGGATCTGGCCGTCTCTTTTGATCTGCCCACTTCTTCATTCTGGCAGACGCTTTTTCCAAATAGGCCCGAGCAATTTCAGTATTTCTCTGCCATTCCCATGCAAACTGGTAGGCTCTTGGAACGCTTCCTTTGTACCCGGAGACCACTGTGAGCGGTGTGAGGGGCTGTTGTCCCAATAGTATCTCAGAGGGACTCTTGTTGGTGGAGGAACTCTTCTGTAGATTAAAGCAATACTACGCTACATCCAGGAGTTCGACACAGTTCTCCTTGTTTGCCCTGACGAAGTTCCGGAGGTACTCTTTCAACATCGCATTGAAGCGTTCAGTATGACCATCTGATTGAGGATGATTACTGGTGGAGAAGTTGAGAGTAGATCCCAGTAATCTGAATACTTCCCTCCAAAACTTCCCAATAAATCTCGGATCTCTATTGTTGACAATGTCCTGAGGTACACCCCAGTACTTAACAATGTGCTTTACAAAGGGATGTACCGTTTTACCTGCCGTACAAACAATCGGGGCTGGAATGAACGTCGCATACTTCGAGAATCTAGAATGTTCACGAAGATGGAACCATATCCTTTAGTCTTATGTAACCCGAAGACAAAGTCCAGAGAGACGCTTTCCCAAGGTCGTGTTGGTACAGGAAGTGGTTCAAGCAGTCACAGCGGCAAGTCCCGATCTACTTTGTCTTGTTGGAAAATGTGGCAAGTCCGCGTATAATCCATCACATCGTTTTGATCATTGGGCCAATAGTAACCTCTGTGTAGAAAGGATAGTGTTCTCGGCCAACCCAGATGGCATGCCCAAAGAGTATCATGGCACTCCTTTATCAGCTCCCGTCTTAGTCCTGCGAACCGAGGAACATAAATCAGCTGTCCCTTCGTATATAAAAGACTATCTTCTACCCAAAACCGCTTTGCCTTCCCCTGTTTCACCAAGTTAATGATGGCTTGGGTCTGAGGATCCACTGTCAACCCTTCAGGGATCCTGCCTTGAAGAGTACTAGTAACATGAAAGTGAGACTGTTCGGCGGCTATAAAGGCGGCCGCTATGTCAGCTCTACGGCTCAACCCATCCGACACATTTTTCATCCTCCCTGGCTTGTGCTCGAGCTCTAAATCAAACTCTGCTTGAAACTCTTGCCAACGAGCCTGCATCGAGGTTAACTTCTTCTGGGTAAGGAAATGGCTTGTCGCACTGTTATCGGTCTTCACTAGAACCTTCATTCCCAACAGATAGTGTCGCCATACTCGCAGACAATGCACAATAGCTAGGAGTTTCTTCTGTTGGGCTGAATACCTCCTCTCTATGTTATTCAGCTTCTTGCTTTCGTATGCCACCGGATGTCCCTCTTGTAACAATACTCCACCGATAACAAAATTAAGCGCATTGGTATGTACCTCAAATAGCTTGGTAATATCTGGCAAGGCTAAGACTTGATTGCTAATTACCGCATGCTTCAGATCGCCAAAGGCTACTTGACATCTCTCGGACCAAGACCAAGATAAGTCCTTCTTGAGAAGATCTGTAAGGGGCGCCGCGCGCTTCGAATATCCTTCGATGAACTTACGGTAGTAATTCACGAGGCCAAGAAAGGAACGAACTTTTGTAACCTCTGTAGGTGCCTTCCACTCCTCAATAGCGCGGACCTTCCCCATATCCATACGGATCTGTCCTCCGCCAATACTGTGTCCAAGAAACATAACTTGTTCCTGGGTAAACGAGCATTTCTCCAACTTAACATAGAGCTGGTTCTGTCGTAGGACATGGAATACCAGGCGAAGATGCTCAAGATGCTCTTCCATAGTACGGTTGTATATAACAATATCATCTAGATACACCACCACAAACTTGTCGATATATTTTTGGAAGAGCTCATTCATAAGAGTACAGAAAGTTATAGGAGCGTTGGTCAGGCCGAATGGCATGATAAGAAATTCATATGCCCCATATCGAGTAGAAGAAGTCGTCTTCGGTTCATCTCCGGCAATAATCCTGATCTGATAGTTACCCGATCTCAAATCAAGTTTAGAGAAGTACTTCGCAGATGTAAGCTAGTCAAATAACTCGGCAATGAGCGGTATTGGATACTTGTTCTTCACCGTTACCTTGTTCAGGGTTCAATAGTTGGCACATAATCACAGGCTTCCATCTTGTTTCTTCTAAAATAAGACCAAAGAACCATATGACGCCTTTGAGGGGCGAATAAAGCCCAATTCCAATAGTCCATCAAGCTGTTTCCGAAGCTTTGCTAGTTCAAGCGGACTCATTCTATATGGTCCTTTTGCAGGAGGCTTGGTTCCAGGGACTAACTCAATCTGATGATCGATAGGCCTTCGGGGAGGCAATACCTTTGGCAGTTCCGTCGGCATCACATCCTTGAACTTGGTGAGCACTCGGGAAAATTCCGTCGGCACGGCACAGTGAATCTGATCATCCGACTTTAGCCGTAAGGTAGCAAGGTAAGTCAACTCCCCTCACTTCAGCCCCTTCTTTAACTGAAGAGCTGATAAGAGTCTGCTCTCATCTTTATACGTGGACATCTGTATGTTTGAGGGATTATTGCCAAAAATCCCCAAGGAATTGAGGAACGGCATCGATACTGCCTTGTGGTAGCGGAGAAAGTCCATTCCCAGGATAATCTTGAAATCATCCAATGTCACTGCGAGAAGGTTAACCTTTCCACTCCACTGTCCCATCTTAACTGGAACCAACTTGGCAACACCATGTATCGTCATCGCGGCGGAGTTTACAGCTTTCATCCGGCTAAAATCTTTCACCAGACGCAGTCCCAGACAATTTGCCTCTTCAATGGCGATAAAGCTATAGTTAGCACCTGTATCAACTTAAACTAAAGCTTGGCACGTGCTCCACTCGAGTCACCTGTCTCAAGTAAGCCTAATTATTCACCTCTTTTACCCGTTTATCAACACAACATCGCAAAGCATCACATAATCTTAAGGCAACACAAACACTGTACAAAGGGTCTTTGAAAGCATCATTTCATTCATATATCAACAACTATTACAAAGCACTATTACAAGCTTTAAATTCCTTCTTGGATGTATCGGAGTCAAGTCCTCTTCATATATAACTACTAAGTAAATGGCTAAGTTCTAAAAGGAAACATCAAAATTGGAGACGAAGAGTACTCCCCCTTTTTCCTAAGCTAACCTTTACAAACATAAATGAAAATGTATACAAAGCTTTCTTACAACCTAAGGATGCTATTTACAAAGCCTGGACGTCACAAAGGGGATCTAGATGTGTTCCATGTTTAGAAGAATGGAGTGAGGGCAGACCAGGCTACTTAACCATGATTGAAGACAATGTGGGGTTTTCTAGGTTCTAGCACATGATCAGTGAGGGGTGGGGTGCCAACCTAGTTGGAATGTCTCTTCATCACAGTGATGCTGCCTTGATCTCTTTATTGTGTAAATTTTGATTTCATCAATAAATTTTAAATTTTTTGCAAAAAAAAAAGCATTTGTTAGGAGAATCATGATATCTCTTGCTAACAAAAGATTCAGTGAATGCTCAATTCTAAAAAAAAAAACATATGACAAAAACTTGTGGGAGATGAAGGCTGAATTATGGATTCATGTGTAGGAATGAAGAAGGTATGGATAGCTATGAAGCTAGTAATCTTATCAACTAAGTCATTTCGTAGTTAGTCAAAAGTCAGAAAACAGCATAAACGAAATGATTCAAACAAAGTTCTTATTACATATTCCTTCCTATATTATAAAGCATATAACTAAAACGAAATATCATTTTTGATAGCATTGGCTCATTAATTCCTTGTCCTATTCTGTGATTGCACTCTTAGTGATTAATTAATTACTTGAAATAAAACCAAATAGTGAGGAAAACTCTCCTCCCTTACGATATTTTTATTCATGATAAGACTCTTATGGTAAGCGCCCACAGCATGTGTAAGTGACATTACAATTCTCATCGACTTGCACGGAGAACCCATGTGTAGGCCTCCTTAATCCTATAGGCAGGCAAAATAACAAGTCGTAGACACTTCGAATCTCACTCCGTCAACCACCTGCAACAATCTGTAGTTATTTGCAAATGATCTTGGTGGTGGTGGCGTCTATGCCTTAATCCGTGGCCATGGCCATGGCCATGTCTAAGCCCTAGGCTTTCTCATGTCCATGCCTACGTTCGTGCTCATGTTTACCATCATTGTCATCATCAGTGTTTGCTCCCGCTACTATACCCGCAGGGACCTACCTAGCCAAAATTTGAACTACCTCAGTATCAGACTCACGCATTACACATGTGACATGTACAATCAACATTGCCACCTAGACCATGAACTAATAAAGAATGTGGATCGAGCACTACAGTAAAATGTGAACAAATCAAAGACATATGTCTCCTATGAACTAACAGTTACGCATTCAACTGCCACTTGCCTCATTATTCGGAGAACGTGCTTCTACACAATAACAAGCTGCGAGTAAGGTCTATATAAATAAAAAGCTCCAGAGGAGATAAGGACGAGAAAACTCAGATTTTCTAGACTCTAACATAGGAATTTCTAGATTCTGAACACTACTAAACTTCTTTTTTTAGGATCAAGCATTTCTAGATCAAAGAGATTACTTGTAATAAGATATCAGCCTCAAACAATCAAAGTTACAGTTGCTAAACCCCCCACTCGAGGTTGTGGCTATTTACCTATTAAAAGGTTTTCCACCCTAAATCACCTGTGTCATTTCTTGCATTACATTAATTTTTGTCACAGGTACATTTGGTGTAAGATATAATTTTTGAGCTATTTCGAGCTACAGAATTAGGCCATTACATTTGGCATCGTCTGTAGGAAAGAAGGCATTTCTGCGATATCCTAAGGCATACATTCACACTATTATCCATTTATAATTATGGTCACTTCCAAGCGATCGGCAACAGAAATTCAGCTCGATCTTTTAGTTGAACCGGAATAGCTTACTGAACTACGGGCGAATCTCCACGCCGAAACAGAGAAACACAATGAGCTTGAGCGTCAGTTAACTCTTGACCGTGAGCTACGCGATAAAGAGCTCAAGGGATCGAGGGCGACCCAAATTTGAGCTCTCCTCAATATGCCCTTTCCAATAACAACGAAGGTTGAATAAAAACTTGCAAAAACTTAAGTACTACTTTTAAAATCATTCCGTCAAAGTCATGACGAACTATCAACTCTGAGAAGTTTTGTCCAAAAAAGAAAATTCATGAAGAGTGCAGCAATGGTCAGTCAGATTGGGAGAACATAATATCAAGTTCGAACAACGCCATTCAGAAAAAGGTCAAGCCATTGCAGATTTTCTCGCGGATTATCTTATGGAAGATCCCGATAGAGAGGAACACGATCCTGACCTTACAGAAGAAATTACAGAAGATCTACCCACCAAAGTATTTGACGAACGAGCTGAATGGATTACAAGGAAAGGGAAGAGACTTCTTACAGATGGTTCACCAGGACCCACAGGGTCAGGAATTGGAATAGTATTGATTACCCCTTCCTACGACAGAATTGAGAAATCTATCTGCTTGGATTTTAAAGCCTCCAACAATGTCACAAAATACGAAGCTCTGATTCATGGACTCGACTTCGCACTTGAGCTTGGTCTCCCCGAGCTCTCAGTCTATATAGATTCTTTACTCATCGCCTACCACTACTTCGAGCAATACAAGAAAAAATGGAAATATGATAGAGTATGCAGCCCTCGTTGCCGATAGGATGAGCAGCTTCAGGAAAGCAACTCTTAACTATTTACCTCAAGGTTAGAATGGTCTTGGGTACAGAAGCACAATATCTACAAATAGAAGTGATTTCCACCCCAAACATTGATCTTCATTCGTTATGTACAATCAACACTGAGGGCGATAAAGAGGAAGACGATGACTGGCAAAAGCCTTTTATTGCCTACCTCGGCCTGAAGAACAAATCCGATGGACCCCTTCCAACAAATCTAAAAGAGCGCCGACAGTTGATCGAAATCTCTAAAAGTTACACAGTTCAGAACGGTCATCTATATCGCCGATCAGTCATAGGGCCTTATCTTAAGGAACTTGTGGCTCCCATGCCGCAAGTCGATCACTTGCTAATAGAGCAATCATACAAGGAGTATTCTGGCCAGGAATGCGCAAGCAAGCATAAGAGTACTCACGCAAATGTGATACATGTCAACGACATGGACACATGATCTACGCCCCTGCCCTTGAGCTACATACAAGCAAAGTGTTCTGGCCATTCAAGCAATGGGCGCTCGATCTGGTCGAAGAATTTCTAAATACTCCAGGTAACCAACGTTTCTAACTCGTAACAACCGATTATTTTACAAAAATGGGTGGAAGAAGTTCATCTCTGTCAAACTAGAGAAGAAGGGGCCATATCTTTTATCTGGGAAAACATTATCACATGGTTCGGATGCCCCTACCTGATTTGTATCGATAACGGGCCGTAATTCGTTAGAGAAAAGGTTGTAGCATTCCTCAACAAATACAACATTATTCATTCCCCATCCAATCCATACTACCCACAAGGTAATGGCCAAGCCGAAATCACCAACAAAACCATAGTGGATGGTCTCAAGAAAAGGCTTCAATCACAGAAGAAAGGGAACTGGATACGGGAACTCATTCATATCTTATGGGCATACCATACTACTCCACGAAAATCAATCGGCTGTTCCCCCTTCCTCCTTTCTTATGACACATAAGCCATCATTCCTACAGAATATCACCATCCTGTCAGAGATCATGAGCTTACCGACGAAGAAAATGAGTTTGAACTGGCCTGCAAAATGAACTGGATTGATAAAACTAGGGAATGCGTTATTGCCAACCTAGGCCGATATCACCATATGCTAGCCAGCTCGTACAATATAAGAGTCCGAAGTCGTGAGTTCCAAATCGACGATATCATCCTCTAAGAAATCCCACAACACAGGAAAAAAGTACATGCTGAAAAACTCCTAGAAAATTTAGAAGGACCATTCCTCATCATTGGTCAAACTGGTCTGGGATCGTACTATCTCATGACGGAACAAGGAATCCAAATCACCAATCCGTAGAATACTAGGTGATTGAAGCGATATTATCGTTAAATCCCAAATTTCTCCACTCCAGAGTACTCCAATCACGTTATTTACATTCTAAAAGTGAGATTTCAATCTCCAGCAATGTACATTCTATTCTACTTAGAAAACTTTTAGGTTTTTTTTCCACATTCCTCTCTACTTACGTAGACTCTACTAAATCTCAAAGATTGAAGTAAATGTAATACTAGCTTTCGATTAACCCTCTATACATAGATTGAAGCAAAGGTAATACTAGTTTTTGATTGACCCTCTATACATAGATTGAAGCAAAGGTAATACTAGTTTTTGATTGGCCCTCTATACATAGATTGAAGCAAAGGTAATACTAGCTCACGATTGACCCTCTATACATAGATTGAAGCAAAGATAATACTTGCTTTTAATTTACTATATAAACATATTAAAGCAAAGATAATACTAGCTTTTAATCGACATCTATACACAGATTAAAGCAAAGGTAATACTTGCTTTCAATCGCCCATCTATACATATATCTGCGATTAAAACAAAGGTAATACTAGTTTTCAATCAAAGATCTTTATCAGGCATAAGATAAAAAAAAGGTAAAACTAGTTTTATCTCTCTATATCTCTGCAACTACATGTTACTTCTACAGGTCATTTTTGCTGTCAGGAGATCAGCTTCGCTTTCCCCTACACAGGAGGACGTTCAGCCATAAATTCTTGAGCTTAAAAAGTTATAATAATCCTGCCTTGCTCTACCAATTCACCAGGTCGAGAACCTAACTTTGTTTCTATGGCATTCAAATAATTTCTTCAATCTATATCAGTGTTACAAATGCATCTTTATAATGACATACAGTCATGCAAGGTATCCCTCTAAAGCTCAAGCCTTTTTACTTTTTTTACAAAATAGGCAATAACAGCCAATAGCTCCTGTGAGCGCGCTATTTCTTGAATAGTCTAATTTTGATCGAACATAACTACCTCAGAAAAAATGCTTTTATAATCTCTGGTGACACTCTTTTAAATCTGTGTCAATCGTCTTTCCACGCCATGTATTGCGCTGCGCGCATCATCACCTCCTTATGTTGCGTTATTATTTTTGCTGCTTTATCTAGCTCAGCTTTGTTCACCCTCCTCAGATTTTCCAATTGAGCACGAAGTTCTACCAACTCCCAGTCGTCCCCATCACGTCTTCCAATAGAAGCCTTCCTCAACAACTCATCCTTCTTCCTCAACATCCGATCCTTCCCCGTGATCACCCCCTCTAACTCTCGCTCTCTATGAAGAGCTATATCTAACTTATCTTGGCTTTCCCTTAAGCGTTTATTCCCTCTCTGTACATGAGCTTAAATCCGAGCAACATCTACCTCCAGCTCTTTAATTCGGATTGATGGTCAATCACGTCGCCTTTGGCGATCGAGACCCCGACGACATCATTTTTTTACAGCTCTCCAGCCTCAGCCTTCTTGGCACGCGAATTGGCCACAACCAAATATACCTTCAATTCGGCCACCCTCTCGTTCAGTTCATCTATTACACCATTTTTGAACCATTCAGAAATCCATATCCTTAGCAGGCAAGGCCTCACTCAATTGATCAGCCATACTTTCGGAACATGCCAGGTCAACTTGAACTTTTTGAAACTCGTTGTCTTTCATAGTTATTTCACACTTCAGTTTCTCAAACGTACTTTCAAAAATTGTCAGGTCAGCTCAAGCCTTCTCAAGCGCATTCACTTTCCTAATCATTTGACCCTTCAAACTAACCACGAAGTCCCGTAGCTCTTTTTCAGTTACTTCTAAGGACTTGATACGGTACTGAGCAACATCCGCTTCTTTACCTTTCATCGCCAAAGAATCTACTATGCTTTTTAGCTTCGCCATTTCAGCCTGCGCCTCCGTGAGCATCCCCTGGATTTTTGTTATCTCAACATCTTTACCTTCGACTTGCCAAGTCAGGTCGTCAACAGTTTTTGTTACTTTAGAGAACTGAAGCTGTAGTTTGACATATCGATCCTACATATCTTTAGATACCTCTCTAATGTTATCAAACTCCTCCACAGACTTATGATTGTATTAGAGCATTTGTTGTTCACTCAAACGAACAGTCTCTAATTCGACCTACATCACAGATACGATATATCAAGATCGAATCAACGACATTTAACAGATACAATCAAGACATAATACAGATGATTTTACAGACTTCTAACATATTTCTATTTTCCAACATACCATAGTTGTGAGACTGCTTCTTAACTTAAGATTGAAGTATGGTCTCAGTTCGTTGGCAATAACATATACATCCATTTTTAAGGTACACATTTTCTATGTTCCGACTTTCTAACACTTCGAAATTATATGAACATACTTGATTACCATCACTCCTAATATGCTAACACATTAGTTATCTCGACCTATCTTCTAATTTTATTTTGTATCTCTAAAGCAATACAGCATACAAGTCAAATGTTTCTTGCTATTTTCTAACCTGTAACTCCGCTTGCAAAGTTAACAGGGACGTTGAGGTATTTTTCTCCTTAGCGAGCTCTTTCTCTAAGTGTAGTCCTGTGATTCCTCTCAGGGGTAACAATAAACGTACGTTTGTTTGGGGCTTGATACTGTGCCAGAGGAGGGCACCACTCGACTCTCTTCAGGTTACTCACTGCCTCCTTAGTTTAGTTGGTTGTCTTTAGAAGATGATCGTAAAAGAGGCAGAAGAAGAAGGTTTTTAAAGAAGAAGAAGAAGATCTCCTTTAGGTTACCTCCTCACCTCTACTTATAGGGGGTTTAGCCTAGGGGTGCCCCTACTCACATGCCCTGGGCAATTCCTAAAATGTCCCTTCAGGGTCGTAGGTTTTTATATTTCCTCGTGGGCAGGGGGCTAACCGCGGGGTTGTTGTCGTATCGGCTCTATGGTCGCTGGATAAGTATCCACCCTAGTTTTGCTTGTCGCTAAAAGGGGGCTCATTGTATGACCTAGCTAGAGTGTCTCTATTCTTAGTGGTGGGGTCGCCCAACAACCTTTCACCTCGTTGTTAGCCTCCCGCGTGCTTCTACAATCACCCCCCCCCTCAGGTCTTGCTCACAGCGAGGGAGAGTTGAGGTGATACAGTCGTCTGTGCACGGGTTGTCGTATTGGGAGGTGTATGACAGCATGTCTGTCAATGCCTTGGGAAGGGAGATGAGTAATAATTACTTGGAAAGGCGTGTGGCGTGCAGTAGCTGCCACTATGGGCGACGTTTCAAATCATTGTTGTGGGTCTGGAACAGTAAAGATAATCGTCTCTCTGTGTCTTTCTATTTAAGAGGACTGAAGGAAAACAATTGAGCTTCTCTCTCTTGCTGTTTGAACGGTGTGCTTTGTGAAAATACTTGACCTTTGTGTTTTCGCTGTGTTGTTGGAACGCTGCCGATCGGTGTGGTCCAGGAGCTGTACTTTTTTACGCATTGGTCTTACCGGTAAGTTTTCTAGCTAACTCGTCTGATTTATAGTGATGCATAGTAGTTTGATAGCTTTAGCGTAGTAACGAGTTGAACGTTGTTGTGGACCGGAAGAGGTTATGTTAATCGATAGGGAAGTCGGCGCCGGTGTGGTTACAACGTTGGGAGTCGGTAAAAGTGTTTTAACCGTGACTCCGAGGCAAATCGTACTACTCTTCGCGGAGTCACAGTTAGGTTGGCGGCCGCACAAGGGCCAGTAAGGTTTTAGGGGTAGCATGTCCCAAGGGTGCCCTAGTGGGAAATATGACCATTATGCCCTCATACTTTTAGGGTTTAGCCTGATGCTTGTACCTAGCTCGTGTAGGGACCGACGAGTACTGAGAACGAGTCTATGTACCTCGACAATAGAAAAGACGAGGCAAAAGATAGTTGTGTCAGGTAAAAAATCATCGACGGAGGGATCTACTGTTGTACCGGAGGTACGCGCAGAGTTTATGGTGAGAGGGAAGACACGACCACGAGGCGGGCACGCTGGTTCCATGATATTTCAGGGCGGAGATGCGCGCAAACTTTATGGTGTAAAGATGAGTACCCGGGGACTTGGCTCATGAGGCTATTATTAGTGGGCGAGAAATGAGGGTCTCCGAGAGCTTCTAGCCTTATCACAGTGAGTGGAGGTTACCTAGATCACTAGCCGAGTACGAGAACATGGGGATAAGAATGGAGTATTTGGATGAAGTCAACGAGCGAGTTAAGGCTAGTGGCAGTAATGAGTGGATTTGGCCGGATTGTCAGACGTTGGCAAACAATCAGTGTATCGCCAACTGCGGGCAATTTGATATGGGTTTGAGCTTTCTATTAGATGACCTGCCAAAACAATGTTTTAACTCATTTGGGCGGGCGCCGGGACAGATGAACGGTAACTTCTACAGGATGATGATGGGGTGTCGCCTGATTAATCAGTCAGTGCCGCCTCATTAGAATGTTGGTTATGGGGATATATTGGTCACTTACAAGATATGGCATTGTCCTCGTCAGTGGGACGTGGTTCCCAAGGGCGTGGGGAACGAGGTTGATGAATTTGGGGATTTGGAAGTGCCGGCATCGCCGCGTATTACCTGTACTCGGTCGCGGGTAGGTCGTGAGGGGCAGCAAACCCGGACCGCGGCAAAAGCGAGAGGAGTAGTGACCAAGGCAGCCGCAGGCAAAGTGGGCGATGCCGGACCGAAGTGTTAGAGGATCATGCGCACTTGTATGCCTGAGTGGAGGCATTGGTACTATATAGCTCAGAAGTCCGGCGAGCCCAAATTTTTTAAATTACCTACGAGCGGTAACTATTGGTGTAGGCATCCAATCCTGGTGACCAGGGCTTTTGACTTTGACGACAGGCCCAATCGTCGCTTGCGTCATAACATTTTTTAACACCAACTGTACGTTTATTTTTTCTGATATTATAATCATAGTTTAATGCATCTATCATATGTTATTCGTGTTATCTAAATGGTTGCTCATTCTCGTGCAGGTGTGACGCTATCCAGGGTGTTGTACAAAAATTCTCGTTTGCGTGTGCCTGGGCACAAGAATAAAGACTGCCAAGTGTTGACAACAATTTTGAACGGTACCTTTGACACGGATAAGTACTGGTCAACGAAGAAGTATAGCGATCCCCGTTTACGTGCTACCAACGATACTTATTCCGTAGAGAGTGTGCATAGTTACAAATCCTTCGAGAGTGTTGGGATGAAGCTACGGTTTCTGACTACGAAGGGGAGGGATGCGTCTGGCTCAACGCAAGCAACACCTCTCGTAGGGAGATTGATCCCCGCCTTAGGGGTCTTAGTGGTCACACGGAGAAGGATTCCCCACTTGTGAAGTGGCAGGGACGGTGGCTACCGGTCTTATGGACGAAGACCCGGAGAAACTTTGAGGTAAGGAAAGGGAACCGCTTTTGCACTCTTTCGCAAAGGAAGGGACCTGCTCAGCGGGTAATAGCAAGCTCTTCGTTAGTAGCTTGCCAGAGGGGAGGGGAAAGTGCAGAGTACTACTCCATATAAGGATAAAGAAAAGATATGTGTAGCTGAGGCGCTGAATGATCCTCGAGTTCGACGTGCAGCAGTCATAGCAGTTGTCCGGGTAAGTAAGCGCTTAATCGTTTATTCGTACATTGTCGTCTTAAGTGCTAAAAGTATAATTTTTGTGCCCTCCAGTGTACGTTCACGCTCGAGGCCACATTGCTCTGTGGTGAGAACCTGACCGTCTGTAATACCAAGTTATAGTAATGGCTAGAGGAGATGCAGGCGATCCAGAAGGAGCTTGTAAAGGAAGCTGTGTAGCACGATCTAGCTGAGCACGTGGCAAACGTGACAGCAGGGTTCAAAGAACGATTGAAAATTGTGGCCGAGGAGAAGCAGCTGGTCGAGGGTGACTTGGAGGCAACCCATGGGCGTATAAAGGCCTTGGCGCGGGAAAAGTAGACCGGCGAGCAAGTGCTTCGCAATCAGCTTGCTGGGGAAAAGCAAGTGTCGGATGGGCTGCAGGGTCATGTCGCTGAGCTAGTGGATGGCAAAGTGCGGTTGCAGGATATGTTTTGCCTTGCCACCGAATGGTGGGTGGCGAAGTTGGCTCCATCATTGCTTATGCTGCGTCAAACACAAGACATTCCTGAGCTACAACATTTGGGTTATTCCGGACGACAAGGCCCTCTGCCCCTCGGAAATAGGATGGACAATACCCCCGAGGAGGAAGCTCAGCTGGCAGAGGAAGAGAAAGCAGTCGGGGAAGTTATTGTGTAACTGTAATGTCGTGTGGTAAGGCCCGCAGTGGAGAGGATTTAAAGATTTGTACTTATTTTGTGAACTTGTGGTGTTGATGGGTCCCCTTCGTGGCCGGATGTGTTGTAAAACTATTTTTGCCTGTTCGTGAAACATAATAAACGTGGTTCAATAAAATACTATGGATATGTATCTGTGTATGCCTGCATATTCATCGTTTGTGTAGTTGGGGATTAGTAGGCTCGTGGGCACTGAATGTTAGGTGTCAGCGTCAGTTTAATCTGTCCTTGTGGGGCAAGGAACCGCGAGGCAGTATTTTGCTCGGGTACATTAGTCGATTTTGCGACCAGTGTTTCAAATAATTTTCAAAAATTACCCTAAGGGGTCATTGTTAGGGTTGTGCTAGGGCCCGTGGTCGTGGAGACTGCCTGCCCATGAGAATACGAGGGGGCTAGTGTAATTGAAGTGTCATGGCAGTTATTAAATCTAAATGGGAGTTCCAAAGAAGGGGATAGGGAGTAGGGCCACCTTGGGAGGAGTGGGCAGAATTCAAGGGGCATAATAATGAGGTAAGAGGCTATTGGTTTTCCCCAAAACATTTAATGGGGAGCCTGTACTTGAGGCTTATAAAGGGACTAAGGGAGGAGCCAAATGTAGCCAGTACTTGAAGCTTCATTCTTGAGGATCAGACTTCCTGAAAAGAATATGCAGACCCGATCGCAGGCACGGTTTGAATCACGGGTAGCCATGTGAGCAGAATTTTATACCAAGATGTATTTAGGCAATTAGGGGCTTGCGGGGAAACCATTACTACGGGCGTACATCGACCCCTCTTCTCTTCCTGACCCTGAGAAGAAAATGCAGGAGAAGCGATGGTTTTGGTATCACATTTTGCGTGATCAAATCCAGAATTGTATCAGTCATAAAGTGGTGCTCAGGGATATGGTCATAGAGGATGTGAAGGTGGCCAACTACGAAGGACTTGGCTATGAACTTTGGGAGAGACCGTGCCCTTGTTGTATGTAGTTTTGTTATAATAGCTTCGCATTTTGCATGTATCACATTTTGTCCTTGTTGGTATAGAAATGTAAGAGATTTGCGATCTTGTATAGTTATATGTGGCAATCCACGTAGGACTCGGACGCGCTAATGTTTATACGATCTGGGTGAGATAGTTAGGCGTAAAGTGCCCAACAATATTTTTAAGTGGTCCTTGTTAGACTATGTACTCGTTGTCGCCTTACCAACCGTAGAAGTGGGCTTAGGCGCGAAGTGCCCAACAATATGTTTAAGTAGTCCCGTTGGACTATGTACTCGTCGTCGTCTTAGCGACCTTAAAAGTGTACTTAGGCGCGAAGTGCCAACAATCTTTTTAAGTAGTCCTCGTTGAACTGTGTACTCGTCGTCGCCTTAACGACCATAGAAGTGGACTCAGGCACGAAGTGCCCAACAAACTTTGCAATTAGTCCTCGTTGGACTATGTACTCGTCTTCACCTTAACGACCGTAGAAGTGGACTTAGGCGTGAGGTGCCCAACAAACTTTTTAAGTAGTTGGACTATGTACTCGTCGTCGCCTTAGCGACCATAGAAATGGAATTAGGTGCGAAGTGCCCAATAAAATTTTTAAGTAGTTCTCGTTAGACTATGTACTCGTCGTCGCCTTAGCGACCGTAGAAGTGGACTAAGGCGCAAAGTGCCCAACAAACAACTCTCGTCTTTGCGAGGAGGTCCTACTTCAAAGACGCCCCCAGTCATATGAGTGCATTTTTTCTTCAAAAAATGACTCTCGTCCTTGCGAGGAGGTCCTACTTCAAGGATGTCCCCAGTCATGTGAGTATTTTTATTTCCAAAAATGAATCTCGTCTTTGCGAGGAGGTCCTACTTCGAGGATGCCCCTAGTCATGCGAGTGTTTTTATTTCCAAAAATGACTCTCGTCTTTGCGAGGAGGTCCTACTTCAAGGATATCCCCAGTCATGCGAGTAAATTTTTTTTTTTCAAAAAACGACTATCGTCTTTGCGAGGAGGTCCTACTTCAAGGACGCCCCCAGTCATGTGAGTGTTTTTATTTTAAAAAATGACTCTCTTCTTTGCGAGGAGGTTCTACTTCAAGGACACCCCCAGCCATGTAAGTGTATTTTTACTTTAAAAAATGACTCTCGTCTTTGCGAGGTAGTCCTACTTCAAGGACGCCCCAAGTCATTTGAGTGTATTTTTACGTCAAAAAGTAACTCTTGTCTTTGCGAGGAGGTCCTACTTCAAGGACGCCCCCAGTCATATGTGTGTTTTTTCTTTGAAAAATGGTCCTCGTCTTAGAGAGGCCGCCGAAGAGTATAGAGCTGAAGCTAGAAACTTATATTATAGGTAATTATATACACCTATGGTATTGTTACTAATTCCATTTGTGGAGGTTCATAGCATTCCAGGAGGATTTGACCTCCTCTTCGTCGCTATTAAGTAGGTTGTGAGTGTTGTCATTGAGGACACGGGATTTGAGGTATGGGCCATCCTAATTAGGCTAGATTTTACCCTTGTGATGGTTGTGAGCTGTAGGGAAAACTTTCATCATGACGTAGTCTCCAGCGAGGAACTTCCGAGGGATCACCCATTTCTTGTAGTTCCTCTTAAGTGTCTCCTGGTACCTGAGCATGCAGGAGGATGCTTCCTCTCGAGTTTTATCTTTCAGATCAAGGTTCTTCGTAAGGAATCGGTCGCTGAATTCACTACCCACGATTAGGGATTTCGCAGTATTGGCGATAACCTCGGTAGGGAGTACTGCATCAGAACCGTAAGTGAGCATAAATGGGGTGAAGTTCGTGCTCTTCTGCGGCGTCATTTGGTAGGACCACAAGACGTAGGGCAGCTCGTCAACCTATTTGTTGAAGTTCCTCTTGAGTGTCTCCTGGTACCTGAGCATGCAAGAGGATGCTTCCTCTCAAGTTTCATCTATTAGATCAAGAAACTTCGTAAGGAGTCGATCGTTGATTTTACTACCCACGATTAGGGATCTCGTAGCATTGGCGATGACCTCGGTAGGGAGTACTGCATCAGAACCGTAAGTAAGCATAAATGGGGTGAAGTCCGTGCTTTTCTGCGGCGTCGTTCGATACGACCACAAGACGTAGGGCAGCTCGTTAACCCAGCGGCCTTTGGCTGTATCCAGGCGCTTACTTATACCATCAATTATTATTTTATTAGTGGCATCGGCCTGCCTATTTCCCTGCGGGTATCTGGGGGTGGAGGGAAGAATTTTTATGTTGTAAGGTCGGATAAATTCCGCAAACTTGCTTCCCATAAATTGTGTACCATTGTCGGTCATCAGGACTGCTGGGACACCGAACCGTGTGATGGTGTGCTTCCATAGGAAGGAGATCACCTCTTCCTCTCTGATACGGGCGAGGGGTATCGCCTCCACCCATTTGGTAAAGTAGTTCGCCACAACCAGCAACTATTGGCGTCTCCCGCTCGCCATAGAGAGTGCCCCGATGATATCCAATCCCCATTTTACAAATGGCCAGAGGTTGGAGACTGTGTGGAGGTCGATGGCAGGCGCATGAATCAAGTGCCCATAGAATTAACATTTGTCACATTTGTGGGCAAACGCTATGAAATCTTGTCCCATCGTTGGCCAGTATAATCCTTGTGTACGAACTCAATTGACCATAGAACAACCAGCTGTGTGTGCGCCGCAAACGTCTTCGTGGAATTTTGCGATGACTCTGTTGATTATTTCCCCAGTGATACATGTAAGGTGAGGAACGTACAGGCTTGTTCATAAGAGTTCGTCATTAATGATCGTGTATTTTTTTGCTCTGTTGCGGATGCTCTCTGCGGCCGACCGATCGGCATGAAGAATATGGTGTACCCCGAGGAAGTTAAGGAAAGGTTTGCGCCAGTCGGGGGCGACTGAACGCTCAGTTTGCATGGCCGTCATCGGGTTCTCAAGTGCGCTTGGTTTGTCAAGGATTTTTGCCTGAATTACTCGGAGTCTGTCGCCGACGATGCCTACTAAATATGCGAGGGCGTTTGAGTGCCTATTCTCGTAGCGGTGGATGTGCTCGAGGTTGACATTTCTTAAATTACTCAGTCATTGCTTTAGGGTTTCCATGTAGTCAGACATTCTGCCATTGGCCTAAAATGTCCCGCTATACTGGATGACAAAGAGCTGTGAGTCGATAAAGATGGAAATTTCTTCCACGCCCTGGGCCAACGCTGAATCTATCCTACATAATAATGTCTCGTATTCTACTTCGTTGTTACTGAGGCGAAAGTTAACCCGTATGGCTTTCTCGATTTTTTCATTAGTAGGGGTAACTAGCACTATCCCCAAACCCGATCCACCCGCGCTGACAGACCCATCCGTATACAGCCGCCACCCCTTAGTGTATGCTGGCTCGTTGCTGTCGGGATGGGTGTCGTGGTCTTCGTCTTCCTCGTTGTGCCAGTTGTCATCAGGAATAGGGAGGTCGGCGCCGCCTGTCCTTTGATTGTGACCCTTGGCTCGTAATGGATATCAGACTCCTCGAGAGTTACAATAACTGGAAGCGCGTACTTCTCTTCCAGTTCGTCTCGACCTCAGTTCTTCGACCTGAATCAGCAGGGCGAGTATGGAATGATAACTTGATATGGGTGAAGGGTGATTGTCTCCTAAGGGTGGACGAGGAACCCATGGATCTTATATATAAAACGCTGAAGAAAAATAAGTAATTGTTTACGATATCAAACTATTTTTGTGTTAGCGTTCTGTCTGTATGTAACAATGTGTTGAATTTTTTGTAGATCCTCCATCTCAAGTTGCGAGAAAGGAATCGTTGATCGATATCATAGCTCGAGAAGGACCAGAGCTCGAAATTGTTCTGGGAGAACTCGAAATAAGCCAATTTAAAAGGGCTAATAGTAGGTCAGAAAAAGTTTAAAAGTTGCAAGCCAAGAGAACAATGACTGGAACTAGCATGACCATTGAAGATGAAAGGAAGGCAGCATCGGACGTTGAAGGACGTCCAAAATTAAAAAAGGCTACGCCGATTTCTTTGAAGTCAAATCTTTTGGGGGCTACATCGAACAAGTTAATTCAAAGGCACCCAAAATGGAAGAATGTAATGGGTGATGGTTCAAACTTGGCGACCACAGAGAGTGGAGAGGTTACCATGAGTTCAAAAAAGAGGAAGGTGGACGCTCCTGCTCTAGTGAGTGAGGTGAAGGTGGCTGGGAGTAGTCCTACTGTTGAAGATGAGCTATTAGCTTTGGAGAATATGACGAGGGTGGCAGCTCGAGAAGGTTCTGAGGAGCTGGACATGTCTGTGAAGTTAGAGCTTTATAAGGTAAGTGCGCGTTGTTTCATTTAATTCTTGTGTTATTTTCGAAATAAAATGTTTTCTTTTTGTGGTAGATGTCCCGTTTGTTGAAAGGAATCTGTCACGAGTTCGAGGATAGGAGAACGGTGCTCGAGAAGAGAGTTGTTAAGCTCGAGAAGAGGGTTGCTCAACTTGAGGCTAATTTAGCTCTGGAAAACGAGCATTCGAGCTCTGCGAAGGATTCCAGTACCGGGTCACGATGCTCGAACTCACAGAGGAGGCAAAGAAGAATGTTGAGGAAATTTCAGTTGCTCGTGACAACCTTGACCAAAAGCGCCTAGAAGTTGGATACTTTGTGTCCGATATTAAAGCGATTATAGATGGGCGTTATGTCGATGAGGCCAATGCTGAAGAGGAGTTTGATGTTGATGTTGGCTCTCCTCAAGGTATTGTGAAAGGGTTGGATGCGATCTCCATGATAACTGATTTAGAGAACCAGGAAGGAGAGAGTGAAAAGGTAGTGTAAATATGAAGCTTTGTTTTTGCCAATTGAAAACTGTGATTGCATGAAATGTATGTGGAGGATATTGATGGGGTATTCTAAGAGATGTTGTAAATATTAATTTGTAGGAACTGAAAGGTTTATACCTCAGAATTGAGGATTTAGAGAAAGAGCTCGCTAAGGAGCAAAACTCTTTAGCAACTCTGTTGACTTCGCATACGGAGCTACAAGTTAGAAAATAGCTCAAATTTTTTTTACTTGCTCATTTAATAACTCTAGCGCTTGCATTAGAGAATGGAAAAAGGCAATATAAGAGGACAGATAAAAAAATCATGTTTATCAAAAGTAATCCAAAAATAAGACCGTGTTAAAATGGTAGAGAACGAATACGTAGAAAATGTGTACCTTGAAATATGAGGAAATGCAGATAATGTGGCCATCAATATGAGATGACTTCATAGCTTGAGGGCTAAATAGCTTCTCGTTTCGCTGGCTTGTGATTAATAGAACTTTGTAGATATGTGTACAACAAACTGTTGTTTATAGACCGTATCTGCAGAGTATTATTTAATCGAGTTGTTTGTGCAGGCCAAGTTAGAAGCTGTTTGAGTTAGTGAAGAATATGCTATGAAATACAATTATGAGTGTAAGCTCAATTTTAAAAAGATGAAAGAGGCAAGTGATGATAGCACAGATCAGTATGTCAAGTGGTAGATCAAGCTTGTACAAGTAGAGAAGACTGTGAATGAACTGACCCAGCAGATCGAGAGTAAAGATGCTGAAAAAGAAAAATTGTAGGGGGAGCTCGTTAACGTTCAGAGTGAGGTAACTAAGTTAAAGGGTAGGGTAGAATTGTTGGGGGCGAAAGGTAGAGATGCGAATATTGCACAATATCACATCAGAACATTAGAGGTGGAAGTTAAAGAGCTGCGAGACCATCTTACAAATTTGAATGGTTAAGTGGAGAAGAAGGAAAGCGAACTTGTGAAGGCGCGAGCTGATTTAGCGAATGCCGAAAGTAAAGTGGAGAAGCTGAGTGAGAAAATGCCATATAAAGAAATCGATCTTCAGGTCACCCAAGATCAATGTGATAAACAAAATGAGCGAGTTACGAAGTTAAAGGCGGATTTGTCTAGTTCGCATGGCAAAAAGGTCGAGGCTGGAGAGAGATCGAAAAAGAAAAAGAATAACGTTGAGGTTGCGACTGCCAAGGGTAATGTGGTTAATTCTTCAGCTCGAATTAAAGAGTTGGAGGCAGATTTAGTTTGTGTTTGAACCGCCGTAAGGAAAGCTAATGAACAATCTAGAGAGTGGTGATAGGCTAGAGGGTGTTCTCCTCAAAGAGAAAGGATGAGCTGTTTCAAAAAGCGAGTGTCGGGGGACGTGATGTAAATGAGGTAGAGTTGGGGCCACTACGTGGTGAAGTGGAGGAGCTAAAAACAAAATATCGAGCTGAGCAGAAAAAGACGACGGGGTTGATATCGAATTTGAATGGGGTTGTATCAGGCTTAAAACGACGCTTAAAGCGAGTAGACACCCGTTATGCGAATTTGGATCATAAGAAACTAAAAACAAATTTTGCTAAGCTAGCCATGCCGAACATACACAAGATTTCCATGGATGAGGCGCACTCGAGGGAGATAATGGCAGTAATTGCCTATTTTGTAGAAGAAGTAAAGAGGCTTGAGCTCGAAAGGGATACCTTGCATGACTATTTGGTATTGAAAGGTTGTATCTATAATGCTGAAATAGATCGAGGTCACTAGTTGAACTCGATGGCAACTGATATAGGTCTCAACACTGCAGAACGAGTGGGGAGAGAAAGAGAAGTTGTAACTGCTCGAGCTCTAGATTTTATGGTTTCACGACCCCCTACTGTTGGAGGAAGCGTAGCTGACCTTCCACAAGAAAAACCTTCACAAGTGACTATTGTTTATGTATTGCAGACGTTTAGAGAGATGAAAGCTAGTTTTACCTATGCTTTATCATGTGTCTTAGAGATAGTAGAGATCATTGATTGAAAACTAGTATTACATTTGTTTTAATCGTTGATATTTGTATAGATGTATCGATTGAAAGCTAGTGTTACTTTCGCTTTAGTCTTTGATTTTTGTTTAGATGTATCGATTGAAAGCTAGTGCTACCTTTGCTTTAATCTTTAAGATTTAGTAGAGTCTACATGTATGTGTATAGAGAGTAATGTGGGAAAAAATTTAAAAGTTTTCATTGAGTAGAAAATAATATATACATTGTTAGAGATTAAAATCTCACTTTTGGAATGTAAAGAATTAGAATATAGTACTCTGTATTTGAGGACTAGGGACTTAGCGATAATATTGTTTCAATCTCTTAGTGTTCTAGGGGTTTGGTATTCGGACGCCTTTCTCTATTATGAGGTAATATGATCTAAGGTCAGTGCGGCCAACGATGAGGAAAAGATCCTCCCAATTTTCTGCGAGCTTTCTAGCATTCAACTATTTTATGCTTTTTGGAATTTCTCTAAGGACTAGATTGTCGATTTGGAACTCGCGGCTTACTCTTCTGTTGTACGAGTTGGCTAGCATATGATGATATTGATCCAGGTTGGCAATAGCACGATCTCCGATCTCATCAATCCAGTTCATATTACAGACTAATTTAAACTCATTTTCTTCGTCTGTTAGCTCGTGATCTTTGACAGGATGATGGTATTCCGTTGAAATGATGGCCTCTGGGCTGTAAGCCAGGAAAAAGGGGGAACACCCAGTAGATTGTCTTAGTGGAGTACAGTACGCCCATAAGACGCGAGGCAGCTCCGGTATCCAATTTTCTTTCTTTTGTGATTGAAGTCTCTTCCTGATTCCATCCACAATTGTTTTGTTGGTGATTTCGGCCTGGTCATTTCCTTGGGGGTAGTATAGATTGGATGGGGAATGAATGATGTTGTGTATGTTGAGGAAAGCCACAACCTTTTTTCCAATGAACTACGGCCCGTTATCGATTAGAATCAGGTGGGGGAATCCAAACCGTATGATAATTTGTTCCTAGATAAAAAGATGACCTCTTCTTCTCTTGTTCGATAAAGAGTAACTGCTTTCACCCATTTTTGTAAATTAATCTATTGCCACAAGTAAGAACCTCCGGTTACCCCGTGTATTGGGAAATTCTCCCATTAGATCGAGTGTCCACCTCTTGAAATGCTAGAATACCTTGCTCGCGTAGAGTTCGAGTGCAAGTGCTCATATTATGTGTCCATGTCGCTGACATGCGTAACATGTTCGTAAGAACTCTTGCTTACGCATTCTAGGCCAGAATACTCCTTATGTAATCGCTATGTTTGCAAATGATCGACCTGCGGCATCGGTGCCACAAGTTCCTTCATGTAAATCTTTGAGCATTCCATCATCTTGTAACTTGAAAAGGCACTTGAGATAAGGCCTTGTTACTGATCTCGATATAAACGACCTTCCTGAACTGTATAACGCTTTAAATTTTTGATCAATTGTCTGTGTTCTTTTGGATTTGCGGGAAGGGGTTTGTCACATTCGTTCTTCAGGCCGAGATAGGCAATAATTTTTTTTTGCCAATCGTCATTCTCCTCTTCATCGCCCCCATTGTTGATCGCGCTTACAGAGTGAAGATCAATGTTGGGGGCTGATATTACTTTGACTTGGAGGTATCGTAATTCTGTACCCAAGACCCCGGCTAAATAAGCCAATGAATTGACATGTTTATTTCCTCTCCATGGTAAATAGTCGAGAGTAGCTTGCACGAATCTACTCATCTTATTGGCAACAAGGGCTGCATAGTCGATCATTTTGTCATTTTTTTGTACTGTTTGGAGTAATGGTGGATGATTAGTAATGAATATGTATAGACTAATAGCTCAGAACCACCGAGTTCTAGCACTAGATCAAGCCCATGAATCAAAGCTTCGTATTTTGTAACGTTATTTGAGGCTTCAAAATCCAAGCGGATTGATTTCTCGATTCCGTCGTTTGATGGGGTAATCAGGACGATTCCAATACCTGACCATGCGGGTCCTACTAAGCCATTTGTAAGAAGTCTCCATCCTTTTCTTGCAATCCATTCAGCTCGTTCGCCGAAGGGTAAACTTCTGGTATTTCTTCTGTGAGGTCAGGGTTGTGCTCCTCCTAATCTAGATCTTCTACATGAAAATCAGCTAAAAAATTGATAACTTTTTGGCCTTTTTTTGAATGACGATGCTGGAAGTTGATATCATGTTCTCCCAAGCTAACAAACCATTATTGCACTCTTCTCGATTTATCTTTTTTATATAGAATTTCCTAAAGTGGGTAATTCATCATAACTCTGATGGAATGAGCTTTGAAGTAGTGTTTGAGATTCAGTAAAGTGTAAATGAAAATTATAAGGAGTTGCTCGATCTTGGAATATCTTGTTTCTGCCGGAATGTGGGTTTTGCTAATGAAATACACCGACTTTTCAACCTTTATATCAAGTCGAATGAGAACCGAGCTGAGAGAGTTTACTGTAACTGCGAGGTAAATGATCAATTCCTTATTGCCTACTGGGGTACTCATTATGGGAGACTTCTCCAAATAAGTTTTGAGTTCTTGAAAAGTTGTTTCGAATTCTTCTGCCTAATGGATATTTTTGTTGGGTTGAACCTTTCCTCGTTGGGTACATCCTCGAAGTAATAAGAATAGCCACCGACATTGATCTAAAGATTTAGAGATAAATTTATTGATAGCGGCGATCTTTCCTGCGAGCTTCTGGACCTCTTTCTTTATTTTCGGAGATGGCGTGTTAAGGATAGCTTGAATTTGATCTAGGTTAGCTTTAATCCCTTTCTTACTGATGAGGTATCCCAGGAACTTACCTGAGTGTACTTCGAATTGATATTTATCAAGGTTGAGCCTCATCTTGTATGAGCGTAAAATGTAGAAGACCGTAACGAGATCGGTAATATGGTCCTTCGTCTACAATTTTTTACAGAGTAGATCATCGATGTATACTTCAAAGATTTTCCCCAAGTGTGCTTTGAACATTGTCGTCATTAACCTTTGATAAGTTACTCCAGTATTCTTCAGTCTGAAAAGCATGACTTTGTAATAGTAAAACCCTCTTTCAGTGATAAAAGTGGCATGTTCCTGATCGTCGTCTAGAAGTGGTATCTGATTGTATCTGCAAGAAACATCCATCATAGATAAAATTTCATGGCCTGCCATTGAATTAAGAATTTGATGAATGATTGAAAGGGAAAAACTATACTTTAGAGTGTGCTTGTTGAGATCTGTGAAATCTACGTAAACTTTGATCAACTTTGATCATTCTTCTTTGGAACTGCGACAATGTTAGAAATCCAATCCAAGTACATAGCTTCTCGAATGAATCCAACATTGATCAATTTATCGATTTTACTATTAACTTCATCTCAATCTATGACAGGCCTTAGCTGGGTCAACTCCTGGCATTTTATCGAAAGTCCAAGCAAGGACGTCTATGTTCATTTGTAAGAAGTGAACGAGGGCCTCCTTTTCATGCTAGACCAGTTTGGTGCCAATATAAGTACTTTTGCTAGGTCCATCAATATTTATGTACTTTGTAGGTTCTTCTATTGAAGGCTGGTCATCGGTGTAACCAGATTTCTGTAATTGTTATGTAGCAAATCTGTCGAATATATCGAGAATGGTAGAGACATTATTTTTGCAAGCTCGTAAGAGCTTTTGACTGCCTTTGATTTCGTAGATGTCACCGTTGTGCTTGAAGCGAAGTTCTTCATAGTACGTGGAAGTGATTGCTTCCATGTTGTGGATCCAACAGCGGCCCATAATCCCTAAGTAACAAGATTTAGTATTAATGATGTAGAAAATGACATCAATTGTTGCAGGCCCAGCGGTAATGGGTAGGATGATCTTGCCTACTCGTTCTTCCTTAGAGCCATTAAACCCACTGATATCGATGTCGTTTGGAATAACTTGATCGGCGAGTCCCATTTGCTCAATTGTGCTTTGAAAGAAAATTTCGATACCGCTACCTGTATCAATCATCATGTTATGCATGACGAACTTCTTCATTTTTAGCATGATAATAAGAGCATCATGATAAGAAAACTTACTGTGATTGATATCACAATCCTCAAATAAAATCCTAAGTCGTCGATTACTTGATTCAAGGAGTTTAGCTTCTTTATCTTGAGTAGTGAGATCGCAACATTCCGTTAATCTCTGTCGCTTGAATCTGGTAGAGTTGTTGATTTGATGGATCACGATCATGTTGCTGTGATACATATGGTATAAGTATTTTTTCTCAGACTGATCTTCGACTTGAACTATTTCGACCTGCGCCTTATAGTTTCCATTTTTATATCATTCTAGGTCGATAATATACTCGTGCATTCTTCCATCTTTAAAAATATATTCCAACAACCTCTGTAAAGCATAACAATTGTCAGTTTCATGATGATTTAACTTATGAAGCATACAATACGGTTTGCCTTTAATTGGCTCTAGCGGTTGAGATACATAATAGAACTTGTTTTTTGCTAGCACGAGAAAAATTGATGAGATTTGGACATTCATCTTGGGGAGTACCTACCGGCTTGGGTAATAAATTGCATTTCTGAGATTTGCCGATATTTTCTTTGGCACGCTTTTGATCACCCTGGTCCTCCTTCGGTTCACTGTTGTGTTTTGTATTTTGACATTTCGTGGTTAGGACGGATTTAGTAGAATTATGACTTTCGATCATCATCCTTTCCAGGTCGACATACCCGTTGACCTTGATAATCATGTCTTCTAAGGCTAAAGGTTTGTTCAAGAAGAGATGTTCTTTTGATTTGCAATCAATCTGTAGTGCATTTGTAAATACAAAAACGGTTGTTTTTTTGAAAAAGATTATCAATTTTTTGTGCGAGCTCTAGAAATTTCTTTGCAAAGACCTCGAGCTTCTCTCCTTGAGATTGTTTAAGACTAATAAGAGTGTATAAATTATTTTTCTTGTCTTTATTATAAGCATATGTTTTAACGAAAATCTTCTGTAGTTGATTGAATATGATGATGAAATCTTCAGGTAGATAATGGAACCACCGCAACGGTTCTCCCTGTAGACTTGTGGCGAACAGACGGTATAGAATATGGTTTAGATTTGAATATAATCTCATTGAATCATGGAATTGTTGAATGTGCTCATTTGGATCAGTGCCTTTGTATTTACGTATTTTGGGAGTGTAGAACCTTGCTGGTATTTCCATCTCAAATAACTCTTAAGCAATTGGACTACCTTATAACTTTGTTAAATCGTCATTATTGCCCAGAGCTTGAGCTTCGATCAACTCCTTGATACGTTGATCCATGTGTTCTTGTGTGACGTACTGATGTAGTGCTTGAGCAACTTAGCGTGCTGGTCGGGGATTATGAGTACCGGTGCCCTCGCTTAAGCATTCACGAGCTGGTATCCTGGGTTAAGGTCGTTGCTCCTCTTCTTGACACTTGGAAAGCCAACAACCTCTACTGATATAAGACTGATCTTCTCGTCCCAAATGAATTAAAACTTATCGGTCGTTATGAAGACCTCTGGAAATGGCTTCGCTATTGGCTCCTCGAGGTCTCAATCTTTCTCGTGCAGAGACTCAGGAGTTCGCTGGGACCTGATCACGATCTCTGGCAAGGGGAGCTTGTTGATTATCTTGCAAGGATTACAAGGCGGCGGTCTGCATTGTTGTCATTTGTTCTTCATGTCGCTTGAATTTTGTTTGACGAGTTTGATGCTCGCTCTCGAGTTCCTATTCACGGAGCTCGTGGCCAAGGATTAACTGACGCTCGAGCTCATTGCGTTTCTTTGTTTCGACGTGAAGGTTTGCTCTAAGTTCTGAAGCCGATCTGGTTCGACTGAAAGATCGAGCTAGACTCCTGTTGCTAGTCGCTTAGAAGTTACCATGATTGGAAATAGATAGTTGAGTGAATGTATGCCTTAGGATATCGTAGAAATGTTTTCTTTTCCACAAACGACGCCAAATGTAATGGCCTAATTTCGTAGTAGTTCAAAATTAGTTCTTACACCAAATGTACCTGTGACAAAAATTAGTTAAAAAAATGACACAGGTGATTTGCGTGGAAACCTTTGATAGGTGAAAACCACGACCTCTATTTGAAGATTTAGTAACTGTAACTTTATTGCTTGAGGTTGATATTTGATTACAGGTTTCGATCTCTTGAGTTAAAATTTTTTGGCCTTGTAATCTAAAAATTTTTGGTCCTTTCTCCTCTGGAACTAATTTTTGTTATAAACCTTACTCTCAGTTCGATATCGTGTAGAGGCACGTTCTCCTAAAAATGGGGTAAGTGGCGGTTGAATGAATAACTGCTAGTTCGTGGGAGAGAGGTGTCTTTGACTTGTTCATATTTTCTGTAGTACTCAATCCACGTTCTTTATAAGTTCGTGGTCCAAGTGTCATTGCTAATTGTATGTCATGTGTATAATGAGTGAGTCTGGTTTTGAGGTAGTTCGAGTTTGGATAGGTTGAGGGACAGATCCCTATAATTAGTTCATATTTAGAGTAGGTTGAGGGGCAGGTCCCTACAGTTATTGTCTCCAAGGTAGTGATCCTCAAAAAAAAATAAAAGCTTGACACGCAGAGCTTGATGAATATGTAGTAACCCATACATTGTAATGCTCCAGCTCAATTACTTTTTATTATGCCACAATAGGTAGATTCCTTAAAATGTCACCGATCACCCCATTAGAGTGGTTTCTCATATTCTTGGGTTACCAAAAGAAGCCCATCACAACAAACCATTTTCTCATCTGGAGATGGGGGAACCCAATAACAAGAAAAAAATTGAGATGGCCTTCTAGCTTGGCCTTGAACACCTAAGGCAGTGACAATTTGAAGTTTTGCAAGTGTGTTGATTGTTGGATAAGAGAGAACACTCTCTAACTTCAATTACAATCATCTTTCTGATAGCTTGTTCATGCACCCGTTTATTATCATTGAACAATTTATTCCTTGCATTCCAGACATTAGTATATGGCAATGATAATAAATGATTTCCAGCACAAATGTTGATGTCCAACTTGAGAACACAATTTAGTATATAAATTAAAGTTGACTTGTACCTACTTCCCGATAAGTTTATAGTTCAAAGACTTGAAAAGCATGTAATGGTGGGGATGACTTTCAAGCTCATACGTTATATGAGCTATGGTGAATGATGAATTTAGTGATCGTATGACACTGTTAGAATATAAAAACTCTTATGAAATATTAGGTCTAAAGTGTTGGGTAATGTGAGTTGCACTTCTCGCCAGGACAGGCAATACTACCCTCTTCTAAATGTCTTCGTTGGTGGATGGTGGGGTCATTCATAGTCAATACTACTTATCCACTCATCCACTCTTGCTAACAGAGATGAATCCAGAGACAGAGTTAGCAACTGGTTTTGTGCCAATACCCACCATGAAAAGTTTCAAAAAATTTATTTGTTTTTAAGGTTTCGTGAAATTGTGATGTAGCACATCAAGACAAGTTTCCTAAATTCATACCTAAATCAACTTAAGAGTATTAATCCAACATCTTTAAGCAAACAATACCCAAAATTTTATTATCTACGGCGCATTATGCTATTTATACAATCTCACCCTAGCTTACAGATAATAGTTGTCAGAGCCATCAAATTGAGATTAATGTGGCAACCTTCCCTAAGTCTAGCGCCATCTGCATTTGTCTATGATGCTATTTCACTCCCCGCAAGGATGACTAATTTCTGAACAATGTCAAGGAGAAAATTGATATCATAAAGTGGGAATTTGTATCTAGTGTCTTTGACAAAAAAGAAAATGACTTACAAGGCTTGCGACTAAGGATCTCACACAACCTAATTATCTCGGAGACTACTCTCAATTGTCTGCAAGTGAATTCTAGATAAAGAATATAGAAAAAACAAACAATTAAACTCACAAGATTTATAATCTGGTGTAATCTCGAGCTAGTGACATTTAATGTCATTTCACCCACTTGCCTTTCAGCTGCAAGACATGCTCGTCCCCTAGAAAATAATTTCTAAAACTAAAAACATCTTGGGTTCTCTTAACGGTTCACTAAGAAAACTGGATAACATCTGACCATTATTGAAAAATATACTTATGATCATTATATTGAGAGTAATCTTATTATTTTGAACCATTAATATTTAGATTTGTAACTTACAAAACACATTTAATGCATGTGCATACACACTGGTCGATTCAAAAGTCTGGTTATATATAATTGTGCTACTTCAATATGTTTTCCCTTGTCGGTAAGTGATGCCATAATATGTAAACTAAAGAAGAGAGGGTGGAGTAAGATGTACCTTACAGTCATCATTATCTTTTGCCAATATGCAAAGTAATTCCAGAGCATGATTCCTTAAATCTCAATTTTTGGAAGCGAGAAGTTTAATAAATTCTGGTATATAATTTTCAAGTACTACCCATTCGCGGTGCAAGTCTCGTTCTTCACAGAGTTCCTGCAACTGTCCCAGAGAACGAAGCGCTTCTTGCTCGTCATATAATTGAAGTGTAGGTTACATGGAAGCTATTGTGATCATTGTGCTTCTATCCTTCCATTCTTCAATTGACTGTCGCAGTGTTTTATTAGGCCGTAGTATTTTAAGGTTTAACGGGGCCATGGTCAGAGGATAGAGGTAGTTACCATCTGAATACCACTTCTCAATCGCACTTCTTTTAAATGTCTGCCCAGAAGATGTCTCGACAGGGTCCACCATATCATCTCGAGTAATCGGGCAATAAAACGGCTGAAAAGGCTCCAATGGTTGAGTACCTAGAGAATTCCTCTTATACTAAAATTTCTTATCCCTTTCTCCTTAGGCAACGAAGTGGCATCTGCCCTTCCAAGCAACGCAATGACCTGATCCATCTATATAGCTTCAGCCTTGTCCTTCCTCAACAACACATCCTCAATCTCATTCTTAAAATTTTCAAACTCTTTCTTTCATAATCTTCCTCTCCGTCGAAATCCCAACCCTTACGCAATCAAAACCAACAACTGATTCGCATAAGCACGATCAACATTCCTCCTGAATCCCCGACTCAATTCTCTCCAAAATTTTCACTTCAACTATTGTTGCCTTACACTCTGCCTTAATCATATCATCACAAAGCCTCTCAATCTCTTCACTTATACCAATCGATAACTCCAACGAAGCAACCGGAATAAGCCCCAACGCCCTACTAATCTCCCTCATCATACCTTCCAACCTTTTCACAATCTTACGACAATTAAGCAACAAATAAACCTTATTCCTCTTAGTACATTCCATAACCAACTTTTTTGACGCCCATATCTCCCTATCAAGAATCTGAACAGCACTATCCAAACTTTTCGACTTCTGGGGATTATTCTTCCCTATCATCTCTTTCAAAATAGATACCATTCATAAGTAAATCGAGAGCTTCGAAAAGCTCTTATCTTCAATCAAAACATCACTCGCAGTGCGCCCAATATCAAATATCATCTCAACAAGTTGAGTTAACACATCTGAAGCGGAAATTAATGATAGGTTAATAAGAAACTCCGTTGTTGCTGTTGTCATCTTATTAGATACCTAAAAAGCTCATACTACACTTAAAAAATGATTTTCTTTTGCAAAAATTAGGGCTTTGGCCTTTTTGTGGAGGTGGGTATTGTAATTTGTGGCTTAAATTGGAGAAACTAACCTGTTGCACCAGAGATATCCATGAAGAACTAGAATTGGTTCCCCAAGTAAATAAACATAGCTTAATTGATTGAATAAGGCATTAATTGGGGAAATTTTGAGCTCATTTTAATGGTGATTTGAGTAGTAATCGCGTTCAAGAGCAACTCTCTCGAAGATGTTCGATGACTCGAGTATAGATTTGACTCTTTCTCAGTCGTCTGACTCTGGGTGGAGTCACTGATTTGGTCACTTAGAAGCGTTTGTTTTTCTCTTACTCAGTGGCTAAGTGGAGTCAAAGTCAGTGATTTGGGTCACTCAGAGTCAGCCCCAATAAGCCAACTTACTGCTGAGTTTGACTCTGACTTTATTTTGTCTACCCAAATTACCCTTACAAAAATAAAAAAATTACAAAAAAAACTCAATTCTCCTCCAAACCAGTTCCTCCCCAAACGAAAACCCACCAATCTCTCAACTGCTCTCCTCGATCCCCTCCAAACGCAGCTCCTCCTACAAGTACGAGTACGCTTGAGCTGATTTGAACAAGGTTTGATTTTCATTTTAGGTCTAAATTTCTTCACTTTGTTTTATTTTTGATAGATTTAGGGATTTAATGTTAATAGTGATTATTTGTTACCCTTTATGATTCTAACTTTAAGAGTGATTGGGGTTTTGTTGGATTTTAGTTTTTATCAGTTATGGTTTAATTCCTTTAGTACTACAGAACAATGTATATCAGAGTAATTGTAGTAGAAGTTTATTATGGTGATACATTGAGTAGAAGGTAAGTTATTCTCAATTACACAATACCCATCTCTTTGATTTTGCCCTAGTAGCTTCTTTTGTTTCAAATTGTAATATTTAGCTTTAATACCCAATTTTCTGATTTTGATTTGGTGTTATTTTTTTGGGTGTAATTTGAAATGGGTATTTTGATTTCAAATGGTGTAAATGTGTTTGGTTTGGTTTGGTGTTGCTTTTGATGTGAAGAGGGAATCATAGTTGTTTTTGAGGTTTTTCTTGCTTTCTTGGGAAGAAATGGTACTGAGATTACTGGGTTTTGTTGGAATTTTTTACAACTACTGATTCTAGTCTAGCTTTTGGTCTAGAGTGGTGGAGTTCAAGTGAAGTGAAGCCTATTTAAGAATGTTTTCCTTGTAATTGTTCTTCTAGGTATTGAAGAAGAAGTGAGAAGGACTAGTGGATTGTTGTTCTTGTGCTATTTTTAGAGCTCATTTGTGGAGATTTTGTTACTCATAATGGATTCAGTTATGGGTAATTATTTCAGAATGGATTCAGTTATGGTTTTTAGAGCTCATTAGGTTTAATCCACCTGATGATTTTTAAAGGCTTAATCCTAAGGTGTTTTGGATGTAGTTGTAACATCTGCAGAAAGATCTGATCTCTGAAAGAGGCAGCCTTTGAAATCTTCAGCTTAGAATTGATGCCTTGAATCTACAGTACTACTTTCCCAATGACATTTTTAGGCACAATGGCAATGCCATCATAATTAGAGTTGCACCTAGCTCTCCATATCTCCCAACAAATAAAACTAGGCATAATACCTATTATAATTCCCATGTGACATCTAGTATTCCCACAAAGATCCTGCAGAGTTGAAATTAATCTCACAAATGGAACTGAAATAAGTCCAAACTCTGCCGGCAAGTTCACTCTGTGCAACATATGGTTAATATTTTATTCATTGTTATTCTGGCAGCATAAGCATTTAAAGGCTATGGGTACATGTTACTTAATCAAAGAGTCAACATGTGTAATTTCTTCATTGTTATTCTGCCTCTACTACTTGGATGCTTAGAGGCCTGTTTACAAAATCAACTACTTGGATGCTTAAGAAGAGGCATGTTTACAGAATCTTTTGTGTCCATCTGCTTACAGAAGCTTGTATATAATCTGTCCATAACTGTTATGTCCATCTGTAGGTTATGTCCAGAACTGTTATGTTGTTATGTACAAGCTTGTACAAAAGCTTGTATAGAATCTATTGTGCATGTCTAGAACTGTTATGCTGTTATGTCCATCTATAAAGTACAAGCTTATACAGAAGCCTGCATAGCTTTATGTTGTTATGTACAAAACTGTTATGCTGTTATACTATTATGAATGTCCAGAACTGTTATTAGATTATATCCATCTGTTTACAAAACTAAGGTGTCCATTTGTTTACAAAAGCTTGTATAGTTATGTCCATCTGCAGAAATGTTATACCTTGTCCTTGTGGATGAGTATTTGCCTTCTTTTGTGCCTGTCCATCTGCAGTGCAGAACTGTTATGTTTTGTCCACAGTGCATGGCTTCTTTTGTACCTGTCCATAGTACAAGGCTTCTTTTATCATCTACAAAATGTTGTTTATTCTATATTAAACATTATATGATAATTATTTCTATACTAAATATTTATACTATACCAAACATTAGATAATAATTATTTCTTGTTTATAATACAACATTGAGCTCTCACCTTTTACGCAATTTTCTTATGTTTTCATGATAGTTTAGTTTCCTTCAAGTTGATAACTGTTGAAAAATATATAGTCTTCTACCTAGAATGTTGTTGACCATGTTGTTCTGTTTATCTGTTACAGTGGAACCAAATATGAATAGCTGTTTCTACCTCCTTTGATGCATTTTTATGCCTAGGTTCTATAGACAATATAAACAATATATATACTTATAAACAATATATATAAAGTATGACTCCTATTACTATATATATCTATAAAGTAAATCTTCTTGTTATTAATGAGTTATTACTTGTTTATTGTTATTGATGTGTCCTTGTTTTGATTGCAGGGTTGCTTGCTTGAAGGCCTTTATATAAATTGTAGGGG
This sequence comes from Kingdonia uniflora, assembly GCA_014058105.1. Taxonomy (NCBI): domain Eukaryota; kingdom Viridiplantae; phylum Streptophyta; class Magnoliopsida; order Ranunculales; family Circaeasteraceae; genus Kingdonia; species Kingdonia uniflora. The sequence continues at coordinate 2,128,628 of JACGCM010002082.1, read as the reverse complement.
TGATTTGTATTGGCTCACTAATCGATTTCTCTCATACCCCAAGGTATTCTTTTATTCTATCCTCCTTGTACTGTCTGTTATTCTTGTTGTTGTTGATAGATATTGTTTTTGATAGATGAGTTGATGTTATTGCTAAAACTAGTAGGTATTTGAGTCTCCCAAATCAGTATTACCAATATTATGAAGCATGCTCTGTTGTATTATTTGATACTATTTTATTGATTATTTGATACTATTTTTTTTATTATGTACTCTTAGGGACAATGAATTAGGTTCAATGGTTATTAGGTATTCTTGCTATTATTATTTTGTACAACGAGATAGTCAAACAAAATAGGAGAGTCTACCAAAGACTATGTACTTCTGTTCGCACTGGCAAGGCATATGTCCATTAACTCCTAGAAGGTCCTAAAACTATAATGTATAATATGATGAGGATGCAGCCAGACTCTTTCAGATCTCTAGTTTCCCACTTCATAAATACTGGGTTGTTGAGGGATAGTAAGCATATAGATGTCAAGAAGAAGCTTGCAATATTTTTACACACCATTGCACTTAAATTTACTAAGCATTCAAGGGTATATATAGTGTCCCTATATATGAGTCATTCAAGGCTATTTTGCAGGTATGTCTTAAGATAGAGGTAAAATTCCATGCTTTAAAAAGAATTGAAAAAGGGGTAACCCCAAGTATTTAAAAAGCATTGTACCCTTTCCATACTCAATGTAGTGAGAAAGTCTGCACTTGAAGTATCATTCACTCCTGCCACATATATCTTGGATTCTGTACAATTAATCTCAAGGCCTGAAATGCTAGAGAAGATATCATTATTTGGACATGCTTATTCTTCGGTTTTATGAAAATTTTGTACTGGCGAAAGCACTTCAATTGAGGTTTTCAGATTCTGTTCATGACATTTATGACATTTATGGAGGTTTTCTGATTCTCACAACTCTTGATCTTCATATTATCATCATGGGTAATGAATCATTAGAAAGTCTGAACTTCAAAGAGTTGCCTCCCAATCCTTTTTAACAATGCTCAATTTTATCAGATGATCCAGTCTTCTAGGTACCATCACAGTTAAGTCTTCTAGGCTTATTGAAGTAATGCATTGCCTAGGTACACTCCATTTACAGTTCTTTTCCATCATCCATCTATCCATTTACAGTTATTTTCCATCGTCCTTCTGTTTGGAGATTTTGAGTACCTGCAGAGAGATGCTTTCAGAAAAGTTATACTGTTTAGTACAAATGATCTTTGGCATTAAATACTACAAAGTTAACTGTTATAAACTATTGTTATAAATTGTTATCTGTTATCTGTTTAGTACAAGATAAGTTGTTATCTGCTATCTGTTATAAACTGTTATCAGTTATAAATTGATATTTGTTATAATGTGTTATCTTTTATCTGCTATCTATTATCTGCTATCTGAAATAAGGACTACAAAAGTTCAACCATTGGAACCATCCATTTGTTATATGTTATCTGCTATCTCTTATCTACAAAACTGTTATCTGTTATCTATTATTTGCTATCTTTACACCTGATCTTTGGCATTAAAGACAACAAAAGTTGGTGGTATATGTTCTTATATTAACCGTTATCTGCAATATGTTGACCATCCATTTGTTATTTGTTTATGCTTATGTTGTACAATACCACCAACTATTATATGCAATATGTTCTGTTTAATTAATTTGTCTATTTGTTTGAAATGTGTAGTTATGTCGATACCACCAACGATATTACCAAAGAAAAAAGGCTATTTTAAGCAATATCCACAGTTCAGACTTGACTTTATCATAAAATGTCAAGCACATATAGACTTGCATAGACTGTCTGGAACATCTCTAAATGCTCTAGCTTGGAAGACGGTGAAAGATGAGCTGAATAACATACAAAATTTTTATGTTTTGCAACATATGGGATAGATAATGCATTATTTTTTAAGAGTTTGAAGTTATTGGGAGGATCCAATGAGCACACTTTCAGGTTGATGTTTCTCAAGCTTCGTCCAGAGCAGCGTGTTGGTTTCCTTGAAGCCCTTATGTCTTGATTGGAATTATTTATTTGCATATTTGTAATAACTCTTAAGTTTATGATATTTGCCTTATTTGTATTAACTTTAAACCAATGTTAAAATTATTTGATTTTAAGTATATATGTATTTGTGTTTGTTATATATACAGGTCATTTTCTATGTATTTATGTTTGCTATATATATAGGTTCTTTCCTATATGTTTGTTATGTATATGTGGTGTTGACGTTGCGCTGACGAAGGGATTTCTATGTATTTATGTTTGCTATATATACAGGTTTTTTCCTATGTGTTATGTATATGTGGTATTGGCATTGCGTTGACGAAAAGATTTTTATGTATTTGTGTTTGCTATATATACAAGTTCTTTCCTATGTGTTTGTTATGTATATGTGGTGTTGATGTTGCGCTGACGAAGGGGTGGTGGTGGCTTCTTATAAATTAATAAGGGTATTTTGGTCTTTTGTCTATTTTAACACTCATTCAAACTCAGACTCAAACAAAAAGCATACACTCCAAGGCATCCACTCAGTATTCACTCAGCTAGTGAACGCTTCTAAGTTGACTCAGACTCAGACACTCACTCAGACTCAGATTCAGACTCAGACTCAGAAGCAAAAAAACAAATAGACCCTTAAAGCTTAAAATTATGTTTCTCTCTTAGGACTAGAGAGTGGACTTGGCCTGAAAATCGCGGCGTAATAGAGAATGAGAGAACCTTGAGATCGATTTGGGAAATCAACGGTTGGGATATTTTTCGGACAAATGTTAAGATCCGACGGTTGCAGACTCATTTATTTCAGCCAAATTTGCTTGTGACTCCAAAATGGACGGCTAAATATTTTTTCTTATTATAGATAGATCGATGGTACTGTTAGTGGTGGCGATGGGATATAATAGTAAGTCTCGCACCAATAGAAAGCCATCTCTTTCTGTTTAAACGATTCTAAAGCATGGAAGATCATTGCTAACCCCTGAAAAAGCTTAATATAATATTTTACTGTCAATGGATATACTTACGAGTTTCTTTTCAAAAAAGAAAAATGTTAAAGACTCAAGATGAGAATAACAACCATAGAAAACTTAGCTACGAAGACATCCAAATGGCCACAAATAGCTTCAAAGATGAGATTGGAAGAGGTGGGTCAGGTTCAGTCTCAAGGGGGGTCTCTAAGGATGGGACATTGGTAGCAGTGAAACAAGTTTTACTGTGGGGATCTGGGGATCTATGGAGATTCGAAGATAAAATCTCTAGACTGGTAAGTATACAGCATGTTCATGTTGTACACTTCGAAGATATTGTAGTCACTGGATACAAAGACAACTTCCTTCATAGTCTATGATCTTTTGCCTAATAGTTCATTGGAAACTTAGATTTTTCCAGAGAGATATAGTGGTCCCACTGATCGGTGTTTATCTTGGAGTTCGAGGTACAAAAATGCAATTGGTGTTGCTAAGGCCCATGGATACCTTCATCATGATTGCCGCCAATAGGTCTTACATCTTGATATCAAGCAGGAAAATATACTACTTGATGATGATTTTCAAGCAGTCGTGACAGATTTTGGACTTTTTATATTAATAAGAAATCAAAATTACACTTAAATTTCAACAAAATTGATTGGAGGGACGGCTGGATACATAGCACCTGAGTGGATTTTGATAGGTCTGACGTTGGATAAATGTACTTCATGTTTCCAGTCTCTTAATTTTGAAATGTGTTGGAAGAGCTAATGGAGAAACCCTTATTTGGTTTGAATCACGGGCGGTAAAGTTTTCATCCTCCTCTATGTTTGGTTGTTTAATGAAAAAAAAAACATTTTGATAAAAACAATCCCGTAAGGAACTAAGAAAAAGAAAAAAAAACTTACAAAGTCAGCTATTGGGAAAGAAGACCATAGAATGACTTACAAAAGGGCAACTACAAGTGGCTGCTTAATTCACAATTATTAACTAATAACAGATGCAACGACCATTCTCCATTTCTTCCTCCTATATAAAATCAATGGCAGTCAAAAATATAAGAAAATCCTTAATATTATTACTTCCCCGAATGTGAATTGTAAATTAAAAATGAATGAGAACTATATATTTGTATTATCTATAGATTACCTTCGTGAAAGAGAAACAAAGAAGCCATAAAATTACCGATCAAGAAGAATTCTAACTATTTTTATATTTTTTTGTATTACATGATTTGCTAAAATTATTGACTACTTACCTGAATTTATATTGCATCACGCTCCCATCATCTAGAAAAGCTAACAATTGGGAAGAGAGAGACATAAATTCTAAAGAGAACCCATTTGAACAATACCAAATTGTTGAAGGGAAAGAGAGACTTGTAAGAGGACAATAAGCGCTTAGATCTGAGAACCGTCCTAAGCGATCCCCCATTTTACACGTGTCCTATTTAATCCAACTTATTAACCTTAATTAGTTATTTATGTTGGATAATACTGACATAGACATGAGAGAAGAGTAGAGATATTATTGATAATTGAATTCTCTGTATTAGGTTACATGACTAAACCTTTATAAGGTTATATATTGTTACTCAAACTCTATCCATAAACCTTAATGGTATATGGGCTTGTTAGGAGTCCAGTAGGACACCCCAACCCAGTTGGGTTCCCACCTTGGGCCGGACCCAACTCCTAATAGTTTAGTCTTATGTAATTAAAGGGTCATTCTATTTTCACTACCCTCTTTTACTAAAACATTACGTAGAAGAGTCCTCCCTTGGGTATATAACTCAAAAAGGGAGGACGACTCCAATCATAACAAAAAAATCCCTATCTCGTAGGTTTCTATCTCGCTCTCCGATGATTTTTCTTCATCTCTTTACAATTTTTTTTTTCTCTCTCTTTTTTTTTTTTTTTTTTTCTCTCTCTCTCTCTATCTCTCCACGATTTTCATTTTCCACGTTCTTCGAACTCTGGCAAAGTACTAGGAGCCCACTTGATATTTTCGTTATCGTCATCGTCTCTCTTTTGTCCTCTTTCTTCATCCCACTTTCTCTTTCTAGGCATATCTCAACTCAAAATTTAAAATTTATAACATCACCATTTATAATCAAAATTAAACCTGATCGATAATGATTAAGTTAATTTTGATAAATGATTGTGAGTAAATTTGTTAAAATTTTGAATAAGTTTTTGGGGAAAAATTTGCGATAAATTTTTTTTTTTTTTGCCTAGCTAGAAATAGATGAAGCATAGGAAAAGTAAGAAGATGGAGAGGAATAGTATTAAGATCTATTTCTTGTATAAAGTAAATACTTTATTTCTCTTTCCATAGTAAAATAGGGAAGAAATAAGGGAAAAGTAAAGGGATATTATGGGATAGGAAAATGCTTCAGTCAATACTCGTAACTACCCAAGTAACATTTTTTATCCAAGTGGTTGTAAAGAGACCTCCCGGTTTGATTACAATGATAAAAAAATAACAAAGTATAAGACTTGTTTATACACCTCTTATAGTTGGTGCCAAAAAGGAAAGAGCTAGAGATTAAATATTTCCTACTATGGCCTAAAAAAATTCACAAACATAAGCATTATTGGTTTTTTCATAATTAGGGTACACGAGTTTTATGTATGTACTCTAATTTTAATAATGACAAATCTTGTTAGATTAAAATTTGATGAAAGCGGGGTTTAAGGTATAAAACACCATACCCAAGTATTTTAATTAGATGACAATTATGCCTCCAAGTTATTCTCCGTGTTATTGTTACCAATAGAGTACAAAACGTTGGTAGCAATACTTTGATCTTCTAGTTTTGGGTTGTTTTGGAAACAAGACTTTGGTATTTGTCAACAACTAAACTCATGTGTTATCAATTTTAGTTCTCCATGTTATCACTCTAATTAAGCTCCCCGTAATATTTGATAAATTCTCATGGCTACTACATGAGATTTCTGTAAGGGCCTAATTTTGTAATAGCTTGAATAAGCTCTTACACCTAATGTACTTGTGACAAAGTTAGTATAAAAAATAGTACAGGTGATTAGCGTAGAAACTTTTGAATGGGTAAAAACCACGACCTCGGTTCGAGGATTTAGTAACTGTAACTTTATTGCTTGAGACTGATATTTTTATTACAAGTTATGATCTCTTGAGCTAGAAAAACTTAGTTCTTTCTCCTCTGGAACTCATCCTTTTTATAGACCTCGCTCTCAGTTTATTTTTGTGTATAAACGCGTTATCTTGAAAATGGGGGCAAGTGGTAGTTAGACTTGTAATTGCTAGTTCGTGGGAGACTGGTATCTTTGACTTGTTCTATTTTATCTAAAGTGCTCGAACCACGTTCTTCTTCAGTTCGTTGTCCAGGTGTCATTACTGGTACGGTGCATGTCACGTGTATTATGCGTGAGTCTGGCATAGTACTAGTTCGATGATATTATAGCCCGAGGGATAAGTCCCTACAATTGCCCCCTCTCAACTGAAGGCACGTGTATCTTGAGTTGATAAATTTATATTAGGGCTCAGTATTATAATATGAATAGGTTGTCTAGAATATGTAATGATGTATTTTATTGATGTAGACTTGATTTAGGAATTGTAAAACATTTATTGGAGACTGGGATTTGGTATTGATTGTTGTTGAGGCAATGAAGTGACTGTCCCAGCTGGCTGTTGGGTTTCCCAGAAATAACTATTTTGAATGATGACTGTGTTGGAAATCCATCCCTGGATTGAATGTTATATCTCTATAAATATTGTTATTGCACCGTGGATTATTCTTCTGTAAGTACTTCTATCTTTTCAAATCTTCTATAATTCTTCTTCTTCGCTATAAATTGACTAATGGTGAACACCAGAAATCAAGCAAGGGAAACTAGGGTTCTTGCCAAGCTGCAAAAAAATTAATTTTGATACTTTGGTACCCAGTCCCTTGATATTTTGACTCTCATCCCTGTCAATCCTACCTTCCAAGGTATGACTATTTATAAGGCTATGAAAGATGATGAGGATTATTATCATATTTACCATTTCTAATGTATGTTTACATCGGTACAGCGTCGCAGGGAGTATCTTCATTTTCTTGCGAAAAATGTTGTTAGTGAATAAGGTGAGGATACTGGTATCCGTGTTAGGAAGTATCGTCATTATCCTGCGAGTGAATGGGTTATGTAGGTAGAGGCAGTGGTAGAAGATCTCTATTACAACCATCTTTATTTTCTTGCAAAGGTGGTAGATTTAGAGGAGGAAGATCTTTGTTACAACCATCTTTGTTTTCTTGTGGAGGTGGTGGTTTCAGAGGTGGAAGAAGCTTCTAGTGTTCATACTTGGAAGTCTTGCCTTATCTGATAATGATTGTAATCTGCAAAACTATCTGTGAAAAGTATATGTATCTTATTGTTTCTTATAAAGTAATCTGTAGTGTTAAATTTTGAGTTAATGAAAAGGACTTTTTGAACTTAATGTTTTAAACTCTGAATTAGTTTATGTAAATTGATAATATTTAACTATAGAAAATAGTATTGTTAGATCAAAATAAATATTTGTCGAACTGTGTGTGATGTATTATAAGAAAGATGTTTGTTGGAAAGTGAAAAGAAAAATTAGTTGTTTTGAAGTTATAAAAAGGATATGAATCGAGTTGAAAGTATAGTATTTTTTTAGCTATATTTATATGATTGTGTAGCATGTGGGAAAATGTAATACGAACTGTGGAAAATAGTAAGTTTGTAATTTTTAGAAAATGGTCTAAGGGTTTTTTATGTCAGTTTGAGTGATCGGTGGAGAATGATATTGATAATATGAAGTTGTGTAATGAGGATGTAATCAAATATATATTTAGCTTGATTTGAGAATATGGAACTCATGGATAAGTTTGACAGTTGTGATGCTTATCATTGAATCTTCTATATGCGTAAAAGGTGGGATTGTATGTGATCGTACGATTTGTTTAAGAATAAGGTGGCAGATAAAGATGCTAAATTAGTAATATGGTGAGGACTCACTCTCAAAGAGTTCAGCATGCGGCTGAGGGGCATTTGGCGATAAAGGTTGCTAAAGTTTAAGAAAGGATATTTGGGTAGCTTGATTATGATGCCGATTTGCCTATATCTGTACTATAGGTGGATGGTTTGAATTCAAGGGTGAGGGAGAACGAGGTTGATCGTCATTTTTGGTCTGAGGTATTCCGCGAAATGATCATTGAGCCGGAAGCTCAAAAAACTGTTGTGAGGGAGATTGCAATGGATGAGATAGCCATTGAAGATGAGAGGATTTTGGGTGGCGAACTGATCAGATGTGGTACTGCAGGGCACCTTGGTTATTTTAGATGTAACTATTTTAAAGATGTCGATCACGTGTTTAGGTCAAAATAATGTAACTATATATAAGTAAATAACATTTATGTTATGATTCTGCTCCTTGTTTTATGTGAATGTGGTTTTAGATTTATTTGAATTTCAAATGTTGGAGTATTGGGAATGACGTTGAAATTGTTATAAGTAAGGTGGGTGAGTAAGAGAATATGAATTCAAAAGTGTGAGAATGATGTTGGAGGTATAGGTTAATTTTGTGTGAGTGAATTTTGTCATTATGGATGTGGGAAGGTGAAAGAGGGGGGCAGGTAGGAGAGAGAGAGAGAGATGCATTTAATTATAGGGCTTGGGTTAATGATAAAAAGGCGCTTATACCCAAAAGGAATGAGTCGTCTGACAGGAACAGTGGAAGAGACGCCTCGGTTACAAAATAGAGGGTGGCTTGTATGAGTCCCCATAACTGCCAGCGGCTAGAAAGAAAAAATTATAAATTGTCCATCTCTTTCTTCTTCCAAACGTTTACTGAAAATAGAGAGGCAAAAATCTAAAGAGAAAAAAAAAATTGATTGAAGAGATTTTGGAGAGACAGACCCAGAGAATAGGTATCGTTTTCGTAGGGAAGATGAAGTCGTTATTGTCAGGGTTGAGAAAAAACTGTTGTTACTAAGTTCTGTTGTGAAGGACAAAAGCTTTGGTGTTCCTGATTCATTTTCTGATGTTGAAGATTAGTGGTTTGTGTATTATTGTTTTACTTTTATTTGATTTATTTATATTTTTTATTTGTAATGATTCCCCCTTTTTTTATTCTGAATTTTGAAAAGTTTACTATATGGGTAAATTTTTGCTTCTGTACTGTGTGAGGAAAAAGTAGGGTTTTCAAATTTGATTTTCTTGTTGAGTAACAAGTATTGTAGAGATATGAAAATAATATAGTATATATTTTTTGCATTATCTATAATAGCCAAGAAAAAAATAGAGAAATTGACTGGAATACTTGGACTTGTATTTAGGTAGACGCGTGCGAAAGAACTTAAAAATAAACCTCTTTTTTCGAGCTTATCGTTCGAGATGGAGCCTTTCACCTCAGGTCATTCGATTGATGATGAAATTGTAGAATTTGAGGTTGCCAAATCTGGGGGGAGCGAGCTAATAAATAATCGCTCGAATGATGTTGTTTTAGATGTTGAGGGGGGAGATCAAATCAAATAAGAGTGAAGGGGAGGAACAACTCGAGTTTCCAAACTTCCCTGGTAACCTTTATCGCTATCTTGTAGACTCAGATGTATTTAAGGAATATTGTAAGTGTAAAAGTAGTATAGAGGGTGTTTGGGGGGGGTGATGGAGTATGGTGGGAGATCTTTTAGGGGATGCTCTGATGGAAAGGGATGTGATAGCACATTTTTCTTACTACCTGTCTTTAGAGTATGAGAAAACTTATAGGAAAATACCAGAGTCCACTTCCCTTGAGTATTTTAATGGGAACAAGGGAGGTGATTTGGATGAAGGTTTTCTTTGTTACCTTGCCCAATTTGAATATGGCTTAGTGGTGCCTTTAAGCAACCTTGCTAAAGGTATCATGAATAAGATCAAGGCGTGCCTTGCCCAGTTGAATGGTAACATGTTAGAGGTTATCAATGTTTGTGAGAATTTAAATAGGAGGTTGGCTCGTGAGGGGAATAAGAGAAGAGTAACTCCTTAAGATGTTTTGAATTATTATACTGTGAAATACTTTGTTTCTAATAGGGGTACGTACTTCTCTGCTAGCTTGACCCGACCCCAATTTTTTGACCTTAACTTTGCTAGAAGAGTATAAAATGATAATCTAATTTAGGTGAAAGGTGAGTGTCTCCAGTGAGCTGACGAGGACTCTCATGCCCTTACATATAAAACTTTTAAGAAACATAAGTAGATCTTACTAATTTTGAACTATATTTGTTGTTAGCGCTCTGTTTGTTTATGACAATATTTTGTGTTGTATGCAAATCCTCGTTCTAAATTGAAGAGATGAGAATTTTTTATCGATACAGTAGCTCGAAAAGGAACCGAGGTAAAAGTTGTGTTGGGAGAACTTGAGATAAGTAGGCACAAGAGAGTTATTAGTAAATCTGTTAAAGTACAAAAATCTCAGGCTAAAAGAAAAATGGCAGGAGTTAGCTCATCTGTTGGAGATGAATTATTAGCAAATATTAGGGTGTTTCCAACTTTAACAAAAGATGCACCCATGGCCCTGAAGTCAAGGCCTGCAGGTTTTGAATCTGGCAAAACGAGCAAAAGGCAAGGTAAGAGGAAAAATGCAAAGGTTGATGGTTCGAAGTCTGGGACCGCAAAGAGTGGGGAGGTCGAGATTGCCTCAAAAAAGAGAAAAATGGACAGTCCTCAGCCTCCTATGGTGCGTGAGGTAAAGGAAGCATCCCAGGAGCCAAGCTTGGATGGGGCATTGGTTGCTTTAGAAGAGAAGTTCTTAGTTATGGTTTTGGAGGACACCGAGCAATATAAATCATCAATTCATGTAGAGTTGCTTAGGGTAAGTTAAAAATTACTATACTCAATGATTCCTTTGATAGGTTTTTGATATTATTTTGATGTGTTTCTCTGCACAGGCATCTAGTATTCCGAAAGGGATTGATCTTGGTGTTGAAGAGGAATTGAAGCGGAACACAGAGCTAGAGAGAGATTTGGCAAAGGAGCGAGCCAACCTTATGGAAGAGAAGGCGCGTTCGAGCTTGAAAGTTACAAACCTAAGGTTTTCATTATGGGCAGCCATGGACCAGCTCATCCAAGAGGCAAAAAAATGTTGATGAAGTGACTATCACTCTTGATAATCTCGGTCAAAGGCTCCATGTAGACAGATACTCTGAGGCCGATATTGTTGCTATAATGGAAGGGCAATTTTCAAATGTTGGGGAGCTCGATCTAGAGGATGACCCTAAAGCTGGCAGTACTCCTCCCCAGGAGACTGTTAAAGTTTTGAATGTAATCTCTTCTAGTACTAAGTTAGAGAACCAAGGAGGGGAGGCGAATGATAAGGTAGAGTAAGATTGAGTGTAACAGTAGATGTGTTCTTATAAAGAGAATACTTGTTGTAATGACTATATTTAAAGTAAATTTATGGATTGGTATATGATGTATTGATACATAAAAAAATGTTATATGTAGGAACTTAAAGACTTATGCCTCACAATTGAGGGTTTAAAGAAAGGGCTCGCTAGGGAAAACAACTCTTCATATGCAGCAGCTCTCTTGACTACACGCACGGAAGTTTAGGTGAGAATATATAGAAATCTTAGTGAAAAGAATTAGAGTGATCTATGTGCAGCTCGTTTAGATTGGGCCAAAGAGAAAATAGAGAAAGGTGAGGTAGTTAGAAAAGAGATGAGAAGGTACTTAAAAATTTGGCTTTTACTGCCTGGTAGTATTAGAGAAGATACACCAGAAGCAACCAAAGAATTAACGTAATTGACCCTCTTTTTAGAAGTTGAGATTGATAGTAAGAGATGGTTAAAGAGGTGTACCTTAAAATATTAGAAGATCGGGGTATCCATCCTGATCCTGAGATTGTAGAATGTATGGCCACCAGAGCGATAAATTTACATAGCTTAAAGGCTAAGGAAGTATCAGCTCGTTGTGGTGTGTCTATAATTTATATCATTGACTGTAAGAGATGTGAACGATGTATGTAAACAGTTGTATGAGATATATATTGGATAGTTTTTAACGTGTTGAACGTGAAATTGAACTATTGTGCAGGCCGAGTTAGAAGTTGTACGATTGCGTGAGGAAGATGTCATCAAATGTAATCATGATTTTAAGCTCAAATTAGATTTGACCTACCAAGAACTTGAAGTTACTGCAGATCAGTATGTAAAATTGGAGCTTAAGTTGACTAAGTCTGAAGTGACAGTTAGCGACCTAAATAAACAGATCGAGAATAAAGAAGCTGAATTGGGTAGCATTCAGGGAGATTTAGTAAGCGCTCAAAGTAAAGTTAATAAATTGAATAGCATGGTAAAGAATTTGGAAAGATAAGTATTAACAGCTCGTGCTAGTTGAATCGAAGTGGTAGAGAGTTGTAAGGGGAAGAGCAAAGATGCAGATCGCGCTCGATATCAGCTTAAAGCGTTAGAGGTGGAAGGAAAGAAGTTAAAGGAGAATCTTAATAATGTTACAGAGCAACTGAGGAAGAAGAAGTTCGAATTGGTTAGCGTACAAGCTGAGTTGGTTCGTGCTCAGGTTCAAATCAAATTATTGGAAACAAATTTGGTTTGTGTTTGGGCGGCTGTAAGGAAAACAAATGAGCGAGCGAGAGAGTATGGAGAAAAGTTAAATATTGCTCAAATTAAGAAAATGGACTTGGAGGGAGATTTAAGGAAAAAGGATGAAATGTTAAAGAATTCTTGTTTTAGAGAAGATAATGTAAATGAGGCTTTACAAAAAAAGGAGGCAGAGTTTTGGCGTTGTGAAATGAAGTACAGGAGTTAAACGAGCATAAAGAGAAAAATCAGGTCGTACGGGGTAAATCTTTGGAATCGTTTAAAGCATTGCATGGTCTCGAAGCAGATTTGGAGGGTAGCTTGAAGCGAGCCAAGACTCGCTGTTCGAAGTTGAATAAAAAATTAGAGTATACGTAAGAATTTTGCTTACCTGGACGTACCGAATCGAGATAGAATTTCCTTGGATGATGCGCATTTGAGGGAGATCATGGCAGTAATTGCCTATTTGGAAGAGGAAATGAAGAGGCTCGAGTGGGAAAGGGACGTGTTGCATGACTATCTGGTTCTGAAAGATTGTATCTATAAGGTTGACGTAGATCGAAGTAACTATTTGATTCTTATGGAAACTGGTATTGGTCCCATTATGGAGGAACAAGTATAATTAGGTTAAGGGATTGTTGTTGCCAGAGCAGAAGAATTTATGTCTTCAAGAGCTCCGAATGTTGGTGGATCTTCCTCTGATATCTTCCAAAAAGGGTCTGTATAAAGTTATGAATTGTTTTTGTTTATGTATTATAGATTTTAGATAGATGAAAGCTAGTTTTACTTTTGTTTTATCGTTTAAAATTGTAGATATAGATTGATTGAAAGCTAGTATTACCTTTGCTTTAATCTTTAAGATTTAGTAGATAAACATATATATGTATGATTGTAGAGAGTAATGTGGGAAAAAACTTAAAATTTTCATTGAGTAGAAAAGAATGTACGTACTGTTGGAGATTGTAATCTCACTTTTAGAATGTAAAGAATAATAGTAAATGTATCGCTTCAATCTTCTAGTGTCCTAAGGGCTTAATATTCTAATGTCGTCCATTGTCATGAAGTAGTAGGATCCAAGACCAGTTCGTCCCACAACCAAAAATGGACCTTCCCAGTTCTCTACGAGCTTCCCCGTATTTAACTCTTTTATGTTCTTGGGGATCTCTTGGAAGACTAGGTCATCGATTTTGAACTCACGACTTCGGACTCTTCTGTTATATGAACAAGCTAACTTATGATGATATCGACCTAGGTTGGCAATAGCTCGAGCTTGGGCTTTATCAATCCAATTCATATTACAGGCTAACTCGTACTCATTCTTTTTATCAGTCATCTCATGATCTTTATAGGATGGTGACATCCTGTTGGGATGACGACTTCAATTTTATAAGCAAGGACAAAGGGGGAATATCCTGTTGACTATCTTGGTATAGTACGGTATGCCCACAAGACATGTGGCAGCTCCCTTATCAAATTATCATTTTTCTGAGTTGAGCCTCTTCTTGATTCTATCTACTATGGTCTTGTTCGTGATTTCGGCTTGCCCATTTCCTTGGGGGTAGTATGGATTGGAGGGTGGATGAATGATGTTGTATTTGTTCAGAAATGTCACTACTTTCTCTCCAACGAACTACGGCCCGTTATTGATCTAAACCAGGTGGGGGCAACCAAATCTTGTGATTATATGCTCCCAAATAAATAAGATGACTTCTTCTTTTCGAGTTTGACAGAAGGGAACTGCTTCTACCAACTTTGTAAAATCATCTATTACTAGGAGTAAGAACTTCCAATTACCTGGCGTGTTTAGGAATTCTCCCACGAGATCGAGTGCCCACATTTTGAAATGCCAGAAAACCTTACTGGTATGGAGATCGAGTACTGGCGCTCATATCTTGTTACCATGTCGCTGACATGCATCGCATTTGCGTGAGTATTCTTCTGTTTATTTTCTCTTCTTTAGCCAGAAGACTCCTTGTGTAATTGCTCTATTTGTAAGAGATCGTCCTACGGCATGGGAGCCACAAGTCCTTTCATGTAAATCCTTGAGCATTCCATCTGCTTATTATTTTGAGAGGCACTTGAGGTACAGTCCAGTAACCGATCTTCTAAATAAACTATTTTTATGAACTGTGTAACGCTTTGAGTTTTTAATCAATTGTCTATGCTCCTTTGGATCTTCTGAAAGTGACCCATCATATTTATTTTTTGGGCCGATGTATGCGATGAAAGGCCTCCTCCAATCGTCATCCTCTTCTTCATCACCCCCAATGTTAATTGCGCATATCGAAGTATGATCGATGCTAGGGGTTGATATTACTTTGATCTGGATGTCTCTTGCTTCTGTACCTAATACCTCAACTAAATAAGCCAAGGAATTAGTATGTCAATTTTCTCCACGAGGTAAATAATCAAGTATAGCGTTATTGAATCTACTCAGTCAATCAGTAACTTGGGCTGCGTAGTCGACCATTTTACCATTGTTCTTGTATTGCTCGGAGTAGTAATGGACTATTAGTAATAAGTCAGTGTAGACTGATAGCTCGGGAACTCTAAGTTTAAGCGTCATATTGAGTCTATGGATCAAGGCTTTGTACTCTGTGATATTATTCAAGGCTCAAATTTTGGGCGTATCGGCTTCTCAATTCTATCATTGAAGGGTATTATTAGCATGAATCCTATCCTTGACCCTGCAGGTCCTACTGATCTATCGATAAGAAGTCTTCAGCCTTTTTGTGTAACCCAAGCAGCTCGCTCGTCGAAGGATTTGGAAGGTGGTTGATCATCTTCAATTTCTTCTGCTAGATCTAGATCGTGTTCTTTCTAATATGGATCTTCTACTAGGAAGTTTGCTGGGAAGTCAGCCACTGCTTGACCTTTTTTTGAAGTTCTCTGTTCGAATTTGATGTCGTGTTCACCCAAACTGACTGACCAATATTGCACTCTCAATTTTTTCTTTTTAGATAGAACTTCCCGAAGTAGGTAGTTCGTCATGGCTTTAGCTGAATGAGCCTAAAAGTAGTACTTGAGTTTCTATAATGTGCAAACGTGGGTTAGCAGTAGTTGCTCAATCTTGGAATGCCTCATTTCAACTGGTGTAAGGGTCTTGCTTATAAAATACACTGGCTTCTCAATCTTTCCTTCGAGCTGAATGAGAACCGAGCTGAGAGAGTTATTTATAACTACGAGGTAGATGATCAATTCTTCCTTATCTATCGGGATACTCATTATGGGAGACTTCCCAAGATAGATTTTGAGTTCTTGAAAAGCTGCTTCACATTCTTCTGTCCAATCGATCTCTTTATTTTATCGTCCTTTGCCTCTTCTGGTGGATCCAGGAAGTAGCATGAATAGCCATCTACATCAGTCTGTGGAAATAAATTTGTTGATAGCTACAATTTTCCCTACAAGATTTTATATGTCCTTCTATGTTTTTGGTGATGGTAAGAAGATTAGAGCTCAAATCTTATCTGGATCAGCTTCAATCCCTTTTTTACTGATAAAATGTCCTAGAAACTTACCCTAGTACACTCCGAATTGACATTTATCTGGATTGAGTTTCATTCTATATGACCGTAATACGTTGAAGACGGTACCGAGATGAATAATTTGATCTTCTATCTCTTTTGCAAAGCATATCATTGATATATACTTTAACAGTTTTTCCCAAGTGTTCCTTGAACATGCTTGTTACTAACCTTTGATAAGTTCCCCCAGCATTCTTCAGACTGAAAGGCATGACTTTGAAGCAATAAAGACCTCTTTTAGTGATGAAGGTAGTCTTTTCTTGATCTTCGTCGAAGAGGGGTATCTGGTTGTATCCTGAAGCAGTGTCCATCATAGAGAGTAGCTCATGACCTGCGGTAAAATCAAAAATTTGATGAATAATTGAAAGAGGAAAACTATCTATTAGTGTGTATTTATTCAGATCTGTGAAATCTATTTAACTCGGACTTTTATATTCTTTTTTGGAACTGCAACAATGTTCAAAATCTAATCCGAGTATTTGGCTTCTCGAATAAATCTAACCTCGATCAATATATCAATTTCCTTGTTGAGCTCATCTCTGAGGCGTGATAGCCCTCTCTATTTCTATTTGACTATTGTAGTTTTATCTGTGATGCTCAATTTGTGACACGCCTTCACTGGGTCAACTCCTGGCATTTCTTGAAAAGTCAATGCGAATACACGTCTTTGTTGGACTGAAGAAATTGCATAAGAGATACTTTTTTCCCTTTTGGACAAGCTCGATACCAATATATGTACCTCTACTATGTCTATCAATCATAATGTACTCTGTAGGTTCCACTATGAAAGGTTGATCCTCGGAGTGATCAACTTTCTGTAATTGTTATGCAGCAAATCAGTCGAATGTGTCAGCTATGGTGGATACATTATTTTCACAAGCTCGAGAGAGCTTTTGACTTCCTCTGATCTCATAGATACCATCATTATATTTGAAACATAGTGCCTGATGGTATGTGGATGGGATCGCTTCCATGTTGTACAACCAGCAGTGACCCATTATCCTTAGGTTTTGAGATTGTGTATTAATTATGTAGAAAGTGACGTCAAGAGTGGTGGGTTCAGCAGTGATCGGTAGGATGATCTTCCCTACGCGCTCTTCTTTAGATCTATTAAAGCCACTAATATCGATGTCGCTTGGTACAACTTTGTCTGCAAGTCCCATTTATTTGATTGTACTCTGAAAAAGTATTTCAATACCACTTCATATATCTATCATCATGGTGTGCATGACAAAGTTCTTCATCTTAGGCATGATCACCAGTACGTTATGATGTGAGAACTTGACATAACCGACGTTGTAACCTTCCAACGATATTCAAGTTCGTCTATTACCCGATTTAGGAAGGAGTTTAGCTTCTTTATCCTGAACGGTGAGATCGAAGCACTCAGTCAACCTCCTTCGCTTGAATCTTATGGAATTATTGATTTGATGGATTTTGATCATGTGATTGATGTAGAGGTGGTATAAGTACTTTTCCACTAATTGTTCAACGACTTGAATTACCTCGTCTTGCTTCTTATAGCTTCCATTCTTATACCCTTCTAGATCGATAATGTACTCGTGCATTCTTTTGTCTTTGAAAATGTACCCCAGCATTCTCTGTATGGCATAACATTTATCAGTTTCATGATGTGTTACCTTATGGTACATGCAATACTATTTGCCTACGATTGGCTCTAGAGGCTGAGCCATATGGAAGAACTTGTCTTTCTCTATTATATTGTAGATCGCTGAGATCTTGACATTCATCTTTGGAAGGATTGGCTTAGGTAATAAGTTTTTTTTGTGTAATTTTCCTGTGTTTGTCTTAACTCACTTCTAATCACCCTGGTCATCCTTGTGTTCACTGTCTCTATCTGTGTTTTGACCCTTCATAACTAGGACATTTTTAATATATTTATGTCTTTCAGACATCATCCTCTCCAGGTCGATATACCCATTTACCTTTGTAATCATATCTTCCAATGTCGAGGGTTTGTTCAGGAACAGATGCCTTATTTGCTTTACAATCAATTTGAAATGCATTGGTAAATGTATAAACAACTTCTGGTTGAGATTATCAACTTTTTGAGTGAGATCGAGAACTTTCTTGGAAAATACTTCGAGCTTCTCCCCTTGAGACTGTTTGAAATTGATAAGAGTGCATAAATTCTCTTCCTTGTCTTTGTTGTGAGCATACGTCTTAATGAAGATCTTCTGTAGTTGGTCAAATGTGAGGATTGAATCTTCAGGTAGATAATAGAACCATCAGAGCGGTTCTCCCTGTAGGCTTGTAGCAAACAGCCGACATAGAAGGTGGTTCAAATTCGAATATAACCCCAATAAATCTTGGAAATATTGGATGTATTCTTTAGGATTGGTACCTTTGTACTTACGTATCTTTGGAGTATGGAATCTTGTCGGTACTTCCATATCAAATAACTCCTTAGCGATCAGACTACCTTACAATTTGGTTAAATAGTTATTGCTGCCGAGAGCTTGAGCTTCAATTAATTCCTTGATTCGCTCATCCATGAGTTTTTGTGTGACGTATTGACGGGGTGATGGAATGGTTTGGCGTGCAGGTCGGGGGTTATGAGTACCGCTTCCCTCACTTAAACATTCTCGAACTGGTACCCTAAATAGAGGTTGTGGCTTTTATTCTTGACACTTGGAGGGCTTGCGTCCTCTGCTAATCTCTGACTGATCTTTCCGTCCCAGATGAATTGAGGCTTCCGATACTTGTATGTCGTTGCGCTGGTGCCTAGAAGCTCCTATGCTAGTCCTACCTTGAGGCCCCAACCTATCTCGTGCTAAAACTCTAGAGTTCACTGGTATCTGATTATTCTCCCTGGGAGCCTAAATCTGTTGATTATTTTGTAGTACTTTCAAGATAGCCTGTAATGTGGTTATCTATTCTTCATGTCGTTTAAATTCTATTTGCCGAGCTCTACGTTCACCTTCAAACTCTTATTCTCGATGATCTCGGTCATCTACCAACTGATATTCAAGCTCATTTTGCTTCTCTATTCGGCGTTGAGGTTAGCTCATAATCCTACTAGTTGATCAGGTTCAATGGAGAATTCATGATAAGCTGCTATGACTGGTCACTTAGAAGTTACCATGATTGAATATTGATCGTCGAATAATTGTCCGCCTTAGCATTTTAAGGAAATGTCATCATTCCCACAGACGGTACCAAATGTAAAGGCCAAATTTTATAATAGCTCAAATAAAATTTTATACCAAATATACCTATGACACAATTAGTATAAAAAATGACACAAGTGATTAGCGTGGAAACTTTTGAATAGGTAAAAGTCACGACCTCGGCTCGAGGATTTAGTAACTGTAACATTATTGCTTGAGACTGATATTTTTATTAAAAGTTATGATCTCTTGAGCTAGAAAAACTTGGTCATTTCTCCTCTGGAACTCATCCTTTTTATAGTCCTCACTCTCAGTTTGTTTTCATGTGTAAACATGTTCTCCTAAAAATGGGGGCAAGTGGTAGTTGGACTTGTAACTGCTAGTTTGTGGGAGATAGGTGTCTTTGATTTGTTTTATTTTATCTGGAGTGCTCGAGCCATATTCTTCTTCAGTTCGTGGTCCAGGAATCATTGTTAATACGGTGCATGTCACGTGTATTATGCGTGAGTCTGGCATGCTACTAGTTTGATGATATTACAACTTGAGGGATAAGTCCCTACAATTTCATTCTCTATCAAGGTGTTCTCCTTCTATTAGTTTTAGTCAAAAACTAAAGTATCAAAATTGGAAATTTAATTATAACTGATTTGGGTAATTTATATTTAACTAATGGCATTTTATATAACGTAGCGCTCTAAAATGCTATGAATTACATTTGGAGAGCTCTCATTTCTCTATTTTGTAGGGAGAACTCTTCATCCTCTAAATTCACCAAACTTAGTAGAGAAGTATGGATTGCAGTCATCATGGAACATATATTAAACAAACACTCTTTACAAAAATTATGTTAAGAAAGGCAGGGCCAAGATATCTGCCTTTGTTGTCTCCATTCTCTTCAGCTGTAGAACCTTTTTCAATCTAATGAGTAGTTATAGTCTGGTCATCTAAATGAGGCAATTTTACTGTTTTCAAGTTGCAATCGTTATTAAAGTTATGGCTCGTTAGCGGGTTTCTAAGGAATATGTTCTTATGTTTTCCTTGATATTTTAATACTTCTAGGGGGAAAATCTCCATTTATATCTACTCCTGGATCTCAACTAGTTCTTTTGCACTAAAGACGCCGAGATTGCAAAAATCAATAAATGTAGTCCTCGCTCCTTTGAGATTTACAGCACTTGTTCATAGAATTATGATATATCTTGCTAATAGAAGATGCAGTGATCAGTGCTCAATTGAGAAACACACATAGACAAGAGCTCGTAGAAGATGAAGGCTGAATTGTGGATTCATATACAGGAATAAGGAAGGTGTGGATATGTATCGACTAAGTCATTTCATAATTAAGAGCCAGAACATAACACATAAACTGATGTGACACATCCCTCATAGGGCCGTCTACCTCCGTATGACCTATGTTTATTTAATGCTTTATATTTTATGTTTTAGCTTAAGCTCTGTTGGGGAGGTCCAATATAGGTTATGAGCAGTTTTCCTAATTTAAGTTGAATTCTATTTTATTTAAAATTAAGGTTCCTAATTCTCCCCCCCCCCCCCCCCCCCCCCCCTCCTTATATTCGATAAAATGGAATATCTAGGTTATTTGTTTCTCAGTTGATTTTGATTAAAGTAAATTGATTTGTTTAGTTGAAACCCTAGTTTTTTCTAACTTTCAAATACAACGTGATCTTCATACGAATCTCGCTTCCTCATTCGTAGTAATCACGTTAATTGGTACCTGTAGTAGGATATTCTCCATATTCTGCAGGAGTAAGCCAGCACAGTGTAGTTGAAGCAGTCATACATAGTCAAAGATAGATAACATTCGAGAAAATATTACAACTCCACGACCTACTGAAAGTAGTCATTGTACTTGGTCATGAAAGAGTTGTTAGAGATCCGCAAAGTTCGCCCACTCCACCCGAAATAGAAGACTATTTCTTTCTTTTTCTAAACTGCCTGTATCAACTATAAATACAAGCAGAAGATAGATTGTTAAAAAACCCCGCAATCCTCAACTTTACCACTGTTACTTTTTAACCCCACTATCACTTTAAAAACTTGTAATAACTAGCATTATACTGGATTTTACATCAAAACCCTCCCGGAGGACGTGGTTTTTCTCAACTTTTATTGAGTTTTCCACGTAAAATCTCGTGTGATTAGTCTTTTATTATATTCTCCTTACGAATAGTATTGACGAAGATTCTCCTTCCAGAAAACTTGCCACTACAATTAGTACCGTTTGTGGGAAATAGCACACTTTTCTTTACCACCACTGATCTAAAAACACCTTCCGATGACAAACATGAACCTAAGAAGCCATTCCAGCACCGCGAGAGACCAAGAAATTAATTTGATACAAGGAATGGTCAACCTGCATGGTGCAGTAATCAAGCTTTAGAAACAAATGGCTGCAGAAAAAACCCATAGATTGAAGGATCAACGTGTTCACACTCAGGCTATTCAAACAGAGAGACGGATGAAGGAAAGCCTTAGATCAACAAAGTCAAACACATCAGAAAGAGATGGAAAGACTAAAGAAGACACAAGATTGACTCACTGGCCGCAAGACGTTACCTCTACTTGCCCGAAGTGATCTTAAATCAAGAGCGATTCAGCGCGATGATCAACTAAGAGAATACGAGATACAAATTTATCGATCTAGATCCGGAAATCCAAACTGAGCTTCTCGGCATTTTGGTTTAACATCCTCAGCATCGACAACTCAAGGAAGTCAACTCACGCATCATCAGAGTCCCCCACTACTCGAAAGAAGACCAATCGAGGATCGATTGGGACCAGAAGGATAGGGAGATTCTGTTCCATAAGTCGCAGCTTTACCATTTCCCCCACAACAGTTTGTCACATTGGACGACCTAAATAACAGAATCCAGACCATAAACTCTGAAATCCCAGGTCGGATATCCGTGCTTGACAAAATCGAGACAAACCCTATCTTCCCTCATCTTGAAGTTATACCCATCCCAAAAAAATTCCATATGCCAAAATTTATCCAATATGCAGGCCTGACTAACCCGTTTACCCATGCCCGACATTTCAAAGCCGTAGTACGATTATATTCCAAACTCGACCACATGTTGTGCAGGCTATTCAACATGAGCCTAAAAGAAGAACCGCTTCAGTGGTTCCATACAATCCAGGAGGCCTCCATCACCACGTTCGACAAATTGCAGCATCTTTTCGAGGCTAATTATGCTCATGCCAAAGAGTGGGAGATCACTATCGATTCCTTGTTCTTCTTCGAGCAAGGTGCCAAAGAGACATTGGTGAGTTTTTACAAGCGCTTCTTACAGGAAACAAAAAAAAATTGAAACTCAGACTCCAAGATCGTCGTTCCAGCATTCACCTCCACCCTGCACATCGATTCTAAAGTTTGAGAAGAACTTTGCCACGCCTCAAATTCCAATAATTAGAGCATATCTAAAAATAATGTCATCCAAGGCGTACAGGTCGAGGAATCTAAAGATTTTCCCCCACGAATAACCATGCTTATAGGAAATAGTTCAGTCAATCACTAAAGCAACATCATCAGAGTAAAAAAGAATAATAAAGCGGAAGAAAATATATATATATATATCAAACTGAAAATGTAATACAAGATCTCGATAATGTACAACGACAAGGGCTAAGATCTCATACAAGGACAACTGCAACTAGGAGAGATCTGCAGTAGCAAAAACTAGCTCCAACTCAGCTGAAGCCCTCAGCAACACAAGCCACTACTCTGTCTCTGAAAGGGGGGACAAAACGAGAGTGACCAAAACCACGGCTCATTAATGCCCCGCAAAGGTAAATAACTTACTAATAAACTAGTGCAGAAAGAAGAGGAGGAGGCGAATGAGATAAGGAATATTTAAGTAATAGAGTTTATATAAGAGAAGAAATAGAGATAAAATGATGTGATGTGACGATGTGATGATATGATATGATATGATTCTAGAATTTTCCTAATACTGGATGCTTATGATGTGATAAAACCAATGAACTAGGCCCTATTAAAAGTATATGGACTGATCAACCGTTAATACATAATGACCTTAAAGAGATCTTAATTGGGTACGATTTTTGTCAAGCTCGTCCACGCTAAGGATTTATCACTTGATCAGAGTGTTCCGGGATTTGCAACCCACAGAGCCAAGGTCTAAACTCTATTTATGTTCCAAGGAATTTTAACCTCACGGAGGATAAGATGGGTACCAAAGGAAAACTGTCTCATACCATCCCATACTCCTGAATGGGTAATAGGTATGATAGTACCTGTCCCAAACTCACCTACTATTTCAACCCGATATAAGAATCCTAAATCCTATCGAGGGTTAGCCAATGTAGAGCTGCATTATGTATCCGACCTCGTTAAGTTAAGAGAATATAAAAATCAATAGATGCAAACAGATCCCACGGATCAAAACACAATAGCCGCCAACACGGCCAGCACACATAGGATAACCACCTGCCTGAGATAATGGTAAGCAATCCTAACATAGATGGACAGTGACTACCAGTCACAACATCTAAACAACATCAGTCTCTACAAAATTGAAACAGTATTCAAGGACAAAGCCACAAGAATACCACACAAATACACAACTTCCTAAAAGATAAAAGGGAAACATAACCATACGTGCCTAACAATAGGAAATATTAAATATAAACAACTACTAGAGTAAGTTAAAGGTAATTACGTTGTAGTGTTCAAGGACGAAGCCGCGAGAACCAGCGTAGCCGCTTCTAACTAATTCCCGAAGTCTAAGACAAACAATATAACCAAGCTACAGAATAACTAACTAATCTAACATATTGTTTAACAGCTTATACAGAACAAAATGAAACGACTATAAAAAAAATCACATTACACCTCTCTGTCCAGAGTAACACTCTTAATTCACATTAATTAAGCTAGTAAGGAAACTTAGCAAGAAAGGGACACTCGCCTGATATAAAGCTCAAATCCCAGAAAACTACAATCTGCACTCCAAAACCTAGTTCCGCCCCTCGGCAACCGGAACACAGAAAAACTATAGTAATCAATCACAACAACAATCAATACTAGAACCTGACAATAAACCCAACCCAACAATCAAATCTGAACCACCAATTTTAGGTTCCTTAAAACTGAAATCAAGAAATCTAGGGTAAAAGGGAATAGGGAAAAACTAATAGAAATTGTGGAGCTGATAATCGGGAAGTGGAGATGATAAAGAATAGGTGATGAAGATGATGGAAGGTGGAGATGATGATCCTCTCTCTAAACTCTCTCTCCAAGCTCTCTCTCTTTCAAAAGCTGCGCAGCATAAAAGAAAACTAACCCCAAAAGAAAAGAAAAGAAAGACTAAATTAAACAAGGAATACGATGGTCGTTCGAGCGAATCCTAAAGTCGTTTGAACAACTAACGCTTAAAATGGGTTGTATCCCTAGAAACACAGCAATCATTCGAAAGGTCATTTGAACGAAAATATTCCCTTGGGCCAACACTCCAGGGGACATGTCAATTCGTTCGATAGATCGTTCGAACGAGAAACAGGGGTCGCGCGAACGATAAATGAGGTCATTCGAACGATTAAGAACTCTTGGGTAAAGTTCCAGGAGACAAGTTGATTCGTTCGAATAAACATGATCCTCATTCAAATGATAACTGGAAAATCTCAAATCCTTTCAGATCCACTTGATCACCCACAACACAGAAACAACCTATCAAACACTGGCTAAAATCAACAACCCTAAGATGCAAGACTCTATATGATGCAATGGATGATATGAGATGGATACAGATGAATGAAAAGGAATAATAATAAAAAATTAAAAAAAATTATGGGATATTACAAACTTACTCTGCACAAGCCAAGAATAGTCACATAAATGATTGATGTAGTTAATAATTACATCGAATTAGAGTGATCATAAAAAAATAAGATGAAGAGCTCATCTGCCATCCATTCTCAAGAAATAACTTTGACCCCACCCCAAAAATTGACAACTACTGAAACACCCAAGCAACGCATCAGAAACACAGACAACAGTAGAAGAAGGGATGGTAGACCCGACAGACCAGTCCCGATTCTACCACCAATGGCAACAACTCTCTCCGCTCTCTTACCAACGATAAAGGGAGATAAGTGTTATTGCGCACCACAAACCATCCTGGATGTACCCACTAAACCTCTATGTCAGTATCACAATGTGCATAGCCACGAAATTGACAATTGCTACTCTCTCATACGATTATTTCATCGTAACATATTAGCCGGTAGGCTTCACAATTATGTCATCGGCATCTAGAAATTTCTTGAAGATGAAGCGAAAAACAAAGAGGTTGAGCAAAATTAGAATTAGAGGCAGGCTTGCCACCTGTACATGATTGAGATTGTGAAAGGAAAGAAAAGAAAACAAAATGATCGAATTGCATCCTGTTATAAAATGACCTCTTTAGATAAATCTGCAAAACTTCTCCCCAGCTCGAGCAAGTCAAAACGTCCTTACCATATCACCTTTGAGAACTGTGACACCAGCCACGTAAAGTACTCTCATGATGACCCTCTCGTCATTATGCTCAAAATCGGACAGGACTACCTACATATGCTTCTAGTCAATACTGGAAGTACGACAGATGTATTATTCAGAAGAGCAATTGAAGTCCTAGGCCTCACAGACTCGGTTAAAGCTTCAACAACTACAATTACCGGCTTTAACGGTTCGAAAGAATTAGCTACAGGGGAAATCACTCTACTAGTTTAGGTAGGAACAGGAACAACATTTGTCAAATTCCTTATCATCGACGCTGAATCTAAATACTTGGGAATTTTGGGGTGAAGTTGGCTATATTCAATCAAAGAAGTACCTTCTACGTATCATTTGGCATTAAGATTTCCAACAGATCACGGAATATACGAAATCAAAGGTAGCCAAGCAGTTGCACATATGTGTGAGAATACCACCACCAACACTCATTCAGAAAAACTTCTCAAAGCATAACAACTATAGAAATTAATGCCCTCCACATTCGAACAACATGACACCGAAACAATTAAATCTATTAACCTCGATGGTCCAGGGCGTCACACCTTCATTGGCTCCAAGCTATCAACCGCTGAAAAAGAAGCCATGATCAAGCTATTGAAGCAAAATATCGACATATTTGCCTGGACTTTTAGAGAAATGCCTGGTATTGATCCGTCAATCGCATGCCATCGACTGAACCTCCTTCCAGACAGCAAAGTTGCTATACATAGGGTTAACGAATAAATTGATAAACTCTTTCAGGTAGGATTTATTCGTGAAGCCAAGTATCCAAAATGTGTTTCTAACATCGTAGTAGTCCCAAAGAAAAATTGAAAGATCAGGGTTTGTGTTAACATCACAAAACCCAACAAATTTATACCCAATGATAGCTTCCCACTGCCACTGATTCTACAACTCCTCGATTCAGTCGTAGGATACGAACTTCTTTCAATGATGGATGTAGCCTCTGGCTACAGCCAACTTCCACTCGCTGATGACGATCAAGAAAAAAAAACCTTCATTAGTGAAAGAGGTCTCTACTGTTACACAGTAATTCCCTTTGGGTTAAAGAATGCAGGAGCTACTTACCAAAGGCTTGCGACAAAAATGTTCAAAGATCATCTTGGCACAATTATGGAAGTTTACATCGTTGATATGATCTACAAAAGATTGAAATGCGGAGATCATTCCAACAATCTCCAAGCAATTTTTGATATCCTCATAAATACTAAATGAAACTCAACCCAGCGAAGTGACAGTTTAGAGTCGCATCTGGCAAGTTTCTGGGATACCTGGTCAGCAAAAGAGGAATCAAAAATCGATCCTGCACAAATCAAAGCACTCATCGCGATGCCATCTCTGTGAGCAAAAAAAGATGTCCAAAAATTTGCTGGCAAAATAGCCGCTCTTCACATATTCATCTCAAAGTCATCTGATAGATGTAAACTTCTTTACCTCCTTCTCCGTGGCAACCCCACACCTCTTTCAAAAAAACAACACAAGGAGATCATTTAGACTCCTGACTGCGAGTTAGCCTTCCAAGACCTTAAACGATACTTGGGGCGTTCTCCTATAATGAGTACTCCAGTTGATGACGAAACACTGGCAATGTAATTATCCACAACTGAAGACTCCATTAGTTCTATCCTTATTTGAGAAGATAAAGTAGTTAAAAAACAGATCTACTTTATCAATAAAACATTCATGCCTACGGAAAAAAGATACACAACGACAGAAAAGCAGCTACTCGCCTTGGTCTATAGTTATAAAAGCTTCATCCTTACTTTCAAGCTCATCCCATTAAAGCCATCACCAAGTATTCCCTCAAACTGGTACTCTCCAAAAAAGAAAAATCTCAACAAATCTAGTAATGGTCTGTTTTCCTTGAAGAATACGACATCTTTTTTGAAGCCTAAATATCAGTTAAGGGACAAGCAGTCGCTGACTTTTTGGCAGACTTTCCAGTCAAAGACCCTGATTAAGAAGAACTTGAAGAAATCTTCACAGATGATTCAATAGTAGAGCCGGACGCATGGTCAAAAGGCTCAGGATGGCAAACTTTTACAGATGGATCAGGGATTGGTATCGTCCTCGTTACACCTTCCAACCATCGTATTGAGAAAGCTATAAAGTTAAACTTTTATGCCACCAATAATGAAACCAAATATTAAGGAATCCTCTACAGTCTAGATCTCGCACTCGCCCTCGGCACAGAAGACTTGGCAGTCTACGTCAATTCTTTACTCATGGAAAATTATTACAACAAGACATTCCATATAACGGAAAAAATGGCTGATTATGCAACCCTGGTCGAAGAAAAAATGAAAAATTTCAAGCATGCAACAATCTCTTACTTACCTCGACAAGAAAATCGGCATGCCGACGCATTAGCTTATATCGCTGCCATGCTTGGGGACAGTGAGAAAAGATCCTTAGAGATTGAAATCATGAAATCATCGAGCATTCTAGTCTTGATGTACTATCAACACTCCAAATTACCATTGCTCAAGACGAAGACCCTGAAGACTAGAGAAAACCATTTTATGCCTACCTCAATTCCAACATCCTGTCAGATAACAAAGAGGAAGCCCGTTCACTTTTGGCCAAATGCTCAAGATTCATAGTTTAAGGAAAAGTCATATACCGTATCACTGGAGAAGAACTACTTATCGAATGCATCTTTAACAAACAAGCTCAGATCAAAATTAGGGAACTTCACGAAGCTATCCGTGGCGCACACATCCCAAGAAGATCGTTAGCCTAACGTGCATTTATGCAAGGCATATACTGGCCAAAAATAAGGCAAGATTGCAAAGAATTTGTGCATAAATATTGCAAATGCCAGATCCACGCTCAAGACATCAAAAGCCCAACCCTCGACTTGCATATTAACAATGGCATCTGGCCTTTCAAATGGTGGGGGTTCGACATCATTGGACCTTTTCATCTAGCCTCGGGAAACTGAAAATTCGTACTAGTCGTCACTGATTACTTCACAAAATGGGTTGAAGCAGTCTCTCTATGCCATACCGACGAGAATGAGGTCATCAAGTTCCTTTGGGAGCACATAATCACTAGGTTTGGCTGCCTGCAAATGATACGCTCCGATAACGGCAAGCAATTTATCAGCGCAATAGTGTTGGCTTTCCTCCATAAATACAAAATCCAGCTCTCAACATCCACACCATATTATCCCCAAGGCAACGGACAAGCCGAAGCCATTAACAAAAGCATTAAATCTGGTTTACGTAAGCATCTCGACGATAATAAAGGAATATGGGTGGACGAACTACTCAGTGCTCTCTGGGCCTATCGAACCACTCCTCGAGTTTCAACAGGCTGCACTCTGTTCATGATGGCCTTCGGTACTGAAGCAGTCATACCTTCAGACCTCGATCTACCAAGTACCTGAAGGAAGATCCCAGATGAAGATAATGAACTCGGTCTCCTCTGTAACCTCAACTGGATAGAAGAGACTCGAGACAAAGTCATTGCAAACCTGAGGCGATACCATGACACATTGAAAAATTCTTACAATAAAAATGTTTAAAAAAGAAAATTTGGTATTGGAGAACT
The DNA here is from genome assembly GCA_014058105.1 of Kingdonia uniflora. Taxonomy (NCBI): domain Eukaryota; kingdom Viridiplantae; phylum Streptophyta; class Magnoliopsida; order Ranunculales; family Circaeasteraceae; genus Kingdonia; species Kingdonia uniflora. The sequence goes on along the minus strand of JACGCM010002082.1, from coordinate 2,099,307 downwards.
TGTCCTTCGAAGGATTCAAGATCACACTCGGTCTAAGAATTTTGGAAAGTTATCAAAAAACTGGGAAGGGCCATACATTGTATGTGATAAAATAAATAGTAGAACTTACTGGCTGATGACTGAAGACGAAATCCTGCTCGAGTACCCATGGAATACTGCCCAACTCAAATTGTTTTACAGATAGCCATTGTAACCGTTATATACATTTAAATAAACATTCACTCTTATCAATTTACTATTTACTTTTAACTTGATCTCGATCTATAGTTAAAAAGTATGCATCAGACAATCAATCATCTTTCCTATTTTGATTTGATCTCAATCCATACTTTACAAGTATGCATCGAATAATCAATCATCTTTATTATTTTGTTTTGATTTCGATCTATACTTAACAAGTATGCATCAGACAATCAGTCATCTTTCCTATTTTGAATTGATCTCGATCAATACTTAACAAGTATGCATCACATAATCAATCATCTTTACTATTTTGATTTGATCTTGATCCATACTTTATAAGTACGCATCAGACAATCAATCATCTTTACTATTTTGAATTGATCTAGATCCATACTTAAGAAGTATGGATCAGACAATCAATCATCTTTACTATTTTGATTTGATCTCGATCCATACTTTATAAGTATGCATCAGACAATCAATTATCTTTACTATTTTGTTTTGATCTCGATCCATACTTAACAAGTATGCATCAGACAATCAGTCATCTTTCCTATTTTGAATTGATCTCGATCCATACTTAACAAGTATGCATCAGACAATTAATTATCTTTACTATTTTGAATTGATCTCGATCTATACTTAATAAGTATGCATTAGACAATCAATCATCTTTACTATTTTGAACTGATCTCGATCCATACTTAACAAGTGTGCATCACACAATCAATCATCTTTACTATTTTGATTTGATCTCGATCCATACTTTACAAATATGTATCAGACAATCAATCATCTTTACTATTTTGAATTGATCTTGATCCATACTAAACAAGTATGCATCATACAATCAGTCATATTTTCTTATTTTAAATTGATCATGATCCAAACTTAACAAGTATGCATCAGGCAATCAATCATCTTCACTATTTTGAATTGATCTCGATCCATACTTAACAAGTATGCATCAGACAATCAATCATCTTTACTATTTTGAATTGATTTCGATCCCTACTTAACAAATATGCATCAGACAATCAGTCATCTATACTATTTTGAATTGATCTCGATCCATACTTAACAAGTATGCATCAGACAATCAATCATCTTTACTATTTTATTTTGATCTCAATCCATACTTTCTAAGAACGCATCCAGACGTTCATTCCATCTGCACGAACACTGCAACAAAGTCAGGGTATTTATCTTCGCTATCATTACAAATCTGTTACCATCTGTATTAACACTCCACAAAATCACTCTTCTCGACAATCATTACTTAACACAGATCTACAAAATCCAAATTCGAAAACAACATCATTCAACAAAAGGTTTAAATGTTTCAGTCCCAATGACCATTTTTACAACCTTCCACACATAAAGTATTACTTACACATTTATTGCACTACAGGAGGAGATATTTTCATACACAGTCAGAGTGCCTTCGGGTACTTGTACGTCTGCCAACTCCCCAGGGCACGCAGTATCAGCTTCCATCATCATCACATCATCGATGATTTCCGTCCCACCATGAACTTCAGGAGTCTCTGACACTTCATCTTCTGAACTTGAATAATCATAGACAATACCACCAGATTTTGCCAACCCCTTATACAAATTTTTACTTGCCGCCAACTCCTCGTACTGCCTAGCAAAATGGGACCTCACTTCTTTGCATCTTTCCAACTTCTCTGTATTCATCTGAGCCCTAACCTTATCAAGAAGCTTGCCCTTCTCTAGCTTCATTGCCTTCTGTGCATCAACAACTTGCTCCATTGCATCCTTTTCAAAGTTTTCTTTCTGCATCGCCAAAGCCTTCATTTTTTCTTTCTCTGACACTTTCCTTGCTTTACGAAGCGCAGTATCCCTCGCCTTTTTAGCATCCAGCTTGTAAGTGTTCAAAGTTTCATTCAACCCTTCCTTCTCCTCGATCAAATCCTTCTATATATTGTTATACGCCATAAGTTAATTTGACAGATCACCACTGCCAATAATACGGTTAATGACATCAGTCAGCAACCTCTTGATCTGCATCAAAGTCATATATTGATTATTCAAGTGACCTACCAATTTTTAATATCGAAGCAAAGCAGTAAAATTTCTCACCTTTGAAATGTTTCTCTGACCCTCACTGAGAAACATGTTCAAACTCTCAATACCCACCAAACAATCCTCCAGCTCCATCTTCAGCACGTCTGACCCAGACGTATACGAGTCCATGGTCTTCTAAACATTAGCCTCAGACTTTTCGATGTATTTTGTCTTTGACGTCTTACCACCAGCTCTCTTCTTCAGGAACACACTCCTCGCACCCCGTGGAGGACCCCCATCCACCACAATAGCTAGTTTTACTGTACCAGCCACCTCCTCTGATGTTGACTATCGAGTAGTCCTCTTGTGAGGAAGCAGTGGGGGAACACCAGAGCTCGCCACCCTTCTCTTTTTACTCTTTCCCAGAGATTCCCCAAATATGGCATTTATCTCTGTATCAGTATTGTACCCGGCCAAGGAAGGATTTTTCACTGGCAAGCTAGCCTTTGCAACCCTCTTGGTCTTCGTTGACATCTTTTCGTCGATCATAGATACTTCAACACCTTTAGCCCTCGACCTCTTTAAACTGGCTTCTTGGAATAAAGTGCTCACGTGATCTTGGTCGATGACCAGATTATCGATCCTACCAAAGAAATTTTTCTTGATCCAATACAGCCCTTCTTTCACTTCTGAATTCTTGTCAACCTCTTTCAAAGTTGTAAACAAACAAAGATAGTTAGAAACAATTAAAGCATCGCATTCAACACTTCGAATATCTCCAATTCAAAATTACTTAACCACAAACCTAAGTAAAAGGCCTTTCCCTTTAAAGGCTCCTCAGGGTATTTTCTCGACATATTTAACTCTTCGCCTTCTCAACATCAGTAAACCTCTACATTCTTGTTCCAACCCCTCCATGTCTCAAAGAATTTTTCTAGAACGTTCATACTCAACAGTGTACACCCTATTTTATAATACAGCACATCATTTTCTTTATACTTCAACATTTCACCCAAAGGAATACACCTTTGCATCATCGATTAACCTCATCTCCCCCCTCCCCCAATTTCTATTTAATCTACAAACCCCTATATCTAAGACACACATTCGACCAAACACTTAAAATAAACTTTCGGTCAACATTCGATTTATACTAGTCATTCAAACCTTCATACATTATCCAACTCAAAATTCATTCGAAAAGAAACAACACATCCACAATAAAACATCGACAAATTCTTATCACATCAAATTTAATTTTCATTTTATTTTCACAACATTCGACCATTACATATATTTAAACAAAATTATCAAAATTACAAACCCCTAGCTGCAGCCTCATCTTCTCTCTCCACTATTTTCTTTGCACGAGTCCACATAAAGGCCACATGCTCAAGAGGAGTCCAATATTGCAATTGGCAATGAAAAATAAAGTCCTCCTCAACATCTTTGGCCTCTGCCTCACTCATACTATCATAATCAGGTTCTACAGGATCTTTCAAGTGAACATTGGCATTCTGAAGGATTCTGATATACTTACCATATATTTCCTAATACTTTGCTTAAATGCGACTGAACACCTCATTACGTGCCTATAACCTCGTCTTCACCATCTTTTCAAAATGAAATGACTATCCCTCAACACAACAGAGGATATTTATAGTCCTCCACATTCAAAGTCAACATAATATATTTATTTTGCCTTGGAAATATACATTTTACACAGTCATATCAATCAATCTTGAAACCCATTCCTGGACCCACTCATTAAATTATCTTCGAGTTGTTGCAATAATTCGGCAATCGTCTTATTTATATCTTACATCGAGAACGAGTAATATACATTAGTGGACAAACACAAGTTAAAATACAAGTAGAAGTCGAAGAAAATCATTTTCTTTAATAAATAAACTGTTACAAATTACATTCGATAAATTGTTTCCTTCAATTATATTACATTCACAACACTACTTTACATTCGACTTAAAGAACTAATTACTTTGTGCTTCTTTTCACTAGAATCAGACATTTAGCTTCTTTTCACCAGAATCGGACATTATTGCATCTTTTCACCCAAATCGGGCATTCTTTACGGCACTAAGAGCATTGATATCCTAAGAAATTCAATGAATCTCAAGTCACTGTACTTCTAAGAGCTGTCTCAAGAAATGCATAGCAAAAAGCACATTGCAGGAAGCCACCTTCGTTCGGCAAGATCCCTAGATGCGCACCAGCCATCACATCCTCTCCTTCACTACGAGCAATAACCCATTCTCCCTCAATTTGATGCCCTTCCATGCCTTCAACATTACATACTAAACCTAATGGAGCCCGTGTAAACATACATTCCCTGACTTTACCTCCCCACATCCTTCATGCCATTATAGGACCAATCCAGAAAATGCCGAACACTGGTTTAACACAAATCTTTACCTCAAATAGCTTAACGTCTTCTTCCTCAAACGGTGCATTGTGCCATACTTGGGGAGGCATCCTTCAAACCTACCACCGTAATGCCCTCCTAACACCATCTATTTATACCCATCTTAAATCTGCCAGGTCTAATGCACCGTATTAATTGCTCCTCGAGAACGATCTGACCAAATACAGTTCACCTTGACCTCAAAAATGACAAACGACGATTCATAAATATTTGGCAAACCTCTTCAGCTTCTAATTTCTTCTTGACACAACTATAAGTACTTCTGTCGAGAATGGGGCGATTGCAGTAGCATAGTCCCCATATTCGGCAAGAGTAAGCCAACACAGTGTAGTCGAAGCAGTCATACATAGTCGAAGACAGATAGCATCCAAGAAGATATCACAAGTCCATGACCTACTAAAAGTAGCTATTGTACTTGGTCAAGAAAGAGCTGTTAGAGATCCTCGAAGTTTACCTACTCCCCCAGAATAGGAGATTGTTTCTTTTATTTTTTAAACTGCATGTATCTACTATAAATACAGGCAGATGATAGATTGTTAAAGACCCCTACAATCATCAACTTTACTATTGTTACTTCTTAACCCTACTATCACCCTAAAAACTTGTAATAACTAGCATTATACTAGATTTTACATCAAAACCTTCCCCGAGGTCGTGAGTTTTCTCAGCTTTTACTGAGTTTTCTACATAAAATCTCGTGTGATTAGTCTTTTATTATATTCTCCTTATGAATAGTATTGGCGAAGATTTTCCTTCCAGAAAACTCGACACTATAGTACTAGAGCCTCGTTAGAATCCAGTGTAGTCAGTTTCAAGAATAAAGATGCCTCGTAGAAGATCCGCGATGAAGAAACCTACGCTCACTGATAATGTAGCGAGGATATCAGATAATCTTGATAAGCTTGAAGGGCTTGTCGAGGCTATGGGTAGAGGAGCCTTTCTGCCCCCCAATCAACGACGATTTTATCGGCTATTTACGACGACTATGCCAAAGATTGGAGTACCACCGCACAGACCGGTAAAATAGAAACCCCGTTAGTATGTCTTCCCGTCGATAGCGACGTGGGATCGGAAACCCCAATGTTTGATACGGTGAGCAGAGAGACACCGACCATCTTAGAAGGTCTGGTCAATGACCTACCATCAGCGACAGCAAGTACGTACTTGAAGGCAGGAGAAAACGGTATCCAATTTTTTGTCGAATCCACGATAAAAAGCACCGTCACAATTTATGATATTGCGAGGATTCACGATAAAAGAAATATCGGAGCGCGCTACGGTGTCCAGTGGGTATCCCCAAGTAAAGTTAGAACCGAAACTCAAACCATGATAGAAAAAAAAACTGGTGAAGTTGTAGAATTTTCAGGGAGTGGAGTAGAAGATAGTGAAGTAAAAAGCAAAAGGGATGATTTGGTGCAACTAGGAGTACCTTATCTTTCCACTTCACATGCAGCACATGCTCTTCCAATAATACACCGACTAGCTCCAGTACTGGGCTTGCCAAGCCAACTTCAATAACAGGTAGTATTTAAAAAAAAATAGGCATGCCGAGGCATGCAACATTTTTGGTAAGCAAGGGCATGCCTTAAATACTCAAAGTCAAAAGAATGTTATGTTCCAGCAGTGCACATGCCAAGTAATGTGCCAAAGCACGACCGAAAAATAACCGTTGGTCGATCCGTTTTGGGAGGGCTTTTTAGCAAAGTTTGAGGCGCAGGTTTCTATGTTTTCTTCAGTTTTAGACGATCTTCAACATTGGGATTTAAAGACCTCAAGTACAATTGTAGTGTACGGAAAATTCTGTGGAAGAGTTCAAGATTTCTAGAAGAGTTCCACCATACAGATTTTGTGTGCATTCTACGGATCAAGACAAAGAGACTGGGATGCATACTACATATCTGCGTGAGTCCTTTGGAGCACCGCCCCCCTGATTTCATAAACAAAATCTTCTCAGACGAAGGGTTTGATGTGACACATCCCTCATAAGGTTGTCTACCACCGTATGACCTAAGTTTATTTAATATTTTATATTTTATACTTCAACTTAAGCTCTGTTAGAGAGGTTCAATATAGGTTGCGAGCAGTTTTCCTAATTTAAGTAGAATTTTATTTTAATTATAATTAGGGCTCCTAATTCTAACCCCCATTGTGTTTGATAAAGGGGAGGTCTAGGTTATTTATTTCTCAGTTGATTTTGATTAAAGTAAGCTGATTTATTTAGTTAAAACCCTAGTTTTCTCTAACTTTCAAATACAACGTGATCTTCATACGAATCTCACTTCCGCGTTTGTAGTAATCACGTCATAAATGGAATGATTCAAATGAAGATCTTATTTCATATTCATGAAGTATATAACTAAATTGTAATAACATATATGAAAGCACATGCCCATTAATTCCTTGTCATGTGATTACATACTCTAAGTGATTAATTACTTACTTAAAATAAAATCTAATAGTGAGGAAAACTCTTCTCCCTTACAAAAATTTTATTCACGATAAGACTTATGAGAAGTGCCCAGGACATGTGTAAGTGACATTGCAATTCTAATCGACTTGTACTATGAGCCCATGTGTAGGCCTCCTAAGTCCTATAGGCAGGCAAAACAGTAAGTTGCAGACACATCAAATCTAGCCCTGTCAACCACCTACAACAATTTGCAGTTAATTGCGAGCGGTGGTGGTGGTCGTGTCTATGCCTCACTCCATGTCCATGGCCAGACCCATGCTTGTGCTCATGCTCATGCTCATGTCCACCATAGTTATCATCATCATTCCTATGTCCACCTCCGTGACCGCTCCTGTGCATGCTCCCGCTCCCATACCCATGACCATTACCATAACCACGCCCGTTTCTATTTCCATCACAATGTTCGCTTCCATTTCTATTTCCATGCCCATTCCCATTTCCATTTCTATGTCCATACTAAACAAAGGGGTATTTATAGCCACCACATGACAGTTTGACGTACCGCTTCGAAACCCTTCGCATAATCGCTTGGCAGATTTCATTCGTCCAGTACGCCTTTCCCCGAACTCCCTCACCTTTTTCCTTCCTAAAGACAATAAACCATTACATTTGTTGCTCTTGACCGTCTAAATACACCCTAACATCCTCAGTCCTCTCCATATTATCAAATGCAGTTCTCAAACTAATAAAAAAAGATTTAATATCAAATTTCTTATAACTTAATACATCACCTATGGGTAAGCACCAAGCCATTGTTCATTACAAACCCCTGCCATATCTGTTTATTTTTATTTACCTCCTATAATCAAGGGACAGTTACAAACAGATATTCAAATTTTAAATTTCCAATATATTCGACAACAAAATGTCACAACAATATTATACATCGAGAAGATATCAATCGAAAAGACACATTTTATTTTATCGAATATAAATACATGATAGAATCACATGTAATTACATTTAAAGCAAGGCACATGGTTAGCTTGACCGCATGGAATTAGAACCCCTCCAGCAGCCTAATTTCATCATTTGCAATTTACCTCAACATAACACGACGATGAATAGTGTCAAGTACTTATTTTGCAAATATACCGTACCATAACCAACGGTCAACTTTAACCTCCATCAACTCGGGCGACATACCTGCAACTTCTAAAGGACCCCGAGGAGGAAGCACATCCAAAACCAAAAAATTCCCAAAATACTATTCCTCTAACTCTGCAACGTTAATAACAAGATGACATTTCTCTGCCTTATGCTGAGGATAAGACCTAGTCATCACCATTTCTAGCAGATGCTTTGCAAATTCTTAATCACTGATATTACTATTTATAGAGGAGCGACAATGTATTCCAGAGAATATACAGTCGCAATCACAGATAATTTACCCTGAATTTGTGCCACAAATCATGAGATTCTTGTCTCCAAACATCTCTTCAGAGACGAAGTCAACATCACAAGTTCTAAAATATTTGTTTTGACACAACCATAAGTGCTTGCATCAGGAATGGGGTGATTGTAGTAGCATATTCCTCAAGTTCAACAAGAATAACTAGTAAAGGCATATCGAAGGCATTAGGTTGTACACGTTCATAAGTCGAGAACACTTCATTATATAATTCTAGAGCTCGATTATCTGCAATAGCCGTTACACTTGGTAAAATGTAGTTGTTATACGTAATTTGTAAAGTTCGCCCACCTTCCTGAAAAATAGGAGAAACGTTCAAAGAGCATTAGGTGTAGCCTAGGTAAAGTATAGCTAGCAAGATGAGTTAGAAAGTAATATTTAAAAAAGTCAAAAAAAATAGACTCCCCAAAAACTACTCTATGTCAAAAGAAAAGTATGACGTGTTAAAAAAAAAAGGTTAAAAAAGTAGTTTAAATTTTTCAAATACTTTCTAACTATTGATTTTAGTTTAAAAAAGGTTTTCCACGTAATAAAGTTATCCTAGGTGGCTACCCAAATTTTTTATCTTCTCCTCATTGCTGAGGAGAAAGAGTATTGAAACCTAAAACAACTACCCAATTGGGGAGGCTACAAACATGGTTTTTAGTACTTTCTCCTCTTTATTTTAACTATAGAGAACCTATACTAGATGTTCTAACTTGTGTAACTGTCTGTATTTAACTATAAATACAGGCAGAACATATAATATGAGGGGGGAATCTTTCCTTTTTGTACACCCTCTGTAATAGCCTATTGTCGTATTGGATGAAGATAGTGCCTTACACCCTTGAAATATGGATTAATTAACTAGGAACTATAAGCAATTAATACAAGTTTTCACATGGAAAACCCTTGAATGGGTTAAAAACCACGACCTCTCCTGAGGATTTCTGAAAGAATGGTGTTTATATAGATGCTAGCTATTACAAAGAGAAAGAGATTAGATATCTGAGTCTTGGTAGGGATCACTTTCTCTAAGAGTTCTGTAGATGATAATAGCCATCCTGGATCCTGATCTTCAAGTCTTTTTTTATAAGTCTTATAATATGACCGTTGGTTACATTGATGACGTACGTTTTGGTCGTCCGCATTTGATGAGTCTTTAGGACGTCTTTTATAACGTCTTGATACTTGTTGATCTGTAATGGATCTATTGATGACCTTAGATATAACTTTGAACTGTTGATAAAGATATAATCTCTAACGATGTTCGTATGTATACAAACTGTTGATGGATATATGAGTGTCTTCTATAGTGCTATGCTACTAGATGCTTCAATATCCTCGAACTGTAGGTGAAGAAGTCTGTATTGTAATCTATTTTCTCTCAGTCCTTGGTTGGTTATCAGTATGTTTATACAAACTATGTGAGCTCGAATATCGCGATTAGTAGAAAGATTAAAAATAAGCCCTTACAACTGCCCCCTTTTAGCTAATAGCAGGAGAAACGTGTCTAGCGAGTGGTGTTGGTTGAGAAGTCCAGTCATTTTAAATGTTGCATTGATGGCTTCCTAGGTATCTGGAGGAATAATTGTTTTGACTGTTGGGTCTCCCAAAAATGTTGCTTGAGATGTGTGCTTATGATAAAGACTTTCTTGGAAGTGGTGGCCTGCATTTAAATATTGTTGCTATATAAAAAATGGTGACCAGTTGCTTTTAATGTTCATCCTGGTTCAACCTGTCAGTCGCCTGGATTTGCATAAGTAGTAGCGATGGTAACTACACATCGTCAGGCGTATGAGGAGAGAGTTCAGAAGAGGATGATGATTCTGCAAACCCGCTATTTTGGGAGCCAAAGTCTCTCTCTGCCAACCCTAATCCCTGTTCCTCCAACTTTTCATGGGATGACGTAGGAAGAGGTAGAGGAGGCAGAGGATGAATTTTATCAAATGTGGCGCTTCCACTACGTGGTCCTGTTTGCTGCGCACCGTCGGTCCTGTTTGCGGCTGCTTGCAGAGGATGCGGTGGCGAAAAAAGATGAGAAGGCTGGGATGTTGTCTGTGAAGTATTACCGATATCTTACGAAGGATTGGGTGCTGTAATGGTGGAGGTGGTCCTTCGTCTTCAGTGGTTGCGGAGATGGTGGGGATTACAGAGGGGTGGTGGGATTAACTTTGTCCTCTACCTCACTCCAGTTTTACTTCTTGGGCTTTGAGTTCTTCTGCTAGGCCCGCCATTATTTCAGCTCAAGTGTTGCACTATCATGTGTAAGGTGGGCTATTCTTTGTAAAAGAAATATTTGTCTGAAGAACATGTAATCTTGATTTTTGAACTGACTGAAGTATTCGTCCTTGTAAATTGTATGTCTTGAATAATAAATTTAAACTTTATTATCTTGTCCTGTAAGTATTTGAAACTGCTTGAATGAACTGTTATAAGACTCCGTAGAACAATTATCGAACTATTCAAAGATAACATAGGTCGAAAAAATTTAGATCGAATTGTTGCAGAGTAAGATGGAGTATATGTGAACTGTGTAGATCACGCTATATATTTGTTGCCTTGTTGAGATATATTATTGTTGACCATAATATCTTTTGTGCGCGATATAAGCTTTTATCGTGAGAGTATCATCATAGACAACTTGAACAATTGATGATCCGGGTGGAACTTGGTTGCAGCTTCTGATGTGGTGTATTTTTCAAACTTTTGTTAGATGTAGAGCTATGTGAGGTAGAAGTTCGAGAAATCGTGTTGGATAAGCTTGCTAGAGAGGATGAGGGAGCCGCTGGTGGGGAAATCAGTCCATGTGGTGAAGAGAACCATCCGTCTGTAATTATATACAAGGACGGATGCGTGACCATATTAAAATGATTTGTTTGTATTGAGGTCACTTTGTCATCACTTTCTGTATCTGTGAGAAAGATTGAATGAAATATAATTGTAGCAGGATTTGTTGCTAATTTTCTGCTTCTGTCAGATCAAAAGTAAGATAAGTGACAGCTGAAAAAAGTTGTACTAGGGTTTTGAACTGGCACTCATGCTATAAATAGTGTAGTCGGATCGTGCAGCCGTAAAAGGTTGTTGTTGTACGTAAGTAATCGTGCTACATGATCTGTACAAATCTTCTTGGGCAGTGAGTCCTTAATAATGGCAGAGGAGAGAGACAGACGTGATAACTGAACACTTTACACCAAAAATCATTATGAGGGCAAACGAAAAGATGTGCCTGCTAGGAAAGATGATGCTAACATGTGTCCCAAAGAGCCTTCGTTTCAGAAACCGAGGGATAATATAAAAGCTTATCTTTCGTCTTCTCCTAAACCACAATCAGTTGTAGAGAGAGAAAGAAGCATTTCCAGAGAGAGAAAATCTTCAAACTTTGATCGTAGTCCACCATTAAATTATGATTTTGCTGGGAAAACCATCGTCTTTCCATCTGAAGTGAGAGTGGTGACCGAAAACGATGACTGCTTCTCTTCTAGTACAGGTTAGTAATCCTGTTTCCGCTATTTTTACTGTTTATTGCTTGCCATGGTAGATGGTAGCTTGAATACTTTGTTTGGTAAGGCTGAGGGAGGAGGCATGTTTTAGTATAAACTCTGAACAGACTTTTCCTGTATGTGGTAGATGCGTTCCAAAAATTCAAAACCCAGTAGCAAAATGGTTGTATCCTCCAGTGAGGAATCATCGTCGTCTGGTAGGACTATAGATGATATAGAGGAGAGTGGTACCATTGTTGTTGATATGTCGGTTGTTCATTCTGGGGAGGATGGGGAATTGCATGTGGAGATTGAGACTGGGCAATTTTTTAGGTATCCCGAGATTATAGACGTAGCGAAGAAATTTTTACAGTATAAAAAGGTTTAGATGGAAAATGGGGGCATTATGTGATGAATACGGGGTTGTGGTTTAGGGCTCTGGTGAGACCAGGTGGTAAGATAGAGCATTATCAGCTGCCTTCCCTAGATCAGTGGAAGAGAAATATGGGTATAAGAGATGATATAGATATCTTTTATTACAACGGGACTGATGCAGAGGTCGTAAAGGAAGGATTCCTTTGTTACCTGAACCAGGTTGTATATGGGTTGAGCATTCCCCTAACCTTTTTCAAAAAGGGGGTAATGAATGCTCTAAAGAGCTACCCTGGCCAATTAAATGGTAATGTCTTTGAGATGATGAAGGTCTATGAAACCCTTAACAAGAGATGGAGAGATGGTGGTATTGCGAGATAGTTTGTTATGGACAATGTCTTGAAATACTATAAGTTTAAATATATGAAAGATCGTAAGAGTGGATACTTGTTTAGTGATTCGGCAAGGCCGAAATTTTATGACTTTGAATCTACTGGGAAACCCTGGTGCGACCATCTTGTAATGGTGAGGGGTAATTGTATGCAAGTGCCTGGGGAACCGGCGCTCGAGCTGTTATATAAGAATTTTAACGAGAGTAAGTGTCTTCATTCTGTCTGCATTTCATCTTTTAACTTGTTACGAACTACTAACATAATTTGTTGTTGATTTGGCATAACCTAATCTGAAAGGTGTTGTAGATACATCGAGCTTGTTTGACATCATATCTCGCGAAGGAACTGAACTGAACCAAGTACTTAGAGAGTTAGGTACCCGTAGAGAGAAACGGCTGAACTTTGTAGTTCCAAAAGTTTAACGAGCTCATCAAAATCGAGCTATGGCGACTTCTGGGTCAGCTTTTGATGGGATGGCAGAGATTCTTGCAGCTTCATAGCAAATGGCTTCATTGCAAATGGCTGTTGTCAAAAACGGGTGTTGTCAGCTTCATAGCAAATGGCTTCGATGCAGGCTCCATAGGTGGATGTCGAGGTAGTAGATGCTACTACATATATGGTGCCTCCAGCGAAGAAGCAGAGGCAAGAGGGCAGAACTAAGAAAACGTCCTCAAAAAACCTTGATCTCGGTGTGGTGGGGCAGACGTCGCAGACATCGCGCGACCTGGCTAAACATGATCCACCGCGTCTGAATGCTGAGATTAAGTCCAGCATTACACAGGTATATATATTATTGTTGTATGATTATCTATGTTTGAGAAGTGATCTGACAGATAACTTTGCTATGTTGATCTTGTGGTGCAGTTGTCTGCTGCGTGGGACTCGGCCTTCGAGGTGTTGTGGGCAGGTGCTGAGGACCGTGCTGGCCTGGTTCAGTAACATGATACAGAGAAAGCTACATTGAGGGAGCAGTTCGATAAAGAGCGAACTGTACTATCTGAGGAGTTGAAGGACCAAATAGAAAAGGAGAAAACTATGTTGAAGGAGGAGTTCGAGGCAGAGACTGCCAGGTTGAAGAAGCAGTTCAAGGCAGAAACTGCTGTCTTGAAGAAGGAGATCGAAGATGCTGTGATGAAGACTATTAATACTATACTGGCTGGTCAAAATAATCTGGTTAAAGCCTTCTACTACTAGGGGTTGACTCAAGATGATGTCACCCTTGCTATCGCTGGGAAGTATAGTGAGATAGTTTTCCCGGACGAAGATGCCTCTCCAGCAGTTAATCGACCTTCTGATCAGATACCAACTTCTCGTGGCTGATGACACGATCAAGGAGGTACCAGGAGCTAATCCTTGATTATGTAGTTATAACATAGTTTTTAAAGTGTCTGATCGAACTTGTCCCTTATAGTGGTGATAGATCTTTTTTGCTGAGAATTGAATTTTTTTTGTTGCTGTTGGTATATGTTGTTTGATGGTGAATATATAATTTGTATGTAGGAGGTAGTTCGTTTGAGGGGGAAAGTGATCGAGATGGAGAAGGCCTTGAGTCGAGCAAGGGATTTCATCAATCATGTTCAACAGGTACACAATGAACTTGAATATGAGAGATGTCTACATAAGTCCAATTTTGATAACACCTTTAATGAGTTATTCGAGCTTTAATATAGATATGGGAAGATAAAAATTGAGAGGGATGAGGTTTTGCGGAAAGAGAGTGATAGGATTGTCTTATTCTGAGAATCCCTTAAGGATATGCAGTTCGTAGATGAGAGTGATAAGTCAAAGTGTCAAAGGTCATTATTGTCTTTGATGCTTTACTTTGAGGCCAAAGTCGATAATGAGCGGGGCTTGAAGGAGGCCAATTTAGAACTGTAAACTAAGAGAGGTATAGGGCCAGATCCAGCTCGGGTAAAATTCTTAGCGCAAGAAGCGCGTAATCGCCATAGTATAGAGGTGAAAAGATGTTCAGCTCGGGCTGGTGTTTCATCATATGGGGTGGTGTAGGTTCATTTCCTGATGAGCTTGACTTTTGAAGGGGCGAAGAATGATGAGGATCATTTTCTTCAATATATAGAAGGAGGATAGAAAGGTCCATGCATGTTTAGAAAATGACATGGAACATTCTTGTGACGAACTGAAGCGATGAAAAGAACATAATGCATGTCTGAAGAAGGAAAAGGTGGAGTGTAATAAGTTGTTGCAGAGTTCGGAGAAGAGATTGACATTAGAAACGCGTTTACTAGAAGCGCAAAAACGTCTGCAAACGTCCCAATCGTGCTTGAAGAGGTATCTTACTCCAAAGCAGGGAAAATGTGTTGTTAAAATAGATCACGAGCGTCAGATAGCCGATGTGATCGTGTTTTACGAGGGTGAACTCGAGAGAGTAGAAAATGAATTTAGATGTTATATCTTAAGTTGTGGTAAAGATGTAAGGTAGAGAATGATAAGGTTGAAAATATGTGGTTTGTAAGAGGTAATGAGGGTGGAGGAGCTTCAACCTCGAAACCGCGAGCTGAAGAGTCTGAGGAGGAGGAGGTCAAAGATCTGTTACCTCATACACGGCATTAGACTCGTCCTCAAGAGGTCCTAATCTTCAATGAACTTTTACAAGTAGATGCGAGTAGTAGTAAGGTTCAACCATAAGCCAACTAACTATGGCATATAATTTGTGTTTTGCATAATGTAGTTGCTCTGAGTCTATTATTGTAGCAATAACATTATGTCTAAATGAATGTTGCTTGAATGATATGTCTTGTATGCAGGAATATATTTCGATAGATGTATGTCGTTTGCAACTTGTTCTTCTAGGCTGAAGTAAATGAGCGGAGCGAACTGTCTACCTTATCCGCATCAAATGATGAACTGACAGTAAAGTTGTGGCAGTGTTTGTTGGCTGTTGAAAATACGGCCTGTTTGAACTCGAAATTAGAGGCAGATATGCTGGAACTGCAGATTCGATTAAATGTCATGACTGTAGAGTTGTCATGAAAGGATGCAGAGATACAGGCTACTAATAATGAGTCAGAACTGTGGAAAGAATCGTCAAAGAAGAAAAAATTGGAAACCATGAGTGCGAACCAACAAGTGCTCAATCTGTCGAGTACCATTGAAAAATAGGAGATTGATCTGTTGCATTATAAATCGGCCATGACAGATAAAGCTAATCTGTTAGAGAAGCAAGATGCTGAACTTCGTAATATGCAGGATCGTCTGAAAAAGATGAGCTGGGATTTGCGTGAGGCTCGGGATTCTTGTCATAGAAAAAGTAACCATGCCAGGACTCACGAAGAAGCATGTAGAAGGAGAGATCAAGAGATGTACGTAACCATCAATTAATGTAATACATGAATCGTTGATCTCGAGCAGATAAAGTAGGCCTTGGAGATGGAGTGTCTGTAAGGTAATGTGGTTTATGAGGAGCTTCATCTAGAGTGCAAGGAGTTGTAAAGGTTGGTGGATGGAGCTAATAATGATGGTAGTTATTTGCAGAAGTTGTGTGATAAGCTGCGATGCTTGAAGCAGGAGATGGAACATAGTACGGAAACAACGAAGCAGTATAAGGCTTCGTTGCTGAAGGAGAAGCAGTATTTGGTAGATCGCTGCAAGGAACTTGACGATGAACTAAACAAAGTGAAGACCAAGCTCGGTGAAGCTATGTTGTTGACTGCAGACAACGCTACATTGCGTACTATGGATATGTTGCATGTTGATGTGAAGAAATTGTGGCAAGAGCATGATTCGATCTTGGCTGCTTCTACTGAGCACGGTATGGAGTATGATTTGTAGCTAGCGCGGTTATCTTATATAGATAATCTGATGCATCAGGTTATGAAACTGATGAACTCGTCTCCTACTGTAGATGATGTTGTTATACCTTTCCCTGCCTTACTTTTATCTGGGCCTGGGGAAAGTGCGAATGTTGTACGCCCGAAGTGAGAAGAATAGTTAACTGTAATTAGACAGAGTGTAAATATGTCTTTGCTGTAGAAAAATGTCAAACGTTGAGTAAACAAATGTTTTTGTTTTTGTTCTCTCTATGAATTGTCGAATTGGGTAAATCAATAAAGGACCATGTAGAGATATATGACTGGAGCGATGTTTTATTCTCTTTTGTAAAAGTCAGATTGAGCAAGTCAATAAGCAACCGTAAAGAGATGCATTGAATGTTAAATAGTTGTATAGCGTCTCGACCAGGTCGAATTGATTGACTCAATAAGCGACCCTCGGGAGAGCGTGTATACTGGAAGAGCTATGTTGTAGTTCTCAGTTACCGGTCAAATTGAACGTATCAATAAGCGACCGTAATGAGATGTATTGAATATGGCATAGCTGTATAGTGCATCTCTTCCAGATCGAATTGATTGACTCAATAAGCGACCCTCGGAGAGCGTGTATATTTGAATAGCTATGTTGTACGTCTCAGTTACTGGTCGAATTGAGCGTATCAATAGGCGACTGTAATGAGATGTATTGAATATGGCATAGTTGTATAGTGCATCTCTGCCAGATCGAATTGATTGTCTCAATAAGCAACCCTCGGAGAGCGTGTATATTTGAATAGCTATGTTGTAGGTCTCAGTTACTGGTCGAATTGAGCGTATCAATAAGTGACTACAATGAGATGTATTGAATATGGCATAGCTGTATAGTGCATAACTGCCAAATCGAATTGATCGACTCAATAAGCAACCCTCGGAAAGCGTGTATATTTGAATAGCTATATTGTAGGTCTCAGTTACTGGTCGAATTGAGCGTATCAATAAGCGACTATAATGAGATATATTGAATATGGCAAAGCTGTATAGTACATCTCTGCCAGATCGAATTGATTGACTCAATAAGCAACCCTCGGAAAGCGTGTATATTTGAATAGTTATGTTGTAGGTATCAGTTACTGGTCGAATTGAGCGTATCAATAAGCGACTGTCACTACAACAAATACGGGTATTTACGTCACTAAAAAAGTGACCTGAAAAAAAAATAACGTCACTTTTGCAAGCGACGTTAACCAAGGCGACTTGGTTAGTACTATGCATTTACGTCACTTTTTTAATGACGTTTTTATGTTAAAAAAGTGACGTTAAAAGTGTTATTTCATTAAATAATTTATGCTTATCCACGTCATTTAAAAGTGACGTAATAGGTATATTTTTACGTCAACTAAGAAATGACGTAATATTGATATCCTTGTCATGTTAAAAGTGGCGTAATTGATGAATTAACGTCATGTGAAAAGTGATATAGATACATCAAACAAAGAAATCTACATCACCGTAAAAGTGATGTTAATGGTTTAAAATTCAAAAAAATAATAATAATAATAATAAATTGCCCTGCAGCTCTTGTATCTCATGCTATGCATATGAGGCACTTCAACTGCAAGGTAACCACCTGCCTACATTTATACAAGATTTGAAACTATACTCAAGTAATAGAAATACCTAAAAATAAATCAATATGTGCAGTACTTTTCAAAAAATAGAAACATATATTAATGTTGTAATGTCATACATGTTCATTTTAAGTACAATAACAATCACGCTTACAACCGAATCTCTAAGTATTTATAATAAAATTAAAACCAATGAATCTAGAAACACTGAGTGACACTAGCATAGAGCCATAAACCACCCTGAGAAAAAAAAAAAAAAAAAAAGGAAGAAGAAATGAAATGAAGATTCACCTACATTTATTTCTCCGCTTAAACTACCAAGGAAACAAACATGGCTCGCCAATGTTGGTCATTGATGCAATAACCTACCAAGACTTGGACATCATTTTCACTGCTCTCAACACTATCCCTACTAGTCCTGCTTTCATCTTCATGTGACATGATCTTTAGTTGATCTACATAGAGAAGAAGAAAATACAATTAAATACATGATCATCCAGAGAAAATAAAGATTCATATATCAAAAGTAAAAGAGAGAGGGCATTAAGAATATAAAACTTACAATTTTTTTTCTTAGAGTTGTTCTTCATGATTACTTAAGACCATATCCATGGCTATTTTCTAGTATTCCTTTGTCAAAGAATGCATATCTAAGGTGGGAATTTAACTGAATCTACTTGGGTCGAAATTTAAGAGTTTCACCTCTTGGTCCATATCAGATGGTTTATTTAGGTTCACCCTCTTAAAATTTGAATCTGCCTGAGAAGAATTTGCACTTGACATTGTTGGTAACTCGTCGCTTTTATAACTCAAGCACGAGACATCTAGCACTTTTATTGGGTTCTGGGGCACAGATTGAACTACCGCACTTCTTTGAAGCTCATGAATAATTTCAAGACACTTGAAAACTCTCTCCTACATATCTAAAATAAATTCCGCATTTAATCAATATACAAACACTTCAAGGATAATAATAAAAAGGTGAGCAAAGGCATTAGTTTGATTGAGTAGTTCACCTTTTGTACATTTTTTATGAAGTAGGGTTCATACTTGTCAAGGTTGGTTTCCCTTATTACAGATATTGACACCGCTGCAGCAACTTCAAAAGGCTTGAATTTCAGACCGGGCTGTGACCACCAAAAAGATGATAATTATAGCAATCAAACTTATAGTCTGGGGTTTCATTTTACAAGGTCAATTTTCCACCATTTTGCTAAATTAGCTTGTTTGATACATTGCAACATCCAACTGGACATGACTATTTTATAAACAAAGATGGCTGGTACTTTCTAAAGAGCATGACTAGTTCATAAGAAAACAAAAAAACCTTTCTTATGCAAGGTTTCAATTTTTATTTTTATTTTCTTGCAAAAGGTAAGCAAATATATTAAGATATATTAAGAGAAGTAAAAGAACTTACAGACAGCCCTTGTAAAGCTCAAATAAAAAGACAGTATATATGCCTACTTAGGTAACAAAGTTAAAGTACATGATCATCTCTTAATAAATTTAGTCAAATCTGTAGTACTCCACATAAGGGGCTTCCAATTTTTTTGAGAAAAGAGGGCCTGCCATCAAACCATTCTTTGGTGAGAAGATGTAATCTAGCAGCTCTATTGGCACTGTCATTTGTACTTAAGTTACACTCCCTCCAGGAGTGCGTGCTTGAATCTTATCTGCATTTGGGATGAAATGAACTCCATGAGGCTTGGAGTTTCCAAGGAACATTGTTATGCTGAAAAGCTTTGATTGATGTACGTGAATCAGAAACTAGATAGATCTTAGTCTATCCATGCTCATGAATAGAAAAGAGAGAAGATAGAATATTGTTGCATTCAGCACAGTATGAAATTTGAACCCCAATATTCTTAGTCAGAACATCAATAACCTCCCCAGTGTAAACCATAAACAGTGCCCCAGAGCCAGCCATGCCTGGATTACTAGGACTACAACCATATAAGTTGATCTTAACTTCTTCATACTAGGGAAGTTCCCAAACACAAGATCTAATCCTTGGAGCTCCCATGTACTTGAAAGGAACTTCGAGTTTATGCTGTATATCCATCTCTGCATGAATGTTTTCCATGTAACCCTTAGAATTTGTAGCAGTTTCATGGATTGTGGAGTGTATATTAGCCATGACTGACCTAATAGTTGGAGCACACTCATCATGAGCTATCTTATTTCTACACATTCATATAGCATTAATACAGGCAAGTACACCACTAACCCAAATGTTCTCCACATAGGAACTGAAGGAACTAGCAAGCTTTAAGATATGTATAAGATACCAATTTGAGATATAGAGAATGAACTGAGAGCTTAACCAACTCCATATGTACAAGCCACACACAAGATGCGGCACATATATGATGAGTAGATTGTAGCAAACAAAAATCAGAACATCTTTGAGGAGTATCTTCATTATAAGCCCGAGGAAAATCCAGAGATTGGCTTCAACGCCACAATTTTAACTCACTCATTGTGGCTGATATATCAAAGTAATCTAAACTTACCTGCAGAGATGAAGAAGTGTTTGGATAGGTTCGAGAAATTCTATCACACAAAACATGATAAAAGAAAGCTTACATGGATTTACTCAACGGGTGAATGTAACATTACTGTGAGCTTTGATGCACAAACTATAGAGTTGATTGTGATAGCTTATCAGGCTTCGGTCCTTCAATTGTTCAATACATCAGACAGACTCAGCTTTTCAGAAATCCAGACTGAGCTAAACATGGTGGACATGGATCTTATAAAGATACTCCATTCACTCTCATGTGCAGAGTACAATATCCTTACTAAAGAACCAAATAGTAAAACCATCTCCCGCATAGACTTCTTCGAGTTCAATTCAAAGTTTACACACACAAGTATGGAACTTAATATTCCTCTCGTTCTCACGGAGGAAGAAAGGTGGGACGAGAAGACGAGCATTTTTGAAGTCATCAACCAAAATAAGACATCTAAAATTGACGCAATGATCATGAAGGTCATGAAGAATCATAAAGTTCTTACGCACCAACAGTTGGCTAAATGTATAATCGAACTAAGCAAAACTTTTCAGCCTGATGAGGAGACAATCAAGAAGAGAATTGAATCTCTAATAGAGTAGCGATATATGAGGAGAGATGAACTAAATGACGGATAGTATTGGTATGTGCCTTGAGTAACGAAATGGGGCAGCATCAAGTAATATATTGGGAATCATTTCGGAAGTATGCAAGGTAGAAGTTTTGGCAATACTGGAATTAATCAGGTGTACATAATTGGAGGTGACGGTACTCAGAATGGGGCATCTGTTATTTACAAGGAAGTTGAGAAATGCGGTTTACAAGTATTAGTTGCTGAAATTCTGAAAACAATTGATAACGATATTGCAGTGATAAACAATTTTTTTGCTTTTGACACTGCCGTTGAAGAAGCTCAGAGGGCCATTAATGCAGCACATGTGGAGGTTGAAAGCTTTGAAAATGGTGTTGGGATTGTGAAGCTTATGGGAAGATACAGCGGTTTCATTGCTATGTACGCTACTTTGGCCAGCAGAGATGTAGATTATTGCTTGATACCAGAGTCTCCATTTTATCTTGAGGGGTCGGGTGGGCTTTTTGAATTTATTGAGTAGTGGCTTAAAGAAAATGGGCATATGGTCATTGTGTTGGTAGAAGGTGCTGGACAAGAGCATGTGGCTGAGAGGATGGATGTTGTTGGTGTGAAAGATGCATCAGGGAACAAGCTACTTCTAGGTGCATGTTGGCTTATGGATCTCACAGGAAATTAAGGACCATTTCACGAAGAACCAGAAAATGGCAATAAATATCAAGTATATAGATCCAACAAACAAGGTTTGATCTATTCCTAGTAATGCATCAGACAACATTCTACTGGACATTTTTGTAACTCTAGAGGTAATGCCCCATTTGTAACATTCTGATGTATATTACATACAACTGAATCAATGATTTTGTATTTCAAAAAAAAAACATTTGTATATCTTTATATTCAAGATATACTGCCCTATCCAGAGGTTCAGTTACTTCCCTTCAAGTATACATTTGTGTGTGTGTCTGTGTGAGATTAGTTTCACAAGGTAGGAGGAACATATGTGACAATTGTTCAAACTGCATATATTGTCAATATGCCAAAATTTTAAATATATTGATGCCTAGGGCACAAGATTCCAAATTGATAATTAGAGCCTTCATAAAGAGAGTTTCAGTTAGTACTTGTAACTCTTTTAGCAAGTATGTGTGAGTTCTACATAGAGAGGAAGAGTATGCAGAATAACATGCAACATGGATGCAGTAACTCACACTAACACAGTGGATCAACACTCATTTATAAACTCTCAATAACCTAACCTCTCCATACTCAAATCAACCATTACCCATAACATAAGAGATCACAAGCACTGATATAAAGTTCCATTTTTTCAACAATAAAAAAAATTAATTCTTGAATCGAACCAAAATCACTGCCAATTTTATTTTTTAATAATGAACTGAGATTAAAGCAACTTATATTATAAACTCGCCGTTACGCAATTTGAGTAGATGAAGGCTAGGGTTGTGTTTATAAAGCCCCACGATTTGTAGTTGAAAGATTTGTTGAATCTCCATAATAATCTCGTCAAGAATCTGCAATGAAACCTATCCATCTCCACTCTCCATGAAAACCTACTTTCACGCTTCTCACTTCGCGCTTCTAATCTCTTAACTTCGCACAAAAATTTTCGCAAATAAATCAAATAGAAATAACGTCGTGAATGATAAAAACCTACTTGATTGAGATGGTAAGGGTTTTCACATCGGGAGGGGGACGACTTAATTGTAATAGCTATTATGTCGCACCCAAAAACGACTTTGATAGCAAGATGATTTATTTTTTAACATCACTTTTGGTAAAACCGACGTTAAAATCCTTGTGAAAAGCAAAAATAAGACTTTTAACGACACTTTTTAAATAAGTGACGCTACTCAGATGACATTAAAACCATATTTTATTGTAGTGTGTAATGAGATGTATTGAATATGGCATAGCTATATAGTGCATCTCTCCCAGATCAAATCGATTGACTCAATAAACGACCCTCGGAAAACGTGTATATTTGAATAGCTATATTATAGGTCTCAGTTACTGGTCGAATTGAGCGTATCAATAAGTGACTGTAATGAGATGTATTGAATATGGCATAGCTATATAGTGCATCTCTGCCAGATCGAATCGATTGACTCAATAAGCGACCCTCGGAGAGCGTGTATATTTGAATAGCTATGTAGTAGTAATTCTCCAGTATATATGCAGAAATGCTTGAACTGAATAGACTTGCAAGATAGCGAAAAAGGTACTTTATTGAATAATATCGGATATTACAGCATGTTTATCTTCGATACAGCTTCAATCGGCGGATATTCCACGGATTAGGAATATGTACACCTTCATATGTACTGAGATCGTAGGATCCTAAACCACTTATGCCAGTTACGATAAACGGACCTTCTCAATTGTCTGCTAGCTTTCCAGCATTAGGTATTTTACGATGTTGTGGGATTTCTCTGAGAATGAGGTCTTTAACTTTGAATTCTCGATGTCGAACACGCTTGTTATAGGATCGGGACAACGCAAGTCGATATCTTCCTAGATTAACAAGGGTTCTATCACGTGTTTCTTTGATCAAATTCAGATTACATGCGATATGAAACTCGTTTTCTTCATCTGTCATCTCGTGATCACGTATTGGATGATGATATTGAGTGGGAATGATGGCTTTAGTCCCGTAGGCCAGTAAAAACGGAGTACAACCTATTGTTGTTCTGGGGGATATTCGGTAGGCCCAAAGTACATGTGGTAACTCATTTACCTAGTTCCCCTTTTTGTCGTCTAAGCGCTTCTTGATGCCATCCACAATAGTTTGATTAGTAATCTCAGCTTATCCGTTTCCCTGTGGATAATAAGGATTGGATGGGAAATTAATGATGTTGTGCTCATTGAGGAATACGATGATTTTAGAGCTAACCAATTGTGGTCCATTATCGATTCGGATGAGGTGTGGTCTGCCGAATCGGATAATAATGTTCTCCAAGATAAATCTGATGACTTCATTTTCTCGGGTTTGGCACAGTGGTACTGCTTCTACCCATTTAGTGAAGTAATCTGTAATGACCAACAAATGATTTCGTTTTCCTGGTACTGTAGGAAACTCTCCTACGAGATTGATAGCCCATCGTCTGAATGACCAAGTGACTTGGCTCGAGTGTAGTTCGAGTGCCGGAGCTCATCATTTAGGTTCATGTCGCTGACAAGCGTCGCACTTAAGAGCATATTTGATTGTTTGTACTTTCATCTTAGGCCAAAACATTCCTTGAGTTAAAGCTATGTTTGCAAGAGATCGCCTTGCTATATGGGATCCGCACGTACCTTCATGTAGATTGTGTAAGAATTACTATGCTTCTTTGTCAGACAGACAAAGGAGGTATAGACCAGTGACCGAAATTTTGTATAGAAGATTATCTTGAACAATGTATCTTCGAGCATTGTCAATTAATCTCCGCCGCTCTGTAGGATCCTCAGGAAGTGGACCGTCAAATTTATTTTGAGGTCCGATGTATGTAATGAAAGGCTGTCTCCAATCATCTTTGACCTCCTCGCTGCCCCCAGTATTAATGGTGTTGGACACGATGGTGTTAATACTGGAGTTAGAAATGATGTCAATTTTCAAGTAACGAGCTTCTGATCCAAGGACACCAGCAAGGCAAGCGAGTGCATCTGTATGTCTATTTCCCCCCCCCCCCCTTGGGAAATGCTCCAAATAAATTGTCTAAAATTTGCTCATTCGTTCGACCACTGCAGCAGCATAGTCGACCATTCTCTCATTGGTTTGATATACGCCTGTTTAATGGTTGACGATTAGTAATGAATCTGCGTAGACAGAGATCTCTGCTACACCCAGTGTGAGTGCCATGTCCAAGCCATGAATTAATGCCTCATTATTGGATGCTTCAAAATTAAGGCGAATAGATATTTCAAGCCGATCATTGGAAGGAGTTATAAGGACAATCCCAATTCCTGATCCGACTGGTCCGACGGAGTCGTCGGTCAAAAGTTGTCAACCTTTCTTTGTTACCCAATCTGATTTATTTTTAGACTGGTCCATGAGCAATTCATCTTTTTGACCAATAAAATATTCTTCCCAATCAGGATTCTCTAGTGGAAAGTTTGCTAGAAAATCTACTGCGGCTTGACCTTTTTTAGAATGACGTGGTTCAAAATGTATATTGTGCTCCCCGAGGGTTACTGACCATTATTGGATATGTCGAGATTTTTCGCACTTGGATAAGATTTCGCGGAGTGGATAGTTCGTCAAAACACGAATAGTATAAGCTTGGAAGTACTATTTTAATTTTTGGGATGTATAGACAAGAGCGAGAAAAAGCTTCTCAATTTTGGTATATCTTGTTTCAACGGGAGTCAGAGTTTTGTTGATAAAATAGACAGGCTTCTCAGTCCTTTCTTCGAGTCGGAGTAGAACAGAGCTGAGAGATATGTATCCATGACAGCTAGGTATACTTTGAGTTTATCTCCATCTACTGGTGTGCTCATAACTGGTAGTTTGCCCAAATAAGGTTTGAGTTCGAGGAAAGTTGTTTTGCATTGGTTTGTCCATTCGATCTCAGGATCTTTCTTTGATTTTCCTCGTGATGTATCTCGCTTTAGCAGATCGAATAAAGGTCGACATCTATCTGAAGACATGGATACAAATCTGTTTAGTGCTACAATTTCCCCGGCTAGCTTCTGAACGTCATTCTTTGTCTTTGGTGAAGGCATAGCTAAGAGAGCTCGTATGTTTGACGGATCGGCTTCAATCCCTCTTTTGCCTATTAGATGGCCCAAAAAAATTCTGGATTGAACGTCGAACTGGCACTTATCAGGATTTAAACGCATCTTATAAGATCACAAAATCTCGAAAGTTACTCGCAAATCTGTAAGATGGTCCTCTCTCTTGAGACTTTTGCAGATCGTACCGTCAATATGGACCTCCATTGTTTTACCGAGATGGTCTTTAAACATCTGTGTCATCAATCTTTGATAGGTAGCACCGGTGTTTTTCAGGCCGAAAGGCATGACTTTATAGTAATATAGACCTTGTTCAGTGATGAACACAGTCTTGTCTAGATCTTCAGGAAGAAGTGGTATCTGATTATATCCTGATGCAGCGTCCATCATTGAGAGGAGTTCGTGCCCTGCCGTAGAATCGAGCAGATGATTGATGATTGGAAGTGGAAAGCTATCTTTCGGGGTGTGTCGGTTGAGATCCGTGAAATCAGCACAGACTCTAATTTTTCCATTCTTTTTTGGGACAGGGACAATATTCGAGATCCAGTCTGGATAAATTGTTTTACGAATAAAACTGACCTCGATCTCTTTATTCACTTCGTCTCGCAGTTTTGGTGCTAGAGTTCGTTGCTTTTGTTTGACCAGTTCTGCTTTATCTTTCAACTCTAGCTTGTGGCATGCTATAGCAGGATTGATCCCTGGCATTTCATGAAACGTTCATGCAAAGACGTCACTGCTATCTGTGAGGAATTGTATGAAATTTGAGCATTCCTCCGTGCTCAAGAGAGTTCCAATGTAAGTTCATCTTAGCGTGTCACTGATCTCGACGTACTCTGCTGATTCGACAGTTGGCAACTGAGGTTTTTGCTAGAATTGACTGCTGCAATTGCTATGCAGGAGTTGTAGTAGTTGGCTTAGCTTCAATGGAAATAGTGTTATGGCAAGCTCGAGCCAATTTCTGGCTTCCTTTGATTTCGTAGATCCCTCCTTTCCAGTCGAATCGTAACGCCTGATGATATGTGGAGAGAATAACATTCATGTTATGCAACCATGGTCGCCCCATGATGCCCAAGTAATGGGATTTGGCCTTGATGACGTAAAAGACTATGTCAAGTGTGACTGGTCCAGCTGTGATTGGAAGTGTGATTTTCCCCACACCTTCTTCCATAGAGCCGTTGAATCCAGAGACATTGATGTCACTTGGTTTAACCTTGTCTGTTAAGCCTATTTGGTCGATTGTGCTCTAAAAAATTAGTTCGATGCTGCTGCCGGTATCTACCATCATCGTATGTAGAACTATGTTCTTTATTTTTAACATGATCACAAGTGCATCATGGTGCAGAAAGTTGATGTGACGAACGTCACAGTCTTTGAAAGAAATCTCAGTTCATTGATTGCTAGATTTTGGCAATAAGCGGGCCTCTTTATCTATCATTGTCAGATCATGGCATTGTCCGACGTGCCTACCCTTGGATCTGTTGGAGTTGTTGATTATCTGAGTCTCGATGAAGTATAAGTGTTTTTCTTCATTTGTTTTGTCAACTTGGACGATCTTGGCGTTAGTCTTGTAGCTACCATCCTTATAACTTTCAATGTCAACAATATACTCAAGCATTCGACCATGTGAAAATATGCTCAGGAGAAGAAATATCAGTGTAAAACACCGCTCCATGTCATGATGTTGAATCTAGCGGTGAATGGAGTATGGTTTTCCTGGTATGGGCAGAAGAGTATTGGCATTTCTAAAGAATTCATCCTTCTGTATCAGCGGGTATAAGTCCGCAAGAGTAGTTGTTAATTGTGGTATGCACGGAACTGGTTTCCTTCGTCCTTGGCGTCCTTGATTGTCATTGGAGTTGAATCGCTTCTTATCACCCCCGTAGTCTTTATTGTTGTTATGAGCTTATTCTTCGGGATGTCCTTTGGTTGGTAGGGTGATACGTTGAGGTCTTAGCTTCTCAGTTGTTAGTTGCTCGAGGTTGATAAAGTTGTTGACCTTCCAATCATATCCTCGTCAGTGGCTTGTTGAGAACCAGGTGCTCCTTGACCCATCCATCTACGAGCAGTGCATTGGTAAAAGCGGAGATTGTGATCTTCTTGTCAAGGTTGTCAATTTTCTGAGCTAGTCCGAAAAATTTCTTGGTAAACGCCACCAATTTTTTGTCTGGTGTTTGCTTGAGGCTGAACAAATAGTAAATACTCTCCTCCTTGTCTTTATTGTGCGAATAGTTTTTGACAAATAGTTCGCGAAGTTGTTCAAAATTAAAGATAGACCCTTCGCTGAGCGTGTGAAACCATCGTAGAGGTTCGCCCTTTAAACTGGTCGGGAAGAGATGGCAGAGGATGTGATTGAATGTCGAATGTAGCCCCAAAGAATTCTAAAATTCTTGGTCGTGCTCCAAAGGATCTCCTCCCTTGTATTTCTGAATCTTCAGAGTATGAAAATTGGTGGGTACTTCCTCATCCAGTAACTCTCGTGCGAGCGGGCTCTTATGTAATTTAGTATAGTTGTTTCTTCCAGTGAGTATTTGAGCGTCTAACAGCTCCTGGATGCATTTTTCCACCTATTCCGGAGTGAGATGTTGTCGAGATGTGACAGTTCGTCTTGTTGTTCGTCCTCCTGGTGGATTGTACTCTTTTGTTGCTTCGCCCATGCGATCATATACCAAAATTCGAGGTTTTTCTCTGTTTTGTTCCTCTTGTTGTTGCAGATCGATTATTGCTCCGGTGGGTAATTGTGGATTGACGTGACCTGGAGGTGGGACTAGTTCTTGATGAATTTAGAAAAGTGCTAGATTTCGGCCTCGATGTCCCAGGCGATCATGGACCGATATCCTTGAGGTTGTAGGCAAAGCGTTCTGTTGTCTCGAATTTGCTGTTATTTTAGCTTGAAGCGCTCTGATTGTGTCCTGCATGCTGGCGAGCTGTTTCTCTAGTTCTATTCGTCGTTCGGCTTCTGCTTGCACAATTGTTCGCAAATCCGTCACTCCTTCAGCAACGTCAGACAGGACGTTGTATAATTTTTCTTGATTTGCCATCCTTAAAAAAAATGAATACGAGAAAACTAGATCGGAGAACGCTGAGTGTATGCTTCGTTCCCACAAACGGCGCCAAATGTAATAGCCTATTTTCGTATTGGACGAAGATAGTGTCTTACACCCTTGAAATATGGAATATTAACTATGAACTATAAGCAATTAACACAAATTTTAGCATGGAAAACCCTTGAATGGGTTAAAAACCATGACCTCTCATGAGGATTTTCTGAAAGAATGGTGTTTATATAAATGTTAGCTATTACAAAGAGAAAGAGATTGGATATCTGAGTTTTGGTAGAGATCATTTTCTCTAAGAGTTCTGTAGATGATAATAGCCGTCATGTATCCTGATCTCCAGGTCTCTTTTTATAGGTCTTATAATATGACCGTTGGTTACATTGATGATGTACGTTTTGGTCGTCCGTATTTGATGAGTCTTTATGAGGTCTTTTGTAACGTCTTGATACTTGTTGATCTGTAACGGATCTATTGATGACCTTAGCTGTAACTTCGAACTGTTGATGAAGATACGATCTCTAACGATGTTCGTATGTATATGAACTATTGATGGATATCTGAGTGTCTTCTGCAGTGCGATGTTACTAGATGCTTCAATATCCTCGAACTGTAGGTGAAGAAGTCTGTATTGTAATCTGCTTGCTCTCAGTCCTTGGTTGGTTATCAGTATGTTTTATACGAAATATGTGAGGTCGGATATCGGGCTTAGTAGGAGGATTAGAAATAATCCCTTACAAATGTCTGTATTTAACTATAAATATAGGCAGAGCATACAACATAAGGGGGGAATCTTTCTTTTTTGCACACCCTCTATACTATTTGTTCTACAAGTGTAATAGATTAGTATTTTAGAGAATTTTACATCGAAACCCTTCTCGTGGTCGTGGTTTTTCTCAGGCTTCACTGAGTTTTCTACATAAAATTGACTCCGTACTAGCTCTTATTTGCACTTAAATCTTACTTCTTTACATAGAGTATTGGCGAGGTTTACCTACCGGGAAAACTAGCCATTACAGAAGTAACTCATGCAAGGAGTCCCTTAAGTTCTAGCAGATGTTGCTTAATTAGAGTTTGACATCAAAAAGTCTTACAAAATTTGTAACATAAAATAACATAGTTGGTGTTGTTTTTGTTAGCTTCCGTAGAACTTCAAATAGTTTAACAGCCACATGGGATTAGGTCGCACAACCCAATCGTAATCACACCTAATATATTATTCCATAGGGAATCATTATTAGGCAGTAATAGTATCAGTATGTAAAAAGGAAAGAATAAAGTTAAACCAATGCATGGTCCAGCAATCCAATATAGTGGAAACTTAATCAATCTGTAGCTTGGAGGTGTTGAAATTAGGCAGCACAACTCATAGCGCTAGATTGTGGAAGCTAGAGTACGACAGAGAACTGGACTCGGTTGTACTTAACCTGCTGACAGATTTCTTCATTAATAATCGATATAGTTGTTATTTTATATAGTACAACACATCAAGAATCATTTTTAACCAAAATTTTACCTATTTGTAGTCTTCATGCTTTAAATATAGCCATCAGATTTGAAAGAAAAACTTAGTTATGATTTCTTCTCCCCATACGTAATTAGATAATTAAATGAGCAATTTGGATTACATAGTCTTACGCAGATGACACAATTGACTGTGAAGTTGTCTCTTTCCATGTAAAGCCTTCTAAAGCATGGATTATCACTGCTCGTTGTAGAGTTAATAGCTAACATTTTTCCTCTTATCATAATAAATGTTTTCAACTATGGTCACTCAAGACTCTTTCATCGTCCACTTACCATGATGTCGAGGCTAAAAATGAGACCCGGAATCTGATTTTTTTTATTAGTTGCATTTCACCTTGGAATTGTGGAACACTTTGTCACAGTAGTGGTGGTGAAACCACTTATTTCTTCACTTGACCAAAAGACGGGATTGGGCCCCTTACACCAACAATATTAGTCTTTTCTTTTTCTTTTTTATTTATCACACCAATAATATTAGTCGTTCAAAGCAACCTCTCTCTCTCAGTTTTCTCAACAACAAAAAAAAAGAGATCGTCACAAAAACTCGGCCTCCAAATCCAGCCATTTCACAGCCTCACACCTCTCTTATCTCTCCCTCGAGATCGCTTTGAAGATCCGTAACTCAACTGTAAAAGACCCTCATGGTTCGAACTCATGAGCTCACCCCACCACTGAACCAATAGCTTAGTGGTTAGAGCTCTGAAAGTTGAACCAAGTGGAGGAAATTTTCAAGGTTATTTCTCTGTAAGTATGTGTTACTACTCTTTGTTTCTTCATATCTGTTGTATTTAGTTTTGTTTGATCTGGGGTTTCTTATTTCCTTTTTTATTTATTTATTTATTTAGTTATGGTGTTTGTGGTGAAGATGGAATTGGGTCCCTACAAATAAAAACCATCTCTTGCTAGATTTCTTACAACAGTATTTAAGATTTAAACGATTCTAAAACATGGAAGATCATTGCTAAGCCCTGAAAGAAGTGCTTTATATTCAATGGATGCAATATTAAGTGTTTCAGTGGATGTACTAAAGAGTTTCCTTTCAAAAGAGAAGAATGTTAAGACTCGAGATAAATATAGCAACCATAGAAAATTTCGATACAAAGAAATCGAAAAGGCCACAAATAACTTCAAAGACAAGATTGGTTGTGGTGGGTCAGGTTCAGTCTATAAGGGGGTCTTGAAGGACGGGACATTGGTAGCAGTGAAGCACGTTTTAATGGAGGAATTTGGGGATCTGCAGAGATTCGAAGATGAAATTTCCAGACTGGCAAGTATACAACATGTTCATGTTGTACGCCTTTAAGGATATTGTATTGAACTGACAAGTACAAGCAGAGCTTTCTTTATAGTCTATGATCTTTTGCCTAATGGTTCATTGGGAACTTGGATTTTCCCAGAGAAATATAGCGGTCGCACTGATAGGTGTTTATCTTGGAGTTTGAGGTACAAAATTGCAATTAGTGTTGCTAAGGCACTTGGATACCTTCATCATCATGATTGCCGCCAACAGATCTTAGATCTTAATATCAAGCCGGAGAATATACTACTTGATGAATTTTTTCGAGCAGTCGGGACGGATTTTGGACTTTCTATATTGATAATAAATCAATATAAAACTACAACAGAAGTGATTGGAGGGACGACTAGGTACATGGCACCATAGCGGATTTGGACACGTCAGATGTCGTATAAATGTGATATTTATAGTTATGGTAAGGTACTTCTGGATCTATTTTTTGGCCAGCGACTCGTTTGTCTAGACCAGGATGGCAATGATATTGATATCACGGCTGTAACTACGCGAGAGGCACATCAAACTTTTCATACCTTTATGCTGGACAAATTAACACGAAAGAAACATGTGGAACTGATTGATAAGAGACTTTTGGCTGATGAGGGCTTTGATGAGAATGAAGTAACTTGTTTACTTTATATGGCTTTATGGTGTCTTAAGGAAAACCCTGATGAAAGGCTGGCTGACATACAGCAGGTGGCCAATATGCTCCAAGAGGTAAAGTTTGATGGAATAGAAGAACTTTACAAAGACCACCACATTTTGGATGAGGGAGTTGATGAATTTGAGGACCCTAATAGAAGGGCAGGTGACATGCAACAGGTGGTCGACATGTTCCCAAAGGTAAAGCTTGATGAAATAGAAGAACTTTGTTACATAGACCACGACATTGTGGATAAGAGAGTTGATGAGAATGGAGAACCTAAGAATAAGCTGGGTGACATTCAGCTCGTAGGGGACATACCCGAAGCAAGGAAGTTAGATGGATTTGTAGCCATAGCAAAGAAGGTCGATGATCTCGAAGCCGTTGTAGGTAAATTCGTCAAAGACTTTCAGTACGAAGAGCTCAAAATAGCAACCATGAACTTCAGTAATAAGCTTGGTAGCGGTGGGTCTGGTCAAGTCTTCAAGGGCATCTTGAAGGACGGGACATCGGTAGCGGTTAAAAGAGTTGAAAGAGAGGTTTATAGGGAAGCTCTCCGCTATTGCAAGTGCGCAACATTTTAATCTTGTACGTCTTCGCGGATATTGTTCTCATGTGAGTGAAACAGGGAGGATTTTCTTCATTGTCTACGACTTCTTCAAAAATGGGTCGTTGGATTCTTGGATTTTCCCGAATGGTCAATTCTTAAGTTGGAAAGAGAGGTGCAAAGTGGCACTTGATGTTGCTAAGGCCCTCGTATACCTTCACCGTGATTGCCGTAAGCAGATATTACATCTTGATCTTAAACCGGAGAATATACTAGTGGGTGACGATTTTCAAGGAGTTTTATCTGATTTCGGGATGTCCAAATTAATGAGTAAAGACGAGAGTAGTTTTCATACAGAAATGACGAGAGGAACTCGTGGCTACATGGCCCCTGAGTGGAATTCGGGTTACGGGAAGGGGAAATCTGTTGATATCTTTAGTTACGGTAAGGTACTTATGGATATGTTTTTGGGTCAACGTAATGTTTGTTTCGACGGGAAAGGCAAAGATATTTATATTGAAGGTGGGAATACTCCACTCGAACAGCAAAGGTCTCTTCACTATGTGAAGAAGAAATTAGAAGAAAAAAAAGTTTTGGATCTGATAGATAAGAGACTTACGAAGGACAGGAGTGTTGATGAAAGATCAGCAAGTTGTTTTGTTAAAGTTGCTCTCCAGTGCCTGAAAGAGGACCCTAGGAAGAGGCCACGTGACATGTGGGAGGTGCTCATCATGCTGGAACCCGTATTGAAAGATTTTCCCGACGACAAAAAGGAAGAATATGATTACTATGATGACGAGGAAGAGGAAAAGGAGGATTAGAAAAGAGATCAACGAAACGGAGCTGGTTTTCTTTGGCCTTTTTTGTATGGCTTCTTTAAAATGTATTGCAGTTAGCATGGAACATATATTATATTAACAAACATTCTTTACAAAAATTATGTTTAAAAACCTTTTTCAATTTAATAGTAGCCTGATCATCTGAAGGAGGCACCTAGCTAGTACAACAATTTTACTGTTTTCAAGTTGCAATCGTAATTGAAGTTATGGCTTGTTAGCGGATTTCCATGGAATTTGTTATGTTTTCCTTGGTATTTCAATACTTCCTAGAGGGGTAAAATGTCCCTTTATGTCTACTCCTGGATCTCAACTAGTTCTTTTGCACTAAAGACTCTGAGATCGTAAAATTGAATAAATGTAGTCCTCTCTCCTTTGAGATTTACAGCACTTGTTTATAGAATTATGATATATCTTGCTAACAGAAGATTCAGTCAGTGCTCAATTTTGAAACACAGAGACAAGCTCGTGGGAGATGAAGGCTGAATTGTGGATTTAAGTGCAGGAATAAGGAAGGCGTGGATAGCGACAGAGCTTGTATCCTATCCACTAAACAATCTCGTAGTTAAGAGTCAGAACACAACATAAACGGATAGAATGATTCAAATGAAGTTCCTATTGCATATAACTAAATCGTAATAACAGATATGATAGCATAGGCTCATTAATTCCTTGTCCTATGCTGTGATTACATACTCTAAGTGATTAATTACTTGAAATAAAACCTAATAGTGAGGAAAACTCTCCTCCCTTACGACATTTTTATTCACGATAAGACTCTTACGGGAAGCGCCCAGGGCATGTATAAGTGACATTGCAATTCTCATCGACATGCACCGTGAGCCCATGTGTTGGCCTCCTAAGTCCTATAGGCAGGCGAAATAGCAAGTCGCAGACGCATATCGAATCTAGCTCTGTCAACCACCTGCAACAATCTGTAGTTATTTGCGAACGGTGGTGATGGTAGTGGTGGTGTCTATGCCTCACACCATGCCCATGCCCATGCTCGTGCTCGTGCTCGTGTCCACCATCATTCTCATCATCATTCCTGTGTCCACCTCCGTGACTGCTTCTGTGCCCGCTCCTGTTCCCATGCCCATGACCATGACCACGCCCGTTTCCATTTCCATTTCCATGCCCATGCCCATGCCGATGCCTGTTTCCATTTCTATGTCCATGCCTGTTTCCGTTTTCATGCCCATGCCCATGCCCATGCCCATGCCCATGCCCATGCCCGTGACCATGATCCTCCTCGTCATCGCGAGAGCTGTTACGGTTATGAGACCGTTGGTTGGAGACCTCCGGTACCGTAACATTTGCCATGAGTTCATTCTGAATTACCGGAGACAACAAAGAACAAGCTTGATTTACCAAGGCGAATTGTGAGATGCAAAGAGGACGACGTGGGAGAACAGCAGCAATCTTTGGTACTATCACAACAAAAACTGCAAGCATCATTAGAGCTACCGAGATTCGAATCCTCATTTCCTCCATCCTTGTTTGGAAACTGTAACTGCTATGAGTTGAGACCTATCTATATATATGAGCTTTTCTAACTCATATTCTTTAGGCCTTCCTTGTTTTTTGCTTCTGTAAAATCCCACAATCTTGAGGCCTCTTCAATTTTTACATAAGAAACTATAACGATAAAAGAAAGAAAATTTAGGATTTCTTTTAATTATTAAGAGATGTAGGTTTTGAAGGGGTGAGAGGTGTTTCATGCATTTTTCATGAAGTTTAGTAGCTGTTAGGTGATTTATTAGTGACAAAACATTTTATGCAGGTCTGACTTCCTCTGCGCGATATCGGCACATACTACATCTACTATAATCGGTGGTGAGCCACGGGGTACACAGAGTGTATAACAATCCAAATACAAATACAAAAGAAAAAGAAATCCTATATGCATCGATCTCTTATCCAACATTGCGAACACTAAACTTGGAAAAGAATATCTATAGTATTCACACAATATATGATATATACACACTAATCCGTGGAACGTCAAAGTTATATATGTAACACTCGCCAGAGGGAGATCAATCAAAATGGAACAAATACCATATAAAACCATGTCATTAGCGTCGAAATAGTCTAAATTTTGTAGGTCATCAAGGAGAAGCTTCAAACCATAGCGGTGGACATCGCGATCATTAAGCAGTTGTATCTGCATGTCATTTTTCTCCGTATACTGGACTCGGACTTGTACGTAAATGAATATAGGTCATCAGGCTGCTCTCAGTAAATCCACTTGTTCACTCAAATTGTCTTCAAATAATTTAGATCTGGAAAAAAAATTGCATTAAGATAAATTGGCTAAGACTATGTACTATTCATTTTCTGTTAATTTGGGTGTTACCAAAGGCATATCAGTATGGATCATGAAAAAGAAAACGAATATCCACATATTATCCGTATATCAAACCAGGGTGTAACCAAAGGCATATCAGTATGGATCATAGAAAAAGAAAACAAGTCCACAGATTATCCGTATATCAGACCAATATCCAGAAACTTGAATGATCATATCAGATGAAAACTATTGGAAACACTATAAAGAATTTAATGTCATGCAACTCACGCAAATCTATATATCAAATAATCAGAATTCTTTTCGAGAAAAAGTTCGGTCCTAAGCGCTTAGGACGGTCCTAAGCGCTTAGGACGGTTCTAAGCGCCTCTTTATCTTACACCAGTCCTATTTAACCTCCCATGTTGACCACAGTTACATTAGCTGTCAATAAGATATCGTATCCTCTAAATTATGGCAAATATCAATTTACGGAGAACTTGAGCAGTTGAGTATGTAAGATTTCCTTTTATCCTGTAATCTTATTATTTTGATAGAGGCAAACTAACAACAATAGACTTATGTTTATTCTTCCCAATGAAAACAAAGAAAAGGGGAGCTTTATGAGCAAGGAGATGTTTTTGCAAGTGCAAGTAGAATAGAAACTAACTTTCCATATTCATTTTTTTTGTATTGGCAAGTATAGGGCCCACCAACCAACAACTCCAAAATAATAAGATCAATAGTTTCAAAAAAAAAAAAAAAAATGGAACTTTGAATCAAAAATATATCTCCCAAATCTTTTGGATTCTTTATCTTTCTTCTACGACCCCTTTAATTACAACACCATTAAAACTTCATAAAGCTTAATTAAAACTTCATAGAAAAATTCATCAAATTTTCACCAAAAGTAAAAGCAAAATATGGAATTACCCGATTTAAAATTGCCCACCAAGGAGGATGGAAGCTTTATAGAATTTTCAAATTGTTCAACTATTGAGGGATATAGTCTTATTCATAACGATGTTACTGTTAAGTTCATGCTTCTCCTTTTTTTCCAAGTAGTTTACTTGTCAATAGTATTTCCACTTTTTTTGTTGATGGTTGGTTAAAAACTAGTAAACACCAAAAAATACATAACAATGAAATTGGAGAGAAGTAATAGATGATTAGGGGTTGAGGTTAGATAAGCTGAACTGGGGAGACTCCTAATTTTCACGGCACAAATTTGCAAACATAAGAAAGCTCAATATATCAAAGCCCTGCTACTGGTTGTGATGGACAAGCTTTGATAAAACACAAACTTTACTGTTGAATTTTTTGGTGTTGTTCAAGCTTCTGGAAAGAAGTGCAATAGAATAGGATGAAACACATGGATGCTCAGAGTGTAATAGAATAGGCTGAAACGCATGTTACATATTTCCAGAATCTCTGATATCTATAAAGTAACTAACTGGGACTATCTATAAAGAAACTAATAGATAATATTAGGGGTTGAGGGCAAGCTTAAGGTAATAGAATTGGAATGGATGCTTTGCATATCTTATGCATTTATTGATAATAGATGAGATATGCATGTATATTCTGCACCAACCAAAGAAAATGATTAGAAGGTCACTTTACATTACTACTTGATATATTTATTGGACACTGAATGCATCATAACTTGATTGAGTTAGATAGAACATATGATTACGATGTAGTGCAAAAGTGTAATTGTATCATAAAATCAAAGCTGAGGTGTAATTCAAAATGGCTTACAAGCATAATACATGTACAGGTTGAGCTTGTGATTATAAAAAGCGAGTTAAAGTAATTATACATGAACTGCAAGCAAGTAAATCAGGGATCAAGTTGAATCTAGATGGGTTCGAACCATCATCTTCTCACATGGCGAGTGCTCTCTTTCCTCTTTGAGCTATAGATTCATGGTAAATGTGAACATATTGTTCTTAAGAAACCAAAGCAAAAACCCATGATCAAAAACTAAATTGACGGGGTTACATCAAAATCCTCTTATAGCTCTTAACAATCAGAAGGATAATGACTTATTACAAAGAGGAATATAAAAAGCTAGAGGCGATATAAAGCACCACACGAACCTGATTAAGAGCAGAATGTACTCTTCAACCTACATAAATATAATGTCTTCAATAAGCAAAGCTTTGTCTGTGTATGGCACTTCACCCTCAAGGATGACAGAATTATGTCCAAATCAGGAAAAAAAACATCTTCGCCTTGCAAAGCTTCATCTAGTATAACACCTGACAACATTCCAATAGGCCTGAGTACTATTCTAAAGGAAGATGTTGAGGGAAAGTTATACATTAGGTTGTAAATGTTTTTTTTGTGTTGTTAACATAACTGGTTGGGGTCTACCTTAACCCCAACCTACCTTTAAAAAATAAAATAAAATCTTCTTCTAGTAAAACTTTATTAAGAATATGTCAATGCTCCATTCTCATTTTGAATTAAGTTGTTGTTTGTTTATTTATTATTGTTCTTATGTAATCTAACATTGTATTTATCGAATAAAAAGGTAAGATTACTAGTGTAACTTGCCCTTATGTCAGTACATATTTCATAAAAAAATTGCTCTGAGCATATCAATAGCGCCCGAGCTAACACTAATTCTTTCGTTTACAGAAGTAACAGAATCATAGAAGCAAGATAGAAATAGTAGAAACTAACAATGAAAATTAGCAAATGAGAAAGTGAGGGGAGTACAATCTAAAATGGTCGCATATATAACTTGTTGAAAGGGGTTACAATTACAAAAACTAAACTATAAACCTACTTGTAGAGTAGCTGAAAACCTCTGTCATTGGCATCAAGAACTCAAACGAAACCAAAAAAAGCAACCAGCAAAAACCACGACCACCTACCATCTGAAAATAAACAATAACTATTTAAAGTGAGAAACATCTGATGGATCTTGAGACTACAATTACAATTTTGATTTCAACAGGAGAAATCTACAACTTCATTCAAACCAAAACTCTAAAATCCCAACTTGAAATCGATCAAATATAAAATCTGAACTTGTAATAAATCAAATTAGGG
Source organism: Kingdonia uniflora (assembly GCA_014058105.1). Taxonomy (NCBI): domain Eukaryota; kingdom Viridiplantae; phylum Streptophyta; class Magnoliopsida; order Ranunculales; family Circaeasteraceae; genus Kingdonia; species Kingdonia uniflora. The sequence continues at coordinate 2,060,060 of JACGCM010002082.1, read as the reverse complement.
CAATGAGAGAGTTGAGATGAGTATGAATTGCTCTTCAGACCTTTTTCAAACTTTAAATACTGGAATTTAGAGAAAATTTGTTGGAGAGAAATATATATTTTTTTTTAGAGAAATCACCTCTTCTGACCTCGATTTTAGATAGAAAGGTATTTACAAACCCAATCGATTAAGTCTTTGTGAGAGAGAAAGAAAGGGATTTTAAGAGGGAGAGAGAGAGAGATTTACTCTCCCGAGGACAGAGAGTTCCCATTTTTGTTTTATATGATTTTGAGAGATTTTTGTGGTTCGATAATTAGTTTATTGGCGGGCTCACAGACTTGCCACTACCAAAATATAAACCAGATTTAAATCTCCTTGCAGTTACAAAAACATCTTATTGCTTATAAAGCTCTCTCAACGAAAATTAAGTCAAATAAATGTGGAACCTGGATTATTATTAAGAGAGTAACAATATTATTTAATTCACTACTTTTATCAACAAACAATTAGGGCAACATGATCATATCTATATTTCAATTTTGTTTCGATTTAAAGCCTAATGCTTCAAAAATGGTTGTATGTTGTAATTCATTCTATTTTACATCGAGCAAAACATATTACACAAGGGGAACTTGAAAATGACGGAGTTCTCCATTTTCTTGTGACTCAACATACTTAAATTGGGTAAAAAATGGGAGATTCAAAAAATGAAAACAATATTATAGTAATCCCTAATTGATATCTTCCTTAAATTGAGTAAATGAGAATGTATTTAACAAATAACTTAATCAAGGTTAATATGGGAGGTTAAATTGGACACATGTAATATGAAGAGGCGCTTAGGACATTTCTCGGTCCCAAGTGACTGCCCTAAGTGCTTAGGACTGAACATTTTCTCATCAATGAGCTTATTTTTTCAAGGCTACTTTGGTCCAAGCCGCATCTTCTTTGCTCAAATGTAGTGCGCGTTCTTATGCAGAAGCCAAACCAAATGGCATAACACATATGTCAAAGCGGCAAGTTCGACAAGTATGGTCTATGAGATTGGACCTCAAGGCCTTCGATGATATGAGGCACTTCTCAGTGCCAAAAATACACCAGAGCAGCCACCCACTCAAAGAAGCCGAGAAGGGTTTGATTAGGAAAAAATACGTCCAAAATAATTTTGGTATCAAGACAAACAGCCAATGTAAATCTTGATGTCAAAATAAGGCGAATGTACGGGCAGGATTGAAAGACATTGATTCCCCGCAAAACCGTTAAAAAACGGTTAGGAAACCTCTCTCCAAATCCACATGTAACGCTCCCTAACAACTACCCCAATTTTTTTTCCTGATGATGATTGAAGCCTCTCTCTCTCTCCTCTGTAAATCAAAGAGCTAGCAATTCTTGATTTCTCAATCTCAGCGACAATCCTGATCTCTCCAACAAGGTACATTAGCTGTATTATATGGATAGTTTTTGTGGATAGTTTGATATCATCAGTATTTGATTCTGAGTATGTGGATAGTTTTTTATTAGGGTTTTATTTTCTTACCGTTAATTTTATCAGGAATGTTATAGCATTAGGAGAATCTGTTTTTATTTGACATCAGAGGATTAAATTTTCATTGAGTCATTCACCTGTATTATATGAGAATGATGCAATATTTCTTGAACGCTACTTTTCGAATCTTGGAGCTGAAATTGAGCTGGCTATCGGAATTTTTTTGCAATCACGATAATGTTTTCTTATTTTGTATGGTTTTGTTTTGTGCAGGAAATTTGGTTAGAGAAGATTACAAATAGTGTTTGTTACTTGGTTTGATTGGCTTTCCATAACGGGAAGTTTGACTAGAAAAGATTACAAATAGTGTTTGTCTGAATGGAGGAATCTAGGTATGGTATTTATTCACATTGTATTCCATTATTTGTGATACTGATGTTTTTTCATTGAGTAGTAGTGTTGATTATTTGAACCCCCAATTATTTTGTAAGAGTTAACTAAGACACCAATATAGTATCCCACAAATTATGAAATGAAGCATGATCATAACGAAGGGGACTGCTAATGATTGATTGAAACCAATTAATTTAAGATAACTTCAGAGGTGGTGAGCGATCAAGTAATTGAAACATATTACTACACGATAAGAATGAATGGCTGATGGGGTCATCTAATGATTGATTTAAACTTGTTAATTCCAGATAGGTTGGGGGGTGAGTGATGAACAACAATTAGCCCAATATCTGCCCACGGGAAAAGCAAGAAGAGGGCTAGAACTTCCAAGTGTGTCAACCAAAGCTCTAATTGGTTAATTTTTCTTAAATTATCCAACTATTTATTAAAATCAGATAAATCATAGGAGAACAGTTAACTCATATAATTTGATGTACGAAAACAATTAGTGTTTCAAATGCAAAGCAAATGACTATGGTTTTAACAAAACGTAACTATCTGGTATTCTAATCCATGATAATCGGGGTTATGATTTTGAGAGATTTTGATGAAACTTTAAGTGATTTGGATCCCTCAACAACGATATAGAGACTCTTGTGTTATCTTTCAGAGCACACCATTAATGGCTAGAGAGGTACATCAACAAATAGTTATAAGATTGCTTTCAATCCATTTCATTGAGATTGAATTTGTATGTGTGGTGTATAAAGTTGGATCTAGAAGTGCATTTGGTTTGGGATCGAAAGCATCGAATACGATAGTTGTGGTGCAAATCTCGTGCGAGATTGGACAACCAGACCCCTTTTTCTCCATTGTAAATCCATCACCACCCAAAGTTATTTTATTTTTCCTCCACTAATTACGGGAGATGACTAAGATCACAACTGGTAGATAGTGGGATACTACAATGGTGTTGTAGTTAACTCTTTAAAAAAATTGGGTTCAACTGGAAAGTTGCTTTCAGATTAAACTTACATACTCCCACTCATCTAATACATTAACAACTAATTTAATTATCAATTCCAGTTAATGTTGCTCATCCAATAGTTTGGATAAATCCCTATTCATCAAAATGTTGCAATGTGATTTCTCTGGCTGATGTAGATAAAGATTTTATTGAACTTAGATTGGCAGGTTGGTTTTATTGTTTAGACAACGCTATTATGAGCACGATCAAGAAATTCTTTTATAAGTAGAGTAGATTAGGTTCTTATTTAGCCTAGTAGATGTTATTAAGAATGTGTAGAGCTCGGCATATGTTGCTATATGATACAGGAGAACCTAGGTAACAACAACACGGATACGGGTACGGAGTGTCGGAAATGGCAGAATTTTGTTAAGTAACATGCAAATAGTGTTGGACACGTGTGTCCGAGTGTCCGAGTGTTGGGGTATCAGACACGTTTTATTTTATTAAAGTGCAGGTTATTTTGTTAAGTAACCTGCAAATAGTGTTGGACACGTCCATGATTCTTCTTTCATTGTTTCCTTTTTAATTTAGGAAATTGCTTTTAATTTTCTTCATTTCCTCTTGGAGTTAGAGAAGGTTTAAGTTAATTTTCTAGTTAAGGGGACCTATGACTAGGGAATTCAAGTCAACTGATTACAAAGGTGGAGCAAAGGTCATTTTGAAGAAAAAGTAAATCTTACCTGATGTTTTCACTTTTGATGTTGATGATTTATATAATGCAGGTATTATTTTTTTTCATGAGTGTGGGTGATTTTATTTTGTTAACTATTGGGATGTGATTCACACCAGCGATGGTTGCAAAAAACATGGACTTAAATCAGGTATCACATCTTTGCTCAATTTTTTCTTTTCTTATAATTTTGTTGCATTGCTACTGGTTTTTGATATCAATTGGGCAAACATATTCATGCTTTCTTTCTTTTAGGGAGACAGTGCTTTATCCTGTGGTGTTCCGGAGCCATCTGATCAACTGCCTTCTCGTGCCGGCAATACGGTAATTGACCTTACATTAACTATAAGTAAAAATGAAAGTGATCTTTGCTTCTAAACATAAAATTTAGAAAATTCAACATAATTTCTAACTTCAGTTAGAAGTTCTCACTTGAACACTATAATTTTATGAAAGAAATCTAATCTTTTTAGTCATCTATGTTGTTCCTTCCTCTACACAAAATTATTCTCAAACATCAGCCCCAACTCCAAGATATAATATCTTGAAGCTCCTGTTAGGTTAAACTAAAATGAAAATGACATTTTATGCAAGGCATTTATGGGTGCAGTTAGGAACTTCTTAATGTACTTCATTTCGAATTTTGATTGACAATTTTTCCACGTATATCAGAATGAAGCTACAAAAGAACAGCATTGGGTAAAGGCTTGTCACATCTTCAATTGGTTAGATAAGGCAATTCGAATCAAATAACTTACGTCATTTTTGAAAGTTGTCCTAAATTTATAGAGGAAATGTACTAACTAAAAGAAGAATTACCATATATGTCAATCTTCTTAATCTAAAAATATAGTTGGACAATACTTGAATAAAATACAAAAGCTATACTCACGTTGGTCTTAGTACATAGCTGGGGAAATTTTAGGTGTTCAACGTGTGTATAATTTGTGCTTCCCATCTAATTGTCAATGTTTTGCATGAAATGACATAAGCCGCTACCTTTTTGGGTAATACGTTGAAGTCGTCACATTTAAATGCAAATATATTTTCTTGAATCACAATATCAAAGGTGTATCATTCAAAAATATGATTTCTATCTAAATATAAGCAATATATGATGAACCACCGTTTTGATATTTTTATAATCGCATTTTACCTTTAACTTGCATAGTTTACTTACTTGGTTTGTCTTATTGCTTTTTCAAAAGATTTACATCATGTATTCTCTTAAAACTGCGTGATTGTAGGTGTTTAAGAGTGGACCACTTTTTGTATCATCCAAAGGTATGTATTTCTTCTCCATTTGTTGTTTGTTTCTTTTCATCCAATTGTGAGATCACCAGCATGAATCATATCTCGCAATTGAAAGTTTATTCGAAAGTTTATTTCGTGTCATGTCAAGCTTAATAACTTCTTATTTTATTTCTCTTGCTTTGATATAAATACACACACACACACATATGTATAATATCTCTCTATCACTGTAAATCTTATTGTATAAGTAGCTTATAATATTAGTAGTTTGCTCCTATCTGTACACGCGCAACTAATATTTTATATGTTTCTTATTTTTTAGTGTTAGGCAATGTACCATTGACACTGTTATGTGTGTTTTTGTCTAGTACGCTTAAGGCATGGCTAAGGAAAAAAATATCTTAAAAATATGTCGAATACATGTGTATGCGTATCCGACTGTTGGTGTTGGATACGTGCCAACAATTTTTTTCTAAAATTATGTTGCTCATATTAAGTAGATATTTATGATTATGGGATTTCTTTTGAAGCGCTCTGACTAAAATCAACATTTCTCTATTTATGCCTATATGTAGGAATAGGATGGACACAATGGAAGAAAAGGTGGTTTATTTTGACACGCACATCATTGGTCTTCTTTAGAAGTGATCCGGTAAGCCATGCCTACTTTTTCTTTCTATTTGTTCTTAGATTGATATGCATGTTTCTTTACATTTTGCTCATGTTTGTTATTTTAATATTGTCATGTACCTTTTTATTAGATGAGGAATTTTGTGTTTTAGGTGATTTAGGTTTGTTCAATCAGCAGTTTTCTTAGATCTACACTCTTTTTATATTGATCTCCAGCTGATTAAAAGCAATTTAGGTAAGTTCCTAATTTTCTTTGTAAATTTGTCATAGTTATGAATATTCTTTTTCCATTGAAGTCACGTCTTCAGTAAAAGTGATGTAAGGAAGCTTGAACTTGAAGTTGCTCAAATAACTAATTTCCAAGATTAGGATTTAAATCCTTAAATAAAATTGAGCAACTCTCTTTTGTTTCTTCCGACATTTTATTGAATCATAAATCATAAGGTAAATCGCTCATCTAAAATCTGTTGAATTATACGATATAGGAACATTTTTCCTTATGTAATATTATGGAAATGTTTATACATCTATACATGTAAACATAAACAAAAATGAAAAAGAAAATTTCCATTAATTATTTCAAATCCATGAAATACTACTAAACCCGCTCTAAAGGTGAAGTTGACATCACACTACTAAACCAAATCTTTAATTTCAAGCACATTATCATTATTGTATAACTCATCCTATTGAATGTCATCATCTGCACTAAAGATACCCATACCCACATCTTGTTACTGGATCACTCTTGACCACCAAAGCCATTATCATCTTCCTCCACCGCATGATAGACCTCATCTTTGTTGCCTATGAAATCATACTCATTTACTTTTCTCTTTTTTTGTTCCTAGTTCCTACAAATTGTTATTATAAATATATTGAGGAATACATATAAATATGAACTAGGAGAGGATCCGTAGACAAACCCTTTTTGAGGCACGCCCCTAGACACGCCTTTGTTTTGGAACACATAAATATGTTTTAAGAAGTTCTATCCGTATGAATATGATCTTATTATCATATAGATCATCCTTGTAAATTATTAGGTTATCCGGACATTCCTATATCATAAAACATAACATCAAAATTTAGATAAAATTGGCAACTAAAAATGGGAATTATATGATATACTTCAAACCTCTTTTTAATGTTGATAGAAATGTCGAAATGTCTTGATTTTTTTTGTAAGAATGATCTTCATGATGAGGAGATCATATTCATGCGGATAAAACTTCTTAAAACATCTTTGTGTTCCAAAAATAAACGTGTCCTTGGATCTGCTCCCTATTAACTGTTTTGTATAATTGTTTATAAATTTTAAAATTTGGTCTCTTATGAGTACTTGTTGTTTCTTCAAAGCATCATTTACCGTCATCCATATATCCTCTTGGGTAAGACTTGGCCTCGGCGGTGACATGTAGAGTAAGATATTAGTTAAGGGCCATATGCTTAGACATGATTTTATGTGGTGTAAGACTATGCCATTGCTGCAACCATCACCACACTCGGGTTAGGCACATCTCCGGTAGACTTGCTCGGACGGGGTGTCATACTATTACTAATTGGAAACTAAAATAAATAAAACAAATAATTATTCTAATAGGAGTTGGAGAGGGGGGTAGGGGGCATGCACATGCTACTCTTAAAAAAGATGTCCACACTCAAGAAATGCATGCAACACACATACATTACTCTGATTTAAAAGTAAATAGGATTTTCTAAAATATCAAGGAAGAAACATAAAGGTCTCCTTGGAAATAAATTTGGGCTACTTATTGTTTTTATCATGAAAGACTTTCCTCTTTAAGAATGTCAAATGGATCTTTTTTGGCCACTTAGTATTTAGACGGTGCCCAATTGTAAGTGAAGAAGGATAGACTTTGTATAAAAAACTTTTAGCAACAGCCTTTTGCTTTGACCTCCATAGAATGTTAATTTGTTGTGAATAATTTCAACTAGTGAATAACTTCACCTATCTAAAACATTTCTATCAATCATCATTATCTCAAACTTGCAAAGTTCTCTCAAAGAAATCCACATTCTCAACAAAATTGAGTTATGCATTCAAAATTGACTTTAGGGTGTGTTTGATTCAACATTTTCAAGTGGAAAATAAAATATTTTTAAGAAAATTTGGTTTTCCACTATTTGATAGCCTCTTTATTAAAGGTTAGGAAAATTTTCCAAGTTAAAATTTTTTTCTTAAAAACAAGCCATTTATTCCCCTAAGAAAATTTTCCTAATCTGTTTTCTAGCCCCACCTATCTCTTCTCTCTCCTCCCTTGTCTCTTCGTTTACATAAATTAGCTTACCCCCTAAGAAAATTTTCCAGATCTATTTTCCAGCCCCACCTATCTCTTCTCTCTTCATTTACATAGAGATATTCAATAAATTTGATTATTTTCAATGTACGAATCAAACAAATTAAATGTAGTTTTTCTAGAAAATTTTCTTAAAACTAATTTCCATGAGAAAATGATATTTTCTTTGGAATATTTTCTATGCAATCAAACACACCATTAGCCTTTAACACACTTCTAGTTCTGCGAATAGTTTGTTTGTTAGTGGGAGCATCATGACATTTATTTAACTCATATCTCTCAAATTTCAACATATGTTTTTAGTGTAAAATTAATTTATTGATTAAGAGAGAAACACTTTACGAGGTGGAAAGATAAAATAAAACAATACAAGACACTCGACCTCACACCGAGTCCGTGGTAGCTAACTCTTTCCATCGGCTCACGAGATCTTCAAATGTGGCCCCCTTCATGACTTTAGATGATGAAGACCAATACAAGATAGTCGTGTATGTCTAGGATGATTTCCTCCACGGACTTAACCTTCTCATTAAAGTGCCTTTTATTATTTCCTTCCACAAAACTCGTCGAATTGCATATGGAGTAAGATCCCAAAGAACTTTCCCAATCTTTTTTCTGAACAACTTACACCACCACACGTTTAAAGATGAGATAAAGCTTTGCTCAAAAACTCAAGAGACCCCAAAAAGATTAAGGAAATGATTCCACACCTCCATTGCAATCGGGCAATGTAGAAGTAAATGATCAACAAATTTCAACTTTTTCTTAATAACCACTATACATTTTGGCTGTCTTTCATGCTCAAGTAGCAATCAGCTAGCTCACTGCATTGCTTGTTGGATTTTTTCGCTATATAGTCATGGGTACAATATAGAATTGCTCATATTTGAGCACATGGTTGGCTTGCTTCATCTCTCTTGGTTTAGCTTGTTGGATTTTTTCGCTATAATCATGGATACTATATAAGGTTACTCATATTTGAGCACATGGTTGGTTTGCTTCATCTCTCTCAATACTCTCTGAGATCTTAACGTTGTCTAGGGACTGAGCATGGAGGCAGAGTGAATGCTATGCGCAGTGCAATATCTGAAACGTTCCCGGAGCCAAATCGGCGTCTATTACAAAGGTACTTAAAGTTTAAGTGATATTGATGTCTATGAAAAAGTTACTGTACGAATGTTGATGCAACTATGAACTATGTAACTCACAATGAATAGGTTTATTCTTTATGGTTATACTAACTTTGTTCATCCTTTATCTAGATTTCCATTATTTGCCTTTATGTTTTGACCGGTAGAGCAGAACCTATTAGAAAAGAAAGAAAAAATGGAACTCCCCAAGGAGTCCAGACAGTATACTATATTAGTTAGGAACGAAACTCGTTACAATGGAAAGACGCTTTACACAATATTTTTGGAGACATTTTGGCCTGATCTGAACCTGTTGGTTGGTAAAACTACATTGGATTTCCGATCTCACGTTCATCATCTGAATGATAAACAATGAAGATTATGAAAATTTAAGGAGATGAATATTAAATTGTAGATAAAAAAATTCCTTCTTCTGTGACAGTTGAAGTAAAGACTGGAGAGATGTGCAATTTTTTTATTTATACAAGAAAATGTATGGTTCGTCCTTACATGATTTAGTAAAGTCCATTATTCCAGTACTTCTTCTGACTATTATGTCGTATATAGCAGTGTAATCCTAAAGTATCTAAATTTCTTTTTTTTTCTTCTCTTCTTTTTTGAATTCAGAATTCTTAGGATGATGCAAGCTGTGGCTTCTCGCAAAGCTGAAAACAGGATGAGCTCATCTGCTGTAGCTGCTTGCATGGCACCCTTACTTCTTCGCCCTCTTCTGGCAGGTGATTGCGAACTTGATAACAATTTTAACATGGGCGGGGGTGATGGATCTGTTCAACTTCTCCAAGCTGCTGCAGCAGCAAACCATGCTCAGGCCATTGTTATAACTCTAATGGAAGAATATGACAACATATTTAGAGTAAGTTTTTAGTATTCAACAATTTAGCATGGAATTAAATACATGTGTCGTTGTTCGATACCAGTACTAGGTGTCGAACACGGCGACTTCAAAATCAGTGAAAACGCGGACATGGCCTTGCACTTGGTTTTACATTATTTAACTTTATGTTTTATTACCAACGAACAAGGTTTTTAGGTGCTTATTCCTGCACAACTACACTCATCTTCAGGCTCCTTTAACTTTATATTACCCCCTATTCTGAAAAATGTTACTTGTTATGACTTAAATTTTACATTCAGTGAAAATTTGAGAGCCATTTTCACAAAATAGGCAATACTTCTAAGGTTGACAAAACTGGGAGGGGTACCTTATTTGAAAAAATTAATGGGCAAGTGAGCCTAAATTATATCAATATATACGAGCACAGTATGGATAATGTCATGGTTAAATTAACGTGCCGATAGTTGATAGTAGGAGTTCATACCTTTCTAATGCCATTATAAAATTTGAACTTGCCAGACAGTCGATTATTTATATTCTTTTTGATCACTTTCTTAAATCCCGAGTTTTTGCAGGATGATAGCTTGTTGGTTGACTCTATTTCTCCCGAACTCTACTCAGAGTCAGAAGAAATTGGTAGTGAGGATGAAGAATTTACTGATGATGACGAAGATGAGCTCCTCGAAGATGGTGAATACCCTGATTCACAACCTGACCTTGATGGTGATACTGAAGATGCATTAAGCGGAAGTGTCACTGTTAATGGAGATGATGATGACCAATACGACGATAAGGTTCCTTTTAACTTTTTATTTTCATGTTAGTCACGTGCAATGCATGAATAGCTTATTTTGAAAATACTGATTAGGAATGATGCCTAAAGGCAGCAAATTGGCTTAGCTGACATGAGTTTCCTCACTATCATGTATTCTGCAGTATCAACTGTCAGTTTGACAACTCTTGAGAGTTCTTAGTTCTTGTCCTCTATTCTTTTGCCATTTCCATCAATTAGTTAGTTCCATAAAGTCAACGTACTTTTTCTTCAATGATTATGCTCCTTTCTAATGCTTATCATTAGTAAAAAAAAACAACAAAATGTGGAATTGCTTAGTGTGGTTTATTGCATAAATAAATATTGCAAGTATAGCTGGGAAAGATTCCAACGAGATGGAAACTCTAAACAAGCGTCAAGCGAGCACAAAATACAAAATCCAGGACTTACTTTAAAAAATGCTCTCGAAACCCTTAGGATTAAAGAGGGTGGAAAGAGGTTAGAAGAAGATGGCGAAAGAGATAAAAAAAGATACATAACTGTAGGAGAAAATTAATCAGTGAAAGAGTCAAGTTCCCTGATATCACATTTATTAACTATAAGTTCCACGATTTTTAAGAAGTACAACTATTAAATATTTATCTGCACCTGATCAACAATGTTGACAGGGAGTACAGTTCAAAGCAGTATGCAGCTTCTCCTTTATGAAGTGACGATCGACTTCAACATGCTTCGTCAAGACTCGAAGATGGGTTGTGCATCTTCCTTGGCCAGGTTAGTGGTTATGTCCTGAGAGGATTAGGGTTAGCTGATGGGAAAATGTTGATGGTAGGAGCTGCAAAGGTTCTTTCTAGTCGTTGGATTCAATGAAGGACTACTCTATCGGCTTTATGGTCAAGGTCAAAAGGAGATGAGACGTGTGGGGTTGGTTAAGGTGGGGTCCAATCTCAACAAAAATGAGGTTATGATGATGAACGATAAGACATAAGGTAGCCTTTGTGGTTTCTAACCTCTATGGCTTTATTCTTCCTCTCATGGAAGTAGTTTTACACGAGGTGTCAACGGGGATTTTTGAACCCGGAAGGCTGAACATAAAGATAATATTAGGGAGCTTATAGTTGTCAATGAAGACCAAAATGATAACAGTGTAAACCATAGGGCGTTGGGCATCCTTTCTAGGAAAGGAGAATTAATAATATATTCATTAATCTTATTTATAGAGGGCTGATTTTCTGTGGTACTCTCGTCTTATAGATGGATATAGTAAAATTATTGCAAATGTTATGCAAGAATATGAAAACAAAAAGGATATTGTGATCTATAAATTTTAGGAGGTCTGGTGTTGAGTTTCCACAAAGATTGGTCAATTGGACTGCCATTTTCACTGCTATCAGGGCGAGATAAAGTTTAGGAAAAAAGCACATTGATTAAAAAAGTAATGGATTGGGATTCAGTGGAGGAAAAGAGAGACCCCCACTATAGGTACCCTGACAGTGTCCCCTCTTAAACAGCCCCAAAGAGGTGTCAGTTTTGCCTCAAAAAGCATTGGCAATACGTAGTGTAAACCAGGAAGGGAGGGAGCGTATGATTGCAGTGTATCACGTTTGGAAAGTGTGAACGAAGAACATCCTGTGGAAGGTGACATTTTAATACTGGAGAGTGGTTTGGGGCTGAAGATTGACTATGGACATGCTTAGAATAAGAGATATGGACGTGGACTTTTCTATCTTGGGAGTGGTTTGGGGCTGTTTTTTTTTTGTTTTTTTCATTGTTAGTGTCCGATGGAGATGCACTTTTTTTCCCATTAGTTAATGAAATGTTGGTTCAGGGCTTTCAAAGGGAGATCAGTCCTTGTGAATCTCACTCCTTAATCTATTGGGCAGGTTTTTTTTGGAGGATAGTTGGCACTTCGGTGGGAAGATAAAGACTATCTATGTATGGATGCAGTGATTTTGATATATAAGCAGTCCTACTTTATTGGCCCTCGAGCTCCAAAATTACGAGGGTTAGTAATATTCAAATATCTCACTGTGAGATGGAGTACTTTAATCATTAACAAAGACGGCGTAACGTTTTTATGTTTTGTCTCGTGTTCAAGTTTTTGTCCTATTTTTTAATCCTAAGGACAGTGCTCTTCTCTTCTCGGAAAGTTTCTTCTTTGGATCATTAATTTACTTTTACTTCCTGAAGAAAATAGTGAAATAAAGGCATTATCATATTTAATTGTAAGTTACTTAAAATATTAAAAGAACACCCCTGTTTTTTAGTCAAAAACACGTAATAACACATATTTTGAAGAAGCTAACATGTGTCTTGATGACAGTTTTTCATGCATATTGTATGCATCGCTTAGTAATATCTCCTTAATTTAAATAAAGAACATTTTCTGTAAGAATTATTTAACTAACCAAACCAAAGTCTTTTGGTATCTTTTTAATAATGTACTAATGCAGTTTTGTAAGAGTGCAGGTATTTGAAGGTTCTAATTCAGGTTTTGGCCCTCCGGATGAAAAGGCATCATGTGAAACTGATACTATATTGTCTGATACTAACTCAGCAGTGAGTGTGCGTGCGGCTCGTACATCTCCAGAAGATGTTCCTGCTTCAAGGAGTCTTGAGCTTCAGTCCATGGATCATACTCCATCTTCGAGCACACAAAAATCTAAGAAACCTGTGTCTGCTTTTCCACGAAGAACTGTTGGGGGCGCACCTCTGTAAGTATTCTAATGGTTGTTGATATCCATGCTGCAACATTCTTTATATATCTGTTATGTTTGGTCAGTAACTGTCTTATTTATCTCCTATTGGAATGACTTACACTAGGAGACTGTTAGTGTGAATCAACTCATGGATAAATAAATAAAATGGGATCTGATCAGCCGTGCACTCTAGATCTTGTCTAGTCAGTTATACTCTCGGTTATATTGTCAGTAACACACTGACTCAGGCGAGTCCTAGATGAAATTATCTTGATCAGCCGAGTTGGATCTAGACTTGTATTTTATTGAAAATTTACTTTGATTGGACAATCGTCCGCTCCTTTTTTTCTTTTCTTTTTTTGCTAAATTAGAAAGATTTTATTGCACAAGAACAAAATTACAACAAAACAAGAGACGGCTAACAGGCTAACACCTCTCAAAAGTTAACAGAATCTAAAATATTCTTCCACGGGGACCACAATTTTATAGAGAAAAGGAGGTCTCCCTACATTGAATTCTCTAATGCCCTCTTGAAGTCTTGATTCTTTCCCTGCCAGCTTGTCAAGGCTAAAATCTGCCCCCTCCAGGTTGCGGATATTCTAAGATGAATAACAAAATTAACAATGCGAAACTGCCACCATTCAATCATGGCCTTTATACTTTTGAACAGTTGTAGTTATATACCATAATACATTAGGTTATTATGGCATGATATATTTGTTATAACTGTTGTGATACCGAATGTTTGATCCAAGGCCAAGGGGTACCACCCCTAGGGTTAGTCTCCGCCTGAACAAATGTGGCAGGCCTGAGTTATAAGAACCATTTTTTTTCCTTCTTATTTCTACAAGTTAGAAGATGGGGTTAGGCAGACCCCCAATCAAAAAAGTTTATTAAAGAAGAAAAGGTGCTTACGACAATATGGTCTTCTATGTTTTTTAAATTCTAGTTAATTGTCTGACGTAATATGTAAAAAGGGCGCATAAATGATTTAGTCATCTAGATCACTGGAGGGAAGTCTTATCTAATTTTATTTGTTTATGTTGTATTCTTGGGGATTGTATTTGACGTTACTATTAGCAGTACTTAGTTTTAAATGTGGAATTTATATTTTTCATAGGTTTTCTATATGGATGAGGATTGCTTGATTTTTCTAGGTCAAATATATAATAATCGTAATTACGCCATCTTTCAATTACTATTTTGTCTATGAAAGTTATTATGTATATTTCTGATGTGTAATTTGAATTTAAACATGTAAGAGTAATAAATATATATAAATTAGGATTTATCTGTATCGGCTCGATCTGTGCAGATCGGCCAAGCTGGCGATCCAGATCTGCTGATTTAGACCTTGATAATTGTAAACCTGAAAAATAGATTAGAAATATGATTATTATTGTATTCTTTAGGTTTGATCTATATAAAGAGACTAGAAGAGGTTGATCATTTCTTTCTCCTGCTTTTCCATTCTCTTCTTTTCCACTCCTACTTTTTCTTTTCTTTTTAAAAGGTAAGCTGCTTGTGATGGGAATTGAACTCAGGACCTCTTGGTTTTCCAAGCACTAGCCCTACCAACTTTTCCATTTCTACTTTTATCTTTGATATTTCCACATTTCTTATGTGTCTAGTGTTCATTTCTCTTATAACTGAAATTCATTTATCTATTTTATTGTCCAGACAAGAAGGAACCTTCCGCTGGAATCCATTGATTTTACAATTGAAGATGAGTAAGTTACATAGCCATTGAATGTGTAGCCAGGTCTATATTTGAAACAATTTCTACTATGTATTGTTTGATGAGAGTTCTTATTATAAGCAGTGCCTGTAAATGTAACAAACATTTCCCCTTAGACATTTACACCTCTTTTACAAATGGATGAATGACCGCAGCTGAGCCAGTTTACAAAGTTACTTGTAGACTTATAGATGATAAAAATCAGCATGTCATTCATACTGTCATTTCCTGCAAAAATCTTGAGATCTTACATTGAAAACTAAAATAAATCTCTTAATATTTAAACAACTGAATTGTGATAACCCTAAAATAAATCTCTTAGTATTTAAATTAACTGAATTGTGATATCCCTAACTAAGGGAGTTTTTATAGAATAAAAGCACTGTAGTTTAGCATTGTTAGTACTATACAATTCTTAATAAGCAAGAAAGTACATTTTTGAGTCATCAGATTCCTTTTTTCTTATTTTGCATTTTTATGTTTGCTTAGAGATTGTTTCTAGCATGTCCAAGAATCTATTTGGGCTTTAACTTGATATCTTGGTTCAGGGTTGCAATTCAGAAGCTTGAGACCGCTAAAACTGACTTGAAAAGTAAAATTGCAAAGAAGGTACCTCTTCGTCTGTTTATCCTTTGGAAGTACGTGGTTATCTGTCAAAGAATTTTCTTTTCTTAATTACAAACTTCTTTTCATGATAGGCAAAAGAGAACGAGGTTCTGCATGAAAGCTTGGAAAGGCTAAAGCAGACTTTACATGAGCAGCGTTTAGCTCTCCAGGAAGATGTATGAACTAGATATTAGAGTTTATGTTCACTATGCCTTTTATAGAGAAAACTCTTTACAGTATTGTGTATGTGTATTTGTGGTTTTTTCTTATGGTCTTAAATGATTACGGGTGCATGGCAGAAGCTCCCCACAACCCCAGCCATTGACTGTCACTGGAAGACTGTCCAGTTGAAAATTTTGTTGACTTATTATAGAGGTGCATGTGAAACAGTGCATAGCTACCAATATTAAGTAATTATCAAGTAAACTAGTCATTGGGTACTGGTTTGTTTATCAATAGTTATTCCTTACCATGTTCACATATTTAAGTTAGTTTTGGCAACTACATTGATGTGATTTAGTTAAACCTATTGGGCTCACTTCAATGAGATGCAACAATTTACAGAACTATTCTGAATTTTGTGCACTGCATACCTATACATAATACCTCTAGGCAGTCTCATTAAGCCTGGGCGGCATAACGTTTAACAGTTATGTAACAGATAAGCTCAAGATGACACATTTAACTCATTAACAAAACTTCATTTCTCTTGTGTTGTTACAAACGTCAATAGCTTTTAGCAACCTCAAGTAGTAGATTAAAGCAGAGAAGTCAATTGTATTTTCACTCCATTAGCAGATCAATTTTTAGCTGCCTTTATTTGGATTGTTCGTGTTTTAACATTGGTCTTACTAGCACACATTTTTTTCACCCTATTATGATAATTATTATGCTATTAATATGTAGTTGCGTAACAAATTGGTATATCAGAGCAATTTTTTATTGGTTCAGTTGATTTTGTGATATAAAACCAAAATAAGAAGCACTCATTCAATGGGAAAAGGGCTTCAATCTTTTCTGGTTGCAAAGCATTCAGTATCTTGTAGTTGACCTGTTTTGATAATTTCTTCAAAAAATCAACCGGAAACATTAAAAAAACTCCCCTGAAATCAATATCAATTTAAATGTCCTGAACAGTTGGTCCATACTTCAATATTCTTAAAAAACAATATTTACTTGAGTAATTTATAATTTTGACAACAGGTGACCAGACTGAAGAAGCAATTACAAAGGGAGAGAGATCTAAAGGAAACAATGGAAGCTGGGTTGAACACGACCCTGCGAAACTTGCGCATCTCAGACAATATTGATGAAAAGGTTGGTTTGGCACATAAATAGCAAGTCTTCTTCACCAATTGAACTGATTTGGATTTTTCAATAAATATATTGGTCTCCAAACTTCTCTTCAGACAAAGACAGAGCTTGAAGAAATTGCTCAGACAGAAATAGATGTGACTAATCTCAAGCAGAAAGTTGCTGAACTTCATATGCATCTTAATCAACAACGCAAAAATGAGTACGGAACTGTATGTGAATCATGCGGTCAACTACAACAAAATAGTCCAATTTTGAAGAAAGAAAGTAAGTTTTGTAGTAACAGTAATTCTATGCATATGTGTTGAAAGTTCATCTGGTGTTTGTTAAAACTTGTTAAATGTGACTAGGTAGTTTTCTTCTTGTGTCTGTGACTGAGTAATATTGTTGTTCTTATCCGTTTAAATTGTGAATTTAGGAAAGATCAATAAACTTTTGAACCTAACTATGCTACACCTCTTCATGTGAAGTCAACAACAAATGAGGTATGTCATTTATTTTGGACGTTGATTATTTATTGTTCATTGCAGGCTAGTTTGACTGTATTACAATTGACACTATCAAGACATTTCCTTAAAAATCTACTAGCAACATGCGTAACAATATCCTTCTAATTAAAGCAAATAAAATAAAATTATTAAAATAGAGAGAGTGGTCCCGCGAGATGGAAAGACGACTGCCTACCTGGGCGTTGTGACGACGCACAACCCATCAGTAACATTAACATGGGTATGTGCATCAGTAACATTAACATTGGCGCGGACACGGCCATACATTTTTCTTTATTCATATTACTTATATTTTGTATCCTGTTATAAGCATATATATACTTTATTCCATATACATATGATATTTACTTTTTTTCAAAATGTTACAAACACATAAATCGGATAGACCTTTATTAATTTGCACTTAATAAGAAACATAGTAATAAAGTACTTAGTAGAATTGAGTAATGTATCTAAAGAGCTTGAAACTTTAAAAGATTTGTCAAAAGTCTTGGATCTGAGCAAGGACTACCCATTGGTATGTCCAAGCGGAGTGTCCGACACATGTGGACAAGGTTCTATTCAAATGTGAGTGTCCATGTCATGTAGATCGGAATACTTTCAAGTTTAGCAACATGTTGGGAAATGGTTTTCTTCTTATTATGTGTAATATTTTCCCTAGTTAAAGGCACTTTTATATTTACAACAGGAGTATTTGACACGAGCAGACTATGAGAAAGTGAAAATTCAAGACCCACCATTATTACCAAAAATAAGGATAACTGCGAAGCAACCGCAGGATTCTGTTCATGACAGTACCAACAAAATTATTGGAGCTGCTACATTATCTTCTTTGGAGCCGGTTACTGTGGGAGCTACTGCCTTATCTAATGCTAAAAAGTCCGGTTTGAAGATTGAGGTTAGCTTTTCCATTAATTTTTGAGATTACCTTACGTAAAAAAATCTTTCACAAATACTGGGGCAAGTTCTTAAAAGAATACTGATGTAAACTGATTACGCAGAAGCCAATAATCAAGAAAAACACCAGTTTTAACAAAAGGAATTAGGTTCGTGAGGAACCCTAATTTTATTAATTAGAACCTTGTTCTAAACAAGACTACTTTAACTAAATTAACTAACTTAACCAAGAAACAAATAACCTAGACCTCCCCTTTTATAGAACACAAGGGGGGTTAGAATTAGGAACTCTAATTCTAATTGAAACAAAATTCTACTTAAACTGGGAAACTGCTAATAACCTAGGTTGGGCCTCTCCAACAAGGCTTAAGCTAAAGACTAAAATATAAAGCATTAAAGAAACATAGATGGTACGATGGGTAAACGATCCTATGAGGGATGCGCCACATCAAACCCTCCCGTCTGAGAAGATTTCGTCCACGAAATCAAGGGGGCGGTACTCCAGATGACTCGCGCACGTATGTGTATCCCAGTCTCTTCGTCTTCATCCCGTAGAACGTGCACGAAATTTGTACGGTGGAACTCTTTTGGAAATCTTGAAATCTTCCGCAGAATTTTCCGTACCCAGGGATTGTACCCAAGAGCGGGGGTACGATGTCGTCACCGACATCCCTACGTCCATCGACGTCAAAATTAAAAAAACTGAGAAATTATTGTAGTCCGCTCCTCAACACCTGCTATAAAACCTTCCCAAAATGGATCAACATACGGACATAATTCTTCGTATCGGGCCATCATCTCCCTTATACGGATCAAATATTTGGATGCCCCAGACTGTAATATAAGTGAATGGAACTGTTGGACGATGTTAATCTGCATCTCATGTTTCGTACGTGTTTCCTGAATCCATTGTTGTGTGGCACGATACTGTTGGGGTGGCAATGCTAGTACTGGCTCATCTTGCTTCAAGGTTGAACTGTTGGAGGGGTTTTGTATGTTGGACCACATCCTCACCCAAATTCTAATTTAAAAGTTGGTTGCTTGGGTCAGGGGGTTTAAAGATGGGTTTGGGCCTAGATTTGGACCAAATCGGGTTTGATGTAGTATTAAGAGGTAGTGGTGGCCCCAGTCTCATCTCATCATTTTGGGACTCGTTCTTTCGGTTTTGCAAATTGTTATTTATTGTTGCAGTGGGCCTGGGACTGTCTGAAACCTGTTGTGGGTTGTTATGAGTTGTTTTGGAATTGGGACGTGGGCCTTGAATTTGACTTAGTGATATGGGTTTAGTACCCGGCTCATACGGGTCAAAAGGGATCCACGAACTCGTCTCTCCCACGATCTGCTTTTTTTTTGTCGCAAATGTATTCGCGGCTTCGATCGCAGCTACAGTAACCGGGACTTGAGTCTCTCCGACAGCCGGCTTAGGTTTTGAATATCAATCTCTCCCCTTTCGTGAACCCCGGTTTCGGTGTCCAATTTTGCAAAAGGGTTGTTTAGGTCGTCGCTCTTCGCGACGATGCTTCCTTCTAGAGAAATATTGTCAATTACGCCCAACAGAGGTAGTTGGGGGGGGAGGGGGGAAGGCTCCTCTACCCAAAGCCTCGACAAGCCCTTCAAGCTTGTCAGCATTATCCGATATCCTCGCTACATTGTCGGCGAGCGTAGGTTTCTTCGTCGTAGGTCTCCCACGAGGCATCTTTGCTTTTGAAACTGACTACTCTTAGATCTAACGCAGCTTTGGTACCACTTTGATGTAAACTGATTACGCAGGAAGCCAATAATCAAGAAAAACACCAGTTTTAACAAAAAGAATTAGGTTCGTGAGGAACCCTAATTTTATTAATTAGGACATTGTTCTGAACAAGACTACTTTAACTGAATTAATTAACTTAACCAAGAAACAAATAACCTAGACCTCCCCTTTTATAGAACACAAGGGGGTTAGAATTAGGAACCCTAATTCTAATTGAAATAAAATTCTACTTAAACTGGAAAACTGCTAATAACCTAGGCTGGGCTTTCCAACAAAGCTTAAGCTAAAGACTAAAATACAAAGCATTAAACAAACATAGATGGTACGGTGGGTAAACGATCCTATGAGGGATGCGCCACATCAAATACACTGGACGCCTTGTCCACAAAACACGAGCAATATAGAAACTGTTTTTTCAATTTCAATATGATATTATTTGGTCTTCACAAAATAAGAATTCTATTTAATAATTTCCTTTTAGCATTCATCTTAATCCTTACTTACGATGCTGGTTTTTTTCTATGTTTTTGCATTTGTAACATGCTTATTATTCTGTTTTATTCACATTCAGGAAAGTCCGAAAGAGTAGGTTTAAAAATCCAAAAAATCACGTTTTCCGAATTAACGACAAAATTTAGGAGGTTGGATCTAATGTTACTCAATTTCTGCTAGACCATACTTTAGGCCTATGCGGTTATCCTAACTAGGTTGAACTTATTTGCACTTTATTCATTATCTTCTAGGTTGATTGATTAATTGGAGGTTGTTAACCTCTTCTCCTGCATCCACTTCTGCAGGGAACTGTTACAACATCTTCAGCTTTGTCCAAGCTGACAAACCGACTCAACTTTTTGAAAGAAAGGCGAAGTCAGATTGTAAACGAGCTTCAAAACATGGAAAATGGTAGACCATCAGAAATTTAGTCACTTGGTGGTCCTCCACGGACGAACTCCAGATGACAGATAATACTTGTCTCTCTGTATAATCTCCTCTCTTGATTTATATGTAAATGGCGACAATCTCCTCACAAAACATTTTGATATATGAATCAGCTAGGAATTTGATTGGGTCGGCCATACTCAAAAAATGGTGGAGCCTAAAATGTAAAAGTTGGCTACTTAGGTGGAGTCTGAGCTGTTGCTAAATGTGGTTTCTGAAGATTCTCACACAATAAAAACCAGTTAATGTATGAGACACTTAGTAAGGTAAAAGCAGAGATAATTTCATTGTTTATTTATTTTGTCTTGAGTTGCAAATTGTTCTAGCTAGCTACTAAGAATGCAAACTGGTTTCACTGGTAGAATGATTTGTGAAAAACTTTAGAACATCTGTAATTGACTACTGTCTCTGCTGAAAATGAGATATTCTTCGAATCCAATTGAGCTGGTTATTTTTAGTTGAATAGCATTTTCAACTAATAAACCTGGAAATATTTTATTCCCCGAGATACACACTATGAGCAACTGAAACGATGACTTTCATATGGAAGTATTTACTTTTAGGATCCATTTTGGGACATTCTTCAACTGAACATGTAATAATGATACATCATTCAAAGCGCTTTATTTTTTTATTGAAAAGAAAAGAAAAAAGAGGTTCATTTGTCGCTTCTAATAATGTGCTCCTCGATCTATCTATGTACACGTTAACGATTTACAATACAATATGAATATGGTATACATGTCAAACAACCAAATATTTGATCCATTTCTTAACACCCCAAGCCAGATACTCTTAAATTTGGTAAAAGAACTTAAATTTCAACCTCAACAATAACTTATCCTTTTTCAACAAAGACTGAGTTAAGACTTGATGTTCAAACGAGGCCGGCTCTGATATCATATTTTTCACGCAGTTTCTTAAAAATTACATAGTCGAGCACATAAGCCTTATCCGGTACACAAATCCTCTAAAAATAAGCAAGCATTGCGATCCAACCACTGCGGAACGAGACGAGACTGAGTTTGGCCCTGGGACTTGGATTCCAACACGAGCTGCTCCACGTAATATTGAGGCAGCCACCAAATTCAAGCACGTGTACTTGCCAACTCGCCGACCTTCAAACAAAAAAATAAAATTAAGACCAATATAGAAAAAACAAACCAGACCTCCAAATCTCTCTCTCTCTCTCTATCTGTCTCTAAAGACTCTTACAAAAAAAAAACAGAGAGAGGAGGAGATGTTGTTGATTAATGCCCTAAGTATTGCTCGAATGACGACCCAAGATTTCATAATGGAATCAAAAGACATACCTTTTGGATCGATTTATTGGTTCACATATGCAGGGATTTCATGTTTTCTTGTACTCTTTGCTGGAATCATGTCTGGTTTAACTCTGGGGTTGATGTCTTTGGGGTTGGTAGAGCTTGAGATTCTTCAGAGAAGTGGAACTCCAACTGAGAAGAAACAAGCAGGTCTTTAATGTTTTCTCTTATATGATGAATCTTTTTATATGTTGGGAATGGTGGGTGGTTGATGAAATGAGGTTTTGGCGATTTGGGTATTGTTGAATTGGTTTTAGATTTGTTGCATGCAATCTGATATACCCAAACTTGGGTTTTTGTTTATTGGGTTATTGTGAAAGATGGGAATTATGGACTTTCTGAAATGGGGATTTGGGTATTGTTAGATTAGGGAGATAAATATTGGTTTATGATGTTAATGAGTTGAGATGCAATCTTAATTACCCAAATTTGATTTGTAATTAATACCGAAAACATTGGGTTTTTTTTTTTGTTATTTGTTCGATTTATGGATTTTTTTTTTCAAATTGCAAGTATTTATAGAGTAATTTGGGTAATTTGTGATGGATCTTGTTATGGAATTCATGCTTAAGATTTTTATGGAAATCGTAATTTTGTTCGTTATTATAGGGTACGGCTGATTTTTGTTTATGTTTCGAACTATGCAGCTGTGATATTTCCAGTTGTTAAAAAGCAGCACCAGCTTCTTGTAACTTTGCTTCTTTGTAATGCTTGTGCTATGGAGGTAAGTGGTTACATGAAGGCCATTCTTTCAGTTTAGTATGATAAAAACCTGTTATTGAGTATTAATTCAATTGAACCATGCGGATTTAAGTTAGAATAATAATGATCTATTTTCTCAACAGTTTCTAATGTGATTTATGATATTGCTGTGAGTATCCAAGGATGCTCTTAATACTCCTCTTCTTAGCTTGGTGGGGCACTCTGTTGAAGTTTATAACACATAAGACCTTGGCTTTATAGAAAACAATAACATTAGGAAGTTCTTTAACGAGGTCACTAACGCCCGAAATCAAACTAACATGATGAACTTGGGGATGGTTTATGGAGAGTAGGAGTAGCGGGGTTTTATTCTTAATTTTTACCTTTAGGATTGTTATGTTAGGCCAAAGTTAGACAAGGGTGGAGCCAGAATTAACGGTAAAAGAGCACATTAACTAAAAGGTTATTGATATGTACAAAAAGGGGGTTCATTTATATATTATGTTTTTTATGTGAACTTTTTTTTTTGGGCTAAAACCGGCAGAGAAGTTTCCGGCAGTCAGGGGGTTTAACTGACCCCCCAGGGCTCCGCCATCTTCTTTCCAGTTCCATCCTTATTTCCAAGTCCAGCCTCAATTTTCGCGAACCAACAATCACCTAAGCTTTATTTTGGAGCTGGTTGTCAAGATTTTTGGGCAGTGTCTTTGGAGAGCAACCAACGGGGGTTGGTGTAACGATTTGGTGCAGAGGTCCTGAGTTCGATTCAACATCAATGTGGGCCACTTTCCAGGGCTTTTTATCCTGACTTGCCCGGCATGTGGGTTGGCGAGGTTCTCGCATGCCTCAAGGATTAGTAGGGCAAATAGTGATAAATTAGGACCCCAGATCACCCTGGTTCCAAAAAAATTGTCTTTTGAAAGGGTGATTGCTTTTGGGATTAAGATTAAGAATCTGAGGTGTAGTAGTAGGGAATGGTGCATTGTAATATGGGTAAGGGTGATTGTTTATAGGATCGAGACTTAAAATTTGAGGTGGAGTTGTAGGAAAGTGGTGGAGAGTCATGGTTGTGGAGAAGGATCGTGTTACGAGGATCAAGGAGGCAGTTTAGCATGGTGGGATGATTGTGATCAGAATTAGGGATTGGGCGATATTTTGGAAGGATAGATGGTTTACGGATTTCCTGTGAGACCATCAGGTGTCATGGTTCAAGGTATAATGGGTATGGATCTTGCTGGTTTTTGGTATCTTGGACATTTAGATATTAATGACTGTAATGACTTTAATAGCTCGCTTTTTCAGAAAGCTTAGTTAATTGCCACCTTGGAGAAATCTTTTTGTAAATTTGATCCTTAAGGTTGCTGAAAGTTGGTTTTCGTTTTGTTGCCCGGATGAATTCGTAAGCAACACCCGTATCGTACATTATCTGCAAAAAGCATAATGTCTGGTTATGTAAAGCAAATGGGAAACCCCGGTTTTAATTTATCCTTTTCTTTTGTAATTATGTCCTTTGTTTATTAGGCGTCAATTGGGTTTTTCATGAGAGCTTCACTAGATCATTATAGGTGTAAATCTCTATCCATATGCTGTAGGGTGGATTCTCCAGGAAAGGAATGCATGGTACTTTGATTAGAAGACATGTCACTCTTTTACATTGGTATCCGACTTCTGAGGGGTTAAACTTTAGAACCTCTCATGATCAAGTGGTACTAACCTGGTGGGGACATCTTGTGGTTCAATGATGCTTACACCACTCTTAGATTGGGTTTCCTTTTATTTTCCATTGATGTAAATCCTCTACCCTTGTACTTTCTATATTTTTCATCTATAAAATACAAAATGCTCATGTAGCAAAAAAAGAAGAAGAAAAACTTTAGAACCTAGAAAACGGGAACCCTTTTACTTTTGAGTTTTGGATGACTTTTAGTGGCTTTCTTATTTGGAATTATACTTTTATTTGCGAGGGGTCATATTTGTTCGACATAGGAAAATTTCATTAGTGTTCAAATAAATGCTTCGGCCTTCTAAAAAAAAGGGTTTCTTGAATTATAAAGTTGCTCTGAAAATCTCTACTCTTTAAAGCAACTGCATTAGCCTACAGTAACCGGCTCAAATTAGCTGAGACGACATACATCCATTTTTTACTTATTTCCTAAACTGCCCCTCAATCACATGCACTTCTCCTTATTTGATACAATGTAGTACTACCCGTGACCAAGTTACAGCAAATGCGTCGACGTGCCTTCGGTGCTATACGTCTTCACACCTTAAATGATTCCCCTTCAACGCTACAACTTGAACATCGTCACACTTTTGATGCTACAATCGAATGGTCGGCAATGACATCTCTTAACCCTTGGAAGTGCAAAATAATTGATCACATGATCTAACTTTGGTTTAGGCCAGTTTTAAACCACCTAAATTACTTGTTACATGAAAAATGTTATAAGCATCTTACAGTTACTAATCATTAGATTAGTTGTTTTTCACATATACAAAATTCTAAATACATACAGACAACACTAATTCCCACATCACTATTTAGAGTAATCCATTGCTTCAATAATCAACATTTATAGAATCTTAGCAAAACAAAATAAACCAAATGTACTACTAATAAAATATTAAAAAAAACTCCTCAAATCCTTAGACATTGATCTTCAATTAAAACAAAGACTTAGGCAAAAAAATTTACTGAAAACTATGAGCCTTAATTACTATACAGTGTTTAACTTGAAAACTAAAATTGATATAGGTACTACGGACCTCTCTCCCTCTTCTTCTACCTTTGTCTTTAATTGCCTTACTGTGAGTCTTCTATATCGTTAACCATGTAGAAGATCAGATTTTTAAAGTTGTAATGCGTTGTAGTCATTTGGATCAAAGAATCACCTCCATGCCTATGGATATAGAATATTTGTCCATCACCAAACACTGAGAATTAAGCTTAAAACCTTAGAACATACCAAAACGCGGATCCTGAAACCTAGGCTATCACTACAGATATAGAATTTTATATTTAAACCCTTGCTATCTTCTGTCACGGTTTGGCTATGCACTCTTTATGAATAGTAAGTGTACTTGCGAGTTTAGCTCCTGAGTTCAAATAGTTCAAGACAAAGCATGGTTTCCGTCCTTCATCAAATGAATTCATGAAGACCTCCGAAATCTTTCTTATCTATGACCTTGGGGGACTATCAACTGAAGTCTTATTTGAAGAAAAGTTGATGTTATAAGCCATATTAAATCTGAAGAAAACCAATAAAAGATGTCAATCAAATAGGTTGGAAAAAGAGTATGAATTTGTTTTCATACATATTTCATGAGTTTAGGCCATAATAAAGAGGGAGAAAAGAGATAACATTGAAGAAACTCATGAATGTAGTGGTTTCTTATTTATTAAGTGAGATCCAGCTCCACATTATGCACTAAACAATCCGTTAAATCTGCCAACCCAAAACCAATTATGAAATCCCATCAAACCAATAGTTAAACAGAGAATAATGGGAGTTGAAAGATAGAGGAAAGGCAAAATGATAAGAAGAAAAATGATAGGATAACTCTAAAAGAAGGTGATCTTAACTTGGTGCAGGATAGTATAATTACCCATCAAATCGGTACGACGTATCAGAGGCGTATACTAATACAAAAATAACCCTCAATCAGTAACCAAAAACAGTCCTCAATCCTTCTCATCTTCGCAAAAGTGGCCTGAAAATTTTAACGGCAAAGCAATGAAAACAAAATTACAGTGGGTACTTCGTAAGGAGAGAGAGAGAGAAAAAGAGGTGGGTACTTCGTAAGGAGAGAGAGAAATGCATCTTGCCATTAAGAATCATGCATTCAAGCCCTATCACTCTAATCATGAAGTTCATTCTCCGTTTGTTGGATTTTCTTCAATAATCATTATATTGGCCTCTAGCGAAAGGAAGAGATCCCTAATTTGTGTTGGTAAAAGAAGAGAAGATGAACAGAAAGAAACATAATTTTGAGGACTTGAAACTTGGAAGTTGTAAATGGGAAGTAGTTGTACAAATTGCTCATCGAATATGAAGTAGACATGTGATAGTGCACACAACACATGGCACCAGATGGAGAAGTTTTTCCGATTCTTTCTCACTTGGATAGTTCGGCGGTTTTTATAAAGCCTTTATGCGTGTAGAACAAATCCTAGCTCATCGTTTAGTTTTTTTCCTCGGAAAATGTTGTAGTTTAAGTTTGTATTGATACAAGTACCCTAGAATGTAATATAGATATTTGAATTAATAATGGGTCTCAACACACTAACGACGAACACTTAGTTTTCATAATTCCCACATTGCCCCTGCATGTTATCTCCTTATTGAATGAATTAAATATTAGATGTTTCATGGGTGTCATATAGTTGATGCACTTCTATTTTTAACTTCATTAAGATTGATTTTCATTTTTGTATAAAACGATTACAGCTCTCGCGTGGAATATTTCACGCGTTCACAATGCACTAGTATAAGTAATGACGAGGATATCTTGGATAGAAATTTATGTTATCTACCATTTTTCTTCCATTGAATGGTAGTTAAACATTTATTTTGGTTAATGTGGTCTTGTAGAGAATTCTTAAGCGAGCATGAAATTAATGTTATCTACCATTTACTTATATTCAGGTAGTAATTCTCTTACTACTGCAACCTGCAGGCACTTCCTATATACCTTGATAAGATTTTTCATCCTTTTCTGGCTGTTGTGCTCTCAGTAACTTTTGTTCTAGCATTTGGAGAGGTAAATAGTTATTTCACCTCTATACTTCCAAGTATGTAATCTGAATAGACGGTTTACTTCAATAGGATTTTGAACTGATTATTTTCTTCCTGTCAGGTTATTCCACAAGCAATATGCACAAGATACGGACTAGCTGTAGGTGCAAATTTCGTATGGCTTGTGCGTATTCTGATGATAATCTGCTATCCAATATCATATCCTATTGGGAAGGTAATTTTTTGGTATAAGTTCTTCACTTCGAGTTTTATTTATTTTTCCTTTATTTATTTTGGTGATGAAGCAAGGATGTCACAGTAAATGTGCTTGCATATACTTAGAGAGGTAGTTCTGATATACTTGAATTACAGATGTCTCTTTAATTACCTAAGCTGGTTGTAGAGGGACTTCACATTTTTTTAAGTAAAAGAGAAATTTGAGATTCGAGAAGTCTGCTAGTCTCGCAGTTTCTTTGTTTATCATTTTTTTTATTCAACAGTAAGTACAGTTCGTTTTATTCATTTGCTCAACACAGTGCGTGACATCCAGACAGTCATATTTTTTTGTAAATGAAAAGATATTATTAAATGGGCCAAGGATCAAAAGACTCAACACATGCAACTTCACAAATAAAGGGAGGAGCTGGAAAGAGCCCACTCTCCAAATAGATCAAGATTCATACTGATGATAAACATTATAATGAGATCAATATTCATACAGATGATAAACAGGCTAATGAATTAAAGAAGTTAAGAACAGACTACGTAATTCCTAGTGACTCCTCCCATCCAGCTACAAAATTCTCAAATATGACCCACCTAATGCACTCGTTAATATACTCTAAGCAAAGAGTATTCCTTTAATGCCATTACAAATTACAAATTGGTTAATGATGCTAAAGACGACCACCCCGCCGCTTCATATATCCTATTGTTTCTTCCCTTCCATATACCCATTACAATTACAAATTGGTTAGACTTCCGTAGAGCTCTTCCTTGTAAAGACTATTCATATACCCATTACAATTACTGAAACTTTTCCAGTTCTCATACATCCACGCCTAAATGTATATAAATATTTGATTATATAAATTTATCAATATAGATGTAAGAAGAACAGCAACAACAAGCACAAAGGCGAGTGGCCTTATAAGGGCCACCAAGATAAGGAATATAACAAATATACCAAGCTTTAAGTATCATAGAGAACGTGCATGCAAACATTCTAACCTAAGGTAATCACCAGCTTTGGCTACTGAAGCTATTGGTTGTAGTTTACTTCTTGGAGTATACCATTATTTTTCTGCATCCTGAGATTGCTCAGAATGATGTGTTACTTGTATTCGTTTGATTGCCCAGTTCCAAAATATTTGTTGAATGTGATTCTATGATATCTTAGTTAATGTGAAACACCTTGTTTTTTTTTTTTTTTTTTGAGTTGGAAGCTGCTTGTGGGAATTGATCCCAGGATCTCTTGGTTTTCATTTTTCAAGCCACTAGTCCTACCAACTGAGCAAGCCCTCGTTTGGCATGTTTTCAGGTTCTCGATTGTGTACTAGGGCACAATGATGCACTATTTCGCCGAGCCCAGATAAAAGCCCTTGTTTCTATCCACGGGAAAGAGGTAAGCTTACTAGAATTGAATTTGTAGAGTGACATGAGAAGCTAGTACACTTCAATTGTAATCCCAAATTAATCACCTAACTGTCAAGCCGTCCGACATATAACTTACTCTGTTACATATTTGTAGGCTGGTAAGGGGGGCGAACTCACTCATGACGAGACAACAATCATTAATGGAGCACTAGATTTAACTGAAAAGGTATGAAGCATTACGGTGTAGTATGTCAGTATGCCAGTATGCCATGCATTAGGCTGCAATCCTTAAGTTTCAAGCCATCCATGGTAAAGTTTCATATGTCTCATCCATTTTATTTCTGGAAAGCTTAAGTTGTAAGCATTCAAGATTTGATGCTTGGTGATACTATCACCTGATATTATAATTTTGTAATTTTCTAGTTATATCTAGGGACTGTGACGGGGATACTTTACATGTCAAGTTCGATATGATAATTGCAACGAACTAAACTAAAATTAAATAGAATAATTGATTAATTGGGAATGATCTTTAGGTAGAGAAGTCACTTCCATTAAGCAATTAACAATGAGCGAAAATTCAACTAGGTGAGTTGGTGCAGCGGATCCAAGCTTCGGGATTTTATTTGTTGTATTTCATGTCTGAAAGGATCAGGTCAACTATATTGGTGCAAATAGATTGGGCATCACTAATACTTATTTGTAACTTAGTATTGGGGTCGATTGAGTCTAGGGGTATGATGAGTTGGTGCTTATAATTACAAAGAAAATATCATCGTTGATTTGAAATGACAGTTTTTATTTAACTTGCTGTTTGTGGATTGGAAAACACTTGTACTTTAAGGAAGCAAAACCCCTTATTTAAGCTATTAAAAATAAAAGTGAGGAAAGAAAAGCGTTTGAGAATTACTCAAATTTTACCACGCGTGTTGTATGGGCCATGCTCTTCCTATTTGACATATTATTTGGTATTTGTATACTAGGTGTTAGGGTATCATAATTTGGTGGTGTGATTATCAAGGTAAAAGACTATCTTTGGTTTACACGTAGGGAAAATAATTATGATAAGTAAGCTAGAAATTTACTGACCTTTTAGTAAGTTTCACTGTGGAAAGATAAAATGATACTAGTGAAAGTTGCAAAAGCATGACTCTAAAACTGCTGACATCCCAACTAGATTGCTACAATAACTTGATTCTGTAATCAACTAAGCTTTCCCTATCTCGTGTTTATTTTCATCTTCAGTAAGCTTACTTAACTATCTGAACTTTCTAACAAAAATATGTTTGTTTTCTTAGTCAAAGAATAGGCTATGCCACGTTAACGGCTGTATCAACTAAATGGTATCTCATAATGTATTTAATGGAGTCTTAGCTTGTTGTGTCATTCAACTTTCACTATCTATATGTAATGTACTAGAAGTTTGAACAGCCTCTTTGACCATATCAATTATTCTCGCCTTGTAAACAGACTGCTGAGGAGGCTATGACACCTATTGAATCAACTTTTTCTTTAGATGTCAACTCGAAATTGGACTGGTGAGTTCGCTCCTCAATGTTGTTTTTAGTAATGTTAACAGAGTATTGCTTATTTATCAACTTGTCAAATATAAGATCGATATTGTTGCCTTTATGTATTTCACACAATTCTCTATCATGAATCTACTTACTGTGAATCGGCAGCATCTGAATCTCTCAGAGATGTTATCATTTGTTATTTCAAGAGTGCTAAGAAGCAAATTATATGAGTTATGCAGTGCAACTCCCTACGTAAGCGTCCATGTGGCACATACACTCAAATTTATTGACGGCAGGGATACGTAGATTGTACCCTACCATACATACAAACTAAAGGTCACATCATATTGACAAAGTTCATAACATTTCTTCAGTAATTATCTGTTTGTTGGATCTAGTGGTATATTACTGGACACGGATGAAAAGGAGGGCATAAAAGAATATGATTTTGGTGGGCACACACTTCACATGTCTATACATTCATGTGTTGGAAATGTGTGCCAGCCCACATGGTGTATTATATGCGTAGCACTGCGTGATTAGTTTCATGGATATAACATCATAATGGAGACGAACCTCGTAAAAGAGATTATTGTGCCATTTCTATCAACGTAGAGAGGTATTTTTATAGTTGCCAGACTACACCTGTTATTGGCTTTTTGTGTAATCTTACTTTCAAAGCATATTTGGTAATCTCAATGAATTTGGAATACGCTGCTTCAATGATATACATGATGTCCCAACACATCCATAAGATATCACGTCAATCATCTCTATGTGGGGCCTCATGAAAGGGGTGTGGTGTGAGTTTCACGAGAAGAAATGTCATAATTCACATCGCCTTAAAATCTTTTTCAGGGTCAAATGTTGATTAAGAACTATATGACATAATATTTTAGGTAGATTAAAAACTTTTCATTGATTTATTTTTTTCATATCAATTTCTTTCAGAATATATAAACCATCTGGGTATCACAATTTTTTTATTTTTTTTAGTTTTTGCTAAGTAAGAAGATTTGTATTCATAGTTTACATTTTGGACATGGGATGGAAGGAAATACCTAGATTCCAATCACTTCTAGGATGGGTATCCTTTCTAAGTCACTTTTATTCATAGTTGACGTTTAAGCCTTGAACAGAGATTTCTCAAATTTACCATTTTTGAATTCTCAGGGAAGCAATTGGAAAAATTCTGGCTCGGGGCCATAGTCGAGTTCCTGTCTATTCTGGGAATCCGAAAAATGTCATTGGACTTCTACTGGTGGGTGCAAGAGTTTAAGGTTATAGCTGGAATTTGTAACATAATAATTTGGTTCATGTATATGCCAAAATAAATACCTTACCATTTAGAATTTTATGGTATTAGGTGAAAAGTCTTCTCACTGTACGTGCTGAAACAGAGACGCCTGTTAGTGCCGTCTCCATTCGCAGAATTCCACGGTATTCTCACTTAAATACTTAAATAACTTTCTTTCTACTGCTTCCTAGTTCTTTCATGGGAGATAATATTTCGCCTAGAATTTGTTCCGAGATATTTAAACGTCTCTAGAGATATGAAACCAAACGTGTATCTCGCTTTATTTTTGTAGTGTGACCTGGATATAGATGGCAAACCCATGTTTTGTAGCTCGATGAGATGGACGATGGCAAAGCACTAGATGTCCTTGTTTTCATGTCTGTAGAGACGTATAACTAAATTCCGTATTTGATAAATTGTTTATTGAACTTATATCTCTCTAAGATTTCGTAATTTTCATACTTGGACTGTGTCTAGGGTTCCAGCGGATATGCCTTTGTATGATATATTGAATGAGTTTCAGAAAGGAAGTAGTCATATGGCAGCTGTTGTGAAGTCTAAAGGGAAAACAAAAAATCTTCCAGTTAGCAGTCCCGGAGAAAAGCTTGAGTGCTTGTCCAATTTATCTACCCCTTTACTTGAGAAAACGTTGGATGAAAATTCAGAAAGCATTGTACTTGACATTGACGTGCCAAGGCTATCAGTCAGTATAGACAAGCAAACCTCATTTCAACAAAACTATGGATTGCCTCTCTCATCAGAGGACATTGAAGATGGAGAAGTCGTCGGTATCATCACCTTGGAGGATGTATTTGAAGAACTTCTACAAGTAATCCACATTACAACCTCATTCTCTAGTTACAGCTGAATATAAATTAGTTTTCATCTAGTTAGAAAGTCCAGTTAATGTATCCCATCTTTTATCGAATATCTTTGATTCTGAAGACTAACAAAAATAAATATTTTATACAATAAAATAAGGGGAATGCTACACATTAAAGTAGAAAAGGGCGGTGCGCCAGACTGTTTTAGATCAATCTAGTTGACCTGATCTTCCCTGGTAATCTACCAATTGGAGGCCCTAGATCAATGAGTAGAACAGCCTCTTAGGCATCCCCAGTCTTTCAATTTACTTCTCTTTCCATTTATGTGTGCTTATCGTTCCAATTACCAATTCGTGATTATTCTTTCTAATACTAGGAGGAGATCGTTGATGAGACAGATGAGTATGTTGATGTGCATAATAGGTACGGAGAGTTTATTTTTGTGCTTTTATGTATGGTTTATGTTATAGTCTTTATTTGTTGTTTTCTGTTTATTGCATGTATTATGATAATTCCCAGGATACGTGTGGCTGCCGCTGCCGCTGCTTCATCTGTCGCGCGGGGACCGTCGGCTCGGAGATTGACTGCTCAGAAGGGAATAGTAAGTGACATCATCTGTATTTCCATCTTACTTAAAGTATTCAGTTTTATTACTATACTTATCGAGTTTTGAGAGTTCCAAAATTTGTATTTACATGGAGTAGTCATATATATGTATTTGATTGTGGGTAATAGCACAGAACATTATCTTTTGATGCGGATTTAAAATTAAGTCATGGTCTAGAGATAGCTTTGTACGTCGTTCGGGAGATACGTAATATGAATTTTGTTATGTGTTGGCACTCTTATGTTGATCACCACAAGCTATTCAGGTTCTCATGTCTCTAGAGATTTGCATGCCTTCGATAGTATTTTTAATGTAGTGGCTTCTAGGTCTAACTGAAGCTCTTATACTACTTGCAGGCTACCCAAACCAAGCAAGGGTCAGCCCCAAAGAAATCTGCTGAGAATGATCCAAGTTCCATTAAGGAGCCTCTTCTTGGTAAAAAGAGATGACCATGGGCCCCTGGGTGCATTCAAGTTGGCATACATATGTATTGAGTCCGTTTGTGAGTAGAGGTAAAATCTCGTAGCTCTTCCGCTGATGCATCCAATTTTATTTGTAAATATTAAGGTTTATTTGTTGATTCATTTGTGCTTCTTAGTCCTTTTTCATGATTGAGATACTTTATGTACGCAGTATGCTATGTATCACAGTCCCTGTGATACCTTAATGAGAATACCTCATGAGGGTATTCTGTACCTGTAAGGAGATTTTAATATTTCATTAACATATCTACTTGCTGATCTTTTTTTGTAGGCCGAATCTTTGAATATTTCATCAAGGATAGAGTCAAGTCAAGTGTCTCTGTGAACATTGCAAACCTGCAGATCCTACTCTCCTTAGATAGAAAAGAGTTATTTGTCATCATGTAGGCATTATTTCCACAACCCTGTAATGAAAATCATACATGAACTAGTAATTTGGATTCCACTTTTTTTTCCTGTGATTTGTAAACCTAAAGATAGAAATACAGAAGACTTATGTTCACTTATTTCTGTCAATTTTCCCATATATTGTTTCTTGGAAAGATGTGTTGGAGACTAGGTTTCTACCCTAAGTGGGAGTATGTCACCTCTACTACATGAATTTTCTTACACTTGGTTCCTACTAATGACCTTCTAGTGTCTTCTCCTTTTCACTCTTTGTGTTCTCTTCTTTTCAACTCTGATGGATTTTTTTATTTGGGCGTGGCTTATTTTTAACTTAGAGGCACACCCCACCCCAATGAAAAGTATTCCCTTCCAAAGTGTAGAATATCTACAACTTTTCAAACTATCTTTTTTACTTCTCGTACACCCTAAGTTAGATTTGATGTGAAACATCACTCATAAAGTCGTCTGTACACCCTAAGTTAGATTTGATGTGAAACATCACTCATAAAGTCGTCTGTCTCTGTGTGATGTATGTTTATTTGATGCTTTAAGTTTTATGCTTTATCTTAAAGCTATGTTGGAGAGGTCCAATGTGAATTATTAGCAGTTTCCCAATTTAAGTAGAATATTATTTCAATTAGAATTAAAGTTCTTAATTCTAACTCATTTGTGTTCTATAAAAGATGAGGTCTAGGTTATTTGTTTTTTAGTTGATTTTGATTAAAGTAAGTTGATTTGTTTAGTTGAAACCCTAGTTTTCTCTAACTTTCAAATACAACATGATATTCATACGAATCTCGCTTCCGCGTTCGTAGTAATTACGTTAATTGGTACCAAAGCTGCGTGAGATCTAAGTGTAGTCATTTTCAAGAGCAAAGATGCCTCGTGGAAGAACCGCAACGAAAAAATATACTATAGCTCAAGATGTAGCAAGGATAAATGATAAGTTTGATAAGTTTATCGATGATAGGTTTGATAAGCTTATCGAGGCTTTGGGTAGAGGAGCCTTCCCCCCCCCCCCCCCCCCCAACCACCTTCATTGGGAGTAACCGCCGAAGATCTCTCTCTAGAGGGAAGCGTCGCGCGAGGAGCGACAACCTAAATAACCCTTTCCCGAACTTGAACGTCGAAACCGGGGTTTACGAAAACGATGGAATCAATACCCAAACCGGTGTTAAGAACTCGGCGTTAACAACCGACCACAATGTGGGTGGTACGTTCAATGAGACGCCTCAACGGAACCACGCCTTGTTGGCCTCAGCCCCGACAGCTACCGCCACAACGGCAGCTCCAGTTGCACTAAACAAGGCAAATTTCCTAACTTGAGTTGCGCTACAACAAGCCCAAGCCTTCCAAGCACAAAACCTACTTTATGGTTTAACTCTCCCGAACCCAGATCAGACCCAAACGGGTCAGGCCCATAATACCAATAGTAACACCAGAACCGGCCTACCTACAGTTAATGGGAACCCAACCCAGAGCTTGTGGGCTCGATGGGTTGGGTTTCATCAGTCCTTACAAAGTTCAAACTTTGCCAACATTGATCCTTTGTGGTGGCCTCCTTTCGATGAAACAACTGTGGGCAATATCCTTGGCCACCGACAATCAATAACACCGACACCGACCAATCATGAAGCACTCCAAGCATCAAGGAAAACAGCTGGTGACGAGGACACGACCTTCCCTCAAGAGAGAGAACTACCGAACCCCGAGCTAGCACCGAGAGTACCACCGGGCATCGCAATATACATGCCACCTCTAGTCGGTGACCGACTGAATCAACCACCGAGGACTGCCCGTTGGACAGCCATGACACGTCTCTTCCTATTTCGGCAGATCAATACCACCACTACCCCTCACAACGCGACACCGGCTTACCCCTAGCAACGGGAACACCAACAGCCCCTCCACCGGCTAAAAATAACCGTCACCGACTTCTTGCCTCGACAGCCCCGTTGGGCACACATGGAACTGTCCTTTCCCCTAAAGACCCATACCGTGACAAACATAATATCAACTCGGGTAAACGACAAACGTCGGGGCTAAACCCCAAATATGGCTTCGAATATCGAGCACCCTACGTTGATGGATGAGAACCACATGATGATGATGTGTTAAGTGTTCAGTCGATTAGGAGATGTAAAACTGTAGGTTCTCACTATATTCCATTTGAAGAGAGAAAGCGACGCAAGACCGGGGCTGTGGTTCTCACCCCCTCGGTTAACACCCCATTGCATGACCATTACCGACACGTCCACTTGGTTTACCTCCTCGTCCACCAAGACATCCATATGCTATGACTTGGCAAGACGATGAGTACAGTTCAGACTCTGAAGAATAAGTACGACCACAACTGCGTCGAAAGGGTAAGAAGAATGATATAGAAGCATTAGCCAAAGCTATTTCTGAACAGATGCATGATGTTCATCTCAAAGTACCAGAGTTCACTAGAAAATTTGATGCAGACGCCTTTATCAAGTGGTTGGATAAGGTTGAACGTATTTTCAACTACAAGAAATATGAGGACCCAAAGCAAGTAACGATCATTGAATCCCGCCTTACTGGTTTTGCTCTCACTTGGTGGAACAGTGTTCAACAAGCGAGGCGTACAGCGGGTTATCGTCCTATTTTGGAATGGTGGAAAATGCGGAGAGAGCTGAAGGAGGTTTATTCCTATGAACTACGGCGAGGTTGCATTTGGGAAACCTTAGTCCCTCAAAATGGGTCTTTCTTCCCTTGATGATTACACTGATCAGTATTATCTCTTTGAGGCATGTGCACGCCTCTATAAGGCTGAACAACAGCGGGTTAGTAGGTACAAGTCTGGTCTAATGAAGAAACTCCATGAGGCAACAACACTTCAACCTTTCTTTTGTCTTGCTAAAATTGTACAGTTGGCCAAACAGGCGAACGAGTTACATGCGCAGTATCACCCTCCGGTTCTACCAACAACACCAGTAGCCCCAGCTATTCCAACAACCACTGCACCACGTACCTTTGTTTTAGTTAACTGTTATGGATGTGGCAAACCAGGACACCAAAAACGTGATTGTCCTACATTTTCTAGAAAGGTCGGCTTAGTCGTGGATGGCATGCGTAAGAGCGTGATAGCAACAGTTCAACGTGTTTTGCATGATGAAAATAAAAAAGAAACTGGGATGCGTACTACATACGTGCGTGAGTCCTCAGGAGCACCGCCCCCTTGATTTCGTGGACGAAATTTTCTTAGACGGAGGGTTTGATGTGAAACATCACTCATAAGGCCGTCTACCTCTGTGTGACCTATATTTATTTGATGCTTTATATTTTAGCTTAAAGTTTTGTTGGAGAGGTCCAATGTGAGTTATTAGCAGTTTCCCAATTTAAGTAAAATATTATTTCAATTAAAATTATGGTTCCTAATTCTAACCCCCCTTGTGTTCTATAAAAAGGGAGGTCTAGGTTATTTGTTTCTTAGTTGATTTTGATTAAAGTAAGTTGATTTGTTTACTTGAAACCCTAGTTTTGTCTAACTTTTAAATACAACGTGATATTCATACGAATCTCGCTTCCGCATTCGTAGTAATCACGTCAAGATTGATCTAGTTAGTATTCTGCTTGCTTACGCTTAAATATTTTGGCTTAACATTTTCGAGAATGATTCTTCACTAAAAGTTGTGATGGCATAAATATTAAGAATCACTCACCATAAATAGACATAAATATTAAGAATCACTCAGCATAAATAGCTAAAATATTTTAACTGAACTTTTAGTAAATCGGTAACTCAATCACTGCACGGGTTACACTAAAAAATATATGAAAATTCAGCTTTACCACAAACTCACGTTAAAATAGTTTAACTTAACTTTTAGCATATCACTAAGTCTTCGCAGCAATCGGTTACATTATATAATAGATGAAAATTTAGCTTAACCACAAGCTTACGCTAAAATAGTTAGCTTAACTTTTAACATATCACTGAGTCTTCACTATAATAGGTTACGTTAGAGAACAAGATGCAAATTTAGCTTAAACATAAATATACGCCAAACATTTACATCTTAACTTCTAATAGAGAACCAAGCCCTCACTGAGTACTCTTACGATGAAATCTTAACAAAAAATTTAGCTTAAACCATCCCATACGCTAAACATTTATAACTTAACTAAACAAACACAACATTGTTCTACAATTCCAAAGAAGTAAAAAAAAAAAAAAACACAACACAACACAGCAGGTTCTTCTTGCGGACCCCCTTACTTCTTGCTACGAATACGTCACCTTCTTCGATCCCCCAGTCCTTGATTTTGGTTTTAGTTCATTTACTCATTTTAATTGCATCGATTTCTTCGAACCCTTACCAATGGGTTTATTTGAGTTCCTAGAGGTGTTGTGATAGATGTACTTGTCCAAATCGATGACTTCTTTTATCACGTGGACTTTGTGGTCTTTGACATAAATCTGGTAGAATGTCCTCAAGATGAAATACCATTGATCCTTGGCCGACCCTTCTTAGCCACCACTAATGCATTGATTAACTATTGTAGTGGAGCTAAGAAGTTGACTTATGGGAATAAGACTATTGATTTGAATATCTTCAATGCAACTCATACTCCGTTTGAAGATGAACCCGATGAGCGCAATATGCTTGGTACTGTTGTAAACAGTACATTTCACAGTTCAAATCCTAGGGATCCATTAGAAGCTTGCCTTATACACTTTGGAGAGGATTTTAATGTTGATGACCTCATCAATGAGGTCAATGCCCTATTAGATTCTGTCCCCGTTTTAGATACCACTGATGTGGTTGAAATGCTAAAAGTCGAAGATCCGGTTCCCAAAGCAGAGGAAGTACCTATTAAGTTAGAGCTTAAAGCTCTCCCTGGAAATATCAAATATGTTTATCTAGGTCCTAATGAGACTCTTCCTGCCATCATAGCATCTGACCTAGAGCCTGAGAATGAAGAGAAATTAATGCGCGTATTAAATAGAAATAAAAAAGCTCTTGGATAGAGCATCTCGGATATTAAGGGTATTAGTCCTTCTGTATGCATGCATAAAATTAATCTTGAAGATAATACAAAGAAGTTTCGGGAATGGCAACGAAGGCTTAACCCAACAATGGTCGAGGCTGTGAGAAAGAAAATTCTAAAATTGCTGGATGCTGGGATTATTTATCCTATTTCTGATAGCCCATGGGTGAGCCCTATTCATGTTGTTCCTAAGAAGTTAAGAATCACTGTTGTGAAGAATGATCACAATGATCTTGTCCCCACTCGCATGACAACAGGGTGTCGAGTGTGTATAAACTATAGAAAGCTCAATTCAGTCACTCAAAGACACTACTTTTCTTTGCCATTCATGGACCAAATGCTTGAACGTCTTGCCTGTTATGAATATTATTATTCTCTTGATGGGTATTCTGAGTACAATCAACTACCCATCGCTTCTGAGGATCAAGAGAAAACCACGTTCACCTGTCCTTTTGGCACTTTTGCCTATCGTCGCATGCCCTTTGGGTTATGCAACATTTCTGCTACATTTCAAAGATGTATGTTAATCATATTCTCTGATATGGCCGAGCATTTTCTCAAGGTCTTCATGGATGACTTTTCGCTCTTTGGTGATTCGTTTGATCAATGTCTCTACAATTTATTTTTTGTCCTAGCTAGGTGTTAACAGAAACATCTTGTGCTAAACTGAGAAAAATGTCACTTCATGGTGAAGAAGGGTATAGTTTTAGAACATGTCATTTCTGTAAAGGGAATCGAAGTTGATAAAGCAAAGGTAGACGTTATCTCTAGCCTCCCTCCCCAAGAAAATGTTAAGGACGTTCGATCATTCCTGGGGCATGCTGGATTTTATCGACATTTTGTTCCAGAATTTAGCAAAATTGCTCGACCCATTAGCAATTTCTTTGCCAAAGACACTACCTTCTTATTTAATGGTCCTTATCTTGATGCTTTTGAGAATCTCATGACACATCTGGCGTCTTCACCAATCATCTAACCTCCTAATTGGAGTGAACCTTTTGAGTTAATGTGTGATACATCTGACTGTGCCATTGAGGCTATTTTGGCACAACACATTGATAATCTTTCGCGCGTCATCTATTATGCCAGTAAAACTCTTAATGATGCACAACTAAATTATACAATCATAGAAAAAGAGCTTATAGTGATAGTCTTTGTTCTAGAGAAATTTTGTTCTTATCTCTTAGGTTCAAAAGTAATAGTCTATACAGATCACGCTGTTATCAAGTACCTTTTATCTAAGAAGGACACCAAACAGTGTTTGATCCGGTAGATAATGTTACTTCAGGAGTTTGATATCGAGATTCGAGATAAAAAAGGTGCCGAAAATGTTATAGTTGACCACCTTTCTCGATTGGACAATGATTCCCCAGATCAGTCATTACCTATGCGTGAGTCATTTCCCGATGAGCAACTCATGTCTATTCGCACAATGCCTTTCGCACTATGGTATGCGGATATTGCAAATTATCTTGCCATAGGGCAACTTCCTAACTTTTGGACCAAGCCCGATAAAAGCAAATTCCTTAGTGAGGTCCGATGTTTTTTCAGGGATGATCCATACTTATTCAAGTATTGCTCTGATTAAATTATTCGGCGATGTATCCCAGATTTTGAACATACCAAAATCATTGAATTTTGCCACACCCACGCTTGTGGTGGCCACTTCAGTTCTAAAAAGACCCTTACAAAAATTTTGCAATGTGGTTTTTATTGGCCAACCTTATTTCATGATACTCATAAATTTTGTAAGGCTTGTGATAGATGCCAGAGAATGGGAGCCTTGTCTCGTCGAAATATGATTCCCCTAAACCCTATTTTGATTATTGAACCTTTCGACGTTTGGGGCATCGACTTCATGGGTACATTTACACCATCTTCAGGGTATACATACATCTTGTTAGCAGTTGACTATGTAACTAAGTGGTAGAGGCCATTCCTACCAAAACCAATGATAGTTCAGTTGTTGTTAATTTTCTTAAAGAGAACATTTTCTCCTGTTTTGGTATGCCAAGGATGATCATTAGTGATTGAGGGTCGCATTTCAGCAGTAGAATGTTTGCAAACTTAATGAAAAAATATGGAGTAACATATATGGTAGCTACACCTTACCATCCGCAGACTAGTGGGCAGGTGGAGGTTTCCAATAGAGAAATCAAAAATATTCTTCAAAAGACGGTAAACGTAAACCGCAAAGATTGATCAACTTGACTAACTGATGCTCTTTGGGCTTACTGTACAGCTTTTAAGACACCTATTAGAATGTCTCCATACCGATTAGTATACAGAAAAGCGTGTCACCTCCCTGTTGAATTGGAACACCGTGCCTATTAGGCAATAAAAGCATTAAATTTTAATATTTGGAAAGCCGGTTTACATCATAAGCTTCAACTTAATGAGTTAGAAGGACTACGGAATGATGCATACCAGTCAGTAAAGACTTACAAGGAACACAATGAGATGGTCGGTCCCTCATTCACATTTTTCACTATTTTTAGAGAAAAGATAGGTCATTATGGTAATTTACGAGACTTTTTAGCAAGTTTTTGCAAGCTTAGAAGTATTTGGTTATGGTCTAAATATTTTGATCGTAAAAACCGTAAAATTTAAATTTTCATCAAATACATGCTTATAAATTTTTAGAACACTATCTTAAGTTAGATGTACCACCCTTTAATTAGAAGATATTTCACGTTAATTGATATTTCTCGAAACAAATGCACTTCACGGTAGTGTTACATTTATTACTTTTGCTAGAATTTTGACCAATCAAAGGAAATTTAGTATTTAAGGTAGGAATGATCCACTACAAGGGAAACAACTGCCTAAGAATAAGTTTGATCCTGAAGAAATATAATAAGGATTTCTATAAGCCAAAATAGCTTTAAAAACTTTCACGGCTCAAGGCATACTCATATGATTAGAACTGAAAGAGAAAGAATTATTCCAAATCTCGAGTATAGCCATGAACTATGTGAAATGAGCAAGGAAAAATGTTTACATGTGAGAATCCAGAGCCTAGGTCACGAAGGGGCACCAAACCCCGACAACCTAAGCCAACTGGCTGGGATTGTGAACCAAAGACTCATATTACAGAGGCTTCACAAAGGAAACAAGTACCAAAATAAAAAGGCTAATAGTTATTCCCTAAAATCAATAACAAAATTCGAATTGACTATGACACTTGTCAAACTGATTGTTGGATTTGTTTCACGAAATATAAAATGACTAGATATTGACTCAAGAGCCTCTAAATAAAGTTGTAAGTACAATAACTATTTTTACAACACTTGAGGATATTAGAAAAATACGTGAAATCTCATTTAATTATTGGGCAGTATCTTTAATTTCAGATAGTTCTCCAAGATCTCTAGTTATATATATGTGAAAGAATTAAATTTTAAGGGGTTCGCCTTCTTAATATTTTTACTATTATCAGATATCGATAAGTTCGCTGAAATGACCTAATAAGTATCTAAACTACTAGAATGCCCTTATTGACTTTCGTGGGTATAGTCATTATAAACCCTCACGAGACAAAACTTGTCTTATATGGGTAACCTATATTAAATGCAATCCTCTTAACGACAGAAATATTACATTTCTATTCTTTTTCTTTGTTCGAGGACTAACAAACTTTAAGTTTGGGGGTGTTTGATGGGCATGTAAAAATGCCCATTTTACCCTACTTATCTAAGGGTTCTAGGCTTCATTTTATTTTTAAAAAGATTAATTATTAATTTATTATTATTTTAGATTGTGTTAGATAAGAGTGTACAAAAAGCTGAATTTGAGTGCTAAAGTTACAACTGTTGGAGAAGACCACATATCTAAGTTATAACTCAAAGCATCTCCAATAGAAAATAAATCTCAAAAGAAAATTAAGAAAATATTTAGCATATTGAGGATATTTTATTATGACTAGGA
Source organism: Kingdonia uniflora (assembly GCA_014058105.1). NCBI lineage: Eukaryota > Viridiplantae > Streptophyta > Magnoliopsida > Ranunculales > Circaeasteraceae > Kingdonia > Kingdonia uniflora. Next base: position 2,016,671 of record JACGCM010002082.1, on the reverse strand, counting down.
AGATTTTATTGAGTATAATGAATATTTCACTGAGAATTGTATCTTCAAGAAAATAGTAGCTGTAGAGATGTGACAAGCAGGTAAGTTTATATTTGTCCAAAAATTCTGAAACTTTTTGGAGAAGTTGCCAATATGTGAGGATATTTTATGAAAAAAATTTCAGATTTTTTTAGTAAGTATATATTTCTGAATAAATTCTAAAATTCGATTATATTTGATTTGTTGAAAATAATCTCTTACTAAATATGTAACCCTCTCCTTCATCTATAAAAGAAGAGGTCTTGACCATGAATGATCATCCAATTTTTGAGTGTTGAAGAGAATAGCTTGAGAGAGAGAATTATTGAAGAAGCTTGGAGCTTGGTTGTAATTCCTAGATCAACTTTTTGTAAATCCTTTTGCAATTAATGAATTATTTTCATTTTTCTCTCCATGTATTTTTATTCATCTCTTCTAATTGTTTGTGTTATAATAATTATGGTCGGCTAAATCCTCGCTAAGGTGAGGATGTAGCCACCATCATCAGTATTTAATCTATGTTTTGACAAAGAATTCCTTTATGAGCTTATTGTTAAATTTATTTTCTTTATATTGATTAAAACGGTTTAATGGGTTATTGTCTAGTGATATAATCTACATTTACCTTGATCATACAAAATTTGTATATTCTAAATAAGTTGAACTCCTATGATGTATATTTTCTTAATGGGATATTGATTAACACGGCATATTTAGCAATGTCTTTAATATTGTGTGTTTTTAATGATCATTAGATTCATATATTATGAGATGGTAAAATTATTTTTTTTAATAAAAAAATGATGAATTACTTTTGCATTGTTATTATTTAATCTTCATGAGTTGGGAATTCATAGTTAAATCTAGATCGAATGCTAAAGGTGGTGGTGAATTCCAAGCCTTAGCTCTCTTAATAATTGTCATAAACATACGTCTTGCTAATTTATCATTATTTTTCATAACACAATTTTTATAAGCTATTTTTAGTTACCTTCGAAAAGTGAACGACAATCTATAATCCCTATATTCCATATCCCAATTTGATACGGTATTATCAGCTATGCAGGTGCATTACTTGTAGATATATGCACCTACGATACTTCAGTAGCGTCTATGAATGTGTCTAGCAATTCATTTGCGACTTATTACAAGTGTGGAATCCGTTAGACCTTATTGTCACTTAACTTATATAAAGGGATCTAGATGAGACAATTATGGTGTTTTCCAATTAATCTTGGAAATGCCCTCAACATTGACTTTCATATCTTCCCCCAATACTAGGAATATCATCTCATCAACGTGACAATCAGCCTTGCAGTATATACATCGCCAGTGAGTTTCAAATATCTAATGATAGATGTGAATCATAACCCACATAATACCAGGCCAACGTTGGGGACCCAACTTCGTACGTTGCAGAGATGTCCCCGACACATGTATAACACATAGACATGTGCACAGAAGGGTAACACTGGGATCCCACCCAATTACTAGTTACTTTGGGAAAGCTTTGATGATTTGATATCGGATAAATCCTAATCAGTGTTCTGGGAGCAAAAGAAATGCATGACCCACACACTAGATGAAAGCTGTGATTGTAATAATAGTGGCTAAACGATTAGCCTTAATCGCTTGATTATGTTCTTCGCTCACCAAAGTTAGGTATTGTATGGGGTACTCACGATACTCAATCATCTATCCCATTAGCGATAAAATAATCATCAAAAGCCTGTGAGTCAAAACTTATACACTTCGTCAAGTCACATCGACTTGATCGATCAATCCAGGAATTGAGTCTGCAATCAAATAATCTGAATGAGAAGTCATGCAAATGTTGCATTCCTAGTTGTTAATAATAGGCAAACGTAAGACCATCTCCAAAATGTATCTATTATGACCATTAATACTAAAGTGGGCTACTATGTGGATGGATAGATCCACATTTGTCTCCATGGATGCGTTTGGAGAAAAGGTTAGAGGTCCCACTCTACCTTGGTCATACTAGGACGAATAATAGACTTTTTGAAAGGATTAGAAATGTTGCTTGCATTATTCTTCTTTCTATGAGGGTTTATATAGAGTTTACAATGAGTTGTTACAAGAGCCATTAAGTAGTTGTTACAAGGCTAATTAGTAGTTGTTACAACAGTAGCTAAGTGGTCAATTATAGTAATAAGTAGGAGCTGTTATGCAACAATAACTAAGAACTATTACAGAACTGTTATAGTAGTAACTAAGAGCTGTTACTAGTGGCTTTAACCCTCCCCCTCAAATTTGGCGGTCGTAAATGGACAAGTTTGGAATGTGGCCATTGGAAGCATTGTTTATGAAGACCTTTAGTTAGAAGATCAGCTATTTGGTTAATATAAGGAACAAACTGTACTCGATAACTTCCAAAAATAACCCGTTCCCTTACAAAATGATTGTTCAACTCTATGTGTTTTTGTCCGTACATGAAAGATGAGATTAGAGGTCATATATGTGGTGCTGAGGTTATCGCAATACATAGTGATAGATGCTCGAATGGGTTGGTGCAACTCCTGGAGCAAGTAAGCAATCCAAATAGACTCGAGACATAAAAAAGTAAGAGACCGATACTCAACTTCAGCACTAGAGTGAGACACGGTTGGTTGCTTCTTAGCACTCCATGAGATAAGATGAGGCCCAAAAATATTAGATACCCAGACGTGGAGTGTCTAGTGTTAGAACAACCTACCCAATCAGTATCATAGAAAACAACAAAAGCTTGTAGACCAGGGGATGGTCTGAAGGCAATTCCAAACTTAATCAAACCTTTCAGGTAGCGTACGGTGCGCTTAACATAAATTAAATGAGGAATACGTAGAGCACTCATAAACTGAGCTACATATTAAACTGTGTAGGCTATATCTAGTTGAGTGAGAGTAAAATACTGTAAGGAGCCAGCGAGATGCCGATATTCAGTCGCGTCAGTCAATAAATCACCCTCAAGAGATGAAAGTTGTGACTTAACTGTAAGAGGAGTGGAACATGGTTTGCACTCTGGCATATTACTGCGCTAAAGAAGATCAACTGTGTACTTGGTCTGGGATAGATGCAACCCAGGTTTAAGAGAAGTAACCTCTAGACCAAGAAAATAGTACAGTTGTCCCAAGTCCTTGATCTCAAACTCTTTCCCTAACAAAGAAGTAAAAGACCCTATAAAAAAAGGATAATTCCCGGTAAGAATGATATCATCAACATACAATAGGAGAACCATAATTTGAGAACTGCGCAGATAAATAAATAATGAATGGTCTCCTCTACTCTGAATGAAGCCATATCGGAGAATGAAAGAGCTAAAATGAGTCAACCAGGCTCGGGGAGCTTGTTTCAATCCGTAAATAGGTTTTTGAAGCCGACAAACATGATGAAGTTGTTGTGGATCAACAAACCCTAGTGGTTGAGACATATAAATCTCTGTTTTCAAGAATCTATGTAAAAATGCATTCTTGATGTCTAGTTGATACAAAGCCCATCTATTGTTTACGGCCACACTCAACATAGTTCAGATAGTAGTGGGCATAACCACAGGGCTAAAAGTCTCATCATAATCGATGCCAGCCATCTGATAAAAGCCTTTGGCAACCAATTGTGCCTTGTATCTCTCAATACTGCCATCAGACTTGCATTTGATCTTGAATACCCATTTGCAGCCAACAGTATTCTGAGATGGGGAAGGTGGAATAAGAGAACAAGTCAGATTCTTAAGAAGAGCATTGAACTCTTATGTCATAGCCTAACGCCACTGTGGATCATGAGCAACTTGGGTATAACAAGTGGGTTAAGGCATTAGAGCAGCAAGCTCAACTGTTAGAGCCTTAGGAAGAGGGTATCGTACTGTATCATCTGTACGAAGCACCGGACAATAAATGCCATCATACAACTAGGTTGTCATTGAATGTTGTGAGGTATGAGCAACTGGAGATGAAGGGCCAGAAGGTACATTAGATGTTGGGATATCTATATGGTCAAATGGAGTATTCTCTAGTGGAGGTGATGTAGTACTATGCAATATTGTCGGGCGCTGAATAGATCGTTGATATGTCTGCCCATAAAAAGGAAAGGAGCGATCAGGTAAAATCTGAGTATACAAAATAGAATTTGGCCGAGCTTGACCTGGTTGTGGTGCATCTGGAAGTGCTGGATCTGGTTGTACTTGGTTTTGCTGAAGAATTATAGACAGAACTATAACTGGTTGAGCTGGTAAGGTAACAACTGGAACAAACTCCATCTCTACATACTGGGAATCTGTAGGTGCCAAAGAAGGTTGTGGAGACTGAGCAAAAGGAAATTGCAGCTCATCAAATCTCACATGACGTGAAATATAAACCTGGCAATTAGTTGGATCAAGATACATGTACCCCTTGTGTTGTGAACCACCCCCAAAAACACACACTCAATAAATCGTGACATTTTCTTATTATAAACATAATCCCCTAAATGCGGATAGCATGCACAACCAAAGGTGTGGAGGTCTGAGTAAGTAGGTGACCGGCCAAATAAACGAGAAAAGAGGGAAGCCCAATGAAGAAGTGGACTGGAGAGGCGGTTAATGAGATAAACCGCGGTAAACACTGCTTCAACCCATAAATTAAGAGGAGTATGAGAAGTAGCCATCAAGGTGCGGGCCATGTCTGTAATATGTCGATTCTTGCGCTCAACAATATCATTTTGTTGAGGAATATGAGGACAAGACATACAATGATGAATGCCTAGATCACGACAAAGGGATGAAAATTGGTGGTTTGTGTATTCAGTTCCACCGTCACTTTGAAAATAAATTAACCGAACTACTAAAAATATTCTTAACAGTCACTAAAAACGTTTGAAAGTGAGTAAAAACTTATGACTTACACTTCATAGGAAAGATCCATATATAACGAGAGTAATCATCAGTGAATATAACATAATAGCAAAAATAAAAAATAGAAGTAACCGGGGGCATCCACACATCAGAATACACAAGATAAAAAGGGATAGTAGCATGAATTTCATTATTTGTAGAAGGAAGGTGTGTGAGTTTACCCAACGCACACCCTTTACAAAAATCATGTGTGAGGTGAAAATTCATACTTAACATTTTATTTGAGCATAAAAAAGATAAAACTTTGGCATTGGGATGCCCCAATCAGTTGTACCGCAACTGAGATGAAAAGGCTGATGTTGCTAGATGAGGTAATGATAGTGAAAGTGGATATAACCCGTCCCTACATTGGCCCTAAAATAATGGAACACCTTAATGTAAGTTAGAAATATGAAAACTGTACGGATCAAATAAAACTCAAACAGAGTTATCGATAGTGAACTTAGCAACTGATAATAAATTTTTAAGCATGGAAGGAACATGGTAGACGTTATTTAACTTAAACTTATTATATCCTAAAGTGATAGGGATGTTACCCGTTTGGGATATGTCAAGCTTGTCACCATTGCCAAGTAAAACAGAAGAATTACCAGAATGAGGTACGCGGTTCTGCAAAGCATCTGCATTACCCGTCATGTGATGCGTGACACCAATATCTGTGTACCAAGTAGGATCAGTTGGTTGCTACATTTGAAGACCTGCAAAAGTAATTTGAAAAGTGTCTAGAACTGAGTATTACAGAGAATATTCAGAAGAAAGATGATCAATCCCACCTGATGTCTGGAACAGAGAGCTCCCTAAAATACCCATGTTGGCCTGATTGTAGTTCTAATTTCAATTGTTCCTGTAATTAGGGCCACGATTCCAGTTGTTGTTATTCCCATTATTCCATTGTCCGCGACTCTAGTGGTTGTTGTGACCATTGTTGAGGTAACTATTATTCCAATTGCCATTATTTCTACTCCTCATCCGGTTCTGGTTCCTATTATTTTGATTGTTGCATTGATTGGTCCTATTATGCTGGTTTTATGGATTTAGATGTTGTTGTGGGCGATTCTCACCAGTTAGGAGAACTATCTGAGTGACTAGGGCTACAACTGATGAAGAAATTTGATATTTAAAAGAGAACAAATGAGCTCGCAAGTATAAAAAAGCAAGCAAAGACGGGAAGTTGAGTAGGGCGGTGACAATCATAGAATAATCAGGTCCAAGTCCTCAGAGAAACGAAGAAACCAAGTCCATATTGGACATTGGTTCATCGATCGAAGCTAAAGAGTCAGTGATAGCCATAAAAAATGCCTATTTTTGTCCTTACAATTACATAATCTATAACCTTATTTATTATTTTATTGAGCCTAATTGAAATATGTTTGACTATTGCCGGTAATAAGACATTTGTGACCAAGCCCTTCTTAAAGCCCAACTTTTACAAGCTAAAGAGCTGCTGGAGATGACCAGTTTCCAAGAGTTGTTGGAGATGACCAGTTGTCAAGAGCTGCTGGAGATGATTAGTTGCCAAGAGTTGCTGGAATACTTAGTGGTCAAGATATATTAAAAGATTTCCACAAAATCAGGAGTGCTTGAGAGAGATTAGAACTTTAGTTAGGTTAAAGAGGGAGAGAGAGTTGTAAAGAACAGGGAGTCATTTTTTATCTCTAGTAACCACCGTAGCTAATTTAGGAAATCAATGTAAGTTATTATTTTTATCAATGATCAATTCTCCGTTCGTTATATTATAATTTATAACTTATATTACTCAATTTGATAAATATAAACATGATTTAATCTATGCATCCCTAAAGAATGACAACCCTAACCTATATTACTACACCCAATTTGATGCGGTTTATCAAATGGGCCCGATGCGGGGATGCAATTGATTTTAAAATCGTATTTCTATTATTAAATTATTGTTCTTTTTGACAAGTTTTTCGTTATTTTTTTATTAGTGATTTTTTGTTTGTTTTGTTCCGGTTAAGGTATTTTTTTTATGTGTTATTTGCAGGTTAATGGTAATAGTCATAAGGCAACTGGCGTTAAAGTTGTTGCAAGTTCTCAAAACTATATCTCTCTCTCACCCTCAAACACCGACTCTCTCTCTAAACAAGAACACTCCCATCTCTCTCCAAAACTTCTATCTCTCAAAAACAGATTCCAACTCTCATCTTCTCTCTCTACAAAATCTCCCACAAAATTCTCGCATCTTCTCTCTCAAATCGCAACAAAGCACCGTCACAGCACCCTCATCCCATCTCTCTTCAAAACACTGACTCTCATCTCTATCAAAACACCGAATCTTCTCTCTTCACGAACAAAGCTTTCCCACAAATGGGTGCCCTAAGTTCTGTTGCTCTCTGCGTTCTAAGCTTCTGATTTGCTTGAGCTTTGATTTGCGATCGATTTCCTCTAATTTGGTCTCTCTAACACCGACTCATAGATTTTCTAACCCCTGATCTGGTCTCTCTAATTGATGGTCCGTTTGGGTTTCCCTTTGAAATTGGGTTTCAATTTACAGATGTTTGTTTCATTTGGGGATTCGATTTCATATAGGGTTTTGATTTACAGTTTCCCTGATCGAGTGAAGTTCTCAAATTAATTGATAGTTTCAAACTAGGGTTTCTGATTGAAGTTCTATGATTCAATTTTGTGATTCATTATTGAAAGGGCTTTGCTGCTGGCGATTGAAGTTCTATGATCTGTTGTTGTTGCTGCTGGGATTGATGTGTGTTGCAGCTGTCATTTGGGGCTGTTGTTAATGGTTTCTGCGATTGCAGAAGAATCTGGCGTGCCGTTGATTTGGGATTAATTTGGATTCAACTGTTGATTTTCTCTCAAATTACTGCCGAATCTTTGAAGCTTGGTAACTGTAATTTTGATTGTGCTTGTGACAGGGTAAATCGTATCAAAAATTTTGGTTTTACTTTGCCTGTTTACTCTGCTACAGTAGTTATTTATTCTGGCTTTTACTTTGTTTACTCTGCTGCTACAGTAATTTACTGTGTTTACTCTGCTGTTATAGTAATTTATTGTATTTTCTCTTGTTGCCATAGTAGTTTATTTTATTTATGAGTTTCTATTTTTGGATTAATTTTAGTGAACTGTGAGTTAAAGTTTAAATGTTGTTTTGTTTTGTTATTTGATCAGGGGTTGTTATTCGTCATTTTTGTTATTATACAGTTTTCTTTTGTATAACTCTGCTCGTATCCACCAAGTATTATAGAGCTTGTTCTTGCGAAGAACAAGTCAGGTCAAACAACTGTTGTTTAAAAGCTTTACCTATGTATTCCTGTGGGAACGACGGTATCTTTTACTCGATCTACTCAGTTGGGTAGCATTTATGATACATACTTGGTTCACGGACAGACATACATAAGTACTGTTTTTTAAGTTGTTGAAGGAGATGGACATGGTTGATTAAAGCAAAGCGACAAAGTCAAGAAAACTTCTAGTTGTTTAAAAATTTTTGATGTATTTTTAGTATTGTAAGGATTGAGAAAATGTTTATGTAAAGCTTAATGAGAGACGCTCTGTAAGGTGAGGAAATTATACTCTACTACAGGTACAACTTCGGAACCCCTACTCAGGCTGGAAATCGCTTCAACGCGTACTTTGCATACGATCCTGAGTGGGCCTTCCCAACGGTTTCACCAGGGTAACTAAATGTGCCTTTAAAAAGGCCACCCTATAGGTAATTATCTTTTCACCGCACCCTCCCTGTCGCGGTACATCGTGTGTAACTATTGTTTAATTGATAAAATGTTTAATTTTTGCAATAACGCCTAGATTATGGTGAATCAAAATGGGATTTCATCACCCATGCGTGCCCACGCATTAGGACTCAAGGAGTTTATCACCCAGTTTTTATTCTTTTTCGGTATCGACAGTCCCGACCACTTTAAAAGATTTTTAGATAAGAAGCCATAAAAAACATAGTTAATCAAAAGGCTTCGCTTAGACCTGGAGTAACACACTTAATAAGAATACTTGATAAGTGGCTACATTTACTAGAAGATGTATGTTGCCTGGCATAGCTAGTGTGGATAGGTGACTCTCTGCGGCTAGCCCCGCCATCCAGCACAGGTGAATTTAGGTAACTAAATAGCAAGTGACCTATCGCCAAAGCGAGTAAAAACAACTCAAGTGTGAACCGATCAACTGTCTGGAGTAGGAGCATTTAACCTTGAGACCGGGTTCACAACTTAACCTAAAAAGAGACCAGTAAAACGTTCTTGAGTGCTTGCATTATTCTTAGGTCTTTTAGTGTGCTTGCATATATTGATTGAGTTGTATGTTAAATTGGGGTTAACACCCAAACTCAGACTAAGAGCATTGTTAGAATCAATATGAGCAGGACTGATAGGATTAATGGTCCCGCTGCTGCTAGGAACGATCCTGAACCTGCTATTGCTGTGGAGAGAATCACTCTTCGAAATCGAATGCATCCTACAGTTGTCAGTAAACCTTTGTGTATTGTGATTCCTAGAAATGTTGGAAACTTTGAGTTAAAACCAGGATTCTTGTCTATGCTTCCTAAATTTCATGGTAGTCCCACTGAAAAACCCGTATAACCATCTTAGGGACTTTAGGGATCATATGCTTATTTTAAACTTCGAACATATTACAGAGGATTCTCTAAAATTACGTGTGTTTCCTTTTTCGCTTATGGGAAGCGCATGCAATTGGTTGTACACTCTTGAGGAGAACTCTGTAAACACGTTTGAACAACTCGTTAAGGAGTTTTTGAAAAAATATTTCCCTAACCATAGAACTGCTAAGATACGACAGAGTATCTATAGCCTCACGCAGAACCGAGGAGAGTCATTATATGACCACCTACAAAGGTTTAGGAATTTAGAGCAAGGATGCCCACTTCACGGGATTTAATTGATTGATATAGTTCAAACTCCCTATGAATGTCTAGATTATGATACTAGAGCTCGTGTTCAGTCTATGTGTGCGAGTACATTTGATGAGAAAACTGACACAGAAGCTTGGAAATTTTTAAATGTTGTAGCGGATAAGACCTATCAATGGTAAACTATAAGAGAGGAAAGACCTTGTCACAGTGCAAATGTGCATCAAGTGGACTCTAATTCAGAGTCTGCCACTCTTAGAACCATTATTAATAAAATTGAAAACTTAGAGATCGGGAAAAGGGAGCAACACCCTACCACTTCTTCTGTTAACCATATGGCGATGCCACTTTGTATGGTTTGTGAAAGTTCGGACCATCTGGTCCAAGATTGCCCTGACGTGCTTAGTTTAAAAGGGGGTAAGAAAGACCAAGCCAATGCCATGTATCAACGTCTCAATAGCCAACCTTTCAATGGAGGATGGAATAATAATTCTAACAACTCTAATTCTCGGGGAAGTAGAAATTACCAAGGAGGTTTTTATGGTAGCGCCCCTTATCAGCCACACAACCAAGTAAACCAACACCAGTCTAGTTCCTTGTTGTAACAAAATCCGTCATACCAAGCTCCCCTTAATGTGCCTTATGTTCCTCTGCACAATAGGAATCTGCCTATTCTTACCACGTCCTTAGAAGATACTCTTAAGGCATTTATGCAAGTAACCCAGTCATCTATTTCCAAACTTGAGGGACAAATATGTAAAATGGCAACAGAGATGAGCACGAGACACAAATGAACGCTCCTTAGTCAAACTCAAGCTAATCCTAAAGGGAATACTGAACATCCTAGATCTTCCAATCGTGATGGAGTCAACGCCATCATTTCTCTTAGGAATGGTACGAAAGTGGATAATCTAGTAAAAATGCCTAAGGAACACGAGAAGGAAATTCATAGTAAACTCATAGAAGAACCTGTGAGTAAGGAAGAAACCGTGATAAAACATGTTCAGCTGCTGGCTCCTTTTCCTCAGCGGTTAACTCTCGCTAAGAAGGGAAATGCCTATGAGAAGATTTTAGGGATTTTTAAGCATTGTGTGATTAACATTCTTATTCTAACGGCCATAAGGCATATTCCTAATTACGCAAAATTCGTCAAAGATCTTTACACCTTAAAACGGCGTATACATGTCCTGAAAAAGGCTTTTCATGATCACGAGAGTGATACGTCTATTCTTTTATAAGCACATGTTAGTTCTGTCCTTTTGCGTAAATCTCTTCCCAAGTCCAAAGATCTGGGATGCCCTACAATTTCATGTTCGATTGGGACCCGTAAGATAGGAAGAACTTTAGTTGATTTAGGTACCGCCGTGAACCTCATTCCTTACTCTGTCTATGATCAATTGGATATCGGAGTACTTAAGCCCACAAATTGGACCCTACAGCTAGCTGACTAGTCTCTTAGGATTCCTAGGGGGGTAATTGAAGATGTGTTGATCCAGATTGAGTAGTTTGTTTATCCAGTAGACTTTGTTATATTAGATATTGAGCCAGTGGTAAACCCTGAAGATGTGATTCTTGGATGGCAACAGCTAATGCGGTAATCAATTGCCGTAATGGAATTATGAAGTTGTCCTTCGAGAACATGATAGTAGAATTGAATATCTTTAATACGTCACATTCCCCTTCTAAGTCTGAACCACTCGAGTGCAATATGATCCAGAGTCTTGTGAGTAGTACTTTTAAGAATATCTTGTGAGTCTGGCTAAAGATGTTAAACTTAGCACTTGCGGGAGGCAACCCTTATCATGTTCTTGTAATATTTTTAGATTTTCTCCTGTTCTTTTCATTTTTGACAAATGTGGGGACATATGCTGATTCAGTTTGAGGGTGGGGGTAAATAAGATTTTTAGAACTTTTTCCCAGAAAAATTGTTATTCTAGGACATTCTGGTATTGTAGACACATCTTTTGTATACTCTGATATTTGGATATTCTTAGAGTTGCACTTGAGATAAAATTATAAGGTTATGGTTTATTTTAAACTATAAATTGTTAGTGCATTAAGAATTTTTAAGTTTTTGGTACTACCATCCTATTAGATGTGTTTCAGAAGAAAATCACCCTTATAATTGCACTTCACGTAGTTATGTTATCAAGGTTTTGTTAAAACTAACTATCACCTTTTGATTAATCAACAGTTTGGGTTAGGAAGAGTCTGTAACGATGGAGATAATTACCTAGGAATATTTGGTTCTCATAAATTCATACTAAAGGTTTGTATGTATTTTCACAAGTTATTGGCTCCGTCACGAAGCTGACATATTCGTACAAATAAAAATAAAAATACATTCACAATTCAAGGCCCCTTGCAATATTTAGAACTAAAAGATGAATAATTTTTACTAATCTCGAGGCAAGCCATGAATCAATGTGAATGTAAGAGACCAAAAAAAGCGAGTCTCTACGAGTATAGTTGAGAACTATGTGAAGGAGGGCAAGTTGTAAGTATAAAAAGAGCAAATAAAAACTCAAATGTAACGTCTTACCTTGAAAAGCTTTTGTGGATATATATTTTCCCTGAAATATCAATAAAAGAGAGCGAACAAACTAGGGCACTTGTCGAACAAACTTCAAATTTCTTCCACCGCACTCAAGATAAGGCTAAGGTTATTTGGAGGAATTATCAAACACCTTGATTCCAAAAACTAAATTTACTACACAAAAGGATGAAATTCTGAAACTTGATATAATCTGATGGTAGAAAAATTGACTTGATAAATTCTAAACGTATCTAATGGTTAACCCTTGTTTAAGTGTTATATCTTTAAGATGAATTCAATACATTTTTAGAGATACCAGGAGCAACAATTATTAGTTGTTTATAATACCAGAACGTCTGTGATAGAATTTTATGGGTATATTCACTGAAAACCCTTACGAGACACAACTCATCCTATAGCGGTAACCTATAGATTAAAAAACTTGTTACATACGCTAAATGCAATCGTAAGAAACCACAAAAGAGTTTAGTTTCCTTTCTTTTTGCTAAGGGACTAGCAATATGTTAGTTTGGGGGTATTTGATAGCCATGAAAAATGCCTATTTTTATCCTTATAATTACATAATCTAGAACCTTATTTATTGTTTTATTAGGTCTAATTAAAATATGTTTGACTATTGCATGTAGTAAGACATTTGTGACCAGACCCTTCTTAAAGCCCAACTTTTACAAGCTAAAGAGCTATTGGAGATGACCAATTTCCAAGAGCTGCTGGAGATGACCTGTTGTCAAGAGCTACTGGAGATGATTAGTTGTCAAGAGTTGTTGGAAGACTTAGTAGTCAAGATGTACTAAAAGATCTCTACAAAATCAGGAGTAGTTGAGGGAGATGAGGACTTTAGTTAGGTTAAAGAGAGAGAGAGAGAGAGTTGGTAAAGAACAGGGAGTCATCTTTTTTCTCTGGAAACCACCGTAGCTAATTTGTATTCTTCCAGAGATAATGTTGTATTATTTTTGGAGAATCTTGGGAAATCTAAATTGGGAAATCAATGTAAGATATTATTTTTATCAATGATCAATTCTCCGTTCTTTATATTATAATTGTAATTTATATTACTCAATTTGATAAATAGAAACATGATTTAATCTATGCATCCCTGAAGAATGACAACCCTAACCTATATTACAAGACCCAATTTGATACGTTTTATTAGTCAGCCATCCGTTTGGCTTCTTGTAGGTAATTAGAAATAAGCTTTGATGCCTTTATGATGGAAAGGAGCTGGAACCGAATGTTTGCTGAGTTAGCCAAAGACTGCTAAGAAAAATGGCGCCTAAGGCAATCCTAAGTGTCATGTGAGGTAGAGGTACCCACAACCATTCCAAGAATGGATTCAGACAGCGTTGCAGTGAGGTAGCTAACAATAAGTTGACCTGTACGATACTATAGGAGAAATGCACGGTTAACTTGTGCAGGTTGATCACCCTCTGTAGGAAGCATATGACTAGGAGCCGGATAAGTACCTTCAACGTATTTCATAAAATCGTACCCATGGAGAAAAGGCTCTATTTGTCACTTCTATAACAAATAATTGGTCTTCGTCAACTTTAAAAAATGCGAGACATGAGGACCTGAAAGGGATACCATAGGCCCTGCAGAAAATGAAGAAGTGGCAGTGGTGTTGCTGGATTCGGTTGCCATAGTAGTTGACATTGTTGATATTGACCAAACTGAAGATTATAGAATAGCGAAGGGGTTATCTGCTGAATTGAAATTAACAACTATATATCGCATACTGGAGAATGGTATCGATGGTGGGGAAAAAAACCAAACTGTTACTGAATGACTCTACAACAACTACAGTAGTCAGATAATTTACAAACATCGACAACCAGCAACAATAGAAGGGTTTGAACAGCAAGGCAGAAGCAATAATATTATTTAGAGTAAGCTGCAGTGGTGGTGGTTGTTAGTGCAAGATACATTAAACATTAGGTAAGAATGAAGAAGAAAAGTAAGATCGTTAGACCCTCTGATACCATGAAAGGATTATAAATGTTTGTTAGCATTATTCTTCTCTCTATAAGTATTTATATACAGTTTACAAGGAGTTGTTACAACATTAACTAAGTGTTGTTATACAACAGTAACTAAGTGGTCAGTTATAGCAATAAGTAGGAGTTGTTATGCAACAGTAACTAGGAGCTGTTACAGAACTGTTACAATAGTAACTAAGAGCTGTTACTAGTGGCTTTAACATTTTCCTTAAAAGAACATTATGTGTATACTTTCAGGATCTTCTTCCCTTTTAAGGAAGGTTAAAATATATTTCCAATAATCCTCCTCATTATCCTAGCCCATAGGAGTATATTGGAAACTATTCCAATAGCGTGTTCTAACCTTTAGACGTATAATATAATGCACAAAACCTGGCTGTCATTTTCTCCTATCGTCTTTACGTGATAACCATTATCATGTATGTCTCTACAACTTAGTAAAATCTGCATGGACTTACTAGTTTATAAAGTGGAGTAGATACCATGTATCGTACCCTTAGGGAGTAGTAGTGTGACACTCCCAACACCTTCTATCATAATGTTCGTGCCAATGATAGTCGTAACATCCCCAATTCATGAGGTTAGAGACCATAAATATATCCATATTTCAAAAGGATCGAGTATATGGTACTACTATCTCTTAGACATGTGTCGCCACTCATCCGATTATCAGTAAATGCTTTATTAGCAGATAGATCCATAGGGTAGGTTGTATATAGTAGATCAAGTATTATACATGTAATTTAACTACTATCGAAGCAATAAATTTACATAAAATCAAAGAATAATCTCATAGATGTGATACCGAACCAGTGCATGTCATAGACATTCTATTAAACTAACAAGTGAAGTATTCCCAACTCAATCAAAAATAGTACTAATAAAGTGAAATAACTTTTATGCAACTAGTAAAGTTACTACTTGGCAATGCTCTTTAGGTGACATCATTCATCTATTGAGAATTTACTACTAATCACTCTTAGAATTTGATCCAAAGTTGCATTGGTATCCTGGGAGAAGTCTAAGGTCGCAGACTCTGCCGTAGCAGGGTCTGGGCCAGCTGCGATCATGTGATAAATCTGGGGCTGATCTCCTTGGATCATCTAGGGTGTCTTGCAATGCTGTGCCCAGTCCCCGACTATCTAATATCCAATTTCAAATTCTTCCTTTCCATTATGATCCATTGGTGAACTTCGTGTTCTCCTTGCCTCTGGTTACTGATAGCTGGAAATTAAATCATGTCGTTGTTAACACCTCTCGTCTATCCACGACTACAACCCTGTCTACAGCTTCCCCTGTTACTAAACCTAACATTGTGCAACTCTAGCACATGTTTACTCCAGTAACCATAATATTGTGGTTTTTAACCAGCATGCTTAGAAAATAAGGCTAACTTAATTCCCAATTGATCTCTAATTAGTGTCTCTAACTTTTAACCGTGATTTAGATATGACTTCCAGCCATATTCAAAAATTAGTCTTGGTTTTCGTATTATCTCTAACCCCCGATCATAATAATTAGTATCTCAGAGGCATATCATTAATATCCGAAAAGTTATCGTATCCTATAAGCTATTGTAAGATACTTGATTATGTATTAATCTTTACTCATATATCTCATATAAGTTAGTCCTGCTATAGTGTTACCACGTGTCATCACCCTGTGGAGATACGTGGCGTCTACAGACATTGACACGTGTCACACACTGGCCCTATCACGTGTTAATCACTGGCCTTGCCATGTATCAGCACGTGGTTGATCCATGTCAGCGCTGACTTTTTCCATGTCAACGTTGACTTTTGTGTAGGGTCCACCTACCACGTCAACATATGGGGTCCACACGTGACACATCATCTGCCATGTGGCCTTGCCACATCAGCATGACTTGTCAGTGTGTGGGTCCCATGTGGGCCTACCACGTTACCCCCTGGTGGGTCCCACATGCCACACATTGATAGTGAACCCTGCCACGTCAGCATAGTGAGTCTCACTACCGGCCATGTCACCAATTTGGATCTGGTCTAGTTTTAAGTCGATTAGGTCTAATTTTCAAAAATTGGACCTGGATCAGGTTTAAAAACCCTAGATAACGTTAGCAGCTTAAAAAAATTAAAAACCCTAAAGAGTGACGTCCCCACATGACCTAATCTGCCATCAAAATTTGGTGTTTAGATCATGAACTGCCTATGTTCAACGTCAGTTTCTTGTTGACATGGATATCTCCCGATGAGCATAATATATCACCGTGATCGTTATAGTGTAGGCTTTTCAATGAATATACAAACTCCTCAATCTAATTGCTAAAATAGTCCCTATTTTTATTTGAAAATAGCCCTTCATGAGGGGTAAAAAAAGGGCAAAAATAGGGTTTTTATTCGTTTACAAAATACGATATTAACGTATGTAATCAGATCTAAGTATCATATACATGGGATCATTAAATTAATTTTAAAAAATGAATCTATGAAGAAAATTGCCTCTTTGTCGTAAAAAGCAAATCCAAAAAACGCGTTTGGAGTCATTTTTCTTCCTTTGATCCACTAGCTCTTGCTCTCGATGCTGATAACGTGTTGAATACCAAGCTAATCTACTAAGCAATCATATACATACAAATACACATAGAGATGAGAAAAAATAGAGAGCTTGATATTGGTATTGACCCTGAGGTTTGTTCAGGGTTGGCCTTAAAGTTTCTTAGGCCTTAGGCGAACTCTCAAAATTGGGCCATTTTAAGTTGATTTTTTTTTCATCAGAATTTTAATTGTATTCTTTATGCTCATATCTAATTAATGAAAACCCACATTCATTATCCAGGGCTTGGGACCGGCACATTGGCAAATTTGAAATTTTGTTGTTGTTTTCTATTACAGTTTAAGTAACAAACATGTACAATATTTAAATTACTAGTAACACTACTTGTACTAACAATAAATTTAACCATTGCTCTCTTTGAGAATCAGTTAATGTATCCCTTCTTATATTTTTTAGAAGTTTTTGGTAAGTAGAATCATATGAACGCTTAGACATATTATTATTATAATATCTCTAATGATCAATTATAAAAAATTTACCACAAGCGCAATCGTGCGAAATAAGTTTTGTGATAATTCTCATTCACTAGAATTGTTGAAGGAAAAGTGTCAAACGACGTCAAAGCCCCCAATGATTTGTAAACAAGAAGAATTTGATTGAAATTTAGAGTAATATATACTGTTATATTAACTACTTAGTAATAATAAATTTAGAGTAGGTAAGTAATTTGCCTTTTACAAGATTAGAGAGGGAGTCCACAAGTAAATCACAAAAAAGAGAGAAACCAAGTAGGAATTGGGAGAGTCAGACAGAAAGTTGTCGTAAAAAGAGAGTCAGAGAGAGGCTTTGCTTGTGGCTTTGACTTCTTCTCAATTTATTAGTCTTTTCATCTTCTTTTGGGTTTATCAAAATGAGCCAAGTACACAAAAAAATTTTTTTTTTATTATTTTATTATTTTTTTTCTGGTTTTGCTTGTGGCTTTGACTTCTTCTTAATTTATTAGTCTTTTCATCTTCTTTTGGGTTTATCAAGATGAGCCAAGTACACCCAAAAAAAATCTTTTATGACAGTAGTAAAGAAGAACTTACTTATATTTGGGGGCCTCTACTTTTGGGGGGCATTAGGCATGGGCCTAAGTTGCCTTATGGTAAGGCCACCCTGGGTTTGTTGTAGGTTACAATATTGAACCCTTATATATATATATATATATATATATAAACCCTAGTTATATGTGCCTATTAAGAGTCCAGTAGAGACACCCCAACCCAGTTGGGTTCTCTCCTTTGGGCCAGACCCAACTCCTAACAATTATTATTTTTATTGTTGACTTACCCATTCAACATTTTCATTCAAAAGTTTTCAGAAAGCAACATGAACTTGCTTACTAACTTCCCATTCAACAGTCAACACCTCAGTCACCATTCAACACTTTTAAGTAGGGAAAAAAACAAACATCACATATCATAAAATGAGAACATGACATATCGCAATATACCACCATTGTTATAGACACGCACACATGTGCCCAAATCGGAGCTAACTCCCCAAAGTTGTGGTACAAACATTTGCTTATTTGAGGGAATCAATAACAACATCTTGCATCCCTTCGAAAACTTTCGATTAAAAAAAAATGGAACAAGACCTTGCAACTCACTCCTCTCTTGGAGATGGGTGTTTGGAGCAAGAAGAAAATCCCTTCCATTGAAGTTTAGAGCATCTCCAACAGAGGAGTATGTTATTTCGATTTTGGATATTAGTATCCTGGAATAACATAGCTTTTTTACTCCAATAGTTTTAGGAGATATTTTAGGAGAGAGAGAACAAAAGTTACGTAGAAAAGAAAGAATTTAGGTGGGGGGCGCTTAACTGTTAAACGACTACTATCTTTTGAGTATCTGCATACTCCCTAAATTGGTCCCGAAATCACATACTTTGGAGGGGTATGAGGGTAGGTATGCTGAACCCACACTCCAGTTGGATGGAGTTTTTGCCCGAGTAGTCAATATTCGGAACAGCATACCATGTTGTTGGAGATGTTCTTACGTGCATGTGCACGTATGACATAACTCTTCTACACCCACACACACAAACAACACGTACCATACCCATCCAGTAATCAGGGTTTAAACTCTAGACTCTAGACTCTAAACTGCCTCTGAAGATTTCTCTGAAAACCATAACAAAGATGTTTAAAAGATCATCATCACTTGTTGTTGGAAACAAGAATCTCTCTCACCATCTTCATAAGGTCAGTACTACAACCTTCCCTTTTAATTCAAACACTACAAACCCCCACAATGTCAGAACTCAATCTACAACAACTACTACTAAGTTCGAGTATTCAATAAGAGATAAATGCAAATCAGGCACCCTTTGTCTAGAAAAATCAATGCGCTTATTTAATCTTGCGATAAAAGCCAGACCCATGCCTTCAATTTACGCTTTCACTCAACTCTTAGGAGTCATTTCCAAGTTGAAACATCATTCTAGTGTAATTACTCTGTTTAGGATTATGGGTGTCGAGGGAGTTAAACCCGATGTCGTTACGCTTAATATTGTTGTTAGAAGTTTTTGCGAAATGGGTAGGGGGAATTTTGGATTTGGAGTTTTGGGGTACATTTTGAAGAGTGGGTTTGAGCTGAATTTAGGAACGTTGAATGCTTTGCTTAGAGGGTTGTTTAAGGAGAATAATGTGGCGGGGGCGACTGAGTTGTTTAAGAAAATTACGGAGAAGGGGTATGTGATTGCAAGTGGTAGTTGTGGAACAATGATTAATGGGTTTTGTAAAAGTGGGAATGTTGATTCTGCATTTGGGGTGTTAAAGGATATGCAGAAAGATGGATGCTATCCTGACTTGCTGAGTTGTAATATACTTATCGATGGTCTTTGCAAGGATAAGAATATACACGAGGCGCAAAAACTGCTTCAAGGAATGATTGGTAAAGGTGTTTTACCAGATATTTTCACGTACAACTCTTTAATTAACGGTTTATGCAATTTAGGTATGTGGGAAAAAGCTGAAACACAGTTTACTAGTATGGTGAATCGTGGGGTAGTGCCAGACAAAATAACCTTCACTATTATGATAGATGCTCTTTGCAAAGACGGGAGGATTGAAGAGGCGAAAAATCTATTGAATGTTATGTCTAAAAGAAGTGTGGAGCCTGACATAATCACTTACAACTCTTTGATTGACGGCTTGTGCATTTCAGAACGGCTGGAAGAAGCCATGAAATTATTTGATGAGTTTATGGGTCGTGGAGTCTCACCAAATGTAGAAACTTATAACATTTTAGTCACTGCTATGTGCAAGGAAGGCATGGCCAATGATGCACATGAACTACTAAAAGTGATGATTCAAAGACGCCAAAAGCCAAACACAATCACCTACAATGCATTGATAGATGGATATTGTTTACAAGGTCAAATGGATGAGGCATTAGAAATTTTTCATTCCATGGTGAGTAGAGGTTGTGAGCCCTGCGTTTTCACTTATAGCATTTTGATCAATTGGTACTGCAAGGCTAAAAAGTTGGACGAGGCCATGCAAATGTTTAAGGATATGCCTCGCAAGGAATTAAAGCCAACTGTTGTTACATACAGTACCCTTATAGATGGTTTATGCAAGGTTGGAAGGCTCACGACTGCACAAGAGCTTTTCAAGGAAATGCAAGCTCGTGGGCTAAGTCCAGATAGTTACACATATAACATGTTATTGGTTGGTTTATTTACAAATGGTAGTTATGCAGAAGCAATGCTACTATTGGATGTGATGAAAAATGACGGAGTGAAAGCTGATATTGTTACACATACCATAACTATCCGCAACATGTGTAAAGCTGGTAATTTGTTTAACGCGAGCAAACACTTTAGGAGCCTCTCTTCCAAAGGGTTGCAACTGGATAATGAAATATATGCAACAATGATTCATGGGTATCTTAATGAAGGAATGGTAAAGGAAGCAGCAGAGCTATTCGAAGGTATGAAAGAGAAAGGTTGCCCTCCTAATGATGTTACATGCAATACTATGGTTCAAGGATTCTTGCAAAACAATGAAATTAATAAGGCTATGCAACTTCTTCAGGAAATGGATGAGAAGGGACAGTCAGTGAATGCTGAAAACGCATCATTGGTTGTGAATTTTTTTACGGCCGATGGACTAGATAACAAATTAACGGAGAAGCTCAAAAACAAGTTTTTGGTCTAAACATACTTTCATGGGTAATTAGCAAGTTGTTTTGAAAGCTAGAGCCAAAGGATGGAAGTTCAGTAGTGCAAGATCATGTATAACTTGAGAGCGCAATTCACAGTTGTGGTAGACGAGGTTCACATATTAATCCGAGTTCGTTCACTGTTAAGCGGCTTCATAGACAAAGAATGTATTTGAAGGCTTGTGATAAGAATCCTCAGCAATCTTGCGGATTACAAAAGCCTTGGAGCTGTTTGTATAGTCTTTGATCTTCTTGTAATGATTACTATGCATTTACTCATACAGAACCCATTGGCATCAGGCAAGTCAGAGAACCAATGTTGAGCTCTGCAGAAGATTCCTTTATCTGCTAATTACAGATTGAATGTAAAGAAATGCAAGTGCAGAGGAGTTATTTTTCAAGTCGACTTTATGCTACTTGGATATCATTTCGGAGGTATGATTCTGTCTGTATCTATGTATTATCGTGAACTCCTACTCCTTTCATTAGAAGAATTGAATAATTATGTATACGAAAAAAGGGCCATTGCAATGACAAAACGAAAAGGGAAACAACTCAAAAATGAATTACTTATTCATCTATGCTCAAATTTATTTCGTATTTGTGATGTATTAATAGGAAGTTTCCTGACTGCTTGGTTAGTAGCCCCATTTCAAAATCTACACCTGGATTACATTCTCCACCTCCATTTTGATGTTGCCAACAACAAAAATTCTTTCGCACCCACATTTGGAGCTGCATCTTTTTCATTCGTTCTGGTATTGCTATTGGCCTATTGTCCAACGGAATCAACCCTGAAAAGTGACAACCCCAAAAAAATCAAAAAGTTCGTAACATCATACTGTTGTTCATATAGGAATTTCAAGTACAGTAAAACCTCTACTGCGATCAATAGGGGGATAGAAAGGCTTTAGCAACACCAACTGCAACTCTGCACCCTGATCTCAACTTTCCATGATATTTAGTAAATTCGTAGGCAGAGTGCGGGTTAAAACTTGCCTTATTTGCAAGGTTGATAACTGAGCTGTTGAGTTTACTAAATAACACTTGGAGCTTGGATCAACAAGGGAGAGAGATGAATACCATTGGGCTCTTGGCCCAGTGGTGGTAGTACCTCTCCGCCCAGTGAGAGGTTGCGGGTTCGAAACCTCATGGAGTTGGAAACTCAGGGTTACACGGATCCCTATATAAAATCGTAATAAATAATAAAAAAGGGAGAGATGAAGTAAAGCTAGAAACTTTATTTCAGTATCATTCAATGTAATTTGAAAATCTTAGAATTCCCTAACCTTACCAAAGAAAAGAAATCCTCAAAATGAATAAAAAAGAAAAAAAGAGAAAAATTTGTGCAGAAATATGCCTATCCGACCGTCCAACCTTATATTTTAGTATCAGTTAATTGCTTCACCCAATGCTAATGCGGATAACAGGTTGGCATCAGGTTCATCCCTTCTCATCAAGTAGTATGTTGTTCGGTTTAATATAAAGATGTAATATCCGCGGGGAACAATCATGACGAAAGTATACGAGGGCTCTAGCAACATCAATCGCTACCTTGTGCCTCAATTTCCATGACAAATAGTGAGCAGTTGGACTACCAGTCTGTGCGAAAATCCAAGTGTCTAGGGACCCATTAGGTAAAAGATCATACACAACAAACAACGCTCCCCCTCTTTCTGTCAAGTGAGTACAATATCCCGGAAGGCGTACAACATGAACGTGTTGTATGCTTGCAATTGCATAGATTTCCTGTAGGAATAGGTCTTCTCCAATTGCCGATTCAACTATTTTAACAGCCACCTGTGTGTCGTCATCCAATTTGCCCTGAAGACTGAACTTGAGCCACCACTACCAAGCTTATCTCGGAAGTTATTGGTCGCCGTTTTGAGGGCTTCATAGCTAAAAGGAAGTCTAGAAACTCTAGGCTTGATATTATTTTGAGTCACAACCTGTTGTTCAAATGCTCCAATCGGATCTAAGTTCTTCCCTTTTGGTACCAAGTGTTGCTCAATTGGAGATCCCGTAATCCCTTGAAGCATGTTGACCACCTTTCGCATGTCACCGGGCCTTTTCCCACGGTCATCTTCAAGGCACAATAGAGCCGCATGTACTAAACAACTTGCTTCCTTTTCATCATCCTTAAGTCTCTTATCTATCAATTCCAGAAGTTCCTTTTGTGTAAATTTTTCCCACATAAAGGCATGAAATATTCTCTGTTCCTGTTGAGAATTGTCACTTTTTATATAAATATCATTCCCATTCTGGTCCAAACAAACATGTCGCTCGCGGCCATAAAATAAATCCAGAAGTACCTTGCCAAAGCTAAAGATGTCACATTTCTCTGAGATCCCAGTGCCCGTTAACCACTCAGGCGCCATGTATCCATTCGACCCTCTCATCATTTTTGTATAAAATCTACTCTCATCTTCCTTCATCAATTCAGAAAGCCCAAAATCAGATACAACTGCCCGGAAATTGTCGTCAAGTAGTATATTCTCTGGTTTAATATCGAGATGTAATATTTGCGGGTGGCAATCACGATGAAGGTATGCAAGAGCCTTAGTAACATTAACTGCAATTCTGCACCTTGATTTCCATGATAAACATGGACTATTCCTGCGACCTGGGAGAAAATTCATGAATCCAACGATCCTTTCGGTAAAAGATCGTAGACGATGAATACGGATCTTCTCCCCTTCATTGTCGTTTGACTGCAATACCCGCGAAGGCGTACGAGATGAACATGTTTTACACTTCAATTGCGCTGATTTCTTATTCAAATTTCCGATTCCCATATTTTGCAAATTCAACTCTTTTCACGGCCACTAGTGTTTCATCCTTCAAGATGCCTTTGAAAATTGAAGACAGAACCTGATCCACCACTACCAAGCTCATCTTCGGAGTTGTTGGTTGCAATATTAAGGTCTTGGTAGAGAAATTCTGTAGGAAACCTAGCAAGATCCCTCAGGTTGCTGTACTTATTTTGAGTCTCAACATGTTGCACAAATGCACCCGGTCCATCGAGTTCCCTTGCTTTTTGTACTAATTGTTGCTCAATCGGTCTCAGGCATCCCCGAAGAAGTGGAGAAACAACCATGTGAGGATAGAGAATCCCTACAATATCAAATGCATGGATGAACAAGAAGCTCGCTGACAGTCCAAAACAGACCACTAAGCATGACAATATTAGCGACTAACGCTACAAGGGCAATGATCTTCCATGCTTTTGGGTCCATTAAGACTATAAAACACTGCTAAGAACCAATATAGCACTGTTATGTGAAACGATAAAGACATTACTCTAAAATAACTTGTGAGATCTGTTTAAAGAAAATATATGGGGTCATATAAATCCTTTAACTGGACGTTATTGAGATCGGACCTAATCACTTTCTTGTTCGGCCAAGTGAGACTAATCAAAGTCTAATATTTTGAATGGATTAAAGTTTATTATTAATTGGGATCTACTGTTTTATGCATTTGAAGCGAAGAAACACCCAATCCCCTTGCTATTTGTGATTCAAAACCACCTGATTGGCCTAAAACGACACAAGCGCCCATCCACGGAAGCCTCGAGTTCATTCGCATAGGGCGACTTTTTTTGTCTCAATAATGATATGGACTATTACCAACATTTGTTATTAATTTCGTAAGGGTTGCTTATGAGGCCACTGAGCTTGTTCATGGACTATTAGAACATTTGGTGGCTAAGGCGAAGTACTTAGATGAGGAGATTCAATCTTGTTACAGGTACGAGACTACTGAACTTGTTCATGAGGAGGAACGGTGTCTATTGATGAGTTATCAAACCTAAAAGGTGAGCTTGGATTGACTAATCTCTCTATATTGTGACTCCTGGTCCTGCTTTAGAGAAGTCTAGTTTTCTTTTTTCACAAGATAATCCTACTTAACATTGGTTCCTGTGCAACAATTGTGTAATAAACTGGACATGGTTGGGAGTCTTGGGACATAATCCATGTGCAAGGTGCAACTATTTCTACAGAAACATCAGAGAAGTGAAAGTGAACTAACAGAAACACCGTCAGTCCTTACTAATAGCGAAGGAGGCGACTAAGTTTAACTACTGGTAGCTTGAAATATGGACGACTATTATTTGTTGCTCAGTGATTTCCACCCTATCTTCAACTTGATGCCACTGTGACCAAGTTGATGGAACTAATATAATTCTCTTTCATTTTCTTCTTTTACTGATAATAACTGCTGTAAGTATATGCGCTCAAAGTGTGAAGAAGTTCTGCATTGATATATATAGGTAAAATACTGTAAAATGAAGAATGTGAAGACCCATGTCCTAAAATGAGACTGCTGAAACTCTAAAGATATGTTGTTTATTTTGTCAATCAGACATTGAAGCTCATGAATTTTGTGGGCAGGCTCATGAGGTACTACCGTCAAATACCGTGGCAAACCTCGGGAGACTAGTTAGGAGAATGGTGAAAAATGGTGAACCCGGCGAACTTCCGGATTCCAAAATAAAAAATGTACCAGCGTCAAACAATGTTAGTGGCAATCACTGATTGATGTTAGGAAATACTGCTCGAACAAAGTTTACTTGATATAATTAAATGGGATCAATTAAACTATATTTCGAGTAGATTGTTTGGAGTTAGTTGGCCAAATGCAACTATTTAAAGTTCTGAAGGAACATCACATAAGCTTACAGACCGCAGAAAGGTTCATCAACAAAGTTTTTTATTTCCTCGCAAAATTTATCAATTTGATCAGACAATTAGAAAAAACTGTTTGATGTTGACAATGAAGACGTCCAAATTCAGTCTTTAAAGTATTTAGAGGAGAAAAACAACTAAGTAGAACAATGCAAATTAAGAAAACCCAAACTGAAAACAGAACACCATTTCTATTCATATTTTATATTGCGTCATCAAAGCCGTTCTAAGAACTAAAATACGAAGGCAGGAAATCACTAATAATAACTAGCATACATTGAATAGAAATATGAGTGTCACGGAAAAGGGAAATGAAACAATATAATGCAGGAATTTGTAGGTTGGACCTATTTAAAAAGAAGATATGAATTCATAACCAAGTACCTATGTATGCTACGTTCACACTTTTCGACGAAAATGTCTTTAGGCATGTTATTTTTTTGGCATTTAGTAAGGTTAAAAACAAGGAAAACAATATCCCGACCACGTTTGATTAATGAACGGTTTAGGTCCCAATTGGGGTTTGGTCGCCAAACCCCAATTAAAAGTGTTGCATTTAAGAGCATCAGCAGCAAGCTGGCTAAGTTAGCAAGTCACGTAGGCTTAAGATCATAAAAATTATGACATGTAGTCAGAGGTAGTAAAATCATCTTCTTCAGGATGGGGATGGATGTCAGATTTTTTATTGGCGCACAACATTTTTTAAAATTATATATATATACACACTGCGCCAATTCAATCGGCACATCTATTCAAATTTACTATTAAAAAAATAAATAAAACAATTTTTTAATAAGTCGCACGTAAGCAATTTTTTTTTTTTTTTTTTTAATAATTTATACGTAATCAATTACGCTGGTCTGCTGACAACCTAACTTAAATTGGCTCGCCACATATAGCCACTCATTTTCTCGATATTAACGCGATTTAAGCGATAACGATCCTAGAAAAGTGATTTTTGATGAATTTGGATCGCTATGTTAGCGATGGCGATCCTTTTGCCCATGCTCTAACATATCATGTTGAACTGAAACGAGCACTGTCAGCCCATACCAATAGACAGCGTAGGAGGCAACTAGGTCTAAATACTGTCAGCTTAAAAAATCTTCTAGTATAGAACTCAAAAAATATAAAAAATTATAGTATACTAAACATATTCTTATTTGCTGTTAACTAAGAACTTTGTTGTTTTTTGTTTTTTTAATTCATTATGTTTTTGTAATATTTTACTAAATTGTATTATCCAAAAAGTGTGATTATGATTTTATGAAAAATATGAAATGCGGAGTTATGTCTTATACTTTCTTACTTTTACTATAAGAAAATTTGACCCTCTCATTGTTCAACGTGGGGTTATGTCTAATGTTATAATTAGTCTTTAAATTATGGGGATGAATTCACATACACTTAGAAATGAGACATTAAAGTTTCACTTAATATGAACTACTCATCTCTATTAGATGTGTGACTCTTAAAATTGTGATTTGCTATATATGCAAATTAGGTAGAAATTTTGATATTAGGTGTGCAAATGAGATGACAAACTCTCTTAGAGCATCCACGGCAGCTAGGTGGATTATGACGTGGCAAGGTGAATTTTTTTTCCAACCTCAAATCCACCCCAAATGGTTCCCAGCAGCTAGGTGAATCGGTGACGTGGAGGTGGATTTTTGATGAATTCATGCCGCGCGATTCAAAAGGGCGCGTAGTCAATGAGCCAGTAAGATTAGAACACGTGTCAACAATCTAGTGGTTCCCATTGCGCACACTTCAAAACTGCGCGTAGACACAACGTTCAAGATTAAAACACGTGTCATTTTCTTATTGGCACGAACTTGTCGCGCGGTTTAGAAGTGCGTTGAGAGTTGGAAAGCTGAGATATTGCCACATGGATATATTTGGGACGTTGATTCATGCGGGCGGTTCAGAACTGCTTTTGACAAATTCACCTTGGTTTTTTTACACAACTACTATAGGTGGATTTGGGGTGGATTGGATTCACCCTATTTTCGGGCGAATCCACCCACCCAACTGCTGTCGATGCTCTCCGAGTGTTTCATCTTCTCTTTCTCTCTCATGACTTATCTCTCCCCTCTATTATTTCCAAAATTTGAATTACAAATTCCCAATCTCTCCCTCTCTCCTCTCTCACCTTATTAGAGATTCAAATCTGAGATACCAAATCTAGGTTTAGGAGAGAGAGAGAGAGAGAGAGATTAGGTTTATGAATTACAGGTATCGAAGAAACTTGTCACCCTCTAGACATCGAAGGAAACTCCCAATTTCTCCACCATCCTGGACTCACTCTCTCCCTTTTCTCTCTTCTACCAAATTCGGTAGAAGAGAGAAAATTGCTGAATTCTTCAATTCAAGTGTCTCCCACTAGAAATCGTTCGCTCGATTTGAGAAGAAGCCTATTCTTTCTCAGAGTCGTTGATTCTCACTCAAGAAAGCTAAAAACTTGAGTCAATTTTGGTTACTGGACTCGTAGTTGTCCTCTCAATCACGTCGTGTGGACCTCAATCACTCTTTCATCAGGTATTTTCTACTATGTTTATTGTTGAATTAGACCTATACTTAGTGTAAATCAACACATTTCTTTGAACTATAACTAATGTGAGTGAAACCCAAATTTTAGGGTTACGATACCCACGTATACTCTTTGTTTCTGGATTTCTATGTTCTTGGTTGACCAATACTAATTTGGGATGTAAATTTGATATCGACAATTTGGATAGTATGCAAGCTTCAAGATTGTCCATACATGTGTTCATCGACAATAGTTATCCTCATTTTGTTGACGATACATGTGTTCGTCGACAATAATGCATCCTCATTTTGATGTCGATGTTGTACGTACGTGTGTTCATGGGCAATCTGGTATCCTCATTTTATTGTCATATATGCAATGGTGGATAATTTTTCTACTCATGCTGTCTCTCAATTGTTGACTACTGCATGTATCGGTTACATTGTTTCTAACTTCTTAAGGTATATGCCTTTGTTCTACCCCAACAGGTTAACAATTAATGAAAGAGAGTTGCCTCTTACAACATCCCTTAAAAGCCTAGAGAGAAGATTCCAGACACCGAAATTATGACAACCAATGACCAGCACCTAAAAGAGGAAAACCACATTGAAGAGAGCAGTGGTTGATGAAAAATATTATACCTCAGGCAATTGAGGAAGCTAATGACTTGTTGCATAAAGTTTGAGTGAGAATGATATGTAGTATGTGTAGATATTCACGTTGTATCACATGTGACCTTTTGAAATCAAATCTCTGTTTTTTGTTTTTCCTAGCGTATAATGTAATTCTGAATGTTGTTAATAATATTTTTCAGTGTATATTTCCTCCATATGAATATTCAAAATTGTTGATCATAATGTATAGTTTGGTAATTGTCGACTGCATTTGTAATCGACAATATATGGATGGGTGATTATTGACAATCAAGTCACTCAATAATTGCCATTTTATGCTTATATCAACAATTAAATGGGTCATCAAATGTTGATCGGTGTATAACATGCAGAATATGATAAGTCACAACCTCTTTAGAAAATTATAAAAATGCAAAAGTGATTCTACAAACATCTCCCTTGACCCTTGTCATCTTCTTACGATTCATTGCCCTCTTGCTGAACCGGCTCTGGTTGGTTTTCATCTTCATTAAGAATGTCTAACAAAAGCAGTACAATTAAATTGCCGATAAACCCATACAATTAAGGAGTAAGAAATATATAGTCGACAATATTGTTTTGCTAAATTGTCGAGCAACCCATAAACAGATTCAGTGTAAGGGAGAAAATAAAACCCCCTAAAACGGTTAGAAGAACACCAACCCACTCAGTTCAATCGAGTGCAAGAGAGAACACAAACACTAAACAATTATTGTTGGTGATTTAAGGAGAGAGTGATAGATTAACCAACAATCAATCCTCTTTCCAAGTAAGAGAAATAGATCAAACGGGAACCAACAGACGATCCTTTTTCGAAGAGTATCCAAACCAAAGCATTCGGTCATGATTGAAGGAGAGAGAAAAAGAGAGAGACCTATATCACCAAAGATTTTGGAGAGAAAAGTGATAAATTTTCAAAAGAGAGAGAGAGAGACTTCGATTTCACATCTCCGCCATTGTTCTTCAACGTGAGAGAGAGAGAAACAAGAGATTGAGTACAGATCTGAAATTCGCCATCGTTCTTCCCATACTTTTCTTCACTGTGGTAGAAGAAAGTGAGAGAGTCGTAAAGATAGAAAAGAGAGAGGTGCGGTATCAATTTTTTTGTAAAGATCAGAGAGAACGATTTACGTATATCACGTAATTCTAAATGAAAGAGAAGCTTGGTTTTCACAATTCTGAATGAAATTTGACCCACATCCGTGAAGAGAGAGAGAATGTGACTGCAAACTCATTTCACCCTCCTTTATTAGAGCATCCGCATCAGTTAAGAGGGTGGATTGGATAAATTTTGAGGTGAATCCAATCCACCCAAGGTGAATTCACCCCAGCGCACTTCTGAACCGCGTCCAAGATTGACGTCCCAGATGATATGATTCCACGTGGTATAATCTCAGCCATCCATTATGCAGTGCACTTCTGAAACGCGCGTACCATTCAGCCAATAGGAAAACATCGCGCACTTCAGAACTGCGCTTAATAGGAACATTGATCTTGGGACACGTGTTATCATTTTAGGAGATAAGTATTGCCACGTACTTCTAAACCGCGCGCTATGTCTACATGCACTTCAAAACCGCGCGGCGCTCAATCCACCCTTGGATGGATTTTTGAGTTGCCACATCAGGAATTCACCTAGCTGTTGGGAAGGATTTGGGGTGGAAAAGAGGGTGGATTGTGAATTCACCCTGCCACGTCAGGGTGTACCTAGCTGCTGTGGGTGCTCTTAGAGATGTGTGGTTTCGAGACTTGAGTGTCCCGTTTTTTAGTGTCCACGAATCCGCCCCATTATATAAGGTTTTCAAAGAAATCTTATTACGAATTAAAAGTTAAAACCAATTATCTCTTAATACCATAAAATATTGTAACATTTCGGTGATAAATTAATAAAATTGTGATATATTGGCATTTTAATTTATGATCAACATTTTAAGTTTTCGTAAATTTCTAAGGATTTCTCAACTTGATGCGATGCGATGCGATTGTAACCAAATTGATAGTTAACATTTTTTTTCATTTTCTTCTTTTGTCATAACTATGTACTTAGAATGCAAAGAAAATGTGTATTAAGAACATCTCTAGCAGCGAGTGTGGGTTTGGGTGTGAATTCCGACACCCTGGCCCACCAAACCCACGACTCACACCTGACCTCTCCCAGCAGCCAGCATGAGTTGCCAACGTGGATTTTTTTAATTTTTTTTAATTTTGAGGTGATTAAAACACCGCGCGGTCTTCCTTTTACCGCGCGGTAAAAGGAATACCGTACAGGGTTCCAAACATCGCGTGCTTCAACTGTTTGTAAAACTCTCTCCCAACTCGACTATTTTCACATTTTTACACCTTGCTCTCTCTCAAAATCCCTGGTAAAAAAAATGTGATTCCAACAAAATCAAAATGCATATGCCAGAGGGAGACCCACACACCAGTACTCTGCCTGGGTTTAGAGGAACAAGAGATCCAGAGCGTTCCGTAACTTGTTCGAGGTCCAGAAAGAAGAAAAAACGAGTAGAATTTGAAGATGTCCAACCCCAATATATACCAAACCCAACCCAAAAAAACTTCCCGCGGAGGTGTATTACCCAACTCCCAGACAGAGTCAGTCACATCTAGTACAAGGAAAAGGAACTCACGGTAAGTTTTAGTGTAATTGTGAAAAAAATTTCCATAAATCAAGTGTTTGACAAAATGTCTCAATGAACAGAATCGGAATTTGATGCGTGTGCACAACACATTCACTACGGTGAACAAAATGTGGAAGGAGATTGCCACAATTCTACCTGTAAATGACGCCGTGGTAAATATTTTTGGGCACTTTATGGATATTCGCTTGGGCAATTTAGATAATCGGCTAATTCAGGCGCTTACAGAGCGTTGGTGGCCGACCACGCAGACGTTTCTGTTCCCGTGTATGGAGATAGGGGCCACTCCTCTCAATTTCACTATGCTAACATCATTGTCAATCGGCCGATATCCCACACAGGTGTCGTATGACGACACATGGTTTATTTTATCCTATGCGAGGTAATTGCTCCCCAACATTGATTCCAGCCATATAAAGAGTGGGAACGTCAGCATTTCACATTTGAGGACGTACTTGACCGTCGCAGATGATCGGGAAGATGATATTACTATTGCTCGTGCTTTTATCCTCTTCATAATGGGACATTTATGGTTCCAAACGACCAACAACACCGTCCCGCTTGGATATCTCGCGGTCGTGGCCGATTTAGACTCTGCTGCCCAATATGACTGGGGTTCTGCTATTCTTGCTTCCCGGTACCATGGTTTCGATACCGCAGTCACGACCGGGGGTGCCATCACTGGATTTGTCCAACTTCTTACGGTACACTAACACTTTTTCCTTTTACAAATCAAATATCTTCCAATAAACATCTTAAATATAAATTATTATTATTTTTTATGTTGTTCCGAAATGCAATATTGGTTCTACGAGTATTGTGGGGTTGGTCGCCCTATTCTCAAGGAAGATGCTAAGTACTCGACCTATCCGCGTCTCAGAGCATGGGAGAGGGGGAATAGGAGGAAAACAAATGACCAGATAACCAATCTGTTTATTCTAGGCAGATATCACATTGGCCACCACACTATTGACATGATCACCTGGGAACCTTGGTTAGAGTCTGCGGTGTCTGAGATAGAGGACGCACAGACTGCAAAACTTCTATCCCGTAAGAGGATGCCACTTCAAGTACCAAATGGAAACTGCGAATATTACTTGGGGGATAGATGCTGGAGGCAGGTGGCTGGCAAGGTGCGAATTCTTTTGGATCCTCCGCTTAGCATGTCGCCAGATATTAGTCCAGTGACTTTACAGGAGATGTGATAGGCCGGGTTCCTTGACTGTGAGCAGTTTGTGGTAGGGGAGGAGCGAGAGACTTACGCCCCATACTGGGCTGAAAAAACTTTGGAGATAGGCCACATGTTGATAGATTCCCAGAGGATGGGGAATATAGATCTGTTTAGACTGACTACACTCAGAGCTGGTAATACACCCGTGGTGGTTACATCAGCATCGGTTCATAGCTTGTCCCAGGACTTCAGTTTGCATGACAAGGCTGAGGGGCCAGACCCGGAGTAGCACTTGGAGTGGACAAGGCGACGTGAGATGCTCCCCATCGCCAGCTTGAGGGACCCGTCACCCATGTCTTCTTCCTACGGCGCAGAGGAGCTGTGACACCTGACTCATAGTATGCGACGACTTGTCCTTGCAGAGTCTGCGCAGGACACACAGAGGTTCAAGGAGTTGGAAGATGAGCTTGCTATTGCCCACAGGCAAATTGATAGTATAGATCATCAGCTATATGCCCATGTAAGTAATTTATTTATGTATTTTTTTTTCTTAATGTCATATTTATTTTGTCAAAATATTTATAAATTTTCTTTGTCTCATTCAAGACCTACAACTAAGGAAGGGGCGTGACGTACGGGTGTTGTCGCTACCACTTGGAGGTGGCGCGAGAACGAGGCAACGTGGATCTGGTTCGCGAACCTGAGGAAGCGGTACTAGCCACAGGGGGTGGGGTACTGGAGATGATTCTGAGTAGATATAAATATTTTTGATGTTTTTGTAGACGAAGTAGAAGCTCAACTATGATTATGTAGATGATTCTGAGTAGACGATGTTTTGGATGCTCTTAATGTTTATTAACCCTGATTATTTAATGTTGAAATTGATTGAAGTTTTATGGTGTTTGGGAGAATTTTTTCAATATCTATTCGAATAAATTGCTTACTGAGGTGTAGATGACCTCTGCTATGATTATGTAGATGACCCTAAGTCTATTCGAATAAGTTTTTTGGTTTTTGTTAAAATTGACTATTTGTCTGTTCGAATAAATTTGCACTGAGGTATTTTATTCGAATAGACCTTAAGTCTATTCGAATGAATTTTGTACTGAGGCATTTTATTCTAATAGACTTAGGGTCTATTCGAATAGATTTTATACTGAGGTATCTTATTCGAATAGACTTAGGATCTATTCGAATAGATTTTGCATTGAGGTCTTTTAATCCATTGGAAATCAGGGATTTGGCGGTGAAAAGAACACCGCGCGGTAAAAGGAACACCGCGCGGTGTTCTTTCACCGCCAAATCTCTGATTTTAAAACCCACATCTTCTTTTCCTTTTACATTTCCCCATTTTATACTTCTCTCTTCCATTGGAAACTTATTCACCATATGGTATTACACCCTTCCCTCAACTCCACAACCTCAAATGTCTTTTTCATCATTCGATTCATCCATACCCGATCCTCTAGGTTTATCGTCGTTGTCCTCCTCTAACGATCTTATCTTTGATTGTGCGGTGGCAATTTGTGTTCTGTACCAAACTGCAATGAACATAGTAGTTGAGGATGTAACTTCGAGTTACAGGGGGAGTGTCATGGGCCGTAAGGATAAGAGAAAGAACCGAGATCACCAATTGGGGCATTACAGCATTATACAGGATTACTTCAAGCTGAATTGCACATATGAGCCATAAGAATTTCAGTGACGTTTTCGTATGAGTAGAGACATGTTTATGCGTCTATTCGATGCAGTTATTGCACATGATCATTACTTTGTCCAGAAACCCAACAACGCTGGTACAATAGGGTTATCACTGTACCAAAGGTAGTCGCAGCACTACGTTTCCTAAGCTACGGCGTTGCGGCAGATCTTTTTGACTAATATATCCGAATAGGAGAAAACACAACCTTGTTATGTGTAAAAAGGTTTTGTGTTGCGGTTATACAAATTTTTGGCAAAGAATATCTTCGAGCAGCAAATGCGGCCAACGTCGAAAAGTTAAAAGCGATCGGAGAGTCACGGAGATTTTCCGGCATGCTAGGAAGCCTTGATTGCATGCATTAGATATAGAAAAATTGTCCCAAAGGTTGGCACGGTCAATTTACTGGTCATTACCCCAAGGCGACACTGATTCTTAAAGCGGTAGCTTCACACGACCTTTGGATTTGGCATGCCTTTTTTGGGTTACCAGGGTCTAACAATAATATCAATATTCTGTACCAATCACATCTTTTCACCGACCTACCGATGGTATTGTCATGCCTTGCAATTATACAATTTCCAGAAAAGCTTATGATATGGGGTATTACCTAGCGGATGGCATATACCCAAAATGAGGAACATTTGTCCAAACCATATCCAATCCAGTTACAGCGAAACAAAATTTTTTTGCTCAACAACAAGAAAGTTGCCGAAAAGACGAAGAATGAGCGTTTGGGGTTTTGCAATCTCGATTCAATGTTATAAAAAATTTGGTTAAATTCGGTTAAATTGTGGGGTTTTGCAATCTCCGTGAGTGATACTGCACAATATGATCGTCGAAGAGGAACAATGTGCATTCCCATCATACTTAGACTATAATCCGGCCGAGCCCTCAACTATCGAAGGCGAACGGTTTGATATTGTACGCTAACGCAGAACAATAGAATTTTTTATATCAAAAATGAACCGGATTCAAAGTCGAGAACTTCACTTTGATCTAAAAGATAATCTAATCGAGCATTTGTGGGCCGTGAAGGGAAATCTTCAAACTTAGTACTCCATTTCTTGTATTATCTGCGTGTTCTTGATGTAATTTAATGATTCTCTTAGTCCTACAAGTTTATTAAACATGTTTTTGATACGTAATATTGATCTTGTATTTGTTTTAACGCAATATTATCGGAAATAAACATTTCGAAAACACACTGTAGAATTTCGAGCAGTACATTATTCAAATGTTTACATTATTGGTTATTAAACTACATTCTTGGACAAAAAACTTTTATATACAACAAAGTTAAATTGTATTTTATCACCACTTCGAGTACCTGGTCTGCCCCTCTTGGCCAGACCTTCTATGACCTCAGCTTGCCTTTACAGATAGTATTGCAATTGATGTCCAGAAAGAGTACTCAGGTCTTTCTCCATGATTTTGTCATCTTCCTTTGCTTGCTCAAAATCCATTTTGGCTTGCCAGTATTGCATTGCCTCTGCTCTTTTTCTTTCCTTGTCTTCTTTCGTTTGTCTCTTCTCTAACTGTAGTTCATCCAGCATTGTTTGGATACCGCTACCAGATGCAACAACACCATCCATTGCCTTTTATGCTGCAAGGTTTTTTCTATGGAGGTTTTTGCTGATGGGCTTGCTTCCACCCTCATACAATGAACCATCTAAGTCAGAATTTGGGCCCGCGGATTGAGGTGTAGGTGGGTCGTCGGGGTCCTCCGATAGATTGCTTGATCCGACCGAGTTTCCCAGAGAAGAATTGTCCGATGTTTTCCTGGCTACATTTCTTGGTATATTCACTGCATGGTTCAACCCATCATCCCTTAGGTTGGCCCATCGCGGTTATCGTGCCAAAATCTTATACGCTTTACGGTGTTTGAAGTCATTGCCGTCATTCAAGCATTGATAGATTTTGTGTACATCGTTTTCCTACAATTCACAAAATTACCCAATACAAATAAATAACGTGTATATCCGCGAGAAATAAATAAAATGGAGTTAAAGGAAATTAAAACGTACCCGATCTTCTTATGTTTTCATGCTGTTATTCCTAAATCATTCTTGAGCAATTATCCCCTTGTACGCCACACATTGTGCATTAAGGGCATACCACTGAGATTTGGTCGACCCACATGATCGTCGTATAGGGCACTCGGGGTCTCTGTTAAAGATAATGTTGACCTTTTGATAGAAAATAAAACCCTTTGTGTGGCCCGATGACTGGACAAAAGATGTTACCCACGCCCTTGCAAGACACGTAAAGCTTGCTTCCGTCCAATGCATTCCAGCATCATCCGTCTCGTCCAAAAACTCAGCATCTTCTGACACTTGCACGCTTTGTCTTTGTTTTGCGGGTGCTCTTTTCTTTCTTTCTTTTCATTTTTCTTTCTCGGGCACCGCCGCTTCAACAGGTATTGACACATTTGCGTCACTTTGATTGTGCTGAGTAGATTCACTATGGAATAGGTAGTTCTGATAGTAATTTGGAGGTTAAAAACCTTGAGGTTGAGTGAGCGGATAGGGTTGATAGTACGGGCTAAACCCCTGAGGTTGCGGTTGAGAGAGTGTAAATAGACTTTGATATTGTCCATAACTGAGATCCCCTTGCGACATGATAAACAGAGGTGTGGTCTGTGATTGGAATTGAGGTTAAAATTACGATTGGTTTTGGTAGAGGTATGGAGTAAATTGTGATGATGGGTGTTGAGCGAATGGTGTTGAAGGTGGGTTATGGGAGGATGGGGTCGACAGTGTAGAGTTATTACTACTGGTGCCGGAGTTCGTCATTTGGGGAGAGCGTAGAGGTTCTCCTCTTTACTCGGCTTTCTTGGTTTTGGGTGAGAAGAAAGGGCCAGAGAGTGATTTAGAGAAATTATTGAGTTTGGAGGAGTTTAGATCACCGCGTGGTGTTCTTTTTACTGCGCGGTAAAAAGAACACCGCGCAGTGATCTAAACACCGGCAAACTCAATTTTTTTTAGTGTGAGCTCCTCCCACTCGGTTGAGTTACTGTAGCGCCACGTTGCCAAACTCACACTGGTTTATTGGCAGCTGGGAGACTCAAAGTGTGCCCAAACCCAAACTCACACCCTGTTGGCTTTGCTCTAATAAATAAGGTAAAAGGTTTTTTGTATAATGAAGAATGTGAAGAAGAAGCATGTGCTAAAATGATACAGCTGAAACTTTAAAGATTTGTTCTTATGTCGAGTGTCGATCAGACATTGAACCTGAATAATAATCTTCAAGTCCATTAATTGGAGCCGTGTGCATTTCAAAGCGGCGGAATGTAACCATGTATATTTTTTTGAAAACACATCATTAGTTGTGGATCTTCTTACAGCCGATGGTAGATAACAAGTTAACAGAGAAGCTCAATAAAGAGTTTTTAGTATAAAAAATTAGCAAATGTTTTGGAAGTTAGAAATGAAGGATTGAAGTTTAGTTGTGCTAGATCACGAATAACATCAAATAGAAGTTCACAGTTTAGGGTAGATGAGGTTCCCGCATTAACCCGACTTCATTCATAGTTAAGCGGCTTCATAAATGAAGAGTGTGTTTGAATGCTTGTAATAAGAATCCATTAATATTTTTAGATACTTGGATTAATCAATTATGAATAATTAGGTCAAATTTGCTAGGTGGATAATCTTTTATATCAATTTTCCAATAAAAGCCCTAGCCTAATTCAGTTTGATTCTATCAAGTGTAAACAAGTAATAATCAATAACACACGATGCATTTCTCAAGAAAAAAACTCGCAGGTCTTCGATAACTAAAATCCACTATGATAAAAAATTACATGTTCGATTACTTACAAACTCGATAAACATATCCCGTGTTTACCTCTCTTCAAGCAATTGATAGTGATCTCTTATAAAACTTACTCTCAAAAATTGCCCTTTGGTATGAGTAAAAAAAACCCTAAAAACCAAGTGAAGAAATAAAAGAGATAAACTAAGTTTTATGAAAATTTTCCCAAAATTACCGCTCATGTTCGAACAGCTCGAAACATGTTCGAACATGGACAGTTTATTTAAAAAAAAACTTTTTATTTAAGTTTTAAACTCATATCAATGTTATACTTATAACCAGACGTGAGATTTACCTGCTGATAGTGCCTAGTTCAATTGTAGTTATCCAACAAACAGTCAACCTTTAACACATACTAGGACCTCTTTAAACTAGTTTTTGTTGAGAGATAATCGATATAGAGCAATATAACAGTACTATATCTTATGAACAAAAGAAGAGAGAGAAGAAAGATTTATTATTGATTCATCATTGTGTTCTATGTACGTAATACAGAGATATATAAAGATAACCCTACAACAAAGGTTACCTAATCTACTCAAACTCTCCTCATAACCCTTTCGGGCCTATGGGCTTGTTAGGAGTCCTAATAGGACACCCCAACCCTATTGGGTTCCTAGCTTGGGCTCGGACCCAACTCCTAACACTCCCCCTTAGGGTATTCCATACTAGGACGACTTGCCTCATCAAAACCTCTGCCTAGCAAAATCCCAAAAAGTTGTGCAGGGAAAGAGTGCAATCTTATGCCCTATATGGGTTGTGGACGCGTATACCCTGCCTCATCAAAACCTTTAACCAGTAAAATCTCCTAGGATAAAAACTGCGCTATCAGGAAAAAGAGTACAACACGCATGTGTCCACGTCAGGCTAAGACTACTCCTCTTGACGTCAATCTCCCTGAGATCTATCTCCCTGAGATAATAAATCATGCAAACATCGTATACCGATTCTATGAACCAATTTCTTGAATGTAGGATATACAAGCGCATTCGTGAATAGATCAGCCAAGTTGTCTTCTGAATGGACTTGAACAACGTTGATCTCATTCGTCTTCTACAACTCGTGTATGTGGAAGAACTTTGGTGAAATATGCTTCATTCTGTCACCTTTAATAAATCCGCCCTTGACTTAAACGATGCAAGCTGTGTTATCTTCATAAAATGTCGCCGGTTTATCTTGGATAGAACTCAGACTGCAACTCCCGTTGATGTGGCTGATCATAGACCGCAACCAGAAGTATTCTCTGCCAGCTTCTTGTAGTGCAAGAATCTCCGCATGGTTCGAGGATGTAGCAACCATTGTCTGCTTCACTGATCTCCATAAAATCACAGTATTTCCATACAATAACACATAACCCGATTGTGATCGGCCTTTATGTGGATCTGACAAATATCCTGCATCGGCGTATCCTATAATTTCCCGTTTGCCAAGTTGTGGATAGAACATACCCTAGTCTTTCGCGCCGATGAGATATCTCAAAATGTGCTTAATCCCATTCCAGTGCCTTTGGGTACGTGCAGAACTATGACATGCCAAACAGTTCACTGCGAATGAGATGTCGGGTCGAGTACACCCTGTTAAGTATAGTAAAGCACCGATAGCTCCTAGATATGGCGTCTCAGGCCCTAAGAGTTTCTCCCCCTAGTCAGGAGGACGATATATGTCCTTGTTCACATCCAATGAATGGACATGCATAGGCGTCTTGGCATTATGTGCCGTATCCATGCTAAAATGTTTTATGATTCTTTCGGTGTACGTCGCCGGATGTACAATTATGCCGCAACCTAGATGTTCGATCTGCAAACTAAGACAAATTTTGGTCTTCCCAAGGTCTTTCATTTCGAATTCCTTCCCAAGATATTCGGCAACATTCGCGATCTCTCACGAAGTTCCGTTGATATTCAAATCGTCTGCATAAACTGCTATGATGGCAAAATCAGTATTCGTTTTCTTGATGAAAACGCATGGGCAAACAAAGCTATTTGCAAAACCCTCGGCCTTCAAATATTCAGTCAGCCTATTGTGCCACATGAGACCTGATTGTTTCAGACCATACAATGACTTATCCAATTTTACTACGTAGGCACCCCGAGTGCCTAGCATTGTCGCTTCCAGAAGCTTAAACCCTTCTGACAACTTCATGTAGATCTCCATATCTAATTTCCTATTATAGATATACAGTAACTATATCCATAAGACGCATGTCCAGGTCGTTCTCAACGACTGATAGACTGATCAAGTAACATAACGTTATAGCGTTCATGACTGGAGAGTAGGTCTCATCAAAATTGATGCTAGTTCTTTGAGAAAAGCCCTGAGCAACTAGTCTTGCTTTGTACCTTACTATGTCTCTGAGTTCATTACATTTCCGTATAAATACCCATTTATAACCGACAAGCCTTATGACATCTTGCCTAGGGACTATCGGTCCAAATACTTCGTGTTTAGCTAATGAGCTGAGCTCCGCATTGATCGCAGACTCCCAATCTGCCCAATCTGTACGACTTCTACATTCGTCTATAGTGAGTGGTTCTGGATCATCATCCTCGATGGCGAGCGCAGCAGCAAAAGTAAATACTTCGTCGACTACTACTTCTGAACGATCCCACGTAGTGCCATTAGAAACAAAGTTAATCGAGATCTCTCGATTATCATGTACATGTGCCTCGCCGGGCTTGTTTCCTAATACTACACGTGGATACGTAGTTACTATAGCCCTGTCTGTGGGTGGTTCCATCCCCGATGGACTGACTACACCATCAATCTTTTCTTTTCCCGTACGGTGTTTCTTAGCCCTTGGCTCAGCGTCCTTCTTTGCAGCGGGGCGTCCTCTCGTGTCACCCCCCGGCGACTGCCACGTATCACAACACATGCCATGCCACGTGTCCTCGACAAGTGTCACTGCTGACGTTACAGTGAATAATGATGATGTCATATCAGATAATTATTAAAAATAAAAAAAATAAAATTTTATTATCTTGCTGACGTCATCGACAAAAAAACGCCGTTTTTGGCTGTAAAATTGCCTAATTTCAACGTGGTATTCCCCGCGATTGGGACATCTCCCTGAGACGTGTCATATACCGTTGGAAAGTTCTTAGAGTAGGCTATCCAACCGAAGTGGTCTCGTCTCTATCCAATGTCCACAAAGAAAGATATACAAGTTTGAATACAACCCTTTTTCAAGGGTAAGAAATATCAGAAACCTTAATTTTTTTAATCCAAAAAAAATAGGGAAAATATGTTTTTAAACCATGATAATCTATCATATAATATATATCTAAAACAGATTGAATATGTATTCAAAAAATTGTAAAATAACTCTTCTCCTGATTGCTTTGTTTCGCTGAAAACTCTTATTAGAAGGTAATTTTCTACTCTCCTCGTTCCTAGAACTTGTGTGCTGATAACGTGTTGAGATATAATCGATATAGAGCAATATAACAGTATTATATCTTATGAACAAAATGAGAGAGAGAAAAGAGAGATTTT
Organism: Kingdonia uniflora; assembly: GCA_014058105.1. Classification (NCBI taxonomy): domain Eukaryota; kingdom Viridiplantae; phylum Streptophyta; class Magnoliopsida; order Ranunculales; family Circaeasteraceae; genus Kingdonia; species Kingdonia uniflora. The sequence continues at coordinate 1,974,928 of JACGCM010002082.1, read as the reverse complement.
TTATTGATTCATCATTGTATTCTCTGTACGTAATACAAAGATATATAAAGATAACCATACAACAAATGTTACCTACCTACTCAAACTCTCTTCATAACCCTATCGGGCTTATAGGCTTGTTAGGAGTCCTAATAGGACACCCCAACCCTGTTAGGTTCCTAGCTTGGGCTTGGACCCAACTCCTAACAGTTTTGACACGAAATGAGACCAATACCAATATGAATGTTTTATCTACTGAGAGCAGGTGAGCACATTTAAGATGTGAAAGTGCATTGGTTCATTTAAGATGTGAAAGCACATTGGTTCAGTGGAGTCAGAGTACACTAGTGCTCAGCTTTGAGGAAGATTTGTAACCCAATACATATGAAAACGAGAAGAAATAGTATGTACTTCTAGATGAAGAAAACCGGCAATGCATTTACAGAGGAGTTATTTTGGAGTCGACTTCACGTTACTAGAGTATTTATTGTGAATGTATGATGTTGTCAGTAGCAATTTATTATTGTAATTTATTTATTTTTGGAATTTGGAAGTTCGTCGGGTTCATTATTTTTCACCATTCCCTCTCTCGGGGATCGCCACAGTACCTCCTCAAGCCGCACACTCTGTTTTAAGTCTATAAATCTTGGCGGATGACCCACACCCCCCACCCCCGTTGGATTTCGAACTCATGAGTCGTGACCTCTCTCTCTCATCTCTCCATGAGGTGGTAACACCAAAGAGGTTATTATTGTAAACCGTAATTCCTTAAATTGGAATAACTGAATGAAGTAAACGGCAAAAAACTGTTAAATGGCCTCTATTAAGCCTCCTAAATTCTGACCTAATCTTGCCTTTAATTCCAGATTCCCCATTTTTACCAAACTCTAAAAGAAGTTGCTTTGACTTGCAGGCAGTATCAGGCTCAGGATTTCGGATCACATCTTGATCAGGTTTGAAAGCTCCACGGTTGTTCTGAAGGCTGGTGAAGCCTTCACTGTCGAAATTGTGAAGGATCGAGCTTATCTACTGCTACTATTGTCCGGGGATAATTGATCAAGAAAATTTAATCTCGATAATTCATGTCCAATGTATTATCCTTTTCAGTGAGACACTGGGCTTAACAGTGTCTATTGAGCTAAAACTTCAACTTCTGTAAGTTAATAAAACTAAATCTGTTACAATAGAAAATCTATTTAGAGAACACATCCTAATGCCATTTCCAAAATAGAAGCCCTTAAAAACAGCCAATAAAGAAGAGGGGAAAACCTTGGCGAAAATATGCTTTTAGGCCGTTATTTAGCATCAGTGTGGCGTCTGGGTAACAGGTTGGCATTCTGTTCACCCTTGTTGGGCTCCATTCCATTGTTTTAGATTCTCTTCTTACAAGCTACACTTATTTGAACCCAAAACTTGACTTTGTGGATGTTCTAATTATAACTTATCATAACCCTCAAGCTTACAAAGAGTCGATTGATCAGTCCGTTGGGTTCGAAGAGGCAAATTGGAGCATGTCAAGCACCTCCTCCAGAACGGACCTCTCTTTAGGGTCCTCATTAAGGCACCATAAGCTTGCATGAACAAAAATATTTACTTCCCCCTCATCAGTTTCCCCATCCTTCATAAGTCTTTTATCAATCAGATCCACAAGTTTCTTTTCTGCTAATTTTTCCCACAAAAAGGCATAAAAGGCTTGATATACCTCTTGTGAATTGCCACCCCTGATATAATTATCATTGCCATTTTGGTCCAAACAAACATATCACTTGCCAAAAAATAAATCCAGAAGTAACTTGCCATAACTAAAAGATATCAAACTTTTCAGAGATCACATCGGTACACCACTCAAGGCAGTGTAACCGTAAGTACATCTTATAAGTTTTGTATGAACTTCATCCTAACTTTCCTACATCAATTCAGAACGCTGGAAATCAAACACAACTGCTCGAAAATAGGCATCCAGTAGTATTTTTCTCCGGTCTATTTATAAGTCTATGATTCAGGGGGTCTTTATTCAAGAGTTGGTTACTAATATCTCCAAGAGTTACAACCCTTCATCACTATGATTCAGCCTTGGGGTATTTATTTAGGAGTTGGTTAGTATCTCCAAGAGTTACAACTCTTTAGCCTTGGGGTGTTTATTCAGGAGTTGGTTACTATCTCTAAGAGTTACAACTCTTCACTATGATTTAGCCTTGGGGTGTTTATTCACTATGATTTAGCCTTGGGGTGTTTATTCAGGAGTTGGTTGCTATCTCCAAGAGTTACAACTCTTCACATCACAGAGGTGTGCCAGGTCACATTCTCCTCTATAAATAGCTCATTTATGCATTGTTTGAAACACAGAAAGATACTCAAATCTCTTTAATTTTTCATTGCTTCCTTCTTGAGAGTAATATCACATATAGTTCGGCAGACGTATCGACTTGAGTGCTTCAAGTTTATACGATTCGATCGTTGTATATTTTGGGAGACAGACGTCATTAACTGTGAAACACCATACGCATGGTGAAATCTATCTTAAGGAAATTGCAATGACTGCAAGCCTCGATCATCGGTTTTCAATTTCCTTTTCGTTCATTTTAGTTTCGTTTCTGAATACATGTTCAACAATCTTAAGCCATATTTTATACCTTCTTTGTGTCCGAGTTTTGCGAAGATGTCGATTAACGAAACTTGCTGTTCGTGTTCATCAAGAAAAGCCGAAGAAGTTCAATGGAGCGGAGTTCAAACATTAGCAGCAAAAAATGTTTTATCTGACAGCACTGAACCTTGCCAAATTTCTGTAAAAAAGTGCCCCTGTTCTCAAAGATAGTGAAACTGATAAGGCCACCGTTGCTGCTCTGGAGGCATGGAAACATTCTGATATATATATCAAGATGCAATATCTTCTTACGGCAATCATGATGAAGGTAAACAAGGGCCTTAGCAACATCAACTGCAACTCTGCACCTTGATTTCCAAGATAAAAATGGACCATCCTTCTGGCAAAAAATCAAAGAATCCATCGACCCTTTTGGTAAAAGATCGTAGACGATGAATAGATTTCTTCTCATTTTTCTTCATGAGTACAATATCCGCTAAGGCGTGCAAGATGAAGATGTTGTACACTTGCAATTGCGGATATTTTAGATTCATATTCTCACTCCCCATGTTTTACTCGATCAATTCTTTTCACCGTCACCCATGTCCCGTTATCAAGTTTGCCCTTGAAGACTGAGCCTGACCCACAACTACCAAGCTGTCGTTTGAAGTGTTTGGTCGCCTTTTTGAGGTCTTTATAGCAAAATTCTTTAGGAAATCTAGCAAACTCTCTCAGGTTACTGTACTCATTTACAGTCTCGATTGTTTGCTCCACTAGTTGGTCAGCCTGGTCCATGCTATCCCCGAGGTTGCTGTCATACTGAGTCTCAACATGTAGTGCAAATGCTTCAATTCCATCTACTTCCCTTACTTCATGAACTATTTGTTGTAGAATTGATCTGAGGCCATCCCCGAAGAAATGGAGAAACAACCATGTGACGATAAAGAAAATACCTGCAATATCAAATGCATGGATGAAGAAGAAGCTCGTTGACAATCCAAAACAGACACCAAGAAACATGACAAGCATGACAATGTTAGCGTCTAACGCTACAAGAGCAATGATCTTCCATGCTTTTGGATCCATTAAGGCGAAAACACTGCCAAGAACCAAAAGCACTGTAATAAGAATCGAACAAGATATGACTTTGGAATAATGTCTGAGACCTGATGGAGAAGAGATGCATATTCATATGAAACTTTCAACTAGACATCTTTGGGGTGCCATGGGTGATGGGACCCAATTGCATATTCAATTAGCCAAATACAATAATTATAGTTCACATAATTATTACAAGTCCCCTAATACTCCAAAATCAAGAGCATCTTGAGGTTCATTAACAGATTGAGAATTTGAGATAACCAACGACGATGAACAACTGTGACTGACCCTGCTTACTTACCGCTAACCAAGGTCGACCTAACCCCCAGCCAGGATGCTTCATAAAATAAAAAAACGCGACCACGTGAATATGATAGAAGATAAAGGACTTTCCTCTCTTCTACCCATCCTTAATAAAGACATAGCTTTCCTCTCTTCTACCCATCCTCAATCAGACTCAATCAATCAGTTCCAAATACCATTATCAAAGCTATGTGTCAACTATTAAGAACGGAAACCTGTTGGCTAAAATGATCACCAAACAGTCCAATAGGAATCTATAGACATAACCCTATAAAAAAAAGTCCCTGAACTTAGTTGATACTGGCCCAGAAGATATGCTTTCCTCTCTTCTACTCATCCTCAATAAGACTCAATCAATCAGTTCCAAATACCATTATCAAAGCTATGTGCCAACTATTAAGAACGGAAACCTGTTGGCTAAAATGATCACCAAACAGTCCAATAGGAATCTATAGACATAACCCTATAAAAAAAAGTCCCTGAACTTAGTTGATGCTGACCCAGAAGATATGCTTGGTGTGAATTGTCAAATGGTACGTTACAACCCTGCACTGTATAGGCGGGTAGTGCACCACCGTCTTTTGATCATCTTTCCAGAAGGTATAGAGGATATAACATGTTCAGGAGAAGGAGAAGAAAAAACTATGAGGTGTATCTAAACTGAAGACAAATCCATTTTGAGGCATTCTGAAAAGGTTGAGGATCTAGATAAATGAATGCTCTAGAAGGCGACACACAAAGAAGAAACAGATGTCTATGCATTTTTCAACAAGTCTGAATAAGTGAAATCTCGTGAGATATTTGTTACTAGAAGAATATACGTGATTGTACAAATTGACGGTAAAGAAGTCTTCGCTTCTGCATACTGAAGAGTTCCCACAATGATAGCTGAAGTATACATATCCTCACTATCTGCAATTTTTAAAGTGGCGCACGGAAGCAACAGATTCGGGGGCCCGAACCTAGACCTGAACCATCGCCCTCCAGTAAGACTTACAACAAATCGCGACTGAAATTTCAAGCGGCAATTCAGACGCCTAAAACTGCCTGTGAGATTTCTTCTTCATTTTCCTTTCTATATATTACGTTTAGTGTATGTACGTTTCTCAATGTGGGCTCATTTTTTCATGTAGTTTCTTTCTAGTAATGTACGTGTCTGTACGTTTCTTTCTAGAAATATACCCTCGTAATATACAAGGGGGCTAGATTACGCTAACCATAATTTCGAAGAAGAAAGCTTATGCTCTTGAGAAAAAGTGTCCTACTTCTTTTACAAGTGTTATGACGTGAATACGAGATTAAATTTAAACATAATTAAAGATTGACTCTAAACTCTCTTATTGAATAATCAAAACCCTAATAACTGAATAACCCAAAATAACCAAATAATAATGTAGTGAAACCTAACCTAAGGAGGCTTTTATAGAAGTAGGAAGCATTTAACCCTAATTCTTCTAACATTAGCTTTAAACTAAGGGGACGACCTCTCCAGCAGTTACCCACTAACCTATTACATCAATTATTAAAAGAAAATAAAATAAACATGGAGAGAGTGGCGCTGACGGAAAGACCAATAGAGAGACGCCATCTCTCAAGGTATACATACACAGTTGTGTGAGAACCGTGATACATCATGTTATCATGTTACTTTCTTTCAATCTTCGTGACGAGACTAATGTAGATAAGGTTACGCTGCATCAAGGTGAATGCTATATAAACTGCAAATCATACACACCAAAATCTCTAACACGAAACATAGTTTCCCTTTTACTATTTCATGAGCTTCCACGAGATGATTAGACAACAGATTAAGCTTCTCCATGTAGCAATTGTGCCTTCACTTACCACATCTTTGACTTTATATGGGCTATGTCTTTCACTCCCTCCATATTGAAGTGTCATAAGCATAGACAACAGTTGAAGTTAACGAAAAAACTATAACTTTTCATAGGTGATGCCATTGGGATTATCAATCACCTTCTCATGAAATGTTTCCTCACTACAAAAATTTGGTAGCTCTTCCTTTTGATGATCAGGGTAACTCGAGGTTCCTCGCGATAGTTTTCTTGGAACTTTAAGGGTTTCTATCATCGGGGTTAGATCAGTTAAGGGTTGGAATATCTAGAAAGAGCAATTACAAACATGTTGAAGTGCATCCTGTCGATCTTCCATTTAATCTTCAGTGTGACTATTACGGGATTTCCTGCAATTCTTGTCTCTATATTTTATTTTACTATTTATATATTTTGCAAGGCAAGCAGTAGTTTAAGCAAACCCTTACCAGAAAGTGTCTCTATATTTATTCCATGGGGTGATTTTCTTAATCATTTTTCGTGTGCTTTTTAATTTGGGTTTCTCTAGTTTCCTAAAACACCTCAATGATGTACTATTTATTGTGTTTTTTTGGATTTGTATGGTATTTTTGGGAACTTTAATTTCTTTTAACAGAATGTATGCTCAGCAAAAGGAAAGAACCAACTGGTTTGATATGAATTTTTATGTACCATCAATATTTTCTAGAGCAAAATCATAATTAGAAACATACCCTTCAAGTTTCAACTCGTTTGCAACACTTCGATTTGTGTCATATATTTTCTGAGATTCCACATGAGTCGTGTCTTCAACAAGAAACCGATGAACAGCTCCATCTACTTCGACCCAACTACAACCAGATGGTTTTCCAATTCCTCTCTCCTTAACCATTCTTCTGATTCTCGCAACATCTGCCCACCTACCTACGGATGCGTAAAGGTTTGATAACAAAATGCACAAACCAATATTAACATCCTGAAACGATAATATAGCTTTGCTGAGTTTATCCGTCACGTCAACGTTATGATGTATTCTACAAGCATTAAGCAAAGCCCCCCAGATTATCGAATCGGGTGGGACCACCATGTTTTGGACCAATTCAAACGCCTCGTCCAAATACCCAGCTCTCCCTAAAAGATTCACCATACATGAATAGTGCTCAACCTTGGGACTCAAACCATACTTTGTCACCATATTCGAGAATTGAACCCGTCCTTCCTCAATCAACCCCGAGTGGTTGCATGCTGATAAAATCCCATTATATGTTATATCATTGGGGATTATTCCATCTTTTTCCATCAATGAAAGAACAGCTAGAGAACCTCTTCCCTTCCCATGGTTTGCTAAACCCGAAATTAGAGCATTACACAAGGCCGCATCTTTATTAGTTGATTTCACAAAAACTATACAAGCATCTTCAATACTACCACACTTTGAATACATATCAACAAGAGCAGTTGCGAGGATCATATTCAAATCCAACCCATTCTTACCCAAATAAATATGGACTTTTCTTCCAATTTCTAGTGCCCCCAGACCAGCACAAGCAGACAACACATTAACCATCGTGATCTCATCTGGCTTCGTTGAATGTGATTCTTGCATAAGGTAAAACAGCTTAATCGCTTCTTCTAGTAACCCACGCTGAACATATCCAGTAATCATCACATTCCAAGTCACCAAATTCCTATAAGATATTCCATCAAAGAGCCTCCTTGCTTTCTCCACCTCCCCACATTTCAAATACATGTCTATAAGAGCAGTACTCAAGATTATGTTCAAAGGGATTACATTAACATCTACAAAAACCGACATCCATCTCCCCAATTCAACATGAGAAAGAGCTGAACACGCAGAGAGGAGGCAAACCATTGTCGCCGCATTCGGCCCCACATTATCTTCTGACACAAGCATTTGCAAAAACAACCCAAACATCTCTCCAACATTCCCTTCCCTCCCATACCCATTTATAAGAGTAGTCCAACAAACAACATTCCTTCTAATCGGCATTCCATCAAACAACTCCCGGGCCATTACCATATCCCCACAACAAACATACCCCGCAATGATCGTATTCCACGAAACCTCATCTCTCTCCAACATTTCATTAAACACCCAATGTGCAGACTCAACACACAAACACTTACAATACATATCAATCAAAGAATTACTCACAAACAAATCACACTCAAACCCAAGTTTCACAACATGGGTATGCACCATTTCACCTTGTTTCACCCCCGAGAGAGACGAACATGCCTTAAACAAGAATGGGTATGTGAAGTTGCTCGGTTTTACGTTGTTTCGAAGCATTTGCGAGTAGAGAGAGAGTGAGGTCTGGGGAGAGTCATTCAAAGTGTAGGCCTTGATCAAGGAGTTGTAAGAGTGGTCAGTGATGAGAGGGAGCTGGGTTAAGAGAGAGAGAGCGTAGTCGAGAGAGCTAAGGTGGATCAGCTTTGTGAAGAGATGGGTATAGAGTTGTCGAAGGCCGTTTACGATGATTTGGGCATGAATTTGGTTGGTTTGAGTGAAGTTTGTAGAGTTGCGGAGAAGAAGAGGGAGAAACATAAGAAGGAAGAACTGAAGAGGTTGTGGAATGAGGTGTTCGACCGTTTTAACCGAAAGATTTCACTTGACAATTACTTTAATTTGCCACTTGGGCTTTGGCTTGAATTTAGTAACCATCTCCAAAGTAACAAAAAGACCTCCCTGGCCAATGGGTACGAAATACAATACAATAACTATGATTAATAATCGAATATGAATATAATTCTACTAACCTCTTCTCCTACTTTCTGAAAATCTTCTTGAGTTGAGTCTTTCTTTTTTGTGTTGTAGCCTTTAAGAGGGACTTGCCCTCTAGATAGGGTTTGAGTGGTCTTCCCATTATACCCTCAAGCTCTAATAAAGAGTAACACTAAGTCTCACCAACCATAACTTGGTGCAACAATTGGGCACAACCAATAACACCTATACGACCTATCAACATGTGTGCTCGTGAACTGGAAGTTAAAACATTGAGTAGTGTCGGTATAGATGGAAAATCCAACAATCTCCCACCCAGCGCTAACTTGATTTTTTACAAAAAAAAAATTTAGCTTGATTCACGGTTTTATGAAAAGCGGATGACCATCCTTTGTTTTTAAAAAATCACACATGATAATTTGTCGAAGACAATATTACATTGAACTTGACTGTCACTCTACGACTAAAAAGATAGCTAATACGGTTCATGGATAAATTTTGGTCAGGCCTTTGAGCACATGCCTAATTCATAGCGTGGACGTCGGGCTAGCAACCTCAATAGCTTTCAAGTGTAATTTCTTTACTAGTGAAGTTTAGCGTGTGAATGGCAAATGTACATCTTAATGATGTGCTGGTACATTTCCATTAGTGTCATACAACATGTGTTTACAAGACACATGTCATTTCAATACTTAGACAAACTGTCATGCGAAGACCATCACTCATATTGAAATGAAGGCCAAAGAATGTGGAGCCTACCCATATCCAGCCCAAGCAAACTTAAGAAACATTTAAGTATTCTCTATATGTGCTTGATACTTAGACAACCGTCATGTGATGAAATCACTCGTATCTAAAACTTTATTGCAATTGCATAATTAAAACTTAATATGTGCACATATTATAACGGATCCAAATATAATAGCAACTAAATAATCAAAATTAAATCTGAATGTCGACCAAAATAATAATCGGAAATAACTCCCACATGGATAAATAATCCTAATGCAGCAACAGTAAATAAAATAAACCAATAACTACTCTCACGTAAAAGAGTGATCTTTAAATAAACTCCAACAAAATCTGAGTCAGAGTAGCCCAAAACCATAAGCTCATCTGATCTCCTATAAACTAATATGTAATCTCTTGCCCTCTTTAAATGGCAAAGAATCGTCTTCGCTGCCTGCCATTGAATAATAAAAGGGTTCTCTTCCTGCCAGTGAATAACATCCCAATAACAAAACTGATGTCGGGTCTCATACATATCATGCCATAGGCTTTCGTCTCCTGAAGAAACCGAATGTCACTGCTAGCGAGTAAAATACCATCGACGTACAAAAACACAAAAATGTAAAATAATGTCTCCCACTATGTTTGACGTATATACAATGATTCATTTTGCACTCGACAAAACCGTGGTTCGAAATCACCTCATGAAATTGTAAGTACCACTGCTTAGACGCCTACTTGAGACCGCAGATGGAGCTATTAAGCTTGCAAAATAGTCGAACCTTCCCTTAGGTCTCAAAATCTTTGAGTTGGTGCATATAAATCTCCTCATTGAGATGTCTATTAAGAAAAATTGTCTTGACGTCCAGCTGGTGAAGCTTCAAGTCAAAATGCGCCGTATGAGCCAAAATTATATGTAATGAATATTTCTTCGAACCTGGTGAGAAAGTCTCATCAAAGTCAATTCATGGACGCTGCTTGAAACCCTTTGTAGCAAGTCTCGCTTTGAAACCCTCAATCTGCTTCCCTTCAGAATCACGTTTGGCCTTAAAGATCTATTTGCATTTAACTGCCTTAAATCCTTCAGGTAAATGTGTTAACTCCCACACAGAGTTGTGATACATAGAATCAATCTCCTATGTCATGGCATTACGCCACTGATCTGCAAAACTACTAGCCATAGCCGTACTAAAAGATATTGGATCCTCGAAATCAAATAAATCCCCTTCAACTAAATAAGGATAGTAATATGAAGAAATAGCAGAACACCTCTCTCTAGAGGATCTCCGAGTAGGAGCTAGAGGTTGGGCTGGAGGTGGAACGACAGGAAGTTGAACATGAGCGGGGGAGGAAAAAAATTTGAGGAAGGATTGGTGCTACGACGGGGTCTGGAACAGGGTCTGGAATAATATATGAGTTTGAAAACCGTACCGGTCACAGTGTCAATATCAGATAAACACGGAAGTATAACAACACTGATCGGAGTAGCAGTTGGACTCCGAGTTTCAGAACCCTCCTCAAAGATAAACTCTATATGAATAGTACTGGTAAAGTGATCTCCCTCCTTTATGAAATGAGCCTGAGCACACTCAACAATCTATATGGGTCGAGAAGGACAATAAAACCTGAAATATTTCGATCTCTCTGCGAAAACCAATGAAGAAACAACTTACAATCCTCAAATCTAACTTTCTGATATTCAAATTAAACAATTTTACCTCTGTAGGACAACCCCAAACACGCAAGTAATTAAGACTAGTAAATACTAATAAAATGGTTCCAAATGTTGACCGTCTTGATCGATCTTACAATAATACTCGCCTCCTCGATCTGACCGGACAACCATGATCTTTCGATCTAACTGTTTCTCAACCTCTAACGGAAAAGTCTTAAATATATCAAGTGATTCAAACTTCTGATGGATAAGAAAAACATATGTATAACGAGAGAAATCGTCAATAATAGTGAAAAATCTCGATGACCACCTCGGAACGGAATTGGAAAAAGGTCCACATATGTTTGTATAAATCAGCTGTAAAAGGTTTATCCTACGAGTAGATTGCTCAGAAACTTTAGAACGTTTAAAAGTAGATGAAATACTAGCCTCAACAGATAAACATAAAAAATAAGTCTCAAATGAATGATCAAAAGATAGACGATATAACCCATAAAATAAAATAAATAAATAACTGAAAGAGTACAGCCGAAAAACTAAAACTAGAGATCGTCTCATCGATAGAACATAAAAGGTGCACGTCAAATCTAAAGTAACAAACCAAGCAAAAAAAAAATGCCAACGAACTTAATGGGAAGGCTTCTAGCATCTCCCGAGAAAATCTGCTCCTCAGGCCTTGTCGGCCGCCTGCTGATGAACTCTTGTGGAGAATTCAAAATGTGAACAGTTGCCCCATAATCTAACCACCAAGAGTTGGTGGGAACATCAACCAAATTGGATTCAAAGCAAACATAAATGTGCGAGCGCATATTTCCACTGCAGTCATACTTCAGCAATAAAAGCTGAGATAAGTTACTGTACTACCTTCCATTGACGGAACCCTAGAACTGTTTCTTAATGACATCTAACAGTTCCTAGTGAGAACAAAATCAAAATTAAGGTAGCCTAGGGCAATCTGGATTTTGAGCTGCTAGTTGGAGTAGTTAGAGTCCGTCAAAATTTTAATATTAGTCAGTTGGTTCTGGATCATAGGGTCCATAGTTGCATGAACCAATGACTTATATTAGAACGTGTAAAAATTAATTTTATGCACATTTAGCGCTTCTAAACGGTCGGAAACTGGACCGAGTGCTTGTTGAACCTCCTCATGCCAATGCAAATGGCCAGAATTGTGGCTTTCTTTATTGTCTGCAATTCACACTAGATGGGACTCGCTAAATACCCTTCACCATTGCATTGCTTCTGTCGGCCTTCCCTTCAGCATGTTCTCGGGAACAGTGGGAGAAACACCAAAGAAAGTACAAATGAACATCTTTATGAAAAATGCTGAGAAAGTTTGCAGGCTGTTATCAGAGGAAACATATAATGCTGTAACCAGATATTGAACAAATGATAAATAGAACATCACCAGATGATCCAGAGAGAGCTGATACTGTATAGATTACAAAACAATTCAATGTTTTAACATCCTTTCAGTGTAGTTTTACATACTGTAATAACAGTCATCTTTCTTCATAGAAACTCGTTCAAAATTAGCTGTCAACTGCCAACTTGCCTTTGATTACAACGACTTTTATCACCTTATGAACTTATGCCCGTATAGACTCCTCCTGAATCGAACTTTACCATGCCACACGAGTGCTGTGGTTATCAACTGGTACGTTCCAAGAACCATGAGCGCTGTAGTTATCAACTGGTACATTCCACGAACTATGACTGCTTTGGTTATCATCTGGTACATTCCAAGAACTATGTTCATCCATATCTATCTTATCTTCCTCTGAGATGTTTTCTTCCGCAACAGATAACCAACGGGCGGCAAACCCCACTGATTGGACATTCGCAGGAAAACCAGTGTTCATTGGAGAAGTAGCCCTTTCAAAATCATTCAGTTCATCAATAAGATCCAAGCACCAACACCTGTAAGTTGGTCTCGATATATCTAAAAGAGCATCAGGAGACATATCCATCAAGTCTTCGGCACTCAGGGAATCAAAGATGTTGGTACGGTGATTAGACTTGGTAAAATTAGATGTATCAATCTCTTCCTCCGTAAGATGAACCTGACTGCGCATTCTCTTGTAAAGCCTCATTGCAGCAACACAATCCTCATATGGACAATGTACCCCTTGTTGAATATCGTACCTATCAAGAAAGAAAAAAACTTCATGAACTACAACCTCGCGGATTTTTAGTACAAAATTTCTGCACAAAAATAGTATTAATTCATTTGCATGAGATAAATTTATAATTTTTTATTAAATAAGACCAAAAAATCTATCTTACGAGAAAAATAATAGACTATACTTGAATGACAACTTTCTAGATAATGGCGTCTCTACTTCTTTGGCACACTGATAATCAATCCAGTTTAAATTTCAATGTACTTTTTCCATGATAATTTGCACAAGCTGTTCAAAGTTTAGCCAGCACATAATCCTATGTTCATGAGTTCAATTTACAGCTTCCTACCCCCACCACGTACCTATCTTTTGAATTGGAACATAGCTCTTCATACCTACAGTTCCATCTATACTTTTTTGATGATTAAACTACACCTAGATCTCGGTTGCGGAAAAAAAAAAAACTACACCTACATCTCAGTTCAAAGGAAAATACATGGAAGGGTATAATGAGTTATATTTTCAACTAAACAACGCGTACAGTTCTAAAAAGGCCAAAAGGGGAGAAAAACGCTTGCACGTGATGAATTTTGAAATATAAAGAATGAGAATTAATCCCTGAAGAACATGAAATGGATCCTTTCTTTGGATGAATATGAAATGAATAATAAACTAAGTAATAAGAGTTACGTACCCTAAATATGTTTTCGTGAGGTACTTAAGCGAGTGGCTGACAAAATTTGTTTTCATCAGAGGCTGATATCTGGCAGTATCCCTGTAAGTATTGAAGAGAAAACATTAAGCCACTCAATACAGTTCCATTATTTGTATAAAAACAACCAATCTCTGAAAAAAGGAAAATCGTATCATTATAACTACAATTATACTTTGATAATCAGTCCCTTCGTGTTGTCTTTGAAGATCACCACAAAACGTTGCTTCTGTAAATACTCGGGGAAAGACGCACTTGGTATGAAACCCAACATCTGTAGGTGCAGAGTAATCTTTGACAGGTCTAAGCCCCTATAAAAAGATGGCACTATTCATGTGGTTCTTAGAGGATTTTTGATATAACAAGTCATCTCGGTAGATGATTGGAGTTTGCTCATCCTGAGTTCTTACCCCTAGTTACAGAATGGAGATAAAAGCTCGAGTAATTACTGTATATATTTTTATATTACGAACCAAAACAACCAAGACCATGGATGGCTTTGACAGTTTGAAAGAAGAAACAAACAATGAGGAATACAACTTATCGAAGATAACTATGACTTCCTCTTTTCTTTTGTTATTTTTTTCGGGTGGTTCTAAGAGATCTCCCACTAAAAGATTGTTAACCACAGACACCACCTGATAATTAGAATATAAAAAAGAGGCGCTGGATTGAAGGAGTAGTAGTCTTTAAAGACTGAGAAAGTATCTTTTCATGCCATCACAAAGGTCACATGTACTTTTTCTCAATTGTATCGCCTCATATTATGCCAGCCATGATACAGAACACTGGATTGTTAGCCTAATATTTATTATGTATTTTCAAGATAAAATAAAATAATCATGTGAATGATGTTGCTTAATCTATGAGAACTTATAAAATGTACCTGAGCGTGTAGTCAGGGTAATTTATTCCCAAGCCACTGAGATCATGTTTTAGACTGTGACCTACCAGCCGTCTAGCCTTTCCACCTTTCGAACGTGCTCTCCATATGGATTCCCCATTGTACAAAATTTCCATAATCTTATCTTGCACTTGCTTGAGTGTCATGGCATCTTCCAAATGCTCCTTTGTTATACCCGTTATTTCATATCTGAGGTAACAGCAGAAATTTCATCCATGAGGAGATTGAAAGAATATCGCAGAATGAATTCAGCTTACAAAAATCATGAGAATACCTGTAGTTGGTGATGGTTGTGTAAGGTTGCACATATGTGTGGAAAATTACATTCTCATCTTCATCAATGAGGCACACCCTCGCACATATATCAAAGGTACCATCACTTCCACCACCAACAAACTCACAATCCATAGCAACTGCAGGAACATGGGTACAACCCGTCTCTACAAATTCCGTCTTTTCCATCTCATAATCCATGCAAAGCATTTTGACAGGTTCCTAATAGAAGTCAGTGTATAGTTTAGATATTACAGCTCTGATGAAAATTAATTCGGTAAACACTATAAGATTTTTGCTTTAATGAAGTAATTTAATCTTAATTTGGCTTTAGTGCAAAATTATGCATTTACATCTTTAATATTGATAAAATATCTCATGGTCTAAACTGATAGTACCTCTGTAGATTCCTTGCTACTCAGTTTATAACTTCTGTTAATGTTTCTAATAAAGGAAGACTTTTAATTAGGAGATGTTAAGCTCTTAAAATTGAGTAATTAAGTGAATCCCACACATAAATTTTGGCTGCATTTTGCAATGCCCCGACTTTCATAAACAAATATCACCCCTCTAGAATTCAAACACTAGTTGCAGAACAGCAATGAACTTTTGACTTGAGCAATTCAAGGATTTCGAAAGTTAAATAAGACAGAGAAGAGAGAGTGGAATGACACGAAGTGACGTTTATATTTTTTTGCAAAAAAAGTGACGTTTATATTTTTTTGCAAAAAAAGTGACGTTTATAAGAAACCCTTAAAATTGAATCTTTTTGCTATACTAAAGGGAGGTGATCTTGATTTATGAAATGCCAAAAAAAGCAAATAAGTCTTTGAATTTCACATAAATGTAACTGCATTTTCTTTAATCAACTCACAAGAGGAACAGTGGGAGTTAAGCGACACGTATCTCTATGTCCATTGAGATCATTGGGGTTATCAAAGACATTCAAACAAATATCGCAACCATGGGTTCTGAAGATCTTCATGCAATCGGCTTTCGGCAAACGTCCTGACAATATAGGAAAAATATTAACAAATGAATTTTAAATAACTAGAGAAACCTTAGATGATAAAATAACAGTCAACACCAGACAAATCCTAGGTGATCAAATAACTAGTTATCATATTGAATAAGAAATAGTTAGAAGTTGGAACTTCTACTAGTACAGTGTTGCTGCATACCCCTTACTACTACCATTAATTCTATCTCTTACACGTATTGGTAATATAGTGTTAACGATAAAATCAAATTTTATATTTGAAACAAAGGCAAAGATGTGTCTTAATGTTCTAATTATGACGGTAATGTCATAGGCACGTTTACAGAGGACCTTTTATGTTGGAGTAGACACACATAAGGGGTATGTAGCAAACAATAAGGAGATGGAATGACATCTCCTTGAGGGGTCTGCTTTCAACCCCAGCTTACCCTTCAAAAAAAGAGGAGATGGAATGACATCACCTTAACACGACTTTAGACATGCTTGCACCCTAATTAGCATATATATCAAGTAGATCATTATATAATCTATTTTGTTTTACGAGAAAGGAAATAATAAAAAGCATATTTATTTATTTTTTAAAGTGGAAGCTAGGATTAAGTAAAAAAACGAAAAGTATACTATTTGTTCTATAAACTTATACTGGTGAGCTCGTTATATTCTAACATCAAATTTCCATTATTTATTTTTGTTCGGGCGCGCAACAATTTCCCATTTCCTTCATTCATCATCAGCAAATATCACACTCAAAAGCATCAAACTCAGGGTAGTCCCCAAGATGCCTGACTCGTTATACTCAAAAATCAAATGGCATCAAATGATCGAATTTGAATACAATTAGGCTTGTACTCGTTAAAACTTGGGGTACATGCAAAGTTAACATTGACATCCTTTCTAACTCAGTGTGCACACAAGGATTAGCTTTCAACTCTATTTTCTGCATGACCCTTGCTTTCTGAAACACATACAAGTTGTTAGTCTTTTGACCAAATGTTTAGCATCTCCAACTCAAGGCTCATAATGGAATGGACATATGTGCCTGAAGAGCAAAGGTAACTCTCTCGAAGCAACAGTAAAATCTAAACGAATAGGAGTCACACAGAATTTAACGGGAGAGAGAAAGTAACAACGAAATAGTGAATAAAACCGTTTTGAAACTAACTCGGTTGTTAACAACTAAAGCCTAAGAAAATGGTTGCACAGACATCTCAAGTCCTATCAGAATTTACTATAACAACGACAATATTTATAAATAACATAATGGGCAAGAAAGAAACAAACATTAGTGATTATATAATACTATGCTTAGAAAAACGATATATGATTACATCATATTAGGTTTTCAGTTTACTACATTTTATGGAAATCTAACCGTCTTTTTTGAGAGAGAACGGAAAAAGAAATTGCAACTTTAGCTATTCACATTTCTTGCTCTTAATTCTCTTTTGTTCCTTTTTTACCACGCTGTTGATTCTTTGCTTTTATCATAAAAACGTAAAATAAGTTGTACGAGAGAGGGTGAAGGAATTCAGAATTTGGACTTTGATATATAAGGAAGCATTCAGTGCAATACCAACAATTGTATGAAACAATGTTCACGCTTTTCAAGCATGTATCAGCATCGTACCCTAGGCCTAAAAACCATATCAAATAATGCCAAGTATACGTTTTGGGTTTGGGTTCACCAAATAGGTATATTTGGTATATTTCACAAAAGGTGAACCTATATATGACAAATGAAATATTGTACAAAACTAATGTAATCAGATAGTTTGTAAAATGGTATGTCTTTGGTCCACAACTGATGTTCTTGTTGGAGTATATGTGTACTCCAACAGTTATGGGGTGCATTACTGCTCTGTTTCGCAACTCACATATGTTAGAACCAAACATTAAAGATAGGCTCGGGTGCATAACATGTTAATAATGTGTTCAGTACACAGAGAATGGCAGAAACAACAAATTTGATGGATAATTAAAAAGACTGGCTTCTTACCAAGAAGGTGCTCCCTCAACGATTCAAATGATTTGCAGTGCTTTTTACAGACGCCACATTTAGGCTGGTGAATTGAGTGAAATGAATCACTCAGATGGTGAATTAGATGCTCTTTTTTCTTGAACTGTTTGTAGCATGCTGAGCATCTGTGCCTGCTAACAGCCACAAACATGAGTGAGACAACTACTAAGAGATTGTGATCAGTAACTATATAAGTAGGGAAGGAAAGAAAAAACAAAACAAATTATATCGAGAACCTAGGTAACAACGACACGGATACGGGTGTCGGTGTCCGACATGGGTACGGGGTGTCGGAAACGGCAGGAAATTGTAAACTACCTTGTAAATAGTGTTGGACACGTGTGCCCGAATGTCAGGGTGTCGAACACGTTTTTTATTTTTAAAGTGAAGTGTCGTTGTTACCTAGTCGAGAACATAAACACTAGAATGATCAAAATAAATATATACCCACTAATCGTAATAGTAACAAAATTGTAGCGCCAATGATAAATCAATATTAGGCACTAATAATGAGACAAAAATAAAGATTTTTTTTTTATCATAATCTCTATAGATTGGCATACACAGTCTCCTACGTAAAGCTCCTTTAAATAAATTTACTGGCTAGACTAACTACTGCATGTTAAGCTATTCAAAGGTTGAGCGAGATTGAGGTTGCACATTTTGAACAAGGTCATAAGAAAAATATCAAGATCGTGGACAGGGTGATAAGAAAAATATGTCCTTTAAAAATAGACGGAAAGAACAACTTTCCAAAACCTTTTTTTTTCCCTGTCTTCTTTTTTCTATTTGCTTGAGAAGGTGGGTTTATTAGCAACTCAAAGAAGCTTTCCATGGTAGGAAAAAAAAAACAATACAAGCCAAAGGAAAAAATAGCAAAGAAGACTCATGCAAAAGAACTGAACAGCTCAAGTCTGATCTGAAACTTGTTGCTTCCATCTAACAATAAGATCCACAAACGTTACCCCTCTCCTAAACTTGAGGGTGAGGGCCCAATATGAACTAAGCACACAAACATCCAAAGATCGTGTCTACTCTCCTTGCTCTCTTTCAAGTTTCAAGTGGCAACCGCTCCTTTCCAACCATAAGATCCACCCAACAACATAGGGTGTGAGACTTAATAAAATATTTCCAATCTTTTTCCTATAAACATTGCACCACAATGTCTTCAAAGTAGTCATAATAGGAACAATGATAAAAGGAAGTGGTCGGAAGTCTCTTCCTGTGTTTCATACATAAGGAAACAAGGTTCCACATACATGCGCTTTCTGCTCATTATCCATTTCCAAACTACTACTACAAAATAGTGAGACTTTGGAAGGTATCTCCTTCCTCCAAGTCTTGTGTGTTAGAAACCGGGTAACTGATAATTGGCCCTTCTACTTCTAGCCTCCACTGATTTGCTGCAAAAGCTGAAAATGTTCCCCCTTTTTTTTCCATTGTCATGTAACCTCTCTCATTAATTATTGTTAACGTGATCTTGTGCATTAAAGTTACAGTTGGTCCAATTTTCTGTTCAAATCAGTGTCCTCAAAGGTGTAGATTCTAGTTCACAGACTTCATTTCCCTAGCATATAACTAGGCCACTCTTCCTACTTGAAGTCACCTGAGTCAAGGAACAATGGGTACGCTTCCGCTAGTAGCATTGCGCCGTCAAAGCATATGCCAAACGCGAGATTTCTCTCCCTACCTATATGAGCTCGATACACTTGCTTAAATATCCAAATGTGTAAGCACAGTAGCTTACTTCGCTTGGACATTGGAGTGACTTCTTTTAGCTTGTTAAAATAAATCTCCATACATGTGATTTTTGGTTTATTTGGCAACCATGCTAACTCTTCCCTATTGCACTTTAATTTTATTGCCTCAGTGACCCAGTCCATAGAGCGTCTCCACCACAACTTTTGCAACAAAACGATATTCATTTCCAATAATTCTTTTAAGCCAAATCCTAGACCTTCTCTTCCATACAAACCGCATCCCCATAAGGAGACATAGAATTCCCATCTTCCGGCCGATAAGAGGTTCCTAATGATCCTCCCAACTCTAGCAGTCATAGTGACCGACAAGTAGAATAAGGAAAACAGGTAAATAGACAGGCTAGACACAAATTTCTTGACCAAGGGTGAGATATCCTCCTTCCTATAGCATTATCCCTTTCTCAAAGTCAACTTCTTGTCGAATATCACTATGACAAGTTCCCAATATCACTGCTATGAGAGGGACCTAAAGGGGAATCCTCAAAGGCATTAAATGTTGGACCCCAATGTAGTCCGTATAGCATCTATATTAAGCCCTTTACAAACCCTTTTCCTCTTGGTTAATTTTTTTTATAGATGCTCTCAATTGAAGACATGTCAACAGATTGAAGTTTTTACCTCACCCAATTATTCAAACCAAAAAAAATATGAGAGAAAACTCTTCTCAAAGCAAAAGCTTTACAACGTACTACAACTATCGCTGTAATGCTCAAAGTTTCCAATGAGTACAGAAATAGATTTTTAAAAAAGAGACAAATCTCCTTTCTCACAATTTACCGTGAAACTGTTGTCCACTATAAATCCAAAATTCTACTCTTCACTTTGAATATTAGCCTCTGCCAAGGTCTAGATAGCATGCTATGCTGGCTTTGAGAGCTAAAAGTCTAACAATAAAAACCCTATAAAAACACTGAGAATCCCATCCCCTGCCTCAACTCCCTAATACTTTTCCAAATTTCATTTCTGGCGCCACTCCAACTACGCGTCTTCCAAAACCCCTATACCCATTTGTTAACATATCCTATTTTAGGTCAAATACTAGTAAAAACTAAAAACTACAAATTAACACAGATATCAAAGTGAGTACTAGACAAAATAGGATCTCTAAACTTTAAACTAATTTCACACATAAACATAAACATAAACTCACCAACATCACATTGAACACTACACAACTACAAGAAGCACAAAAAACTAATTTTTCGACAAACCCAACGTCCATTTTAGTCCCAAAAAAATATACAACAGTGATTATTGGGCAGAGGTTACCTCTGAGAGTAAAACAAATTCCAAAAATACTTTTAAAAAAATTCAGAGTTGAATGAAGAATGCATGTAAGTAAAAGATGTATATAGATAGAAATTGAACCTCTTTGTTGTGATTTCGGGAGGATTGGGTTCGGGATCCATGAAAATAGAGTGAGTTCTGCTCTGCTACTTTCTTCTGCAAGTGCAAGAAAAGGAGAGGGAAAATGAAGCGCTCTACGGATGAGTGTGTGAGAAAGAGGGTATTAGCCTAGGTGCGTGTATGGAGTACACGAATCCAGGTTATGTGAGTGTGTGAGATTAAATTGGGTTGGGTTTGAGCTGCAAAAATATATAGGATTTGATTCTCGGTGTGCACTGTGCAACTATAGGTTTGAGGCTTTGAGGAACCTCATTTTAGGGGTTGTAAGCAACTAGAAACAATTGCCGGCTTAGGTCGAGTTGGTGTTCAACCGGAGCTTGGGCTCGAGCCCTACTGCCCAACCAAAGGTTGTTTAACAATTCTCAAACTCAAGCTAAGTTGGGTTGGACGGATGGCCGTGTTTGTCTGACTAAGTCTAAGGTATAAACTTATGTAAACTCGTACGAGATTTTAAGTGTGATTGTATCTGAGTATAAATCTTTTTAAGAGATCTAATTGAAAGGTTTCAGATTGTCTCATTTCGTGTATGTTGAGAGTCCCATGGTTATCTCAGTCGAAGACGACAACATAATCAAAACTGCTGGACAAGTCATCTACAACCAATGCCCTAGAAGGTAAGTTAGTAAGTAGAACTCTGATAAATGAAATGCTTGTTGAGAATCGAGGTATCTAATTTCTCTTCTACGCCAAGAACGATGCCAATCAAGAAAACTAAGAAACACAGAACAATAAACAAGACAATGTTTCCCAGAGGAGGGAAGTGGAAAACCCTTACGGATAAAAAACTACTCCCCGAACAATCCACTATGATGATTGTAATAGCCTAATTCTAAGATTCAGATTTAGCCTTTACACCAGATGTGTTTAGATCACTCAAAACAACAAGTAATAACTAACAAGATGATCTAGCGTGGAAAACCTTTGAATAGGTTAAAAACCACGACATCTCTTGAGGATTTTGAGAAAAAGATGATGATATTATTGAGATTGCTAGCTTATTACAATAAATGTTCTGAGTATATAGAATTGTTAGAGTGAGAATCCCATTGTCCTTCATCTCGAATTCCCTGGTTCTATTTATAGGTTTAATAATATGACCATTTGACGACCATTAAGATTCTTAATGATGGACGTTACAGAATATATGTAAGATACTTTTTGACCAGATTACGTAACGTTCTAATCTCTGTTGCTGAATAACGACTTTATTGATGATTGTACATTTGCGTAACTCGAACTGTTGATGTGGAGGTCGAAAGTGTTGACTACGAGTTAGGGATTCTGATTATGTCTTTAGTAGTGCTTCATTTATGCTGATGAGGTCAAGGATGAAGCATGAGTCTGAGATGCGAAATAAGCTAACGATGTTGTTAGTATTCTACCTCCTGCACCTCAAAATACGAAACAAACTTCTCGGAGGTCGAGAAAGTTAGCTCTTCCTACTACTGGGGTGGCGGACATGAAACAGGAGGTCGCAAAGACTATTTTTGGAGATAGGGAGGAGAGACTGGAAGTGAGTGTGGTTGTTCCTGCAGAGATTAAGAAGAACTCAATGAAGAGAAAAAGGCATGAGGACGCGGGTAGCTCTCATACTAATCCTCATGCTGCAACTAAGATGAAAGAGCTGGAGCTGAAATATTGCTTGATGGTTGGGACCAATCCGAAGCGGCTTGATGACGAGTATCACGAACATACTTTCACGGTATGTGTTTGAAATCTTTAATTGTCTTTGTATTCGGACTAAAAGTTGTTGTGCTAAATTTCTCTTTGTGTATTTTTTTATACTGGCAGCTCTCAATGCTGTTGAAGGGGGAACGAAGTGTCTTGACAAGAGGAGCCAGGAGTTTGGGAATCTTACTTTGAAGTTTGATGCCCAATCGGCTTGTAATAAGGAGCTCGAAGCTGAACTCAAGCTAGAGAAAGATAAGAGAGCTGAAGGCGTTATGGCTACTGCAGAGTTCACAGAAAAGTATAGAGTGCTGGCAGGGCATGATAACGTTATGTCAAAATTAGTCACGACACTGAAAATGGAAATATATCACTTTATCCAATCTTATTATAATTTTGGATTGAGTAAAGCTGACATGGAGTTAGGTTAAGCTGGTAGATATGATGAAATAGTCCTTCCTTCATAGGTAGTGGATGAAGTGATGGTTGATGATGTTGTTTCTCCTGAGAAAACATTGAACCTTCTACCATAAAGTACCGAGCCAGTCCTATCGGCTGAGAAAACATTGGACCCTCTATCGGAACGTACTGAACCAGTTCATCCTCCTGGGAAGACGTTGGAGCCTCCATCTGAGGTAGAAATCAACAAGAATCTCTAATCGTTCTGTGATATCCTATTTTGATTTATGCAGTTCGCTTGATTTGGATGTGATTGTACTTTATATTGTCATAAACTGTTTAAGCTTGATTGATGTTTTGGAATATGCTCTTCTTGAATGTCTGTATGATAACAAGATATTTGTAATATGTGTAGGAGATAGAGCGATTGAGAAAAACTAATTCCGAATTGAAGAGAACATTGAGTAGAGCGAGGGATTCTGCGGCTCGTATTCAGCAGGTACTTAATAAAACTGAATATGAGATAAGGCAATTTAAATTCAATTCAAAGAAATGTTTTAGAAAGTTATATGACCTCCAGTGTAGATATGCTAAGATAAAAATAGAAAGGGATGAGGTGTTAGAAAGGAAGAGGAGAGGGGGGGGGGGGTATTAGTTTAAAAACCAAAAGAGTTGACCTATTTTAATGACCCAAGTGATAAGGCTAGGTGTCAAAGTATGTTGATAGCTTTGACATTGTATTTTGAGGTCGAAGTAGATAGTGAACGGGGTTTAAAAGAAGTTTATGTAGAGCTTTTGAAGGAAAGAGGTACAGTTCCGGACCCAGCTCGAGTTATGTTTTTAGCTCAAGAAGTACGTAATCATCATAGTTTAGAGGCGAGAAAGTGTTTCGCTCGAGCTTGTGTGTCTGTTGTATGGGGCGATGTAGAACCTTTATCTGATATGTTTGGCTTTATGTAGGATCGGAGGGCTATGAGAATTGTATTTTTCTGGATAAGAAAAGAGCAAATAGAGGTTCAACAGCAATTAAAAGGTGAGTTAAAGGAGTTACAGGATGCATTATCGCAACATATTGAGCAAAACATGTCTTTAACAACGCGATTATTAAAAGAAGTGACTGTTCAAATGAAGATAGAAGCTGATGTGAGGGTTTTAGGTGTATTGCAAAAGGAAATGCGTCAGCGGTTGCATAAGGTACAGGTACAGTTGAAGGAGCATCTGCATCTGTCGCGAGCAAAAGTTATAGTTCGGACAGAGCATGAGAGCTATATAGAAAGTGTCATTACTTTTTATGGAAAAGAACTGGCGAGGGTAGAAAACAAATTTTGGAAGTTCGTAACGGAATGTGGGAAGGATTTTGATATTGAAAATATCAAGGCTAAAAATATGTGGTTTACCAAATATAAAGAAGAAATTGTTGGTGCAAAACCCATTCCTAAGTTGAGGGAACTATCGTCAGAAGAGGATGAGGAGGTGGTCGAGAGTTTGATACCCCGATCGTGGTGCAAACAGCGCCAGCAGGAGGTGTTGAACTTAATAAATCTTATAGATCTTCAAGTAACGAATAAAAAGAGTTCGAGAAATAAAGGGCAGTCCTTGCATATCTCAAAAAGGAAAAAATAGGGTGTTCCAATTTGTTACCGACCCTGCATATGTGAGATCTTTGTATACTATTTTGTTTTGATGATAAATAAAATCTGTTCTCTGTGATGATAAATAGAACGATATATCGATATTACTCAGATATCATGTTATTGATTTAAACTTGTTAATTGTGATATGTAATCTATCTGTATAAACGAACTATAATAAATATAAATTATAATGACAAGTGGATCTGGTAGCTGTCTAGAGTCAATGTGACGCGTTTCGTGTTTAAAATGAACAATTGAACGTTGAACTAAATTTGTGTCAGGGGCACTAAAGAGATAGAAGTACTTGTATGTTATATTAGAAAAGTACTGTCATGTAGGGCAATCAGACACAAGTATTTCATTGTTGTAAGATTAACGTACAAATAATGTTAGATAGTAGAAAGTACTCAAATGTATGAAGATCAAACATAAGTATTTTATTAATGTAAGATCGACATACAGAATGATAGATTTATTTAGAGAAGTACATTGTGAAAGATTATCATCTTCGATATAGCTTCAATATCCTCGTGTTCCAAGGATTAGGTATTCGTTCTCCATGTTCGGTAGTGAGATTGTAAGAACCAAGACCACTTTTTCCAATAATGACGAAAAGACCTTCCCAATTTTCAGCCAGCTTCCCAGCATTGACTTCTTTTTTGTGTTTAGGGATTTCACAGAGGACGAAATCTTTGATTTCAAACTTTCTATGACGAACTTGTTTGTTATAAGATCGGGCTAAAGCCTGGTGGTATCTTTCCAAGTTCATGATTGCTCTGTCTCTAGTTTCCTCAATCCAGTTCATGTTACATGCCAGCTGGAATTCATTCTCCTCATCTGTTATGGTATGGTCACGTAGTGGGTGATGATATTGTGTGAGGATGATTGCTTTTGTACCATATAAATTTGATGACTTCGTTTTCTCGTGTGCGACATAGAGGGACTGCTTCTACCCATTTGGTGAAGTAATCTGTTGCCACGATGAGGTACTTCCTTTTGCCTGGTGCAGTGGGGAATTCTCCTACGAGGTCGAGGGCCCATCTTTTGAATGGCCAAACAACATTGTTGGAATGAAGTTCTAAGGCTGGAGCTCAAATTTGGGGGCCATGTCATTGATAAGCATCACACTTTCTTGTAAGTTCAATGGCTTGCGCTTCATTTTAGGCTAAAAGACTCCTTGAGTAAGAGCTCGATTGGCCAGAGATTATCTTGCTGCATGAGAACCGCAAGTACTTTCGTGAAGTTCATGCAGGAATTTTTGAGCCTCTTTGTTCGATAAACATTCGAGGTTTGGTCCTGTGACCAAAATTTTGTATAAGAGATCATTTTCCACGACGTATCGCTTAACATTGTCAAGCACGCATCTTCTTTCAGTGGGATCTTTAGGGAGTTCGTCGTCAAACGTATTTTTAGTTCCAATATATGTAAGGAAAGGTCGTCTCCAATCGTCCTCATCATCTTCAACGCCCCCAGTATTAACAGAATTTGAGCTTATAATATTAATGCTAGGGGTGGATAATATTTTAATCTTGAGATATCAAACTTATGTGTTGATGAATCCTTCTAGATAGGCAAGGGAATCAGAATGTCTATTTTCTCCATGTGGCAAATGTTCAATAGTAATCCTTTTAAATCTGCGCATTCTGTCGGCTACTCCTGCTGCGTAATCAATCATCTTTCCGTTCTTCTGAAAAAAAATTGTATAATGGTTCACAATGAGTAAAGAGTCTGTATATACAGATAACTCAGAAACTCCAATCTCGAGAGCCATATCTAGACCGTGAATCATTGCCTTATATTCAGCCTTATTGTTGGTAGCTTCAAAATTGAGTCTAATTGCTTTTTCGATCCTATCATTGGAAGGTGTGATAAATATGATTCCGATGTTGTAAGGGGATTATTCCGCATATCGGACTCAAGCCCCATCTTCGACCATCATACGTCCACTCAACCTCATCAACATACATGAAGCACTACTAAAGACATATTCAGTATCCCGTCATCATTATTCGACCTCTACATCAACAGTTCGAGTCAACAAATACATCATCATCAACAAAACTGTTACAAGACAACAAAGATCATACGAACACTCGACCTCGTCAACATACACGTGGCAAAAATCAGTTCGTTACACAATCATTATGAAGACTCATCAAAACCATATATTGCAACGTTCATCATTAAAGCAACTAACGGTCATATTATAAGACCTATAAATAGGACCGTAGGGCTACAATTGAAGGACATACTTTTCAGATCAAGAAAGTCTCTACAAAACATCCTTGTAATAGCTATCATTCTCAATAACATCTCTCTCTTTCTAAAATCCTTAAGAGAGGTCGTGATTTTTAACCTATTCAAAGATTTTCCATGCTAAACTTTTGTGTTAGTTATTATTAGCGTTTTGATTACATTTGGTGTAAATGCTAAGTCCAAATCTCAGAATTAGACTATTACATTTGGCACCGTCTGTGGGAACGAGGGCCCATTGTCTCAGAAACCGTTGATTATTTCTCTATGTCGAGCTTAAGCATGTGAGTTTCCGTTTCTCTTTTTCTTTCTCTCTCAGCATTCTTATTTTTCGTGAAACCAGAGCCACAAAGACATTTCATTTCATCTCTCTCACTACCTAGATTTTTTTGTGGTTGATTTTTTATCTCTCTCTCTGCATAAATCTACCACCTTCCTCTCTAAATCTCTCTTCCTCAGAATCTCAAAACATTTCAGACGAACAAACAATGCTCTGCAATTCGAATTTTTCGCCATTTTCGATCTATCAGATTTACAACAATAATACTCATATTTAAGATCAAACCCTAACAGATCTGAATCAAAAGCTCAAGCAGACTATCATCACCTACTCTTTGCATTCGGGGAAAATTGGGGCCTTATTTGATGGAATTAAGCTTAAATTTGAGGATATTCGGGCATCATCATGCATTTCTGGTGGGGATTTTATTGGAAAGGAGTTACTCATGCCATCTGCTGATATGTGGAGAACAATGTCAAATAATTTTCATTCGATTTTGTTGTCGTCTTTGTCATGGAATTCGGTTTCGCCTTATGGGGTTGACTCGATAGAGTATTATGTGTCGAAGAACCATGTCTCCAACAAATCATGGTTTCATGCCTGCGAAGACCCTTCTCTCTTCTCTATTTTCGATCAATGCTCGATTCAACTATATGGTGGTCTCCCAAGCTTGATTCAATGCTTCAATCTGTCGATAATTGGAGCGATGATTATATAAAAGAAAGCCCTATCAGGCATTGCTCTAATCTCTCTCCCTCTTACTCTTGTCGCTGAAAGGGTAAGGTTATAGCCAATACTTTGATGGATGGCAGAGGTGTTCGTCAGTTCAAAACAGCTTGTGAATAAAATCGAATCAGATCAAACTACCAACGCCAACCAGTTCCAACAATTCTGCTGTTGTTACAGTAGCAATGATCTTCCAAAGGCGATGATCGAAACGAAGGCGAACGATATCTCAAAGCGAAGATGGCGATTGTGAGGCCTTATTTCCAATACTCGACCTGTTACAGTAACTTCGAACTGCTACAGCTACATCACTTTATATAGTAACCGCTACAGTACTTTAAATAGTAACAACTACAATAACTTCGACCTGCTACAGTAACTTTGAACTGCTACAACTACAACACTTTTGAATAGTAACCACTATATTACTTTGAGCAGTAACAACTACGGTATCTTCGACCGGCTACAGTACTTTGAACTGATACAACTAAAGTACTTCGAATACCAATAGTAATTTCGAACTGCTACAGCTCTATTGGATGTAAGGGTCAGTGCTGAATCTCAAGCTCAAGCCTCTGTATACGACCATCACACATTTTATCGACCTCGTCAAGGTACACGTGGTGTATTTATGACACATTATGGAGCGGTTACAAGGAAGAAGTGTTACTCAAGCCGTTACTCGATCATTATGAAGACTCATATATTGTAACATTTTTCATTAAAACAATAACGATCATGTTATAAGCCCTATAAATAAGACCAGAGAGCTAGAGGAAGGGGATCAAAGATCTTTTCTACATCTCTCTCTATGTAATAGTTAGTAATCTATAAACAACTCTTTCTCAAATCCTTAGGAGAGGTCGTGGCTTTTTACCCATTCAAGGGTTTTCCACGCTAAATCTTTGTGCTTGCTATTACTTTCACTCTCATATCATTCAAAATTGTATGGTGTAAAGCTATTTTTAGTCTCTACAAAAATAGGCTATTACATTTGGCGCCGTCTGTGGGAAGCAAAGTTCTCAAACCCATTGTCTCAGAAACTGCTGATTATCCCTCTGTAGAATGACACTTCCAGACCATAGTACACTTCCATGCTATTGTAGGAATAAAGACACCCACGATTCTTGAAGTGACAGATATCCTTTTCATCATTACAACGGACGAGCCAACCTACCATGTTGCAGGTTCTCAAAGTTTCTCTCTTTTCATCAATCCATATCAATCATCCCTCGCTCTCTCTTACACCTTCTTTAAAGTAAAAGAGAGAGGGTGACAATGCCACCACCAATGAATCCAACACAGATATCAAAGACTTAATCTTCAAATCATACCTCCAAATCACAGGCCAATCATCTCCTGATCTCTCCCAAATCCTATCTTTCCTCACTTCGTCTCGATCTCGAGCTCTATCATGTATGATCTATTTGGAGAGAATCAGATTGTCTAATCCAACTTGGTCATTTTTCAATGGTTGTTTTGCTGTGTTTCACCTGTTGCTTTGCCATGTTTGGCTATGATCCAAGTTGGGCTTTTAGTGAAAGCTTTCTTCACTTTCAATATTGGAGGAATCAAATAACAGGTTTTCAATTACAGGTGGATGAATGAAGTTCTCAGATTCAAATTCTGATTCTGTCAATACTACCACCAGCATCGTCAAGCTATTTACGTGTTTTGGGATGCTTTGAACGTTATTATTACGATACGCCAAGGTCTCTCTCACACTCAATTCGTCACAGTCAATCGAAGGTTATACATACAAAAATGAATCGAGCTCATGGATCCAGTTCGAACTCAACAATTCTAACAAATTGAGCTCTATTTCTCACTCAAGCTCCAACACAGAGAGTTCATTTATTAGATTTAAAACGAGCTTTGGAGGTCCGATTTCTCGTAAACGAGCTTAATCAAGCTCTCGATAACTGCTCGGTCTTTGTTTCAGACATTGTACGAAGCAATACTCGATCTCATTCGATTCAGAACTGGGGCAGTTTTCTTTCTTGCAAAGGCGATGATAGGAAAAATCTTTGTTCGACCTCATCAGCGGCAGGTTTTTTTTGTTCGACCTAGAGCTGTTCGTTATTGGTTGATCCTAGCTATTCATACCCAGAAATTTGAGCTAGATTTTTGAATCGAGCTTGAGCTTTGATCGACTACAACGCTCTTGCACTACGCTTCCATATTGGGCCAATTATGAGAATCGTGTTAAACTTTCCTGATTCCAGTCACGATAACCTTTCCTCACCACAATCCGGAGCACTATCATGTATGATCTGTTAGGAGAAAATCAATTCTTAGGTTGGGATTTCACAGTTGAAACCGCCACCGCCAATGGTTCCAAATATTTTGTTGTTATCATAGTAGCGTTGATGATCGAGTCATCACGATTATCTACAAATTCTTTGGTTGAAATTACGTCACTTTGATCATGAAGTTTCGCCAACTTGGGTCAAGCATACTTTGATTTATACCGTGCTCCAACTTATCATGCAATAAGGGCTCTCTGACATCCCATCGTATTATGGCAGGAACATTTCCCAACCAAGTTCCTTTTTAGCCAAGTATCCTCTAACTGCAGCAAGGACGACAATATCAGTAGCCTCCTACATTTGTAGATTTCTTTTACTCTTATGGACTTCAGGAGACTGAAGATGGGAAGTTAAAACTCGAAAGTGGTGTCAATCGCAACATCAAACAACATCTTAATCTCTTCACAAGATTGCTCACACTCAACAAGAATTTCACAATGCCATTGAGCCATTATAACTTTGTTTTGGTATCCCATGCTAATGATGAACAGATGCCAAAGACCAACATCTACTACTACAACTAATATGCCAAGTTCACAACAATAACAACTATTACTTCAGTTTCAACAACAACATAATCAACATAGACTAATATGAATCTCAAGCCAAACAGAAAATTCAAACCAAATTATGGAAGCGCTCGAGGTCGAGGTACTCGAGGCAATTGCAACTTATTCAAACTATACTCGGGGCGAGTCAGATATTTCAAACAACATTATTAAGGCGCTCGAGGTCAAGGTACTCGAGGCGATTATAACTTAAATCATACTCGGGGCGAACCCGACTTTAGATTCAGACACAACGCTCGTCCTCAGCTTCAGACACAACAAACTGAATATCAATCGACGTAAATCATACTCGGGGCAAGCCCGACTTCAGATTTAGACTCAATGCTCATCCTCAGCTTCAGATACAACAAACTGAATATCAATCGACGTAAATCATACTCGGGGCGAGCCCGACTTCAGATTTAGACTCAACTCTCATCCTCAGCTTCATACACAATAAACTGAATATCAATCAACGTAAATCATACTCGGGGAAAGCCCAACTTCAGATTCAGACACAATGCTCATCTTCAGACACAACAGACTTAATATCAATCAACGTAAATCATACTCGGGGAGAGCCCGATTTTAGTTTTAGACTTAATTATCGAGCAACATCAAATCACATTATGAAGGCTCTCGAGGTCGAGGTACTCGAGGCAATTATAACTTATTCAAGCTTATACTCGGGACGAACTCAACCTCAGATTCAGATGTAAACATTTAACCTTAACTTCAGGATCAAGATCAATCAACATAACTCATACTCGGGGTGAGCTTGACCAAAATCTTACAACTCGGTTATTGGATCGTCCATTTCGACCAAACAGAGCACATTCTTCAAATCTAAAAGCTGCCGCCTGGATACAACCAGCCCAGCTCTACATTCAATATTCAAAGATGTCTCAGTACGATCGCTTATTGATACGCTCAATTCGACCTGTAACTGAGACCTACAACATTGTTGTTCAAATAAATTCACTCTCATAAGGTCGCTTATTGAGACAATCAATTCGATCTACCAAAGATGTGCCATACATCTATTCAATATTCAAAGATGTCTCAGTACGGTCGCTTATTAATACACTCAATTCGACCTGTGGCTGAGACCTACATCCTAGCTGATTAAATAAATTCGCTCTCATAAGGTCGCTTATTGAGACAATCAATTCGATCTGCCAGAGATGCACCATACAGCTATTCAATATTCAAAGATGTCTCAGTACGGTCGCTTATTGATATGCTCAATTCGACCTGTGACTGAGACCTACATCCTAGATGTTCAAATAAATTTGCTCTCCGAAGGTCGCTTATTAAGACAATCAATTCGATCTGCCAGAGATGCGCCATACAGCTATTTAATATTCAAAGATGTCTCAGTACGGTCGCTTATTGATACGCTTAATTCGACCTGTGACTAAGACCTACATCCTAGCTGTTTAAATAAATTCGCTCTCATAAGGTCGCTTATTAAGGCAATCAATTCGATCTGCCAGAGATGCGCCATACATCTATTCAATTTTCTAAATATCTCATTACAGTCACTTATTAATACGCTCAATTCGACCAGTAACTGAGACCTCCATCATAGCTGTTCAATATACACGCTCTCTAAGGGTCGCTTATTGAGTCAATCAATTTGATCTGGCAGAGATACACTATACAACTATGCCATATTCAATACATCTCATTACAGTCGCTTATTGATACGCTCAATTCGACCAGTAACTGAGACCTACAATATAGCTCTTCCAGTATACACGTTCTCCCGAGGGTCGTTTATTGCTTTGCTCAATTCGACCTGACCGAGACTTGTCATACAACTATTTCAAGATCAAGATCAGATTTCTCATTACAAATCTCCTCACGGTTGGTTATTTGATTCGTTCAATTCGACCTGTGCTCGAGGCATAATATCATATATTCTAATCATGCATACTATCATACATTCTAATCATGCATACTATCATATATTCTAATAATGCATACTATCATACATTCTACTATATTATCATACATTCTACTACATTACTACTACATTATCATACATTCTACTTCATTCAAACAGTTAGTTATTGGTTCAACCAATCCAACCATACAGTCTACATATTCAAAGATCAAAGATGTGTCTCAACCAACACCACTTGCTCCTGATGCTTCTCGTGCTATTGGCTGATACGGGGCGATTATGAGGGCTTATTTCCAATACTCGACCTACTACAGTAACTTCGACCTGCTACAGCTACAGTACTTTAAATAGTAACCGCTACAGTACTTTGAATAGTAACAATAACTTCGAACTGCTGCAGCTACAGTACTTTAAATAGTAACCACTACATTACCTTGAACAATAACAACTACAATACTTCGAACTGCTACAGTAACTTCGACCTGATACAACTACAGTACTTCGAATACCAACAGTAACTTCGAACTGCTACAGCTCGATTGGATGTAAGGGCCAGTGCTGAATCTCAAGGTCAAGCCCCAGTATACGACCATCATATATTTTCTCAACCTCGTCAAGGTACACGTGGCGCATTTATGACATATTATGGAGCGGTTACAAGGAAGAAGAGTTACTCAAGCCGTTACTCGACCATTATGAAGACTTATATATTGTAACGTTTTTCATTAAAACAATAACGGTCATGTTATAAGCTTTATAATAGTTAGCAATCTATAAATAGCTCTTTCTCAAATCCTCAGGAGAGGTCATAGTTTTTTACCCGTTCAAGGGTTTTCCACGCTAAATCTTTGTGCTTGTTATTACTTTTACTCTCATATCATTCAAAATTCTATGGTGTAAAGCTATTTTTGGTCTCTACAAAAATTATAACGATGATACGCTCAACGACGCTATCCAAATCACCAAGGCCAGACTCGAAGACGTGTTTCACCATATTTTGATCACTCAAAACCATCAAATATGCCCTTTCTAAGGTGTTGGATTCTGACTGCTTGTTGCTAAATTTGGGTATTGGGTGTTGTGTTAGACTTTGTTGATTGTAGACACGATTTAATTATTGCAGCAAAAGACTTCTCTTTCCAATTTAATTCAAGAGATTGCGAATGAATGTAGAATCTGTCAACACCGGGTTTTCTCGCAGTTGCGACGTGGTTTTGGACGCACACTGGCTTCATTCGTTAGGCGTAATTAATTGGAATTTCGGCAATTTGATTATGAAGTTTCGCCAACTTAGGGTCGAATATACTTTTGTCGGTGACGCCTCTCCGTCTGCTATGCTCATTAATGCGACTCGATTCATCGTTTATTATTACATAAGCATCACCGGGTTCTAATACAGTTGTTGGTGCAATCAGATTGTCTGGCCCAACTTGGTCATGTTTCAATGGCTACTTTGCTGCATTTGACCTTGTTTGTCTTTTCCAATTGCCAGTTGATCATCTGTTATCATTTTAACATATCCCTTCTAAATTGTTTCTACACTATCATATCTGAGAGGGTCAAAGAGAGGCATTAGATCAATGAATTGCCATGGACCTCCAGGACTTTCTTTACAATCTTCAGGAACCTCCTGATAAACTACTCCAAGTGATCGAAGGCATCACTCTGCAAACTTGTCAATAACAGGATGAACTCTGCTCTCAATGTCTGACTTGTTGTTTATAAGATTCAAAATCTACTATGGTACTCCTTTCCTGACCATATGCCATTTTCTTTCTTTGCAAATCCAACGTTCCAACTGCAGCAGTACCTATCACGTCCTGATTTTCACTACGGATGCTCGAGCCATCATTAAAACAACAGTATCGCGATGTACACCTTTTGGCGAAAACCTCAATAAAATTCTAAGGATGGGAATCTATATGCAGTATTTTTACCATTTCCTGGAAGGTTTGAATTTTGAGATATCTAATAAGGTGCTCGAGGTTAAAATAGAAGCTACTACTTACTTCCTTCAACATACAATAAATCATACTTGAGGGCGAACTCAACTTCAGCTGTAGAAACTCAACTTCAGCTTTAGACACAAAGCTCGCCTTCAGCTTCAGACACAAAGCTTGATTTTAGCTTCAGACACAAAGCTCAACTTTAGCTTCAGACACAAAGCTCGATTTCAGCTTCAAAGTCGTTTTAGCTCAGACTCAATACTCGACCTCATCTTTTCAAAAACATCAACCGCGTTATTAAGGTGCTCGAGGTCAAGGCTATTACAACTTATTATCAATATCATATTTAATAGTATTTAAGGTCAGGGTATTCAGGCTCATACTTGGGGCGAGCTCGACCTTAGTTCCAGGTACAATGTTCGAACTCGTCTAATCGACTTAAATAATACTTGGGGGTGAGCTTGACCAACATATTATAGGTCGCTTATTGGTTCGTCTAATTAGACCAAACAGAGCACATTACAAGTCGTTTATTAGTTCATCCCAATTTGACCAACATATCTATATACAAAATTGTTGCTTCGGCCAATTCAATCTTCTAATACATTACAGGCCGCTTATTGGTTCATCCAAATTCGACCGCCCATCTAATATATTACAGGTCATTTATTGGTTTGTCCAATTTGATAAAACAGATTACACATTACAGGTTACTTATTGGTTTATGCCAATTCGACCAACACATCTATATACAAAATTGTTGCTTCGGCCAATTCAATCTTCTAATATATTACAGGTCACTTATTGGTTCGTGATAAGAGGTTTTTATGGCCTATAGCAAAATACCTGCTCAAAGTACGGTTGTCGAATTATAGTACGGATGAGTTGGATCGAATCTATAAGGAGGTTTGGGAAAACAAATACTTTCTAGGCCATATTACAGTTTTATAAGGGATAAATCTAAGAAGAATAAATAAAAACTAATTATAAAACTTAATAAGAGAGGGAGCTAAAGTTCAGACTTGGCCTCTACTTTTTAAAGCACTAATCGATATACAACTAGATCCTAATATCTCCACCTATCATATATTCGTGTTAAGACACATACGATGTTGTAAAATAAACTACTAAATCTATGGTTAAGCATTTAGTGGTTATGCTTTTAAGAGATGGTGAAGAGTGTCTTAGAGAATTATCAACTCAACCATGGCTAGGCTTGAATGAGGTCTCTAGTATTTCACCTTGTTTAGATCTCTAAATTAAGTTTACGGTTAGTAACACTTGTTTGTATACAAAGTTATCATACACCAAATCGAAGCTATGGTCAAGCCTTCGATATGATGTACTAACTTATCAATTATAAAGTACTAAGAGAAAACTAATTAATACCTAATTAATGCCAACTATAGCTCATCCGAGAAGATGCCTCATCCTAGCCTTAGCTAGGAGATTAGCCGCTCATCTCGGACTTCATCACATTAACAATTAATGAAGACATTAGCAAAAATTAAACTAAAAGAGAAGGAAAAGACAATTAAATAAAACTTACTTTATTTCTTCTAAGCTTGCTCTAATATGAGATGCCCAATTACAATAGGGGGAGGGTTTCTTTTATAGGAAAAAGAACCCAAATTTAGAAACTATACATTAAATTGTAAATAATATTTTCACAATAATATCTTCTAATTTAACAACCAATCTCCTAAGATCTTGTATATAATTCCCTTAAGTGATGTAAAGATCTTTCTTCATAAAAACTCTTGCATATTTGTTGAATGTAAAATATCTTCAATGATCTTGGATACAATATATTATTTGATATAATTCTCCAAGAATATTTGTGTATATATTTTTTCAATCTTGAGACCAAATATATTGTGTCTTTGACTTTTTGTGCTATGAACTGCTGGAGATACTTTTATTTAACTTTAAGAGCTTGGTTTCAAATATCTATCTCAAATAGCTACAATCAAACAAACGTACATACGTACCTTAAATTAAATATAATGGACGACTAAAATACATGTTCGAGTATATTAAAAATATCATAATTATGCGGTCATCAGTTTTCCCAATTCGACCAAACAGATTACATATTACATATCGCTTATTGGTTCGTCCAATTCGACCATGCAGACTATATATTACAGGTCGAAATTGGCTCATCCCAATTCGACCAATCCATCTAATGCATTACAGGCCGATAATTGGTTCATCTAATTCGACCAAACAAATTGCATATTTCAGGTCCATAATTGGTTTATCCAATGCGACCAGCGCATCTACTATAACACATTTCATTCTGACAATAGGTTAATTCAAATTGGCCAATAAATTATAAGTTAATCGACTTAAATCGTACTCAGGAGGACCACAAAGCCTCTAAATTCCCGAAAGCAAGCATCAACGATATCGATAATAAACTGCATTAAAATCATGACAACAACATCAGGTAATGATTATAGAGAATGATCTTCTCAGCCAACACCACTCACCCATGATGCTTCTCGTACTATTGGCTGAGAGCCGTCTTATGTAAGGGGCATATTCCACATCTCAGGCTCAAGCCCCATCTTTGACCATCATACGACCACTCGACCTCATCAACATACATGAAGCACTACTAAAGACATATTCAGTATCCAGTCATCATTATTTGACCTCTACATCAACAATTCTAGTCAGCAGATACATCATCATCAATAAAATTGTTACAAGACAACAAAAATCATACAAATACTTGACCTCATCAACATACACGCGACACAAATCAGTCTGTTACACAATCATTATGAAGACTCATCCAAACCATATATTGCAACGTTCATCATTAAAACAACTAACGATCATATTATAAGACCTATAAATAGGACCGTAGAGCTATAGATAAAGGACATACTTTTCAGATCAAAAAAGTCTCTACAGAACATCCTTGTAATAACTAGCATTCTCAATAACATTTCTCTCTTTCTAAAATCCTCAAGAGAGGTCTTGGTTTTTAACCTATTCGAAGGATTTCCATGTTAAAGTTTTGTGTTAGTTATTATTAACGTTCTGATTACATTTGGTGTAAAGGCTAAGTCCGAATCCTGGAATTAGGCTATTACAAATGTCTGATCCTACAGGTCCAAAAGATCAATCAGTTAAAAGATGCCATCCCTTTTAAGTTATCCAGTCTAACTTTTCTTCAAATTGTTCTTCATTAGTATCTGTACTGTCTTCATCCCAGTCGGGATCTTTTACTGGGAAATCTGCAAGAAAATCTACTACTACTTGACCTATTTTAGAATGTCGTGGTTCAAAATGGATGTCATATTCGCCAAGAGTTACCGACCACTGTTGTACTCGTCTGGATTTTTCTCGTTTGGATAAGACTTCTCGTAAAGGATAATTTGTCATTACTCGAACTGTGTGGGCTTAAAAATATTATTTCAACTTCTGCGACATGTTAACGA
The DNA here is from genome assembly GCA_014058105.1 of Kingdonia uniflora. Lineage (NCBI taxonomy): Eukaryota > Viridiplantae > Streptophyta > Magnoliopsida > Ranunculales > Circaeasteraceae > Kingdonia > Kingdonia uniflora. The sequence continues at coordinate 1,936,677 of JACGCM010002082.1, read as the reverse complement.
GAGCTAAGAGAAAATTTTCGATCTTGGTATACCGGGATTCTGTTGGAGTGAAAGTTTTACTGATAAAGTAAACAGGTTTCTCTGTCTTCTCATCAAGTCGAATAAGAACAAAACTTAATGATTTATCGGTAATTGTAAGATATATGGTGTGTTCTTCCCCTTCGTTAGGTGTAAACATCACTGGTGGTTTACCTAAATAATGTTTAAGTTCCCGAAATACTGCTTCACATTCTATTGTCCACTCGATCTCAAGATTCTTCTTTAACTTCTTTTTTGTTGTTCCTTCACACAATAGGTCGAATAACCATCGACATCGATCTGAAAACTTTGAAACAAAATGATTTATTACAACAATCTTGCCTGCTAACTTTTGTACATCTTTCTTTGTTTTTGGAGAAAACATAGACAATAGTGCACGAATACGATATGGATAAACTTCTATGCCCCGCTTACTGATCAAATATCTCAAGAATTTGCCTGATTGGACCCCGAGCTGGCACTTATTAGGGTTGAGTATCATCTTGCAGAAGCAGAGAATTTTGAAAGTAGTGTGCAGATCTATAAAATGGTTCTCCTTTTTAAGACTTTTACACAACATATCATCAATGTAGACTTCCATCATTTTTCCATGGTGATCTTTTAACATCTGTATCATCAATCTTTGATAAGTGGGTCCAACATTCTTGAGACCGAATGACATGATCTTATAGTAGTATAAGCCATGCTCTGTAATGAAAGTTGTTTTCTCTTGATCATCAGGTAGCAGAGGTATCTGATTATACCCTGATGTGGCATCCATCATGGATAAGAGTTCATGCCCCACAGTAGAATCGAGCAGATGGTTTATGATAGGAAGTAAAAAAATATCCTTTGGAGTATGTTTGTTAAGGTTTGTGAAATCGGCGCACACTTTGATCTTGTCGTTCTTATTTGGAACTGCTACAATGTTCGAGATCCATTCTGGATAATTGGCTTTTCGGATAAAACCAACTTCGATGAGTTTATCGATCTCTTTATTGACTTCTTCTCAGACTCTTGGTGCTAAAGTCATCTGCTTTTGTTTGATTGCTTCAGCTTTATCTTTCTAATTAAGCTTATGGTAGGCCAGATTTGGATCAATGCCCGACATTTTGTAAAACGTCCAAGCGAAGACATCACTATTGTCTTTAAGGAACTGGATGAGAGCATCTCATTCTAGTACGGGCAAAAGATGCCAATATATGTCTCTCGCTTGTCTCCACTGATTTTGACGTACTTTGTGGTTTCTGCACTTGGCAGATGATTTTCTGTAGAGTTCACTGTATAGTTTTCTGTAATGTTTCCTGTTGCTTTCTATAATTGCTATGCGAGTTGTGGCTTTGATGTCCCCAGTATGATGGCAACAAAATTTTCACATGCTTAAGCTAACTTCTGACTTCCTTTGATTTCATAAATGCCGTCATTCCATTCAAATCACAGTGCCAAATAATAAGTTGATGGAATAGCTCACATATTGTGTAACCAACAATGTCCCATTATCCCCAAATAATAGGATTTTGCATTGATAACATAAAAGCTAATGTCAATTGTTACTGGTCCTGCCGTAATAGAAAGTATAATATTTCTTACACGTTCTTGTTTAGATCTATTGAATCCACAAATATTGATGTCACTGGGCTGTACCTTGTTGGCCAGTCCCATCTGATCAATCGTGTTTTGAAAAAGTTGCTCAATAGTACTACCAGTATCTATCATCATTGTGTGAAGTACCAAGTTTTTCATTTTTAACTTGATCATCAAAGCATCATGGTAAGGAAAGTTGATATGACGAACATCATAGTCATCGAAAGAAATTCATGTTCCTTGGGAGCTGGATACGGGAAGTAAACGAGATTCTTTATCTTTCATGGATAGGTTGTGACATTGGCCGATACGTTATTTTTTGCTTTTGTTCGATTGGTTGACAATCTGAGTCTCAATGAAGTGGCTGAGGGATATATGGTATAAATGCTTCTCTCCTGCTGGTTCTTTGATCTGTACGGCTTCTGTAGGAAGTTTGTAACTCCCGTTTTTGTAACTTTCAACATCCACATTGTATTCGTGCATTCATCTATCCGCGAAAATATACTCTAATAGACATTCTAAGGTAAAACAGTGTTCCATCTCATGATGGTTCTACACACTACCCGAAGGATCTATTATAACTCTCGAACAGTTTCGAAAACTCTTTGTCAAGAATTACTCGTACAACAGAGACAAAGAAAAGAATCTATATTCTCTTTTTAGCCTTAAGCAAATGCCAGGAGAGAAGCTCGAGACATTCACTGAGAAGTTCCTGGAGTTAGCCTGAAAACTAGATCGGCTCGATCATAAGATTACTATTTTGGCTTTCACCAATGCTTTACTCATCGATGGAAGGGCGAAGGAGTACCTCGTCCTAAAAAAACCTACAACTTTGGAGAATATGATCGAAAAAGTCAACGGATATATCAATCTTAAAATATAAAATCAATAATAACAATCGAAAATCTATTGATTGAAGTGTAAAATCTGTTGATTGAGGAATGAGGAGTAGAGGTGAGGAGGTGTGGAGTGTGGAGCTGTGGAGGCTGTGGAGGAGGAGAGGAGGAGTGTGCGAGTGACTAAACGAATGAGAATGACTTGGTCTTGTTGTTAGTTGTTACCTAAACCTAAATTGGTAAAAGACCTGTAAGGGTAGTTAAATATATATAATTACAATTAAACCTTAAACAGTTAAACAGGTCACGAGTCGACCCGAAACACTTGGCCTAAACCCTAATCCGACCTATTTATTAAATGGGCTAGACGGGTTCGAGTCAAATGACCCGCGACCTATTAAGGCCAGACCCTAACCCACCAAAAATAGGGTTGGGTTAGGTCGGGTTGGCGGGTCGTGGGTTACTTTGCTAGCTCTAGTTTTCATTCCTTAGAAAATACCTCAGTGGTATGTACAGTAAGATCTTAACTTAAAGACCATACACCTGGTAGGATCTTAAGCGATGTGGACAAACCACTAGTGTATCCATCACCGCTATTAGGCTATGTGTCTCTGTAATATCCGCTCAGCCGGGGTGTTACAGATTAGAACTCTAATACATTCAAGAATTTTAATGAGCTACGATTTACAAAAATAATCAAAAAATTATTGATCCCTTATGAGGTAAATGAAATCCTCCTTAGTTGACTAAAACTATAGGCATGATATTCAGTACCATTAACTACACAAAACTTTAAAAGAAATGAATCAAGACCAGAACATATTCTCGAAACCTTATCTCATTGATTTTTAAGAGTACGCACGAAATACCTATTTTATTTCTTGATAGTTTTAGCACATAACATAGGGCTTTTAGAACGTGATTTTGAACATGAGGATTTTAAAATAAAACTTAATGCATATATCAAACCTTGTCAAAGATACAAAGAGATCCTTCTTAAAATTGAAATGATCAAACCCCTTAACTGTAGTCAAATCCATGAAGTTTAAATCCACCAAATTAAAATGGTAGCTTCTTAAAAAAAAAAAAGTAAATGCCGATTGGCTTACAAATATTGCAAACATGCTTACCTGTTTTCCAATCTATATCCATATTACAACCTTTGATAATCATGTAAATTTAATGGTCAAAAGCTGGATAGGATAATATGTGAAAATTAATATGAAAATAAACTTTGAGCTTAATGCAATAACAATAATTATTCAAGACCTTTTTGACAATATTCAGCGCAACAATGTTCATCTAATAAAAATAATTTGACAACTCTTACATTTCAAGGTATACTTTTGAGAAACTAATAATACAAATAAGTAGCTTCATTGTAGTAATCAGTCAAAATCCGTTAAGCATTAACCTTAATGGAAGCTTTATATACTTTAACGATTCACTTTCCTAATTCAAAAATGGAATCATTAACTTTACCAATCTAAAAATATATCTCATATAGTTTTATCAATTCAAAAAATATATGTGGTTAAATTAATTCGGGGTTTTCACTGCAATTTGGCTAAAATCGGTTTCATATAATCTAACACTACTTTAGGTATTAACGGTATAAGTCTGATGTTAAACCATAACAATTTCATAATCAAAAATAACATAACATAGATTTATATGAAATAATTAAGCTAGTTTCTAATAAATGGCAAAGACAATATCATATGTGTAGGGGCCTATCCCTCGATCTGACCTAAAATCAAGTTGTCCCCAGTTCAAATTATCTCCATATCAGGCTCACCCATTCTCCACATGACTTCTCCAGCCAACATTGCCACATACTCCACGAACTGGTGAATAATGTGGGTTGAGCTCAAACCGAAAAACCTGAACAAATCAAAACTACCTATTTCTCACGAATTCAACAGTTACTCAGTCAGCAGCCATTAACCACTTTGTTTGGAGGACGTGCTACAACACGATGAAGATCTGCGGAAGAGGCCTATATAAAGAAAAAGTTCCAGAAGAGGCAGGGACCAGAAAAATATACGGGAAATCACTTGAAGGACTATATCTTCTAATTTTCTCAACACTCCAAATGTCTTATTCACAAGATCAAACATTTCTAAGTCTAGAAATAACTTGTAATAAGATATCATCAGCCTCAAGTAATAAAAGTCACTATTACAAAACCCTCAGCACGAGGTCGTGGTTTTTAACCTATTCATAGGTTTTCCACACTAAATACCTGTATTATTTCATGTTTACTAGACTGTAGCCACAAGTTCATTGGTATAAAGACTAATTCCAGGCCACGCCGAGTTCATGGAATTAAGCCATTATATTTGGCACCGTCTGTGGGAAAGAAATTCTTTCCACGGTATCCTAAGACATTCAATCACTTTACTACAACATTTCAATCACGATCACATCCAGGCGACCAACTACCAGAGTTCAGCTTAATCTCTCAATCAAACCGGAACAACTTTTAGACCTCAACACAATATTTAACATACTTCGATCTTGCAAGATGCAACTCAATCTTGATAAGTGTCAATTCGGAGTACATTCAAGTCAATTTCAAGGCCACTTTATCAACAAGAAGGGGATTAAGGCCGATCCAGATTAGATTTGGGCTCTCATCGACATTGTATCTTCAAAAAAATCAAAAGACGTTCAGAAACCTACCGCCAAGATTGCCGCTATCAACCGTTTCATTTCAAAATCTTCATACCGTTGTCGTTGGTTGTTCCTATTACTCCGTGGTTGTACCATATTTTGAAAATTTTAGCCAAATGCAGAGGATCAATTGACATCAGAATGCGAGGCAGCTTTTCAAGATCTCAAAACCTATTTGGGGAAGTCTTCTATCATGAGCACCCCAATAGATAATGAGGAGCTGATTATCTACCTCGCAGTTATAGATACTTCACTCAGTTCGATTCTTATTCGACTTGAAGGGTAAATTGAGAAGCCAGTCTACTTCATCGACAAAACCCTCACTCCAACAGAAGTGTGGTACTCTAAAATTAAGAAACTTATTCTCACTCTTGTTTATACGTCACAGAAGCTCAAACACTACATCCAAGCTCATTCAGTCAAAGTCATGACGAACTACCCACTTCAGAAAGATCTATCCAAGAAAGAAAAATCAAGAAGAGTGCAACAATGGTCAGTCAGTTTAGGAGAACATGATATCAAGTTCGAACAATGTCATTCCGAAAAGGAGTAGGCTGTGGCCGATTTCCTCAGGGATTTTCCAGTGGAAGATCCCGAGTGGAAGGAGTACGATCCTGACCTTTCAGAGGAATTTATAGTAGATTCACCCCCTAAAACATTTGACGAGCGAGCTGAATAATTACAAGGAAGGGGGGGGGGAGACTTTTAATAGATGGATCAGCAGGACCCATAGGATCAGGAATTAGAATCGTACTGATTACCTCTTCCAACGACAGAATTGAGAAAACAATCTGCCTGAATTTTAAGGCCTCAAATACTGTCACCGAGTATGAAGCTTTCATTCATGGACTCGACCTTGCACTCGAGCTCGGCGTCCCTGAACTTTCTGTTTACACAGATTCATTACTAATCGTCTACCATTACTCTAAGTAATACAAGAAGAATGACAAGATGGTCGAATACGCAACCCTCATTACAGATAGGATGAGCAAGTTTGCGCAAACAACTCTCGATTATCTTCCTCGAGGAAAAAATGGATACGTCGATTCCTTGGCATATCTAACTGGGGTTTTGGGCACAGAAGCTCGATATCTCCCGATCGAAGTAATTTCAACCCCCAGCATTTATCGCATTTTTGTATGCACGATCAACACTGGAGGCGATAAAGGGGGAGACGATGATTGGCGAAAGCCTTTTTTAGTTTGTCTCGGTATCAATAACAAATATGAAGGACCACTTCCAGTAGATTCGAAGGAGCGCCGACAGCTGATAGACAACTTGAAGCGCTACACCAATCAAATTGGTACCTTGTACTATCGTTTAGTCACGAGGCCTTACTTTAAGTGCCTCTCCAAAAAGAAAGAGGATGAGATGCTCTGTGATTTACATGAAGGGACTTATGGCTCTTATGCCACAGGTCAATTACTAATTCTCCAGTTTGAAACAGAAGTTCCATGGGTTCTTCATCATCTCTCTGAAGGCAGTTACCCTTCACCCATATCACATTATCGTTCAAGTTCGACCTGCTGAGTTCAGATAGAAGAAGCAAAGTCGAGTTGCCTTCGTACAAAAGTAAGCCCCTCCACTTGCACCTAAATTTTTTTCACCATAAAAATACGACACATCCTCAGGAGATATCCTCCTCTTTCTACCCTGTTCTTCCCACCGTATGTTCGAAGCTTTACAAACATTTATCACCTCCCACATGTTCTCATTCATTTGAACGGGACATGCACCGATAAGATTCATAATCCCTTTTGCCAGATTGTTAAGGGGAAAAATCAACTCATACTCTAACTGAGATAGGTAGCACATAAAACCCTCCAAGAGTTTGCTTCGAACATCCCCATCGAAGTACTCAAAAGAGATCGATTCATCTAAACCCCTATCTATTTTTTCCTTCTCTAAATTAGCCAGTAAGTAAAAGTATTACTCTATCGCTGTTACAATGCAACCCCTAAATTGCCTACTGGCATAATCAATATAGTTCCCCTATCTACCTCCTATTGAAGCCTTGGCTTTGCAGAACTCTCTATATGCATCCGAACGAGGAGGATAGGATACCAATCTTCCAGGGAAGCCTAGAAATTGATCAACACCGACTTCTTCCTCACCTCCGGATGCTTCAATCTCAGACTCAGTTGGCCTACCAGAGGTCGACGCTTCACTTACAGGGGAATTCCTCATATCAACTATAGAAAAGGATTTTATCCTAGACAAAACTCCTCACTATCGACCTACACACAGGTCCACGTATCTATTGTTATCTTTTTTTTATATACGTCAACAATTTTAAAATATCTTTCATATCTCTTATAATAACAAATTTTCGTAGATTACTATAAATAATAATTTATCACTTTTTCGAGAAATACAAAATTTATCTTCAAAAATGCATACACATATTACGTATATTTACTAACCATCTATATTAGAATGAGAATATGAGGCAGCGCCGTATCCTTCCCTCACCACACTGCTGTAAATTCACCTTTGCGACTCAGATTCAATAACTTTCTCATACTTTAACTAATGATCTTTCTTGCTTGAGTCTCCACAAGTTTCAGTACTTTTTTTGCCTCTTTTTTTCTTTCTTCTCTAATTGTTCTTCAAATTTTCAGAAGTTGAAAAATGTTTGATTGACAAAGATGAAGCAGTATTTATATTTTCTCTCGCTAACTGCTAGCAGTTATTGAGCTTCGCACGAGCCTTTCTCGATTTTAGAACCAAGGCATTCCTTTCAATATCCATGTCAGACGTCTTGCACCTTTTCGATACAAACGCCTTCCCATCATTACCCTTTTTCTTATATTTTAATCTATTTTTATTTCTTTTTTCCAAATCTTCCTATGACCTCGCCCTACTCATAATTACTCACTCTTTACACACAACCGAGTTTTCACAAGGGACAAAAGCAAAACCTCCCTACTTTCCTGTAGTGTTTCTTCTTCTGCTCTTATAGCAACCATGACGTCATTTCCAAAGCTATAATAACAGAGTTTCAAATATTTTCAAATTCATTGTTACCAACAGTCACAAACAACATTCACAAGAATAAATGATCTATTCAACAAATTAATTCAGATTATTCAAACTCATAACAATCCTATTATGTCACCCTATTTTACATTCGTTCCTTACACCTCATATGTAATTACATCGAAAACAACCTTGGTCACCTGGAAACCACATCCAACCGGTCAACCTACGACAATCCTTATATCCTCAAATTCGATCTCTACCTCAGCAATTAATCTAACCACCTCTTCTTAATTTGCGGGATCCCTCACCAGTTTACAAAAAAATCCCTCAAAGAAAAATTGGGCATACTCAAGTTCCCTACCCCTTGAATCTAATTCTTCAAGCTGACACTCCCTCACTGGAAACTCAACCTTATAGCCCAACAATCCAAAAATTCTCTCCCGTACTTCTACGTTCTTTATGGCCAATCGTCCTTCAGCGGCACTACGAATCCTTTGGGATCGAGTGCGCACCATTCGTATCTTTTCCCCCATATTCAAAGATCTTTCGACCTTATTTATATATTTTTTACTACCGATTCCTCTCAAAACGTGTTAATATCCTTTTATTTCGTAACAGTAACACCAAAATCTTGCGAGATTTTTTTTCACGTATCAGTTCCCCTCAAACTCAATCATTCCACATCTTTTAGGGCGAACTTATTCTTTCCAGATTTCAATTCCTCGTTGTGGTGGAATCTTCATTTTTTTTTAAATCCTATAAATTTTTTTTTCTCACATTTCCAGCACGCAGGCTGAATCTTATTTACATCTTAAACATGCATTTTCACACATATATATCTCAGTTCGAATGTTACAAGTATTTGTACTTTCTACACTCATATATTCCATTTCATACATTCTTCATATCATACAACCCGATTTCTAGAGCTATATCTTAATAGATTACAAGTGCTTTTACAGATAACAAGTCTTTTAAGTACTGAACAACATGTACTTTACAGATAACAAGTTTTTCAGTACTTTTAGAAGTAACAGGTCATTCAGGCACTCCGACACATCAAATCCTTCAGTTCATCATGCTTCAATGATTTTTTACCCTGATGCAAAAATAGAAATTAGAAACAACAAAAAGCTTCCCTCACATGAGTTTGGCCGGAGTATAGTCGAACTTCAAATAGAAACTATGCAAGCAGAAGACTCAGTGCTGGAGCCAACTCTTCAAACTGAAGGTCTTCTTGGAGCCAAAAAGTAATTGAAATACAGAAGCATACTTCCACTGTTCGTCTCCCTCCTCCACTATGATTACCGCCTCCTCTAAAACTACCACCTCCGCAGAGTTGGTAGAGATGAAGAGGGAACGGCTTTTGAGTCCATTGTGATACAAGAAATTAACGTAACTGCCCCCCAATCATGCCTATCCTGGCATCTGTGTCCCCAACCTTGTCCTCCATAAGAATGCGGAGACAAGCCCAACGTTGCTCGCCTGCTAAGACAACGTGGCAAAATCTCCATCTACAGTAAAAGTCCTCCTCAGCTTCATCCATTTTGTCTGCTGACATCCCTTTATACGTCGGAGGAACAGGCATAGGAATAGGATCCTCCAAAGAGTGGTCCCTGAAAAATCTGAACTTTAACCTCTGCATCTCTGAAGCAATTCGTTCTTCAAGAACCATCATGCGAGTCTTCACCATCTTTAAAACTTGCAGAGAATTTTACAACAAACCACAACGTACTTTGTCACAATCTACGGTACAAGTACCCTTTATATAACCCTATAATTATTGTGCATGTATGTTTTCCCAAGTGTCATCATTCAGTAAGATGTAATTCTTCAGACCCTAACCGTCACGTCCATCAATTCCTATCAACATTCAATGTACATGCATCCCCCTTTGACACACGCATTTTCCATACAGTCAGCACACATCATTACTTCTCAAATTCAATTAATAACTTGAATACCAATATAATCGAATTATTTCTCAACCAAAGCCATTCGTGACTTCGGATATATCATATGTGTAGGGGTCTATCTCTTGATCTGACCTAAAATCGAGTTGTCCCCAGTTCAAATTACCTCTATATCAGGCTCACACATTCTTCATACAACTTCTCCAACCAATATTCTCATATACTCCACGAACTGATGAAGAACGTGGGTCGAGCTCAAACCAAAAAACTTGAACAATTCAAATTGACTTGTTTCTCATAAACTCAATAGTTACTCAGTCAATAGCCATTAACCACATTGTTCAGAGGACGTGCTCCAGCACGATGAAGATCTGCGGAAGAGGCCTATGTAAAGAAAAAGTTCCAGAAGAAAGATGGACCAAAAAAACATGCGGGAAATCACTTGAATGATTATATCTTCTAATATTCTCAACACTCCAAATGTCTTATTCATAAGATCAAACATTTCTAAGTCTAGAAATAAATTATAATAAGATAACATCAGCCTCAAGCAATAAAAATCACTATTACAAAACCCTCAACACGGGGTCATGGCTTTTAACCTATTCATAGGTTTTCCATGCTAAATACCCGTGTTATTTCTTGTTTACTAGATTGTAGCCATAGGTATATTGGTGTAAAGACTAATTCTAGGCCACGTCGAGCTCACAGAATTAGGCCATTATAATATGTGTCAAGCAATAATATTTAATTTGCTTTTCTTCAACTAATCATGTCACAATAACATATCTTATATATTCCAGCTTTGAATAATACACAATAAACGTCTTTAAAAAGAAAATACCAATAACACGAATGATATGGATTAAATTGCATAAGACAAACAACACATAAAATATTGTCACAAAAAACCTTTTATGGAGGATATGTGCCTTGTGTCCAACACCCAACCATTATCAAAATCTCCACATTGCTTTCTTATAAGGGTCTGTTTCATTCAACATTTTCAAGTGAAAAATAAAATATTTCTAGGAAAATTTGGGTTTCGACTATTTGGTAGTCTTTATCAATGGTCAGCAAAATTTTCTAAGTCTAAGAAAATTTTCTTAAAAACAAGCCATTTATTTTCCTAGCTTGGATTCTTAATGGACAAATTATTTATGCATTCTCGCTATGGATTCTCAATAGTCTGTAGTTCGAGATTCCCATGATCTTCACACATGCACCTCATGCTTGGAATGGACTATTAAAGTGAGCAAATAGATTATCCGTAGAGGGGGGGGGGAGGGGGGATTGGCTATGTGTAGATGCAATAACAAGAGTAGATATAGATGCATTTATCTTCCTCAAGTTCCATGTCAAAGAACTTCTCTGAGCTGATCAATCTGATGAACCACGAGGCCTTCCCAGATTGGATGAGAGAAGCAACCTATCAGTATTAATCGATGCTTGGAGTCTAGCCGTGTCATACCAAGCGATGAACCTGATTGCAGAGATCAAAGTTTAACTACCCCCTAAAAAAAATTCTTGATCTATTTTATAGCCTCACTTATCTCTTCTCTCTCCTTCATTGTCTCTTCGTTTATATAAAGATACTCAATAAAGTTAATTACTTGCAATGTACGAATCAAACAACTTGTGTGTGTTTGATTGCCTAGAAAATAGTACAAGGAAACAAATATTTTCTCATGGAAATTAGTTTGGTAAACTTTTTCTAGGAAAACTACATTTAAGTTGTTTGATTTGTGCATTGAAAATAATCAACTTTATTAAGTATCTCTATATAAACGGAGAGATAAGGGAGGTGAGAAAAGAGATAGGTGGGACTAGAAAATAAATTAGGAAAATTTTCTTAAGGAGTGTGCTAGGAAAATAAATGGCTTGGTTTTTAGGAAAAAATTTTGACTTGGAAATTTTTTCTAACCTTTAATAAAGCCTATCAAACACCCAAAAACCAAATTTTCTTAAAAATATTTTATTTTCCACTTGAAAATGTTGAATCAAACACACCCTCAAATGTGATTTTCCTAGAAAATTTTCTCTAAACTATTTTCCATGTGAAAATGATACTTTCCATAGAATATTTTCTATGCAATTAAACACACCCTAACAGTAAAAGAGTCAGTCAGTAACCTTTAAGCAAAAAAACAAAACAAAGCCATAAAGTGATTTACAATAACTAATCTACAACATGATAGATCGTGTTCTTCAGGATCAAAATTTATTTTCAAAAATAAAATCCATCAAATTAAATTCATATCTCAAAGAAAATTATTTCAAAAACCAAATTATGGTTCTTCACATGAATTAAATAAATTATTAAAAATAAAATCGTAGTACAATCTAAAGCTCTTATACCACTAGTAAGGTTATCACTATTATTCTTTGCAAGATATCATGACACAATTAAGGGATCAGATTCGTAGACACTATCTTTTGGTATACTCATCTAAACACTCATTTTTTGGGGGCCAATTTAAGATGTTTCTTCCTTTATGGATATGATCTAATTATCATGAAGATCACCCAAAAAAAAATTGAATTGTTTTAACATTTTTATCAACACTAAAAAAAGATTTCAATTACAACATATTATTCCTGCTTTTAGTTGTCCGTTTTTATCTAAATTTGGACATTATAGATTGTGATGTAAGAATATTGGAATGACTTAATAATTTACAACTATGATCTCATTGATAAATATATCATATCCATAAGGATAAACTTTCTTAAATCGTCTTAAATTGGCCCAAAAATACTCAGTGTCTATAGAGTGCCCCAAAGGGGAGTGTCCACGGATCCTCTCCCATTAAGGAAATAATGATAAACTAGCTCGAAGAACAGTATAAATACCTTTAAGCGTTGAATCATACTATGAAACAAAATTGAGTAACTTATTTCTTCAATTTCTGCGATCACGAACAATGTATTTTACACCCAATAGGGAAATGTATTTTTCGGCCTACTAATTGTAGTTCAGCTTCACGGCCTTTAGGCAATATATATGTTGCGCCTAAAACATTAATGGTTACTTTTTGAATCATATTATTTTATAGCTCATTAATACTTAAAAATGTCTCAAGTTTATGAATTAGAACTCTCATATTCAAGGATTTTAATGAGCTACCATTTACACAAAAAACTAAAATTTCCTTGATCCCTTACGTTGAAAATGACATATTCATTAATTGATTGGAACTGTTGGCATGATATTCAGTACAATTAATTCCAATAAACATCAATGGAATGAATCAAAATCAGAACACATATTAAAACCTTAATCTCAATTATGTTAAAAAGTGATATCAAATACATGTTTTGCTCTTTGATAGTTTTAACAATGAAAAAAGGATTTAACAACTTAATTTTCAACTTAAGATTATAAAATTAAACGTAATACATAAATCAAGCCTTATCAAAGAAATTTTTTCCCACGACTTTAGGAACTAAGTCCCGTAATTGTATTCAAATCCATGAAGTTTAATTAAATTCTTAAATTATGATAACTTTTCCTAAAAAATGCAAGCGAATAATGGAGGACTTAAAAAAAGTCTCTAACGTATCTTATAGCTTACATGCTTTCATATTACAATCTTTAATACTCATGTAAATTTAATGATACAAAACTAGATGATATGTTAAAATCAATATGAACACTAACCCTTAAGCTAAACACAATAACCGTAGTGATTTAAGATAGTTTTAAAAAAGTTAAAACAACAAGGTTGGATATGAAATTTTGATTTGACAACTCTTATAAGTCAAGGTAAACTTTTGAGGCATTGATAATATGATGTTACACTTCATTGAAAAGAAAAACGACCGATCAATCAAAATTGTTACACCTTAACCTTAATGAAAACTTTATATTAATGGTACAATTTCAAATTCAAAAATTGAATTAATAACTTAACAAATTCTGAAATATATAACATCTACTTTTATCAATTAAAAAATATGTATGGTAAAATCAAATAAGAGTTTAATATTCAATTTACCAAAAAACACTTGTGTAGTGCCCTATTCCGGATCTTGAACTCAATCCTCATCTTCGACCATCATACGTTCACTCGACCTCATCAACATGCGATTACATGGCACACTATGGAACAACTGCAGAGTTCTACTTACTATTCTCTACCACTACATCAACAGCTCGATTTAATAAGCACTCCATCATTAATGAAGCTGTTATAAAACAAAAGGATTAGACCGTTACACAATCAGTTCAATGACTCATCAAATCCATATTGTAACGTCCATCATTAAAAATAATAATAGTCATCAAATGGTCATATTATAAGACTTATAAATAGGACCAGAGAACTACAGATTAGGCACATGAAATTTTATACAAAGGATTCTACCCAGAAAGTCTATACAGAACTACTCAGAGCATTCTTTGTAATAGCTAGCAATCATCAATAATACCATTATTTCTAAATCCTCTAGAGAGGTCGTGGTTTTTAACCTATTCAAAGGTTTTTCACGCTAAACCTTGTGTTAGCAATTGCTTATTTCTTACTAGCATTTTGATTATTATTGGTATAAGAGACTAAGTTTGATATATGAAATTAGGTTCTTACATTTGGTGCTATCTGTGGGAACGAAGCATTTAACCACAGTTCTATGAATCAGCTGATACTCTCTTTACAGAATGCTGCTTCCAGACCAGAATACACCAATTGGCCCAACAAAAAGAAGCATCGTACTAGCAGAATTGCAGGCCACTATACACTCCGAGATAGAAAGATGAGCCGTTCTAGAACAACAGCTAGCGAATGTACAAGATGCATTGAAAGTTCAGCAAGGACAATAGATTGCAGCCTAGAAGAACAAAGACGTGCTAACCACCTCACGAGTTTCTGTTTGGGATAGGCTAGGACCCCGAGGCAATAGCCTGGGAGTTGACATTCAATCCAATCATCATCAGCCGGGAGCCGAACTCATATAGATACAAGAAGTCCTCCAAGAAGTTGATGGCACTCCCACTGAAGTAAGGCAAGCGGAGGACCCACCCAGGGGAAAAGTTTATATTCCAGCTCGTAAATGACTAAATGAAAGAAGTGGCAACCACATTCCTTGAGAAGGACGCATCCTACGTCAGACCATTACATATCGTCATTACGTGACTCAAGAACATGTCGAAAAATGCATCAAAGAATTATTTGAAGCTCAGATTCAAACCACCAAGGGTATCCACAACAGATTATTGAAAAATCCGATTGCTCAGGAGTTATTGGATGACAAAGTTCCCACCGGTTTCTACACCCCAAAAATTTGAAAGTCCAGAGGAACTGATCTCGTGGAACACGTCCAAGAATTCTAAGATGCTTTAGGCTTACATTCTACATTTAACCACATTTTATGCCATCTCTTCCCTACCAGCCTCGAGGGCAAACCTTTGTGATGGTTTTACTCACTACAAGAAGGGTCCATTAAAACTTTCAAACAATTACGAGAACTTTTTGTCAAGAATTACTCGCACAACAGAGACAAAGAGGAAAATCTATCTTCCCTGTTCAACCTTAAGCAAATGCCAGGAGAGAAGCTCAAAACATTTACTAAGAAATTTTTTGAGTTTGCCAGAAAGGCAGACCGACTTGATCAGAAAATTACTACTTTGGCCTTCACCAACGCTTTGCTCGTGGATGGAAGAGCGAAGGAGCACCTAATTCTAAATAAACCTATGACCTTAAAGGACATGATCAAAAAAGTAAATGGGTATATTGACCTTGAATGGATGATAACCGACAGACAAAAGTTTCAGAAGTCAACTCTGACAGCAAAAGATTAATCCACAGAACAAGATTTCAATCGAACAATAGATTACAAAGAAGACAAAAAGAAAACCAAGTCCAATGAAGATCAACCTCGGAGAGGTGGTAACTTACCAAAGCCATGTTTTCCCAAGTTAATTGTTATAATAACAAATCTGTATCCTACACTATAGAAGGATAAGTTCTTCCGCAATGCCCAATATATCTAGCCCATTGAAAGCAGGCCGTATTGCATACTTCACATGGTCCGACATCATGATACAAAATATTACTTGGCCTTACAGAGACTTTTGGAGTATATCTTAGCAGACGAAAGAATGCTCAAGTACATCGTGGACGTAGAAAATTACAAATATGGAAGTTACAAACTTAATACTGAGATTGTACAAAGAGAAGGAACAATAGAGGAAAAATATTCGTACCACATATCCATCAGCCATTATATCGAGACTCACACAATTAACAGGTCGATCAGATTTAAAAGATGGCATCTCAGCCAATGCCACGATTTGACCATGGTTGATAAAAAAACCCGGTTACTCCCCGCATCTAGTTCTCAAGGAATAGGGATCTCCTTTGAAGATTAAGACCTTCGCCACATCAACTTTCCTCACCATGGCGTACTCGTGATTATGTTGATAATGAGAAATGTCGTACTACATACAATGATGGTAGATACTGGTAGTAGTATCGAGCTACTCTTCCAAAGTACGATCGATTAGATGGGACAGGCCGACAAAGTTTAGTACAGTGACATCAATATCAGTGGCTTTAATAGCTCCAAAGAAGAACGTGTAGGAAAAAGTATGCCTCCTATTACTGTAGGACCGACGACGGTTGACGTTGTGTTTTACGTTATAAACGTAAAATCCTGTTATTTAGGAGTCATGGGATGTTGCTGGCTACATAACATGCAAGCTATCCCATCGACCTATCATTTGGCATTACAGTTCGATTGGAATGACGACATCTACAAAATCAAAGGCATTCAGAAGCTAGCTCGAGCTTACGAAAATACTGTTACCATCGTGATGGAACCACCAGCACAGCAGATCGCATTCCAATTACAGAACACTAGAGAGAACCCGAATCCAAATATAGAAACTATAGAATACGTCGAAATCAGTAAAGACAAATGGGGTACCTACATTAGGACTTTTTTCCTACAATAGAGCAAAATTTTCTTATTCAGTTTCTCAAAGATAATAGTGATGTCTTCGCATTGACATTTCATGAAATGCCAGACATTGATCCAAATTTGGCTTGCCCCAAGCTTAGTTTGAAAGATAAGGCTAAGGTAGTCAAACAAAAATCGAGAACTTTAGCACCAGGACTGCAAGAAGAAGTTAATAAAGAGATCAATAAACTTATTGAAGTTGGTTTTATACGAAAAGCCAATTACCCTGAATGGATCTTGAACATCGTAATAGTTCTAAAGAAAAATGGCAAGATCAAAGTATACATAGATTTCACCGACCTCAATAAACATACTCCAAAAGATAGTTTTCCCTTTCCTATCATCAACTATCTACTTGATTTCACTGCGGGACACGAACTCTTATCCATGATGGACGCCGCATCAGGATATAATCAAATACCCCTTCTGCCCAAAGATCAAGAAAATATAGCTTTCATCACAGATCGAACATGGGTTATACTACTACAAAGTCATGCCTTTCGGCCTCAAGAATGCCGGAGCCACTTACCAAAGACTGATGACTCAGATGTTCAAAAACTATCATAGGAAAACAATGGAAGTTTACATTGATGATATGTTGTGTAAAAGTCTCAAGAAGGGAAACCATCTCGCAGATTTGTACACGACCTTCAAAATTTTTCGCTCCTAGAAAATGAGACTAAATCCCGACAATTGCCAATTTGGAGTCCAATCAAAAAAATTCTTGGGATATTTGATTAACAAGCAAGGTATCGAGGCTAATACAAATCATATCTGTGCATTGTTATCCATGCCTTCTCCAAGGACCAAGAAAGACGTCCAAAAGATAGCTAGCAAAATAGCAACAATAAATCATTTTGTTTCCAAGTCTTCAGATCGGTGTAAATGGTTATTCGACCTCCTACGAGAAGGGACGAAGAAAGGGAAAACTCAAAGATCCTGAGATTGAGTGGACCACAGAGTGTGAAGCAACATTTTAGGAACTGAAATGCTACTTCGGGAAACCACCAGTCATGAGTACACCCAGGGAAGGAAAATAGCTTATGGCATATCTTGTAGTGACTGATAACTCACTCAATTTAGTTCTCATACGACTCGACGAAAAGATGGAAATACTCATCTACTTTATCAGCATGACTCTCAGTCTAGCAGAAACACAGTACACTAAGATTGAAAAACTATTTTTAGCTCTCGTATATACATCACATAAGTTAAAACAATATTTCCAAGCTCATTCAGTTCGAGTAATGAAAAATTACCCATTGCATGAAGTCTTATCCAAATGAGAGAAATCCAGACGAGTCTAGCAATGGTCGGCTACTCTCGGTGAGCACAATATACGTTTTAAACCACAACATTCTAAAAAGGGGCAAGCAGTAGCAGATTTCTTCACAGATTTTCTAGTAGACGACCCTGATTTGGAAGAGGATAGTACTAAGATAAATGAGGAACAGTTTGTAGAGAAATCAGATTGGATATCTAAGAAAGGTTGGTACTTTTTAACTGACGGTTCTGCTGGACTAGCTGGGTCGGGCATTGGGATCATTTTTATCACACCTTCCAATGATAGAATTAAGAAATCAATCTAACTTAACTTCGAAGCTATCAATAATGAGATCGAATATGAGGCACTAATCCACAGAGTGAATATGGTACTGAAGATTGGTGTGCCCGAATTATCTGTTTATACAGACTCCTTATTAATTGCGAACCATTATACAAACAAATATTAGAAAAATGGCAAGATGATCGACTACGCCGCAGCGGTAGCTGACAAAATGAGCTGATTTAAAAAAGATACAAACAAAATAAAAGCCCGATATTTAAAGATTGAAGTGGTATCCACCCCCAACATTAACATAATCAGCTTAAATACTATTAATACTGGGGGCGACAAAGAGGTCGAAGACGATTGGAGACGACCTTTCCTCACATATATTGGACCTATCAACACATTAGATGGCAAAATCCCCAAGGATGTTAACGAAAGAAGATGCTTGATAGACAATGCTAAACGATACATCGTTGATGACAATATCCTTTACAAAAAATCGGTACAGGACCCTATCTCAAATGTTTATCTAATAAGGAGGTTCAAGCCTTCCTGTACGATTTACACGAAGGTACTTGCAGATCCTATGTGGTAGGATGGTCTTTAGAAAATCAAGCTCTTACTCAAGGAGTCTTTTGGCCTAAAATAAAAGCTCAAGCCATTGAATATTCCAGCAACTGTGATACCTACCAGCGACATGAACCCAAAATTTGAGCTCCAACTTTAGAACTCCACTCTAGAAAAGTTGATTGGCCATTCAAAAGATGGGCCCTCGACCTCGTGGGAGAATTCCCAACTGTACCAGGAAAATGGAAGTACCTTCTAGTAGCAACGGACTTCATCACCAAGTGGGTAGAGGCAGTTCCTTTGAGTCGAACACGCGAAGATGAAGTTATCAAATTCATATGGGAATATATTATAATACGGTTTTGGGCCCTCCACCTCATCAGAATAGACAATGGACCACAGTTCATTGGTTCAAAGGTTGTCAGCTTCCTAAATCAGTATAATATTATCCACTCTCCTTTAAATCCGTATTACCCACAAGGAAATGGTTAGGCTAAAATCACCAATCGTACTATAATCGACAGAATAAAAAAGCAATTGATAGAGAAGAAAGGTAATTGGGTGCAAGAGTTACCACACGTATTATGGGCGTATCGTACAACACCCCGAGTATCGACTGGATGTACACCGTTCTTGCTAGCTGGCGTGTAACATAAATTGGATCGACGAAACAAGAGACAAAGAAGTCATGAACTTGGGAAGGCACCATCAAACTTTAGCAATATCATATAACAAACAAGTCACCGAGAGTTCGATATTAAAGATCTCGTCCTGCGAGAGATCCTAAAATGCAGAAAAAAACTAAATATTGGGAAACTCGCAGAAAATTGGGAAGGACCATTTATTGTTATTGGCAAAAGTGGCCTCGACTCTTACGACCTCATTACATCCGATGGAGACCGAGTCCTTAATTCTTGGAACACAAAGAGATTGAAGCTATATCAAAGATAGTCATCTCTCACAGCTTATATTCTAATATTCCTTACATTTTTGTACATTGCTCTTAAACCAATGAAATACTTGTGTTTGCCCGACCTGCATCACAATACTACTCTACTATCTCATACAGTACTCTTCTACTATTTCTTACATTTTTGTACATTGCTCTTAAAACAATGAAATACTTGTGTTTGCCCGACCTGCATCACAATACTACTCTACTATCTCATACAACACTCTTCTACTATTTCTTACATTTTTGTACATTGCTCTTAGACCAATGAAATACTTGTGTTTGACTGACCTACATAAGAGTGCACTTCTACTATCTCATACGGTACTCTTCTACTATCTCTATCATTTTTATACATCGTTCTTACACTAATGAAATACTTGAGTTTGACCGACCTATATTATAGTACTTTTCTACTATATCATACACGTACTATTCTACAATCTCATATATACAGAGTACATCTACTATATCACAGATAACCAATGGGATAACTCTAATTCTATTATCACATTATAGATTGGTTTATTGTTCGTCCAACTCGATCTTTTAACACATAACAGGTCGGCTATTACTTAATGCAATTCGATCTTCCATCATACTTCAGGTTGGTTATTAGTTATCCAATTCGGCTAACAGATTACACACGTCAAAACCACAATTGGTCATCAAAGGTCAATACACATACATACAAATCACTAATTCTACTATCAGTCAAAGTTTTCTACAGTATAACCTTCACACTCTATCTACTATATTTTAGGTGATTTAACACAAATAGTTCACTTTTACAACAGTGCCAACACTCAATCAATAAGTTCAACCAGCGGATCATCACGCGAACTTTCACCACGTTCCAGAGGTTGCCGACGCATCAGTTATGGTACCCTCGTAGCAACAATTTGTCTTCCTTCCTTGCATATATTTTTAGCAAGAACACCAATTTTTGACATAATACGATCTAGGCATTCAATCCGTACTAGCTGCATATCACACTTCATACCATTTACGATCATGCTGCCATGTATCGTATCTCATTCTTTTTCAAGTCTCTTGAACTCAGATACAAAAAGGTTAAGTACTGCCGCCATATCTTTGTCACGCGCCTCTTTTGCCTCGAGCTTAACTTTGTCAGGCACAACAAGCTCTGCAATCTTTCCCTTTGCCTTATTTAACATAACTTACAAATTTTTACAGCGCGCCTCCACCGCCAACTTTTCCTCAGTAGAAGCTTTATTACGTGCTTTCATCACTGTCATAAACTCATCCATTTGTCTAAACATAAGCAACGATTCCTCCATAATGAACCAATTTTGGAGCCTTTCATCAACCTCTATGTTAAGATATCATTGAACTATCACAAGATCCGCCTCCAATTTGTTCTTTGAACTACTCAGCGCCCCAACTGCCATTTGATACTTCATTACATTTAACTCTAGCACTTGATTTGTGTCCTCTATGTTCCTTATTTTAATCAAATACTTTCTTGCTAACTCAGTCTACTCATTGTTAACTTCCTCCAACTCCCTGGCTCACTCCTCTGCCTTCTTCACAGTAGCTCACGCAGATACTAATTCAACCCCTTACATGGTTACTCGTTCTGAGATATCACTTATACGACATTGAGCTTTTTCAATGTCCAAATTCCTTTTCTTCACAACTTCATTTAATTCCTCTACTTTTTCCTACACAATGGCTAGTTCAACCTCCTTACTTTCCAATTGTTCGGTCAAACGACCCACCGTACCTTGCTCTTCAATTACCCTCACCTACTTTGTTACATTTAACTCGACATGATTTTTTAATGCTTCATGATGGAAGTTCAAATCAGTATTCAATTCTTCATTCAAAATGCGTAACACTTCACACTGACTTTGAACCTCTGCCAGTTCGACCTGTGTCAATAGTTTCAAGTCGCACATAAAACAGTTCGTACATCAAAACAGTTTACATATCACAGTTCATAATTTTACTCAACAATATAATACTTGCGACAATCGATCTGCATCTCTACTTATATCTATTTTACCATAACAAACAAAACAAATTTATTTATCATCAACAGTGTACAGATATCTAATGCATAGGCAAGTTTTCAAACTTAAATAATTTACTTTCTCGAGCTATGAGAGGACTGCCCCCTATTTTCTAATTGCCTTGGCCTATCTACCTGCACATCCAAGGGTACAATAAAGGTCACCACTACCTATTGGCACTGCTTTTGCCGTGACCAAGGTATTAGGCTCTCAACCTCCTCTATTGAAAAATTTTGTGCCGGTCTATGAGTTGGTTTTTTAACACCTTTTTCCTCCTCATCTTTCGTAAACCACATATTTTCAGCTTTTTTCGTTCTCTATATCAAAGTCTTAACCACAATCCATAATATATTTCCTAAATTCGTTCTCTACCCTTGCCAACTCCCCTCCATAAGACTCAATCACACTCTCAATATGATGTTCATGATCCATTTACTCTGCGATCTTTGCTCACGATAAATACAAATGCTCATTCAACATCATATTCGATCTATGAAGACACCTACGCATATTCTTCTATAATATACCCAACTCTTTTAATTCCCCTTCTACCTTCTTTTTAGCAGTTATTTCTTTTGTCAGTTGATTTCCCAACAAGGTATTTTGTTCCGTACTTTGCTTTAGCACATTTTACAACTCCTTTGCCTCATCCTCTAACTTGCCTTGTACCTTTATCTGCTATTTTCTTATTTTGGAAAAAAAATCTTTATTGCTCTTTGATCCTACATAAAGCCAAGAACATCAGGTAAGGAACCTACGTCACCCCATATGACAGATACACCAACTTGAGCTGAGTATTTTTTTGCCTTTACGCTATGACGATTACGTGCCTCTTGAGCTAAAAACATAACTCGAGCTGGGCCAGGTACTACACCTCCTTCCTTTAAGAGCTCTACGTAAGTCTCTTTTAAACCCTGCTCACTATCTACTTCGGCCTCAAAATACAGTGATACCTGGCTTTATCACTTGGGTCTGTAAAACAGATCAAGTCCTTAGATTTATGTACTAGCACCCCTCTCTCCTCCTCTTTACTTAAAACCTCATCCCTCTCTATTTTTATTTGTGCGTGTTTACAATGTAGATCATATAATTCTTTAAATTTTTTCTCTGAAATAGATTTAAACTGCCTTCTCTCATACTCAGTTTTATTTAATACCTCTTGAATATGAGTCACAGAGTCCCTCCCTTTACTCAACGATCTCTCCAGAGTGGAAAAAGTTTTTCTCAACCGCTCTATCTCTTATACAGATTATAAATTTTTTGCTATCAAACAAACATTCAAACAAAGAACAATAAATTTATGACTATCAAACTTCACAATTTTCAAGCACACAGAAAACAATCTCATCAAAGTCAGAACATAACGAAATAGTTCAAAATCAGATACCATAGAATGATATTAAGTATTCTTGCCAATCTCTACCTTAGACGGAGGCTCCACTTCAATACCGACAGTTGGAACTTGCTCAATTTGAGGATGGGGTACATTGACAGGGGTAACAACATCTTCAACCAATTCTTTTTCTGCATCCAACAAAAAAACTATCTCCTGGTACCTACCTACTAGGCTCAGATCGATATCGATCTCGCTTAACCCAAAATGATGATAGGATTGGATCATATGATTTCTACCAACCCACACATCTGAAAAAGCTTTTGACAGAGTTTCCTCGCACTCAAACAATAACGTATACCGCTCTTCTGCAGACTTCGCCTCTTCTTCCTGGTTTTCTCTCTCCTTCTTAAACTCCTCCTCGAGCTCCTTCATCTGAGTTGGTTGAGCATCGAACCTCTGAGTAAGCTCTACATACTCCTGGTTTCTCTTCTCAATAAAAGTTGTAACCCCTTTTACCAACATCGAGAGCTGTTAATACAATACACGAGATCAGTAATACATACATCAACCATAATACAGTAAATAGAGAATATTCATACATACATTTGCTGTTTGCTCTTGAAACATCCTTTCGAGATGCCTCAGCTCTGTCCCTACCATCTTAAAACACCTCAGTTCTATATCCCTCATCTTGGCCACAACCTTAGCCTGAGTTTGGTCACTACCCTCGATCTCATCTTGTTTCCTTTTTAGAAACCTCTTCTCCACTTCTAGAGAAGCGAAGTCATTCACCGTCTGTTACTCCACCACATCCTCAACAACTAGCTTATCACCCTCTTTCCCTTGGGCTGCCCTCGTAGTAGAATGCAAAGATTCTCTAAGTGTCATTTTTGGCCTCCGGATCTTCCGCGCCCCGCTCGTAATCCCTAGCGGTGGCGGAGAGATACTAGTCTAATCCCTTAAAGGAAGAAGGGTCTTCTTCTTCTCAGGCATAACTTGATTTTTGTGAGTTCATTGAACTTTTGGAACTCTGGAGTCTACTCTTTTATCCCTGCGAATATTCAACACTCTGAGCACTTGGTTCAACTCAACCTGTTCTAGGGCTACGTTGCCAAATAAGCTTGTGTTATCAGGGAAGAATTTGGGATCTGGACTTGGCAGACAAAATTAAAGAAATGATTAGAAGCTCATAGACAAACTGATATTCGGTTAAATTAGTAGGCATTACTTACTCGGATTAAAATATTTATGGCTCAGGTCGAGCGCTGGTTCATCTGGAACCTGCATACAATTGCCCCTACCCATACAAGATGGTCATTCCACGATCTACCAGCAGATTCGAAGTTAAAAAACTTCAGCCTAGACGAGTCACTAAATAGATAACCACTATTACAGGCTTTGACATACTTCATTTTGTAAAATTTTAGCACGTCAGCTGCTACAAACTGCTTTACAATCCCGTTCTCTCTCCTCTTCTCATTCGACGCCTCACACACTCTCATCATCTCAATAACATTCCCATTTAATTGTGTGGGGCAGCACTGCAATACATTCATAACCTTTTTCTGAATAAAAGGTCAAAGGAATCCTAAAACCATATACGAACTGGTTTAAATAGTACAGAAAACCATCATTTGGGACTGCCATACCCGCCCCATTATAGTACGTAGTCTCTATGTCTTCCTTAATTCCTTTCTCCCTCTTCCACAAATCCGGACTAGGTACTTGATAATGTACCTCTTCCCCACCTAAACCACAGGCCTTACTCTATTACATAATTTCCCCACTCCTCTTTTAACTTCTTTTAAAATTTCATATATTATTTCCCTACATCTACTCTCTCTGGATATATGTAAAATAATTCATCCCTCGCCCCCGTATTGTCGTCATCTACTACATTACCATCTTCACTGGGCCTTTTAGTCCCTACACCTGCAGCGACTTCTCTTCTATTTGCCGTCTCCTCCATGCTCCACAATCGTCCTCCCTACCTGACGATGATGTTTCCTCTGAACTGGATGACACAACAAATTTACTACGGGGCTTTAGGTTTTTTGAATGAATACTGGACCTATAGGTACAAACAATCTTATATTATTTTCTCTATCTTTATGATACAGTACTTAACAATTACATGATATGCCATACACACAGCAGAGACAAACCCCATTTATACTTTTTACCTAGTCAAGACATTTATTTTTCAAAATTTTCTAAAACAGCAGAAAATCAATTTTAAGTTTCCCTCTCCAAAAATAGTTTTCTCTCTCTAGACGTTTGTTACCACACCCAACGCTTTTGCAAATATAGGTAAACAATCATTTTTTAGCCCCTACATTCCTAAATTTAACATCCTCAATCAATCATATACAAATACATTTAATAAAACAACACATACATAGTGTACCATTTACTGCAATCAAAATAGAGGAACAAAATTTACTAACCTGTACTAGAAGACCCACAAATTTCTACTTTGCTCACACCTTTTATGGGGATTGACTGATTCCGTCGTTTCTCCAACAACTCTCTTTCACCAAATGAAGCCTTCTGTACGAAATTATACTCAGAACTCAAGCATTTTTTCTCTCTAGAAATACTTTTTACACCACTTTTTTCTCAATCTATAGCTATAAATAATTTATGAGGAAGAGAGAGATGAGTTTTTATACTTTTCCTCGATTTTTGAAACGATGGCTCTTTCAGACATGTGTCAGTTACCCTTACCGCCTCTGCAGGCACGTCTTTTCGCCTCACAACATCATCATGACTTTTGTAATAATGTTTGCTATTATCACGTCTGTCTCTGCCTTCTGTCATTAAACAATTCCATCCCTCTTTCCCAAAATAATCTACACGATCAATCACCTTGCTTTTATACTCAATCAAGATCGTACTACACCATACGTCATTCCTATAAATAACAAATATTCAAAATTATCTGCACAACTGTTAGAATCAGACGGCTGTAATCCATCGTATCTGCCACATAAGCAGTGCAATAAACACATTGATCCTACTTTTTAGTTCGAAGATTCAATTTGCATTATTCTACATTCAACAGAAAGCAAAAACAGAACACTGCAAACAGATTACTTATTCATTTTGAGCTACCACAGTTCATGCTTACATTCACATATAGTTACATTTAAAGTAGCCCGGGCGATTTACTACACCACATAAAATTATCTCCCCTCCTGCTGCCCTCTCGTCCTCTTCAGCCAGTTTATCCCATGCGATCTCTCGAATTGCTTCTTCTCGCAGGGTTGTATCTAGTAGCAACTTATGGGACACATCACACCAGAAATAACGATCATACTCTGCACGCCTACCTTCATCGTCCAAGCTGTCCAATTGCAACGGCCACTATGGTAACACAGTATTATAAGGCAGCAGGCGAAAGTACCGCTCACAAAGTTTAACCACCTTGATATTCAGCCTACCTTCCACCGTATGACGAACACTCTAAGAACGTGTCCTCACTATGATAACTTCCAATCAACCAGCAGCAAGCTTTTCCTGTAAAAGAGTACAATGCATTGTACCAAAGGATCAAGATCTTATATAGCCAACATGGAGATTTGTATACACCACTAATGTCGCCTACCAAACAAATTTTGAGGGAACATATATTTCATGGGAATAAATTTTTGGAAACAAGGATATTAACAGAATTTTGAGAATATTTGACAACTAGTATTTTCCATTATTAGAGGTATATCCTAAGATCTTCTTTACATGCTTCGCACAGATGATACATTCGTAAAGATAGGGCTCGCAAAAAATATTTAAATACGTCCAGCAGTCACACCTACAAGCAGATATCTTTTATCTAACTACATCAAGGCATTTTCCAAATAGTTCGAAACAACTTCTCCAAAGCACTATTAAATCACCAGGATATTGTAGTATGGAATACACATCCTCCATCACCAACAAAGGATGCTTGTAGCATGTTAACAACATACTTTGACCCTTACAAAAAGGATATAGTTCGTTGGAACTCTACCGATCTAGTCTACAGAAGTACACATATTGAAAAGGACAACTGTCTTAAATACTATGACACAATTTCGAGATAACAGATCGAAAATTCTATAACCAATTCACAACACAATCTTATGTAATTCTAGGTTGACAGATCGCAAATCCTACAAATAGATTAACAAAAAGCATTTTCATATCTGCAAGATCAACAACACGTCAGCATATCAATTTCATCTCAACCAGTACGATCATACTAGCCAATTATTTGACTTCACAAAATGACCTCATTACATTTTCGAACTTCCCATTTTAAACTCACTTCCCAATATCGTCACTGATAAACATACCAAGTTCACTGCAGTTTGATTTGTTCAGAACAATTCTTCTACAGTTTGATGTCTAGTAGCTCACACCAATAAACCTCTTTTAGTTTAACACAAGTGTTTGTCACACTTCAACATATTTCCGACCTACAGAATTCATTTTCGCTATTTTTACTTTCTATCACACATTTAGATTTATCAACAATTTGAGTTACCATTCTCATTTTGCAGTTCCCTTCATCAAACAAGGCATTTCACAAGTATGCTAAACATATAATTTTTAGTTCGAACTACAATACAAAATTGACAGAATAAGAAATTTTTATTACCTCAAATGTTTCTTACAGCATCTCAACTTTCTTACAGAATGATTTACATACTGCATTATATCAGTTTACAAACCAAAAATCTTCTTCAAGAAAAAAGAAGATGGTTGTAAAATAGCTTGAAGATGAAAAATTGAAGCATGCTTCCATTCTCTGTCTCCCTTCTTCCTCTATAACCCCCACCACCCCCGCATGGCAGAGAAAGAAGAATGATTATATTTTATAGAATCCACTCACCAGTAGGGTACCGGTGAGACTTCCTCGGACGAACGCCAACCGCTTCATCCTCAGTTATAGCAACCTCCTCTGCCAGCAGCCGCATACCATTCTTGCGCCTCTCCTTCGACGTTACCATGTAATAAAAGTAGACCATTTGATAATAGTCATCATCTGCCTCCTCCACCTCTTCATATGTCATACCATGATAGGTAGGACATTCTAGAATTGGTGTTGGAAGGTTTAGAGACTGGGTCCCAAAGTACCGAAATTATAGCTCTTTTACTTTATAAATAACCCTCGCCTCGCGAGACTGCCGTCTGGTGGTCGCTATCCTCTCAATAAAAGAAAAGATACAAAGAAGAAAGGTTAGAGAAGCTATGGAGTCAAAAAAGTACTTAACGAATAATAACTGCAACAACCAACTACAACAATATTTATACTGTAACCTCATTAAAGACGACGTTCCAAATTCCCAATATCAGAAGGAATTCCCATGCAACAATTTTGACCAAAGCCATTGGTTCTAGGAACCTAGCAGCCACACAGATATTTTTGTAAAAATATTAGAAATGATTCCCCAATATTAAATACAGTATTAATGAAGCTTCTCAACCAAGACCACTCGCCCATAATGTTTTTCGTGCTCTTGGCTGAGAGGGGGCAATTGTAGTGGCCTATTCTGGATCTCGAATTTAATCGTCATCTTTGACCATCATACGTTCACTCGACCTTATTAACATATGATTACATGGCACACTATGGAACAACTGCAGAGTTCTACTCATTATTCTCGACCTCTACATCAACAGCTCAATTTAATAAGCACTCTATCATTAATGAAGCCATTACAAAATAGAAGGATCAGACCGTTACATAATCATTTCAAGACTCATCAAATCCATATTGTAACGTCCATCATTAAGAATAATAATGGTCATCAAACGGTTATATTATAAGACTTATAAATAGGACCAGAAAACTACAGTTTAGACACATGAAATTTTATACAAAGGATTTTACCCAGAAAGTCTATACAAAACTACTCAGAGCAATTTTGGTATAGTTAGCAATTATTAATAATACTATTCTTTCTAAATCCTCAAGAGAGGTCATGGTTTTTAACCTATTCAATGGTTTTCCACGCTAAGCCTTGTGTTAGTAATTGCTTATTTCTAACTAGCGTTCTGATTATTATTGGTGTGAGAGACTAAGTTTGATATACGAAATTAGGTTCTTACAACTTGCATAAAATTCAACACTACCTTTGATTTTAACACGATCAAGTTTGATGTTGAACTATAATGTTAGTCTCAAATCTCAAAAATTTAAACATACAAACATTATTGATAACATGGATATTAAAGTATATGAATGTAGCAATCAACGGGTCTCTACTAATACTAAAGGTTAGGGTTGTTCACGGGTTGGGTCAGCCCGGGTTCCGTCCTAGGCCAGATCTGAACCAGACTAACCAGGTTATATATTTCTAAACCCGGACCCGAGCCGGACTGGTTCCAAACCTGAATCGGAACCTAGCCGGACTAAGTTGGGTCAGGCGGGGTCCTAACTTAGTTTTTATTTTTAACAGAGGATGTAGTTTATAATAGAAGAAGTTGATGATGAGTAAGGGAAAGTGGGGGAACCCAAGAGCTGGTACGTCAGCTGCTATTGTTGCTGTGATTTTGATCTCAAGAGAAACTCTTGACATTGTTCCATAACATCAAGCTTCCTACCAGGAGATCCAACCATGAAAGAAACATTAGATGAATAAAGAAGACCATGAAGGAACCTAAAACTAGTCCCATTTTTGCAATACCATCTTGGAAAGTACAAACAAGGCTTTCAACCCAAACTAGGCCCCAAATTAAGGATCTGACCCCATACAAATATCAGTGATTGAGTAACTCCTCCTATGATGATTATTGCTCCAGTTAGCTCCATAAGGTGGGAAAATCATCTCACCATCACTACCGCTTCTAGGAATATCTGGGGGTAGTTGTGGTAATAGTGGAGGGGTAGAACAAATTAAAGTTCTTTGTTAATACACAATCGAATTGAGATTAACCTAATCAAAAAATTAAAGAGAAGAACAACAATTTCGCAGGAGAATTTCCCTTTAAGATCTTCAATTGCTCAATGATTTGATTTCAATTGACTTCCTCTTCAAATCCTAAGTCTAGATTATAAAAAATTAGATTCATTTCATCTTGCCTAGCATTGCCCCTTTATGAGGGTTACAAGTTCCCAATTATAAAAATGGAACCATGATGCCCTTAAAACGTACTAAACTATGAAGGAAACACGA
This sequence comes from Kingdonia uniflora, assembly GCA_014058105.1. Taxonomy (NCBI): domain Eukaryota; kingdom Viridiplantae; phylum Streptophyta; class Magnoliopsida; order Ranunculales; family Circaeasteraceae; genus Kingdonia; species Kingdonia uniflora. Next base: position 1,906,108 of record JACGCM010002082.1, on the reverse strand, counting down.
TAGTCATTCAAACAAACTCATGGGTCATTCGAACGACTGGGTCAATTAAGCCTAGAAATCGAGGTAGTCGTATTTGGTCTTCTGGAACCCAGTTATTCGAACGGCATGTCAATTTATGCTAAAAATTAGAGGCAATCATAATTGGTTTCCTGGGAACCCAGTCATTTGAATGACATTGTTCGAACGACTTGCCAATTTATGCCTAGAAAATGAGGCAATCATAATTGGTCTTTTGTTCCTTCAAACTCATTCGAACGGCTCCAGGGCTCGTTCGAAAGATATGACATCTTTTAAAGAGGTTAACTGTCTAGATCCTCCCAGATTATGGCTCCCCCCCTTTAGGAGCCTTGAACTTCTGCTCAAGCTAGAACTAGAGATGAAGGAATGCGGTCGTGCCCATTTCCCTGGTGTACCACTTCGACTTGCTACGTAGTTGACCTTTTTTCTCAACTCGAAACGACTCGATACTACCCCATCCTGTAGCATGAACTTTCCTCTCAGGAATACTATCCTTCTGCAATAGATCTTCTCTTTTCATCAATAAATTAGCAGATGAGGTCGCCATCTTGAAAAGTACACTCAACCCAATGCTTGTCATGTCGAGCCTTGCACTTCGCTTGAATCTTCTTCAATAGCCTCATGAACCTTTCTTATCTTCATGATAAAGCGCTAAGCTTTAACTTGTTCTTCTTCCTCCTTGCCAGACAACGTCTTGTCACCAAAACTAAAAGCCATATCAAGGGGCTTTGAGGCAAGTACCCAAAACAAACTTCAAATGAAGACTTCAAAGTAGAACCATGAATTACCCAGTTAAAAGTAAATTGAAGATACGGTAAACTCTCATCCAAATTTTTGGGATGCTCATAATCAAATCCCCATAGTAAATAAACCAATGTACGATTAGCTACCTTTGTTTGCAAGTCAGTCTACGAATGAAAGGTTGTACTTCTCTTCAATTTAGTGATGATCACCCCCCATAACGATCCCCAGAAATACCCCAAAAAGTGACTATCCCTATCAAAAATAATAGAAGAAGGGGGACTGAAATACCTCCAGACGTCTCTGAAAAATAATTGCGCTTCTCCTTCCCCGGTGACTGTCTTCTGGCATAGAATAAGAACAATCATCTTGCTAAATCAATCTACCACCACAAATAGATAATCATTTTTACACTTGGTCATGGGCAAACCACCCATAAAATCCATCGAAATGCTCTCCTAAGATTGGATAAAAACTGGTAATGATAAGTTCAATCCTAACTTACGATTGAAAGGCTTCAAGGTGTTGCATAGAACCTAACTACGAACCACACGAGCAACATTCACCTGTGTATTTGGCCAATAAACATAATGCCACAAATTCAAAAGAGTATTTTTAACCTTGAAATGATCTTCCCCCGGGAACAATGTGCCTCTCTAATCCAATGCAAACAATCTTCACCCTCAGGAATACATAGTAAACTTTCCCTGAAAATCAAACCATCCTTCAATTCATACTCACAAGTATTTCTTTGTATTAACTTCTGGTGAATCACACTGAGCTCTTGTCGTTGTCATACCCTGCAATATACTCATATAAAATAATAGGTTGTATCTATATAGCTACAAACAAAGCAAAATTAGTTATTAATAGGGGTCGAGATAACATGTCAGCTATTTTGTTGTCCACTCCCTTCTTATAGTTGATAATCAAGGTAAATTATTGTTGATACAACATCCACTTCATATGGCGAGCTTGATGTAGCTTGGAATGTATAAATAAGAACTGTAACAATTTGTGATCGGAATATACCACAACTTCCTTCCCCAATAAGTAACTTTGTCAATGCTTCACTAATTGATATAATACGCATAACTCTTTATAATAGGTAGGATAGTTGCGTACTGCACCTGTAGACATCTCAGAATGGTAGGCAATCAACTTCCCATCTTGTAATAAAATTACCCCTAATGCATAGACTGACGTATTTGTTTCGACCTCAAAAGGGTATTATAAATTCAATAACGCTAACACTGGTGCATCTGCAATCTTCCGCTTTAGCAACTGAAAGGTCTTCTCATGGTGATCTCCCCACACAAACTTTATATCAGCCTTTGTCAAGGAATGCAAAGGTACTACTATCTATGAAAAATATCAAATAAACTAATGTAAATACAGACAAGAACCCTTTAAACTTTGCACTTCTGTCATTGTATAGGGTCTAGGCCAATTAGTAATGACCGAGACCTTTTATGGATTGACCTTAAGTTCACCACCACCAACAATGAAACCCAAGTATACTTTCTCCTTTTTCCCATTCAGAAAGAGTTGTTGTGATCTCAATGCTTCCTACACTTTGCGTATATACACGAGGTGTTCCTCCCATGTTTGACTATATATCAAGATATTATCTAAATACATAATCATAAAATCATTAATAAAAGTATGAAGTACCTCATTTATCAACTGCATAAATGTCGTTAGAATTTTGTATAACCTAAAAGGCATCACCAACCACTCAAACAGTCCTTGTTTGGTCTTGAAAGCTGTCTTCCATGTATCTTATTCCCAGATTCTAACTTGATGGTAACCCGACTTAAAATCTAGCTTGGTAAAAAAATAAGCCTTCTAAAACTTATCTAAAAGCTCGTAAATCCGTGAAAGTGGATAACAATTTTTCGCAGTAATCTTGTTCAACGCCTAATAATCTATACACATTCTCCAAGACCCATCCTTTTTCGATACCAATAATACCGGTAAACCACAAGGTGAACAACTCGGATTAATAACCCCTTGCTCGAGAAGCTCTTGTACTTATTTCTTGATCATATCAGACTCGGTTATAGAAGTTTGATACAACCCAGTGTTGGGTAGTGGCTCACCATTTACCAATGGGATATCATGCTTTATATCCTTCTTGCGCGACATCCCTTCAATGCCTAAAAACAAGTATTTATACTCCTCTTGCAACTTTCTCATTTCGGTTTGATGCTTAGGAAATATTATCAAAGTAGACAACACCTTAGCCGATGGACCCTCTTGAACCGATTGCACCAACAATAATACAAACTTATCACTCGCATTAACCAACTACTTTACCTGAGTTGCCGTTACAAAATTATTGGCGGTGACATGCTTCTTACAAGCATTGATATAAAACTCATTTCCCTCCTTCACAAGATAATTCATGCGAGCTCTACGGTAATAAATCGCATCTCGGTCCCAAAGATAAGGGCTGCCCAAAATAACTTGACACACATCTAAAGGAACCACCTCATACGTCACCTCGTCAATAAATAATTCAGTGATCGTAAACTTGAACGTGACTGCTTCGTGATCATCAACTCCGCGTCTTTCAGAATCCACCCCAAACCATACGGCTTAGGATGAGCTATTATAGCCAAACCCATCTTCTTCATCACCGCGTTAGATATCAAATTCCTCTTACTACCCAGATTAATGATGGGATCTACTAAGCTCTGCTTCACCTGATTACTGATATGAAAATGTTCTTCCTGACTCACCTCCTCGGTAAACATAGTTTGCTTAAACATAAGGGTAAGCTTTGGATTTGGTTTATCTAAATTAGAAGATCAACAATTGTTGCAGTTGGTACACGTTTCTCTTTCTTGCTCCCCTTCTTCTTCTTCTGCTTAAGCTTTGCGTGAAGTTTCCAACATTTATCTGAAATCATGCAGACTCTGTCACCATCAGTTATATTATTTGGCATTTGGTTACTGTTGTTTTGGGTTAGGAAACACGTACGATTCACACGAGTTTGTCTGGCTTTTGGCGCTAAAAATCATCCCCATTCCTCAAACACTTTCTTCTTACACAACCATCGCAAAAATCATCCCATTTCTACAAATCGTGTGTGTGATTGACAACCGTAAAAACTGTCCCGGTCGCACAAACTATTTTCTCAAAAATCATCGCGATTATACCAATCGTATGTGCGTGTGTGATTTCAGTGTTATATCAGTGGAAAATCATCTGTGTGGCAACTGCCTTCCAGGTGTTTGAATAAAGTATATTTTTTCTTCTTCTTCCATAATGAAGTAGATAAAGAAGTGATTGAACAAGTTGACGAGGAGAACCAAACACAGGCGGGTGAAGCCAAGAAGGGCACCTCCAATACTAAAAATTACACCTCTCGGTGTATAGGTGTGGGACTTCACAAAATGCTTGCAGCTCTGCTTGAAGAAGAGAAGGGTGCTCTTTGTACCACCTGCTTTACGCCCTTACTGTTGATTGATCCAATAACGACGATGTAGACGTTGGTTGTAGAGATATGCGATCATCATCTCGGTGATATGAAGTTGCAATTTGAGGGGACGATAATTCATATAAAACCCATTCATGTTTGCCTAATTTTTGGGCTACGTGTCTCTCCTATTGCAAATGAGTTCTTATTTGTTGATCCTGAGCATATGATGAATTTCAGAATGAGGTGATTCCCCAAGAAGAAGAATACATATGGGTTAAAGGAAATTGATGATACTCTAAAATAGGCAAAATTGGAAGGACATTATGGTAAGGTTCTAATTTGTCATTTGTTTTGTCTGCTATATCATCATTCTTCATTATATTTGTATTGTATTTGCAGTTTTTGGGTCATTATTTGTCGAGGTTCTTTTCAGTACATTGTATATTAGTTGGCATTTTTTACCTTCTTATTTTTAGCCGTATGTGATTTTGTTTTGCAAACGATGTTCTTCGATTAAATTTGTTAAAAATTATACTATCATTTCTTCTCCCGAACAAGTGGAGAAACGTTGGGGTGAAGTATGTTGATCTGGTAGATAATCTAGTTCAGTTCAACAGATTCCCCTGGGGTGAGCAAGTTTATAAATTCTTGTTGAGTCAAATAGTGGAGTTTGCCGATTATCGATCGGCCGGTGGTAAAAAATCGGATAAAGCTTTATCCCTGTACGGATGTACCTGGGTGTTAAAGATATGAACTTTCCTCTTTATTCCTAGCCTGAAGTTCCCAAGAATTGAGGAATCGATATATTTATTCCCTAAGCTATAGGGATGAAGGATGATATTATTTAAGCGTCACCAAATTGTGACGTTTAAAAAGTTATTTGCTAACCCCAAATTACTGGTAATAGCTATGAAACCGTCTGAGACTGACATGCAGCAAGGACTTGTACAAGAGGCCATGGAAATCTTTCATTCTTTGTATGATTTTGATTCATTTATTGCTTCCTTGTCATTTAATTTAGGTTTTGTATCATTTTATTTGCCTAGTTTGGCATTTTTTATCCTCTGCTTGTCATTTGTTTAATTTTTCTCTATCATTGTTAAGTTGTCTATTATCATTGTTAGACTTTTTTTTGTCATTTCTAAGTTGCCGTTTGTCATCGTCATCTATTTGAATATTTCAGAGAAATCACATCGAAGCACCTATAATCGAACCACCTGCAGTTGTGCACCTGCAGTTAGTATACCTACAGTCGGTGCACCTGCAATAGGCAGAAGTTCTACTGCCACTGAGATCGAAGCTGTAGTGGTTAGGGTATGCTCCCAGTTGGAGAAGCATGGTAAAATGTTGCTGAAGTTTGATGACCATGGTAAAATATTGCTGAACCATGGTAAAATGTTGGATCAAATTTCAATGTCTTCAGTTAAAGACAATACTCAACCACTTGGAGATACTCTACTCCTTGGGCAGTACCAGTTCTCTACTCCTGAGAAAACTATAAAATGCAAGCGAGAAGAAGGAGGTAATAAAAATGAAGATGGGAAAAGGAAGAAGGCGGAGCCGAAAACCTGGTAAAGAGACCTCCAACAAAAAAATTAAAAGATTGAAGAGAAGAAAAAAGGTAAGGGAAAAAGGCAGAAGAAGATGAATGCCATCAAGAAGAACAAGAAGGCAGAAGAAGCTGATGTGCCCCCTGAAGAAAGAAGATCTCACTGATGAACAATTGGATCATGTCCCACTGATCCAATTGAAAACCTTAATCCCCAAGATCCCTAAGAAGGGCTTGGCTAATAGAGTGCCAAGGAAGACACGGGCAAAATTCCCAGAAGTTGATGAATTTCAATCAACTGTAGAAAATTTTCTTCAGCAAGTTGCGTCTGGAGAGGGATTGGAGGTGATAAAAGATTTAGTGGTAGATGATAATGTTGAAGCTGGCATGGAAGTGAATTTGGAAGCGATATCGTCTGAATATGGTGGTGGTCTTCTAGAGGTATCATCCGCTTACTACTTCTTATCATTTATATGATTTTATTTGACATTTTTTTTTAAAAAATTTGCATTTACTTTTTGAACTTTGTCATTGGTTTAGAAGTCTGTCATTTGTTTAGATTATTTTGGCATATGTTAGGATGTCTTTGACATTCTCTTTTCCAGAACTTTCATTTCTTCAAAAGTCTTTGTTCATTTTATTTATTGTATATTAAGTGGAAGAAGGGTGACAAAAAAGATGATGAAGATGAGAAAGATGTCAAGGAGAAAGTTAAATTTGTTGAAGAAGAGCAACTCAATACACCACTATTAATAGGTGAGTAGATGTATGAGAAAGACTACAACTACAGATTTGCTTCTTCTTTACACTACACAAAAATAAGAATTTTGCCACAGTTTATTTTGTAGGTTACCACAGACTTTAGCCGTGATAACTTTTGCACGGAGTAAATCTGTAGTAAATTGTAATTTAGTCTGTGACAATTTTGACATTATCAATTAATTTTTTATTATTTTGTTCCCCCTGCCTCTCATCTTTCTTTTTTTGTAGTTTTCGACTCATCCAAAGCCAAAACTCAGCCGAAAACCTAATTTGAATTCTGCTTCTACATAATAGATTTTCCCTCTAATGACGAAGCATCACCAACAATATCAACCTATCTTCCAATTCACTTTTGTATTTATTCGGTTTTAAATTGATTTGGGTGTTTGAGCATTCTTACTTTGATCCCCTTATCTGAATTCAGAGAATCAAAGGTGATGTCCAAGTACGATGTCAGTCCTGATCCATTGGTGTTGGATATGCTTGATACAACATAAGGGCATAAAGAGGTGAATCATCTGGATCTCTGTGATTTGGGATTTGGAATTTATATTTTTAATTGAAGCTAAAGGGTGTTTGATTTTTATGTTGTATTGGAGTGATGCAGGGATAATCTATGCAAAGTTGTTGGGGATTTGAAGCTTGATTATATGGCTATGGGAAGGAACATATTCAAAGGAAAACATGATTTCAAATTTTGATATAAAAAAATAGGTTTTATTATGAGTGAGTTTTCTATGTCGATTTCATCTTTACTTGTCTATGATCATAGCCAATTAGAGGATTCCTAAATTTGGAGTTATTTGTTTATGATAAATCCATACAAGTAGTTGATTCAAATTTACTAGGTATTGGGTAGATTTAGACTATATAGATTTATGGGATACTATCCATTACTTTGCAATCAATGATGCTAAGTGCGGCGTCGCTTCATGCCATAATGGAGATCTACACTTTGTATAGGATTCAACTATCACCAAAGAACACAATAGTCTTATTTGTTTATTGAGAATCCAGAGATCGATGCCAAGGGAATTGGATCATGGCTAGGCCCTAGCATGACTCTAAGAGTACTGGCTTTCTTAGCACTGATCACTTGGTTTGAGGCGAAGGCTGGCTAGCAAATGTATTTTTCTCTATTTCTGAGCGTGAAGTGTAGATTGGTGTAGGAGATAGGATAAAAGAATTGGTATTTAAGGCGTTGCCTCTTGGGGAGTAGTATTCGTATTGCCATTGTCAATAAATTTACTGGATAATTTAAGCATAATATAGTTTAAGCCACTTTTTATTGACAGGTTCTGAAACGATGTCGTATTAGCTTCTGTAAGATAGAGGCAGCCTATGTGTGCCACTTCTCACGCTATGTAAGGGTCATCCCTATTAGGTGTTGGCTTGGTCATCTACTTTGAACTTGCATATATCAACCAGCTTGTTATAGCCACTAGCCGATAGCTCCAAGTGTTGGGCAACATCATACTCATTACACGTTGCTAGGTCTTCGAATGTGAACCTTGTGACTTTGATCTTTGTTTCAATTGGGAGAATACGTCCTATGTGCCAAAGGCAAGAGAGAAAGTAGTTGACCTGGTGACTGTAGGTTGAGTGGTATAGTATGTCCCCTATGGGTAATCATCATTCAATGTTCTTGGATTGTATATAATCCTATTGAGTATACACTAGGTAACAACGACACGGATACGAGTATCGGTGTCGGACATGGGTACGGGGTGTCGGACACGGCGTCCCAAAAATATGTTAAAACGGGGACACGGCTGTAAACTTTTTATTTCTTATTTTCTACTATACTTATGTTGGTTACTTAACCTATCTAACACTCTTATGGGTTAATTTATGACATATTTTTGCGACAAATAACTGTAGTAGCCTACACGCAGCCTTCTAGCTCCAGTCGAGCACTCGAAGGCTACATTGAAGCCTACCTGATACCTCGAAGCCTAAGAAACCTGTAATTAAGCCCTCTGAGACTATACGAATACTCGACTATGAATAGGCTTCGACCATGATATCAAAGAAAAACATGTCAGACGACCAGCTCACCAGAAAAAATGGCAGAGCACGCCACTTAACAACTACAGTATTAGAACCAACAAGATACAACATCAGAAACAACGACCACAGTGTCAGACCCGACAGTAACGATGCCAAAACCGACTTCGGGTACAAGTCAGTTGTCCCCAGAGGATACACTTATAATTTAACCTCCCATGGTGACTCAACCCTTCCTATGTTCTATAAATAGGAGGGAGGAGGAACCATAGAAGGTTTAGAAAAACTCTCCCCACAGACCTTGATCTTTTCCTTCAAATACCATGTAATCACTCAGTACTCCAAACTTCAACTACTTGATCTATATATCAATACTCTTAAAAATCCTCATCAGAGGTCGTGGAGTGACCCATTCTAGGCCTCCACATAAACATATTGCCAGTAGATTAGCCTCATTATTAATGATTATATGCTTGAATCCTTTGTTTTAGGATAATACTTGAAGTGTAAGAGCCAACTTCCTCTCCTGCAAAGTTAGGCCCCTACATTTGGCGTCATCTGTGCTTACCCACTCTACCAGTCCCCCCTACCTTGGACTTTCTCTTTCCTAACCACCATTACCCACTTCTAATGGCCGCCACCCTCCATTCAACTTCAACCCATGCCGGCAACTCCACTGACGGAATGACTGCCCAACTCGCCCTTCTAACAAAGCAATTTGCTAAGGCTGAGGAGCGATACCGCACCCAACTTCATCCGGAGAGCGAAAAGCTTCGACAGTAATTCAAAGCCGAATGGCAATGCCGTTTGGACGGCGCAGACAAACAACATCCTGCCCTCGATGACCTACGGAATACAGTTCGTGAGCTGCAGCGATCCCAGCCTCAAGATTCCCCTTCACCATCTCGAGCACCCGCCCCGTCGCGCGTCTCTACTCGAGACCGACTGGGGCCCCTGCAGCATCTCGAAGTACCCCTGGTCCATCTTGGTGGCGAGGGTGCTCTCCCCACTATTTCCCCTACTGGCTCCATCCATTTTGGCATCCACCCCACAGAATATTCATCTGATTCTACCCATCACACCACCAGACACCCCGAACGCCGCCCTACTCTAGAACGTCTCGGGGAGCGTAGTGCTGAGCATACGCCGAACATTTGGCCTCATCCCACTCAACTACAAAGATCTCCCCCTTATCCTGCCTATTTTCCACGGCAGGACCTCGACTGCAAAATTCACCCTTCCATCCGCATCAGTGCAAGTCCAACACCGAACTCGTGGAGTCGGCTAAACAACCCCGTTTGCCCCAAACTCCTCGCCATCGAGGTGCCTCCAAATTTCTGTGTACCCAAAATCAGTAAATATCGCAATACCGATCTTCAATCCCACATCCTCAAATTTCATAAAGCTTTAAGCCTTTACTAAACGGCTGACAACTGATGTGCCGACTTTTTCCTACCAGCCTCAGAGACAGCCCTCTTAAATGGTATCATAACCTTCCCAATGGCTCAATCCAAAGCTTCAAGCAGTTAACTCACATTTTCATCGCTCAATTCGCTTTCAACAAAGACTGCGAAGTCTGGGTCGATACCCTCTTCAATTTATGAAAATCCTCCAATGAAACCCTTGAGACCTTTACCAAGAGGTTTCTTGACGAGTCGCGCAAGATCAAAAGCCTCAACTGCGCGAGCGCCGTACTCGCATTTTCTAACGCGATGCTAGGTGACAGCAGCGTCAAGGAGTACCTCGTACTCCACAAACCTCAAACCCTCGAGGAGATGCACTTTAAAGTCAATGGGTATATCGACCTTGAGCGTTTCTGCAAGTTAAATCGATAGGGGAAACCTTCGACCACCAATCCAAATAAACCTCGACAGGTCCAACCTTCTACTCCTATACCCTGATCGTTCCCATCTTACAGGAGACTGAGAACCGTAAATGTCCTCACACTGACAATACTAACGAAGCCCGTAAAAAAGAACCAAAGCCAGTCCTACCCAAGCTTACTGCTCCTATCAACATCCTTCTACCACAGATCTAGTCGGACCCCATATGGCGTACCCCTTTTCCTATCGAAGTCAAACATGGCAAACCTTACTGCACCAACCATATGTATAATTACCATCACACCAACAAATACTTCGCCCTGCAACGCTCTCTCAAAATAATCCTCAAGGCGGGTCGTCTACATCAGTATGTCACCGACCTTCATAGTTTCCTTGACTGGTCATACCTCAATCCTCAACCCGCTTCTGTTGCTGACCCCGCGGAGGTTCACATCTACCAAGTCTATTTTATCGAGGTCAATAATATCGACAGTGGTTGTTCTAAAAGCAAGTGCAAGCGTGTTAAAGAATGCTGCAAACTCACTTACTTGGAGAAGTTACCCGCCCTTCTGCCAGAATCAAGCCAATGTTTCCGACCCGAGGGTATCTCATTTATCGACTGTGATACATCACATGTTTGTTTTCCCTATTCTAACCCTTTAGTCATTATGATTAAGGCCAAACACCACGTCTTTTACACCATGCTTATAGATACAAGAAGTACAGCTGATGTACTTTTCCTTTAAACCGTTCAAGCCATGAACTAAATAGATCTTATCACTGCCGCCAATGTAGAACTGAAAGGTTTTAATTGGGCTACCAAAGTCGCCGTTGGTCGAATTAGTCTTCCAGTTAATACTAGCCTAGTTATACTTCAAACCAGTTTTCTTGTCACCGACAAGAAATCTGAGTATCTCGGCATCCTTGGGCGCGACTGGCTCCATGCCATGCGCGCCATACCTTTGACCTACCATCAGACCCTTCGTTTCAATACCCCCTGTGGAACGTGGAACTTAAAAGATTCTCAACGTCTCACCCGTTCATGTGAGCATCCAGAGATCGATTAGACCCGAAAACTTGTCAAACTACCATAATAATCATTGTCTCACTCTATCTCTGTACCTTCGATACTCGCCATGTCACCCATCGAACCTATAGTCTATATTGAACTCGACGGTCCTGGTCGAGGTACGTTTATTGGTACTTTTCTAGATGAGGCCAAGCGCCTCGAACTCACCAACTTCCTTCGAGCCAACAAAGACGTCTTCGCTTGGACAGTTTATGAGATGCCCGATGTCGACCCCAGTTTAGCATGTCACCGCCTCGACCTCACCCCTCACTCTACAGTAGTAAAACAGAAGAAGCGTACATTAGCCCCACGACTTCGAGAAGATCTAAACCTTGAGGTCGACAAGCTCATAGCCGAGGGTTTTATCAGATAAGTCAAGTACGCTGACTAGATATCCAATATTGTTGCAGTCCCTAAAAAGAACAAACAAACACCGAAGGACAGCTTCCCCCTACCAATCATTTCAGTACTCCTGGATGCCACTACTAGACATAAGTGACTATCAAAGATGGACGCAGCTTCAGGATAGAATCAGGTACCCCTCCTCCCTGAAAATCAACATAAAACTTCTTTTATTATTGAGCATGGCCTTTACTGTTTTAACGTTTCGGCCTGAAAAATCTGGGCGCCACTTACCAACATCTGGTTACAGCCATGTTCAAACCCTTACTTGGCAAGTTGGCCGAAGTTTATATCAACGACATGTTATGCAAGAGCCTCCAAAAATAGACCCACATCAAGGACCTAACCGAAGTCTTCTTAATACTTCAAACATACAACCTGAAACTTAACCCAGACAAATGCCAGCTTAGTGTTTCGTCTGGCAAGTTCTTAGGCGACCTTATCAGCCAAAGAGGTATCGAGATCGACCCAACTCATATCCGAGCCCTCATCAATATGCCTTCCCCCCGAACCAAAAAAGATGTCCAAAAGGTAACTGGCAAGATATCACCCCTTAACCGCTTTATTTCAAATTCCTCGGACCGCTGTGCTTGGCTCTTTACTCTCCTACGTGATTAAGTCGTCCACAAGGAAAAAAAGAAAAACAACCCTGAGATCAATTGGACGCCCGACTGTGAACAGGCTTTTCTCAAACTTAAAACATACCTAGGTCGGCCACCCATCATCAGTACGCCTATCGAAGGCGAAACACTTTTGTTATGCCTCGCAGTTACCGATACTTCTATCAGTTCAGTTCTCATTCAACTCGAATCCAACATTGAGAAACCTGTATATTTTATCTGCAAAACTATGATACCTACAAAAACTCAATACACAAAACTTGAGCGTTTGCTCCTTACTCTCATCTATACTTCTCGAAAACTCAAACTATATTTTCAAGCTCACCCTATCCGTGTTATCACAAGTTATCCCCTTTGATAAGTGCTCAGTAAGAAAGACAAATTTAGACAGGTACAACAGTGGTTCATTTATCTTGGCAAACACGATATCACATTTGAGAAGCAGGTATCTCAAAAAGGCCAAGCAGTCGCCGATTTCCTCATTGATTTCTCGGTCGAAGATATCGACTAAGAAGAACACGAGGACCACCTAACAGAAGACCAGCCCGAACAAACTGACCCATGGAACCCTCATACAGGCTGGCGCCTCTTCACAGATGGATCCGCTGAACCTAATGGTTCGAGGATCAGTATCATCCTGGTTACACCCACCAATGATCGAATTGAAAATACAGTCAAGTTAAATTTTGAATGCTCCAACAACGAGGTTGAGTATGAAGCATTGATCCATAACCTCGACCTCGCACTCGATCTTGGTGTTCCTAAACTGGTAGTTCTCACAGACTCCCAACTTGTTCAGAGACAACACAGTGGCAAAAATCAAGCTAACGGTCGTATAGCTGAATATGTTGCTCTCATTCGCCAGCGCATGGACCATTTTCTTGAAAAATCTTTCATTACTCACTACCCCCAAGGCGAAGATAGACATACAGATGCCCTCGCCTATATAGTAGCTATGTTAGGCCAGTCTGAATCTTGAATTCTCCATATCGAAGTACTTGAAGGCCCAAGTATCGACCAGATGGAAGTCAATGCCATCAATACTGGAGGCGAGAGTCTCGATCTAGACAAATGGCGAAGACCATTTCTTGCCTACTTCAACAGTTCCACCCTCCCAGACGATCCTAAGGCCAAACAACTATTATTAGAGAACTCCCGCAGATGCACCATTCTCAAATGCGAATTATGCCATAAATCCCCAAATGGTGTCCTCCTCTGATGCATATCTCAAAACAAAGCCTTAAAATTTTTGTCGAACTCCATGAGGGTACCTACAGTGCTCATACTGCTGGTCAGTCTATGGCCCTTTGAGCCATCACTTAAGGTCTATTCTGGCCCAATATGAAGAAGTAAGCTGAGGAGTATGCCAAATACTATGATAAATGCCAACGTCATGCCCGCGACATCCATAGCCCTTCGCAAGACCTCCATTTTAGTAAAGTCACTTGGCCATTCAAGCGCTGGACCATCGATCTTGTTGGTCCTTTTCCTAAAGTATCGGGTAGCCACAAAATGTTTTTGTGGCAACAGATTACTTTACCAAATGGGTCGAAGCCGTACCTTTATGTTGAACCAGGGAAGAAGAAGTCATCAAATTTCTATGAGAAAACAATATTACACGCTTTGACTGCCCTCATATGATTCGATGTGACAATGGTCCACAATTTTTTAGGAACAAAGTTAGAAATTTCCTCAATAAGTACAATATCATCCTCTCCCCTTCAATACCTTACTACCCCCAAGGGAATGGTCAGGTCGAAGCAATCAATAAAACAATTATCGACGGTCTCAAGAAGAGTATTGATGCGAAGAAAAAACTATAGGTTCAAGAACTACAACATGTCCTCTGGGCCTATTGAACAACACCACAAAAGGCAACGGGCTGCACACCTTTCCTTTTAGCCTATGGTTCCGAAGCAGTACCACCCACTCAATTTGAAGTGGCTACATGCGATCCCAGCCTCCAAAACAAAGATAATGAGTTTGAACTTGGATGCAATATGTTGTGGATCAACGAAACCAGAGACCTAGCCATCGCTAACCTCGGCCGGTATCATCTCCCCCTCCAAAAGTCATACAACAAGAGAGTTTGACCGCGCAGTTTCAGCATTGGAAATCTTGTACTTCGACGCGTCACACAGTTTTCGAAGCCTCAAAATGTCGGCAAGCTAGCCGAATCCTGGGAAGGACCTTATGTCGTTTAGGACAAAACCGACAAGGGTTCATATTACCTGATGACAAAAGATGAAGGGCCTCTGCCTAATCCATGGAATACAATGCAACTAGTATCATACAAAAGGCTATAACCTCCTCTTTATCCACCTGATGTAAACAAAGAATAATCAATGAACATTTTATTTCCCCTGAACTTCGTATCATGTCTTTCAGTAAATCTTTCAAGTCTCTAAAATTGAGCAAACTCTAGGGGCATGAATGGTCGACAGACCGAACCCTCGGGAATGCATTGGAGGTGACCACGTTCTGCTTCGACCAGGCTTAGGCTTCCAAAGTCCAGTGAATTTATTGGCCTAACCTGAGTGTCATGTCAACCCCTCGACCTGACTGATACTCGGGGGTGACCTTGAAATTTTTCAAGTCTCCAATTTCGAGCAAACTCGAAGGGCACGAATGGCCGACAGACCGGACCCTTAGGAATATATTGGGGGCGACTACATTTTTCTTCGACTAGGCTCATGCCTTTGATGTCCAACAAATTTCTTGGCCTAACCTGAGTGTCATGTCAACCCTTCGACCCGACTGATACTCGGGGGCGACCTTGAAATTTTTCAAGTCTCCAATTTCGAGCAAACTCGAGGGGCACGAATGATCGATAAACCGAACCTTTAGGAATGCATTAGGGGCGACCACATTCTGCTTCGACTAGGCTCAGGCCTTCGAAGTCTAGTAAATTTCTTGGCCTAACCTGAGTATCATGTTAACCCTTCGACCCGACTGACACTTGGGAGAGACCTTAAAATTTTTCAAGTCTCCAATTTTGAGCAAACTCGAGGGGCACGAATGGTCGACAGACCGGACCATTGGGAATGCATTGGGGGCGGCCATATTCTGCCTCGACTAGGTTCAGGCCTTCGTAGCCCAGTAAATTTCTTGGTATCACCTACATATTATGCCCATCCCTCGACTGACATTTGGGGAACGACCTCGAAGATCTTCAAGGTTTGATACTTTTACAAGCATTTTATACTTCTAGCAAACACAGATACATGTATACAGGAACATCAACAACTCAACTACATGCGAAGAGTTTTAGTACAACATATATCAAAGAATCAAGTTCAACACAAACCAATTCAAATCAAGTTCAGAGCATACATCAACAATCTATTACACCAATTCAGTACAAATCAAGTTCAGCACAAGCCAGTTTCACGCAATTCAAAGCAATCACAATTTCATAGCTCAAATCCACAGTAAGTTAATCATTGTTCAAATGCCGCCACTCCAAATATTATAATACAACAAAAAGATAAAAATAACAGTTTCAATACAACCAGCACAATACCTCATATCGGAGTAGCCGCACCATCCCCTCCTACCAGTTCTTCAATGCAAACACCCCCAGTACCTTTAGTATAAGGGTTCGACACAGCGGCGTCTGCGACTACATCAGCCACAATCCCAGTAGCAGTTTCTTCCATGCTATCTCCCATAATTACGCCAGCATCGTCTACTTCTATCCCCTCGGTCTGAATATCATCTTCGACGATAGGCTCGTTGGTCGTGGAAAAGGGTTTCAGAGTCTCGGGATCATACCCCAAAGTTTTTATGAATGTCTTCAGCCTGACATTAGTCTCACATTCATCATCGAACTGACCTTGGAAGGTCTCCTTTTGCTCTTCCATTGCTTTATCCTTCTCAACAAACTTCGACTTCAGCACCTGCATATGATTATAGCGCTGATCTTCGAGTTTCCTCTCGCATTCATCTTTGATAGTTCCCTGCTCTCGCTTCAAAACTTTAATCTCATAAACCAACGACGCCTCGGTCCCTCAAGCGAGTACTAGATTTTCAAGTGCCTGTTTCAGCTGCTTCATTACTACCTTTTGGACCTTGATAAAAGCTTGCGACCAAGCATGCGTCTGCCAGAATATTCGAGCCATC
The DNA here is from genome assembly GCA_014058105.1 of Kingdonia uniflora. NCBI lineage: Eukaryota > Viridiplantae > Streptophyta > Magnoliopsida > Ranunculales > Circaeasteraceae > Kingdonia > Kingdonia uniflora. The sequence continues at coordinate 1,889,568 of JACGCM010002082.1, read as the reverse complement.
AACACTTCTCCAAGGAGGATGAATTTTAGAAAAATTTCAGAATTTAAAAAAAAAATAGTTACCTGATGCAAAATCTTATTCATTCGCCTCCCAGCCTCCTCTGGGTCGGTGCCGCAGAGTGTTGCCATCGAAGTAGCGGTGGCTCGAGCATGATCCTCCAGTTCGGCTTCCGTTAGTTCTTCATCAACATCATCCGCATCATCCTTCCCCAGCTCCCTACGCCTCTTTCGCTGAGGTCCCTTGGGCTGCTGTACCTTTGAAGATTCAGGAAAGGCCTTCCCCTTCCCTTTGTAAGCCTGCGTCGACGTCTGCTTTGACGCCTACCTCGATGCATCACGAATGACTGGCACTGCCTACCTCAGCGCCTGTTACCCCTTTGGAACATAATTTACCTTTCTCGACATTCTCACCTTCTCTATTTCTTTGACACCTCCTGAAACACCCTGGTCCCCCCTCTTCTTTGATGTCTTCGGCGTAACGGGAACGCTTCGAAGCAGAGAATCTATTTTCTTCTGTCTCTTCCTCTTAATAGCTAGTTTCTTGAAAACACAATTTACCCACTCCTTGTCCGCGTTTATCAGCTCGTTAAAGTGACTTAAAAAGAATTTACAAGTTACTCAATTAGATTTATTTATGATGAATTTAGTACTGGAATATTGGGTATGTTTATATAATATGGGATTGCTAGTTTAGAATTGGGGTTATTATTTTTTCTTGTACTAATGCTTAAATTTGGTATCTTTGCATCAGAAAAATAGAGATACGGAGAAGGAGCGAGTAGATAAGTTGGAGCGATTTGAGAATAAGGCGAATATGCAGTTGGAGAAGCAGCTTGTGATGGCTTCATGTTGGAGTAGGGCATTGTTGACTATGCGAGGGAAGTTGAAGGGAACATAGTGGGATCCTGAGAATTCACATAAGATTTGTTATAGTGATTTTTGGAAGCTTCTTAACTCGAATAATTTCAGTTTATGGAGTATTCAAATTTTGGTCAAACAATATCGGGTACGCTATTCTCTTTTGATATCAATTTTTTAAATATTCTTTAGTTTAAAGATAGTATGCTGAAACTGGCATTTTGATCTTGTACTATATTGGTTAAGTCATAGTTGTTTCTATTTAGATTGGATTGCTTGCCAAAGCCATAGCTGGTGTTCCTTTTATTGCCGCAAGCGGCACCGATTTCGTAGAGGTAAGTTCAACAATATTGCCACTTGTAGATACATTTCAAAATATTTCTTTTTAGTAACTGATGAGATATCTAAGTAAAACTACGCATGTTTTATACTTTTCGACAATGTTATGTACAGATACATACCCACTGATGAAAAAAGAACATGAATCGATCAAAGAAATTAACCTTAATGCCAATATATGAATAAGGATGCTCGTTGTTAAATGCACAGCTCTAAGAACCACTGATAAAGATCAATATCCAGTGAATTACATACAATTAACTTTGCAAGGCCTAAAATCTTCCAATCATTGAGTCATATTGTCCAAGAAAGCTCTGCCATATTCTTACAGCCTTTCGATGAAATAGCCCTTCCACTGGAAAACACTTTTTTGAATCTCATGCATTAGTTTCAACATTGCTATCCCCTTCAAATTTTATTCTCTATTATTAAAATCAAATTGAGATATATACTACACCAACCCCGTACTTTCATTGAGTTTACCATTTTGAGTAAGGTGTCTCTTACTTTACTTAAGTAAATACTTTTGCTGTTATTAAAGTCTATTGACTTTTCTCAGTTGGACCCCACAAAGTTAGCCAGTGGATGTAACAATCACTATGTGAAATTATGGACTATTAATGAGGTCTCACATTCGGCTTATCGATTTTACTCTTTAGTTAAAACTTAATGCAACAACAATTCTACTTTCCATACAAGCTTTACCACATAGAACAAACCTGATTGAAAGCATTTTTTTTATTGTGCAGAGGAAATCTGTCAGTATAATACGAAATGTTGCGAATGTTTGTTGTGTTCAGTTCCCTCCCCACTCTGCCAATTTATTGGCCTTCGGGTCTGCTGATTACAAGACCTACTGCTATGATCTTTGCAATACGAAAAACCCTTGGTGTACATTGTCTGGCCACGAAAAAGTTGTTAGCTAAGTAAGGTTTTTAGACACTGAGCCACTTATTTTTGCATCTACTGACAATACCCTAAAGCTTTGGGATCTCAACAAAACGAATTCTAGTGGGTTGTCACTAAATGCTTACAGTTTAACCTTCAGAGGTCATACTAATGAAAAGGTTAATTTATTCTTGTAATCATTATGGCTTTTCAGATTTTACAGTTCTTGTCTTCCTATTAACTGTTTACTTTGCTTCATCAGAACTATGTTGGTTTGTCTGTTTCTGAAGGATATATACCATGTGGGTCAGAAACAAACGAAGTAAATATCTGTCTAAAAGTTTAAAATATTATTTAATATCTGAGTTATTTGGCCCTCCCTGACCCGAAGTATTAGCTCGAAAAGAAAAATAACTTAGGGTCACCAAGCCTAACTGTACTAATCCTATCCATACAAACACTCACATTCCTCTTAGGTAACTCCTTTTGAGTTATTTTGAGATACACCCCCAACATAAGGAAGGGCTGAGAGTATCCCATATTGTAGAAAGAAGACAAAGTTTGTCTTCACTCATTACGGGTAATGGGTTATCTCTTTATGATTTTGTATGCATAGAGTATCAACTCAAAAAGATAGGGGTATTGTAAGCTAGATAGGGATAGTTTCTGTCTATATTTTTTGTATTCTAGCATTATAGAATTATTTTGCAAATGGTATAGATTTAGAGGCTGGGTAACTTTTAATGGACCTATATAATCTATGGAATGAAAATGCTTCTGATACAACAAGAATAAATTGAATATAAAACTCTATTTGGTGGGCGAGAACGCTATTCCGAAGGAGTTACCACTATCTCGGGATTGGATCAGTGAGAATTAACTTTAGAAAGATAAAAAAAATCAGTTCTAGCATTTTGTAAGAGGGGAAAGAAGGAGAATCAGAGAAAATTAGCTGCCAGCTCATTAAAAGATGTCAAAGTCATACAAGAGTGCAATAAGTTCACTGAATCGTCTAGTTCTTAACTTGATCACAAAACATATCTAAGTTCTATATGAGTTATTACTTCTCAGATTTATGCTTATCATAGATCTCTTCCTATGCCACTTACTTCTCATAAGTTTGGATTTGTTGATGACAATAGTGAAGTGACCATTTAAACATTAAGTTTTTCCATACTTTATTAAATTTATTTTCCCACTGCAGTTGATTTTTATTGTTGATTCTCACTTTCAAGGAATTAGATGCATGCACATGAACCTGATTGGACGACAAAAACTGTTCCTCTCTATTTCTCGTCAACCCTAAGGAGCATTAGGATTGGAGTGTTTCAAGGGAACGAAAGATAACTCCATACACTACAGTTCTTGCTAAAGAACAGTTTAGTTTTAGAGACGATGTATATTGTTACAGTCTTTCTAAATGAAGCTCTTAGATCTGGAGATAAATGAGAGGCCCTATCGGTACTAGAATGAAGGCGGAAAAGAGAGCAAGCTACGTGCGCATTGGATAGGACAAAGCTAGGAAGAAGTTCTCTGTAGATGGTGTCAGATAGAAGAAGAGAGATATGAGCTTCTTTGGCTAAGGAGCAGACTAGACCAATAATTCAGACAGATAATAATGGAGTACTATGCCATCTTCTATTGGCAAGCCGGTGGCTACCTTGCAGCTGAAGTGTCTCATGTACATAGCATGTGATGCAAAAACTGCAGGGCAAAAATATAATATTTTTAAAATTTCAAACTAACATCGCTTTTACGGTAATGTAAACTTCTCTGTTTTGGATATCTAAGTCACTTTCCACATGACTTTAATACTTCAATTTTGTCACTTTTAACATGACGGCAATTTTTTACTTACATCGCTTTTAACGTGACATAAATCTTTCAATTACATTATTTCTTAGATGACGTGAATAATATCATTACATCGCTTTTAAATGACGTAAATGAATAGAGGTTTGTTACTACAAAGACACTTTTAACATCACTTTTTAAACATAAAAATGTCATTAAAAAAGTGACGTAAATGCATAGTACTAACCAAGTCGCATTGGTCAACGTTGCTTTCATAAATTTAACTAAAAATAAGAAATATGTTACTTAATTAGAATATATCTAGAGTTATTCAGGGATGTAATAGCAAACACCAACAACTTAAAAGCAAAGACCTTTAGACTCATAGGTATACAAAATAATCAAGTGTTGGTTTCTTATGAGAATATTGTCCAAAATTCCAGGATATTATGCTGGAATTAGCGCATATGGGATAATCTTTAAAATCAAAGCAAGGGCTTACATATTAAATACCAACAACATTAAACCATCTATGTTTTGATGACTTTAAACTAAATTAGGGCCTTATTCGTATCCAGTAAATATGAGCACTTATGCAATACTAACAATAGTTAGAACATACACTTCTCATGTAAAAGAAAAGAAAAGTTAGGTCACAAGCAGATGATAGATACAACCAACTAATGCACTAATGACTATGAAGATGAAGTTAGGTACTAACCTTCAAACTCCAAATTATATTTATGATGTTTTTAGACTAGGGGTGAACACCTTCTTCAAATATCCGAAATAAACAATTTTTATGCCCAAATGCATTTTTATTTGATATAGTTACCATTAACTCAAGTTCAAACATTCTATCCAGCTTCTTGCAACAAAATTCATTCCCTCAAAAATATAACTATTAAAGAAATGGACTAAAATTTGCATTTAATAGAAAAAATAATAACAACTAACACATATAGCTACTAAGCATGGATATTAATAATATACATGTTATAGCAAGGAAAACCCTAGAACACTGAAACATAATACATAATACAACGAACATAAAACTACTAACAATATACATGTTCAATAAAAACAGAGATAGACCCTCCTAGCTAGGGGACATACATAATTACTATCTCAAAAGGATCTAATCAGAAAGTATGGTTATTCTGCTAGATATAGGTGACCATTTATACTTTTGCACAGGTTCTTCTAATAGAAATTTCTCAAGGGAAATTACATAATATACTCCATACTGAAAATGACTTAATAAAAATATTATAAGTTTTTGCTCATTTCAGGACATAATTTCCTAGCCCATTAAGCCTATTTTTGGTCTGAACTGTGAAACCAACCCTCATATGGAAAAAAAAAAAAAAAAACTTTGTTTTTTCAATCACAATATATCAATAGTACCCTTCTTTTTTTTTATAATAAAAAAACCCAAATTAAGAGATAACTAGGTCGTACCAAAAGTCTCAATGAAAAACAAGCGCATCTTAATTACAGATAAAACACACTTGCACCGCCAATTATAAGTTTATACTTTTATAGAAAATTTATGCAAATATAATCATAGAGTTTCATATTTGTTATAACAAATTTCTTTTTGCAACACAAGTAAGAGATCTTTTTGTATATTTGATCAAATTTAATAGACATAAAAATATGCCTATGGTTTTGGAAATATACTTGGACAAAATCGTGAATATCACAGTCAACTAACATAATTTTTTTGCTCACAAACACCTCGTTGAACCAATTATGAATCAAGTGCAACTGCAAGAGATTGGTAAAAATATAAAATTACTCCAAACGAAATCAACTAATAATTTTTTGTTATCCCAAACCATATAAGAATTTATAAGCAATTAGAATAATGGGGAATTTGGGGACGAATCTATAATTAGGAAATCTAAACCAAATTGAGGGAAAGAGATAATAGGGGAAGTTTATACCTTTAATCCTTGCAGATTAGGGTTGGAAATTGTACCATAAAAACCTTGGATTTCTACTAAAGTTAGGGTTGCCTCACTACAGTGGCTGAGATTTATTTCATTGGAAAACTTCCTCTTTCGATTGTGTCTCCTAAATCTTCTTTCTCGTATAAGGTTGATTATGATCGTGATCCCAGAAAATTCTTTGCAAAATTCTCCTTTCACACCCAAATTTGGTTATTCCGCGAACTCTCTTGCCTTTCCCACGAATTATATTAAATGAAACAATGCCATTTAAGCTAATAATGACATTGGTATAGTATTTTAGATTTCAAGTTTTTTATGTTATTGGTTAAAATGACGTAATTTAATACGAAAAATAGCAAAAAATGTCAGTTTCTAATAAAATGACTTCGATGCATTAATGAACCACTCAAGTTATGGAGAAAAATGGAAAATATAACAATCAACGTCAATATTAAAAAAAATGACTTTGATTAGTTGACGATGTAGCCTATATTTGTTGTAGTGCCAATTGCTAACTAAATTGGCTTTGTATTGGGACAAGAGCCTTATGCCTTCAAATACCTTGTGGATTCGTCGTAAATTTTGTCTAGAACAACAATGGCTCCAAACACAGAAGCTTGGTCAAATCTTTACTGCACCGTGGCATTGTACAGGTACTCGTTACTTAACTTCATCGATAAGATTAAGTTATTTGATTTCTTTTCTTTTCTCCCTTTTAGGCATGCATCGATGAGATTTGTGAGTGGTAATTAAATAAAGTTATGGAAACATGTAATATGTATTATTAGTTGTAATAATGGCTTTCGTTCTTGCATATATATAAGAAAACAAACGAATACAAAACCAAGCTAGTTGATGAAATCCTAGGATCTACAAAAGAAAAGAAGAAAATATGGCAACATCATAAAATAACGGACCCCTATCTTAAGAAGAGTATAATTCATAAGATTCAGAGACCTAATTCACTACAGCATTCAGAGCAAATGCAGCAGGTTGTGGGTTCTCAGGCACTGTTTGAGTATGAGTTCGCTGAGCTGGCGCTACAGTAACCCAACTGAGTGTGGGGAACTCACACTCAAATGAAATTGAGTTTGGCGGTGTTTAGATCACCGCGCAGAAAGAACATTTTATCACAAAAAGCATTTTTAGATGTAACCGGGAGGTCCCACAATTTCATACCTGGGGTCCCACAATTTTACCGGAATTTTTACAACATTGAACCGAGATTGTAAAATCCCAAACGTCCGTTCTACGTCTTTTCGGCAACTTTTTTGTTGTTGAGCAAAGAATTTTTGTTTCCCTGTAACTGGATTGGATATGGTTTGGACAAGTATTCCCCATTTAGGGTATATGCCATCCACTAGGTAATACCCCATATCATAAGCTTTCCCGGCAATTGTATAATTGCAAGGCGGGGCGATACCATCGGCCAGGTCGGTAAAAAGATGTGATTGTTGCAGAACATTGATATCATTGTTAGACCCTGGTAACACAAAAAAAAACATGCCAAATCCAAAGGACGTGTGAAGCTACCGCTTTAAGAATCAGTGTCGCCTTGGGGTAATGGCCAGTAAATTGACCGTGCCAAGATTTGGGGCAATTTTTCCATATCCAATGCATGCAATCAAGGCTTCCTAACATGCCAGGAAATCCCCGGGACTCTCCGATCGCTTTTAACTTTTTATGTCGGCCGCGTTTGGTGCTCGAAGATATTTCTCGCCAAAAATTTGTATAACCGCAACACAAAACATTTTCACACATAACAAGGTTATTCTTTCTCCTATTCGGAGGTATTCGTCAAAAAGATCTGCCGCAACACCGTAACTTAGGAAACGTAGTGCTGCGACTACCTTTTGGTACGGTGATAACCCCATAGTACTTGGATTGTTGGGTTTCTGGACAAAATAATGATCATGTGCAACGACTACATCGAATAGACGCATAAACATGTTTCTACTCATACGAAAACGTCGCCGAAATTCCCATGGTTCGTATGTACAATTCGGCGGGAAGTAGTCTCGTATAATGTTGTAATGCCCCAATTGCTGATCGCGCTTCTTTCTCTTATCCTTACGGCCCATGACACTCTCGTGATAACTCGAAGTTGTATCCTCAACTACTATGTTTACTGCAGCTTCGTGCAGGACGCAAAGTGCCGCCGCACAATTATAGATAAGATCGTCATCGAAGGACGACGATGATAAACCTGAAGGATCGGGTATGGATGAATCGGATGATGAAGAAGACATTTGAGGCTGTGGAGTTGAGAGAAGGATGTAATACCAGAAGGTAGATGTGTTTCCAATGGAAGAGAGGTGCAAAAATGGGAGAAATGTAAAAGGGGAAGAAGCTGTGGGTCTTTTACCCTAGATTTGGCGGTGAAATGAACACCGCGCGGTGTTCCTTTTACCGCGCGGTGTTCATTTCACCGCCAAATCTATGTTTGTATTTTAAAATTGTGCAAAATTGTCAGTTCGAACAGACAAATAGTCAGTTCGATTAGACATTGAAGAATCTCTACCAAAAACCTAAAAACATCACCAAATAGTCTGTAGAAATATAAAATACCTCAGTGCAAATTTAATCGAACAAACAAATAGTCATTTTCAACATTATCGTTTATAAATATATCATTTACTCAGAATCATCTACATAATCAAAACACAGCTTCTACGTCGTCTAAAAAAACATAAAAAATACTTATATCTACTCAGAATCATCTCCAGTACCCCGCCCCCTGTGGCTAGTACTGCCTCCCCTGGTTCACGGACCAAATCCACGCTACCTCATCCTCGTGCCTCCTCCAGGTGGTAGTGGCAACACCCGTACGACACGCCCCCTCCTCAGCTGCTGGTCCTGAATGGGACAAAGAAACTTTATAAATATTTTGACAAAATAAATATGACATTAAGAAAAAACACCACAATAAATATATAAATAAATTACTTACATGGGCATATAGATGATGATCTATACTGTCAAGTTGCCTGCGGGCAATAGCAGGCTCTTCCTCCACCTCCTGGATCCTCTGTGCGTCCCGAGCAGACTCTGTAAGGACGAGTCACCGCATACCATGGGTCAGGTGTCACAGCTCCTCTGTGCCATAGGATGAAGACATGGGTGGCGGGTCCCTCAAGCGGGCTATGGGGAGGTTCTCACACCACCCTGTCCACTGCATGTGCCACCCCAGGTCTGGACCCTCCGCCTCGCCAGGCAAACTGAAGTCCTGGAATAAGCTATGAACCGACGCTAACGTAACCACTACGGGTATAATACCAGCTCTGAGTGTACTCGGTCTGAACAGATCTAGATTCCCCATCCTCTGGGAATCTGTCAACATGTGGCCTACCTCTGGAATTTGTTCAGCCCTGTATGAGGCGTAAGTCTCTCGTACCTCCCCTACCATAAACTGCTCACAGTCAGCGAACCTGACCTGTCTCATCTCATGTAAAGTCGTTAGACTAATATGTGGCGACATGCTAACCGGAGGATCCAAAGGAATGGGCACCTCGCCAGTTACCTGCCTCTAACATCTATCCCCCAAGTAATATTCGTAGTTTCCGTTTGGTACTTGAAGTGGTATCCTTTTACGGGATATGAGTTTTGCATTCAGTACGTCCTCTGTCTCAGACACTGTAGAATCAATCCAAGGTTCCAATGTGATCGTCTTAACAGTGCGGTGATCAATATGGTATTTGCCTATAATAAACAAATTGGCCGCCTGGCCATTTGTTTTCCTCCTGTTCTCCTTCCCCCATGCTCTGAGGCGCAGATAGGACGGGTACTTTACCTCTTCCTTGACTATAGGGTAACCAACCCCACAATACTTGTAGAACCAATACTGCAATTTGGAATAACATAAAAATTAATTAGAATTTATATTTAAGACGTTTATTGGAAGATATCTGATTTGTAAATGTAAAACTTGTTAACGTACCTAAAGAAGTTGCACAAATCCAGTGATGGCACCCCCGGTCGTGACTGCGGTATCCAAACCATGGTACAGGGAAGCAAGAATAGCAGAACCCTAGTCATATTGGGCAGCCAAGTCCAAATCATTCTCGGCCGCGAGATATCCAAGTGGGATGGTGTCGTTGGTCGTTTGGAACCACAAATGCCCCATCATGAAGAGGATAAAAGCACGAGCGATAGTAATATCATCCTCCCGATGGATTTCGACAGTTAAGTAAGTACGTCTTCAAATGTGTAATGCTGACGTTCTCACTCTTTATATGGCTGAAATTAATGTTGGGGAGCAATTGCCTCGCATTGGATAAAATAGACCATGCGTTATCATATGGTACCTGTGTCGGATATCGGTCGATGGACAATGATGTCAGCATAGTAAAATCGAGGGGAGTGACCCCTATCTCCGCAAAAGGGAACAGAAACGTGTGTGTGGTCGGCCACCAACGCTCTATAAGCGCCTGAATTAGCCGATTATCCAAATTGCCCAAGCGTATATCCATAAACTGCCCAAAAATATTCACCACGGCGTCCCTTGCAGTTGGAAGTGTGGCAATATCCTTCCGCACTTTGAACACCGAAGTGAATGTGCCGTGAACCCGCATCGAATCCCGATTCTGTTCATTGAGGCATTTTGTCAAACACTTGATATATAGGAAAAACAATTTCACAATTACACTAAAACTTACCGTGAGTTCCTTTCTCGTGTAATAGATGTGACTGACTCCGTCTGGGAGTTGGGTAATACATCTCCGCGGGAAGTTATCTTTGGTTGGGTTTGGTATATCTTGGGGTTGAACATCTTCAAATTCCACCCGCTTTTTCTTCCTTCCGGACCTCGAGCGAGTTACAGAACGCTCAAGATCTCTTCTTCCTTTAAACCCAGCCAGAGTACTGGGGTGTGGCTCTCCCTCTGGCATTTGCATTTTGATTTTTTTGGAATTGAAGTTTTTTTTTCCAAGGTATTTTTGAGAGAGGTAGATGTAAATTTTTTGACAATAGTTGAAGTTAACATTTGAGTATACAGAAATTGTGGCGGTGTTTAGAACCACGCACGGTGTTTTTTTTACCGCGCGGTGAAAGGAACACCATGCGGGGTTTTAATCTCCTCTAAAGTGCAAGAAAAAAAAGCCACGTTGGCAAAGTCACACTGGCTGCTGGAAGGAGAAGAGTGTGAGTTGTGGGTTTGGTGGGCCAGGGTGTCGGAACCTACACTCAAACCCACACTCGCTGCTAGAGTTGCTCTCAGTGGCATACTGGATAATGGGACACAAGTACCTATTTTTTGGGACACAATAATGGAACAGTTGATATTTGCTGAGGAGTGGGAGTTCAAGGTATATGTACGCAATTACAATTGTACAACATGTTCATTTTGTATACATCCATGGATATTGTAGGCATACCATATTAATGGGGAGATTTCCCTTCATTGCCTACGATTTTTTGGCTAATAGATCGCTGGCCAAATGGATTTTTCAGCGAAGGGATGGCCAAATTGGTTCAGTTTTATGATAGAAATTGAGGTACAAAATTGCTTATGATACAGCTAAGGCCCTTGGGTACCTTCCCCATAATTGCTGCTAGCAAATCTTGCATCACGAGATTGAGCTGAAGAATATATTACTTGATGACAATTTTCTAGCAATTTTGTTTGATTTTGGGTTACCTAGGCTGATGAATAAAGGCTAGTCTGTGTGTCATTCTATCTTCACTACACTCTTTTACTAAAACATTATGTAGAGGAACCCTCACTTGGGTACATAACTCAAAGTGAGGAGGACTCCAATCATAAAAAATAATAAAAATTCCTCACTAGTGGGCTTCTTTCCCTCTCTCCGCGTTGCGATGGTTTTGTTAGGTTACGGCTCAAAAACAGGGAAATTCGTTCGAACAAAAAAAGTTAAAGTTGAAGTTGTTCAAACGAGCCTTAGGTCTTTTGAACTAAAAACGTTCTGTTTGTTTTTCTTTAATTTCGATCTGAAGGGGATTTATTCTAAAGCGATGGCTTATCTCATGGTTTACTAGTAACGATGGTGATGAGGTGCTCCTCGTGGTGGCTGCTGATGGTTCTTGCCATGATAGGGGATAGGTATTTGATAGTGGAGATGCATTGCATGTATGCGCACACAAGGCATGGTTCGGCAAATATGCAAGGTCTGAAGGTAGCATGTTTGTGTCAACGAGCGATGGCTCTCGAAGGCCGATTTTGGGAGTGGGTGATATTCGCGTGAGGATGCTCGATGGACGCATCGTAGTTCTTCTTGTTGTTCAACATGTACCGAGTATGACTCATAATTTAATTTTACTTTCCAAATTAGATAATGAAAGTTTATTGGAAGTATTCTTTGATCATGAAGGGAGTTCTAAGCGGGAACTTGTATGTATTGGTTCGTAAATAAGTGGGTGGAGATGTGAAGGTTGCATGCGCCGATAGAGCTATAGGGATTTCTCGAAAGGGGAATTTAGTTCAAGGTGGAGCAATGGCACAGTCGACAAAAATGATCAAAAAGTGGGTTATAATTGGTAGATTTAGGAAAAGCCTAGACTCGGGTAATTCACATAATTGAGAAGTTACCCATAGGTGTAACGCGACAAAGATACACAACGAATGTTGTAGAAGAAACAATTTTTTTTGCCGAGGTGAAGATTGTTGGGTTACGGCTGAAAAATGAGGGAAGTCGTTCGAACGAGACATAAAGTCGTTCGAACGAAAAAGTTTTCGCTGAAGTCGTTCGAACGCGACTTAGGTCATTGGAACGAAAAATACTCTATTTGTTTCGTAAGTTCATTTTTAACAAGATATATTCCAATGCTATGGTTTATCTCGTGATGCGTACTTCACTGATGACCTAATAGAAGGTCTATAAATATAGAGTGTAAGTTAAAGGCCTCTGTACAGGGAGAAAAAGTTAGAGAGGGAAAATGGAGAAATCTAGGGTTTTACTCTGGATAGATTTCTTGGGTTTTCTTTCTTGGGTTTCTTGCTGGGGATTATCTGTAAGGGTAGAGGTGAGGTTAAGTGATCTTTGGAACTTCTTCTAACTTTAAGTGATAATATATTTGTCCTGCTTGTCGGGGGTAGTTTTAATCCTTTGGGGTTTCCACCTAATTTAAACCTTATATATGTGTTATATTGCCTTAGATTAAATTCTCGATGGTTAGAATTAGATCTTTGGGTCTTGCCTAATTGTATTGTGCTTTCGCGTTGCGATTTGCTTCCCCAGTTTCCCAATAATTGGTGTCAGAGGGAGGTTTAAGCCAAGTAGAGAAGAAAGATGGGAGGATCTGAGTACTCTAACACGATTAAATTCAATGTGGAGAAGTTCAATGGGAAGATCAATTTTGGATTATGGCAAATACAAGTCCAAGATATCTTGATTCAAGGCGGGTTGCGCAAGACACTAAAAGGGAAGCCTATACCTAAAACTTCAGTTGAGGGTATAACGACACATAAAGCAGATGACGATGAAGAAGATTGGGAAGATCTGGATTCAAGGGCTGCGAGCGGGATATGCCTTTGTCTCGCTAAAAATGTTTTGGCAAGCGTCGTTGGAGAGAAGACCGCAAAGGGTCTTTGGGAAAAGCTTGAAAATTTATACCAATTGAAGAGTCATTTCAATCACTTCTACATCAAGGAACGGCTTCATTCACTTCAGATGGATGAGGGTACGAGCGTTAGTAATCACCTAGGATCTTTGAACGGGATTGTTTTGGAATTGGAATCGATCGGAGTTAAAGTTGAAGATGAAGATAAGGCGCTTCAACTCATATGGTCTCTTCTTTCTACCTTCAATCAACTTCAACCTACGTTGACGTATGAGAAGGAAACTTTAAGTTTTGAAGAGCTTACAAGTACGCTTCTTTCCAAGGAGAGAAGGCTTAAGCGTAGTAAATCCTCTGTAAAAAACTTGGTGATGGTGGTTAATGGGAAGATAAGCTTTAATAAGTTCAGAAAAGGAACTTGTTAGAGTTGTGGTCAATCGGGTCATTATAGATCAGATTGCAAAACTGGAAAAGGTAAAGGAGAAAGTTCGGTAAAGGGCTCTGAAAGTGATACTAACAAACTTGCGATGGTTACTAGTAAGGATTGTGACGAGGCATTCCTCAAGGTGACCGCTGATGGTTTAGCCACTATAGAGGATGGGTGTTTGATAGTGGGGATACATTGCATGTATGCGCACACAAGACATGGTTCGACAAATATGCAAGGTCTGAGGGTAGTAAGTTTGTGTCGATGAGCGATGGCTCTCAAAGGCCGATTTTGGGAGTGGGTGATATTCGTCTGAGGATGTTTTATAGATACATCGTAGTTCTTTATGATGTTCGCCATGTGCCGAGTATGACTCATAATCTAATTTCACTTTCCAAGTTAGATAATGAGGGTTACAATTACTCCGGGCGAGGTGGAGTAATGAAAGTTTATTGGAAGTCTTCTTTGATCATGAATGGAGTTATAAGTGGGAACTTGTATGCATTGGTTAGTAAATCAGTGGGTGGAGATGTGAAGGTTGCATGCACCGATAGAGTAATGGATATTTCTCAAAAGGGGAATTTAGTTGAAGGTGGAGCAATGGCACGGTCTAGGTGGGTCTAGGAAAAGCCTAAACTCGGGTAAATCTCTTAATTGAGAAGTTTCCCATAGGGGCAGCGCGACAAGGATACACGACAAATAGAGCGAAAGAAATGGTTTTTTTGTCGAGGTGGAGATTGTTAGGTTACGGCTCAAAAACTGGGGAAGTCGCTCGAACAAGTAATGAAGTCGTTTGAACGAAAAAAGTTTATTTTGAAGTCGTTCGAACGAAAAATGCTTTATTTGTTTTCCTTTAAGTTCGATCTGAAGGGGATTTATTCCAATAAAATGGTTTATCTCGTGATACGTACTTCGGTGATGACCTAATAAAAAGTCTATTAATATAGTGTGTATGTTAAAGGACTCTGTATAGTGAGAAAGAGTTAGAGAGAGAAAAGGGAAAGATCTAAGATTTTGTTCTAGAGAGATTTATTGGGTTTTCTTTCAAGGATTTCTTACTGGGGATTATCTGTAAGGGTAGAGATGAGGTTGAGTGATCTCTGGAACTTCTTGTAACCCTAAGTGATAATATATTCATCATGCTTGTCGATGGTGGTTTTAATCCTTTGGGGTTTTCACATAATTTAAACCTTGTGTATGTCTTTTATTACCTTGGATTGAATTCTCTATGGTTAGAATTAGATATTTGATTCTTGCACAATCGTATTGTGCTTCTACGTTATGATCTGCCCCTTCAGTTTTCTAACAATTGGTGTCAGAGGGAGGCTTGGGGCAAGTAGAGAAGCAAGATGGGAGGATCTAAGTATTTTAATACGATTAAATTCGATGTGGAGAAGTTCGATGGAAAGATCAATTTTGGATTGTGGCAAATATAAGTCTAAGATATTTTGATTCATGGCCGGTTATGCAAGGCACTGAAATGGAAGCCTATACCTAAAACATCGATTGAAGGTATAGCGGCCCAGAAAGCGAACGACAATGAAGAAGACTTGAAAGATCTGGATTCAAGGGCTGTGAGCGGGATACGCATTTGTCTCGCTAAAAACGTTTTGGCAGACGTGGTTGGAGAGAAGACCGTAAAAGGTTTTTGGGAAAAGCTTAACAATTTGTACAAAATGAAGAGTCTTTTGAATCGTTTATACCTCAAGGAACGGCTTCATACGCTTCAAATGGGTGAGGGTACTAGCGTTGGTGATCACCTAGGTTCTTTGAAAGAGATCGTTTCAAAATTGAAATCGATCGGAGTTAAAGTTAAGGATGAAGATACGGCGCTTCAACTCATATGGTCTCTTCTTTCTACCTTCAATCAACTTCAACCTACATTGATGTATTAGAAGGAAACTTTAAGTTTCAAGGAGGTAACAAGTATGCTTCTTTCCGAGGAGAGAAGGCTTAAGGGTAGCGAATCCTCTGTGGAAATCACGACGATGGTGGTTAATGGGAAGATAAGCTTTAATAAGTTTAGAAAAGGAACTTGTTAAAGTTGTGGTCAATCAGGTCATTATAGATCGGATCGCAAAACTGGGAAAGGTAAAAGAGTGAGTTCGGCAAAGGGCTCCGAAAGTGACACTAACAAACTAGCAATGGTAACTAGTAACGATTATGACGAGGTACTCTTCGTGGTGGCCGCTGATGGTTTTCACCACGATAGATGATGCGTAATTAATAGTGGGGATACATTGTATGTATGCACACACAAGGCATGGTTCGGCAAATATACAAGGCCTGAGGGTAGCAAGTTTGTGTCGACGAGCGATGGCTCTCGACGGCCGATTTTAGGAGTGGGTGATATTCGCGTGAGGATGTTCGATGGATGCATCATAGTTATTCATGATGTTCGACATGTGCCGGGTATGACTCATAATCTAATTTCACTTTCCAAATTAGATAATGAGGGTTACAATTACTCTGGGCTAGGTGGAGTAATGAAAGTTTATTGAAAGTCTTCTTTGATCATGAATGGAGTTCTAAGCGGGAACTTATATGCATTGGTTGGTAAATAAGTCGGTGGAGATGTGAAGGTTACATGTACCGATAGAGCTATGGAAATTTCTCGAAAGGGGAATTTAGTTCAAGGTAGAGCAATAGCATGGTCTGCGAAGATGATCAGAAAGTGAGTTCGGATTGGTGGGTCTAGGATAATCCTAGACTCGGGTAATTCTCTTAATTGAGAAGTTGTCCATAGGGGTAACGCAACTAGGATATACGATGAATGCAGCAGAAAAAATGATTTTTTTTCCCTGAGGTGGAGATTATTGGGTTACGGCTCAAAACAGAGGAAAGTCATTCGAACAAGGCATAAAGTCGTCCGAACGGAAATGTTTTCGTTGAAGTCGTTCGAACATGACTTTGGTCGTATGAACGAAAAATGCTTTGTTTGTTTTGTAAGTTCATTTTAAGCGAGATATATTCCAACGCGATGGTTTATCTCATAATGCGCACTTTACTGATGACCGAATAAAAAGTTTATAAATATAGAGTGTAAGTTAAAGGCCTCCGTACAGGAAGAAAGAGTTAGATAAAAAAATAGAGAAATCTAGGGTTAGATAAAGAAAATAAAGAAATCTAGGGTTTTACTCTGAAGAGATTTCTTGAGTTTTCTTTCTTGGGTTTCTTGCTGGGGATTATCTATAAGGGTAGATGTAAGATTGAGTGATCTCTCGAACTTCTTGTAACCCTATGTTAAAATATATTTATCATGCTTGTCGGGGGTGGTTTTGATCCTTTAGGATTTCCACCAAATTTAAACCTTGTGTATATGTTTTATTGCCTTGAATTGAATTCTCGATGGTTAGAATTAGATCTTCAGTTCTTTCTCAATCGTATTGTGCTTTCGCATTGCAATTTCCCCCCTCGGTTTCCAAACAGTTGGTGTTAGAGCAAGGTTTGGGGCAAGTAGAAAAGCAAGATTGGAGGATCTGGTACTCTAACGCTACTAAATTCGATGTGGAGAAGTTCGATGGGAAGATCAATTTTGGATTGTGGTAAATAAAAGTCCAAGATATCTTTATTCAAAGCTAGTTGCGCAAAGTACTGAAAGGGAAGCCTATACCTAAAACTAAAGTTGAAGGTATAACGGCCCAGAAAATGGACAACGATGAAGAACACTTTGAAGATCTGGATTCAAGGGCTACAAACGGGATACGCCTTTGTCACGCTAAAAATGTTTTGACAAACGTGGCTGGAGAGAAGACTGCAAAGGGTCTTTAGGAAAAGCTTAAAATTTATACCAAACAAAGAGTCTTTTGAATCGTTTATACCTCAGGGAATGACTTCATGCGCTTCAGATGGATGAGGGTACGAGCGTTGGTGATCACCTAGGTTCTTTGAACGAGATCGTTTCAAAATTATAATCGATCGGAGTTAAAGTTAAGGATGAAGATAAGACACTTCAACTTATATGGTCTCTTCCTTCTACCTTCAATCAACTTCAACCTACGTTGATGTATGAGAAGGAAACTTTAAGTTTCAAGGAGGTAATAAGTACGCTTCTTTCCGAGGAGAGAAGGCTTAAGGGTAGCGAATCCTCTGTGGAAATTACGGTGATGGTGGTTAATGGGAAAAGAAGCTTTAATAAGTTCTGAAAAGGAACTTGTTAGAGCTGTGGTCAATTAGGTCATTATAGATCGGATTGCAAAGCTAGGAAAGGTAAATGGGCGAGTTTGACAAAGGGCTCCAAAAGTGACAGTAACAAACTAGAGATGGTTACTAGTAAGGATGGTGACGAGGTGCTCCCCGTGGTGGTGGCTGATGGTTTTTACCACAATAGAGGATGGGTGTTTAATAGTGGGGATACATTGCATGTATGCGCACACAAGGCATGGTTTAGAAGATATGCAAAGTCTGAGGGTAGAAAGTTTGTGTGGACGAGCGATGGCTCTCGAAGGCCAATTTTGGGGGTGGGCGATATTCGTGTGAGGATGTTCGATGGACGCATCGTAATTCTTCATGATGTTCGACATGTGCCAGGTATGACTCATAATCTAATTTTACTTTCCAAATTAGATAATGAAGGTTACAATTACTCTGGGCTATGTTGAGTAATGAAAGTTTATTGGAAGTCTTCTTTGATCATGAATAGAGTTCTAAGTGGGAACTTGTATGCATTGGTTGGTAAATTAGTGGGTAGAGATGTGAAGGTTGCATGTACCGATAGAGCTATGAAGATTTCTCAAAGGGGAATTTAGACCAAGGTAGAGCAATGGCATGGTCTACGAAGATGATCAGAAAGTGGGTTCTGATTGGTGGGTCTATGATAATCCTAGACTCGGGTAATTCTCTTAATTGTGAAGTTGTCCATAGGGGTACCGCAACAAGAATATACGATGAATGCAGCAGAAAAAATGATTTTTTTTCCGCTGAGGTGGAGATTGTTAGGTTACGACTCAAAACAGAGGAAAGTCGTTCGAAAGAGACATACAGTTGTTCGAATAGAAATGTTTTCGTTGAAGTCGTTTGAACGCGACTTAGGTCATATGAGTGAAAAATGCTTTGTTTATTTCGTAAGTTCGTTTTGAACGGGATATATTCCAACGCGATGGTTTATCTCGTGATGCATACTTTACTGATGACCGAATAGAAAGTCTATAAATATAGAGTGTAAGTTAAAGGCCTCTATACAGGGAGAAAGAGTTAAAGAAAGAAAATGGAGAAATTGAGGGTTTTACTCTGAAGAGATTTCTTGGGTTTCTTGTTGGGGCTTATCTATAAGGGTAGATATCAGATTGAGTGATCTCTGGAACTTCTTGTAACCCTAAGTGATAATATATTCGACATGCTTGTCGGGGGTGGTTTCGATCCTTTGGGATTTCCACCTAATTTAAACCATATGTATGTGTTTTATTGCCTTGGATTGAATTCTTTATGGCTAGAATTAGATTTTCGGTTCTTTCACAATCGCATTGTGCTTTCGCATTGCAATTTGCCCCCTCGGTTTCCTAATAGTTGGTGTCAGAGCGAGGTTTGGAGCAAGTAGAGAAGCAAGATGGGAGGATCTGAGTACCCTAACTCGACTAAATTTTATGTGGAGAAGTTCGATGGGAAGATCAATTTTGGATTGTGGCAAATACAAGTCCAAAATATCTTTATTCAAGGCTGGTTACGCAAGGCACTAAAAGGGAAACTTATACTTAAAACTCCAGTTGAAGGTATAACGGCCCAGAAAGTGGACAACGATGAAGAAGACTTTGAAGATGTGGATTCAAGGGCTGCAAGCGGGATACGCCTTTGTCACGCTAAAAGCTTTTTAGCAAACCTGGTTGGAGAGAAGACTGCGATGGGTCTTTGGGAAAAGCTTAAAATTTATACCAAACGAAGAGTCTTTGAATTGTTTATACCTCAAGGAACGACTTCATACGCTTCGGATGGATGAGGGCACGAGCGTTGGTGATGACCTAGGTTCTTTGAACAGGATCATTTCAGAATTGGAATCGATCGGAGTTAAAGTTGAGGATGAAGATAAGGCGCTTCAACTCATATGATCTCTTCCTTCTACCTTCAATCAACTTCAACCTATGTTGATGTATGAGAAGGAAACTTTGAGTTTCAAGGAGGTTACAAGTACGCTTCTTTCCGAGGAGAGAAGGCTTATGGGTAGCGAATCCTCTGTGGAAAACTCGGCGATGGTGGTTAATGGGAAGATAAGCTTTAATAAGTTCTTAAAAGGAACTTGTTGGAGCTGTGGTTAATCGGGTCATGATAGATCGGATTGCAAAGCTTGGAAAGGTAAAGGAGCAAGTTTGGCAAAGGGCTCTAAAAGTGATACTAACAATCTGGCGACGGTTACTAGTAACAATTGTGTTGAGGCTCTCCTTGTGGTAGCCGCTGATGGTTCTTGCCACGATATAGGATAGGTGTTTGATAGTATGGCTACATTGCATGAATGCGCACATAAGGCATGATTCGACAAATAGGCAAGGTCTGAGAGTAGCAAGTTTACGTCGACGAACGATTAGTCTCGAAGGCCGATTTTGGGAGTGGGTGAAATTCGCGTGAGGATGTTCGATGGACACATCGTAGTTCTTCATGATGTTCGACATGTGCCGAGTATGACTCATAATCTAATTTCACTTTCCAAGTTAGATAATGAGGGTTACAATTACTCCAGGTATGGTGGAGTAATTAAAGTTTATTGGAAGTCTTCTTTGATCATGAATGGTATTCTAAGCGGGAACTTATATGCATTGGTTGGTAAATTAGTGGGTGGAGATATGAAGGATGCGTGCACCGATAGAACTATGGTTATTTCTCGAAAGGGGAATTTAGTTTAAGGTGGAGAAATTACATGGTCTACAATGATGATCAGAAAGTTGGTTTTGATTGGTAGGTCTAGGAAAAGCCTTGACTTGGGTAATTATCTTAATTGAGAAGTTTCCCATAGGGGCAATACTACAAGGATACAAGGATACACGACGAATATAGCCAAAAAAATGGTTTTTTCGCCGAGGTGAAGATTTTTTGGTTACGGCTTCAAAACAGGGGAAGTCGTTCGAACGAGTAATGAAGTCGTTTGAATGAAAAAACTTTACGCTGAAATCGTTCGAATGAGCCTTAGGTCATTCGAATGAAAAACGCTATGTTTGTTTTCCTTTAAGTTCGATCTGAAGAGGATTTATTCCAAAGCGATGGTTTATCTTGAGATGCGTACTTCGGTGATGACCTAATAGAAAGTTTATTAATATAAAGTGCATGTTAAAGATCTCTGTACAGGAAGAAAGAGTTAGCGAGAGAAAAGGTAAAGATCTAAGATTTTGTTCTAGAGAGATTTCTTGGGTTTTCTTTCAAGGATTTCTTACTGGGGATTATCTGTAAGGGCTGAGATGAGGTTGAGTGATCTCTGGAACTTCTTGTAACCCTAAGTGATAATATATTCATCATGCTTGTCGGGGGTGGTTTTGATCTGTTAGTGTTTCCACTTAATTTAAACCTTGTATATGTGTTTTATCATCTTGGATTGAACTCTCTGTGGTTAGAGTTGGATCTTAAGTTCTTGTTAATCATATTGTGCTTCTGCATTGTAATTTTCCCCCTCGGTTTCCTAACATGTTTTACCCCTCTCTGCCATTTTTTTGTCTCTCTCTCTCTCTCCACGATTTTTCTTTTCCTCTAATTCGTTTTTCAAACTCCGGCGAAGTACTAGGATCCCATTTGATATTTTCATCATCGTAATCTTCCTTTTGTCCTCTTTTTTCATCTTTCTTTATTTCTCTTTCTCTTTCTAGCCATATCTCAATTTAAAATTAAAAAGTTATGACAACACCACATATAATCAAAATTGAACTTGAAAGAGAAAGTCTAAGTCAATTTGGGTATGTGATTGTGAGAAATTTTGTTAAAATTCATATTTGTATGAGCTTTTGATGAGACTAGGTGGGGGTAAATACGTTCTTGGTTAGTTTAGATAGTTATCCTCTATATGACCTTAGTGGTGCAGCAGATGAGTAGGTGTTCTTGGTTCTTGATTTACAATATATTTTTATCTTTTATCTTATTTGTTGTATGACTTTTATTTGTTGCTTTGGTACCTATTTTAGAACTCTATTGGTAGTTGTAAGGGCATAATTTCGTAATAGCTCTAATAAGCTCTTACACTGAATGTACCTGTGACACGATTAGTAAAACCAATAATATAAGATAACACGTGTGGTTATCGTGTAAACCTTTGAATATGTAAAAACTACGACCTCAGCTTGAAGATTTAGTAACTGTAACTTTATTGCTTGAGACTAATATTTTAATTACAAGTTAAGATCACTTGAGCTAGAAAAACTTTGGTTGGTCTCACCTTTCTTCTATGTGTTCTGTTCCTTTTATAAACCTTACTCTCAGTTCGTTTAGATGTATCAGCACATTTTCCTGAATTGGGGGAAGACTGAGGTTATTTCTGTAACTACTAGTTCGTAGGAGACAGGTGTCCTTGACTTGTTCTGTATCATTTGGAGTGTTCGAGCCACGTTCTTCGGTAGTTCGTAGTCCATGTGTCATTGTTGACATCGTATGTCACGTGTATATTGTATGAGTCTGGCATTGAATCAGTTTGAGGTTATCCTCGCTCGAGGGACATGTCCCTATAATCTCCCCCTCTCAACTAAAGGCACAAATACCTTTAGTTGAGAAATTCTCATCGAGTTTGTGATCTAGAAGTTGAATTGACTATCTGACATAGGCAATGATGGATGTGTTAATGTAGAATTATATCTTGGAATTGTAATGGATTTTTAGGAATTGGAATATTGTTATGATTGTGACTGTGTTTAATTGGTTCTTGGGTTTCCTATAAATTATTCTTTTAATGAGAACTACGATGGAAATCCTTCCCTACATTAAATATTATGTCTCTATAAATACTGTTGTTAGTGTACTGTCGGTTATTTATCTTCAAGTACTTTTCTCTTTTCATATCTTATGTAGATTCTTTGTAGGTATAATGGTGAGTACCAGACGCCAAGTACATAAAGCTAGGGTTCTTTCCAAAGTATAGGAACTTCAGTTTCGCTACTTTGGGACGCAGTCCCTAGATCTTCCCCCCCCCCATACCAGTTTATCCTACCTATCATGATATAACATAAGATATGGTAGTGGAGGCGGATAATAACTACTACCAGATGGCACAATTCCATTATTTGGTTGTAGATGGTAAACAACGCAGGTTGTGTCTTCGTCTCCATATAGTGGATGCCATTACTGATGAGGATGTCGGTGTCCGTGTCAGGAAGTATTGTCTCTATCCTACAAGTGATTGGGTTCTGTAGGTGGAGGAGGTGGTAGAAGATCTCTGTTACAACCATCTTTATTTTCTTGTAGAGGTGGCGGTTTCAGAGGTAGAAGAAGCTCCTAGTGCTCGTATTTGAAAGTCTTACCGATATCTGAGAGTGATTGTAATTTGTAGAACTATCTATATGAAGTCTTTGTAACTTATTGTTTCGTGTAAAGTTCATTGCAGTGTGCACTTTTGAGATAATAAAAAAATCCCAATCAAGTGGCTCAAACTCTGAATTAGTATATTTAAATTAATTACATCGAACTGTATAATAGAGTATGGTTAGATCAAAATAAATATGTGTCAAACTGTGTGTGTTATGTATTATGTGAAAAATGTTTGAAAAATTATGTATCGAACTAATAAAAATAGAAATTTCGTATGAAAAAAATAAAGCATGCACAACTCGAAGTGATTTTTATAAAAGTATAGTTTGAAAATAAGAGTGGCAAAAAATTGGACAAATAAGGAGATATTTTTTGAACAGGGGGGGAGTGATAAGTATTTGTTTGTTAGGGTAGATAACTATGATAGCTGTGATGTCTCTCAGGGAATATCTTAGCAACATAAAAGATGGGATTCGACGATATCGTAATCTGTGCTTACAAATATGGTGGCAGATGAAAGTTTGAAAATAAAAAACATGGTGAGGACTCGTTCTCAGAGAGTTCTTCATGCAAGAGAGGGGCATTTTACAATAGAGGTCGTAAAACTGTGTGAACAGATATTTGGGCTTCTCAGATATGAGGAGGATCTTCCAGTTTCTGTATTACGGCTCGAAGGTTTGACTACAAGAGAAAAGGATATCGAACGGGATCAACATTTTTGGTGTGATGTTTTTTGTGATATGATAACTGACACTGAAGCTCAAAAGATTACTGTGAGAGAGATTGTTCTGGATGAGATAGTTGATGAAGATGAGTTGATTGATGGTGGTGATTTGATTAGATCATTTGGGATGTTACAGATGTAATTACTTTTGAAAGATCGTTTATATGACAGTTTGAAATATTGTAATAGGATTAAAATAAAAATATTGTTAGAATTTGCGTATTTTTCCCCTTGTTATGTGGATTCGGTTTGGATTTTGAATTTTTGAATCTGTTTGCCTAGAAATTATCATCGAAATGATTATAAGTACTTTGGATCTTCTACATAATATTTTTGAAAATTATGAGGATGAGAAGAAAAGTGGAGTGTGAGTTTGAATTATCTGTAGTAAGGAGTTATAGGTGTGGAGAGGTGGGAGAGAAAAATGAGTAGGAGAGAGAAAATTGTATTTAATGATAGGCGTGGTTGTAATGATAAAAGATTGTATCTCTCCAAAAGGCGTGATAGGACCGATAGGAGCAGTAGAAGGGACGTCTTAGTTAAAAAATCCAGGACGACTGACACGAGTCCCCATAACTACCAGCGGTTTGAAAAGAAATATATAAATAACCCCTTCCTCTCTTCTTTAAAAGGTTTGCAGAAAATAGAGAGACGAACATCTAGAGAGAGAAAAAATAAATTTGATTGCAGATGCATTGTTGAGAAAAACCCAGAGTTAAAGCTTCATTTTCAGAGGGGTGAGGGGACTATGATCTTTAAGGAGGAGAAGAATTGTTTATTGTTTGTTGTTATGGTAAAGGAGGAAACCCTTGGTGTTCCTGATTTATCATCTGTCGTTGAAGATTAGTGTTTTGGCATTAATTTCTTACTTTTGTGTGATCTGGTTGATATCTGTGTTTGTGGATGATTCCCTCTTTCTTTTGTTTACTTATTTTGAATTTTGAAAAGTTTACTATATGGGGAAATTTTTGCTTTTGTACTATTTGAGGAAAAAGTGACTTTTGAAATTTGTTTTCTTATTTTAGTGCAATGTACTGTAGAGATATAAAAATAATATACTGTATATTTTTTGCTTATATGAAAAACAACAATCGAAGAGTAATATAGAAATTGATTGAAATACCTGGACCTTTATGTAGGTGTATGTAGTAGCCTACTCGCAGGTTTCTACCCCAGTCGAACACTTGAAGGCTACATCAAAGCCTACATAAATGCCTCGAAGCCCATTCAACCCGTAAACAAGCTTTCCAAGAATACACAAAGATGAAGCCTCAAAGATAAAGCCTCGACGACGAACCCATATCAACATCAGAAATACTTTGACCACATTCATACATGGTCGAAGGCAGACATATCAGACATCTAGCTCACCAGACAAGAACGGCGACATTGCTGGTCCTGACAGCTACAGTAACAGAGCCAACAACGGCTACAGTGTCAGGGCACATTGCCAGACCTGACATTTCTAGCGTCAACACTAACTTTGGGATACTCGCCTGATATCTGGAGGGTACACTTGTAATGTGACCTCCCATGGTGACTCAGCCCTACCTGTGTTCTTTAAATAGGAGGCAAGAGGAACCATGTAGAGGTTATAAAATCTTTCCTTTGAACCCTTGCAATTTACCTTCGACCTACCTGTAAAACATACAACACTTGAACCTTTGACTACTCGAGAGTAATATACAATCTCCTAAAAATCCTCATCAGAGGTCGTGGAGAGACCTATTCTAGGCCCCCACGCAAGTATATTGTCAATAGGTTATCCATACTATAGACTATATGCTTGAATCCTTTGATATTAGATAAACCCGTGGTGTAAGAGCCAACTTCCTCACCGCACGAAGTTAGTCCCCTACATTTGGCGCCGTCTGTGCTTGCCCACCCTACCAATCTCCCTTACTCATTTTCTCACTTTTCCAACTCTTACAGATCGCTCCTAATGGTACCAACCCTCCGTTCTACTTCTACCCATTCCCGCAACTCCGCCGGCAGAGTGGCTGCTAAGTTAGCCCATCTTACTCAGTAATTCACTCAGGCTAAGGAGCGACACCGAACACAAATGCAGCGGGAGCGCGAAGGGCACCGGCAAGAGTTTGAAGCTGAATGACATTGCCGTTTGGATGATGACGACAGACAAAACTGTGCAATCGGCGATCTACGCAACACCGTCCGAGAGCTGCAGCGACTACAACCTCTAGATACTCCTCAACAGTCTTGAGCATCAGCCCCGTTATGTGTGTCTGTTCATGCTCGACTGGGGCCTCTGCCATATCTAGAAGTACCCCCGGTCCATATCGGTGCCAAGGGTGCTCCCCCTACTATTCCCCCTACTGGATCCATCCATCTTGGCATCCACCCCACAGAGGATTCTTCTGACTCCACCCTTCGCTCCTCCAACACCCCAAACGCCGCCCTCCTGCCCAAGAGTATCTTGGGGAGCACAGCGCCGAATACATACCGAAACCTCGGCCTCATCATCCTTGAACTCCTCGATCCCCCCCTCATCTTGCCTATTGCGCATCATAAGACTTCGACTACAAAATCCAACCCGTCATCTGCGTCAGCGCGAGCCTAACTCTAAACTAATAAAGTTGGTTGAATAACCCCCTTTATCCCAAGCTCCTCGCTATCGAGGTGCCTCCTAATTTCCGATCCCCAAAAATTAGTAAATACCGCAACACCGATCCCCAATCCCACATCCTCAAATTCTAAAGTGCTCTAAGCCTTTACTCTACAGCCGACCACCTGATGTGTTAACTTTTTCCCACCAGCCTCACTGATAGCCCTCTTCGATGGTATCATAACCTTCTTAATGGCTCGATTCGAAGCTTCGAGCAATTGTCCTATCTTTTCATCGCTCAATTTACCTCGAACTTATAGACTTCCTTCGACCAAACAAAGGTGTCTTCGCATGGACATTTCAGGAGATGCTCGGTGTCGACCCTAGTTTAGCATGCCATCGCCTCAACCTTATTCCCAATTCCACAACAGTAAAACAAAAGAAGCGTACCTTGGCACCACGACTTCGAGAAGCTGTAAACCTTAAAGTAGACAAGCTCATAGCCACAGATTTCATCAGAAAAGTCAAGTATGCTGACTGGATATCTAATATAGTTGCAGTTCCAAAAAAGGACGGCAAGATCATAATCTACGTCGACTTCACCGACCTCAACAAATGTACACTGAAGGATAGCTCCCCCTGCCTCCCGCCCCCCCCTCCCGATCATTTCAGTACATCTCGATACTACCCCTGGACATGAGCGTCTATCAATAATAGACACAGGTTCGGGTTACAATCATGTACCCCTCCTTCACGAGGATAAACTTAAAACTTCTTTCATCACTGAACAAGGCATTTACTATTTTAATGTTATGCCCTTCGGCCTTAAAAATGCTGGTGCCACCTACCAACTCCTTGTTACAACTATGTTTAAATCCTTGCTTGGCAAGTCGGCCAAAGTTTATATCGACGACATGTTATACAAGAGCCTCCAAAAATAGACCCACATCCAGGACCTAACCGAAGTATTTTCGATACTTCGAACATACAACATAAAACTTAACTCAGACAAATGCCAGTTTGGAGTTTTGTCTGGCAAATTTTTAGGCCATCTTATCAGCAAACAAGGTATCGAGATTGACCCTACCCATATCTGAGCCCTCATCGACATGCCTTCGCCCCGAATCAAAAAAGATGTCCAAAGAGTAATTAGTAGAATAACGGCCCTCAACCATTTTATTTTCAAATCCTCAGACCGTTGTGCTTGGCTCTTTTCTCTCTTACCCGACCAAGGCATCTACAAAGCTAAAAAAGAAAAACAACCCTGAGATTAACTGGACACCCAACTGTGAACAGGCCTTCCTCGAACTAAAAACATACCTTGGTCGACCACCCATTATTAGCACCCCTATCGAAGGCGAAACACTCTCCTTATACCTCACGGTTACCGATACCTCTATAAGTTCAGTCCTAATTCGACTCGAATTAAATATCGAGAAACCTATATATTTTATCAGCAAAACCCTGACACCTATAGAAACTCGATACACAAAACTTGAGCATTTGCTCCTCACCCTTGTCTATTCATCCCACAAACTCAAACCATATTTTCAAGCTTACCCCATCTGTATTACAACAAGCTATCCCCTTCGAGAAGTACTCTATAAAAAAGAGAAATCCAGACAAGTACAATAGTGGCCTATTTATCTTGGTAAACATGACAACACATTTGAGAATTAGATATCCCAGAAAGGCCAAATAGTCACCGATTTCCTCGCTGACTTCCCGGTCGAAGACCCATGGAACCCTAACGCAGGATGATAACTTTTCATAGATAGATCCGTTGGACCTAATAGTTTGGGAATCGGTATCGTTCTGGTTACACCCACTAATGACCGAATTGAAAAGGCAGTCAAGTTAAACTTTGAATGCTCCAAAAACGAGGCTGAGTATAAAGCTTTGATCCATGGCCTTGACCTCGCACTTGACCTCGGCATCCTAAAGCATACAGTTTTCACAGATTCCCAACTTATTCAAAGATAATACTCTGGTGAAAATCAAACCAACGGTCGCATGGCCAAATATTCTGCCATCGTCTACCAGTGCATGGACCATTTTCCTAAAATATATTCTATTACTCACTATCCTCAAGGTGAAAAGAGACATGCCGATGCCCTCGCCTACATAGCAGCTATGTTAGGCCAATCCGAATCCCAAACTCTCCATATCGAAGTACTCGAACGCCCAAGTATCGACCATATGGAAGTCAATACCATCAATACTGGGGGTGAGAGTCTCGATCCAGACGACTGGCGAACACCATTCATCAATTACTTCAACAATGCTACCCTCCCAAATGATCCCAAAGCCAAACGACCATTATTAGAGAACTGTCGCAGATACACCATCCTCAAATGCGAGTTACATCGCAAATCCCCAAATGACGTCCTCCTTCAATGTATTTCTCAAAACAAAGTCTCTTCAATCCTTGCCGAACTCTACGAAGGTACCTATGGTGCTCATACTGCTGGTTGATCTATAGCCCTTTGAGCCGTCTCTTAAGGTTTATTCTGGCCCAATATGAAAAAGCAAGCCAAAGAGTGCGCTAAACATTATACTAAATGTCAGTGCCATGCCCATGATATTCACAGCCCTTCATAAGACCTCCATTTCAACTAAGTCTCTTGGCCATTCAAACGTTGGGCCATCGATCTCATTGGTCTTTTTCCCAAAGCTTTGGGTAGCTGAGAGAATATCCTTGTTGCAGGAGATTATTTTACAAAATAGGTCGAAGTCGTACCTTTGCGTAGAACCAGAGAAGAAAAGGTCATCCAATTTTTATGGGAAAACATCATTACATGCTTCGAATGCCCTCATATGATTCGATGCGACAATGGTACACAGTTTGTTGGGAACAAAGTCAGAAATTTCCTCAAAAAGTACAACATCATCCTTTCCCCCATAACGCCTTACTACCCCCAAGGGAAT
Organism: Kingdonia uniflora; assembly: GCA_014058105.1. NCBI lineage: Eukaryota > Viridiplantae > Streptophyta > Magnoliopsida > Ranunculales > Circaeasteraceae > Kingdonia > Kingdonia uniflora. Next base: position 1,860,155 of record JACGCM010002082.1, on the reverse strand, counting down.
GGTCAGGTCGAAGCAATCTTGACTTGAGGGCGAAGTTAGGCCCATACAATGTAGATGCGTGCAAAAGAACTTAGAAATAGACGTCCTTCTTTTTCAAGCTTTTCATTTGAGATGGAGCCTTCGACCTCGGGTCGCACGAATATTGATAGAAATGTAGGATGTAAGGTTGCCAACTCTATGGGGGGCATGCTTATTAAGAATAGCTCGAATGATGTCGTTCTAGATGTTGAGGGGGATATCAACTCAGAGGAGAGGGAAGGGGAGGAATAACTTAAGTTTCCAGACTTCCTTGGTAATCTCTATCGCTATCATGTATGGTCAGATGTGTTTAAAGAGTTTTGTAAGTGCAAAAGTAGTATAGTTGGTATATGGGGGGATGCAACGGAGTATGGTGGGAGACCTTTTAGGGGGTGTTCTGATGAAAAGGGGGGTAATAACATATTTTTGTTTTTGCCTGACTTGGAGCATGAGAAAACTTGTAGAAAAATACCATAGTATATTTTTCTGAGTATTTCAATGAGAATAGGGGAGGTGATTTGGATAAAGGTTTTCTGTGTTATCTTGCCCAGTTCGATTATGGGTTAGTGGTGTCTTTAAGCAGTCTTGCTAAAGGCATCATGAATGTGATCAAGGTGTGCCCTGCACAACTGAATGGTAACATATAAGAGGTTATAAACGTTTGTGAGAATTTAAAAAAGAGGTGGGCCTGTGAGGGGAATGAGGAAAGATTAACTCCTTAAGATATTTTGAAGTACTATACTGTGAAATACTTCATTTCTACTAGGGGTGCGTACTTCTCTTCCAGCTTGACCTTTTTCGACCTTAATTCTACTGGAAGAGTATGGTATGACAATTCGATTTGGGTAAAAGGAAAGTGTCTCTAGCGAGTTGACAAGGACTCCCTAACTCTTATATATAATTTTTTTAAGAAAAGTAAGTAAATCTTACTAACTTCGAACTGTATTTGTTGTTAGTGCTCTGCTTGTTTATAACAATATTTTGTGTTGAATGTAGACCCTCATTCTAAAGTGAAGAGAAAAAGAATCTTTGATCGATGCAGTAGCCTAGGAGGGCGTTGAGCTAGAAGTTGTGTGGGCGAACTTGAGATAAGTAGGCACAAGAGGGTTAACAGTAAATCTGTTTAAGTCCAGAAGTCCCAGGCCAAGTAAAAAATGACTAGAGTTGGCCCATTTACTGGGGTTAGAGTGGAATCGTCAGCGGACATTGGCATGATGCAAATTTTAACAAAAGCTGCATCCAAAAATGAGAGTGGGGAGGTCGAGATGGCCTCAAAAAAGAAAAAAAGTAGATAGTCCCCCGCCTGCGGTAGTGAACGAGGCAAAGAAAGTGGTGGTGGAACTAAGCTTAGAGGTGGAGCTGGTTGCTTTAAAAGAGAAGTTTAAGGTTGTGGTCTTGAAGAACGTCAAAGAATTCTCCTCTTCAATTCATGCGGAGCTATACAAAGTAAGTGTAAAACTAATCACATTATTGTATTCTCTTGATGTACATTGTATATTGATTTTTTTTTGCACGCATCCCATATTCTGATAGGGATCACCCTTGGTGTCGAGGAGAGGAGGTTGATACTGAAGTGGGCCGTGGAGTTGGAGAAAGAATTGGCAGAGGAACGAGCCAAACTTGTGGCGGAGAGGTTGCGAGCGGGCGCAAAAGTTGCGAGTTTGAGGGTGACATTCCAGGTAGTCATGGACAATCTTGAGCGAGAGTCTAAAATGAACGTAGACGACATGAGTGTTGTTCGCAATAATCTCGTGCAAAGCCTCCATGAGGATGGTTATAAGGAGGCTGATATTGTTGCTATAAGTGAAGGATGATCTTCGGATGTTATGGGGCTTGATGCGGTTGATGAACCCAAAGATGGGAGGACTCCACCTTTAGAGACCTTGTTAGGGCTATGAGATATTTCTTCTGCTACTCATGAAGAAAACTAAGGAGTGGACGAGCAGGAGATGGTAGAGTAAGAGTTATTTGCAATGTTTGTAGAAAATATTTGTTAAAAGTGAAGGAAGACATTCGTATTATAACTTTATCTGAAGTAAAGTGATGAAATTACTGGTGTTTTGATACATACATATTATCTTGTAGGAACTTAACGAACTACGTGTCACAATTAAGGAGTTAAAGAAATAGCCTGTTAGGGAGAAAAATGTTGCATACGCAGCAGCTCTTCTGACTGGACTCACGGAGGTTCAGGTTAGAAAATATAAAGAACTTAATAAAGATCACTAGAGAGATTTATGTGGAGCTCATTTAGGATGGGCTAAAGAAAAAATAGAGAAGGAAGAAGTAGTTAAGAAAGATAAGAGTAGGTATTTAAAAATGCAAGCTTTTCTTCCTGGTGGTATTAGAGAAAATACTCCAAAAGTTACAAAAGACCTTATGAAGTTAACCCTCTTTCTACAAACTAAAATAGACAGTGAGAGAGGGTTAAAAGAGACGTACCTTATAATGTTAGAAGATCAATCTATTTATCTGGATCCCGAGATCGTAGAAGTATTGGCCACTAGAGCGAGAAACCTGCATAGCTTAAAAGCTAAAGAAGTATCAGCTCGTGCTTGCATGTCAATGATGTATATATGATTACTGTAAGATCTGTAAGTGACTGTTATATGAACTGTTTGTGATGTAGAATTGTGTTTATATGAGATTTATATTTGCCGTGTCCATGATAGATATGGAACTGTTCGTGCAGGTCGAGTTAGAAGTTATGCGAGGTTGGCACCAAAATTTGTCCAAACTTATTGCAAAAATGAACGTCGAGGTGGAGGAGACTCGTTTATCTTTGGAAGATACTAACGAGCTAAATATGTAATAGAGGTGAAAGTGTTTGAGTTAAAGGAAATGTTAAAGAAAAAGGAAGGCGAATTGGGTAGTGTTTAGGACGAGTTATTGAACGCTCAAAGTGAAGTTGAGAAATTGAATAGCACGATAAAGAATCTGGAAGGAGAAGTATTAATAGGTCATGGTGGTTGGACATAAGTGGTAGAGAGCGTGAAGGGGAAGAGTAAAGATGTGGATCACGCTCAATACCGTATCAGAGGGTTAGAGATGGAAATAATGGAATTAAAGGGGAATCTTATTAATGTTAGGGAGCAATGGAAGAGGAAGAAGGTCGAATTGGATAGCATACAAGTGGAGTTGGCGAATACTGAAAGTGAGGTGGAGAAGTTGAGTGACACTGTAAAGAGAAAGGAGGATTGTGTTGAGAGTATGCAGAGTTAATGCGATAAGCTCATTGAATAAGTAAAAAAATTAAAGGCTGAAATATCAAGTGTTCATGGCAGTAAGAAGGAGGTGATGGAGAAATTGAAGAAGAAACATAGGGAGGTGAACAATTTTAGGAAACAACTGGGGAAGAAAAATCTCGAAGTGAAATCTCATATGGAGATAGCGACACAAGAGGCAGATCTGAAATATGTTTGAGTTGTAGTAAGGAATTCAAATGAAAAAATAAGAAATATGGAGCTCGAGCTAGCGGATGTACATACTAGGGAGGTGGAATTGATTATGAAGACTCAAAAATTGGTGGCAGATCTCCCAACATCTGAGTGGGCACTTCATGGAGAAGTCGTTCAGAGAATGCATAATCAGGAGATAATGGAGGAATCGATCATAATGCTGGGTCAGATGGATGTGTTTATGAAAGTGATGAAGGAGCATAATGCTGACTTATCTTCCGAAAATACGAAAGAAAGAGATTGTTGCAAGAACTTTGAAAAGTTGCTAAAGGATGTCCATACAAGGTTTGTTAACAAAGATAAACTTACAATTAGCGTGATACATGAGAAGAAGATGGTAGCAGTGCTCACATACTTTACGAAGGAGATTAGGAGAATTGAAGAAGAAAGAGGTACCTTGCATGATAAGATGTACGCTCTAAATATTTGAAGTGATTTATATCTAAGCTTGGAATTTTTACCTAAGGACTAGTGGATCAAGGCAAAGACATTATTGCTGCTAGAGTACCATAATTTAGAACTTCTGAAGTTGGTGGAAGCTCGTCTAACATTTTAAGAAATCGATCTGTGAGCTGCACAGATCCCTTGGTGAAGTTCTTTGATTTTTATTTGGGCCTATTTCTAAGATATGCATTTAATAAGAGGATCTCCTCGCGCAATGTGATAAAGGCTTTTATCTTGGACTGTAAATCGTAGACATTTGGCCAAGAGTGATAGGGCCTCTTCTTTGTTACTTGGGAGGATGTTGGAATTGAGGTATGCATAAAAAGATCTTCTCCAATCGCCTTTATCTCCATCTACAATAGCATTGATGTGCATCGTAGAGCTCATATCGAGACTAAAATGTTCGATAACCTTGATATCCAAATTTCTCTTTTTATTATCTTTAAGCATTGCAGTAATGTGTGCCAATGCATCAGCGTGCCAATTTTTGACTCGAGGGAGGTAAGATATTGTTGCTGACTTTAATTTGCTCATTTTTTCTTCGACTAAGGCTGTATAGTTAACCATCTTGTCGGATGTCTTGAATGTTTTGTTGTAATGATTGGCGACGAATAAGGAGTCGACATAGATAGCAATTTCTTCTGCCCTAAGTGTTATAGCAAGATCCAGTCCATGAAGGATAGCTTCACATTTTGTTTCATTGTTGGTGGCATAAAATTTAAGTTTAATAGTTTTCTCGATACGATGATTAGATGGTATAACGAGAACGATGCCGATTTCTTATCCTCACGGTCCAACAAAACCATCTGTGAAGAGTCTCCACTCTGTGCTTCGGGACCAAGCGTCTGGCTCTGCAATTGAGTCATCAACCAATACTTCTTCGAGTTCTTCCTAATCGTGGTCTTCGATTGGAAAATCTACCAAGAAATTAGCTACCTTGTCCTTTTACTGATATCTAAGGTTTGAAGGAGATGTCATATTCTCCGAGGAATATGGACCATTGTTGAACTCTTCGAGATTTTTCTTTGTTAGATAGTACAAATTTGAGAGAATATTTAGTAATGATTTTGATGGGATGAGACTGGAAATAAGGTCAAAGTTTCTAAGAGCTGTAGACCAAGGCAAGTAGCTATTTTTCGGTTATTGTATATCTTTTCTCAGCTGGCATGATAGTCTTTCTGATAAAATAGATTGGTTTTTCTACACCGTCATCTTCTTGAATAAGGACTGAGCTAATAAAATTATCGGTTGTGGATAAGTACATTGTCAGTGTTTCAATATCAATTGGAGTACTCGTGATAGAAGGACGCCCCAAGTATCGTTTAAGATCTTGGAAAGCTAATTCACAGTCAGGAGTCCAGACGATTTCCTTAGTCTATTTTTTGGACAGTGGAATTAGATTTCCACGAAGAAGGAAGTAAAGAAGTTTGCATCGATCAGATGATTTTGAAATAAACCTATGAAGAGCAGCAATCTTGTCAGTGAATTTTTGTACATTATTCTTTGTTCGAGGAGATAAGATTGCCATTAGTGCTTTGATTTGTGCCGGATCGATTTCGATTCCCCTTTTACTAACTAGATGCCTCAGAAATTTACCGGATGTTACACCGAATTGGCATTTTTCAGGGTTGAGTTTCATCTGGTAGCTACTAAGGATATCGAATATGGTTTGGAGGTTGTTGCAGTGTTCTTCACGCTTCAAGTTTTTGCATATCATATCATCGATGTATACCTCCATGATTTTGCCTAAATTATCTTTGAACATTTTTGCGATGAGTCGTTAGTAAGTGGCTCCTACATTCTTTAACCCAAAAGACATTACCGTGTAACAGTAAAGACCATTTTCTGTGATAAAAGTTGTTTTTTTCTAATCTTTATTGGCGAGAAGAACCTAATTGTAACCAGAAGCTACATCCATCATCGAAAGAAGTTTGTGTTCTGCGACAAAGTTGAGGAGTTTCGGGATAAGTAGAAGAGGAAAGTTATCTTTCGGGGTAAACTTGTTGGGTTCTGTAAAATCAACTCACAACATGAAAAAGGCTTATTAGTGACAGATATAACTGTTGCTATTGCTTGATTAACGACTTATATTCCGTCGCTAACAACTGTCGCCAAAAATTGAGTCGTTATTGTTACTGACAGTTATAAATGCCGTATTTTAGTGACATATAAATATGTTGTTATTTATTAAAAAAGAAGAAGATAATTATATGTATCGCTCTTTATGTCGTTTATATTCAAATTTCTCCATAGATATATCTGTTGTTTTCATGAAATATGATTTGCTTAGATTTTATTTTATTGACATTTATATTTGTCGCTTTGAGGCAATCATATTTCGTCTTTTTTTTCTTCTAGGATTCTAATTTTTCTTCCAAAATAAAATATACTAGACTCGATGGACTCGAACCATCAACCTCTTTATAATTTGAGTGCTCTGTCCATTTTGAGCTTTTAGTCCGTTAAAATAATGTATCAAATCAAGCGAAAAGTAATTTGGGGCAATATAAAACATAGATTTATGTGCAACAAACTTGGTGTTAGCTAACAACAAAAATATACATTAGGTTATGAAGGTATGAAATCCAGTTTATCTTGAATGCATTGTTAAAGAAAGTGCTGCAATGATTTTAAGAATGAGCAAAAATAATTTAATTGTTAGGTGGAAATTTAAAATCTTTTAAAGTAGTCAATAAAATAAAAATAAAGAATGCATGCTTACACAAACCTTTCAGGGAATCCCAACTCTCAATTCTGCAGAAAACTTCATTAATGTGGCATCTTCTGAAGATAATTTTGTTTATCTTGAAAGTTCTAATCTTGCCGTTCAATATGTACTAAGCTTGTTCAACTCTTTAGTTATGTGAAACTGATAGAATAAGAGCATATATCGACCACAAATGCATACATGAAAGTTCATGCCTATATCTGGGAGGAAATGGTTGCTTCATCTTTCTCACTTTGTTACTTTGCTGCAATGGATGGACCAAAATAGGATCTAGGAAGGCTTAAGAAACAACATATACAAACTATTGAGCAATAAAGTACGTACTGTAATTAAAAGGTGCCACCAATCTAAAACATCTAAACTGTTAGAGAAAAATATAAATGAAACTTACTTAGCATCATTGTCTAAATTGCTATAAAAGCTTTCAAGGAAACTCTGAAAAGGTGTATTCCGATGAATAAAAATCAAAACAAAAACAATACTACTTAAAACGGGTGATGGTTCCATTAGTTATAATTCTGCACTTAAATGTAACTTTATATTAAAGGCTTCATGAGACCAGAATTGAGTTTTAATGGTGTACTTACAGGTTCAAGAAGGCCATACTAAGGCCACACTGCCAAAAAAACTCTCTATCAATGGGAGTTCTTCAAAAGAATATGATCTATACAAATCATTAGTTTCTTGGAAATTTCAAATTCAAGTTAAAGTTGAATAAAATATAAAGCCAATGAGAAGAAGGGTCTAAGCCATTCCACACCATTGAGACCGGCAATGTGTGTAACGTTGATGTCTAGTAACATCTCAAAGTCAACAAAGAAGTTGTGTTCTCCCTTTTGTTTAAGGCTATTAGATGAACTGTCAGGGCTCCCTTAAGTTGTGTGCAGGATAAAGGCATGAGAAAGATAGTGAGAACTTCAAGATTAGCGATAGAGTTGCCTTCAATAATCAAAGAAAAAAATGAATCTACCTTTACACATACTGTACATCCAACTGATTGGGAAAGTGGTCTGAAATCTAATTATTTGAAACTTGAAAAGTAAAAAATAACAAAGAATAATTGTATGAGACGGAGCAAAGAGATTTACTATTGCCATGAAAATGAAACTGGGTTGCAACTTGAGCAATGTGAGTCGATTAACAACAAAGCACCTTGCTAACAACAACATCTTCACAAAGAACTTGGTTCCCATCTCTGAGGTAGTTTTGAATGATCTTAAGCCGGTGGGTAATAGTAATTCAAGACTTTCCTCTCTGTTTGGACTTGCATTCACTAACGACATCATCTTTAACTTCAATTCAAAATTGAGGAATTTTTTACAAGATCACGAACACACCTAATTAGGGATCGAAATTAACGGGGCCAAATTTCACATATTAGAAAAAATCATTTGTAAACATCCAAATTGAGATTAGATGATACCCATCACCCCCAAAAGTACAATTGAATTATAGTAGAGAGCGAGAGAGACCTGGCTTGCTTAAGTGCCACTGTAATTCCTGCTCAATTAATCAAAAACACTAGCAGCAAAATCATAAACCCTATGATGATTTAAAGCAATGTTTTTACTGATCATGGTACAATTGTTCTACTACTCTTAGAGAAACCAATTTTTGCTAAGAATTTAGGGAGAATAGAGAAGTGGAGGGGTGGGGGATACATAAGAAACTTAATATCAGCGGTTTAAGAGTTTAATCATCGTTAAGAATAAAACCACATTACTATATGTCGTGAAGACATCAAGAACACGACATATAAAATAGTTGGAAATTGAAGAGACAGTTTTGACATAATACAACATTTTATTTACTTTACTTCAGATATTAATGTCACAAATTTGGTCAGTTTTTCAACATATATAACCGTTGTTAATTGTTGCGCACAAATATCGCTAATATCTAATTTTTAAGGAGTTTATCAATTTCCACATTAACGGCTTCGCGAAGGCGGGGAGCTAGATTTTGACATTTCTGTACAACTGCTTTGTTGTTTGAAAGGAGGTTGAGTTTATGGCATGCGATCGAAGGATGAATGTCGGGCATATCATGGAAAGACCGTGCGAAGATATCGACATTTTTCTTAAGGAGCTAGATCATGATTTCTTTCTCATCGGATGACAGCTTGGAGCCAATGAAGGTGTCACGCCTGGGCCCACCGAGTTCAATGGAATCTACTACCTCAGTGCCATACTGCACGAATGTGGGGGGGTTCCTGCTATAGTTGTTATGCCTTGAGAAGTTTCGTTATATGAGAGTTGGTAATGGCATTCTCGTACATACGTGTAATTGCTTGGCTGCCTTTGATTTCGTAGACTCCATGATCTGTTAGAAATCTCAATGCTAAATGATATGTAGAAGGTACTGTTTTGATTGAATGTAACCAACTCTGCCCTAAAATTCCCAGATATTTAAACTCAGCATCGATGACCACGAATTTAACGAAAGTGGTTTCAGACCCTACTTGAACTGGAATTGTAATTTCTCCGGTTGCCGATGCTTTTGAATCGTTAAAACCTGTGATTGTGGTTGTCGAAGCTTTAACTGAATCTTTGAGTCCCAGAACTTCAATTGCCCTTCTGAACAAAACATCGATGGCACTTCTTGTATCGACGAGAAGCGTGCGTAGGTAGTTTTGTCCTACTTTAAGCATAATGACCAGAGGGTCGTCGTGAGAGTACTTGGCATGGCTGGTGTCACAGTCCCAAAGGTAATATGGTACAGACGTTTTAATTTTCTCTAGCTGGGGAGAAGTTTTACTGATTTATCTTAGAAAATCATTTTGCAATAAGATGTAATTCTATCATCTTGTTTTATTTTCTTTCCTTTTTCAATTTTGATCTTGTAAAGATGGCGAGCTTGCCCTTGGCCTTACTCTTGTTCAACGTTTTTATTCTTATTTTCTTCTTCGAGGAACTTTTGAATGTCTACTACATAATTATGAAGTCTTCCAGCTAATAGAATGAGATAAAAAAATTGAATGAGAGAGTAGCAGTTGTCAGTTTCATGACTATGCACATTGTGATACTGACATAAAGGTTTGTTGGGGATGTCAGGAATTGTTTGTGCTGCCCGATATATCTCATATGCCATTATCATTGGTAAGATAACAGATAAAGTTGTTATCATTGGAGGTAGAATGGGGATGGGTCTGTCTGGCCTTCCATCTGTTCTTCCAGTATTGTCGGCGTGTCTTTCGCGTTGTTTGGGTGCTTCAGCATTGGTTGACTTTTGGGGTTTAGATGCAAATGTTTTACGAGATTGGATGACAGAGGAACTCTTCACTTATTCTTCTTTGATTGTTCTAATTTGATGTAGTTATTAATAACATCAATCATGTCTGTCACCATTCTGGGTTTGTGCAAAGTAAACTCCTCTCAAACTTTGGAGTCGATATACAGGGCTGAGGTGAATGCTGGAACGACAATTTAAGGATCCGAGTTCCTAATTTTTCGTGTTTCCAATAAGAAACGTTTGTAAAAGTTTGCCAAGGTTTATTTTGTGTCTTGCTCGAAGAAGAACAAAGAATCTACAGTTATCTTTCGCTCTTTAGCATGAGCATAATTTGACTCGAAGAGACGCTGTAACTGGATGAATGTGGTGATGGAGCCTTTGGGGATTGTATGGAACCATTTGAGTGGTTCCTATTTCAGACTCATATTGAATAATTTGTATAACATGTGGTCGAGTTTGGAGTATAATCCAACTGCGGCTTTGAAGTGTCGGACGTGGGTAAGAGGGTCAGTGAGGCCTGCATGCTGAATAAATTTCAGCATGTGGAAACTATTTGGAATGGGCATAACTTTGAGATGATGAGAAATGGGGCTTGTCTCGATTCTGTCGAGGACAGACCTTCAGCCTGGGATATCAGAGTTTATGGCCTAGGTTCTATTGTTTAGCTCATCCAAGGTGATGAACTGTGGCAGAGGAATTGGTATGGCTGCAACTTGTAGATCAAAGTTTCCATGTCCTTCAGGTCCTAATCGGTCTCTGATTGGTCTTCTTTCTGGTGGTGGGGGAGTTTGATGACGCATGCGTTGACTTCTTTGAGTTGTCGATGCTGAAGATATATGTCTGAAGTGTCGAGAAACCCTATCTGGATTTTTAGATCTGGATCGAGAAGTTCGTACTCGTTCTTCTCTTGGTTGATTTTCTCTCTGGGGTACCCTGAATCGATGATCACTTGGAACTTGTGGAGGTGACGTTTGATGGCCAGTGAGTTAATCTTGAGTTCTCCATAAATCTCTATCTCTTTCTGATGTATCTGACTTTACTGGTCTAAGGTTTTTCTCCTTTCGTCTCATTCTACTTGAAGGGCCTAAGCATGAATGTGCTGATCTTCCAACCTTTGGACTCGGTCGGATTCAATTTGTCTCTATAATTTGATCACTGCACCATGCAGATCGACAGTTTCTAGTATCGGGTTGATTTCCTGATTCCTCAGCGTACTGAATGGCTTCGAAGATTCATGTTTGTCATCGGATTATTTTTAGATCTTTTAGATTAAAGGTGGTAAAAAAAATTGTGGCTTTCCCACAGACGGCACCAATTGTAATGGCGTATTTTCTGGGAGGATAATTTTTGCCAATACTTTTAGTAAGGATGTGGTAATAAAAATTTTAAGCAAATAAGATTTTATTTGGAAACTCAGTAAAGGCTGAGAAAAACCACGACCTCGAGAAGGGTTTTGATGTAAAATCCAATAGGTTGCTAGTTATTACAATTTGTAGTATGACAGTAAAGTAAGGAAGAATGAATAATCAAATTGCGGATCTGAATAACCTATTTCTTGCCTGTATTTCTAGTAGATACTGGCAGTTTACAAAAATAAAAATAGTTTCCTATTTCGGGGGTAGTGGGCAAACTTTGCGGATCTCTAACGGCTCTTTCTTGACCAGGTACAACGGCTACTTTTAGTAGGTCGAGGACTTGTAGTTGTAGATGTGGCATCTTCTCAAATGCTGGACTATCTCGACTATGGTATGCTGGCTTATCCTTGTCAAATCTGGGAAATATGCTACTACAATTTGAGCTCGTTTTGTTTCTCTGTTTTGGTGTTGAGGTTTAATCTTAATTCTGCGAGCTGATCCGGTTCGATGGAGAATTCATGCTGAACTCATGTGGGTCATCGTTTAGAAGTCACCATGAATGAAAATTGATCGTTGAGTAACTTTCTGCATTAGGATTTCATGAAAATGTCTTCTTTCCTACAGACAGCGCCAAATAAAAGGGCCAAATTTTGTAATAGCTCTAATAGGCTCTTACACCGAATGTACCTGTAATACAATTATTATAACTAATAATATAAAATAGCATAGGTGGTTAGTGTGGAAACCTTTGAATAGGTAAAAACCACAACCTTGGCTTGAGGATTTAGTAACTGTAACTTTATTGCTTGAGACTGATATTTTGATTTCAAGTTATGATCTTTTGAGCTAGAAAAACTTCAGTTGGCCTCCCCTTTCTATGTGTTCTATTCCTTTTATAGACCTTACTCTCAGTATGTTTATATGTATCAACACGTTTTCCTGAATTGGGGGAAGAGTGAAGGTTATCTCTATAACTGCTAGTTCGTGGGAAACATGAGTCCTTGACTTGTTTTATTTTATTTGGAGTGCTCGAGCCACATTCTTCTGTTGTTTGCAGTCCAGGTGTTATTGTTGATAGCATATGTCATGTATATGTTGCATAAGTCTGCCATTGAATCAGTTCGAGTTTATCCCAGCTTGAGGGACAGGTCCCTACAGCAGTTATCTTTTGTTTGTTATGTGTCATTTGTTATTTTGTAGTATGTTGGTATGTTGAATCATGTTTCTCTATATATTTAGGATTTTGGGTATGTGATTTGTGCATTTTAATTATGTTGTTGCATTAATACATGTTGAATTAGATAGGAAAATGTGGTTTACATATGTTTTTGGTGTTTTTACGGAGAAACTTTTAATTTGTGGTCAAACTATATTATTCAGCCAAACATAATAGTGAGATATTTCAAGTTAGAAGTCAAGATTATAAGTAAAACTTCTAACCTTAAGCCAAACAAACACAAGTTCTTAAAAAACATGGCCTAAGACTCTGTTTAAGGTAGTGTTTATTTTTTTACCGAGTCAGACTTAGAGGTATGTTGCAAGTTAGAAGTCAAGGTTTTAAGTAGAACTTCTAACCATCATCCAAACAAGCACAAGTTCTTAAAAAAACATGGCCTAAGAGTCTGTTTAAGGTGGCATTTGTTTTTTTACCGAGTAAGACTCAAAGTCAATGATTTAGACTTACTCAAGTCACTTAGAGGCATTTTGTTTCACTCAAATCAACTCAGACTCAGATTTAATCACTTAAAACTCCTCTCTCCACTAGGATCCAATAAGTCAGTTGAGTGGGAGATCTGAGTCTGAGTCTGAGTTTATGTTTTTTTCCCAAATTGCCCTCACCAAAAATCAAAAATACCAAAAATAAAATAAAATTATACTCCTCCCCGAATAGAAATCGATTAGAGAAAAACTCAATCACCTCTACTTTAACTCTCAGGTCACCTGCGTTGTTCTTCCTCAACGGATCGATAGTGATTGGTTGATAAAACTAGGATTGTTGGAAGAAAACATTGTTGAACAAAGCTGGACATGAGAACTTAAAGAGTGATGAGAAGAGAGAAATAAGGGTTTTTGTTTGTTTCAATCTTGAGCTAAGCTCAGATCACCTACGTTACTGTTACTGCAAAGGAGCTAAGCTCAGATCACCAATCGCCCCAAGGTAAGATTTGTTGTGTGTAAATTTGTTTGTTAATTTGATAATGATGTTGTAGAATCCCAATATATTTTTATTTGTTTCCTTCTCCTCGGTCATTTCTTTCATTCCCATTGTGCTTTTGGACCTCAAAACAATCTATAACAACTCAAACTCGAATCTAGAGTCTGGAGTCTGGAGTCTGAAGTCTGGAGTCTGAAGTTTGAAGTCAGGATAAAGAGTTTGATTTGGTAAGTCTAGTGTTTACTCACAACCCCTTTGTTTTACTAGGAACCCCATCATTAGATTCTCCCATTTTTGTGATTTATTTTTGCAAAAAAGGGTTCATTATATTATACGATTTTATCAAGTTGGTGGTATTTTGAAGAAATGGGGTCTTCTTTATTTACTCACAAAATGAAATTTTTTGAAATGTGGCCATAAATTCTTGGTATAACACTTCTCTTTTATGTTTTGAACTTTAGTTTTTCTTCTCTAAATCATGTGATTGTGATGTGTCAAAATATAATCTTATGAACCTGTAAATATAGCTTTCCCATCTTGATTTGAGCAATAGCAAGATGTTATAGCAGTAAGGTATGCAGCAACAATGTTTTCAGTAACAGCAGGAGGAGCAAGTACTCCATCAATGAACAACAGTTTTATAATTAACAGGCAGCAGTAATTCTAGTAACTCAGTTGTTAACAGCAGCATGTTGTTCAACAGCTGTAACTCCGGTAATAAGCAGCAACAGTTATGCAGGAAATCTAAGTTGTAGGAAGCAGTCGTACAAGAGGCAATAATAAACAGTTTCTACTAGCAGCAGCGCAGTTTGTACTCTGGCAAACAGTAGCAAGTACAGGAGGCAGCAACAACAAGTACATGAGGAAAGAAAAGGCAGTTTCAGTAGCAAGAAATAACACCAATAATAGGCAGCAGTTAACACCATGTAATAAACAGTGCCTGTAACAAAGAGAGACAGCAGAACAGTGATAGCTCGAGGCGTGGGTCGCACTATCTTTAAAGAGTATTTTTACCTACCTCGGGTATAGGTAAATGGTCTGCTCTCTCCTAAGATACAACGAGCATATACGGTAGAGCTTCATTACCGGAAGTCTACGTAAAGTAATTGCAAATTTGTACCTCAGGTAAATCGTATGAGAAAGAGATTTAACACAGAGAGGAAGAGATGAATAAAACTAGTTTCTTTGTGTGTTTTTAAAAGGTGGTGAGCTATGTTATCTATAGAGAAAGGTTAGCCAATGGCACTTTCTCTATTCAAATTGTGTGGGACGTGTCCCAGAAGATCAGGTCTCCTATAATAGTAGAGTGAAGAATGTAAAGACTAAAAACTAAGGAAACAAATCAAGCCCAAGAAAGTTTTTGCTAAAAAGATTAGGGTGAGCCTAGCCCAAACCCAAAGGGCCCCCAAGGCCTCCAGGGCCAGAAAAGCCAATTGCTCAATCCCAAGCCCAAGTTCGAGCCCGAGCCGGCCCGGCCTACCAGGCCGCCTGATAGAGATCCAAGTGTATATAGGGTATAAAATCCCCTCACACACCTATACACTTTCTCTATGTCACATGTTACACACATGTCACATGGGCACTACCTTATATGTTTAGTTCCCTTATTGTTTATAAACAATGAGAGACTAAACTTTAGGCTATATTTTAGGAGTCACATAAATAGATGACCAAGAGGTCATGGCTTCAAGGTTCAAAATGAGGTACAAGTTTTGAAAAATTCCAACAATCCTCCACTTTTAAAAAACTTCCAAAAAAGGATAGATGAAGGAGAAGAGAAACGAGAATACGGTTTCGATATATAGAGATGTACTTAAGTAAAAGTGTCCTTAGACTTGAACCTTTACGTAGTAGACAATCTTCAACGTATAAGAATAATAAGTGATCAGATTCTTGAACTCATTATTCATTTTTATACAGTGAGGAAAACTACATACAACCCTACCAGGTGCAAGTTCTAAATGCCAGCACATTTTGGCCATGTGTTTAATCCCAGTATAGGTGAAGGCTCTAGAGAATTTAACCTAATTCTCATAGGAAGCGGCCGCACTTTCACAATCACCTTGGTGAGTCTATTAAGAGTGTTCTTGTAGATAGACACCCCACTCAAGAATAAGATATAGAACTCATTAAGAGTTTAAGAAACTCAGCCACACAGTCGCTGCAAGATATTATGCATATATAAAGTATGTATAACAAGATTAACTCTGGAGTGACAAGCTCCTAGTTGCATGATTCTATATCACAATGATTTGATTTTCCCATTAAACCTATTTCTTGGGATCTCCAATCATTTAGGTTGGGTTCCTACCACTTGTGATTCTATAATAAGCTTTAGTCCCATCCCTAAGGATGTACTCCAAATTTTGTCACGAGACAGTCCTTTCGTCAAAGGATCTACCAAGTTGTTTTCCGGTCTTACAAAATTCACTGTAGCAGTACTGGATGTGAGATAACCTCTCATCTTACTGTGCTTACGACGTATTGTTAACTTCTTACCATTATAGTAATTATTCTGTACTTTGGCTATCGTAGCAGTACTATTCGAGTAGATCAGAATCAGCGGTATAGGCCTACTCCATAAAGGAATATAAGACAAGAGGTCTTTCAACCAACTTGCCTCCTCACTAGCTGTAGCTAGTACTACTAACTCAGACTCCATAGTCGACTGAGCTAGAATCATTTGTTTCTTGGATCTCCAAGAAACTGACCCGCCAGCTATACTAAACACGTATCCGCTGGTGGCTTTGGAATCATCCAAAAATAAGTTCTAATCTACATCGCTAAATCCATCAAGGACCGCGGGAAACTTCTGATAATGTAAGCCCCAAGTTCATGGTCCTTTTCAGGTACCGCATAACTCGATCAATAGCACCCCAGTGCGCCAAACTTGGTTTACTTGTGAATCTACATAGAACCCCTACAACATAAGCTATATCGGGTCTAGTACAGTCCGTAGCGTAGTGAAGGCTACCAATAATACTTGCGTATTCTTTCTGTCAAACTGCCTCCCCTAAGTTCTTTAAAAGTTTAACTTGTGGATCACAAGGAGTACAAGCATGTCAACGATCAAAATATTTATACTTCTTCAAGATCATCTCAATGTAATGAGATTGATCAAGAGTAATACTAGTGTCTGTACGTATGATCTTCATGCCTAAAATTATACTAGCCTCACCTAGGCCCTTTATATCAAAATTATTATTAAGCATATTTTTAGTTTTTAAAATAATATCAAGTGTAGAACCAAAAATAAGTAGATCATCAACGTATAGACATATCATAACACAACTTTCACCAAATACTTATAATATATGCATTTATCAACAACGTTAATCTTAAAACCATTTAAAAGAAGTAATTGGTCGATCATGTCTTGCCACTGTTTTAGAGCTTGCTTTAGACCGTATAAGGTCTTGTTCAGCCTGCAGACTTTGTATTCCTCACCAGGTATCATAAATCCTTCAGGATGATCTATATATAATTCCTCTTCAAGCTCTCCATTTAAAAAAACAGTTTTTACATCTATTTGGTGAATAATCAAATCGTGCACGGCAGAAATGGACAATAATACTCTAATGGTTGTCACACGAGTAACTGGGGAATATGTGTTGAAAAAATCAATATTTTCCTTTTGCACATATCCCTTTGCTACAAGTCTTGCCTTATATTTATCTATAGTACCATATGGTTTAAGTTTCCTTTTTAATATCCATTTACATCCAATAGAACGACTTCTAGGAGGTAGATTAACTAAATCCCAAGTTTTATTTGTAGTAAGAGAATCCATTTCATCATCAATGGCCTCTTGACACAAATCAACGTCACTTGAGGTTAACGCTTCCCTGATAGTATTGGGGTCATATTCTAAGGTATGTACAACATAATCATTACCAAAATCCTTAGCAATCTTTAAACGTTTACCTCCACAGAATTATGGTTCTGTATCATGAGAATCAACAGCTCTAGAAACTTTTACTTGAGGTACATTAGGGGTCGAAGACGTAGAAGCCTGAGAACCCCCAATACTACCTCTATTGTCCCTCAATAAGTAAGGAAACTTATCCTCAAAGAAATCAGCATCAAATGATTCAATGATAACATTATCCTTAATATCAAGAAACCTATAAGCTTTACTGTTAATAGCATAACCAATAAAAACACATTCTAAAGCTCTACTAGCTACTTTTATCCATTTAGGATCAGGTTTTTGAATATAGGCTAAACAGCCCCAAACCTTAAAATAGCTAATATTTGGTTTTCTTTTTCTCCAAATTTCATAAGGTGATAATTCAGATGTGATATGAGGAATACGGTTTAAAACATGGCAAACAGATAATAATGTTTTACCTCATAAAGATTTAGGTGATCCAGAACTAAGTAATATAACAACTATCGACTCAGTGTAAGTTTTATTTTTATGTTCAGCTTTACCGTTAGATTCAGGAGCGTAAGGATTAGTAGTTTCATGTATAAAATATTTTTTACCATTTCGAGTGAGTGTTCCGTCCATTTTACAAATGTCACAGTGTACTAAGTCCAAAAGTTGTGATTCTCTTACAACACTTTTATGTGAGATTTTAGTAATCTTAGCTTGACTACAAGATTGATATTTATAAAAATCATTTAAATCTACTTTAGGGATCATGGAAGGTTTACTCATATTGTGTACTAACTTCTTATTAATATAACATAGTCTAGAGTACCAAATATTAAAAAAAGACAATAAGTAAGCAGAAGCAGATTTATTCATTTCAATACTCATCTTGAACATTCCATTACAAGCCAAACCCGTTCCCACAAAAACCCCACTCTTAGTCAAAATGTACTAATCAGACCCAATGGTCTGCTAAAATCCTGCCTTGTTGAGAAGATAGACAGAAACAAGATTTTTCCTCATTTCAGGAGTGCGCATCACATCCTTTAGAGTCTCTGTCCTTCTAGAGGTAAATACCAGTTCAACATCTCCAATGCCTAGCACTTTGGTATAATGGGAATCCCCAAGTAGTATCTTTTGGTCTTCAGTCTCCTTGTAGGTCTTGAACCAATTGCGTTCATAGCATAGATGCCTAGAAGCACCCGAATCAGCCCACCACCCGTCAGTTCCACCGACCATGTTGATCTTTGTGATCATAGCCACTAAGGGCTCTTCGGTAACGTTAGCCTGAGCAACAGGTCTACGGTTCTGACAGTTTCTAGATATGTGTCCAGGCTTTTTACAGTTGAAGCGCATAATAGAACCTATTTCATTATATGTTGGGGCTTGTTGGTTCGTTCTCTTATTACGATTCTGGTATCCATAATTCTGAGGGTTATTCAGATTACCACCGTTAGGACGGTTGCTCTAGTTACCACCATTCTTAGCCTTAAAAGGTTTCCCTTTAGGTTTCAGATGGACCTTCCATTTGGCTTGAACCAAAAGGATTTCCTCTTTCAGGTCTTATTTTCTAGATTCTTCTTCAACCCTCAGACGAGTAATCAAGTTCTCTATGGTAAGTTCCTTTGACTTGTGTCGCAGGATATTTTTAAAGTCTTTCCAATTCGGCGGTAATTTGCCAATCATCACGGCAACCTGAAATTGTTCATCAAGAGGTATCACTTTCAACATAATCTCATGCGCAATTCGTTGTAACTCATGTAATTGGGAAATTACCGACTTATCATCGACCATATTGAACTTGAGATATCGGCTAACGGAAAACTTTTTAGAGCATGTCTCTTCCGTATTATACTTCTTCTTTAATGCATCCCAAATGATTTTTGCAAATTCGGACTGTAGATAGTAATCGTACAGTTCATCCGCTAAACCATTTAGAATGAAATTACGGCATTTTAAATCAGCCTCAGTCCAGTTTGAAATAATCTCTAAGGTTTTGTCATATTCGTTTAGAATAAGATCAGGGTCTACCACAGGTACGGGAACGGGTATAGTGACCTGGATTTTATTTTAATTATTATTTTAGTTTATTATTATCATTCATCATGCATCCATTACCATTCATCATGCATCTGCATCTCATTGTATTTATCAGGGCTTTGTATTCTTTTTTCTTCATTTTCTATGTTTCGGTGGTTTCGGTGGTTTTTGGGCGGAGGAGGTTGTGTTGAGGTTTTGGGAGCCTGTGGTTGGCTTGGTAGAGGTGTTTGTTGTTGTTGTTGTGTGGTGTGTGATCCGGGAGGGACCCGGGGAATTCTTTGAGTTTCGTCAGTTTTCGCCTGGGGAAATCATTTTGATTTTCTGAGTTTTCCCCAGTTGTATTCGAACATACTCATTTCTATTTGAATAAGTTTCTATCTGCTTTGTTCTATTCGAACAACATCTTTCATGTTCGAATAAGTTCCTATCTGCTTCATTCTATTCGGGCAACATCCTTCCTGTTCGAATATTTTTATTTTTGTTGGTTCTGTTCGAACAAACCTTTTTCTGTTCGAATAGACTTCATTCTGCTTTGTTTTGTTCGAATAGAAATATATTCTATTCGAACAGAGGCGTGTTTTTTCGACTAGTTGGATCTTTTCTTCGCGATGTTTGGGCGTTGGATTACCTCGAGATGTGTGTTAGATTTCTAGGGTTTTATTACCCATTTCTTTCCCATTCTCTCTCTCACTCATTACTCTTTCACTCTTTCTCCCAAATTGAATCCTCTCTTCCAATTCTCGCTGATTCTTCGCTATTCCATGCTGTGATCGTCGCCGCTTCATTCGGTGAGAAATTTCCCCTATTCCTTTCCTTCGTGGTTAATTCAATTTTAGCTTTGGTTGGAACCCTTGTGATTTTTAGGGTTTTGTGATTAGGGCGATTGTTGAGATTGTGGAGTTGTGATTTCTTGCAGGTGTTGGGTTGTTGGTGTTGGCGTGGTTGTTGTTGCCTGTAGTGTTGAGGTGAGGTTGGTTGTTCTGTGGCTTGTTAGTTTACGGTTTGTCTTATCAGGCGAGTTTCCCTTCTTTGCTAAATTCATTTACTAGTTTAACCTGTATTAGTTAGAGTGTGTGCATTTGGCATTGAGGTGCATGTGGTTTAGTATAGTTTGGTTATTGGATTTCTTCGGTGTTTGTTTCCCTTATCAGGCATGTGGTATATGTTCTCCTTGTCTTTTAGGAGGTTGTGCATTAGTGTGGTATTCTCATGGCATTCTCCTTAATTTATGGGTTCCAGTCTTTCAGAGACTGAGGTTTTTTGATATTGTGACTGGTTAATTAGTCACTATTCATCTGTGGTTTGATGTTGTGACGGTGAAGTTGCTGTTTCATCTATATTTAGATGGTGTGACTGAGTCACTGTTTGTACCTGTTTTAGGATTATTTACCATTCTCCGAGGCAGATGGTTATCTTATGTGTGTGATGGCCATGCTGGGGTTGTTGTGTTAGGATTGTTTACCCTTCTCTCTGGCAGGGGTTTATCATGTGTGTGCTGGTCGTGTGGCGGCTGTTATGTTTTGATCTGTGGGATCTGTTTGCAGTGTAGGTTTTTATATTCTTTTAACTTAATGGGATCGGATAGATAAACCAACTCTACATCGGCTGGCCCTCGATAGGTTACTAGGATTCCTACATCAGGTTGAAATAGTAGGTAAGTCGTTGGCGACAGGTACTATCATACCTATTCACCCATCCGAGAGTTTGGGATGGTATGAGACAGTTCCTCAGGAATCAGGTCTTATTCTTGGTGAGGTTGAAATTCCTTGGAATGAAAATAAAGTTTGGACATTGGCTCCGTGGGTTGAAAAGCCCATAACACTCTGATCAAGTGATAATATCCTTTAGACTGGTCGAGCTTGGACATAAAATCGTACCATTATATCCAATTGAGATCTCTTTAAGGTTATTATGCATTAGTGGCTGATAAGCCCAATACATTGATTTATTAGGTCTAGTCCTTTGGTTCCATTACATCATAAACATTCATGATTAGGATAATTCTATAATCATCTCACGCCATATCATATCAGCATATCACATCACATCACCACTTCAATATATATATATATATGTATCTCTGTTCCTTTTCACTTACCCACTCCTTACTCTTTTTTGCACTTATGTTACTGCATCTTTTAAATATCCGTATCTCATTCCTCTTCCTCTTTCTCTGTACCGTTTGATTAGTAAGTTATTTAGCATTGTTGGGTTATTAGTAAGCCATGGTTTTGCTCACTCTCGTATTTCCCCCTTTCAGATGAAGAGTAGCTTGTTTTGCTGAGGATTTCAGCTGTGTTCGGAGCCAGTTTTGCAGCTGAGGATTCTACTCCAATTTTTGTATTTCTTGTATGATCTCAGCTTTTGACGCTGTATAGTATTTCGAGATATTGTGTTTACATTTTCAGTTGTTATATATATATATATATATATATATATATATATATCTTTTGCTTCCGCTTTAGTCTTTTTTTTACTCTGATGATATTGTTATAGTAAATGACTGAGCCTGAACTTGTTTATGGCTCGGTCGTTTGTGGGGGCGAATCGGTTAGATTCCCCGACCTACATGCCTTCGAATCCCGGTAATTGGTATAGCTACCGGTTATTGGATTTTGGGGCGTGACAACAGGAGGTTCAACAGGGCATTCTTATTCCAAAACATACGTAACTTCCTTAAGTGTGAGATAGAAGAATATTTTGTTCTTCCACCTCTTGAAGTTAAGACCATCAAACGTAGAGGGTTTGTTGGAATCAAACTTCAACACTTCAGAAGAAAAAGCCATATTAGAGAAATCAAATACTCTTTAAAATTGTCGAAATATAATCTTATGAACCTGTAAATATAGTTTTTCCTTCTTGATTTGAGCAATAGCAAGATGTTATAGCAGTAAGGGATACAGCAGCAACATTTTCAGCAATAGCAGGAGGAGCAAGTACTCCGGCAATGAACAACAGTTTTGTAATAAACAGGCAGCAGTAATTCCCGTAACTCAGTTGTTAACAGCACCAAGTTGTTTAACAGTTGCTACTCCGGCAATAAGCAACAGCAGTTATACAAAAAGTCTGAGTTGTAGGAAGCAGTCATGCAGAAGGCAATAACAAGCAGTTTCTACTAGCAGAAAGGTGATGTCATTCCTTCTTATGATGTCCCTATCAATCCAGTAAGGGAGCCTACTACTGGCAGTACTTGTCTCAAGTTGGATATGCTAAATCAAAGGGGAAAAGATCAACTGCGGCAGTTCAACCATTGGAACCAATGAAGTTAATTGGTCCAATCTCTGATATCTGCATTCACTGCCCAAGGAGCAAGTTCTACTTCTGCTAGCAATGACGACACTACTTCTGAAGTTTTGAAGGTATTGAAGGATATGATCAGTTCATATGAGATAGATAATCTATTATTTTTCAAGGGTTTGAAGTTGTTGGGAGGAAAAGATAAGCACAACTACAGGGTGATCTTTCTGGGGCTGAGCCAGAGCATCGTCTTGGTTTCCTTGAAGCCCTCTAAAGTTGATTAGAACTTTTTTGTTTACGTATTTGTAATAACTCTTAAGACTTTGATATTTACTTATTTGTATTAACTTCAAACCAATGTTAATATTTATTTGATTTTAGGAACCAATGTATTTGTGTTTGCTATATATACAGCTTCTTTTCTATGTATACCAATGTACTTGTATTCACTTCAAACCAATGTTAGGAACCAATGTATTCGTGTTTGTTATATATAGAGGTTTTTTTTATGTATACCAATGTATTTGTATTCACTTCAAACCAATGTTAGGAACCAATGTATTTGTGTTCGCTATATATGCAGGTTCTTTTCTATGTAGACCAATGTATTTGTATTCACTTCAAACTAATGTTAGGAACTAATGTATTTGTGTTTGCTATATGTACAAGTTTTTTTCTATATATTTGTGTTTGCTATGTATATATGGTGGTGGTGGTATTGGTGATGAATAGGTGGGGTTGTTTGTGTATTTATTTATTACTTGAGAGGGGTATTTTAGTATTTGCCTATTTTAGTCAGATTTAACTAGTCAAAAAAATAAACACTCCATGCATCCACTCAGATAGTGAATACCTCTAAGAGGACTCAGATCACGTCATGCTCAGATCAGAGGCAAAAAAACAAAGGGCTCCTACGTGCTATACAACTGTACCACCGCGAACAAGTCATTAGTCAAAAGACACGAAGCTAAAGGGTAAAAACGGAACCTGACACAACCCAAAGATGATGATCAAAACTTCTCTCGCCTCCACTTAAATTCGCTTCGAATTGGGAAAAAATATTCAATTTTTATCATCAAATTTCAAATTGGGACTGAATTATATGAATTCCCCAGCTCAATTATGTATTGGGTTGATGAAAGCAGAAGATTTAATAGAACAAAATTCGATTTTTCTCATCAAATTTTCGAATTTGCATTCACTTATGTTGTTGGTTGGTGATATAATTGGGAAGAATGATATTTTTCTTCATCCAAAGTTGGAATTGTGGAAAAAAATTCGATTTTTTCTTATCAGATATTCGAATTGGGATTGAATTATTTGATCAAACATTGATTTGTTGAGGTAAGCAAACCCTTCTGTTGTCAAACTTCTTAATTTTATCTTTGCATAAAAAATGATAAATTTCTTATCCTAACTGTTTTTTAGTCTTGATGCATTTTTTCGAATATTATGTTAACCAATATAATCATGTTTTCAAATAAATTCATAGTTTGAATCAAATAAATTATCTTGGTACCAGTTGTTTGAATTTGGGAAGTAAAAAAAAGGTTATAGTTTTTCTATGAGCTTCTTGAGGATAGATATCAGCTAATCAAGTATACTACCCTTCAAAAAAGAGATACTGTAATCGATTCACGGTTCCTTAATATCAGATTAATCAAAGAATTGGGCTTTAATTATCTATTTCCCCTTATGACGCCTTCTGTTGATTGGTGTTAGAAACTTAGAAGAAGGTATGTTGTAAAAGATCACCTTTTAGTCCAAGAAATCATTGGTCTGTTAAGGTATTCAAGCCCTTCTGGTACAAAATTTCAATTAATCACAAGTAGTTTCAGAAAAAAAATTCCCTGATTATCATTTTCAAAAGCATTGGTTTTTCGCTTTCTGGATATATACAATTCAAACTTTTCTTTATATTTAGAGTTTCTGGGTGAAAAATCATTTTTTTTTGTGTTTTTATGTAAAGCATATTTTTTTTTTCTACAAAACAGTTGTTTGAACATAATGCTTTCAATAAAAATAAATTTTATTTAAATTGGGTGTGAATTTCTTGTTTTCCCTTTCAATTGTGTTGTGGGTAAAATATCAATCATTTTCTCCATATATCATTTGGTTTGTTTTGGGTATCTACCTATTGATAACTGATATATGTGTACAAATTAAACTTTTGCTAAAAACGGACCATTTGTTCAAAGTGATCAAGTACTGAAAATATTATACATTTTTCCCATGATAAGTCAAGCATCTCGTTATCATAATCAAGCATGAAGGAGTTTAGAGAGGTCTCGTTTTTCTTGAGCTGTGAGCCATGATAATAGAAAGTAATTATACTGCTTTTCCATTGTATTTCTTTGTCTACTTTGTATTTATGTTTATTTGTTTTCAGTTTTATTCAATTTTCGCTACATGAAGAGTCGTTAATGTAATTATCGAAAAAAGTAATAATTGCTAGTTTTCTTGAGACTATGGGAAGAGATTTATAAGTTGTAATTAGCTTTAGGAGTATTTTCAAATTAACCAAATTCAGGAAGGGAACTTCAAAAAAAAAATTGTCGAATGTGCAGAAGTCGAAGTTTGTAAGTGTAACTGGGTCGAAATTGCTCTCCACCTAAAAGTATATAGAGGTTAACTGTTTCTTCTCTTGTTGCTTTCATTTTGACTCTCATTTTGTCTTAACTTACGCCTTGTGGATTTTTGGGCCTGGTCTTTCGGCCCCCTTTGTTCCCATGCTATCTTAGGCGAATTATTGGTGTTAGGGTGCCCGGTGGGTAGCCCACTTCGGGAGCCCTTTTGTACGGGTTTACTCATTTGCCAATTGAGCCGAGTGATTGCGCCAGGTTTGTTTCCGGATTTTTGTCCGAGTCCTATTGGGCCATTTTGTTGCGTCTTGTACCTTTAGGGATTGTTCCCCTTTTATCGAGCCTATCTACACCCCTGTGCAATGTTGGTGGCTTCATGCAATAATTGACATGTGATTGGCACAATTAGATCTGTTTGTGTTTTAGTTCACTATAAAGTATAAATAGGTGTTCTTCTGTTGTTAGTTCAGTATCTTGCTTTATGTGATCTATTTTAGATGAAGGTGAACTCCTAATTAATCACATCAGTTTTCTTCACGATATAGCCGTTAATCAGATTTATATGGCGGACAACTTTTTTGATGTTGTCGAGTCGCAAGACTTTGTTTACGACTCTGCTCGGCACGGCCCTCACCTAAAAAATGTGACCATTCATCCCGTGTCACACTTGCTCTGTTGCTTCTTCCGACAGTCCTGTCAATCCCTCGTCGATTCCACATTTTTTCTTGCGCACAACGACATTCTTCCATCCGAGGTTCATTGCATTCATCGCAATAGCTTCCCTCAACTATGGATCCAACTTGGTGACTCCTGCTTTAACTCTGTTGATGCGGTGCACTGTCATTGGGTTAATGTTAGTACGCTGAAACAACAACCTGAGCTTCAGCGGTCGAACTTGTGGTTTTCTTTGAATTAGAGTTGCTGTTTGTCACTTCTCTGAGTTGTTGGCTGTTTCTCTTTGTTATCCCGGTCTGCCCCGGCCTCTCAATACCACCAGCTTTGTTTCACCTTGCTTTCCAGTTAGTTAGCGGTTGTGTTGTTCCCCTGGCATCTATGTCCTTGGGGAGGTTGTATCATCAGTTAGATCTCTTTCTTTTGACCTTTATTCGTCCAGTGAGCACTGTGCTTCACACTTGTGTGTATTCTCAATTTTTCCAGTTTTGGTTGTTCGAGCACTTTCGTGGCTATGGCAACAGCATAAACGTTGACCCTAAATTTTATCCTTGTAAAGCTGGGTGTGATGGTGATGTCTGTACCAAGGAGGGCTTACAACATTCCTCATTCCGCTTTGTGGGAGATTACTGAGCAGCCTAAGGAGGCATTGATAGACCTCCTCAATATTGTTGGTCGCTTCCACTTCCGCCGTGTTAAGCTCGACCCTGGTTTTGATCATTCTGTGGTCTCTGCGCTACTTCACTTCAGTCTGACCACGGATGCGCTGGTCACTGCAAAGCTGTCCCCTGAATTTGTTTTTGTTGTTAACTGCCACCCTTTTGCTCTCCCTGTCTTGGTTATCTCTAGTGACAGCCGTTCCAGGCCGTTGTTTACTGCTCATATATATATATAGGTTTTTCATATCCAGTCTTTGCCTTGCTCTTCTCCATCGGCTCGTGTTCTATGACGGGAGTGCTTCCAGCGAGGTTTGTATCTGTCCCATATGCTCGATGAGGATGAGATAGTAGATGCTGTTAAGGCACGCTCACGTGTTGCAGCGGATTCCCGGGGTGAAGTGGTGGTCCTGGTGTCTCTCGTCTTTTGTTGTTTTTGTATCCAGTCCCCGTGTTCCTTGGCTTGTTACTTCTGCCGCCGAGCCGTCACAGAACTCTCGTTTGCAGGCTGTGGTGAGTGCATCAGATACAGATGCTGTTAGGCGCCCGCGTTTGTTACATAAAAGCCCTGTATCTGTTCATCTTGAAGGTGACACTCCTGTCTATGTCTCTTTTCACTCTTTAGCTCCCTCTGTTTGATGTAGTACTTCTATTAATGCGGTCTCTTTTCCATTTCTTTCGTCTTGTGGGTATTTATTCTCTATCGGGTTCTGCAGGTGGGGGCTGAGGGAGGTTTGGCTATCCCCGACAGCGCCATTGTTGACATGCCCTTTGACGCTCCTTGCAGTCTCAGCAATATGGCCTAAAACTTTTTCAAAAATAATACAAACTATCATATTTTCATCTAAGAGATCAACTCATTTAAGAGAAACTGTCATATTCTCATCTACAACTTAATAAGAAAACAAGTACCAAAGAAAGTTAAGTACGTGTTTTAATACAAGGTAGTCCAGTGTACTAAATCCAACAAAAACAAAACATAGGTTTCTAGAACTTGTTAGTCCGTCATATCTACTGCGCCCCGGTCCACCATCCTGGAAATAAAATAGAGAACGTTAGAATGTGGTAGTATATACTCTTCCTAACAACTAAAACGTTTATTGAGGTTAGGTTAAAGTTTGAACTCTTGATTGAACATAAGTGGCTTAATTGATAAGTGATAACATACCTTAATTTTGTGGTTTGTCGTTGGCTACCCTTGTAATAGTTCCCATTAGCCTTTGCTTGACTAGTTTTCTTGCTCTTCTCTTTATCAGAATTAACTACATTCTTCCGGCACTGATACTTATTCTTGTGGTCCGATCTGGCACTTAATGATTAGAAATACACTCCATAATCATTGCACTTAATAGCGGTGTTGGTGTTACTGTTTGACTTAGGCATCTTTGTGCCTAGACAACACGTTAAAAGCGACTAATAGTAACACCAGCGAGATAATAGTCGCTTTTAATGTGTTGTCTAGGCACAAAGATGCCTAAGTCAAACAGTAACACCAACACCGCTATTAAGTGCAATGATTGTGGAGTGTATTTCAAATCATCAAGTGCCAAATCGGACCACAAGAATAAGTATCAGTGTCGGAAGAATGTAATTAATTATAATAAGGAGAAGAGCAAAAAAATTGGTCATGCAATGGCTAATGGAACTATTACAAGGTAAGCCAGCGACAGACCACAAATTAAGGTATGTTATCACTTATCAATTAAGCCTGACCACAAATTACGCCACTTATGCTCAATCAAGAGTTCAAATTCAACCTAACCTCAATAAACGTTTTAGTTGTTAGGAAGAGTATACACCGCACGTAATGATTTGAAATACACTCCACAATCATTGTACCTAATAGCGGTGTTGGTGTTACTGTTTGACTTAGACATCTTTGTGCCTAGACCACACATTAAAAGCGACTATCATCAGAACACAAACAACAACAATAAGTATTTGGGATAAACTCTAAATTGGTTGACAAATATAATGTGTGGAACTTTCATCAAATACTATGCTGATTAAATTCTGCCCATGAGTACTGCATTATATTTTTTCAATGAAATGATCTCTCTTATCTCACTCTATATCACCACTATGTGGAAAATATAATGAAGAACATTCCAACATTCTCTGATGATTCTTGGACTCGCAGGACCTAGTGGAACTGAAGTTGAATATTCAAGGCCCTCCAACCCAACGATGTTTAGATCCTACCTCACTAAAGTGAATCTTTCACGTTTCTCTATCAATTTATACCCATAAGTATTTTTCAGCTCTTAACTCCCTAGAAATATGCTTGCGGCTGAATCCGGGTTTATGTGGTGTGTGGAAGAGGAGATTGCGGCAAATGCCAGAAGTGATTGTTATGTCCAATAATCAAGCCCTTGGGTAGAAGGTCTGCATTGTGAGTGGCCAGAAAGCTCAAACCACAGGTCTAGAATATCAGGAACCGTGTGTCTGGTGAGACTTGTACACCAGGATTCTCTTTGTTATCTCAACAATCCGAGTATGGATACATAGGAACCATGCATGAGCCATGGATCTGGGTCCACTGTAGAAGCGTCTGGACAAGATTTTATGATCTCGTACTCTGACACTATTAGCTGTAACGTTCCTTCTCGTAATGGAAATAGGGACAACCAAGACGCACAATGGGCTGCCTTATCAAAGAAAATGAGACAAAAGCTAATTCAGTTGGGTCTTGATGGCATTCAACAACAGCAAGTGGGGCCACCATTGGACAACTTCTCTAGAACTGATATATCGTGGAATAGTACAGCTGTACAACAGCAATCTGACTCCAGAGGAGTCCAATACACGGGCATTGGGGGTCAGAGGGTTCCAACTCAAGAAGCCAGCATATCAAACTTCTATTTATATGATAGAGGAACTAGGTATAGTGTTAAGGAAGAACATACTGAAATAGAAAAGTTTGGTTAGGCAGAGCTTGATGAGAGTACAAATGACTCGTATACACTGGAAACAGAAAACAAGAGGCTTCAGAGGGTACTCCATTATTCATTAATAAGATCTAATTTCCCTCAGATGCGGTGGCAAAATCTTGGACATACAGTGGAAAAAGATTTGAGAAAGTAGGACCAGATCCATAAAAGGAGACAAGTGCAGAGTCCCCGGTTTTCTGCCGTTATGCAATCTCCAGCCAGTATCATCAAAGTTCAGGGAATTTTCAAGTTGTTCATTTGGATCTCAGTTCGGTGCTGTTCCGACTAACTCTTTTGGGTCATTACAGAAGGAGAAGACAACTGGCATGCAACGTCAACATTAGTCTCCAATGGCCATTAAGCGGAGAGCAAATTCCCTTCCAAAATCCCCTGCCATGAGTGGAATTGTGTCTCCTGCTAGTGTTAGTGATATGAGTGTTCCACCGAATGCGCACAGCCCTTCAATTAGATACCTGCCTTTGGCTGATCATGCCATAATCGAAAGGATTTCAAAATTGAAGTACTCACTTCAGGTATGGTATCGGCCACTTTTTCTTCTCTTCTTGCTTACTGAATCATTGTTTTCGAGAGGATTGCTCTCCCACTACTAAGATATTCTAATACTACATTTATAATCGGTTTTTTTAAAGGTACCAACTCAACTGCAGAAAGAATAAGGTAGATGACCACCCTGTAGGAAAACCAAAGGTGTATTCAACGCAAGAGATTTCATTCTGCCTCTCCAATACATCATCCCTTACTGAGGATATCAATGAGAAAAATCCAACGTCAAACAATATTGAACAACCTCCATCCTATATGGGCAGAATAAATTTTTGAGGTTTGATGTGCTAAAGGACACCTATTTTTTCTGCTTGATTTATGTGTCCAATGATTTGTTTCCTCGACTGACTCTTTCAATTGTTCTTTCAGGAAATCATATTGTTTCTTATATTTCAAATGTACGGGATCAATTAGTCATGTCAAAATGACTGCATAGTAGCTATGCAGTATGAAGACATAGATGATAATGAATATTTGGATGGAGAGGAGAGCATTTGCCTACTTTGTCCAATACGGTGAGTTCCCATTAATATACTTACTCATTATACTTATTTGGTTATCTTGTCAAACACTAGAGTGCACCAACAACAGCAATAACAGCAATAACGGTAACAATAACACAAACAACAACAAGAACAAAGATAAAACTATACTTAACAGAGTTGATTAAGCATGAAACCTTGAAAACTAAATGAGGATGTCAACCTAACAATAAGAACACAATTGAAATTAGGGAGAGATCGAGAATTAAGGAGAGATTTGGGAGATAGGGTGAGATTTAGGGATTAAGGATAGATGAAAGTAACTCAAAAAATTTCTTCTCTTTGCAACTCTCTCCTTTCTCAAGCAAATTATTATGGGAATGATAGTTTTCCCCCAAATCCTTGTAAGTTTATAGCAAAGCTACTAATCTCGAGATATGGTTAAAGTGATATATTTTGTAAGCTTTAAGCCTACCACCCCATTTTAATGAAATCAAGGGCCTTTTTTCACGGCATCACGACATATTTTTTCTTCGAAGTTTATGGAACTTCAATAGGATTTCCATGGAATTTAGGGAATGTAAGAATGTCGTCCAAATTTCATCAATAAGTACATGTTTTTACATTCATGTGCCTTATTTTATTTTTTCTGGGCAAAAACATTACAGAAAATTTAAACTCCCAAATTCATCAGGGCCTAAATTTTGTAAACTGCGGGACAATGAGTTTTAGTTAAAAGCCTACTTATTTTAGTAGGAACTAGGAAGTAAGTATTAAGGTTAGAGAAATATGTCCAACTAAAGTTGACCTTTTTCTATGATTCTAAGGTTCAATTCTTATTTTTGCAGTTGTGATTGGAGAATCACATCAGGTGCAGAAGCACCAAGCAGTCGCTCCGGCAATTCTGATTAATCTCTGATTCTGTATGAAACACCCTTTACGCTTCAACTCTCTCCGGTAATTCTACCATGGATGCACAATCCGAGGCACAATGAAATTCCTATTCTGAAACGCTGCTGCACTTTTCAAAACTGTCTCCTACTCGTCTAAAAGCCAAACCACGGTCAAAAGAACATGGTTACAGCTCAAGGAGAAAAAGACCCATGCATTTCCGTACATAACTGCACCATTGTAGTTACAGGAGACCTAGCGGAGGCTGGGACGTTTCTGAGTTGACGGTGGAGTAATTATTTGAGGACTGCTGTGATGGGGATCGCCAACATCCGCGATGTTAGTATATGTGGCATCAGTGTAGGACCCTGGATGGACACTGTCAGAGTACATTGTGTACAAGAATTTTGTGGCGGGATGTAATACTACAAGACTGTTAAACGGAGAGTACGTAAAAGATATTGCACTGATAAAAGATAAAACGAAGGAATTTACACTTGGGATGTTGCATGGAGAATACATAAAATGTGTCCGTCTCCCCACCGTTTAGTTGTATATATTAGACTTCACGTTAAATGGAGAGTACATAAAATGTGTTGTCCTGAAGATAAAGCGAAGGAATTTACACTGGGATGTTTAAAAGATATTTTTTGGGTTTGGTTGCAATGACTTGATTCCCAATGCGTTGGCCAAATGTTACTCTGAGTGTGGGACATAATTGTAACCTCAATGCGGGCTAAGTTCAGTTGTAGTTTGCATTCATCTTTTCTTACCGTTGTAACAACCGTCTTCAACTCATACCATAAGAACATCCACAGCAGTTGGGTGGATGGATTCGCCCAAAACCAGGGTGAATTCCAAATCTAACCACAGCAGTTCAAACGAAAAAACAAAGTGAATTTGCTGCGTGCTGTTCTGAACCGGGTGTGAACACCAACGATTGGATGCCAGCCACATGCTTTAATCTTGGCCATCTATTTATCCAGCGCACTTCTAAACTGCGCGACACTTATAGCCAATAAGAAATTGCCACGTCAATTTATTTATTTTTTAAATAATTAGCCGCGCAGTTCAGAACCGCGCGGCATAACGCTGGAAGCTTTAGGCTTAAACTTCTTTTGGTTTTCTCAAGTGTTATTTCTAAGGCATTTCTTAGCATATCAAGTACAATAAGTTTTACCATACCCAACCCTTACTCTACAAGTTTCCCAACCCAAAATCTTTATTCCGTTAATCACTTAAAAATGTCGGGTTCATCTAGTTCGCGACCGTTCTTAAGTTTGTCCAAAACCAAACTCAACGTAAACGCAAAAGTAAAACGAAGGGGGAACGCCGAAATAACAAATAATTGGCCGTTACAATTGACGTCGGACAACGATCCCACCCCATCGCTCGAAGAGTTGAACCGAGTAGATATTCTCCCGGACGGCTGGGTTCATATTTTTGTTGGATCGGAGGAAATGTCGGTAAGTTTTGTGTAAATTTTAAGTGTTATTAACGTATATTGCAATGTGTTCGATGAAATGCCCGAATGAACTTCTAACGTGCTAATGTGTTTTTTTTTTTTGTCAGAACCGATGAATTACAGTGTAGGGGATCATTGGATAAGGTACTGAAGTGGTACCAATGGATTGCCGTGTATTCGACGTTGAAGAAGTTGGTTGACGATATGGGTTTTGAAGAGTTTTGCTCGATTAAGGCGGGAAACTCGGATAACCGTCTCATTCATGCTCTCGTGGAACGGTGGTGGCCTTCCACCCATACCTTTCACTTCCCTTGCGGGGAACTTGGTTTCATACCGTTAGACTTTGTCATGCTAACGGGCAGATCTTTTGTGAGGGGTCGCGAACTCCCGTACAGCAAGAGGTACTCCAAGATAGAGGAAGCAAAAAAGATGTTCCCGGGAATCACAAGCTCTGACATCAGGTACGGTAACATCACTCTCTCCTATTTAAAAAAGTGGAAAGAGCCTTTGAATCTACGTCTCCACAATTACGACTCACAAATGGATATCGTGTATGCACGGGCATTTATTGCCTATATGATGGGTAATCTCTTCTTCTCAAATGGTAGCACATCTCTTCAGGCGGGTTATCTTGTAGCCGTGACATACTACGATATTCTTGGTGCATCGCATTTTGACTGGAGTACGCCGATTATAGCAGCTTTGTATCGGGGGCTTGATGAAGTCTCAGTTCTGAGGGACAAGAAGGTGAAGAAATCGATCACCAGATTTTATGCGATGTTGGAGTTTAGGTTCTTCGAGTACTGTCGGGTTGGAATGTATCTAGTTAAGGTACAAAACTTTAACCATATTTATCCCCGTATAGGTGCGTGGAGAGATGAAAGGGCGAGTACGGGGTCTGAAATCCATCATTCTTTTGTTGTGATCAGAGATATGATAGAATGGAAGGACATAACCAACATAGATTGGCAACCATGGCACAGGTCTAGGCAATTAATCTGTCCAGAAGTAAAAGTTGTTTCAGCGCTGAGCTTTCAGAAGGTTCCATTGGTGTCAGTCCCATACGGGCACAGTACGCTTTGGTATTTAGGAGACCGGTGTATGCGTCCGATGACCGGGCAAGATAGTATGATCCCCTTCAGGAGATTATGGAATTCCCAAGGTATGATCGAGAGTTATATCAGGGTCTAAAAGATGTGGACTTCTACGATGGTCGCGATTATCTTGTACCAGACGTAGATTACATGATATATTGGCGTGCCGTTCATCCAAATCCCAAGATCGGTTGTAGTTTAGTAAAGAGGGCGGGAAATATTTGGATCGTCGGGCGTGATCTAGTGAGGCCCGATGTACACTTACCACCTACGTCGAGTTTAGCTACATTTTCACAGGTGTAAGACTATGGTGTCCAGGCGACCGGCGATCCATATGATATGGGATGGTTCATGGATATGGCGGGAACGAGCGATTAACGTAAACAGATACCGATCCCGGTGATACAGGTACCGTACCCGTGTCTACCTACGCATAGTACGGATGAGTTCTGGCATCAAAACCAAAGAATGCGGTATACGACATATGAAGACTCGAGGCAATACGTTGAACGCACGATCGAGTTAGAGGAACAACTGAGGCAAAGGGATGAGATCATCTGAGAGATTAGCTCAGATGTCCATTTCCTATCAGACAGAGCCAATTGTGCAATGTACCTATGACGAGAGTCTCACACGTAGCAGACGCGTCCGCCAAACGAAGAGAGGTCATCCCAGTTAGGCTATATTTTATTTAGAACTTTGATTTATGTTTTGTTTAAACTATGTTGCGTATTAATATTGTTTAAACTATGTTTTATTTAAATTATGTTTTGTTTAAAATATCTTGAGTATTAATCTTGTTTTGTTAAAGATTTTTTCTTAAACGCCTAAAGAGAAAGGCTGAATCGCGCCTCTGTTCGAACATAATAAGTTTATGTTTGAATAAAAATATATATATACGAATAGATTTTAATCTATTCGAATAAAACACCTCATGCCGAAATGTATTCGAACAGAAAACAATTATGTTCGAATAGAAATTAAAAACGCCTAGTTTTTTTTGGACACTTGTTAACGGCCATATTAACGGCTAGTTTTTTTCAACTATAAGTGTCATTCATCTCCTACACTCTCCTCCCTTCTAATCTTCTACACTCTCTTCCCTCCTTACCTTACAAATATAACCACTATGTCTTCCTCAAGCTCTCAATCTAATTCTCAAAACCACTCTCATTCCTCCAATATGAACCAACAAGGAAACGTCTTTCCTCCTCAATTTGAAACGAATGATCCGTCGCAAATGCCTAACACTTCCCAAGATCTAAGGTATGTTCACCAACTATTCCCAGTACCCGACAATCAATTTCAATCTCAAACCCATGGATATTACCTTAATTAACCAAACAAAGGATATTACCCTCAATTTGATGGCTATACGGGCTCGTACCCTCAACCGGGGAATCCATATTATTCATCTCAAACCGGTTTTGCCGGTGGAAGTTTGAGTACCACACCGATGCAAGGTACATGGGGTTTAAATGATTTAAATCTTAATACATCGCCGGTTGCATCTCTGGCTGTCTCTCCGGTCATCGCCAAGGAACTCAATCCGGTTCTCACGAGAAGTAATACGCGCGGGAAGGCAAAGTCCACAAGAAAGATGACATCGACACCTATTATAGTTGAGGATGTAGCTAAGGTTGAGGAACTCAATCCGGTTCTTACGAGATTTAATACGCGTGGAAAGGCAAAGTCTAAAAGAAAGACAACATCGACACCAATTGTAGTTGAGGATGTAGTTGAGGTTTCGGAGGAAGTTCATGATGACAAAGAACAATACTCCAGCTCCAAAAATTGTCATCCGATGACTTCGTGAATCTTGCACGCGCTTAGTCCCAAGTGTCTCAAAACCTCTCTTCCACGAACAACCAAAAATCTGCTCAATTTAATTCCTTCTATGTTGACCAATCGATGTGCGTATAAGGGGCGGCTCAATAAGGAATGTTCAATTTTTAGAGGCATCATTCAAGACCTTGAGAGCCGACATTATACCGGTATTGGAACGGCTGACTTCGTAAGTATTTCATTTATTTTTCTCATTTCATTAATGTTCAAAGGTGAATCATACTCTAAAAAAATTTCTAACTTGATTTCTAGGAACGTATGGCATACGATACATTTTTTCAACTACAACACAAACCATTTACACTTGGAGAAGCATACAAAGTTTTGGAAACTTGCCCAAAATAGTCACAAATTCATCAAATCGAGCAACCTGACCGCAACGTCGCTTGTAAGTCAAATTTTAACGATAGCTCGGGCAACTCTACCAATACCGATGCTGATACAACTATATCCTGCACTCCAAATATCATAATTCCAGATGATTCTATCGTCGTGGATGCACCACTATATTTTTAATGGGATGTACGACCGGACGGCCAAAAAAATACAAGGCAAAAGAAGCGGCAAAGCCAAGTATAGGTTATTGGGGGAAGAGGATGCTTGAGACAACGACCAACATGATAAAGTCATGGAATGAGAGAGACGAGCAGAAGAAAGATGAAAAGGAAGCTAGAGCTAGAGCACGAGAGGAACTAAAGTTTGCTAGAGAGGCTGAGATTCAAAGGAGGCGTGAAGTGAAGCTAACTTGAAAAAAAGCCATCGACGATACGCATATGGTTAAGGTGGTGGCAACGGACCCAAATAACCTACTACCGGCACAAAGGCATTGGATGAAGAAGCAAATTTAAGAATATTTGAAGAAGTTGAAGGAACAGTGCCCAAGTAATGACGACATTTTAAGTGATGAAGATTGATGTAATCCTTGGCGTTAATAATAATTATTAAGTTCTATGTAATTTTATTATTTTAATAAAATTGTTATTAATGGTTCGTAATCCTTAAAATTGTTACAAAATCAAAAAACAAAAGCAGTAAACCATGTTTCCTTAAAGTGTTACAATGATGAAGACTTGGAAACAAAATACATTGCAACTTCAATATTAAACTTGGAAACAAAATATATTATTTTAGAAAATAAACAAACAATGATGAAGACTACAATTACTCCGACCCTTTACGATTCCACAAATGTGCGACAAGTTCATCTCGTAATTGGAAATGAGCTCCTTCATTTCTAATTTCAGGAACCTTCTGGATGTACTCTACCATAGTGTTGATCGCATGTCTTGGATTTAAGTCCTCCTTCCAAGTATTCACGGATTTTTTAAACTCGGGATCAATGTCCATTTGCCAGATGTAAGTATGATATTTATCTTTGACGATCATATTGTGCAGGATTATACGTGTACACATAACATTTCCTAGATCACTAGGTTTCCAAAATCGCACACCGTGTGTCAATATTTGAAACCTAGCTTATAATACCCCAAAAACACGATCTATGTTTTTCTGGCATGCTTCTTGCATCTTCAAAAAATGTCTTTCAGCATCGTTGGACGGATCTCTTATGGTTTGAACAAGTGTTTGCCATTTTGGATAGACTCCATCCGCTAAGTAATACCCCATAGTGTGCGATACCGTACCTATATTATAATTACATGACGGCGCAACTCCATTAGACAAGTTGTTGAAAAGCCACCCTTGATGCAAGACGTTTACGTCATTGTTCCAACCAGGCACCCCAAAGAATGCGTGCCATATGCAAAGATCTTGGGATGCAACCGCTTCAAAAATCACCGTCGGGATTTTCTTATACCCGGTATATTGTCCTGCCTACCCGGTAGGACAATTCTTCAATTTCCAATGCATACAAAATAAACTATCTAACATCCCCAGGAAGCCTCGCGGTATATTCACTTCTAACAAGTGTAATGTATCGCCTTCATTGGGAGATCTAAGGTATTGAGCTTTGAATTGTGTTATAATAGTTTTACAAAAAAATTCAAGTACAAAATACCCGTAGACTCCCCAATCCGAAGGTATTCTTCTTGGAAGTCTGCGCTTGTACCGTAACATAATATGCGAAGTGCGCACGTTATCTTTTGGTGTGAGGATAAGCCCATAGTCTTAACGGCATTTTCTCTTTAAATAAAATAGGGGTTCGAAGAAAGTATTTGATCATAAATACGTTGATACACACCTTCGCTTATACAGAATCGACGACGAAATGAGATATCTTTGAATCTTGGGTTGTCACCGAAGTAATCCCGATTAAGGCTAAACTCCCCCAATTTATGATCACGGTCTTTCCGCTTGTCAATCCTTCCCATTTTACTACCTCCCTGCCTCCGTGATGATGTCGCCTCTTGCTCTTTTTCTTCTACTTCTCCCATCTCAATCATAATCTTGTTATACTCGTGCATCAATTCAATTTGACGTCGGAAGAGCTCTTCGCTTCCGGACGATGATAAAGATGATGACTCCCAAGATGAGAGTGATGTGTCACTCTTGAGTAGGTCAACAATGATTTCGTCAGACATGATTCAACAAAATTGATAAGAAATAAAGAATGTTGAGTTTTGAGATATAAGATGAATGAGTTTATTGTAGAAGAGTAAGAGAGTAGAAGATGAATGGGGTTTATAAATAGAAAAAAAAAAGCCGTTTATAGCCGTTGAGCATCTTGTTGAAGAAGTTTGATCAGGGAAAAACTAAGAAATAAATGGGAACTTGAGTATTTTTCATGCAGGTTTTTGCCGCGCACTTCTGAACCGCGCAGCAAAACTAGCGGTTTGAATTTCTTTTAATCTTAGTCGTCCACGAGTTTTAATCTTGGCTATTGTGTCTACGCGCAATTCTGAAGTGCGCGCAATAGGAGCCAATGGATTGTTGACACATGGCAACATCTTATTGGTGAATAGGCTACGCGCGATTCAGAAGGGCGTGACATGAATTCACCAAAAATCTACCCTGAGGGTGGAAAATCTACCCTCATAGTGGATTTGTCATTGCCACGTCACCGATTCACTTAGCTACTGGGAACCATTTGGGGTGAATTTGAGGGTGGACAAAAATTTACCCTACCACGTCAGGGTGTACCTAGCTGTCGTGAATGCTCTAACAACTCGCCATTCTACCTATAGGCTACAACGCTACACTTAGTTAATGACATGGTAGGATTCGGGGTTTGGGAGCAACAACAATTGGTTAATATTATGAATGTTCGATTAATGGATTTGCTAATACCATAATTTTTGCTAATGAGGTAGGTAAACTCTATTGAGTTACTAGAGTTTTTTTTGTCGGGCATGGCTCACAAACTT
This sequence comes from Kingdonia uniflora, assembly GCA_014058105.1. NCBI lineage: Eukaryota > Viridiplantae > Streptophyta > Magnoliopsida > Ranunculales > Circaeasteraceae > Kingdonia > Kingdonia uniflora. The sequence goes on along the minus strand of JACGCM010002082.1, from coordinate 1,821,108 downwards.
ATTGGACATGAAACAGTAAGGACTGTTGGAGATGTCTTCTGAACGGTGGGAAATCTAAATTTGGATTTCAATTGGATTTAGGGTTCTTCCAAACCATGTTATTGCCCAATTAGGATTCTTGTACTTATTCCTTTGCCCAAAAAAGAATTCCTGAACTTAGAAAGATATTAACTTTGCAGTTCAATTTGGTTTAGGAATCCCAAATTCCTATTTAGAGATAAAACCAAATTCTCTTAGTCGGAGCAATACTGGAAGCGTTCCTCAATCTCTCAGCAAAACTTGAGGGTTATAAGTTATATAGCCATTGAGGGGTGATAATCATGATGCCCCATGAAAAAGATATAACCATTGAGGTTTTGGAAAGGTCGAAGGGTAAAACTCCATGTATATCCTCATCTCCGTGTCTCGCCTTCCCTCACAAGAAAAATTATCGTAATAAGACTTTCTTTAATATATGTGATGGAACTTACTCTGCCCGAAGCATACCTGAGATGCGGGAATGTTGGCTTACACTGTTTCCCATGGTTAACTGTTAATGCGAAGTTTTAATTCAGATTGCAAGTGTTGTCTTTTCAATACAACTTCATTGAGTAAAATTTGTCTTCTGTCTTTCCCACTATCGGACTATAACTCCAGATTATGGCATTAGGGAGTCTTAACAGCTTCATGTTGAGAATCGAGGTAGCTACTTTTTTTTCCCTTACAAGAACGATACGTGGAAATCACCAACTCAAGAAGTAAATCCACAAGAACAATATAAAGGACACGAAGATTTTTCCGGAGGAGGGAAGTGGAAAACCCTTACGGATGAAAAACCACTCCCCACGAATAATTTACTAAAATATCAAATATGTTACAATGATCTCTCAAGCTTTTCAAGCTTTTAATGGAGTATCTTCAAACCCTATCCTCTCTAAGATTAAATTCACAAAGATGGCTAACAAAATAACTTAAGTCCCCTTTATAAGTAGGGAACTTAAAATACAAGTAGAACGGATCTCGAGGCAAACTCAGCGACTCAAAATAATAACTAAAGCAAACCTACGCCAAGCTCGTTTGAACGACTTTGTGATAATTGGTCTCCTGTCCTATAAACATAACATCTCGTTCGAACGAGATTGACTCCTAGGCCAAAATTCCAGGGAGTAGGAAAAAGGTTGTTCAAACGACTTTGATGCTCGTTCGAACGACTTCGACAATTTCCTGATTTCTTCAAGAATCCTTAGTTCGAGTTCACAACCAACAATCTCTCACTTGAAATCAAATCCCGTAACCCATCTCCAGATCTCCAAATGAATTGCTTGCACTACTCGAACCTTCAATCTTGAAGACCCACAAAAGTTGTACATGTCGTCAACTTCTAAAAAATCACCACCTTCGTAAACATATTGGCCAGATTTACATCAGTATGAATCTTCACAAGCTTCAACACACCGTCCTCGAGGAGCGAGCAAATATAGTGATACCGAATATCAATATGCTTGGTCCTAGAGTGAAAAGTTGAATTCTTCGCTAAGTGTATAGCGCTTTGACTATCACTATGCAACTTAGGAGAAAATTGTTCTCTACCAAGCTCTTTCATCAACCCTTTCAGCCAAACCATATTCTTGCACGCTTCTGTAGCTGCAACATATTCCGCCTCCGTCGTAGACAAAGCTACAATCTTATGTAGCCTAGAAACCCATGTAACTGCACCGCTTCCCAATGTAAAAACGAAACCACAAGTGCTCTTCCGCCTATCCATGACACCCGCCATATCAGAATCAACAAAGCCCTATAAGCATATCTGAGAACCCCCATAACATAATACCATATCTTGAGTCCCCTTTAGATACATCAGTATCTATTTCATAGCTCTCCAATGCTCCTTGCCTATATTACTCATATACCTACTCACAACTCCCACCGCTTGGGTAATATTCATTCACAGCTCTCCAATGATTTTATAGCTCTCGGCTCCTTTCAAAGTGCTATTAGAAAACCTACGTTCGTAGTAGCATGGAAAGAGGCGTCCGAATCAACAATCCATGATTCGTTAACATCATCACACGGTAGTATTAGAGCCTCATCAGAACTAACCTCCTTAGTAAGGTTCATTGTATCTTTCTTTTTATCATCAATCTTTTTAGAAGAAGAAGAGTTGCAATCTCGCCTGAAGTGGCCCTTCTTTCCACAAGTCCAACACGCACCGGGTGATATAGACTTTTCTCTTGACTGTGATCGTCCCCTTTTAAATTTTGGCTCTTTTCTGTAAGACCTCCCTCTTTCCTCGACGTTCAACATACTGTCGTTTGAACTCGAAGAGGGTTCATATGTTTTACGCCTATTATCTTCACTCATAATCAACGAGACTATAATGTCAAATTTGATGTCTTCCTTCCCCGATGAGTTGCTCACAGCTGTAATGAATCATTCCCAACTTTCTGGCATCTGCCCTAGAAGAGCCCACGCTCTCACCTCCTCGATAAAAGTAATTTTAATAGATTCTGGTTGAGCATGTATGGTATTAAACTCACTGATATGAGCTTGCACACTACCATTATCTTTTATCTTTAAAGTAAACAAGCGTCGTAAAAGGTGTACCTTATTTACCTCGGACGGTTCCGAGTACATAGGGGACAACATCTCCACCAAACCCTTCGTTGTCGCAACTTTGGAGATCATGTGTAGAATCTGAGATGATAGCGCTAACCTAACAGTTCCAAGCGCTTTGCAATCCAATCACGCCCACTTAGCAGCATCAAAATCTGTTGGCTTTATCTCAACTCCACCCAGTGGTAAATTAAGATCCTTCTGATATAGGTAATCTTCTATCTGCATCTTCCACACTCTAAAATTTGATTTATTAAACTTCGTGATCTTCAACTTCTCCTGATCGGCCATCGTTCATCACCACACATGCCCTAACACTCGCTCTGAGACCAATTATTGAGAATTGAAGTAGCTACTCTATCTTCCCTTACAAGAACGATATGCGGAAATCGCCAACTCAAGTAGTAAATCATCAAGAACAATATAAAGGACACGAAGATTTTCCCAGATAAGGGAAGTGGAAAACTCTTGCGGATGAAAAATCACTCCCCATGAACAATTCACTATAATATCAAATATGTTGCAATGATCTCTCAAGCTTCTCAAGCTTTTAATGGAGTCTCTTCAAAACCTAGCCTCTCTAAGATTAAACTTACAAATATGGCTAACAAAATAACCTAAGTCCCTTTTATATAGTAGGGAACTTAAAATACAAGTAGAACAGATTTGAGGTAAACTTAACGACTTAAAATAACAATTAAAGCAAACCTACGCCAAGATCATTCGAACGACTCCAAGCTCGTTCGAACGACTTTGCGATAATTGGTCTCCAACCCTATAAACATAACATCTCATTCGAACGATATCCAAGCTCGTTCGAACGAGATTGACTCCTAGGTCAAAATTCCAGGGAGTAGGAAAAAGGTTGTTCGAACAACTTCGAAGCTCGTTCGAACGACTTCCTTCTTTGTTTGAACAACTTTGACAATTTCTTGATTTCTTCGACAATCCTTAGTTCGAGTTCACACCCAACACTTCCCCTACTGATCCTAACTGTGTTGTGTAGTAATGTTCCTTTTAACTGACGTGTTTAAGTTTTGCCGGCCTGGGGACAGCCGCTGGACCTCGTAAATACTGAAACTCAGTGAAGGCGATAAGCACGTATATTACCCTGAAGGTGGGGCAATATGTTGCAATGGAAAGATCTATACGCTTCGTAATAAAGGGATCGTAGTTTTGGACATCCATGTCGATGAAACAATTATAGAGTACCACGAATTTAAGAAACCTGCCTTATCGTTATTGGAATTAGATTATACTAGTTTCTCATGTTATTTGGTTGAGTCTTGTCGGGAAGTGTTTATGGTTTATAAAATTTATTTGATAACGGTCGTGAATGTTGGACACATGGACATCTTCAAATTGGATTTATCTACTATGTTTTGGGTGAAGGTGGAAAGCCTTGGAGACCAAATCTTTTTGTTAGGTGATGCGGGATGAAAATCCATATCAGCACCTGCCACAGAAATGGGTCTGGAAGAAGATTCTATATATTACTATGAGCGTGAAGATCCAAAATTGTACAAATTTAAGGGCGAGATTGTCTCATTTACTTTGCCTTGTCCAAATTTGCGTCATCCTTGGGCTCAACCTTATTGGCTATTACCAGATTCCTTTTCATTGGTACGCTTTTCTTCTCTTTTCTTTTTAATTTTATATGACATGATGTAGTGATTTTCTACATACCTAGCTTTTGTTTGAGTGTTAATGTCTACTCTTGGTTTCCTTATCTAAGTTTGTTATTTTAGTTCAGATTTGTTGTACTTACCTAGGGTCTTCTTGATTTGTAGGTTATTTTGTATTTAAAACAAAGTTCACTTTCGAAACTTGAAAAATGCAAACGAAAACATCTGCAATGTTTCCCTTTCAAAGTAAACAATGGATGGTTTGGCATGTCAAACTCTACAGGCTTTCTTACTTATTATGCTAAACTAAAAAATAAGCTCTTTGGAAAACTTGAAGGATACCCCTCTTTCTCACCTGTTAATCTTATTACTTCTCGATAGCTCTAATACAGTGAACTGAGCCTATTGAGCTTTTGGGTTGGGCACGATCAGGACTATGTTATGTTCGGGAGCAAGGGATCATGCCCACATCAGATTACAATGATGGCATACTCTTTTATTAAAAAATCTACCTAGAAAAAGTTTTCATGTTGAAATATAGAATGAACTTGTTTTACTTTTTTACTGGACACGGAACTTATTGTTTTTCATTACGACGTATACCATTCCAAATCTTTATGCAAAAATAATAAATAGTCTGGGGTGATCATGAGGGAAAGTTCAGAAATTCTTCCAGGACAACAGTTTGAATTACATCTCACCACACACACAAAAAGTAAATTAGTACACACGAACAGGAGGAAACGTGGAAGATATGTTATATGCTACAATATAAGGATATACAGATGGCGAGCTTGTTAAATATGTTCTGGACAAGTTATATAGCACTTGGTCTTGTTTCCATAATTAGTGTTAAACTATACTATTATACTAACTTTTGATTTGTTTGCATCGATTTCGTGTATGGTGAAGAATGACTTCTTTTTTGCTTTGTGATTTAGACCAACATGCCTGATATGTCATACAATCAATGATTAAGAAAAATGTCCAAACCCAATTGCTATAATTGTTTATCTGAATGCATCCCATTAGATTGTGTTCTAGCATTTCTAAGGTGTTTATTTATGTGCAGGTGAAGTAGGAAATGGCAAGGAAGGAGGAAAGTAAAGAGAAGGAAGAGGATATCAGGTGGAAGTATCTACTTAATGAACTTTTAGAGTTGATCATGTCTCGTCTCTTTCTTGGTGACTTCATTTCCTTTCGTCTTGTTTGCAAACCGTGGTCACCCATCAGTCCAGCGCCCCTGTCGATTCCCCCTCATTTTGATTCTCAAAAATATCAGTGGTTTATATGCATCCCAAACAATAACAAAGGGGGGTGCAATTTCTTTGACCCCATATATAAAAACTCTTATTTTGTAACAATACCTTACATTGCAGGTGCAATTATTCGTCACTCGAAATATGGTTGGTTATTAATGTCTAAAGGGGAGTTTTCTTTTTTCTTTTTTAATCCTATCACTAGGCAAACTATCAAGCTTACTGATATAATGCAATCCTATAAGAGTAAGGGCATAACTTTTTCTTCTCCACCAACTTCCAAAGATTGTATAGCTTTCATATATTACAATGATTGGTGGTCCATTTCGATTTTAACTTGCTCCCCAGGGGATGACGAGTGGAACTGTAAGTATTTGTTTTCGAATGAGGAGAAGTTCATTGGGTCGCGCTGCAATCCTGTTTTTCATGATGGTGCTTTATACTGTTTGAGTATGGATGGAAGGATTGGTGTGTTTGTCCAATCATAAGAGTTAGACGAGGATGGTGATTGGTGCGCCATTTCAGAATTAGTACTAGCACCCAAACCACTGTTGAAATTTAAGCTTTAATTAGTGCACATTTTTCAAGGCTACTTTGGGCACAAATAAAATATGAGAATGTTCAAGAAGATTGACCTTTCACATTCTTGTAACCTATTTTCGTTTTCAATTTTGTGTAGTTTATTAGGGTGATGTAAAACCTCTTAAATGGGTAGTGGGATGTGTAAAAACTTTTCTAGTACCTATATATAGGTGTAAGGACTTTGTTTTGATATATGAGTTCAGGAATACATCAATATATGAGTGTCATTTGCCTCTTCCTCTTATAATACGAAAATCATTATTTCATTTCATTGTTCATATCCAACATTGTGGTATAAGAGCGACAAGATGAACGGTGGTGGAATGATGCCATTTCAAATCCCTCGCCTACCCAAAGAGAATTATGAGAATTGGTGCATCTAAATGAAGGCGCTTCTTGGAGCACAAGATGTGTGGGAAGTTGTTGAGAAGGGGTATGTTGAACCCGAAGATGAGAATACGCTACCACAACCTCAAAATAACGCACTTAAAGATTCAAGAAAGAGGGACAAAAAAGCTCTCTTCTTCATCTATCAAGGGTTAGATAAAGCCGCATTTGAGAAAGTTGTATGCGCCACCTCGACAAAACAAGTATGGGAAATTTTTGAGAATTCCTACAAAGGTGATGCGAAGGTGAAGAAGATTCGTCTTCAAACTCTTAGAGAGGAGTTTGAAGTCTTACGTATGAAGGAGACGGAGTTGGTTTCTGAATATTTCTCTAGAGTGTTGGCGGTTGTGAATCAACTAAAAAGAAATGGCGAAAGCGTGGAGGATATTCGAGTTGTAGAGAAATTCTACGATCTCTAGATTCAAAGTTTGACTACATTGTAGTAGCTATCGAAGAGTCCAAGGACTTAGATACCATAACCATTGATCAACTCATGGGATCTTTGCAAGCTCACGAAGAAAGGTTCAAAAAGAAGAAGCAAGAACCATTGGAGCAAGTACTCCAAGCAAGTCTTTATTTAAAAGGACGTGAAGAGGCCGTAGGCGAGGTCGAGGTCGAGGAAGAAGTGAACATGTATTTAACAATGGTGGGAGAAACTACCAAAACAATTATTCAAGAGGGTGTGAAAGGAGTAATTGGTCATATGGAAGGCAAAGGTACAAAAAACCTTATGAAAACTCTCATGTCCAATGCTTTAATTGCAAGAAGTATGGACATTTTGCATGGGAATTTAAGAGCCCTAGCAATATCAATGAAAGAGTTAATTATGTGGAAGAGAAAATTGAGAATGAAGAGCCTACATTATTGTTGGCATATAACAAAATGGATGGACAAAATGGTGGAAGTAATGCGTGGTATCTCGACTCCGGCGCAAGCAACCACATGTGTGGGCAAAGAGAAATGTTTGTTGAACTTGACGAAAAGGTTAATGGAAACGTCACATTTGGAGACTCGTCAAAAAATTTGGTGAAGGGGAAAAGTAAAATTTTAATTCGGTTAAAGAATGGTAATCACCAATATATTTCAAATGCCTATTATGTGTCAAATATGAATACCAACATCTTGTGCATAGGGCAACTCTTAGAAAAATGTTATGATATTTACATGAAGGATCGTAGTCTTTTACTAAGAGATCAAAAAAGGAATTTCGTCGCGAACGTGACAATGTCAAGAAACTGTATGTTTTTGCTAAACATTCCAGACGATGTTGCCCAATGTTTAAATGTTTGTTATAAAGACTCATCAGGGATATGACATTTGAGATTTAGACACCTCAACTTCTGTGGATTGGAGTTATTGTCGAAGAAAAAGATGGTGAAAGGTCTACCTTTTATCAAACACCCAGAGCAATTATGTGAAGGATGTCTTCTTGGCAAGCATCCTAGAAAGAGTTTTCCAAATGAAGCATCACAAAGAGCAACCAAGCCTCTTCAACTCGTTCATACGGACGTGTGTGGACCAATCAATCCAATATCATTTTGTAAGAATCGCTATTTTTTTCTCTTCATCGATGACTTTAGCCGAAAGACTTGGGTGTATTTTCTTCAAAAAAAATCCAAAGTCTTTGGCGCTTTCAAGAAATTTAAAGCACTTGTTGAAAAAGAAAGCGGTCATTTTATTAAAGCTTTGAGATCCGATAGAGGAGGCGAATTTAAATTTAAAGAATTTGAAAATTATTGTGAAGAATATGGAATTTGTCACCATTTAACAGTTCCATATACGCCCCAGCAAAATGGCGTAGCCGAAAGGAAGAATCGGATTATTCTCAATATGGCTCGAAGTATGTTGAAGAGTAAGACAATGCCTAAAAAAATTTGGGCCGAGGCGGTAGGTTGTAGTGTCTACTTACAAAATCGTTGTCCATCAATAAGTGTATGAAATATGATACCACAAGAAGCATGGAGTGGAATAAAACCCGGCGTGGCGCGCTTACATGTATTTGGAAGTGTTACTTATACACATGTACCCGACCAAAAGAGATCGAAGCTAGATGATAAAAATATGAAGTATGTCTTTGTGGGCTATGATTTTCGCTCAAAAGGCTCCAAATTGTACAATCCCAGTGATGGAAAGACAATTGTGAGTAGAGATGTTGAATTCAATGAAGAAGACGCGTGAAATTATAATACCAAAGAAGTAGATTATGAGATTTTTGCATGGGACGGAGAAGACATTCAAGCACCTCGAGAACTTCCGATGCCGACTACTCTACCTCAATCTCCATTGCCACAACCTCGGGATGACTCATCATCTTTCGGAGAAAGTTTAAATGAGAAGACCACAATTTAGAAGACTAACAAAACTTTATGACGTAACTCAACTCATCGATGGAAATGACCAAACACTTTTTTGTCTTCTTGTCGATTGTGAACCACTTGGATTTGATGATGTGGCGGAACATCCAAAGTGGAGAGAATCCATGGATGATGAAATCAAGGCGATCGAGAGAAATGATACATGAGAATTAGCTTCCCTTCCTAAAGGGAAAAAGGCCATAGAAGTCAAGTGGGTGTACAAAGTAAAAAAACGTGCAAATGGGGAAGTTGAGAGATACAAAGCGCTGTTAGTCGTCAAAGGTTGCAAGCAACAGTATGGGATTGACTATGATGAGGTATTTGCTCTGGTAACTCGCTTGAAAAATATAAGATTAATTTCTTTCCTTAGCGGCTCAAAATAGTTGGAAGATTTATCAAATGGACGTGAAGTCCACGTTTTTGAATGACTTTCTTGAGGAGGAGGTTTATGTTGAACAACCATCACTACAATAAAAATAACAAAATACGACATAAGAAAACGAGGGAACTTTTGGACGTTAAAAGACGACAATTGAAGCACACAATTTATACGATAGCCGTCATTTTTCCTAATCAGCCCAAACTCAAACACGGTTTCACTTTTTCATCTCAGACTTTTCTCCCTTTCAGTTTTCCGCAATGTGCACCCAAAATTTTTGGGTTTCCCTCTCTCCCATGATTCTCTCCAACTTATTTGGCTTCAAATCACCAAGAGTAGTCTCTATATTCTTAGGGTTTTTGCCGAAATCAGTTTCACAGTTATTCTCTCTCGTAGTTGTTATTTTGAGCCGAAATCAGATAATTGTTTTCTCCCAATCTTCATGTTTTATATATTTTGATTTGAATAAAAACCTAATTAAGATCAATGGGTTTCATCTTCTAGCGTTTTTCTCATGATTCTGATTTGAATTGGTTTGTTTTCTCCTAATCTTCATGTTTTATAGCTTTTGATTTGCATAAAAACCTAATTAATATCAATGGGTTTCATCTTCTAGTATTTTTCTCCTGATTCTGATTTGTATTGGTATTAGGTTTCATAGAATTACTGTTATTTTAGAGCTAGTGCATTGCTAGATTGAGATAATAATAAAAAAGGTTTGAACTTTGAGCTAGTGCATTGCTAGAATGGAAAACTGACTTGTTTCTATGCTGGGGGCATTTCGAAAAAGAAATCAGTGTACCATAGATGGTTGTTTATGTACGTGTTTAGTGGGACGAAGAGGGCTTTGCGTCCAATGGAAATATTTACTAGTGATAGGGATACTCTTACTTCTTATTACACATTGTGGTTTGTATATTTTATTATAGCTGGTTTGTTATCTATTGTGATTTGAACAAGAGAATGATTATTTATCAGGTTTTCCAGCTTCAGCTCAAAGGAGTGGCTTTTTGAGTTATACCGGAGCATTCTCAAATTGTGAATACGTTTAGGGTGAGTGGTTTCTCAACATACAAAAGCATTAGTTCATTTTTTAAATGTGAATGTAGTAGAATTAATGGAATTGTGTAGGTGTGGGAGAAAAACTAAGTATGCAAATTTATATTGTGAACGATGCAAGTTGGATTGAGTAAAATGAAGATGCAATGTAAAAAATAAGATTTATAGCTTTTCTTTCGCTTAAGTAGAAAGTTCCATTTGCGTAAAGATGCTTTGATAGACTCACATTCTCTCATAATATGGTTGAGAGTCTCTTCATGATTACTGCATAAACAACAAATAGAGACAGTGACAATACCTTTCTTCTTTATAAGATCATCAATAGGAACACAAGCATGGCATAACTTCCAACCCCAAAGAGAAAATCATGGATAAATAGCATCTCTTCTGATGTACTTCTTCCACCAAATTGCTTGATTTTTTTTTCTGATCTGATTAAAAGTATTTTGAGCTGAAAATTTACCTTACAAGTCTGGCTTCCAAATCCTAGTATCCATTTTGTCCCTGCAAATTTTGATATTATTTTCATTGATATGCAAAACATTAAAAATGTCTTGTAAATGGTTTGGGATGTACCATTCCCCATTCACAATGATACTACTCAGCTTTGCTTTCATTTTACCCCAGAGTATAGTCTTATTACCTAGACTTTTCAGAGATAAACTAAAACACTAATTTTCTCTCCATAAATAAATCTAAGAGGCATCCCCAATAATCCATCCACTATTATCATCAATTTCAGGAAGATCCTATTTGATGCCAGAGCAAATAGAAGACCCCAAAGTAGTATTGTATCTACTTCCAGCTTTTGTGATGAATTTGGCTCTCATAAAGAGTGCTCAATTATCCTTACCAATTAAAAAGTTCCAAGAAAGCTTCATAAGAAGATACATGTTAATCTCCCTAAGCTTTTTAATGCACATACCCCCTTTACTCACAGGCTTACAAGTCTTTTCCCAAGAAAATGCGCATGCTTTTCTTATGTCTAGATTCCCAGACCAAGGAAAATTTCTTAGGATCCTTTCTCCTTCTTTAATCAAACTAGAAGGCCATTTGTATATGCCCATATTGTAGATAGAACGGCTACTGAGAACTAAATGCTACCAGCCCAGCTAGAAGATCTTTTTTTGATCTTGTCAATCAGAGGCATAATTATATTCCTAGTAACTATGCCCTGCAAAAAAGGAATGCCAAGAGACCTCTTAGGTAGATGACCTTCCATGAATCCAAACAAGTTCTTCACTCTTTGTCTTTTATCCCAATTCATCCCACCAAGAAACAATTTACTTCAGTCCTTGCTAATGAATTGCTCTGTAGCATGCTGATACTTATTAAGAAGATCAACAATAACTTTGAGCCCTATTATATTTTCATTTGCAAAAATGAAAATAAAATTAGAAAAAGTTAAATGTGAATTAGGAACATGTATCCCTTTGACTATTAACATAGGCTGGACTAAACCTGTGTTTCTCAAAGCTATGGTGTAGGAAGACTCATCATATAACAACCGCCGACGTGCGACGCTTTCATGGATTTTACAAAACTAGGGTGCTTATAATGTTTTTAGAGTCATAGTATATTAAACAATAATATAGGCAGTAAAATAGTCAGATGCTTGTAGTTATTAGTAGGTGTATATGAAACTCTATTCAACTTTGGATTGGTGTAAATGACTGGTTAGAATTGCTTAACTAGATGATTTCTGTTTTTGACATTTTAAAGAAAAACTTTTGTTTCTTTCCCCCTAACAGAAGGACAAACTAATATAATATTTCTTTATGATATTTCTTTATGTTATTTCTTCATTATGTTTCTTTATGATATTAATTTCTTCTACTTCACGATACTTACCGTGTCCTTGACGCAAGATGTCTTTAATTCCCCCAGATAAGGGTTGGATGAAAGCTGATAGTCTTTCTTTTGAATATCTGCGTTGTGTTCATTCGTTTATCGCATTCGCAAAAGCTAATCTAAAGTCTAACGAGTTTTCTTGTCCTTGTGCTAAGTGTCAAAATAAGCGTGGGCAAATTACGTCAGCTCAAATTAGTCATCATTTAGTTTCAAAAGGCATTGACCAATCGTATACTAATTGGTACTTCCATGGAGAACCAATTGAAAACAAGGATGTCAACTTAGAGATTCATGGGGCAACCCGTGATCATCCTCATGATGTCCCTAGAATGCTTGATTTGGTGGATGACGTATTTGGGTATGCCCAACCTGAAGATCTTCCAGCATACATGAATGGAGATGATTTCCATGAAAATGTGGATGTTGATCAGCAAGGCGTTCAAGATTTTAGTGATCCACCTGACAATGAACAAAAATATTTGAGGGAAGATGCGATTCGACCTTTATACCCTGGATGTGAAGCGGGGCACACTACTTTGTCTGCTACCGTTGAGCTCATGAGTATGAAAACAACATATGGGTGGTCTGATAATAGCATTACTACAATGTTGCAAGTATTTAAGAAGTATCTTCCAAGGGATAACACATTGCCCTAAAATGTATACACTTTTAAAAAAATAGTTAATTCCTTGGGTATGAGTTTCGAGTCGATTCATGCATGCCCAAACGATTGTATACTTTTCTGGAAAGAACACGAGCATAAGGATAAGTGTCCTACTTATAGTGCGAGTAGATGGAAAAAAAAGTTACTAGAAAAGAAGATAAGTTGAAAAGTGCCAGAGAAGGTGTTAAGATATTTCCCCTTGACGCCAAGACTACAAAGACTTTATAGGTTGATCATTTCTTCTGTTTGATTTTTTTTTAAACATCTTGTTGTCAAGTCTTATTAACTTCTACTTCTCAGCATCCCATGGATTGCGAAGAATATGACATGGCATTCGAGATCGACTTCTCCAGATGGAGTCATGAGTCATCCGATGGATTCAACGTGTTGGAAACGAGTGGATGCTATGTGGCCCAATTTTGCTGGTGAATCACGCAATTTTTGACTCAGACTCGTAACAGACGGCTTTAATCCATATGGTAGTAAGAACATCTCTTACAGCTGCTGGCCAGTTATGATTGTCCCTTACAACCTTCCACTTCTTTATGCATGCGAAAGGAGTTTACGATGTTGTCGTTAGTGATACCCGGAAAGTATGGTCCAGGTAAAAACATTGATGTGTATCTTCAACCATTAATCTCAGAGTTAAATGAATTATGGTCCACCGGCAAGAGAACATATGACTCTCATAACAAGTCTAGCTTTACGATGAAAGCAATTTTATTATGGTCCATACATGACTTTCCGGCGTACGGATATCTTTCAGGTTGCTGAACTGGAGGAAAGTATGTTTGTCCTATTTGTGGTGAAAATGTAGATTCAGAAAGGCTTAAGCATGGGAAGAAGCATTGTTATATGGGCACTAGAAGATTCTTGCCCCTAAATCATCCTTTTAGAAAGCAGAAGTCGCAATTTAATGGGCTCGAAGATAAAAGAAAGGCTCCTCGGTGTTTGACTGGATTTGAAGTGCTAAGTAAGGTGAAAAATATTCCAATAACATATGGAAAAGGAATAAAGAAGGGGAACGAACCTGGGCTCTAAATAGGGAAGAAGAGGAAAAAATCTATGACTGATAAAGGAGAATCTATTGGGGATGACGAAGAAAAATCAACCCGGGTTAATGGAGAAGAATCAACCAAGAAACCTACAGCTTGGTCAAGGAGAACGATCATGTTTGATTTACCGAATTGGAAGGTAAAGTAAAAGTATATTTGACATTTTCATTTGTTTATTTTGGACCATTTGAATTTTCTAATTTTATATGTACATTTATTTAGGATCTTCTGGTGCGTCACAATCTAGATGTGATGCACGTCGAATGCAATGTAGCGCAAATTCTTTTGGCAACATTCATGGACACGAAGGGCAAGACCAAAGATGGATTGCAAGCTCGTCAAGATATGAAGTTAATGAAAATTAGAAAAAAGTTATGGCCAGTTCAAAAAGTAAGTAAATTTTTCTTGCCAAAAGCTCCCTTTACTCTTTCTCGAGCGAGAAAAAACTAATTTGTGAAACGTTGAGTGAGCTAAAGGTTCCTATTAGATATAGCTCCAATTGGAAACATCATGTAAGCATGGAAGATCTGCAAATCAAAGGCTTAAAATCACACGACTATCATATATTAATGCAACATTTGCTACCTATGTTGTTGATGTACGGATTTAAGAAACAAAAGCCATTAGTTGCTGCAATCCGATAGCTATCATATATTAATACTAAGTGCTTTTTGTAATATTTTGTAGACATGTCATCTACATCATTTATCGAGCCACTGCCAGTTATAGAGTTTGTATGCCAGCTCTTGAACAAGGATGCCTTCAGACCTTTATCTGACGTGGACCGTGTCAAGTTTTGTTCCAGTTCATTGTCTGGCTCATCTTGGGTATCAAAATATAGTTGTAAGGATTTTCTCTATTAATCACCTTACCTTTTATCTGATGTGTTCTTCATATTAACTTTATGCAAATTAAGAAGACCCTCAGAGGTATGAAATTCAAAGTTACACACCAAGGAAATCTGAAAAATATGCGTAAGAAGTACCGTGTATTCAGGTTAACAGTTCAGGCAACGCGAGACCTCACGTAGGACCCCCCTTTTCATGTCTTAACTAATTTGCATTAGCTGTTAAATTTCTAGTTATCTTGCTAATATATGAGGTTTGATAGTTTCTCAGCCGACGAAAGTGGTACCATCATGTCGGTTGTACAACACTTCCAGGAGGCCTACGATATTGTGCTTCAACACCCTCATTGGCCTTGTCTGCAAGTGGGAAATCAGCAACGACCAAATTATTTGCCCATGGAGAGGTGAAGACATTCTTGAAAAGATTACCTTCCCTCTTGTGTTTAAATGAATTTACATGTTGATCGTCTAATATAAGTTAAAATCCAGGTATGCAGAATTATTGAAGGGCAAAGGTATTCCACGAGTTTGAGTGAGAAGCAAGTAACTTCTTTGTTAAAATTGACCTGTCAGCATCCTTATGATAGAGAGCGTGACATCGTAAAGGTTCATCTTCTTTGCATGCCTTTGTTATTTGAGTATTTTCCAATCTCATATTCATGTTCCATTTACAAGAACATATTGTACAAACATTTTTCTGTCTTACATTCTTGCAGGCAGCTCATCACAATGATTATGATGAGAATCCTTACGCTAAGGAGTTTGGACTTAAAATCAGTAACAAACTTGTTACAATTGAAGCACTCATTCTACCTACACCAGTGGTAAGTAAATTTTTAGTGATATTGATGGAGTTATACTTGTCTTGTTTCGGAACTGTAGTATGTACTAATGATTTAATTGATTTTTGTTAATTCAATAGAGTTATAAGAAAGGATTGCTTCTAGAAGGCTATTGTTATCCATGTTCCTTCAGACTAAAGAAAGCCTTCCGTAAAATTCATGTGAGGCTTACGATGGAATTGGAGAAGAAGTTCAGACTATTCAAATCTTGCATTCATGTGTACTTTATTGATCTAATTTAGTTTTTCTATATCAATAAACAAATTATTGATCTAATTCATCCATTTTCTGAACTTAGAAAAGATAGCTATAGAGTGTTTATTTATCCATTTTCTGATCAAAACTGGAACTGCTGGAAGGCAGTAATTCTGTTGCCCATTTGCCCCAATTTGATAAGCTCCTAAAACTGAAAACATTGATACCTGTCCATGAAACATGATAAATTAAATGGATACCTATCGAACATCAGTAATCAAAGGCATCCATTATCTGACCATAATAACCCAAGTCCCCATATAGCAAAAGTTTTGAGAGTTGCAAGTATGCACATCACTTCCAACAGGCAACAACTAATCATTTTCCAGAGAGTCGGAGACCATTAAATAGAATTTAAATAAAAAAATTGAGCTAAGACTGACTTACAAGTTACAAGTATCATTAAACCGTAATACATAAATACCTATTGCAATTATACGAAAATTAAACTGTATATACAAAGGGATGACTATATATACACATCATCTGATGGTAATAAGCCGGGAGCTTATTATTAACCTAGACTTCCTATTTACAGTCCTTATTTTCTTGATCATATGTGCAAATTGTATTACCAATTATCTTATTTGAAGAGTTTTATTCGAACAAGGGCTAATCAATTAGAGGTCTCATCTTCTTTGATTTGGATTTTACTCTTGTAATTTTTCTCTTTAGATGAGAAATGGGACTTCAGACCAATCCAGCACTGGTAGTAATTGTGATCCACATAGGGAGACTCAAGAGCCCACGGGAAGACTCAGGGGATCAGACTTGATTCAAACATAAAAGCCATCATGTCAGTGATTCGAAATGGTCCAGGGTCCTCCCCTTTTACCACTGTTGCCTGTCCATAAATGAAATAAAAGGCATTGATGGAGATGCACACACAAAGTTAGTTAACCATCACGGAGTTAGTTAACCATTACTTATGTACCTCAAATGTATTGGTATTAGGACCATAAGGAGTCATGCAGCTATGAAGACTTGCACCTCCTGGAAGAAATCTCTCAGTTTTTGCCTGCAACCAAAGCCACCAAAGTTGTTTTGTGACTGACATGGAAAAAGTTCCACCTTTTGAAGTGGGACAAGGGATTCATATGGCATAATCTGTTGTACAACCATGGCTTGGATGGAGAAAGCTGTTCTATTACTGAATCCAATCTTATGTATTGTTAACAATTTGTAGAATACTGATAGCGAATATTTTTTGAATAATAATATTTAATAATTTTTTATGAATGAAAATTTGTATTTAAATATAATATTGTATTTTTGTAATGGATCAAAATCGGGATTTTTTTTAAAATTATTTTTGATATTTACGACGGCTTCAGAGGTCATTTCTTTATCTTAATATTAGCCACAAAAGCGACGAGTTCGCTCAGTCATATTTTGGCAACTGTTGTGGCTGACGTTGTTAGATAATCGAGGGTGGTAGTCTGTCGCTAATTGTTCAAGTAACATGATTTTGGAGAGAAAAAAACGGCAGTATACTATAGTCGCATTTATACGACGGACTAGTTTGGTCGTTAATGCTTTGTTCGACTAGGGAAAAAATGACGGTTCGTATTGTCGCAATTTAGCGACGGGTGTGAGTAGTCGTATTACCCTTAAAAAATGACGACAAATAGCAACGCAAAAAAATGTGGCTAACAAACGGCGACGGGTAAAACGACGACAATTCCCCTCGTTTTTAAGTAAAAGCGACGGATTACTGCCCTCGTTTTTTAGCCTTTTGTTGTAGTGCATTGGGGTATATCAAGAAATTCTATGAAAAGAATGTTCTAAAGTTGAATGGCACTTTATGGTTTGAAGCAAGCTCCAAGGGCATGGAATTGTAGAATCAACAAATACTTTCAAGATAACAACTTCATCAAATGCCCATATGAGCATGCTCTTTACAAAAAGGTGAATAAAAGCGGCGACATGTTGCTTGCTTGCTTTCTTGTACGTGGATGATCTAATTTTCATGGGAAATAATCCGAACATGTTCGAGGAGTTCAAGAGATCTATGGTACGAGAATTCGAGATGTCCGACATTGGTTTAATGTCATTCTTTCTTGGAATTGAAGTGAAGTAAACAGAAAAATGTATTTTTATCTCTCAAGAAGGTTATGCGAAAGAAGTTCTCAAGAAATTCAAGATGGAAAATTATCAACCCGTGCAAACACCAGTAGAATGTGACATTAAGTTGTCAAAATATGATAATGGAGAACTTGTTGATCCAAGAATGTTCAAAAGCTTGGTTGGGAGTCTTTAATATTTGACATGTACAAGACCAGATATTCTTTATGGTGTTGGACTAATTAGCCGGTACATGGAAAAACTATCATCCGTTCACTGGAAGACGACAAAAAGGAACCTTCGATACATTAAAGGTACTTGTGATCATGAATTATTTTACTCATCATCTAATGACTATCAACTTGTAGGTTATTTTGATAGTGATTGGGGAGGAGATATTGATGATAGTACTACCAGATATGTGTTCTATATGGGAGAGATACTGCTTTCACATGGTCATCAAAGAAGCAACCAATCGTGACTCTTTCCACATGTGAAGCCGAGTATGTTGTCGCCTCATCAAGAGTTTGTCATGCACTTTGGCTACGAGTATGCTCAATGAACTTCAAATTCGTCAAGATGAACCGATAAAGATTTGTGTTGATAATATGTCCACAATAGCCTTAGCCAAAAATCCCATTTTTCATAAAAGGAGCAAACACATCGACATACGTTACCACTTTAATCGGGAGTGTATGAAGAAGAAAGATATTGAACTCAATTACGTCCGTACTCATGATCAAGTAGCGGATATATTCAAGAAGCCTCTCAAAGTTGACGTATTCACAAAATTAAAGGGGATGTTTGGAATGGTCGATGGACGAAAATTCAACTTAAAGGGGGATGTTGAAAGTTAAGCTTTAATTGGTGCACAAATAAAATATGAGAATGTTCAAGAAGATCGACCTTTCACATTCTTGTAACCTATTTTCATTTTCAATTTTGTGTGGTTTATTAGGGTGGTGTAAAACCTCTTAAATGGATAGTGGGGTGTGTAGAAACTTCTCTAATACCTATATATAGGTGTATGGACTTTGTTTTGATATATGAGTTCAAGAATACATCAATATATGAGTGATTTTTGCCTCTTCCTCTTATAATACGAAAATCATCATTTCATTTCATTGTTAATATCCATCAATCACCACTAAGTAATAAGAGTTTCATTGTGGAGTCCAAAGGTAAGATCCTATCGATTTTTGTTGGTCGTTGGGGTCATCCAGTCAATGTATATAGGCTGGATCGATGTGAGAGTACATGGGGAAAGTTGGAAAGTTTGGGTGAGAGAACAATATATCTTAGCCGTACTACATCCGCATTGGTACCTGCAGCAACAAAGGGAATAAAGAACAAAATCTAGTTCCCAAGGTTTAAAGGTAAAGACATGATTTATTACTCACTTGAGACTCAGAGGTACCACACTATTGATAGAAATTATTCCTGTGAAGATTGGAGAAATACCAGTGAAAATTGGAATTGTACTTGAATTGAACCTAGTGTTGATGTAGTTGAGCAAGTATAGCTGTTTCTTCCACCAAGCTAATGAACATTATGTACTTGTATAGTAAGTTTTGTTCTTTTTTCTATTCTTTCAATTGCAGTGCGCAAAAAGCTCTTGTAATCATTTGATTTATCCAATCCAAGGGCTATATATTCACCTATGATCATTTTTAATAAGCATATGTATATATCAGCCAAGATTTATCTTGACTTAAGATAGAGCGTGCGGCTTGCGGAGGTACTGTGGTGAGCCCCGGGAGACTAGTTAGGAAAATGGTGAAAAATTATGAACCCGACGAACTTCCGAATTCCCAAAAAAAAATAAAAAATAAAAATAAAAATATAATATAATATATATATCATTTCAACTTACTTCTTTGGTTGATGGTGCACCTATTAATGTTTCTTTGTCTTGACGAAGCTTTTATTTTTAAGGAGATGAATGAAGGCTGATGAATCATGAATGAAGGCTTGTCTGTGGATCATTCTATCTTCACTACCATATTTTACTAAAATACTACGTAGTGTCCTCCCTTCGGTATATAACTCAAAGTAAGGACTCCAATCATAACAAAAAAAAATCTTCTCTTTGTGAGTTTTTCTCCCTCTCTCCGCGATGTGATTATTTTTCCTCTCTCTACAATTTATCTTTTTTTCTCTCTCTCTCCACAATTTTCCTTTTCCTCTAATTCGTTCTTCAAACTCTAGCGAAGTACTAGGCCGTTTGATATTTTTGTCGTTGTCTCCCTTTTGGCATATTTCCTCATATCTTTTTCTTTTTCTTTTTCTCTCTCTAGCCATATCTTAACTTAAAATTTAAAAGTTATGACAACACCACATATAATCAAAATTAGACTTGAGAGAGAAAGATTAAGCTAATTTAAGTACATGATTGTGATAAGTTTTGTTAAAATTCATGTTTGTATGAGTTTTTGATGAGACCAGAAGGGGGTATTTACGTTCTAGATTTGGTCTAGATAATTATCCTCTATATGACCTTAGTAGTGCAGCAGACGAGTAGGTGTTCTTGGTTCTCTATCTCTAGTATCTTTTTATCTTTTATCTCAGTTGTTGTGAGACTTTTATTTTTTGCTTTGGTACCTATTTTGGAACAACCTAAATACTATTTATTGGTAACTATCTTTTGTTTGTTATTTGATATTTTGTAGTATGATGATGGTATGTTGAATCATGTTTCTTTATATATTTAGTATTTTGGGTATGTGATTTGTGCACTTTAATTATGTTATTGCATTAATATATGATGAATTAGAAAGGAAAATGTGGTTTACATATGTTTTTGGTGTTTTTGTGGAAAAACTTTTAATTTGTGGTCAAATTAAATGGTTTGGCCAAAAAACAGACTAGTAAGATGTTATAAGTTAGAAGTCAAGATTTTAAGTAGAACTTCCAACCTTCAACAAAACATAAGTTTTTTCCAATCTTTTAACCTCACAACTTCATAGGTAGTGTGCATGGCTTCATGGCATTGGCATGCAAAACTAGGCAAGCCTTTGTGGCATATTGATGGCATGACTTTTGACAGAGGTTAAATTCATAATTTTAAAAGCTTTGTAGTATGTTATATGTACTAGTACTACCCATGCCTCGCCACGATGAATACGTTGACGCGCCTTCGGCGCTATAGAAATTTTTTATTTACGCACCTTCGGCGCTATAACCAATATATATTATTTATTACACAACTCCGAATTAAACCCCCCATAATTAGCATGTCTAAATACCTTTGGCCAGCATCCGTCTTTCCTTTATTTACCTATATTTATGCTATTGCTAAATTTATTACATCTTCAGCCTCATCGCTATTTAGTTAATTTCCCATCCTTTTGATGGTAAAATATTTTCTATTTTTACGCCATTTTCCAAATCATCTTTTCTTTAGTGTATCCGGGCCTAGCTTCAAGTGCTGGACCTTGAAGTTCTCCATCAAACCTAACAATAGACACTTAAAGTCTTGTGGGGAGATAGAAGACTTGTCCAACCTAACAATAGACCCTATTTACAACTTGTTCACCTCACTTATCAAAAGCTCGCAAGATATCGAAAGAGTACCATCAGATACACAAACATCAACAGGTCCTATAATCGTCATAATTTGGAGTACTGGACAGAATAAATCCATCATCTTTCCGTAACTTGAAAAGTGAGGGTTGGTAATAAACTCGATGGAGTTCTTGGATAGAGGATTACCAGCATCATCCCTTTAATTATCTACATACACAACCGCATCACCCATTCGGTCAATTTGGTTAGTCAATTTATGCATTCTATCTATACAGCACATCTCGAGGATCCTACATGAAATTTATGAAATCTGAAGAATTGATTGGGATATGGCCTTCTTATTCTAGACCGTGGATACGTGCAAACTGAGGTATGAATAGAAATTGACGGGCAATGGTCGTGCTCTAACAGAAGATCCACCTTCAGTGTTTTGCAGTATGGTTAGACAAAATTTGGTTACTTGGTGCAGCAATAAGTAACCTACTTCATTGTACACTAATAATAATTAGTAAATAGCACCGATGCAAATCCCAACCAACATGACAGGGAGTATCATATCAGTGTTGATCCTCATTTCATTGGTGATATGTCCCTTTTATATTCTTCATATGGGAAAATCATTAGATATTCTCAATAAGGCCATTAGTAAAGCGGTAACATTACGTCCCAGTTGGCATATTTGATATCCGCACTCTACCTAAATGGGAGTTGCAATATAATAATCCCCCTTCTCATTTATCAGTTTATGTCAGTTGGTACCCCTTTACAAACTGTGTTATAATGTAGTGATGGTTTAGTGTTGTGTGGCCCGCAACCTTTTAGATCACTAATATACATATAGAAAAATGAGAATAATCCCTCCCTCCCACTTTTTGTTGGAATTGTTTTAACTTCAAAATATGATTTTAAAATGTTTTATCCCACATTGGAAATAAAAAGTAATGTATATTAGTTTTTATATCTCTATTGCTTAGTTGGATTTAAAGTCTACTCTAGGAGTGTGTGCACTCTAGGGAGATGCTTCGCATCGAGCGCGACTCGCGCACGCGCGCGCGCGTGGGCGTTGGAGTGGGCGTTTGAGGCACATTTAGGCACTTTTTGGCATTTTATTAGGCGCACTTAGCACTTTGCACGCTTTCCGCGGTCGTGGGGCGTGGGCTTAGTGGGCTTGGGTCTGGAACAAACAACCTCTTGGACTTCTATGTCTGTTTGAGTCTGTAACTGATTATATCATTAATGGGGAGTAAGTGTGACTTATTAATACTTATGCATTAATTAAACAGCTTTAAAACTAGAAAGTTTTTTAGACTCTTATTTATAGAGTTCTCTCGGGTGAGTAAAATACAGAGAAAAACAAAAACAACTTCTTCTTTTTTATTTCTCAATTTCTCTTTTCGTTTTTTGGGCAATGAGGAAAGGTGAAACAAACTTGATCACTTTGTGCAGTGCAAGCACATAGTGATAGAACGGGTCTAGCTTGGTTGAATCCCGGAGATAGTGCTGCTGAGTTCTCTTGCACCTTTGGAGAGGCTTCGACTATCTTCAAGAAGCGCTTGCGCGCCTCCTTGTTTGGTTCGGTAATTGTTTTCTTTTGGTGAAGATTAGTTCCTTAATCTTGAATTTTTCTAACACTTTTTGCTAACCCATTTTCTGTGACATACATGAGCAAGGTTCTCAAACTTTGGGATCCAAGGCACAGCTTGGACGGCAGTTGCACCTAGGAAATGGATACTGATATGTTTCTTCTATATGTGCATTATTATATTTTTGTGTGGTGTACCGTATATGATCTCTCCTTTTTGGGCTAAGGCAATACATGGTCCAACCTTGTTTCGTTACTTGCTGAGGTTCAAACTCATGCTCAAATGTATATTTCTGGGGAGATTTGAGTGTTTTGGTAGGATCAGATAAAGCTCTTTGGATGTTTTACCCTTTTCAAGAACTTTATGGGGATTGAGAAATAATTTCATTAAGAGCAGGCAAATTATGGCACCATTGCCCAGTTTTATCACTATAGTGAAGTGTATAGCTGGCTTAGCTATCTTTCCTTGGATCACATGCCCTTGGGTTGATTAATAAAACCAATGCATCCATTGAAAAATTCACTGAAAACCTATATTTGTGTCTTTGTACTTGTAGAGAATTGAATATGTCGGCAGATACATTGTATCATTGTACTTATTCTTGTAAGTTGAAACTCTAATATACTCAGATGGAATATGCATGGCCTCTTAAACAAACCTCTCCTTGCCTCCAAAACCAACTCCAATCGTCATTACTCATACCCAAGTTTTCTATTTGGCATATCCAAAAGTCAGAACAACTCCCCATATGTGGTTTCTTAGTAGGATTAACCTGATGGGTATGAGTTTATTATGTACCCAGTACCACGTAACAAAATAAGGAAAATACTTTAAAACTAACTCTTTATGATGTTTCCTTCATGGCTAAACTATAAAAAATATTTCTACAAAAAAAGAATCCACAATCTAGGATCCTTCATATAACAAAGTAGTTCTCCCATTAATACATCGATATCATGACACCCATCTCTCGGAACGGGATAATATCAATCTGAGCACCTCGAATAGACCTATCTAATTCTAAGGCAAACACTAATCCTAAAAATAAATCTATAAATATACACATCAATAGTATAATAGATTACCATTTTAACAAAATCTTCTCATATGCCTGCTCTACTTCTTCAATTGAGCTATACCTCTTGACCCCAAGAACTGTTATACAAAACCCAATCAAAATCTCAAAACATAATCCCAAACTAAATTTTAAAACCATTGCACCAAAATAACAAATTCAAAACCCTAGTTCTTCCCTGAATATTTTGCCAATGGGGTACAGCTAGGGAATCATACAATTTATTTGATCATACCCATTGACCGCAAACAGCTAAATTTTAGTAATGTGCCAAAATTAAACCATCGGAGACGAAATTCGTCGCCGTCTATGTCTAAAAAACAAAATTAATAGCCTAATTAATCTCATAAACTCCAAATCAGCTGCATTCCAGTTTACCTTATCGAAACTAAAGTCGGCCGTTAAACTTTGATCCCGAGGGATATTTTCCAATGCTCGAATCGCCGATCAAACCTATAATCTTACAACGTAATACGTCCTCGTCGCGAGGGGCAACTTTTAGAACTGCAATCAAAGCTAACAATTCAATTTTGAGAAACCTTGATTGAAACATATTGAGAGAGAGAGAGAGGGAGGGAGAGAGACAACCTTGATCTACAAGTTTGACAATCTCTAAATGTGTCGATTGAGAGAGGTGAAGAGGTCCTCAATAGCAACAATTGGTGGTTGAGATGGTTGAGGTGTTAAGGAAGGTTTTGGTTTCTCTTTGGATGGGAAAAGAGAGTCAAGGATAAGAGGGTGGTTTGGCTAATGTATGACAGACTAAAGTACCCTTAGTCTATGTATGTCTAAAGTACCCATAATCATATTAGCCTTGCCAAGATTTAAACGGATCTCGTCCGTTGATCTCATTCTTTCTACCAAATCTCAAAGACATAACATTAAATCTCAGCCCCTCTTTATCTTTAAGACAGTGGCAAACTTGTCTATTTGAAAAACACCATTGTGTAATATAATATAGACTAGGTTATAAGCCTGTGCTGCGCACGAATGTTTAAGTTCGCAATTATTAATTGCAACAACATCTTGTTTATTTATGCTATCAAGATTAGCTCAACACCAACATACCTAATTTTTCAACTCAATTATGTAGGGTACTTAGCTGAAACATCAATCCACTAAATTGAGGCAGGTAAAGAAAATGATGTATCACTAAAGACATTTGGGTATGCAATGTTCTTATGCAAACATTTGGATATTTTAACATTAACAGCAAAAAAATAAAATTCAACATTGCCATTTTTGCTTGTAATTTTATTTATATATGTCTGGCAATCATTTCCTAATACTACCCGTGCTACACACGGATAAGAGCCCGTGCTACACAACTTATGATGAACACAATTTGAAGTCTACTATGGTTTATATCAAAAGCATCAATTAGGATCTAAGGCTAAGAATGATTTAGTAATTACATAAATTAAATTAGTTACCAATTTTTGGATTTGTAAGAAGAGATGCATAAATCAATGAAAATAAGCAAATCCTCCACCAATCATGCTCACGAATATTAGTTGATTGTGAATCGAAACTAATTCCATTGAAAGAATAACTTTTGTGAAAATCTTGAACTAAAATCACATCACAACCTAGGTTCATGAAACAATAAAGCGAACGATATAAGGAGACGTTTAATTACCAAATGTCTACTATGATAGAGGTAACAACCAAAATTACCTGAGTTGAAAGGTAAGTGTGAGAGATCAATTGGTATTATGTCTAGCATTTTATCCCATATAGTGAACTTAATGGTTGATCCGCTACATGAAGTCATAAAAAAAAGCATAAGAATGAAGATAACGGCAATATACATGCATAATTTTAATTTAATTGATTTTCTTACCATATATTTTTAAGGATAATATCTCATTTTTGGGATGTGTATCTATTCCTTTTACTGACCATTTCAATTTCTGTTATGGCCTTCAGCTTCCTGACAATGTCTTCATTACAATTTTATATAAAATTAGAAATCTTTTCATGAAATGAGAAATGCATAAAATAATGCCAATTGTAAATACCTGTGAGAATTTTTGTGTTTTGGCATCTAATAGGGATGTCTTTGAACTTTATTAAGGAAAACATATGCCTTCGTATAGGTAAATGTTGATTGTCTAATCGCTTCACGATGGTGTCGATTTTGAAGTATATCTTATATTCCCCATCAATGGGACGATAAGTTCCATTACTTTTGGAGACATTAAATTTTTCAAGGTGAATAATATCGCCCTCTTTAAGTACTTTGTCAAATTGCGGAATAATGTCTCGGGGAACTTATGCATGTATTTGTTCTTCCTGCAGAGTTAATAACATAAATATAGTTAAAATCTTATTGTGAAGACATAATGTATAAGTAGTAAATAATAGGCATGTACTTACATTCCCATCGATAAGTAGCATATTTTGACCCCATATTTCTTTGGTTGTGAAGTTCTTGATGATCCACATTCGACTCAAATGCACTTTTAGAGTCCAACGGTCCCTTAAAAGGGTTAATTGCCGGAAAAGAGCCTAATGAATATGCATCCTTGTAGTTGAATGTGGAAATTGTAGTAAGAGCAAATAATGTTTAGAACTGATGCAAAACAATATCAACACGTATATATATATATATGCTTGAGAATAAGTGAGAATAATATACTAACAATGGTATGCAACACCAACAATGGTATGCAACTGAAGGTCCAAGCCTATACGAAAAACATACAGTATAACATGAAACCCATAGTGAATCACCTATGAATTTAACTTAATTAAATGTTATAAGCTTCCACTGGGAGCTTTTGGGTCCTTTTTTGTTTCTAGAAAAGAAAATGCAAAGGGAGCCTAATGTAGCTTTAGACTCCTCTGAGGCTCGCGACCTTGGAGATGGTGACATCGAAGCACAAGAGGAAAGAGACCCAATTACTGCCAACCCATATAACAACCATAAATGAAAACTATGAGAAAACCTGCCCATAATAAAAAGGGTAGAACTTAAAGGATGGAACTAATTAGTTAGATATTTTTTTTAGAGTTTTTGCAAACTGTTTTCTGTGGTTTCCTTAGAAATTTTAGCATTGTTACTGAAGATACTCTAATATATTTTCACTTGTTACTATGGCAGATGATTGAGTCCGTACTATGTTACCTAATTGAAGGTCGTCTTGAACTTGGAGAACCGACCGCAAATTCTTTGAGCAACGATGAGTCTGAGGTAACTGCTAGACTTGGAACTCAGTTACAGGTACTGTTAAAGAGGATATTGCAAGTGGCCCTAACTATAAATTCAAGCAAATCATATGAACCTCATAGAATCACTACCAATACTAATAGATCTGGAGATATTGGGAAGCTTAAGAATCTCCATGGAATGTCTTTGAAGACCACCGACTTGACTCAGCTAGAGATTATGTATGATTTGTGGATGTCGTGATACTCTAGGCCTTGTCTGACCGTGTTCATATACCTACATGGTTATATATATATATATATATAAATATTTGTGCCCTTTTTGTTGCTTTTTTTTCTTCTGCAAATTGATTGGAGGAAAATGAAAATAATACACATGAACTTTATATGTCTTTTACTACAAAAATGTCTACACTATATTAATTAGCCAAATATACACGTTTAGAAGACATGGTTGATTACTCAGATTTCTCAGTTTTTGTACTATTTAATGATACCTTACAACCCAACTGGCTACTAAAAAGCTTCTCTAAAGGGAAGAAGGAACTACTTTGACAAAATATGGCTAAAACTCAGTCCATTTTTCAGTATGACAATGGTCGTGCAGGTGGTATCGGTTTAGTACTCAGCAAAAGACTCATCCATAGAGATCAATACTAAATAGAGAAGTTCAGGTTCATAGATACTTAGTAAATGAAATCAAACTAACATTAGTCAGAGCAAGTGTCTAAATTGAAGAAAAAATAAATCATAAGCTTGTTTGAATAAAACTAACATCTTATTATTTAATAAAAATACTATCAAATGGGAATTTTGAGCAATATCAAGGTCCTAAACTCTTTAGCACAGCTCCCAAACTTAAAATATTGTTCTATTCATACCTCAAACTTTGGTTGAACTTGCGAAACCCTTTGCTCAACATCATCTTGAACACCATTTCTGCCCTAAAAAGTAAATAAATAATGCTTGCATAAAAAATAAAAACTAAATATTAAATCTGATGATAGTACCATTTCGTGTTATTGTAACTAAAGCAATAAAATCATGGAAACATGTTATGACAGTATATGAAGAAAATGAGTATGGGAAAGTTGGGGATGCTAAAAATAGACATTACATTAATGAGATAACATCTGCTATTCTCCTCAGGGTCAATTTGGGTGTGTGTGTTACAGGCTCGAATAAAAAGCGTAGAATAGCGATCCTTCGGATATGATAAAATACACCCAAGTTTCATTGCTCAAAGACGTATTCGTTCCCTACACTCATCTCCTCCCCAGACTACACTTAACTGAGAATCAGCGTTGCCAGACTCTTCTTTACTTTAAAGGGGCTAAGCATTGTTATCGGGGTAATATTGTTCTAAATTAGTTTTGAGTAATTTCATAGATTTGTATCAAACAAATATGCAAAGTCTATATAAACCAAATAAGAGTGCTCTTAGTCTAACTCTCATATCCATTATTTTGCTACTAATTTTTTTGAAACTCCTTGCTATATCACCTTCAATTGCAAATATTTGATTGACTACTTCCATACTTCATACTCCGTATTCGATTTTTTTAACCTATCATATTCCAGGAAGGCCTGGTGCGAGAAAAATTATAAGATATCTTAGTTAATGAATCTGACATTATCATGGAAGAAGGTTTTCCTAAAGCCGCTAGAATGGAGCAGCCAATAAATGAAATGAGGAGTTGAAAAATCTATTTACACCCATCTAGAGATACACCCACTTCAGTCGACTCTTTGATCTTATCTTAAGTCTCTGTATACCAGTGATTGTCAGTGACAATATTGAGCTGCCATTTGAAGATATGGTTAATTACTCAGATTTTTCAGTTTTTGTGCTAGTTAATGATGCCTTGCAACCCAACTGGCTACTAAAATACCTAAAAAATTTATCTAGAGGGAAGAATTAACTACTTAATAGAATATGGCTAAAACTCAGTCCATTTTTTAGTATGACAATGGTCGTGCAGGTGGTATCGGTTTAGTACTCAGCAAAAGACTCATCCATAGAGATCAATACTAAATAGAGAAGTTTTGATAGGTATATCAACTTAAAAGGACTGGAGATTAATACTATCTATTAAACAATGCAAAGATTTTATTAGGAATAGAATGATGACTTAAGTTAGCAACATTAGACGGCGACCTGTATATCTCATTTGTAATGATATAGGGACAGAAGTTCTAAATTTGCAATATCACTTTAAGCCCTATAGGGTTTTAGGTATTCATGAGTAGGAATGATGGCTAAGTTGGAAACATCATAAGGTTACATGGGTTTCTCAGTATCTCCTAACCCAATTCCTACTACTTCCAAACATAGATATTTTGAAAAGGCAAAAGCCAAAAACAAAAAACCCATCTCCCCCAAACACATTAATCCAATGTTGCTACCATCATAGTTCTTAATTCAACCAAAAGCAATTGGGTTATGCTCCCAAATGCCCATCAGGCCCCCATTATTGTTAGCATCTTATTTCCAAATTCAACCAGATGTTAACTAAGTGATGCTCAACTTCTCAAAAAAAATCTATCATATCTTTAATTCAGCCAAATATTAAATGGCATTCTCATCTTCGCAAATACAATAACCCATTTCACCCAAATCCATTACTATGTTATACTCTCATAGCCTCATCTTCACCAGTCAAACAACCCATTTCATCTAAAATCATAGTTTTAGATAGAGAGCGAGAGAGAACAGGAGGGTCAATTTAAACTTGAAGATCAGAGGTAGAATCTAGAGATAGAGATGAAGCATACCTTAGTGTTATGCGAAAGAAAAGGAAGCTTCGATCAAAATCTTATAATGGGGAGATAACTCGCATGTTTTTTTTTTAGTTTTTCTTTTGGAAGGAGAGTGAAATTTTGAGTCGGACAGGAGGAGTAAGTTTTAAGTCGGGATGGGGATCTTTAGCTTTTTTTCTTAAAACACAAAGTATCAAAACAACCACTCTCATTCTCAATCACGTGGCACCAACAACCCATCTCCTTTTCTTGCCATATTTAATGTAAGACCTCCTGACGTCGATCTGACTACAAACATGATTTTTGAAGCAATTTCACCTAACGATTCTCTTTCAACAAATTCAAAGCCTTGGGGTAAATGCTTTTAAAGAATATGTGCTTTTAGATTTCTTGGCGTAAATGAACCATTTACAATCTACATATGATTTTCCATCCAACTATAGCTTCAGAGCTGCTCGGAACTTTGAAAAATACCGAATACCTCCTATGAATCCTAAATTAGGTAGCCTTAGGAGTGTAAGAATAACTATCCCCATTTTCCTCTGGCATGTAAAAATAACTTCAAATTCAAGGTCCAAGCGAGCGAGACCCGATCCATGACTAAAACACTATGCTTAAACTTCAAAAGTATACTCTGGATTCATATCTAACATTGTGTCATAGTTAAAACCCTAACATCACATAATATTGAAATCAATTTGTAAGCACTAAGCACCAATACAGAAGAAAAAAAAAAGAGAAATAGAGGATTTTCTACCTCTTGAAACCCTTTCCCGTTGCATCAATCTTCAAAATTAGCGGAAATCATCGGAAAGATCAGCAGGAAATCCCCAATCAATGAAATATTATGAGCTTACAAAGGTAGACGATTCAGCAGAATTCTACTTGGAGATGATACGCAGGGAGACGATCGTGAAGACTACAAGAATGATCGATTGTTGAAGATGAGTCTTCATTATAGCTGGAAAGGGAGAGTGTGCAGAGAGATTATAGGTATTGTTTTGTTTTTGAGAGGATTAGAGAAGTTTGGAGTCGGGGTTTTTTTTTTAGACTTTAGTTTTAAAACCTAAACTTCCAGAACTGCCCTTCCTTGTGCGTTCCTCGAGGCGTCAACAGCGCATCGCAAACCCTCTTTATCTCTGGACATAAGGATAAACTTGTCCCAAGTGGCTAACACAGCACCCTGTTATAATAAAGAGATATTTAAGATCATGGAAGTTCCAAAATAAAATTTCTCTTCTCCATCGTACTCTACAAAATAATAAAGACTAAAGAGAAGAAAATGTTTGCTTAGTTTAATGTTTAATAAAACATCATAAATATTTTAGAAGTTGTTAGGAGTTGGGTTCGGCCCAAGGTGGGAATCCAACTAGGTTGGGGTGTCCTACTGGACTCCTAACAAGCCCATAGACCATTAGGATTTATGGGGAGAGTTTGAGGAGCAATATACAACCTCATTATAACCTGATATAGAGAATTCATCATCAATAATATCTCTACTCTACTCTCATATCTATGTCATGCTAAACTAATAAAATAAAGTATTATCTAACACGTTATCAGCACTGCGACTAGCTAATGGATTAGAAACCAGTAGATCAGAAGAGATAAATAAAATACTCTCCAATTAGCATTTTTAGAGGGATTTTAGCGTTATGGAGAGATAATTTTTACTAAATTTCAATTTTTATGTATTAATTACTTGATCTATCATATAGTATATATAGATACGTGTTTAAGGATATATATAGGCTATTTTAGGGGTTTTTTACCCTTGTGAAATTATTGTTTTCAAACTAAAATAACGATCGTTGTGGTTATCAGATTGACACACTCTTAATGTTGTTGCGTAGCCTATTCCTTAACGATAACATCCATATATTACACGTCTTCAAGAGATGTCAATGTCACCAAGAAATTGGCGTGAAAATTGGGCAGTTCACGACCAAAAATCAATTTTTAAACGGCATATTAGGTCATGCTGACGTCAACTAGGTTTTTTTTATATTTTATTATTAAATATATTAATTTTAAAAAAATAATTATTAAATCATGATAACGTTGTCAAATCTATATCTATTTCTTGGAAATTAGACCTGGATCAGACCTGATTCATAAAATTAGATCTGATCTGATTGTTGACGCTGCAGGAACTAATGGGCCCACAATAACACATGTCAAGCACAAGTGTACCTATTAATGTTTCTTTATCTTGACAAAGAGTCCGGATATGCCAACCCTCTTTAACGGAAGGTTGTCACAACCCTCAACCCTCTCATTGGCTAGAGACTTAACAAAGGGTTAATAAATAAGTTGATTTTATTTAAAGTCTAAATATTTTAGATTCTCCTCAAAAAATGCTTCCTTTTGTGTTCCTCTCTCTCTCTCATCTCTTCCCGAACGTAAGTCTTGTGCCCCTCAGTTTAACGTCTCTATCTTTCTCTACTTTTTCTTGCTGCAATTTTTCCTTTAACAAAACAAAGAATCTATACCCTGCAACCATAATTAAGAGGTTAGCTTCTAATCATAATTAGTTACATAGAGATCAATTGTTTAAACTCACACAGATGAATAATTTTATGTTTAGGTTTATTTCGTTTGATTCAAGGCAGACCTGTATAAATTACTCATGCTAAATTCCTTAAGGCAGACCTTTATAAATTATTCATGCTAATTTAATGTTTTATACTGTATAGATTACCAAGTTCTTCACAAAAAGTGGAAAATTATGTAAATCTAGCTATTTTTCAAAGCTTATCTAACTATAATTGTATTATTGTTTAACGAATGGATTCGAATAATGGAGCAATACAGTTGGATTCAGACGATGAAGTAACACAGTCTGGTTCCGATGAAGATAATTTTGATGAATTTTGGGGACGATTTGGATTCGCAAGATAATTCTCAAACCGCATCTAATAATGACCAAAAGCCAAGAATTAGTATGATATTCGAAAATGTCGAAGAAGCATTTAAGTTTTATAACTCTTATGCTAGACGTATTGGGTTCAATGTGCGCAAGAGAAGAACAAACAGAAGTAAGAAAAGTGTTCTAAAATTAAGAGCATTATTTTATTATAGTTGTGAGGTTTCCAATCATAAAAATAATACTCCAATTAAAAGACGAGATGACTGATAGAAATGTAATATTTACGTGTACAACTCCTAAATTTATATCTACCTAGTCATTTATTAAATAAATGTGACACTAATAGTATTTTTGTTTGTATTTACAGAAATTGGTCACATCGTACATTTTTCCAGTTTTTAACAAAAAAATGAGGGTGATGCACTCCAACAATGATTCTTATTTGAAGTTGTCAACCAAAGGCCCATGCATGGAAGCCCATTGAATAGAATTAGATATAGATATTATTCTCATGAGTTGTAATATATACGCATGATTTTAGGCATTGTTAAGGAGATTTTATAATAATGGTAATATTTTGTAAACCCTTCCTATACTCTATAAATATGAGGGGAATCCCACCCATGAGAGAACATCTTGGAGAGTATAAATCAAAGTTCAATAAGCAATAAAGTTCTTATTCTTCTCTTGATCGATTATAAATCGACGTCTTAAAAGACCCGCAAGTGCAGGATGTACCGTTAAGTACAAGGGTAAGCGAGGTCGTATCCCTAGAGACTTGTGGTGCGAATTATACTTCGAGCTACTAGTTTTATCCAATAACAACGAGTTTGTGTAGGTTTTGAAATAAAAAGAAGAATGAAACAAATTACAAGATAAATTGGATAAAACTAGTAGCCCGAAGTATAATTCGCACTACAAGTCTCTAGGGATACGACCTCGCTTACCCTTGTACTTAATGGTACACCTTGCACTTGCGGGTCTTTTAAGACGTCGATTTATAATCGATCAAGTTTTTGGCGCCGTTGCCGGGGACTTGCAAAGTTGCATTTTATTTTTGAGTTGTTTTATTTTAAGCCAATTTTTCTTTTTTCTTTTTCTTATCTTTTTCTTTTTCTTTTTCATTTTTTTGGATCTGGAAACAAAGTGATTGAGTGATTGGCTCAAACTCTCTTGGCGCTACAGTAGCTATGAAGTCTGTCCCTGAATGTTTCACCGTTTTTGATTATCTATAATTCACGTTTGGGAAATACATTTACTACGAAAGTTTTAGATAATTCAAAACCCTTTCCGAATTGTTATAGATCATATTTCTCTATTTAGTCGTTTGTGAGTTACAGCCTTTTGAAAAAATAGTAAAAAATAGTCTCTACAAAGGACGTTATGTTCATTAATCACTTGTTTGGAGCGGTAGGGATGCTAAATTCTAGAAAACTTCCTTCTGGAATGTCTTTCTTTTCTGAATTATCTTCCTAAATTGATATTATTTAATACTTTCTCTCAATCGAGCTGAAGGATATGCGCATTTGAAAATCAGGGCATCGTAGACTATAATAAACTTGGAAATTGAATTAATATTGTTGTCGCAAGTTCACTAATCCTTTTTCTCTTGTTTTGCAGGATAGTCACAAAGTTGGAAACGAGACGGACAATACGCAAAGCTAAAAGCATCATCAAATCCATTCTTCTTGTCCCCACTAAGTGAAGGGGCACTTCTTTCTTTCACCCCCTAAGTGAAAGGGCAGCCACAGCTACACCGGGAAACACTTCCCGTAGGTTGGTACTTCTTAGAACTTGATATCTAGAAGGGGTACATATCCGCTCCACCCCGGCACTTGGACATATAAAGTCGTGTGGACTGTGCAAATACACGCTGCTCTAATAAAAACTTTATTGTGGTTGGATTGATTTATTATTGTGTTTAATATCTTTTTTTCATTCCAACATTAGTAAAGGTAAAAATTGTTAGAGACTTACAGGATTTCATCACCCAAAAAGCTCTCCAACAAGTGGGATCACCCATTAGGGATACGAAGAAATTCGTATCACACAAAAATTGAACGTCCCGGACCTCAAAATAACTGTTAATAAAAAAGAGCTGCAAGAT
The DNA here is from genome assembly GCA_014058105.1 of Kingdonia uniflora. NCBI lineage: Eukaryota > Viridiplantae > Streptophyta > Magnoliopsida > Ranunculales > Circaeasteraceae > Kingdonia > Kingdonia uniflora. The sequence goes on along the minus strand of JACGCM010002082.1, from coordinate 1,786,203 downwards.
TCCCGCGAGATTTCATCACACAACGAATAGGCGTACCGGACCGGGGTACAAACACGGGTTTGTAGGATACGGCCCCAGCCTAGCGCCGTAAAATACTAGCTGTAAGTTTGCGACGTCACCGTTCCGAGTGCTGACGTACGATAAGACGATTTGCTCGGGCTTGAGGACTAAACATCTACTTTAAGTTAGTACTAGCATAGTGACGCAGGGGAGTACAGGAGCCAAAGCCTTTTGCCATCCTACCCATTTTGAACATAGAAGAATATAGGGGAGACCTAATTATTATTTCTAAAAAATGTTTATGTGCTAGAGTTTAGGCTTGATTGGTTATTTATTGCATTGGGTGTTCCTTTTATTTCAAAATGTTATACATACAAGAACATTAGAATCCATACAACTCACAATTTGACATCCCGCAGCAACCACAAAATTATTTTTACTCATAAGATCACCAAAATTATCAATACGTAGAACCTTTCCAATCTTATTCATATATGCAGGCCCATTAGTCTATCCAATCATCCAAACAGTTCCCACCCGCTCAACCCAAGTCATCTTTGGAAGATACCCTTACTCTCTTTATGCAACAATCAATGGAAAACCAAAAACAATTAATGGAAAGCCAAAAACAAGCGATGCAATTTCAGCAACAAATAATGCAATTTTAACAGCAAACTTTGGTAAATCATAATTCTACGACCCAATCTATCTTTAGATTAGAGACTCGGATAACTCAGTTGTCAACTACGTGGAGTGAAATAGAGCATGAAAAACTTCTAAGCAATAAAGAAGAACAATCCGAAGTTAAATTCCTTTGCGATTTAGAAATGGATAAATTCAAGCGTAATCAAGGAATGTTTTCTCTGTGGAGTGAATGGATACCATATTGTGTGACAGATTTAGAAAATGAATATTTTATGGTCGACGATCCTATGTCATAAGAAGATCTTGAAGAAGCCCTCAACATTTAACCATCAATTTCACCCTCCATCATTTCATTTGTCAACCCAATAAAATCTCGAGGAAACTATGACCGAGACTGAATATTTTTCCCTCTCCTCTAATGATTTTTCTAACGATGATGATGACGAGATAAAATATGAACATATGGAATCACTGTCTCATTATACGATAACATGCGAGGAATTTGTAGATGATGATATTTGTACCAAAGTCAAGAAATTGGAAATTACCGAACCTGTTGCAGATGTTATCAACTTTCCCTTTCCTTTTCAGTCTCCTTATGAGTCACCTCAGCCTTGCCTTGAGTCGCGTCCACCTGACACAAATTGCAATATTGAAAACCAGTGGGTGGACGACCCTTTTTTACATGATATATCACTATTATTGGGGGTTGATTCTGTTTTGGTTACTCCTTCACCAACCATACCTATACTTATACCTATATCTCCATTTCACAAGCCACTTGGGGATAGCATAATTGTTAATGAATTTGTGGATTTGTTACGCAATAACTCTAGTTGTACCTACTCTATTGATCAATGTCTAAATTATTTAAAGTACTGGGATGACCCCATAATTCTTAAAATAGTACAAGCATTATCACCTGCAACTGAGTCATACAAACTTGAGCCTGACCCATAACCACCCGATCGACATCACTTTAATGGTTCAAGTTAATTTTTGGGAAATGATGAATATTAAGATAAATTTTTGGTGTATGGGGTTATACCTTGTAAAAAATCTCAAAGTGAGATTCCTCATAAATTAAATAAGGAAAATCTTTATCCTAGGAGATTAGACTCTGAGTTATTTTTATGTATCATGATTGCATCAGCACAATTAGGTGTAGATGAGAAGAACCATTAATTTTCTATTATATGGTTATTCAAGGATAAGGACAATTTTGGTGTTCCTCGGTTATTTAAGAAGAACTTGCTACCTCGATAGTTCATCACTTATTATATTTTATACCCCTATAGTACCATTATAAATCATTTAAGTATGGGGATACATTTCTCTGGCTGAAGATGGTAAACTTAACGCTTCTTGGAACGCAACCCTTGACACATTCAGGTGAGACATTTTAGTTTTCTCTTCCATTTATTTTCTTGTTCTATAACATTGAGGGCAATGTTTGATTTAAGTTTGGGGGTAGGAAAACATTTCTTGATATGCTTTTTGAAGAAAAGTAAATAATGGCACTTTAACAATTTATGATATATTTTTGACAAATTTCCAAACACTTAAACTGATTTTACCTTGACATAAATATTATAAAAAAACCTAAATTTTAAAATTGTACCAAGTATACACTAGAATATTTTGGAATATCTTAAGCTAGATGTACTATCTTTTTATTAGCGACTAATTCAAGTTAACTTAGCATATTTTGGAAACGTACACTTCACTATATTTTTGCAATTAATACCTTCAATAAATGTTTGCTCAGTATAAGAGAAATTTAGCATTTATGTTAGGAATAGTTTGCTACAAGGGAGACAACTGCCTAAGAATAAGTTCATTCCTAAGAAAAAAAATAAAAAAAAGCCAAATGTGCTCTAAAAACTTTCACGTTGCAAGGCTACTCGCATGATTAAGAACTGAAAGAGGAAAAATTATCACCAATCTCGAGTTTGACTATGAACTATGTGAAAGGAGCATAAGAAAATATTATTTATAAAAATCCTGAGTCTAGGTCATGATGGGGTACCACACCTTGGCAACCTTCGCCAACTAGCAGGGATTGTCGACCGAAAACTCCTTGTTACAGAAGCTTCACTAAGAAACAAAGTACTCAAAAGAAAAGGCTTACAAAAGAAAAGAAAAAAAGTAAAATTCTAGGAAGACGAATTGACAAAAGCACTTGTCGAACTGACCGTTAAATTTATTCCAGTAAGAACTAGACTACCAAAAACTGAGTAAATTATTCAAGAGAACGTATTAGGCGAAAAAACTATTTTTATTGCATACTCAAATATAGCTAAAGTAAAATACTTGAATCTCTTTCTAATCTTGAGGTAGTACCACTAGTTTCGGATAAGCTTAAAATATTATTTGATATACTTGGGGAGAATAACAAGTTCAAGGATTTTTTCATTGGTATATTTTTGTCACAACTAAGTAAGGTTAAGTTTACAAGAAATGAGTCATGTGTATTCTAAAATTATTTAAAATGTTATTATTGACTTTTGTGGGTATAGTCACTGCAAACCCTCACAAGACAATACTCGTCCACCAGGCTAAACCTGGGGGTTTAACGGCTTGTTGCATATGCTAAATGCAACCGCGTGACATGAAAAAATGGTTTTTGTTTACTTTATCTCGAGGACTAGCAAAATATAAGTTTGGAAGTATTTGATAGAAACGTAATATTTACGTGTACAGCTCCTAAATTTATATCTAACTAGTCATTTATTAAATAAATGTGACACTAATAGTACTTTTGTTTGTATTTATAGAAATCGGCCACATCATACATTTTTCTGGTTTTTAACGAAGAACAAGGGTGATGCACTCCAACAATGATTCTTATTTGAAGTTGTCAACCAAAGACCTATGCATGGAAGCCCATTGAATAAAATTAGATATAAATATTATTCTCATGAGTTGTAATATATACGCATGATTTTAGGCAATGTTTAGGAGATTTTATATTAATAGTAATATTTTGTAAACCCTTCCTATACTCCATAAATAGGAGGGGAATCCCACCCATGGGAGAGCATCTTGGAGAGTGTAAATCAATGACCGAAGGTTTCGGTGTAAAGCAATGTTTGAGATAAAAATTACCAACAATGGGAAGTATGAAGTGATTAAGTTCATTGCAGCACACAATGATCATGACTTAGTCTCAACATCTAGTGCGCATTTGATGAGGTCTCAACGTCACATAGAACCATCTCAAGTTGGAATCATCAATATAATAACCTCTGCTAGTTTGTAAAATAAGCAAATTTGTACTTATTTGACTAAGGAAGCCTGCGGACCGCAGAATCTCAATTTCATTCCAACAGATTGTAAGAATTTAATTAGGGAAAGGAAGTCTGAGTTTCTTCAAAAGGGGGATGCATAATGTCTTCTCAAATATGATTCCCTTAGTATTATCTATTATGATTTAAATGTTTGATCAACATTGTTGAGTACTTCAACTATCATAGTGGCGATTAACTTGAATAAAGATTGAATAATATTGATTTTTTTTAATAATTTAGGTTCTTTTGATTTTTATGAAGTCCTGAAATGTTATTAGATATAAATAATGATCCATTTAGCATCAGTTTACAAGTGCTCTCAACCGAGATCTGGAAGAAGCAAAGGGAATACCTTAGACGTTCATCTAGAATGTGATCTACAGTTAAAAATCCCGATTTTGGTTATATCACATTGATGCTCTGAAACTTCTCTGGCATTAATCTCTTGATAGTCCATGACCATATTCGCTTGGGTCATATTTCCAAGCCTGTTTTTATTTTTTCAATTCATAGGCATGCTTGTTGGGTGATGTGTTTTCCTGCTGTAAATCAGTAGTTGAAAGAGAGAGACGTTAAAATGAGGGGAATAGGACTTACGTTCGGGAAGAGAGGAAAGAGAGAGAGAGAGAGAGATGTTAATCGTGTTTATGTTGATTGCTATGTAATGCCTTCATCTTCCATCAACTTGGATGCAAGAGAATAAAAGCAAAGTCGCATTTCTTCTCTCTTGGACATCACCCATATCTAGTTTACTCACAAGAAAACTCAAACCCCCAAGTGAAATAACTTCTTTGACATTCTCTAATGGAAAAGTACACCACCAATCACCACAAGAAAGTACAGGAAGAGAGTACGAAGAGGTAAAGAGAGAGAAAGGAAGAAAATATGAAGATATAAGGAGAGAGAAAGTATAGAGAAAATACGTAAATTATGACCGATTCTTTTGGCTAGTCATAATTACACGTTGGCAATGGTGTCTCCTGTTAAATCAACAATGTCACACGATTTATTAGGAAAGGACCCCTGGATCTCAAAATTCCAATCTTTCTTAGTACTTCAAGGTACGAGGTTTATTTTGATGGGATTATTCTTTACTAATAACGGCCACGATTTATTTAATTTAAAAATTGTTAGGAGATGGGTCCAAGCCCAAGCTAGGAACACAACAGGGTTGGGGTGTCTTATACAGACTCCTAGCAAACCCATACACCCAATAGGGTTATGGGGAGAGCTAGAGTAGAATAGGGAATCCTTTTTGGATTGTATATAAATATCACTGTACTATGTACAGAGAACACAGTTATAATGATCAATAAATCTTTTTCTCTCTTGTTCATGCTTTAGTATTATTCTACTCTAGATTCATCATATCCCAACAAAAACTAATCTCTCCTTATCGCCAAGGCCCATTGCAGAACCTCTCCACTCCTAATAAATGCTTACTACATGAATTGTGCCTCCCTGAAAATAAGTAAATAAAAAGTGAATTTGAACGTGGTATGAGTCGTATGATGTTCAAGTTCAGCTTGTTAATCTTTTTCTTTTTACTGCAAATGAATGTCGTACTTATGTATGAGTTATGATGCACAAATATTTAGCAAAGTAAGAAAATGTGCCTTTGGACGAATAATGAGAACCTCTAGTTTACTACCATCCCTCAAGATCACCTTTGTGCCCGTTGATTGGTTACATCATGAGGTTTATAAATTTAACGGTCAAATTTTTCAGTCACATGTCCATTAGATCTTATTAGACAAAGAAACTGTCATTTTTAAGCATACATTTATTAATAAATAAGAAAAAAGACGAATACAAAACCAAGCTAGTTGATGAGAGAAATCCCAAGATCCACAAAAAAAATAAAAAATATGGCAACATCATAAAAGAATGGACCCCTATCTTAAGACCAGTATAATTCATGAGATTCAGAGAACTAACTCAGTACAGCATTCAGTGGCATACTGGATGATGGGACACAAGTACCTGTGAAAATAATCGAACGGTTGATATTGTCCGCAATTTCAAGTGTGTAACATATTCATTTTGTACACATCCATGGATGTTGTAGACATACCATATAAATGGGGAGATTTCCCTTCATTGTCTATGATTTTTTGACAAATAGAGCGGAGGGATGGCCGAATTTTTTCAGGTTTATGATGGAAATTAAGGTACAGAATTGTTTATGATGTGCTAAGGCCCTTGGGTACCTTCACCATAAGGCCATGTTTGTTTGTTTTTATTGGGTGAGAAGATGTAGGAAGAGGTGCGAAGAGGTAGGAAATTTTGAGGTTAGAAGATTGAAAAAAAACTCGCATGCGTTTGGCTGAAGGTTAGAACTTGTACTTAAAATTTTTACTTCTAACTTCAACTTCTCACTAGTCTGTTTGGTTGAACCATCTAATTTGACCACAAATTAGAAGTTTTTCCACAAAAACATCAAAAATACATATAAACCACATTTTCTTTTCTAATTCGTCATATATTAATGCAATAACACAATTAAAATGGTGGTTTAAGGCAAAAACAAAATTAAAGCTTGCAAATTACATACCAAAATACCAAATATATAGGGGACATGGTGAAATATACCCACATAGAGAGAGAGATGGAGAAACAACCATTGTAGAGAGAGATAAAGATAGAGGTAGAGAGAGTGAGAGAGAGAGTTGTTTGAGGATGGGAGAGAGGGGATAGAAAGAGAGGTGAGAGGTAGAGAGAGAGAGTTGTATGAGGGTGGGAAAGAGAGGTGGGAGAGAGAGGGAATAGAAAGAGAGGCGAGAGGGAGAGGTAGAGAGAGAGTTGTATGAGGGTGGGAGAGAGAGAGGGGATAGAACGAGAGGTGAGAGAGAGAGTTGTATGAGGGTGGGAAAGAGAGGTGGGAGAGAGAGGGGATAGAAAGAAAGGTGAGGGGGAGAGGTAGAGAGAGAGTTGTATGAGGGTGGGAAAGAGAGGGGATATAGATAGAGGTGGGAGAGGTAAGAGAGAGAGGGGATATAGAGAGAGGTAAGATGGAAAGGTAGAGAGATAAGGGAGAGAGGGGGGGAACGTTGGGTGGGTTTTTATTTGGCTTATTTAGAGTAGGGGTGGTTTTTTATTTGGCATATTTGAGTATTTTGGGCTTGAAACGACCAAAATACTCCCACTTAAACCGGTGGAAACGACAAGACCACAATATAGCGACAAAACGACCGCTCAAAGCCAAGTCAAATCCAAACTGAAAGTTTTTTGGTTGGAAGTCAACCGAAAAAACTTTAGGGAGGGGGTGTAAAGCTTTTAGGTTGGAAGTAGGCCAAACTTTCAATTTTTATTTTTTATGGAGAGAATGCCTACTTTTATAATAATAATAAAATATGCTAAAGGTGAGAAGTTTCTAAAATATCACACCTCTTCTCACCCTTGACCAAAAAATAAACATGACCAAATTACTGCTAGCAGATCTTACATCTCAAGATTAAACTGGAAAATATACTACATGATGACAGTTTTCTAGCAATTCTCTATGATTTTGGGTTATCTCAGCTGAGAAATGAAGGCTAGTTTGTTGTTCTTACAAAATGTTGAGGGACGTATGGATACATTCTCAAAGTTGAACCATTGGTCGACATATCTGCCAGAAAAGGAAATCAAATACATCTCCAGAAAGGGTGAAAATTACACCAACTGATGATCGGGATTGGCATCATCTTTGTATAAGTTGACATCTGGAATTTCTACCAGATGACTGGATTTGCATGCTACAATTTTTCACTTCATTTCCATTTGTCACTGTTTATGATGATAAACACTTCTCTTTTAAATTCACAATTATACAATATCTATATTTTTTTTGTTTATATAGTCAGTTTTTTGTCAGTTGTAATATTAGACTTACATAGATTTCGGCCTTATGTTTCAGAGTTCAAGGCCCGTCTTTCTTTTTCGGGAGCCGAGAATGGTCATATCTCTCCACCACCACCAGATCAGAGGTAATTTATTGCTGAAACTTGAATTTTAGTGGTTAAAGTTGGTATTTGGTTTACTCTTAGGAGTTCGGATTTGCCAACCCTCCTTAACGGAGGGTTGTCACAACCCTCTCTCTCATTGGCTAAAGACTTAACAAAGTTATTAAATAAATTATTTTATTTAAATTCTAAAATATTTAGATTCTCTCTCTCTCTTCCTCTCTTTCTCTCCTCTCTTCCACAAAAACGTTTCTTCTCTCTTCCTCTCACTCTCTACTTTTTCTTGCTGCAGGAAATCAGGGTGATGTTTATTGTACTTAACCATCCTCTACTCTGTTTGAGCTTGGTATGGAACCTTTTTCAGCGTCAGATAACGAGTTCCACTTCTCTCCACCAACTTATCTTTATTGGTGACGGAGACAGTCTTGTTGTCGGGGTATTTCTCCTTGTATGTCTTACGGAAGTCCTCCATGAATACAAAAAAGGCACTCGCAAGCCTCTTAAGCCTGTTGGGATTTTTTGCTGGTTTCTTGCTAACTTTATAGCTTGCAGGAGCTTTTTTGTTTCACCGATAACTTGTTATCGGCCTTCTTTGCCGTACTAGCCTTTAGAATGCCTACCTTCATGGTCATTCCTTTGGGGTTAGTGTTTAACCAGAGAGAGAGAAAGAGTTTGGAAATGAAAGCTGCATCTTGACGAAGTTTTCCATAAAACATGCATACTGCACATGAACTCAATAACTAGGCCTTAAATGTCATTTGCAGTTCTCTCTTACAATTCACTAGTCAATTTTTTTAATAAGTATTTTTTTTATACTTTGGCATAGCGTGATTAAATCTGCGATTTTGGCCTATATGTAGAAATGAAGTGGTAATAAGTAACCAGCCTTTTGTTTGTACTCAGGTACTGCATGCAAATTGGTGATATGCATTTTCCATCGAGAAATCTGTTGGTAACCAAATAAAATGTAAAAATTTACTTAGGCATGTAAATCTATAACAGTATGCAAAGAACAGCCTCACCTCAAAATCCTTCCTAGCAATACATTTTTCTTCCATTTGAATTTGACTCTAGGCTTTTTTCAAGCACCTTGATTTCCTGCAACAAGAAAAAGTAGAGAGAAGGAGGAAGAGAGGAGAGAGGGAGAAAAATAGAGGAGAGAGAGAGGGGAAGAGAGAAGAAGCATTTTCTGTGCGAGAAAGGAGAAAGAAAATCTAAAATATTTTATAATTTAAATAAAATAATTTATTTATTAACTCTGTTAAGTCTTTAGCCAATGATTGTGACAACCCTCCGTTAAGGAGGGTTGGCAAATCCAGACTCTTACTCTTAGCGTCTTCGCCCCAAATCCCATAGAAAAGGAGGTCAAAGCCTGCCGTATTGTTTTTTGGCCGGTGTCTTAGGGGGGGTGTTAGTTTAACAGCTCTTTTAATTTTTTGTAGTGATATTTCTCCGTTTCTCATTGCCAGTAATAGATTTACTACTTTCTACAGAAAAATTGGAATTGACTGTTGGGTTTTATATCTCCAAAACTATATGTGGCTTCTTTAGTCCCACATTTTTTGGAAGAGTATTTTGTTTTCTTGATATAACCTAGATCTTTTATTCACCATGTTGGGTGGGGGCAGACCAAAAAAATGGGTTTAAAACTTTGTTTGGCTCATGGGCTTGGGCCTCGAACTTGGGCTTATATGAAAGAATTGATTTTTGTCAAAACCAATTCTATTCGACCTGGACCAACTGGACTAATTCGAACTGAGTTTATTTCCAATCGATCTCGACCTTGATCATTTCGAATCAAGTCTTTTCGACCTGGAGTAACCAAAAGACCAAATTCAAACTGAGTCTATTTCGATCTGGAGTTCCCAGGTATCCAAATTTTAACTGAGTCTATTTCGAACTGAACACTTTCAGTTTTGATTTTTTCAAACCTAACTGTTTCGAAATTAAGTCTTAAACGTTTCATTTCCATTTCAAAGGTTTTTGATGACGTGTCCCACCATTAACTCTAGTTACCATTTCAAACTTGCTCTATATAAAGAGAAATTGTGCCTCAGTTTTATCAATCCATCGAATACACAGTTCTTCTCCTCTCTTCAATATAATCACGAGTCTAGAATTTGAGTAAACCAATTGAAAGTGCAAATCATACGAAGGTCCTTCTTCCTTGCAAGAGAAGTTCCTAATCTGTTGTTTTATCCTGGAGGCGACGCAGCAATCAACTGTTTACAAAGGGCAGTGCGGCAAAACATCGTAAAGATAGAGACCTAGTCCTCGACTTAGCATCTCCAAATCATCACCTCGGTATCTCCAGTTCATCTTGCCACAGTTGCTGCTTTTCTATTAATATCTACTCTCGTCAACTATTGCATAGATAATATAGTTAATTTCCCTAACAATTGTAAGACGTTTTAGTACCTGCTATGTACGGAGAGAGTGATGTCTGATCTGTCTTCACTGACAACAATAAACCTTTTAAATTTGAAGGTGAGAACTTCCGTCGGTGGAAACAGAAAATGTTTTTTTATTTAACTACTAAGAAAGTAGTTAAGTCGTATGTTACTACTAAGCCTATGGATGTCGAACCCAAATCCCCTGAATCTGCATTGGCCCTAGAGAAATGGATAGCAGATGATTTTCTTTGGAAGAATTTCATACTGAATGGACTTAGCGATGATCTGTATGATTTCTACTCTGTGTTGGAATCCGCTAAGGAAATTTGGGACGCTCTCCAAAAAAAGTATGATACGGAGGAGGCTGGGTCGAAAAAGCACGCGGTTAGCCGCTACTTGAATTTTAAGATGCATGACGATAAGTCAGTCATAACCCAGTCTCACGAACTCTAAAAGATATCTCATGAGATTATTTATGAGGGTATCAAATTAGATGAACAATTCTAGGTTGCTGTCCTCATAGACAAATTACCTCCGGCCTGGAAAGAGTTTAAAAATACCCTTCGACATAAATCAAAAGAGTTTTTTATGGAGAGCTTTATCGTGCTCCTCCGCGTCGAAGAAGAAGCTAGAAAACAAGACATTAATGAAGAAGTTTTGTTTGTTTCTAATCACGACAAGAACAAAATTACCAATGTTTCTCTGAAGCCGGTGAAAAAGGGTATGAAAAACTAGTACCGCAAACCATACAAGAACCCTAGCTCGAACAACTCTGTACCTACCTTGAAAACAAACAAACAGGAATCTGTCCAGTTTATTTGTTATAACTGTAGTCGACCAGGACACATGGCTTGGGACTGCCGTAACAAGCCGAAACCTGCAAAGGTTCATTTGACCGAGCATGTGTCTAAAGAACCTCTGGTTTCTATGATATATGAGGTTAATATGGTCAGTGGCTCAGAAGGATGGTAGATGGAATCTGGTGCTACCCGCCACGTCTGTTTTGATAGGGAGTTGTATAAAACTTATGTTGAAGTTAAGGGAAAGAACGTGTTGCTGGGGGACACCCACATTACAGAGGTTGCTGGAACTGGAAACATCGAGCTGAAGTTTACCTCTGGGAGGGCTCTCATTCTGAAGGATGTGCTCCATATCCCTCAAATGAGGAAGAATCTTGTATCTGCTTTCCTCCTGAACAAGGCTGGGTTTACACAGAATATTGGAGGTGACGTTTATACGATCACCAAGAATGGGAAATTTGTGGGTAAAGGTTATGCTTGTAATTCAATGTTTAAGCTTAATATTGATATAATTAATAAAGAATCTTCTTCTTACTTTGTGTGTACTTTTAATGTTTGGCATAGTAGGCTTTATCATATTAATAAGAAGCTCATTAGAAGTATGTGTAACCTGGGTTTGATTCTAAAATTCCCTTTGGATAGTTTTGAGAAATGTGAATATTGCTCTCAAGCAAAGATCACTAAGACCCCTCACAAATCTGTACAAAGAGAATTTGGAACCTTAGATCTTATACACTCTGACATTTGTGAAATAGAAGGGATTTTGGCAAGGAACGAGAAACGTTATTTTATAACTTTTATTGATGACCATTCTAATTACACTTATGCATATCTTATGGCTCACAAGAACGAAGCTCTGAACATGTTTAAGATTTTCCTTGTTGAAATTGAGACTCAATCCATAAAGAAAATAAAATGTTTTCGGAGTGACAGAGGAGCTGAATATGACTCAGGGGCGTTCCTCGAGCTATATCAGTCCACATGTATTATTCACGAGACCACAGCTCCTTATTCACCTGAGATGAACGGTAAGGTTGAAAGTAAGAACCGTACTTATACTGAACTAGTAGTTGCTATTATGCTAAGTTCAGGAGCTACTTCTCACTGGTGGGGAGAAATATTGTTAACTGTTTGTTATGTGTTAAATAGAGTTCCTAGCTCGAAGACTTTGACCTCACCTTTGGAATTATGGAATGGCAGAAAGTCGAATGTTTCATACTTTAAAGTTTGGGGATGTTTAGCATATGTCAGAATACCTGATCCAAAAAAGTCGAAACTTTCTAGTCGTGCTTATAAATGTGTTTTCATTGGTTATGCAATTAACAGTAAAGCGTATAGATTTTTTGATTTGCAAAAAAAAATTATTATTGAATCTATTAACGCTGATTTTTATGAAGACAAGTTTCTTTTCATATCTAGAGATAGTGGGGGTTCCTCATCTAGTTCTGCTGCACCTAGAATAGGAGAACCTAGAAATTTGGAAACTGTAGACATTTTTACAAATGTTAGAAGGAGCAAGAGAGATCGAGTGGAGAAGGATTTTGGTCCTGATTGTGAAGTATATAATCTAGAGGGAGATTCGTCTACCCTCAAAGAGTCACTTACCTCCCCTGATTCGGATGTTTGGCAGGATGCTATCAACAGTGAAATAGACTCTCTGGAGTCCAATGGAACTTGGGTTCTTTCTGATTTGCCTTCCGGTTGCAAGGTAATTGGTTGTAAATGAATCCTTAAAAAGAAGTTGAGATTTGATGGGTCAGTTGAGAAATACAAAGCTAGACTTGTATCTAAAGGATTTAGACAGAGAGAGAACATTGATTTCTTTGACACTTATTCTCCTGTTACTAGAATTACTTCGATTAGAGTATTACTTGCTACTGCTGCTATACATAATTTAGTAGTTCACCAAATGGACGTTAAAACTATTTTTTTGAATAGTGACTTGGATGAAGAGATTTACATGCATCAACCTGAGGGATTTATCGTGCCTGGTCAGGAAGGTAAAGTCTGTAAATTGGTGAACAGGTACCAAAACAATAGCATGAGAAATTTTACATGGTTTTAAAATTAATGAAAGTGACAAATGCATTTATTACAAGGCTGTAGATAATGTTTGCACTATTATATGTTTATATGTGGATGATTTGCTGATTATTGGATCTAACATCTCTGTTGTTAATGATGTCAAGGATCTACTAAGTGAAAATTTTGACATGAAGGATTTGGGGGAAGCTAGTGTAATTTTGGGAATTAAGATTACTAGGACTGAAAGTAGTATAACTTTAGATCAGTCTCATTACATTAAGAAGATCTTGAAAAGGTATAACTACTATGACTGTAAACTTGTGTGCACTCCTTTGGACCTTAGTTAGAATCTATTTAGGAATACTGGTGACAGTATTAGACAAACTGAGTATGCTAGTATCATTGGCAGCCTTCGGTATGCTATTGATTGTACTAGGCCAGACATTGCTTACGCAGTGGGGGTGTTATACAGATTTACTAGTTATCCTGGTATGGAGCATTGGTATGCTATAGAAAGGGTCATGCGGTATCTGAAACGAACCATGAACCTAGGAATACACTATGAGCGATTCCCCGCAGTCCTAGAGGGATTTACCGATGCTGATTGGGATACCCTATCTGAAGACTCCAAGGCTACCAACGGTTATATCTTTAACATTGTTGGTGGGGTAGTTTCTTGGAGGTCCAAGAAACAAACCATCTTAGCCCAATCTACGATAGAATAAGAACTGATAGCACTAGCTATTACCAGTGAGGAGGCAGATTGGTTGAGAAACCTTCTGTCAGATATTCCTTTATGGGATAAGCCGTTACCAGCAATACTTATCCACTGTGATAGTACTGCAGTTATTGCAAAAGTGGAAAATCGTTATTACAACGACAAGAAACGACAAATAAGTTGTAAGCATAGTACCGTAAGAGAAAAAATCACTTCTGAGGCTGTGAGAGTAGATTTTGTTCGGTCAGAAGCAAACCGGGCTGATCCTTTGACGAAAGGGTTAGCTCGGGAGAAGGTGTGGAATACCTCAAAAGGGATGGGGCTAAAGCCCGTATAGTTAGAATATCTGTGATGGTATCCCAACCTATAGACTAGAGATCCCAAAAAATAGGTTCAAAGGGAAATACAAGTCATATGATAATTAAGAAGGATCATGCATTTTTTTAAGAAGGGGTAGTTACTCCTAGTCCATCTCTATAAGAGCATGATATCCTGTAGCGATTTAAGGTTGAGTTATTTTAACTCTTAATGAGGGTTATACTCTATGTGTAGTGGGGTACCCAGCTATAGGAGTACTCTTGATAAACTCACCTCGATGATTGTGGAAGTGAGGTCGCTTCTTATGTGAACTTGGGCAAGTTCTCTAGAGCTTTCATTAGAACCGGGATACAAGCATATGGCCGTATAGCGCTAACATTTTAGAAATTTATACTATAAAAGTTGTGTGGTGTGCTTTAGTTGTACCCTCCAGAATTATAGTTCAAGACGAATGTCACTCTAATCTCTAGTACTTCAAAAGTATATTCACTATGTAAAGGTTCAAGTCGAAAGACACCTCTACTTACGCACTGCTTTAGATTTTTTACTCGGACATGTTTTCTCGATATAGTGGGGGATTGTTGGGTTTTATATCTCCAAAACTATATGTGGCTTCTTTAGTCCCACATTGTTTGGAAGAGTAGTTTGTTTCCTTGATATAGCCTAGGTCCTTTATTCACCATATTGGGTGGGGACGGGCCGAAAAAATGGGTTTAAAAACTTTGTTTGGCTCATGGGCTTGGGCCTCGAACTTGGGCTTCTATGAAAAAATTGATTTTTGTCAAAACCAATTATATTCGACCTGGACCAACTGAACCAATTCGAATTGAGTCTATTTCCAATCGATCTCGACCTGGATCATTTCGAATCAAGACTTTTCGACCTGGAGTTACCAGGAGACCAAATTTGAAATGAGTCTATTTCGATCTGGAGTTCTCAGGTAACCAAATTCGAACCAAGTCTATTTCGAACTGAACTCTTTCAGTTTTGATTTTCTCAAACGTAACTGCTTCGAAATTAAGTCTTAAACGTTTTAGTTCTGTTTCGAACGTTTTTGATGACGTATCCCACCATTAACTCTAGTTACCATTTCGAACTTGCTCTATATAAAGAGAAACTGCGCATCAGTTTTATCATTCCATCGAATACACAGTTCTTCTCCTCTTTTCAATATAATCACGAATCTAGAATCCGAGTAAACCAATTGAAAGTGCAAATCATACGAAGGCCCTTCTTCCTTGCAAGAGAAGTTCCTAATCTGTTGTTTTATCCTGGAGGCGACACAGCAATCAATTATTTGCAAAAGACAATGCGGCGAAACGTCTTAAAGATAGAGACCTAGTCCTCGACTCAGCATCTCCAGATCATCACCTCGGTATCTCCAGTTCATCTTGCCAAAGTTACTGCTTTTTTTGCTCTCGTCAACTGCTGCAGAGGTAATATAATTAATTTCCCTAACATTGACCACGGGTTTACTATTTAGTGCCATCAAGCTTGAAAATGTGTCTCCTACTGTCGTTGTTTAAGTCTACCTGTACTCTTAATCTTCAAAATGTCAAAATACCCACAATTTGTAAAACCATAAATCAAAAAAGGAAAGCTTGATTTCACTTTTGAGTTTTGCTTTGTCCAAATGTTCCTCCCCCAACCCCAACTAAACTATTTTAAGTGAAAGTGTCATGATTTTCATTTGGGTGGTGTTCTCGTAGGTTGATGGGTATGTTGATATTTCTTGGGGTTGTACATTGATGGATTGTGAGTTACAATGTTAAAGATTAAGCTGCTGTGAGCTGTGCAAACGAAATTCATGTGAACATAATCGATTGGTTCATGTCAAGCAAAAAAAGATGGCATTGCAGTATACGAGTAAGTTTGTTGAGTTGCAATCCAAAATAAATTGTGTTTGTGGGCATTATTACTTATATAAAATTCATATTTAGATAAATTAATCATAAAAATGATGATGGACTTATGTTTCTACCATCTTCTGTATCAGCATATCTTCCAACAAGTTGATGGTGTATCATCATGTACTAAAACATAAGTAATATGAGACATGATCCACACCTACCGCTGCTAGTATCAAGTTATTAACATCTAAGAGAACAATAATAAATTGGGCCACTAGTTCTTAAATATTATCAAACATAAGAAAATTGGATTGGAAAAATTAAATATAATAAATGGCATCATCTACTAATGCAATTAGCTATGTACATATGTACTTAATATTACTAAAGTCAATATTATCAAACATAATTAAATATATAGTCTTTTTCTTCTCACTCAAACACCTCCACAGTTTCTCTCCCTCTCTACAGAAGTGTTAGTTCCTATTTGATTCAAAGAAGAGATGTCAGGACCTCAGTGTTGTGCAAACCCACCAACCCTCAGCTCAACTAGTGGAATTGGGTGTGTTGAGAAGTTTGGAGGTCTCAATACATACATTACTGGCTCTCCTGACTCCAAACTTGGAATCATTCTCCTCTCAGATGTTTATGGTAAAATTCCACTTTTATTGTTTTGCCAGTTTTATCAAGTTGATCTTGCATGTTATGCAATTTGCACTATTGGTGTTGGGTGTGAACTCGAACTGAAGATTGTCGAAGATATAAGGAAATTGTCGAAGTCGTTCGAACGAACTTTTTTTTACTCACTGGAATTTTGGCCCAAGAGTCAATCTAGTTCGAACGAGATGTTCTGTTTCTGCCTCGAAATCCGTACTACTTGTATTTAGTCCTCTAGTATATTACGAGGACTTAGGTTATTTCGTTAGTCTTTGTGAGTTTAATCTTAGAGAGGCTAGGGTTTGAAGAGACTCCATTAAAGATTGAGAAGCTTGAGAGGTCATTGTAACCTATTTGATATCCTAGTGAATTGTTCGTGGGGAGTAGTTTTTCGTCCGCAAGGGTTTTCCACTTCCCTCTTCCGGAAAAATCTTCGTGTCCTTTATATTGTTCTTGTTGATTTACTACTTGAGTTGGCGATTTCCGTGTATTATTCTTGTCAGAGAGGAGAGAGTAGTTACCTCGATTCTCAACAATTGGGTTTTAACAAAACATCACAGTTGAATTCTTATTTGGATACTTTCTGCTTGTACGTCTCATATTCCTGTTCTTATTTGGGATTTCTAACATGCTACAACTTTTGATCTTGGGTTTTGAAAGTGAATTTTTTTATTGTCTGGAAACAAAGTTGTATGAAATTTCTATCTTGTCTCACACGCGATTCTATTTATTTCAGGATATGAAGCACCAAATTTGAGGTGAGTCAAATTCCTCACTATGCTCTTCTATAGTTAAGTGAACTTGCATCTATATGATCTAACACTACAATGTCAATGCATAGCTGACTATATCTTAAGACTTTTCTTACTTCGTAATGGAAATTAATCCAGCAGTTGGTGCTTAGTATTGCGTTTGCTAACTGACCTAAAAGAAACATTTTAAATGCTATGATTATCTTACGGACAATTTATTTTAAGACCCCCTTTCTATTAAAGGGGCTGGCGATCTCTACTGCTTATTCACAATGTTTAGACTTTCTAATGAATTAGAAATCTATTTGTTGGGTATCCATACTCATACATCAACTCTAAATTCACGGACTTCATAATAAAAGAAGTCTTTGAAGTGATCCCCCCTTCTTCAGAGTTAAGCACCTTGTAATTTTGTGAGTTTCAGACTTTGTCTTTTCCCCCCCTCTTATACTCCTTGTGGAATTTAGAGGAGATAGGAAGAGAGGAAAATAGTATTGATGTTATGAGATAATTTACATTACATGCTTGACTCCCTTTATATAATTAGATATCACTAAATTACTTCTTTTACCACTCAAAGTGGGACTAAACTAGAGTATGAGTCCATATACTCCGACACTCTTCTCCTCTGAAAATTGTATTGAAATGTTTTTCTGCACTCTTTCATTTTTAATATGTTCCTCAGCCTCAGTAGGACTTGGATTTTCTTGAACTTATGATCAATATATCAGCAATGAATATTACAGTAAAAGTTTATGGAAGTGCATTTAATAATGTAGAGATCTTTTAGTCATTGTATTTCTGAAATCTAATTTACGATATTACACTGGAAAAGGAAACTGGCGGACAAAGTTGCAGCTGTTGGATTCTATGTGCTGGTTCCTGACTTTTTTCATGGGGAACCTTTTGTACATGAAAATCTTGAGAAGCCTGTTACAGTCTGGATACAATCTCATCGACCGGTCTGTTTCTGATATCATTGATATACATTTGGGTTTAGTTAGCCATAGAGCTAAGATAATGTGTAAGAATCTGAAGTTATCTAACCATCTCTAGGAGCCTAAAGGAGTTGAAGATGCCAAGTCGATTATAGCAGCTCTTAACAGTAAAGGAATAACTGTGATTGGAGCTGCCGGCTTTTGCTGGGGAGGTGAGGTTTCCTACTTTATTTGATTAAAGTTATCAATTGAAAGAAATAGACTTGACTGGAATTTGATATTTTAAATTCTTCTCAGCTAAGGTGGTCACACTACTAGCCAAATCAGATTATCTCAAAGCTGGGGTGCTGTTACATCCTTCATTTGTCACTGTTGATGATATTAAGGGTAACTTTCATTTTCTCAGGACTTCAATGTTATCGTTCTCAATTGTTTCATCAGATTTTCACTCTTTTGGTTCATATAGTCACTTGTGACCTTAGACTTATCAGATAATTATGGGGCTTACTACTTTTGTTTCAGAGATTAAGGCTCATATGTCTATTTTGGGAGCTGAGATTGACCAGTACGGCCCGCCAGCACTCTTGAAACAATTTGAGGAGGTTTTGTCCACAAAACCCGAGGTGAGATATCTCTGAATTTTGAACTTTGATGGTAAATCTGGGTGCATCTTTTAGAATGTAGGACCGTGGCCCCTCCCATCCCAAATCCTATAGAAAAAGTGACCAGAGCTCACCAAGTTGTTTCTTGGTGTGCAAATGTGTTGGTCTAAAAATGTGTCTGAGGTTGTGAGCGGAGAGACACTTGACATAAGGATTGCAGGACACAATTACGCAGTCGTCGGCTACATTAATGAGGTCTAGTACTCTTTCGCTATTTTGTTTGAAACAGAAATGGGGAAGGTCCTAAGTTCTATACATAGTAAATTTTGTACCACGATACTTCACAATGGCTAAATGCATATATTTTTGTAATACCGTAAACAGTAAATGATTTTAGTTCACTCTTATGATTTGATTTCATTTTTGAATTACGGTTTTATTTGAACTGCCCTTATTTTATAAAACTGACTTAATGGAATAAGTTCAAATTAAGGTTCATGACATTTCCGCAAAGTGTTGAATATAGAATATATGTTGAATATAGGATATACTAAATATAGAAATCTCTAAATATAAAATATTCTTACTTAGCGCCCAAGTAATTGTAACTATATAAGGAGAAAGTCTTCTTCCATTGTAATGATCGAATAATAAAAAAGTTAGTTCTTCTCGAATCACTTATTATTTGTATTAGTTTCTACATGGTATCAGAGTGGGTTCGATAATTGAACCTGGTTTTTTTGAATTGAATTGAATTGAATTTCGCTGCGAATTGCTGTCACGAAGCTTAATTTTGTTGCGAAGTTCGAGGTACTGTAGCTGTAGCAGTTTGAAGCCTGTAGCAGTCGAAGTTACTGTAGCAGATACGAGAAATCATTGTAGCAGTCCGAAGTTACTGTAGTGGATACCAGAAAATTATTGTAGCAGTTCGACCAATAGGTTCCAATGATGATACAACAATGGTATCATCAAACTCAAACCCTAATCCTTCAGTGAATGTTGCCCAGTCAGGTATGAAAACTAAAGGTAGTGTTTTAGTTGTAAATTCGTTGAATAGTACTTGGTTAATTGATACTGGTGCATCAGATCACATGGTAAACGACTCTAGTATATTATCATCCATTACACCTTCAACCCAAACTTCTATATGCATAACAAATGGTGGTTCCTCTCCTGTAATTGGAGAAGGTTTCACTGACATATCTGAATCCCTGACATTAAACTCTGTCCTTATTGTTCCTGCTCTAGAGTACAATATATTGTCTGCCAGTAGGATCACTGTTGCACTTACATGTACCGTGACGTTTTGGCCTCAATTATGTATTTTTTAGGACATAGTGACTCGGCAGGTTCTTGGTTGTGGTGTTAGAAAAAGCAATCTCTACTATTTGGATCTGACTAATAGTGGAGAGCAGAGAATTCATCAGTTGAATAAAGTTGGAGGAATTGAAGAAGCAAAAGCTAATGTGTGGTTATGGCATCGGCGACTGGGTCATCTCTCCTTCGGGTATCTTCAGAAATTAAATTCGTCGTTATTTTTGAATTGTAGTATTTCAGAGTTTAAGTGTGATATTTGTGAACTCGCTAAGAGTCATCGTATTACATACTCTCCAAGTTTTAATAAAAGTTCAAACCTTTTAGTATTATTCACTCTGATGTATGGGTCCTGCACGTATTCCTTTATTGTTTGGAGCTCGTTATTTTGTGACTTTTATTGATGAGTGTACTCGTATGATATAAGTATCATTAATTACTCATAAAATTAAAGTCTTTGAAGTATTTAAAAAAAATTATCAGATGGTTTTGACCCAATTCCAAAGCAGGATACAAGTGTATCAATCTAATAATGGAGAAGAATTTACTAGTAATGACATGTCAGAGTTCTTGACAAATAACGGCATTCAACATCAAACCTCTAATGTTTATACCCCACAGCAGAATGGGTTAGCTGAACGAATGAATAGACAACTGTTAGAAGTTGTTTGTGCATCTCTTTTTGGAATGAATATGCCATTAAATTATTGGGGAGAAGCGTTAAAATTTGTTGTTTACTTGATAAACCGCACACCATCTAGGGTCATTGAATTTCATACCCCCTTCCAAAAACTTCATGATCTTATCATCATCCCTGCAATGCCAAACCTAGAACCACGTATTTTTGGATGTGTTGTCTTTGTTCATATACCTAAACATCAGCGATAAAAATTGGATCATTGTGCTCGAAAGTATGTGTTTCTTGGATATGCTAATTTTAAAAAGGGTTATCGTTGTTATGATCCTGTAGAGGGGAAGGTATATATCTCTTTGGATGTTTCACTTCGAGAATTGGAGGCAAATTTTGTGGGATCTTCCCTTCAGAGGGAGAAACATAATAATAGTGAAGGAAAGTTCCCTATTATTGGGGATATGTTTCAGGAACTAGAGGATTTGACGAGTAATTTGAACAGGCGTAGTAACCTAATTGATGATGAAAAGGAAAGTGAAGCAGAGCAGATGACTGGGGGAGATCAGGGTATTGAAGATGAACTTTATATGAATGGAGGATCAGACGACAAGGGGAGATCAGGCTGAAGTGGTAGAAGTTGCCCGAGACTCTAACATTCTAACACCATCTACCGCAGCACTGCCACAGGATGTCGAACCTCAGGTATTACCTAATCCTAACACTGTTAATGATATTCAACCTAGACGTTCAGAAAGACCTACTAAAGGTATTCCAAAACCTACTTATGAACCAGATATCAATTCTAAAGCCAAATACCCAATTTCTGATTATGTGTCCACCCATAGGTTGGCTAAGTCGTTTACATGCACTATGAATCAATTATCCTCTGTATCTATTCCTAGTAATTTGTAGGAAACACTATCAGATCCACGATGGAAGAAAGCCATGAATGAAGAGATGAATGCATTACAGAAGAATTTCACTTGGGAACTTGTTGATAAACCCCACGGATATCGTATTGTTGGGTGTCGTTGGATATTTACTGTAAAGATGAATTCAGATGAAAGTATTGATAGGTATAAAGCCAGACTAGTTGCCAAAGGGTATACGCAGACGTATGGTATGGATTACGAGGAGACCTTCGCCCCAGTGGCAAAGATAAACACTATTCGTATACTTATTTATCTTATAACCAATCAAAGTTGGCCATTACAACAGTTTGACGTGAAGAATGCATTTCTCAATGGAGACTTAGAAGAAGAATTATACATGGAGTTACCACCCGGAGTCACGAATTCTGAATGAGGAAAAGTATGGAAATTAAAAAAAGTATTGTACGGGTTAAAACAGTCGCCACGAGCTTGGTTTGGACGCTTTTCAAAAAGCATGAAGGCATTTGGATATAGACAAAGTAATTCTGATCATACCTTGTTTATAAAACGGAAGTCAGGAAAGCTTACCGCTCTTATTGTTTATGTTGATGATATGGTTGTTACTGGAAATGACTCAGTTGAAATGGAGGCACTGAAGAACTATTTGTCACGGGAATTTGAGATGAAGGATTTGAGACAGTTAAAATACTTCTTAGGCATTGAAGTTGCAAGATCAAGTCAAGGTATTCTCATGTCTCAACGAAATTATATATTAGACCTTCTTGCGAAAACTGAGATGCTTGATTGCAAACCGGTAGATACACTGATTGAAGCGAATCATCACTTGGGAATGTTTTTCGACCAAGTTCCATGTGACAAAGGAATGTACCAACGCTTAGTGGGAAGACTAATTTATCTCGCCCATACTCGACCGGATATTGCATATGCCATTAGCGTCGTAAGTCAATTCATGCATAATCCAACTGAAGAACATATGAAAGTGGTCTTTCGAATACTAAGGTACTTAAAGAAATCTCCGGGAAAATGTCTCTTATTCCAGAAAGGTGGTGATATGGAAGTAATAGAATACACCGATGGAGATTGGGCAGGAGATATGACGAACAGAAGGTCAACCTCAGGCTATTTTACGTTTGTATGTGGGAATTTAGTGACATTTAGAGCTAAGAAGCAAAAGGTTGTTGTTAGATCAAATGCAGAATCTGAGTTTCGGGGTATGGCTTATGGAGTATGTGAACTACTATGGATACGAAATATATTGAAGGATCTTCGATTTAAACTCATGAAAGCAATAGATCTACACTGTGACAATAAAACAGCGATTATGATTGCACACAATCCAATTCAACATGACCGTATGAAACATGTTGAAGTGGATCGGTTCTTTATCAGAGAAAATATTGACAAAAGGTGTATATCTTTTTCATTCGTGAAGTCGGAAGATCAACTTGTAGATATTCTTACGAAAGGAGTTTGTGGACGAATATTTAACGACATGGTTGACAAGCTGAGCATGATTGACATCTATGCTCCATCTTGAGGGGGAGTGTTGAATATATAATATATGTTGAATATAGAATATACCTAATATAGGATATATACTAAATATAAAATCTCTAAATATAAAATATTCTTACTTAGCACCCAAGTAATTGTAGCTATATAAGGAGAATGTCTTCTTCCATCGTAATGATCGAATAATAAAAAAGTTAGTCTTTCTCGAATCTCTTATTCTTTGTATTAGTTTCTACACAAAGTTGTCTCAATGCCCCTTCGCAATGAAACTATTAGATGTGAAAGTTCACTGGTTTTATTTGTGTGTTTTTCCTGTAGATTGATGGGTTTGTGAAGATATTTCCTGGTGTTGTACATGGATGGACTGTGAGATATAATGTTGAAGATGAAGCAGCCGTGAAGGCTGCTAACGAGGCTCATGAAGATATGATAGATTGGTTCACCAAGTATATCAAGTAAAAAAAGATGTCAATGCAGTCTATGAATAATATGTTTTCAGTAGTAATCCAAAATAATCTGTCTTTGTTGACATTATTATTATTACTACATGAAATCACCATTAAAATTTCCCTAAAATTCTGTGAATGTTTAGGATACTTTGGTCTTAATGCAATATGGACGTAACATCTTAACCGCTTTCTTCATAAAGCTTGGTTCGAAAAAGCGAGCTGACGGTTGGAAGGACAGCACTCAGCTCGAGTCAGATTGACCGTAGACATTGATTGATCGCCTGCAGTAAGCATCTAAGGCTTGAACTTTGGCATGTTGGCTTGATTTCGACTATAGTATTTGGGTTGATATTAGGCAAGTGTGAAGGTAAGTTAATCACTTAAAGTTAATAGGTGTGAAGAATTTTGAAAACGTCTTTGGTTTTTTCTGCAAGCGAAAACGTCTCATACGGCTGGGTTGAATTTTTCTTAGCACTGCACGACATAGTTAAAAATATGTGGGCCGGCGGCAAAATGGAGATTGTTGGAAAAGGGAGGTTTGTGAGTGAGAATATGAGGTTTAAATTTGAGGGGTGATCATTGATCAATGAGTAACATTTGTTTTTTTAATGTAAATTTATTTTAGATTCTTAGAGCATCTCCAACAGTTGCTTTGTGAGTGTGGGTTGAGTTTGTTTTGTCCACTCAAACAAAAAACGAGTGTGGGTTGTGTAGCTGGAGTTGTTAGAACTCAACTGAGCGTGGGGAGCTCATACTTAAAAAAATGAGTTTGGCGGAATTTAAAATATTCCGCGGACTAAAAAATTTATTATTGATGTGTGAGAGAAGATGAATAGTTGTGCAGAGTAATGAATATTGCACGTACTAAAGAATATTACAGCGAATTAAAAAATTAAAAAATTAAAAATTAAAATAAAGATATTATCTATTGCTGGAACACTAAAGTTTCGGTTGGGTTTCTTCTCTGAAGTGTCGGCTAGGAAAACCCAACCCAAAAAGAGTGGCTTAATATGCAGGGGAGGTAAAATAGAAAGATATTACAAATTTTGTCATTCCGTCCATTTGTTATTCTTAGTCATCATCATCTCTCATTTCTCCACTCCAATCTCTTTTCCCTCTCTCCATATCCAATCTCTCTCTCTCTCGCTCGCTCTACTCCAATCTCTTCACTGCCTCTATCTTTGGTGATCTTCGGTCGTTTCCCGACCACCCAAAGTATATACAAGTTAGTGGTGAACAAAACTGTTGCCACTGCCTTCATACAGTTTACCAAACAATAGTGATCTCTTCCTCTCTCAAAGCTTAGAACATAGTCGTGTTTGTTCCTGTTTGATTGCAAATAGAGATGTCAGGATCTCAGTGCTGTGATAACCCACCAACGCTCAACTCAAGCTCTGGAGTTGGTAAAGTTGAAGAATTTGGAGGTCTCAACACCTACATAACTGGCTCTCCTGATTCCAAACGTGCAATTCTTCTCATCTCTGACATTTTTGGTAAATACCCACTTTGTTAATTTGCATTTTTTTCAAGTGTCTCTCGTTTTTTATGTAATTTGCACTACTGGGGTCTGTTTAGAATATCTCATGTTATGTGGTTTTTTTTTGGTGTGGGTATTGGTAATTTCTGGTTTCTATCATTAATATGATGTCTTTTGATCTTTGGGGTTGGAGAATAATCTGTGTTTTTTTTATAATCTGGTGTCAAACTTATATCTCATATAAGTCATAATATTGTCATAGTTATGTTGTTATGCAATTTGCAGCATTGGGGGTTGTTTAGAATTTCATGATGTGTGTTTTCTGGGGTGGGTATTGGTAATTTTGGCTACATCATATGATCTTTGGGCTTAGAGAATTTATATGTTTCTTTTTGGTTGTTATTATTATGGTCTTAAACTTGTCTCACGCTGATTTTCTATCATTTTGCAGGATATGAGGCACCAAATTTGAGGTGAAGCCATTTATTTACTGTGCTCTTCTTTTATAGTCATATTACAGTCAAGTGTAGTATTAATTCCCTGTTTTCTTTCATCTATGTGATCCTATGAAAAAGTTTGTAATTTTGGACATTGCAGTAGGGTTATAGGAGTTGTTGGAATGGTATAAAAAATGAGTACTTGGTTTATAGTTAGTTTGCATTTTTTTGGCTAACAACGTAGGGTCAAATTGATACACATGAACAAATGGTTTAAGGACCAAGTGGAAATGGTTGCTCTAGAATCTTTTCTTTCTTGAATTCATTGGCTGCCGCCATGACATCTCTCTTAGTAGGAGGACTCAATTTTGAAATTCTGTTTTTGAATTAGAAATTTCATCTTTGAGTATCTATACTTGTCTTCGAATTGTGAAACAATGAACGTCGCAATAAGGATATTTTTGGTTTGTAGATAACTGAGGAAGGAATGCTATTTTTCGCAAAATGGCATTTCCGCAAGAATGATTGAAAATGAACTCATGGATATCTATTTTCCTTTATTTTTCTAAGATTACGTTTATGAAGAAAAATATCTAAATATATTTATTTGCAACAAATAAGAAATTTCTTATATATTTTCCATTTATTAAGCTCGCCAAACTCTCGCTAGATTCCCCAAAATCAAACTTTCTAGACTTTCACTCTCTAGATTATCTCAATCCATATTTTATTCTCTAGATTCTTCTAACACTTTTCTCTCTCTAGATTCTCTCAATTTAAAATTTTCCGTCTTCATATTTATTCTTTAAATTCAAGTTTTCTATTATGACCCCACTCTATGAGCACCGATACTGTCTCTACTTAACCACTGCGGATCTCCAGCAGTGCAAGATTTTCATTCCTAAGAAAATGCATAAGTGGTATGTAGAGTGAGATCTTAACTTAAGGACCATACAATTGGTGCAACCATCACCGCTATTAGGCTAGGCGTCTCTCCAATACCCGCTCAGCAGGGGTGTTATAGTCCCCCCATCTTTAAGATTGAGTCGTCCTCGGCTCTGATACCGTTTTGTCACGACCCCACTCTACGCGCACCAATATTGTCCCCACTTAGCCATTGCGGATCTCCAGCAGTGTGGGATTTGTATTCCTAAGAAAAGACATCGGTAGTATGTAGAGTGAGATTTTAACTTAAGGACCATACACTTGGCAGGATTTTAAGCGATGCGGGACTAAACAACTGGTGCAACCATCACCGCTATTGGGCTAGGCGCCTCTCCAATACCCGCTCAGCCGAGGTGTTACATTTTATCTCTTTAGATTTCCTTCACAAAGACTTTCAAATCCAAAATTAATTATCTATCTTCTTACCGCAGCTATTTCTAACGGTTAGTGGTTTGTGTTTAAGTAGATTGGCAATGTTTTTGTTTTATAGCTCACTGAATTTTAGTGTTTTCCCTTTAGATTCCCTGAATCGAGACTCTTTTAGTAAAATATGCCCTAATTTCTACTATCAAAATAGGCAAGCAAAGTTTCGTTCCTCGGAAACATACTATTTTTGCATTCCATAATCTTCAAAAAAATAGCTAGGGCGTAGGGATCATCATCCAGATGAACTCCCCTTTAAGAGGCAACTTTTGCCTTGGCAACAAAAATTAGCATTAGAATAATCCTGTCCAAGTTAACTTAAGTAATTGAGCTGAGGAAGAGAGCCCAATCCCACATGCTAGCTCATAATGCAAATCAGATGGCTAACACTCTTCCCCCTTATAATTGCACATATAACATTCGATTAACTAAGGACAAACTTTTAGCAATAAGATGGTCAATAGTTCAAATGTTGCTAAGGACCTTCCACGTAAAGGAAATGATTTTAGAGGACCAAATGCGGCGAGATGGTAGGAAACGAGGGTTGGGAAGGGATAAGGGCTAGGTAAAACCTAGGTAACAACGACACGGATACGGGTGTCGGTGTCCGTCACGGATACTAGGTGTTGGAAACGGCAGAAAATAGAAAAATACCTTGTAAATAGTGTTAGACACGTGTGTCAGAGTGTCCAAGTGTCGGGTGTCGGACACCTATATTTTTTAAAACTAAAAGTGAAGTGTCGCTGTTACCTAGGGTAAAACGATTTCATTTTGAGAATGCTCGTCTTTAAAAAACCTAAGTCCATACCCCTTCTCTATTGAATTAGGACGGTCTCACTCCAATCTCTCAACCAAATAGCATTATGAACTCTCTCCAGTCGTTGGGCGCCTCCCGATAATATTATTCCGATTAGGTTTTGAATAAAAATTACCGAGGTCTAGAGTCTCTAGACTTGTGCATGGCAATATTATCGAACTCAAGGAAATCTTACACAAGGATGAGGTGCGACTTCAAACCCCTTCCAAAAATCTTACTCAATCACCTCTCTCAACCACCGATCCTGTTCCCAACTTGAACACATCCCTAACTCCCATAACACAACTCTCTAAATGCTACAAACCCCGTCAGGTCTCTCTAGACCTCTTCTCCCCTCCTCTTACTACAGAGTGAATAGAGTTACTCCACATTTTGACCCTTTCTTGTTCAAACCAACAAATCCATTTCATCTTAAACGCTTTGTGCATACACCAATTCTGTCTTATGCCTAGTCCTTCTTGATCCTTACGTTTGCCTACCATCATCTGCTTCACAAAGTAGTATTTAAAGTCGTCATAAAAATTATGTGCGAAAGGAAGTTCCTAGTGAATCTCTGTCTCTTTTTTCACACTCACCAAAATATAGAATAAATACACAAAAGTGAATAAGTATGTCGGTGAGGGTATTTGTTAGTAAGGACAACCATTCAACGACAACTAGCCTTCCACAAAGCCAACCTCTTAGAGAACTTAGTGATTACAGAGTCCAATTAGGCATAGCCCTATATGGGGAGTCCAGGGAAGACTTGGTAAGTTGAGGGAACGCTTCAATCCCACATCCAAACATCTCCGCAGACTCTAAACTACAAATATTAACTCCACCCTCCGAAGATTTTGCTCCTTATTAATCTTCACTTTTAAACCACAAAAATTAGGCATTTTGCTTCTTTGAAAATTGGTTGGTTCCTATCTTCACCACAAGAAGCCAAAGTATAATTTGCAAACTGAAGGGCAATGAAACCTACACAACCCCACACTCAAGCATTCTGGTTCCAGTGTCTGGATATCTAAGAAAACCAGAGTCTCTTGTTCGTCCTTGCATAACTCATTACCTTGATACCCTAAGGGTGTACTCATATCGTCCCCTCCCAACCATACAGGTAGGCCATTTACAATTTTTTCATACTTTATGACGTGACAGTCATTTACCTTAATAACTCCAGAGCTATGCTGTCAGGGGCGCCGCCGGGGTGCTCCGGGACGCTCCGGGGCAGCCAATTTTCAACTATCCGCCCTGCCATCCTAGGGCGCCGCCTTAGGGCGCTTGAAAGGGCGGGGCGCCTTTCTTAAGGCGGTGGGGCGCCCTGGGGCGTTTTTTTTTTTTTTAAATAAATTTAATTCTAGTTTTTCCAAATGATTTGGCTTAATAATAAATAAAAACAAAATAACATAGAATTGCTAAATCAATTGGCATTTCAAACAATAAATAAAAAAAATAAAAAAAAAATCCTCAATTCCTCATTAACTCTCTCTCTCTCTCTAGTAGTATGCAGGTTTCTCTCCCAGACCCAAGTTCAAGAAAAAAATAATACATTGAGTCATGTTTGAATTAAATAATACATTACAAATTTACATTGACATGTTATACACATAGTGTTTCGGCTTCGCCTCCCGCCTAGCGCCCCGCCCCGCCCCAACAGTAACCATGCCCACCGCCTAGCGCTCCGCCCTGCCCTGCCCCTGCCCCTGGCAGCATAACTCCAGAGTATTCTTATAATGTCTAGAGGTAGAAACAAAAAGTAATGGCAAAGGAAAATAGTGCCAAAGGGCAAAGGCTCACGCTTACCTATGTGAAAAATACTGCCGAGGAAGTTAATAGGGTTACTGCTGCCAATAAAATGTAATATTTGGCATAGATAAGATTATTTGCTAGTGTACATGATTGTACATGCATATATATTGGAAGCTAAAGTTATGTCTCATTTAACTATTAAGGAAACTGGCAGACAAAGTTGCGGCTGTTGGATTCTATGTTGTGGTTCCTGACTTCCTATATGGTGATCCATATGTACCTGAAAATGCTGAGAAGCCAATACCAGTCTGGATAAAATCTCATGGAGCGGTAGGTTTCTGATTTTATAGTACTTGGGTTGGATTTGTTTGAAGCTAGCAGTATACATTTGTGATATATTTGTGCTTGTCGTTAAGCCACCTTTCTTTTATAGGATAAAGCAGCTGAAGATGCAAAATTAGTACTGGCAGCTCTAAATAATAAAGGCATAAATGCAGTCGGGGCTGCAGGGTTTTGCTGGGGTGGTGAGATTTCTTTTGTTATTCGCATTGAAATGCTATGAATAGGATATTTGCTAGACCCGATTTTGATTTTGATTTTGATTTGACACTTTGAAATTATTCTCAGCCAAGGTGGTCATACATCTAGCCAAGTCCGATTATCTCAAAGCTGCAGTGTTGTTACATCCTTCCTTAGTTACTGTTGATGATATCAAGGGTACGTTTTATTTTCTTAAGTTTCTTTTGTCTTATTTACAAAGATTTACTATGTTTTTTTGGCTCATATAGTTTTTGCTGAGTCAATTGATTCTTAGACTTAATGAACGATTATTGGGCTTATGAATTAGAGGTCAAGGCCCATCTTGCTATTTTGGGAGCTGAGATTGATAAGAGTTCGCCACCAGCACTCTTGAAACAGTTTGAAGAGGTTTTATCCACTAAACCAGAGGTAAGTTGTTTGCTGTCTTTGAATTTTGATGTGTAGAAAGCGTAGTTACTAAGGTGTTTATTTAAGACGAGGAAATTGTTGCCTGAAGCCTAAAAATCAGTTGATTGCCAATTCATAAAAGACGTTTTCATATAGTATCGACTGTATGAGAGTATCGGCTGTATGAGAGTACATTATGAGAACAGTTGACAGACTTAATAATGAAGTAGTGATTTTCTTGGAGAATTCTAGACAACTTAGTTATCTTTTGGTAATAAGTTATGAAATAAAATTGTTTGGGAAATACTTCTTCTCATAATCCGACTTATTCTTTTGTAAGTAACTTCTTAGTGTTGTTTAGTTACTTATTCATTAATTTCTAGATGGATATGTATTAGGGAAAGGTCGTGCAACACTTTCTTCCATTCGTCTGTCTACATAGTAGTCTGAAAATCTATTGGAACTATTAAAAGCGAAAATTTATGATTTTTATTTGGGCTGTTTTCTTGCAGGTTGATGGGTATGTGAAGATATTTCCTGGGGTTGTACATGGATGGACTGTGAGATACAATGTTGAAGATGAAGCGGCCGTGAAGCCTGCAAATGAGGCTCACGAGAACATGATAGATTGGTTTACCAAGTATGTCAAGTAAGCAAAGCCTGCTCAACAGTCTATAAATGGAATTTGTGTCTCGTAGAAATCCAGACCAAACTATGTTTGTGACATTACTTTTAATACGCGTAAACTTGTTTCTTTTACGCGTTTATTGATACAATCTGTTAGATCCTTCCAAGATGCTTATGTTATTTATGGTCCTTCTATGTATCGTGTGAACATGAACTTAATGAAAGTGCTTTTACCACATATCTGTTTAGTATACCCCCATCCCAATTTTGTACCTGTGTCGTTGAATCATGATGTTGTTGGACAGGTACAGTACTGTAAAAATAAAAACTAGCTAGGATTAGTTTGGGATTGTGGCAATCTGTCTGATCCAAAACAAATGTGCTTGCTGACATTATTGTTATTTATATAATCTAATCATCAAAGCATGTTTAATGCTTACAAGATACTCAGCTTTTCTTTATGCAACATCGATTATCCCAGTTTAATCCCGTGGGATGGGAACAAGTAGCCTCAGTTAAGTCAGTTGTCCTTGGCCTCCACCCAATATTGCAAGATCATTTTGGCAGGAGTATAGTTACTAATAAAATAAAATAAATAGCATCAGATGCCAATTCTTAGTGTTCTCTTTTTGGTGGTCAACAAAGATTATATGGATGACCTACATCTACATATGTATGTGATTGGGCTCTTGACCAAGTGGTGGTTTCTTCTTTTTGAGAGAATTGAGGATCTCTTGAGCCATAATAAGATTTGCCAGCCCGAGATAAAAACATTTTGGGCGGGGGAGATGAGTTTGTCAAGGAGGGGTTTTAGTCTACCAGCCAAGATTTTGGTAATGATCTTGAACTTTGCACTGCACAGGCTAATAGGTTTGCAATGCCCTGGGTTCTCTAGGCTCTTCTTTTTCGGGATAAGGGTGATATTGGTGTGGTTAAATTCTGTGAGGAGGTGTCCCGATTGAAAGAACGCAATAATAGCCTTGTAAAGGTCATGCCTCACAGTTTCCCAAGATTTATGATAGAAAAATGGGGTAAAGCCATCCGGCCCAAGGAATTTGTAGGGGTTCAAAGAGAAAATGACGTCTTTAACTTCTTCGATAGAAGGGTCTTTAGTGAACAGGTAATTGTCCTCAGCTGTAATCAGATTACCCAAAAGATTTAGGTCCTCTACTTTCAGGGAGGGATTAGAGGTGGTGAAGAGGTCTTTATAAAAGTCGACAAAAGTTTCCCCGATGCTACTACGATCTTGAGCCCAATAACCGTCAGGTTTGCGGACCTTGCAAATAACATTCTTCCTTCTGCGACAGATGGTGGAGATATAAAAAAATCTTGTGTTTCGGTCTCCTTCTCTCAACTAGGTTTCTCTGGATTTGCCTCTCTAGAGGATTTCTTCTTGGTCGAGGGTGGTTTCTAAATTACGAAGAAGGTCTTGCTCTAAATGGGTGTTGCATTCAGACGGGGGCTCTTTCTGGAGGGCATTGATTTGGTCTCGGAGGTTCTGGATCTTCCTGGGGGTGCAATTGAAAGCCTCTTTACTCCAACCGATGAGCTCTTTCTTGGTATGTCGAAGCTTCCGACATAAAAGCAGGGGGCGAGAACCTTCCTGCTCGATAGACTAGGCTTTCCTGATGATCTCCTGACAATCTTCATGCTTAGCCAAGAGGGATTGGAAATAAAACTACTTTGAGAGTTGGTGAGAACAGGGCTCAATGTCCAAAATAATAGACCCGTGGTCAGAGCCAATAATGGGCATGTATGGCAGTAAAATTAGATCTTAGCAAAGCTTTCAACAAAGTGGAATGGAGTTTCCTTATTGACACCCTTAAAATGAAGGGCTTCTGTGATAAGTGGTGCAACTAAATTCGCCAATGCATCTCCACCTCAGCTCTCTCCTTCAATCTCAATGGTACTCTCTACGATTTCCTCAAACCGGAAAGAGGCATTAGACAAGGAGACCCTCTCTCCCCCCCCCCCCCCCCCCCCTTTCTTTTTATCATCTGCTCGGAGGTGCTTTCCAGAATCATCTTGAAAGCGGAGCTCAAAGGGAACATTCATGGTATCAAAACGGCCAGAGGAGGCACCCCAATGTCCCACCTCCTATTTGCGGACGATAGCTTCATCTTTTACAAAGCTAACCTTGGGGAAGCCGGGGCCCTAAAAGATGCCCTCGACACCTTCAAAAAAAATTATGGCCAGGAGATAAATATGGAAAAATCATGCATCCTGTTTAGCAAAAATTGCCATCATAAACACCACAAGCTTATCCAAAAAATCCTTAATATAAAAAATGACTCGGCGGGGGAAAAAATACCTTGGAGCCCTACTCAATTTCGACCGATCCAAAAGCCTAAATTTTCAAGACATCATTTCCCGAGTCTCTAACAGGATTGAGGGATGGAAGGCTAAGAACTTCTCCCAAGCGGGTAGAATTGCCCTTATAAAAGCTGTTAACTCAGCAATCCCATCTTTTCTTATGTCGATCTTCCCTTTTCCTACCAAAATTTGCAAAAAGCTAGATTTTATGAACCCTAGATTTTTGTGAGACAGAAACAGCAAACTACGGGACAAGGCCTACCTCATTGGCTAGAAGAAAATCTGCATACCAAAGAAATTTGGAGGTTTGGGAACCAGAGATGCCCTTGCCCACAATCAAACCCTCATGGCCAAGCTCTTCTGGCGTATTATAAAAGAGCCAGAAAAAATATGGGCTTACAACCTGATAAAAAAAATACTCTCCTAAGGAGTCCCCGATGCTTTCTTCTCTTAAAGCTTTAGACTTATAGATTTGGAAATGTTTTATTAAAGTAAGAGACAAAATTTGGCCCAACCTTATTTGGCACATTGGTAACGGGGAAAGCATAGATTTTTGGCTAGAACCATGGATTCCTAGATTTCCTTTTGGGAGACCAGTTGGGTCTACCCCTCTCAACAGAACGCTCTCAAGAGTGTCTAATCTGATTTTCCCTATTAGATGTATCTGGAGAGAGGACCTCATTTTCTCCCTTTTCCATTACGATATTGCATATCTCATTATTCGTATTCCCCTCAGTAATAACCCAACTAAGGATGTCTTAAGATGGAAAAAAGAAAAAATGGTATTCTCATGGTCAAATCTGTCTACCAGGCCTCCACTCAGGACCAAACCAGGAAAAATCAAAGCACCAGCTCCACTGAGCACCTGCCCAAATCCTGAGATACTGTCTAGAAGATGAATGTACCATTTCAAATTCAATTCTTTATTTGGAAAGCTTTGCAGGATGGAATCCTAACAAAGGTGAACCTTTAGCACGATGAAGAGTCATGGGACACTCTCTGCCCAAGATGCGGAGAAGAAGAAGAAACCACCACGCACACTCCTTTCTATTATAAAAATGTTAAGGAGTACTGGTATGCTTCTGACCTCTCTATCAATTGTAGCAACTGGACCTACTATGATTCCCTTACTAAAGTCTTGTACTTTCTTTCTAACTAAAGTGGCTCCGGGCCTGACACTATTTCCCTGTGGGGAAAAATTTGTGTCGTTATGTATGTTATTTGGGCGAGTAGGAACGACCTTATTTTCAAAAAGAAAAGAGCCCAAACGAGTCTTTAAAAATTGCAAAAAGTTACTTGATTGAGACCACCCGGCTCACAGTTCCCGCCAGTTTCTTGACCGGTGTTGTCCCCCCTTCAGTCGGGGAGGGATGGCACATCCTCTTGGTGGACGGCTCTTGGTACAATAAATATTCCCCGAGTGGCTCCAGTTTTGTTATTAAGTCTCACCACTCTGTTATTATTGGTACAGGTTTCGACTCTTCCAGGGCAGCTGACCCAGAAGAAGTTGAGGAGATCTCAGTGATCAGAGATATGGAAACAGCACTCCATATTAGCCTGGAGAAAGTTTTGATTCTCACCGATTGCCGCCATCTTGTCAAACCTTTTGAGGAAAAATCTGCAGATCTCTCTTGGGGTGCCCTCACTATCGCACCCGATATGTTGTCTATTGCATCATGATTTTTGGAGCTTAGATTTAAGTATTTTAATCGTTTTGTAATATGGAGGCACATGCCTTAGCCGCCAAGGCTGCCCATTTCCCCTCTTTTGTTTGTTTCGAGCCTACGGAGGTAGCAAATTTGATTAACTCTGCAACTTCTTATTCGCCCGGCATGATCTATCCATTTCGCTTTGCTAAAAAAAAAAAAAAAAACAAGTGGTAGTTTTACCTCTCCACCTAGATAGAAGTCGTGGGTTCAAAGCCTTATGGGGTTGGAATCTCAGGGTTACAGATCCTCTTGCCTTTAAAAAAAAGCAATTACATATGTATAGACGTAGCACTAGTTAGCTTCACAAGTCTAGTCTGGTATATCAATGCATGTTGTCTCCTCTCCTATATAACCATCAAGGCATAGAGTCCTCACACAAGCACCCTCTAAAGATATCTCTTTATCTTTCCCTTAGAAGTGTGTGTTATTACAAGAACATATGGTAAGACACCAGTGTTGTGATAACCCACCAACCCTCAGTTCAACTTCTGGAGTTGTTAAGGTTGAAGAATTTGGAGGTCTCAACACATACATTACTGGCTTCCCTGACTTCAAGCTTGCAATTATTCTCATTTCTAATGTTTTTGGTAAATACCCATTCCCTTAATTCTGCTACATTTTTCAAGTTGATCTTGCTTCTCATGCGATTTGCATTATTGGATTTCTTATAACATATGGTAATTGGTATTGATCTTTAATTTTGAAAATTAACTTATATGTGTTGGATAATAATAGATACTACTTTATCAAATAATCAAAAACATTATTAAGAGAAGAGTAGGGAAATCTTTATTGATCAATTGAATCTTTTTGTATCCTTAGAGGCTCTGTAGTTGTTACGTAATACCAAAAAGGATAACTTATTATGAGGTTATCTATCTCTACTCAAACTCTCCCCATAAACCCTAAAGGCCTATGGGCTTGTTAGGAGTCCAGTAGGACACCCCAACCCAGTTGGGTTCCCACATTGGGCTGGACCTAACTCCAAGCACTCCCCCTTGGGGTGTTCCATAGTAGGACGACTTGCCTAATCAAAACCTCTGCCTAGAAAAGCCCCCTGAGGTAAAAAGCTATGCAAGGAAAGAGTACAATCCTATTCCCCTATAGGTTATGGACGCGTATACGTTGCCTCATCAAAACCTCTAGTCAATAAAACTTTCTAAGATAAAAACTGTACTATCAGGAAAAAGAATACAACACGCATGTGTCCACGTCAAGTTGGGACTGCTCCCCCTGACGTCGATCTCCCCTGAGATCTATCTTCTTGAGATATTGATAAATAAAACTTCTGCATGCCGATTCTGTATACCAGCTGCTTGAACGTAAGTGGTGTAAGGATCTTCATGAATAGGTTTGCAAAGTTGTCTTTTGAAATATCTTGAATAACGCCAATTTTATTTTCCTTTTGTAATTCATAAGGATGGAATGGTTTCTGTGAAATGTGCTTCGTTCTGTCGCCATTGATAAAACCGCCATTGACTTGAATGATGCAAGTCGAGTTGTCTTCATATATAGTCGATGTTTTATCTTAGATAGAACATGCTACAACTTTAGTTGATGTATCTTGGAGTACAACCATCATTCTCTACCAGCTTTATGAAGTGCAAGAATCTCCTCGTGGTTCGAGAATGTAGCTATCGCCGTTTGCTTCGTCAATCTCTAAGAATCTTTATGTATCCCCGTACATAAACACATAATCCATCTAATAATAGCCTCTATGTG
Organism: Kingdonia uniflora; assembly: GCA_014058105.1. NCBI lineage: Eukaryota > Viridiplantae > Streptophyta > Magnoliopsida > Ranunculales > Circaeasteraceae > Kingdonia > Kingdonia uniflora. The sequence goes on along the minus strand of JACGCM010002082.1, from coordinate 1,749,344 downwards.
GGTCTAACAAGTATTCTATATCGGCGTACTCTATAATTTATCATTTACCATTTCAAGTAGAATAGACCCCAGTACCTCAAAATGTGTCTGATCTCATTTCAGTTGTCTTCATACATAGTTAATGTTTTATCTTGGATAGAACATGCCACAATCTTTAGTTGATGTGATATATTTAGGAGTGCAACCATCATTCTCTGCCAGCTTCATGAAGTGCAAGAATCTCCTCGTGTTTCGAGGATATAGCTACCGCCATCTGCTTTATCAATCTCCAAGAATCTTTATGTATCCTCGTACATAAACATATAATCCATTTGACAATAGCCTATATGTAGGTCTGACAAGTATTCTGTATCAGCGTACTTTATACTTTATCGTTTACCATTTCCAGTAGAACATACCCCAGTCTTTCATACTAATCAGATACCTTAAAATGTACCTGATCTCATTTCAGTGCCTTTGGGTAGGAACATAACTATGGCAAGCCAAATGGTTCACTGCGAATGAGTTATCGAGTCTAGTATACCCAACTACCTATAGAAAAACACCTCATAACTATGGTGCCACGACCTAAGGAGTTTCTCCCCCCATTAGGATGGTAGAAGATGTCGTTGTCCATACCCAAGTGGTGGGCAGGCAATAAATGACTTAGCACCATGTGCTACATCCATACCGAAGTATTAGATAACTTTTTCGATATATATTGCTTGGTGTATGAGTATGCCACTACCAAGACGTTCGATCTGCAAATCGAGACACTACTTGATTTCTCAAGGTCTTTTATTTTGAATTCCTTCCCAAGGTATTCGGCAGCTCTCGCATTCTCCCCCGGAGGTCTAATGATATCCAAATCATTTAGTGCACTGTTATGATGATAATAAAACTAATTTCTGTGTTCTAAATAATAACGCATAGACAAATAATAATATTTACAAAGTACTTGACCTTCAAATACTCAGTCAACTTACTTTGTATCATGGGCCTTGATTGCTTCAAGTCAACAATAATTTTTCCAATTTTATTACCTACACACCTCGTGTGTCGGGCTTAATTGCTTCTAGAAGTTTATACCTCCCCAGGTTGCTTCATATAGATATCCGTATTTAGTTTCCCATATAGATACGTGGTATTTGCATCAGACGCATGTCTAGCTTATCCTCGACAACTTGATAGACTAATCAGTACCAAAATATTATAGCATCCATAACTGGGTAATAGGTTTATAATCGATGCCAAATCATTTAAAGAATTCTGGGCAACTAGTATTGCCTTGACCTAACTATCTCTCTGAGTTAATCATGTTTTCGTACCATTCCCATTTATAATCGACAAGCTCAATGGTATCACTTCGCATTATGCTAGCAAGATGAGCTCTGCTTGGATTCCAGATGCCCACTTTGGCCAATGTACAACAACATACAGTCGCTTACAATAAGTGGTTATGAATCCTCATTCTTGATGGCGAGCACAGTATCGAATATGAATACCTTGTCGACAAATCTTTATTGAACGATCATATGTTGTACTTATTATAGACTTTGAATAGATCGAGATTTCCTTATTATCATACGTATGTGCTACCCCAGACTAGTCTCGTAATGCATCAACTGGTTGCGTAACTACTATTGCCTCGTCGATGGGTGATTCCATCCTCGATAAACTGACTATACCATTAGTCATATTTGTCCCTTATTCTGCATCTCCTCGGCTCAAAATAGTTTCTTCCAATGGTGCTCTGTACTAAGCGCGAGCCTCTGATTCGTTTGCGGTACTAATTCCCCCAGAACGTTCAACTGCGGTACTAGTTCCCCCGAAACGTTCTGTTGTGTAGGTGTATTACTTGTAGGTACATATATGTATGGTACTTTAATAGTGCCTATGAATGTGTATGGCAATTCATTTACGACCTATTACAGGTTTCTAGTCTGTTGAACTTTATTATCACTTAACTTATGTTAAAAGATCTAGATGAGACAATGATGGTATTTTCCAACTAATCTTAGAAACATCCTCAACATTGACTATTATATCTCCCCCCAATACGGGGAATATCATTGTTAAGGTATGAACTCGAATTATGTTCGAGGTCATTTTAGTTCGAGTTATATCAGTTCACGGATTGAAATCGGATTGAAATAGATTAAAAATGAAATTTTCAATCTTCAGATTCGAACTGGTTATGATCGATAGAAGTTTGAGCTGGTCAAGTATCCTGAAGATTCAAATTGGTTAAGTTACCTAGAATTTGAACTGGTTATGTTGCCTGAAGACTCGAGCTGGTTTTGTTTGAGTTGTTGAAGAAGAGCTGAAAGTAGGTCGAAGTTGTTCGAACAAAAATAGAGCTCGTTCGAACGAGATATCTGATTTTACGTTTTGAAGTCAAAGACCGAAGAAGTCGTTTGAATGAGATGGTATTTCGTCTGATCGACATGCATGTTTTATAGGGTTGAAACCTCTTATCGTTAAAGTCGTTCGAGCGACTTTGTGCTTCGTTTGAACAAGATTTTCCTGGTTGCCTTTATGAGTTCTTCTGAGAAGTTAAGTTCTGCCTCGAGATCCATTCTACTTATATTTAGTCCTCTAGTATATAAAAAGGACTTAGGTTATTTTGTTAGCCTATCTTGGTGAGTTTAATTCTAGAGAAACCTGGGGTTTGAAAGACTCCATTAAAACTTGAGAAGCTTGGAGAGATCGTTGTAACCTTTGATCTTTGATTAGTAAATTGTTTGTAAGGAGTGAGTTTTTATCTGCAAGGGTTTTCTACTTCCCACCTTCGGGTAAATTATTGTGTTCTTGCTTTCGTATAATTTCTTATTGGCGTTTCTGTTTATAGTTCTTGAGGTGAGGGATTAGGATTAGCTACCTTGATTCCTAACAACTGGTATCAGAGAGCAAGGATAAGGCTTGTGTGATTAGAGTAATGGTCGATATGGAGAAATTAGAAATTGATGAATTCAAAGGATTGAACTTTGGGATTTGGAAGATGCAAGTAGAGGATTTTCTATATGCGAAGGATTGTGATTTTCTTCTATAATATCTTATTGGCGTTTCTGCTTATAGTTCTTGGGGTGAGGTATTGGGATTAGTTACCTTGATTCCTAACAACTGGTATCAGAGTGCAAGGTTAGGGCTTATGTGATTAGAGTGATGGCCGATATAGAGAAATTAGAAATTGATGAATTCAATGGATTGAACTTTGGGATTTGGTAGATGCAAGTAGAGGATTTTCTATATGCGGAGGATTGCGATTTTCTTCTAGGAGGGATTTTGACGAAGCCGGCCGATATGGATTGTTTGGAGTGGGAGCTTTTAGATCAAGATGTTCTTGGTAAAGTTCGTTCAACACTCTCAAGTTTTATTTCTTCTAAATTGCCTAAAGTGAGTACCGTGTTAGAGATGATGGACAAACTATCAAAGATGTTTGAATCAACTTCGAGTAATTTACATTCTCAGAAGTGTTTTACGAGTGTTTCAGATTCTCGTAAACGGATTACTTTTAGCGACGTGGTTAAAGCTTTTGGTGATGATTTTTGCGTAATACCTCTGGGAGCTTCGTTGTTAACATCGGGTAATTACTCGGATGTTAAAGTTAGAGGAAAGAGAGCTTCACATATTAAGAATGGAAGCAAAAGGCGCATTAAGGCATGGAATTGCAATTAACAAGATATTTGTTGGAATTGCGGTAAAGTTGGTCATAAGAAGGAAGATTGTAGATTGACAAAGAAGAGAAGATCTGTAAAGAGACATTCGGTGACTTTCTCCAGGGAAGGTAAAAATTCTGATAGTGCCTCCAATCTAATTTCTAATGATTTGGTTGATATGACTTGTGATATTCGGGATAAACTATGTAATGTGATTCATGGTACTCGGGATAAGTCATGGTGGTTGTCTTATGGTGTTTGTAAGAAGTCGAGGTTAGACTTGGTTGCTCTATTGGAAATTACATTAGGTAAAAGCGAATTGTCTAGCTATGATGAGTGCTATCACATAGTAGATAATGGAGATGTCCGGATTTCATTAACGAATGATAATTCATTAACTTCGGACATGGTGCAATGTGTCTAGTATGGCTAGAAATATGTTTTCAAGCCAACTATCGGACTTGGGTATTTTGGCTACCTTCGGCGATGATTCTTTTAAGATTATGAAAGAGGCTATTACTTTTACTTGGGACAAAAGACAAGATGCGTACTTGGAGACGTGTAATGCTAATGATGAGATTATTGGTGTTGTTACTTTGATGGTAGACTCTAAAGCATGGCATGAGAAACTTGGTCACGTAAGCATTTGGATGAAAGCATTATTCTCGAGGAGAATACTTGATAAGTTAAAATTGATAGATTTGTTCTTTTGTGAAGATGTTGTCTTAGTGAAGCAAAAGAAAGTTGGGTTTCCTAGAAAGAGAAGAAAATTGAATATGGGATCAAACCACTTATACGATGATGTATAGGAACCGACTAGAGTTAGTTCCAACGGGGGATTTCATGGGTTTGTTGTTTTCATTGGTGATTCCACATGAGAGCTTGGTGTATATTTCTAGAAGAATAAAGCAGATTGGTTTGATGTCTTCGCTAGATGGAAAGCTTGGGTTGAGATTGAGATAGGTTCAATGTTGAAGCGACTTGGGTCTAACTGTCACGAATTCGGGTAGCTAATCCAATCCCTCACCCCAAGAACGATAAACGGAAACGCTAATAAGAAATTATACGAAAGAAAGAACACAATAATTTACCCGGAGGAGGGAAGTATAAAACCCTTGTGGATAAAAAACTACTCCCCGAGAACAATTCACTAATCAAAGATCAAAGGTTACAACAATCTCTCAAGCTTGTCAAGCTTTAATAGAGTCTCTTTAAACCCTAGCCTCTCTAAGGTTAAACTCACCAAAAGATTGGGCTAACAACTAACCCTAGACCCCCTTATAAACATGGGAAGTCATTACATATGAATAGGTTCAAAGTACGGATCATGAGACGGGCCAACGTCCCTAAAAATACATTCTAAAAATTGACTTACGAAGTCTATTCGAATAGACTCTAGGTCTATTCGAATAAGATGGGTTCTAAACGTTTCTGCTCCAATAGACAAAAGTCTATTCGAACAGACATGACCTCTATTCGAATAAACTTTCCTGTGCCTTTTCTGTTATAATAGAAAAATGTCTATTCAAACAGGACTTTGAAAAAACCTTTTTTCAAACCGCCATCGATCCTCGCTCGTCCCACGAGCTCTGATGAACTTTCTCTAGCACGATTCGAGTTCATATTATAACAATCTCCTACTTGAAATCGAATCCCGTAACCCATCTCTAGATCTCCCAATAAATATCTTGCACTACCTGGGCCTTCAACATGAAGTCCCACTTACAAAATTTCATAATCTTCAACAAATCTCCCACTTGAAATTTGAAATGTGAGGTTCCCGTAACTTCACCTATCTTTAAAGCAGCCATATCTGTAACTATGTAAAACCAAACTCTTTACGCCAAAAGATATCGTACCACACAAAAAACATGTGGTAATGTTTTGAACATTTTTTCAACAAAAAAATTCAAGAACATCCCCTTGCAAACTTCTAAAGCCGCACCGTACTCATGCCTTTGCAATCAATGATCCAATTAACCATTGTCATCTCGATACCCAAGTAGCTTCAGTATAACACTACGAAACTGTAGTTATTTCCATGTCACTAACGTACTTCGCCATTACAAGTAAACACAACCCTGCAAGTTAAACAAGAAGCACTCCATAGTTATGAGCTACAACCGAGTCTTCTTCGAATACAAAATATCCATTATCAACATCTCACAGCTTCCACTTCATGAGAAAACTCTGGTCTCATGTATACAATGACATACATTAGCAAACAAATTATCAATGAGTTTAGACATACCTCAATCAACACTCATATCGCATTCCATAGCCAAACAAACACGTGTTTCAAGCCCGAAGTAACGACAAAGGTGCACAACCAAATAATACTCCAATCAGTCTCAATGTATACGAGTCAATAACAACTTCTGCTTCACGTTTTTCCTGTTGAACTATACCATATGCATAAGGATTAACCAATCCATCGGTCTAAGCCATTTATTAAGGTAATCGTTCCCACGACTCTTCAATCTGATCCATGCTAAAACATGCAAATGTAACTAGCATATCATCCATACTCTAAGAACGAATGATCCATGAGTTCTCAAAACTCAAAACATCAACAATGGTCTTTGTGGTATTTAAAAAAAATCCACCAATGATATAAACATATCCAACATCGAGCCCCATCGTTTCGGTGTATATCTTGAACAAGCATATGAGCTCTCATGTATGAGCATCCATAATACAATTTCACCCAGTAACTATGTATCCATGTAGCCGACTTACATACCCGTCTTCAATAAGATCAATCATGAAGAATTTTATTCCGTATCAAGAATTACTCAATCCGAAAAACAAAGCCACCACAAAATAACTAGCTTCACAACCGGTGAACCAAAACATCTTGACATAAACACTCATTTCTTCTTGAAAAGTACTTTACCACAAGTTTCACCTTGAACTGATTAAACAAACTTATTCTCGTTTAAGTTGTAAACCAACTTGTGAAGTAAAGAGCTTTTACCATCGGTAATAAGATTACATCATAAACCTGATATGACGATTTAGATCCCATCTCATCATCATCCATGACAAGCTCATACTTGCCCATGACCTCACCTTATAAAGCCACCTTGTAGTCATCACCAATACCGGTTAACCACAAATAATGTCGAGAGAAATGATAACGGGTCGTAGGTCTCAAAACTTTAGTTCTTCTTTTCATTACAATCGGAGGAGTATACGGCTCTCGTTGGACCTTTTCAACCAATGGTTCCAATACTATCTCTGCAGAGATTATTGCATACACACATGACCCCGATAATCCACTTTTCCAATCCACTTATCCATGTCTTCGTAAAAGACATCATCATTGGATATCACATCAATAAGTTGGATAATTTTCTGATTCTTCGCATCACAAGATCGATCACCAAAATCATCACAAAGATATCCAATGAACATGCACAAACTTGACATATAATCTAGTAATGATCTACTACTAGAATACACAAAATAAGTATAAATTATTACTTCATTTTTCATCCAAGTGATCTTTTCTAATAGTCCAAGATTCAATGCATACCAAGACTCTATATCAACCGCCAAAACTACCGAATTCGCCAAAAACTGCCTTGACAACTCGATGAAACATTTCATACATTGCGCCCTTCCAGTAATCTTACGAACCACACTTTCAACCATACCAAACTCACGTGGTATTATTGAGATCTTCTCAAGCCTTTTAATCCCAATAGATGCTTTATCTATAACAAACTCGTCACAGCAAAATTGATCACCATCACCGTTAGACCCAAGACGCTTCAACATTAAACCCGTCTCAATCTCAACCCAAGCTTTCCATCTAGCGAAGACATCAAACCAATCCATTTCATTCTTCAAGAAATGTACACCAAGCTCTCATGTGGAATCACCAATGAAAATAACAAAAACATGAAATCCCCCGTTGGAACTAACTCTAGTCGGTTCGCATACATCATCATATAAGTGGTTCCATCCCATATTTAATTTTCTTCTCTTTCTAGGAAACCCAACACCCAACTTTCTTTTGTTTTATCAAGACAATATCTTCACAAAAGAACAAATCTATCGATTTTAACTTGTCAAGTATTCGCCTTAAGAATAATGTTTTCATCCAAATGTTCACGTGACCAAGTTTTTCATGCAATACTCTAGAGTCCGCCATCGAAGTAACAACACCAATAATCTCATCATTAGCGTTACACGTCCCTAAGTACGCATCTTGTCTTTTGTCCCAAGCTAAAACAATCTCAATAGCATCATCGCCGAAGGCAGCCAAAAAACCCAAGTCTGATAGTTGGCTTAAAAACATATTTCAAGCCATACTAGACACATATTGCACCATGTCCGAACTTAACGAATTATCATTCGTTAATGAAATCCGAACGTCTTCATTATCTACTATGTGATAACACTTATCATAGCTAGACAATTCGTTTTTACCCGACGTAATTTCCAATTAAGCAACCAAGTCTAACCTCGACCTTTTACAAACACCATAAGATAACCACCATGACTTATCCCGAGTACCATGAATCACATTACATAGCTTATCTGAACATCACAAGTCATATCAACCAAATCATCTTGTTGATTGCAATTTCATGCCTTAATGCGCCTTTTGCTTCCATTCTCAATATGTGAAGCTCTTTTTCTTCTAACTTCAACATTCGAGTAATTACCTGATGTTAACAACGAAGCTCCAAGAGGTATTACGTGAGAATCATCACCAAAGACTTCAACCATGTCGCTGAAAGTAACCCGCTTACGAGAATTTGAATCACTCGTAACACGCTTCTGAGAATTTAAATCACTCGAAGTTGATTCAAACATCTTTGATAGTTTATCCATCATCTCTAACACAGTACTCACTTTAGGCAACTTAGAAGAAATAGAACTTGAGAGTGTTGAACAAACTTTACCAAGAACATCTTGATTTAAAAGCTCCCACTCTAAACAATCCATATCGGCCGGCTTCGTCGAAATCCCTCCTAGAAGAAAATCACAATCCTCCGCATATAGAAAATCTTCTACTTGCATCATCCAAATCCCAAAGTTTAATTCATTGAATTCATCAATTTCAAATTTCTCCATATCGGCCATCGCTCTAATCACACAAGCCCTATCCTTACATTCTTATACCAGTTGTTAGTAATTCGGGTAGTTAATCCCAATCCCTCGCCCCAAGAACGATAAACGGGAATGCCAATAAGAAATTATACGAAAGCAAGAACACAATAATTTAACCGAAGGAGGGAAGTGGAAAACCCTTACAGATAAAAAGCCACTCCCTGAGAATAATTCACTAATCAAAGATCAAAGGTTACAACGATCTTTTAAGCTCCTCAAGCTTTAATGGAGTCTCTTCAAACCTTAGCCTCTCTAAGGTTAAACTCACCAAAAGATTAGGCTAATAACTAACCCTAGACCCCCTTATAAGCATGGGAAGTCATTACATAATAATAGACTCGAAGTACGGATCACGAGACCATAGCAAATCCTGGTAGAATGTCGAATATAATGATATTGTGTAAGTTGTCAAATTTGTACCCAAAAAATATAAGATTTTGTAGGTAAAGTTGAAGTGGGGGAAATAATAAGAATAATGATTATGGCAAGATGTATTCCATTAGGTGAGATTATGAAATATAAGGAAATTGATGTACATCGTCTTTGTGACAAGATAGGTTGTGTTTTGTTGCACATGAATATAGCTGAAGAAATTCTTTGAGATATGGAAGGATTAGAGCAGGAGTGTAAGGGCTTGTTGTCACTGAGAAGGCAAAGTATCGAAGAGACTGGGAAGAGAAGTTAAAGGCGTTACATTCGAGGAGTTGAATGGTTGTGAAGTGGTACGATGAACAATCACATGGGGTCTATAAATAGATCTGATGTGGGCAACTGTTCACACTTTTCCAACTCATAAAAAAAATTCTCTAGTGCGAATTGCTTTTGCTCGTCGTTGGATTTTTTATCTATAATTGCGAAGGAGGAGATTAGTGTTTTGATTGCAAGAGCCAAGCGAGCAAAGGAAAGGAATATGGAAGCAGCGCGTAAATAAGGTTAGTGATTCTGGTTTTGGTAAGGTTTTTTTTTTTTTTTTGGCTTTTATCGATTTAAGAATGATAAACAAACAAGAGTAGGTATGTGTAATGTTGTTGTAGAATGAATTTGATTAAAAGTGAATGGTTTATAAGTAGGAGACAATAGAATAGTGCTAGGGTTCGACAGAGGGATTATGAAATTGTGATTTAGTTGTGACTGTTATAGGTGTGATGGTGGAAGAAATGGAGTCCTAGGGAGTTATAGATGGGTTCTGGTGTGAGCGGTGTTATAAATGGGGGAGATGAGTGGAGAGAGTGATCGGCTGGTGGCGCTATGATTACGGCGCGATTGTAGAGAAGTCGCTTTGATATGGCGAGATTGTCAGGAAATTTGTTTGTTAGCGGGAAATAGGTGAAGTGCCTTCGAGAAGCTGTTGAGTTTCTTGAAATTCGACCAAAAGTAAACCAGATTAACAAGTTATCGATATTTATTATCAAAATAAAAAAAACATCAAGTACTGAGCATATTTGTTACTAATTAAAGATAGGAATATGAATTAAATCATATTAATTTTAACGACAACTGTAGTATTAACTATAAATGTAAAATGATATTAGCAGACAGTAAAGTGAATGACGCATTTGGAGAGTAATCTCGACAACGATATGAGTATGAATATATAAACTTATGAACATATATATGTATCACATATGATAGATTCTAATTGTGTAAAAAATATGGAATCTGATGTACAGGTTCAATTTATAATGGTTGAACCAATTCAAAATGATGAGAAAGATATATACGCAAATCTCGAAGACATAGTGACCCTGACGATTGATGTGAGGACTTGTGTACAATAATTGGGAGGAAGATATAGGGTGGGGTCTTGTAGTGTAGATCTAGGTAGTGTGGAACAGTTTAGGGTGGCACCTAATGTTGTCGAATTGTCTAATGAGGAAGCCACGTAGACGGATGTGGATCACGAGTCCCAAGCTAGTGATCGAGAAGGTGGTGGGGATGGGGAAGAAGATGTGGAGGAGGGCGAGGAGGCATGTTATGGAGAGGGTCCAGAGACTAAAGAGATATTAAGTTTCAAGAAGAAATACGGTATTCCTGGGGATATAAGGTTAGAGGAGTAGCAGTATGAAATGATCGACCAGGAAATACCTCTGAATGGTATTCTGGTGCATCGAGAACAAATAAGAAGGGATTGAAACTTCCCCTTAGAGCTGACCAAAAGAAATTAATAAACTTTTTTGATGTGGTACCGGGGCAGTTTAATCCGAATGTGTATGATATGTTTAGGGTTTGTGGGGCAATAAATGGTCGACTTAAGGCTAGGGGGAGGAGTTGATAATTGTTGATGATTTATGTGTGTACTATATGCTCAAGATGAACCCGCAGAAGTTAGGCTACCAAAGTTAGACTACCGGTACTTGGCGAGGTTCCTAAAAAGGCCGTTATTTTATGATATGGTGTCAACTGGGGGGCGAAACACTGATGAACGCTTACTTGTCTCTGGAAATTATGAGTTTGACAAGAAAGACCCTGGAAAACCCTTAAAGAGAGATTTTTCACTTAGGTCTGTGGTTAGGTAATTATAATTGTTGATGTTCGAAGTGCTTGAATGGAATGTGAAGTGCTTCTAACTATTTTATGTTGTTTGCAGCGTTGAAAGAGGTTGACAGGAAGTCACAAGTAAAAGAAAAGTTGTATAAGGTGAGGAAAGATTTCTTTGGTAGGATTGATAATCTGGTCATTGACCATGAACTCCTGAGCACGCTATTCCAAGTGGTTGGTCTAAAGAGGTCGAGGGCTAAAGGTTCTGAAGTGCCTGTTATCGACGGAAAAATGTTGGCGAAGAACTAGAGAGCCACAGATGCTTGTTTGCCATTGGAAAATCCTTCTATGGCTGGGTACAACACGGATGCAGAGATAAATGTTATGCTTGGAGAGTCTCTGGAAAGGAATAAATAGAAGAGGGTGGCAAGCTCTGATGTTCCTCCGTTGCTTCCTCATAAGAGGACTATACTCGACAGTCGACAACGGAGGGGGTGGATATTACCACGAAACCAGCTGTTGTGGTGGGTAGGTATCCTCCACGGGGTTCGAGCAGTGTACTCCCCAAGAAGAGTGTTGGTGGGGGTACGTTGAAGAAAAAAATTGTCGAAGAGTCTGAGACGGAAATTTAGAAGACTATGGATTCCTTTACGTCTAGGACAGATGAGCTGAAGACAAAGCTGGAGGATTGTTTGGTGGGGATTGAGAGCTTGAATACGTTTTTCAGTGAGGGTCAGAGGAATTTATAGAAGGTGAGAAATTATAATGCTTTGATTCGATTGAAAATTTTAGTAGGCCACTCAAATACTCATTATATGACTTTGATGCAGATAAAGAAGTTGGTGACTGCCATGGGTCGCGTTGTGGGTAGTAGTGAGTTGGAAAATCAAATTATTGCCTATAAAAATATAAAGAAGAATTTGATTGTAGAAAAGGCTGAGCTGAATGCAACGTTTAATAGGTACAAGTTGGATGCGAAAAAGTCGAGGGAAGCTGCGCTGTCTGAAGCGAAGAAAGTGTTAGAGAAAGATAAGAAGGAGGCTCTGGCATTGCAGAAAACCAACTTTGAAAAAGATGTGAGGGAGTAAGTTGCCGATGCACGAAAAGCAATGGAGCTAGAATAGGGCAAGCTTCTTGATGAGATAAGGGCTCAGATAAACGCTGAGATACTGGAAAAATGTAGGGAAGTGAGGGCACATTTTTTAGGACAGTATGAGGAGTTGGAAGAAAGGAAAAAAATTTACAAGGGGCTTGTGAAATCTGGTGGTGCAATTTTTGATGATAGCTCAGAAGACGATGTACCCCATGTACACGTGGCAACTGAAGTTGTCGAAGATGATGTGATGATGGAGGCTGAAAGTGCTTGCCCTGGGGAGGTAGCAGCTTCGCAGGTACCCGAAGGTGCCCTAAATGCGCATGAAGAAAAATATCCCTCTGAAATGTTAAACCTTGTGTAAGCCGTGCTATGTTGGTAAAGTATGTAAAAATGGTCAGTGGGACCTAAACTATTTAGTCTATAGTGTGCGATGAATATTTGTGTTGCAAATTTTTTTTAAAAATTTTGTGCATATATTTTGTAAATAATTCTAAGTAATAGATTTAATAAAGTGATTTTTTTGAATGTGACTGCAGAGTCGAGCAAATAGGTAAGGAACGCTTGTGTGCGTGATATGTGAAAGATGGCCATGAAATGACAAGTAATGAGAATGAGTACCAAATATATATCCTTAGATGGGTATCTGGATTTAGATTTGAGAAGAACAAGAACTTTGTTAGAGGTTGTTCGATAAGTAAAGAACGCAAAGTAGAATATCCTGTAGTTGGATATTGTCTGCGTAAAATTGAATAAAAGTCTTTAGTTGTACTTGTTAAGTAGTGACCAAAAACAAATAAGATAGTAAGGATTTTGTTTGTCTCATGCATACTTGACAAGTATAGATCGAGATCAAATCAAAATTGTAAGGATTTCATTTGTCTGATGTATACTTGACAAGTATAGATCGAGATCAAATCAAAATAATAAGGATATCGTTTGCTTGATGTATACTTGACAAGTATAGATTAAGATCAAATTAAAATAGTAAGGATATCGTTTGTCTGATGTATACTTGACAAGTATAGATCGAAATCAAATCGAAATAGTAAGGATATTGTTTGTCTGATGTATACTTGACAAGTATAGATCGAGATAAAATCAAAATAGTAAGGATATCGTTTGTCTGATGTATACTTGACAAGTATAGATCGAGATTAAATTGAATAGTAAGGAGTAAATTGATGAACAAAATTTGTTTATTTGAATCGATAGAAACGGTTACAGCGTCTCATTTGTAAAACAGTTTCAGTTGAACAGTGTTTCATAGATATTCGAGCGGTATTTTGTCTTCAGTCATTAGCCAATAAGTTCCACTATCTGTTTTGTTGCTGACAATGTATGGCCCTTCCCAATTTTCTGACAATTTTCCAAAAATTTTAAGCCGAGTACTATCTTGGATCCGTCGTAAGACAAGGTCTCTAATACCAAATTTCTATTTTTGAATTTTTTTGTTGTATGTTTTTTTCAATGTATCATGATAACGTCCCAAATTTGTAATGGCCTTGTCATGGGTTTCCTCTATCCAATTGAGGTTGCAAAGGAGACCGAGTTCATTGTCTTCATCTGAGATTTTTTGTCGGGTACTTGGGAGATCGAGGTCCGAAGGTATGACTGCTTCGGTACCAAAAGCCATCATGAATGGAGTACAACCTATGGAAACTCGAGGAACGGTTTAGTAGTCCCAGAGAATACAAAGCAATTTATCCACCCAACACCCCTTTTTGTCGTCGAGATGCTTGCGCAACCCTAATTTAATGTTTTTGTTAATGGCTTCAGCTTGTCCGTTACCTTGAGGATAATATGATGTGGATGTTGTGAGCTGGATTTTGTATTTATGGAGGAAAGAAAGTACTTTGGCACTGATGAACTGTTTGCCATTATCGGAGCGTATCATATGGGGATAGCCAAACCTGGTGATGATGTGCTCCCAAAAGAACTTGATGACCTTATTTTCATCAGTATGACAGAGAGGAACTGCTTCAACCCACTTTGTGAAGTAATCAGTGGCGACTAGGACGAACCTTCAGTTTCCAAATATTGGATGGAAAGGTCCAATGATGTCGATTTCCCATCATTTGAAAGACCAGTGGACATTGCTAACATACAAGTTTAAGGCTACATTTTTAATGTCTTGGGCGTGGATTTGGCATTTGTAGCATTTTCACACAAAGTCTTCACAGTCCTGTCTCATCTTGGGCCAGTATAATCCTTGTGTGAACGCGCGTTGAGCTAATGATTTTCCTGAAATATGTGCGCTACAGATACCTTCATGAAGCTCTCTGATTTTGATTTGAGCTTGTTTTTGTGAGATGCATTCGATAAGTGGTCCCCCTCCTGTAATTCGATATAAGATGTGATCTTGGATGGTAAATCTGGGGCACTTGGCCAAAATTGATTGAGTTTCTTCTTTGTTTCTGGGGAGGATGTTAGAGTTAAGGTACGCATAGAATGGTTTTCTCCAGCCTTCAGGATCTTCATCTTCAGCAATGGTGATCTGGAGTGTTGACAGTATATCGAGGCTAGAATGCTCGATAATTTTAATTTCTAAAGATCTTTTTTCACTGTCCCCCAATATGGCAGCGATGTAAGCTAACGCATCGGCATGCCTATTTTCTTGTCGAGATAAGTAAGAAATTGTTCCATGTTTGAATTTTTGCATCTTTTATTCGATCAGAGCTGCATAATCAATCATTTTTCCCATTGTTTTGAAAGTTTTATTGTAATGATTTACCACGAGTAAAGAGTCGACGTATACTGCTAATTCTTCAGCTCTGAGAGTAAGTGGGAGATCGAGACCGTGTAAGATTCCTTCATATTCGGTCTCATTATTGGCAGTATAGAAGTTTAGCTAAATAACTTTCTCGATTCGATGATTGAAAGGCGTAACAAGGATGATGCCAATCCCAGATCCTTGTGGTCCTGCTTACCCGTCTGTAAAAAGTTGCCAACCTGAGCTTTTCGACCATGCATTTGGTTCTGCTATTGAGTCATCTGTGAAGATTTATTCGAGTTCTTCCCAATCGGGGTCCTCGACTGAAAAGTCTACCCAAAAGTTGGCCACTGCTTATCCTTTGATTGATATTTAGGGTTCGAAAGAAATATCGTATTCTCCAAGAAAAACAGACCATTGCTGGATATTTTGAGATTTTTCTTTTTTGGAGAGTACTAGTTTAAGGGGGTATTTGGTGATGACTTTGATGGAATGAGCTTGAAAGTAGGGGCGAAGTTTTTGAGAACTGTAGGCCAAGGCGAGTAGCTATTTTTTTTTTGTATATATTTTTTCAACAAGCATAAGTATTTTGTTGATGAAGTAGATTGGTTTTTCTACTCCGCCATCTTCTCGAATAAGGACAGAACGGATTGAATCTTTAGTTATGGATAAGTTTATTATAAGTGATTCACCATCAATTGAAGTACTTATTATAGGAGGACGCCCCAAATTTCGTTTAAGATCTTGGAAAACCATCTCACAGTCAGGAGTCCAAATGATTTCCTTTTGTTGTTTGTTCAAAAGAGGAGTGGGGTTGCCACGAAAAAGGAGAAAAAAGAGTTTGTATCGATTAGATGACTTCGAGATGAATCTGTGAAGAACGGCTATCTTGCCTGCAAATTTTTTAACATCTTTTTTTGTTCAAGGAGATGGCATCGCGATGAGTGCTTTGATTTGAGCTGGATTAATTTTTATCCCTCTTTTGCTGACCAGATGTCCTAGAAATTTACCATATGCGACTCCGAATTAACATTTCTCTGGGTTAAGTTTCATCTTGCACTTGCGAAGGATATCAAAAATAGTTTGGAGGTTACTGGAGTGGTCTTCTCGTTTCAAGCTTTTGCAGATCATATCATCGATGTAGACTTCCATAATTGTGCCTAGATGATCTTTGAACATTTTAGTCACAAGTCTCTGGTAAGTAGCGTCTGTATTCTTTAAACCGAAAGGCATGACCGTGTAATAGTAGAGACCTCTGTCGATGACGAAGGTTGTTTTTTCCTGATCTTCTTCTGCGAGTGGAACCTGGTTATAATCAGAGGCTACATCCATCACAGAAAGAAGATTGTGCCCTGCGACTGAGTCCAGAAGTTGTAGAATTAGTGATAACGGAAAACTATCTTTGGGCATAAATTTGTTGGGTTCTGTGAAGTCAACACAAACCCTGATTTTGCCATTTTTCTTTGGTACCACTATGATATTAGAAACCCACTTCGGATATTTAGCTTCCTGAATAAATCCTACCCGAAGGAGTTTATTAATTTTTTCATTTACTGCATCGAGAAGTCGGGGAGCTAGATTCTGTCATTTTTGAATGATAGCTTTATTGTCTGGAAGGAGGTTGAGTCGGTGACAAGCGATGGAAGGATCTATGCCTGACATTTCTTAGAAAGTCTAGATAAATATGTCGATGTTCTTCTTAAGTAGTTGTATCATGTTCTTCTCAAGAAGACCCTTGGCCTCAAATGTCGAATATGGGGCTCAAATGTCAAGTATGAGGCATACTGCATCCATCAATTGCACAATGCATGGACGCATATATGGAGAGATTTAAGGTAGTAAGTTTTGGTACTCTACTTTTCGATAGCTTTATTATTCTCTTTTTACTTTTTCTCATTGGTTCATGGTGCATGCTTCATGCCTTCTTTTGAGGTTGCTATGATGGTTATATCTAAATACGTAAAGATACTTGTTATCGAGGTTACTCTCAAGAATCTTCAGTTTTGTTTTCCCCTTTACTCTCTCTTATCAGCAAATACGTCAGTTCAATTCTACAACTCTATTTTGTTTACATTAACATTTCAATGTGGGTTTTCTACATTCTGTTTATTTGGCTTTGGTTATTCTAGTGCTGGCAGCCTGAATTGGATATGGATTCTTGGCAATTTCATTGAAAGAACATCTCAAATCTAACATCAGGCCTCTTACTTTCAACTCAAAGGTAAATATGACATCCCTATAATATTTTTCCCGTTTATGGAGTAAAATAGATTTGGTTTAAGTGTATTTTATTTATTTATGAAAAGGCAGTTTTAGGCAAGGACCTCGTGACCAGATTTATAAATGAATAAAAAGAATTACAACCTAATGTGCATTACACCCCTTACATCCTCCTTAGATATAACACGAACCTAAGAAGCAAACAACCTAGTACAAAGCGTATATAGGAATTAGGCCCTCTATTAGTTTCCCTTTAAGTGTGAGTGATGTTGAAATCAGATAGAGTAGAGATTATGCTTTTAGTTTTATGAGTTGTATGGTTTGACTCTCTTTGGTTGTAGTAAAATTACTGTATTTATTAAACAAATAATGATTAATTCGATTTTCGTGATGTAAACTTGGTTGTTATCATCATAGCCAGACAAAAATCTTATAATAAGAGTTGTTTCACTATGTGATTTGGCGTTAATAGTTAAATAACTTATAAGAGTATTGACTTGCTTGATGAAAATTTGATTGTAGGTATCTTTTAAATAACAAGGAACTAATTCCTTGCTTTGGATGGTTCCTTGGCATCGATCAATCAACAGTTTGGAAGAAACTTATTTTGCTAGTATCTATTGTTGAGTATTGTAGGATATATAGGGAAAAGAGCATCTGTAATTGGTTAATGAATGTTATGGGGAAGAATTTTATTTTACTAGTATCTACTGTTGAATAAGGAAAAGAGCGTCTGTAATTGGGTAATGAATGTAATGGGGGTTAGTACAGCTCTAACTTTATATTGTACGAATGGTGGAGCAAGGTGAAGGATGCGATCCACCTTGCCGCATCATCCTTCACCTAGCTGCTGCAGATGCTCTAATATTTACTCCCACAAATCAGGATTGGACCTCACTCACATGCAGCCCTCCCCTTATATATTCATCATCAAGTTCTTCTCACTCAAACATTCTCCACACATTTCACTCTCAACCTCACAAGAGAGATGTCACTACCTCAGTGCTGTGCAAACCCACCGACCCTCAACTCAACTAGTGATATTGGGTGTGTTGAAGAGTTGGAGGTCTCAGTACATACATAACTGGCTCCCCTGATGCTAAGCTTGGAATCATTTTCATTTCAGACATATTTGGTAAATACCCACTACCATAACTTTGCAATTATTTTTCAAGTTGATCTTGCTTGCTATGCAATCAACACAATTGGGTTTGTGAAAAATATGGCAATGAAGTTTTTATTCAAGTAATTTTCACTCCTACATCTCATATTCCACTCTCATATTACACCTTTTGATATTTTCCATATTGGGCTTTGAAGATGGATTTAACGGTCAAGTATTCTTCTTTTTTTGTTATTCTCAAAAAATAATTTTTGTATGATGAAAGTGGATGATTTAAGTGCGGATACATACTATTACTTATCTTAAGTTTCAATCTTGTCTAACATTCCTCATCTTATATTTTGTAGGATATGAATCGCCAAAGTTGCGGTGAGTTTAATTTTTTCACTCTACTCTTCCTATATAATTTTTTTTAGTTTAATTTGGATTTTGTTTTGTTGCTAACTATCTTTATTGTTGAATCTATCGGGAAAGGCTTTCCCCTGTGACCGGCCCATCTTTTATTGAAACGAGTCACCAACCAAGCAGTCACAAGAAATAGTTGTTCTTTCATATTTGTTAAGTAGTTTCCCATTGAAATCATGGCGGATTAGTTTCATATATTTGAGGAAACCACTATTTATTCAATGGGAAACTAACCCACCATGATTTCCTATTCAATAGGAAACTATATGAAAGAAAAATTCTACAGTGACTTAGTCCAAAACTACTTTATCTTTTATGACTGTTGTGGTTGGTGACTCATCTTTTGTTTCAATATCTTTGGGTCATTCAAAGTCTTTCCTACGTAAATGCATAACTTGTTTTGTTGGATCAATTTTCTTAACTGTTAGTTAAGCTACTAAACTTTCCCTTTGTGAGGACTGTATTTCATTTTTCTAGATGTTAATAAGAATTAATACTACATTTAAGACTCGAGGCTATACGCTCTATAATAAAATGTTTAACAGATCAATAGAAAGTGAAGAATGCAATTGATGAGGTTTGCGGTGTATACCTTGTATTAAAGGGTCGCATTAAATGAGTTAAATAGAAATTTGTATGACTAGAATAAACTAGTACTCTCATTAATCTAGTTTTAGTCTAGCTAGTAATGAAACTCTTACTATGACTGAAGATCTAAATAATGAGTGGGAGCGATAGGTTAATAACAATGCAAGGTTTCAATAACTTACTGCCTAGTCTCGAGTGTCACTGCATCAAGACACCTGTATAAGACTAGTGTATATTCTCTTGCAAACCAATTAACCTGGCATTTTGCACCCTAAAGGAAACTGGCAGACAAGGTTGCAGCTGTTGGAATTTATGTGGTGGTTCCTGACTTCCTTCATGGGGATCCATATGTACCTGAAAATGTTGAGAAACTTATTCCAGTCTGGATAAAATCTCATAAACCGGTATACTTCTGATCTGATTCTTGTAAACTTGGGGTTTGATTATCTGTACAATGAAGCTATATGTTTAGAATCTAAAGTCATCAGCCATTTTGTTTTTTGTAGGATGTCGGAGCTGAAGAAATGAAACCTATCATAACAGCGTTAAATAGTAAAAGAATAACCGCGATCGGGGCAGCCGGATTTTGTTGGGGTGGTAAGTTTCTATACTATTAATACTTAAAACTCCAAATAAAGGACTAGATGTGATTGAGATTTGTGTTTAACTTTTCAGCCAAGGTGGCCGGAATACTAGCCTAGTCCGATGACCTCAAAGCTGGTGCAATGTTGCATCCTGCATTTGTCACGGTTGACGATTTCAAGGGTATAACTTACTTTCTCAAGACTTCAATTGCTACATCAATTTTCTACAAGTTTGGTTCATATCACTAGAAACTAGTGAGTCGCTTTTATTTATATATTGATCCGGCTTGCGATCTCTTTTAGAGATCAAGACCCATCTTTCTATTTTGGGAGCTGAGATTGACGAGTTTTGTCCACCAGCCCTCTTGAAACAATTTGAGGAAGTCTTATCTGAAAAATCCGAGGTGAGAAATCTCTGAAGTCCAAACTGTCTACTATATGCTGGTAAGACTCGGTGTGTGTCTTATAGGATTTAGGTCCAGAGAACCCCTCCCATTCCAAACCCTAAATGCACAACTATTTAAAGTGATAATATTGATTGGTTCATTTGAATGGTGGTTTTCGTGTAGGTTGATTCATTTGTGAAGATATTTCCTGGGGTTTCGCATGGATGGGCTGTGAGATACAATGATGAAGATGAATCAGCCGTGAAATCTGCAACGAGGCGCATGAAAACATGATAGATTGGTTCAGTAAGTATGTCAAGTTAAAAAAAAAAACATCTTTCCAACAGTCTACGAAAGGATGCATGTATAATAGTAGTAAAAAATAAAGCTGGGTTCATCAACAACTGGTTATTTCAATAAACTGATCGGATACATTCTGTTGGATGGTTACAAGATATTATGGTATAAAAAAGTTGTGTTACGGATATGTCCTTGTCTGGTTCTCCCTACTTCATTTTCTCCCTAAAGACTATCTTTCACCTTGCACAGTGTTGCACAATGTAAACCAATTTCGCAAAAACTAGTTGGATTTGCGGCAGTTTTAGACCAGATCGGAATCTTTGACAACTCTGTAGTGTTACTGATATGTGATGCTTATAATCTCCTGCTTTGGCTGGATTTGGCATGTTTTATAGAAAGATGAGAGGTGAAAGTTGACATTTTGTGATAGTCCCATATCACACAGGATCATGGGATTTACAAGAAGGTTTGATATCTCACTTGGCAGAACCTTTTCACGGATCGAAATCCTCGCCTTCATGTCGGAGTTGATTAAGGTACGGCGATGGGAGAGTGGAGTGCCACAATCATTTCTGATTCACAAACCAAAAACTGTACATGCACAAAAAAATACACAAACAGCTTAAGGAAAGCAGGAGATGAAGTGAAACAAAAATATCAAGCTGTCAAAGCACTTATATGGTGCTATGACATAAAAAAAACTTAAGAGATATGTTATTTAATAAGAGGGTCTTCATCTACGCATAGCCCTAATGATGTTTCCAGAGCAGAAAACAGTGCTGCAGGAAAGTTTATTAAGATTGCTGCTGTCGTTTGTCCTCGAGAGAACCACGATGGGCTAGTTATGGTTTTCCCTATTTTGTGAACAACAATCCAGATGTTGCTGATCCGGAAGCAGTTTTTTTTCTTCCTGAACTTAGAAATATCAAAAAATTCTATTGATAATGTATTATGAATGTGCTTGTAATTCACAACTATGATTCCCTATATGTATAAGCTTTTCTCTTCTAGTTACAGATTGGAGTCTTCCCCCCACACACTTCCTCTCCCTTCCTCTATACCAAATGATTCGCAATCTCAGTGCTGTGTAAAACCATCGACCCTCAGTTCAAGTAGCGGAGTTGGAAGTGTTGAAGAATTTGGAGGTCTAAACACATACGTAACTGGCTCCCCTGACTCCAAATATGGAATTATGATTGTATCTGGCGTTTTTGGTAACCACTCCAATTCATTATTTTTGCATTCTGATCCAATTTGTCGAGCGTGTTTACAGTCTCATGTTTTCAGTTTTCTGGAGTTTCTACTGATAATTTTGGAGTTTCACGGTATCTTTTAATATTCAGTTTTGAGACTTCATTTGCTATATGATGAAGGTGAAAGCAAAATATAAGATCGATTCGTAAGAAAGAAAAATTATTGGTATTTATGGATTCATGTATCGCTTATCAAAGTACTTTGGGATGCATCTCCTGATTAAATATGGGTTATCAAAATACTTTAACATTATGTCATTATCTATGTTATCATCATATTGTTTATCTTTATCTTACATGCGTAATCAAATATTTTACAGGATATGAGGTACCAAATTTGAGATGAGTTCTCGACTTTCTTTATATTATCATTCTCGAATTTTGGATATGGGGATCACATCCACTAATGATTTAATATGGCAGACAACTAACTTAGACGATACTTATCTCACCCACCATGGAATCTTCGACTCATATCATTCGAGCAATTCAAGTGGAAACTTGAATTGCATTACGAGGTTAGAATTACTGGAATGCGGTTAAACTTTGTAAAGATTATTCAGTCATCATGGAGAACAATCTCAATGGTGAAATTCGTATTTCATAACCTCTTACCCTATGTATAAGGCCGTGTGTCAACATTTGTGTCAAATTTCTGGTTCCGCATATAAAGTTAGTATGTATCTTTTACTAAAAATGATATATATTGATATGTTCGACTTGGAATATAAAGGAAGCTGGCAGATAAAGTTGCAGCAGCTGAATTCTATCTGGTGGTTCCTGACTTTCTTCATGGTGATCCGTATGTACTTGGAAATCCTGAGAGGCCTCTACTAGTCTATATGAAATCTCATGGAGCTGTTGGTTTCTTCTCTTATTGAAATACAATTTTTTATTTATTTGTTACAGGCGTTTACGAACTTACATAATGATTTGTTTGTAGGACAAAGCAGCAGAAGATGCAAAATAGGTCATATCGTCTCTAAATTGTAAAGGAATGACTGCTATTGGGGTTGCAGGGATTTGCTGGGGTGGTGAGTATTTTCTTACTGTATTTGCATTGAAGCAAAAGGGAGTACTTCAAACTCCAACTCCAACTCCAACTCCAACTCCAACTCCAACTCCCCCATCTCTTGAGATAATCTATAATGATCTTAGCTAGACCTCATGAAATTTTAAAGCGTGTTCTTCTCAGCAAAGGTGGCTGCTCTGCTGTTAGCCAAGGATAATGAAAATCAAAAAGCTGCAGTTATGCTACACCCTTCACTTGTCACTGTTGATGATATCAAGGGTATATATTTTTGTGTTTGTGATATCTAATTTTCTCGGTGTTGCCAAAGGAACTGTGTTTTAGCTAGGCCGAAAAGAATCATTCCTATTGTGTTGTGTATATATATGGCACATTTTAGTAAGCTTTGGTCTTATACCTTAGTTAGATCAAGAAAACTTATTGAACAATGCTGGTGTTGTGTCAATTGAACACATGTTTCAGAGATCAAGGTTCATCTTGCTGTTTTAGGAGCTGAGTTTGATGAGGTGTCTCCACCGGCACTCTTGAAACAATTTGAAAAGGTTTTGTCTACTAGATCAGAGGTAAGATATGCCCATTCTCAAACTTATAAATTTGATAAGGCTGTTTCACGTTTAGTGTAGGTTTTTAGCCTAGCCTTAGTAGCCTAGATAATTCCGAAATCTCATAAAAATTTATGGTACTAGGGCTGTTCACGGGTGGGGTCGGGTCGGCCCGGGTTAAGCCTTAAACCTGAGCCGACCCGGGCTGGTCGGGTTACCACGTTTTAGACCCGAACCCGAACCAAGTAACTGTAGAACCCGAACCGAAACCGAACCGAATTGATCGGGTCGGGCCGGGTCCTGAACTCGGGTTTTTTATGTTTGTTTGTTATGTTTTTTTTTATATTGCCACACCCAGAAAAACTGAAGGTACTATCTCTATGAGAGAAAGCCACAATCCCACCATTCATATAGGCTCACTCATATTATGCAGAGTTGTTACTTGGCAGCCATAATAAATCGGGGATCCGGCCGTCAAATACCCTTTTTTAGTTGATGCCCAGGGAACTCCCTCTCTTAACTTTTTTAGTTTACTCCAAAAAGGTTTTAGTCCACCCATACATACATTCAGAGCTTGAATCCAAGACCACCCAAGGTCCCATACATCCAGATAAACAATAAAAAGGTTTTAGACCACCCAATCTTCAAAGAATGAAAATACGCCATATCGAAATCAGTGCAAGGAAGAGAATGAGATGATGATGATTGTTTCTCCTTCATAGAATTATAAACCCTAGAATTAGATGATTCGTTCCCAAATCTTGAGTTTCTTTTCACTCAGCCTCGAAATCTCTTGCTCAAAGAGGAGCTGTTGTTGTGGTAGCCATTACCCGAGCTTGTGCAGATTACGCCGTGAGGGCGTTGAGTCGTTGATTCACCAAGAAGTGGGCAACTCCGGGTGAAGGAATGGTTGTTTGATTCCTAATGATGATAGATCTGCTATTCTTTTTGTTGTTGGGTGAGGATTGACGAATCAATCAACAATGGAGGGAGATTTCTAGAGAGAGGGGAGGAGATTTCTAGAGAGAGAGAGGGGAGGAAGAGAGAGATTGTGGCTGCTTAGGGTTAGGGTATGGTTTGTTATGAGTTAAAAAAATATTTATATAAAGTAGGTCCGGTTCGGGTCTGGTCGGTTACCCGAACCCAAGAACCGAAACCGATCCGAATATAACCGGGTTTTAATATCCGAACCTGAAACCGAACCGACAGATTCTTAACCCGGATCGAACCGGCCGGTTCGGGTCTCGGGTTTTCGGGTTTGAATGTACACCCCTACATGGTACAACTGAAAATAAACTAGTATTACCGCTAAACGGTAGGGAGACCGACGCAATGTTTTTTTAAAAGCCAGAAATGCCCTATTTAGTTTCAAAACTCATTCAATTTCACAATAAAATTTGCAATTGATTGATTTTACAAAAAAATTGTAACACCTCCCCAGTTTTATAAGACTATAAAACCACCTGTAAACAATTTCATACACCTGTATACCAAACAAAGAAAATTGGGCAACATTTTCCCTTTTTTATAGACTATAATTTCACACTTATATATCAATCAAAGAAAATTGGGCAACACTTCCCTAGTTGTATAGAATATAAACAACATACAAATCATTCATAAACCTGTATAACAATCATTCAAAACAACTACACCATGCAACATGCACAAAAACACTTTCTTGCCATGTCTTAAGTTTTTCAAAATATTAAATAGCTCTAATCTAAAAAATGACATAAATGATATAGTTCATTAAAGAAGACGGAAAAGAATGCAAAAAAAAAAAAAAAAAAAAAACTAAATTCAAATATTCTATCAAAACCACAATAATTTGTGACGACTTATCATACTCCTGCAGCTCAAATGATACTAACAAGTGTACACCTGATTTTCCCCTACAAGTATTGTAAATAAATTTATGAGTTATCCAAAAATTTAACTTTCCCAAATAATGTGTGTACATAATTTAACCAATTACGCAACTTGATACACGCTTACACGTGACTATAACATTACTAATACAATGCATGTATCTTTAATCAAATAACTGTTTGCTAGATCTATGAACTCACCAATTCTAAAGAATCGTTGTCAACCCCAATTAATAGAAATAAAGCATTCAAACCAGTGCACAACTGTAAGAAAATAAACAGTAAACAAAGACATCATAATTCATACAACAACACCTCCTACAATTTGATTAAAGATACATGTGACAAATCTGTGAAACACCCAAAAAAGACTTTAACCTGTGACAAATCTTCTCAACAATTAGAAGTGGTAGTACTCAGACTTTCTGCCATGGCAGTTTTTTTCCAAAATAGCATACATACAGAGTTTTCAATCCTACAATTTGCGCATCTGCCATTTCCATGAAACACCTTTTGCTGAAAAAAGCATCTAGAAGTAGTACTCAGACTTAATGCCATGGCAGAGGTTTTCAAAAATAACATACATACAAAGTTTTCAATCCTACAATTTGCACATCTACCACTTCCATGAGACATCTTTTGCTGATAAAAACCTCTATAAGAGATGACGTTGTTACTCCTCGTCGAAAATAAAAAGACTAATCTTTCAATCCAATGATTTAAGTATCTATCATTTCCATGAAATAACTTTTGGTGAAAATATGATTAGTCAAAGAAAATACTATCACATAACATGATAGTTTTTTAACGTAGTCTAATGGCTATGTCTATGAGCTACGAGCACCAAACTGAATTTCGCTATCGCACGCCCCCATTGTTACCCGGTGTTAATTAACTCATAATCACCCGTAAGGATAAGTCTTACAGAAAACTATATAGAAGGAGTAACATTATGCTCCAGGGCAACACACACTACTGTGAGGACATATAATTATAGCTGAGAAAGTGAGGGAGTACCTTGAGCAAAGTCCCCATAGCTGACTGAAGCCTAGAACAATTTGTACACTTGATGACATGATCATAGCACCTTGGATCGCTCTAAGTGTTTGAAGAAACCTCTGAAGAATAAAAACATTAGAGAAGTTCGGCGTTAACATTCAAAATGAGGTTCAAGAAGAATAAAATAAAATGAAACGGTTTTTACTATATTATTCTTAAAGCATGAAAAGAAAAATATAGTTCGAAACTGAAATCATACATAATTTTTATTTGGAAAATAAACTTATACAAGTTTCTATGACAGGAAACCAAGTTATCAGCTTATTTGGATCATGTATAATTGACATTATGGGTAAAATGTATGCATAAGATCCTCCCATCACAGTCGGCAACCCCGTTCGAAATCACGTCTGTATTAATGTATTAATTCCTCCAACAAGGAGCAAATTTTGAAATACTTTCCCTTTATCATCCTTCAAAACAAAAACAAACCCCCACATAAAAATTTCATTAAAAAAAAAAAAAGACAACCCCATTGAAGCATTTCTCCAAATAATCGCAAATTAAGACTCCATTAAAAATGGAGTTAAATTTACCCACATCTGATCCTCTCATTAAAGGGACTAACATAGTAGGAATCATCACTGTTGTTCCTAAAAACAAGATATAATGCTAAAACCCCATAGCAATTGCTTCCCCTACAAGCCACAAAACAAAGTCAAAACTCAAAACCAAACAAAGACTAAAATTGCAACCCATTAATCAAATCTAACCCTCATAATCAAATAAAATCTGAGGAGAAAGAGTAAATTTTAGGGTTTCAATCCTAATCAAACCCTTGAACTCAAATTGGATCGAAACCATCTCTAAATCAAATCCTAGATGTTGAAATTGAAGTTAAAACCTTGTAAATCGAGTTGTGAATGTAGAGAGAGATGCATCAGATCATAGATTTTCATCAATAGAAGACTTTATGCAACATTACTGTTTTACCCTCTCATCAATGTTTAGATAACTTTTGCTGCAGGGGTAGTTTCGGCAATCTACACGACCAATCACCAGACGCTGACATCAGCTGACGTAAGATTGCCATTTGCTCACCATATCTAACTTAAAAAAAACCTCCTAACGTCGGTCTTGATAAAGGGGGAGGATTCGCCTATACTCTCTCCTCGCTACACTCTCGCGTAGCCTCTCATTTTGCCAACTCCACAACTCTCTCTCTCCCACTCAGCGTTGACGTGTCGAGTAAAAAATTTAAAATTTAAAAAATAAAAAAAAATCTCTCTCTCTACTCCACTCGACTTTCTCTCTCTACTCCACTCGACTCACTCTCTCTCCACTCGACTCTCTCTCTCTCAACTCTGTCACTCAACTCTCTCTCTCAATTGCATCACTCTGACAACTCGTCGTTCTCTCTCTCTCTCTCTCTGTAAGCCCAAATTTAAATTCAAATTTTAATATATATCTCGCTCTCCCGTCGTTTCACGCCACTCAATCTCCCACTCAATCACTCTCTGTCAACCTCCAACTTTGATTTTTTGTGGCTCTGGTTAAGGTACGAAGTTTTCTCAGTGTATCTCATTATTTTTATTACCATGTCAAAACTGTATTTCGTGAACCGAATGGATGTGCTACGGAGGTAACATGGTTCTTGATCTTGCTTGAATAACAGGTGGTCAGTGAACGGCATCCGGACATCTACCAATATCTACTCCAAAAATCGACAAAAAGAATATAATGTATAGAATTCAACAAAAATAAAATTTATTGTCTAAGTCAATTTTTAACAATTCAACAATTTGTTGAATTGTTAGAGGATTCAACAATAAATTATCGAATAGTTAGAGGATTTGATAATAAATTGTCGAATTGTTAGAGGATTTGACAATAAATTGTCGAATAGTTAGAGAATTCGACAATAAATTGTCGAATTGTTAGAGGATTCGACAAAAAAATGTCGAATTCTAACCATTCGACAATTTATGACGGAGGTTTCAACTTACATCTTCAAGCTTGTAACTTAGGCGAAATCTTATACTTGATTATGACGGATAGGTTCTGCTGTTTGGGATGAAATCCACAAAAAGACTGAGTTGACAGAGAGAGTGAGTTGTTGAGCTCAGTGGAGATCGAGACACGATGAGTGAGTTCGAGATTGAGAGAGAGAGAGAGCGACGAGTTGTCGGAGCGATGCAAGCAAGAGAGAGAGTTGAGTGATAGAGTTGAGAGAGAGAGAGTTTTTTTTTATTTTTTTATTTTTGTTTGTTTTTTTTTTTTAGTCGCCAAATAGAGAGCTGAGTGGGAGAGAGACAGATGTTGAGTGGGCAGCTGAATTAGAGAGATGAGTGGTGAGAGGAGAGTGTAGCGGGTGTGTAGCAACAAAGGGAGTGTAGGCGAATCCTCCCCCTTGATAAATAAACTTGGATTGCACATTAATAAAAAATGTTGAGTATCTCGAGCTGTTAGGGTTTGTTGTGAATCTGATCACCCTTGCGCTCTAGAACTTCACGAGCTATAGCTATATTTGATGTGTCTCTTAATAAATTTTCCTGTGGTTATGTTTCCATAAAGTGGTCGTTGAACCTGATTTAATAAGTTGATCAAATTGCATGTTTCTAAAGTTGTCGGTGGTTTCCCCAGGTTGATGGGTTTGTGAAGATATTTCCTGGAGTTGTACATGGATAGACTGTGAGATACAATGTTGAAGATGAATCAGCCGTGAAGGCTGCTAAAGAGGCTCATGAAAACATGCTAGTTTGGTTCATTAAGTATGTTAAGTAAAATAAGAAAGAAAGACTTATTTCCAAGTTGAAGGAAGATATAGAGTTTCAAAACAAGTGGTGTTTATGAGATTGTTATGAACTTTGGTAAATTCAGGAAAACAAGAACCCCTAATGCCCGTTGGGTGATACGTAATTCCGTGCATACATAACAACATATGAAGAACAGCAGAGAGATAATCAAAGTGAGCACATATACAGATACAAAGTTTTTTTTTTCCCCTTCCTCTCTCCTCTCTTTCTCCCTCCCACCTACCCACCACCCCCAACATGCTGTCCCTCTCCTTCTCTACTCTCTCAAACCCTAAACTACACCGCCATGCATTCCTTACTTCCTAACCCCACCAAGTAACCCTTCTCTTCCTCCAAACCTCTCTCACACAGCACTTCCTCAATACCCGGTTTACATCTCCTCTTCTCTAACCCCACAAACTACTAAGCTCCATTATGGATACAGACCTATCATCAAGAGATGAAAACTTTAGTGCACTCCTCAGCAAATGCACAACTCATGACCCGGACCCAAAACTTCGGCTGGATATGTCAAGATGGGATTGCCTTCAACAGCGCTGAAAATATGCAATCGCATTCCGCTCGATATCCCCGACTCTTAAAGAACACGTGATTTTTGATGGCATTAAAAAAGAATGGGGAAGCTTATTAACAACATCCCTCCTCTATCCTATGAACAGGTGTCAAAAAATTTCACAGCTAATTTTCAGACCAAAGAAGACTACCAGTTCATCCTCTCTACACAGCCGGTCAATATTTTCGGCTTCTCTATTGTTCAACAACCCTTTTATCCATTACTCCATCAGTCTGAGATCACTTTCCCCAGGAATTTGCGTTGGGTACAAGTCTACGGCCTGCCGTGCTGCCTTTTCGATAATGCCACATTCCAACTCATCGAAAACAAGCTTGGAGAGTTTGTCAAAACGAACTACTTCCCGGGGACGACAGAACCAACCAAAGCAAGCTTCGTACGTATCCAGGTGCAACTGTTTACGGACAAGCCACTTATATTGACAATTCTTATCCAACGGCCGGGACAATACGGAGAAACTACCCTTAGAATTAAATATGAACGCCTCGAAGGCTTTTGTCGGCTGTGTGGAGTTATATCGCACACGCTTGCTATGTGCACCAAGTTCAGTCAGATTTCACAAGAAAGGAACCACCGTAACGCCTCGGACATTCTGGTCTTCCCGTATAGGAAACACATTCAAGTGAATCCGGCCCGAAGCTCGCCTCAAAACAGCCCGCACGAGGAACACGAAAGGCAACATAAGTGGGACAGAAATAAAACCTACCAAAACATAGCACCAGTCAGAACAAACCAACGACAACATAACGGAACCGAATCGGTTGGGAAGATCCTCCAACAAGCTATGGTACAGCTCCAAAACTGGTCAGGCCGAGAGAACTTCACACCGGGATACACCACCGGATGCTCCCTGAACCCACTCGCACATCTGAAAATCGATAGGCCAGTAACAGAGACAGGCATGACAGATAATCGAACTCTGTTTAACTTTAAATTGTCACAGGAAACCCTAGGCGAAAACCTTTCACCAAGTTCAAAAGCTATTTGAATGCACAACGACATGTCAGCCGACAAATATCAAACCAAATACCTCGAGAAGCTTCCGGAACTCAACGGTACTCAAAAGTGACCCCTGCTGATTACCGCATTAATGAGTATCCAGAATCGGGACCCACAAACCCACTGCCAGCTCTTTTCAGCAGTTTTCTTACCACAGTGGCGGGTCCCTCCAATCAATTAAAACCATCTTTCCAAAAATATCTCAACGAGCCGTTGTTAAACCTTTTGGGCCCAAGCCTGAGCCCATATGAGACCAACCAGCAGCACTTTGGCGCCCACAACAACAATTTTCCCTAGCCCACCCCCGGACCCAACATACAGCACCTTGGACCTTACCCAAGCCTGCCCATCTCTGACCCAGCCCAACTCAAAACAATTACAAGATTGAAACATAAGGGGCCAACAATCGATCGATCCAGGTCCATTACTCCAAAAATTTTAAACTTTGAAGACTTGCTGCTTCAAACTACCAAACTCAAACGCATGCAGCTCAGTCCGTTGGTATTGATCTCACGGTTTACCCGGACCCGCCCAAGACGAGGCAGATTTTTAGGACTACGCCGACACGTACGGGATGCAGCAGCTCTCGACCTACCCTTCTAAGTTTCTCTTTCACCCCAGCAGACATGACATGCCCTAGCCGAACAGCCCTAAAAACAAACTTTTCTTCATCTTCCGAAGACGACCCCGAACCCCTAGAGCTAGGGTACTCGACGTCCGCAAGTGACGAGTGGCACACTCCGGCACACGAAGATTTGTTTGACGAAGAGGTTGATGATGACCAAGATAGCACCATACCGAAACATCGAGACAGAGGTACGCTTAAACGGAGCCATGGAATTTCTGATGATGATAGTAGCACCGAGAACTATAAGGGATCCACCAAGGTACGCATTTTATCACGCATTGCACACACTCACGTTTATCCCGTTGATCGTATGCTATGGCCTTTAAATCTTATATGCCCGCATATGAATTGACCAAAAACGACCATTTTGAAAGGTGGCGGTCTAAACACAGACAGAATAAACACATTAGACGTAGACCTAATCAGGTTTTTTGTAGTGGAGTACCCGGTCACACATTCAACACACACAACACAACAAACAATAATGTTCGTGAACTCATATTTAGGAAGCACACACCGCCTCAGCACCCACAGGTTAAACACTCTCCAACTAAGCACTCACCTCCCCCGACACATCTTAAAGCCCGGCTCAGGCAACTCTGGAGTGAGAGATTCGCCAAGCACTACTGGACGTACAAACCGAGACAGGGCAAAAGGCAACATGGGATGGATGGAGGAAACTATCACTGGCAACACCTCTTTGTCCACTCAGCTCGGGAAATGCTCTACAACCCTACTAAACATAGGCTCAAATGCATTAAAAATCTCCTCAATAACATGAGGAGCACATCCTACATAACCCCCACCCAGCGACGTCATTTAACCATCCAACCAAATCCCCATTGTATCCAAACATCGGAAGCGGGCCCGACACCGACCCTCGGTTACCAATGATTTTAATCTCTTGGAATTGTAGGGGGACAACAAAGAAGTCCACCCTCAGAGAGTTCACTGTGCATAACCATAAGTATCATCCCGACATTATCTTCCTGTCTGAGACCAAAGCCTCTGATCTCGATACCCTTAACAAACTCAACACTCTGGGTATGGCACACACGCACTCGGTCAATGCCTCCCAGCAGCACGCTGGTAGACTCTGGCTTGCCGGGACTCATGAGACTGACATTACCATTCTCTCCTCCTCCCCCACTAGAATTGATACGCTCATCCAATCTCATACCCCCCCCTCCAGACCCAGGACGAATCCCCTGCCCCCTGGCTCCGCTCCTTCACCTATGGTCCTCCTGACACCCAGCAACGGAGTACTTACTAGTCCTCTATTGGAAACCTGGCGCGCTCTATCACTATCCCGTGGATCATCATTGGCGACCTTAATGGCATTACCTACCAGGAGAAGAAATTCGGGAGAATCCTCTATGACAGCAGATCTCATAGCCCCCTAGAGGAATTTATCTACGACGCTTCGATGATTGATCTGGGATTCACTGGCGTTCCCTTCACCTGGTCTAACAAAAGACATGGCACCAATCTGATTAAACAACACTGGATAGAGCCATTGTTTCCATTCCCTGGCGCACCACATTCCCGGATGCCACAATCTGTAACCTGCCTATCATAGGATCGGACCACGGGCATATCCTCCTAAACACCGATGCGGGGCGTTCGTCCCTTCCCAAGCAATTTCACTTTCAATCTGCATGGACGAACCACCAAGACTGCAAGGAGATCATTAACAAAGCCTGGGCAGCTGAGCAATCAGGCTCTCTTCAGCTGAGGCTCTGCAAAAAGCTTCGGCACACCAAGCAAGAGCTCACAACCTGGAATAAGAACTTCTTTAAGTGCATTCCTAACCAAATTCAGCAAATCCGTGACCAGATTTGGGACGCCCAAAATGAGCCACCCACCGAGGAAAATTCTAACTAGGAGTAGAAGCTCTAGCAGGATCTCAACCAACTCCTTAATCAAGAGGAAAAGCTCTGGCCTGACAAGTCCCGTGAGCTTTGGCTTAAAGAGGGGGACCGCAATATCAAATTCTTCCACCTCTTCACCCTCAGCAGGCGTAGACACAACTCCATAAAGCAGATTCGGAACATAGACGGCGAGCGGGGTACTACTAGGGAAGACATTGGGGACATTTTTGTGAATTTTTACACTAACCTCTTCACACCGTCGAAACCCCCCCCCCCCCCCCCCCCTTCTCATACAGGACCTTAACATCATGGAGAAACTAGTTACGGATGAGGAGAATGACCAACTCACCAAAGACCACCATGGACGAGCTTAAAGAAGCCCTCTTCTCTATGAACCCCCATAAATCTCTGGGACCAGACGGATTCACGCCGTTCTTCTTCCAGAAGTCTTGGGAAACGGTCAAGCACGACCTCTTTAAGGCTACGCTCGCCTTTTTTCAATCGGGTCACCTTCTCCAGGAGTTTAATCACACCAATATTACGCTCATCCCCAAGAAGAAGAACCCCGATGCCCCTGAGCATTTTTAGCCTATTAGTCTGTGCAACGTGAAACTCAAGCTAATCACTAAAATCTTAGCTACCAGACTTAGTCCTCTTCTCAACAAACTCATTTCCCCTGCTCAGAACGCTTTCATGCCCGGTAGGCAAATTTTTGACAACATCATCATGGCGCAAGAGATCCTCACTACAATGAATAAGAAGAAAGAAGACTTTTGCTACATGGCTGTTAAACTTGATCTGAGCAAAGCCTTTGACTGTGTAGAATGGAGTTTCTTGAATGCGTCTCTACCACCAGCCTCTCTTTTAACCTAAATAGGACCCCCTATGGACTCCTCAGGCCTGCCCGTGGACTCCGACAGGGTGACCCCCTGTCTCCGTCCCTTTTCGTTATTTGCTTAGAGGTCCTTTCTCGCATCATTCTCAGCAAAGAAATCAAAGGTGAGCTTCACGGCATCAAGACAGCCAAAGGCAGCACTCTCATCTTTCAACTCCTCTTCGTTGACGACAGTTTTATCTTCTGCAAAGCAAATCTCAACGAAGCTAGGGCCCATAAAGACGCCCTTACTACTTTCAAGCAAGTGTCTGGCCAAGAGATAAACTTTAGCAAATCATGCATTCTCTACAGCGTGAACTGCCACCACAGACACCACAAGCTCATCCCGAAACTCCTCCATATAAAAAAAGACACAACGGATGACAAATATCTTGGAGCCCCCCTTACCTTTGACCGCTCTAAGAATCTCAACTTCCAAGATATCATCTCGCGAGTCTCTCGCATAATTGAGGGCTGGAAAGCCAAAAACCCCTCCCAAGCCGAAAGGCTTACCCTGATTAAAGCTGCTAACTTAGCAATCCCATTCTTCCAGATGACCATCTTCCCCTTCCCTGTTAAAACTTGCAAAAAACAAGACACAATCAACGCCAGATTCTTGTGGAGAATAAACAAGGAAGTTAAAAAAAAAGCCGAACTCCTCAAATGGAAACACATTTGTCGGCCTCGCAAGGTCGGAGACTTAGGTATCCGCAATGCCAGTCACCATAACAAAGCTATGATGGCAAAGTTTTTCTGGCGTCTGATCAAAGAACCGAACAAACTCTGGGCCCACAACCTGACAACCAAATACACCCCCAAAACTTCCCCTATGTTAGCCATCGCTAAACCCTCCGACACATGGATCTGGAAGGGTATCATCAAGGCCAGAAACCGCGTCTGGTCGGAGCTTAGATGGCACATCGGTGATGGGGAGAGTGTTGACTGTTAGCTGGAACCATGGATTCAAGGTATACCCTACGGGCGCCCAGCTGGCCCAGCCCCCCTCAACCGCCCTATCACTCACGCTGCCGATCTCATCTGGCCTACCAGCCACACTTGGAAGGCGAATCTAATCCACAAAACTTTTCACAAAGACATTGCTGACATCATCACCTCCATCCCCATGAGCAGATACCCGACGAAGGATGTCCTCAGATGGAATCAAGAGCAGAACAGGATTCTCACGGTCAGTTCGGTGTATTCCTACTCCATTCTGGACCAAGATCGAAAAGACCAGAGTAGTTTTCAACCGACTGAGGGGCCTACCTAGGACCACATTTGGAATCTGTCGGTGCCTTTCCGAATCCAGTTCTTCCTTTGGAAAGCAATTCAGGATGGCATCCCGACTAAGGTCAACTTATGGTTCAGAGATAGTGACTGGGATACCCTTTGCCCTAAATGCAGTATGGAAGCTGAGACTACCACGCACGCCCTTTTCTTCTGCACCAAAAATCACAAATTCTGGATTAAGTCGCCTCTCACTCTTGATCTGAGGAACTGGCGCTACACGGACTCGGTCGGCCAGACAATCTAAAGCTATTTTCAGTTGAAAGGGGGTACCACGGGCATTTCTAATTTCTACGGCACGCTCAGTTATATCATGTACATCATTTGGATCAGCAGGAATGAGCTCATTTTCGATCAGAAAAGACCTGACCCTAAGGATGCCCTCAAGCGGGCAAAACAATTTCTCATCTCTCCAGACATAACCACCCCTTTTCCCCCAACCCGGTTACGCCCCCTCCCCTTGCCAGCGAAGGGTGGCACGTTATAAATGTGGATGCCTCCTGGACTAAACCGAACGCTCTAGGAGGCACATGCTTTATTATCAAATCTCACACAAACTCTCTTATTTGTGCAGGTCACGCTTCAGCAAGGGCAGCCGATTCCGAAGAGGCGGAGGCCATTGCCGTGATCCGAGGACTGGAGGCAGGCCTCAGGCTGGGATTGGACAAAGTACTCCTTTTTGATTGTCAGAGACTGGTGCGAGCCTTCAGAGATAGATCTGAGGACCTCTCATGGGGAGCACTCACTCTAGCCCCAGACTTGAGAGTCTTAGCATGACGTTATACCAACTTTTGTTTTGAGCATGTAGATAGACGTTGTAACTTTATCTCCCACTTTTTAGCGGCTAGGGGTGTAGCTTCCCCTATTTTGGTTTGTGCCATGCATGAGCAGGCATCTTCACTTGTAAACTCTGTTATTCCTAGCCATTAGGCTATTTTTATATATTATTCTCCTTTGCTTAAAAAAATGAGCACATATATGATTACAGACGACCTAGAAACCCATACTTAGAGCATCTCCTAAAGTGCTTCACTACCTTTGAATTTAAGGTGCCACCTAGGATTTTTGTCCTCCAACAGTGCCTTACTGACTTGGATTTTACCCTCCAAATCGAAGGCTGAGTATTGGATTTCAAGACTAAGTCCTTGAAATTTAATGTCGCAATTGGGCGCTTAAGTGTTGGGCGCCTATTCTATTTTTAAACAGGCGCCTAAGTTTTGGGCGCCCAATTGTTTTTTTTAACAAAAAATCAAATCGGGCACCTAAGACTTGGGGGCCCAATTTTATTTTATTTTTAAATTTTCAAATCGGGCGCCCAAGTCTTCGGCGCCCAATTTAGACTTGCGATTTTTATTTTATTTTCTTAAAAAAAATAAAACAGGGGTGCCTGTTAAAAATTCCAAGTCAGGTACTGTTGGAGGAAATAGAGTCTGGCTGACTTGGATTTGGTTTTTTTTCAACCAAGTCAGTCAGGCACTTTAGGAGATGCTCTTACAAGTCGTTATTTATTTTACTATAAGTTATTATTTACTTGGAAACCCCATACTTACAAATCTTTGTACAAGGTCAATCAAGAGTGATATGATCTTTGCACGGAGCTA
Source organism: Kingdonia uniflora (assembly GCA_014058105.1). Taxonomy (NCBI): domain Eukaryota; kingdom Viridiplantae; phylum Streptophyta; class Magnoliopsida; order Ranunculales; family Circaeasteraceae; genus Kingdonia; species Kingdonia uniflora. Next base: position 1,712,350 of record JACGCM010002082.1, on the reverse strand, counting down.
TTAAAACTTTTTGTAATGTCACACATCGAATGACGCATCGGAGTTTGCATGGCTAGCAAGCTTTCGAAGTCTTAAGAGAATACATACTCTCAAGGTTTCTTGCTTGTCCATCTTGCATATAGATAGATGGAGACTCTGAGTGTCACACAGACCTGTTAAAACACAAGCTTGGTACGTACGACACTGAAGGCACGTGCCTCAAGTAAGCCTAATATTCGTCTTCTTTTAATAGTATTTTATCACAATATCACATAATATCAAGGCAACATACAACTATATAAAGATTCAATGTAAACTAGCTTTCATTCACTTATCAACAAGATTACAAGGCTTTAATTCCAACTCGGGTGTATCGGAATCACATCCTCTACAATATAGCTACTAAGTAAATATCTTACAACCAAAAGAAAACATCAAAGTTTGAGATGAAACGTACTCTCCTTAAGGCTAACCTAAACTTTATAGAAATTAACGAAACTTTTTACATGGATTTGTTACATCCTAAAGATTCTATTTACAAAATATTGGGTTGATACGCTGAGGCGTTACACTTTCACCCACTTAGCTTGGAGACGCCCTCATCGACTTCTTCTTCGTCTTCCTCATTTGCCTCTTCACTTTCCTCGCCTGTTTGGCTTCGATCTTCCTGAGTCGGATCAGCAAGGGGTGAGAATCTTGGTGCAACCTCCTGGCTTCTACTTCTGGTAGGTCCTTCTACTTCACTAGGTACTCGTAGACTTCCTCCTTGGTGTCTGGATCAACATAGGTCACTCTGTGGGCAAGAACACTCTCTAGAACTTGGTCGAGGGTGACTTGCTTATGAGGAATATGAGGCCTGACGGTACATCAACTTGAATCTTCCTTGTCTTCGTGGTAAGGCTTGAGGGCATTGGCATGGAACACTATACGGGGGAAGCGAAGATGATGTGGCAGTTGAAGCTTGTAAGAAACCTTTCCAACTCTGTCAATAATCAACATCGGACCTACATATCAGGGTACCAAGCTTTTGTGTGCTTTGTCAGTTATGTGCTGAAGGTGGGAGGTCTTGATAAGAACAAGGTATCCGACTTGAAAAGGATTTGGTTACCTCTTCTGATCTGCCCATTTCTTCATTCTGGCGTATGCTTTCTCCAAGTAGGCACGAACAATATTAGTATTTCTCTACCATTCCTTTGCAAACTAGTAGGCTTTCAAAACTTTTCCTTTGTAACCGGAGATCACAGTGTGCGGTGTAAGGGGTTGTTATCCTAATAGTATCTCAAAGGGACTCTTGTTGGTTGATGAACTCTTCTGCAGATTAAAGCAAAATTATGTTACATCTAGGAGTTCGTCCTAGTCTTTCTTATTTGCATTAACAAAGTGTCGGAAATATTCCTTCAAGATTACGTTAAAGCGTTCGGCTTGACCATCTGATTGCGGGTGGTTACTAGTTGAGAAGTTGAGAGTGGATCCCAGTAATCTGAACACTTCCTTCCAAAGCTTCCTAGTGAATCTTGGATCTCTATTGCTGACGATGTCCTGTGGCACGCCCCAATACTTGACAATGTGCTTCACAAAGAAATGTGTTATTTCATCTGCCAGGTAAATAATTGGAGCTGGAATAAACGTGGCATACTTAGAGAATCTGTCAATGACCACGAGTATGGGATCATATCCTTCAGTTTTAGGTAACCCAGAGATGAAGTTCAGAGAAACGCTTTCCAAAAGTCGTGTCGATACTGGAAGTGGTTCAAGTTGCCCAAGTGGTAAGTTCCGATCAACTGTCCTGCTGACAAATATGAAAAGTTCGCGTATAATCCATCACTTCTTCACGGTCCTTTGGCCAATAGTAACCCCTGTGTAATAAGGATAGTGTTCTGCACCGACCTGGATGGCCTGCCAAAATAGTGTTATGACACTCCTTTATCAACTCTTGTCTTAGTCCTGTGAACCGAGGAACGTAAATCCGTTGTCCCTTCGTATATAGAAGACCATCTTCTACCCATAACCGTTTGGTTTTCCCCTGTTTTACCAAATTAATGATGACCTGGGTCTGAGGATCTACCGCCAATCCTTCACGGATCCTACCTTAAAGAGTACTGGTAATGTGAGATTGAGACTGCTCAGCTGCTATAGAGATGACTGCTAGTTCAACTTTACGGCTTAACATATCAAGTACATTGTTCATCCTCCCCGGCTTGTGCTTGAGATCTAAGTCAAACTCTGCTAGAAACTCTTGCCAGTGAGCTTGCTTCGATGTTAGCTTCTTCTGTGTAAGAAAATGAATTACTCCGCTATTATCGGTTTTCACCAGAACCTTCATTCCCAACAAATAGTATCGCCATACTCGTAGACAATGCACAATAGCTAGGAGTTCCTTCTGTTATTATGAATACCGCCTCTCTGTATCATTCAGCTTCTTGCTTTCATACCCAACCAAATGCTCATCTTGTAACAATACTTCATTGATAGAATAACTAGATGCATCGATATATACTTTAAACTGCTTGATAATTTATGGCAAGGCTAAGACTGAATCGCTAATCACCGCATGCTTCAGATCGTCAAATGTTGTTTGACATTTCTCGGACCATGACCAAAATAAGTCCTTCTTGAGAAGATCTATAAGGGGTGTCATGTACTTCGAATATCCTTCAATGAATCTGCGGTAGTAGTTCACGAGGCCAAGTAAAGAGCAAACTTTTATAACCTTCGTAGGAGCTTTCCACTCCTCAATAGCGCACACCGTTTCCATATCCATACGGATCTATCCTCCGCCAATAATGTATCCAAGAAACATAACTTGTTACTGGGAAAATGAACATTTCTCCAACTTGACATAGAGTTAATTATGTCATAGGACTTGGAATACCAGGCAAAGATGTTCCAGGTGTTCTTCCATAGTACGGTTGTCGATAACAATATCATCCAGGTACACCACCACAAACTTGTTAATATATTTATGAAATACCTCATTCATAAGAGTACAAAATGTTGCAGAAGCGTTGGTCAGGCCAAATGGCATGATACAAAATTCATATGCCCCATATCAAGTGGAATATGTCATCTTCAGTTTGTCCCCGGCAACAATCCTGATTTGATAGTAACCCAATCTCAAATCAAGTTTAGAAAAGTACTTCGCGGATGTAAGTTGGTCAAATAAGTCGGCAATGAACGGTATTCGATACTTGTTCTTCACCGTTACCTTGTTCAGGGTTCGATAGTCGACGCCTAATCGCAGACTTCCATCATGTTTCTTTTGAAAGAAGACCGGGGCCCCATATGACGCCTTTGAAGGGCGAATAAAGCCCGATTCTAAAAATTTGTCAAGTTGCTTGTGAAGCTCTGCTAGTTCATGCAGACTCATTCTATACGGTCCTTTGGCAAGAGGCTTGTCCCCAGGTACTAACATGATCTAGTAATCGATAGGCCTTCGTGGAGGTAACATCTTTGGCAGTTCCTTTGGCATCACATCCTAGAACTCAGTAAGTACCCGTGAGACTTCCTTCGGCATAGCAGTACTAGGATTCTAATCATCTGGCTCCAACTGTAAGGTAGCAAGGTACGTCAACTCCCCTCACTTCAGTCCCTTTTCCAACTAAAGAGCTGATAATATTCTATCCTCATCTCTGTGCGTGGACATTTATACGATTGAGGGATTGTCACCAAAGATCCCCAAAATATTTACGAACGGCATCGGCACTGCTTTGATATAGCGAAGAAACTCCATCCCTAAAATAATCTTAAAATCATCCAACATCACTACAAGAAGATTAACTTTCCCACTCCATTGTCCCATCTGAACTGGAATAAACTTGGCAATGCCATGTATCGGCATTGCGGCTGAGTTGATGGCTTTCATCCTGCTAGAGTCCTTCACCAAACGTAGTCCCAAACGATTCACATCCTGAATGGCTATAAAGTTATGGGTAGCCCCTGTATCAACCATCGCCAAAGTGCTTCACCCATAAATATTGAGGTCCACGTACATGAGTCCCTTCTTAGGTGTAGTCTCCTCCAACTGAGTGGTTACTGCATTGAGGAAGTGAAGAAAACCCATATGAGTTTCACCGCCATCACCTCTTTACGCGGTGTCATTGGCTCGCTCTCCTTGCGACACCAATAGGGCATTCAATGCCATCTTCTGAGGACATTGATAAGGTTTGTGATTCCCTTCGCAAAGAAAATACTTCAAGTTCCTTGAAAGTCCTTAAAACCAAGACAAGGATGAGGCGCCACCATTGTAGTACAACCTGTGGTACTCCCTCCCGAGATTGAAACTCGAGGCACTGCTCGTACTTGCTTTACCACTTCTAACTTAGCCATGGCCTTGGCTTTGGCCTTGGTCTCCCCCACTTCTAGCTTGGTATCCCCCATTCTTGCCTCTATTATAACTATAAGAGGATCCATTTCTCTGGTATGACTGGGATGTGGACTGAAATGGAGTCGGTCGACGCTCACCCTTCATAGGAGTGTAGTCATTGATGCGCTCAGTAGATGTCATTACGGATGCCAAATCTTGAACCCATTGCCTTTGCAGTTCAATCTGGAACCATGGTTTGAAACCTTCCAAGAAACAGAATAACTTGTCCTTTTCGAATATGTCGCGGATATCCAACATTAGTGCTGAGAACTGCTTGACATAATCGCGGATATTACCCGTTTGCTTAAGTTGCCTTAAACTCCTCCGAGCATTAAACTCAACATTCTCGGGCAGGAACTGAGTCTTCAACTCCTTCTTCAAGTCATCCCATGTGCTGATAGTTATGTGACCGCTCTGGATCTCGGTATACTTGGTGTGCCACCATAGTTTAGCGTCACCTGCGAGGTACAAGGTTGTCATGGACACCTTTGTACATTCACTCTTAGGCCTGACTACATTGAAGTAAGTCTTCATATCAAAGAGGAAGTTCTCTACCTCCTTTGCGTCCCTCGCCCCCTAGTACGCCTTAGGTTCAGGGACCTTGATCCTGGGCCAATCTACACCACCGCCCAAAGGTAATGATTCACCAATTCTAACAACCTTAATTAGGAGATTCACCTTAGAAGATATTTCAGCCACTTGATCCAGAAGTGTAGCCATATTCCCCTCTACTACCCCTTCTAGTGTAACGAGACGTTCGCCCATATGGGCATGATCATCTGGGAACCCGTTCAATCATTCCTCCAAAGTTGTTACTTGATCAATAATCCCACCTAAAGCTTGTAACTGAGTCTCTAGTTGGTCCAACCGCATTTGGGTGCTCACCTTAGGTTTATTGGGTAGTCCTTCCATTCGTGGGGTACTATCATTAGCATTGGAACCCTCCGTCATAGCTAACAAGATCGCTCGCTTGCTATAACGTAGCCTAAAAGTTCTGAACAAACTCCATAGCAAACTTTTGAACAAGCTAAACCTTCAAGGAGGCCATGTCAATTCCTGAGGCTCCTAGTTGGAAAGAGGTAATGCATAGTAAAATTGATTTGATCATGCAAAATCATACCAATAAAAATGCAGTCAATGGTTTTTGGTCCCAATTTCACACATTTGGGAACTAGAACTTGTACTTTTGCAAGGCACCCCCACACTTTCATAAATTTAAAGGAAGGTACTCTACCTTTCCAAAGTTCATAAGGAATGTTATTAGTCTTCTAATGAGGAATCTTATTGACTAAATAGTTTGTTGAAAGAAAAGCTTCCCCCCACAAGTTTTGTGGTTTACCAAAACTAATCAGCATGTCATTTACCATATCTTTCAAAGTTTTATTTTTCCTCTCAGCAACTCCATTTTGCTGAGGTGTATAAGGTGTTGTGGTTTGGTGAATAATCTATTTCTGAGCACAAAACTCTTCAAAAACTTATGAAACATATTCACCACCTTTATCTGACCTTAGATTTTTAATTTATCTGTCAAGTTGATTCTTAACCTCATTTTTGTAAAGAGTAAACATCTCTAATGCTTCATTTTTACTTCAAAGTAGATACACATAACTATACTTAATACAGTCATCGATAAAAGTAATGAAATACTTTTTCCCACCCCTTGTTTGGATAAATTTTAAGTCACATAAATCGTTATGTATTAATTCGAAAGGTTCTGTCTTCCTTTTATCAATTAAATGAAAGGGTTGTTTTGCAAACTTTGCTTTAACACATGTATTATTTTGTTTGCAATCAATGCTAAATTTAGGCAAACATGCTGATTAGTTTTGTTTGCAATCAATGTTATTAGTATTTTCTTGTCGGTCACAGATTAGGGTTTTTACCCTTCTTCCCATTCTTCTTATAGGATTTACCTTTATTGTTTGAAGGATTTCCTTAAACAATATTGACTTTTGATTCCAGCGAACCAATTCCAATCGCTTTCTCACTGTTGTGATTGTCTTCTTCAATCCTCAAACGCACGATCAAGTCCTCAAACTTCATCTCTTTGCGTTTGTACTTCAAATAATTCTTAAATTCCTTCCAGGATGAAGGTAATTTTTAAATCAATGAAGCAACCTGAAATGACTTGCTCAGAATCATTTCCTTATGCATGAATTTCATGGAAGATAATCTGCAACTCTTGCACTTGACTGATTACTGACTTATAATCAATCATCTTAAAGTCAAAGAATCTGCCGATAACGAATTTCTTCATTCTTGCATCTTCTGTCTTGTACTTCTTACCCAGGGAAACCCATAGTTCCTTGGCAGTCTTGAGTGGACTATAAACATAATACAGTTTATCATCCAACTTATTCAGAATGTAGTTCCTGCACGGAAAATCAAAATGTTTCCATGCCTCTACAGCAGCGACGGTGGTCTTATCAGTTTTACTATCTTTGAGAACAGTTGAATAAATTTGGCAAGGTTTAATGTTGTCATATAAAAAACAACTTTTGCTACCAATGCTTGAACTCTGCTCCATTGAACTTCTCCGGCTTATCTTGATGAACACAAACAGCAGTTTCATTAATCGACATCTTCGTAAAACTTTAACACAAAGAAGATATGAAATTTGTCTTGTGATTGTTGAACATGTGTTCAGAAATGAAACGAAAATAAACGAAAAGGAAATTGAAAACCGACGATCGAGGCTTGCAGTCACTTCAATTTCCTTAAGACAGATTTCACCCTGTGTTTGGTCCTTCACAGTTAATGGCGCATGTCTACCAGGATACAACGATCAAATCATACATACTTGAAGCACTCAAGTCGATACGTCTGTCGAACTATCTGTGATATTATTCTCAAGAAGAAAACAATGAAAATGAAAGAGATTCGGTTTTTTTTTTTTTTTCAAGCAATACAGAAATGAACTATTTATTGAGGAAAAGGTAACTTGTCAAAGCACCTATTGGCAGGGTTGTGCCCCCAAGACACATCTCTATGAAGATCTATGAAGAGTTTAAGTGTTCTAGTATGTAAACTAGAAATCCCCAAGGCCGAATCATAGACTTAAAAATAGTCTATGTGAGTCATAGGTCGGGTCGTGCAAGCAAGCCCATAGGCATCCCCATTAGTAAGCTTTCACACACTGGTCTCACATATGCATGAAGGAACTACCTACTTACACATGATAGTAGTGTGCAACCCATAATAAAGTGAAATAGTAGTGTGCAACCCAAAGTGAAAATCCTATTTTCACTTATCCAATGTGGGACTAAATAGAAACACTAAGTTTAACATTCAAATCAACTAAGACGTGTGGGTATTTTCCAACACATGTACGTCTCTCTCAAACAAATGTAGTTAAAACTCGTCGTTTGTATAATTCAAATGTGAAAACCTGAGTACGTGTTGGTAACTCAAGAAACCAGATAAATCCCCGGTACCCATAATACATTTGTACAATGATCACAATATCAGCAATGTAGTGTTACTCGTCTGCGTTCAATCTTAGATTCAACATGCAACATATATCCCTTCTTCACAAATAACTTTCTACAAAGAAACATTTACAATAGACATGTAAACAATCTGGCTATATGAAATGATGAGTCCTCTAATGCCCGTCCAGTGAGGATTTTATATCACAAGTATCAAGCTACCAATATGTGACTAAGATAGACGTTTAAATGATAAGAATGCACGTGGGGCATAAGCTACATCAACAATATCACCAGATACAGAGAAATAAACGTGGAACTTATACATGGGCAACCCTAATCTCCCTATTTTAACATCTATTACAATATTAAGATACTAGAACAGTACAAACATCCCAAGATTTTCCCTTCTATTATAGCATCAGAGAGTTCAAGTACATCTTTCACTGATACGTTATAATTCACGACAGTTGATTTTTCAAACAACGATAACAGTGGTAAGACTTGCATTCAGCTAGCTCAAGTGAGTCAAACCGCTCTCAACTCTTACCCTTTTAAACTCATGTTATCCGGACATGAGTTAAAGGCTGTTAGGTAAAATGAGTGCAAAAAAACTGCCCAAGCTGATGCTGTTGTCAGATCCGCTGCTTCACCCGCCTCCCGTTGATGTCACTGCCATCAAGGATGGCATCATTGAATTGCTCCCCAATCTTGGCTACATATTCCAAAAGCTCCGTCATCACTGAGGGGCAACTTGCCTTCAAATATCCAAAACCATCAGTTTGCATCACAGCTGCAAAAAAAAGTTGCATTAAAATATCCCCTCGTAACATAAATTCATAACATAAAATAGAAGAACAAAAGGAATAACATCATCAGACCATTTAAAGATGATAATTTTTATTTTTCAATTTTCATTTATGTAGTTATCATACCCTTGCATAAATAGAAAAGATTCTAAAGTCACATAAGTCCGAAAACATCGGAAAGTAGAATAAAGCAGTAAATAGAAAAATTACCTCTTAAATTTTCAGGTGATGCAATGAACTTGAGACAAACGGCTTTTAGCTGGACGCAATGGTGTTGTTCAGCCAACGCTAAAGTGGTTGCCACTGTGTTTATAGCAATATCCTCGCAGAGGTTAGACTCACAGAGTAACCTGAGCCTCTCAAGCCCATATCGATCAGCTGCTGCAAGCAGATGTTGTCCCATTAGGGTGGAAGCCCACTTCGATTTCAGACCAGTAAAGTCTTGCATGTCAGGTAGAACATCCCAGTAAATAAAATGGACCAAGGCCTGTAAGCAAATTGCCATGAAAGAGAAAATGGACTTCATAATTAAAATTATGTCAAAGCTGACTTTCAAAGAGGTACCAATACAAAAGCGGTAAATATTATAATTGCCCAAAAATCATATAAGACCGAATATGAATGATGTATATGTTACAATATAGCAAGTCGCAGTCTAGTACTTTTTTTTTCTTTTTGATCGAAAATTCAAATGAGAACACTACAAAATGAATCTATAATTGACTAAATAAATAAATTAACCGGAGATAAAAGATCCCCATTGCAAGGCTCCATATTTTTCGCCAAGAATGTCAGATGCACATAAAGTAAGCTAATGTGACACTTTGACTATGAAAAGTCACCAGTAAATTGACTAACCATCCAATCTCCCAATGGGTGTGATGGGTACTTCATGAGTTAGACTGCAGAGCGATATCCAATTTTCTTTTTTATCAATGCGATTAAGGGCAGCTTCTATATTCTCGAGAGGGATTCATTTGAGGTTACTAGCCTTGATTAGGGGTGCATTGAGAAGTAAGACTCGGTATTTTACATCTCCACTTCGCTGACATAGCCTTGATTTTCTTGAAAAGTTAAAGGAACTCCGTTGCTTTGAGCAGTGCTCTGGTTTGCAGATAAATAATAAGAAAAACTATAAACAAGATTTGTGCAAGATGTCCCTCACTCGAAAAGGTTTTTAGGGTGTGTAGTTGTCAGTTGATCATCTCCCCTTATCAATCGAATGGCTTCCTTTTGGGGCAATGAACCATCTAGATGAGTTGGAAAGGGAAGAGGCAAGGCTGACATAAAAAATAGAGGAATACATCAAACTTGATAAAGGTATCAACTCTCTTTAAGTTTATTTCAAATAGAGAAAGGACACAATGGCGATTAACAACTCAAGTTAGAAAATGGTTTTTTGTTCCTTTTCATATGAGGCCTCAGAAACCCCTCAAGTTCATGAACAAAAGTGGCTCGAGGCATAAAGCTCGTCTTTAAATCTTTCCTTTTTTACTTTACCCCTGAATCATTTCTTGCTTCATAAAACTCCTTTGGGTGGTAAACATTTTAACCTTCATTAAAAACAAAGAACAAGTATGGAATTAAATGTCTTGTGTGTGGCTACTCCTTAATATTTTCAATGTTTAGTACTTGAGGTCCCCAAATGATGAGATGTCGTTAGATCTATAACATTTTATAAGCCGTCAATCCATTGTAAGTTGAAGAACTTCCAACTGCATGAAATGAATGTACATTATTCGCTTCACTAATTAAGGACCATATTGGAGGCAGTCACTTCCATGAGATATGTGGAAATATATATATATATATATTTATTTTTTATTTTTTATTTTAATTTTATTTTGCAAGGCAAGCCGGTTTTATATAGAGATCCGTAACCCTGAGTTTCCAACCCCATGATGTTTTGAACCCACAACCTCTCTCTAAGTGGAGAGGTACAACCACCACTGGGCCAAGAGCCCAATGGTACATATGGAAATATGCATACTTCGGGATGTGCAATTCTCTGAATTGACATCATCATTTTGGTTGTTGATGCAGAATTTTGAGCTATCATCAAGACTTGATCTTCGGTGCCTTCATGATAGCCCAAGATTTTTTGTTGGTACACAAAGCAAAAAGAAAATAGAGAGAGATAAAGAGATAAGGGAGTTCAAAGTCGAAATTCAAGTGACTGGGGAAATAATTTGGTTTGCATACGCAAACTGATGAACTTCATTAGGGGACAAATATGGCATAAAACCTATATAAATATGCATTTTTCTTCATGCTGAAGGTGTGCACATATTGACTGTTGAAGTTAATTATCCCTTTGAAGGGGTGGCGTAATTCAGTACTAGGGCCACTAGGGCCTCTAGAAAGACTGAGACAATATAGAGCGGGGTAAAACAAGAATCCTAAATTCATAATTCATTGTACCAACACAACATGATACTATCAAATCAATTTCTTCATGCACCACCATTATTCTGTAGAACATACTTGATATTAATAATGATATTCTCTTCGAAATATAAAACTCTGCAGGGGTAAAAGTTCTGCAGGACTGCGACTAAAACTTGTGGCGCTGTTTTACCGTGTGGATAAGAAGTGGCCAAGATATCAGTGGTACGATTAAGCAAATCATTTAAGCATGCGACGACATACACACACCATAATGCAATATTGTCCCACGTTAAAAGGAAGAGAGAAAGATTTGAGCTAAAACAAATGAAGCAAGACAACAACTTAATGGGACAAATAATCTGGGTAATGAATCTAGGGTAGAAATATTCAACTTATAACAAAAAAATTAAATCAGGACATTTATTAGTGCAGAAATAGTCGCAAGTACCTGAAAAACTGGAGCCTCCATATCTTCCACCTTTATGCAAGTATTTCGATCTTTCATTGGACCAAAGAGTTGAGCCCTGAATACTGGTGAGCGAGTCGCAAGCACTAACTTGTGAGCAGCAACAATCTCCCCATTTACTTCAAAATTCACATCAGTACCTAACCCACTTTCGAGGAGCTGCCCAAAATGCTGGCCGATGTCAGAAGAAGGCACAGCTATTGAGTAGATTTTGGGTCCCTCTGTCTGTGACTTAACAACACCAACACTACAGTGGACGGAAAGGCAATCATCTTTAAGGTAGTCTGATGTCTCTAGAGATGATCTTTTTAGAAAGCGTTTAAAACCCCTGCAAGATTGCATAAATAAACCAGTTCAATCCAACCAGTTCATTCAATATGTACAAGGCATAGCCACTCATATTCATATAATGTCATCAGAAATCAAGCAAAAAAGAACTTCATACTAAAACATAAATATCAAAGCAAATTTAAGTCCGGACTCCGATATCAAGAATATCGTGTTCGGCTATAAAATATAAATGTGAATAAGAGAAGTCCATATTTTATCATATCGCAGCAGAGAATGATGATACATCCTATATAACGCAAAGAGTCTTTGTTATTTGTTATTCATCCCAATTAGAGAAAAGCCAAGTAAAACAGTGGTTGTATCAGTTTCTCATTTTCTCCCTTCTGAACATAAAATTTTATCACTTTTATGCTATTACTTTTTAAAACTTAAAGAGTATTCTGCAGTCTTTAAAAGCATTAGAGCAAAAACACAGCAAGCCTACGAATAAAAACTTTCCAGCAGAGGGCAATGATGGTGTCTTCTAGCAATGTAGCAGAATGGTAGTCCTAACTTACAAAATCCCTTGTCCCAAATCAAGTCCTCTCATCAGAAAGAAAATAGAGGAATCCATGTATTTTGTCTCGCCTGTATCTAACTCTATATCACCATAAATCTAACTGTTGAGACAGAGAGATTCTTGCAAAGTTATTTAATACCTGAAGGAATTAAAATGAAAAATAATTCAACTTTCCAATCCACAAAATCCAAATCCTCATTTACGGCCCAAGTCTTACCCACACATCTCTCTTTCTATCCTACTTAAGATATAACGGCTAAGACCGTTAAGTTTTAATTAAATTACTTTGATAATCAAGGAAGAGAAATAGAAATTGCTGACCTCCCAAAATACTAAACCAGGGACTCTTTTACTATTCTTCTACTAACCACTTCACAATTTTTAGTTTCACACATATACCACATACTCTCCAAATTGATGTGAACAAAATGACTACCCTCTCCCATTCAAACTTCTTGGTTTCAGTAAGAGAGGGTACTCAAAGGTAAAACCGTCAAGCAGGCTCCATAAGAATAAAAGTTTGCCTTGTGTCTCTAAAACTCAGTTGAGGAGAACCCGTTGCTGATAGAGTATAATGTGGACCATTCTCATGAAGTTAAAAGTAGCTAAAGCCATCCTCAGCTTCTAGGGATTTGCATCTTGGCCATGAATAGTAAATATTTTTAGAAGATTTGAGACTTAAAATGAGAGAATGTACTACTTTGAATTCATCTCAACCAAATCTAAAGTCAATGAGATTATACCGTCTTTCCAAACAAGATACAGGTCCTTTTGCTCAGAATTCGGATCTCAACTCTAATGATGCTAAGGTGGACGAGGTATGCAAATATATAAAGTCTAGTACAGTGTAAAGTTAGCAAGAGCACCTCTAAGTAAGATATTTAAGATCAATCTAAGAAATGCAATTTCCTTATGTAAACCGAGATGAGAGCCATTTAGTCAGCCTTTCAAGTCTACTCGTAGCGTAATGGCTCCATTACTAATTTGGTATGAAGAGCATTCAAATGCTTAATCATCACACAAAACCAGTTGATATCACACCTCTTATTTTGGTTCACTATCTCAAGTTGTTGTGTTCAAGACCAAGATGAATGTAAGCTCATAAATACTATCTCTACCCCTATGCGAAATGGCAGTATTTTTGACACCACTCCCTTCACAACAAGGCTAAGAAGTGTTCCAGTGAAATGTACAGACTAGAATGGAGGTCACTTGCACCAACTATAAGCCCTTCTCTACTTTCACATCAGTTTATGGCAGAAATGAGACTCCTACTAGAATTAGACTTCTTAATTTTATTTCCAAACATGCCAACTACCCTTTTACTTATTGGTTTTTGGGACATTTGAATGTCTAACTCCCCTCACCAAGAGAGTTTTCAAACTATAATATGCATAATAGCTCTAGGGTCAGATTGAGCTTCAAAGTAGGGGATGTCTAAACACTTAATACCAGGCTATGGTAAGTTATCCACACCCATAAACCCTAATATCATTTCAATGATCAAACTAAAATTACTATAAAAAAACTAAAGTCACAGATACCTACAAAACCATCCTTTATAAAGCATAAAGCTGAGAAACCAACCTTTCAATAAGCTTTGAGCAAAAGTTTCTCCGGACTGACTAGTTATAAACTTAAGGATGTCCGGAAAAAGTTCTCAGTGAACCATTACACAGATCTAAACTTGGGTTTTTGTTACAACGCATTAAAGAAGTTTGATCTTGGCTTATTGAGAAGAATTTCTGCATATGGATTCAGAGATAGGAGCACTGTTTAGAAAAAGTTAACAAATATTCTGCAGCAAGGCTAATAACAGTATATTAGGTGTGATGCACTAGATCCTCCTCTTTCTTTTTTCCCATTTGAGAAGGTCAAGTTTATTGAAGAAGAAAAAAAATCGCTCTCAAATCCTCCCTTTAATGTAGCTGGATATGGTCGCTGATCAATTGAAAAATATCTACTATAATAGTCATAGGATTGACACTAGTCATTCAACGGAATAATAGAATTAAACACGCAAGACAATAAGCATGGAATTATGAAAGTCCTTATCAAGAAATGAAAATAAATTCCCAAGGCTAGTAGATTTTGATGTTATTTCTTTCAGTTTATTGGAACAGTATTTTTACAGGCTTCAAAGCAGCAATTTTGAATTACTTCAAGGCAAATGTTACTAGTATACCATTGGATGGTAGTGACCAGAGCCCTTAGCTGCAGCACTTCCACAACGAAGACAAATGAGTGATCCTTAGAGATGATGGTAAAAATCTTGTACCTTCGCACAAAAAAGAATAGCGGTGGAGATAGAGGTGGTACGATCAATGATGAGAGAGCTTGCACAACCATCAATGGCGGATGTGAAACTCTAATTTAGAAGTGGAAAGGGGGCAAAAAATTCCAAAGATGATGTTGGAGATCTTACTGGAGACTGAGCCACAAAAGTGAACCACAAAGCACCATTGATGGCAGATTAAGAGAGCAGGTGAGAGAGATATTTGGCGGAAAAGGTCAAGGACAAAAATTTAGGATCCCCAGACAATAGTGGTATTTTGAAATACTCCTTGGGAAAGACCTTAAGTGTGATTAAGAAAATAATTCCACTAGAAATGAACTGGTGTCTCCTAGAACTCTTTCATATTGCAAGCCGACTTATGGTTGTAAAGTGTTGGATAAGTGAATTTGATGTGACACGGTTCCTCACCGTGTGTGCGTTTGCTTAGAGAGAGAGCGTCTCTCTCTAAGTCGCTTAGTCGACGCCACGCTTTCCACGTTTTTTTATTATTATTTATTTTATTAATTTCAGTTATTAATGTAATGGGTTAGTGGGTTAACTGTTAGAGAGAGTCTCCTAATTTTAGGAACCCTAATGCTAGTGGGATTAGGGCTTCTATCTATAAAAGTCATCCCCTAAGTCTTTAGTTTCTCAGTTGTTATTGGATTATTTGGCTATTAGGTTATTTGGGAGTTTCAGGGTTATTTCAGTTATGAGTTAGTGAAGTTATGAATAAGAGAGAGTTTAGAGTTCATCAATCTGTCTTTCAATCTCTTAGTTACGTCATAAATGGTATTAGAGCCTAAGTCTTAATCGACCACCACGATCATGGGAGTAGAATTTTGGGAAGACGATGAGTATTGTGAAGGAGAAGACTGGAGAGGGGAAGAAGACGAAAGTTGGCTCGAACAAGAGGCCAATCGCCGTTTAGGGTGCTACTACGAAAGCGATGGAGAGGATTCGGTGGAAAACGAATTTGAGGAGGAAGACAAATCAAAAGATGAAATTGAAGAAGAAATCGTGAGTGCCCTAATTGGGGATCTTACCACGGCATTGGTTACTATACAAGAGACTATGAAGGCAATGCAGAAGTCGATGATTAAAAATTAGCAAGCTAATCGTGATTTGTGGGGACAATTTGTAGCTAATACGCAAACGGAAACCCTAAAAACAATGTCTCCACAATTGGACAAAATTGGCGCTTACAGACGAGGTATGACGCGAGGATCGATGACAAAGGCTAGATGTGACCATATGTCCGTTTCCACGGTTGGTAGGGGTCGGCAAAAGAGTCTTGATAGCCTCGGAATACACAACGACGTCCGAACGGATTTGCGGAAAATACCGCAAAATTAACCACCAGTTGAGACTCCTCACAAAGAATCTGACGTCCCAGAGTTGTCGCCGACAGCATTGGGAGAGAAGGGAAGATTAACAGTTGAAACGGGGGCGCCAGAATCGGGAAACGGTGCCTGGATGATTTTTCACAGTTTGGGAAGGAGAAGGGACCAAAGGTCCACATTATAGGCGCGATGGGTGTACAATATCCCACACACTAATGCAGATTTCGAGGAGGGAGGAAGCGGGACATGGTAGGGGAAGCAGAACTCAAAGGGGTACTCGACTTCACCGAATCAGGAAATAAAGGTAGTTGAGTTAGTGGTAGGCCCGACCCATTTAAAGGAAAGAAAGGTAGCTGAGTTAGTGGTGGATCCGACTCATTTAAAGCCCATTATTGGGTCTGGATTAAGAAGAGACACATTAAAACAGGACCCTCGCATAAAAAACACGAAGGTCTTTGATCTTTTGCCAATCAACTCAATGCGTCTTATTCCAACTTTGTCCCGAGAAAAAGAGACTGTGAGAGAAGGAGAGGAAACTTATGCATGCTGGTGTCTATGATCGTTGTGGAGGGGAAGCTTCAACCTTAATACAAGTGGACATTCCATCCCCAACTCCTGAGATAGGTGATGACCTCCTTAAATTGGAGGGAACAAGTAATAATCTTATACAAGAGTTTGGGCTCGTCTTGGTAAGCGACCATGGTAATGGCCCGAACGAGTCTTTTGACCTCATTCAAGTCCAATTAAATGGCCCACATGATAGCACCTACATGGACTCGGTTGAGTACTATATTACTGTAAAAGGGGATCAACCATGGGCAATCATCAAGAATAAAACACAAAAAACACCTGGCAGCAGAACGGGCCGCACAGTTATCGGGTTTTGTTGGTTCTGGAGATTCTCACCCGCTAGGAGGAAATCCCACTTTGTCGCGATCCACTTGGGGAAGTATTTTGGTTTGTTTACAATAAGCGTATAGTTCAGTTTTCAGGCACCATTAAACGTATTGATGTTGATAACAACATTGTATCGCCATGCAAGAGTACGACCCCTGGCTACGACATGTACCGTGGAAGAATTCAGAGTTTGACTAAAGTATCTAAAGATGAGGATGTTCCACCATGTTCCCTACTCGTGGCTCTTTACTTCATCTTTAAAATTCGTGAACGAATTTTTCATTGTCAGGGAGAGTTGATGTGACACGGTTCCTAATCGTGTGTGCGTTTGCTTAGAGAGAGGGCGTTTCTCTCTAGGTCATTTAGTCGACGCCACTATCTCCACGTTTTTTATTATTATTTATTTTGTTTATTTTAGTTATTAATGTAATGGGTTAGTGGGTTAATTGTTGGAGAGGGTCTCCTAATTTTAAGAACCCTAATGTTAGTGGGATTATGGCTTCTCTTTAAAAAAAAAACCATCCCCTAGGGTCTTTAATTTCTCAGTTGTTATTGGGTTATTTAGTTATTAAGTTATTTGGGAGTTTTAGGGTTATTTCAGTTACGAGTTAGTGAAGTTATGAATAAGAGAGAGTTTAGAGTCCATCAATTTGTCTTTCAATCTCTTAGTTACATCAGAATTCGACAATATTATACTTTTTACCTAATTGGGTGAAGATGTTTATACCATCTACTCGAAGTTGTAGCCAGGCTAGTTTTGCTGAGGCTAGTTTTGCTGAGGCAGAGATAATAATGATAGCACACCTTTTCATCAACTGAATTTTTTTCAAATAGAAGCATTTAAAGTAGACATCAAACAACTAATTTGATAGTGTTGTGCGGGCTTTACAACTGCTCTCAGTAGTTGGATTGCTAGATGTATTAGCACTTTTACTCCACTATGATCAATGGCAGTCCCAAAAGGGTTCTTTGCAGGAAAGAGGGATGAGACAAGGGGACCCATTAACATTATCACATTTATTACTGCTATGGAAGTCTTAGGCAATATTCTTTAAGAGTATGAGAAGGAAATATTACAATCCATCCAGAGCTAAATGCAAGTAGCTCTGCTAATAGCTTCTCCAGCACTCTAACTGTGTTTGGTCTCTCTTAAGACTCATTGCTTATTCAGTTAATAATCCAGTTATATTTGGCAGGTTTAATACTCAGGGGAAAATTAGTTTGTTAATTACTTGGCAACACAAGTAGGTGAAGGCTCCATTAATTATCTAGTGATTGCCATTATTACCTATCAACCTTGTTTTCCGGAAATCGAATTTCTCTTTTCAATTAACTATTAAGTGAATTATTTAGAACTGGATATCCAGGTTCCTATATATGCAGGTTGAGCTCAATTAATTAGGTTTTATATTCTAAACTTCCATACTGAAGGTGCAAATTTTCAAATAGCATTGGACGACTTTGCTAACTATTAATAGTATTTGCAATATATAATGTTGGGATAGTCAAAATATTATCAAAAAGATGTCCCAAAACAGCTGCTACAAATTAGTTTTCCAAGCATGAGCGAAGTTCAGCTTTTAATATATAATCCACTAGAGTCGAATTTTCGTTATTTTTCTTTTTTGCTAAAAGTAAAAATTAATAAATATGGAAAAAGAATTACAAAAGAAAAAGTGGACTAAATACTACAACACACAAGACAAATAACAAGAAAGTAAAAAAACCCTCCAAGGTATAAAGAACATCCTTACTTCCTGAAATGACTTTTTTCACTTAGCCACATAGGAATCGAAAAACACCCACTTCATATCAACCGCCGACATATTCTACCCAGCCAAAAATTGTATTCAATTTTTTTCCCTACTATTTTCTTTCGTTCAATGCCAAATTGCCCAAATAATCGCAAAAGGGACACAAATACCACATAGTCTTACCCCATTTTGAAAAGGTTATTCAAGTTACATTCGAAAAAATGATCATTACACTACTAGGATGAGGCCAAGTAAAGTTTGTTTCATTTAAGAAATAAATCCAAATTTTTCGGGCGAAAGGACAATGTAGAAAAATTGATGTGAATTATCCTCCAATGGTCGTTTCAAACCGTCTACGGATTATCTTTATTTATGTTATTTGATTAAGTCTCTCCATTGTTGGAGATGCTGAGTAGATTTAGGGACTTGCTTGTTTAACCCCATAAGGTTAAAAGGAAGTTTTCATAATTTTAGTAGAATTCTATTTACATTAGAATTAGGGCTGCTAATTATAATCCCCCGTGTGTTCTATAAAGAGGAGGCTAGTTCTATGTTTTAATTAGGTTGTTTGAGTTGAAATTCAAGTTAAGAATAAGTTTCAATTTTTATTTAATTTGTGCTTTAGAGTTTAGAAGAAACTCTAATTGAGTTTAGGTCAGTGTTAACGTAACACGATCTTGTTTCCGCGTTGTGCGTTTACATTAAAAATATGGTCAATGGATTCCCTATCACGCTTACCGATGGAATCGTAACTTGTAACTGGGTCAACGCCCTATCGAGCTTTCATTCTAAGGCAAGTAATTCAGGTTGCTTCTAACCATATATCTTCATTCTCCTGTTGGGTTGAGCAAATCTTATCAAAATGAAGCACAACCCATTCATATATCTAGGTCATGGAAGAGAGGTAAGGAAGAAAAAAGTGAAATTTTGCCTTTTAATTATCAACCAGGTTAGGCTTCAAAGCAATCACATACTTTCTGAATTCCAAAGTAAAATTCTAGAACAGATTTATTAGGAAGACCGCACAATCACTTTCCTAATATAGTCACTTATCAAACTGACTTAGAAGTGAGAAGCTATTCTTATTGGGTTCTCCAAGAGTTCTCATTGGATTCTCCAAGATGGATAAAAGTATAGTTCCATTTCTTGCAGAGATCACCGACTTTCAATAAGGCTGATAGGACTTCATAATACCTACGGAAATTGAATTCCCCAATTATACTAGTTATAGTTGCAATTGCAATTTGCGATATGATTATTCATCTGCATAATTCAGCATAATATCCTTTCCACCTCAACAAAGGAAATAACACTTGTTTAGTTGAAATGGAGATGTTACCAAAGCTCAGGTGTGACCCCAGATTCGCAGACTATGTAGTCAGCACGTGTGCACTTCATTTCTCATGAAGGCCATAACTGAAAGAAAGACTTGTTTAATGTGAGCTATAAAGATTTTCGATCAAGAAAATATCCTCTATTGGCATCATGTAGGATGTTATGTTCATGTGATGAGACCTTTCTCTAGCCCAGTTGCTTGAATCAGATGTTATTACTGGTCATAGAGTGTCATCTGGTTGACTAACTTGATATGCCCCTCCCTTCATTTTCTTACCACCTCTCCTCTTAAATCCGGAGGTAACTCCAAAGGTTAAACGAGTGACTGAATGATAAAGAATAGAGTATACATAGTCAAATGGTGCAACAACTGAGATTTTTAATTTCTACTACTCCTTTGACAAAATTACCTCCATTAAGTCTCCATTTTTGGGTTTGTCAATGGTAATCAAACAGTAAAATCTAATATACCTAACATAGATTACTTGGTAAATTTCTCTAAAGCATCTTTCTTTTAGTCATAATTACTCAGTAATATCAAAACCAACATGCTAATTTAACAATACAGATACATAAAATCAATCCAATTAGCCAATAAACCATAACTACAACAAAAAATCCAATAAAAAGGCAATCATACCACATGCTTCCGCGATACTTCAGTGTATACGGTCCAGTCTCAAGCGTCCTTCCAAAATGACTATGCACCTTATGCCTTTCCTTCCCACTCTGATCCAAAAGGGTCAACTCAAACAACGCTCTCACATCCGTCGCCTCGCTCGCAAGCGCAATAAACAACGACACATAACTCGCATTATCGTCACTGCTCTTCCCATCTGGATAAAAATAAACAGCCCAGGCATGTCCCCCAACCATAAACATATCCGACGCGATGTATTTCCCGATCCCTAACCCTTTCGATAACGCGTACCCAGTGATCTTGAATTGGTGAGAACCATTGACAGTATCAGTCAGTGATGTTGAGGTTGTGGTGACTGATGGTGAGGGTTTTGATCTTCCTTTAGTGGTTGAAACCTTACCCATGTCAAATTAGGAGCGAAATTGTTCTGGGGTTTGATTAAATTTGGGGATTTGTAGGTGAATTGAATTAGGTTGGATTTAGGTTTGAATTTGGTTTGGAAATGGGGTTTCTAGGGTTCCGCGATTCGATTGGGGGTGATAATGTGGCTGTGATGGTGGTGGGGGAGGGAGAGAGGGAAAGAGAGTTTGCGACGGTTGATGTATTTATTTAATTTGGGTTATTTTTTGAGGGGAATGATATATAGTAGAGGACTTTTGGGTAGTATTTTTATTTATTTTTACGCAAATGAGAATAATATATAAAACACAGCATAATGGCTGGGAATAACCGAGTTTACAAGTGAAGATGCCTGCTCATGCATGGCACAAACCAAAATGGGGGAAGTTGCGCCCCTAGGCGCTAAAAAGTGGGAGATAAAGTTACAACGTCTATCTACATGCTCAAAACAAAAGTCGGTAAAACGTCCTGCTAAGGCTCTCAAGTCTGGGGCTAAAGTGAGTGCTCCCCATGAGAGGTCCTCAGATCTATCTCTGAAGGCTCGCACCAGTCTTTGACAGTCGAAAAGAAGGAGTACTTTGTCCAATCCCAGCCTGAGGCCTGCCTCCAGTCCTCGGATCACGGCAATGGCCTCCGCCTCTTCGGAATCGGCTGCCCATGCTGAAGCGTGACCTGCACAAATAAGAGAGTTTGTGTGAGATTTGATAATAAAGCATGTTCCTCCTAGAACGTTCGGTTTAGTCCAGGAGACATCCATATTTATAACGTGCCACCCTTCGCTGGCAAGGGGAGGGGGCGTAACCGGCTTGAGGGGAAAAGAAAAGGGGTGGTTCTGTCTCGAGAGATGAGAAATTGTTTTGCCTGCTTGAGGGCATCCTCTGGGTCAGGTCTTTTCTAATCGAAAATGAGTTCATTCCTGCTGATCCAAATGATGTACATGATAGTACTGAGCGTGTCGTAGAAATTAGAAATGCCCGTGGTACCCCCTTTCAACTGAAAGTAGCTTTGGATAGTCTGGCGGATCGAGTCCGTGTAGCGCCAGTTCCTCAGATCAAGAGTAAGGGGCGACTTAATCCAGAATTCGTGATTTTTGGTGCATAAGAAAAGGGCGTGCATGGTAGTCTCAGCTTCCATACCGCATCTAGGGCAAAGGGTATCTCAGTCACTATCTTCGAACCATAAGTTGACCTTAGTCGGGATGTCATCCTAAATTGCTTTCCAAATGAAGAACTGGATGCGGAAGGGCACCAGCAGATTCCAAATGTGGTCCCAGGTAGGCCTCTTAGTCGGTTGAGAACTACTCCTTTGGTTTTTTCGATCTTGGTCCAGAATGGAGTAGAAATGCACCGAACTGACCGTGAGAATCCCGTTCTGCTCTTGATTCCATCTGAGGACATCCTTCGTCTGGTATCTGCTCAGGGGGATGGAGGTGATGATGTCAGTAATATCTTTGTGAAAAGTTTTGTGGATCAGATTCGCCTTCCAAGTGCGGCTGGTAGGACAGATGAGATCGGCAACGCGAGTGAAAGGGCGGTTAAAGGGGGCTGGGCCAGCCGGGCGCCCGTAGGGTATACTTGGAATCCATGGTTCCAGCCAGCGGTCAACACTCTCCCCATCGCCGATGTACCATCTAAGCTCCGGCCAGACGCAGTTTCTAGCCTTGATGATGCCCTTCCAGATCCATGAGTCGGAGGGTTTAGCGATGGCTAACATAGGGGAAGTTTTGGGGGTGTATTTGGTGGTCAGCTTGTGGTCCCAGAGTTTGTCTAATTTTTTTATTAGACACCAGAAAAGCTTCGCCATCATAGCTTGGTTATGGTGACTGGCTTTGCGGATACCTAAGCCTCCGAGCTTGCGAGGCCGACAAATGTGTTTCCATTTGAGGAATTGGGGTTTGTTTTTTCCTTCCTTGTTTATTCCCCACAAGAATCTGGCGTTGATTGAGTCCAATTTTTTGCAAGTTTTAACAGGGAAGGGGAAGATGGCCATCTAGAAGGATGGGATTGCTGAGTTAACAACTTTAATCAGGGTAAGCCTTCCGGCTTGGGGGAGATTTTTGGCTTTCCAACCCTCAATTCTGCTAGAGACTCGCGAGATGATATCTTGGAAGTTGAGATTCTTATAACGGTCAAAGGTAAGGGGCCCTCCAAGGTATTTGTCACCCGTTGTGTCTTTTTTGATATGGAGGAGCTTCTGGATGAGCTTGTGGTGCCTGTGGTGGCAGTTCTTGCTGAAGAGTATTGAATTAAGTGTACATGTGTTTGGGTATGATTGGTTTGTATATTGTTCATTTAGAGCATCCACAACAGCATCCTTAAACTTATTTTATAGGCTCTCTATGAGACTCCTTATCCCTATATTAAGGATGGGTAGTCTAGAAAATAATTTGGTTAGCCACGTAGGACTATAATATTACGTGGAAAGTTACTTTTGATGTGGAAAGTAAAGAACAGAGGTTAAAAATTTTAATTTTTACATTTCCTTTTTAAACATGGCTACTTTAGCATCAGGTGTAGCCTAGCTAAAGTATAGCTAGCAAGATGAGTTGGAAAGTGATATTTGAAAAAGTCAAAAAAATAGACTCCTCAAAAACTACTCCATGTCAAAAGAAAAGTATGACGTATAAAAAAAATGTTAAAAAAATAGTTTTAACTTTTCCAAACAATTTCTACGTATTGATTTTAGTTAAAAAAATATTTTTCCACGTAATAAAGTCGTCTAGGTGGTTACTCAAAATTTATTTCTCTCTCCTCATTGTTGAGGAGAGAAAGTATTGAAACCCAAAATAACTATACTCTTGGATATGCTAAAAACTTAATTTTTAGCACTTTCTCATTTATTTTAACTATCGCAGTTAATTTTGTGATGTGGCTCATTTAAATGGGGAGTCTATTTTATCCATAATGTTTGGTTTGATGCAAAACTTCTCTAAAGCACTCCCTATCAAAAAGAGGTTGATGTGGATGCTCTTACGATACCACTGAGTAACGTGTTACTAGTGAAACTCCCTTGGGGATGAGATTGTGGGAGAGGAGAAGTGAGAGATGTAGAACATGGTGGGCGATAAGAAAAAGGAGATTGGGAGTAGAGAGGAGTATGAGAAAAAAAGGAGCGACACCAAGGAATGAGAAGGGAAAGAGACAGTAGCAGACATACATATATTTGTATCGTGACATATAAATTTTATAGCCTCCCTAGTAAATAAAACACTCCCAACGATCCTTTATAAGATCTGATTTGTATATTTATCTCTAATTAAAATATTTAATGGAAACAGACTGTGGTAGTGGGTATCGGTCGGTTTGGTTTAGTACTTCGCAAATACCAATACCAAAACCAAAACCAAAACTCCAAAAGTAAAACCATAACCAAAACCAAACTGTTCGGTTTACCAAGTATAGAAACCAAACAGTCGGTTTTTCAGTTTTTTCGGTATATTTTGGTTTTGGTAACTTTTAGTATATTTTTTGATTTGGTTATTGGTATACACGTTTGAGATATTTCTGGTATTCTCAACTTTAATGGTTTTGGTATAATCTCATTATACTATAACATCTATCTAGGAAGAGAAGTTTATGAAACGCTTCCAAATTACAAAATTTACTAGAAAATAATATATCATGACGAGATTTCAAATACGGGTAATATGATAATGGAGATCTTATGAACATATAATATATTTTTTTTCGTGAGTTTCAACTTCCAAGTTTAACATGTTCAATGGTTTTCGTATTTTGGAAATTTCGGTTTTTGAGACTATCATACCAAAACCAACAGTACAAAAAGAGTATTTTTCGGTTTTCGCTTTCCAGAAATATGAAACCAAAATCATTTTCTTCGATTTAGTATTTTACTATACTGGGTGCACCCCTAGTGCAAATAATGAAAGGAAGACACGCCAATTTATATTTAGCATATAAGGGAGATTGACGGTAAAGGAATTCACATCTTCTCCAATATGTTGGTTTAGTTAGTTTTCGCAAACATCCACAACTATAATATTATCTAAGAACAACTGTATAAGAGCATCCACAGCAGTTCACAGGGTGGATTGGATGAATTTCAAGGTGAATCAAATCCACCCCACAACAGTTTTCAATCCACCCCAAGGTGAATTCACCCCAGCGCACTTCTGAACCGCGCGCATAAATGGACGTCTCATATGAGTCCACGTGTCTTGATCTCAGCCATCATAGTCCCAACGCACTTCTGAACCGCGCATACCATTCAACCAATAGGAAAATGCCACGTATTTTAAAAATATATATATATAGCCGCGCGGTTCAAAACTGCGCGGCATCACCCTGCATCTTTTAGGCTTATTCTCCTTTCAAAAAATTTAGGCTTATTCTTATAAGGCATTTGCATTAAGGCATTAGCATATCTAACATATTCAAGGCATTAGAATATCCAAGGCATTAACTTAGCATACCCAACCTTACTCCACAAGTTTCCCAACCTTACTCCACAAGTTTCCCAACCCATTTCCTCCGTTAATCACTTAAAAATGTCGGGTTCTTCTAGTTCGCGACCGAGGAAAAATGCTTCCAAAACTACACGTAACTCTAACGCGGAAGTAAAACGAAGGGGGAACGCCGATGTAATAAATGTTTGGCCGAAT
Organism: Kingdonia uniflora; assembly: GCA_014058105.1. Classification (NCBI taxonomy): domain Eukaryota; kingdom Viridiplantae; phylum Streptophyta; class Magnoliopsida; order Ranunculales; family Circaeasteraceae; genus Kingdonia; species Kingdonia uniflora. Next base: position 1,686,803 of record JACGCM010002082.1, on the reverse strand, counting down.
CAATTGACGGATGACAACGATCCCACCCCATCGTACGATGAGTTAAACTGAGTAGATTTCTTCCTAAACAGCTAGGTCCATATTTCTGTTGGATCGGAGGAAATACCGATAAGTTTTATGTAAATTTCATGTGTTATTAACGTATATTGCAATGTGTTCGATGAAATGCCCGAATGAACTTCTAACGTGTTAATGTACTTTTTTTGTCAGAACCGAGATGAATTACAGTATAAGGGATCATTGGATAAGGTACTGAAGTGGTAGCGATAGATTGTCGTGTACTCGACGTTGAAGAAGTTGGTCGAGGATATGGGTTTTGCGGACTTTTGCTCGATTAATGTGGGAAACTCGGATAACCGCCTCATTCATGCTCTCGTGGAGCGGTGGTGGCCTTCCACCCATACCTTTCACTTCCCTTGTGGGGAACTAGGTTTCACACCGTTAGACTTCGTCATGCTAACGGGCATATCTTTTGGGAGGGGTCGCGAACTCTCGTACGATGAGAGGTATTCCAAGTTAGATAAAGCAGAAAAGATGTTCCCGGTAATCACAAGCTCTGACATGAGGTACGGTAACATCACTCTCCCCTATTTAAAAAAGTGGCAAGAGCCTTTGAATCTACGTCTCCATAATTACGACTCAGAAATGGATATCGTGTATGCACAGGCATTTATTGCCTATATGATGGGTAATCTCTTCTTCTCAAATGGTACCACATCCTTTCGGGCAGATTATCTGGCAGCCTTGACAGACTACGATATTCTTGGTACATCGGGTTTTGACTGGGGTACGCCCATTATGGCAGCTTTCTATCGGGGGCTTGATGAAGTCTTAATTATGAGACCCGAGAAGGTGAAGAAATCGATCACCGGATTCTATGCGGTATTGGAGTACTGGTTCTTCGAGTACTTTCGGGTTGGAATGTATCTAGTTAAGGTACATAACTTTAACCATATTTATCCTCGTATTTCTGGGTGGAAAGATGAAGGAGCGAGTACGGGGTCTGAAATCCATCGCTCTTTTGCTGTGATCAGAGATATGATAGAATGGATGGACAAAACCAACATAGATTGGCAACCATGGTACAGGTCTAGGCAATTGAGACGTCCAGAGGTAAGTGTTGCTTCAGTGCTGAGCACCTGGAGGGTTCTATTGGTGTCAGTCCCATACCACTACGGTACGCTTTGGTATTTAGGAAACCAGTGTATGCGTCAGATGATCGGGCTTGTTAGTGTGCCCTATGACCCCCCCCCTCAGGAGATTATGGAATTCCCAAGGTACGATCGAGAGTTATATCAGAGTCTGAAGGATGTAGACTTCTATGATGGTACCGATTATCTTGTTCCCGACGTAGATTACATGACATATTGGCGTCTCGTTCATCCAAATCCCAAGATCGGTTGCAGTTTAGTAAAGAGGACGGGAAATATTTGGACGGTCGAGCTTGATCTAGTGAGTCCCGATGTAATCTTACCACCTACGTCGAGTTTGGCTACGTCTTCACAGGTGCAAGACTATGGTGTTCAGGCGACCGACGGTCTACGTGATATGGGATGGTTCATGGATGTGGCGGGACCGAACGATCAACATAGACGAATATCGATCCTGGTGAGGCAGGTACCATACCCGTGTCCACCTACATATAGTACGGATGAGTTGTGGCATCAAAACCAAGGATTACGGTATGCGGCATATGAAGACTCGAGGTAACTAACTGACAGTAATACTGAGTTGAAGAGGGAGCTGAGCCGGGCACAGGAGGTCATCCGAGAGACGTTTGATAGACTAGCTGAGATGTCCATTTCCTACCAGACACAGCTGGTTGTGCAATGTACCTAGGACGAGAGTCTCGCACGTGGCAGACGCGCTCGCCAAACAAAGAGATGTCGTCCCAGTTAGGCGATGTTTTATTTAGAACTTTTATTTATGTTTTGTTTAAACTATGTTGTGTGTTAATATTGTTTAAACTATGTTTTATTCAGAGTTTTAATATAATTTTTATTTTGAAAATTTATGTTTTGGAAACTTGTTGTACAAGTTACTCAACGGACATATTAACGGCTATATTTTTGTTTTGGAAACTTGTTGTACAAGTTACTCAATAGACATATTAACGGCTATATTTTTGTTTTGGAAACTTATTGACAAGTTACTCAGCGGACATATTAACGGCTATATTTTTGTTTTGGAAATTTGTTGTACAAGTTACTCAACGGACATATTAACAGCTATATTTTTTTTTGGAAACTTGTTGTACAAGTTACACAACGGCTATTTTAACGGCTATATTTCTTTTTGGATATTTGTTAACGGCTATATTAGCGGTTAGTTTTTTTTATCTATAAATGTTATTCATCTCCTACACTCTTCTCCCTTCTAATTTTCTATATTGTCCTCCCTCCTTACCCCTCTCTTCAAAACCACTATGTCTTCCTCAAGCTCCCAATCTAATTCTAAAAACCACTCTCAATCGTCAAATACGAACCAAGAAGGAAACATCTTTCCTCATCAAATCGGCACATTTGATCTATCGCAAATGCCTAACACTTCCCAAGGTCAGAATCACCATGTTCGCCAACTATTTTCGCGACCCGACAATCAATTTCAATCTCAAACCCATGGATATTACTCTTATTACCCAAACCAAGGATATTACCCTCAATTTGATGGGTATACGGGCTCGTACCCTCAACCGGGAAATCTATATTATTCATCTCAAACTTATTTCGTCAGTGGAAGTTCGAGTACCACGCCGATGCAAAGGTACATGGGGTTTAAATTATTTAAATCTTAATACATCGTCGGTTGCATCTACTGTCATCTCCAAGGAACTCAATCTGGTTCCCACGAGAAGTAATACGTGGACTCATAGGAATGCAAAGTCTACAAGAAAAATGGCATCGATACCTATTATAGTTGAGGATGTAGCTCAGGCTGAGAAACTCAATCCGGTTCTCACGATAAGTAATACGCGCGGGAAGGCAAAGTCTAAAAGAAAGACTGCATCGACACCTATTATAGTTGATGATGTACTTGAGGCTTCAGAGGATATTCATGACGATAAAGAACAATACTCCAACTCCAAGAATTGGTTGTCCGATGACTTCGTAAATCTTGCATGCGCTTGGTCCCAAGTGTCTCAAAACCTCGCTACCACGAACAACCAAAAATCCCCTATATTTTGGTTCAAGGTACGTGATCAATTCAACTTCTTCTATGTTGACCAATCGATGTGACAATCGTACAACGGTGTCAATTGTGCGTATAAGGGGAGGCTCAATAAGGAATGTTCAATTTTTAGAGGTATCATTCAAGACCTTGAGAGCCGACATTATACCGGTATTGGAACGAATGACTTCGTAAGTATTTCATTTATTTTTCTCATTTCATTAATGTTCAAAGGTGAATCATACATTTCAAGATTTTCTAACTTGATTTTTAGGAACGTATGACAAACGATACATTTTTTCAACTACAATGCAAACCATTAAAACTTGGGGAAGTGTACAAAGTTTTGGAAACTTTCCCAAAATGGTCACAAATTCATCACATCGCCCATCCTGCCCGCAACGTTGCTAGGAAGTCAAATTTTAACGATAGCTCGGGTAACTCCACCAATACCGATCCTGAGACACCTACATTCGATACTCCAAATATCGCAATTCCAGAAGATTCTATCGACGTGGATACACCACTATAATCTTGTGGGGATGTACGACCGGACGGCTAAAAAAATACAAGGCAAAAGAAGTGGCAAAGTCAAGTATAGGCTTTTGGGGGAAGATGATGCTTGAGACAACGTCCAACATGATGAAGTCATAGAATCTGAGAGACGAGCAGAAGAACAAATAAAATGAAGCTAAAGTTAGACGTCGAGAGGAACTAAAGTTGATGAAAGAGGCTGAGTTTCAAAGGAGGCGTGAAGCGGAGCTAACTCGGAAAAAAAAACTTCGACGACTTATATATGTTGAAGGTGATGACAACGGACCCAAGTAACCTACTACCGGCACAATGACGTTAGATGAAGAAGCAGATTAAAGAATATTTGAAGAAGTTGAAGGAGCAGTGTCCAAGTGATGACGACGTTTCTAGTGATGAAGATTGATGTAATCCTTAGCATTAATAGTAGTTATTAAGATCTATGTAATTTCATTATTTCAATAAACTTGTTATTAATGGTTCGTAATCCATAAATTTGATACAAAATCAAAAAGCTGAAGCAATAAACTATGTTTCATTAAAGTGTTACAATGATGAAGACTTGGAAACCAAAAAGATTACAACTTTAACATTAAACTTGAAAAGAAAATACATTACTTTAGAAAATAAACAAACAATGATGAAGACTACAATTACTTTGCCCCTTTTCGACTCTACAAATGCGCGACAAGTTCATCTCGTAATTGGAAATGAGCTCCTTCATTTCTAATTTCATGAACCTTTTGGATGTACTCTGCCATTGTGTTGATCGCGTGTCTTGGATTTAAGTCCTCCTTCCAATTATCCACGACTTTTCTAAACTCGGGATCAATGTCCATTTGTCGGATGTAAGTATGACGTTCATCTTCTACGATCATATTGTGCAAGATTATACATGCGTACATAACATTTCCTAGATCACTAGGTTTCCATAATCGCGCACCGTTTGCCAATATTTGAAACCTAGCTTGTAATACCCCAAAAGTACGCTCTACGTCTTTCCGACATGATTCTTGCATCTTCGAAAAATGTCTTTCGGCATCGTTGGACGGATTTCTTATAGTTTGAACAAGTGTTTGCCATCTTGGATAGACTCCATCCGCCAAGTAATACCTCATAGTGTGCGGTACTATGTCTATATTATAATTGAATGGCGGCGCAACTCCATTAGAGAAGTTGTTGAAAAGCCACCCTTGATGCAAGACATTCACGTCGTTGTTAGAATCGGGCACCCCAAAGAATGTGTGCCATATCCAAAGATCTTGGGATGTAACCGCTTCTAAAATCACCGTCGGGATTTTCTTATACCCGGTATATTGTCCTGCCCACCCGGTAGGAAAATTCTTCCATTTCCAATGCATACAATCTAAACTACCTAACATCCTCGGGAAGCCTCGCAATCCATTCACTTCTAATAAGTGTAATATATCGTCTTCATTGAGAGATCTAAGGTATTGAGCTTTGAATTGTGTTATAATAGTTTTACAAAAAAAATTCAAGCACAAAATAGTCGTAGACTCCCCAATCCGAAGGTATTCTTCTTGGGCGTCTGCGCTTGTACCGTAACATAACATGCGAAGTACGCACGTTATCTTTTGGTGCGAGGATAAGCCCATAGTCTTGGTGGCATTTTCTCTTTAAATAAAATAGGGGTTCGAAGAAAGTATTTGATGATAAATACGTTGATACACACCTTCGCTCATACGGAATCGACGACGAAATGAGATACCTTTGAATCTTGGGCTGTCACTGAAGTAATCCCGGTTAAGGCTATCCTCCCCCAATTTATGCTCACGGCTTTTCCGCTTGTCAATCCGTCCCCTTTTACTACCTCCCCGCCTCCGTGATGATGTCGCATCTTGCTCTTTTTCTTTTGCTTCTCTCATCTCAATCATAATCTTGTCATACTCATGCAACAACTCAACTTGACGTCGGAATAGTTCTTCGTCACTGGACGATGATGAAGACGATGACTCTCAAGATGAAAATGATGTCTCAAGCCTGAGCAGGTCAGCAATGATTTCGTCAGACATGATTCGGCGCAATTGATAAGAAATGAAGAAAGTTTAGTTTTGAGATATAAGATGAATGAGTTGATTGTAGAAGAGAGTAGGAGATGAATGGGGGCTATAAAATGAGAAAAAAGTAGCCGTTTATAGCCGTTGAGCATCTTGTTGAAGAAGTTTGATCAGGGAAAAACTCAGATAAAATAATGGGGAACCAATGATATTTTTTATGCAGGCTTATGCCGCGCACTTCTGAACCGCGCGACAAAAACTAGCCGTTTGAAAATCTTTAAATCTCAGCCGTCCACGTAGTTTAATCCTAGACGTTGAAGTTACGCGTACTTCAGAACTGCGCTTAATAGGAACCATTGGATGGGAGAACACGTGTTATCATCTTAGGGGAGAAGTGTGTACGCGCACTTCTGAACCGTGCGTTATGGCTATGCGCACTTCAGAACCCCACAACGTGAATTCACCCTCAGGGTGGAAAATCCACCCTTGGATGCATTTTGAGAGAGCCACATCACGTATTCACCTAGCTGTTGGGAGACGAATTGGGTGGATTTGGAATTCACCCTGCCACGCCAGGGTGCACCTAGCTGCTGTGGGTGCTCTAAAGAGCATATGTTTTAGAGTAGCCATTTTTCTTTAAAATCAAAGTTGAACAACAAAATATAGAAATTTATAATATTACATTTGTATTCGACTCCCCAAATATTAATCAAAATTTTTGACTTAATTGGCTAATAAAAGTCAAATAATTTTTTCCCCAACATTCGACTCCTCAAAAATTACTCGTCAAATGCCACGTCATGTTTCCCACAAAACTATAGTATATTTTGTTTTAATTCAAACACAATTTGATTGTCACTTAAACATTAAATTTGGTTTGAAGAGTGATATAGGTAGTCAAATTTGAGAAGTCTAAATGACTTTAAGTAATTTGACTTTAATTTGGAGAGTAGAATATAGATATTTTATAGAGTTTTGTCTCTCCAAATTTGTTTATTAAGCTAATATGGGGAGTCGATAACAGATGCTCTCTATATTTAAAAGCCAAAAATGCTTGACGAACTTGTTTGGTAGCCCAAACAAAACTCAAGTGGATACCTAAAACATAGGAAACCATATTTTGATTATGGCTAATCTAAAGCAACAAACCCATAAGATTTGTCTTCAAGGACTAGGCAAATAAAATTGGGTAGGGTAAGCATGAAAGGGAAAATTGTATTTTAAGAGAAAAAAAAGATTACAAAACAAGTGGGCCAATAGGCAAAATGATTAGATAAACAATTACATTTATTTCATCGACGACCATCAAATACAAATTTTTATTGCAACGTATATTCTATGAACTTTTGCATACGGATAGGAATACTAATACGGATGAGCATATAGAGTACTTTTAAGAAAAAATATTAGAGATGTGTACATTGCCATACTCAATACCAAAAGGACCCACCAACGAAGTATATTGCTTAACACAAACAAAGATATATATAATCATTGTATGCTTGCAAGTAATTTTATCGAACAACTACAACAAATCCCACACAAACACACAAAAGACAAAGTCTGGATTGCACACAACTACAACAAAGTAAACAACACGCCTCAAATCTGCAAATTGGTGAATTTGACAAAAACAAGATTTGGGATTCAGTGAGTCAGGGAGTTTAGATTACAGTCACTTGCATCTCGTTTACACAAACAATCTCCAGCAAACCATAAGAGCAGTCACTTTCTAGGCATGCTCTGGTCTGATCTGATCATCTAGATATTCATTTTATTAGTACATTTTACAATGGTTCCCAAGTCGTTAGGATAAAAATCCCGAATATCAGGGGGTCTGAGGACATGACCTTCTGGCATACAATTGAAAAGGGAGTCAAGTTGCAACCCTGGCACAGGGAATCCAAGACTTCAACTATCAATACTTAAGAGCAACATGGATAGAAGAATTAATCAAAGAGGTTGTTAATCTCCAACAAGTAAACAAGGTAGAATGGTAGATACAAGGAAACCTCATGAATCCCATCAGAAAAAGGAACCCCTTAAATGCCCATGTATATCCTCAAGATACTGAACTTTTCTTACAGATCAATGTTTTTCAGGTAAGGTCTAGGGGTACAGTAGTCAATATGAAATAAAAAAAGTGGATGAGAAGTTGAAAAAAGTAAGATCAAAAGATGGAAAAGTTTATGTCTTTTGGTTATGGCAAAAAATGAGGATTTGGTGAGTCTGATCCAGTATGATACTCAAATAGTGGGACCCTTGGCACTTAAAAGACACCCAACAACAGCAGGGAAAACCCTTCCCCAAGTTACAAAGGGAGGAAAAGAGAATCCCAAATAAGAATACTAATAACAGAAAACAAGCAACTACTTACCCTTACTCTTCATCCTCATTCCACACTATAAACGTGTTCCCAAAGCCCATTCTTCTCTTCTTTAAAACTACCATCCTCTTCTATTATATACTCTTTCTGAATTCAGCTCAACACGATTTTCTTTGAAAACCCCGGATCAATGCCTCCTTACTCATCCAAATAACCAAATTTCTTGAAGTTTTTCAACGTGCTTTTCTTATATATCTTTCGACTGTCACTCTCTTCTTCTTTTTCAAACTATAACCAAATAGTAATACGTTATTGAGAAACCAGTACTTTGTAACATCTGGAAATATGGAAAATGGGAGTCCAACGATGAGAAAAGAAGGTGATGGGAGTGTCAGGCTGCAGATTGTTGAGCAAAAGCAGCCGAGTGATAACTGGGGTGCTTCAACCATATATGAAGTACAAAGAGACGGTATTGACCTACTTGAAAACAGAGACAGTAACACTGCCAGTCCAGATTTTTCCAGGGGAGGACCAACTGTGCCTGCGCCAGAAAAGAAACTTACGCTGTTTGCTCTTCAACTTGCGGTTCTTGAGAAAATGGCTAGCGGCCTGGGAACATTAGGATTCATCTGGGCAACTGTTGTACTTCTTGGGGGTTTTGCTATTACTCTAGACAAAACAGACTTTTGGTTCATCACCACTATACTCCTAATTGAGGGAACCAGGATTTTTAGCCGCAGCCATGAACTCGAATGGCAACACCAGGCAACATGGTCATTCACGGATGCTGGGAGAAATAGCTTCAGAGCACTTAAATCAGGCTCCGAGGCGATTTTCAACCCCTTTTGTCCAAAAAAACGTAGTAACAGACAGATAACGCAGAATACACAGTTACATACACTCGGAATTCACGAAAGAACGTCAACAAGGACATGGGACACATCCAACGTCCCTCTTCTTCCATATGCAAAATGGGCTTTTCTTTCGAGAAATATCAGTAAATTTCTCTACTGGCTCCAGCTTACTTCTGCTTCGGCTTGTGTGATACTGTCACTCATAAAGCTTATCAAACAAAACTTTGGTGATATTAGCAAAGGTGATTCTGACAAAAGAAACCGTAATTCAGCTCTGAACATTTTCTATGGCTTGGCCTTGGCAGAAGCTATGCTGTTCCTATTGGAGAAAGCGTATTGGGAATGGAAAATCATATACTATAAATTGTTGGAAGAAGTGAATAGGGAGTGCGAGTTTGGACCTTTAGGGATGGTTTCTATAAAACGATTCTTCTATGATGCATTTTCAAGATGTGTTAACGGAAGCATCTTCGATGGTTTGAAAATGGATTTGGTTTCTTTTGCAATGGAGCTCTTGGCTTCAGATTCAAGTGACGAGCAACTTACCGGAGCTAGAATTCTACGAAAATTCTCAACAAATGAAAGATTTGCCGATGATACACTCCAAAAGATTGGGATCTCGATACCTGTGATGGAACGATTGGTGGAGATGTTGAATTGGAACGACCCTCAGGAAGAAGAGACCAGGCGATCTGCTGCAGAGATCTTGTCAAAACTAGCTGGAAAAAAGCAAAACTCCCTAAGGGTTGCTGGAATTCCTGGTGCATTGGAATCGATATCCTCACTTCTCTACACTGATCCAAACTCCACAAGTGCAGCGGACGAAATCTATCAAAAACGCATCAAATGCGATCAAGAGAGTTATGAGTTTTCAGTTTTTAACCACTTGGGTCTTCTTATTCTCAAAAAACTTGCTCGTGATCATGATAATTGTGGAAAGATTGGAAACACAAGAGGCCTCTTACCGAAGATTATTGATTTTACGCATGCTGGAGAGAGATTGCTCGTCAATGATCATGTGGCAGAATCTCAAACTATGACAGTAAAAAGATCGCTACAAGTGGTGAGGATGCTTGCAAGTACAACAGGTACCACTGGGAAACTTCTTCGACAAGAAATTTCAGAAATTGTTTTCACAATCAGCAACATTAGAGAAATTCTTCAGTATGGTGAAAAACATCCAACATTGCAGAAACTGGGAATTGAGATTTTAACGAGTTTGGCACTGGATGATGAGGCAACAGAGAGGATTGGAAGCACAGGAGGAATTCTAAAAGGACTGTTTGAAATATTTGTCAAGAAGGGAATCAGTGAAACTCAGAATCATGTAAGAATTGCAGCGGGAGAAGCACTTTCAATGTTGGCGTTCGAGAGCGAGAAAAACTGTGATCGGATGCTGAAACAGAATGTATTGGCAAAGCTTGTAGAGGCACTAGACGATCGTGTCCTTCGAGTGAATTCTTCGAGAATTTTAAGGAATTTGTGTGCTTATGGTGGTCCTGATTGCTTCATTCACTTAAAGGGAGTCACTGCTGCTGCTCCCACTGTAAGTCCTCTTCAAAATCAGTGGCAAAGTTGTGTTTCCAGAAAAATTTTATACTTCAAAATCTTGGCTCATAATATCTACCGCTGATCCATTAATAGATGTGCTATATCACTTAAAATCACTATATTATTTTTACTATTAAATTTTTATATTAAGAAAATATCAATCTATCAGATCTATATTTTCAATATTTACAATTTGTTGAAATAACACATACATGGGTTGACAATATGATGATATTTGGAGGATATATCAAAATCTAGGCTGACCCGATACAGGGACAGAATTTTCTATTTTGATCATTAGTTCAAATAAACAGGAATGGATTATAATTTAGAGCTGAACTCTTGAACAGAACGAGAAAAGAAAAGCTAACTACGATTCTTCCTTCTGACAGGTTCTCCGGGCAATAATGTGTGAAGAGAATAAATTACAGGAGGTAATGCTTGGTCTTTCAGCACAGGTTTTCAGATTCATGGCATCTCATGAATCTGGCATCATGTTTGTGCAAACGGGTATAACAGAGACAAAATTGGCAACGAAATTAGTCCAGATTATGAAACAGTATTATTACCCACCAATCAAGATTCCACGAATACGGAGGTTTTCAATTGAGCTGGCAATTTGGATGATGAGAAACAAGAAGAAGAATATTCACATATTCAAAGATCTTGGACTGGAGAAGGAGCTTGAAAGTGTAATGGAGACAACATCAGAATTAGAAAGCTTCAATGTTTTCTCTGGTACGATTGGACTAAGCCGGCATAGTACCACGATCCATTCGCTTGTTGTAATAGCAATAGAATTGCTGACTGATGAGTGAGCACAAAATATAATCGAATTCGACATGTATATTATGTAGACCTATTGCTTACAGTTTCACCTGATTCTTTCTTAGTAACTAAATCTGTATAATTTTTAATTTTGTTTAGGAAATAATTTAAAAGTACTAGTGAGATTTTCAATCCACATGAGATTTCATTAATTAGTATGAGTCATTTTACGATATGATTATATATGTAGCAATGCTTTCCTCTCTTCATTATCAGAAAGAGTATCTCTGGACCTATTTAGGAACATTTGATGTATAACTATCAACTATAATAATGATTAATTCGGAAGTTATAATCCAGTCTTTTATTTTCAGGAAGGAGTGAAGGACTTCAGAATTCGGTGTTCCTATAAATAAGTATAATCTCATAAGATTTAGACTGGCAAATTAAGAAATCAAAAGCTGTTGTCTGCATACTTTCGGGGGAAATCTCCACACCCAAAGTTACAACAAAGTCATATATACTACGCTGAGAATTTGGAACTGAAAAAATATATCAGCTGATGTGTTTAAAGACTAAATCAAAATTGCACAACTCTACTAATTTCATTTCTCTACATGGTTAAATAAAAATTATATTCGATACGGATACATTTTACCACATTGACTGCTTCCCTGAGATTTGGCGATTCCATCTTCTCTTATGCAAATGTAGATGAGAAGAAAAATAATATGCACTGCTGGTGCGCCTAGCTTATCACTTTTGAGACTATTCCTGCACCGACTGTCCTCCCTCCCTCCCTCCCTCCCTCAAGGCAAATATTTGTCCTGTTAATAACAAGTAACCAAACAGTTAGAGCTTTTTATACTCTAAATTGCAAGTGGTGTTAAGCAGAAAGCAAGAAGCTAAAAATACGTGATCAGAAACAAGGCAAACAGGATGACATATAGTTGATATTATAGAGTTTAATCAAGATACTTATAACAACCTGAAGTTTTTAACTCGGTTATGATGGAGGAAAACATGAACCCTGAAAACGAAAATGTCTTGTAGTTGATTGCTATAGTGTTACCAGATGTATATAACAACCCATAGTTTTGTATCTCGGGGATTATTAACAATGACAAACACAAGTGGATGTTTTTGTTTCTATAGCGATCGTAACTTATAAGATATTAGGTGTTAAGAACCTAACACGTGCGTTTACTAACTCCTGGTGGTTTATATGTAAAGGTAGGAAAATCATTTGGTATCGATCCTCCACTAATGTTTGAAAGAGTTTACTTATTCTTGATTATGAATCATATATCTAAGGTCTAAAGGGGCATCTAACGTCGACATAATGAGCTTACGTAGTGTGGCATGCATGAGTGAAGAATCAGGGGCTCGTATACTAAACGACAATACGACAGTTTACTAAAGCCTCGAGATTTTGGTGTAGCGGATCGCATCATTAGGTCGGGGCTTGCATGCCAGAGCGGTCTGTTAGCTAGGGAAGTTTGACAAATAAGCAGAAACGTTGAATTAATTACAGGAGAAATGCTAGTGTCACAGAGGGGTATTGTCGACTAAAAACTTCAAAATATGGATAAAATTCCATTAAATGAAAACCAAACCAAAATACCATCTTGTCTAGACATTGCAAAGGTGTAAAGTATCAAGATGTTAGACTTTAACCAGTACACAAACTACAGCTAAAAAGTAAAGAAACTGACAGATCAAATTACATAACTATAAATAAATGTTATTTGTTTTTCAATAATTAACATCGCATCTTGAGAAAAGCTAATGAAATGAGAATCACCTCATTAAGCAACAAATTGCCTCCTTAACAAGAGAAAATTTCCTCTCTTTTCTTGCAATTTGAGCTTTAAGTGAAAGAGAGAATTATGTACAAGGAGGGGACAGCCCTCCATACTCATGAGTACAAGAGTACGTAGAGAGCCTGGACACCAGGAATGGAGACACTATTACAAAATGTATAACCCTAAGATCTCTGCATTCTGTAATACAATTTTCCTATTTTGTTATCAAACATAGTCTTCTTGAGATCTTCAGCAAAGGAGCTAGGAATAATCATACTGTGACCTAAGGTAAGATGGGAATCAGCCAGCAATCAGCAGTTCCATTGGCATGTCTGTACTTATGTTTTGTATGAAGGTATTTAAGTTCTTAAACTTATTTGCCTATGAAATTATAGTTCTGAGAATTATTTTTTTGCATCCCAAGGAGGAGCTTCAATCCCCCTTTGATCATATAAACAGCAGCTTGAGTATAAAAATTAACCAGAACTTTCAAGAGAGAAAATCTACAATAACACCCCCTCCCCCCCCAAAAAAAAATAAAAAAATAGAAAGCCTGAACTACAAATCCTTTCACCCCCATCCCACCCCTAAACCTTGTATTTGCTCTCACTGCGCTTGGTGTTGAAAACTTCTCAACATACAAGCAGAAACGACTCCTAAAACAGCATAAAATCTTGATAAGCTAATCCAAACAATTTTTTAATCCTAATCAATGAGAATCTTTTCAAATCACCCAAAGATTGTGATCCATTGTGTCTCATTCAGATAATAAATTGCAGGAACCCAAACACATACTAGACTGCAATATTTTGCATTGTTTAATCTAAACAATAACAAAGATAATTGCATAACCCTCCAAATAAGAAAAACAAGTCAATACCTGCTTCAAGAGGAACAGCTGATATAAGTTCAAAAATAGCAGTGACATTATCGCAATGCATCACCATTTTAACGTTTTCAGGCAATTCCACTTTCCCAGTAACATCAGCAGTTCTAAGGTAAAACTAAGGCCTGTAATTTGAGAAAAAAGCAGTATGACGGCCACCTTCATCCTTTGTGAGAACGTATATCTCTGCCTCAAACCTCTTGTATGTTTTCACAGCACCAGGTTTAGATAGTACCTGCAAGTGTCAAATCATACAGTAAGTAGTAAATCAATAGCCATTAAAGTATTTAAAATCAACAAACCGATGAATCTTATTACGATGTTTTTTTTGTTTTTTATTGGCATAATTACGTAATCAAATTATGGAAAAGAAAGGAGCTTATGTTTTCTTAATTTTGTTGGTAGACGATAGAGAGTCGTAGTTTTTGCATCTTGTACAACTAAATTAACATAGTTTTATGTTTATGAGAGACTCTGTTGGTTTACTTACTTGCCCTTGTTCAACGTCGTCGCGTTTTAAACCACGGAGAAGAAGGCCCTCATTGTCCCCAGCCTACAAAAGGATAGAAGCTCATAAACTTAAGAACCAGATGATATGAAATCCATAGCAGTAGTGATGAACCAGTGAGCACCTGTCCATGATCCAATATCTTTTTGAACATTTCTACACCAGTCACAGTACTCTTGACGGGACCATCCTACAGAAAACAGAAAATGACAACGCACCCCGCTTGAAACTGAATTATACAATTATCTTTTCAGAAGAAAAAATATACAAGATACACACTCTTGAACTTCAATGTATTACCTGTATTAATCCCGAAATCTCAACATCCTCTCCAACTTTTATAGTCCCCTGTTCAACAGGTCCAGTGACTACAGTTCCACGCCTCTTAATGCACAGCCACCAGAAGGCATCAAATGGAAATAATGACATGATCATGCCATGAAAATAAGTAACAAAGGTACAAACAAAACCCTATCACAGAAATCTATACTGTCTTCAATGGAATGAAGGTGATGACATGTCCAGATAAATAATAGGACAAAAACTACGGTGAGTGGATTTCAAGGAAATACTATCACTAAAATGTTAGTTGTGGAGAGTGGAGACATTGCAGCATGATTTTAGCAGGATATTTCTATAGGTTCGATAAAAGTTAGAAAAACCTCTAACAAAGAGATGGTAGTTACATAATATTAGTGGCCGGTTATCAATTCATGACTTCATTAGAGGCAAAGCCACAAAAGTACTCTTCCTTCCACAGATTATCCAACAGATAAGGCAACATGTGCAAAACAGATATTGGAATACCTGAATTGAGAAAACATCTTCAACTGGCATCAAGAAAGGCTTGTCAAGTTGGCGCACAGGTTCTGGTATATATTCATCAACTGCATCCATCAACTTTAGAATGACATTTTTTCCTATTTCCTCGTTTGTACCCTGTAATGCCGAGAGAGCTGAACCACGAATAATTGGAATGTCATCCCCAGGAAACTTATAGAAGCTAAGCAGCTCTGCCACAAACATATGTCTACATCAACCATATCTATGAGTCAAAGATAAAGTGAGAAGAACATAAGCACAGAAATATTTGAATCTAAGTGAACAAATATACCGCGGAGCTCCATTTCAACAAGTTCCAGAAGCTCTGGATCATCAACAGCATCCACTTTATTTGGAAAACAAACTAATGGAGGCACACCAACCTGAACCATGCAAATTAGATGATAAAAGATCACCCAACAAAATACATGGAGACATAAATGAGGCACTATAACCATAGTTCACAATACACTCGATATTTATATTGTACCCAAAATGGGCTGAAGCGTACAGCGTAAAGACTGCACAATATATAAATTGATATATTGGATGGATATTAAAAATAAAATAGTGATATATAGGATGGTTGTGACTTGTTATACATAACTATATCAGCTGATGCACTCCATGACTTCCGTATAATGAACCAGCAGACACATCAGCCAATATGACCAGCATATATCAAAACATTAGCTGGCTGATATATCTGTTAAATCCCGTATTGATTCTTTTCTGGAACAAACAAGGTAGAAACAACAAAACTTTAGGAAGTGCCAAATATAGATTACCCACCTGACGTGCAAGCAAGATATGTTCCTTTGTTTATGGCATTGGCCCATCTGGGGCTGACACTACGAGAATACCTCCATCCATCTGAGCATCCCCAGTAATCATGTTCTGAATTGCAAGAAGTTTCAGTATCTAAGGTTATGGATCATTGGTAAGAAAGTGTATCCATCAGGAATACGAAAGCTAAACATTAATCATTTCAAATGATTTTCTTTTACATATATGCGACAATCAATCATTTCAATAACTTGCTTTTACTGTTTTACATAATGATAACACAGATCAGAAAATTAAAGTTCTACATGATCTAAATGCAACTCATGGTACAACTGTACAAAGAGAAAAAGGAAAGAAAGAGAAAGAAGAAAACCACACAACAACATAAATAGCACCAACCCTCAGCATCCATGTCACTTGTATCACCTCAAAAGTCAAAACCTATAATTGTTTTCTACTTATATAAAACCTCTGATAAAATCCACTGCAAAGCTCTCGTTACCAAACAACTCATCTTCCAAATATCTACTGTGTGGTGGTTTTGTGGTGAAAGCTAGCATTTAACCTCCTTAAGGTATGCTTGAGCCTTATATAAATCGTGGCGGCCAACAGCAAAAAGAAAGATTGAAGACCAACTCCCTCGACCGACATTCAAACGTACTTTTCATTTTGCTTCTTCTAACATTGGTGATTCAATAAATACAATACATTCGCTATAAGAGGCTGTCACCTCAATCGCTTCATGCTTCATTGATAGATAATATTAAATGGCGAAGAAATGAACACAGGACATCAACCTCACTGAATGCGTATGAAAAGCTTTAAACTAGGAAGAAAAACATGTCTGGCATTAAGGAGCACGTAAGAAAATACCGAGTATATGTCTGCATATTAATTTGTAACATTATCATATAAAGTATAAAGTAGCATCTAAGGGCTCACTTCCTTGCACCGGTGCAATAATTATCAATTCTTAACCTGAAGATAGATTGTGGATATATAACTTTCCATTCGCTGGTTAATCTGGATAGTCTTGACTTGCTAATTTCCATACCAAAACTCTGACTTATTATTATTTTTTTATATAAGAAGTCCTCATTTCTCTTGCATAGGATGCCTAGAATAATGATTCTAAGAAAACAGGAGAAATTTTGTGTTTCCTTTATATGTTGTTATATTCTAAGAAAAATCCCAAAATTGACCACTCACTTTAACATAGTCAGCATGTCCTGGACAATCTACATGTGCATAATGCCGCTTTGCAGTTTCATACTCTACATGGGACTGCAAATCATGTACACAAACTAGATTTTAGTTTTATTCTCATAAGACATTATTGAGTATAAAAAAACTGTCACTATAGCAAACATCAAAAATCTAATGGAAGCCTAACCGTTGCAATGGTAATTCCTCTTTTTTACTCCTCAGGAGCCTTATCAATCTCATCAAAAGCAACAGCTTTAGCTTTACCTTTTTCTGCAAGTACCTGAACAAAGGACAACATGGACTAAATTTAATTATTTGCAGAGTTAAACATAATGGCATGCTTAAGTATAAGAAAAGCTTCATACGATAAAATCCCAAGTTGGAAGAGACAATAAGAGTCTAAGTAAGGTAAATAAGAATACCAAATACAAAGAACATCTTTTTTTGATGAATACATTACTATGCCCCACCCATCGCACAAAGCTTTTCATGCTGAGGCTTATGCCTCACAAAGCGCCTCACCAATTACTTGCAGAAGTCTCAAATCAATTTTTGACCCTTAATTCCTTGTTTGCTTTTTTTTACCAAAATACCTTTGCTTAATGTCCATCTCTAGAAACACACATCTCCATTTGCTATTTCTTACCAATCTTAACAAAAAACAATTAATTTTTATAAATAAAAAAGGCGAGGCTTACGCCTCACATCACTTGTAGCCTCACTAAGCACTCACCACCTCCGTGCTTTTAAACCTTAATTGCAACATAGATAAATTTTAGCAACAACAACAAACCTTTGTAATTGCAGCAGTTAGTGTAGTTTTCCCATGATCAACATGTCCAATTGTCCCAACATTTACATAAGGTTTCCTATGGGAAAAAGAAAGACAACATAACAATAGTAATTTAGTGTCATTACGCCTCACAGTATTTAAATTAAATTGCTAATCGAAAAGTTCAAACTCCAAACATATCAAGCATGAGAAAACAAAGAGGAATCGACATAAGGTGAGACAAAGGCTTTCAATACATGGAACGCCAGTATAAGACATAACTACTACGAAACCAGAGATTTGGTTTTTCGGACACTTATTACCGAAAGGGCCCCAAAGTAGCCTAGTAGCCTACCATGTCCTATTCCTACTAGGCTACCTCACGCTAGTGAAGGGGCCCCACTAGCAGGCTAGCAGAACTCCCAAAAGAATATTTCCTATGAACATTAACACTATGCAACCAAAGAATTTGGTTTCTCTGGGCGCACATAGCCACTTTGCGGATGTGATATGGTCTAAACTGTGGTTTTTCAAAATACTCTCGACATGATAATATTCCCTAGGAAAACGTGGTACTCGCTGCATAACAAAATACAATTTGTGCCACCATTACAACAAAACCTAACAAAATGTACAAGCAAAAGATATACTAAGTGAGTTGATAAAGTCCACTCTACATTGTTCCACCAAAGTCTTATTCACTTCAACAAGGTCATGGGTTTTCTTCCTATGCTTCCTCACTAAGTTTCCAGCAACAATTTCGTAATTCATAATGGACCTTCTACAACATACAAAGGTTTCATGTCGATTTGGCAAAATAACATGATGACAAAACAAATCAACACATAAAAAAAGGAGTGTATATTAATAACGCATAATTCATACAATTATTGCAACATCCAACCTCCTATCCCCATTAACGACAACAAACATAATTAACAGTATGAATACGTTCAATTCTTGGCTCATTACTGTGACACTGCAATTGATTACAATTAATTGGAAATGATGTTGTACTGAGTACACTGATATAGATTTCTTTGTATCATCGTGATACTTAAGTTCGTGCTCAAGTGGCAGAACGTAAGGATGATAAAAGCAAGAAGCCTTGAGAAAATGAGGTCTAATACCACATTGACCCAAACGAGTGACGTAGACTCTTGCATGTCTTCTAATGTAAGAACTACATGTTTGTATGGACAAGACATCACACATAATGATTTAACAAATATGATGTACAATTCTTACCTAAGTTTTAATATTACTACATTTTAAAGTCATTATGAAGTGGTAAGCTCAAAGACTTTGCTGTGTGTAGATGAATAAAACTTTTAGACAATTGTGCTTTGTAGTTCTAACTTAGTTTCCTTCACTAAGTATTCTGATTTCATTCATGTGATGGATTGTAGGGTTGATGTGATTTAGTGCTTGAGAGGTTTATGATCTACATTGCTTAAAGGCCAATGGATAGCTTTTGTCCCCTGTTTGTTAAAGTACTACAACCATTAGTACTAGTGTATGCAGAACTCTTTTCTCGTCTATATAGTTCTTATATAACTTATGCCACCGAAAGTGTTCTTTTTAATAAATTACTCGAGATATTCAATATTTTAGATTATTCTATATATATTACCTACCCCAATTTTCCCATTTTGCTCTGACCCGTAGCTGAACTACCAAACCCGAACTTTAATGCAATGGTCATCATGCCCTCCTTCGTACTACCTTATTGTGATTGTTCAATACAAAGAGGAAACCCATATTAGAAAGAGCAACAAATTGATTTATCTCTGGAAATTTCTTCACTTTACTTATCTGATTCATTTAACATCTATTCTACTATAATTAAACTCAAGCCTCTGTAGACGAGGATCCTATTGTACATTTCTATTGCGCCACATTAGATATTTTACTCGCATTAAGAAGAAGATACGTCAACACGTGTTTGAGGAACTCTACATTTCTCTAGGGAGAGACTTTGTTTCAACAACACCCTTCCCTGATATTATAAATCTCCATCTTCTATCTCTTCTCCTCCTAAAAACCCCAAACTGTCTTGCAAAGCGTCTCTTCTCTTCCCAAACTTTCCATTCCCGAAGAATTTAGAATCGTTGAGGAATTTAGGTCTAACGATAAATTTCAATGTAAAATTTTTGTGGAACATGGCGGATTTGGAGGAATACCATAAAAAGGATCATCAGATGTTATGATCCATTAAGAATCCACCACCAGATCCCCCATCTTCTTCTAATGTTTCCCTACTAAAGATTATAGTAGCAGGACCCAATCACATCATCTCAATGTAAGTCTTTCTCTCACTATTTTTTGTTTCAATGCATGTTCTACATAGTCATGTAATTGATATTTATATTCTATGTTTAGGGTTTCAATTTAGATTTGGGGAAATTTAAGTCCTTCACGAATTCATTTTGGCTTTCCTTTTCATTGAAGGGATTATTAGTTTTTTTTCGGATTTGTGGGAAACTACTATTGCAGACTTTGTTGAGAGGATTGCCAAGGGTTGAAGTAAGATTTTTTTTTTTTTTTTGATTTTTCTGTGAGTACCATTTGATATTGGCCATTTTGATGATACCCAATAAAAACTTCGTTTTTGATAGTATGTCAGATTTTGGGTGTGGATCATGTTGATTGCCACTTTTGCATATTTAGAGAGTATGCAATCCAAAATGTTATATATTTGCGATCTTCTCGCAATTATTTCTAATCTATACTAAGCAATTTTAATGTTTATTTTTTGATTTAGTTTATGCTTTCTTGCACTTGATTCAAAGTTTACAATAGTTGTCTTTCATAAAAATCATATTAGTTTTTAGGCACCTATAATAATAACATGAACGCATAATTTTTAGGTACATAAAAACCGTGCTTACTCAGTATGATAATAGTGCTTAGTTATTGATTTTTCACTTAATTAGATACTTGAATATCAAAATCATGGCATAAATACAATGTGAGATAAAATAAAAATAAAAATGAGGTTCATGCCCTTCGGTTTTTTTTGCCTTTTTTTTTTGTAATTTAGAAAGAAGATCACAAGGGCTCACTCACCTAAGTCATTTTCAGTCGAATGATCTTTACTAACTTGGCAAGTACTTTAATTATTGTTTTGCAGCATGTCGTATTTTAACTTCTATACATAGTCATTGGCTGAATTTTATTTATTTAGCCTATTGAATGGTTATATTTTTCCTTCGTTTCTTCTTTACTCACTCAGTTTTCGAGACACATTTCTCTCCGCTAGAAACTTTCTTATCTTAGTCTCTCTGATTATTTTCAAATCCTTACGTTAACAGTGTGATGATTGCAATTTCGGTTTTATATGCTCCAACAATGTTGCTTTGATCTCTGTTGTACGATAATCATTCAGGGAAGAATGATGTATCTTTTTCTTCATTTATATGTTTCATTATTTGTGCACTGGGTTGTTATGTTACAACTTCCACCATATTGGTAAGGTATGTCTTTCTTTTAAACTATTGACAATGTCATTGGGTTTCACATTATTTAGAACCATTTTTGTCTTTGTGGAATTCGTGAGCTCTGACTCTAACTTGCTTCTATGGGTTGTATGGCCTGTTCCATTTAGCAGATTCACAGTAAAATCTTTTTAGGCATTGCTGTGGAATAAGAACTTGACTCGAATTTATCACTTTGCCTGCCTATGGTTTGGTTTTATTCAACGGGCAAGTCATACTATCCAATTTGAAGGGTTACCTAAAGGAGACTTTTGTGCATATTTCTAAGCCTCTCACTTATATTTTAGTCTCTCTTATACTATTTTCTCACTATCTATTAGCACCATTCCGCCCAACACATGGTATCAAGAACCTCAAAAAATAAGTAATCTACAACTCATTTTGACCGCTTGCTCAAATGGAAAAGCACTTGGGAATCATTCATATATCGATTATTTGAAGAAATGGTGGTTCAAACCCACCAAGATTCAAAATGTGATAAGTAATATACATTGATTATTTTAAGCATATTATTTTTATTGCTTTTAATTTAATGTAGTATTACTTGCATTCAGGGGCGGAGCCAGGATTTCATGTTTGGGGGGGTTGAAGGTAGTATGATGAATTATATTCCAATTTTTTTTTTGGCCATTTAACGGTACTTTAAGCTTAAAAATTAATCAAATATGACATTATATTTGACTAGCAAATTATACGGACTCACTTCTCCTCTCGAAAAAAAATTTTGAAGCTTTTTGCGGCAATGACATAATCAACTTAAATGTGAAAAAATGATCAAAATAAGGTTTTTATTTTGATGACATCAAGAATTGAACCTTAGGCTCTTGGATTATGAGCTCCTCACTTTACCAGTTGAACTAACTTTCTTTTATGTCATTAGAACAAAGAAAAATATACATATATATATATTTTAATTTTTATATACCTATATAGGTACTTTTTAACAAAATTCTTGGGGGGGCGACCGCCCCCCCGCGCCCCCCCTAAATCCGCCCCTGCTTGCATTAAATAAAATCCTTTTCATTGGTCTCTGAATGGTTGATTTAGTTTATAGAGTATTGCTTTGTCTTTAATCTTGAGGTAAAAAAGAATTGATGGCATAAATTCCTATGAATGCTTTTCTTTTGATTTTTTCCACTATAAAGGGTGATCCCAAATCACCTATTTGCCTGACTATCCAGAGGTACAATTCCTGTCAACCACTCATGCCATTTAGAAAGGAGTGGTTCCTTTTGCCTGAATATAATCTTGATTAGTTGGTCACTTAACTATTTGGTGTTGAACCATATACTAACATATAGGGTCATGTACGAATATAGGTTCTTATCGAATGCGAAACAACGATGTCGATGGTGGTCATGACATATATCGAGCCTTGGGTTTTTCACTACTCTAATAGCTCAATATTACCACGTGGCGTGAGGAATTATTCCAAAAAAGTTACATATACGACAGAGATATGATCGAATTTGCGAATAGGTGGACCACTGATGTTACTATATGATCGAATTTGCAAATAGGTGGACCACTGATGTTACTATATAGTAACATAGTAACATCAGTGGTCCACCTATTCGCAAATTCGGTCATATCTCTGTCGCATAATCAACATGTTTGATTTTATTGCTTCTCTGAATCTCTATCATTTGTTGTCAAACAATGTATTGGGATAAATAAACAATGCACGCAACATGTGTTCAAAATGTATTTCATATGCTTAATGAAGATGGAAGCATATTTTCCTGTTGGTGGTCTCTATAATGACCCTTAACCCCAGGACCCAATAATAGAAATCATGTATTAGTGTAATGATGGAAGTACAACGTGATATTAATGAAAAAACATGCATCATATGATTAATTTTTGGCTCTCATTCACTTTGCTAAAGAGAATGATCTTCCATAATTTAAGTCAAGTGTGAAATAAAAGAAAAGCCTTGACAATGAGTATATGTTTTTGTGTTTACCTCATATAAAAGACTTCCACAGCCATCCCTGTTTATCATTCCTCAAAAATAGCGAATTGTGCATGACAAATACTCAATTGATAATCTATAATGCATTTTTAATTGTTTTCGTCGCTATTATTGAAACCAAAAGCTCTGGTGAATTATCATTTGAATTGGGTGCACCATGATTAAGGATATTGTGGGGCTGCTGTCATGGTCGTTTGAACGGGCTTCATAGCCGTTTGAACGAGCCTCGAGTTTTTGCTCAAATCTGCCTCAACGTATTTGGAGACTCAAAGTCGTTCGAACGAGACTGATAGTCGTTTGAACAACAATCAGTTTTTGCCTAAGAACTGATCCAACGTGTTGAGTTGCTTGATGTCGTCAAACGAGACTGATAGTCATTCGAACGACAATCAGTTTTTACCTAAAAACTGATCCAGCATGTTGAGTTGTTTGATGTCATTCGAACGAGACTCATAGTCGTGTCGTTCGAACGACAATGCGGAGGTTAGTTTTGTGAGATTTGTTTGAAGCCCCTTGTTTGTCTCGAGGTTCGAGTGATTGTATTTGCCTCTCCCAAGTATATAAGGGAAAGTTAGGTTTTTTAGAAGCTACCTTTGGTGAGATCTTTTTGGAGAGGAATTCTTGAGAGAGAAACCTCAATTGTTTGTAAAGATTGTAACCTTGGTCTTGGAATAAACTCTCTTTCACTATTGTGTGTGGATGTAGGCAATTGCCGAACCACCTTAAAACCTTGTTGTTGGTTGTTGATTCCTATTTGTTTGTTTGTGCCCTAATCGAATCGATAGGAGTTCGGCTTCCGCGGCGCGGCTCAACAATTGGTGTCAAAGCGAGGTTGGTTCCTCGGTAGTGCACGAAATTAAGGTAACGTCGACTTATCTCGATTTTATTTGGATTTTCGATTTCGGTTAGTGTATGAAAATTGGGAGAATCATGGTAGAAGGAGATGAACCTAGTTCCTCGGCGCCTAAACGGAATACAACAGTGATGTTTAACAGCGCGAAGATAGAAGTTGAGAAATTCAACGACACCAATAACTTCGACATGTGGCAACGCGAGGTTATTGATGCTCTAAACCAACAAGACTTAGATGAGGTATTGGAGGACAAACCGGAGGATATTGAGGAGAGTTTTTAGAAGAAGATGAACAAGAGGGCTTGTGGTCAAATTCGCTCATGTCTTACTCAAGATATAAAATACCTTGTAATGAATGAAACCTCGGCAAAGGAAATTTGGAGGATTCTAGAGGAGAAGTATTTGGTGAAAAGTATCAAACCTCTTAATTGAAGATGACCAAAAAGTGGATACTAAAAAGTGGATACTAAAAAGCGACACAGATAAAGCTAGGGATCTCCGCATTTGGTGTCCCGCATAATTCAAACTTTGGGTCTCCTTATACTGCTAGCTCTAACTCAAACTCTGAGGTTATACATAAATCAAGCTTTTACAAAGTCGCAGAACTTTGTGAGTGACTAGCCCAGCAAAGACTACGTACTTCTTTCCTACATCTTAAAGAGGTCTCGTTTGAACAGGTTTCCATTAATGTCCTGCATTTTCTATTATCTTTCCTTCTCAACTAATAGTCCTATGGTGATGGTGTTAGTATAGATTTTTGATAAAGTCGATATTACAGCAATTAATTGGTGATAGTGATATTGTTCTTGATGTATGCCTCTGAAAATTAACAACAACCCCAATTTATACATTGGAGTTTCTCAAATAAGAACACTAATTTCACAAATTGGGAATTTTTTTCACATCAAACAACAATTGAATCAAAAGGGTACCTAAGTTCATCTTGATCTTAGAATCAAGGCTGCAATTATGCATATCGATGAGAACAACGGGAACAACTTTCTGACACTCATCACTATAAAAATCAAACAAAACAAAACCCCAAATTAAGATTGATTTCAAATCAAAATGGGAAGAAATCAGTGATTAGAGAGTGGGGTTTGGTTAGATTACCATTTGGTGAAAGCGCTTCCATCTCTGGCGCGTTTGAGGGAGACTGAAGTCGTTGTTTCGACAACATCGACCCTCTTTCGTGTTCATGGTGGGTTCGTCTTCGAAGGCGCCATTAGAGAGAGAAAATGAAAAGTTCGGAAAGAGTTCGGCGAGAAAGAGAGAAGATGAAAAAAGGGACAGAGAGATGAGAGAAGTGATAGATGGAGGGTTAAGTTACAATTTTACCCATTTTACTATATTTCTTTTTCTTAAAAACACAGGGGGATTTTAGACAATTAACACGACCAATCACAGACAACCTACGTCAGCTGACGTCAGCAAGGCCTTTTCTTACCATATCTAACGTAAGAAAGACCTCCTGACGTCGGTCTGATAACATGCATATGATAAACAGACCATCATACTACATACATATTGGTTCTTGAATTTGTACATTTCACTAATTTTTAGAGTTATCAAAATCACTCAAAAATGAGTGTTGTTAGTTTTGATCTCGGGAATGATAGTTGTATTATTGCTGTTGCAAGACAACATGGAATCATCGATGTTGTTCTCAACGACGAATCGAAGCGGGAAACCCCAGGGATTGTTTGTTTTGCTGACAAGCAAAGGTTCATGGGAACAGCTGGTGCTGCTTCAACTATGATGAACTATAGGAATTCTATATCTCAGATTAAACGTTTGATCGGGCGGCAATATTCTAACCCAGAGCTTCAAAGGGATCTTAAGGCTTTGTCTTTTATAGTCATTGAAGGTCCTGATGGATACCCATTGCTGCAAGTGCAATATTTAGGGGAGACTACATATTTTACGCCCATACACTTGTTTGGGATGGTTCTTTCGAATCTAAAGCGCATTGCAGAGAAGAATCTCAATGCAAAGGTTGTGGATTGTTGTATTGGAATACCAGTTTATTTTACTGATCTTCAGAGGCGAGCTGTTTATGGATGCTGCAACAATTGCTGGTCTTAATCCGCTCCGGTTGTTTCATGAGACCACAACGACAACATTGGCTTATGGGGTTGATAAAACAGATGTGCATAGGGGCGGAGCCAGGATTTTATGTTTTGGTTGTGTGGGGGGGGGGGGGGGGGGGGGGGCGAAGGTAGTACGATGAACTACATTAGGGTAAAATTGTTTTTTTTTTGCCATTTAACAGTACTTTTAAGCTTAAAAATTAATCAAATATAACATTATATTTGACTAGCAAATTATACAGATTCACTTCTCCTCTCGTAATTTTTTTTTTGAAAATTATCAAAATAAGGTTCTTATTTTGATAACATAAAAAATTGAACCTTAGGCCTCTTGGATTAAGAGTTTCTCACTTTACCAATTGAACTAACTTTCTTTTATGTTATTAGAACAAAGAAAAATGTACATATATATACATTTTAATTTTTATATACCTATATAAGTATTTTTTAACAAAATGTTACTTTTATGGATATTGGGCATGCGAGTATGCAAGTAAGTATTGTGGGGTTCAGGAAAGGGGGGTTGACAGTATTGGCTCACGCATTTAATAGATCATTAGGTGAACGAGATTTTGATGAGGTTTTGTTCCAACATTTTGCAGCAAAGTTCAAGGAGGAATACAAGATTGATGTGCTTCAGAATGCATTGGCTTCTTTAAGACTTCGTGATTCTTGTGAGAAGATGAAAAGGGTATTGAGTGTATACCGAGAAGCACGATGTAATATAGATTCTTTAATGGATGATAAAGATGTAAGGGGCTTTATCAAGAGGGACAAGTTTAAGAAGATAAGTATTTCAATTTTGGAGCGTGTAAAGGGCCCTTTAGAGAGGTCTCTTTCAGATGCAGGGCTTACAATTGAGAATATACATTCAGTTGAGCTTGTAGGTTCAGGTTCCCGTATTCATGCGGTTATTAAGATATTGACTGAATTCTTTGGGAAATTGCCACTATGAATGAAAGTCAGTGTGTTGCCAAAGGATGTGCCCTCCAATGTGCCATGCTTAGTCCCACATTCGAATTGAAGGAGTTTCAGGTAAAAAGATTATCGCAGTCTACTTCGTTGAACAAACACTTTGGGTTTCCTTTTGTTTGCATCTAAACATTTTGTATTCCATCGGAGAGCTAAGGTGCAACTCGGTAATAATATTTTGGAAAGACGAGCTCTTTTATTTTGGGGATGAACTTCTTAGTTTTTACTTTTTTTAAACCTAAGGGGAAAAATCTTTTCTTTTGATGTTCATGCTTTTTTTCAATGGGTTCGGAGTTGCACCTTAGTGTTCCTCTTTCAATTGAATTTGAAAATGCGTTCCTGGTTTCAGTTTCATTGCTATGCTTCATTGCCTGTTTTTACATGGTGTGATTGGGGTATCAATAGTCCTAGAGTTTTCCTATTTTTATACATTTCACAGAACAAAACCTCGGGTACACCAGAATCTCCTCCGTGTGAACAGTATTCCTCCCTTCTATAGGGGTTTAAGGTACCCCCAAAAGACTATTAAACCTCATGAATTTATAGGTGGCGAACAATGCTATGATTATCCTATGGCCGCCATATACGCCGGGCCAGGCCAAGTTTGGCCGTATTGGAGGAGACATGTCTTAGCCTCCTCTGTTGCTGGGATACGTTGCGCTTCACTTGTCTCAAGCATTTTACGTTACATTACAGTTTCTGACATGCATCCCCATGTGCAATGCTTTATCTCTATGATTGCTAGGTTGTTTAGAGAATATTTATTCCCTACGTGTTGGGGGGAATTGAGCGGAATACATCCCCCTACGTTTGGTTTTATCCGATTAAGCATGGCATACAATCTCAACAAGAAATAAGAAATAAACCAATCACACACAACACAAAGATTTACCGTGGTTCACCCCGAAGGACTACGTCCACACCCACCAAGCCAATGAATCCACTATGTATCCGAGACACCGTTACAAGCTCTCAAGAGATCTCATCACACATGAGATCTTTAACCTCATAATATAACTCACATAGATTTATAAGGTTTACAAGAGATCAAAAGAACCATCAAGAAATCCAAAGTTACATCAAACTCACCGGAAATCACTACGACCCATCCCGAACGAAACTTCTACACGCACAATCGTCTTTGAACTATCGTTGCTTTTCTCCATCATTAGTTACCTTCTCATTGAACCATCTCTACTCTCTTCCCTTCGATTAACATCTTAGTTTAGCATCGAAGAGGCCCTTCCCCTCTCTTCAACAAGCACCCAAGAGAACTCTCAAACTTTTACAACATTGCAAAGACCACTCTTTCTACAAAGGTTAACTATGGAGGCTACATCTCTTTGAAGTTAGGGTTAAGTCTCTCTAGACCCCCTTGTTAGATTTTCCATCTATACCGGCACAACTCTTTACTTTGTCGTCTGGTTCACGAGCACACATGTTAATAGGTCGTATAGGTGTTATTGGTTGTGCCCAATTGTTACACCAAGTTAAGGTTGGTGGGATCTAGTGTTACTCTTTATTAGGGCTTGAGGGTATAATGGGAAGACTACTCAAACCCTATCAGTTTAAATAGAGTGGAAGTCCCTCTTAGAGGCTGCACTACAAAAAACCATCCCATTGAGGTCTGCAGCCAATCTAAGGGAATACTCCACTCAAGAACAGGTGATTAAACAGAGAGCAGGAAATCAGGTTAGTAAAATCATATTAATCTTTGATATATTGATCATAGTGATTGTACTTTATTCCTATAATTTGTATCAGTCGCTAGGGTACATAATCTCTACGATCAGTAATTGATAATCATTGTTCATAATCACTGTTCACGATCATTGTTCATAATCACTTTCACGATCACTGTTCACGATAGAGAGAGTATTTTTTATCATTGTTTTATTAATCTCTCATACCTTATGGGTTTTTTCTACTTATTCTCTCTCTCAAGTAAAAGTTTTTTTTTCTTCTTTCGGTGAGACTCTTCAATTCTCTGCCGAATCTGAAAATTGGGTTTTTCAAAGGGATCATGGGTTTAGATTTGATTTTGGGTGATTTGGTTTTGGTGATTGATCTATAATTATGGGTTAAATTGTTCAAAGATAATCTAAAAATCTGTTTTTTTATGTTGTTGTTGTTCATATCAAATTCTGCGAATATGTAATTGGGAACAATCAATTTGTTGGGATAGTGGTTGTACATTGTTGGAGATTAGAGGTGATAAAATTTGATTTCTGTTGTTCTATGATTTTGGGTTTTGCTGTTCAACGATTGATTTAGGGTTCTTTGCTGAATCTGAGATTGGTTCTGTTGTACTGTTGCCGAATCTGATTTCTGTTATGGTTTTGAATCCCTGCGAATCTGTGATTATTCAGTTATTTAGGGCTCTAGAGGATTGGGTTCTATGAATCGGATTAAAGAGAGATTGGGATTTTACTATACAACTTCTACTCTTATATTTGTGAATTATTATTGTGTTGCTTTCTAGCTGCTTATTATCAAGTTGTATTTTGGTTATGGATGCACTTGCACTTAGGATGATGCATATTAGTTCAACATGATTTAATAACTGATTATTGTTTAGTTGTATTATCTGATTACAATGAATTATTCACGTTTATTATCAGTTGGATAATATTATCTGGCTTTAGCCATATATATATATATATATATCATTAATGCATTTAGGGCGTTGATGCCCAAGGATCTCCAATGGGGTTTAAGTGAGATCAAGTAGTCATTAGGAATGCGGGTTAGTCATCTTTGGACTGGGAGAAATCCTAGTCTTCATCACTTACATGTTTGGGGTTGTTCGGCAGAGGCAAAATTATTTAACCCGAATATCGGAAAGTTAGATTCGAGGACTGTTAGTTGTTTCTTCGTTGGTTTCCCAGAGAGATCGAAAGTTTTCAGGTTTTATTGTCCTTCTCAACCCATGGAAATTGTTGAGTGTGCTCAGGCTAATTTAATAGAGGAGGGAGATCCCTTTGCAAGTACTATTTATATAGAGATTGTATTTGAGGATGGTTTGGAGACTCGGAGTCCAACTGCTATTCCGATCAATGTTGTTATGCTTCCGGGTTTATCTGATATTGACATTGTGACGAGTAGAGTTCCAGACCCTGTCGTAGCTCCCGTTCAACTTCCTATCATTCCACCTCCAGTTCAGCTTCTTGCTCCTACTCGGAGATCCTCTAGAGAAAGGCGTTCTGCTATTTTTTCAGATTACCATCTTTATTCAGTTGAAGGGGATTTATTTGATTTCGAGGATCCAGTATCTTTCAGTACGGCTATAGCTAGTAGTTTTACAGATCAGTGGCGTAATGCCATGAAAGAGGAGATGGACTATATGTCTCACAACTCTGTGTGGGAGTTGACACCTTTACCTGAAGGATTTAAAGCAATTGAATGCAAATGGATTTTTAAGGCCAAACGTGATTCTGAAGGGAAGGTTGAGTGTTTCAAAGCGAGACTTGTTGCGAAGGGTTTTAAGCAGCATCCAGGAATTGACTTTGATGGGACTTTCTCACCAGTTTCGAAGAAGGGTTCATTACAGATTATTTTGGCTCTTACGACGCATTTTGATTTGGAGCTTCATCAGATGGACGTCAAGACATCTTTTCTTAATGGACGTCTCAACGAGGAGATTTATATGTACCAACCCGGAGGTTTTGAGACCGAAGGGAAGCTTCAACTATTTTGTAAGCTTAATTGCTCTATCTATGGTCTCAAGCAGGCGTCTAGGCAGTGGTACCTACAGTTTCATGAATTAGTTTCAAATCACAGTTTTGTCGAGTACAAAATGGATCGTTGTATATACGTCAAACAGAGTGGGAGACGTTTTATATTTTTGGTTTTGTACGTCAACGATATTTTACTTGCTAGTAGTGACATCCAGTTTATTCAGGAGGCAAAAGATTTCTTATCGAAGCATTTTGATATAAAGGATATGGGAGATGCCAGTTATGTTCTTGGCATAAAGATTATACGAGACAGGACCAGAGGGATACTTGGCATATCTCAAAGTGCGTATATCGATAAGGTTTTAAAGATGTATGGTATGTAGGATTGCAAATCAGGTGAAGTCCCTGTTGTGAAGGGAGATATCTTCAGGAAGACGATGCCACACAAGACAGTTTCTTCAAACATCGCTAAGGAGTATGCTTCAGTTGTTGGTAGCCTCATGTATGGCATGATATGTATGAGACCTGACATCAATTTTGTTGTTGGGATGTTAGGAAGGTACAAACAAAACCCTTCCATTATTCACTGGTAGGCAGCCAAGAAGGTTCTTCGCTATTTGAAGAGGACTCGAGATTGCAGGCTGGTTTATAGGAGATCATATGAACTCATGATCTTGGGCTACTCTGACTCAGATTTTGCAGGGGATAAAGATGATAAAAAATCTACTTCTGGTTATGTTTTTATGCTTGCTCATGGCGTTATCTCGTGGATAAGTGTCAAACAGTCTCTTGTAGCTTCCTCTACTATGGAAGCAAAGTATGTGGCTTGCTACGAGGCTTCCCGACAGGCTGTATGGCTCAAGCAGTTTATTACTGAGCTGAAGGTTGTTGATTCAATTTCTAGACCATTGCGAGTATTTTGTGACAATGGGGACAGTCGTCAAGTATGTTAAGAATGATAACGTGACTATGGATAACAGGTATATTGACATTAAGTATCACGTTATCATTGATAAAGTACAACAGCAGATTATCGAGATTCCTCATTTATCGATACTAGAGATGATTGCTGATCCGCTTACTAAGGGACTTTCGATACCAGCCTTCAGGGGACATGTTACGCGTATGGGATTACTGGAGTTTCTTTGAGGATCGCAATTTCATGTGGAAGTTGTTGTTGATTTATTTACTATTACTGCATTAGGATTATTTATCCATGTGGGAGTTATTCCCGATTATTGTTTTGGTCGACATTCAGATTTGATTTTTGATTATTTAGCTGCTATTATATTTGGATCCATTATTATATGTGCACATATTTAGTTTAAAGTATGCAATTGCAATAAAGTTTTGGATACGAGTGATTTTATTAGATGACGGTTGTCTAAATATCAAGTGCCTATAGAGAATACTGAAATATTTCTCAAGTTTGCTTGGGCTGGATATGGGTAGGCTTTACATCCTTTGGCCTTCATTTTAGTATGAATGATGGTCTTCGCATAACGGTTTGTCTAAATATTGAAATGACATGTATCTGGTAAACACATGTTGCAGGACACTAATAAAAATGTACCAGCACATCATTATGGTGTACATTTGCCATTCACACGCTAAACTCCACCAGTAAAGAAATTATACTTGAAAGCTATTAAGGTTACTAGCATGATGTCCACGATATGAATTAGGCATGTGCTTAAAGGCCTGACCAAAATTTGTCTGTGAACCGTGTTAGTCATCTTTGTAGTGGTAGAATGACAGTCAAGTTCGATGTAACATTGCCTTCGACAAATTACCATGTGTGGTTTTAAAAACAAAGGATGGCCATCCGATTTTTCATAAAAAACTCTGAATCAGGCTAAAATTATTTTTCTTAAAATCGAGTTAGTGCCGGGTGGGAGATTGTTGGATTTTCCATCTATACTGGCACTACTCTTTACTTTGTCATCTGGTTCACGGGCACACATGTTAATAGGTCGTATAGGTGTTATTGGTTGTGCCCAATTGTTACACCAAGTTAAGGTAGGTGGGACCTAGTGTTACTCTTTATTAGGGCTTGAGGGTATAATTGGAAGACCACTCAAACCCTATCAGTTTAAATAGAGTGGAAGTCCCTCTTAGAGGCTACACTACAGGAAACCATCCCATTAAGGTCTGCAGCCAATCTAAGGGAAGACTCCACTCAAGAACAGGTGATTAAATAAAGAGTAGGAAATCAAGTTAGTAAAATCATATTAACTTTTGATTTATTGATTATAGTGATTGTGCTATATTCTAACAATAAGCTAATAGTCATTGAATCTGATGTACTAGGCTACAATACCCTGATCCAACAAAAACTAATAAAAGTGGTTACTAATGTTGACCGTCTTGATCGATCTTACCATAATACTCACCTCCTCGATCTGACCGGACAACCTTAATCTTTAACATCGGCTTAGAAATATATCCTAGTCGTTTGTGCCATAACATCGATGATAGTTCAAAACACGAGAGCGTTTAGAAGTAGAAGTACTAGCCTTAGAAGAGAATAGTAAAGCCTAAAGGAATGTCAAAAGATAGACGATATAACCCATACAATAAATAAATAACTAAAAGAGTACAACCGAGAAACTAAAACTAGAGATCGTCTTATCTATGGAACATAAAAAAAATTGCATGTCAAATTGAAAATAACACCAGAGAAAACTTGCTCCTTAGGCCTTGTCGGTTGCTTGCTGATGAACCCCTCCTTTCATGTTATTTAGCCAGTTTTTGTAGGAATGACAGTCCTGCTTCACATGGCATTTCTTCTTGCAAAAGAAGTATTCTATAGTTGATAAGGTAGTTGCTGACGAAGGTGCATTCTACTTCCCGTTCCCATTCCCATTCCCTGAGCAGAAACTCTTCCCTGGACTAAAGTGGGAACCGTTATTCTTCGTAGAACCTTGATTCTTGAACTTCTTCTTTCCCTAAGAATTGATGGACAAGTGCTTCATGGACGTAGTCAGATGAGCCGACTCTGCTTTACTTTTCTTATGTCGTTCTTCCTCAGAGACCAATACTGCAATCAATTTATTCATTTCCCAAGTCTTCTCCTGATTCTGGTAGTGAACTTGGAACATCTCGAAACATTGTGGAAGAGACCAAACTGATAAGTGAACCATCAACGTATCATTAATAGTGAGACCGAGTTCTTTCAAAGTAAGAACTAACTTGGAGATCTTAAGAATATGCGAGCGCACATTTCCACTGTCGTCATACTTTAATGATAAAAGCTGAGATAAGTTACCGTACTGCCTTCCCTTGACGGAACCCTCGAACTGTTTCTTAATGACATCTAACAGTTCCTTTGTGGAACCTCTCTCAGCGATACCGCCCCGCATAATAGGATCGATGGAAGAACGGATGATAAGATTTTCCATTTTATTGGCTTTGAACCATTTAGCATAAGCCATTTTTTCAACATTAGAAGAGGTATCTGTGAGATCCGCGGGTTTGGCTTCAATGAGAACGAAATCAAAATCAAGGTAGCCTAGGGCAATCTAGATTTTGAGCTTCCAGTTGGAGTAGTTAGAGTTCGTCAAGGTCTCAATATTAGTCAGTTGGTTCTGGATCATAGGGTCGATAACTACATGAACCAATGACTTATATTAGGACGTGAAAAAATAATTTTTTATGCTTTAACTTGATCTGTAAAAGATCTATAACTTAATGTCTTTAATCTCGATCCTACCTGGGGTTAGGATGGTCGAGTCAGAGTGTATATATTATTTATGGTATGGATTATTCACTCTGCGGGTACAGCTATATATCATTAAATCCCTCCTTTGGGTGGTGATTTGACATACATTTCCCCCTAGTTGGTGATTACTCACGCTCAAGACTAGACTGGCCACTTACAGTTTAATTCGAGATACTTTCTCACCTTTGGGCAGAGGGTTATCCTCATCTTTCTGTACCGTGTAGCCTATCTTAACCCACTAATTAATTAAAAGTTTCTTAGCCTCCTTTGGGTGGTCTAATAGTTTCAAGTTTAATTAGTGCAAGGTAATCTTAATGAGACTTTACGAGATAATCTCAAAATTAGGAGAAATGTTCAACTCCATGGACAAAACTCCTTTGGGCGTATTTGCCCATTTTATATCTCGCATTCCTAACAACTACTTGATCTCACTTAAACCCCATTGGAGATCCTTGGGCATCAATGCCCTAAATGCATTAATGATATATATATATATATATGGCTAAAGCCAGATAATATTATCCAACTGATAATAAACGTGAATAATTCATTGTAATCAGATAATACAACTAAACAATAATCAGTTATTAAATCATGTTGAACTAATATGCATCATCCTAAGTGCATCCATAACCAAAATACAACTTGATAATAAGCACCTAGAAAGCAACACAATAATAATTCACAAATACAAGAGTAGAAGCTGTATAATAAAACCCCAATCTCTCCTCAATCTGATTCATAGAACCCAATCCTCTAGAACCCTAAATAACTGAATAATCACATATTCGTAGGGATTCAAAACCATAACAGAAATCAGATTCGACAACAGTACAACAGAACCAATCTCAGATTCAGCAAAGAACCCTAAATTAATCGTTGAACAACAGAACCCGAAATCATAGAACAACAGAAATCAGATTTTATCACCTCTAATCTCCAACAATCTACAACCACTATCCCAACAAATTGATTGTTCCCAATTACATATTCGCAGAATTTGATATGAACAACAACAACATAAAAAAACAGATTTTTAGATTATCTTTGAACAATTTAACCCATAATTATAGATCAATCACCAAAACCAAATCACCTAAAATCTAATCTGAACCCATGAACCCTTTGAAAAACCCGATCTTCAGATTCGGCAGAGAAGTGAAGAGTCTCACCGAAAGTAAAAAAAAAAAAAAAATTCACTTGGGAGAGAGAATAAGTGGAAAAAACCCATAAAGTATGAGAGATTAATAAAACAATGATAAAAAATACTCTCTCTATCGTGAACAGTGACCGTGAACAGTGATTATGAACAATGATCGTGAACAGTGATCATGAACATTGATTATGAACAGTGATCGTGAAAAGTGATTATCAATTACTGATCGTAGAGATTATGTACCCTAGCGACTGATACCAATTGTAGGAATAAAGTACAATCACTATGATCAATATATCAAGGATTAATATGATTCTACTAACTTGATTTCCTACTCTCTGTTTAATCACCTGTTCTTGAGTGGAGTATTCCCTTAGATTGGCTACAGACCTCAATGGGATGGTTTTCTGTAGTGTAGCCTCCAAGAGGGACTTCTTCTCTATTTAAACTGATAAGGTTTGAGTGGTCTTCTCATTATACCCTCAAGCCCTAATAAAGAGTAATACTAGGTCCTATCAACCTTAACTTGGTGTAACAATTGGGCACAACCAATAACACCTATACAACCTATTAACATGTGTGCTCGTGAACCAGACGACAAAGTAAAGAGTAGTGCCGGTATAGATGAAATATCCAACACCCCTAGGTCTCTTTTATATCATAAGAGACCTAGAATGCAAGACTCCTTCGAATTATGTATCACGAGGCATTTTTCACGGCCAAAAAACAAGTTGTCAACGCACCATGTTCGAACATGAATCAGACCCTTCACGTTCGAACATGATACATGAACAAAATAAAAAATTAAAAAAATTCTTCCTTCTCATTTTTTGAGCCGCAAAACCTAACATTACGCATGTTAGCAAAGTACTATAATTAGCAATTTTTCATATAAGGTAACAACGTACAAGAACAAATTGTTCTTAATTAACCGAGAAAGTGTAAAATCATTTTGGCAAAACTGAAGTTGTGCATGAGATTGTTAATTACCTTTACGAGCGTGCTATTTATTTAAGTATTTTAGTGGTAGTCAGGTAATGTTTTGACATACTCCTTTATCTGTTTATAACTGAATTTTTATGCTATGCAAGGTCAATAAAAGTTTTCCCTTCCTAATTGCCTTTTCCTGGACGGTTTCTACCTCTGATTTTCAGGATGAAGCAGCGGATCAGCATCTAAGTACTGTTGTCTTTCCCAAAGGAAACTATCTTCCTAATAGCAAGGCCTTGATATTTTTTAGGACGTCTTCAACAATCGGTATCGATGTCATGTACGCGGATGTAAGTGAGTTACATGCACCTTTAATAATTAGCTCATACATGGTATAATCCACAATACGATGAAGAAGCTTTAGTTAGTAGAGAAATACGAAGAACACCAATTGGTTTGGAAAAATAGAGAATTCGATTACTTAAAACAAAGTAATTACAAGAAGAAAACTCTCAAAACCTAGGCTTCTCTCAGAACTCTTTCTGATCTAACATACCCTAGAAAATAACTTAAGTTCCCTTTATATACTCGGGAACTCGAAAATCATAAAAGAATGGATCTCGAGGCAAAACAACGCCTGAGAATCCAAAACAGCGCCAAAGTCGTTCGAGCGAACTAGGGAGTCGATCGAACGACTTTACGCCTAATTGGTTTAAACCCTAAAAAAGTAGACCAACTCGTTTGAACGACACTCAAAGTCTTTCGAACGAAATATGGCTCTGGGCTAAAATTCCAGCGAACATGTCAACTCGTTCGAACGACACTCAAAGTCGTTTGAACGACTTTGAAAAATCTTTAAAAAAACATTAGATCCTCCTGGATCATGACTCCTCCCTTTAGGAGCCTTGGGCTCCTACTCAAGCTAGAACTGGAGATGTGGGAACGCGGCGATGCCCAATTCCCTACTGTACCACTTAGACTTACTTGGTAGCTGACCCTTCTTCCCAACTCAGAACGTATCAATAGCACCCCATCTTGTTGTATAAACCTTTCGCTCTAGAATACCATCCTCTGGTAATGGATCTTATCTTTCCATCTACAAGTCATCAACTGACGGTAGGTGAGTATCGATTGCAGAGTTTTTATCTAAAAGAAGCGGCTCAAACAGCTTCAAATGCTCGGCATTAAGCACCGAATACATCTTCATGAAAGGTGGAAAATCCAACTGGAATGCATTGTCACCAATCTTCTTGAGAATAAAAAATGGACCATAACAGATAGGTTTGAGCTTCTTATCTTCCCCCTTAAGCCGTTCCTTACCCAAATACAGCCAAACGAGGTCGCCCTCTAGAAAAGTGCACTCAACCCGATGCTTGTCGTGGCGAGCCTTATACTTCGCTTGAGTCTTCTTCAACTGAGCTTCAACCACCTCATGAACCTTGCTGATCTTCTCAATGAAGCACTTAGCTTTAACGTACTCCTCATCCTCCTTCTTTGACACCGTCTTGTTGCCAAGACTAAACGCCAAATCAAAAGGGCTTTGCGGCAAGTACCCCAAACAAACTTCAAAATGAGACTTTAACGTGAAACCATGAATCGCCCGGTTGAACGCAAACTGAAGATACGATAAACTCTCATCCCAAGTCTTAGAATGCATATAATAGAATCCCTGTAATAAATGTACCAAAGTACGGTTAACGACCTCTGTTTGCCCGTCTGTCTACGGATGAAAAATGATACTTCTCTTTAACTTTGTGTCCATCATCCCCGATAACGATCTCCAGAAATGCCCCAAAAAGTGGCTATCCCTATCATAAATAATAGAAGAAGGGAGCCCAAAATACCTCTAGACGTCTCTAAAAAGTAATTGCGGGTCTTCTTTCCCTGTGACCGTCTTCTGGCATGGAATAAGAACAATCATCTTGCTGAATCGATCCACCACCATAAACAAATAGTCATTCTTACACTTGATCATGGGAAAACCACCCATAAAATCCATTGAAATGTTCTCCCAAGGTCAATAATGAACTGGCAATGGGCAGTACAGTCTTATCTTCCTATTGGAAGGCTTTGATGTGCTGCATAGCACACAACCACGAAACATACGAGCCACATCCACTTGTATCTTCGGCCAATAGACATAACGCCATAAATTCAAAAGAGTCTTCTCAACCCCGAAATGACCTGCTACCCAGGAACAATGTACCTCTCGAATCTACTGTAAACGGTCTCCACCCTCAGGAATACATAGTAGACTGCCCTGTAATTCAAACCATCCTTCAGAACATACTTGCAGGTCTTACCCTGCAGTAATTTCCTATTAATCACAGTGAGCTCCTTGTCATCGTCATACCCTGAAACGTACTTAGAAGGAACAATCGGATGGATCTGCATAGCTACCAACAAAGCGGAAATAGTTGGTAATGGGGGTCGAGATAACATATCAGCCATCTTGTTGTCCACTCCTTTCTTATACTTGATTAATAAGGTCAACTACTGAAGGTACGGCATTCACTTCATATGGTGAGCTTGCTGAAGCTTGGAATGCATAGATAAGAATTGTAACGGTTTGTGATCGAAAAGTACCACACACTCCTTCCCCAATAAGTAACTCCACCAATGCTTAACTGATTGATATAGTGCGTAGAACTCCTTATCGTAGGTAGGATAGTTGCGTACTGTTCTTGTAAATATCTCAGAATGGTAAGCAACTGGTTTCCCATCCTGTAAAAGGATTGCCCCCAACGCATAGTCTGACGTATCTGTCTCGACCTCAAATGGCTACTATAAATTAGGCAATGCTAACACTGGTGCATCCGTAATCTTCTGCTTCAGTAACAAAAAAATCTTCTCATGGTGTTCTTCCCACACAGACTGTACCCCAGTCTTCGTCAAAGAATGCAACGGTGCGGCTATTTGTGAAAAATGCCGAATAAATTTCCGTAAGTACTGACAAGAACCCATAAAACTCCTTACTTCCATCACTGTGCGGGGTCTAGGCCAATTAGTAATAACAGAGACCTTATCTGGATCAACCTTAAGCTCGCCACCACCAGCAATAAAACCCAAATAGACTAGCTCCCATTTTCCAAACTCGCACTTCTTCCCGTTCAGAAAAAGCTGTTATGATCGCAACACGCCCAACATTTTCGTAAATGCCCAAGATGCTCCTCCCATGTATGACTATATATCAAGATATCATCCAAATATACAATCAAAAAATCATCAATAAACGCACGAAGTATCACATTCATTAGCCGCATAAACGTCGCTGGAGCATTGCATAACCCAAAAGGCATCACTAACCACTCAAATAAGTTTTGTTTGGTTTTTAAAGATGTCTTCCAAGTATCCTCCTCCCGGATTCAAACTTGATGGTAACCCGACTTAAGATCCAACTTGGTGAAAAACTGAGCCGTCTGCAACTCATCTAAAAGCTCGTCAATCCGTGGAAGCGGATAACGATTCTTCACCGTGATCTTGTTCAACGCCCGATAATCCACACACATCCTCCAAGACCCATCTTTCTTCGGCACTAGTAACACCGACGAACTACAAGGTGAGAACCTTGGATTAATAACTCTTTGCTCTAGGAGTTCATGTACCTGTTTCTTGATCTCATCAGACTCTATAACAGAAGTCCGATATAACCCAATATTGGGTAGTAGCTCACCATTCATCAAGGTGATATCATGCTCCATATCCCTCTTATGCGGCATCCCTTCTATGCCCTTAAACAATTCTTCATACTCTTCTTGCAACTCCCCTATATCAGTTTAATGCTTAGAAGACATTGCCAAAGTAGAAAATACTGTAGCCGACAGACCCTCTTAAACCTGTCACACCAACAACAAAACAAATTTGCCACTCGCATTAACTAACCTCTTTGCCTGAGTTGCCATTACCAAATTACTGGTAGTGATATGTCCCTTGCACGTATTAATATAAAACTCAGTCCCATCCTTCATCAAACGATACTTGCGAGCACGACAGTAAATGATTGCATCTCGATCCCAAAGATATGGGCTACCCAAGATGACTTGACACACGTCCAACGGAACCACCTCACATGTCACTTCATTAATAAACTTCTCAGTAATCGCAAACTTGAATGTACACTGCTTAGTGATCTTCAACTCTACATCTTTCTGAATCCAACCCAAACCATACGGTTTCGGATGTGCCACAGTAGCCAAATTCATCTTCTTCACCACCACCTCAGAAATTAAATTCTTTTAACTACCCAGATCCATGATGGCCTCGACTAAGCTCTGCTTCACCTGAATGCTGACAAAGAAAAGCTCTTCCCGACTCACCTTGTCGATAGCTAGAGGTTGATTGACCATTAGAATAAGCTTAGGATTTGGCTTATCTAAATCCAGAAAAATCCATAATCGTTGCGACTAGTGTACGTTTCTCTTTCTTGCCCTTCTCCTCCTTCGGGCGAAGCTCCGGGTGAAGTTTCCAATATCTATCGAAATTGTGCCCATTAGCCTTGCAATGACTACAGATAGTCCCTTTGAATGAAGACCCCTCTTCTTTAGACTTCCCTTTCTGATCAAACTTCCAATTAGTCTTGTACCCCGACTTGTTCTTGTCGTCTTTCTTGTCGCCCATCAAGTACTTGCCTTCAATGGCAATTGCTTTAACGGTAGCATCTTCAATATTTACCACATTAAAGAGCTTTAATTATCTTCTAATTGACTCCGACAAACCCCCCGTATACTTCATGAACACGTCGTACTCATCCACGTCAATTTCCAAAACCAATGCTTGGTTATAATATTTTGTAGTGAATTGTTGTACGGATTG
Source organism: Kingdonia uniflora (assembly GCA_014058105.1). Taxonomy (NCBI): domain Eukaryota; kingdom Viridiplantae; phylum Streptophyta; class Magnoliopsida; order Ranunculales; family Circaeasteraceae; genus Kingdonia; species Kingdonia uniflora. The sequence continues at coordinate 1,645,120 of JACGCM010002082.1, read as the reverse complement.
CCCAAACTTTTGGCACAAATTGTGCCATTTGTACCACCGCTCCTGTTTATACCCAATGGAATTGAATTGCTTCCTCACCAAAGCCTTGAATTCCTTCCAACCCAGACTTCCGACATCATGTCATTTCCGATAGGATTTCGATCACGTTAGTGAGTGACTTGTAAATTTCAAAGTAGATAAGTAAATCTTCTGAGCGTCTAAATATTCGTCAATGGAAAAATAGGTCTCCAACCTATCTAACCAATTATCTAATTTCTCGGCATCGACGGAACCATCAAAAACTGGAATCTCAATTTTAAAACCAATATGAAGATTTCGCATAGGATTCATTGACTTACCAAAACCTGGGTGCTCCTTGACGGAATCGACATCACTAGAATCACTATCTATCCCCGCATTATCGATGTCTCCATCCCCCATCAAAATCCCTTTTCTTTTTGAGCGGCCTCACCGATAAGAACGGCCTCACCGTGTCACCGAAGTGGAAGCCTTCGCGAGGTTTATGAGACACAACTATTTAACTAACTCCTCTACAATAGAAGTTAGGTAAGAAATTGTCATTTCCAAAATCATGAGTTGATCGTTGGCCTCATCCATATTCAAATTGTCTTTCTTCTTCGAATTAGGTTTGTGATGAATCGTCAACGGACTCACTAACTTCTCCTACGCTTGCTTGAGACGGTCACGTGTAAGGACCATAAACCACAATCAACCTTTGAAGATCGTAACTAGAAAACTGATACCACTTAATCTACAATACGTTGAAAAAGCTTTAGTTAGTAGAGAAATACGAAGAACACTAATTGGTTTGGAAAAATAGAGAATTTGATTACTTAAAACGAAGTAATTACAAGAAGAAAACTTTCAAACCCTAGGCTTCTTTCAGAACTTTTTCAAATCTAACATACCCTAGAAAATAACCAAAGTTCCCTTTATATACTAGGGAACTCGAAAATCATAAAAGAACGGATCTCGAGGCAATACAATGCCTGAGAATCCAAAACAGTGCCAAAGTCGTCGGAACGAACTAGGGAGTCGTTCGAATGACTTTATGCCTAATTGGTCTAAACCCTCAAAAAGTAGACCAACTCGTTCGAACGACACTCAAAGTCGTTCGAACGAAATATGGCTCTGGGCCAAAATTCTAGCGAACATGTCAATTCATTCGAACGACACTCAAAGTCGTTCGAACGACTTTGACAAATCTTTTAAAAAAACACTAAATCCTCCTGGATCATGGTAACTAGTTTCACCCAATAGTTTATAATAAAATCTCACATTTTTGTCTATCATATTCTGTATTATGACTTGGAAGGTTTACTTTCTCAGCACTTGACATTTTCTGAATGGTTGGTCCATTTCAATCTTCAATAGATGAACGCTCAAAAGTGAGAGTAAAAGTTTAACTTAATCTTCATGGAATTTCCTCTGTGGTGTCAGCAACTGTAAGTACATCCACAAACTTTGCTGTGAATGTTACTGCCCATTTTTAGTTTACTTATGCAAAACCAAGTGTTGTCCAGGAGTAAACACCTTAGATACTGTCTACAGGTTAAGATACTGAGCAAGAAAGATAAGGAAACACATATTCCAGTGGCAGAGTTTGGTTTTGGTGGAATGATACCTGTTGATGTACAAAAGACTCTAAAAAAGGAGTTTGAGATGGTTCTCCAAGATCGAGTCATGGAAGAGACACAAGACAAGAAGAATATGGGGGAGGCACATGGATACTGACAGTAATGGTGGGCAACCAGCTCAACCTTAAGGTACTGAAGACAACTTTGAGAACACAACATATGCTGACAGTGATACTAATAAGGCCACTGGTGCCCAAGAATCTCAAGTCAGGGTAGGCAAAACAACAATTGGAGAGTTGGGTTGTGGGCGAACAGATGTTGACAGTGATACTAATAAAGCCACTGGCGCCTAGGAATCTCAAGTCAGGGTAGGCAAAACAACAACAAGGAGAGTGGGGTTGTGGGTGACAACCCCTTTATTTTATTTTTATGAAGAGTACATTTTTGTGAAATTCCTAGACGCTTGAGATTAACCAATTTTGATTATTTTAGGTCTAAATCGAAAGGTCCTAATTCCTTTGAATTAATGGTCTTTACTTAACCTAAATCAAGTTGATTCAATTAACTATTGCCAAGCAAGCAGTTGGAAACATAAAGACATGGGCAAATTTTTTTAACCCTGTGGGAAACCTTTCTCAAAAGAAAAACCCACAGGTCGCTGTCGAATCACTCGACAGCTAAATAATCTACTATGAAAAAGAATTACAAGAGTTTGACTACTTACAGACTCGATAAACACATCCCATGGTTATCTCTCATCTAATCAAGCTCCAAGCAACCGATTCCTCGTTCTTGCAACACCTCGCCTTGGATAACGCATCAAAACTTCAAAGCTTGAATCGCTCAAGTTCTTCAATCGATAATAAGAGTTTTTTGATCAATGATAATTGATTCAAGATATAAGTGTTTTAATTCTCTCTTGAAAGATCTCAAGAGTAATCTCTCCTAACTCTAAAAAATAAGCCCTTGGAAAAATTGATTTTTAAGAAGTAAGTTGTAAAAAAATGAGAGTTGTCTTTTATTAGAAAACAGAAATCACGGTCTCTGTTCGATTAGAAATAAATGTATTCTAATAGAAATTAGGCTGAGCCAATTCTATTCGAATAAAATAAGGCTGAGGCATTTTTATTCGAATACAATAAAATCTATTCGAATAGAAATGTTCTCAGTTCTATTCGAATAGGAAAAGAATCTATTCGAATAGAAGTTCTGTTCTCTTACAAAAGACATACATTTTACCTGGGCTTGATATTTAGAAATAAGGATTTAGAAACCCACTTACCTATTCAGTGCCAGTCCAGCTATAGTCTCTCCACATGCACTCACTGACGTCGGATAGCCATGAGATAGTGCTGACATCTACTCTAGACACTAAATGAAACAAACTTCCAAATGGATGTTTTAATCTCCCCCCTTTGATCCATTTTGTGTCAAAACTAGAACTTGGTAAGAAACAAAAAATTACAAACTCGATGGACTGACTTACTCACTGAACATCCATTCATAAAGCATATCCTCTAAAATCCTTGTACACTAAACAAGATACATCACGTAATCGTTCATATTTAAAATAAGGAATTCAAAGGACAAAAAGTACTTACCTGACTTACCTGAAGAACCATCTCTCCCCTTTTTGACACAGAAGAACAAAGGGTAAACAAATAAAAAGAGAGAAAAAGTAAAATAAAATTATAAATGCTAAAAATGTATAACAGTTATGGAAGAGTAGATAACATAGAATAAAATAATCATATAGCAAAAGCTTGATAGAGTATCCATACAAAAAAAAAATAATAACTGTGAATGCATAGCAAAGTCAGATAAAACATCTACATAGAATATACATGCAATAAAGATAACAGACGCAAAAATAGTCACTGAAAAAAAAACACAGATCTAACACTCTTAAGTGCAAATGATAAAACCAAAGTCTCATACGACCTAAGATCCCTCATCTGTATCTGCAGTGGGAGGACCACTCGAGGAGCCTTGCACTAAACAGCTCAATCCGTCCACAGAAGTCTAGAATCGATCTAAATCATCCCTGAAGAGCTGAAACTGAGATTGTATCTGAGTGTCCAGGCTAACAAAATGAGTCTCCATCTGAGTGTTCAGGTTAACAAAATGAGTCTCGATCTGAGTATTTAGCCTACCAAAACTGGACTCTATATAGATGTACACAGAAGCAAAATCATGCGGGATCACTCCAGTATGGGAAGCTGCAGTAACATAAGGCGTGGAAGTATCAGTAGGCCTGGAAGCAGAGGGCCTAGCTGCTCGCCTAGCTGCAGCAGGTGCTGTCGCAGTCTTCGAGTCCTCTGCACCCTCCTCAGACTCACTCTCAGACTCAGAAGGTACCATATGCCTTCTTTTTTTTTTCCAATACCGAGAGTTAATCACTTCGCTTCTCTCATCCGCCTCCTCATCCACACGGATAACATACCCCATCCTAGTCAGAAGCTGAGAAATAAACCTGCTACATGGAAAAGCCCGTGTCTGATAGTTTGGGTTAGACGTAAGAATCATCTCTTACATAATAATATGCACCAAATCAACAGTGTGCCCCTTATGGCAAATATATACCAAATAAAGCATATTACCCACCAGAACATTCTTATTTTCCAATTGAGGAATAATGTTCCTATGAGCAATCATATGAAAAAGGTAGTGTGCTTCGCTCAGATTCTTGCGCCTAAGATATGGGCCTTTTATCTTCTCTACAAATCGAAGCTCCTCCTCCATGTCCTTCTTAGAAAGAAACTCACTATGAACCGGAGGCCACTCCGAAAGTTCCTCAACTTTACATTCAAGCTCACCCAAACCAAAAGTGTGCCGGATGTCATCCGACCCAATATGATACTCGAACCCATCAAAAGAAACTCAGAAACTCTTGTCATCTCCCGTGGCCTGCACTTCGTGGAGAGAAGCATAGAAAAGTCATACCAAACGGGGATAACATGGCATCTGGGGACGAATAATCCCATTATAACCAAGTTCAGCAAATGCATTAAAAACCTGCGCGATAGTGGGGTATTGCTCATGGAACTCTGCCTCATCAAGGGATATTTCCTTATGATAGTTCCGAAAATTAAAACCAGAGCACGGTGTAGACCAAATGGGGGGGGGGGGGGGGGTTAGGATGCATACCGTGATTCCCCCCGTCATTGTCTCGTAAATGTCCACGAGACCCCCCAACACTACTAAATCCTCCTCGTCTAGTGGCTTGATGAGCAACATTACTAGGACCCGTCCTAGTTCCTCGCCTCGCCTGACCCCGTTTAGTTGTACCGCTTAGAGCGGAAACTGGGGATGCAGCCACAGGGCGTTTCTCTCTAGCCATGACAACCAATGCCCAAAGTACTCACGTAACCTACAAAAAAATTACCACCACTTCCCCAAACTAACCAACACGGTTAAGCAGGGGAACCCAATGAATCACACAAACAACTTTTCACCACTCCAAGCACGCAATCACCAAATAAACAACCTAAAAGCCCTGTAATAACCACAACACACTCCAATCTCCCAATTCTTCACCAATCCAACTTCAATTTACAGTTCCAATACAAAATTCTAACTCCTAATTCAAGTGACAGTTCCAATTCGAAACAACAAAACCAAATCCAAAGCACAAATTGATAAATTGATCGATGAACTTGAAGGAGAGAGAGTAGATTAAGCTTACCAAAGTGGAAGATGAGTCCAATCATAAAATTAGGGCAAAAATTGCCGAGTTCAAACCACTAATTGGACCGCCAAGTTTTGAAATATGAAATTCAAAACTCAACTATGAAAACTTGGTAATTAAGCACACTAAAATTCGAGTATGGAATTCAAACTTGGGATGATTCGAGAAAGAGAGAAAGAAAGAGAGAGGCAGTGCAAGTTGTATTCGAACAAAGCGAGAGAGAGTGAAAAAACAAAAAAAAATTGATATTAAAAAAGCAGACTCTGCGAAATGTATTAGAATAAAAAAAATTCAATTCGAATAAAAAATAAGCTGCAGAGAAATATTCGAATAAAAGTTAAGTTTTAAATAAAAAATAAGCTCCAGAGAAATATTCGAATAGAGATATTCGAATAAAAGTTGAGTTTTAAATAAAAAATAAACTGAGCATAAAGTATTAAAAAAAATCAGAAATCTATTCGAATAAAAATTGCGCTGAGCAAAATATTCGAATAGAAAAAAAATTATTCGGACAGATTTTTAATTTTTTTTTTCAACTGGAAACAAAAGGAAGTAAACGAAGAGAAAAAAAAAATCAATACTCCCCTTGTCTACTATACACGAGAGATTAATTACAGGCTATATGAATATCAGATAGGAAATCATTCCATAGAAAAGCCAGTCATAATAAGTATTTACTTAGAGTGTGTGTGTGCGCATAAAACATTACCATGCATTCAACAGACCTAACAACCTGAAATAAATTACTATAATGAAAGTTGTTTCAACTTTGGCCTCTCATGGTGGTCACTCGAAATCACTGAGAATTGACTTGCTAGCACTCTATGTGAATTATGAATATGAATATAACAAAAAAAAAATCATATTTCATCAGAAAAATGATGTACTGTGAGCTGGAATATCTCATGGAAAAGAAACCTATTTGTCACGAATGGTGTCAAGTTTATACTAAGTTAGATTCCATATTTCCAATCTCCACTAATATTGACTAAGCCGAACTCAAGATCAAATAAGTCTTTATATAGATTATAATGTAGGCACGGGTAGGCAAATGATGGAGTAGGTGTTTTTGCTGGCATTCAGAGACCCTAGTTACACTATTGCTATATTTTTTTTGAAACCAAATTCGTCTTCTATTATCCGGTTTCTTATGAAGTACATACATAAACATACCTCTTTACATCCCCCTTATTGAATTTGGATTTAGATAATAAAATGTCATTTGGGGATTCATTGTATTCTTCTCTACATCTTCCCCCAAAAAGCACACATAGTTTTCCTTTTCATTTTTTTTTTGTTTTTGTTTTTTTTTTCCACTGAAAAGTCTCAGAACAATTGGGTAAGAAAATAGAGTTTTGGAAAAGAAATGAAATGGCATATTTTAAGGCTTAACGGGCAAAAAAATGGATAAAACTAAGGTTAGAAATAACGAAGGCCAAAAATGGGTGAAGAAAAAGAATGCCTATTATCTTATCTTCGGTTGGACACAGTCACTTTTTCGCCTCGAATAAAAATAGGAAGGTTTCACTAGTATAACTTGACTTTGATGGTACCATTTGACAATTGGGTAAGGAAACAAAACGAGATCATGAACAACAATATCAAATAAATTAGTAAATGTCATAACACTCGAAGCTCATAAATAAGGTCAGATCATCACATAACATTAAGTACAAAGTCTCTACGTGTATTCTAAAGTATAATATCATTGAGTGCTTATCTATCTGAGCATGCGATAGTTAACTGCCGTAAAAGAAAGCAAATCTAAGTAAACACTATACTGAACTGTCCTAACACAAAATTAGAAAACATATCTGGCTAAACATTTATCACCGTGATAATCTAACCGAAAGAGTGTAAAGAGGAAGTAAGAGACATACCAAATCAATAGAGCAGACACCAATTGACCGTATCAGAAGCTCAAACCTCATAGCATCTAACGGCTTGGTAAAAAAATCGGCTAACTGACTCTTTGTAGGAACATACTCAACATTGACTATCTTGCGCTCAACAAGATCACGGATGAAGTGGAAACGAATATCGATGTGCCTGGTTTTAGAATGTTACTAAGGATTCTTGGAGATGTTGATTGCACTTGTATTGTCACAAAAAACTGACATTGTCCTCTAGACTATTCCATAGTCATGCACCATATGTTTCATCCAGATCAATTGAGTACAACAACTACCTGCAACAATATACTCCGCCTCTGTTGTGGATTGAGAAATGTAATTCTGCATCTTGCTTTGCCAAGCCACAAGATTATTCCCAATATAATGGCATCTACCTGAAGTACTCTTCTTATCATCTGTATTACCAGTTCAATCTACATCAGAATACCCAATAACCTCAGAAGTTGTATCATGTGAGTACCATAAACAAAAATTAGAAGTCCCACATACATAATAAATAATACATTTAATAAACTGTAAATGAGATTCTTTAGGATTACCTTGATACCAAGCATAAATACATACACTGAACATAATTTCAAGATGAATAACAATAAGATAAAGTAAACTACCTATCATACTTCTATACATCTTTTGTTCAACATCCTTACCTGCCGAGTCCTTACTTAACTTTGTAGTGGTACTCATGGGTGTCCTGGCATGCTTGCAGAAGAGGGACCAAACTTCTTCATAAGATCCTGGGCATACGTGGATTAAGAAATAAATATTCCTTTTTCTACTTGACGTATTTGGAGACCTATAAAGTAAGTTAGTTCCCCAACCATGCTCATCTCAAATTCACTTTTCATTAACGCTGCAAAAGAAGTGGTTAGTAAATTTGAAGTAGAGCCAAACACAATATCATCTACATATACCTGTGCAACAAGCATCACGCCTCCCTTCTGTTGGATAAATAATGTTTTATCAACTCCCCCTCAAACAAAACCCTTAGCTAAGAGAAAATTGGAGAGCCGTTCATACCATGCTCGAGGGGATTGCTTCAAACCGTAAAAGGGCCTTCTTCAAGTAGAATACATGATCTGGATGATGAGGATCCTCAAACCCTTTGGCTGGGCCACATGCACTTCTTCCTCTGAGAGGCCGTTAAGAAAAGCACTCTTCATATTCATATGATACAACTTGAAGCTTTGGTTGTAAGCTAGAACAAACAGTAGGCGAATAGACTCAAGCCTTGTGGTAGGAGCAAACGTTTTAGCAGCGTCAACTCCTTTTACTTGATTGTACCCTTAAGCGACCAATCTAGCTTTGTTTCGAATTACATTATCAAGTTTGTCATATTTGTTCTTATAAACCTATTTAGTTCCAATAATATTTGTACCTGACGAACGTGGAACCAAATCCCAAACATTTTAACATCGAAATTGGCGAAGCTCATCTTGCATTGCATGTAGCCAGCATTCGTCTGAAAGAGCTTTCTTTACCGTAGTTGGTTCGACCATAGAAACATAACAAACACAGTGCACCGTTTCATGGTGTTGGCTTCTAGTCTAAGCCCGAGAGGTAGCATCCCTGATGATATCGACATTTAAGTGATCCTTACAAACTTGTTGCCATCCGGGTTGTGGTACACTTGGGCGGGAGAGGGTGGTGTAGCTAGAAGTGGTGGAGTAGGGCTCGATGCAAGAATATCACTAGTTGATGTTTATGGATTTTCCTTCGCTCACATCTGCAGGACCAATTGTGCAAGTATCATCCACAACCACATTACAAGACTCTATCATCACGGTGGTCCTCAAATTGTAGACTCGAAAGCTCTACTATTTGTTGATTAGTCTAATAAAATACCTTCATCACTCCGAGAGTTAAATTTTTCAATGTTCTCCCGATCTCTAAAGATGAAACATTTACTCCCAAAAACCCAGAAGTAGTTGATATTCAGCTTCTTTCCAAACCGCAGTTCATAGGGCGTGTTTAGAGTAAGTGGATGCAGATACACTCTATTAATAGTATAACACGAAGTATGAATGGCCTCCCCCCAAAAGTGTGCCAGAAGATCCTTACTGTGAAGTAAGACTCGTCCCATTTCTTGAAGAACTTTATTCTTCCTTTTTGCAACCCCATTTTATTGTAGAGTGATTAGAGCAGATAATTCATGCTTAATCCCATTAGAAGTACAATACTCAACCACCCCAGTATCCTTAAACTCTCCTCCACGATCACTTCGAATTTTATCAATAGAGTAATCTTTCTCATTTTGGATTCGAAGCGATATATTGCGGAATTCTTCAAAAGTATTAGACTTCTCTCTCAAAAGTATTATCCATGTATAACAGGAGAAACCATCCACCATTACCAAAATATATCTTTTACCTCCCAAAGATGTCGTTCTCATAGGACCCATCAAGTCCATGTGTATTAGCTCAAGAATCCGAGTAGTAACAATATTGTTGGACTTCTTGTGAGAGCTCTTTATTTGCTTACCAATTTGACAAGGAACGCACACCACGTTGCTCAATCTTTCCAACTTCAGAACTCCATGAATTAGCTCTTTACTTGTAATCTTGGACAAATCATTGAAGTTTATATGTCCCAACCTTTGATGCCATAAGTTCACATCACTCAGTTTCACTTTGTTATACAATATTGCTTCTTATTGAATAACATAACAATTATCAGCGGTTCTAGAAGCATGCATCACACATTGTCCTTGAGAGTTAAAAACATCACATCCACCTCTGGAAAATGTAATAGTGTGATCTGTATCACATAGTTGACTGACAGTAAGAAGATTTGCCTTCAGCCCCTTAACGAAAAGAACATTATCAATTGCTGGAGTACCAAGTCCTTCGGCCTTTCCCTTTCATACCACAAGAGATGTGCTCCCATCACCAAAAGTAACATCACCTCCCTGAATATTATCTAGGTGACTCAGCTTGGACCCATCACCAGTCATATGAAGGGAACACCCACTATCCATATACCATTGAACTGACTTGAAAATATTCAAAGTAGTTAGAGCAACATTACACCTCATCTAAGGTGCCAAATCCATCTTTCGTACCCAAATGCTTTGAAAAGTTCTTTGACCTGTAGTTTCCTGTGCAAACCATCTAGATACATTCTCATTGTTCACATTAAAATTATATATAGAAATCATATTAAAATTATATCTATATCTATTGACAGGTCTAACAAATTTACAGTAAGATGCAATATGTCCTTTTCGGCCACATATGCTACAATAATAAATTTGAGAGTAAGAGGGTTGTTTGGAGTGATTATGAGTAGTGGATATCATGTTATGTTTGGGCATCGAAGTAGACGAAGTTGCTTTCACAAACATTATAATTTGAGGAGTCTTGACATTAGAAAGAGGCTCCTCATATCCTAGACCCCTTTTGTCAATATCCGTCTTTCTTATACATAATATTTTATCAATGTTCTTGACCCCATGACATAACTTCTCAAGTTTCTGCTGAGATAGAACTACATCAAGCTTGGCCGAATGAAGTTCGTCTAAAGTTGATTTAATTTTCTCCTTTGCATCATTAACTTCTTTTTCTAGAAACACAACTTTGTCATGTAGGCCTAATTTCTCATTCTTAAGAACCTCTATCTCGTGACTTGTACTCTCAGTTTAGCCTTGAAGTTCGCACATAAGTGCATTAACTTGGTCTTTCAAGACTTTGTTAAGTTTACTGAGTTTTATACACTTGGCGAGAGTCTGAGCATACAAGTCCTCAAGATGCAGGATCTCAAACTCCTCAAACTCATTTTGTTCTTGATTACTCTGATTTTCATCAGAATTTTCAAGTTCAAAAATGTCAAAGTTATTATTGCCACAATTAAAAATCACAGGATATGCACAATATGGTCTATTATCAACTACTTGGGGATTACTCTTAGTGTTATCATGCCCATCATCACTGTCATCCCAAGTAACACTGATATTCATAGCTTTATGAGTTGTTCCAGATTTCTTATTAGGACAGCTATAGGCATAGTGGCCAAACTTGTGACATTTGTAACATTCAACTTGACTAAGGTCAGTATCATTATTGGTCTGCCTATTATAAGATTTGAGCCGATCATGAGGTTTTGGTTTATAGTTCATAGATTGCCCTTGTTTATGAAATTGACATTTTTTCAATATTTTTTGAAATTGTTGACTAATAAGGGAAATTGTTGAATCTATATCCGAACTTTCATAATCATCTGAGATATATGAGTGATCAACCTCTTTGGAACCCCTAGAAGAAGAGGAGTGAGATGAAGACTTGAAAGCAACACTCTTGTTCTTCTCGGGGTTTTCCATTCTCATCTCGAGTTCAAACGTTCGCAATTTTCCAGCCAATGTATCGGGTTTCATTTTCTTAAGATCATGTGCTTCCTCGATAGCATCACTTTTGGATCTAAAGCCCTTAGGAAGGGATCTTAGAACTTTGCAAACTATTTGAACATCAGAGTACGCCGTTCCTAATGCGGCACTAGTGTTTACAATATCACTTAGTCTCGCATAGAACTCGTCAAAGGGTTCGTTTTCACTTATTATGATATTCTCAAATTGCGAAGTAAGCATTTGAAGCTTACTTTCTTTGACTGTATCATCGCCTTCATGAGGTCGAACTTGGATGTCTCAAGCTTCTTTAGAAGTAGTACATGCAGAGATATGTCGAAACTTACTTTGACTCACAACCATAAAAATAACATTGAGGCATTTATAATTATAACCAACAGTGTCCTTTTCTTCTTTTGACCATTGGTTCCTAGGTTTACGGACCTCAATAGCACTCCCTGGTGGACCTTGCATCACAGTAGGAGGTGTCCATCCATCCTCAACAACAATCCATACACCTTCTCCGATTGATTGCAAGTATGCAATCATTCAGACTTTCCAGTATGGGTATTCTTTGCCATCAAAGTACGGAGGGAGATTTATAGGACCTCCAAACTTCTCGGAACTCATTATTCTCAAGCAAACTATCCAGGATCCACGCTTAGGTTGTTAAACCTCAAAACGTGACCGCTCTGATACCAATTAAAATTTCTAGACGCTTGAGATTAATCAATTTTGATTGTTTTAGGTATAAATCGAAAGGTCCTAATTCCTTTGAATTAATGGTCTATACTTAACCTAAATCAAGTTGATTCAATTAACTATCATCAAACAAGCAGTTGGAAACACAAAGACACGGGCAAAGATTTTTAACCATGTGGGAAATCTTTCTCAGGAAAAAAACCCACAGATCACTGTCGAATCACTCGACAGCTAAACAATCCACTATAAAAAAGAATTACAAGAGTTTGACTACTTACAGACTCGATAAACACATCTTGTGGTTATCTCTCTTCTAATCAAGTTCCTAACAATCGATTCCTTATTCTCGTAACTCCTCGCCTCGGATAACGCACCAAAGCTTCAAAACTTAAATCGCTCAAGTTCTTCAATCCATAATATAGGTTTCTTGATCAATGATGATTAATTCAAGTTATGTGTGTTTTAATTCTCTCTTGAATCTCTTAAGAGTAATCTTTCCTCACTCTGAAAAATAAGCCCTTGGAAAAATTGATTTTTATGAAGTTGTGAAAAAACGAGAGTTGTCTTTTATTAGGAAACAAAAATCACGGTCTCTGTTCGAATAGAAATAAATGTATTCGAATAGAAATGTTCCGAGTTCTATTCGAATAGAAAAAGTTTGAATAGAAGTTATGTTCTCTTACAAAAGACATACTTTTTACCTGGGCTTGATATTTAGAAACAAAGAGTTAGAAATTCACTTACCTGTTCAGTGCCAGTCCAGCTGTAGTCTCTCCACGTATACTCACTAACGTCGAATAACATGAGATAGTGCTGACACCTACTCTAGACACTAAATAAACAAACTCCAAAATGGATGTTTAATTTTGTTTGGAAAATCTCAATCTAAACTTTTTTTTGCTTTATATAGGGATCCGTAACCCTGAGTTTCTAACTCCATGAGGTTTCGAACCCACGACCTCTTATAAGTGGAGAGGTACAACCACCACTGGGCCAAGACCCCAATGGTATCTCAATGTAAACTTGCTTTGCTTAAATCCCCTTTATAATACAATGGAGAGAAAATATACTACAAAAATTTCCTTATGTAACTTACAAGAGTGATGATCTTCCAAGTTCAATGAAATTGATATAAGAAAGGGAAACTCACATAGTGAGAGTCAAGAGGAAGCGAGGTAGCTATCTAGCTTCCCTTTCCCGTGGGTTAGCTATTCAGTTCCCCCTCAAAAGATATAACTAAATGTCCTATTGTTACTCGTTGTGAATTTGACATATATGTATCATTCATTTGTAAGTGGTTGTTTATTTAAAACCTAATGACCACATATATTAGCCGAAACAACCATATGATGATGGCAATTATATATAGTACACCAAGTGGCACTCATGTCCCATGGCAATTTTATCCCAGTAACGACCATATGAAGATGTTAGCCAGAGTTTTATGACATATTAGCCAAAGTAAGAAGATTGCATTAACATTCCTCAAGCAAATGATTTTATCACTAGACTGTTTTGATTCCTCAAAATACTTTACAGTAAATAATCTATGCTACCCTTCTTAGGTTCCATTCTCTTAACTTCTACTCATGCAGGCTTCAATCGCATGAATGATTCTATCGCATCGTCCACCATGCCCACCTCATGTTGGGCATTTGCTAATAGGCTCCAAACTGCATCTTCTTCAACAAGGAATGCAAACTCCACAGCTCGCTTGATACTTTGAATGTTATCCAAAAGTACATTAACAGCTTGAACATTCAAGTTGAACTTCTTGAAAGCAGCAAATGCTTCTTCATAAAGCTGTGCTTTTACGGCAATCTCTCCAAAATCGGATCCATCAAAATTGTCTAACCTATTGATGTAATCCATCACTCTTGATACATCCACCTTGAAAGCTGTCTCAAGCAGAAGAGTTTCCAAGTCAATGCTCCCACTAAAGGTAGGGTTTTGAAACACAATCTTTTCAAGAAATTCAATTAGTTCGTGTGAAAGATCGGGTGCCATGAATGCTTTGATGGCTGCAGCAACTTGCCCGCGGCTCTTACTTTCAGCCAAGGCAGTTCTAGATACAACTTGATCGATTAGTTTTCTTCTATACTTGTTATCAGGGTTGAGAACACTGTCCCAGAGGTCTGAGTTCATCCTTTCCACAACATATCTAAAATACAAGAAGGAAAAAAAAAGTAAAAACAAATGAGTAAATTAACGACAAAGCTAGTTACCAAAACGACCGCATATTTTGTACATAAATTACGAACCTAGCCTGCAGATTGAATAATGAGTTCTTATTTGTGATATTGACAAGTTCTTCGTCACACTGTCCTCTACCATAAGCAACAGCTGCCAGGGTAGGATGCCATTTCTCACAATATTTACCCACAACAAGTGAATCGTAGTAGGGGTTAGTTGTCAGGAAATGCTTCGGATTGTTGTTGCTGTCAACAATTATTTTACCTAGAGCGTTGTGTACATGTACGTCTTGGCTTCCCTCGCTCACGAGTTGCTCTAAGAACTGATTAAGCAATCGAAGGCAATTTCTGTGTCACACAAGAAAAGATAAGGCATAGAAATGAAATTGACAAAATAATTGTAAGAAAAACAGTTAAAAGAGGATCACACCTCTTCTCACACTCTTCCAAAATGCCGCTATTGGGAGGAGAGAGTGGACTGAAAGAATAAGGCCATTAATGAAATCTTCCGGGCAGTCATCATCTAGCAGTTGCCCTACAACTAGAGGAATGTTGTAGGGAGCACTCCCTGGATTGGCCTATAAAAGAATACCATACACTTCTGTACATTTATCGAGTAAATAAACTTGACCTGATTTTCACAAGAAGAATAACAAACTCCCAAAAACGTTTACCTTTTGAACATAACCTTCAATTTCTCGAAGCATGTTATTGGAGTAAGAAGTAGTGAATGAGATCTGGAACAAAACCAAATCGCTGGCAAACATTAATTAGAGGTCGCACATCTGGAAGTTTAGCTTCCATTAGGAAATTCTTTGTTTTCTCAGCATCGTAGAAGTTTGATTCTGTAGTCACACGCTCAACCTCCTTAAAATGTCCACTCATAGTAGCTGCCTCGATGTACTTAAATGAATTTTGGGATCCTCGCTATTCCAAGTATTATAAAAAATACGAATCAGTACAATAACTAACATGTGAAGTTCAAATTACTTCCTTATGAACATGAAATACCTGGAGCTCTAATATGATCCCAGAAAGGAGAATAAACCTTCATAGGACTTAAATTTGTCAGTACGAGATTCTCTAGAAGATCTATCACCCATCGCTCCAATTCCATCTAGTTTCCCTACTTCGAGCAGTAGAGTACCTTTCGCATATCACTGGACCTCTTCTTAAGGTCTTCTTCAATGCAACACAACATAGAGCCACATGTATTAAAGAGTTTGCTTCCAACACATTAACTTTCCCATCCTTTATCAATCTCTTATCTATCATGAAAGGTTCGCTGTTCTAGTGCCACCTTTGATGTAGATTCATTCCCATTCTGGTCCAAGCAAACATACAGGGGAGACTTTACTTGCGCATCCGGTGCGCATCCCGGATGACTACTCCCATATTTAGAGCATATTTAGAGGACAACAAGGTGATGGGCCATACCAAGCTAAACTCTTTAAGTTGTAATTAAATTCCTCTTATATTTGTTTTACTAATCCCCACCCCAAACTTTCTGTAATTTCGGGCGTAGAGTTGGGACACCCAAAACTGAAAAAAAAAAAAAAAAAAAATTCTCTGTAATTTCGGTCACAATTTGGGTGCCCAAAACTAAAAAAGTTAAAAATAACAAAACTCTGTAATTTGGGGCGCAAAGTTTTCAAATTTTGGTCACCCAAAACCAACAAAAACTCCTAATTTTTTTTTCAAGCGGTCATCTTGTAAATTAACACCGGCAATTTAAGCGAGTTTTCTTCTCTTTGTCTCTCATCTTTATGACATGCTATCTTTCCCCCGAATCAAAACGCAAGGGACTAACCCATGCGTTAGTTAATGTAAAAAGACCAATTGCTAGTGTTTTTGACTACTAAAGCGAGGTGAACTCAGCAGGACAGAAAGGTAACCAAATCGCAAAAGTTTCTCCATGTATTTTTTCTGTCTTTTTGGTTGCCAGTATCACCATAGAAGAACCATATTGGTTACCAACGTTAGCGATCCTACTTGCGCTCGTATTCAAGCATTTAATTCTTTCTTTCCCCTGGTCTAGAGCATACCTTTTTTTTTTTACAATGAACCGCTGATGTCAGAATCTATACGACGACCGGGTAGAAATCAGCTGATGCTTTTCTTGTAAAAAAACTAGTCCTTCTAAACTACCTGAAGACGCGTTATCGAACTAACGAATCGCCCTTCTTTATCCAATATATCTAAATATCAAAGGGGATATGCATTGCGCACTTGTAAATTAACATTTACAAGTAGTAGTTTACTGAAATTGTGGTCATCTTCATTGGTGAAATGAGCATTTACTTCATTCTACAATATCATGTATTAGAGAACATACATTTTTCAACAAAATTGTCCCAATCCACAAATAGAGAAGAGAAAAACAAGATATCTCGGGGTTGAGGAAATTGAAATAAATGTATGAAACACCATTGCGGTCTATGTCCTCGTAAAGATCGTGATCGTCGGGTTCTAAGTTGATGAGAGTTATAGGAGGTTCTCCGTCAAAATTAGGAGCATCTCCGGTGCCAACATGATCTCCGGTACTAACATGATCATGAGGTTCTTCCAAAGTGTGTTTTAGGAATGGAGGGAAGATTAGAGTGATGGTGGGAAGATTATAGTAATGGAGGGAAGAAGCTTTTAACTAAGTATGGAGGGAGGAAGCTCTTAACTTAAGAACCTAACTAAACATAAATTTAACAAAATCTATCTAATTTGGGGTGTGGGAGAAGTAAAAAAATGGTTTGAAAAGTTGTAAATATTCAACACTTGGAAGGGCATACTTGTCATTGGGT
This sequence comes from Kingdonia uniflora, assembly GCA_014058105.1. NCBI lineage: Eukaryota > Viridiplantae > Streptophyta > Magnoliopsida > Ranunculales > Circaeasteraceae > Kingdonia > Kingdonia uniflora. The sequence goes on along the minus strand of JACGCM010002082.1, from coordinate 1,627,917 downwards.
TGGGGTGGGTATCTAAGGTAAAAATGGGGTGTGCAAGTAGTGGCTCCCAATAGTGGCCTTCATATCTCCATTTTCCCTTTTCCCTCGTACTCTCTGCTCACCTTCTCCATCTCTCCATTTACCCTTTCTCATCCCTAAACCCTAGCCCCGCCGTCTATTTTTCACCAGCCTATCACCTCCTACCCTTTCTGTTACCTCGTGATTCTTCATTTCTTTCCTCAGAACTCTCTATCCCTAACACTACTCACACTTTCTTCTATAACCCTACTCACAACACTAAACTTTCTTCTCTAACACAGCACCATGGAGGAAGATGGAAACTCTTCACAAGAACGAGACCTAACTGAACGGTTTTGGAATTGTTCAGCACATGATCCGGTCCCAAGCATTAGACTTAACACCTCCAAGTGGGAAAGCCTATAACAGGGATGGAAATACGCCATAGCGTTTAAATCTATCTCACCTAACCTCAAGGAAAATGCAATCATAGAAGTCATCAAGAGGGAATGGGCTAAACTTATCCATAACATCCCTCCACTGTCGTTTGAACAAGTTTCCAAGGTATTCACAGTTAATTTCCAGAACCAAGAGGATTTTAAAACTATCCTTGTTACCCCGTCAACAAACATCTTCAGCCTCTCTATCTTACAGCAGCCCTTCGACCCATTACTTCATCAGTCGGAGATGACTTTCCCAAGATACCGTTGTTGGGTCCAAGTCTACGGCTTACCCTGCTGCCTTCTCGACCAAAATACGTTTCAAATTATAGGAAACAAAATAAAGGAATTTGTTAAAGATGACTACCGACCGGGAACGTCCGAACCAACCAAAGCAAGCTTTGTGAGAATACATGTTAATCTCTTCACTGACAAACCTTTGGTATTAACCATCCCTATCCATAGACCTGGGCGGTACGGAGAAGCCCTATTCATGATTAAATACGAGCGTCTTGAGGGATTCTGCCCATATTGCGGAGTCATATCACACTCGCTCGCACTTTGTACCAAGTTCAGACGAGTAACGCAAGAGAGAAACCATTTGAACATTGCGGATAACTATGTTTTCCCATATGAGAAACACATCTAGGTTAACCCTCCGAAAAGCTCGCCACAGAAAAACTTTTTTGGATATCAGGTGAGGCCAGGAACTTTCGAAAGTACTTCCACAAAATCGGCCGATTCCGTAACAGTAACCATCCAACCTAACAATACCGATAACGGAGATGTAGGAAGGATCCTAGAACAGGCTATGGCCCAACTCAACCAATGGTCCAATCGAGAAATGAACACGTCGAAATATCTTGGATCTGCGTTTGACAATAGATCGAAGTTGAGTTTGAACTTCCAAATTGGAGGATGTTAAGGAATTGTACTTTGTTGGTTGGTAGGATCTCATTTTTGTAATGATTTTCAGAACGATTGGTGACCTTGAAGAACGCTTTCAAGAACAAATACGAACAGGTAGGTAGGGTATAACTTTTGTTGGTAATTAATGTCGAATTATTGTGTTAATCGACAATTTTGCTAGTGCCTTTTTAGTATGAAATGCATCCACCAATAACTCATTTGTCGATTCCCATCAATATCGACAATATGATGACTGGCAGTAATGTCGATCACCGTGTTTTTGATAATATAAATGTGTTCTTTTATCTCGATGACTGCAAATGACGACACATTATTGTCGATTGCTTTAAAAATATACTCGGTACTCGACAATAAATTGTCAATTTATGCATTGATCAAAAGTTTATGAAATGCCCAAATTGTTAATTTATGCATTGATCGACAATTTATGAAGTGCCAAAATTATTAATTTATGCATTGATCGACAATTTATAAAGTGCCAAAATTGTCGATCACCATGTTTTCGATTATATAACTGTCAATTAATTGATTGAGTTGGAGTGGTTGACGCCATGAATTATTGAATAACCATGTGATCAGCAAATTTTAACATCAAATTTTCAAAGAACCCAGTAGTAGGAGTAAGTCCACAATTTTAAAGCGACCAAATTTTCTTTATAGGCATCTTTCGACAAAGTATTGTCAGTAGTTTAATAACAATTGATTTGGGTTATATATCTTTAAAATCAATATAAGATATATTTGGGATATTTATGCAATTATAAAGTGTGCAATGAAGTCTAATTATGACATGTGTGATTTCAGGGAATGAATAGCAGGAGGAAGACCACATGGAAGAAGAGTTGAATGTAAATAAATATCATATCATCCTCATTTATATTATCTAATTAATTTGTTATGGCCTATTAATGGGACCCCTTATTCCTTTCAGTCTGCTACTTTGTAAAAAAACATGCATTATTCCTTATTTGATGGCTACTATGCCGTGGATATGGGTTGATATAGTATGTGTAATTGTCGACTCAGATTAGCAATCGATAATCTTCATATGCTTGAAATATAAATAAATTAATATACGAATTGTGATTCAATGGTAACCACAATTTTCTAGATTATCACACAGTTCAAATATTGTAGCCAAGCAATTGTCAATTAGAGTACTACTCAGAATTCTCTAATGTACATCCGAACAAATATTACCTATTAAATTGTCGAGTAGATGTATACTCGAAAATAAATAGGTGAGGCTACACATCAAAATCAATCGGTGGTATACACTAAGTAATTATCGACTAGTGGATATTTCGAGAATTTATATGTTCGACAAGTATAGCCTAATTGCAATCTATGGCAAACAACCAAAAAACTGATTTAGAAGCAACAATAGGGTGGTAGGAAAGAATAGAACACAACCAAGAGTATTTAATCACAAAGGGCATTGTTTTTGTACATAAATACTATTATTAGATCTCAAATAGATGGCAACATGTCCTTCATTATAGACTTTAACATCACTACTCGCTCCTCGAGCTCTTCCCATACCTTACTCAAATATTGTAAGACATCATCTTTCATAAATTTCGGGATCCAATTCAAGTGTTTGGAAGGCACCCACAATGTTAAAACAGTGGTGGTGTGGTGGTGGGGGGGGGGGGGGGGGGGGGGTTTGTAGTTTTGATGCGAGGGGTCTTCTCCTTCCTGTCGGCATGATCACATGGTTATTCGATATTCATGACATCGATCACTCCAACTTAATTAATTAATCGGCAGTTATATTATCGAAAACATGGTAATCGACAATTTTGGAACTTTATAAAATTATCGATCAATTCATAAATCAACAATTTTGGCACTTCATAAATTGTCGATCAATGCATAAATCGATAAATTTTTATCGAGTACCGTATATTTTTAAAGCATCGACAATAATGTGTCATCATTTGTAGTATCGAGATAAAAGTACACAATTATATTATTGAAAATATGGTGATCGACATTACTGCGTGTCATCATATTATCGATATTGATGGGCAATCGACAAATGAGTTGGTGGTGTGGACTGCATTTCATACTAAAAACAAACAAAAACATAACAAATTGGTTGATTAACACATAATTTGACATTATTTACACAACAAAGTTCAGGCCTACTAACCTATTCGTATTGTTCTGAAGGCATTCTTTAAGGTCACCAATCTTTCTGAAAATCACTGCAAAAATGAATCCTACCAACCAACAAAGTGCAATTCTCCACAATCACCTCCAATTTGGAAGTTCAAACTCACTTCAATCTATTGTCAAACACGATCTGAGAAAGGGTTTTGAAGAAAGAGAGAAAAGAAAGATGGGAGAGACTGATTGGGCAGGGCAACGATTTAGAATGGATTTACTACTAACAGAGCTTTAGCTGGTGATCAATCACCTTTTTTGGTGGTTGGAGTAAAAAGAGAGAGAGAGAGTTAAATTGAGGGAAAGCGAACTGATTTGGAGGGCAGAGGGCACAGGGAGAGAAGTCACAATTTAAATTTCCAATGTGGAGTAGCAGGTGTATGGCTACTTTTAAGTGTCTAAATTGAGTGTAGGCGAATCCTTTCCCCTCTTGGTATACGAATTACTCATCATAGAGTCTAACAACTAGTTTCCTCTCAAATAATGGCAAATATAATTAGAATGTGCGTGATTTGGAAGGCATCATACTAAAATACTTAATTCCTACAACGTTTGCTGCGAGAAACAATTATTTTGAGATGAACAGGAATGCTTTAAGTCGGTTTTAGCTATAGTTACCTTGCAAAAACTGGAGTATGCCAACTAGCCTGGAAAAAAAATCCAACTCCTTGTTTATCCTCTTGATATTAGGTGAAGATAACCTAGAAATATGCATCTGCAAGGCAAACGGCAGTATGAAACTGTGAAAAAACACAATAAATTTCAACTCTAGTTACGACAAAGAGATTATCCAAATTAGCTTTGAATAAATTTGAGAATGCACCTATTAAAATCTTGCAACAATACAGCTAACATGATTGAAGATCTGCCAATTTAGAGAATTTGGTGCCTGCATTAGTGATCCACATACTATACTTCTTGGTTTTGTATTGATCGTGGTATTACTTGTTTTTCCCCCTACATGTTCCAAGTACTGTACCAATGGTTTTCCAAGCAAGATGAATGTATATAGAATTCAAAGTGAGACTGAAAACACAAATGATTTTCATTGTTTGATATTAGTTACAACAGACTATATTCATGGGTGAGTTCAGCTTACAAACAGTAATAGCAGTTAGTACAGCTGGCTAGACGTACAACAATTGGCTAACAGATATACAGAAGGCCATTTTATATAGAATTTAGTATCTTATTACACCCCTCAAGCTCAAGGGAAAGGATTGAACTGAAAGCTTTGTGCTGTAATACTTGGATACTCTTAGTAGAAATCACCTTTAGTGCATATGCCTGCTAACTGATCTTGTGTACAGAGGTATTTGATGTTGAGTAGTTTGATAACTATACTCCCTGATATAGTGGATAGTCTAATTCTATGTGTTTTTCTCTTGAATGAAAGACAGGATTGATCCAATGCTATAATACTTATGTTATCACACCATAAAAGAGGAGCAGAGGTAGTGGAAAACTGTAAGTCTTTGAGAAGAAAGCATAGCCAGTACATTCTGCTGCAGTGGGGGCTAATGACATATATTAGATTGCAGTTGAAGACCTTGCTCTGTTGGTTGTTTCTTTGCACTCCAAATAATTGGGTTTTTCCAACAAAATGCAATATCCAACTACTGGATCTCTTCAATTGGTAACCAGCCCAATTTGCTCTGAATCCGGCATGTGAGGTGGGAGATCCCTTTGGTGTGTAATTCCATTGGTGATAGTATGTTTCAAAAATCAAGTATTCTTTTACTGCAGACTATGTGTGTTCCTAGGTGGTGCATATGCTGGCAAAACCTAATTAACTGCAAATGAGAGATTTGTTCTTGTTCCATGTAAGGTATTAGAGTGCTCCTACAAGCGAATTTATACTCTGTAGGATTTGGTACATTTCTCCACTATTATATCTAGCTTGACACCGCAGGAAAGGCATGTGTGCTTGCAAGGGGGTGGAACCAGAAGAGCAGGGGTGCTGCAAGGTTTGCACCGTATGGAAGCTGTGAAGATTGATCTAGGGAATATTTTTTTTGTGATTGTATATGTTGATAGAAAATAGAACCGGAGTTTTTTAACCTATTAGTCTAAGGAAACAGTGGAGATCTCCTAGATCTTTCAGAGCAAATTTAGTCCCAGTTGACTAATTAGAAACTTGAGTTGAGGATGTGGAGTGCTGGGTGGATGATTATTGTTCATGTATATATACTAGTAGAAATGTAAGGTTGCCTCATGGGGTCTAGTAAATAGAGAGAAATCTGAAGGGATTGTACAAAACCCAAGAAACAAATAAGACCTGGAAGCTCCTCATGCCAAGCTCTTTAGAGCCTGTTTAAGGCATTAAAGTGACTTGTGTAGTTTGTATACAAAAGAGGGGAAGATCAGAGTTAATAAAACCAGGTGGTTAATCCTACTAAACATCTTCTGTAGCTGGCCATGGAGAAATGCATTAGACATTCTAGTGGTTTGATTTTCGTTGAAATTGGAGTGCTATGGACAAAAATATCGGATTGTTGAAGGCTACAAAGGGCTAAAGGTTTCAGTAAGTACAGTAATCCTTGAACTTGATGATATCCTGGCCACTAACCTTGCTTTATATCTCGCCTGTCCCCATTTAATTTGTCTTTATTTTGAAGAGCACACTTGCGCAAAAAGTGCTGTTGAGAAGATGGAAGGAACAAAGGCCCATTTGTACCAGTTGCTTGGAGAGCATTAAATTCAGTGATCAGTGTTGTCTCCCCAATGTTTCATCTTGATAGCTAGAGAGTAACAGGTAGGTATAGGGTATATGATTTTGCTGCAAGTTAAGCTGTGGTTATAGATACCATTTGTGATCTAGTGACATTGGCTGTATAGATGTTGGTTTCTGGAGGGTTGTCTGGATGTACTCTTGATACGGGGAAGGGAGAATGGGAAAATAATGGTGGAGAGATATGATAGGTAGAAACATCTCTTGTATAGTAGTGGTAGTAGGTGGTAGGATAACTTGTGAAGTCGCTTAGAGTAATTTATGGGATGTTAATAGAGGGTTGTACAGGTGGTTTAGAAAGTAATATTTGGATGTTGAGGCATGCATTTGGGAGCTAGAGGCTATGGTTGAAAAGTTGGTGTTTGTGGAGCATTGGGACAGTGGCTTATGGTTGGAGAAGGATATTATTAAAAGAGGAGTTGGGAGAGAAGGACACAAGGTAAGTTAGGGGCGTGTGAAATTAGAAGTGGATAGACAGGCCGGTAATTGTGAAGTAGATTTTAAAAGGAAAAAAAAATTCATCATTAAAGGACTAAGTAGAAAGATTATATTCGACAGTGGGAGCATATAAGCCTTATAACCTTTGTGAGATAGAAATACCCGAAGAAAGCACAAGGTTTACTTCTAGGTTTAATTTTTGCTGTTAGTATAGGGTTGACAAAGGATAGTAGGCACAAACCCTAGACTTTAAAAATAGATAGTAGGGTTGTTGATTGACAATTTGTCCATGGGAGAGAATTGTTGCTAGTGGAAGGAAGTCTGGTTTTAAGAGATAGACAGAGGTATGACAAATTTCAACCCATATGAAAGATGAATTTTCTCGAGCAGTAGATTTCTGCTTAAGTCACATAGTGTCTGTGCGGTCTTCTCTATCCCATTTTGCCCCAGGGTGTGTAGGGCATCTGAACAAACTGTAGATGATACCTTGTGTTGATAAGAAGGTTGTGGTCGTGGCTAGTGAATTCACTTCCTGCATTGACCTCAATACTTTGATTTTTGTATCAAGTGGATTCTCAAACTTGGATGTAAATTTACACAAATCGAAGAATTCTGATTTTGGTGTAACAGGGGGGATATCCCAACAAAATCTACTCCAATTCATCAACAAAAACTAACATAAATTTGAAACTGCCATAAAAGGTTGGGTTTTTTTTTTTTGTTGTTTTTTTTTTGGGTTTTTTTTTTTTGTGTTTTTTTTTTTTTTTTTTTTTATGCTTCTTTTTTTTTGTTTGTTGTTTTTGTTTGTTTTTTTTTTTTGTTTTTTTTTTTGTTTTTTCTTTTTTTTTTTGTTTTTTTTTTTTTTTTTTTGTTGTGTTTGTTTTTTTGTTTTTTTGTTTTTTTTTTTTTTTTATGTTGTTTTCTTTTTTTTTTTTTTTGTTTTTGTTTTGTGTTTTTTTTTTTTTTTGTGTTTTTTTTTTTTTTTGTTTATGGTTGTTTTTTTTTTTTGTTTTTTTTTTTTTTGTGTTTTTTTTTGTTTGTTTTTTTTTTTTGTTTTTGTTTTTTTCTTTTCTTTTTTTCTGTGTTTTTTCTTTTTGGTTTTTTTTTTCTTTTTTTTGTTTTTGTGTTTGGTTTTTGGGTGTTTTGTGGTTTTTGTTGTTTGGGGGTTTTTGTTCTTGGTGTTTTTTTTTTTTTTTTTGTTTTTTGTTTTATTATTGTTTTTTTTTTTTTTGGTCTTTTTTTTTTTTTTTTTGTGTTTTTTTTTTTTTTTTGTTTTGTTTGTGTGTTTGTTTGTTTTTTTTTTGTTGTTTTTGTGTTGTTTTTATTTGGGTTTGTGTATTTGGTTTGTGTTTTTTGTGTTTTTTTTTTTTTGGTTGTTTTTTTGTGTTTTTGTTTTTGTTTGTGTTTTTTTGGTGGTTTTTTTTTTTGTTGTTTTTTTTTGTTTTTTTTTATTTGGGTTTTTTTTTTTGTTTTTTCTTGTTGTTTTTGTTTTTGTTTTTTTTTTATCGGTTTTTTATTTTGTTTTTTTTTTTTTTTTGTTTTTTGTTTTGTTTTTTTCTTTTTTTGTGTGTTTTCCTTTGTTTTGTTTTTTTTTTTTTTTTGGTGGTTGAAGGAACCCCATAGGCTGTGAAGGCTTTTTGAAGCTTTGACTATCAAGATTGAAAGGTAGTTTCTACTCTTCACATTACAAGCATCACAAAAAAGAAATAGTCTTTTATTGTATCGTTAAAGACAGGTTATTAAGACTTAACTTTGAACAATAGAAGAACGAGGGTGGAACCTAATCTTTGAGCCATATTGTAGAAGAAGAAGAGCTGACTCCATGCAGGCAGTTCGAAGAAGGAGTAGTAGATTGTTCTTAGCAGATATGACTGAAAGAGGAAAGGGGATAGGGCCATCCTCTGATGACATGGGAAAAAATCCTCTGGAGATATTGTCCTTCAAAAGAATGAGTTGTAAGCAATGTAGAGACACTATTATCATTAACAAATTTGTGAACAGATAATAGGGTTTTGGTTATTTGCGGACATGACGAATATTTTTGAGTGAAATCAGAGTATGGCTAGATTAAGATGGAAAAAGCAATTGTGTAAGTATCAAAAAAACTTATCCATTGCCAATAGTGATCTGTTCCTCCTCATTTCTTTAGGGATCTCCCAGTAGAAATATCTGATGTATATGTTTGTAGCACCTGTGTCGCATCCATTTGGTGTTTGAAGGCTGTAGCAGTTCGATTTGCAAGCAGGCTGTAATCTGGATAGAGAATTTTTCCTTGCAAGGCTAGTTCATTCATTGGGACAATTATTATAAGAGGTGCCAATGTCTAAATGTGACAAGAGGCCTGTTTGGGTATGATTGTGCGTGATCTCCAGGAGTAAAACTGTGGGGGAGGCCTGTTGTGGTAATTTTTGAAAGAGATAGGATCATGTTAGAGAACAAACAACTTAGTATGTGTGGGTTGTACTGCAAAAGGAGTTGCCTTATAACTTGATTTAACTTCGGTGAACTTTACTATTGTCCCACCTCTACCCGATAAGAACTATAGTTTCTAAGGAGGACATGTTTTTGAACATATGGTGATATTGTTGTAGTAGAAAAGGCTTGTCTTGTAGAATTGTTTGAAGAAGAAACCTTGGTCCTTGGTCAATTTGTATTCTTTACCAGGAAGCAGCAATGAAGATATCATACCTAATTGCCGAGATCGAAACTCGAATTGACGTCACAAAAAAGCATCGAATTCTGTGAGAAGGACCATGAGATTCTGGAAGACGAGTCTATCATCAATCACAGAACTGAGGCAGCTAGATTATCGACCACTTGTTGCTGTTCTGGATCTAATCAGTGATCGAACCAGTCTTTTTCAAAGATTGGAGTTTTGACTTTGTTGAAAGTGTGTGAGCGAGAGATTGCTGAAAAACTTCGTTCCAGAGGTCGCCATAGTAATTAAGTCTGAAGACCAACAACATAAGGGAGAAGCCTTTTGATAGTGCCTACATTGAGCCATAATTGAGGAGGAGTTGAATCTCGTTCATCCAATCAACCTAAAAGAGGATGAAAGAGAGAAACATTTAGACGGATTCATCGGCTTTTGTATGAAGTCAGAGATGGGATGTGTCGGAACCATCACGAGATCTAAAAGATCGAAACTTCGAAGAATTGGGAGTCAAACGTAACTTCAGAGAATGTAGTGTCGTTGGGTAAGCTTGATTGGAACCAAATTGGCGATGTTGTGGATCATCACTGGTGATGGTGATTGTAGTGTGAGTAGCCATTGATGATTTGAGACGCTTTACACAGTTGTTTTAAGATGAGGTGGAGAGATGATGGACTTGAATCATATTGATGAGTACAAAGAAGCTTCAACAGTTGTTGAGAGAGAGAAAGAAAATAAATAAATAAAAAGGGTCGCTTTCACGTTTGGTAATTGTCTCTGCACCTAATAGAATTCAAAGTGAGACTGAAACCTAGAATGATTTCGAGTGTATTAGTATAGTTACAGAGATCTATATTATTCTAGAGGTGAGTTGAGCAGATCTAACTGAATACCAGTTTACAATAGAATTTAGTTATCTATTATAATGTGCCAATAGTTTTAAGAATGTCATACTAGAAATCCATCAAAATCTAGAATCATTGTAAGAAAGATGACGATTCAACTGAGAATGTAGCTAAAACGTTCAAATGTTTGGATTCGAATGAGGAAGTAGAGATTAGGGATTGAGTAATGAGGAGACGAAATTTTACGACTTCTGAAGTTTCTTTTGAAACTATTCTGGTAATAATTGGAGTTTTTTTTTTATTACTATGGAAGGGTAGTATTTATTGCATTTAAAAAGATAAAATTGCAAGTAAAAGAAAATGCCCACTATGCTACCATATTATAACTGGAGGTTCCATTTCAAAACCAATTGGCAATGAGAGGAGTAACCCCATATTCTTTTATATTATTGAGTTAACTGACCAGTGGCTTCAGGCGACATGCATTGCTGGAGTCATCCCTTGTTATTTAGAAAATTCAAATAGCCGGTCGCAAAGACAAGAATCCAAGACCGAGAAGCCCCAAATGTATATTCAAATTTTCTCCTGATTTTTAGTTTCTTCTTGATCAATGTTCTGATGAATTGTGCATTTTGGAGAAATATTCCATTAGATTTTCCAGAAAAAAACTAAATTTTTTGCAAGGCCAGAATTTGAAGGGCAGGTCCTTGATTTCACAAATTGTAATATTAGAGCTTCACAGCCCCTGAATATGTTCTTTTAAAGTACCTCCACTTTCGCGCTTTGAAAAAGCATCACCTATAAGTACTTTATTTTGACATGGTTGGGGTGAAAAGATTAGTTTTTGAGCTGATGGCTATCTAGAATACCTTCAGTTAGGTTTAGATGTTACCTGCAACATTGGAGGAAGCCCAGGGAAAAAATTCGACCTTCTGCGCTAGATATTAGGTGAAAGATTGCAAAGGTATAGATTCCTACAGTAGAGCATGGCAGATGAGAACTAAGAAAAACACAAGAAATGCAATTCCCATTGCAACAAGGATGAGTATAACAGTAATCACAAGAAAAGGGATATCTAAAAGAGTTGCTAAGTTTAAAGTATTTGCACTGATACTAGTTCAAATATTAGTGATACAATGTCTCTACTTTGATCAATCCTAGTTATAGTTGTACTATTTTCCTTTACAAAGGTTCTGTTCCAATGTATTTTCCTAGAATAGTCTTAATCAGTGCAATAGTTATGTTTCAAACACCCAATGAGATTTAGAAATGTTGTACGCTTTACTGTTCAACTAGGTTTTGCCTCTTGGATTTTCTTCATTAGGTTTTAGTAATGCAATATCTCGCACTGGTGGACATCCAAAGGGAGAAGGTTATAAATAGCAGTCATATTGTGTTAGATGCCCAAATTTGTAGCTAATCAGGGTTCAAATTATATTATGACTTTCCTTTATGTGTCATCTCCTTCTTCTATTTTTGTGTAAGCATGTGCAATCTTCTTTAATTCCATGATACTCAGTTCTATCTTCAAAGCATAATTTTGTTTTTTAAGTACTAGGCATAAACTTACGAAAATAAATGTAGTTTGTAAGAACTAGTGACAATAGTATAAAGACGATAAAATATTGGAGGGCTCAAAAGCCTCTGTATGTTGGATAATCTCGTGCGTACATATACAAGAACATGTACATGAAAATATCTTCTTATACGTTTCATACTTTCATAGTCATTGCATGATTGATATCCAGAACTGTGTTTTCAGATTTACAGGCTTTTCAATTCATTGAGGTTGAGGAAAATGGAAATGAAGGTGGAGGTATTTTTTAATTCTAATGTAGGCAGAATTGGAGGTGTTTTCAGGGATTACCAGGGCAAGCATATTTTTGTTACTATGGCAGTATGACTTCCCGCTTACATGAAGCCCAGAGTGTGCACAAGGGGCTTGGCTCAGAATGGGTTTAGACAAGATGCAATTGCTACTAGCAACCAAGACATGGATGGAAAATAAAAGAACAGAAAAAAAAAACCAACACATGGCTGGCTACATTGTAGATGCAAGCAGGGAAAATTGGTAGTGTTGCTTAACTCGCTTAGCAATTAAAGATATCACTAAAGGTTTGGAAGATTACAATTTTGTCTATGAGGTCAAAGAATGTAATAGGGCAGCAATTTTTTTTATCTTCTTTCCAGATTGATCCTGGGACAGTATCTGTGACGACCTACCGAACGCCGGCCAAATACACTCGAGCGTTTTGAGTTCTGTCATTGTATATATGTTCTCTATATCCTAATATAGCTGCTTGTCAAGTTTTGTCGAAATCGGATTCGGTTAAGGGGGTGAAAAGGGCCAGTACGCCTTGTCTCCAGTTTTAACGTTTACTTTAGGAATTTGACTATTTACTTAGTAGCTATATTAAGGAAGAGCCATGGTCCAATCCTCCCCATGACTAAAAGAGCTTTAATGTTTGGTCATCAAGGACCCCGGCTCATGGGCTATCTACAAGGGATAATCATGAGTTCTCCTAGGCCTAGGGAAGGCTAGGGGACATTGCCTCGCAATGTGGGCCAGTTTTCCAAAGAGGGTTTTATATGGCGCCTCTATGCCCCACGGGCTATCCGAGATGCACCGCCCCTTGCAGATGCACAATATAATTAGTCCAGGCTCGTCGCCCCTTCATATATGAGTCCCTTATCTGGAAACCGGCATTTTGAGCTACCCTGATCCGCTACAAGACAGGTGTGCTTTCCGTACCTCGTGCGCGTCATGAGAGATTACAATGTAGGGATTATTGAGGGAACCTTAAGCGTTTTTGCCTATTTCGAATAAATATTCGATAACCCCTCACGAGTATCCAGGATTATCCGGATGTCGCTCTAACATCCGTGAGTTATATGCCACTGGCGCGCCGCGCCTGTGAAGATAGCTGGTACACGTCGACCACACGTCCGTGTACGCCGCACGGTCCCTTATTCCGTTGTGCTCTGGGCACTGTAGAGGTAGTCCCAGGCTGGGCCGTGACTGATGGTATCAGAGAGAGAATAGCTTTTTAAAGCTTAGCTCTTGAGTTGGTAGAGCATAGATGGATTGTGCCTACGTCTATCAAAGCTAGACTAGTTTAGTCTTCGCTTATCTGAGCAAGGCTTGTTGGGCATTTGTTTGTCAGAGCATAGATAGATTGTACCTACGTCTGTCAGAGCAGATCAAAGTAATGATTCCCGAGTTGGTAGTATGGGATACCTATTTGGAAGTTGTTATCCCCAGAGCTGTAGTTATTCCGTACAGATGATCCAGGCATCGTTGTGAGCGTTTGTAGAGCGAGTTGCCTACATGTCAGTTGATATTGGACGCGAGAGAAATGCTCCATATCTGAGCGCGAGATTGCTCAAGTTAAGTGTGCTTTGGACAATGACGCTAAGAGGAAGGATTGATATTTGAGTTGGACGCGATGATCTATATCGTTGGTTGTCTCTAGAAGGCTGGTCAGTATAGCAGATCCTCTATGAAGTACAGTAATAAGGTGATCTAGCCGGTTGTTGTTTGTATTCGGTCCGTATACGCACTGCGAAGTTTAGTAACAGTTGTGATCAAGGACGATGTCTCTCAGCAGAGATCGATATGGTTAGTGTCTGTTGTCGAGTACTTTCGTGTAGAAGCCACGAAGCTTGGTTTGGTTGGAATTCCTTAGTGTCTACAGAAGATTTAAGAATCCTGAGAGATACTCGTTTTGATTATCCTGAGTTGGACAGAGACGACGTTCTAGAGGCAAGAGCCAATGTTGAAATGGCGTGAAGTAAGAGATGAAGACATGGTTTGGGTCCCGAGTTTGCACATAGTGATATCGTCAGGTAGATGCCGAGGGCAGAGTTTCTCGTTGTTACGTGACATGAACTGCGCTTCCCCAAGTTGGGTTGTTGCTTGTCGGCAATTGGTCCCAAGTTACACAGGACACTGCTTTGCTCACTCATAGAAAGCAAGTTCTTGAGTGATGCTTGTTCTCTGGCTCCGTAGTGAGTTTTAGGTTTGTCGGCGTTCGAGTGCTCTATCCGAGTTGATCCATGTTGTTCCACAAGATGGTTCTGGGTCATTTTAAGCTCACAGATGGGTGAAGACTCACATTTCTAAAGGTTAGTAAGTTACGTGGTTATCGCAGAACAGAGTAGGGCTACAGCCAGTTGTGCGGGTTACCTCAGACATGATCTCAAATAGAAAAATGCTCTAGAATGAAAGATCCTGAGCGGAATTGGATGTTAGTTTCCCAATTCCTTATCACTTGGTGGTTGGCGGTAGGGATTGAATTCCCACGCCTTGTTCTTTGATTGTATTGATGGAGTGTCTTTAGAAGACCACATCCCAGTGACCGTTCAGAGTTGGTTGCGTTTACAGAAACTAGTTCTAGAGACAAAGAATGGCTACGCTTCAATTTAAAGATGATTGCGACAGTATGAAGGTTGGTCTCCGCGAGTTTGATAGCAGTTGGATATGGCGAGCCAATGAGCTCAGGGCGACTGGTGCAGTGACAAAACTTGTTCCCAAATTTCCTAAGTACTCAGGTTCGAGTAGAGATGGAGAAACACTTCAGCAGTCAGTCAGTTATATGTCACAGCTTTGTTCTCGACGCAGACGTCGAGCTTATTGAGTATGGGAAGAGCTGTAAGTTGTGATGCAAATGTACGTAGGTTCTAACAAGGGTCATTACCACCGAAGTTTGGCAAGTACAAATGTCTGTGTTAAGTCCTTCTTGGAGATTGAGGCAGATTAGAGTCCTCCGAAGTTGAGAGACGTTGGTGACGCTGGAGTAGGGATCACCCTTTCTGCAGCCAAGTTTGGTGTAGATGCCATATAGTGTTACAATAGTTAGATGATGGCCTACTGTGAAATGGTTGAGCAAAAACGTGGCTACACAGATAGATGTCTCATGGGTTTTACAAGTTTACATAGGACGCCTTTACGGCGGACCTCGATGGTTAGCTGGCAGTAAGGATCAGAGTGCCTGCGCCTTGATAGGCTGCCTCGATGGTTTTGTTGACGGTAGGACAGAGTGATCCATGCCTTGTTGAGAGTACGCTACATTCTAGGAGCTACCCTCCCTCGCCCAAATGAACAATGAGTACCAGTTTAGTTCTATACTGGTAAGGCTAGAGCGCCGCATCTTGATGTTGTGTCACGGATATTCCGTAAGAAGGGCGGACATGGTTTGAAGACCTTTGCCGTAATATTTAATTAGTAAATGACTTCCTCTGCCGAGTTGTTTATATTTATATAATGATGGGCATTGGTTACTTAGATGATACCCAAATTTGTCATTGCACCAAATTTGGTACATATTTACTATTTGCTTTTTTTTCCATTTTTTTCTCTTTTCTTTTATCTTAACGATTTCATGTAACTTTAATTGTCACTTTGGTGTCTTTCTTCCACTCACTCGGTTCTGAAAAAAATTTCAATCCACTAATCTTATAGTTTTTTCTCTTGTGCCATTCTCTCATGATCACCAGTGTATAAAATCTCGGTCAATTGGAAACCAGCAAGCTAATTTTTAGGATAAAAAAATCTTTGAAAAAGAAACAACCAAGCTAATTTTTTATCATCACATGTTCTGCCTATTTAGAGCAATCAGGCAGTTTTCCTAATTGTTTGACCCAATATCTTAATTTTGGAATATATTTTGTGTAATCATTTTTGATGTTACATCTGAATTTTCAATAGTTGCATTTGGAAAAATGAAGAGTTCTACTTGATATATTTTGATTGATTGTGGGAACGGGTCATTTAACAACGATTCCCTATTTTAACAGCTTTCTTTTTCTTGAAGGTTTTTCTACTAGTAGACGAGTTAGTACATTAGAGTGGTAGTTCATTTTTTTTATATTTTGTGAGTTTAGGGGAAAACTCCTAGAAAACCCTAGTTTTTAGTTAATTCAATTTTAGCTTCCGCACTTTAAAACTATTAATTGGTACTAGAGCAAGGATGAATCCTAGGTTTGCTGTGTACTTCCAAGTAATCCAAGAAGATCTAGACATTAATCCCCTTAGAAATAGACAAAATGTGAAGTCTGTTCGAATAAATATTTGTTCTATTCGAACAGAACAAGTTCTGAGTCTTCTATTCGAAAGAAAATGTTCTGTTCGAATAGAGAAATGTTTAATTCGAACAGAGGTTATTATGAGTAACCTATTCGAATAGTTTTTTGGGACTATTCCAATAAATAAACCCAGTTTTGAGAAGTTTATGAAATTCTATGTGCCCGTATTTAATGTATTTCGAGAAAATAGATCAAAACAATTTATATCAATCAATGATCTAGGATTAAATAAAAACAATCAATAGTAAAGACAAGGAATTAAATGAAACAATCAATTGTTCGCCCTGTAGAAACTCTTTACTCAGGAGAAAAATCACAGGTCGTTGTTGATGAACACGACAACAAAAAATCCACTAATCAAAAAGAGTTTAATCTAAATTATACTTACAAACTCGATAACCCCATCTCGTGATTATCTCTCTTATGATCCAAGCATCACGTCATATCACTTTCATTCTCGCAAAGACTCTCCTTCATTTTTGCAACGACTCTTCTTCATTCTCTCAATGACTCTCCTTCATTTTCGTAATGATTCTTCATCGTTCTCTCAATGACTCTCCTTGAACTTACAGCAAGGAACACCTTTCTTGAATCACTCTAAAATTATATGTGGGAAGTAGGATAAACTAACTCAACATCAACCTCATGGTTTTTTTTCAGTTTTGATTGATGTCAAATTGTCTCTCTAATAAAGAATATTGAGCTCTTTCGAAAATAACTTTTTTTCCAAAGAAAGAAAGAAAAGTGAGGGAAAAAAAAAGAGAAGCAATGTTTGCTTAAATAGTATTTTAGTTTTTCTCGAGACTCATTTGAACGAAATCCCTAATAAGCCTTCAAAAAATATGCATTTTTGTTTTAAACTCGTAGAACTCGTTCGAACGAGATGTACAGAATTCGTTCGAACGAGACCTTGGGTCGTTCGAACGAGATTCCCAAAAAGTTTAGACAATTTAGAAAATATTTTTGGCTCCCTTTATCAGAGTTCTACTTAACCAACGTACCTTCTTGGTCGTTGGTTGATACAAGATTGTACGAAGGTTTTCATTCTGTCACTGTCTTCGACTAAGATAACCACAAACTTTTACATACACAAAATGAGACAATCCAAAATCTTTCAATCTCCCTCTTTGGTTTATTTCGTGACAAAATAAAAAGTAAGACCTAAACATCACTCTATAGTACTTCCCATATACAGAGTTAGCCTAAACCTTATAAAGATACCACTCCTTTCATTAACGGGTTCAATATCTAGACTTCTTCCACAGATGGCGTCTTTTACACTTCAAAATGTATCAAACAACTGTTATTTAATATCTGCACACTCAGCAAACTAGTTTATGATACGTTTGTAAAGAAGAACTAAAAAAAATCTCTAACAACTGAAAGGTATCATCACAAATGTATTATAAAAGTATTAAACCAGAAAAGCATGATCAAATTTCCTTTCCTTGTGTTATCCTGTCAGGGATACTTATTTCTCCCCAATTATTATCACGGAAGAAACAAAAGACACTCTAATAAACAATACAAAGCCACAGAGTCGGTAACACCAAACTCCACCATCTGCAAAATCCAATAACAACAGCACAAACTAACAATCACAGAAACTCGCACCAACCCAATCACCACTTAACCCCAAGGTGCATCTTTGGGAAACCACGAATGAAACTGCCATAAATTGTTTGGGAAAACTTTTGTAATCAAAGCTCAAACATAAGGAAAATCAAGTGCAAGGAGCAGCAAACTCAAACATTTTCTCAATCAAAACCAAATGATTAATAGAGAGAGAAAAATATCACAGTAGGTGGTAGAGACATGAGTGAGAGAGATAGACAAATCAAAATAGAAAGGCACTTTGAATTTAAAAACAATCAAAAGGTGGTTCGAACAAGAGGATTACTCGTTCGAATGAGACACCAAGTTTATACTGGAAGAAATGAGACCATAACTCGTTCGAACGACAAGAAACCTCGTTCAAACGAAAGAATGAAAATAGGTAAACGCACCAAAATTAACAAAAATAGCCATGTAATCAGCAAACATCGACAGGAAACATACGAAAAGACACAAGACTTACGAGGTAAACTGGAGACTACCAAACACACTCCCCCTCAAAATATGTAGAGTCAAATCTATAAGTACAACAGATACATGATATAGAGAATATTATTGATCTATAATGAAATAATGTAAAAGAACTTGGTGTGTGTGTGTGGTCCAATCTAAGTCCTGACATTTAGACGTATGAAGATCACTATATTGAAAATATGTTTTAACTTAGGCCTCGCATAGTTGGTCACTCAAAGTCCCTGGGAATTTACTAGATATTCACTCTGAGGAAATATGAATATGAATAAATTGGAGTTAAAAATTCACAATCCAAAACAAAATAGCGCTATTTTACTGAAAGATCTCATGGAAGGAAAGTCAATTATTATAAATGGTGTCAAGTTAACTAATATTAAAACCCTATCTCTCATCTCCACTAAACTGACTGTACAAAACTTAAGATCAAAGAGGTCATGAAAAGGTTATAATGTAGGCAAGGGAAGAGACATGACAAAGTAGGTGTTTTGCTGGTATTCTGATACTACAAATTATACTTTCTCCCCTCTTTCTTCAAATTGATTTCACCTTGAATATAATATTTATTCCCCAAGTTTCTCTTTATATACTAGGGAAACTCTTTACAATCGCTCAAATCTCGAGGCAAGTGAGTGGTTTAAAAACAAAAAAAAAAGTTCCCAGATTTTGTTTGAACGAAATATGAAGTCGTTTGAACGACTTGAGCTCCTTGGCCAAAATTCCAGAGGGTTGTCAAAAGGTCGTTTGAACAACTATCAACCTCGCTCGAAAGAATTTTTTTTATTTTTTTGATATACTAGCAAAAACATTGGGGATACTCTATTTTTCTATTCATCTTTCCCAACTTAAACCACATGGTTCTACTCCTTCCTTCACTTTGATTTTACTGAAGCGTCTAAGAAAAAATGGGTTAAAAAAGAGTTGGATATAAAACAAATGGCATATTTTAAGGCATAAAATGGCTACAAACGGATAAAATTTTGGGTAAGCATAGACGAAGGCCAAAAAGGTATAAGAATAAAAAGCTTGTTATCATATCTTCGCTCTCACATAATGCCTTTTTTTGTCTCGAATCAAGTATAGGGAATGTTCTATTAAACTAACTTGAACTAAATATCACCACCAACAATTGTCAAATGCATAAACTAATGAGATCAGAAACAAAGAGGGATTTTACGGGAATTTTTTTATTTAATAACACTCAAAGCCTGCACAAAAGGTTAGATCCTCACATAAAGTTAGGTAACGAAGTCTCTACATTTATCCTCAAGGTTTTTACTTACGACTAGAGTCAGGAACAATTGGAACTAGTGATGAATAAGTGATACCAAGTAGCTTAAGCATTAGATGAATATATGACAAATAAATCAATCTCGAATCATGCACATGCATAGCTAAGATAGACTGTAATATAAAAATTAGGGGAAATAACTAATATGAATAAGAGAAACAACACATACCTGATGATGTTCACAAAATAGCGACACAAACAGTGAGGATGATTGGAACGATTTACTCAATGGAACAGACACCAATGGTGTTAATCCAGGATTCATCATATAAAGCCTCTTTTTTCGTCTCATAACATACACTCTTCAGCATCTTATTTTGAGCCATTACTGCAACATTGCACCGTAATTGTGGTAGAAGATCCTTCTTATGAACCTTAACGAATCTTAATTTCTTTCGTTCTTCTCTCGCTTGAGTCCAATTCCTAAAACCATTAAAAGACTTTTAGACAAAAGAGGAATTAACAAACGATTGGGCATATGATCGATAGAGTTTCCATTTTTTCTTGAAAAATTCATTCATATCATAGAATTCATGAACATATCTGTAATAGGGAGCAAGATGACCCTTTCGACCACAAGCCTAAAAATAAAACATACGAAAGATGGAAGGCTTCTTAGTTTGTCTATGAGGAGCATTTGTAACATTTTGTTTGGGCAAAGATGGTAGTGGAGTAGCTTTGATAAACTTGATGATTTGAGGTGTAGTAGACTTAACATTTTACTCATTAAATCTAAGTCCCCTTTTGTTAGTACCATTTTTGCTCATACTTAGCATTTTATCAATATTCTTTGCACCATGGAGAAAAACTTCAAGTTTCTGCTTAGTGGAAGTCAAGTCAAGTTTAAGCTTCTCAAGTTGAGTTTCAGTTAATTTTAACTTCCTCATAGCAGTATGTTTTTCTTTTTCACAAATATCAAGTTTGACAATAAGAACATCTTTCTCATTCTTAAGTTTCTCAAGCTGAGAAACAAGTTGATAATATAAATCTTCAAACTTGGATTCTTTATTATTATCACTTTCATAATCACTCTGATCTTCACTAGAGTTTTTTAGCTCAAAAGGGTCAGAATAATTATTACTAGAGTTTATTATACTAGGAAATGCACAATAGTTGCCATTTTCATATTCTTGGGGATGATCATTATTAGCATCAAATTCATCATTATTATCATCCCAAGTTACTTTAATATTAATGGCTTTATGGTTACTATTAGAACTCTTAGTGAGACAGCTTTGAGCATAGTGACCATACTTTTGACACCTGTAACATTCAGCTTTATTTAAGTCTTGTTTAAGATTGGTATGTTTGCCATACAACTTAGCACGGTCATGAGGAGGTGGCTTATAATTCATATTTTACCCTTGTTTCTCAAATTATCATCTTTTAAGAAGCTTTCTAAACTGTTGGCCTATAACATCAATCTATGAATCAAAGTCTTATTCCTTATTATCGTCAGAGATACATAAGTCTTCAACTTCTCTGGTTCCTTGAGAAGACGAAGAGTTGAAGAAAGACTTAAAAGCCAGACTCTTATTCTTCTTAGAGTTTTCCATTTCCATCTTGATTTCAAATGTTTGCAATTTTCTACCAAGTGTGTCAGGCTTCATAGTTTTAAGATTTTAAGTATCCTTTATGGCATCAGGTCTGGATCTAAAACTCTTAGGGAGAGATCTTAGAATTTTTATGAACTATTTGAACATCAGTATATCCAGCTCCTAAAGAGGCATTGTTGCTGACAATGTCCCTCAGTCTAGCATAAAACTCACCAAACGGTTCATCCTCACCCATCCAGATATTTTTAAATTGTGAGGTGAGCATTTACAGTTTACTCTCTTTAACTGTATCATCACCTTCGTGAGTACACAATAAGATATCCTAACCTTCTTTCGAAGTGGTACACACAGAGATGTGCATATACTCACTTTGGCTCAATATATTAAAGATAACATTAAGACCTTTAGAATTATACCCAGATGTTTCTTTTTCCTTCTTAGTCCATTGATTTGTAGGTTTAGGTATTTTTATAGCTATTACTGGCTCACTCCGCATAACAGTCTGGGGTACCGATTCATCTTCAGTGGCAATCTAAACATCTTCTCCCATAGAATGTAAGAAGGTAATCATTCAAACCTTCCAGTAGGGAAAGTTTATGCCATCAAAGAGTGTTAGGCAATTTATAGGACCTCCAAATTTTTTGGAATCCATTAAATTAATCAAGCACTTAAAGGATCATCGCTTAGGATATAAAGCCAACAAACGATTCTACTCTGATACCAATTGAAATTATATGTGCTCATATTTAATGTATTTTGAGAAATTAGGTCAAAACAATTCTTATTAATCAATGATCTAGGATTAAACAAACACAATTAATAGTAAAGACAAGGAATTAAATGACACAAGCAATTTTTTACCCTGTGAAAACTTCTTACTTAGGAGAAAAACCATAGGTCATTGTCGATGAACACGACAACCAAAAATATACTAATCAAAACAAGTTTAATCTAAATTATACTTACAAACTCGATAACCCCATCTCGTGATTATATCTCTTCTGGTCCAAAGATCACACCCTATCACTTTTGTTCTCACAGTGACTCTCCTTCGTTCTCGCAATAACTCATCTTCATTCTCTTAACGACTCTTCTTTGTTCTTGCAACGACTCTTCTTCGTTCTCTCAATGACTCTCCTTGAACTCACAGCAAAGAACACCCTTCTTGAATCACTCTAGAACAATATGTGGGTAGTTGGATAAACTAACTCAACATCAACCTCAAGATTTTTTTAAGTTTTGATGGATGTCAAATTGTCTCTCTGATAAAGGATATTGAGCTCTTTCAAAAATAACTTTTTTCCAAAGAAGAAGAGAAAAGTTAGGGACATAAAAGAGAAGTAATGTTTGCTTAAATAGTATTTTAGTTTTTCTCGAGACTCGTTCGAACGAGACCCTTAATAAGCCTTAAAATAATATGCATTTTTGTTTTGAACTCGTGGCACTCGTTCGAACGAGACCTAAGGTCGTTAGAATGAGATACCCAGAATTTATTCGAACGAGATCCTGGATCGTTCGAATGAGATTTCCAAAAAATTTAGACAATTTAGAAAAACATTTTTCGTTCCCTTTATCAGAGTTCTACTTAACCAACTTACCTTCTTGGTCGTTGGTTGATAAAAGATTGTACGAAGGTCTTCATCTTCTCACTATCTTCGACTGAGATAACCACGGACCTTTACATATACAAAATGAGAGAAACCAAAACCATTCAGTTTATTTGAATAAACCTTTGAGTCTATTCGAAGATACTTAGCTTTGAGTGTTCTATTCGAATAGAGAATTGTTTTATTCGAACATAGGTACAACTTATCATAGTTTTAGGTCCTTTTAAAGACATTTTTGTCCTAGATTATAACTAGGAAACTTTTATCCTTTAAGAGGGTAAGTCTAGGCAATGTAAAAGGGATCCAGAGAGAGATCAAGAGAAAAATTCATTGTAATTATTTTGAGCAATTAAAGCTTCCTTTAGGAAAGATTTACCCACCAAATTATGTTCTTCACATTAATTCTTCGATTAGGATAATCTCAATTCGATTGTAGATTAAGTGGTATCAGATTTTCAAGTTACGATTCTCTGGGGGTTGTTAGTTTATGTCTACACGCGACCGACTCAAGCAAACGAAGGAGATTTTTGTGAGTCCGTTAAAGATTTATAGAAAATCTAGCTTGAGGAAGAAAACAAATTTAGAGATGGGCTATTCCGAAGATAGGTTCATGAAACAAGAAAATAAAGTTTTTGACCTAACTATAACTTTAAGGGAGTTAGTAGGGCAATTACACCTTATGAACCTCGCTAAAACATCTACTTCAACGAAGTAACAAGAGAACAATAAGACAAAAGGAGTTGCATAGGAGGGAAATGATGAGGGTACCGAGGAGGAAGATAAAGATTATAGCGATGTAAAATTCGTCGAGGAGAAATTGATTATTAGTAAGTCCATGAATCCTATGCGTAATCTTCGTATCGATTTTAAAATTAAAATTTTAGTATTCGACGGGACAATCAATGCTGACAAATTAGAGAACTGATTAGATTGGTTGGAGACCTACTTTTCAGTTTACTAATACTCAAATACTCAGAAAATATGCTTTTCAATATTAAAATTTGTAAGTCATGTACTCACATGGTGAAAGTCCTACAAGAAACATCACGTGGTAGAAATCTTGAGTTGGAAAGAGTTCAAGGTATTGGTGAGGAAGTAATTTTATCATATTGGGTATCAACAAAAGAAATGGTTCAAATGGCATAATTTATGCCAAAAGTATGGAAAATCTGTACAAGAGTTTACTACAGAGTTTCATAACCTAGCTTTGGTTTTGGACATTGATGTGGACAAGTATAAAGTATTTATGAAATATACGGGGGGTTTGTCAAAGTCCACTAAAAGGGAGTTGAAACTTTTTACTGTAAAGAATATCAAAGACGCTACCGTAAAAGTAATTGTTATTGAAGACAAATACTTAAAGAGTAACAAGAAAAATAACAAGAACAAGTCGGGGCACAAGCCTAGTTGAAAGAATGAGTACAAAGGGGAGTGTAAAGGAGGTGGGTCTTCATCCAAGGGGAATTATTGTAGTCATTGTAAGACAAGTGGGCATATTTATGCTAAATGTTAAAAACTTTACTCGGAGCTTAGGCCGAAAGAGGAGATAAGCAAGAAGGAGAAATGTGCACTGACCGCAATGATTATTAATCTTCCAGATTTAGATAAACCAAATCCTAAGCTTACTCTTATATTTATGAAAACTATGGCTACAGAGGAAGCGAGTCGGGAAGAGCTTTTTTGTGCCAATATTCAGGTAAAACAAAGCTTAGTAGAGGCCATCATTGATCTGGGTAGTCAGAAAAATTTGATCTTTGAGGCGGTAGCGAAGAAGATAGATTTGGCTACTACGGCTCATCCTAAACCGTATAGTTTGGGGTAGATTCCGAAAGACGTGGAGTTGAAGATCGCAAAGCAGTGTACGTTCAAGTTTGTGATCATTGAGTTATTTATTGACGAGGTGACGTATGAGGTGGTTTCTTTAGATGTATGTAAAATTATCTTGGGTAACCCTTATCTTTAGGACCGAGATATGATTCATTACCGTAGAACTCGCATGTATCGTCTTGTAAAGAAGAAAAAATATATTCATATCAATGCTTGTTAGGAGCATGCCACCACAAATAATTTAGTAACGGTGACTCAGGTGTAGAGGTTAATTAATGTGAACGGCCAGTTTGTATTATTGTTGGTGCGACTGGTTTAAGAGGGTCTATAAGCTAAAGTGTTATCTTCTTTGGCAATGTCGCCTAAGCAATAAACTGAAATGGGGAAGTTGCAAGAGGAGTATAAAGACTTGTTTTTGGACATAAAAGGAATGTCGCACAAGAGGGCTGTGAAGTATGATATCACATTGGTGAATGGTGAACGACTACCCAATATTAGGTTGTATCAGACTTCTATAACCAAGTCAGATGAGATCAAAAAAACAGATACAAGATTTCCTAGGTTATTAATTCGAGTTGCTCACCTTGTGGTTCACCAGTGTTATTAGTGCCAAAAAAGGATGGGTCTTGGAGAATGCGTATGGATAATCGGACGCTGAACAAGATTACTGTGAAGAATCGTTATCTATTTCCTCAGATTGACAAGCTTTTAGATGAGTTACAAAAAGCTCAATTTTTCACCAAACTGAATCTTAAGTCGGGTTACCATCAAGTTAGAATCCGAGAAGAATATATATCGAAGACAGCTTTCATGACCAAGCAAGGACTTTTTGAGTAGTTGGTAATGTCTTTTGGGTTATTCAATACTCCAGAGATATTTATGTAGTTGATGAATGAGGTACTTCGTGCATTTATTGATGATTTCGTAATTGTTTATTTATATGATATCTTGATATATAGTCAAACATGGGAGGATCATCTCGTGCATATTCGCAAAGTGTTAGAAGCCTTGAGTTCACATCAACTTTTTCTTAATAGGAAGAAGTGTGAGTTTGGGAAGAAGGAACTACTATACTTGGGTATTATTGGTGATGGTGAACTTAAGGTAAATCTAGAGAAGGCATTTTGGTTACTGAAGTGGAAGGTTACAGATGCACAAGTGTTAGCGTTACCAAATTTATAGCGTCCTTTTGATGTCAAAATAGATGCGTCAGACTATGTATTAGGGGCAATTTTATTGTAGGATGGGAAACCGGTTGCCTACCATTCTAAGATATTTACAGAAGCAGTGCATAACTATCCTACCTACGATAAGGAGTTCTACGTATTATATCAATCAAGGATGTATTGGCGGAGTTACTTACTGGGGAAGGAGGTTGTGGTACATTCTGATCACAAACCATTACAGTTTTTATCTACACAGTCCAAGGTCAGCAAGTTCATCATATGAAGTGGATATTTTATCTTCAATAATTCACCTTGATTATCAAGTATAAGAAGGGAGTGGAGAGTAAAATGGCTGACATATTATCTCGACCCCCATTACCAACTATTTCCACTTCGTTGGTAGCTATGTAGATGTAGCCTATTGCTCCGTCTGAGTATGTGGCAGGGTATGACGATGATAAGAAGTTTAGTGTGATTTACCAGAAGTTGCATCAAGGCAAGACATGTGAGTATGTATTGAAAGGTGGCTTAATTTGCAGGGGCAGTCTACTATGTATTCATAATGGTGGAGACTGTTTGCATTGGATTCGAGAGGTACATTATTCCAGAGTGGCAAATTATTTTAGGATTGTGAATGTTTTTTTTGAATTTGCAGCGTTAGTGTGGTTTGTGGTTGTGCTCTATGCAGCACATCGAAGCCTTCCAATCATAAGTTAGGATTATACTTACCATTACCAGTCCTTAGCTGACCTTGGGAGAGCATTTCAATAGATTTTATGGGTGGTTTGCCGATGACCAAGTGTAAGAATAATTATCTGTTTGTGGTTGTAGATCGATTCAACAAGATGATTGTCTTATTCAATGCCAGAAGACAGTCACCGGGGAAGGAGCAGCGCGATTATTTTTCAGACGTTTGGAGGTATTTTGGGCTTTATTATTATATTATATCTGATAGGGATAACCGCTTTTTAGGGCATTTCTAGAGATCGTTATGGGAGATGATGTATACTAAGAGGTTGCTTGTTTTTTGGCTTATTCAACTTATTTAACTTAATTGCCCGAAATTAAGTTAAAATTCCAAATAAGTTGTGTTTGTTTTTTTGTTTTAAAAAGTAACTTATTGGTAATGACACCCCTATATATGGAGTTTAATAAAAGTTAGAAATCCCAGCTTTTCTGAAGCAAGTTTTTCTGAAGTCGTAGGTAATTAGTATGTAACTTAAGTAAAATATGAAAAACCCAAATATACCCCTATTTTATCTTTGTTTATTATTTTTCATTTGGGACCACTCTCTCTAAAATTATACTCTCTCTCTTATCTGCAACCATTAATACCTCCCTTCCTAATGAACTTTCTAGTATTTGGAAATTGTAGAATACCCCATGAAGTATAGATCATATAAGTTTTCTAAACAACTCCTGGCCATTGATGAAGCTACAGTTCTCGGCCCTTCTCCCTGCCATTGTTTAGAGATTTTAATATATAACCCCAAAAGATGATTTTACTTTTCCTGAGGATATGTTAAATTTGTATCAAAGAGTTTTGTTTTGGGGGATGATTTAATAGTTAAACATATTTTTTTGTCAAAATTTAAATTGAAGCTCTTTATAGTTTTACTCAAATGAAGGATTGTAAAGCTCTTCCAGTTTTGCCTCAATGAAGGATGATAGTAGTTTGGGCTTCCATAATTGAGGATATTTTGAGGCATCATCCTTTGAGGAGAACCATGGAGCGGGATATAAAATCTCACCATGTATACGTAGGCCCAAGTGCATTATGTGGTTCTTAATGGATACGAAGATGCAAATAATACGAAGTAACCGAAATGGAAGAGATAATTGACAATCCCACTATTTTGAATGGCTAATTTGGACAATTATACAACTTTTAACTTGTTTAGAGTTCATATTCAGCAAAATAAACAAACAATATATTTTATGGTTCGGGTTCAGCAATCAAGCTTCAGATTTAGAATAAGTAATCAGAATAAGTGTTCAGAATCAACAAAAAAACAAACGGCCTCTAAGTTGAAGAGAAGTACCGCCTTTCATCTACAGACTGACAGGCAAACTGAGGTAGTCAATCGCATTTTTGTTTACTTATTACGGAAATTCCATTCTAAGCATCTTAAGACTTGTAATGAGAGTTTACCATATTTTTAGTTTATTTTTAACTGGGCAATTCATGGTTCTACTTTGAAGTCTCCATTTGAAGTTTATCTTGGGTACTTGCCTCAAAGCCCTTTTGAAAGGGTTTTAGTTTTGGTGATAAGGCAGTGTCAGAGAAAGAGGAAGAGGAACAAGGTAAAGCTCAACATTTCATTAAGAGGATAGGCAAGGTTCATGCGGCGGCTAAAGCACAATTGAAGAAGACTCAAGCGAAGTAGAAGACTCGACGAGGCAAGCATCGGGTTGAGTGCACTATTCAAGAGGGCGACCTAGTTTGGTTGTATTTGGGTAAGGAATGACTAAAGGGAGAAGGTAAGAAGCTCAAAACTATCCGTTATGGTTCATTTACGATACTCAAGAAGATGGTGACAACGCATTCCTATTGGATTTGCCACCTTTTATGAAGATGTATTCGGTGATTAATGTCGATCATTTGAAGCTGTTTGAGCCGTCTCTTTTAGATGAAGACTCTACAATCGACACTTGTATACTGTCAGTTGATGACTTATGGATGGAAAAAGAAGATCCGTTGTAGGAGGATAGTTTTCTAGAGAGGATGGTTCATACTACAAGAAGGGGAAGTATCGAGTCGTTCAGAGTTGGAAAGAAAGGCCAACTACCCAACAAGTCAAAGTGGTACAATAGGGAAATGTGCACGGCCGATTTCCCTCATCTCCAATTCTAGCATGAGCTAGACCTCAAGGCTCCTAAAGGGGGGAGCCATGATCTAAGAGGATCTAGAAATTAATCCCCTTAAAAATAGATAAAAGGTGAAGTATATTCAAATAGACATTTGTTTTATTCGAATAGAGGTTAATCTGAGTAACCTATTCGAATAGATTTTTTGAGTCTATTGGAATAAACCCAGTTCTGAGAAGTCTATTCAAATAGACTCAAATACACTCAATTCTTACTGTTCTGCTCGAACAGAAAATGGTTCTGTTCGAATGGAGGCGCGACTTATCATATTTTTAGGTCTTTTCAAGAGTATTTTTGTCCTAGGTTGTAACTAGGAAACTTATAACCTTCAAGAGGGAAAGGATAGGAAATATTAAAGGGATCCAGAGATTCGTCAAGAGAAGAATTCATTGCAATTGATTTTGAGCAGTTGAAGCTCCCTTTGGGAAAGATTTACCCACCAAATTGTGCTCTTTGCATTAATTCTTCGATTAAGATAATCTTAATTTGATTGTGGATTAACAAGCAATTACTCGAATTGTGGAGATTGATATGAGTATTATAGGTGAGGGATCGATTGAGATCGATGGATGAACCTTAAACATGAGCCACCTCGAAGAGCCAATGGAGAGAGTGGCTCAACAAGTGATTGATGTGGTTGGTAGAGGAGTAGAAGACGTGTTAAGAAATTTGCAATCAAAATCCCGCAATAGGGTCACAATTTTGGAGCGTGAATCCCACCTAATTGAAAACCCTACTTATGGTGAACTTTAACCCAAGAGAACCGCACAAGCACCGTCTCCATTACCGAGAATTCAACCATTGGGTAACAACAAATCACAAATCGTAAAATCCAATCAATTGGAGTCGGAGGGGACACAATTTGACACTAGAATTGGTGGGGTTTTGACGACAATTGATAGTGGGTTAACCAGAATTTACGACGGCCGCAGTTGGGCCCCGGCAGAGCTGGCCCCGGCAGTGGCGATGCAGGAGAGATGCCGAAGGCTGCAATGATAACCAGAAATAGGGGAGAGACATTGCAAGGTTGTGCCGCTGCCGGCAGGGTTGCTAAAATGCGACGGCGACTCGCCGACAGGCTTTGATTTGGTTCACAAGGCTACCAGAAAAGAAAAAGAGACACTGGCAGGGCTTGAGGCTGACGACAGGGTCGCTAAAAAATTAGTGGAGACGTCGACAAACCTTGTAACTGACGACGGGGAAGCCAAAGAAGCTAGGGTCACCGGTACCCAATGTGGGGTCGATTTCCATGGACTTACTACCCCACCAACGGAGTTGTGGGGTTTTGTCAATACGATCTCTAACTTTTTGCGAATCCGTTAACAGAGAAAACAAGACAGTTTCAGGGGAAAAAGAATATCAGAAAAGGCATAGTGTATTCTGAACCAGAGTTGGGTCAGACGGGAAGGGACTTGAAGCGATTGTGGATAATGGGTCGATGAAATTTTTTATCTAGGAGGTTGCGGCAGAAAAATTATATCTTTGATTGACTCCCCATCTAAAACCGTTTACGTTACACTGGTTACAACAGGATAGTACGACCTTACCAATTTACCGTACCCAAGTAAAGATCAAGATGGGCAGTTATGAGGATATTGTTTTATGTACGATGATTAATATGGATGTTTATCACTTAATTTTGAGGCGTCCATGGAAGTAGGAGAGAAAGGCGGTAATTGTTAGTAGGCCCAATATCATCACTTTTAACTGAAAAAGGGTACGTCAGAAGTGGCCATGTTTGCCACCCTCGGGGACTCCTGTAGCTCTGCGTACCAGTTTCCTAGCAGAGACAAAATCACGAGGGATTGCCTACGCACTAGTATGCATAGAGATGACTCCTCCCACACCGATTCTGGATGAGTTACGTTTAGTATTGGAGCATTTTGCAGATGTTTCTCAAGAACCAGATCCTCCAGAGTTACCTCCGTTGTGGGATATTCAGCATGCTATTGACTTGATTTCTGAAGCACAGTTACCCCATCTTCCCCACTACCGCATGGCTCTAGCAGAGTACACAAAATTATAGAGACAAGTAACATAATTAGGCGAAAATGGCATCTTGAGGGAGAGTATACCACCAGTTGTAGCTCCCACACTCCTAGTCCCCAAAAAGGACGAGAGCTATCATATGTGTGTTGATAGCAGGGTCATCAACAAAATTGTGGTAAAATACATATTTTTGATTCCGAGGTTGTAAGACATGATTGATGACCTTCATGAGGCACGGGTATTTTCCAAGTTAGATCTCAAAAGTGTCTATTACTAGATTCGTATGCAGCCAGAGGATGAATGAAAGACAACCTTCAAAGCAAGAACGGTCTCTATGAATGGTTAGTGATGCCTTTTGGGCTATCCAATCCTCCATCCACATTTATGTGGTTGATGACCGAGGTGTTACGGGACTGTATCATAGAGCGATTTGTGGCGGCTTATTTTGATAACATCCTTATTCATAGCCATATAAGAGCGGAGAACGTGGTACATGTGGAAAGGATATTGCAGGCTCTCCGCCAACATAAATTATTTTTACAGTTGAAGAAGTGCTCTTAAATGGTGGATGCGGCTAATTTTTTGGGTTATGTGATTTTTTCATATGGGATTCGGGTAGATGAGGAGAAGGTACAGACAATCAGAAACTAGCTGGTACCTACGTCAACTACTCAGGTACGAAGTTTCCATGGTCTAGCTACCTTCTATACGTGTTTTATTGATGGGTTTAGAAGTATTATGGCCCCTATTACATCACTTATGGGGAATGCCCCTTTTGAGTGGTCTCTAGAGGCTGAGTCTGCGTTCCAGTTGATTAAACAGAAACTCAATACCACTCTAGTATAGCTTTACCAGATTTTTCTGGACCTGTCTTTAAAGTTACTATAGATGTTTACAAATCGGGTATTGGAGTGACGCTATCACAGGCTGATAGACCTATTGCTTATTTTAATGAGAAACTGTCAAAAGCACATTTACGCTACCCCACCTATGATATTGAGCTACTAGCAGTAGTTCGCTCTTTACGAAACTGGAGATATTATTTGGTTCATCATGAGTTCATCATTCATTCCGATCATGATGCACTGCGCCATATGCATAACCAACAGAGGGTATCTACCAACTGACATGCGGAGTGGTTCAACTACCTACAGAGTTTTTCAGTTTCATGTCCAACATATTTTAAGGGATGGAAAACAGGTTTATGGACAAGATCAGTCAGACGGCTCGCTTGCTATTAACCTTTAGGACTTCAGTTTTTAGATTCAGGGAGCTTCAAGAGTCATATGCAGGAGATGATAATTTCAGGGAGACCTATGGCTTGTACAAATAGAAGGGGGGAGTTATTGGCGACTATTATATTCAGAACGAGTATTTGTTCAAAGGGTCAACCTTATGTATTCTGTCACCATCTATGCGAGAGCGTTTGATTTCTAGGTACATGTAGGAGGCTTGGGAGAACACTTTTGGGTTAATTAAGACTATTGTAGTCATATGACGGAAACGGGGGAATGTTTCCCTCCTAGTCCACGATTTTTATTCTAATGGGTTATTGGATAGTTGGATTTTCTCAAGGGGGGACCATCATTTTTCATATTGGGGATGGAGGTACAAAGTTGCAAGAGATGTCGCTAAGACCCTTGAATACCTTCATGGTCAGCATATATTACATCTCCATATTAAATTGGAGAACATACTACTTGATGGTGATTTTCGAGCAGTTGTATGTGATTTCGGGATTTCAAAGTTGATGGGAAAAGATGAAGGCATAGTTCTTACAACAATCAGAGGATTATTTGGGTACATTGCCCTTGAGCGGCTCTTGGGTGATATTTGAGGCAAATGTGATGCCTTTAGTCAGGCCCGACCCTGGTTATAGGCCCAAGAGGCGGCCACCTAGGGCCTTCAATTTTTGATGAAAATTGGGGCCTATAATCCCAACTCTATCTCTCATATGTTTGGCAGTTTGGGCCTCCAAAATACTACCTTATCTCTCTTCTTTATTTGGGCCCTTGGGCCTCATCTATTCAAAGTTAAAACTAACCCAAAAAAAAAGTTTGGGAATATCTCTGATTAGATTATCTTTCTCACTCAAGTCTCAAACAGTCAAACTCACAATGATTTATGATTAACTCCTCTCTCTCTTTCTCTCCGTCTTTCTTATCCCTTGCGGCTTGCGACTTGCGCGTTGTGACAATCTGGTCCTCTAGATTTCAGGATTTGTTGATGAAAATCCCTAATCCCAACTCTGTCTCTCATATATAAATAAAATCAAAAACCTAATTTCTTGGTAAAAATTTCGAAGCCCAATTCTTTGATTGATTTTGTGAATTCCAAATTTCCAAATTCTCAAAATTCAATTTTGAAATTAACCCATTACATATTTTATATTTACATATGGTTGTTGAATGTTGGGTCAACTTGGGGAAATGGGGAATTGGGGATTGTTGTGATAACTCTTTGCAATTCTGTAATGTTGGGGATTAATTGTTGAATATTGGGTCAACTGAATTTTAGGATATCTCTAATTCTGTAACTTATGTTTCAAACTCTTTGCAAGAAATTAAAAAAATTGTGTATTAAATTTGTAACTTGTTGATATCTATAATTATGTTTCAAACCCTAAAACCTATAAACCCAGTTTTAGTAATTGAGATAAATCATGAAACGTGTATTAAATTTGTGTATTTGGTGTGTTAATATGTTGTGTTGTGCAGAAGCAGCAGAACGACAGATGGTGCAAATAAAACAGTAATCATCGATCTGTAAAGTTGTGTTGAATTCAAGGTTAGTGAGTAGGACCTAGTCTATGATTCATTAGTCTTTATAATGTTGCCTAGTAATAGTAGACATCCTTCTGGAAGTTCAAAATAACAAAAGAGAAAAAAAATCTGATGCAGTAACCCAATCTCAAGCGGAAGATTTCTTCAAAAATTTTGGTAAAAACAAGCAGGCAGAAAATTCAGTTGAACACGTGAGTGAAGAACATTTAATTGATGAACTTAATCAATCTTTGAGCGAAGAACTTAGTCCACCTCTAACTAAAGAGCTTGATGAACCTCAAAATGTAAATGACAATGAAAAATCAAAAGAGGGTGATCAATCTGTAGATTGGAATAAAATTAATCAGGATCTAGGAAATTGGGGCAAAATTACTCAAAAGTTTAGAGACTTTTTAGTAGAAGAAGGTCCTATAAGAGAGATTAATTTTGAATATCCTCATAACAGCAGCGCTAGACATTTCTCTTACAAACATTGTACGAGACGCTTAGCAAATAGAGAGAAACATGATAGGAGATGGTTAGTGTACGTAATTAGTTAGAACAAGGTATATTGCTTTTGTTGTAAGTTGTTCAAACAAGAAGACAACATGACCCAATTAGCTACTGAAGGACTTTTGGATTGGCATAATATTGGTACGAGGCTTAAAATTCATGAATCTAGTAATGATCACATCAAATGCATGAGTAGTTAGATTGATTTGGAAAGAAGATTAAATAAGAATAAAGCAATCGATAAATATGCGCAACAACAACTCTCTAAGGATAAGTAACATTGGAGACAAGTATTGTTTAAAATACTTTCTTTAGTGGAAATGCTCGCTAAAAACAATTTGGCTTTCCGTGGGGATAATGAGAAGCTTTACCAAGAGAACAATGGAAATTTCTTAAGTATCATTGAGATGATTACTGAATTTGATCCACTGATGCAAGAGCACATTCGACGGTTTGATACTAAGCAAAGTTAATACCATTATCTTAGTCACAATATCCAAAATAAGTTTATTCAATTGTTAACAAATGAGATTAAAAGTGCAATCATTTCAAAGATCAAAGAGGCAAAATATTTTTCTGTGATACTAGATTGTACTCAAGATATTAGTCGTAATGAACAAATGACTATTGTCATACGATGTGTAGATGTTTCAAAAAGTCCGGCAAGTATAAAAGAGTTCCTTTTAGGATTTATAAAAGTGGATGATACATCTGGGCAAGGACTTTTTAACGAACTTATTCAAGTATTGAACGATCTTAAACTTGAAGTGAATGATTTAAGGGGACAAGGATATGACAATGGGTCCAATATGAAAGTGAAACACAAAGGCGTGCAAAATAGGGTACTTGCGGTAAATCCTAGAACATTTTATACGCCATGCGGTTGTCATAGTCTCAATCTTGCACTATGTGATATGGCAAATACTTCTGTAAGGGCTATATCTTTTTTTGGAGTGATGCAGTAGATATATACATTGTTTTCATCTTCTACAAAACGGTGGGGTGATTTTAATTCTGAAGTAACTCATGTGAAGGATCTTACGGTTAAACCATTGTCACAAACAGGTTGGGAAAGTTGAGTTGATAGTGCAAAAGTAATAAGATTTCAAGTACAAGTGATGATGGTCAATTAGTAAGTGAAGCGAAGAGTCTTGTAGAACACGAGATTGAAACTTTTGAGTTCTTAACATGATTATTTGGTATGATTTATTACCTTTTGTCAACGTTATTAGCTTATATTTTCAAGCGAAGGATATTATAATAGATGTTTCTATCACTCAATTAAAAGGGCTCATAAGTTTTATCCAAAAGTACAGAGAAATTGGATTTGAGGAGGCTATGGAAGAAGCTACGAAGGTTGCAGTTGAAATGAAGATAAATCCTGTATTTCGTAAAAAAAACATAACATTCGTAGAAGCAAACACTTTAACTAGAATAAAAGTGAAGATCGAATATTATCACCTGAAGAATCATTCCGAGAAGATTACTTCCTCCGTATAATTGATCAAGCTTTGATGTCATTTAATGTTCGGTTTAAACAATTTAAGATGTACGAAGAGAATTTTGGTTTTATGTGTGATGTGGAAAAATTACGTTCTATTCACAGTGGCCGCTTGAGGATGGAATGCAATAAGCTTAAAGGTTTTTTAAGACATAATTTGGATTATGATCTTGACGGAGAAGACTTATATTCCGAATTGCTATTTTTGAGGGATTGTTTACCAAAAGAATTAAAAACTACATTTCAAATGCTTAATTATTTGAAGTACTTGGAACATTGTTACCCAAATGTGTGGATTGCTTATAAGATAGTATTGACAATTCCGGTAACCGTTGCATATGGAGAAAGAACATTTTCAAATTTGAAATTGGTCAAATCATATCTTTGATCAACCATGTTGCAAGAAAGATTGAATGGGATTGCTATGCTATCGATCGAGAACGATATGGTTGAAAAAATTGATTATGATAGCCTAATTAATACTTTTGCAGCCAAGAATGTGAGAAGATTCAAGTTTAAGCATGATTCAATATGGTTTTGACTTTATTTGCCACTTTTGTAAGTTAGATTTCTCTATAATATGAATGGAAAAGACATCATTTTTTGCTTGACTTGTCACAGTAAAAATTGCAGTTGCATATTTGATATTTTCATATATCAAATATGGGGTTTCAGTAATTGAGGTGAAAGATTGAAAGTTCAAGTAATAATAACAACAACAGAGAATTGGAATTGTGTTTGATGATTTCATTATGAGTATATTTTCTTTCTAAAGTTATTTGCTATGAAACTTCTCTTTCTCAGTTCCCTAGATGTTCCCATATGTCAGTTAATGTTCTTATTTGGTCTATAATATTGTGTGAAAGTTACCCCACTTTGATTGCTATTTTAACTTCATTTTCTTACCTGATATTTCAGGCATACCTTATGTTGAAAAATTGGATTTCTGTCCAGTTCAGCATAAAAAGCCAGTAGGACATGGGCGTCACCTGGGTGCTTAGCTGGGCGCCCATATCTTATATAAGATAAAAGGAAATCATAGCCAGGAAGACTTGGGCGTGTCCTGGGTGATAGTTGGGCACCCAAGTCAAAAATAGTTTTACTCAAAATTCAATTTTAAGTGGAAAAACATTTTTCTTTGTTTTTAAAACAAAAATCATATTTTCAAACGAATAAAAAAAATTCAATTGTATGTGTAAAAAAAATTATTCGATGGTTGAGAAAAAAAAAAGGGTTGGAGGGGGGGGGGGCGATTTTTTTAGTTCTGCCTAGGGTCTCCAAAACTACAGGGCCGGCCCTGCCTTTAGTTTCACTGGATTACTTCTAGATATGTTTTTTGGCGTGAGCAATTTGTCTAGATAGCAATGGTAACCGGAATGATAAACACACAGTGGAGAAACCCAACCAGAACGGTCAAATTTTCACAAGTATATGAGGCAAGAAGTATTATCAAAAGGGAAAGTTTTGGACCTCATTGACAAGAGACTTCAGATGGTTAGTGCTCGTCAAGATAATTCTTTACTTGAGACGGCGTTACTGTGCCTTCAAGAGGACCCGAAAGAAAGGCCTAACATGAGGGGAGTGATAGAAATGCTAATATCTCACTGACCAATTGCCTTTTGCATTGCCTGAAACAATCCCTAATCAGCTGCCTGCAAGAGCCTAAGATAGAGGAAACATATGTAACATGGTGTAAGTTCTGTGATATTATATCTTAAGAAATTCTAATAGTTGCATTTGGGCATAAGTGAAGACGTGTAGTTATTATACTTAAATGAATGCGTATGTAGTTTCTCTTTGTATCTATATCAATATATCAC
The DNA here is from genome assembly GCA_014058105.1 of Kingdonia uniflora. NCBI lineage: Eukaryota > Viridiplantae > Streptophyta > Magnoliopsida > Ranunculales > Circaeasteraceae > Kingdonia > Kingdonia uniflora. The sequence goes on along the minus strand of JACGCM010002082.1, from coordinate 1,590,645 downwards.
AATTTACTCGAATGCTATGCTGCGGAGAAATTCATTTCTCATTCACGTAAGCGTTTCACATGAAACTCACACCGTTTAAAAGCGAAATACATTTCCCAAATAATTGAAACCGTTTTCCACCATAGAAGTTGTTTTCCTTTGGACTACATGTTTAGTATGCTTTAAGGATTTTTTGAGTGTTTATGATGTGTCGTCTACCTCCGTGCGACCTATGTTTATTTTATGTTTTATGTTTTATGTTTTAGCATAAACTCTGTTGGAGAGGTCCAATGTGGGTTGCTAGCAGTTTCCCAATTTAAGTAGAAATTGATTTCAATTAGAGTTAGGGTTCCTAATTCTAACCCCTTTGTGTTCTATAAAAGGTGAGGCCTAGGTTATTTGTTTCCCAGTTGATTTTGATTAATGAAAGTTAATTTGTTTAGTTGAAATCCTAATTTTCTCTAACACTCAAATATAACGTAATATTCATGCGAATCTTGCTTCCACATTCGTAATAGTCACGTCAATTGGTACCAGAGCTGCGTTAGAATCCATTGTAGTCAGTTTCAAGAGCAAAGATGCCCCGAGGAAGACCTGCGACGAAAAAACCTACGTTTGCCGACAATGTAGCGAGGATATCGAATAATCTTGATAAGCTTGAAAGGCTTTTCGAGGCTTTGGGTAGAGGCGCATTTCCCCCCTCCCAATCAACGACGATTTTACCGTCTATTTATGACGATTATCCCGAAGATTGGAGCACTACCGCAAAGACCGGCGGTGAAACGGAAACCCCGTTTGTAGGCCTTCCCGTCGATAGCGACGTGAGATTAGAAACCCCGATCAATGACACGGTTAGCAAGGAGACGTCGGCAGTCGAACAGGGTTCGATTAATGACCCCACGGTAGATATCAGCTTCGGGATCAAACCCCGACTAAAGATCCAATAAAGGCCACAACCAATACCCGAGCCAGATCTAAATGTCGTAGCCGGTCACAAAATCAAAGCCGACGTTGAAACCCTAACTGGGGTTTTTACCAGTTTTTTAAAGAGAAAGACAGTCATTGAGAATGCCACAAATTATGAGAGGGGAACGATTGGAACCATCAACGGAGTCCAGTGGTCATTCTTAATCGAAGGTTGGAATGAAATCGTGATTGATACAAAGAAATTAGTCGATACAGAGACAGAGTTACGTCTAAAAAAACTTGCGATTGGAAAAGAGAGAGGACTCAACAAACCTCTTTTTGGAGTCCATGGGGAACCTCAGGTTAGAGCTTTTTTCGGTGCACAAGTGGAAAAAAAAACTCAGTTGCAGGCTTCAAGTTGGAGAAGAAGAAAGATTTGATAAAGAGAGAAGTCGCGTTTGAGGAAGATGACAAGTCACGTGAACTGCATGTGGTCACTAAAGATCAGATCCAGCACGTGGCCCAGTCCACCCAACCCCAAGTCTCATCGGTCTAGGCCCAACACAAAAAAAACCAACAGCCCACATACTTTGCCCATAAAACTAGGCCCACCAACTACTTATCCAAAATTCAAATTTGAGGGGGAAATTAACTTCATCAACACCTCAACTCCATTATCCATGAGGGCCTACGGTTTTTACTGCTTCTTAATTTTAATGTTTTACTTTCTGGGTAAGCCCTAGGGCATGCCAAGGCATGCAACATTTATGACATGAGTCGGCATATATGGAGGCACAATGAGGAGAATTGCTTTAAAGATTTAAGTATAAAAGTTGTCCTCCAGCAGTTCACAAGTCACCAAAAGACCCGAAACACGTCCGAACAACCATCGTTTGTTGATCCATTTTGGGATGACTTTTTACTGAATTTTGAGAAGCAGATTTTAATTTTTTCTTCTGTTTTAGGCGTCAATGGACGTAGAGATATCGACAACAACATCGTACCCCCGCTCTCGGGTGCAATGACAAGGTACAAAAAAATTCGCAGAAGACTTCAAGATTTCTAGAAAAGTTCCACCGTACATATTTCGTACACGTTCTACGGGATGAAGACGAAGAGACTGTGATGCACACTACATACGTACGTGAGTCCTCTGGAGCTCTGCCCCTTTGATTTTGTGGATGAAATCTTCTCAGACGAAGGGTTTGATGTGGCACATCCCTCATAGGGTCATCTAACTTTGTGTGACCTATGTTTATTTGTGTTTTATAGTTTATATTTTAGCTTAGACTCTGTTGAAGAGGTCCAATGTAGGTTGTTAGCAGTTTCCCAATTTAAGTAGAAGTTTATTTCAATTAGAATTAGGGTTCCTAATTCTAACCCCTCTTGTGTTCTATAAAAGATGAGGCCTAGGTTATTTGTTTCCCAATTGATTTTGATTAATAAAAGTTGATTTGTTTTGTTTTCTCTAACTCTCAAATACAATGTGATTTTCATACGAATCTTTCTTCCGCGTTCGTAGTAATCATGCCAATTTATATTACAAGATTGCGGCTTTGTTTTTATGCATTTTTTGACATATAAAAGATATAGTCTAGAAGTGAAATAGTTTTCCTAGTAGATTTAGAGTTCGCTATTAACTACCCTTGATGGTCGTTTTCCCGTTTCTCAAATCGTTTTCTGTACCTGAATAATATTAATAAAGGCCACTTCCCGTTTTCTTTCTTAAATTTGGTATCCGTTTCTCAATCAAGTAACATAGCTCAAAAGTGCTCACTTGCTTGATTCTTATTAGTGTGTCTCCATTTTTTTTGGGATGGCTTGGGTTTGATTGAGTGGGGAATGGTACCAAAAACAAGGAATCTAGTACTTTGGTAAACCTGTCTGCAAAATTCATAAGCTTTGATATCTGATCCACAGAGTTTAATTTATCCATACCCTCATTTGTAACCAACTAGAGTTTAATTTTTTCGAGAGTTTCTCTATGTATTTGCAATATTTATTCTCTTACTAACACGTGTACGATCTTCTATAGACGTCAGATTTTTTTTTCTTCCTTTCAAACCTGCTCTTTTAAGCATAAGTATGTCACTTAGAGCATCTCCAACAACATGGTATGATGTTACACTTTTCATATACTTTTGCAAAAACCCCTTCCCCAGGAGTATGATATTCAGCATACCCATCCCCATACCCCTCTAAAGTATGCAAATCTAGAACTTGGAGAGTGGTATGTGCATACTACTTTTGTGGGTCCCCTACAAATATTTTTTATCTTCCTTTCTTTTCTCTCTCTAATAAAAGAACATTGTAGGTCCCAATTTTTAATAAAAATATTTTTTCTCTCACATAAATCTGTTGGAGCAAAGTAGTATGCTATTCCGAATACTAGTATTCAAAACCGGAATATCATACATTATCTGCTCTTACTATTTACTAAGCTCAAGAACGTATTGAAAATTAAATAATTTTAAGACATGGTCACAATGGCTTCAATACAAAAAGTCAGGAGGCTTCTAAAAAATCATGCTGCTTATCTCACTCAAGGTGTTAAGTGTTAACTAGCATGCTTTATGTCCTTTAGGAGAAATAAACACGCTTTTCTGATTTTTTTTCAGAACTTTTAATAGTTGTATTTGTCCAAGTGAAGAATTCTACTTGATATATCTAAATGCTTACGAATCTTCTATTTTGTTAGTTATCATCTATTCCTATCAGTGTTTCTCCACTTCCTTCCCTAGAGAAAAATAAAGGAGAGGATAAGAAAAAAGGGACCCAATTTTTTTTTTGAGTGGGCTTTATCAATTTGGCAGCGTAGGCACTCGGCAATGTAGGGAAAGTGAACTGATCCCTCCTCATTATCCAAATAAAGGGTGCTGTTCATTTTTGAAAGTCTTCATACAAAAGCGTTGATCTCTTCAACTTGTTTCTCGGCTACGCCACCAATTATACACCAAACATGTCCACAAAGATTATACAAAAGCGTTAATCCCTTGCGCCATCACATTCTGTCTCTATAAATTTGGTGTCAGCTGGATCCTTTTCTGTATTCGATTCTCGTGGATTGGGTTGTGTTTCTCGTTTGTTGAAGATTAGGAGTCACTGCCGTAAATTAATTAAATAAAACAACCCGCGCATTGTATCCTGAGCTGTTCATCGACTCGTTCTGTCTTTTGGGAGGAATCACGCAGTTTTCCTAATTGTTTGACCTAATAATTTAATTTTGTAAGACACAAATGTAATTGGAATACATTTTGTGTAAGCTTTTCTGATGTTTCTTCAGAATTTTCCATAGTTATTTTTGGCCAAGTGAAAAAGTCTACTTGATGTATTTAAATGCTTACGAATCTTCTATTTTGTTAGTTATCACAATTCAAAAAAAGTCATCTATTGATCTATTCCTATCAGTGTTTCTCCACTGCCCTCCCCGTCACTGGAAATAAATAAAGGAGAGAATAAGACAAACGGGACCCAAAAAAATGTGTGGGTTTTATCATTTCAGGGATGTCGGCACTCGGCAATAATAATGCTGTTCATTTTTGAAAGTCTTCACAGACTTGTAATACTGCTCTCAACTATATCTTGTAGTGCTTTTACTGTAGGTATCACAATACAATTTCAAAGCTATCTCTTGATCGATACTTACAATGGATTCTGAAAACGTTGGCAGTCAAAAACTCAAAAATGGCCAAATTGTGATATCTGAAGAGCAATCAATGGTGGACTTCCAAAGGGCATCATCTTCCTCAAAAGAGTGGATTGAAGAGATAATCTATCATATCATTGGCATTGCTCTTCTACTGGTATTCCCAGCAATCGGCGCACACTTAGCCTCTTATTACTTTGAGGGACTGTCAATGGGCATGCTCTTTCTCTATGCATTGGGTGTTACATTTGTGGTTTTCAGCTTAATAGGTAGGCGTTCTAGATTAATGGCTTCTGAACCTGTTGAGATTACAAATGGCCAGACAGATATATCTGAAGGGCAATCTGCAATGGATTCTCGACGGGTTTCCTCTTTCTCAGAAGATCAAATGCAACAGTGGTTAGAGGTAATCATGATCATTGCTTTTGCAGTGATATTCGTAGTAATCTTCGCGCACTTAATATCATATTTCTATGATGGACTCTCAACGGGCATTCCCTACCTCTATGCAGTTGGTATTGTTTTTATGATCTGTTACATCATAGGAGTGCTTGATAAAAACGATATGGTTCTTTATAAAAAGTACAAGCACCAATTGAAGATTGGTAGCCTATTGTTAATATCTAGCATCCTTGCAAGAACAGTAATATTTTACTTTTACGACACATTGTTTAAGTGCTTCCTCTTCCTCTATACATCGGGTAATACGGGGGTTCTATTCATCTTATATGGGTTTCACACGTTTCTCAATAAAATCGTCATGCTCAAAGCAATTTATTTTGATAATGGACTATCAAAGAGCTTCCTCTTCCTCTATGCATGTTGTATTACGGGATTTCTGTTCATCTTGTGCGTGTTTCTCTTCAAAAAGTACAACCACCAAAGGAAGGTTGCTAGACAGCCTAGATTAAATGGCAAATTCCACATAGAACTCGAAGAGGCGACCAATAACTTCAGAGATAAGCTTGGTCGTGGCATGTCAGGGTCAGTTTTCATGGGCAAACTAGATGATGGGACATTGATAGCTGTGAAAACTATTGAAGGCCAGAAATTTGCGAAGCGGGTATTCGATGCAGAAATCGAAGCAATTGGAAGTGTAGATCACGCTCATCTTGTATGCCTCCGCGGATCTTGTAGTCATATGGCTGAAACAGGGGAAACCTTCTTCATTGTCTACGATCTTTTCCTTAAAGGGTCGCTCGACACTTGGATTTTCCCAAAGGCCGGCCAGAATGTTGGATTTTTATCGTGGAAACAGAGGTACAGAGTTGCAATTGAGGTTGGTAAGGCCCTTGGCTACCTTCATCATGAGTGCAGCAAGAAGATACTACATCTTGACATCAAACCGGATAATATACTACTTGATGACGATTTTCGAGCAGTTGTCTCTGATTTCGGGCTTTCAAAGTTAATGAGTAAAGATATAAGTAAAGTTGTTACAACAATCAGAAGGACAGCTGGCTATATGGCCCCTGAGTGGGAATTGGATAAAGGGATCTCAGAGAAATGTGATATTTTTGGTTACGGTAAAGTACTTCTCGATCTATTTTTTGGCCTACATTTCGTTTGTTTAAATAATGATGGCAATGATATTTACACAAAAGAATCAGAAGGTCGCTATTCACAAGAGGAACAGCAAACCTTTCACGCCTTTATGCGGGAAAAACTAATTCAAAAGAAACTGGTGGATCTGGTTGATAAGAGACTAATATCGGATGAGCAAGTTGATGAGAATGAGGTAAATTCTTTAGTATATGCGGCCCTTTGGTGCCTTCAAGAGGATCCTCCAAAGAGGCCGGCGGACATTCGGCACGTGGTCGACATCCTTAAAGAAAGGAAGGTAGGTGATGTTGTAGGCAACTTCACAAGGGTCTTTTCGAACAAAGAGCACGACAACATGAGGAATGTTGCTAGATTTCCTAGAGAATTTCGGTACAAAGAACTAGAAATGGTGACCAATAACTTTCATGATAAGCTTGGTAGGGGTGGGTACGGTTCAGTCTTCAAGGGAGTCTTAATTGACGGGAAAGTAGTGTTTGTAGAAAGAGTTGAACTGGTGATATATGGGGAGCAGGAATTCCAAGTAGAACTCGCTTCTATGGCTAGCATACAACATGCTCATATTATTCGCCTTCGCGGATATTGTAGTCATATGATGGAAACAGGGTACTTTGCCCTCTTAGTCCACGATATCTACCCTAATGGGTCATTGGACAGTTGGATTTTCTCAAGGAGGGACGGTGGTTCTTCAAATTGGGGATTCTGGTACAAAGTTGCAAAAGATGTCGGCAAGGCCCTTGAATACCTTCATGGTAAGGGGAAATTGCATCTCCATATTAAACCGGATTGCATTCTACTAGATGACGATTTTCGAGCAGTTGTGTCTGATTTGGGACTTTCTAAGTTAATAAAAAAAGATAAAAGTAGACTTCCTACAGCAATCAGGCTAGCTACATGGCTCCTGAGTGGTGCTTGGGCGAAATCTCAGAGAAATGTGATGTCTTTAGTTATGGTGTGCTACTTCTAGATATGTTTTTTGGTGTGAGGAATGTTTGTCTGGACGGCAGTGGTAAACGCATCGATAAACAGGATGGCAATTCTCAAGAGGAATGGTAAAACTTTTACAAGTACATGAGACAAGAAGTATTAACAAAAGGGAAAGTTTTGGAGCTCATTGACAAGAGAATTGAAATGGTTACTACCGGCCCGTTCTTTCCTTGAGATGGCACTACAATGCCTTCAAGATGACTCTAAGGGCAGGCCTGATATGCGGGGAGTGATAAAGATGCTACTTAAGAACTAATCCCAAATCAGCTGCCGACAAGAGGAGAATTCAAGACCGACGAGTCCAAAAAGTATGTTCTACTCAACTCTTCTTATTTCATAAGGTGTACTTGATTGTTTTATTATCTTTTGGTTTGCGATTATTTTTTCATGTTGTGGTTGAGGTTGCAACAATTTTGTTTTTTTTTTTGTTTTTTTGTTTTTTGTTTCAGGTAGTTTCTTAACAATTATGGGAGTGATACAAACAAGTGTTTATTATACGTAGAGATATTGTTCGTGTGTCGATGGTTCCATGTTTAGTGCGTAAGATGTTGGATAATTAATTTAAATGCTCAAGTTGCATTTAGTGATTGAACAATAATTTTTAATGTTTTAGGTGGATTGAGACCTTATTTATTTATATGAAACGAGCAATGTGGCACGCGCTAGTGCATGCGAACGCATTATTTGTAAGATTTAAGTTGGGTTTGAGTGTAATTTTGTAATATATTAAGGTTTACTTTTTCTTTGCTTAGGAATACCATACTATGCCCACATTTTTAACAAAAACTATATGGCGGATAATACTCGTCATTGGATATAGTCTTTGCAGCTGCAATAATTTGTGTGTATTTGGTTTTGTTTTAGATTACTGATGAGAGTAGGCAAGTAGACATGAAGTACATTTAATTAGATATTATAAATGACAAACTATGTACTACACAATACATGAATTTGAGTAACAACACTACAGCTCAACCAGAAATGTTTGTGAGTGATTTATACATATCTATACTAAAGGAATAGCTATGCCATGAGAATAAATCTCGGCTGTTGATCACCCTACCCTACACATGTTGACAAAAATATATGCTTTAGTTTATAACACAACTGTTAGATCATGAGGGTTATTTAGTCTACTCTCGTAATTTTTTAATCCTAAAATACCCCTATTTCGTATATACCAAATCCTATAGATACATGATCAAATAAGGGGTAGTTTTGGAAGTCCAGCCCACAACTTTTCGTATATACGAAATTATGGACATTTTGGGAAGTCTAACTTCAGATCTAGGGGTATTTCTGTAAACCTAAAACGCCAAATCGTAAGGCAAAAATCTCGATTTAGGTCTTCAATCACCAAAATTTCAATCTTCACCTTCGATTTCTTAATGATTCGGCTGTGATTCTCAAGTTCATAATTAAGGCGTTTGATTTGTGTGCTCGATTTGCTATGATTTGGGATTTTAAGACCTAATTTGTGGGTTATAGCACATTGGTTTTCTAATTTGAGGTTTAAAACCTGATTTGTGGGTTATAGCACATTGGTTTTAGGCGGATCTTTGCACCGATCGCTATTTCGACGAACTCAATCATAGGTACTCAAATTAGGGTTCTTAACTTCATCAATTTGGGTTTATCTCTCTAAAATTTACTATTACTATGTCCATGTAATCTCTGTTAGACTTAGTAGTTGTTTATGGCTTAATTTGATGTTATGAGTATGTTGTTTGAGGCTCGGTATTTTATGGGACTATCAAGTAGGGCTGTTTGTTTATACTTACCAAATTGTACTGAATAGAAGACTTTCTGTTTTGGGTGTAGATTTTGGAAGTTAACTAATTTGTTTTGTTCTTTAGCTTCTGATGTTTTAAGTAAAATGGGGTTTCAATAGTTCTTATTTTCCTTTTAAAGTTGTAGTTTTTAAAGATAGTTTATTTTCTTATTTAACAGAGACCAACTCAGGGAAGAGTTTAAAATATGTTGTAAGGGGTTGGCTTCCAAAAGATCTGGAGAATGCAAATGTTGTGGAATATTCTATAAATTTCACAATTCCACCAGACTTTGGCTGCCCTGGGGCTATTCTCATCACTAATCTATAATCTAAAGAGTTCTACTTAATGGAGATTGTGGTACAAGGATTTAGTGAAGGCCCCATTTTCTTCCCTGTAAATTCTTGGATTCAATCACGGGAAACTGAGCCAGAAAGCAGAATAATCTTCAGAAATCAGGTGAGAGTTTGATACCATTATAATTATAATTTGTTATACTTTCTCTACCGTTGATCGATCTCTTAGTAGTTTCCTATTATCTTGAAAGGCCTATTTTCCCTTGCAAACACCTGATAGTCTTAAGGATCTTCGTTGCGAAGACTTACTAAGTGTTCAAGGTAATGGAAAAGGTGAGAGGAAGCATTTTGAAAGAGTATATGATTATACTACCTATAATGACTTGGGTAATCCGGACAAGGATGATGATCTTGCTAGGCCCGTTCACGGTGGTCATGAAAGGCCTTATCCCAGACATTGTCGTACTGGACGACTTCTATCAAACACAGGTGCAGTCTCTAAATACCCCATTTTTTACACTCCGCGAGATGCAATATATGTCATTGATGACTCTTCAACTTGTTCATGTATTAGACCTGCAGGGGAACCTTCTTCTCGTACTAAATTACTTAGAATATAGTCCAACAGTTGAATTTTCTTGGGGTTACGAAAAATAGTTGGAGGACACTTATGATGGGGCAAAGCAAAGATCTAAGCCCAGATATAGTGCAGTTGCAGATAGGGGAGACACACCAATAACATATTAGGTTAACAACGAACAACAGATTAATGGTTACAAGCATAGACTAACAGTAACGCTCTCTCAACACTAATCAGTCAATCTCACACAACAATCCCCGAGCCACCACCACTCAATCAAGGACTAAGATCCTTGTAGAGCAAAAAAAAAACATACCGTGGTAAAATCTCAGGCCTACATTATCATTTGAGAGTGAGCTTCCTCCATCTCTCTCTCCCTTTTGTACATTTTATGCTTCATAAAATCGCACAAAACACTAGCATAGCGACAAACAGAAATCAATCCTTAATTGGGCCAAAAAAGTTTCAACTAATCCATAAGCTACAGTGAATTCTCTACAAGATAAATGTGTTAATGTTGCTACAACCCAAACATAATCCATTCTTTCTACAGTATTTGAGTATCACGAAGTTATAATTGATCAAATAAACTGATGATATTTATTTGATCCTAACCAGATCCATACTCTGAGAGTAGAATAGAAAAGCCTGATTCGGTTTATGTTCCGCGAGACGAAACATTTGAGGAGACTAACCAGGCATCTTTCTCTGCAAGTCGCCTAAAAGTCGTATTCCATAATCTATTACTATCTTTGGCAGCTACATTTCCAAACGAAGATACACCCTTCACGTGCTTCACTGAAATTGACAAGTTGTATAATTATGGTGTTCTTGTGAAACACAGTGAAGATCAAAAAGATATATTCGAGAAGCTCTTGCTGTCCTCGTTGATTAAGAAAGCAGTTAATGCTGGTGAAGGCTTGTTCAAGTACAACATTCCAGCCATTATCTCAAGTATGCAGTACATATATGCTGAAAATATATACTATCACTCTGCTTCTTTTTGCTGAAAATATCTAGAATCTCACCACAAGTATATATGCGATTATGGGTTTCCAGAAGATAGATTTTCATGGTTGCGTGATAACGAATTTACACGCCAGGCTTTGGCGGGTGTCAATCTGGTTAACATAGAAAAATTGAAGGTACTTGTAGTAGCCTATTTTATTTTACATTTCATTTCAAGAATATAAAATTTTTCAACTTTTACTTTATTTTTCCCTTCTAGAGTTTTTGTTTATTCTTTTTAGTGAATAGATGGATAGATCTATATACGACATTTAGTATCAAAAGTAACATAGACAGCCTAGTAAGATAATAATAACAACAACAACAAAAAAGTTCAATATTACTACAGTCGAGCTACGGAGAAAGTTACTACATTTCTTGCACACAGTACATACAAATTTATATGCAGCTTAAAAATCTCATTATTTTATAGAATACATTTAACTTTTGCAGGAGTTTTCGATCCTCAACAAATTAGACCCTGCAATTTAAGGTCCCCCGGAGTCGTTAATAACAAAAGAACTAATCGACCAAGAGCTGGAGCAAACCAGTGTTGAGGAGGAAATTGAGAATGGCCAACTGTTTATAATAGATTATCATGACATGCTTTTGCGATTTGTAGAAAAAATTAACGCCCTTCCGAAGACTAAAATTTATACTTCTAGAGCTGTTTTTAATTATGCCAAACATCTTTGCACTCAAGTATTCAAAGGAAATTTTTAGTAGAAGAATGGAGTTAGAATAAGGATTAAGCACTAGGGGATAGGGGATAAAGAGAGATGAAATTCTTCTCTTCTTCTCTTTTTCCTGGTTTTCTTCGCAACTGAGAAAGAAGAAGTAATGGTACATATATATAATTGAACAGAGAATTTAAACCCCAATAATATATACAACCCAATTATAATTGTCAACTTCCAGGACACAGGATTGTCTAAGTTAGAGCATACCCGCAATTGTTGAGATTTTGAATGTGGGTCAGATTTTTTTGCCAGGGCTGAGCACAAACCGACAGAACCGACCAAAACTGAATTGATCTGATCGAGTTTTCAATGTTTTCCAGTTCGGTTCGGTTCTAAAATGGTTAAAGTGATTTGCCTGAGGAAGATTTACAGAAATGATTCAGATTTTGTATTCAGGCTTCCCAAAATACCCCTAATTTCGTATATACGAAAAGTTGTGCGTTGGACTTTCATTTATACCCCTTCTTTCATCACATAATTATGATTGAGATGCCTATTTTGGATGGGATTTGGTACATACTAAATGAGGGCACTTTAGTATTAAATTAATTGCGAGAATAAACAAAATAACCCTCATGATCTAACGGCTCCCTACACATGTTGAGGAAAATATATGGTCTGTATTTGAGTATAATGCCTTATATTAACAATGTAGTGTATAATCCCCAATATGATATTCCGTAATAGCAAAAACAAGTTTCGTCCAATCAAGTATTATTTACGCAACAATGCCGAAAAAAGAAGGTTGATATTGCGATATCAGGTAATAAAATATTAATATCATATTTCTTTACCCAATTATTTCACATTGTACTCTTACATATACATTTACTAAACAGATTCTAGTAGAACAAAGATTGTTCAATTCGATAAACAAAACAGAATGGGATTGACTATATCAAATCCCGGGATTAGCAATACAATCAATAGAGATATCTCTCAGGCATGTTTGATTATGAATATTTCATTGTTGGCTACAGGAAACCCTATCTATAATACTAAAGGAATAACTATGCCATGAGAATTAATTTCGGCTGTTGATCACCCTACCCTACACATGTTGAGGAAAATATATGCTTTAGTTTATAACACAACCGTTAGATCATGAGGGTATTTAGTGTACTCTCGAAATTTATTTAATACTAAAATGCCTTTATTTCGTATGTACCAAATCCCATTCAAAATAGGCATCTCAATCGTAATTACGTGATGAAAAAAGGGGTATAAATAGAAATTCATCCCATTACTTTTTTGTATATACAAAATTATGGGTATTTTGGGAAGCCTAAATACAAAATCAGGGTCATTTTAGAGAAACTATAACCCAAACAATCACTGATTCACTCCGAAACCTTAACCCTAAATCCCTAATTTTACTCTTTTTTTTCTCGATCTCCTCTTCGAATCTAACAATGGAGGAGGTCATCGAAGGCAAAGATTTCTCCTTCCCCAAGAAAGAGTAAAACATCCTCACCTTCTGGGAAGAAATGAAAGCTTTTGAAACCCTGCTCAAACTTACAGAGAACCTCCCCGAGTTTGTCTTCTATGACGGATCACCCTTCACAACAGGTCTCCCTCACTACGGTCACCTTCTAACTGAACAATCAAGGACATCATTACAAGGTACCAAACCATGATTGGTCACCATGTAACAAGAAGGTTCGGGTGGGATTGTCATGGTCTTCCGATTGAGTTTGAGATCGATAAGAAGTTGGGGATTAAGACGAGGGAACAAGTAATTCAACTGGGTATTGATAATTATAATGTGGAGTGTATGAGTATTATTATGAGATATGTTACAGAGTGGGAGTCCACGGTTATGAGGTTGGGACGGTGGATCAATTTTAAGAACAATTATAAGACGATGGATATTAACTTTATGGAGAGTGTTTGGTGGGTTATCTCTCAATTGTTTGATTAAGGTTTGGTTTATAGAGGATTTAAGGTATATTTATTGTTTATATCGGAATTGGACTGATATAAGTGATATATATCAATTTATCTAAATGACGTGGTATAATAAGTTAATTTGTTGAGCCAGTCGATATTTAGGACGATATTCTGATCAACTTGAGAAAATATTAAATTATCGGCTGTCCCATGTATATATACGTTAAATTTGATATTTTAGATCTTGCTGTGTATTTTATGAGCGTCTATATCAAAATGTTATTAGTGTTTCTGAGAAACTTTACGGGCATTGCACTCTTTAATTAATGATATGAACTTTGAATATTATTTTGCAGGTTATGCCATACAGTGTAGGATGTAAAACCTCACTATCAAATATTGAAGCTAACTCTAACTATAAGGTAATTGATCATCTATAGTTTCTAAACATTTTGGCTTAGAGATAGCCTATTAATATGTAATATTCTAAATAAAATTAAATGGTGAAAATTTCTATATATTATTAGATATATCCGGATTTCTAATTTTTACTGTTAATAGTTTTTGAAATATCCCATATTTCAGTCTGTTGAACCAACAAACATATCAGCAGATATCAGATAGTCAAGGATATTATCAAACATTATGATTCTTTTAATAGTTTTATAAATTTTTGTATGCACGCTTAACATTTGATCTTATCTTTCTTTGGAAGATAGCTGATGCTGTAGGAGCTTTTCTCATGATGGATATGGCCCACATAAGCGGACTGGTTGTTGCCTCTGTGGTTGTGAATTCATTTGAGTATTGTGATGTTGTAACCACAACAACACACAAGGTATATGAATAGAACTATTTGTTAAATTATAAATTACAGTATGTTTCCCCTTTAAGATGGTTGTTATGGTACTGGCTACCTGATGTAAACATAAATTTTAATTTCATTATTTAGTTTTTTTTGCGTCTGAAATCAAAACTCGTAAACAATGGCGGACGATGATTTAGATGTTCCAGAGGAGGTAACAGTGAAGTAGGTAATTATTAGGGCATCACAAATAAAAGCCTCCCTCTCAGTTCTCTATAATTTACTTCGTTACCATTTGAATCATTATAGTTATTTTCTTCGCGTCTTTGTATCTATCTAATTACAGGGTCCTGAGCAAGATGAAGAGATAAAGAAAGTTGAGAGAGAACATAAGACCAGGTATGAATCATTCATGTATTTTATTTAGGCCTATTTTTACTCCCAAGCCTATCTTTTAGTAGTTAGTACTTCATATAATTATTATATTGGTTTGTGATATCGATTACTTATTTACGGTGATGTATTGCTATTGTAATTCCCTAATGAAAAGAGGCATTGGTGAAGTGAAGGAAGAAAAATTGCGAATTAGTTTATCTCTAAATGCATCACAAATTTAACCTAAAACAATATGGGTAAACCTTTTAGCACACATCCACTAATCAACTTTAGTATGTATATAATGATGAAGGTAATTTTTAGATTCTTTGACCTTGACACAAATAATGCATAGATGTGCAATATCCAACCCTTGCGTCTTATATTGTTATGAGTAACTTCTTATGATGGTGATTTTGTAGAGTGTATACGTAGGGGAGAACCTACTTAGATGTGGTTTTTGGCAGATTTTTGAATGCTTTTCCTAGAAGAGAATTCTTTATACGTATTTGGATTTGGCTGTAGTGATAGTTTAGATTGACATAACATAAACAAGGAGTCGAAAATTGCAGTTCTGAATGTATTGACTTGTGCGTATTGTGACTTTATGTGCCTGTTGAAGATTGTTGATAGGTCGATTAATCACTTTACAGATCACTATATCTTTAGTTTTCATTGTTAGGTAACATGAGCAATGCATTTTAGATTGGAGATATATGTGAGTAGGTTACAACTTATACATGTAGTAGATGTTTGGTAAAAACATGGGACATCAGGACTCACTGAGAATTTGAAGATGGTGGTTATCATAAGGTTGAAGGCCTGTTAGAAGTTTAACAATTTCACTGTTGGTGAGACTTCAAACTGTATTATCTATGTGATGTACCAATTCTTAAATAATGTTTTGTGCCACAAGTATCAACAGGAGCAATGTTTTAGATACTGGATATATAGGTGGTACTAAACTAGTCAGAACTCTCTATCTTTTGGAAATACTTTTTTCGAAAAAAAAAAATTTGAATTTTTTTTGTAAAGAAATGGTAAAATGAAAATCAATTATATTTGTCAATTATATGTATTTGGTTTATGAAAAATGAAACGAGTTCCCTGAAATCGAACTCCCATTTGTGGAAGTATCTGTATTTGGTTTGTGAAAATTGAAAACAAATTCATTCAAAACCATTTCGTAGTATTTGGTTTCTGAGCAATATCACGGAAAATAAATTATTTTTTCGTTGTTTATGGTTAAACATGGAAGAAAAAGTTTACCATTTCCAAATAATTTTTTTTTTCTTAAGAAAACTTTTCAATACACTCTATTTCCTAAAGTTATTACCATAAATTAAAGATCAGAAGATTTAAGTTCCAGAAAAGCAAACATTAGTCTTGTTGATACTGTGACCAACCAACTCACCTATATCTCCAGTTCTGAACATAATGGTTTTGTTAATATTTGTGGCCAGAACATTCTTCATAGTAGGTGTACTACAGAAATTAGAGTTAGAATTAGCCATTTGTGTCCCTAAATGTGGTGAATGGCAGAATCTTCGGTCGAAGTCTATGACTCGATTGGGGAAACCAGCGACCAACAGCTACGCCAGCCACCTATTCAATCGACTATACAACTACCGGTTCAGACGATGTGACCACAGGGTGAGATACCTCGGGGGGAGATTAGTATTTTGGGGTGACTTATGGTCCCCTAACCATCCACCTTCAGCAGCAACAGTGTCATATCACCCACCAAGAGCACATTGACTGCCATTACAGCCACGACAGTCTATTATTGGTATGGGTGAAATGGGTAGAGAAGACCAAGGGTATTGGGGAGGCAGTGGTGATCATGGGGATAATAACATGTGCTTTGAGATCGTTGTATACCATCTTATGAGAGACGGGGATGAAGTCACGGAGTTCACCTAAATAACTTGCTCCATGTGCCCGCAATGATGGTTTTCACTAGGGTTGAGCAAGAAACCGAACCAAACCGAACCATATTAAGCAAAACAGTTCAGTTTCTAAAACACAAAACCGAAAAGGCTTTCGGTTCGGTTTCGGTTCCGTACTTCAGAACCCGCTAGAAACCGAACCGAACCGATACACATCTATTTATTTATTTCCCCAAATACTTCTAAAAACATCTTTTTCATCTCTCTTTCATCATTTCCCAGTCAGTCCAACGAAGAAGAATAACACCACAAGAATGACACCACAAGCCTTTTCATCTCTCTCTTTCATCAAGATAATTTTTATGTTATGTTATGTTTATGTGCAGTGTGAAGTTTTTGAGGAATCGAGCGTTGCAAAGCTTGTTTCCGCGATGGTAGGTGGATGGAAAGCGCAGTTGATAGTGGAGATGTGGTGTCATGGTGGGGTGATCACAACAAGTATTGGTTTGGTTAAAGCAAGCCATCATACATGAGGGAGACATGTTTGTGTTGTTCCATAAGAACGATCGAGATTGGAGTATGTTAAAGCAATGGACGGGGTTGGTATGTCCTCGGAGGTTATTGTAGGTGAGGTAGAGGAGGTGATGGGTACGTTAATGGGTATAGATTTTCTTGTGGTGGATTGCTGGCAAAAGGATTTTTCTAGGATACTTAGGTTTGCAATGTTGAGTCACTGGGGGGCAGTTTTGGTTTGCAAGAAGACGACTTGGTTTATGCCTATGTTGAGAGTTACTTTGGTTATAACTTGGTATCCACCGTTGAAGATTTGCACCATCGCCATTGCTCTATGAGCTTTGTATGTTTCTCTCTCTGCCATGGCGGTGGAGATGGAGGAGATCTTTGAGATGTATTTGGTTTGTTTCATTTGGAGGGGTTTCGTTTGAATTTTATTTAATGTATCATTTGGGTTTCGTTCGGTTTTGGTTTCGGTTTGATGCGGTTTACCTCGGGTCAGGTCGGTTTTGGTTTGAGATCTAATTGGTTCTGTTTTGGATTTCAAATTTAGGAACCGATTTAGGTCAGTTCGGTTTTGGTTCAGGTCAAAACCCGACCCGATTCGACCCGTGCTCACCCCTAGTTTTCACAGTGATTCTGGTATTGGGGGATGGCGTTCTCAAGAAACTAATCAAGGTGATCAGATTGCAACAACTCTTCTTACTGTTATTCGATTAGTGAGACAAGATGTCAAATTGAACATTCTTGAATTGACAGAAAAATAGATGCTGACGGTTTTATGGATTTGTTAATTAGGGTCGATCAGATACTAAAGTACAAGCGATGCAGAGATCTCATATCCATAATTCTTCTAGAGACAAAGCTCACAAAATATGCACTTAACTAGTGGGACAATATTTAGAAAATGCATTGACATTCTAGCCAAACTTGCATTACAGATTAGGCTTCTATGTGGAGAGAGTTGGTTTAACGACTTGTTCTACGATCTTACGAGAAATACAACTTTACCCGACTTCAAGGGTTGCGACATAAATTGAAAAATATGGACGAATACGCGAATGATTTTTATCTGTTTACATCCAAGGTAGCTACTGTGGAGATAGATGCGCAGAAAGTGAGTCGCTTCAAATCTAGACTTGCTAGGAAAATTCAAGATGAACATCTATTCTGTCGCTAAGGCAATTGAGATGGAAAAACGTGCATAGAACAAGTTTAAGACGGTGATCCCTGCTGCAACGTCAGTTCCAGCAACTCCGACATCTACAACGATGACATGGATGCGACCTATGGGGAATAACAGTGGGGTTTGATGTTTTAGGTGTTGTAAGATGAGTAACATGCGCCGCGATTATCCAAATGCCAAAAAACACATGACATTGATTATTGAGATACTGAGGGACCATGATGTAGTCCAACAGATTTGGGATACTGTAGACTTGATGATTTGAGCATATTGGACAGATGGACGACTATCCTTCTCCCTAAATTCGTAAGAATTTCTCAAAGGATGGGAGAGTTGATAGGTAACGTGACCGTCGTGGACGGCCACGTTCGGTTGTTTCTCGTCAATTGCAACCACCTTCTTTTTTAGTTAATTATGTTAGTTTCTATTTGTTTTAACTAGACTCCCAATTAAATTAGGAACTCCAAAGATCATGACGATTTTTTTGTAAGTGGAAGTTAAGAGGCAAGGGATTTAGAAACCATTTTCTCTATAAAAGAAAGGGTAAGGTGGTGGTGTTAGTAGAGATCTAGAGAGAGTTTGTGATATTTATGAGAGATTATAGGGAGATAAATTAAGAAAGATCAATAAAAGTTATGTTTAGGTTATATTGTGATTCATAATCGGCCTCCGCAATATTGTTTGCATCAAAAACTTCTTTGCATATTACTTAGAAAAACCTTATTGAACTGTAATTAAAAATCCTTTATATTATATACAAATAAAACGCCAAAGTTTTCATTTGACTGTGTTCTGGTCCGTGTAGGATCACATATTTGGCATGTAAATAGGCTTACCTTCTAGCCCTGTAGCTGATTCTAGATATCAATTAAGAATAACAAAGCTTTTATGTATACGATACTGGTTTTTTTTTTTTTTTTTTGAAAATGAAATTGTGCTGGTTCTTAGTATGCTTTTGAACGTGATTTTCTATTACATTCCCATAAAGAGATATACTATCTTTTTTTGGCAGTAGGACTTGGTACCTATTATTAAGTATCTATTTAAAAATGTCTCACTTTGTAGGGTTGCCCAAGAAAGCAAAGAGAGGAGGCGAAGATGGTCTGAGGAGGACACCTCGCCCTTCAGAAAGTGTTGAACACAAGGAAGATGTGACTGAAACTAAATCACATCAGGAGGCTCCTGATAGAGAAGGAGTGTTTCCAAATGACATTATATAATACTAAAGGGCGAATTTCTAGCAGTCGTTATTAAGGGCATATTTGATCTGATTGCAATAAAACTCGCTCAATCCTTTTTGTGGCTCCCAATAT
The DNA here is from genome assembly GCA_014058105.1 of Kingdonia uniflora. NCBI lineage: Eukaryota > Viridiplantae > Streptophyta > Magnoliopsida > Ranunculales > Circaeasteraceae > Kingdonia > Kingdonia uniflora. The sequence goes on along the minus strand of JACGCM010002082.1, from coordinate 1,571,203 downwards.
ATAGTTATTTATAGTTATACATTTTTTTTTGCATAATGATATATGATATATATAAGTCATGGACGTTGATAAGATCCTTCCAGTTAGGAGTCCTTAGGATGGCATAGCCTTTTACTGGCAAAATTCAAAGTTACAGTGGATACCTAGGCACCCAGAGATACACAGACTTGATCTAGATAGATAATATCTTAAATACAACATCTAAGCCATTGATGGTCCTTTGTGTTGTACAGATCTGTTGGGTATTTTAGAAAATTTGTTCTCACGATGACTTGAACGATTTTTGGATAATGTACAGTATAAATGTGTTGGCATATTGCGTTACGAATGGGTATTTGGACATGTCTTTGTGAGCACAGTCCTTAGTCTTATCCAAGTAGAATAGGCTTGATATTCATTCCTTCAATTTAAGCTTTTTTTCTCATGGAATTGTTTAGGTATTCTTTCGTTTGCTTAAAGGTTGTGTAGCTATTAAGAATCACTGCGCTTTCCCTTTATACTTCTTTCGTATATGAATGGTTACTTTTTTGTTTTTATTTAATTGTGTTCATAGTCCTTCTCTTTGGTCATGTGAACCTTGTATGTATGTCTATTAAAAATAGTTTGTCAAGTCCTCTGCAGTGATCATTGTAACCTGTTTAGATTCATTACTTTTGTCTAGAAAGATAATATGTTTTCCCTTATGGGCAATCTTTTTTTTATTCACTCTTCTAGGTAAGTATGCATTTTTCATTGTCTACCACTGTTGTGAGTCTCTATTAATGAAGAAGGTAAAATCAATGAAAAAATAAAAGGTTTTGCTGACATTGAGAAGTCATGTTTTAGGGAAAAAAAACTTTACCAGCCAACCACATCTATGAAGGTTGTTCATAGCTATCAAATACAGATGAACAGCTACAATCAAATTGTTTAAAATTATGATTTATTTTTAGCTTTGACAAATTGTTCATAGTTATCAAATACAGATGAATAGCTTCAGTTGAATGGCCTACATAAAAGTCCTCAATTACCAGACTTTCAAGCGTGCATATCGCATATCTATGATAAAAATATTGACAATCAAGGACAACAACACTAACACTCCATTTACCTTATCCGCTCTCTACCATAATGTGATGCACTAATATTATTTGGTGGAGCATTATAAATTCTGCATAAGAATGTGCTACCTCCATGTACAAACTCTTTTAAACATTGTGATTCAACAACATATAGTGGTGTCCTCCATGACTAGACTCCTGTAAACAATGTGTTTTAAACAATATTTTAAGGCACGCGCGACAGTGCGTGCCCGACTGCTAGTGCTAACCATTAGATTTATGTATGAGATGAAAGCTTAGCTAAATCAACGGGCATCAACTATCTAAATCACACGATCATAAACATTTCTAGTGTACAAGGCATAGCATATAATAGGGCAGAAAATGAACTTAAGAAAAATAAACATCCCTCTGGCCATTACTGAAACATGTTGACATAACAACCTACATTGTGATATTATTGATAGCTGGACTAATAATTCATTTTCTTTGAGTTTCTAATTGTAAGGCTCCTTACATCTACATGGATTTATTCAAAGTCAAAGCTTCTGCCAGCTTGGCCATATCACTTTTACTTATAATCAAAAAATATCGGGTAATAATTTCCAGCAACAGGTTTCTTCACTTGCAAGTCCCAATTTGTTCTATAATCACGAACCTGAAAAACAAATAATATTTCTGAATCAAACTGTGTTGTGCAAGGATCAAAAAGATCAAACTATATATACTAGAATTACACTGGAGAAGGGAACATCTTCACTTCCTGAAGATCCATGAGGTACATACAAAAAATTGGCCCCATAACACACCGGGCAGTGTACCATTATAATAGATAGCAACTCCAATTTATGCTTTTACCCTCGAAAGAATGTAATAAACATACCCTTTTAATAAAATCTTACCCATTATAATCTGTATAGAACGTTTTATTGGTCTTCATGGTAGTCGAATGAAATGAGCACATTTATTCGCAATCATTAAAGACATAAAAGCTAGAGTATTTGTATGAAAATATAATTTATGAGTAATGTCAATAAACATGAATTTGCAACTTAACCATAAATATACATTGACGATAGACAAAAAGACATATATATACCATTAGGCTTCAGCTTACATAGATTTCTTTATAACTTTCCAATTTTTCAAGCTCGTGACACAAGGTTATGTCATACTAGTTTTTTACTTGCATCATGGATGTCTAGCGATGATATCAATAAGGTTTGGAGGTCAATATAGGTCTCATAGAATGTTTAAAGGGGCAATGGCATGGTTCTTAGTATTACTCATTATTTATTACCTATACAATGCGACTCCCTTATTCATTACTTAATTATCCTACATTTTTGAGAAAATCTTTGTTTCATAGATACTGATGCTGCTCCATATATGAAATAAAAAGAACTGAGTCAACTCTGCCGTCTAAACGGCCTCAGCTATTTTCCCAAATACCAAAATGAATTAAAATACCTTAATAAATAGATTAGAAGATAATGTGAACTTTTTGTTTGGTTTCAAATTCCAATCATTAGCAGGCTAGATAGTAATATTCTTAGAACAGGATAATATAATTTTGTTAAGCAATGTATCATTCTTGGATAAACATACCTTGTAAAGGTTCAAAACCTCTGTCGTTAGTTTGGTAGCATCATACCATGAACGTCGATTAACTACTTGAGTAATCTCAGTACGTAGCAAAGTCTGCACCAAGTGATTCTTCCCTAAAGAAGTACACAATAGAATCCTAGTAAAGGCAGGAACAACTTCTCTTGACAAGCTTACACCAATCAACACAATTCCCCTGATTTGTACCTACAAGATGCAAATGATTAAACTATTTTGATTAGATCATTGATTTGAAAGGCAGAATCAACTGTTATTCAACTGGACGGCTAGAAAATAACTATTAGAAGAGAACCAAGAAAATATAATAATTTGTCAAGTATTAAGCAATAGAATGGAATCACCATGAGAGACACTCCAAGAAAAAGAACAACATCCAAATCTAAAATGTCGGAAGCAAAATTAGGATTACTTGCAACAGAATATCAAGCAGGTGTACTCACAAGAGAATATACCAGGCAAGTTTCCCAATTAATGTTATAAGAGAATATACTAGGTAAGTATCAAAGTATGTGACAGGCATTACAGATTGTGGGGACCAAGTGAGGTTTCCTACAAAAGGGAAAAACATGCTGCAGGGTAATAGATACCGAGGGTCACCAGAGATAAAAGCAATCTACTCAACAAAGAAAATAAATAATCAATGTAAGGACAAACATCTAGCAAATGGAAGACGATGTTCACAACGTAAATCATTCCAAACTATCTTATTGCAATTATGCAATTCAAAATATCATATAACAAATAAAATAACATGTTCATAGCATAAAATGAAAAACGAATTCTAGAGACATTACAAAAAGATAATACGTTTGAGAAAATTATCATACTTAAAACTAATAAAGATTAAAAGTCATGAAATCGCTGTGATACTCCTAGCCACTTTGAGAAGTTATCAAACTCTGTATAATCACTGTTTGAGACCATCATTTTGTACCATGCCTTTCTTGCAGCCTTGATAGCAGCAGCTTCTTCCTGAAAATGCACAAAAGATATCAAAAATGAGAAATTAAGAACATTTCCACATTGATTTCAATATGAATACTGAATTAAAAAAACAAACTTTATAGCCAAAGTAGGCAAAATTCAACAATCCTTTATACAGAGCCCAATTATGAGTATAACGATACTTTACTGTTTCTTTTAAATTATGTGGCAAAGAAATAAACTTTTCTATTAAAAAGAGGAATGACTACATCTAAACATATTTCATATCAAAACGTTCATCATATCTAGGTGTCTTGTGTTGTTGCACTAAATAATGATTCAGATCAGCAGGATTTAAAACATATAAAGAAGCAAGTTACAGAATATAATACATATAAACGAGACGCCAAATGCTAGTGGAGATAACATAATGAATAATTATGTAAATATTAAAATTTTATTGCTTATTATTTGAAGAATGAATTAACTAATTTATCTTATTGAAATATAAAATATAATATTATAAAAGCAGGGAAATTGTAAAATAAAACTCTTACCCCAAAATTTTCTAAATGATTAATGTGCTGCTCTAATTTTACTGTAGGTTCTTTCACTGTCTGAAATGTTCCCCATATGTGGCTCTATTGGATCCTCTCCAGTCTGGACATCGACCATCTTTTTATTTTCTTCATCTTCTTTTTCCCTTTCGTTCGCATCTCGCTCTTGGTTTTTAGTTATGTATGCATGATCTGGTTAATTTTCATTGGTTTCTTCATTTTGTTCTCTTTCGCTTGTAGCTACTTCAATTTGTTTTTGGAATATTTTTTTTCTAACTGATCTTGTAAATGTCAGAAGCCTGTCATCCACTGCATCACTTATCTGTTGGAATTGTTCATCTCTATTTTCCTGTATTTATATATAGTTAGTACGTAATATATTAATTATTTATGGAAAACATCTGTAAATATATATTACCATTTGTTGCTCTCAATTATAAGGTAAATGTGTGGTTTATTTTAGAGGTGTACTATTAAATTTCTCTACCTGAAAATTAAGAAAAGAAGACAATATTTTGATAAAAGAAAACCATTACAATATGATACTATGTTGTTAATTGTATTTACCAGATTGTCTTCTTTATGTGTGATCTTTGTTTTTTTTCCATTTCTTTTCAGATTATTTTTCCTGAGCTCTATTTTTATTTTATTTTTTTGGTGTTGATTTCTCTAAAGGTATTTCAACTTTTAGTTCATTGATTTGTTGGAATTGTTCATCTTCATTATCCTGAATTTACAAATAATTAGTATGTAAAATCAATATTGTATAATATACCATTGTAGTTAAATGTGTGTCTGACTCTAGAGGAGTACTATTTATTTCTTCCACCTGTAAACATAGAAAATATAAATAAATAAATAAATATATATATATGTATATAAGAGAAATCAGGTAAAATATGATACAATATAGTTAATTGAGTTTACCTCATTATCTTTGTGATGATTGATTTTAGATTTTTTTATTGCATTTTGGCGTCATCTTCTTTTGTATTCTAACTTTTCTTGTTTTTTTACTGATTTCCTCTCAAGTTCAGCTACTTGCACTGGAGTATAGGTACCAATTCTTTGATTACCTGTTACACTTGTAGAATCTTCGTCTTCTAGTATATTAGTTGTTAAAGTTATAATTGCTTTTGCTGGAGTTTGATAAACGATTGTTTGCTGCAATATAAGGAATATATTTGAGTAAATTTAATTTCCATAATAGTAAACATTGTTGAAATCACATAATGTTTAAGTTTACCTCATCTCAAACTTTTTGGTTTTTCTTGGTTTTTTTCTTCACTACCTTTGTGCTTGCCATTTCAGTTTTTTCTAATGGATTTTCTTATGCTTCAGTTATTTGTTTTATTGTTTCTAGTTCTTTCTCTGAATGGAGGTGGTATGCATTATGCGCGAGTGAGGTAGCCGGAGTTGGAGTTAGCATCAAATTTGGGCCAAAAGATAGCGAAGGTATGTATTAACACAAAGGTAGGTGGCAGTGGTGATCGAGATGGAGAACCCGAATGAGCCACAAAACCTTAAACACTACAGCAAAAAGTTTAATTTATGAAGGGAACATTCCGTCGCTTTTAGGAAATTATGAGGGGACTTGCCGTCATTTTACCCGACGCCTCTGGCTGGCTGTATTTGTCTTGCAACGTACACAACCGTCGCTTTTTTGACCAAATACAACAATCTAAAGCCGTCGCTAATTGACGACAACTAAAGACGTCACCTTTTCCCCGCTCAAAAATTGTTTGCGACAATAATATACTGTCGTTTATCTATAGCGATGATACATGCAGTCATTTACCAATTCTAATTATCATATTTTTCACGGTCAAAATTTGCTTCTTTGGAGATTCACAAGAGACCCAAATCATATTTTTAATAGCATGGAGAAAATAAAACAGTAAACAATTTGAATCCAGGTGGAATTGAACCACCATCCTCTCAAAAACTTGAGCGCTCTTTCCCTTTTAAGCTAATGGATTCATGTAAAATAATAAGGAAAACAATTACTGCACAAATATTGCGGCCTGAAAATTCCTAAAACAAACATCCTATAAGAGAAAAGGGTAATCCAACTGATTAGCTTCGATGCTACCACAAAACCCATAGGCATCTGTAAGGTTTTATTTACTTGAAGCATGAGTACATTGGAACAAAGGCCATATTCAGGTGGATTTCATCAATGTTTTGGAACTACCTTAAGCTCAACACTAACTTTCTGTTAACAAACACATTTAAGGAACTGTCTAGTAATACTAACTTTCAATGTTTAGGATCTGCTAAAGGAAAAATGAATCATGACTTATAGCAAACAGTTTATAGACGGTGTGACAGATGTCGACTTAGAATTTGAGTAAGCTAACCAAATCAGTCCATAATAATAAATCCGTTGTACATCTACTAAATTACTGGTTATAAAATTTTGCATATTATAGCCATATAAGATACCAAGGTAAAATACATACACCGTCAGAAATTCACTAATTTTGAATTATTATAGCCAAACAATATATCAAGATTGAATACATACACCTAGTCGGAATTTTACTAATTTGAGATACTCTTACCTTAGGTTTGGTGATACGAGGAAGGGAATATCAGTGCGTAAGACTTAACCTTAGATTCTACCGTTAAGTGCATTTAAGGTAGAAATTGTCACAGCCATGAACAATATAAAAGTAGAATGAAAGGATTAGATTTACAGCGGCTTAGTATTGACGAAGTTTACCAAACATAACATCAGCTTACAGAAACATTTTTACCCAACCTCAGAAATTGCTGAGTTGGTCCCGCTCCTCATGGGCAAAGACCCTTTTGTGAACCCAAACATCTTGATTGTATTTTTGGCAAATAGAAAGATGAAAAAGCTACAAGATTATTGAAGAGCGAAAAATTGTTATAGTTTCCTGAAACATGAAAAATGATTTATAAATCTATAGTGTAGTACCACATGCTCTTTCTGTTTCTAAAGGCTTAAGAACGTGAACTATGCCATCAGTATGTCCCAATGAAAATTGAATGGATTCTAATAGATTAGTTGCAGTTGCCTAGTTGATAAACTTTGTAGCATACAGATTTCAGCACTAAACAACAAAGATCAAGACTTCCAATATAAAAAAACAACATGAGAAACTATATTCATAAAAATAAATGACAGGTAAACTTGAACATATCCAAGAATTGAACTTAGTAAGATGAACATTAAACACGATGGATTTTCTATCATAGATCTGAATAGTTAAAGAAGATAAGACATTAAGCAATGTATACAAAGTGTTTAGTCTTATTTAGGGCTAAAAAAAAACTTTCAATGTATATCAATACTTTACCTTCACAAAACTGATCTCATATTATTCCTGGAATCCTGGCTTCCATCAATCAAACATGGTGAAGACTTAATGTTCCATCTTTAACCTCAATGACCCTAATTTCTGCTCAAAATGCGAAAGATTGGCCTATAATTACATAATTGCAAAAGAAGGATGTGCAAAGAGGAGATTTGTCCTTACCATGAATCAGTGGCAATGTTTTGATGGCAAAGAGAAATAAGATTGCCTAAAATTACAGATCTACAAAATTACATTGCAGTATTATCGATATTCAGAGTGTCGGAGAGAGAGAGAGAGAGAGATCACGGAGATGTGAAACCTAGGCAAATGAAAAGGGTAATCGCGGGGAAATTGCAAATAGCAACAACTAGACCCTCGATAAAACTACAAATCACCACATAAAGCGAGGGCATTGCAATCATGTATTAACGGCTGGAAAAAAAAAGCATTCATTTTTACCAGTAATTTTTTCTTGTGTTTGGTGTAGTTTAAAGTACAAGTGAAGTCTTTCACACTTACTTGAAAACGTCAGAGAATCAGTTGTAAAGACTTTTTGTATTTAATCTACATCATTTGTGTAGTGCTTCCAACCATCAACATTCAAAGATAGAAGATAGCATACCTCCAGTTTAGTGGCTAAAAACGTCTTCAAACTGTTTCAAAAGAGCTAGAGGAATGATGCCAAACTTAGCTCCCAAAATCCCAAGATGGACCTTTACTTCATATTAACCTTATTAATTATTCAATAATTCCAAGATTGCAACTGACTGCCTAAGCAGTAACTAAGTTAGCCAAAAACATAGTAATTATCTGTAACAGAAACTAATCCATGGTAACAAGATGTCAAATACCTTCGATAATCCAGGGTAACAAGAAAATAATGTAATAACACTACAACTTTGAGATAATTGGACTTGGCTAGATGCACGACCACCTTGGTTGAGATGAATTAAGAATGCCAAAGCATAATTAGGTCTGAGTAATATAATATTCGAAGTATTCAACGCAACCAACATAAGAAATCTCACCACCCCATTAAAAAGCATGCAACACCAATTGCAGTTGAGCCTTTCTTATTTAGAGCTGCTAGTACTAATTTTACATCTTCAGCTACTTTGTCCTACAAAAGATTGGTGATAAACACTGGATATCTCAATTAAGTGTACTTGCATTAGGTGAATCCAACAAGTAATATATTATCGAAAACCAACTGATCCATGAGATTGGATCACCATATGGATTACCATGTAGGAATTCAGAAACCATAAACCATAAACATACACATATATTGATGCATACTGGTGTATACGTACAACAATCTTTACTTGAACCTGCAACAGTAATCCGTACTTGCGTAGCCCTGTAACAAATTAAAACATCAACAGAGTAATAAATAAAACAACAACAGAGCAATGCTAAAATTAATAGACTATTGATTGAAGATTGAAGATTGAAGATTGATTTGACTGATAATGACTCATAATCCCTAAAGAAATCCAAAAACATAGTTTTTCCTTAATCAATCGAATATTGATTTGATTACCACTAAGAGCAAGAGATTCATAACGAAGTAATTAGGAAACAACAAGAAATAATACTTTTTCTATGAATCGATTTAGGTTTGATCTCTAAAACTAAAATAGGGAGGAGTGATTGATTTATAGAGAAGAATTGGAGAAGGATTTATATAGAGGAGTTTGAAAGAGGAGTTTAAAACTCAAAACTACTATCCAATTTGACAATTTAGGGTTGGATGGCCCAGATCATTTCCATGGTACAGAAGTACCATGGAAATAATCCAAGCCTTCCAAAACATGTCTCGTCATACGCGTCGGTGGAATGGACGTCTGAAACGAAAGCAAAAAGATGGGTTGTTTTTTTTATTATTATAGATGGAACAACCCACTACAGAAGAAAATAGACACTTAAGTATATTTAAGTAAACCTAAAAGTTACCGTCTCTGTGATTGTTTCAGCTTCGGCTAAAAGTACGCAGTCTGCAGCTTTTGTACTCATAAAGCGGGGAAGATCTGCCAACCAAGGGAGCAACTTTGCATGACCAAGTCAGGCCTATCGTCATGGGGACAGTGCCCAACTCCTTTAAGAACGAAAAGGCTTATATTTGATGATTGAGAAGGAAGAGAAGAGAAGTATTTCTCGACTGGACCATCTAGAGGGGTAAATGTGTCTTGGTCGCCCCATAAAATTAGAACAAGTAGTGTAATTCTAGGCATTAACTGCACTGGATTTGGCCCAGGAGGTCCTGTGATGATAGAAACAAAGGCATCGAGTTCCCCTTCGCCATCAGCTGGTCCCTTAATTATCTGCACTTTCAGCACACAGTGAGAAAACTTAATGTTGAAGAAGAACATATATACAAAACCTTCACCGAAATATTCCCAAAAACCACTTCAACCAATTATCTGATTTCATCTTTGTCCCAAATAACATTACCAAATCAACTATAGCCCCAATCAAATAAAACTAAACCCCCTAAGCTGAAGAAGAAGGAAGTTGAAGCACTTGTAAAACAATTCTAGCCATTCTTCTAAAAGTATCTTACTTGATAGACTCTTGACCCAGAAACCTTAATCCACAGAAATCACTTTTGAATTGTTTGGTATTCTTAAGGTTTTAGTGAAGTGGTTAACTTGCATTTCTCCTTGGCTTTGTTGAAATTGTAAACCCCTTTGCATTGATCTTGAGAGAATGTGCATTGTTTAACATGTAGAGAATTAAGGATATTACAGTGAGGGCGAAATCGAGGTTCTTTCGAGTCTCCCGTTAAAACTGAAAAAATGAATTTTATTATGTTTTTTTAGGAAAGGCATGATCGATCATCACACACAATATATGTATTATTAAATAATTTAGAACAAAATCAACTCACCAATAGTAGAACCAGCAGTCGTTTAAACCAAAAATCAACGTCACCAACATCAAAGACCTGCAGAACAAACGAAAAATAGTGGCCAAACAACTAAAATGGAAAGCAAAAACAAAAGTCAAACATATAAATTTTCATATTATTAGCAACATTCAACTTCAAAACCACATGGCATAGTACTAAAGCGAATAATACTTCATTGATAGCCAGAACTTGCCCATTGCTCTTAAGCTTCTTCAACAAGTAGCTAAACCAAAAGTAATAAAATCAATCATAGAAAACAAATAAAGGGGTGCTCACCTTTAAAATTACTCACCAAAACTTGGAACTCGTTGGGTTGCTCATCTTTCTCAGCGGGGAGAGCTCTTCTGATATTGATGAAGCAAAATCAGAGACCATTGATGTATGCAAAATCCTAATTTACCGATGCGAATGTGGATCAGAGGTTAGCCGCTTGATACCCACCCACCCCGGGTCTAGGTGCTTCAGCTGAACAATACTTGAAACCGATTTTCATTATTTTGTGATAGCGATGCATTATGCAAAACACCACTACTTTTAAACACTTTAATAGACGGTTCATACTTCATTTTGTTAAACACTTTAATAGACAGTTCAAGAAATACAATCTTCAAATTTTCAGTAGACATACCATAACATTCATAAAATTTAATAATACCAAACATTTTTCGAAAAGTATGGAAGCAATTCATTCCAACATGAAAAAATGACAAGAATAGGAAGAGAACATGGGAAAAAACAAAAGTAGGAATGTCTAGAGAACTAATTAAGGCTCAGTAGTTAATATCAGTGACCCCTTGTGCAGATTTTCAAAACCGTGCTTCAGCTTCTGCCAAATAAGGAAAACTTATTACTTTGCAGACACGTCGCCCTGCAATCCTGAGGCTCTTGCTAACTGCATTCTTTCCCTTAGAGAGAGCCAGCCTGTGATATGAACAAGTTCATTTCAGAAAAATTATAACCAGTATAATTGTAGGAAAATCATTACTAATAAAAAAGCAAATACTGATGACAAGATAAAAACCTAGTCGTAGAAGCATGTGCCATGAGGTTTCCGCCAAAGGCTTGATTTTAGAACAAGCAAAGAGTTCAGAACCGTCCACTTTTGCAACCACTTTACTCGTTACAACCACGGCAACACCAAACTACAACAGAGATAGTAAGAAAAATTAAAGCTTAAAATTCAACACTACTAGGCAGTCTTGACATTACAACCTATCGAGTTCATGAAGATATCTATTATTAACTTGATTTTCTGCATAAACTGAGAATACAAATAAAGCTCTAACCTCACCTGCTAATTTTCGTGCAAAATGTTATAATATACATTTGTCTGGAAGACGGCTCTTTTTTTCTAGAAAAATCAGTTCGGTAAAGAAATGTAGCACTGCTCACTACAATAAGAGCAAATATGTACAAGCAATGACATTAATTTAACTTCATATGCCAGTTGAATCATAAGGTAGACCAATGAATGTAATAGTTACACTAGTCAAGACAGGATTTAATTTATATTTATGCTCGTAAAATTCATTCCTGACAGTGTCACATTACAAATATATTTTTATTTCAAATTAATCGACATTAATAGCTAAGGCTCCAATAGAAACCAGTCAAGATAGTAAATACCGGAAAAGAGATTATTCTTAACCCCCAGGTCAATGTGTTCATGTTTACCAAATCCAAAACATATCACTAAAGTAGTTTTTTCGCAGCAGCTCATAATCCACCTTCAAGACACTCCAAAAGTTGCATCAACATGTCAACTCTATAGTGATATGGCAAGCGATCTTTTCATTACACCGGATACCAAAGGACTGAACAATGTTTAAAGCCTTAGAGAACACTAAAGTTTGTAAGAGAAAGTTGTACGAGTTGCAATGAAACTGTACCTGCTATCTATTCACCATGACTGAAGCAGATTCTTCCAAAAGCCTCAACAGATGATCCTTATTATCGGCTCTAACAAACATCACATTGTCCAAAACAACAGGATCATTCAATCCAAACCACCAGTTAGTAACAGTGATATCAAACTATCTACAATGACACATTTTTCATAGTGGTAGTTGTATAAACACCTATCAGCAATTTTTAAAAGACTTTTGAGTCCTGAAACTGCCATCGGTATCGATAAACATTGCTTTTTCGCAGCCACCACCTTGAACCAATGCAAGCTAAAATATCAATGGAGCACATTAACATGTATATAAGTGGATCAAAACATCACAGAATTGACCTAAGGAAACACATTTTACGCTTGCATCTTATACAAGATTAAGGAAAGAAACTGTTATTAATTCTAACTCACTCAAAATAAAGATAAAACCATAAATTGTGTACACTTACTTGACAAGTGACACACAAAGTGTGACAAAGCATTGTCTTTCCCGAGCCGAATTCACCATTTATTTCCGTTATAGATCCAATCTCTATTCCTCCTATTTAATCAAAGCAGGCTTAATCTGTTTGTGTAAAGAATAAAAGCATTTATTATCAATTTTTGAAGGTATAATCAAACACCAAAAAGATTTGTTGTCGTTTGATTAGTTTTGCCTTATTTAGGTTTTTCTGTTTGATTCACGATAAGAAACCCAATCTTTTATAAAGCCGATAGCTAACTAACATATGGGTTATTTCATTGAATGTGAGCACGCGAGTTATAGAAAGAAAACAAAACAAAACCAATGCCGATTACCTGATAGAAGATATTTGTAGCACAAATAGTGAACTTGTGCATCTACCTTGATGACGTAATCCATATATCTCATTCTCTTGATCGGTGTTTCAGATGGATGACTGAAATGTGTGAGCTTCCTCGAAAGCATGCTCCAAAAGTTAAAAAAAAAATCATAGGAATAGATTGACGAAAAACTTAATTTAGAAGAGGTGTAAATGGTCTATAGCAGAGAAACAAAGATATGCACTATTGGGATCACATCTCCAACAATCATTAATGAGGGTGAAATATTTACTCTCCTGCAACATAAAAATCGCAACTTTTTTATAGCAAGCAAGATTAAATTATATAATTAGAGCAAGCTAAATCAAAAGCATTACAAACTCTAGAGCAACTCCAATCATATTTTGGATAAATAAAACAACCCCAAGTCAAAACGGAGAAATCTAGACCAAAGATATCCAAAATTAAAGCACCCCAAGTTATAACAGAGCAACCCATGTCAAAATTACTGTAAATCAAAGCATGTTAATTACCTTTTAAAGCTCTTGAACGACAACTTATGGGTTTGGGTATTGGTAAGGCATAGAGAAATTAAACTGGAGTGCTTCATAAAGAGGAGAAACATCTTTACTGTGTAGTTTATGGTGAGAGCGAGATTGATTTCGCGTTGAGAGATATAAACGAAAGATTTCGCCATTAATAGAGCTTAAGCTTCTCTCTAATTTTTCTCAAGGAAGTAAAATTTCCTTGTTTCATACATTATTTTAAAATTGCCATTCAATTTGGCTACACTAATATTAGCCCCGACCAATTCTTATTCTAGATTAACTTCTGGTACCTTGTAAATAAATCGTTTTCTCTTTTAAATTAACTTGTGGTTGATGAATGATTTATATTATCTAATAAGGGCATAATTAAAATTACGAAAATGCTACATTTAACATTACTATCTATAGGGACGATTTATTCAGTTTCTATTAATATTGTCGAAAACGGGTAAATTTTGGCGTCATACTTTTAAAGACAAACAAATCTGTCTCAAATATTATGTATTAGAGATGGAATAATACGTCTCTCTTAATATTGGTGCTGGTGGGAAAATTTGGCACTATACATTTAGGGACAAACAAAACTGCCTCAAATGTTGTGTATTAAAGACAGAATAATCCATCCCCAATAATATTGGCGTTGGCGGGGAAATTTGGTGTCATACTTTTAGAGACAAACAAATCCGTCTCAAATGATGTGTATTATAGACAAAATAATCCGTCCCCAATAATATTGGCGCTGACAGGAAAATTTGGTGTCATACTTTTAAAGACAAACAAATTCATCTTAAATATTATGTATTAGGTACGGTTGCACTCCGTCCCCAAAGGAGTTGAAAAACAAAGACGAAAGTAAACTTTGTCCTCTTAGTCCTAGATATCTACGCTAATGGGTTGTTAGACAGTTGGATTTTCTCAAGGAGGGGCGGTCGTTCTTCATATTGGGGATTCAGATACAAAGTTGCAAAAAATGTCGGCAAGGCCCTTGAATTCCTTCATGGTAAGGGGAAATTGCATCTCCATATTAAATCGGATTGCATTCTACTAGATGGCGATTTTCGAGCAGTTGTGTATGATTTCAGACTTTCAAAGTTGATCAAAAAAGATGAAAGTAGACTTCCTACAACAATCAGAGGTACGGCTAGCTACATGGCCCCTGAGTGGTGCTTGGACGAAATCTCAGAGAAATGTGACGTCTTTAGTTACAGTGAGCTACTTCTAGATATGTTTTTTGGTGTGAGGAATGTTTTGTCTGGACGGCAGTGGTAAACGCATCAATAAACAGGATGGCAATTCGTAAGAGGAACGGTTAAACTTTTACAAGTACATGAGACAAGAAGTATTAACAAAGGGGAAAGTTTTGGAACTCATTGACAAGAGAATTGAAATGGTTAGTATTGGTGAAGCCCACTCTTTCCCTGAGACGGCGCTACAGTGCCTTCAAGTGCTTTCAAGAAGACCCTAAGGGAAGGCCTGATATGCGGGGAGTGATAAAGATGTTACTTAAGAACTAATCTCAAATCAACTGCCGACAAGAGGAGAATTCAAGACCGAAATGCCCAAAAAGTATGTCCAACTAAACTCTTCTCCTTATTTCAAACTACATTTTGTTTTATGTTCTCATGATGCTAGGCTTAGACAGAGAGAATAACAATTTCTATTTGGTTAAAACCAGGGTATATCTCATTTAAGTCACTCTAAATACATATTGTAAGTCAAATTGTTCAAGCTCGTCGATAAACGGAGTATCTTGCTTCCCAAGGAGGGATGACTTTATTCTTCATAATAGAGTTAGAATTCATCCTAGTTCTTTTATACCCTCGCTGCTTACCGGTAACTTCAAAGAAATTCACAGTTGTGTTGCGCTTTTCTTTAAGACCCTCCTCCAAAGTTCTCTCTCTCTCTCTTTATTTTTATTTTTTATAATGCCTTAAAAGGCTCTCTTGATTTAAAAACTACTTTCCAACACAATAGTGCAAACCTAGCTACAATGTCAGCTAATCAAAGTCTTTTTTTTAATAATGACGTTGATTGTTATATTTTTTATTTTTCTCCATAACTTAAGAGTTCATTAATGCATCGAAGTCATTATATTAGAAACTGATGTTGTTTGCTATTTTTCGTAGTAAATTTTGTCATTTTAACAAATGACATAAAATAACTTAAAATCTAAAATACTATACTAAAGTCATTATTGGCTTAAATGACATTGTTTATATTAATAAAATTGAGGGAAAGACGAGAGAGGTCGCGGGAAATAAAAATTAGGATGCAATTTTGTGGAGAATTTTGTGGGATCACGATGAAAACCAACCCAATACGAGAGAGGAGATTTAGGAAGCACAATCGAAAGAGGAAGTTTTCCAATGTAGAAAATCTCAGCCGCCGTAGTAAGGCAACCCTAACTTCAGGCCAATCTCCTCAAAGGTTTTTATGGCGCAATTCAACCCTAATATGCAAGGATTAACCATTGGAGCAGGTATGAACTTCCCCCATTAACTAGTACCATACTTTAGGCCAATCTTCAATGTTTTCCCCACAATTTGGTTTAGATATCCCAATTAACGATGCGACTCCAAATTCTCCACTATTCTTATAACTTGTAAATTCTTATAAGGTTTGGGATAGCAGAAATTTAGTAGTTGATTCCGTTTAGAGTAATTTTATATTGTTAGCAATCTCTTGCACTTGCACTGTGATTCTTAATTAATCTCTGATTTTATACTTTTGTTTTTTAATGTTGCTTTTGTTGTAACTTGAGTTCTAGTCATATGAGCAGAAGAATAGGAATTGGATGATATGGATGGCTGAGGGTTGTTAAAGAATTCTTGGGGGAGCTTTCAATCTCTGCAGGCTGTAGCTTTACCTCACCCTCTTTGGATATCTGCTTTTATGGTGTTGGATTTTCTGGGAGCTATTTGGGTTGTTAGCTGTATAGTTATACTATTGTTTGGTTTAATTCAGATTTTGTTTTTTAGCCTTGAATTTCCTTTTTATTACAAATATGTTTGGGTTGAGTTTTTTTTTGTGTGTGGAAATCTAGGCTTTTTGGTGGTTGGCTTCTTTGGTGTTCAGGTTATCTCTCAGTCTGCCTATAGGCTGGGAGAGTTATCCCCATTCCCCACCTTGTATTTATCTTTCCTTTATGCTTTTATATTATCGAAGAGCTTCGTGGAGGATTTTATTGTCAATAGAACAGAAAGAGGAAGGAAGAGGGAATGAAGTAAAGGCTAAGAAAATCAGAGAGCATAGAAATAAAGTTGAGTCACAACTGTCTAGTATTTGCAATAATATTATGACTGTGATCGATGACCATCTCATTCCTTCGTCGACCACGGGGGAACCCATTGTGTTTTATTATAAGATGAAAGGGAATTATTATCGTTACCTTGTAGAGTTTAAGAGTGGGAATGAGAGGAAAGAATTTGTTGATCAGTCGCTTAAAGCGTATCAGATGGCCTCTACTACGGCAGAGGCTGATCTATCTCCTACTCATCCTATCCGATTGGGCTTGGCTTTAAACTTCACAGGCTTTTATTATGAGATTCTAAACTTGCCCGAAAGGGCCTGCCACCTAGCAAAGCAAGCTTTTGATGAAGCTATCTCAGAACTTGATAGCTTGAGTGAGGAATCATACAAAGATAACACTCTGATCATACAACTTCTGAGAGACAATCTTACATTGTAGACTTCTGACATCCCAGATGATGGAGATGATGCTCGAAAGATGGAAACCTCTGCTAAAGCTGGTGGAGGTGACAATGCAGAGTGAACTTGAAGTCTTCTCTATCCATAACAGGAAAGACAAAATATTCCTGGTTAAGTTGGTGTTGTATGTCCAGTTTCTACCTTTGTGTCTTTCACATGTTGTTAACCAAGTAGTTTGATGTTTGGATATGGTCAGTCCGGTTTGCATCCCTCTAGCTAGCTTCTCTCTGCTGTGACTGACGGTAAATTAAAGGATTGGCAAGGTTGCGTGCAAAATATTTTATTTTATATTGTTCTTTTATGTATGAAAATGTGTTCTTGCAGTCGTTACTCTTATGATATGCATGTATTTGCCTGAAGAAACCTCCTGGGATGATTATTGATAAGCTTAACATTTTGGTTTACAAAAAAAAAACAAAAACAAAAAAGTTAGGCCCCCGCTCACGGTTCAACAAAAAACTTGAATTTCCCCCAATATGTCTCTTTGGAATGGTGTTAACGGTGCCCCCAACTAGGGTTTAAAGTAGGCAGTATTATTATCTTAGAGTTTGAAGTGTCATAAGACTAATTAACTATTTCCTCAGTGATTTTCTTCAAACTCAAAAGAAATATTTAACAAGATCATCTTACTAGAAATGCAATTATATATATTTGCACTTAAACAAAATATGCATGTAACTATTTTTGATATTTTTTTGTCCTTTAATTGTAGTTACTTCAAGAAGGTATTCACTCGTAGTCCAAGACTTCCAAGATATCACGAGTTTGAAGGTAAGTACCGAAGTTCACCCTCGCTGTTTATCTAGTGTAACCTACTACCTAATTTGCCTTCACATGAGAAGCGCATGGTCTGAATTGTGCTAACGTTGTGATGCGTGAGTGTTGGTAGTTGTTTGTTTATTACTTATTTCATTGCTTTAGGTACTGTTGATATATTGTGATTGAAAAAACAAAGATTATTTTTATTTTTATTTTTTGTGTGTGGTGGGGGTTGGTTTCATAGTGCAGATTAAAAATAGGCTTAATGGGCAAGGAAATTATTTCCTGAAATGATCAAAAATCTCTAATATTTTTTATTAAGTCTTTTTCAGTATTATATAATTGCTCTAGAGAGATTTCTATTAGAAGAACCTATGAAAAAATATAAATGGTCACCTATATGAAGCAGAATAACCATACTTCCTAATTAGATCCTTTTGAGATAGTAATTATGTGTGTCATGTACTTCAACCCCTAGGAGTGTCTTAGGAGGGTCTATCTCTATTTTCATAGAACATGTATATTCTTAGTAGTTTCATGTTCGCTGTATTATGTACCATGTTTCAATGTTTTAGGGTTTTCCTTGCTATAGCATGTATATTCTTAATACCCATGCTTAGTAGTTGTATGTGTTAGTTGTTATTATTTTTTCTGTTAAATGCAAATTTTAGTCCATTTCTTTTTTAGTTATATTTTTGAGGGAATGAATTTTGTTGCTAGAAGATGGATAGAAAATTTGAACTTGAGTTAGTGGTAACTATATCAATTAACAATGTACTTGAGCATGAAAATGGTTTATTTAAGGTATTTGAAGAAGGTGCTCAGCCCTAGTCCAAAAGCATCAGTAATATAATTTGGAGTTTGAAGGTTAGTACCTAACATCATCTTCATAGTCATTGGTGCATTAGCTGGTTGTATTTATCTTTTGCTTGTGACCTAACTTTTCTTTCCTTTATATGAGAAGCGTGTGGTCTAACTGTTGTTAGTATTGCATAAGTGCTCACATTTACTGGATACGCATAAGGCCCTAATTTAGTTTCAAGACATCAAAACATGGATGGTTTAATGTTGTTGGTATTTAATATATAAGCCCGTGCTTTGATTTTTAAGATTATCCCATATGCACTAATCCCAGCCTAATATCCTAGAATTTTGCACAATATTCTCATAAGAAACCAGTACTTCATTATTTTGTATGTCTATGAGTCCGAAGGTACTTGCTTTTAAGTTGTTGGTGCTTGCTATTAAATCCCTGAATAACTCTAGATATATTCATAATTAAGTATCATCTTCCTTATTTTCAGTTAAATTTATGAATAACATTTAAATGTATTTTTAAATAAAAGGTGTCCATGGATAAGTTATGGAGGTTTTTGCCAAGAGCTAGTCAGGAGTACAGAGATGGAATTTAAAATTTTCTAAAGTTTGCCAAATTAAACTCCGATGGTTCGACCTTGAACAAAATTAGATGTCAATGCAAAGATTGCAGGAACTTAAAGTGTTTATTTGATGACAAAGTGTATGATCATTTGATAATTCGAGGTATAGACATGACTTACGATCCATTTATATTGCATGGAGAGGATCTACCAATATCTCACACAATCAACACGAAGAACAGAGGCGGATTTAAGGGGGAGGGGGAGGGGGGGGGGGGGGGGGGGGGGGCTAGGGGGTGCCCGACACCCCTACTTTTTTTCTTCAAATTTCCTTCTTATATATATATATATAGTTATATATCCACAAAAAGAAGAAGTAACAAGCTCCATCCAAGCCCAATTGAGTTGAAGCCCAACTCTACTCCAATATTACTCCACAAAGTAATACCTCTTTATCAATCCTGACTCTTTGGCTCTCTCCTCTCTTATTCAAATAAACATCTCATGTCTCCTGATAATCCTCATCACTTTCTTCATCAAAAACAAACATTCGACCCTTTTTAGAAGTTATTTTATCTCAGCTGAAGAAAAAACAGTTTATTCAATCTGATAGCTCCCAGATGTTCCCTTTTTAGAACATTCTCGTGGACGACTACGACGCAACCGACAATAGGAGGTAAACTACTCCAAATTTGATCTTATAGAGTTATCATTTGCCCAAATAGTTGATTCATGATGCTAATTGTAAGCACAACATTTGAAATTCCTTCTGTTCGAATATGACTTAATGTCCATTCGAACAGAAGAGGTTTTGTTCGAATAAGGCACAATGTCTATTAGAACTGAAGAGACATAATACCTTCTGTTCGAATAAACACAATGTCTATTCGAATAAACATCGGTAAAATCTATTTTGAGTATTGAATTTGAGCCATTGGTTTTGCCTCGAGATTTGTATTGATGTAATAACTTTACATACAATATAAGGGAGATTTAACATTATTTCTTAGCCACCCTTGGTGAGATCTTTGAGTGAGGAATCTTTTGAGAGAAAACCTTGAAAGACCTCAAAGTGGTTTGTGATTATAACCTTGGATATTTGAATAAAATCTTTTCTCCATTTTGTGTGGGCGTAGGCAATTTATTGAACCACGGTAAATGTGTGTTCTCATTTGATTGTGTTTAGTCCTTTAGTTTATTCATTGCTAATCGGATCGATTTGGTAGTCAGCTTCTGCGGTACGGTGCAACAATTGGTATTAGAGCGAGGTTGTATCCTCGTTGGTTCTCAAATTTGAGGTAACGTCGACTTATCTTGATTTTGCTTTGTTTTCGATTGTAATTATTGTTTAAAAATTGGGGGAACAATGGTAGAAGGAGATGAACCAAATGCTTCAATTGCGCCTAAACAGAATAACACAACGATTATGTTTACAAATGCCAAATTTGAAGTTGAGAAATTTAATGACATAATTAACTTTGGCATGTGGCGATGCAAAGTTATTCATGCGCTTAGTCAACAAGATTCAGATGAGGTGTTGAAAGATAAACCCGAGGAGGTAGAAGAGAGTGTTTGGAAGAAGAAGAACAAGATAGATTTTGGTCAAATTCGATCATGCCTAACATAAAGTACCTTGTGATGAATGAAACCTCAGCAAAAAAGATTTGGAGAATTATTGAGGAGATGTATTTGACGAAGAACATCCAAAATCGACTCTATTTGAAGATGAAGCATTATTGTTTTACGATGAGACAAAGGATTTCTATGCCGGAGCACTTGAACAATTTTACCAAGTTACTTGCCGACGAATCTATAAGAGGTTATTGGTGATGAAGACAAAACTCTATTGTTCTTGAACTCACTTCCTAAAGAGTACAAACATTTTGTTACGACAATTACCTATGGGAAAAGTTCTTTGCAATACTCGGATGTGACTACGACGGTGGTGAATCATGAGTACCGAAGGAAGGATAAACGGTAGTCCGACAAGTCAACGTCCGAGCTATTGATGGCAAGTGGGAGGTCTACGGACAAGAAGAAGTCTAGTGGTAACAACTCTCGATCAAAGTCGAGAGGTCACGGTGTTAATTGCAATAATTTGGGTAAAGGCCAATGCGTGTTTTATAACGACAAGACATTGAAAGAATGAGTATCCTGCGCTTTTAAAGAAGAAGAAAGGTGGCAAAGCGGGCTCTTCAGTAAATATTGCTCAAGAACGTGGGGTAAATGAAGGTAATGATTCTGATTTTTCTTTAACTATATCATTGAGTGCATGTATTGTTGATTCCAAAGAATAGCTTTTGGATTTGGGTACTACTTATCATATTTGTCCCGAAAGGGCTATTTTTCTAGTTTCAAAAGGTTTGAAGGTGGAGTTGTGTTAATGGGAAATGATGAATCCTATCGTATAATGGGGATATGTACTATTCGTATCAAGTTGCACAATGGTTTGGTTAAAGAAATTGAAGAGATTCAGTATATTTCGACTAGGAAGAAGAACATTATCTCAACTGGTTTAATTAAAGAAAAAGGCAACAAGGTTATGTTTGAAAATAGTGTGAAGAAAGTTTTTAAGGGAGCAATGGTGGTTTGAAGGGTCAAAGAAGAAGAAAAAACTTGTACTATTTAGATGGTACGGCTGTTCTTGGGGAGGTTGCTAATGCGTAAAGTGTAGAGACTATTTCCAGAGATACCACTAGACTATGACATATACATTTGGTACATACGGGTGAGAAGTATTTGAGAGTTCTTGCGAATCAAGGGCTATTGAAAGGTACTAAGGCGTGCAAGTTGGATTTATGTGAACATTGCGTTATGGGCAAGCAGACAATGGTGAAGTTTGGCACGGCCATCCATCGTACTCGTGGAATCCTTGACTGCATTTATTCCGATGTATGGGGACCCTCTGGGAATGCATCACTTGGAGGTAAACATTATTTTGTGTCATTTGTTGATAATTTTTCTAGGCGTGTGTGGTTATATACCATGAGAAGGAGGATAAAGTCCCAAAAATATTCATAAGGTGGAAGAAGTTAATAAAAACTCAAACTTGCAGAAAGATCAAGTTGCTTCGTTCAGATAATGGTGGGGAGTATACAAGTGATCCGTTCTTGCAAGTATGTATCAGAATGAGGGAATTGTTTGATATTTTACCGTTAAGGAGACACCGCAACAAAATGGGGTAGCGGAGCGCATGAAACGTACTTTGCTAAAGAATGTGCGATGTATGTTGTTTAATTCTATAGGTTGGGAAAAACATTTTAGGCTTAGGATTTGACATATGCATACTACCCCATTAATAGGTTACATTCGGCTGTAATTGAAGGTAAAATACCAATAAAAGCTTGGTCGGGAGAACCTACTAGAGATTATGATACTCTTCGTATTTTTAGGTGTCCGACATATTATCATGCCAAAAATGGTAAGTTGGATCCTCGAGTAAGGAAAACCATTTTTTTGGGAAAGAAGAAAGGGGTTAAAGGCTACAAGTTATTGGATACGAAAGACCGAAAGATTATTCTAAGCAGGGATACCACTTTTGATGCGACTTCTATGATGAAGTCGCATGTCTCTGAGTACGAAGAGAAGGCGGTAAGCGAGATTTTGCAGCGGGTAGAGATTGATGCATCTTCACATGATCCAGATAGTTATGTATTAAAGGGGTATCATCTACCAGTATGACAATGGGTGATAAGCCATTAGTTCACGTTCTAGATGATGAAGACACAGACGAAGGTAGAACATTTGGTAGTATAGATGAGGAGACTCCGATGGTGGAGTTAATTGTAACTAGTAAACCAAAGAGAAATGCATATAAGCCAGGATGGCTTACAAATGACATGGTACTTCCAAGGGCAAAGGCCATGGTAGCCTACGCACTACCGGTCATTAAAGAAAATGTTCATTCCACTTATAAAGGAGCTATTTATGGTTACGAAGTTAACCATTGGGAGAAAGAGATGAAAGAAGATATGTATTCTCTTTTCAAGAATGAAACTTGGGAACTTTCAAAGTTGCATAAGGGAAAGATGACGATTGGTTGTAAGTGGGTCTACACAAAGAAATAAGGATCTCAAGATGATGATATACACTTCAAGGCAAAACTCGTAGCTAAAGGCTATGCTTAAAGGGAGGGGATTGATTATAATGGAGTTTTTTCTCTTGTGGTGAAACATTTTTCTATTCGTATCCTTTTGACCTTGGTAACGCAATTTGATTTGGAGTTACAACAACTCGATGTTAAGACTACGTTCTTACATGGGAATTTTAAGGAAGAGATCTATAAGACTCAGCTGAGTGGATTTAAAGTTGTTGGAAAGGAAGACTATGTGTGTAAGCTGAAGAGATCCTTGTACGGTTTGAAGCAATCTCCAAGACAGTGGTATAAACAATTTGATCAATTTATGATTGGGCAGAAGTACAAGCGGAGTCATTATGACCACTGCGTCTACTTACGCAAGCTACATAACGGGTCATTTATTTACTTGCTTTTGTATGTAGATGATATGCTTATTGCGTGTAAGCACAAAAGCAAGATTGACAAGTTGAAGAAACAAATGGGTCAAGAATTTGAAATGAAAGATTTGGGTAAAATGAAGAAGATTTTTGATATGGAGATTCATAGAGATAGAGATAAAAGAATAGTGCATCTCTTTCAGATGGCGTACATGAGGAAGGTACTTTAGAGATTTCGCATTGATGGAAACATAAAACCTGTAAGTAACCCATTGCTCCTCATTTTAAGCCTAAAGCTTCTATGTCTCCAAAAACGGATAAGGAATGTGATTATATAAGTCAAGTTTCCTATGCTAGCGTTGTTGATAGCTTGATGTATGCGATGGTATGTACTCAGCCAGATATTTCACAGGCAGTTGGGATGGTTAGTAGATATATGCATGATCTGGGAAAAGATCATTAAAGAGATGTGAAATGGATTCTACGGTATATCAAAGGTACTATGGATATTGGTTTATAATTTCGTAAGCAGGATTTGATTGATCAGTTTTGTGTGGGTTATGTAGATTCTGGCTATATGGATGATTTAGATAGAAGACGGTCTACTACAGGGTATGTTTTTATATTAGGTGGAGGACCAGTTAGTTGAAGATCTATACTATAGTCAACGGTGGCCTTATCTACTACGGAAGCAGAGTATATGGCAGTTAAGGGTCTTTTGCATGATTTGGGCATTAAGATGGAATATCATGATGTGTTTTGTGATTGTCAGAGTGCTATCTTCTTGGCGAAAGATCAAGTTAATCATCAATGCACGAAACATATTGATGTGTGTTATCACTTTGTTAGAGAGGTCCTTGAAGAGGGTGAGATTCGATTGAAGAAGATTCACACTAATGATAACCCGGCAAATATGTTTATGAAAGTTGTTTCGGGGATTAAGTTCAATCATTGTTTGGACTTGTTTTAAATCCATCATATGAATTGATTTGTGCCCTAACAGGGATTTTGGGAATTATGGGCGACTTGATCTACGGTACGTAGGCAACCATTGATTTGGTGCAGTCGATTTGGTCATTTGGGACGTTTGTTTGTTTGGGTCATTGGGGACATTGTGAGAGAGGGTTTGATTTGGCAAGTTTGTAAAGTTCAGCTCAGATTTGGAGAAATCTTCACCGAAATGGAGAATTGTAGAAAAGTGTTATGCTTTCTGTTTGAATAGACACAATGTCTATTCGAACAGACATCGGTAAACTCAGTTTTGAGTGTTGAATTGGAGCCATTGGTTTTGCCCCGAGATCTGTATTAATGCAATAAGCCTACCCACTATATAAGGGAGACTTATGATTATTTCTTAGCCACCCTTGGTGAGATCTTTCAGTGAGGAATCTTTTGAGAAAAAACCTTGAGAGACCTCAAAGTGTTTGTGATTGTAACCTTAGATCATTGAATAAAACTATCTCTCTAGTTTGTCTGGACGTAGGCAATTCGCCGAACCACGGTAAATGTGTGTTCTCGTTTAATTGTGTTTATTCTTTTAGTTTGTTCATCGCTAATCGGATTGATTTAGTGGTCGGCTTCCACGGCGCGGCGCAACATATTAGTGATACATTATCCATACTTCAATCAATCATAGTTATAATTGTACCATATTAACACATTGTTTACTTTTCCCTTTCTACAGGTTCGGTCTCAACCAATGTATATTCATAGCAAAGGTTTAACGAGTGCAAAATGTTGTTCTTCAACCACGTATATATGATTTAGAAATACTATACTCAGTTCTATTTGGTGTTACCCCTTGGGTTCTCTTTGCGAGGTTTTATTAAGGCAATTACCTCGGATTGGTGGACTTCCAAGGGGTGAGTGTGCTAAACCGTATGCCCCATTTGTAACTAGTAAATGTTTTAATCCTATTCTGATTTTCTTTTTTATGTTTGTATTGCATATTCTCATATAAGGCATTTGTCATCTTCTTGTTTTTTTTTTTTTTTTTCTGTGAAAGCGTGTCTATCTTGTTTAAAATTTGGAAAATATCTCAAAACTTTGCTAAATGTCATTAATATCTTGAAAAAGGACATCTGAAAATCTGAGAAACTAGACATAAGTTGACAAAATCAGTTATCTCACAATACATTCAGGTATTCAACTTTTGTGTTTAACGATAAAATGGTATTAAACGTTTTATATATATTACGAAATTTTACAATTTTGTGATATTTGGAGTAACAAAAGGATGAAAGATATCGTTAATATATTGGAGAAAATATAATATTGCCTAGCTGAATTTGCTATATATAGGCTGATATATCGTGTATCTCTACAAAAGGTACCCCTAGCAAATGAAGGTTGCTCATCAAGTGTAAGTCGCTAGAATCGTATGTATTGTGTTCTTTTTCTAAATGTGCAATAACCTTGTAGCAAATGGAGGATTCTCTATTGAATTCCTAGTAACATTGCTCTCCAGATTTGTCTCTTGAAGCTTGGTTAACCATTAGAATCAGAAACCCTCACGGAGGATTATACATTGAAGACGCTAAATAAATTTGTTCTCCTTATTAAACATTCGAATTCCCTTTTTGTAAAACCTCTTTCTACGAGCCAAAAAGGTAACGAAGAATTAGAAGGTATTACTTATGAAACAAAAATTGAAAAATCTCTGAAGAATGAAGTGTGTTTTACGCGTTGAGTTATCATGTCACGCCCCCAAAATTGGTTTCTTAATAATCTATTAAGAACGCGAATTCTGAGGTGTAACGTCAGGCATCCTGAAGATGAACCTCCAAAAGACGTATTACAATTTAAAACAAATCGTAAATACATCTACAACACTATAAAACTACGCAGCGGAAGAATAATCTAAAAAAAAATATAATCAAAAATAATACCACAAGGGTGGCAAGAACTCCAAAACATGCAAGTCCAGCTTGCTACAACTACTAGCATCGCTACTGCAACGATTCACCTAAAAAAGTATATGCGCAAGGCGTCAGCAAGCAACGCCCAACAAGTACAAATATCCAAGGTCATAAGACATGCTAGACCAAGATAAACACAGTTAAGAGATATGAAGAACCCAATGAAATTATATGAGAAGATCAACCAAGCTACGAGTCCGAAAGAATGCGGTCTAAGTATAACTAAAACTCTTAATACGATAGCAACGATAACTTAAACTTAGATCTAACTACTACGATTTAAGAGGTACGGTAGATGTGGAAAGAGAATTAGGAAGCCAAGTATACATGGTAACTTTTAATTAAGTGGGACCACACTCTCGCACCCTTCTGTAATTAACATAAACATATCCCTTATTGTCGAGCCATGGATTGGCGAATTCCTTTTTATTGAGCCAAAAATTAGTGGGTAACGCACCTGATCAGGATGTTCAAGGAGTTTTAACTTACAGGTCTAAAGCTTGATTTATTTTCACTTTTAGGGATCTATGCCCACGGGATACTCGCGACACATGCAGCCGAGAAGTAACAGGGAAATAATTTAGGGACTTGCAACCCTAGGTCACTGGCTAGCAGTAACCAAATCTTTTATTTAGGGAATCAAACCCAAGGATTGTAACAACATAGCCCTACTGTGTACAATAACTCGAAGTCGCCCAACGAAATGGAAAAAAGAAAGCTTGAATTTAAGAAGA
This sequence comes from Kingdonia uniflora, assembly GCA_014058105.1. NCBI lineage: Eukaryota > Viridiplantae > Streptophyta > Magnoliopsida > Ranunculales > Circaeasteraceae > Kingdonia > Kingdonia uniflora. The sequence goes on along the minus strand of JACGCM010002082.1, from coordinate 1,543,638 downwards.
ATCAAATGATCTGTCTACCCCTGCCTAATAAGCATTTGAGACTAGTTTAAAAGACCAACCGCTTTTACAACCAGATGATATATCTACCCTCACTTTAATAACAAATGGGGACTCTATCAAATAAAGTAAAGCTCTAACATCCAATAAATTATAATCCACAATCGAATTAAGATTAACCTAAACAAAGAAATGAAATGAAGAACAAACACAATTGGTGGGAGAATTTCCCCTTTGGAGCTTCAATTTCTCAATGATTTGATTAGAACTTAATTACTCCCAAAACCCTAAGTCTCTTTTACAATAATTTGGATTGATCTAAGATAAAAGACCATTTCACCTTTCCTACCCTTGCTCCTTTATGAGGGTTACAAGTTCCCAGTTACAAGATAAGACCATTATGCCCTTGAAAAACCTAAAATATTGAAGGGATACGATAGTCATTCGAACGACTAGTAAAATTAAGCCTAAGAAATGCCTCAGCATGAATTGCTCTTCTGGAACTCCAGTTTGTTCAAACGAATCCAATGTCGTTCGAACGACTTGCCTATTTTTGCCTGAAAATTGCCTCAGCTTGAAATGGTTTTTTTTGGAACTTCAATTTCGTTCAAACGACTCCTGAGTTCGTTCGAACGACTTTATCTATTTTTGTCTGAACATACTTAGCTCGAATTGATCTTCTGGGAACTCCAGGTCGAATAACCTCAGCTCGAATAGACTCTTCTGAGAACTCCAGGTCGTATAGACTCAACTGGAATAAACTCAGCTCGCATTAGTCGACTAGACTCAGCCCAAGTAGGTTTTCTGGGAACTTCCAGGTCGTTCTTCTCATAACTCGTTCGAACAACTTCAAGGTTCGTTCGAACGAGTTGGCATCTTTTGAAGCGGTTTGATCTTCAGATCCTCCTAGATCATGGCTCCCCCCTTTAGGAGCCTTGAGCTCCTATTCAAGATAGAACTGGAAATGAGAAAATGTGGCAGTGCCCATTTCCCTGTTGTACCACTTCGACTTGCTAGGTAGTTGGCCTTTCTTCCCAACTCAGAATGACTTGATACTACTCGTCATGTAGCATGAATTTTCCTCTCTATAATATTATCCTCTTGCAATAGATCTTCTCTTTCCATCCATAAGTTATCAACTGAAGGTAGGCGAGTATCGATTGTAGAGTTTTCATCTAAAAGAGACGGCTCAAACAGCTTTAAATGCTCGGTGTTAATCACCGAATACATCTTTATGAAAGGTGGCAAATCTAATTGGAATGCATTGTCACCAATCTTCTTGAGTATAATGAATGGACCATAGCAAATAGGCTTGAGTTTCTTGCCTTCTCCCTGTCGTTCCTTCCTCAAATGTAACCAAACTAGGTCGCCCTCTTAAAAAGTACACTCAACCCAATCTTTGTCGTGTCGAGCCATATACTTCACTTGAGTCTTCTTCAATTGTACCTCAACAACCTCATAGACCTTGCTTATCCTCTCAATAAAACACTAAGCTTTAACTTGTTCTTCTTCCTCTTTCCTTGACACCGTCTTGTCGCCAAGACTAAAAACCATATCAAAGGGGTTTTGAGGCAAGTACCCCAAACAAACTTCAAATGGAGATTTCAAAGTGGGACCATGAATCGCTCAGTTAAACGCAAACTGGAGATACAGTAAACTTTCATCCCAAGTCTTAGGATGCTTAGAATGGAATCCCCATAGTAAATGAACCAAAGTACGATTAACTACCTCTGTTTGCCCGTCAGTCTTCGGATGAAAGACGGTACTTCTCTTTAACTCAGTGTCTATCATTCCCCATAACGATCTCCAGAAATGCCCTAAAAAGTGGTTATCCCTATAAAAAATAATAGAAGATGGGAGCCCGAAATACCTCCAGACGTCTCTGAAAAACAATCGCGCTACTCCTACCCTAATGATTGTCTTCTGGCATGAAATAATATCAATCATTTTGCTGAATTGTTCTACCACCACAAACAAATAGTCATTCTTACACTTGGTCATGGGCAAACCAATAATGAAATCCATCAAAATGCTTTCCCATGGTCGGCTAGGAACTGGTAATGGTAAGTACAACCCTAATTTACGATTGGAAGGCTTCGATATATTGCGTAGGACACAACTACGAACTACACGAGCAATATCCACCTGTATCTTCGGCCAATAGACATACCGCCGTAAATTCAAAAGAGTTTTCTCAACCCCGAAATAACTAGCCACCCAAGAATAATGTACCTTTATAATCCAATACAAATAATCTCCACCCTCTGGAATATATAATAGACTGCCCCTGTAAATTAAACCATCATTCAATACATACTCGCATGTCTTGCCTTATAGCAACTTCTGGTGAATCACATTGAGCTCCTTGTTATCGTCATACCCTGTAACATAATCTGAAGGAGCAATCGGCTGTATCTGGATAGCTACCAATAAAGCAGAAATAGTTGGTAATGGGGGTCGAGATAACATATAAGCCATTTTGTTGTCCACTCCTTTCTTATACTTGATAATCAAGGTAAACTATTGTAAGTACGACATCCACTTCATATGGTGAGCATGATGTAGCTTGGACTGCGTAGATAAGAACTGTAATGGTTTGTGATCAGAATGTACCACAACCTCCTTCCCCAATAAGTAACTCCATCAATGCTTTATTGATTGATATAATGCGTAGAACTCCTTATCGTAGGTATGATAGTTGCGTACTTCTCCTGTAAACATCTCAGAATGGTAAGCAACCGGCCTCCCATCCTAAAATAGAATTACCCCTAATGTATAATTAGATGCATCTATTTTGACCTCAAAGGGCCGCTACAAATTAGGTAACGCTAACACTGGCGCATCCGTAATCTTGTGCTTTAACAACTGAAAAGTCTTCCTATGGTGATCTTCCCACACAAACCTTACATCGACCTTTGTCAAGGAATGCAACGGTGCGTCTATCTGTGAAAAATGTTGAATAAACTTTCGTAAATACTGACAAGAACCCATAAAACTTCTCACTTCCATAACTATACGAGGTTTAGGCCAATTAGTAATGATTGAGACCTTCTCTGGATCTACCTTAAGCTCACTGCCACAACAATAAAACCCAAGTATACTATCTCCTTCTTCCTAAACTCGTACTTCTTCCCATTTAGAAAGAGTTGTTGTGATCGCAATGCTTCCAACACTTTATGAATATGCATGAGGTATTTTTCCCATGTTTAACTATATATTAAGATGTCATCTAAATACATAATCATGAAATCGTCAATAAACACACGAAGTACCTCATTCATCAACCGCATAAATTTTGTTGGAGTATTGCATAACCCGAAAGGCATCACCAATTACTCAAAGAGTCCTATTTTGGTCTTGAAAGCAGTCTTCCAAGTATCTTCTTCCTGGATTCTAACCTGATGGTAATGCGATTTAAGATCCAACTTGTTGAAAAACTGAGCTTTCTACAACTCATCTAAAAGCTCGTCAATCCATGAAAGTGGATAACGATTCTTTACAGTAATCTTGTTCAGCGCCCGGTAATCTACACATATTTTCCAAGGCCCATCCTTCTTCTGCACCAATAACACCGGTGAACCACAAGGTGAGTAACTCGGATTAATAACCCCTTGCTCTAGGAGTTCTTGTACATATTTCTTGATCTTATTAGACTCGGTTACAGATAGGGATGACAATAGGGCAAATTTGGGGCGGGGGAGCTAACACCATCCTCATCCCCGCCTAAGTTTCCCCTCCTATCCCTGCCCCCAAACCCCTTTAAGTTAAAACGGGGATCCCCATCCCCGCACCTACATTGCAAAACTAAATCCCACCCCCACCCCCATTTAGCTAATAAAGCTATTTTTTAAATAAAAAATTCTTTTATATAGGTTTTTATTTATATATTTAAGAGTAATAGCAATAAACTATTTAACTGGGGTTGGTACAGATTTTTTAAGGCAATCCCAAATCCGCCCCGCTTCCCCACGAATTTATGTTATACTTTTCATACCCACCCCCATACCCGTTTAATACATCCCAAACACGCCCTGTTCGGGATGGGGCAAGGCGGATCCCCAACGGGGCAGGTCAAATTGCCATCCCTAGCTACAAAAGTTTGATACAACCCAATGTTAGGTAGTGGCTCACCATTCACCAATGTGATATCATGCTGCACCTCCCTCTTGAGCGATATCCCTTCTATGCCTAGAAATAAGTCTTTATACTCATCTTGCAACTTCCCCATTTCGGTTTGTTACTTATGAGACATTGCTAAAGTAGACAACACCTTAGCCGACAGACCTTCCTGAACTGGTCGTACCAACAACAAAAGATACTTGCCGCTCGCATTAACCAACCTCTTCGTCAGAGTTGCCATTATTAAATTATTGGTAGTGACATGTTCCTTACAAGAATTTATGTAAAACTCCTTCCCCTCCTTCACAAAATGGTACTTGTGATCTTTACGGTAAAGAATCGCATCTCAGCCCCAAAGATAAGGGCTACCCAAGATAACTTGACACACATCTAAAGGAACTACCTCATACGTTACTTCGTCAATAAACTGTTTGGTGATCACAAACTTGAACGTACATTGCTTCCTGATCTTCAACTCCGCATCTTTCTAAATCTAACCCAAACCATACAGCTCAAGATGAGCCATAGTAGTCAAACTCATCTTCTTCACCACCGCCTCAAAGATTAAATTCTTATGACTACCCAGATCAATAATGACCTCTACTAAGCTCTGCTTCACTTGAATGCTAGCATGAAAATGTTCTTCTCGACTTGTCTCCTCGGTAGCCATCTGTTATTGCAACGTAAGGAAATGTTTAGGATTGGGCTTCTCTAAATTTGGAAGATCAACAATTTTTGTGGCTAGTACACATTTCTCTCTCTTGTTCCTCTCCTCTTTCGGCCTAAGCTCCGGGTGAAGTTTCCAATATTTATTTGAAATATACCCATTTACCTTACAATAACTGCAGTAATTCTCCTTGGATAAAGATCCCTCTCCTCTGGACTCTCATTTGCGCTCATTCTTCCAACTAGACTTATACCCCGACTTGCTCTTGTCATATTTCTTGTCACTCTTCAAGTACTTGTCTTCAATAGCAATTGTTTTTACGATAGTATCTTTGATATTTACCACAGTAAAGAGCTTCAACTCTCTTCTAATGGATTCGGACAGACCCCCTGTATACTTTATGAACACCTCATACTCGACCACATCAATGTCCAAAACCAATGCTTGGTTATGAAACTCGTAGTGAACTCTTGTACGGATTGCCAATACTTTGGCACAAATTGTGTCATTTGAACCATCTCTTTTGCTCATACCCAATCACATAAAATTGCTTCCTCGCCAACACCTTGAACTCTTTCCAACCCAAGCTTTCTACTTTGTGACATTTCCGATAGGACTTCCACCACGTGAGTGCATAACTTGCGAATTTCAATGTCGAAAAGTAAATTTTCTAAGCATTAGAGTATTCGTAAACGAAAAAATAGGTCTCTAACCTATCTAACCAATTATCCAACTTCTTGACATCGATTGAACCGTCAAATACTAAAATTTCAATTTTAAAATTGATACGAAGATTACGCATAAGATTCATTGACTTGCCAATAACCGGTCGCCCCTCGATAGATTCGGCATCACTAGAATCACTATCTTCCTCATCATTAGCATCGTCTCTCCCTTCCTCCGCAACCCCTTTCTTCTTTGTGCCATCTCACCGTTTCTTCAAAGCAAGAGATGTCGCAAGTTCGTGAGATGTAGTTGTTCTACCAACTCCCCTAGAGTAGTAGTTAGGTCAAAAACTTTAGTTTCTAACTTTGTGAGTCGATCTTCAGAATCGCTCATCTCCAAATTTGTCTTCTTCTTCGAGTAAGGTTTTCGATGAATCTCCAACGGACTCACTAGGTTCTCCTTCATTTGTTTGAGTCGGTCGCGTGTAGAGACCATAAACCACAATCCCCTGAGAATCATTACTAAAAATCTAATACCACTTAATCCACAATCGAATTGAGATTAACCTAAACGAAGAAATGAAATGAAGAACAAACATAATTGGTGGGAAAATTTCCCTTTTGGAGCTTCAATTGCTCAATGATTTGATTACAACTGAATTACTCCCAAAACCCTAAGTCTGTCTAGCAAGAACTTGGATTGATCTAAGATAAAAGATCATTTTACCTCGCCAGGCCTTACTCTTTTATGAGGGTTACCAGTTCCTAGTTACAAGATAGGACCATTATGCTCTTGAAACGCCTAAAATATTGGAGGGATACGATAGTCGCTTAAACTAACTTATGCTTCGTTCGAATGACTAGCAAAATTAAGCCTAAAAAATGTCTCAGCATGAATTCGTCTTCTGAAACTCCATTTCGTTCGAACGACTCCAATGTCGCTTGAACAACTTGCCTATTTTTGCCTAAAAATTGCCTCAGCTTGAAATGGTCTTCTAGGAACTCCAGTTTTGTTCGAATGACTCCTGAGTTCGTTCGAACGACTTTGCCTATTTTTTCCTGAGCATACTCATCTCGAATTGGTCGACTAGACTCGGCCCAAGTAGGTCTTCTGGGAACTTCCTGGTTGTTTCTCTCATAACTCGTTTGAACGACTCCAAGGTTCGTTCGAACGAGTTGGCGTCTTTTGAAGGGGTTCGATCTTCAGATCCTCCTAGATCAAACTATCTATCATTATGACTATATCGAATAGAAGTCCTAAACCTGAAAGCGAATCTAAGTCGCGACTACTGAATCATAGAAATTCAAGTTAGGATTAGTTGGCACAAAATGACAACCAAGGAAATCATCTAAGAATGATGGTTAAGCCACACTAATTCAACCATCTCCTTCACACATACTGTAACAAGTATATAACACATCGAATGCCAAGTTCCAACAAATAACAAGCCAAGTTATTCACGCCCATATTACCCAATAAAATTCCTCACAACTAAACCCTGGTAATCAAGCACCGTCATTGGATATTACATCATCAACCAACAGTTATTTAAAACACACCAATAAGTACTACCTCAAACCAACTAATGTTTAGACCCATTTCATATGATATCCTATAAGTAAGATAATAACTATCGCTATATCTTAATTAAACAACATGGCCATTTAATCAGCACCAATATAGTTAAGTCTTAACTGCCATAAAACATTTGTCTATTGAATAAACATCCTTCAACTCTTACGACTCCCTAAACCTAAACCTAACATAAGGAAAGAAAATCATTCAGACTATGATCTGCCCTAGCTTACTACTATGTATATGATTGAGTAGAAACAAGATGACTAAAGAGTCCTAAAGAAACCACCTGATCACGAAATAAAGTAAAGCTAACTACACCTAAATCAATGAAGCATATAAGATGTTCTTTAAGATGTTCTTTAAACGATGATCAACTCCTATTACCTAGTTCTCAGATTTATAGAGATTCAAGACCACTTACCTTTTGAAGAAACCTACAACTTGCAACCTGATCCAGTAATTAAACTAAACCTAACTACACATTAGATCCATAACCGTATACAGGATATTCAACAAAGAACCACAACAAAACTTAGCAAGAGTTACTATAGAACACCAACACACCCGTCATACCTACAATAAGACCTCTATATATCCTCTGTACCTTTAATGCCCAAGAAATTCTCTAACACAAATTAAAATCATACTATATTAGGATATTAACCTATTAAGAACCAAAACTTAGCACACAGAGATCGACAGTTGTATGCCTATAGAAACCTTATGCAATTAACCACAAGAGGATATATGACTGCCTACACAATACTGAGATGTATAAAATAGATTTAATGCAATGATAAAAGCTAAATTAAGAGAACGATAAAACCAGTACCAATTTATATCTAGGAGATATGCTTTGTATAATGGAGATTGGAACAGCTTAAATACTATGATTTACTCATATCAATTAAAACAAACGATCTTAGATAGATGTAATGTCAGGGAGCAAATAAATCTATTTGCTCATTCATTTATAAGATGATGGGCAGCTTTGTTCCCCTCTTTATAAATGAATAAGCAAATAAAATTTTCAGCTTCATCTTTCATCTTCTGAGCCATTATGAAATTATTGATGTAATGCTAGGGAGGTTTCTAAATTTTATTTGTGATGTTCTGGGCATAATAAGAGTCTATCATTACTTCATATCTCTTGATACCTAGGCTTGTAGCTGCATTAATACCTTCACAGACAACATATAGAGCAATTTCCCCAATGCTACTAAGGTGATTTGCCAAACCATTGAAAGCAAGAACTGGGATTCCATTCTTCAGTCTTATGATGCCCCAAAAAGTTTTCCTAGTTGGTGATAGATATCCACTTGTGTTTATCACTATATCCATAGAAGGATTCCATCCAATCTAGTTAATCTGCTTGAGAATTCTAGGGATGAATTTTATTCTCTAAGTGCTTGTGATAGCAACAGTATTTGGGGTAGAGAATAAATTAAAAGAAAATATTGCACCTTGCCTCCACTTCAAATTTAATGATGCCCATAACTATTTTTTCATCGCTGCTTTGTTGTCGGAACTGTCTTTTATTCCTTTCTGCCCATATATGATAGATAGTGGTAGGAAATACTATTTTTGAGGATTCTCAAGATGTTATTATCTCTATTGTAGTTTGCAATCCAGTTTGTTTCTTCTGCCCAGTCTCCTATACTTCTTGTAATGTTTAAAGAGCTGAGAATGTTACCCCATATATTGTGAGAGAATGGACAGGAGAAGAAGAGATGATCTCTATTTTCTTCTGTTACTGTGCATAGGGAGCAGTAAGACTTTTCCAGTTTTCCTATTCTCACCAAAAAGTCTCTTATTTTGGGTCTGTTTTTAAGAGTTAACCAGAGGATGAAAGAGTGTCTAGGAACTGCATGCCCTTCTGTCCCATATAATTGAGACCCAACCAGGAGGAGTTTGATGGATTCTAATGGCATTCCAAGCTGATTTACTACTAAAAGTGCCATTTGTTGTCAAAGTCCAAACCATTCTATCTTTATCTTGTATATCTGGTTTTGGACCAGCTTGAATAGTTTTCCATATTTCTTTTAGATCTTCAGCTCTTGTACTTCTTTGTGGAATTATCCAATCACTATTTGTAGAAATCATCTCGTTGACTTTGGAGATGTATGGAAGGTCAAAAACCATTATAGAATGTCTAATTGTTGTTAGGTTTAGATTATCTCCAATCAACCATGGATCTTGCCAAATGAAAGTAGATTTGCCATCTCCAACTATGATCTTACAGTATTCGAGGGCTGTTACTCTTTTTTTCAAAATAGATCTCCATGCCCACGAGCAGTCACTGGGGGGTTTCACTGTCCAAAATGAATTATCTTTAAGATAGTTTGCTTTCACCCATTGTGTCCATGGATTGACAGTACCAGAAACCAGATTCCACAAGGTTCTCATCATAATAGAGTCATTAAAATCTTTTAGTGTCTTTAATCCCAAACCTCCTTTACTTTTAGGGACACATACATCTACCCAAGCAACTGAAGACAGACACTTCACATTCTCAGATCCACTCCATATAAAGCATATGAATTGATGTTCTATTTTTGTTAAGATTGCTTTTGGGAAGTCAAAGCATCCTGCCCAGTATACTGAGTAAGAAAATAACACACTTTTCACTAATTCTAGTCTCCCTCCATATGATAAGCATTTGTTCTTCCAGTTGGAAACCTTTTTGTGTATCTTCTCTATTATCGGCTCACAGTCCTTTTCAGTGAGTTTTGTTGCCAGAAGAGGAAGCCCCAGATACTTAACAGGGAGCCTTTCTACCGTAAAATTCAGAATAACATTTATTTATTCAATTTCTTCACCATTTGTAGAACCTGAGTATAAGACAAAGCTCTTGCTATTGTTAATCCTCATACCTGAAGCTTGAGAGAACCTTTTAATAATGTCTGTAATCTTTATGGCATTGGTTGTACTAGCTTTTAAGCAATAGATAAGATCATCAGCAAACATAATGTGTGTGAGATTTCTACTTCTGCAGTTAGGAATGAGGCTAATTTCTTGAGAGGTTGAGGCTTTATTGAGCATTACAGACAAGTGTTGCATGGCTATCACAAACAGATAGGGGGGGTCTCCCTGTCTCAACCCTTTGGAACTAGAAAAGAATCCAGTCATTGCACCATTAACATCTACTTTGAAGCTTGGAGTTATGCACAATTCAATCCACTTTATAAAGTTTGGAGGAAACTTCATACCATGCAGGACTTGAAAAAGATATCCCCAGTTTACATAATCAAAGTCCTTGTGCAATTCAAAAGCATTTTAGAGACTCCATTTTTCCTGTCAAATCCTCTTGAGATTTCATGAGCTAGAAGGATGTTTTCTTGGATATATCTTCCTCTAATACAGGCTGATTGGCTTGAGTCTATAAGATCTTTCATAACATCTCTCATTCTGATTGCTAGTAACTTAGAATTAATAAACTTGTATATGGTGCTGCATAGGGATATGAGCCTGAATTCTGCAAAAGAGCTTGAACTTTTGGTCTTGGGGATGAGTTTAATTACTGTTATGTTTATCTCCTTTAGGATTTTGAAAGACCAGCCCCACAATGTCCCAACATTGCTTGTAGAACTCCACATTGTAGCCATCCATTCCTGGTGCTTTGCCATCTTTTTCATTAAAAATCATGTCCTTTATCTCTTCAGTTGTGAAATCTTTACACATTTCTTTATGCTGATTTTCTGTAAGACGTTGTTGCTCATCTGAAAAGATTTTTCATCATTGGCACTTAGAAGCTTTTTATAGAAATTAACAACTTCACTTTCGATATCAGCTCTCTCAGTTAGAAGAACACCCTCACTGTTCTTTATAGAATGGATCCAGTTTATTCCCTTCCTTTCTTTTATGCAGTTATGGAAATAACTTGTGTTTGAATCCCCCAAAGTAAGCAAGTTGCATCTAGATTGTTGTTTAAGTTGTATTTCCTCTTGATAAAGCAAAGAGTCGAGAATTCTTCTACAATTTTTTTCTTCTGCCTGCAAATTTTCACAATCAACACTTTCTGTTAGATCCTCTTGTATCTTCTCTGCAATTTTTCTCTTGCATCTTAAACTTCTCAAATACTTCCTTTTCCCAAATTTTGATATCTTCTTTCAAAAGAAGCTTTTGGGTTAGCACAAAAATAGGTGGTCCATTAACTTTATTGCTCCATGCCTTCTTAATGAGGTCTTTGAAAGTAGGGTGAGGCAGCCAAACATTTGAGAATCTAAAAGGAGCAGCTTTTGAATGACTTGCACTTATAGTAATGTGAAGAGAGGCATGATCAGAGATCCCATACGGCATATAGTTCACTTCAGATTCCACAAAATCAAGCATCCAATGATTATTAATCAAAGCTCTGTCAAGTTTAATTAGAAAAGATTATGTTGTCTCCAGCTTGATAGTTTGTCCATATGTGTTTTAGACCTTTCTACTTCAGATCAGTTATGCCCATGTAGTCAATAAAATTCCTCAGTGGTAACATTTTAGGTTCAGTAGGGGGGTCTCTTCCTTTTTTTTCACTAGCATAAGCTACACAATTGTAATCCCATGCATTATAGAAGCATATATGCAAGACAAATAAAACTCCTTGTTTGTACTGGTAGTAGTAATGTGGACTGTAAGTACCTGAGCACTTGATGAGTATAAAGCAATGTTGAATATATATGGATCCCAAAACAATAAAATTCTTCCTCCAGCTGAATAAGAATAGTTGCATAAAGAGCTCCAGTTTGGCGCAATATTTTTTTTAACCCTCTCAAAGTTTTCCTCTTTAATCTTTGTTTCCAAAAGACTAACAAGCCCAAATTTGTTTGCTCTTATAGTGTTTCTAACTTCTGACTGCATCTGAGATCTATTCAGCCCTCTAACATTCCAAATCATTAGTTTATGCATGGATATCAAGTGGTTTTAGAGCTGTACCTTCTGCACTAGGCTTCTCTTTCTCAAACAATCTGCTACTAATTTTCTCTCTTTTTTGCTTTTCAATTTTCTTGTCTTCTTCTTTGCATGCTTTCTTTGATGTTTTGGCATAGCCTGGCTAGTGGAGATACTACCTGAATCGTCAGGAAATGTTTCACCACCTTTACCCTTTGGAGTTGATGGTGTAGCTTTTACTGGAGAGATTGTTTTTCCTGTTTTCTTCTTGCTTACTTCAATTGGAGTTTGTAAAATATCTTCATATGGTTGTTGTGGGAGAGGAGTAGCAGTTATGCTTTGGTTTACCTTTCTCTTATTTCTCTTTGTTTGTACTGTTCACCAGCCTTCATCTTTTTTTTCACATTGGTTTTTCGTTTGGATGTTCGGATTCCCCTCTTTTTCAGCATGTGCATTTGTAGTTTTGTTTATCTCTTGCTTATCCATTTCTTTTTCCTTTTGCATTATGCCGTTACTCTTCTGCTCTTTATCTTTTCTTCTCCAATATGGAATAACTTTCGTAGACTTAGCTTGTCTTTTGTTACATTAGTTTGAATAATGCCCAAACAAGCTTAATAACCAACAGCGACACATACAACTGATATATACAACTGAAGCAACTTAATAACCAACGACGACACATCCACGAATTAAAAGAGAATGACTAAGATGACAAAAAAAAACAGGGCGCTACATCATATTCGTCTTTTGTTCAATTCTTCCTTCGAATAAACAACAAATAACAAATTTCTGAACAAATCAATAAGAAAATATGAGAACTTCAAAGTTAAAACATTATGAATTTTTCACCAAACACAACACAAAATAAAACCCTGTTAACATGAATATGTATATATTTCTTTACCAAAGATATCATTTATGCAAACTAGTTTAGGTTCACCTTTATCTGGAACAGGCCAGCCAAGATTAACTCTGGCTGGCCTAGTTTTCTTGATTTTCATCGGGCATGTAGTTATAGTCTTCTTGATTCTCAAAATGGTTAGGGCAGACAGACAGCATCTCTAGGGTAGCAAGTAATTGCGACTTGACACTTAGGTGAACCCATTCAAGCCCTTCAAACCATTCATTATCATCTATAATGAAATTTGTCAGCATGCTTGTGCTCTGCAGACCAAAGGGGAGCCTCTTCAATCTCAGGCATTCCACTATAGTAAGATTCTCCAAGGAAGGACATTCAAGAAGGATATGAGGTAACCTCGTCCGGTGGGAGAAGAAAGTCGAGAGACATGGTAGGTTCCGTAGATACAATAACCTCAAATGTGGCAAGCATATTGTCATGTTACCCTCTTCTTCTACTTCTTCTTCTTGGCCCTCTTCAGTTAGTTCTTCCATTATGAAGCATTCCTCTACCTTAAATTCTTCTAATTGCAAGAGACATCGTAATATTCGGATTGGAAAGATGAACTTTAAGCGATCACAGAAGCTAACGTCTATCTTTTTTAGGCTGGAGAAGATTTGAGGCTGAGGCAAAACAGTAAAACTGCTTGAAACTAACTTCCTTGATCCAACATCGATAGATGGAACAGGGTGATACATTGAGCTAGGCGAAGATTTGGCTACCGTCACTTCATCGATTTTCCCTTCCTCTTCATCTTCCTTTGCTATTAATTTTGTCAAAATGTCGCACCCGCTTACAGTAACCTCCTCCAATTGTTCAAATCTTTGTGCGAAGGCCAGAGAAAAGAAGAGGTTCAACGATCTTAATGAAGGGCAAAAGGCCAAATCCACTACTTTAATGTTTTCGAATCTTATGAGTGGTATGGCTCCCTTCCATATCGATGTCAGTTTGGATAGGTGTTGCAGCTTTATCTTTCTTAACTTAGCAATGCTATTACGCCCTTCTCCAGCACCGTACGAGTCAAATACCTCCTTTAAATTTCTGCAGTCATATATGTCAATTTCTTCCAGATTTTTCAGCCTTGCCCACAACCTAGAGGGCAGAATACTGACCAGGTTACTACACCGATGTAGATGTAGGACTTGCAGATTTTCAAAGGACCACTTTGGAAGGAGCCCATTCCAAATTGTCTTCAATGCTCCCATAATAGAAAATTTCAAAATCTCCAATTGAGTGAACATGACCACGGGAACTCGCTCCTCATCCTCCATACTCACAAGATATTCAATGTTGACCAGCTCTATAAAGAGAGATTTCAAGTTGTTAAAGCCCTTTGGATTAAGCTGTACAACATTCTTGAGACTGTGACAGTAGTCCAGATGTAATCTATGAGTTCTTTCAATTAGAACATTAACCCAATCAGCAAGTGGGTATGAGCAATTACCTGTAGAAAGGGCCATCCGCCTTTCATAGTCATAGACATTAATGGTGGTGACTGTGAAGTTATAATGAAAATCATTCACGATGAACTTCGTTAACTTCTCCCAATGACACGGGCCGATATCTGTGGACAACCATTTCTCATTTTCTATATCTATGCAAAGACTAGACAATTTAGCCAAGGATGCCACCTCTACTAAACTAGCATTACATCGGTCATCTCCCGCGCCTTCAATCTCCCACCCACGAAAGCTTTTACTCATGTACAATTCTTCCAAGCGAGTCAAGTTTGATATCACATTGGGTGGGATTGATTTAAGAGACATGTTGTATGACAAGTCTAACATTTTTAGATTGGTCAATCCCCTTATTTCTTCTGGCAACCTCAAAATTCTAGTTCCGCTTAAACTAAGTATTTCAAGTGTCTTCAGATTCCCAATTAGAGATACATCTTGTAGCTTGATGCATTTTTCCAAATAAAGTGTTCTAAGGGAATTCGCAAGGGATGCAAGCGATTGAGGCAACGAGGAAATACGAATATCACTCGAATCTAAAGTCTCAAGAAGTTTCATACTTTCAAAGAAGCCATTAGGGATATTTTTCAAAGATCTGTTTTTTGCCAATGACAGAGTCAAGAGTCGCGAGAATTGGGGTGCATCAGGGACCTCACAGATATGGTTACTCATCAATGACATCCGCAAGCACCTCCCTGGTTCTTTTTGTTTTGGCCATTTTGTTAGTCCAACCCCGGCTTTTATGATTGACTCATTTTCATTTTCAGAAGTTATCGAGATTGCAACATCACGAACGATGTCGTGCATCATTATATATCCGTCATTGTCTCCTTTCAACAATAGACCGGAATATACTAGTGTATCCACCATAATATGCAGGTTTCTCCTTGCTTCTCTCAAAGTTTCTGCATCTCCAAGCAAATCCTCCCCCATTGCGTACCCTACCAGTGCATCCATGGTTATCTCTTGATCTTCGGGAAACAAGCTACATAGCAAAAAACATTGCTTGGTTTTGCTTGATTTTAAGAAATCGTAGCTCAATCTTAGTGAAACGTTGACGCAATCCAGACCTTCATACACGGAGATCTGTAGTTGTTGAATAATATCAGCCCAAACGCCTTCACTTTTTGTTCTTAAAGTTCTTCCAAGTGTAACGATCGCTAAAGGCAAGCCTCCACATTCATTAACGATTTCCTCAGAACTCTCACGCTTGGCGTCGAAGTCTACATCACCCACTTCCTGTCGAAATAGCTCCAGTGAATCGTTCTTTGATAGTACCTTGACGTCAATGTTTTTAGTGGTTTACATAGAATTGCATACTTCTAAACTCCTTGATGTGATTAATACTTTACAAATGTTTTGGCCCACTCCGCTAAGGTTGATTCCCACATCATCTAGTTCCAATCTCTTCCATAGATCATCCAATATTAGGAGGATATTTTTTTGTTGCTCCAACATCGCCGATAGTGTTGTGGCCCTTGCTTGTATGCTTTCTTCTTCAATTCTCATGCCCAAGCTCTCTGCAATCTGTGTTTGGATCCCTCTCAAGTCAGGATTTTGAGAAACCGTTGCCAACACAACCTTATCAAAAAGCTTCGTATCTTTATTTTGTTTGAGTATTTCTTTCATCAAGGTCGGTTTACCCACCCCTCCCATTCCGTAAACACCGACCAAGTTGGTTTTATCATCCATCAGTGCTTGAATGACTTCCTTCTTCGTGGATTCTCTTGATGCAAAAGCATTGAAATGTTCCTTCTTGGTGCTTGAATCAACTTTGCCTTTAACATCATTTTTGAGCCTTTCCGGATCATTTCGGACTTTGTTTTGAAGGTCATTATCTCGAGCTAAATTGATTAATCCTTTAACATCATTTTCCAGCCATAGCAGATCATTTTGCACTTTGTTTTTAAGGTCGTTCACATTTCTCTTGTAACGAAAAAGATAGCCCATATGATGAACAATCCAAACAACAGTGTACTTGGCAAGCTCTGTCATGGCAGTAGCAGCAATAACAGTGCCTCTCATTGTTGTTGGTCTAGTAGATGAAAATCAGTGGAATAAGTATCGCTATAGGTACTACAATAATAATATATACTCAACACAAACGAAGTAGTAATACTATATCCGGAGATTAAACTGATGATTTGTTCAAATATATTGACTCTTAATAAAAATCATTTCTAGCCTTAAAAGATTGTCTTGCATTTTACTTTGGACATTTGTATCGTAATAAAGAAAAATACCAGATATGAAGTAAAACGAGTACCCAATATGAAGTAAAGCCGGATCCCAAGCGTACTTTGCAGCAGTAGTCGCAACGTACAACTTGGCAGCGGTAGTTGCCATCTCCATTGTTGTTGCTCTAGTAGATAAAATTAGTGGAATAAGTATATCACTATATCTACAACAACAAGACTATATACATGGCAAACTATTTGTGCTTGGTTCACTGCATCCGGGTGCCAACGCACCCGGTTGCAAGTGTTTGGCACTTGAAAGTGTTTGGTTCACCAGACCGCTTGAAGTGGGGGTAAAAATTTCTTTACAAAAGGCTGCTGCAAACTTTGCAGTCAAATAAAATATTTACACCGAATCACCGATATAGATACAATAAAATCTTTACTCAAGGATCACAATGAGAGTTTGATGTTTGTTAGGTTGAAGTTAGTGATGGATTTCGTGGTCACGAAACATAATAAGGAAAACATGGAAGCAAGAAGTGTTACTGTTTTCTGTTCTTGCTAGATGAAAGAGAAACATATTTTCACCAAGAAAATTGGGGAGAAAAGGTAAAAGAAAACTAAAGTTAGGGGGTAAGGTTAATGTTAGATTGTCTCATTGTCTTCTGCGATTATATTTTGACCTCTCCGTAGAGATCAAAAAAATATTTCTCCCACCAAAAAATAAAAATCCACAAATTTCTCTCTTTGAGTTTCGATCCGATTAGAGATGAACAAAGTAAATGAATAAACACAATCAAAGAACAACACACACCGCAAATTGCCTACATCCACACAATATAGAGAGAGAGTTTTATATAATGATCCAACATGGGTGGCGGCTAAGAAATAATTCTGAGTCGTTATTACATCAATACAGATCTCAAGGCAAAGCCAATGACATCAATTCAATACTCAAAACTGAGTTTCAAGTCTATCCGAAGAGAAGGCAATTCAGCTAAATCTATTCGAATAGACATTGTCGGATTCGAATTTTGAATAGACACAATGTCTATTCGAACAGAAATCAGAGCCCTCCTCTACATGACCTCCATTAAATGAAGAAGGTAACTCCATTAGATGAAGAAGATGTTCATATATTTGAAATTAGCATACTGGTTAAGAATTGCGTTTACCTTGCCGGATGTGTAGTGGAAGACATGATGAAGTGAACAACAGTGGAAAGATTGCCTGGTGAATGATGAAAGACAACTCTTCCTCCCCTATAAGGTCAATGCTTGAGTTTCAATATGAACCTTACCTGCTTAATGCTGTGCTCATTTTTTTCTTTCTTTCTCAAACACAATTATTAATAATTCAAGTTAACCCCAAAGACAAACACAAAGTCAAAGTCTACTCAAAAACATGTGAAGGCTTTGATAACTAATGGCAGTAGACCAACACATGGATCAAAATATGATGGACTCTCAAAGAGCTTCCTCTTCCTCAAAATGGCGAATTCTAGAGTCGATAGAAATAATACTTGGCATCACTATGCTACTGGTTATCCCAGGAATCGGCGCGCACATAGCCTCTTTTTACTTTGATGGACTCTCAAAAGGCATCATCCTCTACCTGTTTGCATTCAGCATTACAGCTACGATTTTCAGCTTCATGGGTAGACATTTTTCAAAGATATCTGAAGTGCAATCTACGATGGATTCTCCAAGTGGTTCAAAAAGGCAAGCTCAAGAGTTGATAGAGGTAACCATTGGATTTGCTATTCTACTGGTATTCCTAGTATTCTTCGTGTACTTAATATCCTATTACTATTTTGATGGACTCTCAAAGGGCATCATCTGCCTCTATGCATTTGGTATTATATTTGGAGTATTCTACATCATAGGTTTACTTGATGAGAATGAAGTGTTTTTCTACAAAAAGAGCAACAACAAAAGGAAGGTTGCTAGAGTCAATCGTGTATTCCAGTATGAAGACCTCAAAAAGGCGACCAATAACTTCGGAGATAAGCTTGGTAGAGGTATGTTGGGTGCAGTCTACAAGGGCAAACTAGATAATGGGACATTGGTAGCTGTGAAAAGTGTCCGAGCCGAGAAACTTGGGAAGCGGGTATTCCAAGCAGAAATCTCTGCACTAGCAACTGTAGATCATGCTCATCTCGTTTGTCTCCTCGGATATGGTAGTCATATTACAGAAACAGGGGGAACATTCTACATCGTCTACGATCTTTTCTCTAACGGATCGCTTGACAATTGGATTTTCCCCAAGGCGGCCGACCCCAATGCTGGGTTTTTATCGTGGAAACAAAGGTACAGAGTTGCAATTGAGGTTGCTAAGGCCCTTAATTACCTTCACCACAATTGCTGCCAGAAGATATTACATCTTGATATTTAACCTGAGAATATACTACTTGATGACGATTTTCGAGCAGTTGTCTCTGATTTCGGGATTTCAAAGTTGGTAAGTAAAGATGTGAGTAGAGTTGTTACAGAAATCAGAGGGACACATGGCTATAAGGCCCCTGAGTTGTACTTGGCTGATGGGATCTCGGAGAAATGTGATATCTTTAGTTATGGTTAGTTACTTCTGGACATATTTTTCGGTCAACAATATGTTTGTTTGGACCAGGATGGCATTGATATTTATAGAAGATGCTCCGATGGTGGCAATACACAACGGCAGCAACAAACCTTTCATGACTTTTTGTTGGAGAAATTAAAACAAAAGAAACTAGTGAATCTGACGGATGAAAGACTTATGGCGGAGGGGGAAGTTGATGACAATGAAGTAACTTTGTTAGTCTATGTGGCTCTATTGTGCCTTCAAGAGGACCCTAAGAAAAGGCCAGCTGACATGGGGCAGGTGGCCGACATCCTTATAGAAAGAAAGGTAGATGATGTTACACACATTTTTAAAGGGGTGTTTCAGAACAAAAAATACGACAACAAAAAGAATGTTGCTAGATTTCCTAGAGACTTTCGGCACAAAGAACTAGAAATCGCAACTAATAACTTTCGTGATGAGCTAGGTACTGGTGGGTATGGTCCAGTCTTCAAGGGCATATTGAATGACGGGACACTAGTGATTGTAGAAAGAGTTAAACCGGCGATATATGGGGAGAGGGAATTCCAAGTAGAACTCGCTTTTATGGCTAGCATACAACATGCTCATATTGTTCGCTTTCGCGGATATTGTAGTCATATGAGGGAAACAGGGTATTTAGCCCTCTTAGTCCACGATATCTTCCCTAATGGGTCATTGGACGGTTGGATTTTCTCAAGGAGGGGTGGTCGTTCTTCATATTGAGGATTCAGGTACATAGTTGCAAAATATGTTGCTAAGGCCCTTGAATACCTTCATGGACAGAGGATATGCCATCTCCATATTAAACCGGAGAGCGTTCTACTTGATGGGGATTTTCGAGCAGTTGTATCTGATTTCGGGTTTTCAAAGTTGATAAGAAAAGATGGAAGTAAAGTTCTTACAGCAATCAGTGGTGCGGCCGTGTACATGGCCCCTGAGTGTTCCTTGGGCATTACCTCAGAGAAATGTGATGTCTTTAGTTACGGTGTGTTACTTCTTGATATGTTTTTTGGCAAGAGGAATGTTTGTCTCGATGACAATGGTAACCGCAATGATAAACAGGATGGTAATTCACAGGAGGAGCGGTTCAATTTTTACAAGTATATGAGCCAAGAAGTATTATCAAAAGGGAAAATTTCAGAACTGATTGATAAGAGACTTGAAATGGTTAATAATCGTGAAGCACATTCTTTACTTAAGACGGCACTACGGTGCGTTGACAAGAACCCGATGGAAAGGCCTGACATGCGAGGGGTGTTCAAGATACTGCTGTCAGACTGACCAATTGCCTGATGCTTTTCTGAGACATTCCTAAATCAGCTGCGCCCAAGAGAAGAACCAAAGACAGAGGAGCCCAAAAAGTACGTCCTACTTTTGAACTCATTTCGTTATTTTAAACCTCCTCCAGTTCTCTAATCTAATGATGCTAGTCTTAGACAGAGAGAATAGACCATTTCATTAGTTAACTGCCCGTTTGCATCCTCATAGCTAATCATTTTGAGTAATCTCTAAAATGCTAGAATCAGGGTAGAGACAGACTATCTAGGTGATCGGCAGCCCTGTTAGTCACCCTAAATACATGTCTTTACAACTTCTTTTGTAGCATTTGCTTTCTGCCAACTTCAGAGACGTAATGCATTTTCTTTAAAACCCCTCCAAGGCTCTAACAATTATTTCCCACCACAAATAGTCAAAATAGTGAAACTCATCTATCAGTGCATAAATTCTCCTGAAGGTACATCTGGCTTCCCAAGGGGGGATGGCTTTGTCCTTCACTATAGAGTCAGTGTACACCCTCACACTTTTATACCCTTCGCTTACTCCCAACTTCAGAAAAGATAGTGTTTTGCTTTTCTTTGAAACCCTCCTATAAGGTTTTTTTTTTTTTTTCCTTGATAAAGCCTTTAAGGCTCTCTTGGTCTCCTCGTGGAGTCTAAAATCTACTCCCCTCCTCAAATAGTACAACCTTAAGCCTATATGAATTGGGTATCCACATAGAGTCATAATATGACATATACCACCTTAAATAGTTTTCATCACCTTGAGCATCATCAACACTAATTTTTCCGAGATAAAAAGCTAAGAAAAAAAAAATGCGCATGTATAATCGGATGGATAGACAACAGATTCCTCGATTTTACATCCAAATTGTAGTTTCAGAACTAGCAAATTCTGACAATGTTCTCAGAGGGTCACGGTGAGGAAAATCTCTACTTCTCCATGCAAAAAAGTAAAGAAATACAACCACCAGATTTGAATTAAAACAAAGTATTGACTGTATGCTGTTGAAAATCTCTACTTCTTTTTCCCTGTAGGCTTTTATAGTATTTCTAGTGAAGATGGGATTGGGTCCATCCCTATAATACTGTATGCTGTTGAATTGTTTTAGTGAGCAATTTGGTATATCTTCGTAAACCATGGAAAATCATCGCACTTGTATCATTATTCGCTAACATCCTCTCTCTCACAATATTTGGTTTTTATGATGGATTTTCAAAAAGCTTCTTCTTCTTCATCCATGTATTTTGCAGGGATTCTTTCTATCCTCACATGGGTGCTTCTCCACTTCCTTCAATGGCTTGATGCCGATTGAGCAACAAATATTAGTAATAGAAGTAAGGGAAGATAATGGAACTGAAGCATTTGGGCAACAGGTTGAGACTCAATATGATTACAACATTCTCGGGGCGAGAGCAAGACATCCTACAAAATTTATTACTAAGACCTCAAAAAGGTGACCTATTACTTCCAATATGTGTTTAGTAGTGGCGGGTCGGGTGCAGTCTTCAAAGGGAAACTGGATGATGGGGGGATGGCAACCGCAAAAGATAAATTTCTGCAACTGCAACTATAACTGCAACTGTAGAGTGCAGACCATCTCATGGTATCCCTCTTTTTATCTAACTCTTCGAAGCGTGCAACATCTCCTCAACACACCTTTTCATGTACCTTTAGTTTTAGTTGGTTTTCATAGGGGAAGTACTGATTTGGTATTCCGCTAATTTATCTTTGAAAGTTTTATTTTTAATGTTTCATTCATGCTTGAGCAGCTGAGCTTATCTCCTCAGCAAATAATAAGATTGTTATTTTCTTAGTGGATTGTAATTTCATCGCTATAGTTATTACTTATTAGACCATCTCCAACAGTATGGTATGCTGTTACACTTTTCACATACTTATGCAAAAACCCCTTCCAACAGGGGTATGGTGTTCGGCATACTCACCCTCATACCTCTCCAAAGTATGCAAATCCAGAACTTGGAGAGTGGTATGTGTATACTACTTTTGTGGGTCCCCTACAAATATTTATTATCTTCATTTCTTCTCTCTCTCTAATAAAGGAACATTGTGGTCCCAATTTTTAATAAAAATCTTCTCTCTCTCACATAAAATAATATTGTAGGTCCCAATTTTAATAAATAACTGAATTTAAAGAGAAATCTATTGGAGCAAAGTGGTATGCTATTTCGGATACTAGTATTCAAAATCGGAATAACATATCTTCTCTGTTGGAGATGCTCTTAGTATAAGTTACAAGTTTCTCCTGATCTGATGGGGGTTGTTTTGGAAGCAATTGGATATTATTCGAAATCCGATTATATTTTAGGATATGGATGTCATTTTTTCAATCCGAATCCGATTTCAGATCGGATTTGGATGGTGCCTAGTCCAATTCGATAAATATCCGATCCGAAGCTATATACCAATTTATTAATAATTTTTAATTTTAATTTTCTAAAACAATTAGAAATATATTATATACAATAAGAAAACAATTTAAAATGCATCCAGCTATCTGGTTAAGTGGTGCTGAGTTCTTTAAACCTATGAATGGTCATGGGTCCAAGCTTTTGTATTAACATTTTTAGTCATCAAATAAAATCATGGTTGAATCTGATTTTAGTTTCGGGTACCCGAACTTAGATTCAGACTATATCGGATTTGGATTTAACCATAGAAATTTCGGATCGGATATGGATGTTACTTCAAAAATTTCGAATCGGATTCAGGTTGTAGCAGATCCAGTCCGAATCCGATCCATTAACAACGCTAGTAAAGCAGAATACATCCCGTTGATCACTATCATATAGTCTACCACTAATAGTATATTAACGGGGAACCTCTCTGTGGGATTTTTATTCCTAAGAAAACACTTCGGTGACATGTCCCCTCTACGCGTACTGATATTGTTCCCACTTAACCACTGCGGATCTCAAAGAGTGTAGGATTTTTATTCTTAAAAAAACGCTTTGGTGACATGTAGAGTGAAATTTTAATTTAATGACTATACACCTGGTTATGTGGGACTAAACCATTGGTGCAACCATCACCGCTATTGGGTTAGACACTTTTCCAATACCCGAAGTATTACAGTAATACTGTTGCGGTGGAGGCTTTGTTGTTCGAATGGGTTTTTATAGCAAGATTCTGACCAGGTAATATATTTGTTGTATTTATAGTTCTTTTTTAAAATCCATTAGTTCTATTCACCGTATGACCTCTTCACTACAGTCACCTATTGTTATCTTCCTCGTTTGAGCAGGTATTCCATTAGTTCTGAAGGACATTTGTAAACATATTAGTCTAATTGTGCACACGCTTCTTGTACGTGCCGTAGAAAAGACTTTAAGCCAATAACACATCTCGATTATAAATTAGTTAGGAACCATACTGCTATTACAGTCCTGGCTACATTTTTAATCAAATTGGCTCTTTTGAGCACATGCTTATCAAAATTATTGGATGGAAGGTCACATTTGGCAATCAAACCCAAGTTGGTCATCTCAAAGTTTTCATTTTTATAAAAGTCGTCTTTGGCGAGCGATCAGACAAAGTGTCGAAGACCCTTAATGAAGGGGACTTTGCAATTCGCCCTATTATTATTATTATTTTTATTTTTTTCTGGAGGGTAAGCTCGGGTTGAAAGCAGACCATCACCACCCCCAAAAATTAAAAGAATGTACAAAGTGAATCCCTACATATTGGGAATTCAAAAAAGAAAAAACAAGACCAAAAACTAACTAACAACTAGTTACTGTTGTACAAGGCTAAAGTCTAAACTCTGAAGTACCAAGTGCCTGAAGCATCTTCATGGATATAAAATTTCTTTTAATCATCAAATTGATTTAGATTAAGCTCCACATGCCCTTCTAGAGGTCTGATTTTGGTTAAGTGATATGATACTCTATTAGTCTCTCTGTAGACATTTTTTTGCTAGGCAAGCCGGGTTTAGGCAGACCCGTGACTAGATATATAGAAAGAAAAGAATGTACAAGGTGGGGACAACTCCCTCTAATCCTTAAAGATTTAACATGAAGACGTGGGGAGGGGGAGAACCAAACACCCAAAAGAAAAAAACTACCTGAAACAACAGATATACTTAAAAAATATTTCAAAGAAGCAAAACAGAAGAGACTCGTGCTATGGATCTGGCTCTTTAGGAAGTTTGTCTCTCGTAGTTTTGTTCTTTAAAGTCATCTTTTCTTACTCGGCCCTTTTACTCGGTAAGGAGGCATCTTCACCACTAGGTTCAACACGACGACTATCGTAAGAAATAATAGGTCCCAACTCTTCATCCGTCGTAGAAACAAGTTGATCTTTATCTTTGATTTCCACACCAGAGATAGGCCATTTCTCTATCATCTTAATTATCTCTTCAGTGAGATCAATTGGAATGTGAGCAATAATACCACTTGTAGAACTAGTAGGTCAATACCTAGCGGTCTTCTTCGGCTTCTCCCAACCATCTTTGTCCACTGCGGTTTTGGTATTCTTTATGGTCTTAGCCACATCTTTTGTCCGGACTTTGGCAACCCAACTCAAAGAAGCTTTTGGCTTAGCTTTCTTAGCTACAATGTTTACATTCTTGACAATGCTTAAATTTTTTGGACAATTCAAAGTACTATATGTAGGGACCTATCCCTCGATCTAACCCAATTCGAAGTACCTACATATCATAATCACGCATTTTACATGTGACAAACAATCAACATTGACACTTGCACCACGAACTGATGAAGAATGTGGGTCGAGCACAACATAAAAGCATGAACAAGTCAAAGATACCTGTCTCTCACGAACTCAACAGTTAATCAGTCAACCGCCACTTACCACATTGTTCGGAGAACGTACTTCAGCATGATAAAGAACTGCAGACAAGGCCTATATAAGGAAAAGGTTCTGAAAGAGACAATGACCAGAAAAATATACGGAAAATGAGCAAGAAAACCATATTTTCTAGATTCTTAAAATACCAAATTTCTTATTTACAAGATCAAGTATTTATAGTTCGAGAGATCACTTATAATAAGATATCAGCCTCAAGCAATAAAAGTCACTGTTACTAAAATCCTCAACCCGAGGTCATGGTTTTTTTACCTATTCAGAGGTTTTCCACGCTAAATTACACGCGTCATTTCTTACTTTACATTAGTTTTTGTCACAGGAACATTGGTGTAAGAGCTAATTTTGAGCCATCTCGAGCTTACGAAATTAGGCCGTTACATTTAGCGCCATCTGTGGGAAAGAAGACATTTCTATGATATCCTAAGGCATACATTCACTCAACTATCAATTTTAATCATGGTCACTTCCAGATGACCAACAACCAGAATCCAGCTCGATCTTTCAGTTGGGCCAGAGCAGCTTACAGAACTACGGGCGATTCTCTACGCCGAAATAGAGAAGCGTAATGAGCTCGAACATCAGTTAACTCTTGACCAAGAGCTCTGTGAGATGGAGCTCGAAGTTGAGCAACAAGCTTGTTTGACAGCATTCAAACGACATGAAGACCAGATAATAACCATTTAGACTGCATTACAAGCTCTGCAGGATACTCAACAGGCTCCTCAAACTAGAGATCGCGAACAAGTGCCAGAGACCTCCCAAGTTTCAACGTGGGTCAGATTGGGACCTCGAGGTGCCACCAGCAAAGCTATTTCCAGAAATATTTAACACGAGCATCAACCTTTTATTCATTTGGGTGGTGAAGTTCAGTCCAAAATCAGTAGAGGTCACCAATTTTCCAAACATTAGGAGGAAGAACAATGACCTTAACCTCAAATTCTAGCACGTGATCATTTAAGTGAGGGTACCGATACTCATAATCCTCAACCTCCTTGTTAAGCTACTCAATCGACACGTCAATATGTCACATAGGAGCATATGGATCAGCGCATCAAGAAGTTGATTAAAGTGCAAGTTCTGGGCACTATAATTGACCTTACCAAGTTACAAGGAAGTTCGATTGCCAAAGAACTATTCGATATGGAAATATCGAAAGATTTCCATAGTCTAAAAATTCGTAAATACAAGGGCACCGATCCAAAAGAGCACATTCAACAATACCATGATTCATTAGGGTTGCATTCCAATCTCAACCAGATCCTCTGCCGTTTGTTCGCAACAAGTCTACAGGAAGATCCACTCTGGTGGTTCCACTCTTTACCTAAAGATTTTATACTCACATTCGATCAGCTGCAAAAACAATTCATCAAGACATATGCTCATAATAGAGACAAATAGGTGAATTTATATTCTCTTATTAGTCTTAAACAATCACACGAAGAGAAGCTCAAGGCTTTTGCAAAGAAGTTTTTGGAGCTCGCGTGTAAAGTAGACAATTTCGATCAGATAATAGTTGTTACTGCTTTCACCAATGCACTCCAGCTCGACTGCAAGGCTAAAGAGCACCTCTTCCTCAATAAACCTGTGATCTTGGAGGATATGATCACCAAGGTTGATGATATGTCGACCTGGAAATGATGATGTCCGAAAGACATAAATATACTAAATCCGTCCTAACCACGAGAGTTCCATCTATAGATCAAAATAATAAATTGAAGGAGGATCAGGGTGTTCAAAAGTGTTCCAAGGGTAACATCGGCAAACCTCGGAAAGGTGAAATATTACCTAAACCGGTCCTCATAAAGATGAATGTTCAAATCTCCATAATTTTTCAAATCCTCTCCAAGGGTAAGTTATACTGTCTCTCTTAACCATTAAAACCACTCGAAAGTTGCCCGTACTGCTTGCATCATAAGGTAAACCATCATTCTACTGACAACTGCTATGCTTTACAGAGGTTGCTGGAATTCATTTTGAAGGAGGGACGGATGTACGAATATATTATCGACCTGGAATCATACAAGGATAACAACTATAAGAAGTAGCTCGAAGTAGTCTAGGTCGAAGATCAGGCTGAGGAGAAACATCTCTACCATATGTACCACAATAACATGATCAAAATTTATCAGAACAATAACTTTTGCCGATTCAAGCGCAGGAGACTGTCAGAATGCTACAATTTCACACCTCAAGATAAAGAAGCCAAGCTTCTACCCTAATCGAGGAATCGTTGGCTTAGAATCTCAGTCGATGATTGCAACATTAGTCATGTAAAATTTCTACATCATGACGCATTAGTCATAATGCTCAAGATGAAGAAGTTTGTCATGCATACAATGATGATCGGTACTAGATGCGGTCTTAAGATTCTCTTTCAGAGCACAATCGACCAAATGGGATTGGGTGATCAAGTTATTCCAAGCGATACCGATATTAGTAGATTCAATGGTTTTAAAGAAGAGCGAGTAGGCAAGATCACCTTACCTATTACCGCAGGACCAACCACTATCAACGCCATCTTTTATGTCATCAACACCAAATCTCGTTATCTCGGGATTATGGGCCGCTGCCGAATTCACAACATGGAAGCAATCACTTCTACCTATCATCAAGTACTTCGCTTCAAGCACAATGATGGTATCAATGAAATCAAAGGTAGTTAAAAGCTTTCTCAAGCTTGCAAAAATACCGTGTCTGCCATTTTAGATATATCAGACAGATACGCCGCATAGTAATTATAGAAAGCTGATCACCTTGATGATTAACCTTCAACAGAGCCTACAGAATACGTCAACATTGATGGACCTAGCAAAGGTTCTTTTATTGGTACTGAGTTGGTCCAGCACGATAAGGATGCTCTTATTCAATTCTTACGACTGAATCGAGACGTTTTTGCGTGGACTTTTGAAAAGATGCCTGGGGTCGATCTGACCAAGGCATGCCACAAATTGGCCATCAACATCAACGCCACGGCGGTCAAACAGAAATAGCGGCGACTGCCACCTTGTCTTAGAGATGAAGTCAACATGGAGATTGAGAAATTGATCAAAGGGAGATTCATTTGAGAAGCCAAGTATCCAGATTGGATATCCAACATCGTCGCTATACCAAAGAAGAATAGAAAAGTCCAAGTTTGTGTAGATTTCACAAATCTAAACAAACACACTCCGAATGACAGTTTCCCTCTCCCCAATATTCATCAAATCCTTGATTCTACAGCAAGTCACGAACTCCTATATATGATGAACGCTGCTTTGGGATGCAATCAGATTCCACTCTTGGAAGAAGATCAAGAAAAAACTACTTTCATCACTGAAAGAGGACTTTATTGCTACAAAGTCATGCCCTTCGGACTCAAAAATACATGTACGACTTATCAACGGTTGATGACTAATATGTTTAAAACACATCTTAGGAAAATCGTGGAAGTCTACATTGATGATCTTTTGTGCAAGAGCATACAGTGAATCAACCACATTATAGATCTCAACACAATATTCAACTATCTTTGATCTTACAAGATGCGGCTCAATCCTGATAAGTGTCAATTCAGAGTACATTCAGGCCGATTCCTCAGCCATCTCATCAGCATGAAAGGGATCGAGGCCGATCCAGATCAAATTCGAGCTTTCCTCAATATGCCATCTCCAAAGATGGTGAAAGACGTACAAAAACTTACTGGCAAGATTGCCGCTATTAACCGATTCATTTCAAAATCTTCAGATCACTATCATTGGCTGTTCCTACTACTCTACAGTTGTACCAAATGAGTTAAAGTTCAGCCCAATGCAGAGATCCATTGGACATCAGAATGCGAGGTACCTTTTTAGGATCTCAAAACTTATTTGGGGAAGTCTTCTATAATGAGCACCCCAGTAGATAATGAGAAACTGATCATCTACCTAGCAGTTACAGATACCTCTATCAGCTCGGTTCTCATTCAACTTAAAGGGAAAATTGTGAAGCCAGTCTACTTCATCAGTAAAACCCTCACTCCTGCAGGAATAAGGCATTCTTAAATTGAGAGACTCATTCTAACTCTTGTTTACTCCTCATAGAAGCTTAAACACTACTTCCAAGCTCATTCAGTCAAAGTAATAGCGAACTACCCACTCCGAGAAGTTTTTTCCAAAAAAGAGAAATCTAGGAGAGTGTAACAATGGGTAGTCAGTTTGGAAGAACATGATATCAAGTTTGAACAACCAAAGCATTTTCCAGTGGAAGATCCCGAGTGAGAGGAGTACGACCCTGACCTTGTAGAAGAAATTACAGAAGATCTACCCACCAAATCATTTGATGAGCAAGCTGAATAGGTTACAAGGAAATGGTGGATACTTCTTACAGATGGTTCAGCAGGACCTGCAGGGTCAGGAATTGGATTCGTATTGATTATCCCTTCTAACGATAGAATTGAGAAATCAATCCACTTGGATTTTTGAAGTCTTCAACAATGTCACCGAATATGAAACTCTCATTCATGGACTCGACCTCGCACTTTAGCTCAGCGTCCCAGATCTCTCAGGGTTCTCAGATTCTTTACTCATCATCTACCATTACTCAAAGTAATACAAGAAGAATGGCAAGATGATCGAATATGTAGCCCTCATTGCAGATAAGATGAGCCAGTTTGCAAAGACAACTCTCGATTATCTTCCTCAAGGTAAAAATAGACATGCCGATTCTTTGGTTTATCTAGCCGGGGTCTTGGGTACAGAAGCTAGATATCTCTAGATGAAGTGATATCAACCCCCAGCATTGATCATATTTTTGTATGCACGATCAACACTGGGTATGATAAAGAGAAGGACGATGATTGGCGAAAGCCCTTCCTTGCCTACCTTGGCACCGACAATGAATGCAAAGGACCCCTTCCAGGAGATCCAAAAGAGCGCCAACAACTGATTGAAAACTCAAAGCTTTATACAAATCAAAATGGTTTTTTATATCGCCATTCAGTCATGGGGCCTACCTCAAGTGTCTCTCTAGAAAGAAAGCAGACGAGATGCTCAGAGATTTACATGAAGGGACTTGTGGCTCCCCATGCCGCAGGTTGATCACTCGTAAACAGAACAATTATATAAGGAGTATTCTAGCCAGGCATGCGCAAGCAAGTAGAAGAGTACTCGCACAAATTTGATACATGTCAACGACATAGACACACGATCCGTGCCCCTACGCTCAAACTACATTCAAGCAAGGTGTTTTGGCCATTTAAACGATGGGCGCTCGATCTCGTCGGTGAATTTCCTAATTCTCTAGGTAATTGTCGATACCCACTCGTAGCTATAGATTATTTTACAAAATGGGTAGAAGTATTTCTACTTTATCGAACTAGAGAAGAAGAGGTCATCTCTTTTATCTTGGAACACATCATCACACGGTTTGGATGCCCCCACCTGATTCCAATCGATAATGGGCCACAATTTGTTAGAGAAAAAGTCGTAGCTTTCCTCAACAAACACAACATCATCCACTCACAACCTAATCCATACTACCCTCAAGGCAATGACCAAGCCAAAATCACCAACAAAACCATCGTAGATGGACTCAAGAAAAGACTTCACTTACATAAAAATGGAAACTGGATACCAGAGCTTCCTCATATCTTATGGGCATACAGTACTACTCCACGTTAATCAACCGGTTGTACCCTATTCCTCCTTGCCTATAGTACCAAAGCCGTCATTCCAACCGAATATCTACATATAGTTAGAGATCACAAGCTAACTGACGAAGAAAATGAGTTTGAATTGGCCTGCAACATCAATTAGATTGATGAGACTAGGGAACGCATTATTGCCAACCTAGGCCGATATCACCATATGCTTGCCAGTTCGTACAACAGATGAGTCCAAAGCCGTACTTTCCAAATTGATGATCTCATCCTCAAAGAAATCCCTCAACACAGAAAAGAGGCACATACCGGGAAACTGGCAAAAAATTGGGAGGGTTCATTCCTAATCACTAGTCTAACTGGCCTAAGATCATATTATCCCATGACCGAGGAAGGAGTTCATATCCTAAATCCTTGGAATTCTAGGTGACAAAAATGGTACTATCGTTAAGTTTCTTACTACTCTACTTTAAATTCTTACTCTTTTCATTCTAAAAGTAAGATTTTCATCTCCATACAATGTACATTCTATTCTATTCAATGAAAACTTCTAAGTTTTTCCCTACATAACTCTCTACTTACGTAGACAATACATAGATTAAAGCAAAGGTAATACTAGCTTTCAATCGACCTCTATAACGATTAAAATAATGGTAAAACTAGCTTTCAAACTGTACTCTATACATACTCTGCGATTAAAATAAAGGCAATACTAGTTTTTAATCAAAGAACTCTACCAGACATAAGATAAAGCAAGTGTAAAACTTGCTTTCATCTCTCAATATGGCTGCGGCAATTATACCGGTTAAAGCAAAGGTAAAACTAGCTTTGATCGAACTCTATACATACTCTGCGATTAAAACGAGGGTAATACTAGTTTTCAATCAAGTAACTTTACTAGACATAAGATAAAGCAAAGGCAAACTAGCTATCATCTCTCAATATGGCTGCGATAATTATACTGGTTAAAGCAAAGGTAATACTACCTTTGATCGAACTTTATACATACTCTGCGATTAAAATGAAGATAATACTAGTTTTCAATTAAAGAATACTACTAGACATAAGATAAGGCAAAAGTAAAACTGGCTTTCATCTCTCAATATGTTTGCGACAAATATTTTTTTTGGTTACATATACAGCCACTGCAAAGGATTCTTTTATGCTGTTGGGAGGTCAGCTACGTTTTCCCCTACAACAGGAGAATGATCAACCATAAAATATTGAGCTCGAGCAGCCACAATAATTCTACCTTTCTCTACTAATTCAGAAGTTAGAGAACCTAACTCCATTTCCATGGAGATCATACAGTTTCCTTGATCTACATCAGCTCTATAAATGTATCTTCTATTTGATAAACAGTCATGCAAGGTATCCCTCTCTATCTTGATCCTTCTAATCTCCTCAACAAAATAGGCAATAATTGTTGTTAACATCTCTGAACGCGATACTTCAGGCATAACTGCCTTGCCAAAATTTACTCTCACTTTCTGAAAGCGCTCTTACAACTTCTTGTACCGTGCTTCATGCCATTCCATGCAATTTTTTGAATAGGACATAAGATGTATATGCTCCCTCACCTTCTCATCTGCTTTATCTAATTAAGCCTGGTTTACCGTCCTCAATTTAGCTACCTGGGCACAAAGTTCCTCAAGATCTTTGTCTTTATTAAAATTTCCTTACCCCTAATAACCCGCTCTAACTCTTGTTCCCTGGCAAAAACAGCATCCAACTTACCTTTGCACTCCCTTAACCGCTTATTTCCTTTTTGTACTCGATCTTGAGTTCGAGCTACGTTTCCCTCCAACTCTCTGATTCGAGCTGATAGGCTAACCACATCCCCTTGAATAATGGAAACCCAGACATCATCTTTATTATTTCGCGAGCACTCTCCGGCCTTAGCATTTTTGTCGCATAAATTTGTCTGAGCCAAATCGGTCTTCAATTGCGCCACCCTCTCATTCAGCTCATAACATTTTCTTTGTACCAGCCAGAACTCTATATCTTTAGTAGGTAAAACTGTAGTTAACTGCTCAACCACAATTTTGGAGGTACATAGGTCATCTCGAGCTCTCTTCAGCTCACTAACTTTCTCAATTATTGTATCCTTCAATCGCTCCAGTTCGCTCCTGGTACTCACTAAATAAGCTCGAGTCTACTTTTATTCGTTCGTTTTACTAATCATTTAGTCCTTCAGACTGGCCACACAATGGTGTGACTCTTTCTCTGACATTTCTAAGGCCTGGATATGGTATCGGGCCATGTGGGACTCCTTACTGTTTACCATCAGCGCATTATTCTGGCTTTTGAGTTTTACTACCTTTTCCTTCGTCTCTGCAAGATCTTTTTTCCCCGTACTAATTTTGGCATCCTTCTCCTCGATCTGCTGAGTGAAGTCATCAACGGTTTGTGTTACTTTGACGAACTTAAAATGTACCTTTACGTGTTGATCCTCCCTATCTTCATTTGCCTCTCTCATTCTGTCAAGCTCCGCTGCAAACTCTTAGTTATTTTGGCGTGTCTCTTATTCGCTCAAGTGAGCTGACTCCAATTTGACCTAAACATCACAGTTGCAATACATCAAGTTCGATTCAGGACACTCACTCGATACATACATCTTATTTCTAACGAAATGTTTATTTTAAGACATCTACTGTATGAAACTGCTTCTAAACTTAAGGTCAAAGTATGATCCCAATCCAAAAAAAAAAAACATATACTTCCAATTCCAAGGTACACATTTTCTATATTTTAAATTTTCAACACTTTAACATTATTTATACACAGTTGAGTACCATTGCCCCTAAACTGCTAGTAAGATTTTGGTTTGTCTCCATGTTCTAATTAGTACTTTGTAGCTCTAAAGTAATGAAGCATACAAGTCAAATATTTCTTGCTCTTTTCTAAATTTGTAGCTCCGCTTGAGAAGTCAATAGGGACGCTGAGGTGCCTTTCTCCTTAGCAAGCTCATTCTCTAATTCTTTTATTCTAAGGTGCATATCCTTACGTTCCTACAAACAAGGTTTATAAATATAACTTAGCCTACATAAATTTATCATACATTGATCCATACAGTTACAGTTCACAAACCCCTCATAATCACACAACCAAATAGTTAACAATTCTACTCTATATTTTCATTCACATTCTTTGGGTTGACATCATCATCCTCTTCGTTCTCTCATACAGTCTGGGGAGAAGCTCCATTAAACCCTCTTACAACGTCAGCTCCATCATCCTCCACCTACTCCTCTTCAACATAGGTATCCTCCATAATGTCATTCACCTTTGTTTTGGAGTACCTCATTTTTAGAAGGTGGCGCCCAAGTCTATCACACTGGATTGCCACCTCCTCTAGAATCTTTCCCGCTTCCGCTGTTAGCTCACTTTTCTCCACCTCTTGCACAGCCTTCACAGAGTCCAGTTGCTTCCCCTTCCTAGCCAAGTTAGTTTTCAAATGAGCTACCTTCTTTCGAGCTCAGCCTTTCCCTTCTCGAGCTTAGCTTTCTCCTCCGCCATCCCAAGGCAGATCCCCTTCATCAAACGAGTAGCTTACAAAAACAATACAATCATCGACCACATTTTTTAGCTCGAACTACAAAACAGAATTCAGAAGATATTCAAATAGTCAAACTTACCATTTTGCCCATCTTCTCCTCACCATTACGAGCTGCAAGCCTGGCCCTTTCCTCCACCGCTTTCAACACGTCTTCTTTACCAGGTCGATTCTCTGCGACCTTCGTCCCAATCAGTTGGGAAGGAGGGTTAACCCTTCTCTTCTTCACCTCTCCTTCGACATCACCACTTCCTGTGGTTCTGGAGGTCGAGCCACGCTTCAACATCTTCTTCTTTGGAAACTCCCGAGCTAACTTGCTCAATATAGTAGACTCCGGCACATTTGCAAAATCTACTTCGGAGGCCTTTAACAAAACTACTCGTCTCTCTCTATTAGCTT
Source organism: Kingdonia uniflora (assembly GCA_014058105.1). Taxonomy (NCBI): domain Eukaryota; kingdom Viridiplantae; phylum Streptophyta; class Magnoliopsida; order Ranunculales; family Circaeasteraceae; genus Kingdonia; species Kingdonia uniflora. Next base: position 1,508,929 of record JACGCM010002082.1, on the reverse strand, counting down.
CCCTCTTCTTGTTGCCACCAGTACCCATCATTAACCTCGTTGCTTGATACTTTTAAAATTTCTCGGACTTGTTAGCTCGCTTCTTTTTGCTAATGCCAAGTTCTTTCAGTACAGCTTCGAGCTCGGTCCCTTCCTGAGCAACAGTATCTAACAGAGACTTTATCTTCTTCACCTTCGATTGAGGGCCTGTCAAACAATAACACATTATCATCAATAGAGCAATATTCAATTTCAATATTTAAATATTATACATTATTATACTTACTTTTCTTCACAGTTCTACACAGAAGTTCCATGGGTTCTTCATAATCTCTCTAAAGCCAATCACCCTTCACCCATATCACATTATCGTTCCACATTCAGCCTGCTGAATTCAGATTGATGAAAAGTGGATGAGTCGAACTGGCAAAAAAGTATGCCCCTCCACTTGCAGAATAATTCTTCACTCCATAAAATTGTAATACATCTTTTTGAGATATTCTCCCCTCTACCTCATTTTCCTTCCACAATTTATTAAACACTCATATATATTTATCACCTCCCACATGTTCCTATTCAACTTGACAGAACATTCCCCTATGATATTCATAATCCCTTTCACAAGATTGCCATGGGACTGACTCAGCCTGTACTCTAATTAAGATAGGTAATACAGAAAACCCTCTTCCATGTCGCCCAAGACATTTCCATCATAATACTCCAAGGAAATCGATTCGTCTAACTCCCTATATAATTTATCCTTCTCTAAATCAGCCAGCAATAAGAAATGTTCCTCCCCAGATCCTACCATACAACTTCTAAACTGCCTACTGGCATGTTCTACAAAATTGCCCCATCTTCTCCTTACAAGAGCTTTGGCTTTTCAAAATTTTCTAAACACATTAGAGTTTGGAGAATATGATACCAATTTTCCAGGGAAATCTGGAAATTGAACGACTTCTAATCCATTCTCCCTATCGAATACTGCACTTTTAGACTCCGCCGAACGACCGGTGGTCGAGGCCTCCAGAGCAGGTGAATTCTCCATATCAACTACAACTCTACAGATGAGATTTGATTTTGCACAAAACTCCTCACGCTCGACCTACATACAGGTCTAGGTATTCTATCATTATCTTTTGCATATACATCACACAGATACGTATATTATCCGTATCTCCTTTTACAAATATATCTAACAGAGTTTTATAGGTTACTATAAATAGTCATTTTTAGATTTGAATACCACACAAAATATATATAAAGAAACACATTCACAGTATCACAAATCGTTTACTAACCTTCAATGTCGGAATATGAATCTAAATCCTTCTCTCACAATGCTGTTATATAATCACCTTCGTGACTCAGTTTCTGCAACTCTTTCTCACTTTGATTACTGCCCACTTTCGATTAATTTTTCACAAAATTCTCTGCTATTTTTTCTCTTTCCTCTTTCACTGTTCTTCAATTTTTTAGAAGTTGATAAACATTTGAATGAAGAAGATGAAGCATTATTTATATTTTTTCTCTCTAGCTGCTGACAGTTATTGGGCCTCGTACGAGCTGCCCTCACTTTTGGAATTGAGGTATCCCCTCCACAATTAATGTCAGACGTCTTGCACCTTTTTGGTGAAAACACCTTCCCATCATTGCCTTTGTCTTATATTTTAATATATTTTCATTTTTCTTATCCAAATCACCCTCTGACCTCCCTACACTTATGATGACCCAACACTTACACGCAATCAAACTTTCCCTGTAATTATACCAAAAACAAAATCAAAAGTTGTCTACTTTTTCTATTTTTGCTTCTTCTACTTATAGAAGTGCTGACGTCATTTCCGAAGCTCTCACAATTCAAAGTTCAAACTCATTTTTCACAACAGTCACAAATAACATTTGCAACAAAAGAGGATAGATTTAAACTTCATTCTCATTACATTTCTTTGACAGTTTATTCAACCACATATAATTCACTCCCTCACATATAATTACACCTGAAATATCCTAGATGTCCAAAGGAGCTATACCTAATCGGCTCGCCTCCAACAATGCTTACATCTTCCAACTTGAGCTCTTCTTCAGCAATTAGTTTCACAACCTCTTTTTGAGCTAAAGGCTCCACAATTACTTCCCAAAATAGTTCCTCATAGAAGCAACGTCCTAACTCAAGTTCCTTACCCATCTATTCAAAACCTTCAAACTGATACTCGAACACTGGCAAGTTACCATCATAATCTAGCAAACCAAAGATCCGCTCTCGTACTTCGGCTATCTTAATCACCAATCGTCCCTCAGCAACATAAGAAATTCTCTTAGATCGAGTCTACACCATATTCTATGTCTTACTCATATCCATATTCATTTCTGCCCTATTTATGCAGTTTTCTTGATTACTTCAAATCCCCTACAATTTGTATTTGTATTATGTTCTTTCGCAACAAAAAACCCTAGTATCCTGAGTAGAAATTATTTGAACTTATCTATCCACATCGACCTCAGTGATTTCGGCCTAGTGCATCTTGAACTTATTTTCTCCAAATCCAATATTTCAGAGTGACCTCCCTGAGCTAAAATTTATAATTCCTGCATATTTTAAATCTTCTGCAATTTTCTCTCCCAATAATTCTAAATTATTCAGTTCAAAGATAAATTCTTACTCATCTTTTATTTTTTACAACTTGATTGCTATCATATACTTTCTATTTCAATTATATATGTTATATTTTGTCCTCTTGTCACACATCTTCAAATTACTCATAGCTCAATTTCAATCACAAAAGTTAATCTATATATCAACACAGAGTTTGGATAACCATATTTTATTTAAGCCCAGATATAAATTTTAGGTATTTTACAGATAACAAGTCTTTTAAGTACTTTACAAATAACAAGCCTTTCTGGTACTTTACAGATAACAAGTCTTTTAAGAATTTTACCGATAACAAGTCTTTCAGGTACTCCGAAATGACAAATCATTTAGTTCATCTGACTTCAGTGATGTTTCACTCTAAGAATCTTCTAAAACAAAGCAGGCATTCAAAATCACCAAGAGTCCTTCTACCTTCACACCATGTTACTCTGACCAGAAACTTTGTTTGGAAGAAGTCTGGACATGAAAGAAGAAAGAGTCAGTGCTTGAACTAACTCTTCAAATATAAGGTCTTCTTAGAGCTAAGACACGATAATGGTGCAGAAGTAGACTTCCAATCTCTGTCTTCCTTCTTCACTACCGTCGTTGCCTCCTCTATAACTACTACCATCAGAGAGTTGGTTGAGATAAAAAAGGTCTAATCTTAGAATCCAATCCTACGCAAGATACCACCAAAACTACCCTACAGTTACGCCGGTCCCCACATCTATCTTCTCAACCTTGTCCTCTGCAAGGATGCGGAGATACCTCCAGCGTTGCTCGCCTGTTAAGACAACATAATAAAATCTCTACATACAGTAAAAATCTTCTTCAACTTCAGCTGCTTCTTCTTCTAACATACGTTGATACGTCGGTAGAACGGGAATAGGGATAGGCATCTCCAATGACTGATCACCAAAGTATCTCAACTTAATATTCTGTATCTCTGTATAATCCTTCTCTTCGTAAACCATTATTTGGGTCTTCACCATTGTCAATCTAGACTTCTTGATAATTATACAACAAACAACGCACTTTGCCAAAATCCTTGGTATATGTACTATTTATATAACCCTGATATTTAATGTGCAGGTACGTTTCCCAAGCGTCATCATTCAAAACAAATGAAACTCTCAAAACTTCAAGCGTCACGTATATCAATATTCCTATCATTATTTAATGCAAAAACATCTCCTCATAAAAATATACACATTTTCCATACACTCAAATCCATATTAATACATCCTTTCTTTTCAAACTTCCGAAAACCATATAGTCACAGATTCTTTCTCTACCAAAGTCACTCGTGACTTCAGTTGTGAGAGGGCGATTATAGGGACCTATCCCTCGATCTAACCCAATTCAAACTATTTCCAATTCGAACTACCTACATATCAGACTCACGTAGTCATCATTGACTATACACCACGAACTGATGAAGAACGTGGGTCGGGCACAACAGAAAAGCATGAACAAGTCAAAGACACTTGTCTTTCATGAACTCAACTGTTAGTCAGTCAACTGCCACTTACCACATTGTTCAGAGAACGTACTTCAACACGATAAAGAACTGTGGACAAGGTCTATATAAGGAAATGGTTCCGAAAGAGACAAGGACCAGAAAAATATACGATAAATCATCAAGAAAACCATATTTTATAGATTCTCAAAACACCAAATTTCTTATTTACAAGATTAAGTATTTCTAGCTTGAGAGATCACTTGTAATAAGATATCAGCCTCAAGCAATAAAAGTTACTGTTACTAAAGCCCTCAACCCGGGGTCGTAGTTTTTTACATATTCAAAGGTTTTTTTATGCTAAACCACCTGTATTATTTCTTACTTTACATTAGTTTTCGTCATTAGAACATTGGTGTAAGAGCTAATTCCAAGCCATCTCGAGCTTACAGAATTAGGCCATTATACTATATGAGACTTTGCACTCATTATACTTTATCAGAATCCAATTATATTCTACCTCAACGTTAGATTTTCTAATCCCCTCATAAGCAATAGGGATGATACTTAGAAGATCCCTGTCAATATTAACTTCCACACAAACTCTAGCAAATGATGTTCTAGTCCTATCTTCAGTCACTTTATCAAGGAATAAAGTTGTTCCAATGAAGCTAACGATCTTGCGAATTCCATTAGGGGTCCATAAGTGGGAAGAAAATTTCTCAAGATTAAACCAAATAGGGATAGTCTTTAATTCAGATTCTTTGGTCTCAATGAAAGGCCTCAAAGGCCTAATGATGGAAAACCTATTAGCAATAAATTGGGATTCCATCTCTAGTACTCTATCTCTGTCTTCACTCGAAGAGAATTTAAAGAAAAGGAAGTTATTATTTTGGAGAGTAACATCAACTGACCCTTTCAATTTCCAAGTCTTACATAAGGTATCCTTAACAAAGATGTAATCTAGTTTTTTCCCCACAAATTACCAACTAAATAAGCATCAAACTCTTTAATACTTTCTATGAACTCTTCAGCCATGAAAGAAACCACATAAACACCATTAATGCTCTTAAGAGGACTAAAATTGAGTTTTGTTGTAGCTTTTTTACTTGAGGGTGAACCTAGGAGAGAAGCCTAGGTTGCACCCTGTGATACTGAAGCATTACCCGCAGAAGAAGTACCATCACCACTTGATTTAAGACCATCACAAGCTGAATCAAAATCCAATTTGGTTATAACATCATCCCCAGCTGCAACCTTGGATCTGTAATCATCTTTCGCTTAATTCACAAGCATCTACCTGCTTTGCAGCTAAATTTTTGCTTGGATATTTGTTCAAACAGTTATCATGGAAAAGTTGATTTTCCCCAAAATTGTAATAAGGGATTGAATTTTTAACCCTCTCAATTGAGCATCATTCAATTCAATTTCAGAATTGCTAACCCCATCAATTTAAACATCATTCAAACTAAATGCAAAATCCCCATTGATATGAACAATTTAAGGAAAAATTTCATCACAAGTTTTACCAGCACTATTGTCAACAAGAGCATTGGTTCTCATACTAGCTTCATACAGAACGTTTGCCACAATGGCCTTATTCAATTTAGCTTCTTTTTGCTTCATTAAGAGAACAGTTTTTCTTAGCTTCCCTTCTTCAGGTGAAAGCTTTTTCTTCTGAGGGAAAGCCTTTGCCACATCCAAAATTGGGGCTGTCAGAGTTCTTAATCTCACAAATTAATGAGGATTAGAGTGGTCTCCAACATTTGTTGGAGAAGATGGTTTATCCTGAACTATAAGATGAATGGTGGGTTTAGTTCAAAGAGAAATAGGTGGAAGACCTATGGGAGAGGAATATGACCGTCCTTGGCTGTCGGCCATGAAAGTTAGTAGTCGGTCTTTCTGTAGACATGGCAGAAATCAATAAAACTAAAGGACTTCATAAGCTTTTTGATGGAGTCCACCAGTCTTCTTGCTTTCCAAGGAGTTTCATTATTGGCTAAGTATAGAAGATGGATAACTTCCATTAAATTAATGTAAACAAGAATCTACCAAATGCTGTGCCTGATAGCCAGATTCAGACCATACTCAATTCCTTCAAGCTCATGAATGGTGATAGATTGGGCTCCAGTCCTCTGTGCTACTATAGCCACTGATACACCCTCCCAAGTTCTTAGAGCAATACCATAACTACCTGTGTCACTAAGAACACCATCAGTATTTGAGGTATAAAAGCCTAGTTTTGATTTAAGAAAAAAAATCAAACTTAATTTTGGCCATAGAAAATGAAAAAATGAAAGAAATATAGCCACTAGATTTTAATAATAACACAAAGTTTAAGACTGCTATGTTCATATTTTTAAAGTCATCTCTTAATTAAGTCTTAGAATCGTGGTATCAGCTTTAATGATTCTGAATATGTTGAAACTTTAGAAGGCTTCTCTGACATGCTATCCAAAATCTACTATCATTTCTTAGTTTAAAATAGGCGCTTTCTTGGATTTCTTTCTGTTTCTCACAAGCATTTTCTCGCTAGTAATTTCTTATTACAATGATAGACTCTCAAATGGCTTCCTTCTTCTCTATGCATTCATTACTACACTCATTTTATGGGTATTGTCAGTCATCTTACTCGACGATAATTTTCTTGTTTCAGTGAATTTTGTCAAAGATTACAAGAAGAAACTGTTAATCCCATGCATCGTCACACTCTTCCCCTGTGCATTTGCTATTAACAAAATTCTTATCATCTTGAATGTGATTTTCGTGTCTCAGGTCATTGAATACCTTAATTATAATACCGATATCCATGATTACATTGGTTTTAGCAGGATTGTCCTAATCTTGAGTATGCATATACCATCTCACGTCTTCGAATACATTTACTTTGATTACAATACTTAATATGCCATTTTCTTTCTTAGGGAAATGTATAATAACCAAATGATGGTTGTTCTTCAAGTGTTATTCACTAAACTATTTATTTCTATGGACTCTCAAAGAGCTTCATCTTCCTCGTATAAGATTTTCCCGTGATTTTCTTCATCTTTTATGCTATCCACAAAGATTACAATAGGTAAGTGAAGGTTGTTTCTTTTCTAGTACTTCAAATCACAACACTAATTTATTTCAATGATGAACTCTCAAAGAACTTTTTCTTCTTCTACAAATTTAAGAGCACTTCAAGCTTTTTTGTCATCTTGTATGTTTTTTTTGCCTTTCTTGCACTAATATATATGGCCGATTTTTTCCTTTTTTGCTATGCATTTGGTGTAATGGCCTAATTTCATAGTAGCTTGAAATAGCTAGAAATTAACAATTACAGTAAATTTACCTATGATAGGAATTAGTATAACTCAAATATAGAAATGACACAGGCGATTAACGTAGAAACCTTTAAATAGGTAAAAACTATGACATCGACATGAGGGTTTAGTAACTGTAACTTTTATTGCTTGAGACTGATATTTAATTACTAGTTTTGTGCTCTCTTGAGGTAGAAAACTTGATCTTGGAATATAAAATTCTTGGTCCTTTTTCCTCTGGAGCTCATCCTTTTTATAGACCTCACTCTTAGTTCGTTATCGTGTAGAGGCACGCTCTTTTGAAAATAAGGTAAATGGTAGTTGAATGTATAACTGCTAGTTTGTGAGAGACAAGTGTCTTTGACTTGTTCATATTTTTTGTAGTGCTCGATCCACATTCTTTATCAGTTCGTGGTCTAGGTGTTATTACTGATTGTATATGTCACGTGTAGAATGCATAAGTTTAGTGTTGCGGTAGTTCGAGTTTGGTATAGGTCGAGGGACAGGTCCCTATAATCACCCCTTCGCAACTGATGGTACAGATGGTGGCCTTAGTTAAGAAATGTCTAATGAATGTTTGCTTGTTGTAATTTGCAAAGGTATACTGTGGAATTGGACTGGATTGGGACTTGTCATTATTGTGTTGAAGACTATATTTGACATTAAATGCATTAGAAATGACTGATGTATTTAGCTTTTGGGTTATCTAGTAAGTGTTTACTTTAATGATGACTGCTTTGGAACTCCTTCTAGGCATTGAATGTGGGTCTGCTATAAATATAGTTGTTACAGTATCATTGGTTATCCTTACGAAAGTGCTCTGTAGTCTGTACTTTAAATATTTTGTGGTTCTCCTTGTCTTGAGAATGGTGACCACCAATCTCCAAGTATGTGAAGCTGGGGTCCTTGCTGAAGTACAAATGCTCCAATTATGATTTTTTGGCAACCAACCTTAGATTTACCCACTTCAATACCTGTTCTGCCAATGTATCACTGGATGACAAATGAGAAAGCAGTGGAGGCTAAGAATGACTACTATCAAATGTGGCAATTTCACCATCTAATTATGTTAGGTGAGCAGCGTCGGGTATGTCTTCGTCTTCTTGTAGAGGATGCCCTTATTGAGGCGGATGAGGAAGCCGGTGTACGTACCTGGAAGTACTGCCATTATCCTACGTGAGATTGGGCTCTGTAGAAGTGGAGCCATTCTTCTTTCTCTGTATTCTAAGGTGGTGGAGGTTACAGAGGAAGAGACGGTAGTGGTGGTTTAAGATTGAAAATATGCTTTTAGTCTGTGGATTAGAAATATGCCTCTGCTACAACCATCTTCCTTTATCTTTTCTTGTAGAAGTGTTTAACTCTGGATGTATAAGTACCTGAATACAAAGTATAGATAAAATCTGATATGTATTGTAAACTGTAGATTGATCTGTAAGAAGTTTATGAAATATTGCTATCTCTGTAAAGTATTCTGTAAGGAATTTTCGAGCTAATAAAAAATAAATTTTTGCAGTAATTCTATGTTGATATATCAAACTAGGATTTAGTATGGGAAATTGAAATTTCTTTAGGTCGATCTATGTGTGATGGAAATTGTTAGATATATATATATATAATTTGTAAAATGTAAAAGGTATTTGTTTCGAGCTAAAATAAATCTATTTGATCGAGCTACAATGTATCACCTCGGAGGAGAAGGTAATGTTGTGAAAATAAAAATCAAGCTGTGTGGAGATGTGTGGAATGAAGATAAAACATGTGTAATAGAGTTGTGAATTTAGTTTGAAAATATATGGTCGAATAAATGTATGCAATGAGAGGGGGGGGGGGGGGGGAGGGGGGAGAACAAAAATCAATGGTGTGGATTCGTTCTTAAAGAGCTTGACATGCGTCGGAGTGGTGTTTTTCGATAAAGGTTGTTGAAGTTCGAGAATGGATATTTAGGCAGCTAGAGTATGATGCCAATTTGCCTGAATCTTCAATATGATTTGATGAGTTGACTACGAGGGCGAGGGAGAACGAGGTTGGGCGTTACGTGTATTGTGAGATATTTCATAAATTGGTCATTGAGCCTAAAACTCAAAAAGCTATGGTGAAGGAATTGCCCTGGAGGAAATAACTGAGGAAGATGAGAGGATTGCTGGGAATGAACTGATTAGGTGTGGTGCTCCAGGGCATCTTGGTTATTTTATGTGTGACTATGTTTTTGAGGGAAAACTTTATTAGTTTGAATAAATGTAAGTAAATTAAAGAGAGAATACTTCCTTCTGAATTTGTTCCTTGTTTGTTGTGGATGTTGTTGAGAATAAATATTTGAATTTTTGAAATGGTGCGGCATTGGAAATGACGCCATATGTTGTATAAGTTGGTAGTATGAGGAAATGAAGCAGATTATCAATGTTTGTTTTTTGTGGGAGAGAAAGTTCAATTGTGTGTGTGTAGAGTGTAGCATCATTGGTGTGGGAAGGTGTGAGAAAGATTTAAGTAGGAGAGAGAGAAATACATTTAAATATAAGACTAGGGGTAATAATGGAAATACATTTTTACCCAAAAGGTACGAATCGTCTGACATGAATAGTAGAAAGGATGCCTCGGTTCCAAAATCGAGGACGGCCCGTGTGAGCCCCAATAACTGCCACTGTTGGAGAGAGAAACTATAAATTCCATTTCCTCTTCTTTATCTAAACGTTTTCAAAAAATAGGGAGACAAAAATCTAGTGGGAAAGAGAGGAAAAATTGGTTTTCACGGATAGAGAGCTATCAAGAGTAACGTCGTTGTCAGAGTAAAAAAGGTCGTGCCATTGTGCAAGTTGAGAAAAAATCCTTATTGCGAAGTTCTGTTGTGAAAGAGGTGGCGTTGGATGTTAGTGGGTTATGGTTGATTCTACAGATTTGTGTGTGTTTTGTGATTATCACAGTTGAATGTGTGGGAAGAATACTTTTTTTTTGAAATTTGATAATTTTTAAAATTGTGCTATTTTAGGAAACTTGGAAAAGTGGTTTGTGTTATTTTGGAGTTTTTTTTTTGTGTGGGACTGTATTATGTATATATAGATATATAAAAAAAGAAAAGAAAAGAAAAATTTGATTGGAATACCTAGACCTTTATGTGGGTAGAGGCCTGAGAAAGATTTGTAGAATTAATTCTTATCTTGAGCATGGTGTGGAGATGGAGATTTCGAGCTCCGGTTGTTTGATTGATGAAGTACCTGTAGAGATTGATAGTATAGACTTTGCTGGGGGCGAGCAAATAAGTAATAGCTCAGATGCAGTAATGTTAGAGGAGGAGGGGAAGGATGAATTAGTGTTTCCAGATTTCCCTGGTAACTACTTACCATATCCTGTAGATTTAGATATGTTCAAGGAGTTTAGCAAAATTAAAGGTAGTTTAGGTGGTGTATGGGGTGAGGTGATAAAACATGCAAGAAGATCGTTTAGGGGGTGTACAACTAAAATTAATGAGGAATAATTTTTCTTGCTTCCTAACTTAGAGCACGAGAGACTTGAGGGGGGAGTAGTTGAGTCGATATCCTTTGAGTACTTCAATGCAGATGTCAAAAGTTATTTGGACGAGGGATTCTTGTGTTACCTTGCCCAATTAGATTATGGGTTGATGGTGCTTTTGAGCAATCATATAGTAGCATACTCCCAGCCTTCTAGCTTCAGTTGAACACTCGAAGGCTACATCGAAGCCTACCTAATGACTCAAAGCCTAATAAACCCGTAATCAAGCACTTTGAGACTATACGAACACTTGACTACGAATAGGCTTCGAAGCCGATGGCAGATACATCAGCACATAAACTCTGCATTAGCACCAGAGATACTTCGACCATGGTCGTACATGGTCGAAGGCAGATATGTCAGATAGCCAGCTCGGCAAACAAAATGGCATAGCACATCGCTCGACAATTATAGTGTCTGATCCAACATTTACAGTATCAGAACCAATATGCTGCCGTCAGGAGCAACGACAACAACGTCAGACCCAACAGTTACGACATCAGAACCAACTCTGGGTACAAGTCAGTTGTCCCTGGAGGATACACTTGTAATTTAATCTCCCATGGTGACTTAACCCTTCCTATGTTCTATAGATAAGAGAGAGGGGGAACGATGGAGAGGTTAAAATAATCTCCCTCCCCACTGACTTTGAATTTATCTTTGAATACCTTGTAATCACCCTGTACTCGAAACTTCGAATACTCAATATTTATATCAATACCCTTAAAAATCCTCATCAGAGGTCATGGAGTGGCCCATTCTAGGCATTCACGCTAGTAAATTGTTAGTAGATTAGTCCATTATTAGTGATTATATGCTTAAATCTTTTGGTTGAAGATAATATTTGTAGTGCAAGAGTCAATTTCTTCACCCGCGAAGTTAGGCCCCTACAAATCTGGTTAAAAGTGTTTTAAATGCTATTGAGGCATGTCCTACCCAATTGAATGGGAATGCTTGGGAGGTGATAAATGTGTGCAATAATTTGAAAAGAAGGTGGGCATTCAAGGGGGCAGAGAGAAGAATAACACCTTTGGCCGATAGCAGTATTATACTGTAAAATATTATACGACGACTAAAGGCATGTATTTCTCTTTGATTTCATCTTGACCTCTGTTCTATGACCTAAATTCGACTGGACGAGTGTGAAGCGATAGTATGATATGGGTGAAAGGCGACTGTCTCCAATGAGTGGACAAGGAACCTATGGACCTTATATATAAAACTGTGAAGAAAAGTAATGATTATTTGTAAAATTGAATTGTAGTTTTTTGTGTTAGCATCCTTTATGTATGTAACAATGTTTTGTGTGTATGCATATCCTCATTCTTTAGTTGTGAGAAAGGAATCGCTGATTGATACAATAGCTCGAGATGGAAAAAAGCTCGAGATTGTATTAGGTTAGCTCTAGATAAGCAGGTTCAAAAGGGCTAAAAATAGATTAGAAAATGTGCTGAGGTCCCAAGCGATAAAAATGATGACTGGAACTAGCGTGACATCGGGAGATGGAAGAAAGGCAGCATCGGACGTCGGAGAACTTCCAACACTCGTAAAGGTTGCACAAATGCCTCTGAAGCTAAAGACTGCAGTGGCTACATCGAGCAAATTAATTCAACGACATCCAAAGAGGAAGGTGAAAGATGATGGTTCGAACTCAGCGACTACGGAGAGTGTGAAGGTTACAACGAGTTCAAGAAAGAGGAAGGTGGATGCACCTACTGCAAAGAGCGAGGAGAAGGTGGCTAGGAGTAGTCCAATTTTAGAGGACGAGTTGTTTTCTATAGAAAAGAAGCTGAGGATGGTAGCCCAAGAAGGTGTTGAGGGTTTAGACATGTCTATGAAACAGGAGCTTTGTAGGGTAAGTAAAACACTTTGATTTGTTTATTTTTGTGAAATATCAAACTAAAATGTTTGTTTTGTAGGTTTCGTGCGTGCTGAAAGGAATTTATCTCAGGTTCGAAGACGGGACGAATGAGCTCAAGAATAAAATTGCTTAGCTCGAGGCAGACGTAGTGCGGGAGAGGAGGCGTGCGAACTCTGTGATAACCGACCTGAAGGATTCCTTCCAGGTAACAATGTGTAACCTCACCGCAGAGGCAGCAAAAAAAAATTTAGAAGAAGTTACAGCTGCCCGTGACACCTTTGGTTAAAACATCCTGGAGGACAGATACTCTGTTTATGATATTGAGATGATTATAGAGGGGTAATTTGTAGAAGTGGAGGAGGCCGATGTAGATGAGGTGCCTGATGTTAAAGGCGGCTATCCTCAAGGTATTATAAAAGGGTTAGATGCGGCCTCCTCTAGAACTGATTTAGAGAACCGTGGGGGAGAGGACGGGAAGGTAGAGTAAAAATTTGAAGTTCTGTTGTTTTTGTGAGTTGAAGGCTTGTTATTATACGGAATATATATTTGGAGGATAATTGTGGAGTAGTCTAAGAGATATTATAAATATTGACTTGCAGGAACTTAAAGGTTTGCACCTCAGAAATGAGGATTTAGAGAAGGAGCTTGCTAAGGAGCAAAACTCTGTAGCAACTCTGTTGACTTTGCACACGGAGCTACATGTTAGAAAATTACTCAAACTTTTTAACTTGTTCGCTTTGTAACTTTAGAGCTACAAAGTAAGGTTAGAGCGCAGATAAAAATCATGTTAACGAAAGCAATCTAAGAAGTATAATTAAACTATTTCGAAATGTTTGAAAATGATAACATAGAAAATGTGTACCTTGAAATATGATGAAATGTAGATAGTATGGCCATCAGTTTGAGATAACTTTATAACTGGAGGGCAAAATATCATCCCATCCTGTTGGCTTGTGATAAACAGAACTCTGTTAGATATGTGTAAAGTCAACTATAGTTTATTAATCGTATCTGTGAAGTATTGTTGACTCGAGCTGTTTGTATAGGGAAAGTTAGAAACTATTCGATCTAGTGAACAACATGCGCTTCAATGCAATTATGAGTTTTTGGTCAAATTTGATAGGATTAAAGAGGCAAACAAAGATAAAGCTGATCAGCATGTTAAAGTAGAGATCAAGCCTTTTAAGGCAGAAAAATGATCTAATCCATCAGATCAAAAGGAAAAATTGTAAGAGGAGCTCATTGTTATGCAAGATGAAGTAGCGAAGTTAAAAAGTAGGGTAGAATTTTTTAGGGCGAAAGGTAAAGAAGCGGATGTTGTGCAATATCGCATCTGAATGTTTGAGGCAGAAGTTAAAGAGCTGCGAGACTATGTTACTAGTTTAAAAAGTCAGGTGGATAAGAAGGAAAGTGAACTGGTGAAGGCACAAGCTGATTTAGCGAGTGCTAGAAGTGAAGTAGAGAAGTTGAGCGAGGCAGTTCAAGGAAAATATATTAATCTTTGGGTCACCCAAAATCAATGTGACAAACTGAATGAGCGAGTGGCAAAGTTAAAGGCAGACTTAGCTAGTTCGCATGGCAAGAAGGCTGAGGTGGGAGTGAAGCGTGAAGATAAGAAAGACTGACGCTAAGATGGCGACTGCCTAGGGTGATATGGCTAATACCCAAGCTCAAATTAAAGAGTTAGAGGTAAATTTAGTGTAGTTAGAGCTGCTGTAAGGATAGCTAATGAACAAGCTAAAGAGAGTGGTGATAGGTTAGAGGGTGCTCTCCTCAAAGAGAAAGATTTAAATAAAGTTATCAAGAGAAAAGATGAGCTGTTAAAAAAAACATGTATCGGGGGACGTAATGTAAATGAGGTAGAGTTGGGGGCACTACATAGGGAGTTAGAGAAGCTTAAAACTAAAAATTGAGCTGAGCAAGTAAAGTCCATTGGATTAATATTGCAATTGACTGGGGTTATATCAAAGTTTGAGCGACACTTAGAGCAGGAAAAGTCTTACTGCACAAATTTAGATAAACACCATAAGAAACTATAGGTGAATTTTGTTGAGTTGGTCGTGCCGAACCGACACAGGATTTCCCTGGATGAGGCACACTCAAGGGAGATAATGGTTGGAATTGACTATTTTGTTGAAGAAGTAAATAGGCTTGTGCTCGAAAGAGATAGCCTGCATGATTGTTTGGTATTTAAAGGTTGTATCTGTAATGCTGAAGTAGATCGAGGGAATTGCCTGAACTCTATGGAGATAGATATTTTCCCCATTACTACAAAATAGGTAGTGTGAGAAAGAGATATTGTAGTCGCTCGAGTGCCATATTTTATGGCTTCACGACGTCTCACGGCAGGGGAAAGTGCAGCAGACCTCCTGCAATAAAAACCTGTATAAGTAACTTGTTATCTTCTGTATTGTAGATGTTGAGAGAGATGAATGCTAGTTTTACCTATACTTTATCTTGTGTTTAAGAGATAGTAGAGATTATTGATTGAAAACTAGTATTACCTTTGTTTTAATCGCTGATATTTGTATAAATGTATCGATTGGAAGTTAGTGTTACCATTGCTTTAATCTTTAATATTTGTATAGATGTATTGATTGAAAGCTAGGGTTACATTTGCTTTAATCTTTGAGATTGAGTAGAGGCTACATGTATGTAGAGAGTGATGTGGGAAAAAACTTAAAAGTTTTCATTTAGTAGAAAAAAATATACACACTGTTAGAGTTTGGAATCTCACTTGTGTTATGTAAAGAATGAAAATAGAGTAATCTATAATTGGGAACTAGAGATTTAGCGATAATATCATTTTAATTTTCTAGTGTTCCATGGGTTTGGTATTCAGACTCTTTTATCTATCATGAGGTAGTAAGATCCAAGGCCAGTGCGGCCAACGATTAGGAATGATCCCTTCTAATTTTCTGCGAGCTTTCTAGTATTTAACTCTTTTCAGCTCATGGGAATTTCTATGAGGACTAGATCATCGATTTGGAACTCACAGCTTCAGACTCTTTTATTGTAAGAGTTGGCTAGCATATGATGATATCGACCCAGGTTGGAAATAACTCAAGCTCGAGTCTCATTAATCCAGTTCATATTGTAGGCTAGCTCGATTCATTCTCATCTTCTGTTAGCTCGTGATCCTTTATAGGATGGTGGTATTCCGTTTGAATGATGTCTTCAGTTCCATAAGCTAGGAGGAAGGGGGAACATCCAGTTGATTGTCTTGGTGTAGTATGGTACGCCCATAAGATATGAGATAGTTCCCGTATCCAATTTCCTTTATTTTACGATTGAAGCCTCTTTTTAATTCCATCCACTATCATTTTGTTAGTGATTTTGGCCTATCCATTTACTTGAGGGTAGTATGGATAATATGTGGGGGTAACCAAACCGTGTGATAATATGTTCTCATATAAAAGAGATGGCCTCTTCTTCTCTAGTTTGACAAAGGGGAACTGCTTCTACCCATTTGGTAAAGTAATCTATTGCCACAAGTAGAACCTTCGGTTGCCTGGCATATTAAGAAATTCTGCCATGAGATTGAGGGCCCACCTCTTGAAAGGCCAGAATACCTTGCTCGCATAGAGTTTGAGTATAGGTACCCATATCATGTGTCAATGTCGTTGACATGTGGCGTATCTTCGTAAGTATTCTTCTGCTTACTTACGCATTATTTGCCAGAATACTCCCTGTGTAAATGCTCTATTTGAAAGTGACCAACCGGCGGCGTGGGAGCCGTAAGTTCCTTTATGTAAGTCTCTTTGCATTCCATCGGCTTGTTGCTTGAAGAGGCACTTTAGATAATGCCCTGTGACTGATCTTTGATATAAACGGCCTTTTTGAGCTGTATAACGCTTCAAATTTTTGATCAATTGTCGACACTCTTCTGGATCTTTTGGAAGGGGTCCGTCACATTCGTTATTCAGGCCAAGATAGGCGATACAAGGTTTCCTCCAATCGTCGTCCTCCTCTTCATCGCCCTCAGTGTTAATTGCGCATATAGAGTGGAGGTCAATGCTTGGGGCTGATATCATTTTGATTTAGAGGTATCATGCTTTTGTACCTAAAATCCCAGCTAAGTAAGCTAAGGAATCGGCGTGTCTATTATCTTATTGTGGTAAGTAGTCGAGAGTAGCTTTCGTGAATCTTCACATCTTATCAATAATAAGGGCAGCGTAGTCGACCATTTTTCTATTCTTCTTGTACAATTCAGAGTAATGGTGGATGATTAACAATGAATATGTATAGACTGATTGCTTGGGAACGCCGAGTTCGAGTGTGAAATTGAGACCATGAATCAAAGTTTCATACTCTATGACATTATTCGAGGCTTTAAAATCCAGGCGGATTGATTTCTCGATTTTGTCGTTTGATTGGGTAATCCGTACAATTCCAATCCCTAATCCTGCAGGTCCTACTGAGCCATCTGTAAGAAGTCTATCCTTTTTATGTTATCCATTCAGCTTGTTCATCAAAGGATTTAGTAGGTGGACCTTATGGTATTTCTTTTGTGAGGTCAGGGTCATGTTCCTCCCAATCAGGTTCTCTGATAGGAAAATCTGCTAGAAAATTGGTAACTGCTTGATCTTTTTCTTAATGGCATTGCTCAAACTTGATATCATGTTCTCCCAAACTGATAGACCATCGTTGCACTTTTCGTGATTTTTCCTCTTTAGATAAAACTTCTGGGAGTGGTTACACAATAACTTTGGCAGAATGAGCTTAAAAGTAGTGCTTGAGCTTCTGTGATGTGTAAATGAGAGTTAGAAGGAGTCGCTCGATCTTTATATATCGTGTTTTAGTTGGAGTAAAGATTTTACTGATAAAATACACGGGCTTTTTGACCTTTCCTACAAGTCGAATGAGGACCGAGCTAAAAGAGTTTTTTGTAACTACGAGGTAGATGATCAATTCCTCATTGTCTATCGGGGTGTTCATGATAGGAAACTTCCCTAGATAGGTTTTGAGTTCTTGAAAAACTGCTTCACATTCTTCTGTCCACTGGATATCTTCGTTGGGTTAAACCTTTCTACGTTTGGTACATCCTTGAAGTAATAAGAACAGCCACTGGCATTGATCTGAAGACTTAAAGATGAATCAATTGATAGCGGCGATCTTGCCAATGAGTTTTTGAACATCTTTCTTTGTTTTCGGAGAGGACATGTTGAGGAGAGCTCGAATTTGATATGGGTCGGCTTCAATCTTCTTTTTACTGATGAGATATCCCAAGAACTTGCCTAAGTGTACTCCGAATTGAGCCTCATCTTATGTGCTTTGAACATTATTGTCATTAACCTTTGATAAGTTGCTTCAGCATTCTTTAATTTGTAAGGCATGACTCTGTAATAGTAGAGTCCTCTTTCAGTAAAAAAAAGTGGCCTTTTCCTGATCATCATTTAGAAGAGGTTTCTGATTGTATCCAGAAGTAGCATCCATCATAGATAAGAGCTCGTATCTTTTCGCTGAATTGAGAATTTGATGAATGATTGGAAGAGGAAAATTAGCATTTGGAGTGTGCTTGTTTAGATATGTGAAATCCACACAAACTCGAACCTTCTCATTCTTCTTTGGAACTGCGACAATGTTAGAGATCCAATCCGGGTACTTAGCTTCACGAATGAATCTGACTTTGATCAATTTATTAATTTTATTGTTGACTTCATCTCGAAGACGAGGTGATATCCTTCATTGTTTCTGTTTGACTGTCGTGGCATTATTGATGATGCTCAATCTGTGATATGCCGTGGTTAGGTCAAATCTTGGCATCTCTTCGAAAGTCCAAGCGAAGATGTCTCGGTTCATTCGTAAAAAGTGAATGAGGGCCTTCTTGTCATGTTGGACTAGCTTGGTACCAATATAAGTACCTCTGCTAGTTTCATCAATATCGATGTACTTTGTAGGTTCTTCTGCTGAAGGATGATCATTGGTGTGACTAGCTTTCTGTAATTGCTATGCAACAAATCTTTCGAATGTGTCGAGAATGGATGAGATGGTATTTTCACAAGCTTGTGAAAGCTTTTGATTGCCTTTCATTTCAAAGATGACACCATTTTTCTTGAAGCGAAATGCTTAACGGTACGTGGAAGCAATTACTTCCATGTTGTGAATCCAATAACGGCCCATAATCCCTAGGTAACAAGATTTGGCGTTGATGATATAGAAAATGACATTTATTGTGGCAGGTCCATCAGTAACGGGCAGGATGATCATACATACTCGTTCCTCTTTAGAGCCATTAAACCCACTAATATCGATATCGCTTGGAATAACTTGATCGGCCAATCCTATTTATTCGATTGTGCTCTGAAAAAGAATTTTAATACCGTTACCAGTATCAATCATCATGGTATGCATGATGAATTTTTCATCTTCAGCATGATAACCAAAGCGTCATGATGAGGGAACTTGGCGTGACTGATATCGCAATCCTCGAATGAAATCCCAAGTCATCGATTACATGATTTTAGAATGAGTTTAGCTTCTTTATCTTGAGCGATGAGATCGCAGTATTCCGTTAACCTCTTTCATTTGAATCTGGTAGAGTTGTTGACTTGATGGATCTCGATCATGTTGCTGTGATACATTTGGTATAAGTTCTTTTCCTTGGCTTGATCTTTGACTTGAACTATTTTGACCTGCATCTTGTAGCTCCTATTTTTGTGACCTTCCAGGTCGATAATGTACTCGTGCATTCTTCCATCTTTGAAAATGTATTCCAGAAACCTCTGTAAAGCATAACAGTTATCAGTTTCATGATGATTTACCTTGTAATGCATACAATATGGTTTGCCTTTAATTGGTTCCAGTGGTTGAGATACACGATAAAACTTGTCTTTCGCCAGCATGGGAAAAATTGATGAGATCTGGACATTCATCTTGGGAAGGACCAGCTTGGGTAATAATTGCCTTCTCGAGATTTGCCTGTGTTTGCTTTAGCACGCTTTTGATCACCCTGGTCCTTCTTTGGTTCACTGTTATACTTTGTGTTTTGACCTTTCATCGTTAGGACAAATTTATTAGATTTGTGCCTTTCGGTCATCATCCTTTCCAGGTCCACACGCCCATTGACCTTGGTGACCATATCTTCAAAGGTCGAGTGTTTGTTCAAGAAGATATGTTCTTTTGCTTTACAATCATTCTGTAGTGTATTTGTAAACACTGAAACGACTGCTTTCTGATCGAGATTGTCAACCTTTTGTACGAGTTCCATAAACTTCTTTGAAAAGACCTCGAGCTTCTCTTCTTAAGACTGCTTGAGACTAATAAGAGAGTACAAATTCTCTTCTTTGTCTTTATTGTGAGCATATATTTTTGATAAAGATCTTCTGTAGTTGGTCGAAGGTGAGGATAAAATCTTTAGGTAGAGAATAAAACTACCAGAGCAGTTCTCCTTGTAGACTTGTGGTGAATAGATGACATAGAATATGGTTTAGATTTGAATATAATCCTAGTAAATCACAGAATTACTGAATTTGCTCCTTCAGATCGTTGCTTTGCTATATATATATCTTTGGAATATAGAATCATGATGGTACTTCCGTATCAAATAACTCTTTGGCAATCAGGCTACCTTACAGCTTTGTTAAATTATCCTTATTTCCTAGAGCTTAAGCTTCAATCAGCTCCTTAATATGTTAATCCAAGTGTTCTTATGTGCATGCTAGCATGGTGCTTAAGCGACTTGGCTTGCTGGTCGGGGATTATGAGTTCTGGTTCCCTCCCTCAAGCGTTCACAAGATGGTATCCTGGGTTGAGGTCGCTGCTCCTCTTCTTGATGCTTGGAAGGATAGTCACCTTTACTGATATTGGACTAATCTTCTCGTCCCAAATAAATGGAAGCTTGTGGTTCGTTATGAAGATCTCTAAAAATTTCTTTGCTAGTTGCTCCTCGAGGTCCTAATCTATCTCGTACAGAAACTCGGGAGTTCGTTGGGACCTAATCACGATCTCTGGCAAGGGGAGCTTGTTGATTATCTTGCAAAGCTTGCAAGGCGGTCTGCATTATTGTCATATGTTCTTCATGTTATTTGAATTATGTCTGGCGAGCTTGACGTTGCTCTCGAGTTCCCGTTCGCGGAGCTCGTGGTTAAGAACTAACTGACGCTCGAGCTCATTACGTTTATCTATTTCGGCGTGAAGGATCTCCCTTAGTTCTGCGAGATGATCAGGTTTGACTAAAAGATTGAGTTGGACTCCTGTTGCTGGTCGCTTGGAAGTGACCATGATTGGAAATGGATAATTGAGTAAATGTATGCCTTAGGATATCGTAGAAAATGTCTTCTTTCCTACAGACGGTGCCAAATGTAATGGCCTAATATCCTAGTAGCTTGAAATATCTCGAAATTAGCTCTGACACCAAATTTACCTGTGAAAAGAATTAGTATAACTCAAATATAGAAATGACACAGGTGATTAGCATGGATACCTTTGAATAGGTGAAAACCACGACCTTGACTTGAGGGTTTAGTAACTGTAACTAGGGCTATAGAGAGAAGCCGGTGAAACCGTGAAACCGAACCGAACTGGGCCAAACCGATAGTTTTTTCCAATTTCTAACAAGGTCGGCTCGATTTTTGGTTTGAAAAGTGGGGCACCAGGCTAGCCTGGTTCGGTAATGGTTACCCACCCCGGTTAACTAACCAAACTAAACTGAGTTTGGTTTCACATAAAAGAGCTAAGACTTTTGAGTTTTGATACTTCAATCCTTTCCTTCCTCAGTTCCTCAACTCACTTCCTCAGTTCCTCGACTGACTTCAATCCTTCTTCAGTGCATCACCAATTTGCCCACTGCCACTGCCACTGCGAGTCTGTAACGGTGCGACCTCTTTTTCTGGATTCGGAGGCCTCTACCATTACTGATTCTCTCTCTAGATTTGAAGACCTCCACTTTGGTTTGATAATCTAAATTACCAAATCCTAAATTAGAATCAATTAAACCCTATGACAGAAGTAGAGAGATCATTACATACATAGTTCTTGTTTCTTGTCAATGAAGTAAGGATGAGGAGTTCTTTGATGATTATGCCAGAAGTCAGGATGAGAAGTTCTTTGATAGCAACACACATTGGGTTTTCTCTCTCTCTTTCAACTTCTATTCTCTTCACATATCTTCTCTTGTTGGAAACAAAGTTCACAGGTGGGTCTACCTCTACTCTACTCTACATCTTTTCTATTCAGACTGTTGGTTGGGCTTGGTTGGTTATAGCTGTATCTCTCGTTCTCTCATAATTTAGGGTGTTGTAACTATTGTTGGAGATGATTAAGATGAGTGATAATATTATTTTATATTATATAATTGAGATGAATGAATCTTATTTTATAATATAAAAGCCACTCATTTGTTTAAAAATTAGTACCTTGTAGGCCTATTTTTATTTTATATTATAAAATAATTATTTGTTTAAAGATTTGTACCTTGTGGGCTAAATTTTATTTTGGTGATGATGAGTGAAAAGCCACTAGTTTCTTTGGCATATTTTTATATTTAATGTTTAACGATTTGTACAAGTGGGGACAAGTTTAGGCGAGTCACATACGTTTAAAAGTTGAGACAATTGTACTACTCTCTGTTGCACTTAGCTTTTCAATGCATCTCTCTCCTCTGTATTTGTTGACTAAATTAAAAAACCAAATAGAAAAACCGAACCGAAACTGGACCGACCGGTTCAGTTTTGGTCCGGTTATTTTTGAGGCTGGTTCGGTTTTTGTTCTTTATTATTAAAAACCAGGGTATGCGGTTCGGTTCGCAGTTTAGGGCCAAAACCGGACCGAACCGGACCGTGTACAACCCTAACTGTAACTTTTATTGTTTGAAGCTGATATTTTATTACAAGTTTTATGCTCTCTTGAGCTAGAAAAACATGATCTTGAAATATAAAATTCTTGGTCTTTTCTCCTCTGGAACTCATCCTTTTTATTGACCTCACTCTCAGTTCGCTATCGTGCAGAGGCACGTTCTCCTAAAAATGAAGTAAATGGTAGTTGAATGTGTAACTGCTAGTTCATGGGTGACAGGTATCTTTGACTTGTTCATATTTTATGTAGTGCTTGATACATGTTTTTTATCAGTTCGTGGTCTAGGTGTCATTGCTGATTGTATATGTCACGTGTATAATGCATGAGTCTAGTGTTGTGGTAGTTCGAGTTTGGTATAGGTCGAGGGACATGTCCCTACATTTGGTATTACTGGAATTTTCTTCTTTTGTATTCATTTTTCTCCAAAGAATGCAACCAATGGAAGATTTCTAGAATCAATCGGGAATTCAAGCACGAAGACCGTTAAAAGGTGACCAATTTTTTCAAGATAAGCTTGGTAGTGGCGGGTCGGGTTCAGTCTTCAAGGGGAAAGCTAGATGATGGTACACTCCTAGCTATAAAAAGTATTGAAGGCCAAAAACTTGGGAAGCGGGTATTTGAAATTTCTACCTAATTGAGAGTAACCGATTTCGAGTAATTTAGGTTAAAATTGAAAGGGTCGTTAATCCTTGAAACTAATTGTCTAGTACTAACCTAGCCCAAGTTGATATGATAAGCAATATGGAATTAAAAACACAATGACAAACAATTTTAACCCTGGGGCAAACCTTTCTCAAGAGAAAAACTCATAAGTCGTTGTCGAATCGCTCGACGGCTAAAAATTTACTATTGAAACAAAATTATAAGAATTTAATTACTTACACACTCGATAAGTACATCCTGTGGTTACCTCTCCTCTAATTGAACTCTTTGTAATCAATTCATCATTGTCACAACGCATCGCTTCGATCTCCCGTCAAAGCATCCATGCTTGAAACTCACAAGCTTTTCAAATCAAGATTAGATTTTCTAAATCTTCGATTGATTCAATTTGATTTTTACATCGTATTGAATCACTCGTTGAAATCTCTCTTCGCTCTAAAATATTAAGCCTTAGATAAATTTCTTTTGGAATAGGTAAAGAACAAAAATAAGAGGATGTCTTTTATCAAAAAACTGAAACCCAAGCTCTATTTGAATAGAGTAATACTCTATTCGAATAGACAAGGTTCTAATCAAACAAAACCAAATATCCTATTTAAAGAAATAGTGGTCTGAGTAAAATGTTCGAACAGAGAAAAAGTTTGTTCGATCATAAACCAATTTTCTTCAAAAAAACATAATTCTTTTTTTTTTTGACATTTGTAAAATACTAACAGCTTGATATTTTTGAGCGAAGAGGTACACACCCACATACATGTTTAGTGTCAGTCCAGCTGTAGTCACTCCATGTGCAGTCTCTGACAATGAATAACCATGAGGTAGTGTTGGCACCTATTCTAGACATGAAATGAAACAATCTCTAAATATGGATGTTTTAATCTCCCCATTTGGTTCATTTTGTGACAAAACAATAATTATAAGAAAAAAAATACAACTTGATGAACTGACTCAATCACTGAACATCCATACTTAAAGCTACTCTTTCATCCTATAGCATATGTTCTTGAATCCCTGTACACTAAACAAGATACATCACGTAACCGTCTAAATAAAATAAGGGATCCAGGAAAAAAATCATAACTTACCTGGCTTACCTGTCAGGATCATCTCTCCCCCTTTTTGGCACAAATGAACAAAAGGTAAATAATAGAAATAGAACCAAAAAAAAATATACTAGTTATTCCCCCTAAAATAAGATGTATTTCCCCCTCATAATAATGGTAACCCACTTAAAATGAAAATAAAAGAAAATACATATGGGGAGTGTCTTTGAAATAAGTAAGCAAAAGAATACAACACTCCCCCTAAACACAAGGCATGATAGAAAGATAATAAATATAAAATATCCTATAAAGACTAAGACATCGACCATGTGTTATAAAATAATTACTAAATCAATTACTTGGTGTGTGTGTATGTGTGTCTGCATAGTCAAATATATACCCATTTTTCAACGTATTACTCAGCCGTAGTTATAATATTATGTTGAAAATTTTCTTTGACTGAGGCCTTACTTGGGTGGTCACTCAAAAATCACTGAGATTTTGCTGGCACACATTATGTGGAAATATGAATATGAGTAAATGCAAAAAAAAATTGTATTTCATCAAATAAATTGCGTACTGTGAATGAAAGATCTTATGAAAAGTAAATCAATTGTCATTAATGATGTCAAGTCAACTAATATAGACATCCTATCTTTCATCTCCACTAAACTGACTATGATTAAATCAAAATCAAACAGGTCTTCAAAAGGTTATAGTGTAGGCAAGGGTAGGCACATGATGATGTAGGTGTTTTGCTGGCATTCTAAGACTAGAAGTTACACTTACTCCCCTCTTTCTCTTTATTAAGTATATCTAGAATAAATTGTTTCTTTTTCTCTCTCTTCCTTGATTGAGTATATATAGAATAAATTGATTCTTCTTCTATCTCTCCCTTTTTTTTAAGATGCTAGACAGAATCTTATAGATGTCATAACAAATCATTGGGAATGTTCTCCTCATATATTCATCCTCGCTTCATTTTATTTTACTAAAAAGTCTTAGAACAAATAGGTCAAAAGGAGTTAGATATAAAACGAATGCCATATTTTAAGGTACAAAGAGCTGCAAACGGATAAAACTTTGGGAAGTACAGACGAAGGCCAAAAAAGGTGTAACAATAAAAATGCCTTTTATCATATCTTCAGTCTCACATAGTATCTTTTTCGTCTCGAATCAAGTATAGGGAATGTTCTATTAGACTAACTTAAACTTGATGTTACCATTGAAAATTGATTATAAAAAATGAGATCATAAAAAAAATGCTGAATTTAGAAATAATTTATAAAATAACACTTGAAGCTTGCAAAAAGGCTAGATCCTCACATATCATTAGGTACGAAGTCTCTACAGTTATCCTCACAAGGATCTAATCATGATGAGCTTTTAGTTTAAACTAGTCGACCAATGACTATTGTGAATAGTAATTTTACTAAATAATTATTCCATGAATGAATATAACACAAAAACACAGTCCAAGTCTAGCAAGAATATTCCACATGCAAAAGCTCTTAAAATGTAAAAAAAATCAAAGCAAAACCCTACTGTCCTAAACATATACAAAAAAAATAACCAAAATGAGATAGAGTAAGAAATGTATCTAATCAATGGAGCATACACTGATAACCCATCTTAGTTTAGATTCATTACCTTATCAGTGGTGACAAGTCATTCTTTCGCACCCAAACAACCTGAATAACCTTTTGAGGTGATGTTTTTTGAGCAAACCGCCTACTCATATTCTCACTTTTTTACATTAGAAGAGTTCATGTTTGGGCTATATCTTTACCAATTAGACGATCTCACATGTGATCAATAGGGCTCAACAAATCTTCAATAAAAAGCAACATGACCCTTTTGTCTACACGCTTGATAATAAAAAAATTTGAGTAAAAGAAAGCCCCTTGGAATTGTTATGAGGGGTGGATATTGCATTATGTTTAGGCAAAAATGAAGTAATTATTTTTTTGACAAATTTTGTGACTTGAGGAGTCTTAGCATTAGAGTCATGATCCTCATATCCTGGACCCCTTTTGTCACTCTCTGTTTTCCCCATACCTAACGTTTTATCAACATTTTTTTCTCCATGAAATTAAATTTCAAGTTTCTGGTAAGAGTAAACTAAATCAAGCTTTGACTTATCAAGTTCATCCAAAGTTTATTTCATTTTCTCCCTAGCATCATGAACTTCTTTTTCTAAAATCATAATCATCTCATGGAGACCTTGCTTCTCACCTTCAAGCCTTTCTATCTCATTACTTGTATTCTCAGTATTTTCCTTAAGTTCAAACGTAAGTGTATTAACATGATCTTTAAATACCTTATTCGTTCTTCCACGTTTAACACACTTCACAAATGACCGAACATAATAATCTTCAAGATTAGGGTCCTCAAACTCATTATTTTCATGTTCACTCTAACTTTTAGCATGGTTTTGTAGCTCAAATAGGTCAGAATAATCATTACTAGAGTTTATTCTAGCTAGATACGTATAATAGTTATTATTTTAATTTTCTTGGGAATGATCATTATTAGCATCAAATTCATCATTATTATCATCCCAAGTAACAATAATATTCATAGCATTATTATTATTACCTTTTTTTTGGGTAGCTATGTGCATAATAACCAAACTTATGATACTTATAATATTCAACTTGACTTAGGTCAATATCAGGGTTGGTCTGCCGGCTATTCGATTTAACTTGATCATGAGTTTTCAACTTATAATTCACTGATTGCCCTTTTTTTTAAATTGACATTTTTTACAAGGTTCTTAAGCTGGTTGCTTATAGAGGCAATTTGTGAATCCATATCAGACCCATCATCATCATCTGAATTACATGAGTTGTCAACTTCTTTGGTACCCTTAGAAGAAGAAGAGTAAGATGAAGATTTAAAAACAACACTCTTGATCTTCTTAGAGTTTTCACTTTTCATCTCGAGTTCAATAGTTCACAACTTTTGAGCTAATGTATCTGGTTTTATTTTCTAAAGATATCCTGAGAGCTTCCTCGATAGCATCACATCTGGAATTAAAGCTCTCAGGAAGATATCTTAGAATTTTGTGAACAATTTGGACATCGGAATAAGCTACTCCTAACGCGGCACTAGTATTTGAATTATTACTTAGTCTCGCATAAAATTCATCAAAGGTCTTACTCTCATCCATTCGAATATTCTCGAATTGTGAGGCAAGCATTTGCAATTTGCTTTCTTTAACTGTATCATCATCACCTTCGTAAGTTCAAATTAATATGTCCTAAGCTTCTTTCGAACTGGTACAAGCAGATATGTGTCAAAACACACTTGGGTTCACAGCCATAAAAATAACATTGTGACCCTTACAATTATAACCAACAGCTTCCTTTTAATCCTTAAACCATTAATTCCAAGGCTTAAGGGCCTCCTCAGCTTCATCACCCATTCCTTTCATCATGGTAGGGTGAGTCTATCTATCTTTGATTGCAATCCAGACATCTTCTCCTAGTGATTATCAGAATATAACCATTCAGACTGTCTAATAAGGATAGTCTTCGCCATCGAAGTGGGGCGGATGATTTATGGGACCTCCAAATCTTTTAAATCCATTAATCTCATATAATTGGGTTATGATCCACACTTAGGTTGTTAAGCCTCAGAGCGCAACCGCTCTGATACCAATTAAAATTTATAACTAATTGAGATTAACGGATTTCGTATAATTTAGGTCATAATTGAAAGGGATAATAATCCATGAACCTAATTGTCAAGTACTAACCTAGCTCAAGTTGATATGATAAGCAATAATGAATCAAAAACATAATAGCAAACAATTTTAATCATGTAGGAAACCTTTCTCAGGAAAAAAACCCACAGGTCGTTGTCGAATTTCCCGACAAGTAAAAATCTACTATTGAAGCAAAATTACAATAATTCAATTATATATAGACTTGATAAGCACATCCTGTGGTTACCTCTCTTCTAACTCCTCGTAATCAATTCCTCGTTCTCACAACGCCTCGCTTCGATCTCCCGTCAAAGCATCCAGGCTTGAAACTCACAAGTTTTTCAAATTAAGATTTGGTTTTCTAAATCTTCTATTGATTCAATTTAACTTTTACTTCATATTGAATCGCTCGTTGAAATTTCTCCTCTCTAAAATATTATGTCCTAGAAAAATTTCTTTTAGAAGTGGTAAAGAACAAAAATAAGAAAGGATGTCTTTTATCAAAAAATTGAAAACCCAAACTCTGTTCGAACAGACAAAGTTCTATTCGAATAGTTTCAAAGATCCTATTCGAAGAAATAATAGGCTGAGTAAAATATTCGGACATAGAAAAAGTCTACTCGAACATAAGCCAATTTTCTTCTAAATAGCATAATTCTTATTTTTGACTTTTTATAAATTACTAATGGCTTGATATTTTTGAGCGAAGAGGTACAAACCACATACCTGTTCTGTGTCACGCTCCACGTGTACTCTATGATGACGAATAACCACGGGGTAGTGCTGACACCTATTCTAGGCACAAAATTTAACAAACGCCAAATATGGATGTTTCAGCATTTAATGCAGAAATATCTACAATTGGAAGTGTAGATCATGTTCATTTTATATACTTTGAGAATCTTGTAGTCATATGACAAAAACAGGGGGAACTTTCTTCACTGACTATGATCTTTCCCTCACGAGTCGCTCGAAAATTGAATTTTCCCCAGATTGCTTGTTCGAATGGTGGATGTTTATCGTGGAAAATGAGATACAGAGTTGTAATTTTGGTTACTAAAGCCCTTGGGTACCTTCACCATGATTACTACAAGCAGATATTATATCTTAACATTAAACCGGAGAATGTACCACTTGTGGACAATTTTTGTGTAGTTGTGGGTGATTTAAGGCTTTCTAAGTTGATTAGTAAAGACGAGAGTAGAGTCCAAACTACAATCAGAGGTACACATGGGTATATGACACCTAAGTGGTACATTTTTTGATGGAATCTCGAAGAAATGTTGTCAGGTACTTATGGATTTATTCTGTGGTAAACAGTTTGTTTGTTTGTTTGGACCAGGATGGTAAATATATTTATAGAAACCATTCCACACAAGCAAACCTTTTTTGCCTGTATGCAGGAAAGACTAACATAAAAGAAACATGTGGATATGATTGATAAGAAAGTGGAAATAACACTCAAGTGCTCCAAACTTGGTTTACTCATAAATCTACAAAGAACCCCTACATCATAAGCTATATCAGATCTTGTACAATCAGTAGCATATCTTAGGCTACCAATAATACTTGCATATTCTTGTTATCTAATAGTATCTCCTGTATTCTTTAGTTGTACTTCTTCAAGATCATCTCAATATAATGAGATTGATCGAGATAAATACCAGAATCTGTACGTGTGATCTTCATGCCTAAAATAATGCCAGCCTCAGCTAGGTCCTTCATATCAAAGTTTTTATTAAGCATCTTCTTGGTTTCTAATACAAGCTCAAGAGTATAACCAAATATAAGTAGATCATCAACATACAGACAAATCATAGTACAGGAATTACCCGATACTTTATAGTATAGGCATTTATCAACAACATTAATCTTAAAACCATTTAAAAGTAGAAGTTAGTCGATCCTGCCATGCCACTGTTTAGGAGCTTATTTTAGACCGTATAAAGTCTTCTTTAGCTTGTAGACCTTGTGTTCCAGACCAGGTAACACAAAGTCTTCAGGCTTATCCATATATAGCTTCTCCTCAAGCTTACTGCTTAAAAATATGACTTCCACATTTATTTGATGGATAATCAAATTGTGTATGGTAGCAACGACCAATAATACTCTTATGGTAGTAACACGAGTAACTAGGGAATATATGTGTCGAAAAATCAACATTTTCTTTTTGTATATATCCCTTTGCTACTAACCTTGCCTTATATTTATCAATAGTACCATCCGATTTAAGTTTCCTCGTTAATATCTATTTAAAACCTATAGAACGACTACCACGAGGTAACTCAACTAATTCAAAAGTCCCATTAAAGATAAGGGAATCCATCTCATCGTCAATGGCCTTACGCCATAAATCAACGTCACTAGAAGTTAACGCTTCCTATAATAAGTTAGGGTCAGACTCTAAGTTCTTCACAACAAAATCATCACTAAAATGTCCTTTTTATCCGTTTACCTCTTCAAAGTTTAGGGTCAATATCTTGAGTGTCAATAGGATTTTTAAGTCGAGGCACAAGATGATGTGGATGGTTGAGAACCCCTACTATTACTACTACTACCCCCACTGTCTCTCAACTTGTAAGGAAACTTGTCCTCAAAGAAAACTATATCCCAAGATTCTATCATAACATTACCATGTATATTAAGAAACCTATAAGCTTTACTATTAATAGCATATCCGATTAAAATACATTTATAAGCTCTGCTTTCTAGTTTTGTCCTCTTAGGATCAGGTTTGCGAACATATGCTAAACAACCCCATAGTTTGAAATAACTAACATTTAGTGTCATGTTTCTCCAAATTTCATAAGGTGAAATATCATAAGTAATATGAGGTATACGGTTTAAAACATAGCATACTGATAATACAACTTTCCCCCACAAATATTTAGGTGCACCAGTGCTAAGTAAAATAGCAGCTATAATTTTAGTAAAAGTTCTATTTTTATGTTTATCTTTTCCATTAGATTTTGAAGAATAAGGAGCTGTAGTTTTATGTATAATCACTAAAGATTTATACAAGTTTTGAAATTCATGCGAATCATATTTAGTGTCTCTATCACTACGAAATATCTTAATGTTTCTATCAAAATTTTTTTTGAGCTCAGTAACATAAGTTCTAAGCATATCAATGGCTTCACTCTTATGTCTCATAAGATATACCTGAGTGTAGTTTGAGTGATCATCAATAAAAGTAATAAAATACCTTTTTCTATTTCTGGTTAGGGTATTATCCATTTCACAAATATCAGAGTGTACAAGTTCTAATAAATGAGATTCTCTAACTATACTTTTATGAGATGTTTTAGTGATCTTAGCTTAACTACAATGCTTACATTTATAAAAATCATTTAAGTCTACTTTAGGAATTAATCCAAGTTTACTCATTTTGTTAACTAGCATCTTATTAACGTGACAAAGTCTAGAATGCCAAATATTGAAAGAAGACACGATGTAAGCAGAAGAAATATTATTATTATCAATGCTCAATTTAAACATACCGTTACAAGCGAAACCCGTACCCACAAAAGTTCCCCCCTTTGTCATAATATACTGATCCGATCCAATCGATTGATGAAAACCTGCTTTATTAAGAAAAAAAAGCCAAAAATGAGGTTCTTCCTTATACTAGGAGTGTGCCACACATTCTTGAGGATAACAAATTGGCCAGATGTAAATTTTAGTTAAACATCTCCAGTTCCCAATACCTTAGTAGTGTGAGAATCAAGCCCAGTCATCGCACATGTGGCGAGTAGCCCCGGTGTCTAGCCACCATCCATCGGTCCCACCAATCATGTTCACTTCTATGATCATAGCCACTAGAGGCTTTTCGATCGCTTTTACCTGACCAACAGGTTTACGGTTATGGCAATTTCTAGTAATGTGTCCTCCTTTGCCATATACAAAGCACACTATAGGAGTTGTTCTATTAGATTGGTAGTTTTGCCGGTTCCTACTCTGATTAGGATTCTGGTTACCTCTATTGTTGTTATTGCTCTGAAATGGTTTCTTGTATCCATTACCCTTGGCTTTCATAGCCTTACCCTTAGGTTTTGTATACATTTTACTCTTGGGTTGAACCACGAGTAGTTTTGCTGGTTCCTACCCTGATTAGGATTTTGGTTTCCTCTATTGTTGTAATTGTTCTGAAATGGTTTCTTGTATCCATTACCCTTGGCTTTCATAGCATTAACCTTAGGTTTTATATACACTTTACTCTTGGGTTGAACCACGAGTACTTCATCCTTTTGATCATATTTTCTTGCTTCCTCCTCTACTCGCAATCGAGTAATTAAGCTCTCCATAGAAAACTCCTTAGATTTGTGCCTAAGTATGTTCTTGAAGTCTTTCCAAGAAGGAGGTAATTTGCAATCATAACCGCTACTTGAAACAATTCATCGAGTTTGATCCCCTCGGATACTATCTCATGAACAATTTTATGTAGTTCGTGGGATTGAGAAATTACAGACTTCTCGTCGACCATCACATACTGAAGGTACCTACTAACAGCGCATTTCTTGGAGCCAGCTTCCTCGGTGTCGTGTTTTTTTTGTAATGCATCCCAAACAGCCTTCTCAAACTCAAACTATTAATAGAAGTCATACAAGTCATCTGCTAACCCATTCAGGATGAAATTACGGTACTTAAAATCTACCTCTTTCCAATCGTTAAACTCCTCTAAGGCTTTATCATAGTTAGATTTAATCAAATCAGTATCATCAGTTTCAGGGGCAACAGGTTTATTGGGACTGTCGGTCTCTAAGATGTAATTAACTTCCTTAAGGGTTAGATAAATATACATCTTGTTCTTCCATCATTTGAAGTTGAGACCCTCAAACTTCACAGGTTTGTTGGAGTCATACTTGTTCGAATTAGAAGGAACTAAAGCCATATCGTAAAAAGAAATATTCTTAAAGTTGTTGGAAAATAATTGCTTAGTATGACCTGATAATGTGCACGTAGTAAATCCCCGGATCTGAACTGAGTCTGGAACTGAATGTGGGCAGAAGCAGGTACTGAATTGAACTGAAACTGCAACTGCAATAGAAAGAGTGTGAAGCTCGAGGTGTGAATTGCATACTCTTTAAGAACAATTTCCCGATCTGCCCAGTGGTACTGGCAATGTAATGATCAATTGTTCCCTAGGATACAATGAGTAGAAAACTCTACAAGCGCAGAGGTACTGATCACACTGTATTTTGGTCGTACCACCAATATCTCAGACGAAAGTAGGAGCAAGAGGGGAGAGTTGTTAAATTTGAGAGAGAAAGATAAGTGTATTTTTTTATTCTTGAAACAGTGGGGAGCTCATTTCCTTTTATTGGTAAATTCTACAATGGCTTGTAATTAATATAAGCAAAGCGGTTTTGTAAGTTATGAAATAAATATAACTGCTACGAAATTAATTTGAGCAGGAGTTATAAAAACGTTTTGTCCGTTATAGGAGTTAGAAAGATAATTGAAATATAGTTGTTATAGAAATAAAAATATTACGTAAGGCTTAGCCCAAGCCCCATGATCCCCCTCGGCCTCCAGAGCCAAAAGGAACAATTGGCTAAACCCAAACTCGAGGCCGTGCCTAAGCCCAAGCCAGCCCGGCCTACTGGGCTGCCCAAGGGATGTCTATGTATGAGATGGTCTAAAACCTCCTCCCATATACTCACCACTATACACTCCCTCTCATACTACTTGTATACCAATTATAAGTGTACCTTGGGTTTTATCTCTTTCCATATACGTTTATCTCACCAATGTGGGATTAAAGTAAGAAAAAAAAAAGAGTAGTTTGGATCACTTAGAATAAATTTTATAAAACCCTTTTTAAGTTAAAAATCCAACATATCGTTGGACAGTTGGATTTTCTTAAGGAGGGGCAGCCATTCTTGATATTGAGGATTGAGGTACAAAGTTGCAAATGATGTTGCCAAGGCCCTTGAATACCTTCATGGTCAGCACTTCTTACATCTTGATATTAAACCGGAAAACATACAAATTGATGGCGATTTTGAGTAGTTATATCTGATTTAAGGCTGTCGAAGTTGACAAGAAAAAATGATGTTAGGTATCTTACAGTAATCAGAGGGACACTTGGGTACATGGCCCCTGAGTGGTTTACGGGCAATATCTCATAGAAATGTGATATCTTTAGTTATGGTGTAATACTTTTAAATATGTATTTTGGCAAGAGAAATGTCTATCTCGATGGCAGTGGTAACCGCAATGATAAACAGCATGGCAATTCACAAGAGGAAAAGTTAAGTTTTTATAATCACATGAGGCATGAATTATTATCGAAAGGGAAAGTGTTGGAACTGATTGACAAGAGACCTAAGCTGGTTAGTTATCATCAAGCTAGTTCTTTACTTAAGACTGTGTTATAGTGCCTTCAAGAGGACCCAAAGGAAAAGCCTAAAATGCGGAGAGTGATAGAGATGCTATTACCGAAATGACCAATTGCATCAAACATTTCTGAAAACAACCCCAAATAAGCCGCCGACAAGAAATCACTAAGCTGAGGGAAAAAGGGTAGCCTGATTTTTATGTAAGCTTCTAAAATAATTTTTAATAACTTCTAATTGTTGCACTTCGCCACATGTGAAGATGTCTAGTTTATGTATTTAAATGAGTATGTATCTTCTTTTTATTATAGATGAACAATATTGGAGATAATTTTGGGTTTTGATATTGTCTTTGATTTTTTATTAAATTAGTTAGAAAAATCTTTATTTTCTTTGTATTATCCCCGTCTATATGTAAAACTTTAAATACAAACAATATTTCTTTAAATTTGAGTCCAAACATATATCATCAAACTCTAGCAAAAGATAATTTTAATACACTTTTATGGTACTATGAACCACTCTAATGTACATTCTGAATGTGCCTATGAGGGTCTCTGAACTCAATGTGTTAGCCCATAGTTTCCCCCCTAATGTACAACGTGAATGTCCTGTGAGTCGTAAGTGACTATGGATCCAATCACCAAATGCATCATATTCTCCAGCAAAAATACTACTCAACCTCTAACCTTTGGGTCTTAAGCGGACTAGTAATCGACTTACCTAATGCTAATGGTACCTCAACTACAACTTCCTATTTCAGGGATCTTTGCATCTTACCCTTAACCTAAAAATGGTTGCAACACTGGGCAAAACCAAGCTGAAACTAGCTTATACAACTTTCCCACTAATCTCGTTTTCGAGCTGGTAAACCTACTTGAAGCCTCTATGACATCCCAAGTCCAAAGCCATACCATTACCCTTGCCCTCATGAATACTTGGGCACTTGATACTTTAACCTGCCATATTGTAAAAGGCTTGGACCTACTTAAACTCCTTTATAATGGACTTGGACCTGCCCCTCAAACATGCATATGATTCTTACCTCAGAAAACCCTCAACTTCTATGACCATGGCGATATCAACCCAAGGTAACAAAAATCCCCAATACCAATTGACGCCATTCTCCATCTCTAAATGTTCATCTCAAGCTCCATCTTTGAGAACAAAATATTTCATTTTCCAACTTTAATGTTGCATGCGACCCAATTGCAGTAGTATTATTGCATGCACTTCAAGCTATTCTTGGCCATCAAAATGTTATAATTTAAGAACTTATCGTGATCTTGAGATTAATCTATTAATTGTCCTTCACACCAGTAAAGTAAGCCATACTTACGAAAATTTTAATTAAATTAAACATAACACTGCCGATTTAACATTTGGTATTGACTAGAAAAGTAATCCTTTCCACGCATACCTTATCCGCTGAAATTTCTCAAATATTTCAAACTATCCACCATAAAAAATTATGGTATTTTGCTATTACCCAAGACCAAAACCCTAAAATAAACAACAAGAACCCCCTAATATACACAACAAGAACCTAGAACTACACAAGAAATCTCCAAAACCTTTGTGGGTGACGAGAGGCATCCTACACAATCTTAAATAGGCTAAAACCCTAGAACAAAACCCTAAGATAAATTGAAAGAACCTAGAACTACACAAGAGATCTCCACAACCTAATGTTAAACTCCTAACACTAAAAAATATAGAGAAGTTGAAAAAAAGTTTGAAATTTACAAACCTAATTTGTGATAGCTCAAGCGTAGAATTGGGGTTTGAATTGTTTTTGAGCTTATTCTATATTGTTAAAAAGGGTGATATTGATTAATAGTATCTGCAAATCAATATTTATTTTTAAATGATACTAAAAACTCAACAATTGTAGGAAATTGCATTAAAATTAAAAGCTGAAAAATATATAAGACTAAAGAGAAATAAATTTATTCATGAAAGTAAACTAAAATGCCGAAATGCAAAAGCAATAACTTTAATTGTTTTTATCATATGTTGGATAAATTTAGGAAGGAAAAAATAATTATAAATGATTTTATCTCATTTGATTATATCACTACTTTTTGCCAATATATATTATGTTGTTGTTCCATAGTCGTTGGTTCTCTCACTGTCGTAATCGTCTTTATCTTATGCCTTTTCATCTTCTTCTTCCTTTCTTCTCTTCCTTGTTCTTCTTTTTATTCTTCATCTTCTTCATTAGTTTCATTAAATTTATTTAACTTTTGGAACAACTTTTTTTTTGCTGGTCTTTGGAATGTCAACAGTGTGTCGTCATCGGCATCATCTATTAGCTATAATTGATTGTCTCCATTTTCTTGCGAGTCATTTATTGTTAGTAAAATAATTATAATAATTGATAAATACCTAAATCACCATCCTATACCATTTCTTGTTCATTATTAGTAGAACAGGCTGTGATTGATTACATATTGGGTTTTCTTTACATGGTTTTAATAAGGTAATTACCTCAAATTAGTGGACTTCCAATGGGTAAGAGTTTTAAATTGTGCGCCACATTTGTAACCAGTAAGGATTTTAATTCTATCCCAATTTTCCTTTTTTTCTTGCTTGAAACATCCATATTTGGTATTAGTTTCATTTCGTGTCTAGAATAAGTGTTAACACTATTTCGTGGTTATTCATCATCAGAGATTACACGTGGAGCGACTACAGCTGGACTGACACTGAACAAGTATGTTGGTTTTGTATATCTTTGCTCAAAGACTCTAGCTCATTAGTATTTTGCAAAAGTTCAAAAAGAATTATGCCTTTTTGATGAAAATAGATTTCCATTTGAATAGACCAGTCATAACCCTATATGTTCGAATAGAGTTTTTATTCTGTTCAAATCGACCAGGCAGAGCCCTGTCTATTTGAATAGACTATTTCTCTATATTAATAAAGTAGGGGATTTTAATTTTCTAATAAAATGCATCTTTTCTTTTTTGAACTTCACCTCTTCCAAAACCAATTTTTCTAGGGTTTGAGATTTTTGAGAGAAGAGAGAATTTAGCGAGAGATTCAACAAAAATTAAACCTCAAGTTGAATCAATCTTAGAATTCTTAAGACCTAAACTTGATTTGAAAAGCCAGTGAGTTTCAAGTTTGGATGCTTTGAAGGGAGATTGAAGCAAGGCGTTACGAGAACGAGGAATCAATTGCAAGAAACATAATTTGAAGAGAGGTAACCGCGGGATGTGCTTATCGAGTCTAAAAGTAATTGAATTCTTGTAATTTATTTTTAATAGTGAATTTTTAGCTGTTGGGCGATTTGGCAGCGACCTTTAGGTTTTTCTACTAAAAAAGGTTTCCCACATGGTTAAAATTGTTTGTCCTTGTGTTTTTGATTGCTTGCTGCTAACTCTTGATTATCATATCAATTTGAGCTAGATTAGAATTAGACAATTAGATTCAAAGATTATCGGACCTATTTTATTTGACCTAATTCTATCTAAATCGATTAATCTTAAGTAGTCTAAACTATTATTGTTTGTGTTGCATATTCTCTTTTAGCACATGTATCTTCTTCTTGATTTTTTCTGTGTAAGAGGATCTGTAGTCGACTCCTTAAATATTAGCTACCAAATATAGTTTTATTGGCTAGTAAAAGTAAAAAAAAATCCCTACATTTGACTCCTCAAAAGGTACTATTCAAATGTCACACATCACATTTTCCATAAAATCCTTAATTTTTTCGGTAGATTTTATTTTAGTTTTAACCAAATTTGATTGCTACGTAGGCATTAAATTTGGTTTGAAGAGTAGAAAAAGAAGTCAAATTAGATTATCCAATATGACATTAAGCAATTTAACTCTAATTTCGAGAGTCGGATGTAGGTATTTTATTGGGATTTGGCTCTTCAAATTTTCCTGTAAGCCAATATAGAGAGAGTCAACTACATATGCTCTAAGGGTGTCCATCTTTTGCAGTCAAATCATATTTTCTTCTCATACCTGGTAATTAGTAAAATAACTAAGCCTGACATTTTTGCAGATATCAACATAATACATCCCAATGAAAAAGCATCATTTTTTTCCTATATACTACACTGTCTTCATAAAATTGTACTATGCAAAAATTATAAGCTCTTATGATATCTGATCGACTAAGTTTAGAAAATATGCTCAAGGTTTGAGCAGTACGTCGGATCCAAGAACTTTTACAAACATAAATTTAAAGGGTTAGACTAGCTAAAATGATAAAAGATTTTGTTTATAGTGCAAATTATTTGCAATTAGCATGTCTGCTCGATTAAATCCTTTTAAAGTACATAACATGCCAATCTTTATAGAGTTGCTTGCACTTCTCTTTTCTTACAATTCCAAAAGATTTTACCATATTCCTTGATGACTTAATTAAGAATCTCCCCCCCCCCCCCCCCCCCCCCCCCCCCCCTATTTGTTAAGTAATGAATCAAAGGAATATCGTATTAATTCACCTCCCTCTAAAATCACATTGTGCCCTTTGACAGCAATTCAAGGGTATCAAGAACAAAATTTATGAAAGCTTATTTTATGTTCTTGTAACTAATTTTGAAAGTCTTCAAATTTCTTAAAGTAGAGATATTGTATGAAGCAATGGTGAACTTGCATATCTTTGACTCAAATGAATTTTATGGAAAATCTAGAGTTTTAACTTCCAAAGGGTAAATTTTTAAAATGTAGTGCATTTGAATGGAATGCCTGGATTTTTTTTATGGAGCAAATATGCTTTTTTCTTTATTAATAAATGACAATATTACAAGTGGAGGACATAATTAAAACTTGGCCACTATAACAGCCCTGCTATCTTATTGTAGCTATTCCTAGTTTCTTCATGAAATTGGTTGCTCTGATCTGCCCTGGCATAGTGAAAACATCCCGGAATAGTTGTTATTGTCGTGAGCTTCCTTGCATTAGCAATCATCGAGTTTCCTATTGTATTTGTATTACCTTCTTGTTTAGGCGTCCGACTATATTTTCTTATCAGACTGACTTATTCGATATTTGGCGATGTTTTATTTGCCTCTGATTTATACTTATCAAGTCCTGATCTCATTCTTAATCCCTTGAGGCCCTGACTGTATATGTCTATTTATAAAGCATCCAAAGCAGGTTGCTAATTTGAAGGAATGTAGCTCAAAAGAGGGTTACCACAACCAACTCTTGGTCTCTATTTTAGCTTCTGTTTATATTTACTCTGTTGGAGTTGTTCTAGAGTTTAGTTTTTATTTTAGTCAGCTTACTAATGGAATTGTTTATGAGAGATATTGTAGGAGCGATCCTAGGGAACTATGTTATAAGGAAGAGGGTGGTGTAAATCAAAGTTAATTGTTTTTGTTTATGAAAAGAAAGCTTTAGATTTTCTCCAAATAAACTCTAATTGAGATTTAGATCATACTTAGTGTTAAATCCAATATGAATTAAGCTTCCGCGATTGTAGATTTTCATTAACTAGTATTAAAGCCGCGTTTGCATCCACGGTGTATCAAGTTTCAAAAGCAAGATGCCTCGTGAAAGACCCACGACAAAGAAACCTACACTCACTCAAGACGTAGCGATATTGACGGAAAGATTCGATAGGTTTATTGAGGCTTTGGGTACGAGAGCCTTATTCCCACCCACCCTCCAACTACCAGCGATTTTACCGCCAATTTACAATGACTATCCCGAAGATTGGAGCATCACTACAAAGACTGATGAAATGGATAACTCATTTGTACGTCTTCTCGTCGATAGTTATACGAGATCAAAAACCTTGATGTTTGATGTGACGAGTAAAGAGACGTCAACCATCCTGGAAGGTCTGGTCAATGACCTATCATCACCGACAACAACTTCGCACCTAAAGGCATTGCCGAACGGTTTCAAAATTTTCATCGAATCCGCGATAAAAAACTTTGTCACAATTTGTGATATCGTGAGGATTAGTGACAAAAAAGTTACCAAAGTTTACCACGGATTCTAATAGACCCTGATTGTTAGAACTTATGCCATAAATGGAGTCGATGTTAAAACCTTAGGGAAGTTAGTTATAGGTTTTGAGAAAGGAAACGTAAGTAATAAAGATGGAGAAACATATGTTAGGCATGAGGCAAGTTGTGTGAATCACATGAAGTATCGTACAATAGATTCAGGAGGGATCACGCGAACTACCGTGTTCCATGGTATACCATAATATATCCCACTGTTAACCATCAATTCGCCACCGACAAATGATGAGGCATGTACTCTCCTTAGTCCCACAAACGTACATCAGTAGCTTTAGAAGAAACGATGATGTCATCGTTACATGTTGTGGTAAGTAAGAGGTAAAAGTCATTAGTTGGGCCCCACCACTATATTCCTACAGCAATAGTAGTTTGCACTAAATTTATTAAATCCTATGGGCATGCCAAAGGGCATGCAATGACATTCATTCCTCTTGCCATGTATGGGAATCCCTTGGGGAACTTTGATGGGATTACTATTAGTGAGTTAACCTTCACAAATGGTGTGTTCCAGTAGTGCACAAAGCAAGAAACATGTCAAAGCACAATCGAAAAATCACCAATGGTCGATCCATTTTGGGAAGGGTTTTTCCCGAGTTTTGTGAAGTGGATCATACTACTTTATTTTTAAAAGAGTTCAACCATATAGATTTCTTGGCCAAAATCATTCAAACACGGAGGGTTTGACGTAGCACGTGCCTATGGATCGTTTACCACAACCAACTCTTGATTTCTATTTTAGCTTAGGCTTATATTTACTTTATTGGAGTTGTTCTAAAGTTTAGTTTTTGTTTTAGTCAGTTTACTAATGGGATTGGCTAGGAGAGATATTGTAGGAGTAGGAATAGCTCGTACCTCAATGACTTATGGATTACTATGGTGTTTGCAATCTGTCGATGGCTTTGGAACTCGAGAAATAAAATTAGATTCGATGAAAAAAAGCTTCCCATTAAAGAGATAAAAAATAAGGTTCGGGGAGACATATCCAATAGCGCCAAACTATCTTCAAATAACATGTACAACACAACCTTCAAACTACATGTGCTAAAAGTGCTATCGGCCAACTATAAAATGGGGATCGCTCCATCCATTCGTAGCTGCGGATGGACTTTGCCGAACAACGAAGAGGTTAAGCTGTGTATTGATGGCTCAACATTGGGAAAACCTGGACTGCCCGGGATTGGAGTTGTATATAGAGATTGGGAGGGTTGAGTATTGGGCATACTCAGTAAAGCAGTGGGTTCCACTACTAACTACCTGACAGAAGTTCAAGCCATCGTAGACGGGGTGGAAAAAGCAATACATAGAGGATGGAACACTTTGTGGATAGTGTCAGGCTCCTTGATAACTATCAAAGCTTTTATTTAAAGTAAGATACCCTGGAAGTTCTGAAGCAAGTGGAGGATCCTACTCACATCCATACAAGAAATCCGCTTCGACTTAATATGGAGAGAAGCAAATTTCTCGGCAGACACCACAGCTTAGAGAGGATCCAAAGCTGGCCTACCTTTTGAGGAATGGGTTGAGGGTAGACCGGAATTTCTGACAAAAATTGAAGACCCTCATACTGAGTACTTCCATTTTAGCTAAACCCAATTTTTTATTCGAATAGCAATTCTTTTGTTCGAATGCACTCTTTCCTGAGTGATTTTATTCTAATAGAATTTTCACTGTTCGAATACATTATTTCCTGAGAGATTTTATTTGAATAAAATTTTATCTGTTCGAATATACTCTTGACTAATTGATTTTATTCGAATATAATTTTCTCTGTTCGAATACATTTATGTTTTAAATGTTTTATTCAAATAGACTCAAAATCTATTCGAATACAATCTTATTTGAATAGACTTTTAGTCTATTCGAACTGGGCGCGATTCAGCATATATAATCTTATTCCTTGGTTTGTAATTATCTTCTACTTATGATCCAGCATATATAAAAATTATAAACTTTTTGCTTAAAAAAGATATTTTAGACGTGATCTTAGGGAACTAGGTTATAAGGAAGAGGATGGTATAAATCAACGTTAGTTGTTTTTGTTTATGAAAAGAAAGCTTGAGTTCTTCTCCAAATAAACCCTATTTGAGATCTAGTTCATACTTAGTGTTAAATCGAATACAAATTAAGCTTCTACGTTCGTAGATTTACATTAGATATTGTGTTTTAGAGAATCTATTGTGCAGCAGTTGGGCTAAAATCAAAGTATGTTGCAGTAATGTACATTGTAAAGACCAATATTCATAGCTCGAATAGTCTCTTACACCAAGTGTACCTATAGCACAAGCAATTGTAAACAAGTAACAAAAAATGGTACAAGTTTAACGTGAAAACCATTGAATTGGCAAAAAACCACGACCTCAGCTCAAGGATTTGGAAGAATAATTTTATTGCTCAAATATTACAAGTTACAAACGGTTGGTGCTCTAGATATTTCTCACCGTATAATTTCTATCTCCAAAATCTTGTCCTTGTTTCCTATTATCTCTGTCATTTTTGTAGATTTCATCTTCAGTTCGCAGGTGGTAGTACGTTCTCCTGGATTAGGGAGGAGAGTGATGGAGCTTCTGGAGGTCGTTCCTGTAACTGGTAATTCGTGGGGATAGGTGTCTTTGATTCATTTTTATGTATTTTTGGAAGGTTTAAGCCATGTCTTTTCCAAGTTTGTGGTCTAGGTGTCAACATCAATAGGGTGTATGACCTCCAAGTTTTACGTGGGCCTAGTAATTTGGTAATTTGCTGCAATAGAAGTTCGAGGGACAGGTTCCTACGATCGCCCCCTCTCAACTGATGGCATGAGTGTCTTGAGTTGAGAAGTTTGAATCGAACACTTCTTTGAATTTAAATCAGCCTGTCAGTAGAAGGGATCTTTGGGATCTGCTACCGTCTTTAATACTGACCTTTAGAATTTTTGTTGACTGTTGAAGACTGTACCTTAAAATTATTTTTGTCTGTTGAAGTTCCCATGACCTTTAGCCTTTAATACTAATTACTTTGGAATTTATTACCGATACTTAATGTAATTATGTCTATAAGTATATGTTCTAGCTTCTCCTCAATCCATTATTCTTCTCTCCAAATAGGAATAGCTGTTCTGAAATATTCTTTGTGAAAGTAACAATGGTCACTACTAGACGCCAGAGTCGAGAGTCCCGAGTTTTGGCCAAGATGGAACAGCTGCAATGTCGATACTTTGGGACCCATTCCCTTACTGAAAAAACTCCTATCCCTGTCCTACCTACTTACTACGGTATGACAGAGGAGGAGGTGGACGATATTTTTCTTAACATGTTCCGCTTTCACTATATTATTAAGATGACTCAGCAGCGTAGGGATGGTTTGGGTCGTATCACGGAACAGGCCATCTTGGAGGAGGATGAAGTTGCAGGTGTTCCGTGGAAGCGGTCACGTAGATATGGATGCCCTGGCTGTTAGTAGTATTTTGCGGGTTTTTTAAAAGTAATAAAATACATCTTTCGAACTGTTGTGTCTGGTATCTTTTATTGTCGAACTGATTTTAGAATTCCATAAACAGCTTATACTAATTGTAATGGCGTGTTTTCCAGAAGGAAAACTTCGCCAATACTTTAGTAAAGAAATTGTAACTATAACTTGAACACACTAGATTTTATGTAGAAACTCAGTAAAACCTGAGAAAAACCATGACCTCGAGGAGTATTTAGGTAAGAAATCTAATATATGCTAGTTTATTATAATTAGTAAACAGTAAGAATGGGAAATTATGCCATAATAATAAGGTTGCAAATCGGATTAACATATTCTCTTGCTATATTTATTGTAGATACCGGCAGTTACAAAAATAAATAGTTTCCTATTTTGGTGGACAGTGGGCAAACTTCGCGGATCTCCCTGCAATGGCTCTATTTGACCAAGCGTGACGGCTACTATAGTGGGTCGAGCTCCGTAGTCGTGGGTGTGACATCTTCTCGAATGACATAATATCTTCAACTAAATCTTGCTATCTTCTCCTTGTCGAATCTGGGAAATATGATACTACAGTCGCCCCATTCTCGACATAATTACTTGTTGTTGCATTGAGAAGACTATCAGAATCTGATAGGGTTCTCGAACTTTGAATAAAAATAGTGTTATATCATTTCCAAGATTGAAAGTCAAATGAACCTGGTTATTTCATGGTCCTGATGCTCATTAATGGCAGGATGTTTGAGTGTAATAAATATTTTTCTCTGAGTGACACTATAAATAGCATGGGAGAAAGATGGGAAGGTGTTCTTTGGCAGATAGTGAAGGTGGAGTTATTCGAAAATGGTAATAATACGATTTCAGACATTGCATAATGAGTTTGTG
Source organism: Kingdonia uniflora (assembly GCA_014058105.1). Taxonomy (NCBI): domain Eukaryota; kingdom Viridiplantae; phylum Streptophyta; class Magnoliopsida; order Ranunculales; family Circaeasteraceae; genus Kingdonia; species Kingdonia uniflora. The sequence continues at coordinate 1,464,316 of JACGCM010002082.1, read as the reverse complement.
GGGCGTGTGAATGCCATGTATGGGGAACTAAAGGAGTTATATTTCGATCGGCTGTCGTTATCGTCGTTTTATCAGAAACCTGTGGAGCTGATATTTAAAGGAATGAAGGAATTAAAGGCAGAGTGTGCTGAAGCGGAGTTCTTCTTTTGGTGCCAGTATCATTACGTGTTGCTGACGGCCACGAAGCATATTGACAGTATTCCCGAATTAGCCTATGCCCATATGGAAAATGAAGATGCTTTAGTAGGCTGGACTAGTTGTGGGGGATTCTCTGAATGTTGTCGTCTGTGAAATCCCTACGGCTTGTGAGGTGGTGGGGGCTACTGAAGAGGAGGCCATTTTTTCTTTGTGGAGTGGCTATTTTTCCTTCATGAAATGGTTGTTTTTCCTTCGTGAGGTAAGATGAGGTGTACCTGATGTAAAGTATCTTATAGGTCAATTTGTAATATTTATCAAAGTAATGAGTGGTGAATGTGAAATATAATGTTAACTGCATTGTGTGAAATAAAATGTTGTGTATTCTTCTAATTTTGTATTGAATAATTAGTATTGACATAAATTGTTAGAAATATATGTCTTCTCGAATGAAATAAAAAAATAGGAACTCAAGGAAAAAATGTCAAACTTTATTGTTGTGAATTGTAATAGGATCTCCAAGTTGTATATGTAGACTGTTTAGGGCCCTGAAGCAGTTCCCTAGAAGGATGGTTGACTGGGTTTTCAGAGTTCCAATGGATTGATATTATTGTCTTTGACCCTTAGAAGTTGTAACACCTTGAGTTTTCCATATAAATACCCCTTGTATGCTTGAGGAAGTCATTTTGAATTTGTTGAGATGGTGAGGATAAGGACGCAGGTCCGGGAGGATGCTTTTAGTAACCATGTGCATGACAAATATTGGGAGCTGCTGAATCGGTAATTTGGAAAACTGTACATGAATAGGCGGACGTTGGCACCGGTGCCGCCTAACTATGAGGGGATGGATGAGGTAGAGGCAAAGGTGGCCGAAGAGGACTACCTGTATCATTGTCAGTTGCAATCTATAATTTTGAGTCCTCCAGAGTGTATCAACAGTTTAATGAAATGTGCCAAGGCGTTGGTGAGGAAGGAAGACGCTCTTGCTGCTCGAGACGACTGAAAGGATTTCCTGTTGGCTGTCGTGTCTGTAATAAATGAATAAACTATATTCTGGCTTTGACTGAATATATTACTTTATATATTTATTAGATTATTTTATCGACCTTCACAAGGCTAAAATTTTCTCGAAGTATTGTTGTGTATAGTTCAACCATCTTCTCAAATATGATGTGAATTGTGATTGATAAAAAGTGCTATGTTAAATATTTGAATGTTGATGTCATCTCGATGTTTAGGTAAGTGTATTGTAAAACATCATTGGAATTTGAATTTTGGCTACAACTATCCCAAGAATATAGGAGGGGAATAAAAAAGGAAAGAAGTATTGTAGGAGGTTGTAGAACAATGGCTAGGTGCGCTCTTGTAGTTGATTTGTTGAGGTATAAGGAATTAAAAGTATAATCTTTGTATATCAACATAAGAGTTGTCTTGGCAAAAATGGATGTAACATAGGAGATAGAAGGGTATATGGATGGCTTGGAGCAGCAATACATAGGCTTGTTGGCGCTTAGGAGGCGAAGGGTTAATAACTTTGAGAAGAGTTGTGTGAAACGTTACGTGCGAGTACTCAAACGGTTGCGAAGGGGTATGATGAGCACTTGTATGGGGCCTACAAATAGCCCCGTGGTCGACGACAATTCACACACCACTGACTCTAAAAAATTTTGTTTGAGTTCTGACTCGTTGCACTCTTCTCTTGTGTCTCCGTCCACCATATTAGTAATGAGGAGATTGGCATTTTGATTTAGACGGTTAAGCTTGCTAAAGAAAGGGATTTAGAAGCCTTGCGACTTCAAGGCTAATCGTAAATGATACTGGAAAGGTGTCGTAAATGATAATAAAGTATTTGGAAGAAAAGGTTATGAGGTAATTGTAGTTGATGTGGGAAAAGAATGTGGTGTGGTCGCCGTGGGTATTACAGAGGGATTCAGGGGATCTCTCTCGTATATTTGATGCCATACTAATCTTTCAATTGTGGTGCCGGATTTTCTGTGAATTGGGTCAAATTTTTCCCCGGAGAGAGTACAAAATTGAAATTTTTAGATTCAGCTCTTTTGGTGGGAAACTGTGTGGCTAGCGAAGAGTCTTCGAGAAGTTATGTAATTCCTGTACACTCGAGTAGAATATATTAGGGACATAAAATAGTTCTCGATGTTAGGACTTAGTAAAATTTGATATAAAACTTGTATCGATAACTAATACAATAACGTTGAACTAGATAACAATAGAAAGAATGATGAGTTGGAGATTAAACTCGACAACAGTATCGATATTGGCATATGAACATATATAATGTATCATATATGATATTATACTAACTTAAAAAATAGAAGCTGATTTTTAGGTTCAAAAAATGGCTGAACCTGCCCATAATATTGATAAGGAAGGGATCTTTGAGAACCTTGAAGATGTAGAACCACTTTTAATCAATGTAACAACGTGTGTCCAAGAGTTGGGTGGTAGGTATAGAGTTGGGTAGAGTAGCTCTGATGTGGCCAGTATTAATCGATTTAAATTGGAGGCCAGAGTGACTGAAGTGTCTGATGGGGAGAGGACCAAAATAGACGTTGATCACGGGCCTCAGGAAAGTAATTAAAAATGGAGTAATGGTGGGGAAGAAGATGTCAAAGAGGAAGAGGGGGAGTGCTATGGGGAGGCTCTAAAAACTAGCAAAATCTTGGGCTTCAAGGTTAAGTATGGTATCCCTGACGACATTAGGTTAGAGTTGTACCATTACAAAATAACGGATCAAGAGGTTCCTTTAGACGGTATCTTCATCCATCGAGAATAGATAAAGAAGGGGTTAAAGCTGCCTCTTCGAGCTGATCAAAAAAGTTTTTGAACTTCTTTGATGTAGCTCTGAAGGAGATCGATAGAAAGTCGACGGTCCAGGAAAAGTTATATAACATCAGGACTGATTACTATGGTCAAATTAATTCTTTGGTTGTCGAGCAAGAGAAATTTGATGGTCTGTTCCTAGGGGCTGGAATAAAAATAACTCAAACCAAAGGAGCTGACATCCCCCTAGTCGATGGAAAAATGTCTGCCAAGAATAAAAGGGCTGCTGAATCGAGTTTACCCATCGAGAACCCTGTATTGAGTAGGTGCATTACTGAGACTGCGGCGGAGAAGGAGACCCTGCTGAGTAGGTCCTTTGCCAAGATCAAGAAAAGGAGGGTTGTTGGTCGTTCTAGTATCGTCGTTCTCTTGGCGAAGAGGTCATCTCGACGATTACCAATCAAGGAGGGATAAAAAGTTGATATCGCTGGTTTACTACCTAAGCCGGCCAAGGCAAAGCCTGCTTTAGCTGGGAAAAAGGACTCTCAAGAGTCGACAAAGGCAAAGGATGTTTTCGTGGCGAAAAAGGACTCTCAGGAGTCTGCCAAGGTGAAGGCAGGTGGGGGGTTGGGTGGGTCTCATGAGGAAACTCAGTAGACTATTGAGGCTTTTGGTGCTGGGAAGGGCTCTTTGGAGGAGGAGTTTGCCAACTGTATTGTTGTGACGGAGAGCTTGTCGGCCTTCTTCATCGAAGGCCACCGCACAATGATCTAGGTTAGAAATTTTCATGTTCTATCTCATTTAATGACATTGGTGCCTTCATCGATAACTCACTGTTATATTCTGATACAGATTAAGAAGATGCTTCTCGATGTGAAGCCTCAGATGCTTGGTGGGCAGAGCCTTGTTAATGAGCTCTTGGTCTTGAAGAATATTGAGAAGGAGCTCACAGCTGAGAAGGAAGATTTAGAGGAGAAGCTCGAGAAGATGAAGCGAGGGGCGGCCAAGGCAAAAGAGGTGGCCATTGCAAATACTAAAAAGATGTATCTTGGAGGCAAGAAGAAAGAGATCGCCCAGCTCAAGGCCAATTTAGCAATGGAGAGGGAAGAGGATTTTTTTCTGCTACAGGCTAACTTTGAGATTGATGTCTGCGAGCAGGTGTTGGCTACGCGGAGGTCGATGGCGGAGGAGTATGCCAAGGTGCTCGATAAGCAGAGGGTAGAGGCCAAGTGGGTCAATCTTTCCAATATTAAGTGCATGAAGGCCCACTTTACAGAGGAGTTCTGGGAGATGGAGGAGAGAAAATATTTCTACAAGGGATTGGGAGGTACTGCTGGGGCCATCTTCTCTGACTCAGATCGCAAAGATGAGGTGCCTAAAGTGACTTTAACTGTACTGCCCGAAGTACCATTCTAAAGGAAGTGATAAATGACCTTACTCCTGGCTTATCAGTGGAGGATGATATTCCTATCACTCCCCCTGCAGAATAAAAAGTTGCTTTGAAAGTTTTTATTTGAGTTGGTCTATGTACAAGTGGTCGATGGGAACTGAAACAATTTCTTATTTTTGAATGACTACTTTATGGTAATAGTTTTATCGACATGATTAATAGGAGTATGTACTACTGTAGTTGTATATTCAGATTGTTACCTTAGGTAAGTATCTGAGTTGATATAAAGAGGGCCATGCAATGGCTTTGTCAACGGAAGGATGATGACCAGATGTTGTTTCTCTATGGGATATCTAGATTTTTGCGAAAAAGGACAAATCATGCCATGTTTTGTTTGATAAATAATGAATTTTAAACAAATGCATCCTGTAATTGGATAGATGTTTGTCGAAGAGATGAAATCAAGTTATGATAAATACTTAACAAGTATTTGCCGATACTAAGAAATATAAATTGAAAGATGTAATGATAGTAAAGATGCCTTTATTTTAAGTAATTGAAGGAGATTACAGCTGTTATCTGTAGAACATTTTTAGATGAGCTGTATTCTATAGATATTTGAGCTGTATTTTATCTTTAGTTATTAGCAATATGTTTTACAATCATTCTTGTCACTGATAATTTAAGGCCCTTCCCAGTTTTAAGATAATTTACCAGAGTTTTTGGGCCGAGTACTCTCTTGGATTCGATGAAGGATAAGATCACCGACATCGAATGTACGTTTCCTGACCTTTTATTATAAGCCTTCTTGAGAGTGTCATAATATCGCCCCAAGTTTGCGATGACGTGGTCTAGAGTTTCTTCGATCCAATTGAGGTTACAGTGAAGTCCAAGTTCTTTTTCTTCATCTGTTATTATTCGTCGGGTACTTGAGAGATCGAGGTTTGAGGGGATCACTGCTTCGGAACCAAAGGCCATCATGAATGGTGTACAGCTAGTAGATGTTCGAGGAGTTGTTCGGTATGCCCATAATACACTAAGATGTTTATCGACCCATCTTCCATTTTTCTCTTCAAGGCGCTTACGTAATCCCGACTAGATGTTCTTGTTTATAGCTTCAGCTTGGCCATTTCCCGGGGGATAGTATGGTGTCTGTGATGGCCTAATTCCGTGAGCTCAAAGTGGCTTAGAATTAGCTCTTACACCAAAATACCTCTGACAAAATCTAATAGAAAATAAGAAATGACGCAGGTATATAGCATGGAATACCTATGAATAGGTAAAAAAACCATGACCTCGGGGTGGTGATTTTTGTAATAGTGACTTTTATTGCCTGAGGCTGATGATATCTTATCACAAGTGATTTCTAGATTTAGAAATTATTGATCTTGTGAAAAAGAAGTTTGAAATCTTGAGAATCTTAGAAAATATAGTTTTCTTGGTGATTTCTCATGTATTTGTCTGGTCCTTGTCTCTTCTGGAACATTTTCTTTATATAGGCCTCTTCCGCAGTTCTTCATCGTGCTGGAGCACGTTCTTTAAACATTATGGTTAGTGGTGGTTGACTGAGTAACTGTTAAGTTTGAGAGAGACAGGTGGCTTTGACTTGTTCAAGATTTTTGGTTCAAGCTCGACCCACAATCTTCATCAGTTCGCGGAGTATGTGGCATGTTGATTGGAGAAGAAGCATAAAAAATACGTGAGTCTGACATGGAGGTAATTTAAACTGGAGACAACTTGATTTTAGGTAAGATCGAGGGATAGGCCCTTACAATCACCCCCTCGCAACTGAAGTCACGAGTGGCTTTGGTTGAGAAAGAATTCTCAGGCTTATGGGTTTTCGGGTTGGAAATTTAAATGTGATGGTAGAATTGATGGTGTTTGACTGCATTGGAAATGCGTGTGTTAAGGGGTGATGTACGTGCATTGAATGTTAATGGTAATTTGATGTATACGACAATTAGGGTTTGAAGCATTTCGTCTGTATTGAATGATGACGTTTGGGAAAACGTACCTGCATAATAAATGTAAGGTTACAGAAATAGTATATGTACTGAGGTTTGTTTGCAAAGTATGCTTGTTCTGTGCAAAATCTTCTGCAAGTTTCAAAGATGGTGAAGACCCGTAAAATGGTTCTAGAAGAGAGAATTGGGTATGAAATACAAAGGTAGAAGTTAAAGTTTTGTTGGGGATCAGTCCTTAAAGGATCCAATACCTTCTCTTGCTCCTCCGACGTATCAAGGACTATCGGAGAACGAAGCGGCTAAAGCTGAAGAAGAGTTTTATTGTAGATAGAGGCTTTACCACGTTGTCTTAATATGTGGGAAACGCTAGGTTTGTCTCCGCATCCTTGCGGAGGACATGGTTGGGGAGACAGATGCAGGGATAGGCGCAACTGTGGTACGGTGGAGGTTATAGAAGAGACAGTGATGCGGGGGTGGTGGTTGCGCTGATCTTCTATAACCTCCACCACCCCCGCATCACTGTCTCTTCTATAGCCTCCACCCCCGCATCTTTTACGTCATTCTGGATTCGAAGGTCAGGCCCTTATTATCTCTACCAACTCTGCGGGGGTGGAGGTTATAGAAGAGACAGTGATGGTAGTGGAGGAGGAAGACGGAGAGTAGAAATTTATTTTGTACTTCCATCATCACTTTGCTCTAAGAAGACCTTCAGTTTGAAGAGTCGGTTCAAGCACTGAGTTTCCTGCTTTCATAGTTTCTAATTGAAGTTCATTTAGACTTCGACCAAACTCATGAAAGGGAGGATACTCGTGGTTTCCAATCTCTGCTTTGCATCAGGGTGAAAGATCACTGAAGCAGAATGAACTGAAGATTTTGAAGCTTCGGAGTGCCTGAAAGACTTGTTAGTGGTAAAAGCACTTGAAAAAGTCGTTATCTATAAAGTACTTAATACTGAGTACTTGAAAGACTTGTTATCTGTAAAGACACTTGTAATCGATTTTGAGATGAATAATTTTTTTTATCCAACTTCGTGCTGATATAGAAATAGAATGACTCTAGAAATCGAGTTATGTGAAGACTTTAGATCATTGTATGAACTGACATGTATGAGGGAAAAAAGTAAAGTACTTGTAATAATCGAACTGATTAGAGAGTTGCTTATAAAAAAGGAAGAAATATGTGTTAAGATATAGATATGATTCGACCTGTGTGCTATAAATGTGGGAGAGTAAAAAATTTGTAGAAATTTTGCAATGAAGAATCGATCTCGCAGAGGTCGTTTTAGAATATCACATCTTGAACGACTGACTTCGATCTGAAAAAGTATGGAATGAATAAGTTCGATAGGAAGAGATATGTTCAACTAACTATTCTTAAGATATCAGGATTCTGTTACGAGATACAAGAATAATATCGCGTTATGTGAGGAATTGGTAGTAAAAATGTATAAATAAGGGTAGAACAAGTTTTGAATCTGGAGAAGAGGTAAGAATGGTGCGGACTCGATTCTAGAGAATCTGTTATGCCGCTGAAGGACGATTGGCAATAAAGATTGCTGAAGGGCGGGAAAGAAATTTTGGATAGTTGGATTATGATGCTGAGTTTCCGGTAAGGGAGTATGCACACTTTTTCTATAAGGGGTTTTTTTATGAACTTGAGTATGCACACTTGAAGGTCTAGATTTAATGGGTAGGAAACTTGAGTATGCACACTTTTTCTAAAAGGGGTTTTTTCGTGAACTGGTGGTGGATCCTGCAGATCAAGAACAGGTGGTGGGATTGATTGCTGAGGTAGAGATCAAATTTGAGGATGCGAGGATCGCTGTAGGTTTACCGGTGAGATAGAGTTCCCCAGGTCATCAAGGCTATTTTAGATGTAATTATATGTGAGGTTAATAGAGCAAAATGTAAAAATAGGAGTGACAGAATGTAACAGTTTGAGTTTGAATAATTTGAAAGCAATTGTAGTTGAATAGATCCTCTATTTTTGTGAATGCTGTTTGTGACTGTTGTGTAAAAGCGATTTTGAAAATATTTAAATTTTTGCTATGGGAGCTTTAGAAATGACGTTATTGTTGCTATAAGAGTAGAAGAAGAATTACGTACAAAAAGAAGCAGAGAGTTCTTATTTGTCCCTTGTGGAGAAGTTGTGAAAACTCGATTGCGCGTAAGAGTGAGTCATTATGAGTGTGGTTAGGTCAGAGAAAAATTTAGAAAAGAGAAATAAAAATAGAATAAAATATGAGGGAAAGGGTAATGATGGGAATGCGTCTTTACCGAAATGGTACAAGACATCTGACATGGATAGTAGAAGGGATGTCTCAGTTTCGAAACCGAGGACGGCTCGTACAGGGCCCAATAGCAGCTAGTCGATAACGAGAGAGAATATAAATACTGCTTTATTTTCATCAATCAAACATTTTTCAACATCTGGAAACTTGAAGAGCAGTGAGAGAGGAAGGAAGAAGAGAGGCAAAAATAGCACATAAACTTGCAGAGATTTGAGCAAAAGGGACCATCAGTCAAAGCGTGAGAGAGTAGCTGAATCTGAATCACGAAGGTGGTTATACAACAACTTGGTGAGGAAAGGATACGGTGCTGCCTCGGACTCTCATTCCGAAATCGAAGGTTAGTAGATGATATGTGATGTGTATATGTGTATGTGTTTTTGAATATCAATTTGTATTGCAAGAAAAATGTGATAAAGTACTATTTATAGTAATCTATAAGAATTTGTTCGTTATATGATATATGAAAGATATTTAAATGTGGTTGACGTATATGAAAAGATAATGATAATGAAAGATATTTGAATGTTGGATAAAAATCCTTTCCTGTAGTTGATATGAGGAATTCCCCTATAAGTGAGGCACCGACCTCTGGTCGGCCAACTTAGTCTGAGATCGGGGAGTCTGGAAGTGAGGAAGAAGTAGGTGCTGATCAATTTCTAGATTTCCCTAGAAGATTGGTATCCTATTCTCCTCCCTCAGATGCCTTCAAAGAGTTTTGTAAAGCCAAGGCTTATATAAGAGGTATATGGGGTAACTGTATTGGTTATGCCAGTAGGAAACTTTGGGGTTGCACTGTAACAACGGGAGCAGAATATTTTTATTTGCAGGCTAATTTGGATCTGGAGAAAATGGATAGGGGTATAGAGGGATTGATCTCTTTAGAATATTTCGATGGGAATGTTTAGACTAAGCTTTCAGAGGGATTTCTGTGTTACCTGTTATAGTTGGAGTATATGTTGAGTATTTCCCTTAACAATCTGGCTAAAGGGATTATGAATCTTATCAGTGCATGTCCCATTCAGATGAATGAGAACATGTGGGAGGTGATAAGTGTTTGTGAAGCTTTGAACATATGGTGGGAAGGAGAGGGTAGAAGGAGGAGGATATCCTTGGAGGATGTGTTGCAGGTTCATGGTGTAAAAAATTATGGTGTAAGCGGAGGGGCTTGTTTCTGCACGAGCCCAACTCGACCTCGCTTCTTCGATCTGAACTCAGCAGGTCTACCTTGGAATGAAAATGTGATATGGGTGAAGGGCGATTGCCTTCAGAGGGATGATGAAGAACCCATGGAATTTCTGTTTAGATCTGTAAAATAACTTAAGTATAACAATGGATAATGCATGAGATTGATAGTTGAAATGTACATTATTCGCTGATGTTGATGTTTTGTTTATGACGGGTTCTAGATCACAGGTGACAAGGAAAAAGTCAGTATTGAATAAAGTTATTCTAGAGGAGATAGAGCTTGAGGCTGTATTGGAAGATCTTGGCATTAGCCAGAAGAAACGTGTTAACAGCCGAGTCAAAAAAGTTCTGAAATCTCAGTCGACAAGGCTAATGACGAACGCTAACGGCAGTAAAAAGCAAGGGATTGGTGGGGAACGGCGAGCAAACTTGCCTAAGTCCTCTGGAGTAGACACAGGATTACCTGAGTCTATTACTTCGGGCAAATGCTGAAGCATCTTCCAGCTTTATGGGCCTCAGGAAGTGGCGAGGCTGGAGAAAAGGCAAAAAAGAGAAGTGTTGAACCTTCTAAAGTATAAGGGGGAAAGGTCATAGAGGATCGACCTGATGTTGAGGACGATTGGAAAGAGGTTGAGGAGAAGGCCAGGTTGGCAGCTCTCCACGGGGAGGAGGAGATGTACAAAATGGTAGGTTCATAAGCTCAAATTGTGTTTATGATGGATTTTGTATTGTGATTCGGGCTAATCAATATGGTGAACGAAATATGCCTCGGGGTTGAGGAGGAGAGAGCTGAGCTGACGAGGAAGAAGGTCAATCTCAAAAGGAATGTAGCTCGATTAAAATCTGATTTAAGCAAGGAGGGGAAGTGGTTGGAGGCCCTAAAGGCTTTCCAAGTAGTAGAGATTAATAAGCTCAGGCAACGGTGAAAGTGGATTTAGATGAGGTGGATGCTAAGCATGACAAGCTCGGGCATCACCTTACGTCCAAAGGATATTCTGAAGATGAGGTGGATGCCATTAGGGATGATACCTATGTGGAGGAGGATGAAGAGGTCAAGGATGATGCTATTGGGGTTGTTGATGGGCTGGATGCTATGTCTCCTCAGACAGCGAGAAATAACTAAGGGGATGATAACGAATGCCCAGAGGTGGAAACTGTGAAGGTTGGATAGTGTGATGGCACTGCGATTGCATGAATATTATGGAATGTTTGTAAACTGAATGAATATATTTTGGATAGAACTTTGTAGACTAAGTCACTTTTGAAAACCTTGTTGTAGGAACTTAAGGACATACGCCTCAGAATAAAAGATTTAGAGGTTGAGCTTGCTATGGAGAGAGAGACCTCAGCTTCCCTGTTGCCTTTGCAAGCAGAGCTGCAGATTAGAATAGAGAAAAAAATAGTTGATTTGTATGCTTCATTAGTATAGAGTTACGAAGTAATAAATAGAGTGTAGAGGCGGATCAAAAAAGAACGTTACTAATTTTGGGGCAAACGGAACTGGAATGGTGCACATAAAATATTTTAGTTTTCGGCATACTAAAATATAGAGAATGTGTACCTTAAACTTGGAAGTATATGTTATGGAGCATCCATCCGAGATTGTACTTCGACCTTTAGTTCAAAAGTAGTTGTACACAGTAGATGTCAGTAATATGTTAATTGTTTTGAATCGAGCTTGATGCAATGTATATGTAATGTGCAGGTCGAATTGGAGTCAGCTCGCTTGCGCGAAGATAATGTCTGCCAATGTAACCAAGAATTTGAAGAAAAGTTTGATATGATGAGAGAGGCGAATGATGATAGAGAATATCAACATGTGAAGGTGCACCTCAAGTTTATTGAGGCGACACAGATCGCTGTCGACCTAACTGGGCAGATTGAGGAGAAGGATACCGAAATTGAGAGAGGGTAAAAGAGCTCGAGGAGTTGAAAGAACATGCAGCAAAACTCAAAAACCAGAATGATGTACTGATGGTAAAGAGCAGGGAGGCTAACTTGGCCCGTTACCGTATACAGGCTCTAAAAAGATCAGAGGATGGCTTAACTCGGTCGGTAGCCGATTTGAGAAATGATCTGTTTAATGAACAGAATAATTAAGAACGAATTCGAGCTGATCTGGTGAATAATAGGAGCGAGCTGGGGTGACTGAAGAAGAAATTAATTGATAAAGAGAGTGAGCTAAAGATAGTTCAAGATGATCTTACCGTGTCTGAAGTTGCAGCTGATCAATTGACCACAGCTTTTTCTGCAAAGAATATGGAATTTTGGTCGGTACAGTGAAAATGCAATGAGTTGAATGAAAGGGTGACACAACTGAAGGCTGAATTAGCGCAGGTCAACTTGCTTGTTTGGAACGCCGTGGATGGGGTGCACTCAAAGAAGAATAAGAATGATGCTATAGTTTTCTTATTCCAGGGGATGCTGTTAGCTTATCAGCTTGAATAAAGGATCTGGAGGGGGAAGTTGCTCAAATTTAAGGGACTGTGCGTAAAGGAGTTGAACAACTACAGGAGTCTCAAATAAAGCTGAACGCTGCTCTTACCAGGGAGAGTGTTATCAGGTCGATGGACATTGTGATAAAGGATAAAGTGAAGTTGTTATAGAAAATTCTAGATGTGGAAGAACTAAACTTGGAGATTGGTGTCCTTCGTGCCCAGGTGGTTGATTTGGAGGCAATTAATCGAGCTAAATCAACTAAAGCTGGTAAAAAAAATCTGTAGAGAACATTGCTATTACAGATCGAATAGATATGGAAATGGAGAGGAAAAAAATGCGGTACCAAAGGTTAGAAGATCGCCTACAAAGGTCGAGGATGGTTTTTTCTCACTCAGTTGTAACTCAGGCCTCACATTCAGAATTGCTGAGGGCGGTGATTGTTTATTTTGTAGAAGAAGTAAACAGACTTGAGTTAGAGAGAGATACCATATTTTCCTGTATGGCAGAAAAGGGATGTATCTGCAAGGTTGATATAGACTGGGGAGATTTCACAAGTTTCATGTGGACGGATCTCGGCCCTCGGTCTGCTGAATTTATTGAGCAGGGTATGATTGTTGTGACTGCTCAAGCTCAAAAATTCATGGCTAGTCGATCTTCTATTGTAGGGAAAAGCGTAGCTGACATCCCAACATCAGAACTAACTCCATTTTAGTGGTTGTATATAAACCTGAAAAGAAATAATATGTTCCGCAGACAAGTTGAGAGATGAAATCTAGCTTTACCTTTGCTTTATCTTATGTTTGGCTGAGCTCTTCGATTAAAAACTAGTATCACCTTTGTTTTAATCTCGGAGTGAAGTAATGTCATTCAAACCAAGTGTATCCTTGATTTAACGTATAAAATGTCACAGACATATTGAAAGATTTGAAAGCTAGCTTTTCCTTTGCTTTATCTTATGTCTGTTAGAGTCCTTTGATTGAAAACAAGTACTACCTTATCATAATCGTATGAGATTTAGCAGAGTCAACCAAACCAAGTGTATTTTTGATTTAACTGGTATGATGTTACAAACATATTAAAAGATATGAAAGCTAGTTTTACCTTTGTTTTATCTTATGTCTAGTAGAGTCCTTTGATTGAAAACAAGTACTACCTTGTCCTAATCGCAGGAGATTTAGTAGAGTCAGCCAAACCAAGTGTATTCTTGATTTAACTGGTATGATGTCACAGACATATTGAAAGAGATGAAAGCTAGTCTTACCTTTGCTTTATCTTATGTTTGGTAGAGTCTATTGATTGAAAATAAGTGTTACCTTGTCCTAATCGTAGGAGATTGAGTAGAGTCAAAGTGTATTCTTGATTTAAGTGGTATGAGGTCGACTGAAAGCTAATATTATCTATGCTTTAATCTATGTATTGTCTACAATATAGAGAGATGTATGGGAAATTTTTTTATTAAATTCCGAAAAGGGATGTACATTGGATGGAAATGAAAATTTCACTTCTGGAATGAAATAATGAGAAACTGAAATGGAGTAGTGAGGGACTTAACGATAATATCATTTCAGTCACCTAGTGTTCTAAGGACTTAAAATGTGGGCTCCGTCTTCTGTCATGAGGTAATATGATCCCAGGCCTGAGAAACCTGTGATTAGGAATGGACCTTCCCAATTGTCTGCTAGTTTTCCAGCGCGAGGCACTTAGCGGTGTTGAAGTATTTCTCGGAGGACGAGATCATTGATTTGGAAGGTACGGCTCCTGACTCATTTATTGTACGAAATGGCCAGTATATAGTGATATCGACCTAGGTTAGCGACGGCGCATTCCCTAGTTTCATCGATCCAATTGAGGTTGCAAGCCAATTCAAACTCATTTTCTTTGTCAGTTAGCTCGTGATCTTTGACTGGATGATGGTATTCATAAGAAATGACGGCCTTGGTGCCATTGGCAAGGAGGAATAGAGTACAACCTGTTGACGGACTTGGAGTGGTGCGATATGCCCATAAGATATGAGGCAGTTCTCAGACCCAATTCCCTTTTTTCTGTTAGTGTAGCCGTTTCTTGAGTCCATCCACGATGGTTTTGTTGGTGATTTTAGCTTGGCCATTACCTTAAGGGTAGTAGTGATTGGATGGTGAGTGGATGATATTGGGTTGGTTGAGGAAAGATACAATTTTTTCTTTAATAAATTGGGGCCCATTATCGATATGAATTAGGTAGGGGGCACCCAAAGTGAGTGGTGATGTATTCCCAGATAAAAGAGATGACCTTTTCTTCTCTGGTTTGGCAGAGTGGAACTGCTTCAACCCATTTTGTAAAATAATCAATAACTACGAGGAGGTGGTGACAATTACCTGAGGAATTAGGAAATTCGCCGACAATATCGAGTGCACACATTTTAAAAGGCCAAAATGCCTTGTTTGCATAGAGTTTGAGCGTAGGGGCGCGTATCATCTGTCCATGCTGTTGACATGTGTTACATTTGCGTGAGTACTCTTCTACTTGTTTACACATACCGGACCAGAATACTCCTTATGTAATGGCTCTATTTTCCAGTGATCGACCTGTGGCATGGGAGCCACAAGTCCCTTCGTGTAGTTCGCGGAGCATATCTTCTACTTTCTGTTTAGAGAGGCACTTGAGGTAAGACCCCGTGACTGAACGGCGGTATAAGATACTATTTTGATTGGTGTAACGCTTCGAGTGGGTAGTTCATCATGACTTTAACTGAATGACCTTGGAAGTAATGCATGAGCTTCTGTGAAGTATAAATAAGAGTAAGAAGAAGCTTCTCGATTTTAGAGTACCTCGTTTCCGTTGGAGTGAGGGTTTTATTAATATAGTAGACTGGTTTCTCAATTTTCCCTTCAAATCGAATGAGAACCAAGCTGAGTGAAGTATCTGTAATTGCTAGGTAGATAATAAGTTCCTCATTATCTATAGGGGTGCTCATGATGGGAGACTTCCCCAAATAGGCTTTGAGATCCTAAAAAGTAGCTTCGCATTCCGATGTCCATTGAACCTCTGTATTTGGCTAAACTTTTACTTGTTTGGTAACACTGCGGAGTAATAGGAACAACTAACGACAGTAGTCTGAAGATTTTGAAATAAAATGGTTGATAACGGAAATCTTACCGGCAAGTTTCTGAACGTCTTTCATCATTTTTAGAGATGGCATGTCGAGGAAAGCGTAAATCTGATCTGGATCGGCCTCAATCCCCTTCTTGTTGATGAGGTGGCTTAGATATCGACTTGAATGTACTCCGAATTAACACTTAGCAGGATTGAGACGCATCTTGTAAGATCAAAGAATGTTGAATATTATGTTGGGATCTGATATGTGGCCGATGGACTGTATGCTCTTGCATAAGAGATCACTAATGTAGACTTCCACGACTTTCCCGAGATGTGATTTGAACATTGTAGTCACCAACCGTTGATAAGTTGCGCTTACGTTTATGAGTTTGAAGGGCATGACTTTGTAGCAGTAAAGTCCTCTTTCAGTGATGAAAGTGACATTTTCTTGATCCGCTTCTAAGAGTAGAATCTAATTGTATCCAGAAGCAGCATCCATCATAGATAGGAGTTCATGACTTACTGTGGAATCAAGGATTTGATGAATGTTGGGAAGAGGGAAACTATCCTTTGGAATATGTATGTTAAGATTGGTGAAGTCGACACAAACTCGGATATTTCTATTCTTTTTTGGGATAGCGACGATGTTGGATATCCAATCTGGATATTTGGCTTCTCCAATGAATCCTACTTTGATCAATTTCTCGATCTCCATGTTAACTTCATCCCAAAGTCACGGTGAGAGGCGCCGCTGTTTCTGTTTGACCGCCGTGGCGTTGATATTAATGGCCAATTTGTGACATACCACGGGCGAAACGACCCCATGCATCTCTTTGAAGGACCTCACAAAAATGTCTTGATTATGTCATAAGAACAGAATGACGACGTATTTTTTGTATGGAACCAGCTTTGTACCAATGAAAGTACCTTGGCCAGGCCATTCGTTGTTGATGTAATCTGTGGGTTCCTCTGTGGATGGCTGATCATCGGGGTGACCAGCTTGCTATAATTGATATGCAGCATATCTGTTAGAGGTATCTAGAATAGCAAAGATGGTGTTTTCGTAAGCTCGAGAAAGCTTTTGACTACCCCTAATCTCATAGATGTCGTCACTGTGTCTAAAATGAAGTGCTTGATGATAGGTGAAAGCGATCGCTTCCATGTTATGAATCCAGCAACGGTCCATATTCTCGAGATAACGGGATTTTGCGTTGATTACATAGAAGACGATGTTGATTGTGGCTGGTCCTGCGGTAATAGGCAATATGATCTTCCCTACTCACTCTTCTTTAGAACCATTGAAACCACTGATATCGGTGCTACTTTGAATGACTTAAACGGCCAATCCCATTTGGTCGATAGTACTTTGAAAGAGGATCTCAATACCACTGCCGGTATCAATCATCATTGTGTGCAGGACAAATTTTTTCATCTTGAGCATTATAACTAATGTATCCTGATGTAGAAACTTGACATGGCTAGTATCACAATCTTTGAATAAGATCCCAAGCTGGCGATTGCTCGACTCAGGTAGAAGTTTAGTTTCTTTTTCTTGAGGTGTGAGATCACAGCATTCGGCTAGTTTTCTCCTCTTGAATATGTTAGAGTTGGTGATCTAGTTGATCTTGATCATGTTGCTATGGTGTATATGGTAAAGATGCTTCTCCTCAGCTTGATCTTTAACCTGGACAACTTCAAGCTACTTTTTATAGCTGCTATCCCTGTATGATTCCAGGTCGATAATATATTCAAGCATCCTTCCCTCCTTGAAAATGTACTTGAGCAACCTCTACAAAGCATAGTAATTGTCAGTAGAATGATGGTTTACCTTATGATGCATGCAGTATGGTCGGTTCTCGATTGGTTCCAATGGTTGGGAAAGACAGTAGAGCGTATCCTTTCTGAGGATTGGAAAGATTGATGAGTTTTGAACATTCATCTTTAGGAGGACCGACTTGACTTATGATCTGCCTTTCTGAGGGTTGCCGGTGTTTCCCTTGGCGCACTTTTGGTCACCCTGGTCCTCCTTTGGTTCAGTGTTCTGATATGTAAATGGACCTTTCGTGGTAAGGATGGATTTGGTAGATTTATGCCTTTCGAACATCATCCTTTCTAGGTCGACGTAACTGCTGACCTTGGTGATCACGTCTTTCAAAGTTGCAGGTTTATTGAGGAAGAGGTGCTCTTTGGCTTTGCAGTTGAGCTAGAGTGCATTGGTGAAAGCAGTAACAGCTATTTTTTGATCGAGATTGTCTACTTTACGCGCGAGCTCCAAGAACTTTTTTGCAAATACCTCGAGTTTCTCTCTGTGGGACTGTTTGAGACTGATATGAGAATACAAATCTTCTTCTTTGTCTCCGTTGTGTGCATACGTCTTAATGAATTGCTTTTGCAGCTGGTCAAATGTGTATATGGAGTCTTCAGGTAGAGAGTGGAACTATCGGAGTGGTTCCTCCTGTAGACTTATGGCGAACAAGTGGCAGAGGATGTGGTTGAAATTGGAGTGCAATCCCAATATGTCACGGTATTGTTGAATGTGCTCCTTTGGATTGGTACCCTTGTATTTGCAAATTTTTGGAGTATGGAAACCTTTCGGAATGTCCATATCAAATAGTTCTTTGGCAATTGGACTTCCTTGTAGTTTGGTAAGGTCGTCGGTAGTGCCTGGAACTTGTGCTTCGATCAAATTCTTAATGCGTTGGTCCATATACTTTTGTGTAACGTAGTGATGGGTCGGTTAAATGGCTTAACGAGGAGGTTACAGATTATGAGTGTCGGTACCTTCACTCAAACGATCTCGTGCTGGAACTCGAGGCTGAGGTCCCTATTCTTCTTCTTGACGTATGGAAAATCAATGACCTCGGCTGATCTCAGATTTAGCCTCTCCCCCTAAATAAATGGATATTTGAGGCTTATTCTGAATATTTCTATAAATAGCTTTGCTGGTGGCTTCATGAGGCTTCTGGCACCTGATCGTGATCTTGTATTGGAGGAGCCTGCTGAGTGTTTTGCAGAGCTTTTAAGGTAGTCTGCATTGTTGTCATTTAATCTTCATGTCGTTTGAACATTGTCCAACGAGCTTGTCAATCGCCATCGAGCTCCTTCTCACGGAGCTCTCGGTCGAGAGTTAATTGGCATTCGAGTTCAGTGCATTTTTCTATTTCAGTGTGGAGATTCGCCCTTAGCTCTGTAAGTTGTTCTGACTTAACTGAGGAATCGAGCTGGATTCCAGCTGCTGGTCGCCTGGATGTGACCATGATTGAAATGTTATAGTTGAGTGACTGAATGCCTTAGGATATCGTAGAAAGAATCTCTTTCCCACAGACGGCGGCAAATGTAATGGCCTAATTCTGTGAACTCAAAGTGGCTTAGAATTAGCTCTTACACCAAAATACCTGTGACAAAATCTAATAGAAAATAAGAAATGATGCAAGTGTTTAGCGTGGAAAACCAATGAATAGGTAAAAAAAACCACGACCTCGTGGTGAGGATTTTTGTAATAGTAACTTTTATTGCATGAGGCTGATGATATCTTATTACAAGTGATCTCTAGATTTAGAAATGCTTGATCTTGTGAATACGAAGTTTGAAGTCTTGAGAATCTTAGAAAATATAGTTTTCCTTGTGATTTATCGTGTATTTTTCTGGTCCTTGTCTCTTTTGAAAGTTTTTCTTTATATAGGCCTCTTCTGCAGTTCTTTATCGTAATGGAGCACGTTCTTCGAACAATGTGGTTAGTGACGGTTGACTGAGTAACTATTGAGCTCGAGAGAGACAGGTGGCTTTGACTTGTTTAAGCTTTTCGATTCGAGCTCGACCTATGTTTTTTATCAGTTAGTGGAGTATGCGGTAATGCTGACTAGAGAAGTCGTATGAAAAATGCGCGAGTGTGACATGGAGGTAATTTAACTGGAGACAGCTCAATTTTAAGCAAAATCGAGGGATAGGCCCCTATAGTGTCCAAGTAGACATTGAATCTTATATTTATGGAGGAAATTGAGGACCTTGTTGCTAATAAATTGCTTACCGTTATCAGATCGTATCATTTTTGGATAGCCAAATCTGGTTATGACGTGTTCCCAAAGAAACTTGATGACTTTGTTCTCGTCAGTGTGACATAGTAGTACTGCTTCAACCTACTTGGTGAAGTAGTCTGTTACCACAAGAACAAACTTTCAGTTTCCCAATACTGGGTGGAAGGGACTAATGATATCAATTGCCCATCTTTTGAATGGCCAAAAGACATAGCTAATGTGTAAGTCGAGGGCTGGGCTTTTAATGCCTTAAGCATAGATTTGGCACTTGTAGCATTTCCTGACAAATTTTTTGCAGTCTTGTCATATTTGTTACCAGTATAACCTTTGAGTTAACGCCCTTTGTGGTAATGGTCTTCCCAAGACGTGAGCTGCATAGATTCCTTCGTGAATTTATTTTTGACTTGTACTTGTTTCTGCGAGATGCATTTGATCAGCGGTCCTCCCCTAGTGATTCGATATAAGACCACTTCTTGGAATTTAAATTATGGACATTTGGCTAGGAGTGATCGAACTTCTTCTTTATTGTCTGGAAGGGTATTAGAATTGAGGTATCCATAGAATGGTCTTCTCCAATCTTTAGGATCTTTATCTTTGGTAACTTTGATCTGCGTGGTGTAGCTGACGTCGAGACTTGAATGTTTGATTACCTCGATATCCAAAGTTCTTTTTTACTGTCTTCGAGCATTGCAGTGATGTATGCTAATGTGTCGGCGTGGCAATTTCAGCTCTAGGGAGATAAGAGATTGTTGTTGTTTTAAATTTCTTTACTTTTTCTTCGACCAGAGCTGCGTAATCAACCATCTTGCCTGATATTTTAAATATTTTATTGTAATGGTTGGTTACGAGTATGGAATCGACATAAACAACTATTTCTTCTACTCTGAGTGCAATGAGGAGATCCAGTCCATGTAGGATAGCTTCATACTCTGTCTTATTATTGGTGACATAAAACTTGAGTTTGATAGCTTTTTAAGTTCGATGATTAGATGGTAAAACGAGGATGATACGGATCCCTGACCCTCGCGGTCCAGCAGATCCATTTATTAAGAGTCTTTATCCTGTGCTTCGCGACCATGCATCTGGCTTTGCGATAGAGTCATCGGCTAGTACTTCTTCGAGTTCCTCCCATTCGGGGTCTTCAACTGGGAAATCTGCCAAAAAGTCAGCTACTGCTTGTCCTTTGACTAATATTTGTTGCTCGAAGGAGATACCATATATATGCCTAGGAATACAGACCATTGCTAAATTCTTTAGGATTTTTCTTTTTTAGAGAGCACCAATTTGAGGGGAAACTTGGTGATAACTTTGATGGGGTGGGCTTGTAAATAAGGTTAAAGCTTTTGAGAACTATACAACAAAGTGAGTAACTCCTTTTCAATTGTTGTATATATCTTTTCATCAGGCATGAGAGTTTTGCTGATGAAGTAGATTAGTTTTTCCCCTCCATCGTCTTCTCGAATAATGACGGAACTGATAAAGTCATATGTAATTGATAAGTACATTGTTAGTACTTCGCCATCAACAGATGTAATCATTATGGGAGGACGCCCCAAGTATCTTTTAAGATCTTGGAAAGTTGATTCATAGTCAGGGGTCCAGATTATTTCGTTGGGCTACTTCTTGGACATTGGAGCTGGATTCCCACGCAAAAGGAGATAAAGAAGTTTGCATTGATCAGATAACTGGGAGATGAACCTGTAAAGAGCTGCAATCCTTCCATCAAGCATTTGTACATCTTTCTGGGTTCGTAGAGATGGCATTGTCATGAGTACTTTGATTTGTGCTGGGTCAATTTCTATTCCCCTCTTACTAACTAGATGTCCCAAAAAATTTATCGATGCAACACCAAATTCATATTTATCTGGGTTTAGCTTCATTTGGTAAGTTTGAAGGATGTCAAAGATGGTATGTAGATTGCTGTAATGATTCTCCCATTCTAAGCTTTTGCAGATCATGTCATCGATGTATACTTCCATGATTTTGCCTAAATGATCTTTAAGCATTTGAGTGACAAGTCGCTGATAAGTTGCTCTTGCATTTTTTAATTCAAAGGGCATAACTATGTAATAGTAGAGACCTCTTTTGGTAACAAATATTGTCTTTTCCAGGTCTTCTTCGTTAAGAGGAACTTGATTGTAACTGAAAGCAACATCCATCATCAAAAGAAGTTTATGCCCGCTACGGAGTCGAGGAGATGAGGAATCAGAGGGAGGGAAAAGCTATCTTTTAGAGTGAATTTGTTTGGCTCAGTGAAATTTACACAGACCCTGATTTTCCTATTTTTCTTTGGGATAACCACGATGTTTGAGACCCATTTTGGATATTTGGCTTCTCGAATGAATCGGAAGCGAAGGATTTTATTAATTTCTTCATTAACTACTTCGCGAAGATGTAGAGCTAAATTTTGTCACTTCTTCACAATTGCCTTACTGTCTGGAATAAGGTTAAGTTTGTCGTATGCAATCGATGGATCGATGCCGGGCATCACTTGAAAAGACCATGCAAAGATGTCGACATTTTTCTTTAAAAGTTGTACCAGTGTTTTTTTTTCGTCAGATGACAGCTTTAAGCTAATAAAGGTATTTTGTGTCATGTTACTTAATGTCATGTTGCTCGAATGTTGGAGGTGGCTCCTGTTGTAATTGCTATACTTTCAGGAATTTTATTGTGTGAGAGTTTGTGGTAGTATTTTTGCATATTCATGCCACAGCTTGACTCCCTTTGATTTCATTTACTCCATGATCTGTTAGAAATCGTAAGGCAAGATAATATATCGATAACACTGCCTTAATAGAATGAAGCCAACTTCTTCCTAAGATCCCAAATATTTTGACTCAGCATCAAGGATAATAAATTTCACGTAGGTGGTTTTTGGTCCTGCTTAAATATGTAGTATGATTTCTCCCAAGACAAATTCTTTAGAACTGTTAAACCCTGCGATAGTTGTTATCAAAGCTTTAGCCGAATCTTTAACGCCTAAAACATCAATGGCTCTCTTGAATAAAATGTTTGTTGCGCTTCCTGTATCAACAAGAAATGTGCGTAAGTAGTCTTGTTCTACTTTGAGCATTATAACCAGTGGGTCATCATGAGGGAACTTGACATTGCTGGTGTCGCAATCTTAAAAGGAAATGTGATATGGGCATTTGGCTTTGCTGAAGCTGGGTAAAAGTTTTACAGATTTTTCTGATGACGTCATCTTACAGCAGGATGTGATTATGTCGGCTTTCTTTCTCTTCTTTCCCTTCTCAATTTCAATCATATAAAGATGGCGAGCTTGGCTTTGTCCTTGTTCTTGTTCGACCTTTTTTTTTTGTCTCTTCTTCGAGGAACTCCTGGACATCGACTACATACTCGTGAAGTCTTCCTGGGAGTAGAATATGGTGAAAGATCCGTATTAGGGAATAATTGTTATCAGTCTCATGGCTATGCACATTGTGATACTGGCAGAAGGGTTTGTTTGGTAAATTAGGAGTCGCCTGTGCTTCTCAAAACAAGGCATCACCCTTTATTATTGGTAAAATGGCAGAGAGTGGTTGTCATCAGAGGCAGGACTGGGATGGGTCTCTCTTTTAGACGTTATCGGTGGTTCGTCCACACTATTTAGGAGCCACATTACTTGCTGACTTTGGAGGTGGCGATAAAAATGTATCGGATGCATAAATGACTGAGGAGCCCTTCATCATATCTTTCTTGGATCACTCGAGTTTAATATAGTTATTGACAACATCGATCATTTCCATCACTGTCTTAGGTTTGTGGAAGGTTAGTTATTCTCTAACGCTAAAATCGATGTGGAGTGCGGAAGTAAATGCTGGAACGACAATTTTGGGATTTGAATTCCTAATTTTTCTTATTTTTTTGCAGGAAATGCTTGTAAAAGCTAGCTAAGGTTTCATTCGTACCTTGCTCGAAAAGGAGCAACAAATCGACTGTTATTTTTCGCTCCTTCACATACGCATAATTTGACTCGAAGAGTCGATGTAACTGGTTAAAACTGGTGATGGAACCTTCGGGAATAGTATGAATCCACCGGAAAGATTCTTCCTTAAGGCTCATGTTAAACAGCCGACATAACATGTGATCAAGTTTGAAGTATTATCCAACTGCTGCCGTGAAGTGATAAATGTGGGTGAGAGGATCAGTGATCCCCATATATTGATGAAACCTCGGCATGCAAATTTTTTATAGGACTGACATGACTTCGAGATGAGGGGAAATAGGATTTGTTTCAATCCTATCGAGAATAGATCTTCGGCTTGGATTGTCAGAATATATAGTTTGAATCCTACTGCTCAGATCATCCAGGGTTATAAATTGTTGAAAAGTATTGGGTAAGGCTGCAATTTGAGGATCAAAATTGCCTTGCCCTTCGAGTCCCAACCTATCTCTCACTGGTCACCTCACCAGTGGTGGTAGGGTTTGGTGACGTGTATCTTGACTTCGTTGGGTGGCCGATGCTGATCAAGTAAAGCTAAAATGTTGAGAAGCTCTGTCTAGGTTCCTTGTTCTAGATCTAGAAGTTTAAATGTGTTCTTCTCTTGGTAAGTTCTCCCTCTGCGTGGCTCTGGATCGATGATCGCTTCGGGCTTGAGGAGGTGATGTTTGACATATGGTGAATTGATCTTTATGTCTACATAAAATTTCAATTTCCTTCTAATAGGTTTGGCTCTGTTATTCCAGGGCTTTTCTCCTCTCGTCTCTCTCAACTTGAAGAGGTTGGGCGTGGATTCGTTGATCTTCGAGCCACTGGACCCTGTTAGATTTTATTTACTTTTGAAGTTTGACTACAACATTGTATATATCGATAGCTTCTGGAAAGGCAGGTATGGGGCTGATCTCGTGGTTCCTCTGAGTACTGGAGGTACTTCTGAGGTTCATATTTGTCATCGGATTGCCAAGAATCACAGTTGGCAAAGATAAAGTGTGGTATTCCCATAGACGAAGCCAATTGTAATGGCGTGTTATCCAGAAGGAAAACTTCACCAATACTTTAGTAAGGAAATTATAACTATAACTTGAACACACTGGATTTTACATAGAAACTCAGTAAAACCTGAGAAAAACAGCGACCTTGAGGAGGATTTCGGTAAGAAATCCAATAGATGCTAGTTTATTACAATTGGCAAACAGTAAGAACGTGAAAGTATACAAGAATGAAAGGGTTGCAGATCGGATTAACATATTCGATGCCTGTATTTAAAGTAGATATAGACAGTTACAAAAATAAATAGTTTCCTATTTTGGCGAACAGTGGGCAAACTTTGTAGATCTCCCTGCAACGGCCCTATTTAACCAACCGTAACGGTTACTGTAGTGGGTCAAGCTCTGTAGTCGCGGGTGTGACATCTTCTTGACTGAAATAATATCTTCGACTAAGTCTTACTAGTTTCTCCTTGTCGAATCTGGGAAATATGCAACTACACTAATCGAAATAACTATCTCGAACTATGGTAATCATCTTTGTTGATTTATTTAAATGATATTTGTTGAGCCAGTGCATTATTATTTTTGAACATAAAATTTTTGTTTGCCGAACCATTTGTATTATAGTTGTTATGGATAACCGTGAAAATTGTTCATCTCTATCCTGTAGTATCTTTATCCTTGTATACGTGCAATTTGATAATATATATT
This sequence comes from Kingdonia uniflora, assembly GCA_014058105.1. Taxonomy (NCBI): domain Eukaryota; kingdom Viridiplantae; phylum Streptophyta; class Magnoliopsida; order Ranunculales; family Circaeasteraceae; genus Kingdonia; species Kingdonia uniflora. The sequence goes on along the minus strand of JACGCM010002082.1, from coordinate 1,439,383 downwards.
TCTTTGTTTATCTATAAATAGAGGGACTTAGTAAATAGTTCTTTATAGAAATCATGGTGAGAACTTGTTCTCAGAGGGCTCGTCATGCAACTGAAGAGCAATTGGCGATAAAGATTGTTAAAGTACGTGAACAAATCTTCATAGTACTTTCATATGATGCCGAGATACCTATCTTTATTTTGTAGGTGGAAGGTTTGAATTCGAATGAGTAGGAAATTGAAGTGGATCGACACTTTTGATGTAAATCTTTCGTGATATGATTATCGTGCCTGAAGCTTGAAAGATTGATGTGAGGGAGATCGCTCTTGATGAGATAGCCGAGGAAGATGAGATGATCCCTGGAGGGCGATATTATTAGATGTGGTACTATAGGGCACCTCGGTTGTTTTAAATGTAATTATTTTTAGAAATTTGATTTATATGGAGGTCGATTTTGTTTGAACTTGTGAAATAAGGGAATAATATTCTCAGTTTGACTGTCCTTAATTTTCTCCTTGAATTCTGTGTACTCTGGTAAAATAATTTGAATTTTGAGTTTTAGTTCTCATTGGTATATCCGTCCATTTATTAATAAATATCTTGAGATTGTTCTGTTAGGATTGGTAAATGAGTAGATTATTGTAGAGTTTTGTTGAAAGATTTTAGCATCAAGTTTGATTTTTGTGTAATGAGCTAGTAAGGACTGTCATGGAGGTAGGAAATTTTGAAAGAAGGATGAGTAGGAGAGAGAGAGAGAAAAAAAAAAGATTTGTCTCATTACAAGTATATTAATGGGGGTAATGATGAAAGGGGTGTGAATTCCAAAAGGTATGAGTTGTCTGACATGAAAATGGGAAAGGACGCCTCGGCCGATAAAGTTTTCAATAGCTATTAGCAGTTAGAGGGGCACATTATAAATACTTCATCTTCTTCTTAATTTTTTTTGTGCAAAACCAGAGAGAAATTTTTTTTAGAGAGAGAGAAAAAGAGAATCTTTTTTGTTCAATCAGAGAGGAAGAATTAGTAGTATCTGTGAAGGCGACAAAGAACCTTTTATCTGAACATGTGGTGAAAAGGGTGGGAACTTTTGTGCCTAATTGGTCTTTAGTTATTGAAGGTTAGTGGATTTCTCTAGTTATTTTTCATTGTTCTTGGTTTGATGTAGAATCTAGGATTTTTGTTTGATGATTTTCCCTCTAGTCTTAGTTTGAATTTTGAAATTCCCATTCCTCATTTTGAAAGGTTATTTGTTTTGTAATGAATATTGGGGGAAAAAGAAAAATGATTTGTTTTGAAGTTATTATAATTCTATATCTCATAGAAAATGGGTCTAGTAAATCTTATCTTATTAGATATGTATAATTGGTTTTTAATTTGAATATTATGAATTGAGGAGCTGAAATTGATAAAATACCTGGACCTCGATGTAGGTGTAGATGCGTGATAAAGTGTTAATAAGAAGGATACCTTCTGTGTCAAACTCATCCCTCGAGATGAACCCTTATACCTTTGGCCGACCTAGAGAGGAAAAAAATATAGAAATTGAAGAAGTGGCTTTTGCAAGATATGAGGTTGATCCCATTAGTAATAGGTTAGACGAGGATAGGGATGGTGATACCGATTTAACTATTATCTTACATAGTTATTCAGAGGGGGCTGATGCCAGGAAGGAGTTTTGTACGTATAATGGTAGTTTGAAGGATGTTTGGGGAAATTTACTGGAGTATAAGGGGAAAATGCACTGAAAGTACTTCAATGAGGAGAGTGAGCTTTCGTACTACCCACTTTCTGACTTAGAGGATGAAAGGATTGCGAGAGGAATTGCTAATAAATTTCTTTGGAATACTTTGATGGGAACGAGTCGGAAGACTTGGAAGAAGGATTTCTTTGTTATCTATCTCAGTTAGACTATGGACTGAGTGTGCCCCTGAGTAATTTTGCTAAGGGTATAATGAGTAGGATCAGAGCTTGCCCTGCCCAGTTAAATGGGAATATATATGAGGTGATCAATGTTTGTAAAACACTAAATTCAAAGTTGGCTGATGAGGGAAGGAAAAGGAGATTGACCTTTAAAGATATCTCGAAGTACTATAATGTTAAGTATTTTAGCGCCACTGGGGTGCTTATTTTTCTACTGTTTATCCAAGGCCTCAATTCTTCGACCTCGATTCCGATGGTAAAGTGTGGAATGATAACCTAGTTTTGGTGAGAGGCGAATGTATACAACGAGCTGATGAAGACGTTTACCAAAAAAATGACTTTTGGGGATGTAACTGTTGGAAAACCGAGGGGGCAAATCGCAATGCGGAAGCACAATAAATTTTTTACAAGAACATGAAGAACCAACTCTAACCACGGAGAATTCGAATAAATGCAATAAACACATACACAAGGTTTAAATTTGGTAGAAACCCAAAAGGATCAAAACCACCCCCGACAAGTATGATAAATATAATATCACTTAGGGTTACAAAAAGTTACAGAAATCACTCAACCTCACCTCTACCCTTACAGATAATCCCCAACAAGAAACCCTTGAAAGAAAACCCAAGAAATCTCTCCAGAGCAAAACCTTAAAATTTTCCATTTTTTCTCTCTACACTTTTCTCACAGTACAGAAGCCTTTAATATATACTCTATATTTATATGTTTTCCATTAGGACATCTTCGAAGTACGCATCACGAGATAATCCATCGTTTTGGATTAAATCCCCTTCAAAACGAACTTAGAAACAAACAAGCAGAGCCTTTTTCGTTCGAACGAGCCATGAAGCCGTTCGAACGACTTCAACTGAAACTCTGCCCTTCGAACGACTTCCCCACTCGTTCGAGCGACCTTCCCCTATTTTGAGCCGTAATACTAACAATCTCCACCCCAGTGATAAAACCATTTATTCTGCAACATTCGTCGTGCATCCTTTTTGCGTTGTCCCTATGGGCAACTTATCAATTAAGAGAATCACCCGAGTCTAGGCTTTTCCTAGACCCACCAATCAGAACCCACTTTCTGACCATCTTTGAAGACCGTGCCATTGCTCTACCTTGAACTAAATTCCCCTTTTGAGAAATCTCCATAACACTTTTGGTACACGCAACCTTCACATCTTCACCCACTGATTTACCAACCAATGCATACAAGTTCCCGCTTAGAACTCTCTTCATGATCAAAGAAAACTTCTAATAAACTTTCATTACTCCACCTCGCCCGGAGTTATCGTAATCCTCATTATCTAGTTTGGAAAGTAAAATTAGATTATGAGTCATACTCGGTACATGTTAAACATCATGAAGAACTACAATACGTTTATCGAACATCCTCATGCAAATATTACCCACTCCTGAAATTGGCCTTCGAGAGCCATCGCTCATCAACACAAACTTTCTACCCTCACACCTTGCATAATTGCCGAACCATGCCTTGTCTGCACATACATGCATTGTAGCCCCACTATCAAATACCCATCCTCTATCATGGCGAGAACCATCAACGGCCATCACGAGGAGCGCCACGTCACCATCATTTACTAGAACCGTTGCCAGTTTGTTAGTATCACTTTCAGAGCCTCTTGCCAAACTTGCTCTATTATCTTTCTCCGCTTTGCAATCCAATCTATGATGGCCCGATTGACCACAGCTCCAACAAGTTCTTTTTCTGAACCTATTAAAGCTTATTTTCCCACTAACCACCATCGCAGAGTTTTCCCCCCAAGAATTCGCTACCCTTAAGCCTTCTCTCCTCGGAAAGAAGCGTACTTGTAGCCTCCTCAAAACTCAAGGTTTCCTTCCCATACATCAACATAGGTTGAAAATGCCTAAAGGTAGAAGAAAGAGACCATATGAGTTGAAGCGCCATATCTTTATCCTCAACTTTAGCTCCGATCGATTCCAATTCCAAAACGATCCCGTTCAAAGAACCTAGGTGATCACCAACGCTTGTACCCTCATCCATCCTAAGCGTATGAGGCCGCTCCTTGAGGTATAAGCGATTCGAAAGACTCTTCGTTTGGTACAAACTTTCAAGCTTTTCCCAAAGACCCTTTGCGGTCTTCTCTCCAACCACGTTTGCCAAAATGTTCTTAACAAGACAAAAGCATATCCCACTCACAGCCCTTGAATCTTGATCTTCCCAGTCCTTTTCTTCATCGTCGTCTTCTTCCTGAGTTGCTATACCTTCAACCGAAGTTTTAGGTATAGGCTTCTCTTTCAGTTCCTTGCGTAACCCGCCTTGAATCAAAATATCTTGGACTTGTATTTGCCACAATCCAAAATTTATCTTCCCATCAAACTTCTCCACATCAAACTTGATCACGTTAGAATACTTAGATCTTCCCATCTTGCTACTCTACTTGCCCCAAACCTCGCTCTGATATCAATTATTGGGAAACCGAGGGGGCAAATCGCAACGCAAAAGCACAATGCGATTTAGCAAGAACTTAAAGAACCAGCTCTAACCACGAAGAATTCGAATAAAGGTAATAAACACATACACAAGGTTTAAATTAGGTAGAAACCTAAAAGAATCAAAACCAACCCCGACAAGTACGACGAATATATTATCATTTAGGGTTACAAGAAATTACAGAGATCACTTAACCTAAGAAATCTCTCTAGAGAAAAACTCTATATTTCTCCATTTTCTCTCTCTATACTTTTTTTTACAGTACAGAGGCCTTTAACATACACTCTCTATTTATAGGCTTTCCATTAGGTCATCTTCAAAGTACGCATCATGAGATAATACATCGCTTTGAATTAAATCTCCTTCAAAATGAACTTAAAAACAAATAAACAAAGCCTTTATTGTTTGAACAAGTCATGAGGTCGTTCGAACGACTTCCACAAAAACTCTGCCGTTCGAACGACTTCCCCACTCGTTCGAATGACTTTCCTCTGTTTTGACCCATAATCCTAACAGGAACAGGTTGAGTTTTGCGATACTTATTATTTGTTGCAAGTTAGCGATAGCGGTAGTCCGTCAACAAAAATTAAGTTACCTTCCCCACCTTTTTCATATCAGTGTTCATAAACGCAACAATCTTATTTCGTCACCATTAATTTATATTTCTAGTATATCAAACGGTTTACTGTCTTTGTTAGCCGTTGCAAATGAAGAAACCCAATTGCAATATTTACCCTCCACTTCCCTCTTTCTCTCTTACAACTCCACTATCACCTTGGAGGAAGCCAATCATGAAGAAACGTATTATCTCTCCAACTTTCTCTATTTTTACTTTGAAGTCAAACTGACTTTGCAAAAAAAAAAAAAACTAAAAAACTTTTTTCTCTCTTACAATATGCTTGTTAATCTTGAATAGAATTTTCCAACCCCATTTATGCTCTTAATTCTTGGTTAATTTATTGGGTTCAACATGTAAAATCTTAAGGTCGTACAACCATGCCTTATGTCTGGGTTGTGACCGAAGTCGATATTGGAATTGCTCTTTTAGACACTTAGTCTTGTTAAATTGTAATATATGTTTCAAGAAAAGTATGATCAAATGGCAAACAAAACTGTTTTGAGGTGGTGTGACCTAATATTGTAATTTTGATCTAGACTCATGTATCTTCACTATTTCTAAGTTATTTCAAGAAAAATATGACACACAAGTATATTTCAAGAACCCAAAACTACTATGTAATTAGTTTCTTGGGTGCGATAGCAAGTTTTTCAAAATATAAGGGAAGTGGTTGGCAGCAAGATACATTGAAGGAAAAAAGTCAACTGAAGTGATTAAGGATTAGCCTTAAGTTATCTGCACGTAAAGGCCACTTGAGTGGGGGTTATTTTTAGTTACTATATTGTCCTTGACTTATTGATGTTGATCTTGAATGGGGGTTATTTCTAGTTACTATATTGTCCTTGACTTATTGATGTTGATCTTTTGTACTTTAGAAATGTTCATAATATCAAGTTAATAGGTAGGCATGATTACTATCATCTTACCAATGCTTTGACTGCAATAAACACAATGGCTATAATCTCTTACTGAATTAGGGTAGTATTTTAATGTTTAATAGGAGAAACTTGTGTCTTTTTAGAAATATATAGGTGTATACTTCTTGTTGATTTTTTATTGCATTTTTGTATCAATAAAATCTATTCATTAATCTAAATTCTCAAATTTTGGGAACATTGGTTCGAAAACCCTTGGTCACAAATGTCAAATAGGGAGCTTCACTACATCCATTAATTGCACAATCCAAGGACACAATGAAGAGATGGAAGGTAATAAGCTTCGGTACCTATTTGTTCTTAGGTTTATTATTCTCTTTTGGCCTTTTCTCAATAGTTAATGGTGCATGCTTCCTGCCTTCCTTTCAAGTTGCTATGATGGTTCACTCTAAATGAGTAAAGCTACTTGTTATTCTGGTTACTCTCCAAGCATCTTCAGTTATGTTTTCACCTCAAACCTCTTATTTGCAAATTCATTAAATCAATTTTGTAGATCCATTTCATTTAGAAATGAACATTATAATTAGGGTTTTCTACATTTTGATTATTTGGCTTTCGTAATTCTAATGTTGGCAGGGTTTATTTCACATGAATTTTTGGCAGTTTCATTAAAAGAGCATCTGAAATCTAAGTTCAAGCCCCTTGCTTTCAAGTCAGAGGTAAATATGGCCATCATATCTTTTTCCTATTTATAGTGGCATTGGGCAAAGAACCCCTGGACCAAAAATATTATAGATAAAAAGAATTACGCCCTAATGTACTTCACAACCCTAACATCCTCATAAATAACAATGAGCTTCAGAGGCAAGGAGCTAGGGGAGAGCGCAATATACAGTAAAAACAAGTTAAAGAGTAGACAGGAAATCATGCCCCATATTAGCTTCTCTATAACTATGAGTAGTGTTGAAGTCTGATAGAGTAGAGATGATGTTTACACTTTTTTAGTTTCATGAACAATATGGTTTGAGTGTTATTAGTTGAAGTAACGTTACTATATCCACTTTTCAGCGATAATAAGTTTTTTATTTATTTTAAACTTGGTTATTATGATCGAGCCATACAAAAGTTAAACTTATTTTTAACCAGCTTCCTTCCGAAAAAGAAAAAAAATGAACTTTTATAATAATAGTCATTTCGCTAATAGTTAAATAATTTATAAGATATTGACTTATTTGATGAAAATTTGAGTGCAGGTAGTTCATTTGCCAGTTTGAGAATACCTCTTAATGACAAGGAAGTAAATATTTGCATTGGATGGTTCTTTGGCATCGCTCAAAGAAACAAGTAGTTGATGTGGAAGACAACAGTTTTGAAGAAATTGATTTTGATAGTATCAACTGTTTAGTCTTGTAGGATATAAGTAAAAGAGCAACTGTAATTTAATTAGTGCGTTGAATGTTATGAGTTTCTAGCTTTATATTGTAGAAATGGTTTTGAGGAATAAAATCTAAATTTGGGTTTATTTATCTTTGATCTTCAGATTCATGTTTATTTTTGTTATGGTGCCTTTTATAGTTACCTGTTAATTAGTTTGAAATAAATTGAGACAACAAAATTAATCACCACAGAATTAAAAGAATTCATATTTGGCGACAATCTTTGGTCGTCGTAATGGATGCTGTCACTAAATACTCAACGACGAAATCAACTGTCGCCAAAGTGCGATAAATCGACGAAAAATTATACGTGACGCAAAAAATCTATAGTGCAGGGCGACGGGTTTGACCGTCGCCAAACTTTTAGTGACCCCAGCATCAACGACGACAATCTGACGGTCTGTGCTCGTCGCCAAATGTATTTTACGACATGCTAAACCCGTCGCCATAAACTTTTTTTTTTGGTGGTCTGGATCTATCATATAGATCATTTAAGGAATGTAAGTAGATATACTTTTTTGAACTATATTTTGTTTTCTTGCTTGGTTTTTGACATGATTGTCATCATTTAGGCAGATCCCCGGTGTAACATTGTTAAAGAAGAGTCTTTTATCGACGTTGTAGCTCGAGAAGGTACTGAACTTCAAGGTATCTTGGATGAGTTTGGTATAAGCTGACATAAGAGGGTGAACAACAAATCAATTAAGGTTTAGAGAGCCCAAGCAAAGAGGAAAATGACTGATACTAGGAAGATTGGTTCAACCTCTGTGCTCCTCCGGTACTAGACACTTCTATGGATATTGGTGTCTCTATACCGAAGGCCGTAAAGGCCTCAGCTCTAGCTCTTTAGTCAGGCTCTTCAGAGCCTAGTTTGGCAATTTCATGCCAAAGAAGGGTCGGGAAGAAAAATCCGAAGAACACCCTATCTGATTCTGCTACAAGATATTACGAGGAGGCTTAAAGTGCTTTGAAGAAGAGAAGGTTAGCTGATACTCTTTTTGTACCTATTGAGGTCGCAAGAAATCTTACCTCTATAAAGCCTTGGGTGGATGAAGATATGTTGGCCCTAGAAAATAGTTTTAGAACCATTATTGTGTCTGATTTGTCTGAGGTTAAGTCTATTGTGGAAGTCGAGCTTCAGAGGGAAAGTTAAGATATCTTGAGTATTTTCATGTTTGTGACCTTTTGTTCGTGAGCTTATGATTTTCAATTCAGGTTTCGCACATTCTGAAAGGCATGGTTCTTAGAATTAGGGATGATAAAGATCTTTTGTCGGAGAGGGAAGCTTAATTAAAGAAGCGAACGACTGAACTGGAGAATGAGTTGGCAAGTAAGTGAGCCAAAATGGTGGAGGAGAGGATGAAGTTGAGCCCATAGATTGCCAGCCTGAAGGCCTCTTTTCAAGGAATCTTGGGCAAGCTCGAGTAAGAGTTGACGGATAACATCAGCAAAGTGAGTGTTGCTCGCAATAATCTTGCTCGGCGTCTTCAGGATATGATGAGGGGGTCCCAGCTTAGTTTCCATGTCTATAGACTATTTTTGGCCTAGATGGGAATGGTCTTTTCGACCAAACCTAAGCTCATGAGACAGACGAGCAAGGTAAGGTAAATTAATCTTTCTGTTTGTCATGGGAAACTTTTTGGAAGGTAGTTTTTGTTGTGGGTGGATTGTAAATTATCATGTTCTGTTTAGTGGATTAATTTTGTCTTCCTTGATTTGACATAAGAATTTAATTGTAGGATATTAGCGAACTGAGAATGATTATTGATACTCTGAGGAAATATCTATCTAGGGCAAAAGAATTATTGGCAGCAACAGTCATGTCACTACAGATACTGAGATAGAGAGTGAGGGGGGTCTCAAGGAGGCTTACCTTAAAGTTCTAGAATAAAATGGAATTCACCCCGACCCATCTATCATTGAACGCATGACGACCTGAGTTAGAAACCTGAGCAGCTTGAACGCTAAAGATCGATATCTCAGCTCGTACGTGTGTTTCACTGATTTATTTATGAATAAGTAACTATGATACTGTATATGTATTTATGTAAATTGATTTTGTGTAGGAACAACTATGTATGAGGAATATATATTATAATATGATGAAGAATATTATGAGGGATCGATCTGTGTTGCAGGGTGACTTAAAAGCTGCTCAGATTTCTTAGTCAGAAACTTGAGATTGATTTGAAAATTTGTTATACTACTTTGTAAAATACGACTGACCTGAATATGAAATTTGAGGTAGACTTGGCCAATTCTCAAACTACTGTGAAGAAATTGACTGACCTAAAACTGAAACTTGAGGTCAATTTTATGAATGAGAAAGTATCAAAGGAAATTGTAGATGCTCGCTAGAGAAGACAAAAAAATCAACTAAGGGAAAGTCATGGATGGGTGGTAGAACTATCCATACCGAACATGGACAAGCCTTCTTTAGGTGATTGTCAAGAGAAGCAGTTGACAATGATTATATCATTTTTTTAGGGGAGAAATAAGGAGGATTGAAGAATAGAGGGATATGAGGCATGATTTTATGGTTGAAAACGGAGTTATCTTTAATGTGGATATAATTCGTGCTGACTATTTGAATTGAGCTAAACTCAACACTGAACCTGTAAGCAAAAGTAAGCAGAATATGGTAGAGAAAAAATTACTTTTAAAGCATCAAAGGTTGTTTCCGTAAAAGCTCCAGAAGTTGGTAGAACCTCTACTGGTGTGAACCAAAAAAAGTTAAATTCGGGAATATCTTATTAGATTTATTATATAACTGTATAATTAGTTATCAAAAGATCGAAGCTAGTTTTACCTTTTGCTTAATCATTTGATATTTAGTAGATATATATGATAGTAGACAACAATGTGGGAAAAAACTTGAGTAGTTTTAATTGATAAGATGATAATGTACATACAATTGGAAATTAAATCTCACTTGTGGAAGTAAATTGATTAACAAACTGTAGATTAAATGGTATTCTGTTAAGAAATAATTCGAACTAACTGTAGTATTTCTTTAATCTCTTTATGTTCCAAGGACTTGGAATCTAGAGTTCATCTTTGGCCATCAAGTAGTATGAACCCAATACGGTTCGTCCTACTATTATAAATGGTCCTTCCCAATTATTTATGAGATTCCTAGTATTTGTCTCCTTTCTATTTGGAGGAATTTCTTAGAGAACTAAGTCGTTGATTTCGAATTTGTGATATCGAACTCTTCTGTTGTACGAGTTTGCCAACATATTGTGGTACCTCCCTTGATTTGCTACAGATTGATCTCTTGTCTCATTTATCCAATTCATGCTACACGCCAACTTGAACTAATTTTCCTTGTCAGTTATTAATTATCTGAGTTTTGATATTCATTTGGGATTGCACCCTCAGTGCCGTAAGCCAGCAACAATGAGGAATATCCTATTGATTATCATGGAGTCATCTTGTAAGCCCATATCACATGAGGCAACTCTCTTATCCAGTTCCCTTTCCTTTCAATTTCCAACCACTTCTTGAAACTATCAACTATGGTTTTGTTAGTAATTTTGGCCTGACCATTACCTTGGGGGTAATATAGATTGGATTGAAAATGTATGATATTATATTTGTTCAAAAAATTAACCACTTTTTCTCCAACGAACTAGGGCCCATTATTGATCCATATTTGGTGGGGGTAACCAAATCAGGTTATAATGTTCTCCTATATGAACTTAATTACCTCTTATTCTGTAGTTCGACAGAGGTGGACTGGCTCAACCCATTTGGTAAAGTAATCTGCTGCTATAAGTAGGAATTTTTTACTGCCTAGTGTGTTTGGAAATTTATCTGCCAGTTCCAGAGTCCACCGCTTAAATGGCCAAAACACCTTACACGTAGGAATTTTATACTGCCTGGTTCTTTAAAAATCTATCAGTGTCTTTTTGTGAGAGGCATTTCAGATAAGACTCAGTAACTGACCTCCTATATAACTGTCTCTTTTGTACTGTACAACTATTTAAAATTTCAATTATGTACATTTTTTCCTTTGGATCGTCTGGGAAACCACCGTCATACTATTTTTCTAGCCCTACATATGTGAGGAAGGGTTAATGTTTTAGGGAAAAAAAACCTTACCAACCAACCACATCTAGTGAGAGTAGCTAGAATCATGGGAGTCTCCTTCGAAACCCTAATCCTAGCCGTCTCTCCTGCTAGGGTTTCCATCCTTTCTAGACTCCTCTTAGGGTTCTATTAGAGCCTTGATTGTTCTTACTTCTTGCATCTCTTTTTTCTATTGTAATTCGTCCTTATTGTTGTATTCGATCATGGCTGCGAGTACTTCAACCGAATCACTTTCCCTCCCCATATCGTCCATCCCTTGGCCACAACCTCCTCTCTCTTTCACCCCTCGCAACTCCTTTTCTGAAACTGCGTTGTACCTTACTCTCTCCTCATTTTTGGATTCTATAAATTCAGCTTTCGAATCCTCTCCAAACCTTTCCCCTGTCGATACAAGTATAGCCACTGTGATCGCAGTCCGGCCTGTACTAGAAGTACTCAAACCGGATACTAAAGTTGCCTTGCTGAAGAAGGGCATGCATGTGATCTCATTCACATCTTCGGATCTAAACATAACAGCAACAACTTTTAACACGGATGTAATTAAGAGCAGCATTAGCACAATTTGGAGTCTCATGGCTGAACCGAATGTTATCGGGCTTACAATTTGGAGTGGAGAGATACGGCATAGCGACGTCGATGGGGATATCAGTTGATGATGGGGATAATAGAAAGCTTACACGGCCTGGAGCAGGGTCATTGGCTGTGGTAAGTGGGCACATTACACCTGAATATGTGAATGAAACAGTGGAAAAGACGGTACCACAACGTACATCACTCAGCACAGTCTCGAGGAGCAAGAGCATCCTCAAACCTTTAACCATTTAAATGGTGTTAGGTCCATTACTTGTTTGGAATTGGAGGGGCATTGGCAATGCCAAAACAATAAAACATCTCAAGAAGATGATCAAACATCACCATATTTCAATTGTGGTACTGCTGGAACCTTTTCAAAATGCTTCTCAAGGTCCTACTTTGGGTCGTAGAATTAATTGCACTTCCTTTTCGTCCAATCGGCCTATGGGAGGGAAGATTTGGGTTTTGTGGATACAATAATTTGATGTGGAATTGGTTTTTGCTTCTAACCAATTGTTACATTGCAAAATGAGTGACTACAACAACCAATGGAGCACCTTCGTAACTATTGTCTACGCCAAATGCGATATTACCGAACGCAGAACATTATGGGAAGACATTAAAGACATAGCATCGACAATGAGCGCTCCATGGTGTGCTATTGGGGATTTCAACGCTGTGCGACATTAATCGAAACGTCTTAGGAGTAGACGCTCATCACATAGATCTTTGATGGAGTTCAAGGATACGATTCAGGCAGCTGGCCTTATAGAGTCATTCACCGGATTCAATTACACATGGTGTAATAACCACCAAGACAGTATAAGGCAGTGGGCACAATTAGACAGAACTTTGGTAAACCCAAGCTTCATAGCTCTCTTTCCTATTCATAAAATTGTACATTTAGAACGGGCCTGTTCGGACCACTCTCCACTCCTTCTATCATTCAACAACAACCTGTACTAAGGACCACGACCATTCCGTTTCTTAAAAATGTGGGCATCGCACATAACCTTTTCTACCTTGGTGGCAAAAAACTGGTTTAGTGGTGTTTTTGAAAACTGCTTATCCTCTTTCGCTTATAAGCTCAAGATGGTTCGCCAGGCACTCAGAGCATGGAATACAAATGCTTTTGGAAATGTCACTCAAAACATGCACGCTCTACAGAATAAAATGGTTCATCTAGATCACATACTGCAAGATGGGTAGGAGGATCAGGTTGGTGCCAAGCTCGGCAGGGTACAACAAGAACACACAACCATGCTACATAATGAAGAAATACTATGGCGAGAACAGTCCAGGATCAAGTGGGTTGCAGCAGGGGACGCAAATACAAAATTCTTTCATACTGTTACAGAAGTCGATCGAAAGAAAACTTTTGTATCTGACTTTACTCTTCCTGATGGCACTGTAACAACCAAGGTGGAGGCAATTCATGATGCTGCGGTGAGCTATTTTCTAGAGGTATTACAGGCCACAACTACAATCGAGGACACAGAACTTCTTGAATGCATTCCTCACGTTATCACCACCGACGACGAGGCAAGCCTTACTTGCATCCCATCCTTGGAACAATTAAGAGACATGATTTTCAATATATTCGGCGATAGTGCTTGGGGCAGTGATGGTTTCACATCGGTGTTCTTTACCTCATGTTGGGACATAATCAAAGAAGACCTTCATAGCACTGCCAAAGAATTCTTTAACAGTGCTCTGCTATCTAGGATTTATACCTCTTCCTTTCTAACCCTTATACCAAAAGTGGATACCCCAGCAAATTTGGGGGACTACAGACCAATCAATTTGTGCCCAGTCGTCTACAAAATTTTTCTTCCATTATTGCTAACAAACTCAGCAAAATGCATTACAAACTAATTTCTGGCAATCAGGGAGCTTACATTTGGGGCAAGGATATCAGTGAGACCATCACTTTGGCTCAAGAAATGGTTGGGGATTTACATAGAAAGGTAAGAGGTACTAACGTGATGATCAAAATAGACATGGCTAAGGCTTATGACAGGCTGGATTGGAAATTCTTGCGGCAGGTTTTACACAAATTTGGTTTCTCCAGGAGATGTGCTGCTTTTATTGCCCAATGTGTTGAAACCCCATGGTTCTCGGTAGTACTCCAGGGTGTCTTCAAGGGATACTTCAAATCATCACAAGACTTTCGGCAAGGAAATCCCCTTTCTCCACTCTTATTCATAATTCCAGAAGAAGTTCTCTCTCGAGGGCTTTCCGACTATTTTGTACAAGGAAAAATTGGGTTGTTCCACACTTCCAGAGGCTGTTCTCCATTAACCCACCTTTTAAATACAGATGACTTCCTCATCTTTTTCAATGGAAGCCACCGATCAGTTTCTGGGTTAATGGCATTTCTTGCCCGGTATGGATCCTCCTCCGGTCAACTTGTTAACAACGCCAAAAGCGGCGTTTATGTACACCATAATGTGACGGCAGCTCGAACTCACGTCATCCAAAATGCATGCGGATTTCAGCTCCCATCCTTCCCTATGACATACTTGGAAGCTCCCATTAGCTATGGAAGAGTGAGGTTAATTTCCTTTGAACAATTACTCACAAAAATCCAGCGACGCATAGAAGGTTGACAAGGAAATCTTCTTTTACAAGGTGGTAAGCTTGTTCTCCTCAACCACGTTCTGAACTCGAAGCCCATACACTTGCTTTCGTGCATTTCAGTTCCTAATGGTGTCATTAGCAAGATCGAGTCGATGTTTTCTAACTTCTTTTGGGGCAGTTTTGACGGTCGCAACAAGAAATATTGGGTTGCATAGGATGGCATTCGCCGACTCGGGGACATTAAGAATAGTCTCTTGCTCAAAAAATGCTGGAATTTCCTTCATAGCACCTCCACGTAGGCATTCTTCTTCTGAAACAAGTACACCGTTAATGGGGAAATACATCGCCTACGACAAGGATACTCCATACTTTGGAAACAGATGAAGGGTCTTCTCTCTACGGTGAATGCCAGCACAAACTGGTCTCTCGACAAAGGGGACAAGAGTTTCTGGTTCGACAACTGGACAAGGGAGGGCCAGTTAGCTGATGTGCTCAACCTTGAATGCACGCAACATATCAAAGTGAAAGAGATTACAGTAAACAGCAGCAGCTAGAACTTGTCGCTGATAGAGCATGAAATACCGAACCAATTGAAGCAAACACTACCTCTCAAGTTCTTCCTAAGCGATGAGGAAGACGTACCACTTTGGGGGTCGTCCGATAAAGGATACTTTACTATAAAATCTGCCTAGAATTTTTGGCGTTGCGAGGAAAACAGCCACGTATGAAGTAGATTTGGCATCACACCTTACCAACCAAAATTCAAATCTTCAGCTGGAAAGCATGGAAGGATATCATCACTGTAGACTCATTCATTCAACGCAGAATCCCTCTCGTATCACGGTGTTGTTGTTGCAATCATAACGAAATAGAAACGCTAAACCGTCTGCTCATCCAGGGAGAAACTGCTGGGACGGTTTGGGCGCATTTTGGCAACGTGTGTAGTGTTCGGCAAGGGGCAAACGATAGTTGGTGGACTCGGAAAGGGCTGTGGTTTCTGGTGGCAGACCCCAACACTTAAATGGGTATCATTAGAGGAGTAATACCTACTCTTATAGCATGGGAAATATGGAAGGCACGATGTGCTCATAGATACGAGGAGAGGCACATGTCAACCTCAAACATCATTCGTACTATCAACAACAATTTACTCGAGAGTATGTCCAAAGCTTAAGTAAAGCAACATTGCAACTTCAGCGATCTCATCTCTCTCCAGGTACTAAGATTGGTCAGGCACCCGGTGCGCACCAAACGGCCTATCTTGGTTCACTGGACTCTCCCTCCCTCAGGTTTTTTCAAACTGAATAGTAATAGTTTTGCACTCCCTTCCGGCATGAGTGGCGCAGGAGGGATTATTCGCAACCACCACAGCGATATGTTACTCGGATACAGCATTGCACTGGGTCAAGGCACAAATACAGCAGCTAAAATGAACGCATTACTTCACGGTCTTTTGCACTGCAAACAACAAGGATGGCTTCCACTTATCGTTGAGGTCAACGCGGAAATCCTTTTAAACTGGTATAGATGCACGCACATATGCCCAGCAAAGCATAGAACAACTTGGAATATTATTACCCAACTAGGACGGGGACTTCATATTCGCATGACACACACCTTCAGGGAAGGAAATATCACAGCTGATGGGCTCTCAAAGCTTGGCTGCTCCCAACTGTCTACCCTCTTCTGGACGGTGGCTACTCTTCCACGACGTATTCACACTTCTTACTTCTTACTTCATGGATAAACTAGGAATGGCAGCTATTAGACAAAAAATTTAGTGGAACGACTTTATGTCCTCCACTTGTAAATATGACTTTCATCTTTAATAAATCCCAAATTTGTTCCCAAAAAAAAGCCAGCCAAAAAAAAATAAAAAATTGTGAGGAAGGGTTTTCTTCAATCATCTTCCTCCTCTTTATCGCCCCCTATATTAATTACGCAGACTGAAGCATGATTGATACTAAGGGTTGATACTACTTCGATTTTGAAATATCTAGCATTTGTCCCCAATACACCAGCTAGGCAAACTAGTGAGTCGGCATGTCAATTTTCACCATGAGGAAAATATTCAAGTGTTGATTTACTAAATTTGTTCATTCTTTCGGCCACCATTGTTGCATAATTGACCATTTTTCCATTCTTCTTGTAATTCTCGAGGTAGTGGTGAACTATTAGCAGAGAATCTATATATACTAAGATTTCGGGTACGCCGATTTCTAATGTCATATCTAGCCCGTGTATTATGGCCTCGTACTTTGTGATATTATTCGAGGCTTCAAAATTAAGTCTTTTTGATTTTTTGATTATGTGGTTAGATTGAGTGATAAGAGCGATTCCCACTCTGATCTTGCGGATCCTGCTGACCCATCTGTAAGTAATCTTCAGCCATCTTTTGTTATCCAATCAGCCCTTTCATCAAAGGTTCTTTGAGGTGTCTCGACGTCATGTTTTTTTGTTATCCCAGGGTCATGCTCTTCCCAGTCTAAATCTTCAACAGGGAAGTTGGCTAAGAAATTGGCTATGACCTGCCCCTTCTCTGATGTTCTCTGCTCAAATTTAATGTCGTGCTCCCATAAACTCACCCACAATTGTTGTACTCGGTGTAATTTCATTTTTTAGACAACACCTCTCGTAGCGGAGAGTTCGTCATAACTTTAACTAAATGGGCTTGGAAGTGGTGTTTCAGCTTCTGTGGTGTATAGACAAGTGTTAGGAGGAGCTTCTCAATTTTAGAGCACCTTATTTCTGCTTGAGTAAGCATCTTGCTTATGAAGTATACTGGTTTCTCAATCTTTCCGTCAAGTCAAATCAGGACAGAACTTAGAGAGTTATCTGTTACGACAAGATAAATGGTTAACACTTCGTTATCTATCAGCATACTCATTACTAGAGGTTTTCCATGGTAATTTTCAACTCCTAGAAGGCTGCTTCACATTTTTTGGTCCAATCAATATCCTCATTCTGTTTTCCTTTTCCTCTTCTAGTAGATCCACGAAGTAACAGGAACAACCATCAACACCAATCTGATAATTTTGAAACAAATTTGATGACAACTGTAATCTTGCCAGCTAGTTTCTATACATCTTTTTTTTCCTTGTTGAAGGCATGGATATGAGAGCTCAAATCTATTATGTATTAGCCTATATTTCTTTCTTGCTAATAAGATGACCAAGAATTTTTTTGGAGTGAACTCCGTATTGACATGAGTCTGGATTGAGCTTCAAGATATACGTTCGTAAGATATTAAAATTGTTCCAAGATCGTCGACGTGGTTTCCTTTCTTTAAGCTTTTGCAAAACATGCCATCGATGTATAGTTCCACAGTCTTCCCTAAGTGATCTTTAAACATACTGGTTATTAAACGTTGATATGTTGCTCTAACATTCTTTAGCCCGAATGGTATGACTTTGTAACAATAGAGGTCTCTCTCGGTGGTGAACATTTTTTTCTCCTGGTCTTCATCTAAGAGGGGTATCTGATTATGGCCTAACGTAACGTAATAGGTCTTATAATATGACCATTGGATATATTGATGACGTACGTTTTGGTCGTCCACATTTGATGAGTATTTATGAGGTCTTTCGTAACGTCTTGATATCTGATAATTGTTGATCTTGTAACGGATCTCTTGATGAATTTAGCTGCAGCTTCGGACTGTTGGTGAGGATACATTCTCTAATGATGCTCGTATGTATACGAACTGTTGATGGACATATGAGTATCTTCTGCAGTGCGATGTTATTGGATGCTTCAATATCTTCGAACTATAGGTAAGAAAGTCTGTATTGCGATCATCTTGTTCTCAGTCATTGATTGGTTATCAGTGTGATTACTCAAGCTACGTGAGTTCGAATATCGGACTCAGTATGAGGATTAGAAATAAGCCCTCACAATTGCAGTGTAGCACATTCTATGATGCTTATTCTTATTGTAATGTAGCACATTGTATGATCTTTTATTTAGTTTACTTATATTTAATTAGAATTTGTTCTCATTTTTCATAGGTAAAATATATTTGGAAGTAAAGGAAGTATCCAAAGTATGTTTGGTAAGTAACCATCTACTCTTATTGAGGTTAATGATAATACCAGTGAACCCGTTGTGAATAATTCCCAAGCCCCCGCAATTGAGCCCCAAACACAATCATGTGGAACTCCAGTTATTGATGCAGATTTGGTTCAACCTAGAAAAAGAACATGTCCATCTGTGGTATGGAATCACTTCAAAAAGAAACGTGTAAATGGGATAATGAAGGATGAATGCGGCTGTTGCAATAAGTTATTTGTAGGGGGTCTAATATTGGAACGTCAGATTTACATGATCATATAAAAAGATGTTTTGGGTCTACTCAAAAGGTCATTAGACAGTCAATGGTGAGTCCTTTTCAGATGAGTGATGGCAGTATTGTGGTGAATACTTGCACATTTGATCAGCAATATGCGGGGACTGCACTTGCAGAAATGATTATTCTTCATGAGTATCCACTTTCTATTATTGAACACCATGGATTTAGAGAGTATAGCAAGCCTCTCCAACCGTTGTTCAAAGTTGTTTCGCTAAATACAATCAAGAATGACATCCTCAAAATATATTAATTTGAGAAGGTCAAAACAATGTCATTGCTGGAGAATAACCAAAGTTAAATTGCTATCACCACGGATATGTGGACTGCAAATTATCAGAAACATTGATGTATGGCTGTTACAGTATACTTTAGTGATAGCTCTTTGATGCTGCAAAGCCATATTCTAAGGTAATTTCTAAACATGTTTAATATTTATTTTAAACTAATTCTAAATCAGTTTTTCTATTTAATATATACTATTTATCTTTATTTTAGATTCATATTGCGGATGCATTGATGGAATGTATACTAAATTGGAATATAAATCGCAAATTATCTACTTTAACAGTAGTTAATTGCACTACCGATGATGTAATGATAAACATCCTCTTAGATAAGCTCTAATTTGATACATTATTGTTACGAGGGGATGTTTTTCATATGTGTTGCTCTGCACATATTCTGAATTTAATTGTCATAGATGGATTGAACGTAATTGGTACAGGAATTGAGACAATACGCGATAGCGTTGCTTACTGGAGTACGTCCCATAAAAGAGATAAAAAATTTACAGAGGCAGCCCATCAATTACATATTCCGTGTACAAAAAAAATAGTGCTTGATTGCAAAACTTGGTGGAACTCTATCTACTTGATGCTTTGAACGGTTTAGGAGTATAAAGATGTGTTTCCTCGTTTGAAGTAGTGTGAGACACAATACAAATGTTTCCCATATGAAGAAGATTGGCTGTTAGCAGCTGAAATTTGTGATAGGCTACAACTATTTTTTGAAGTAACTTAATTATTTTTTAGAACAAGATATCCTACAGCTAGCTATGAAGCTGTCACATTGATGGGGACATGTATGATTTTAAAGTTTGAGAAGTATTGGAATGGTCTTCATAAGATAATGGCGGTAGCAACAATCATGGACCCCAAATTTAAGTTGAAGTTGATTGAGTTCTACTTTCCACTTATTTATAAAGACGAATGTGCAAGTGAAATTAATAAAATCTGAACATTATGTTTAAACTTTTAAGAAGGGTATTAATTGAGTTCGAGTAATCATAGAGGCGAATCTTCAAGTGAAGCAACTTCTGAATTGTAGTCGAGTAAATGTAAAGAGAATGACTATTTGAAGAGAATTGACTTATTTGTTTCTAGTGCAACCACTACCCATACAATGAAGGGGATGCATTCGGGGACCCTGAGGAAATTTTCCCTAACGAGACCCTAAAGCAGAACCACACATCTAAATGAGATGAGTGGTTGAAAATTTTTTGGCTTTTCTATATTAGATAATTAGGTGGATATTAGAGAATGAGGTGGCCCTCTCTTAAGGAATGAGGTAACTTTTTTGAATTTGTAATACACATTCCCCAAAATGTTGGGCCCATCCCCCTGTCTGACAAACTCTCTTAATTTCTCTCTCTCTCTCTCTCTCACACACACATACACACTCTCTAATCTATGTGTGTCTCTTTCTTTCTCTTGAAAAACAAACTTCGCGATTCGACGGTAGAGTGATCAGAGAGATTGTAGTGTGAGAGAGAGCACGGCAGGTATAGCAGTTCCGAATCTTAGTGAGGATGAGAGTGAGAATTTTGGGGGTGGAAGCAATTTAGGGGTAGAAGGAGGTGCAAATTTGTGGGTGGAAGCAATCTTGGCAATGATTTCTCCCTTGTTTCTGCTTAGGGTTTGTTTCCCAATTATATTTCTTTGTTGGAGGAGTGATTTGCTATTTTTTGGGTTTTTTTATTTTCTTTTATATGAAATTATTTGGAGGAGTAATTTACAACTTAATTTTTGTGGGTTCCCCTTTGTGTTTCAAATCTAGAAATTCGAAATTACTGCTTCTCTCAGTCCCCAGCAGAATAACTTACAAGGTGAGTAATTGTATCCTCTGTACTGTCCTAAGCTACTTTCTTGCAGTGAGTTGAGTATCTTGATTTTGATGGCCTTAAGAAATATAGAACCTATTGTGAATCCCCTGTGTTAGGTCAACGTGTGAGATTGTTATTGTCGTCGACCTGGGTAATCAATAATTCGTAGAAGACCTTATTGTCGGAGACTGCGATGATCGATAATAAATTATCGATTATCTGTACCCTCGACATTAATGGACAATTCTAATTTTTCCTTCTGCTTTTAGTTTGGGGTTTGTTGTGATGTGTTAAGTCATCTTCATCATTCAGAACCTTCAAAATGCCAATGGGCTTTAGATGTATTGCATGAGTGCATAAATTACTTACAGTGTGTTTTTGCATGGTCGACACAGAGAGGCAGGATGATGTCCACATTCCAATTTCCCCACCTGGTGAAGAGAAAGATGAGATTGTGGACCAAGTTGAGGAAGAAGAAAGTGCGCAAACTAAAATTGAGTTCGAATTAGAATTCGGTTATCTAAAAACTGAGTATTGGGAAAAGAGGGAGTTAGAATGTATGAATACAGTGAATGATTCTTCTGATGACTCTTCAGACAGTTGGCAATGGGGTTGATATAGTTGGGAAGAATAAAATTACAATTAGATGTGAAAGTTAGGGTTTCTTGGGAGTAGAACATTTAGGTCTTATAGGAAGGGGGCAGTATTTTATTTTTCTTAGCGTAATATGTATTTTGCAATCTAACATTTTTACTACATAATGTAACCGTTTGAGTTATTACTGTATTTTATTTCCCATTGTTTCAAACTAAATGTTCTATAATTATGAATTATTTTAACTATGAACGTGCCAGTGTGACCAACATACAATAGATGACTTTGTTGATGAAAATTGGACAAAAGTCAATGGTGAAGAGTCACCAGAAAGGGCTTAAGAGGAACGTACAAGAGATGTTCCATTCGATTATGCAGAATGTTCAACATATCCTTTGATTGTGGACTCCCCGTACGAGGGCAAACATTTCGACACTGTTGAGGATGCACGTGCCTACTTTGAACAATAAGGAAGATGTCAAGGATTCTCCACAAAAAAAAATTCCACTAAGAGAAACAGATCAGTGGAAGTAGCAAGAGTAAAATTCTGTTGTTTGAATAGTTAATTTTGAAAGAAAAATATAGGGGTACATCCGGAGAGTAGTGAAAGAGATGGGAGCAGATGATCATCAGATAAATGTCTGTGTAAAACAACGCTAAATATCAATTGGAATGAGAAACTCCGTAAATACGTTGTGACAAGTTTTTTGTATTTCCATAACCATAAACTTGTGTCCCTCCGCAATCATCATCGTTTGAAGGTGAACCAATTTTTCCCAGAAGCAGCCAAAATCCTGGCAGAGACCTTTGAGCTCTAAAACATTTCAGTCAGCAAGGTACCGACTTTGTTTCCAGACAAAACCTTCAGAAAATGAGACTCTATAACCACAAGGCAAAGGTATACAAGGAAAGGCTAGCGAGAGGTGACGTTCAAACGGCATTAGAATTCTTTAGGAAAAAACAAATTGAAAATCCAATGTTCTATTTCGATATTGAATTATATGAAGAGCACCGAGCACTTAAGTTTCTTTTGTATTGATGGACAGTCAAGGTGTGCATACGAGACTTTTAGGGATGTGGTGACCTTTGATACTTCGTATCAAATGAATGAGTATAAGATGTCCTTGCTCCGTTTATCATAATCAACAACCACTACCAAACGATACAATACGGATGTGCTCTACTAAGGAATGAACAAGAATCAACATTTGTATTGTTATTTCATACGTGGTTGATGGCAATGAACAACAAAGAGCCTACTTCACTTATCACTGATCAAGATGTAGCTATAAGAGCTACGGTACCCAAGATAAGCATGAATAGGTTAACATGTTGTCCAACACATTGTATCGTCTGCCATTGGGTGTTGACAATATGTTATCAACTTACTAAGTCCCCGAAAATATATATCGTCGGTGTTGAGCATGGTATATTATCGATTACCATTGGGTGTCGACAATATGTGGTTGACGTACTATGTCCCCAAAAATATATATCGTCGGTGTTGTGCGCGCCATATTGTCCTAAGCAATGTGTAATGGACAATATATTATAGGGCATCACCTATTTAGTTTGTATCTACTCAGTTATGAAATTATTTATTTACAGGTTTTTCAAAACACCATTCATCGCATTTGCCTATGGCACATCACACACAAATTTCCAGACAAAATAGGCCTTGTTTATAGGGTCCCATCTTCGTTTAAGCAAGAGATTAATTCACTAATGCACGACACTTATGATCCTGGGGATTTTGATACAAGGTGGATGAAACTAATGAAGAAAAATAAATTGGATGATAATCATTAGATACAAGGGATCTTCAATATAAGATAGAGAGATGGATACCATTATGGAGTAGATTAACCTTCTTTAGAGGCATAAGCACTACAGGTCGTAGTGAGTCAACTCTTAACTTCTTCAATGGCTGGTTACTTCCAACAACTGGGTTGTACAATTTTTTGACCAAGTATGCCACCGCCCTGTTGGAGACATATGAACGAGAGAGGGAAGAAGACTTCGCGTCTGAGCACAAATATCGTCAAGTAGCTCTTCATCAAGCCCTTTTGAAAGATGCTGCAAAGATATATACAAGAACAATGTTCCATAAACTTGAGGAACAGCTTGAACAAGTAGTTCACTTCATTAAATTAGAAATATCAGTAGAAGGTAACCTACGTGTACTTACTGTCAAAACGCATAGTGGTCATCTAGAGTCGTTCGAGCTGTATATAGACTTAGAGAAGCTAACCGTCATTGTGGATGCAAGTTCTTTGAGTACGTTGGAATCCCATGCTGGCACCTCCTCAAATTTTTCTCAAAATATGATATTCTTAAAATTCCAAAGGCTTTTATTATGGGAAGGTGGAGGATAGGTGCAAACAAATTCTCTCGGTCGTATAATAAGAGCCACTTGTCAATAAAGAACTTACGACAACTGTTGTGCCATAGCCACTTATCACTTTGGGCATCATTACTATTTGATAGGGCTTCTAATAGTAAAGAAAAGTTTAAATTCACGATTTTGAAGCTAGATGAGATTGAGTCTTACCTTGACCATTAGGATGAGTCTATGATAGTCTTAGAACCATCAGAACCAGCCATGATAAAACCTTTTATGGAATCTATGATGTCAGCAACTGCTATTTTTGACCCTCTTGTGGTTCAATCAAAGGGCCGAGCCAAATTAGATCACAAGAAAGGAGGGAGATGGAAGGGGGGGATGGAGGAAGCTGCTGAGAAGAAGAAGAGAACATGCACAGGATGTAGAGTATTTGGCAACCACAACAAATGGACCTGCCCACTTCTTAAAATGAAGGTACTCGAAACAAGTAACCCCCCACATTCTGGTTGATTAATCTATAGCCGTTTCTAGCCTAAATTGTGGTAATCTTCATGTAAGGGGGAACGCATGAGCAACAAGTTGAACTATTGCAAGAAAACCACAACAGCAGCAACATCCAGAGGAAGAAGAAGCCAACCATGCATGAGCAACAAGTTGATTTCTTTTTCGCTTTAATATCAATGTATTTCATAAGTGTCATGTCCTAAACTAAGTGACCATCCGGTGATTCCACTCATCTCAGTTTATGTATTGTAATTATTTTGTACTATAACTTGGAATCCCTCCATTGTAATAATATTACTGAATTGTACTTTTGATAATAATTTGTCGAATGATGGATTTGGTTGGCCATGTCTTGTACCTAGGTGTTGTCGAGTCTTGTACAGACTGTAGAAATTGTCGTTTACGTAAACTAAATGACAATCATGAAAATCAAGGTTGTCGGATGCCTAGTTGATCGATAATACAAAATAGACAATAGGAGTTCAGACTATACCATAGGTAGACAGCTTGAGCGACAGACAATTCATACCAAACCAAATATATTAATTAGGGATTCCAATTAATCAGTATACCACAAAAGAGGATTGTAATCGAATAACTTCATGCATCAGTTACCAAAATACGTCTATCTAACCTAATATTTAAAATTGTCGTTTATGCCAACTAACCGACAATCTTGAATGAGGACGTTGTCCACAATATAATCAGTAAGAACATACACATAATACAAACAACCAAGAATTTTAAATAAACAAATCATATTGAACCAAGTATATTCCCCTTAATCAGTCTCCCAAAAGTATTACAATATAAACAACTACATATAGCAGGGATTTTAAATCAACCAAATTGACCGCCATCAATAAGTCTTACAGCAAAAAAACTTTTTAATAGTGGTTACCCCCTAAAAAAATAAACAAAAACCCAAATGTACTATATATTTTCCCTTCTTGCTTACTAGATGCGTAAGTGTTTATCCCCCAAAAAAATGTATTGGTTATCCCCCCAAAAAATAAAAATAATAATAATCAAACATATTATACACTTTCCCCCCTTGCTTACTAGATGAGGTCGTTCAATTTATAACCCTTAACGTTGTTGTCTTTAAGCAAAGCTTTGAATAGCTTATTTGTTACACCAAACCATTTTTGTACCATTCCCTTTGGAAATCACCACGAATTTCGAAATCTACATGAGCAAGCCAGAGAGTAGAAACTGGAGGTATTGGTGCTTCATACCTTATAAACAATATAACATATTGGTTGTCTGAACCCAATCTAACCCACCAAAACTTAGTAGTGTCCCCAACCAGGTTTTCAAACCTTTTCTCATTCGATATGTGGCTGTTTTTCCTAAACCAAAATAGAGGTAAGAATGTGTATGCCTCATGATTGCTAATAAAGGCCACAACCTTCTCATAACATGTAGCAAGCATATGTCCCATGTGCCTATATTCCACATGTTGACCAACATATGAATAAGCACGGCGCAACTGGTCATACACGTTCTCACTTCGAGAACTGAAACGGGCATCCAAAGACTGGCTAAAAATAGTCTTCCAAAGTGCTGGATCCTTGGTCATCAAAGACTCCAACGAATTCGTTACTTTCTTAAATTGGTTTTGACTTTGATATTTAATTGTTACCGGTACCCTAAAAGCAGAATTGTCATCTTCCCCTTGGACACCATGCACATCTAGATGATACTTCATATACAATTAGAATAGTGTCTCATTTATCTTCTTCTTCAGTACAACATTCGCCGTCCTAACCTCCATTAGCTTGTCTTGATTTCCACCCGTTACTGTAAAATCATCTTGATAGTCACCTTTGGGCCCTTGTTGTGTTATAGTGTAGAATCTATTATATTGATCAAATAATTCAATAAATTTTGTATCGTCCTTCTCTGACAGCTGTCCGCTCTAAAATTCTTTCTTCATTGCTTGACACCAATCCTCCTGTACAATAATGAATGGCAGTTAGTGAAAATGCATGGGGGCAGAAACACTAATGTCTTGTGAACGTTTAACTTTTCAAAGGGTCGTGCCATTCATAGTGCTCGACTTCAAGGGTCTTCTTCATCTCTTCAACAATGATGAGTTGGCTACTCTACAATCACGGTATGCCAGCCAACAAGGGATTAATTATCCATTGAAGTACAACATTTGAAAACAAATCCTTAAGGTTGGTAACTTACCAGTGTTTCGATTTTCCTATCATGTATCGCGGTGTCGGACTTGTACTTGGCTGTCCACTTAAGATTTGATATAATTATCTATGTAAAAGCATTAAAAGAATTGAGCAATGGAGTATTTGGTTACAGCATCCAGAACAAAATTGAGGATAAAGACGGTGATTATAACATCTTAAGTCGATCAGTGCATCAACCGACATTAAAACTGTCGACGAAGGCAGAGAGGTCGATAACAAAATTATCGGAGAACACATTGATCGACAAATTGGTAAACTGTTCTAAACAATTAATATAGACATATATCATAACCATTGGGCTATTGGCCCAGTAGTGGTTGTACCTCTCCACCAAGAGGGAGGTCGTGGGTTCTAAACCTCATGGGGCTGGAAACTCAGGGTTACGGATCGCTATAAAAAACCGGCTTCGGCTTGCCTTCCAAAAAAAAAATATAGACCTATAGCATATTCATCAAACTAATATTAACAGAGAAAGAACATACTTAAAACAAAAAAATAGGTTTAATAAAACTACCAAAAATAGTTTTAAACCCTTAAAACACAAACGGAAAAATACTTTGGAGTTTGCCACATTCCACGAATATGTCTCCACTTCCATCCAAACCAAGTTACAAACGATTCTTTATCTTTTAACCTCTTCACAGCGTCTTTATACTTAGCAGTTAACTCATCAATCTTTTCCTGCAAATCACAGGAAGGCACTGCCTCTCCTTTTAGAATCCCAGCAAGCTGTCCAAATGCAACAAGTACATTCCTATCAAATAGGATTTCTACAAAACCTTACATTATGTAACAAATTGGGAAATGATAGGCTTAAATACTCATAGGGACAGGTGTTGGGTATTGCCTTTCTGACTGGTCCGCCAACTTAGTATTGATATCTTGTAGTAACTTGCACACTCTTCTCTGAAGATTATATCCAATGACATAAACAAGATAAATAGTTAACTCCTGGACAGGGTTGTGAAGACTTTTAAATGCATAAAATAAGGTTAAGATGATACCTGATTTGCCAACTCTAGTGCCAGGCTTGCATTAGAAGCATCAACTCCTATTTTTATTCTCAAATCCTCTACCAAATTTGTCTTTTGCTCATTCAGAATTTGGCACTCTTTCGCCTGCATATATAGTGTGTTGTTTAGATATTAGTGATATGATCTTAGAATCAAAATCATAAACAAAGTTGTAAAGGTTGGGATGATACCTTCTTTGCCAACTCCCGTGACAGGCTTGCATTACAATCATCAACTGCCGCTTGTATTCTTAAATCATTTACCAACTTGGTATTTTGCTCATTCAAAGCTTCGCACTTTTTTGTTTGTATATAATCATTAGTGTGTACTTTATTTATGAGTGATGTCCCATCTTATAATCAAAATTCAAATTAGTTAACCAAATGAAGAACGCAGTCAAACATGGTTACCTTCTCTTCTAACTTTGCAGGTAGCTCTTCAAATGATTTGATATATTGTTCGTGAACAACATCATTGAGTATTCTGTCCTTTTTCATTTTTTTAATTGTGACCCTCAGCTGCTTACATTCAGTTGCCTGTGATTAAGAATAGATGTTACAGAGTAAGAAGTTGGATAAAATAGAAAATGTTTTGTCGACCACCTCGTGTACTGACATCAAAGATTGTCAATCAATTCACTGTATGACAAAATCATATGGGTGGGTTGTAAAATAATTGTCAATTTCAAGCCACAGATCGACAATCCCAAAAATTCTTTTAAAAGGACTTCTGTTAAGTAATACTAACGTTCTCAGTTAATTTCTCAGTTATCAAGGAAGATGTTTCTTTTTTATTCTCCTATTTTTTTTGGTCTCTCAACTTCTGGACTTCCTCCCTCAAAACCAATATTTGTTCCACCAATGCCTTGTTTTCATCCCTTAGCATGAGATATTGTTCATGTTCACAAACATTAGAGAGCTCCCAACTGACTTCTATCTATAAAAGCACACAATAACCACATGATTTAGAACAACAACTTCTACAAATAATGGGAAAATAATAATCTGGCTGATGCATTGTTTAATGATCAATCTGGTTTAGTGTGACTTACCTGTATACAACAATTATCTAGTTTATTTTGCAATCGTCCTATGGGGTGACACGTTGATAACTCGATATCGCCATCGGCATAAAGATCTACAGTTGGTAGACAAATTTTGGTCCAGAAGACAGTCTGAAACTACATGTACCCCCCCCCCCCTTAGCCTCCTTCCTCTATCACGACTCCTTACTATCCATTCCTTCCACAATCCCTTTGAAAATGCATCAACCCAGTCATACATAGGTTTGTACTATTTCGGCCCTTCTCCATCCCATGTTCGCAACCCCGATACTTCAACACCAATGAAATACTTGTGTTTGAATGCCCTATAAAAAAATTATATACACAGATTACAGATCATTTGTCGTTTTGGCCAAATCGATCATCTAATGCATTACAGATCGTTTGTTGCTTTGGCCAAACCAATTTATCAAATAAATTTGTTATACGTCAACCTTACACCAATGAAATACTTGTGTTCGATTACCCTGTAAAGCATTTTTATACACAGGTTACAGATCATTTATTGTTTTGGCCAAATCGATCATCTAATGCATTACAGATCATTTATATTGCTTCGGCCAAATTGATCATCTAATACATTACAGATCGTTTTTGTTACTTCGGCCAAATCAATCATCTAAACTACATTATAGATCATTTTTTATCGCTGCGGCCACACTGATCAACTCACACATCACAGATAGTCTACCAGTTAAGCCAAACCAATCACATATCGCGATGCTCTACATACATTATCGTTGGTACCTCACACGGTTAGTACCGATAACTACTCGTCCTAGACTATTTCTTTATATATCCATATTTCTTTTCTATCTGATTGATTATAAACTGACATCTTAAAAGACTCCCAAGTATACGGTGTACCGTTAAGTTTAAGGGTAAGAGGGGTCGTATCCCAAGAGACTTGTGATGTGAATTATACTTCGAGCAACTAGTCTTATCCAATAACAATGAGTTTGTATTGGTTTTGTAATAAAAAGAAGAACGGAACAAATTACAAGATAAATTAGAGTAGAAACCAAGGCATTGATTCCACTCCATCCGTTGTAACCTTGAGATAGTGTACCTAGTTAGAGTATTCATGAATTCCCATATCGCATATCCTTGGTCGGGTATATGCAATACATCATGAGATAAGATAATTATTGATTGGGAACTACCCATAAGCCAACTTATTCAACCATGGTCCAGTTGATAAGCATGGATTATGTTCTCTTCTACATATTCCTAACCAATCTTGTTATGGTCAAACAGGATTGTAACTTAGATCATTTATTCCTCCTAATCCTAGCTATGGTCAAGCATAGAAAGAAGGAATAATAATATGCATTATGCCGGGATAAAGAGAATGCAATTACTCTAACAAAACTATACAATCTACACTAAGGCTACATTGGATGGAGCTTCATCTAGCCTTGACTGAGAGGTTTAGCTACTCAACCCTTTAATCATTGCCATTATACTATTACTACAATAAGAGTAAAAGACAAGAAAAAAGGAATAACAAAAACTTTATTGCTTATTGAACCTTGATATTTACACTCTCTAAGATTATCCCTCATGGGTGGGATTTCCCTCCTATTTATAGAGTATAAGCAGGGTTACAAAATATCACCATTAATATAAAATCTCCTAAACAATTCTTAAAATCATGCATAGATATTACAACTCATGAAAATAATATCTATATTTAATTCTCTTCAATGGGCTTCCATGTATGGGCCTTTGGTTAACAACTTCAAATGAGAATCATTATTGGAGTGCATCACCTTTGTTCTTCGTTAAAAACCATAAAAATGTATGACTTGTTTATCATGTGACCAATTTTTGTAAATTCAAACAAAAGCACTATTAGTGTCACATTTATTTAATAAATGACTAGGTAGATATAAATTGAGGAGTTGTAAACGTAAATATTACGTGTTTATTACCATCCATTGTTTGTATATAAACATCATAGTTACATTATTCATTCTTCACTAGAACTGTCACCCAACTCATTCATCACATTAGAAGATCTTGCCACGTCCTTTCCACCACCCTTCTGCAACTCATGCAACATAAATTCTGGCATTTTCCACATAATAATCATCTTTCCCTCTCTAATCATTCTCTGTTTAAATAATTAAATCCTGGAAATTATGGGTTCTAAATATTCAGATCGGATTACCTCCATCTCACATTCTACACCTCGGGAGATCAAAACATCACATATCCTCTTACTCTCCGATTCCACCGTCTTTAATTCTGCCACAAAAAACAATATGACTGCAACCATCTCCCTCTTATGACTACTACCTGCCTCATTTTTTACCTGCTTACTGAGAAGGAGTTCGCTCAGCTTACGTTGTGCTTCCTTCAATTTACTTTCCAGCTGCTTACAACGATCATCCCCCCGCCGTGCTGCATGACACACATCAACACTCCGAGCTGCCAGCACGGTCATAAACTCATCCATATGATAAATCAGAGATATTGAATTTTCATAACCTTCTGATTCTACCCGCTTCATGTCATAACTTCATTCTAACCGCAACAAATTCTCCTCCTGCTTCGTATTCATACCTAGCAGACTGTCATATTTAGAGTGGTATTCCAAGACCTCCAGGTTCCGCATTTGCGAAAGCTTCTTTAGATCACATATTTTATTCCAGTCCTTCTTTATGACTTCAATCAGTTAAGCGCAAACCTCCTCCATCTCTTTTCCCATCGCCACAGTAACCAACCACAATGCTTCATAGTTGCGAGCATGAGCTCTAACATCGCTTATCGCTGCTTCACGCATATTCACTTGAAATTGCAGCTCACATTATTTCCTTCAGCCTCTAACGTGGCCAGCAGGTCTGTAATTTGCGCTCACACAGATAATAATTCAGTACATTGTTGACAAACACGTCCAGACTGACCTCCAACTTTAGCACCCTTTTTTCTTATCTCTTCCTCTAAACTTTCTATCTTTCCCAAACTAACAGACATCACAACCTCCTTCTCATGAAGAGTTTCACTCATCTCCACCCTCATTTTTTCTTCAGCCGCAGTAGCAAATTTTCTGGCTTCTCAACTCAATCTTAGCTCAGTACGCATTTGTTCATTTTCTATGCATAGCGCGTCACACTGGCTTGGTACAGTAGCCAGATCAACCTATCATAACAGATTACATTTATAATAATTCTTCATAACAATAGAGTACATATAATAGTTTACAAGGTTACATGAAGAATGTGGTATCTGAGTAAATCAGATACGTCATTCTGTTATAACAAAAAAAAATATTACATTTCTCATAAAACACTGTGAAGAGCTAGTCATGGAAAATCAAGAGAAATCTATTTATAACTCTTCAGAGCATGAGACACCGCAGCTTGTCTGTCCCTGCCTTCCTACTCGACACCTGCACATCTACCGGCGTGGTAAAAGTCACAATCTCCTGTTGACGTTATATACGCCGCATTCATGATATCAAAGGCTTGACCACTTCCTCTTCTGATGACTTTTCCCATGACCTCGGGCGGGAGTGGTCACCAACGATTCCTCCTTCACCTCGATTTAACCACAGGTTTTCTTCTTTAGAATTTTCTACTTCAAAATCCTTCCCACACTCCTCTACGAACTTTCAAAATGCGTTCTCTATTCTAGCAAATGCCCCCCCCCCCCCAATAAAACTCGACGACACTGTCTATATGACGCTCATGCTTCGTTCGAGTAGAACCTTTTGCTCGCGAGGGGCATAAATGCTCCTTCAATTTCATTTGTACGTCGTGCAACCGTTGAAGCGTGTTTTTAGTAGTACACCTAAATCCCTCCTTTCTGCCTCTACCTTCATTCGAACAGCCACTTCCTTTGACAACCGCGTTGCTAAAGACATTTTCTGCTCCACGTGCCGTGATAGCTCATCCTGTAACCCCTTTACCTTACCCTCTAATTACGTTTAAACCGCTATTTACTCTTTCCTTATCCTAAAAAATACAATTCTCATAGCCCTCCGATCCTACATAAAGCTAAAGACATCAGATAAAGGTTCTACATCACCCCATACAACAGACACACCAGCCCGAGCTAAGTATTTTTTTGCTTCTAAACCATGGTGATTGCGTGCTTCTTGAGCTAAAAATATAATTCGAGCTGGGTCTGGAACTACACCCCACTCCCTCAACAGCTCTAGATAAGCCTCCTTTAACCTTCGCTTACTACCTACTTCGACCTCAAAATACAAATTCATAACTAATAGCATACTCTGACACCTCGCCTTATCACTCGGGCCATTAAAACAAACCAACTCTTTCGGTTTTCAAACTAATACACCCCTTTTCTCTTCCTACCTTAACACTTCATCTCTTTCCATTTTTATTTTAACATATTTATATTGCAGATCATATAAATCTCTAAAGGTTTTCTCCGAATTCAACTTAAATTGCCTTATCTCGTATTCAGTTTTGTTAAGTACCTATTAAATACAGGCCACAGAGTCCCTCGCTTTACCCAGCGACCTCTCCAATTCGGAGTTCATTTTTCTCAAATGCTCTATCGCCTACACAGATTACAGATATCTTATTTCAATACCAACATTCACGAAAAAGCATATTTCAAAATATCACTTAAAAAGAAAATAGTGCACGAATATACATAATACTCTCACATCCAGGTCAAGCAAACTGAAAAACAGAAGACAAGATACCACAGAACGTCTAAAGAGGCTTGTTAATGTCTACCTCAGAAGGAGATTTTAGCATCTTCTTTTAAGAGAGATCTATTTTAACACGATTCAACAGAGGATCCACTATTTGCTCAATAGTATGGACTGCCTCTATATGCTTTGATAGTTCACTGTACTTTACTATAGCTATAGTGGCATCTGCAGCCCTTTTCTCATTTTGGCCAATTACTAAATCTATATTCCAGAATTAGGCTATTAAAGTACCCGACTATCTCGTATCCATTTTAGAGTTCTTCCTAATCAATTTTGGTCAATTGGTAAACTTTTTGATCCACTTGCCTCAAGTTACAGATGGCCAGAATTGAATCCTACCGTTGTTACCACCTCTCATTAATTCACGGTTGCGACCATGTCTGTAACTTCCCCTGTCACTAGACGCAATATTGTGTGATCTTGTCACATACTTACTTTTAGTAGGCATAAGCTTGAGGTTCGTAACCAGTAGCTCATTGTTTTGCTCATATATAAATGAGGAAAACGTAAATTAGGTCTGCATATACAGTGATCTATCAAATGTTGCCTCAGAAGCACAATATTTGAAACATAGAAATTGTAATAGAATATTCTCAATATCTCAATTTACCTTAACTATTTCTCCATATAAGATTATAGTGCAGTTGCACTGCCGAATAAAAATTCTGCCACAGTCATATAATACTATCATAGTATAAGTTAATCCATTATCATGCCTTCCTGAATATGGAGGCTAGGGTGCCAAACAAAACTCTTACTTTGTTATTTAGAGACTCATTGTTCTCAACAATAGTATTTTCCAAATTCTGTAATAGCAGATGGATTTTAGTATCAATGCAGGTTAAGTTTATTGGTACCTAAAATATAAATTACAGTATGGGAAGTAATTAATGTTTTAAGTGTTACTAGCATCTATTATGCATGTAGATCAATACTAGTAGTAGTAATTGATAAACATTCCTTGCATAGAGGCAATTCATTGTATTCAAGTAAGTGATTCCCAATTATTACTTGTAGGTGAACCTTGTTCATATCCTATTACTTATAAAATCATATTTAAGTACATGATTTACAATCATTACTTATGGTTTATAGTATATAGTACAATGAACTACATGATTCGTAATCATTACTTGTAAGTAAACCCTGTTCATGGCTTTATACTCATGAAATTCTTTTCTAATAATTAAATTCTAAATTTTAACTCGTAAAAATGACGATCTTAATCTTAGATGTGTATTTTAATAGAATCTTAGCCAAAATTGTTATTCAAAACCACTAAATGTGTACTTTCCTTATTCTGAGAACTAGGGTGCTCTAGGCCCTCAAGTTCTATAAAGGTAGCCAAATGACCTATTTGCCATGAATATGAGGGGTATTAGATGTTTAGCTGACAAGTAGTCACATCCTAAAGTTTGTTGGGTTCACAAAATAGGTCTATTATGGCTGTCTTTAAACTAATATACTAGGGTACTACAGGTTGCTATCAGGGCCTATATACCTCTAAATATTATCATATAACATTTAATTGTACCTAGAAACAAAAAATTGGTTCCTTAGACACCAAGTTCTTAGAAATAAGACTAAGCCAATTCTCAATTGAGCTATAATTATTTGTCATTGACAATTAATTATGATTTAGATATGACTCTTAGTCATATCCTAAATTAGTCTTGGTTTCGTATTATTTGTGATCCCTGATCATGATAATTAGTATCCTAGGAGCATACTAGTAATATCATATTAGTTTTTTTGGTGACCGTCCGACAAATAATCTGGCAAACTTCCAGTGGCTGGTCTCTGGTGACTACCACATGTCACCCCTGGTTACTGTCACGTGAAACAATACGTGCCACGCACGTGCCGCATGTACCAGGTATATCGCAAGTGTGAGACATGCCGCACATACCATGTAACATCAGCATGTCACGTGTCACTGCTGACGTTATAGTGGATAATGATGACGTCACATCTGATAATTATTAAAAATAAAAAAATAATTTTAAGAAAAGTAATTTAATATCTTTACTGACGTCATCGACAAAAAAAATATTGTTTTTGGTCGCGAAACTGCCCAGTTTTAGCTCTAGTTTTCTGGTGATTGGGACATCTCCCTAAGGCGTGCAATATACCGTTAGAAAGTTCTCAGAATAGGCTATCGTACCAAAGTATTCTTGCCCCTATCCGATGTCCATAGATAATGATATTCAAGTTTGAATACAGCCATTTTTCAAGGGTAAAAAATATTAAAAATCCAAATTTTTAATGCAAAAAATAGGAAAAATATGTTTATGAACCATGATAATCAATCATATAGTATATATTAGTAAGAAATTGAATATGTAAACTGTAAAATACCTCTTCTTCTGATCGTTTGGTTTCTCTGAAAACTCTGATTATAAGGTAATTTTTTGCTTTCTTCACTCCTAAAGCTTACATACTGATAACATGTTGAGAGATAATCGATATAGAGTATACTAACATTTCTATATCATGAGAACAAAAAGAGAGAGAGAAGAGAAGATTTCTTATCAATTCTGAATAGTGTTCTCTGTATGTAATACAGTTATATCAGGATAACCCTACAACAATGGTTACCTAACCTACTCAAACTCTCCCCATAACCTTATCGGGCCTATGGGCTTGTTTGGAGTCCTAATAAGACACCCCAATCATGTTGGGTTCCTAGCTTGGGCTTGGACCTAACTCTTAACATAAAACAACTTTTCTTTTTTGTATGAAATGTTGTAAAAAATTTAGGGTTACCAAACTCTAGAATTTGGGGATTATACTGATGTAGTGATGATTTATAGTCAGGAGATTACTAAAATTTGGAGCTTTGCTACATAACAGATAATTGTGGACTTTATAGCTACAGAGAGTCATCCCCTGTGCAATCCAAATTTGATCAGAATTGTGCATTGAAATGGAACAGTTGTACTTGAAATGTGAAATAATAGAAATTGTCAAAATATATATAGGTCGACAATATGGCGGTCGGTATTGTTGATCTTAGAGGATTCGACAAAAGTAGAGTTCTCTTTTTGTTGAAGAACTAAATGATTGACAATGTATTGACGATTGTGCGTGGTGTTAATAATTAAATAGGATTTTACTTCTGTTGTCAGCTTGTTTTAGGTTACCCCATACATTGTAAGCATGTTTTGTTAAGGCATGACAATTACATGGCATTTTACTTCTATTATGCCATGTTCTGTTATTTTAGAGGCCTCACAATGGGGTTTAGTTTTTTGAACTAGGTCCATAAATTAATTTGTGCATTTTTTGTCATGGATGAGTCGAAGAGATACGATAGCGTCCACATCCTACTTTCTTCACCAACTCACGAAGAAATCGATCCAGCACTGCAACAAGTTGAAGTAGAAGAAGCGAGGCAAACTAAAATTGAGTGGGAATTTGAATTTGGATGACTAGAAAATGAGTTTTGGGCGAAGCAACATTTGGCATATTTTAATTCATGGCATGACAAACCTGATTACGATTCTTCTTACGATTCATTTGATGGGTGGCAAAGGGATCAATATAGCTGGCTTGAATGTGATTGTAACTATATTTTTGGATAGGACAGTTAAGGTTTTAGAAGATGGTGTAGTGGAAGAAGGGTTAATGTTTCCTCTTTACCAAAACAACAATTTTTTGTGGAGTGATTGCTTATTTTGAACTCCCTCTTATGTAGTATGTGATGTAATGAAAGCTTTTGAAATGAAATGAACATGCGCTGGTCTTGAATCGTTAAAATTTGTGATATATTTTGAATTACTTGCAACTCACAATCTTTTCTTTTGTGTATGAACTTATCAGTGAGATTGACATCTACAATAAATGAATATGTAGATAAAAATCAGACAAAAATTATTCGTGACAAGTCCCCATAAAGGTCTAAAAATGAATGTATTGTTAATTCTTTATTGGTGGAACCCCCATATGAGGGTTAACATTTTGATACTATTAAGGACGTACATCTGTGCTACGAATGATATGGAAGAGGACAGGGTTTTCTCTACCAAGACACACAATTCCATTAAGCGTTCGAGATCTAAGGATATAGGCAGAGCCCACTTCTATTGTATGAGCAATGATTTTTCAAAAAAAAACCTTAGGATAGATCTAGAGACTAACGAAAGAGCTGGGAACATAAGATCATCTGATAAGTATGGGTGTAAAGCAACGATGAACATTAATTGGAATACAAAAATAGACAAATATGTTGTTACAAGTTTCACAGATATCCATAACCATAAACTCGTATCTTCGCAGAATCATCACCCTATGAA
Organism: Kingdonia uniflora; assembly: GCA_014058105.1. Classification (NCBI taxonomy): domain Eukaryota; kingdom Viridiplantae; phylum Streptophyta; class Magnoliopsida; order Ranunculales; family Circaeasteraceae; genus Kingdonia; species Kingdonia uniflora. Next base: position 1,401,668 of record JACGCM010002082.1, on the reverse strand, counting down.
GGTTAACAAATTCTTTCTTGAAGAGGCAAAAAACCTTACAAAGACATTTGAGCTCAACAATATTTCGGTGAACAAGGTGTCGGTATTATTCCCAGATAAAACCTTTAACAAACAGGATTATTATAACCACAGTACCAAAGTAAATAAGGAACGACTAGCTATAGGAAATGCACAAGCTACGTTAGAGTAGTTTAGGAAGAAACAAAATGAAGATCTGATATTTTATTTTGATATAGAATTGGATGAAGAGGACTAAGCACTCAATTTTTTTTTGGATCGATGGACATTCAAGGTGTGCATACGATGCATTGGAGATGTCGTCACCTTCAATACTACATACCGGACCAATGTCTATAAGATACATTTTGCTCCGTTTGCAAGAATCAATAACTACTACCAAACAATTCAATACGGATGTGTTCTACTAAGAAATAAACAAGAAAGCACATTTGTATGGTTGTTCCATACATGGCTTAAGGCAATGAACTACAAATAACCTGTTTCAATTATCACTTATCAAGATACAGTTATGGCCACCGTTGTGCCCAAGGTAAATAAGTAGTTCAAATTCGACATACTAGGTATATAATCGATTTAACATTTAGGTCGACAATATTTAGATGAGTCGGCAAGACAGTCGACAATATATGGCCGAGTAGGAGTAGGTATCGACATTCGATTGTCGACCTCGCCTTATGATCGACAATATTAGATAATATTCACTTTTTATGTTCATTCTAAGTTTAGGTTTATTTCCAGGTCTTCCCCAACACCATACATCGATTTTGTCTATGGCACATCATAAACAAATTTCTCAATAAAATTGGCTATGTTTATCGGAACCCATCTAAATTCAAAGAAGAGATTGATTCGATAATACCCAACACATATGAGCCTGTGTATTTTAAAACCAAGTGGATAAAACTAATGAACAAACATAAATTGGATGATAACCTTTGATTGTAATACATCTTCAATATTAGACATAGATAGATACCATTATAGAATAGGTTAACCTTCTTTGCAGATATGAATACTACAGGATAGAGTGAGTCTACAAACAATTTTTTTAATGGTTGGTTGCCAATAACAACTGGAATGTATAATTTTGTGACCAAGTACGTGGCTGCCCTTTTAGATGTATATGACAGAGAAAGTGGAGAAGACTTTTTTTCAAAACACAAATATTTTCATGCTGGTCCTCATCAAGTACTACTCAAAGATGTTGTAAAGAGATATACAAAAATGATTAATGTTTCATAAACTTGAGGATCAGTTTGACCAGGTAGTCTGGTTCGCTGCAATAGAAAGAAACGTAGAAGGCAACCTCCGACAACTTACGGTAAAGTTCCATAGTGGTCATACCGAGTCCTTTGAGGTAAATATAGACTTAGAGAAACTAATTGGTATTTGTGGATGTAAGTTGTTTGAGTATGTTGGACTCCCATGTTGTCACCTCCTGAAGGTTTTCTCGAAATACAATATTCTCAAAATACCTTATGCTTTCATTATGACAAGGTGGAAGATTGGTACAAATAAGTTCTCAAGGTCATATGATAAAAGTTACTTGGCAGTAGAGAACTTGCGACATCCCTTATGCCATAGCCACCTATCCCTTCGTGCATCAAATTTATTCGATAGGGCCTCAAAGATTAATGAAAGTTTTGAATTCACGATTTTGAAGCTAGATGAGATAGAGTCTTATCTTGATCACTACGATGAGTCTTTAACAAAGACAAATGCATCACAACCAAACGTTTTAACTTCTTTAGCAAATTCTATGATGTCTGGAACTATCATTTTACACTCTCTCGTGGTTTAAATCAAAGAATGAGTGAAAACTGATTACAAAAAAGGGGCGAGATGGAAGGGGGGATGGAAGAGGCTGTTATGAAGAAGAAGAGAACATGCAAAAGTTGTGAAGTACTCAGTAACCATGATAAACGGACATGCATACTTCGCAAAATGAAGATAGTGAAATCAAGTAAGTACATATTTGACACTATGCATAAACGCCATATTCTCCGTGATTACTCTATAATGGGTTTCCCATGTATTTATCCCGGCCGTATTTATAATTAGAATAAATTTCATGTAGGAGATGCTAATGGGGATTCCGTTTAGCCGTTGCAAGATAATCCTGACAACCACAACATCTAGGAAAACATTAGTTATCTTGCATTCCGAATTTCTTTATTTAATAAATCTATATATTATTGTTGACGAGAGACTCTTGTGTGGTTTCAACTTTCAGTTTGCTTTGTATTTAGAATTTAAAAATAAGACAACAGCAATGCACTGTGCTTTATGCTCCCTATTAAATTTGTAAATTCCTCAACGTTACTTACAATGTAAGGCATGCAGTATTTTATTATGTAGGTAAAATTGTCAGATAATGTAGCAGTAAATTGGCGGTTGATACATTAAGCCGACAATAAATTAACTACATTGTCAATCATCAACAATGACAATTAATATTAATCCATTACTAGGCTAAAATTATATTACATTGTCGATTATCGACAATTTACCTCTAAGCTGAAGATAACAACATACAAAGAGTCATTCAAGCACCGCTTAAAATTATCTACACATGCAATATTACTGGAATTCAATAGTCAAAATTTATATTCATATATAACAGTGAGCCAATACACTTGGGTATATTACAAAAAATAGGATATATAAACACTTATCGACAAAAAATGAATCAACAAGGGCCACCTAAGAAAATATATATCATAAGAACTTACAACCCTATACATTCAGGGGCATACAATGATTATCAAAACATGAAAGGGTAAGAGTACCCTCAGAAACTGGCAACGATCAAGTCATTCAATTGATAACCTTTTACTTTGTGTTATCTCAGTAATACCTTAAAGGTCCTGGTCCTTACATCAAAATACCTAGTCAATTGTTCTTTATGAAACCCCGATAAAATATCTTATTTCGCATGGCTGAAAAAAATAGTAGAAACTAGAGGAATTGGTGCATCGAACCTTGGAAACAAATGAGCGTAGTGTTTGTCCACCCCCAAGCCAAACCACTAATACTTACTAGTATCCATAAGAAGGTTCTGAAACCTCTTCTCATTCAACAATAAGTTTTTCTTTCGTGCCCAAAAAATGGGTAAGAATGTTTATTCTTCAGTGTGTCTAATGAAGACCACAACCTTCTCATAGTAAATGGGTTGTAAATGCCTCATATGACAATACTCCACATGTTAATTACCAAATGAAAATGCCTGCAACAAGGTTTCATACACCTTCTCACCGGCTAAACTGAATTGTACACCCAATGTCTGACTAAAAATATTCTTACAAAATGTGGGGTCCTTAGTGGTAAATGACTTCAACGCTTTCATTACATCCTGGAATCTATGCTGACTTTGATGCTGAATCATTGCTGAAACCCTAAAATAAGAATTTTTATCAGAAACGTCAACGCTGTGAACATCTAGAAGATACTTTACCCACGATTGGAATAGAACTTCTTCTAACTTCTTCTTCTTAGACAAATTCTCCCTCATAGCAATCATGACATTATCATAAGTTAGCCCTGTTAATGTGAAGTCTTCTTGATAATCTCCCTTAGGTCCCTGGTGTGCTATTATAAAGAATCCCTCGTTCTGCTCAAAAAGTTCTTCAAAGGTTGAGTACCCCACGTCTGCCATCCTTTCACTTGTGAGTGCCTTCTTTAATGATTGACGTCAAACCTCCTGTAGCAACAAGAACTAGATATTATAGCCGTACAAATAAGCGCATCAACAACGTTTATCAATAATAACATAAATACAGGAGTTAGGAATAGCTCATACCCATTCATTATTATCAACCTCCAAAGTCTTTTTCATCATTTCAGCAATAAGTAGCTTCTTGCGCTGAAAAAAACTCCAATATTAGGATAAACAGTTAAATAAGCATTCCATAACCTAAATATGGACCGGGGGGCTACTTACAAGATCGTTAGTTTCCTCCATATATCTCACACCTTCTTTCTTATATTTGAATGTCCAGTTCAGCATATACTCCAAAGACATAAAAGGAGATGAGCTATATATGTCCAGTTTAATTAATGGTAATGTAACTGCCATTTATTGTCGATTAATGCATGTATCCACAATGCTGTTCTGTATAATCAAAACAAATTGTTGGGAGGGTACTAAATAGATAATTACTTTAGGTGCAATTGTCGATTAATGGAGTTAATCGACAATATCACGTGGAGATCATTTGTACCATATCCATTCCCCCATATTGAACAGGGACTCCAAATTAAATAGAACATCTGATTTATAGACAAAATAAAGTCTTACACATTATTCAACTTAAATAAAGTCACATTATTGAACAGGGACTCCTAATTAAATAGAACCTCTGATTTGTAGACAAAATAAAGTCCTACACATTATTAAACTTAAATAAAGTCATTACAATGAAACCAAAATGAATATTCATTTTTTGTATAATCAAACACAACTCCCCTTCACTAACTACAACTAATTTATTTTGAGTGACTTAAAAAATCTTCTTTCCCATTCAACTTCTTCTTAATTTCCTCATACACAGACAATTTGTCATCATACTTTTGTTTGAGGTTTAGTTCTGGCATAGGATGATGTGATCGGATGATAACAAGTTGTTCAAAACATGTAGTACAATAAAAATGTTACCAGAGTTACAAATTAAATAATGCAACCATAATCCAATAGAAGGTTTTGTAAACTCACAGGTGTAGCTGGTGGAAGTTGTATGTCCAACTGCTCTATCAAAAGGACGTTGATATCTTTTAGTGACTCGTTCTCTTTAGACTGTAAACATTTGTAAAATAAATACGCGACATGCATGAATGAGTAATAAACCCCAATTAGTAATTAGGAATTATTAACATCTACACACCATATTTCCTTCTTATTCAGCTGAACAGATAGGCTCTCATTACAGTCTTCAAGGACAAATCTTTGCCTTATCTCTGCCTCCAAATTTGTATTTTTTTCTTGTAAATTCTTGCACTCTAATATCTGAAATCAAATATTTTATTATAATCATCAAGGGTCCATTTGAATAAAATACACAATGGATGGGATAATGGAATCTACCTAAGACCTTACCTTCGCATCTAACTACCTCAGTAGATCTGCGTACGCTATTACACATTGTTTATTAAGTACACGCTTGAGTTGCATATCCTCCTTCATTTGATCAATGGTTTCTCTCAGCAAATTACATTCAATTGTCCGTAGTTAAGATGAGATGAAATAGTTATTCTAAAACCCAATTAAACTGAACATGTGCACTTGAATCCAGAATAATCTCTAAATTGTCGACTAGCTGTAAATTCGGCAATTTCTTAGCATGCCTTATTAGATTATTATCAATCAGTCATACGTACCTGATAATTAGGGCATACTATCTTATGATATAGTTGTTGATAGCTCTTATAATCGACAATTATATAAAGTTGCAGATAGTGAACAATTCACATTGTGAGGAGTATAGCTGACGTTCTCTTTCAGGGCCTCTACTAGCTTTATGTTGGCTTATGACTCTTTATCTTTGTCTTCCTTAAGCTTCTGAAGTTTGACATTTAAGAATCATATTTGCTGATCCAACCTGTCAGATTTGCCCCGTATTTGTATGGTATCATGCCGGTTTGGAGACAGAGTGGCATGGTCATTGAGTAACAAAAGTGGGGTATACAAGATAACAGAATATTAGAGAATAATTTTTTTTGGCTCCTATAGGGAAAGTAAGTTAATCCATCTTAGTGTAAGATGTACTAACCGGTGCATCAAATTGTTTACCAATAACTTCACATTGGTCCACGGGTATGTCACCCTCCTTATTAACACATGCTTCCTTTTGTCAATAAATTCCAGATATCCCAACATCATCATCTGCAGCCAAGTCAACAATAATGGGACATATCTACGTCCATGAGACAGTGCCAAACCACTCCAAGTATCCCTCGGTACATATTACAAGCCCCTCTCGTATCCTCTGCCCCTTATTTTATCCTTCTTCAATACCCATTCTTTCTACTTCCTCCTAAACAAGCAATCAACCCACTCATATTTAGGGTTGTATTTTCTCAGCTTTTCTGAGATCTGTCGGTTGGACACCTCTGGACATCATGGCTTTGTGGGGTTGCCTTGAATCCTTGAGAACTGTCGCACAGCCCTATTTGGGTAGTAGGGCTCAACATTGTCTGGGCTTGCTAGCGGCCCATAGAAATAGGTGATCTCCTTGAACACATGTGCAGTATCCTTTTTATCTCTATATGGGTCTCATACAACCTACGTATAAATTAGACCAACTAGATTATTTTAAGAACAATGAAAGACAGGAAAAACATCTAAAGAAAAAACTATGCAAACATCAAATAAAGACGGGGAAGACATTTAATCAACTTACATCATCGACTTTGTAATTGTCCAATGTTTCCCTGAACTTTAGTAAAGCTAGACCACCGTTTCTATCTGTAATGGATCCACCCCATTTTCAACAAGTGTACAGTGCTTGTAGTCATATGAATCCAACTCCTTCGGTATCCCAGAGAGCTTTAGGAAATGTGCAAAGATCCACGACTACATGTATATTGACAAGAGATAAACAAAATCAAATTAGTAAATAGGTTCATGCATATGTTGACAATATTGTAAATATAGATCCCATAGATAGTACCATCAAAAATATTCAATCAAAAACTTTTTATCCAAGATGTAGTTTATATCTGGAAATAAGTTATCCAAGTGGCAGTTCATATCTGAAAACTACGGGAATAACAACTACATATACATAATAGTAGTAAAGGAGTATGAGAACCACCTCAAGTAACGTAGTACAACATGCATAATGCCCCCCGTCATCTCGAGATGTTTCATCAAAATTGTGATACATCTGTACAAGAATTGTTGATCCCCATGGCCACGTTTTTGCCGCTTTTTCATTGGCAAACAAGTCAAGATACCGCGCGCTGATATCGGTGCCCTTTTTAGTAGAAAATAAAAACAAACAAAGGACATATAACATGTACGCACAAGCAATAAAAATAGTTGTTAACCCCTTCTTCTTAGCTGTTGCAGTAGTACTGTCACTGATAACCTTCTCCAATTTGTAAGTAAAATATTCTCTTAGTTTAGACAGTGACAAAGAATTTCTTTTACCACCAGCTTTAATAGTTTTGAAATCAGCAATATCTAGCAAAAGATTCTTCTCAAAAATATCAACTAGGGCGGGGAATCCCCAAGCACCACCAATTATCATGACATCACCATCTGTAGCTAACCCAATCAATTACTCCACACCATCCAAAGTTGGAGTCATCTCTCACCATTTGAAATGGAAACTATTAGTTTCTGCCTGCCAACATTCGGCAAAAGTATAAATAAGTTTGAAGTTATAATAGTCATACGATATAGCCCCAATTATATCTAAACCCATCAACTTAACCAATTCTTGGACAATTTGTGGTTCCCTTGTAAGATCCCACGTTGACGGGTGATGGTGAACACGAGGGCATGGCTTTTCCTAAACAATAGCATCAATTATGTCATAAAAATGGGATTAACAAAGAAAATGTAGCTATTTAAATTTCAAAACTGTAATAAACAATAATAGGAACAATAATAATTAAATAGTATACCTGCCCTAGTACGATTGGCCTCACTCTATGGAACTTGAAGCTCTTGAGAGAACTATTATCAATCGGTCTTACATTGTCGTTGTTTACAACCTCCTCACCTTGACATTTATCCTCATCACTGAGTTGACAATTACCTTCATCAACGTCATTAGTAGTAATATTAACCTCACAATCGGTTTCACCGCGACATTCGCCAAGTATTGGTTGAGCTCCCAAAGCAGCTTGGGCAGACTCACTCTGAATTTCAAAACCCAAAGTTACTTGAGGCTGGCTACCATCTTCGATGTCATGTTCCTGATAATCTTCATTAACCATGTCTTTATCTATATTGTCACTTTCATCCATTGTATCAGCTTTACTGCGTTGACCAACACCCTCATTAGTACTTTCAAATGTTGTTAAGTGTTCAACAGTGTTTTGAGGGACCATTGTTCTCTTCTCAGCAGACTTTCTCTTTCTCGACCATCTTTTTAGATTTTCAAAGTCTGGGTGTTCCGGGTCTGCTCTGTCCAAATCTTTTTTTCTTCTATTGGAAGCTGTATGAGGCAGTTTCTCTTTCATTGTTTACTTGTAGATGGAAGCACACCTTATACAAGTAGGGAAATGTTAATAGGTAGGATTATGACTGTATATGAATTGTTGGGTAATGGATCACTCGACAATATTATATGTGTAAGTCTCAACATACACGGGCATAATTCTCGAATGTCAACAATATTAACTCCCTAAAATTGTCAATCTTGACAATATTATATATGCAAGTCTTCACATACACAAGCATAATTGTCAAGTGCCGACAATATTAACTCCATAAAATTATCGATTTCGACAATACTATATAGCAAGTCTCCACATTCACAAGCATAATTGTCGAGTGCCGACAATATTACTTTAATAAAATTGTCGAACATGCGTATGTATCGACAATTTATCAGTCATGTACCTCACACTAGCAGCGTGTATCTCATTTTGGATTGTAAGCATGCATTAGACAAGGGGAGACAACCATACATATATTGGTATTTATGAACTAAAATGGGGATCCCTATTGTATGTTCTTTGGTAGCATACAGAAGAAAAAAAATGTTATATCAGCACGAAACCATTTATGCAGGAAAAGAATCAATATTTGTTTTTTTTTCAAATACATCCATTACAATTGTTTCATCAAAGCCTAATTGAATATAAATTGGGGATTGAGCAACACAAACATACCTTGGAATAGACAGACAAATCCCTGGTTTGTGATACAGGCAACAACAATCTCCAATAAACTGTTGAAGATGAAACAATCTCCAACAACAACAACAATCTCCAACAAACTCTTCAAGACAAAGACATCAAACCCTTGATTCTTCTCTGAAACCCCCAAATTAGAACCCCAATGAACTAATGTCCAGTACAGTTCTCCAATCAACCAGCAACCAATTACAGAGCTCTAAAACCTCAATTTTGCCTATATTCACAGTGCGACTAATAAGCTTTGAGATGGAGAAAGAAATTGTTTGAGAGATATACAAGGACAAAGAGGAGTCATTTAATTCGAAAACCCACAATTTTGCCTCTAATGGTGGACAAAGAGAGACATGGTGAGTGTAACAGAGAAAGAGTGAGACAGGAGGACGAGTCATGTAATAGATGAGTAATTTAATTTTGTTGTTTATTAGAAGAGTGAGGGAAATACGACGTGGCTGCCACCTAATATAACTTTTACCACCTCATTTCCCTATATAGCAAATCACAATTTTAAGAACCACTCATCTAATAAAGATGAATGGTTCTTATTGAGTGAGACTTTAGTGTCTGGTTTGAGAGTGTTTGGTAATCCATTCCCTTTTGCTTTTACCCACATTCATTGTGCCCATAAATAATTGACTTTTGTCTTTACTAAATGTTTGGACAATAGCTAGCTGATATTTGTTAAGCCAGTAAAGAATAGCCCTTAAGTTGTTAAGAATCGAGGTAGCTACTCTCTCTTCCCTTCCAAGAATGATACGAGGAAATCGCCAACTCAAGTAGTAAATCAACAATAAACAATATAAAGGACACGAAGATTTTCCCGGAGGAGAGAAATGGAAAATCTTTACGGATGAAAAACTACTCCCACGAACAATCCACTGTGAAATTTAAAGGTTACAATTCGATCTCTCAAGCTTTCTCAAAGTCTTTCAATGGAGTCTCTTTAAACCCTAACACTTAAGTTTAAACTCACACAAGATAGATTAGAAACTAACCTCAGACCCCCTTATAAACATGGGAAGTAATTACAAAAGAATGGGCTCAAAGTACGGACCACGAGACACACAAACGACCCTTGATGAACATCCCAAAATCTGTCTTTCGAAGTGTATTCAAATAGACATATGTTCTATTCGAACAACAACAGTTGTATTCGAATAAACATGAATTGTATTCGAACAAATTAAGTTTTGAGGGTTTCTGTTCGAATAAACAAAAGTCTATTCGAACAGAACATTCACATATTCGAATAGACTCAAAGTCTATTTGAACAAACTTTTGTCTGCCTCTCTCTGTTCGAATTGACGAAGCTCTGTTCAGCCTTTTCTTCACCCGTTTTCAATCCTAGCTTGTCCCACGAGCTCCGATGAACCTCAAACTTGATTCGAGTTCATTCCTAACATAAGCATCTCTTATGCCCATTAGAAAATATGAAATATCATCTGCAAATAGCAGTATTTAAATCCTTGAGTTTAATTTTTGCTAGAGTTTCATCCTTTTTGCTTTTGCCGAATAGACTCTATTAATTGCATTGGGCCAAATGAAGATGTCTAGTAGGGTTATCTAAATTAACATGTATGATGTATCTTTATCTTTATATAGATATCAGATATGATTTGAAAAGTCATCTTCAGAGTTCCCCGGGGATGGAGTAGGTCCAGTTGAACAACAATTAGCTCCAGAAGCTAGAACACTAGTACTTCATTTTTAAGGATGCTCAACACTTAGAAGTCTTTAGAGCTTCCTCTTCCTATATCGGCCGGTATTATCGGGATTCTATCCACCTTGTATGTGTTTCTCGTATTTCTTTATAAAAATCACAACCAAAGGGAGGTTGCTATTCTAGTGTTAATAATTACTAACCAAAGGAAAGTTGCTTTATGTCCTTTAGGAGCAATACACAAGCTTTTCGGATGTTACTTTAGAACTTTCAGTAGTTGCATTTGGCCAAGTAAAGAAGTGCACTTTTTTTTTTGTTGAAAGTGGAAATTAGGGTTAAGGCAGACCCTCACCAAAATTATTTATAAATAAAGGGAGATTACAGTCTAGGGTATCTTCTACAGCAGGCATCAGCTGTGCATAAGCTTACAAGAGTATCAGAAAGTTTACAAGGAAATATGAGAAATTCTTCAGAACTGTCCATAGAGGCTATATGATCTGCAGGCTTGTTTACTTCTCTTGGCTTGTAACTAACAGTAACCTTCTCCATCCCTTCCATTGCTTTCCATGTCAATCCAAGCTCAACAAGACAGGCCGATGGTGGATCACATTTCTTATTAAGAACTTGAACGGCATAGGTAGAATCTGCCAGCACACAAAGGCTTTTGAATCCCAGCTTACTTGCAGCTTGAACACAGTCACAGATATACTTGATCTCAACTAAACCAATCACGTGATCTTGAGTATATATGTGCTATTAAAAGAAACAATGGGCAGCCCATTTGGCAACCTAAATAAACCCCCATAAGCTCTTCTATCTTCTCTCACACAACCATCTACATTCAGAATTACTTGATAATCCCAGTTCTGCTTCCATTCTATCCAATGAATTATTCTTGGATGTTTGATGACAGGGTTTAGGCCCCAATTTATGAGATAGAGATTAGAATGCCCAGACCAAAACTTGAAGCTAGAATTACTGCATTTAAAAGAGACATCAAAGAAAATCTTCCTGAACACCCCTTCATTTGTAGTGATGTGTTGAAAATGCCTAATATTTCCCTCAATCCATATGTGGTAAATGATTGCACAGAAAGCAACTTTAAGCACCTTTCCCCTGGCCAAATCTAAAGAAGACTTCGTCATAAGCCATTCAAATTCTTCATCCCATCCAGAGATTTGCTTTGAGAATCCCAGTTTTTCAAGAATTCTTACCCAAATCTAATTTGAAAAAGGACAATTGAAGTACAAATGATCCTTGTTCTCCTGTAAAGAATTGCAGAAAGAACAGTAAAGCCTCATCAATCTTTCCTATTTTTGACCAAAAATTCTCTAGTCTTCAATCTGTTCCTCATAGCTACCCAAGCAATAAAGGAGTGCTTTGGAACACAGTCTCTATCCCAAATAACTCTATGCTACTTTTTTTTGGTTTTTTTTTTCGTCTTCTGAAAGCTGTCCATGCAAACTTTGTAGTGAATGTGACATTAGTATTCAAGTGGAGTCCAGACTTCTTTATCAAATTCATCTGACTGAGGTTTATATAGTTCTGAAACTTCTTGCCAGATCCTAGGCATTTCTGAAGATCTATGCCTTGTTGTTTGGATGTTCCACTCGATATATTTAAAGGCCTACGTATCTTCTATTTATTAGTTATCACAATTTATTCGAAAAAAGTCATCTCTTGATCAATTCTTACCGGTGTTTCTTCGCTTGGAGAAAATAAAGAGACAAAAGAATGAGTGGGCTTATTTTTTCTGGGAAGTCGTCAGCAATGGATATGAATTTTTTGTAAGTCTAAAATGAAGAAGTTAACTGATCCTCCATCCTCTTTATCAAATTAAATAATAAAGGGTGTTGTTCATTTTTGAAAGTCTTCACAGACTTGTAAAAGCTTCTCAACTAGATCTTATAGTGCTTTCACTAAAGGTATCGCAATTTCAAAGCCATCTCTTTGTTGATTCTTACAAAGAAGTGTTTCCGCATGGATTCTGAAAATGTTGGCACTCAAAATGGCCAAATTATGATATCTGAAGACAATCAATGGTGGACAACCAAAAGGCTTCCTCTTCCTCAAAAAAGTGGATTGAAGAGTCAATAATATCATTGCCATTGCTCTTATATTGGTATTCACAGCAATCGGCGTGGAGGTAACATTTTATTACTTCAATGGACTGTCAAAGGGCATCCACTACCTATATGCATTCGCTGTTACATTTGGGGTATTCGGCATCATAGGTGCGTTCTTAAATTCAGTGGATTCCAAACACGTTGAGACTGAAAATGACCAAATGGAGATATCTGACGTGCAATCTTCTGTGAACTCTCAAAGGGCTTCCTCATCCTCGAAAGGGCGAATTCGAGAGTGGATGGATATAATCATGGGCATTGTTATTCTACTGGTATTTCCAGCAATAATCGTGCACGTTATATCTTATTACAATGATGGACTCTCAAAGGGCATCCTCTACCTCTATGGATTCGGGATCAGTACTGTGGTTTTCGGCATCATAGGTAAATTTTCTGATAAGTGCCCCTTTCTCTACAAAAGTACAAGCACCAAATGAAGGTTGGTAGTCTAGTGTCAATCTCTAGCATCCTCAGATGCACCGTAATATTTTTTTTTCTATGATGAACTCCTAAAGAACATCCTCTTCCTGTATACATTCGGTATTAGATGGATTCTATTCATCTTGTATGTGTGTTACGTGTTTCTAAATAGAATTGTTGCGCTTGTAGCATTTTATTTTGATAATGGACTATCAAACAGCTCCCTCTTCCTCCGTGCATTGTATTAGAGCATCTCCTAAAGTGCCTCACTACCTTGGTTGAAAAAAAGGCAAATCCAAGGCAGTGAGGCTTTATTTCTTCCAACAGTACCTGACTTGGATTTTTTAACAGGCGCCCAAGTGTTGGGTGCCTGTTTTTTTTTTTTTGATTTTTTTTTTCTTAAGTCCAAATTAGGCGCACAAGACTTGGGCGCCCGTTTTAATTTTATTTATTTTTTTAAATAAAATTGGGCGCCCAAGTCTTAGGCGCCCGATTTGAATTTTTGTTAAAAAAAAATAATTAGGCGCCTGTTTAAAAACATATTAGGCGCCCAACACTTGGGCGCCCAATCGCGACTTTAAAAACCAAGGTTGAGGCTTGGATTCCAAGACTCAGAGCATCTCCTAAAGTACCTGACTGACTTGGATGAAAAAAAGCCAAATCCAAGTCAGTCAGACTCTATTTCCTCCAACATTACCTGACTTGAATTTCTATTAGGCGCATAACACTTGGGCGCCTGTTCTGTTTTTAAACATGCGCCTAAGTCTTAGGCACCCAACTTATTATTTTTAAAATCAGGCGCCCAAGTCTTAGGCGCCTAATGGTCTGAAAGCTTATTACGAATCTGTCTTCTCTCTTCTCACATTTTAGCCAGATTGTCTGAAAGCTTACTATCCCAGGTCTCTCTCTCTCTAATTTAGGTAAATATTGTAATTTAGGGTATTTGATTGCCAAAATGAAATTTGCTAGAATTTGTTGAATTGGTTAGAATTTGTTGAATTTGTTAGAATTTGTTGGATAAGTTGAATTTGTTAGATAAGTTGAATTTGTTAGATAAGTAGAATTTGTAGGAATTTGCCTTGAATTTGTTAAACAATTCTTTAACCCATCTCCAGTTGAACAACTCTTGAATTTGTAAAACCTGATTTGAGGATTCTTGTTGTTTCTTCTACTTGGAAGATTATAGCGTTGTTGCTTCATTTGGATTAGTTTGTTTCCATATTATGAAATTTGTGGAATTTGTTGGAAGATTCAATATAGCAGAAATCCAGTTTTTAACTTCGCTTTGTTTAACATGGTCATTCAGTCCTAGGTAAGAATCTTTTTTGTCACAGTACTTATGGTTATCATGAGCAGAGCTTATCCTTGTATGTTTGTTGCTCTATAGTTCTTCCATATAGTCCAAGCTAATGCAATATAGCAGTTGTTTACTTCTACAAGGAATCTTGTTAGCCATCATCCACCTCAAGGAATCTTTTTCGAGTATTTGATTCATTCTTGAATTGTCTTGCATTTCTAGTCTATAAACATTCTTACAAGATCCCTTACTATTGTCAAGTTTTTGCTTAGTTTATCTAAATTGGTTTTGTGGTGGTCATTATATAAATTGATATTTAACATTCATGCAGGATTTGACGCTGTCATTAGCGGAGGAAGAATACGATGGAATCGACGATGAGGAGGAATTCGAGTACTATGAAGGCGAAGGGACCGTTTCCCAAATGCGATTTTTATCGGGCAAGAAGCGGAAAATCACTTACGAAGAACTCAATGTCTCCACCGAATCTCCTCCACCTCTCCCACAAAATTATGAACCACGTGACTTTCGGCAACTCACACAATTGGATGGGAATGGTCATTTGCCAACATCAGTTGCTACTACATCGGTAAGTTAAAACAACACAAATTAGTAAATTATTGGTTTTATACTTATTTTAAAGTATTTACTTCGGGTAGAATTTAGTTTAGATGTTATTATTTGTGTTTATTAATTTTGTTACAGGCTCAGGTTGGATTTAAATGTAGATCAGTGTTAGTCAATCTCTGCGAAATGTACTTAATTCTTATTGAGATACCTCACTTGAAACATAAATTAAAGGCTACCAATTTGATGAGTTTATTTGATTGCAAAATTGAGAACTCCGACAACCAAGTAATAGTGTCGATGGTTGAGCATTGGTGGGCAACCACTCATACATTTCACCTACCTTGTGGAGAGCTAGGGATCACTCCTAGATATTTTACAGTGCATACCGGGATAGGTATCGAGACAGGAGAGCCGATGGTATTGGATGAGTCATACACGGAATATGGTAACACCTTAAGAATTTTTCCTGATATGGAGTCTAAAGATTATGAAAAGGGATGTATTAGTTTTGTGCACCTCCAGAATTACCTTGACCATATCAGAGTAAGCATCAAAGATTCGGCTAATACTAATACAATCTTTAGGGCATTTATGCTATTATATTTTGGAGGTGTTTTATTTGGGAACTCGAATAGTTGGACTCGACTAGAGTTATTGGGTCCAATTGCTATCATAGAAAAAAAGGGACCTGTGATCTATTTCAGCTCTGCTATATTAGGACATCTCTACTGCTACCTTGACCAAGCATCGAAATAGGAGGTGAAATACATCGGCGGCATTTTCCAATTGATCGAGGTATAATATTTTTAATTAATAGTTCTAGTTATTTATTTTTTGTTTATTCAAGTTTATTTAAAAAATTAATATATATATTTTTTATCTTCTGTAGTATTGGTGCTACGAGTATTGTCAGATAGGCCATCATATCTTGATAGATAATAGGTTGGATAATTTTTGGCCAAGGATGTCAGGTTGGCACATTAAAAGGCAAAAACTTACTGAAAATAAGGCGAAGCGTCATCTAGCACTGATGAGGCAACAACTGGATTTGCGTACAATGAATAACATGCAATGGGACCCCTTTAGAAATATGAAGAATGAACTAAAGTGGGAGGTAATTATCGCCGGCAATATCAGTCGTAAAAGAGTACTCTTGCAAAACCCATTTGGTGGATATGAGTAATATCTTGGAAACCGCTGTTGGGCTCAACTAGAGCATCGGGCAGTGCCTTACAACCCTCTAGAGAATCTTCATTGCTTCTCGAGTCCCGATGTGGTTCGTTCCCTCCGAGCAGCAGGTTGGATCGAAGCACAATATTATATTGTGGGTCATCATGTTGAATATGATGCCTATTGGAGGCATATCTCATATGGTGCACTTATGTCGGACATTACGAGATGTTGCAATATTGACATCCCAGGCATTGGTACTTTGACAGCCAGAGTTACCTTTCCACATGTTGAGTTTTCCACTGGAGATTTTTCTACTCAGGAGACACAAATCCCTCCCCCACAGCTTGGTAATTACCCTGGATGAATTATAGAGTTTGGGTCGCCACATGGGACTACGTTGCATACCATTCACTCTATTGCTACGACCTCTACTATAGACGTGCTAATAGGATATCATTTTTTTACTATGACTGAGGGTATGCGGAAGCTTACACTTGATAAGACATTAGATTTGGAGGCTTGACACCTTCATGACGAGAGTCGTATTACACATTTGACGGCAGACTTGAGACGTACAAAGGGTCATCTTTCCCAATTGAATGACTATTTAAATGGAGAAGTAAGTTGTTTAAACATCTTATGATATATTTTCAGTTTAATTAATATTTGTAGTTTTAATTAATATTGATATTCCCATTTTGTATGTTTCAGGGAATTGTAGTCGATTGGGAAGATGACGAAGGTGAAGCGGGAACTTCACAAGCGGGGACTTCACGGGCGAGGGGTTCACGGGGGAGGAGTTCGCGAGGAAGGACATTTGAAAGTGGGGACGCTCCTCCCCGACAATCAAGAGGTACGCGGGGATCTTTTGAGTAAATGATATTAGTTGTCTCATGTTAACTCTAAATCAATGAGAGAACATATTTTAAGTTGTTTCATGTTTTGATTCTTACTTTAGTGAATGACATTGGCTTTTATGTAGTTGTTTGTGATTCTCACTTTTGAATGGTATTAATGGTTTACTATTTTCATTGCCTAAGCTTTTGATTCTCACTTTTGATGTTTGGTATAATGGTTTTGATTCTCACTTTTTATTGCATAAGGTTTTGTATAATTGTTTTGATTCAAACTTTTAATTGCCTATGGTTTGATAGGTTTTCAAGTAGTTTAACCAAAAAAACAAATTTACTCAGCACAATAGGCGCCTAAGACATAGGCGCGTGATTAAAAAAATTTAATCAGGCGCCTAAGTCTCGCTGAGTATTTTTTTTTTCAAACGGCTATATTTTGTTCCTAACGGCTATATTTTGTTCCTAACGACTATATTTTGTGAAGTGAATATATAGACCTATTTCTAGGCTCATACTATCCCATAACCAATTCTAATATTTTCTTCTATTTTCAATTATCTTATGAATTTCATGGCGGTTCTTGATGTTTTGATCGAATCTTCATCAGAGGAGGAAGAAGAAGAGGATATCGATGAATCTCCAACCGATTATAGTGATAACTGTAGTAGCCTATTTCAAGTTCTCGGCCCTCAACCCAGATGTCAACAGTCAATGATATTTCTCAACCAACACCACTCGCCCCTGATGCTTCTCGTGCTATTGGCTGAGACGAGGCGATGTAGTGGCATATTTTTAGTAATCCAGCCTACTACAGTAACTTTGAATTACTATAGCTATAGTACTTTGAATAGTAACAGCTACATTAACCCAAACTGCTACAGTAATCTGAACTGCTACAATAATCTGACCTAATACAATAACTTCGACCTGCTACAATACTCCGAACTGATACATCTACAGTACTTCGACCTCGTCAACAAACACGTGGCCATTTATGACACATTATGAAGCGGTTACAAGGAAGAAGAGTTACTCAAGCCGTTACTCGACCATTATAAAGACTCATTAAGTTCACATATTGTAACGTTCCTCATTAAAACAATAACAGTCATATTATAAGACCTATAAATAAAACTAAACAGCTACAGATTAAAGAGGCTGCTCTGAGAACCTCTAAGAGATCTTTTCTACATCTCTCTCTCTCTCTATGTAATTGCTAGCAAACATCTATAAACATCTCTCTTTCTAAAATCCTCAGGAGAGGTCGTGGTTTTTTACCCATTCAAGGGTTTTCCACGCTAAAACTTTGTGTTTATAGCTATTTTATCTACAACATTCTCCATTTCAAGGGTGTAAAACGCTATTTTTGGTCTCTACGAAAATGGGTTATTATAATGACGACGTTATTAATGCGATTAAAATGGAGATATTGAGCAATCAAGCCGAAATTGATGAATTACAAGAAGCAGAATCTTCAGGAAGTCGTGTTGGTTCGGTTGTCAGACATAAAGCCATAAATTGCTCACGTGTATTCAATCATAAGCTACTCATGCATGACTACTTCTGTGATAAAAATGTTTACAGAAGTGAACATTTCCGTCAAAGATTCCGTATGAGCCGAGGTCTTTTCGATCGTATTTTGAATGCGGTTGTTGCTTATAATAAGTTTTTTGATTGGAAGCGAAATTGTGCAAATATTTTGGGTTTATCACCTCAACAAAAACTTACAACAGTATTTCGTATGTTTGCATTAGGAGTGTCGGCGGATAGCTGTGATGAATATGCTCGGGTTGCAGATAACACAATAATGCAGGCCCTTACTAAATTTTGCAATGCGATGATCGGGCAATTCGGTGCGGAGTATTTAAGATCGCCAACTCCGGACGATATACAACGATTGTTGTACATTGCCGAGAAGCGTGGATTTCCCGACATACTAGGTCGTTTGGATTGCACGCATTGGGAGTGGAAAAATTATCCCACGGCTTGGGCGGGTCAATACACGGGGAATAAGAAAACACCAATAATTATTTTGGAAGCGGTGACATCTCATGATTTATGGATATGGCACGTTTTTTTTGGAATGCATGGTTCCAACAACAAAGTAAATGTTCTTGTTCAATCACATCTTTTTTAAGATCTTTGTCTTGGTCGTTCTCCACCTTGTAACTTTGAAGTCGATGGAAAATCATACGATATGGGATACTACTTGGCGGATGGTATATATCTGAAATGGGCAACACTTATTCAAACTTTACGATTTTCTTAAGGTAATGTAGAGAAATATTTTGCCAAGCAACAAGAGGCATATTGAAAAGATGTAGAACGAGCTTTCGGTGTTCTTCAATTTCGATTTGCAATTGTGAAACGTCCGGCAAAAAGTTGGTCACCCAAAAACCTCGATAAAATAATAAAAACGTGTATAATTATGCATAACATGATCGTCGAAGAAGAACGCAATAGGTACGGAGTAACTTTACTGACCAAGCATTTTGCCCTAGACCCTAATCCAATTAACTTGAATCAGGAAGAAGTCACTTTACAAGGATACATTGCAAAGTATGATAAGATGACAAGTTCGAATAAGTATATGACACTTTGAAATGATCTCATTAAGTATTTATAGAAGCATCAGGGAAACAATTATATGTAATTTTAATGTAAACGCAACTTTATTTCAATTTTATGTAATTTTAATCAAGCACTTTTATGAAATTTATTTCAATTTTAATATAAATTCAAATAAAAAATAATTAAAAAAAAACAAAACTTTCTCAACAAGATTCTATTATATAAAATATACCAAACTTCTTAAACAAGGTTTTTAAACAAAATATACCAGACTTCTTAAACAAGGTTTTAAACAAAATATACCAAATTGCTTAAGAAATGTACTACCAAACTTCTTAAATAAGAATCACCAAAATATACCAAACTTCCAAAATAAGATTCTTCAGCTATAGCATCTTAGGCGTTATTATTATTAGCTTTAAACATTCTCGTCATAACCGCATTACATTGTGTCTCCCAATAAACCCTTTGAGTGTCGTCCAAAGTAGACATGTCCATCGCCATCACCTTTTGATCATTTTGGGCTTGAAATTGAGCTTTTAAATTCACCACGGCCTTTGCTTTTCTTTTTCTTAACTCCGTAATACGAGCTTCTCTTTTTACCTTCTTTTTATCTCTCTTAGATATATACTCTTCTTTTTTCTTATCTCTCTTGGCAATATACACTTATTTCCTCTTCTCCATTCGATCAAGGCGACTAATAAGTACATTTTGGCGTTCAATGAGAAGATTTTGTCTTTTTTCATTCTTTTCCTTTAGTTTAGCACTTTTGATACCGTCGGGACGTTCTGTTTTCACATCCATGACAAGTACTAGAGAGTTGTTATTCGAGCTAATGGGTGTGTCGGGTATTGCGGGAGTAGACATTCCCAAGCTAGAACTTGAAGTTTGCTTCATCCGCACATTACGAGCTAAAGTGTCCGGGTGTTGGTCTTGCAAGATTTTCTAACATTGATGACAACTTAAAACTTCATAAGCTTCTTTATACACCCATTTTCCTTTACCACGTGCTTCATAAATTATTCTGGCGGCATCGTCCTATAAGATAGATTAAGATAATAAAAAAATACATGAATTTGGTAAAAAGAGTTTATAATTTATTAGTAATAACGAATGTTGAATTACTTACCAAATTTCTTTATTACATACCGTTTATGGGGCCTTGCATCACATTTTTCAAACAAGTACCATAAACCTTGCAAGCACGATTCATATCCGACCAATGATTTTTCAAAGATGATACTTTATGCTTAACCCGTTCCCTATCCTGTTCACAGAAATCATGAAATACATCCAAAACCGAGTCTTAAAAAACATCAAGTTGTTGGTTGTTGTTTTTGATTATATCCTCCGAGATATGAATCCAAGCTTTTGCAAGATTTTTGTTTTGAATGCCCGTCCATTTTAAAACCTGAGACCCCGCCCTTCCACTGGTATTTTTCTAAGTCAAACGACGTTTGCCTTTGGCTTTTTATCCATTAACAACCCCGACATCTTCGGATTGTGATAAATTAACCGATTGAGATGTTTGTGATTGAGATGATTGAGATTGTGAGAAATTGGCAAATAGAGAAGGATGTTGGAATTAAGCGGGAAAGGCGAATTAAGAGGGTTGTCCCCAATTATTGGGTGATATGAACGGTTGAGAGGGTTGTACCCAATTGTTCGGCAAGTGAAATGATTGAAAGGGTTGTGATTAAAATGATTGAGGTTGAGGAGAATAAGTGAATTGCAACCAATTATGTGGGATTTGTTATTGTTGTTGTTGTTGATTCAAACTACTCTCGGTAGTGGAATCTTTATTTTGTGTAGTATTCGCATAACTCATCTATTAATTTCAATATAAATTAATAATCAAGAAAAACTTAAAACCCTATAATATTGTAATCTATAAAATTAAAAGGGATATGGTAAAATTAAACATAAGCTTACCGAGAGATGAAGCTTCAACAATTTCAAACAATTTGAATGAAGAAGATGAGTTGTGATGCAATTGGAGGTAGTTTTTGTTTAAGAGGTGAAGAGAGGGAAATGACTTAGTTTTAGAAGCTCCAACGAATTTACTCAGTGGAACAGGCGCCTAAGAGTTAAGCGCCTAATTAAAAAAAATTAACTTAGGCGCCCAATCGCAACATTAAATTCCAAGGCTGAGTCTTGAAATCCAAGACTCAGCCTTGGATTTGGAGGGTAAAATCCAAGTCAGTGAGGCACTGTTGGATTGCAAAAATCCTAAGTGACACCTTGAAATCCAAGGTAGTGAGGCACTTTAGGAGATGCTCTCAACCTTGCTTTTAGAGACTCAAATCCAAGGTAGCGAGGCACTGTTGGATAGCAAAAATCCTAGGTGGCACCTTGGATTCCAAGGTAGTGAGGTACTTTAGGAGATGCTCTTACAGGGATTATGTTCCTCTTGTATGTATTTCTTAACAAAAAGTACAACAACCGAAGGAAGGTTGCAAGACTCAATGGAAAATCCATTACGAAGACCTCAAAAAGGCGACTAATAACTTTCGAGATAAGCTTGGTAGTGGCGGGTCAGCATCAGTCTTTAAGGGTATCCTGGATGATGGGAAAGAGGTGGCAATGAAAAGAGTTGAGCGACCATAACATGGGAATTGGGAATTCGTAGTAGAAATAAAAGCAATTGGAAGTGTAGATCATGCTCATCTTGTTTGCCTCCGCGGATCATGTAGTCATATGACAGAAACAGGGAAAGCTTTCTTCATTGCCTATGATCTTTTCCCTAACGGGTTGCTCGATAATTGGATTTTCCCCAAAGCTGGTCAGAGTGGAGGATATTTATCGTGGAAACAGAGGTATAGAGTTGCAATTGAGGTTGCTAAGGCCCTTGGTCACCTTCATCATGATTGCAGGCAGCGGATATTACATCTTGACATTAAACTGGATAATGTACTTCTTGATGACGATTTTCGAGCAATTATGTCAGATCTTGGGCTTTCTAAGTTGATGAGTAAAGGTGAGAGTAGAATTCATATAACAGAGAGAGGGGCATATGGCTACAAATCCCCTGAATGGAGCTTGCCTCATGGGATCTTGGAGAAATGTGATATCTTTGATTATGGTAAGTTACTTTTGGATATATTTTTTGGCCAGCGATATGTTTGTTTGGACCGAGTTGGTAATGATATTTATAGAAGATATTCCGATGGTGGCAATACACGATGGGAAGAGCAAACCTTTTATGCCATTTTGTGGAAGAAATTAACACAAAATAAACATCTGAATCTGATTGATAAAAGGCTTATGACAGATGGGAAAGTTGACGAGAATGAAGTAAGAACTTTAGTTTATGTGGCTCTATGTTGTCTTGGGTCATGTGGCATTATGTTGTCTTGGAGAGGACCCAAAAAAAAGGCCGGGGGACATGAGGCACGATTGTCAACTTTCTTGAAGTACGTAAGATAGAAGCTATTACACACATCTTCCCAAGGGTGTTTCCTTTCAGAGAGTATGACAACCAGAAGAATGTTGCTAGATTTTCTAGAGAATTTTGGCATAAAGAACTTGAAATTGCAACCAGTAACTTTTGTGATAAGCTTGGTAATGGTGGGTCGGACGGGACACTTGTGGCTGTTAAGAGAGATGAACCGGCGTTATATGGAGAATAGGAATTCCAAGAATAAATCTCTGCTATTGCAAGCATACAACATTATCATATTGCACGCCTTCGTGGATATTGTAGCCATATGACGTATTCAAGGATTATTTTGCTCTTCGTCTACGATTTTTTCCCTAATGGGTCACTGGATGATTAGATTTTCCCAAGGAGGGGAAGCCATTCTTCATATTGGGGATTGAGGTACCAAATTGCAAAAAATGTTGCTACGGCCCTAGAATACCTCCATGATCAGCAGATATTACATCTCCATATTAAACCAGAGAACATACTACTTGATGCCAATTTTTGTGCAGTCGTACCCGATATCGGGCATTCTATGTTTGTAGGAAAAGATGAAAGTAGAGTTCTTACAACAACCAGAGGGACAGCTGTCTACATGGCCCCTGAGAGGTTCTTGGGCGATATCACAGAAAAATGTGATGTCTTTAGTTACAGCGTGCTACTACTAGATATGTTTTTTGGCAAGAGAAATGTTTGTCTCGATGGCCATGGTAACCGCAGTGATAAACAGGATTATAATTCGCCAGAGGAACGATTAAAGTATTATATGTATATGAGGCTAGAAGTATTGTGAAAGGGAAAGCTTTGGAACTTATTGACAAGAGACTTGAAATGGTTAATAAGCGCGAAGCACGTTCTTTATTTGGGACAGCGCTACAGTGTGTTCGGGAGGACCCTAAGGAAAGGCCCGACATGCAGGGAGTGATCAAGATGTTGCTGACGAACTGACCCGACACAATCCCAAATTGGCTGCCAGCAAAAGAAGAACCCAAGACAGAGGGGATGTATGTATTGTAATGACCTGTTTTCTAGTAGGTCGAAAACACGTCTTACACCAGTGTTAAGAACAGATATTATGCAAGTACGAGAGTAAATGACACAGTATCTAGCGTGGAAAACCTTTTAATAGGTTAAAAACCACAACCTCTAGTGAGGATTTTGAAAAGAGAGAGAGTGTTGTATTACGATTGACTAGTTATTACAGAGAGAAAGTGGAGTGATTATAGAAAATGCAAGTGTAATCTTCTCTCAGTATGTCATGCGTAAGAACTAGCCATCCTCCCATTACCTCCTCTTCCAGGTAGCTACTTATAGGTCTTATAATACGACCGCTGGGTCCATTTAATGATGAACGTTATGGTCGTCTGAACTTGATGAGCTTTGATGAGATTTCCTGTAACGTCCTGATATTTGATAAATGTTATGATCGTCTGAACTTGATGAGCTTTGATGAGATTTCCTGTAACGTCTTGATATTTGATATTTCCTGATTTGTAACGGCCTTCTTAATTGCGCTTCAAACCGTTGGGAGAAGATACGATCTCTTGTGGAGTTCGCATGTATGCGAGCTATTTGATGAATAGTGGAGTATCTTCTGCAGTGTGAGTTTAGAAAATGCTTCAAAGTCTCCGAACTGTAGGAGAGGTCATTTCATCAGGACTTTCTGTTCTTAGGTCTTGGATTGTTGTTGATCCGAGCTATATCAGTTCGGATACCGTACTGAGTACGGGGTTTAGAAATAAGTCCATT
Organism: Kingdonia uniflora; assembly: GCA_014058105.1. Taxonomy (NCBI): domain Eukaryota; kingdom Viridiplantae; phylum Streptophyta; class Magnoliopsida; order Ranunculales; family Circaeasteraceae; genus Kingdonia; species Kingdonia uniflora. Next base: position 1,376,944 of record JACGCM010002082.1, on the reverse strand, counting down.
ACATGTATCATGTATATCTCGCTTTTGAACTCTTTTTGTTATTTTAAATATATTATTCTTGTTCTATGTTCTATGACGCTAGTCTTGTACAGGGAGAGAAATAAACAGTTATTTATTTTTTTCTATTCATTACTCTTTTTAATTTTTGAAAGTACTGTTCTCAAGAATATATACTTTGAGACTAGCTCAAACAAGGGTAGAGACTACCTAGGTATTCATTACCCTTTTGAATTTTTGGAAGTACTGTTCACAAGAATATATACTCTGAGACTAGCTAAAACTAGGGTAGAGACCACCTAGGTAATCTATGAGAGCATCTCCTCAAATACCTCACTCGCTTTTTGAGGTGCCAAGTAGGATTTTCGTCCTCCAATAGTACCTTACTCACTTGGTTTTTCTTCTCAAAAAACAAGGTTCAACTTTGCTTTCCAATGTGTACCCTTGCTTTTTTACGTCTCGATAGGGTGCCCAAGTGTTGGGCGTCTGTTTATTTTCTAATCAGGCGCCTAAGGTTTGGGCACCTAATTTGGTTTTTTTTTTTCAAAAAAAATTCAAATCGGGCACCCAATTGGTTTTTTTTGTTTTCAATTTTTTTTTAAAATCGGGTGCCTAAGATTTGGACGCCTAATTGTTGTTGCTTTTATTAAAAATCAAATCGGGCACCTAACTGTTAGGAGTCTGATGAAAAAATAAATAAATAATGAAACGGGGTCCCAACATTTCGGCACCTGTTAAAAAAACCAACTGAGGTACTGTTGGATGAAATTGGACCTCACTCAGTTGATTTTTTGTTTTTTTCACCAAAGTGAGTGAGGTACTTTAGGAGATGCTATGATCCTTTCTCTTTTATGTTCTTTGCTTACTGCCAACTTCAAAATAAAAAGGCAATTGTATTGTGATTTTCTTTAAAACCAAGGATCTCTTTTTTATTTCATAAAGCCTTCCCTCCACAAATAGTGACACTCTATCTACTTAGAGCACCCACAGCAGGGTAGCATACATAGCGATGGCGAGGTAATTTCTAACATTTCTCTTTTCCTGGGACGCTATGTATACAAATAGCTAGAAAAGCGCAAGAATCAATGCAATTTCGTGCTATATATAGCGAGTCGCTACGGAGGCTTTGTATTACATCACTCCAGTAAAAAGTAAACTTTTTCTTACGTCAGATCAACCAGATTGAAACACGTCTCTTTATTTTCTCTCTCTTTGCAACACTTTACTTCTTTTTGTCCACTTTTTCAAGAAAAGAATGATGAAGCTTTGGTTTTTTTATATTTTTTTAGGCATAGGGCTTTGGATTATAGCTAGGCTAGTAAAACTTCTCAACCTTTTGGCCCGCTACAGGTCAAAAAAATGTTGAAGTGGATAAGTAAAATTGCCACCCTGCTGCTGATGCTCATAGGGATGGTAATTTTCCCCGCCCTGCCCCAAATGAGGAGGATTTGGGATGACTATATTGGGTATAGAGGTGGGTCAAGGAGAAGCCTTCAAAAATCCATCTGGGATTAGGGCGGGTTTGGGATAGGTCTAACAAAATCCCCAACTCTGCCCCGCTCCAAATGGGGAGGATTTGAGATGACTATATATTGGGTATGGGGGCGGGTCTGGGAGAAGTCTTTAAAAATTCGTCGAGGATCGGGGCGGGTTTTGGATAGGTCCAGCAAAATCCCCGACTTCGCCCCGCCCTGTCTGCCCTATTTAACTACTTTGCTAATACCATATATACCCCAAAATAATTGGAGAAGAGAACCCCTTATTTACCTATGATTTCTCACTTTCTCTATCTTAATTGATGATGTTTTGGTTTTTGTACTCTTGTGATGTTTTAGTTTTTGTACTTACAGTATATGTTACGAGTTTTGTACAATGACTGTAATAGGGATGATTTTTTATGCAATAACAGTTAAATGGTGCGGGGATGGGATTTACTGTTAGAGCATCTCCAGTAGGGTTTGGGTTGGGTTGGGTTTGTCAGCTCACACCCAAACCCAAACTTAAATGCCTCCCAGCCGCAAAAATTTTGAGCGTGGATTAGCTTACGTGGACATGTCAGAACCCAACCGGGTGTGAGCTCCTCCAACTAAAAAACATAATATGTTTGGCGGTCTTTTAAATACCGCGTGGAATTTTCTTTACCGCCCAGATTTCCAGGCGGTAAAATACTTCTTATCCATTTTGCTTGGCTGAGCTCTCCATGATTACTTCTTCTCTCGCTAACCCAGCTGCAGAGCAGAGAAGAGAGCCCCTACGCAGTCCCCAAATGGCAAACTCTGGCACCAGCAGTAATAACTCAACACCGTCGACCCCATCCTCCCAAAACCCACCTTCAAAACCATTTTCTCAACACCCATCATCACAATTCACTCTATATCTCTACCATAACCAATCTTAATTCTAATCATAGACCCTACCTCCGTTTACCATGTCGCAAGGGGATACATTCGAAGGACAATATCATAATTCCTTTGTACTTTCTCAACCGCAACCTCAGGCGTTTAGCCCGTACTATCAACGGTCACTCAACCTCAAGGTTTTTAACCTCTAAATTACATTAAGAACTACCTATTCCATGGTGAACTACTCAACACAATCAAAGTGGCACAAATGCGCCAATACCTGTTGAAGCAGCGGCGCCCGAGAAAGGAAAAGAAAAAGGAAGAAAGTAAATAACACCCGCAAAATAAAGACAATACGTGCAAGTGCGGGATGATGCTGAGTTTTTGGACGAGACAAATGATGCTGGATTTTATTGGATGGATGTGGACTTCACGTATCTCACAAGGGCGTGGGTAACAGCTTCTGTCCAGACAATAGGCCGCACAAAGGGTTTCATTTTTTATCAAAATGTCAACATTGCCTTTAACAGAGACCCCGAGTGCCCTACACGACGATCATGTGGGTCGACCAAAGCTCATTGGTATCCCCTTAATGCATAATATATTGCGTACAAGAGGATAGTTGATCAAGTACAATTTTGGCACGAGAGCGGGAAAACTGATAAAGATTGGGTACATTTTAATTTGTTTTAACTCAATTTCGTTTATTTTTCTTGGATATCACGTTATTTATTTGTATTTGGTAATTTTGCAAATTGTAGGAAAAAGATGCACATAAGATCTATCAAGGTATGAATGGTGACAATGACTTCAAACACTATGAAACATATAAGATTTTGGCACGAGAACCGCGATGGGCCAACCTAAAGGATGTTGGGTTAAACCATGCGGGGAATATACCAAGAAATGTAGCCAGAAGAACATCGCACAATTCTTATCCAGGGAACTCGGTCGGATCAAACAACCTATCGGAGGACCCTGACGACCCACCTACACATCAATCTGTTTCCCAAAATTCTGAATTAGATGGTTCGTTGTATTAGGGTGGAACGAGACCCATTGGCCAAAAACTCTTTAGAAAAATTCTTGCAATACAAAAAGCCTTGGATGAGGTTATTGTATTTGGTAGCGGTATCCAAACAATGGTTACAAAGATGAGGTTGGAGAAGAGACAAACGAAAAAAGAAAAGGCAAGAAGAAGAGCAGAAGTAAATCAACAATGGCAAGCCAAAATGTATTTGGAATAAGCAAGGGAAGATCATAAAATCATGGATAAAGACCTGAGTAATCTTTCTGGACATGTCTTATAATACTATCTGCTAAGGCAAGCTAAGGTCATGTAATGACTGGCCAAGAGTGGCAGGCCAGGTACCGGTTCAGGTTATTAAATATAATTTAACTTTCCTGAAGAGAGAAATTTTTTTGTCAAGAATTTAGTTTACTTTCCAATAATGTATTCATTTGAATAATATACTTTGCTATTTAAGAATGTAATCTTTTTTTCAAAATATTTATTTCCGAGAATATTGCGTTAAAACAAATACAAGATTAATGCAATATCAAAAACTTGTTCAATAAGCTTGTACGATAAGATGCATTAAATTACATCAAGAACATTCAAATAAAACTTGATTGCAACACTAGGAACGAAGATTTCCCTTCATGGCTCATAAATGCTCGATTAGATCATCTTTCAGATCAAAGTGCAGTTCTCGACTTCGAATACGATTTTTTTTTCGTTATAAAAGCTTCTATTGTTCCGCGTTCGTGTAAAATATTGAACCGTTCGCCTTCGATAGTTTTGGGATCACTTCAAGAATAAGGGGCAATAACTACTAATGTCTTTTAGTTTTTGCCATTGTTTTATCAGTGACAGACTGCTGCAAGTTTTATCATGGCTAATAGTCTATAATAGTAGCCAAAAATGTCTCAACTAAAAAAATAGGGAAGTCCATGTTTAGAAAAATCGTGGGGGAAAATAAAACTTTGTGGCAAGATATATTTATCAAAATCAATAGAGAGAAACCCCTTTAATTTTTCTCCCTCTCTACTCGATCTAGGTATTTTCTAAAACAAAACTTCACCCCCTTCACCTCCTCTCCTTTAACGATTCTATTCACGCGACCTAGGTAGCGCTCTGAGTTTTCTTCGCCAATTCTAAGTTCTTCTCTAAGAACCACCAACTCTTTTGACACCAGGACATTGCATATTGCTTGTTTCTAATTAATCTGGGTGCAACTGGTGTGTATGATTTAGTTATTGTATAGGTTGTTGATTTACCCAAATCATACACATATATCTCTCTCTCTCTCTCTCTCTCTCTCTCTCTCATTATTGTGGCAGAGATTGGGTGGGGTGGGGTGGGGGTTAGGTTTCCTTCTCTACTACACAGTTGGGTTTAAGTGCCGATTTCTTCTCTCCATTGCAGACTCAATAATTGGGTTGTTTAAAAAATTCATCCTCAATCATTGTTGCAAAACTGAGATGATTAGTTGTTAATACTATGGAAGCCTACTATATATTTGTTGCAGACCCAATGTGTTTAATGAGTTTGATGATAAATTTATTATGGTTTTGTGATTTATTCATAATTTATAATGTATGAGCTTCATTATAACTTGGGGGGAAACTTAACATAGGCCTAGTTAAATGAGAGACACATGGGAGGTAATAGTAATTCCATCAGCCATATAGTTAGAATTCTTTAACTTGCTCAATTTTGTTCTGAATTTCCTTAGTATCTTTTTGGTTTTGAAGGCTTGGATGGCTGACTTTGAATCTGAAACTATCCATAATATTCTCCAGTTTTTTTGAAAAGCTTTTTTTTACTCCTTGTATGATTCCCTATATCTAAGCTATGTAATTTGCTACTGTGCCAATAGATTTGCTGAATGTGCCTCTTACAGTACCTTCAAATCTCTGAATAGTATTTTATTTCCTGCCTGACCTGGATTTCTTAGGGCTGCTTCATCACAACACAGTTTGGTTTCACCTTCCATTGGGAGTTCCCATCTGCAACTTTTAATGGATGGTGTTTGTATTTGCATCCTGCATTTAGAGCCTTTATAACCTTTAAATCTGCCATAGTGTTGTGCAATATTGTTTGTGGATTGTGTGGCTGTGTCTGCAATGTCTTGAAGTATGAAGTGTTTTATGAACTGTGTTAATGTCTTTGTTTCTTCATATCTTTATTGATTTCTTGATTTCCACAAGTTGTTGCATATAGAAAATACTATGGTGATCCAGAGATCATTAACATATCTGCTAGATGCCTTGCTTCTTTCAAGTATAGTTTCCCATACCAAAGAGGGGAAATGCAATAATATGTGTTGATCTGATTCTTCATTTTGATAGTGGTTTTGATATTTGCTTGTCATGTATTGTGGGGATGGGAGTGGATCATGTGATGATACCGTATTGGTTTTACTTTGTTGCTCATATTCAGGTATAGGTTATGCAGGTTAAGTTTACTCATATTCAGGTCTTGCTGCAGCCTACTCTTTTGCTAACATAGACCCAACAAATATGTGAGTATATTTCCCCTATTTGCATTCATATCTATTATACTCAAATTAATATCTCTAATGTATAAAATAATGTATCCTTAATACCCGTACGAATAGTTTTCTCAAACCTAAACTTATGGCAGTTGGTCACATCCAAATCAGCTCATAGAGAACTTCCAAAGCACCTTTTGAGATGTGCAAAAACCATTTGAGATTATATACTTTGTGACATATATTATTAGAAGAGCATTTACAAGCGATACGCATTATTAGAATAAATCAATCTATCTCAGTGATTTGTTTCTATCATCAGTTCATCTTCTATTCATCTTAAATTCGGCATTCTCATTGAATATTTCTTTCAGGTTGTTGCAAATTTGTGGAATTTGCACTCATCTTTCCAAATTCAAGGTATGTTAATATGTTAATCCAACCCTATATGCATTCGTACATCATAAATAGTATTTTCAAGTATTTAATTCATTATTAATCTGGAATAGCCTATATGATTTGAAGTTTGAATTTATGGTGTCAATTAGGTTGAATTCAGCCACAAGAATGTAAAGAGCGCAATTCAAGTTATATCCAGAGCTAATCTCATATTCAGATTCCTCCAGACTATTATTAACTATAACGCTTAAGAGTGTTTCTTCTCTCTATATGTGCAAAAGATATTGAAATATAATTCTCCCACTCTCCACACATATTTTGTAGACTTCACCTGTTGTTACTTGACCATGTGTATTCTCTTAACATTTGTATTACTTATCCATTTGTAAGCTATCTATTCTTATTGCATGAACTCTTAATACATGTAGAGGTTGTTTATGCAAAGACTTCACCTGCTGTTACTACAGTCTTGGACGAGTTCAATGTTTGCATAGTTGCTTATGGTCAGACGGGAATGGGAAAGACCTTTATAATACGAGGAATCCACAAAAATAGAAGAGTTAACTACAAGACTTTAGAGCAAGTTTTTCGGATGACAAATAAGCGAAGAACTACTCCAAGATACGAGTTGTTTGCAAGCATGTTGGAAGTTTATAATGAAAAGATACGAGATCTTTTGGTAAAAGGTTTAGACCGTCTCAAAAAAAGTAACTTTCATGAATTTTATTTTGATTAGTAGGTTTTTAATATATGTGCACACTTTTTGCCTAAGAAAAAATAAATTTCATGAATTTTATATTGATTAATAGATTTTATATTGATTAAGGTCAAAGTCTAATATTTATTTTTGTTCGTGCTCACTTTAGATGCTGACTTAGCAAAAAAAAATAGAGATCATCATAGATTGTGGCGTCTTGTCGGCTTTTGAAGAAAAGTTGGTTGACCTTTTACGGGGAGCTCTTAATTTAGCCTATCACATTGCGTCCAAGTTCAGGACTTCCAACTCTCATTTATTAGTAGAATTTGTAATTAAAATAAAAAAATTTGCACATATTCACTGTGCCTCCTAGATATTTTATGCCACAATCCTAACAAAGGACAAAGTCAAACCTCAAATATTATAATGGATAGGAGATAAATTATAATATCACAGTTCATGGTGTCTTTTTTCCTTGAGGTATTGTGCTAAAATTTCTTTACCTGTTATTTGTTTTTGAAGTATGAGTAAAGCACTAATATGGAATGTAATGGCAGGAAGCCTTGCAGAAGTTTGGATTTTATTCAGGTTAGAAAGTTATGTAGTACTCCAGCTTCTTAAGTGGAACTTTACGTGCTGTAGAAACATGGCATGTGAGTGTAGATAACTTAGTTAAATTGTTAAGTTGTCCCTAGTCTTTTGCTTTACATGTATGTCAGTATGCATTCTCTTTCATGTTATGTATTTGTATGTAGCTGGTCTATAATATAAATGTCTGTTTTAGCTGGTATACTTTAGTTTTGTAAATATATAGGCTAAGTGTATTTATTTCAGTATGCTTTGTGCGCTAATGTGGATTGTTGTGTTACATTGTTTATGCTTTTGAAGGGATGTAATATTATCTTAAAGCAAAGCTTTGGTGCACCCAAAGTGATAAAGGATGGTGCAGCTGTTGCAAATAGTACTGAATTGATTTTAAGGACTGAGTTAAGAATATGGCTGCAAGTCTTGTGAAGCAGATTGCTAATGCAACAAATTACAGTGTTGGCGATGGCAAGAATTTGATATTGACATATTGTATATACGTTCTATTTTTTGGTGTTCTTTGCTCCAGAATAATAGCTATTTCTACTCAATCGCTACCATGTTTTGATGTATTAGGTACAACATGAGCCACAATCCTTTCCCGTGTTATATTTGACGAGGGATGTAAATCTATACCAGCTGCAATGAACGCGATGGACTTGAAATGTGGGATCACAATGGCAGTTAATTCATTGGTGACACGCTTAAAGAATAGAGCACGAATGATTTGTATATCTGATGAAATAGTGTAAGTTTTCATCTTTCTTGCTGGTAATTAAGTAGTTCAAATAAGTATCTTTTGTATTTCCAATTTTCTTTTGTAGGTGATAGAAAAGGTGGGGAAAAGAAACAAGTTGTATAATGTTCTTTTATTATTAATATTGTATTTTTTAAGATTTTTGGTTTCATTTAGTAGATGATGGTAAATGAACTATAGTAGCTACTAGGGATATTTACAATTTTGATTTTTTTTAATAATTAAACATTTTTTCCACGGTTTATGCTCTAACAAAAGGAAGCTTTCGCGACAGTACATGTTGTCCCAAAAAGTAATCATTCTGCCATGAATTTAATTGTCCCTGATAGGTAACATAATTGTTTAAAGGTTGACATTTGCTACGAAAAGAACAGTGGCAAAAAAGATGTTTTTGCCACTGATTTAGCCACGAAAAGTACGGTGGGCAATTGATGGACGTTTTACCATGGAAAAAAGTGTAGCAAACTTTTAACCACCCCATCTATAGGTATGACACGTGCCACGGTAAAAACTGTGGCAAAAACCCTTTTGTAACAGATTCTGAAGTGGCTAAAATCATTTTTTCTTGTAGTAGATCATCAAAATCGTAGCCTAAGTATGATGGGAATGAACCTTATTCCTCTTCGACAATCATATTATGCATTATCACACACGCCTTCATGACATTGTTCAAAACCTCAGGTTTCCACAATTTAACCAGATTTTTTACAATATTAAACCGTGATTGTAAAATCCCAAACGTCGGTTCTACGTCTTTTCGGCAACTTTCTTGTTGTTGAGCAAATAATTTTTGTTTTGCTATAACCGGATTGGATATGGTTTGGACAAGTATTCCCCATTTGGGGTATATGTCATCCGCTAGGTAATAACCCATATCATAATCTTTTTCCGGCAATTGTATAATTGTAAGGCGGAGCGATACCATCGGCCAGGTCGGTGAAAAAATGTAATTGTTGCAGGACATTGATATCATAATTAAACCCTGATAACCCAAAAAAAGAATGCCAAAACCAAAAGTCGTGTAAAGGTACCGCTTCAAGAATATAGTCGCCTTGAGGTAATGACTAGAAAATTGACCGTGTCAAGCTATGGGACAATTTTTTGATATCCAATACATGCAATTAAAGCTTCCTAACATCCAAGGAAACCCCCATGACTATCCTATCGCTTTTAACCTTTCGATGTTGGTCGCGTTTGGTACTCAAAGATATTTCTCAGCAAAAATTTGTATAACCGCAACACAAAACCTTTCCATACTTAACAAGGTTGTATTTTCTCCGATTCTCAAATACACGTCAAAAAGATTTGCCGCGATACCATAGCTTAGGAAACGTAGTGCTGCGATTACCTTTTGTTACGGTGATAACCCCATAGTTTTTCAATTGTTAGGCTTTTGGACAAAGTAATCATCATGTGCAACTACTGCATCGAATATGCGCATAAACATTTTTCTACTCATACAAAAATGTCATCAAAAAATTTCTAGCTCATATGTGCACCCCGTGTTGAAGTAGTCCCGCATAATGTTGTAATGCCCTAATTCATAATCTCGTTTATTTCTCTTATCCTTCTGGCCCATGACACTCCCGCGGTAACTCGAAGTTATATCATGTACTACTAGGTCCATTACATTTTGGTGCATAACGGCCATTGTCGTCGTACAATCAAACATAAGATCGTCAGAGGAGGATGATACACGTGGAGGATCATCAATGGATGAAAAGGATGATGATGAAGACATCTTAGGTTGTGGAGTTAAGAGAATGGTGTTGAAGGTGATGGATAAATAAACGGAGAAAGAAGAGTGAAGTATAAAAGGATAAAGGGAAGATAAACTAGTGGTTGTGGGAGATTAGTGTTAGCGACGGTGTTTTGATTACCGCGCGGTAATCAAAACACCGCCGCTAGCACTAATCTCCCACAACCACTAGTTCATCTTGTGGGTCCTTCACAATAGCTATTTTTGGCATCCCAACGGCTAGTTTTAGCATCCCAATGACTATTTTTTGCTTTATATATATGTTGGTTAGAGATTCTCTAACAACAGGTCCTCTACTTTGACTCAATAATGCCTAGTTTTTCAACTCTAAAACAGGATTCTTCAGTGGTATTTTGCTGGAATGAAGATTGTTCCTTCACCGCGTCCTGGCAGTATTTTGTTGATAATCTACATCTCCGACAACTCAACTTCCACCAGTTATGGGATCAAGTTCATGTCCAATTCTGGAAGCACACAGAACTTTAACACCCTCCTAGAGATTTATACAACAGGTGAAATGTTCTTAAGCTTAAATGTGATGAATTTCATAAGATACGAAAGAGTATTGATAGACGGGTCAAAGGTATCCTACTAGCCTATATTCTACGCAAATCTAGAGATGAATGGTATGAGAAATACAAGCAGCTATTCCCATTCGAGACTCCATATGATATACTACACCAAAATAGGAAAATTGTCATGGTCTTTTTTTACATTTACCACGGTTAATTGTTGTAGTTTATATGAGATAGAGTTTATTCGTGGCAAATAGAGTTGGGATCCGTGGTATTTTTATTTTTCAGCTTTCCCTCATTTTTTTTCCTCTCCCGTACAGTTTTCAAGTTCTAATTTTTGTTTCCTCTTATTTTTCGTTGTTGAAGTTGTTAGAGTTGGTAAATAGAGGACCAAACTCTAAAACTTCTTAAAAATCAAAATTACTTGATCAGAAATCCTAAAACAAAAAATTAAACTCAAGTATTCTTCAAATTTGTTGATCTCAACAATGGGTTAGTCAATTTTGTCTATATCTCAGTTGATGCCGCTAGATTTGCTGATTTACTGATTTATTGCTCTCAGTTTTGCACAATGATGGGTAAGATTTTCAAGTTCAAACTCTAATTCCTTTGTAGATTTGTTAATTCTTATGTGATTGAACTATTTTTATGATATAATTAGATATGCTAATTAGATTTGATCTTCTCCTCTCTTCTCATGAAATTTTGGCACCAAGCACTACTACTACTACTACATCTCAGGATAGAATTTTGGCATGGATTGCAAGTAAGATCTGGCTTGAGTGCCATACTGTACTATAAAACACAAACACAATTAAAACTGAAACTAGCAATGAAAGTTTTTTATGTCCCCTCACTTAGTTGTAAATGATAAACATTTTGTAATAGTGTTGTGGGGTGGTAAGTATTACCAAGTTTAGCTAGAGCCATAGTTTGTATCTCCAGAAATGAAGTAATCAGTGATGTTTTGGCAGGATTATAGAGGCTTAAATCCATGAAATATGAATTTTTCTTGAAATATTTGAAAGGTTTAGCATGATTATGTATATTTTGTAAAATCTAGATATTTTCTGTAAGGTTTTGGTAAAATTTGGTAAATTTAGAAGCAGCCAACAACTTCACATAGAAATTAAATTTTTATGCAGAGCCATGTTTTCATCTCCCAAAATAATGTTATCATGATATTGTATTTCTGCGGGAACAAATGGCTTAAACCTGGGATAAGTGAACGACGCTGTGAAATATAGGGGTGGTCATTTTAATAGGACTTTATACATTTTAACAAATTTCTGTCAATTTTCAAAATTAAAATAATTTTGAACACCCTACAATTTCAGACAAAACTATGAAAAAAGATGCTACCAAATTTTGTTGTTCATGAAAAAGAAAATACCGACAAAATATATCGTCACAATAATTCTAGGAAACATTAGCACAAGAATTTTTATTTAATGCGCAAGGGTCCATATTGTTAACCAAATAGGTGCTGAAACATAGGATTCCTCTTTGAATATCAACATAGGATTTCTCTTAAAATAAGGTAAAGGGCAAGGGAACTCTTCTATAATCAGACCACACAACTCAACCTATAATTCGCTTGGGGTTTGATCATCCTCGAAGTCTCTAATATGGTTAAATTATGCTTTCTCTAATATGGTTATCATATGTTAATTTTTTTTACAAAATCGTGAGTATGTTGGGTGCTAGAAGCGTTTATTTGTGGTGGAGCTCTTAAAAAGTTTGAATTTTGAGGAATCCTTCATCAAGTTCTATGACTCTCCCCAAGACTTTGTCAAGGGATTTTCATTAGAAGTAAAAAATGGTGGTTTTGCTGCTACATTTGACGAAATACCTTATATCAATCTCATCCTCGCAAGAAAATACTGTGCTAAGTATACCAAAGTCGGACCTTCTTATAGAACTGGTGGATTTGGCTTTGGATTTCAAAAAGGTTCCATGTTAGTACTAGATATTTCAAGGGTTGTCTTAAATGTAATAGAAGGGCTCAATTTTTCAAAAATGAAGAAAAAATGGTTTGGAAATCAAACAAGTTGCCTGGACCTGATCACTACAGATTCTTCAACTAGTCTGACTCTTAATAGTTTCTGGGGTCTCTTCGCCATTACAAGGGTCTCTTCACTTTCATCCTTGTTAAATTTTCATATCCCTATTCTATTACGATCATCGAGATATCTGGAGGCAGATTAATCTCAAAAATTCCCTTTGGCAAACAATTGTTATCATGGCACGGCATTTTGATACAAATGTAGATAATGAAGACCCGGGTACTCCTAATGTTGAGGCTACAAGTATTGAAGCTTGATAATAAGTAACGTTATGATAAGATGAGATTTGGGAATGGAAAGGAAGGGGTTTTGATTTTAGTTCCAACCCAGGCAGGCAGCAGAGAATCAGGAGAGATAATTTCCAACCCAAAGGTATTTCCTTTTTCATAATGGCAACAACTCAAGAATCCAATAATGTTTACCAATACGGTCTGGCCATCAGTGAACAAAAAAATAGAGTTCAATGCAATTATTGTGCCAAAGTAGTAAGTGGATTTGCTCATCTGAAGCAACATTTAGGAGGTATACGTGGAGATGTAGTGCCATGTGAACAAGTTCCTCAGGATGTCATAGTCAAAATGAGAAAAGACTTAGTTGAAAAAAGGAGTACAAACCTCAAACGGGAAGTCTTGCAATTAATAGACTCTGATGTTCCATTGACGAGAGATGTGTGTTCTAACTCTACTAATGAGTCCAAGCAGAGCCCTTTTGTACCCGCTCAAACCAATTGCAAGAGAAAGGATAATGTGGCTTGCGTTACGCCAAGGGAGAATGTACCAAAAAAGGTTTTACATTCGAATAAGATGGGATATTCACCGGGTGCTGCAAAGACTAAAGAAACTGATGAAGACTCATCAATGCATGCTAAGAGTGTGGGGAGATTCTTTTATGAAAATGGTATTAATTTTAGCGTGGTGAAATCTCCTAGCTTCTTGAAAATGATTTATGTTGTTGTTAGGTATTGATCCGCTGGGTACGACGTGCCTCAATGTAATAAACTCAGTGGTTGGATCCTCCAAGGGGAGAAGAAAGAGATTGGCTGTTATGTAAAGGAGGTCAAACATTTATGGGGGTCACGGGTTGTAGCATCTTGTTGGATAGGTGGAGGAACGAGAAGGGAAGAAGCATGATTCATTTTCTAGCGGATTGTCCTCGTGGTCCAATATTTATGAGGTCTGCCTATATTTCAAATTCCTTTGAAGACGTCAATGCTTTGGTTTTATTGATTGAACAAGTTATTGAGGAGATCGGGGCTGAAAATGTTGTTCAAGTTGTCACGTTTACTATGTTGGGTTGTATGGAGGAGGTGGGTAAACAATTAGCTGAGAAACGCAGGAATATATTTTGGAATGTGTGTCCATCTCATTGCATATGCCTCATGTTAGAAAAATTCGAGACGATGAGCCCTATTAAAGAAGTGATGATTAAAGCAAAGATAATTACAAAATTCCTTTACAGTCGTGAAACAGTTTTGAAGCTTGTAAGCAAGCATGTTTCTGACCGGTCTCTAGTTAACTCCTCCAAGATCAGATCAGTGAGACCATCTCTAACATTGGAGAATATAGTGCTTGAAAAGGGGAACTTACAAAAAATGTTTGGCTCATCCACGTGGAATACCTCTATATGGGCATTAAGAGCTGATGGAAAGAGGGTAGCTGATTTGATAGAAGGGTTGTCTTTCAGGAGTAAAGCGACAAAGGTCTTGAAAGCAACTATTCCTCTGGTTCGTGCTCTCCATTTAGTCAAGGGAGGAGATAGTAAGCCCCAAATGGGTTAGATATATGAAACTATGGATCAAGTAAAGGAGACAATCAAGGAAGAATTTGAAAACAAGAAAGTATGCTACATGCCATTTTGGAAGATTCTCGATGGAATTTGAAACAACATTCTTCACCATCCTATCATGCGGCAGGCTATTTTTTGAACCCAAGTCTATTTTAATATGATGATTTTGTTGCTGATGCCGAGGTAACATGTGGACTTCTATGTTGCATTGTACGTATGGTAGAGGATAAGAAGATTCCGGATTTAATACTGCAGCAACTAGACGAATATCGAGAGGCTAAAGGCCCTTTTGGTTGGATCAATGTTGTTGATCAAAGATCAGAGATTCCTCCAGAAAAATGGTAGTCCTTGTATGGAGTACGGTGTCCTAAATTGCAAAGATTTGCCGTCGGAATTATAAGTCAGACATGTAGTGGTGCGTTAAGATATGGTCTATAGAAGAATTTATCTGAAGAGTTGAACAAGATTGGAAGAAATAATATATAACAACAATGTTTGCTTAATATAACGTTTGTTCATCATAATCTAAGGTTATGGGATTGTGAGTCAAATGCGAAAGAAGGAGATGGCAACAGTGATGAGATGATTGATCCAATGGGTGACTGGAATATTGATGAAGCAGTAACCCCCCAAAGTAATGTTGATAGTGTAGCTTGGATGAACTCAAATACCATTGACATTGAGAAAGATCCATCAATGATTCAACCAAAGAAGGAGTAGCAGCAGTAGCTGCAGATGCCTACCAGAATGGAGAAGAAATATGAAATCTACAAGAAGCCTCTTTCTTCTGACTTAAAGAAGTATGGGGCATTTGTATATGCTTATACATTACAATGGTAGTAATATGTTGTTGATGGAGTCTCCGGTTTCTAGCAGATCTTAAGCCTTGATATTTCGTACTTTTTTGTAAATCCTTCTGATAGCATCTCACTTTTCTCAACAATGCTCCTAATGTTGAGGCTGCAAGCATTGAAGCTTCACCAAACAAAAATGCTCCAAAAAGTTTACCAAGCAATTCCAGCCACATTGGAGGAAATTTGTTTCCCTTGGAAGACTAACATACTTTGGCAGAACAAATTTCTAACACTCAAGAGCTATCGTCCTTCGTGGACTTTGGCATTTCAAATGGAGATATTCGAGAGTGGTAAATTATGTTTGACAACAATATCAACCAACTCGCCTTTAAGACAAAATTATTGACCATCCTCCCTTGGTTGATACACAACTTGTATCCTAGTCATTGACTTTATTATCCCAGATCTAGTTGGCTCCGGTTTAAAAAATAAATCAAAATTAATATGTTTAATTTATTTAACTACCTTTTGTTTAGGTCACTTAAAATTATTCTTCAATTTCTCATTGTAATATAAAAAGAAATATTGACCAATCATTATGATGTGATGTTACAGTTGAAGCTCAATTAGTTGTTGCTGCAGTGCAAGATTATTAAGTGGAAAGAAGACCCAAAAAGTAGTACAAGTGAGCTTACTACCTTTTAGTGTTCATCTGTAAATATTATCGAACCATAAAAAGATTTACATTATATGTATGCTAAAGTTTACCATTGACGTTCCTTTTGTAGTATCTATTAACTAGGATGTACTTAGGAGATGCATATATTTTGAAGAGAAAATAGGTAGAAGAAACTCTCATAATTTTACTAGGTAAAAATCTTGGGATGATCTTTAAATAAACATAAATCGATCTTTGAGATATGATTTGCCTTTTTACTTGTTTTATCTTTATTTTCTCACTTTAAGACAATTTTGTTTTAGCCAGAGATGTAATGGCCTAATTCTGTAAGCTCAAAATGGGCTAGAATTAGTCCTTACACCAATGTACCTGCAACAAAAATTGAATAGACAAAAAATGATACAGGTGTTTAGCGTGGAAAACCTATGAATAGGTTAAAAACCACAACCTTGTGTTGAGAGTTTTTGTAACTATGATGTTTATTGCTTAAGGCTATTGATATCTTATTACAAGTTATTTCTAGACTTAGAAATGTTTGATCTTGTGAATAAGAACTTGGAACTGTTTGAGAATCTTAAGAAAGTATAGTTTTCATGGTGATTCCTTGTATAATTTTTCTAGTCCTTGTCTCTTCTGGAACATTTTTTTTATATAGGATTATTCCGTAGTTCTTCATCGTGCTGAAGTACGTTCTCCGAACAATGTGGTTAGTGGCTGTTGACTGATTAACTACTGAGTTCGTAAGAGACAGGTAGATTTGACTTATTTAGGTTTTCCAGTTTGAGCTTGACCCACGTTCTTTATCAGTTTATTGGGTATGTGGTAATGTTAACTAGAGAAGTCATGCGGAGAATCCGTGAACCTGGCATGGAGGTAATTCGAGCTAGAGACAACTTGATTTTATGTGAGATCGAGGGATAGGTCCCTTCAATCTCCCCCTCGCAACCAAAGTTACGAGTGGCTTTGATTGAGAATTTTTTTGGATACACGGGTATTCGGGTTGGAAATTTTGAATTTTGAAGGAAGTAATGATGTTTGTTGACTGTATGGAAAAATGTGTATGCAAAGGGTAATGGACGTACATTGAATGTTGATAGGAGTATTGATGTATGTGATAGTTAGGGTTTGAAGAGTTATGTTCGTATTGAATAATGACGCTTGGGAAAACGTACCTGCATAATAAATGTAGGGTTATATAAATAGTACCTGTACCAAGTTTGTTGCAAAGTACATTTGTTTTGTGCAAAATTCTCTGCAAGTTGTTGATAATGGTGAAGACTCGTAGGATGGCTTTGTAAGGGTAAACTACTTTTAAAATGCAGAGGTTGAAGTTGGGATTTTTTGGGGATCACTCTTTGGAGGATCCTGTTCTTGTTCCTGTCCCTCCGACGTATAGAGGCATGTCGGCAGATAAAGCGGTTGAAGCTGAGGAGGAATTTTACTGTAGATGGAGATTTCACCACATTATCTTAACAGGGGAACAATGTTGGGCTTATCTCTGCATTCTAGCGAAGGACAGGGTTGGGGAGACTGATGCAAGGATAGGCATGATTGTGGTGCAGTTACACTAATTTTATGTGTCATAATGGATTCTAAGGTTGGGCTCTCTTTATCTTTACCAACTCTGAGGAGGTGGTTGTTTTAAAGGAGGCGGCGACGGTAGTGGAGGAGGGAGATGGGGAGTGGAAATCTGTTTCTGTTTTTTCATCCTCATTTGGCGCTAAGAAGATCTTCAGTTTGAAGAGTTGGGTCTAGCACTGAGTCTCCTGCTTTCATAGTTTCCATTTGAAGTTTGTTTAGACTTTTGACAAACACATGAGGGTGAGGATACTCGTTGTTTCCAATTTTTACTTTGCATAAGGGTGAACGATCACAAAAGCGAGATGAACTGAAGGATTTGACTTTTCGGAGTACCTGAAAGATTTGTTAGTGCGAAAAGGACTAAAAAACTTGTTATTTGTAAGGTACTTGTTGTTGAGTACTTGAAAGACTTGTTTTCTGTAAAAGCACTTGTAATCTATAAAAGTACTTGTAATCTGTCATGAATAAAATTTGTTATCCAATTTTTGTATTGAAATGCATGTTAAAATGTATAAATAAGGATATCTTTGATCCGGCGTAAAAATGCATGTTAAAATGTATGTTAAAATGTAACTATGATCCGGCGTGTGTGTTGGAAATGTGGTAGATATAAAAAAAAAATGCAGGAAATCTTTGAAGTGAAGATTTAATATGACAGAGGTCGATTTAAGAAATTAAATCTGGAAAGAGTAGTTTCGACTAGGAAAGGTGTAGAATGATTAGGTTTGATGGGAAAAGATAAGCTTAGATAACTTTTATCAAGATTCTGGGATTTCTGTTACGAAATAAAAGGGAATTACCATTATTTGAGGGGAATCCTTAACATGAAATGTATAAATAAGGATAAAATGATCTCTAAATATGAGAGAAAGGGTTAGAATGGTACGGACTCGATCCCAAAGAATTCATAGTGCAGCTGAAGGATGATTGGCAATAAAGATCGCTGAAGTACGGGAGATATTTTTTGGAATGTTGGGTTATGATGTTGAGCTGTCAGTGAGAGAATGTCAGTTCGAAGGACTAGATTCAATGGGTAGGGAGCTCGAGTATGCCCATTTTTTCTTTGAGAGATTTTTTCATGAACTGGTGAGGGATCCTGCAGATCAAGAAGAGAATGTGGGATTAATTGCTGAAGTGAAGATCGTATTTGAGGATATAAGGGATTTTGTAGGTTGAATGGTTGGATGTTCACCGGTCATGAAGGCTATTTTATATGTAATTATGTGTGAGATGAATGTAAAAATATAACTGTGTTGAGTTTGAATAAGTTGAAAGAAATTGTTTGTTTGAATAGATCCTCTTAGGTCTGTTTTTGGATCGGATCGAAAAGAGAGAAGGTCGGAATTTTTCCAATTTTTTTCAGGACTATAAAATCTATTCTGATCCGATCCGATTTTTTTCAAAACTGTAAAAATAAATTCGATCGGAAATTTCAGAATTTTCAGAAATTTTAGAATTTTGACTATTTCGGAATCAATTTCAAAATAAATTTAGAATAAATTTTGGAATAACAGAGTTCTCACTTCATCAAATCAAACCATAATAATAGAGTTCTCACTTCTCCAAGAATCAAAGATTCAAAATCGAAGCCAGTGGAGAACTGAAGCCAAATAGGAGATTTAACTTTTCTTCTTCGCTGCGAATCAAAATCGAGGCTGTAGAAAATAGAGAATGGAGGTAGTGGAGATTTAACTAAGAGTAGAGGGAGTGGAGGGGGTAAAGTTTTAACTTAAGAGTGGAGGGTACTGGAGAATGGAGGTAGTGGAGAATATAGAAGAAGAGGCGGTGGCGAATGCCCTAGGCTATGAATTTTAAGGTCTAATGTTTTATGTTTCAATTCGAATTATTCATAATTAAATCGAATTAGAGGGATATTTAGAATATTTTTCAGAATAATGGGATCGAAGGGATTCGGAATAATCGGATCAGATGGCTTTTGGAATTATCGGATCGAAAAAATAGGAATAATCAGATCGGAAAATTTTGAATTATGAAATTGCACACAACTATCTGATTCCGATCTAAGCGAAAGGGATCATCAGACACAACGTGAGAGAGTTGCTGAATCAGAGTCTCGAAGGTGGTTATACAGCAACGTGGTGAGGGAAGGATACGGTGTTATCTCAGATTCATAAGGTGGTTATATAGCAACGTGGTAAGGGAAGGATACAGTGTTATCTCAGATTTATACTCTGATATAGAAGGTTAGTAGATATATATGTTGTGTTTATGTGATTTTAAAAATCAATTTTATAATGCATCATACCAGGTGCTGGTGCGATCATACCAGCACTAATGCACCAGAATAGAACTGTAAAACAACGTAAGTATAACAATGTATAATGCATGAAGTTAATATTTAAAATCGTATTTTTATGCTGATGTTAATGTTTTGTACATGACAAGTCCCAAATCACAGGTGACAAGGCAAAAGTCATTGTTAAATAAAGTTTCTCAAGAGGAGACTGATCTTGAGGTAGTGTTGGAAGATCTCGGCATCAGCAAAAAAAAGTGGGGGCAAAGCCGAGTTGAAAAGGCTGTAAAATCTCAGTTGAAAAGACTAATGGAGAGCGCTGATAGTAACAAAATGAAGGAGACTGATGGGGAAAAGCAAGGAAACTTGCCGAAGTCCCCTGGATTAGACAAAGGTTTACCAGAATCCGTTACGTCAAGCAAAGTAGCTCGGACATATCCCAAAAGGAGTCTTGGAAAGTGCCCTACGGCTGCTGGGACCTCGGGAAGTGTTGCGGCTGCTGAGAAAGTAAAAAAGAGAAAGGTAGATCCTTTTGGAGTATTTGGTGTGAAGGTCATAGAAAATCGACCTGATGGGGAGAACAAATGGAAGGATGTAGAGGAGAAGGCCAGGTTGGCAGCTCTCCGCAGAGAGGGGGAGATGAGCAAAATGGTAGGCTCTTATGCTCGAGTATTTAATTATGATGGGCGTTGTATTTTGATTTGAGCTAATCAATAGGGTCGATTTGTTTAATTTTTGCAGGCTGCTCGGTTGATCAAGAGAATATGCCCCGGGGTCGAGGAGGAGAAAGTTGAGTTAAAGAGGTAGAAGATCAAGCTCGAAAGGAATGTAGTTCGACTAAAAAATGATTTAAGCAAGAAGTTGGAGGCCCTGAAGGCTTCCCATGCAGTTGAGATCGACAGGCTACGGAAGGATGCAAGATTGGAGTTAGAGGAGGCGATAGCTGAGTGCGACAGGCTTGGGCGTCACCTCATGCCCAAAAGATATCCTGAAGAGGAGATGGACGCCATTAGGGACGACACCTATGTGGAGGAGGAGGATGAAGATAGAGAAGATGATGTTGTAGGGGTTATTGATAGGCTGTATAGTGTGTCTCCCCAGACTGCAAGGAATAACCAGGGGGACGACAACAAACGCCTAAAGATCGAAACTGAGAAGGTAGGATAAAATGATGGCTCTATCTTTGTATGAACACCAATGAATGTATGCAAACTGGTTGTGTATTTTGGATAGAATTTTGTAGGCTAAGTTATTTTCATAAACGTTGTTATAGGAACATAAGGACATACGCCTCATAATAAAAGATTTAGAGGTTGAGCTTGCTAAGGAGAAAGAGACCTCAACGTCCCTGTTATCTTTGCAAGCAGAGCTTCAGGTTAGAATAAAGCAAGAAATATTTGATTTTTATGCTTCATTAGTTTAGAGCTACAAAGTAACAACAAGATCTTAGAATTGAATTAAAAATTTGTTGCCTATGAAGGGGCAAACGGTACTAAAATGTTGTTCAACACAACAGATTTTTGTAGTTGTCATACAGAAATATAGATAATGTGTACCTTAGTTTTGTGAATATATGTTGTATCCATCAAAGTTTGTACTTTGACCTTAAGTTTAGAAGTAGTCTTACACAGTAAAAGTAAAAAAAAAGATATTGTTAAATCTTGTTAGAAATGTGGAAATGTAGTGATGGATGTTCTAAATCGAACTTGATACAATACACTTGTGATGTACAGGTCGAATTAGAGTCAGTTCGCCTGCGTAAAGATGAAGCTCTCCAATGTAACCAGGAATTTGTAGAGGAGTTTGATAGGATGAGAAAAGCGAATGAGGATAGGGAAGACCGACCTAACTCGACAGATCGATGAGAAGGATGCCAAAATTGAGAAATGGCAAAAAGAGTTCAAGGAGTTAAAGGAACATGCAGCGAAACTCAAAAGTCAGAATGATGCTTTGACGGTAAAGAGCAGGGAGGCCAACATGGCCCGTTACCACATACAGGCTCTAGAAACATCGGAGGCAGATCTGAATTAGTTGGTGGCTAGTTTGAGAAATGAGTTGGCTAGGGAAAGGAATAATCAAGAGCGATTTCAAACTGATCTGGTAAATATCTGGAACGAACTGGGGCAGCTGAAGAAGAGATTAGTCGACAAAGATAATGAGCTAAAGGAAGTTCGAGACAATTTATCTACGTCTGAAATTGAAGCTGAGAAATTGACTACAGCTTTCTCTGCAGAGGATATAGAGTTTCGGGCAGTTCAGCAAAGATGCAATGAGCTAAACGAAAGGGTGGCACAGCTGAAAGCTGAATTGGGTAAGGTCAACTTGCGTGTCAGGAATGCTGAGACTGAGGAGCTGTCAAAAAAGAAGAAAAATGATGGCAGAATTTCTCTTGTTCAAGGCGATGTTGTTAGGTTATCAGCTCGAATAAGGCAGTTGGGGGGAGATGTGTTACGGATTCAAGGGAATGTACGTAAAGGGGTTGAGGAATTACGAATGTGCCAGATAAAGCTGGACGTTATTCTCGCCAGGGAAAAAGGGTTAGAGTATGTTATCAGAGGGAAGGATATTGTGATGAAGGATAAAGAGGATTTGTTAAAGAAAATTCTAGATGTGGATGAACTGAAGAAGGAGATCGAGACTCTTCGTGCTCGAGTTGTTGAATTACAGGCAATTAATCGAGCTGAATAAGAAAAAGCTGACAAAAAATCTGTGGAGAACATTGCCTTTACAGATTGGATAGACAAAGAATTGGAGAGTCGAACAGATAAGAACAAAAGATTAGCAGATCGCCTTCTGAGTTCAAGGATGGCTTGGTCTCACTCAATTGTAACTCACGCCTTGCATTTAGACTTCTTGAGGTCGGTGATTGTTTATTTTGTAGAAGAAGTTAAAAGAATTAAGTTAGAGAGGGATACCTTGCTTGACTGTATGTCAAAAAGGGATGTTTTTGTAGGGTAGATATAGATTGAAAAGATTGCACCAGCTCCATGGGAACAGATCTGGGCCCTCGAACTACTAAATTGATAGAGGAGTGCAGGACTGTTGTCATTGCTCGAGAATTCATAGATAGTCGACCTCCTACTGTAGGGGTAAGCAAAGCTGACATCCCCACAACATAAAATTTGCCATTGTAGTGGCTGTATATATACATGAAAAAATAAATAATATGTGTCACAGACATGTTGAGAGATGAAAGTTGGTTTTACCTTCTCTTTATCTTATGTCTGTTTGAGCTCTTTGATTGAAAACTAGTATTATATTTGTTTTAACCTCAAAGTTTAGTAGAGTCAGTCAAATCTGGCATAACCTGAATTTAACTGGCCGAATGTCGTAAACATAATAAAAGAGATGAAGGCTAGCTTTACCTTTGCCTTATCGTATGTCTGGTAAAGTCTGTTGATTGAGAACAAGTGCTACCTTGCCCTAATTGCAGGAGATGAGCTAAACTAAGCGTATTCTTGATTTAACTTAAAGAATGTCACAAACATATTAAAAGAGATGAAGGCTAGTTTTACCTTTGCCTTATCTTATGTCTGGTAGAGTCCGTTGATTGAGAGCAAGTGCTACCTTGCCCTAATCGCAGGAGATTAGCTAAACCAAACGTATTCTTGATTTAACTGAAAGAATGTCACAAACATATCGAAAGAGATAAAGGCTAGTTTTACCTTTGCTTTATTTTATGTCTGGTAGAGTCCGTTGATTGAGAACAAGTTCTACCTTGCCCTAATTGCAAGAAAAGAGTCAGCCAAACCAAGCGTATTCTTGATTTAACTAAAAGAGTTTGATTGAAAGCTAGTATTATCTATGCTTTAATCTATGTATTATCTACAAAGTATAAAGATGTATAGAAAAAATTATAATCTTCATTGATTTCTAAAAAAGGATGTACATTGGATGGAGATGGAAATCTCACTTTTGGAATGAGAAAGCAAGAAAATGAAATAGAGTAGTGAGGGACTTTACGATAATATTGCTTCAATCGCCTAGTATTCCAAGGAATTGAAATGTGGATTCCCTCTTCTTTCATGAGATAATATGATCCCAGGCCTGAGAAACCTGTGATAAGGAATGAACCCTCCCAATTGTCTGCTAGTTTCCCAGCATGAGACTCTTTTCGGTGTTGAGGTATTTCTCTGAGGACGAGATCATTGATTTGGAAAGTACAGCTTCTGACTCGTTTGTTGTAAGAACTGGATATCATATGGTGATATTGACCTAGGTTAGAGATGGGGTGTTCCTTGGTTTCATCGATCCAATTGATGTTACAAGCCAATTCGAACTCATTTTCTTCATCGGTTAGCTCACGATCTTTGACTGGATGATGATATTCAGAAAGAATGATGGCCTCAGTGCCGCAGGCAAGGAGGAATGGAGTGCAGCCTATCGACTGTCGTTGAGTGGTACGATATGCCCATAAAACATGAGGTAGTTCTCGAGCCCGATTCCCTTTTTTTTTAGAGTGTAGCCTTTTCTTAAGCTCATCTACGATGGTTTTGTTGGTAATTTTGACTTGGCCATTGCCTTGGGGGCAGTAGGGATTGGATGGTGAATGAATGATGTTATGTTGGTTGAGAAAAGCTAGGACATTTTCTCTATCAAATTGGGGCCCATTATCGATACTAATTAGGTGGGGGCACCCAAACTGAGTGATGATGTATTCCCAGATATAAGAGATGACCTCTCCTTCTCAGGTTTGACAGAGTGAAATTGCTTCTACCCATTTTGTAAAATAATTGGTAGCTACGAGAAGGCGGTGGCAGTTACCTGGAGAATTAGGAAATTTGCCGACTAGATCAAGGGCCCATCTTTTGAATGGCCAAAACACCTTTCTTGAATAGAGTTCGAGCGCAGGAGCGCGTATCATATTTTCATGTCGCTGATGTGTGTTTTTTTTTAGAGAGTACTCATCTTCTTATATGTGCATGCCGGGCCAGAATATTCCTTGTGTAATGGCTCTGTTCGCCAGTGATCATCCTGCGGTATAGGAGCCATAAGTTCCTTCATGTAGATCGCGGAGCATCTCGTTTGCCTTCTGCTTGGAGAGGCACTTATGGCAAGGCCCCGTGATTGAATGATGGTACAAGGTACCATTTTGATTGGTATAGCGCTTCAAGTTGTCTATCAGCTGTCGGCGTTCCTTCGGATCTATAAGAAGCAGTTCGTCACACTTGTTGATACCGAAATAAACTAAGAAAGGCTTTCGCCAATCGTGGCCTCCCCCTTTATCGTCCCCAGTATTGATCGTGCATACAAAAATGCGATTAATGTTGGGGGTTGAAATTACTTCGATCTGGAGATATCGAGCTTTTATGCCCATGACCCTGGCTAGATATGCCAAGGAATCGGCGTGTTTATTTTTGCCTCTAGGAAGATAATTGAGAGTCGCTTACGCAAACTTACTTATCATATCTACCACGAGGACTGCGTATTCGATCATCTTGCCACTCTTCTTGTATTTCTCAGAGTAATGGTGGACGATGAGTAGTGAATCTGTGCAAACTAAGAGTTTGGGGACGCCAAGCTCAAGGGAGAGATCGAGTCCATAAATAAGAGCTTCGTACTCGGTGACATTATTTGAGGCCACAAAATCTAGGCGGATCGATTTTTCAATTATGTCGCTGAAAAGGGTAATCAGTACGATTCCAATTCCTGACCCTACGGGTCCTGCTGATCCATCTGTGAGAAGTCTCCACCCCTTCCTCGTAATCTATTCAGCTCGCTCCTCAAATGCTTTGGGGGGTAGATCTTTTGTAACTTCCTCTGAAAGGTCAGGATCGTGCTCCTCCTACTTGGGATCTTCCACTGGCAAATCTGCGATGGCCTGCCCTTTTTTGGAATGACGCTGCTCGAACTTGATATCATGTTCGCCAAAAATTACTGACCATTGTTACACTCTTCGTGAATTTTCTTTCTTGGATAGAACTTCCCGAAGTGGGTAGTTCGTCATGAATTTCACTGAATGATCTTAGAAGTAGTGTTTGAGCTTCTGTGAAGTATAAACAAGAGTGAGAAGAAGTTTCTCGATGTTAGAGTACCTCGTTTTCGCAAGAGTGAGGGTCTTGCTAATGAAGTAAACTAGTTTCTCGATTTTCCCTTCAAGGTGAATGAGAACCGAGCTGAGTGAAGTATCTATAACTGCTATGTAGATAATCAGTTCCTCATTATCTATTGGGGGGTGCTCATGATTGGAGGCTTCCCCAAATAGGTTTTGAGATCCTGAAAAGCTGCTTCGCATTCTTATGTCCATTGAACCTCTGTTTTGGGTTGAATTTTTCCCCGTTTGGTGCAATCGCGGAGTAATAAAAACAACCAACAACAGCGGTACAAATATTTTGAAATGAAATGATTAATAGCGGCAATCTTGTCGACGAGTTTCTGAACGCTTTTCGTTGTTTTTGGAGATGGCATGTCGAGGAGAGCCCGAATCTGATCCGGATTGGCCTCAATCCCCTTCTTGCTGATGAGGTGGCCTAGAAATTGACCTGAATGTAATTCAAATTGACACTTATCAGGATTGAGATGCATCTTGTAAGATTGAAGTATTATGAATATTGTGTTAAAATCGGAAATGTGATTGATGGACTGCACGCTCTTACACAAAAGATTGGCAATGCAAGCTTCCACGACATTTCCAAGATGTGGCTTGAACATAGTAGTCATCAATCGCTGATAAGTTGCACCTGCGTTCTTGATTCCGAAGGGCATGACTTTACAACAATAAAGTCCTCTTTCAGTGATGAAAGTGGTCTTTTCTTGATCTTCATCCAAGAGTGGAATCTGATTGTATCCAGAAGCAGCGTCTATCATAGATAAGAGTTCATGGCCTACGGTGGAATCTAGGATTTGATGAATGTTGGGAAGAGGGAAACTATCCTTTGGAGTATGTTTGTTAAGATCGGTGAAATCTACACAAATGCGAACATTTCCATTCTTCTTCGGGACAGTGACGATGTTGGATATCCAATCTAGATACTTGGTTTCTCGGATGAATCCCACTATGATCAATTTCTTAATCTCTATGTTAACTTCATCTCGAAGTCGTGGTGAGAGGCATCGCTGTCTCTGTTTGAATGTGGTGGTATTGATGTTGATTGCAAATTTGTGATATGTTTTGGCCGGATCGACCCCAGGCATTTCCTCGAAAGACCATGCAAAAATATCTCGATTTAGCCATAAGAATTGAATGAGAGCGTCATTTTCATTTTGAACTAGCTTAGTACCAATGAAAGTACCTCTGCTAGGTTCATCAATATTTATGTATTTGATGGGCTCTTCCGTGGAAGGCTGATCATCGGGGTGATCAGCTTGTTGTAATTGTTATGCAGCATACTTGTCAGAGGTATCCAGAATTACAGAGACGATATTTTTGCAAGCTCAGGAAAGCTTTTAACTACCCCTGATCTCATAGATACCATCGTTGTGTTTGAAGCAGAGTGCTTAATGATAGGTGGAAGCAATTGCTTCCATGTTATGAATACAACAGCGGCCCATAATCCTGAGATAACGAGATTTGGCGTTGATTACATAGAATATTAAGTCGATGGTGGCTGGTCCTGTGGTAATAGGTAAGGTGATCTCCCCTACTCGCTCTTCTTTAGAACCATTGAATCCACTGATATCGGTTTCACTTTGAATGACCTGATCGGTCAATCCCATTTGGTCGATAGTACTCTAAAAGCAGATCTCGATACCGCTGCCAGTATCGATCATCATCGTGTGCATGATAAACTTCTTCATTTTGAGCATTAAGACTAAGGTATCATAATGTGGAAATTTGACATGGCTAATATCGTAATCATCAAATGAAATCTCGAGCCGGCGATTACTCGACTTAGGCAGAAGTTTGGCTTCATTGTCTTGAGGTGTGAGATCACAACATTCTGATAGTCTTCTACCCTTGAATCTCTTAGAGTTGGTAATCAGGTTGATCTCGATCATGTTGCTGTGGCGCATATGGTAAAGATACTTCTCCTCAGCTTGATTTTTGAACTGGACAACTTCAAGCTGCTTCTTATAGCTGCCATTCTTATATGATTCCAGGTTGACAATATAGTCAAGCATCCATCCCTCCTTGAAAATGTTTTCGAGTAACCTCTGTAAAGCATAGAAATTGTCAGTAGAATAATGTTTTACCTTATGGTGCATGCAGTACGGTCGGTCCTTGATTGGTTCAATGGTTGGGAAGGACGGTAGAGGATATCGTTTGTGAGGATTGTAAAAATCGTAAAGATTCGAACATTCATCTTTGGGAGGACCGACTTAACTTGTGATCAGCCTCTCTGAGGGTTGCCTGTGTTTCCCTTGGCACATTTTTGGTCACCCTGGTTCTTCTTAGGCTTTGTGTTCCGATCTGTAAAGGGACCTTTCGTGGTAAGGACAGATTTAGTAGATTTATGTTTCTCGAGCATCATCCTTTTCCGGTCGACATAACTATTGACCTTGGTGATCATATCCTTCAAGGTCGCAGGTTTGTTGAGAGAGAGGTATTATTTGGCTTTACAGTCAAGCTGTGGTGCATTGGTGAAAACAGTAGCAGCGGTTTTCTGATCAAGATTATCCACTTTACGCGCGAGCTCTAAGAACTTCTTTGCAAATGCCTCGAGCTTCTCTCCATGGGATCGGTTGAGCAGCTTGAAGAGGAAGTTACGGGTTATGAGTACCGGTACCTTCACTCAAATGATCTCGCGCTGGAACTTGAAGCGGAGGTCTTTGTTCTTCCTCTTGATGGATAGAACATCGGTGACCTCGGCAGATTTTAGATTGAATCTCTCCCCTGAAATGAATTAAGGGTTGAGGTTCATTCCGAATATGTCTGGAAATAGCTTTGTTGGCGGCTCCTTGAGGTCTCAATCTTTCCCACACAAAACCTAGGAGGTCTCTGGCACCTGATCACGATCTCGTATTGGAGGAGCCTGCTGAGTATTCTGCAGAGTTTGCAAGACAGTCTGCATTGTTGTCATTTGATCTTCATGCCGTTTGAGCACTGTCAAAAGAGCTTGTCGTTCGGCATCGAGCTCTTTCTCACGGAGCTCTCGGTCGGGAGTTAATTATTGTTCGAGCTCGTTGGGCTTCTTCATTTCAGTGTTGAGATTTGCTTGGAGCTCTGTAAGATGTTCCAGCTCAATTGAGAGATCGAGCTGGACTCCGGTAGTTGGCCGCCTGGATGTGACCATGTTAGAAATGTTGTAGTAAATTGATTGAATACCTTAGGATATCGTGGAAAGAATTTCTTTCCCACAGACGGCGCCAAATGTAATGGTCTAATTCTGTAAGCTCGAAATGGGCTAGAATTAGTCCTTACATTAATGTACCTGTGATAAAAATTGAATAGACAAAAAATAACATGTGTTTAGCGTGGAAAACCTATGAATAGGTTAAAAACCACGACCTCCTGTTGAGAGCTTTTGTAACTATGATGTTTATTGCTTGAGGCTGTTGATATCTTATTACAAGTTATTTCTAGAATTAAAATTGTTTGATCTTGTGAATAAGAACTTGGAAGTATTTGAGAATCTTAAGAAAGTATAGTTTTCTTGGTGATTCCTTGTATAATTTTTCTGGTCCTTGTCTCTTCTGGAACGTTTTCTTTATATAGGCCTCTTCGGCAGTTCTTCATCGTGCTGAAGTACGTTCTCCGAACAATATGGTTAGTGGTTGTTGACTGAATAACTACTGAGTTCGTGAGAGATAGGTTAATTTGACTTGTTTAGGTTTCCCAGTTTAAGGTCGACCCACGTTCTTTATCAGTTCGTTGAGTATGTGGCAATAATATTGACTGGAGAAGTCGTGTGGAGAATGCGTGAGCCTGGCATAGAGATAATTCGAGCTAGAGACAGCTCGATTTTATGTGAGATTGAGGGATAGGTCCCTACAAGAGATATTAAAGTTCCGCGAACATGTCTTGCGAATTTGAACAAGAATTGGATGAAAGCAAGTAGATTGACATATGATTTCCTCAATGGTGTTCGGTCTTTCATTGATTATGCAAAACAAACTTTAGGAGATATGGCATATTGTCCTTGCAACAAATATCGTAATGTCAATGGGGTAAAAACAGTTGATGAAATAAAAGCCTACATAATAACTTATGGTATAGATCAGTCATATACGACTTGGTATTTTCATGAAGAATCCAGAGATGCTACTGTTGCACATATTCAGAATCCAAATGAATCTTTAATTACTCAACATGATGACGTTGAGCGACCAAGAATGTTTGATTTAGTTGATGATGCCTTTGGTTATATACAACCTGAAGACCTTAACAAAGCACCCAAGATGGTTCTTATGAAGATGTTGATGAATTCCCAGAGGAGGAAATCGAGTATCAAAAGTTAAAGGATGATGTTTCCCATCCATTATACCCTTTATGTTCACCAGTTAATACAATGTTGTCGGCGACAATTGAGTTAATGAGTTTGAAATCAACTTGTCAATTGTCTGATTCTGGCTTCACAATGTTGTTGGTTTTGTTGAAATGACTTTTTCCTAAAGATAATACTTTGCCATAAAGTATGTATGCTTCTACGAAGATGATAAAGTGTTTGGGTATGAATTATGATAATATTACAAAAGTTAAAGAGAAACTCAAAGGTCGACGATGAGCCATATTGTCTCACATCTCAAGCTTCCCAAGTCTTCTATTGTCAAGATCCAACAAGGACTGATTGGTCTGTAGTAATTGATGCTCCAAAAATATTAAATAAGGACATTGGCGCGTATGAAGAACCATTGGTTTTTGAGATAGAAAATCCTTTTACTTCTTCAATGATGGGATTAATAAATGAGAATGTAGATGAAGATGAAGAAATTACTAAAGGATTGTAGATGTAGAGAGTTCTATTTATATCATAGCTGTATTTAAAACGTGAACTTTATCTTTCGTCAATTTGCCAAACTTGTTATATAATCCAACACATGGAATGGGGTTTTTTTTTAAGTTTTATATTGCATTTCATTTTCCCCCCAATATTTATTCTTTCGTATAACTGTTTACTAATTCTAGCTTGATTTTTGGTATTGTACAGATGTTTTATTTGTGGTATTAATTTCTTATCTACTTTTGTTTGGTTTTAGAATGATATCACCATCACAATCGATGTCATCCTCGTCAAACCCTTCGGAGCCGTTGCCTATACCGGCTGGGGGATCCCATGAGTATTCCACTGCATCATATAAAAGCATTTCTATAACACTTTGTTTACTATGTAGGGCTATAAAGACCTTAGTATGTAGATATAACCTAATGATGTTTAGTATGATGTTACTCTTCTTTATATCTACCATAAATCATGAAGTCATAAGACTTCAAAAAATTTGCCTTAATACTTGATTTTCTCCATAGATTTATCAAAAACAAAGATACCTATGAAGTTATCGTTGCTAGGGCATATTGTTGGAAAGAATTCAACCAAATTTATGTCTCGTTTGGGAAATTTAGTGAGAAAACATATCCCTCTATATTATCCAGATTGACCCGTTATTCCTGATAGATTCAAAGATACTGTTTGGCAGATAATATGTGTAAGTGAAAACTTGTGATGCTATTCTTTGTGTATTGAATCAATGTCGTTATTTTGTTAATGATTATACCTTGTACTAATCACAGGAAGAATATGTACTTCCTGAAGCTGCAAAAAGAAAAATTATGAGATCAGCTAATAACTTGTGGAGAAATGGGAAGAAAATACTTAGGAAAAAGTATGATGAGTGGGATACAGATGAAGCAAGGAAGAAGAACTGCCCAAAAAAGACTAGACCTGAAAATTGGGTTCGATTTGCCGACCTTACTTCTACAGAAGAAGTTAAAGCTAGTCGGGAAAGGAACAAGATAAATAGGTCAAAGATGGTAACCCCTCATACGACTGGATGAAAGGGAGTATTCATAGTAGCTGATGAAATGGTTAGCTTTGATTACAGTTTTGACTTTATCAATTTTTTTATTTCTTTATGATCGATGATGACTTTGAGTGGTCTTCTATATGTTATTGATAGATGGAAGTGGATCCAACTACTACAAGATCAAATTCCTTCTTAGTTGACCATACTTACAGTGACGGGACCTTCCCCACGGCTCTTGTAGCGGAAAAAGTGGTAAGATTTATATTCGCACACTAGAGCTACATTTGGATTTTCATTTAAATCACATAATTAGTCTTATCTCTTATCATAGAAAAGCAAAGAATATTTATTGGTTTGGCGTACTTTCAAGGCCTTCCTTGTAGTTATGGCAAAACTAACAGTCTTCAAATTGCTTTAGCTTGTCCAAAATGTCAGTGTGGATAGCAATATAGTACCAAGGTCTTCCTATTCTAGAGATTTGGGAGATACCTCAATAACCTCTTAGTGTTAGTGGCAATCCATATCTTATCAAAGTCCATATACATTATGTGATACAGACCCCTCTACAAATATTTCATTTACTGTAAATCCTTCTCGTGCTCTAATTAACACCAGAGATGGCTACCTTTCCATCCCTCTTTGCTTCTTTTTTAACAGTAAGCATAGGGATCATCTGAACCAAGAAGCCTAGCACAACCCTTTTTTTAACTCCTCTTCAGTATACTACTTATGAGTAGTGGTTTTGACGTACGAGTCATCTTCTAAGAACTGAACTGCGATGCATTATTCTTCTTCTTTTCCACTATTCGCGCTTAGATCAACATTGGAATGAACTTTTCCTCGCTCACCCGCATATGAGCGCTGGCTTAAAGATCCTACCTGGGATCCTTCTTGTGCTTGCCCTCTTCTGTAGTAGTAAGAGTATAAGAGTAGAGCAGTCTCTACCCCAGTCTAGGCGCCATACTTAAGTGTCACTCTCAACTCAACTCTATTGCACACCCTGCCCATATCTCATCTGTAGTAGTGTTGTCCTTTTTTTTAAGAGTCAGTAGTGGTTGGAGATGCTTGATTAGTCTACGAAGCCTCGGTTGGAGATGTTTGGTGAGTCTACTAAGCCGCTATAGGCATTACCAGTCCTCATTAGTGACTTAGGTCGTTCCTTGCGTAGTAAACTTCTATCTTTTTCTTTGCTTCCCCTAAGCTATTTTAAAGGCTATGGCAGCCTGTCTCTTTTAAATGATAGCTCGTCGAAGAATAGCCGCTGAAGAATATCTCGTCGAACAATAGATACTAGTGTTACTGACTAGTCTTACATTTATCTCAGACAGAATTTTGATGAGAACAGACTTAATACTTTATCAAAGATTTTTAGGTTCCTTTCCCTCCAATTGTGATTAATCATACTGCATAAGCAGGCCTTGAGCACAATATTACCACTGTCCATCTTTGATAAGCTAAGAACCCATCCAACTTCTAAACCCACATCCTCAATCTGTCTATTAACTTTACACTTTGTAAGAATTTTGCTCTAGATATTCTTTGCTACTAAACTAGTCTTTGAACTGAAGCCACTGGCTATGGATTGGTCTTCTTTGCCCAACTTATCCTTGCTGAGATGAATAAAGATCTCAAGGGATTAAGATGTGTTAAAAGTGGCTCTGGAAAGATTGCGATGCATACCCTGGAAAAACTTCTTGATTTTGATGCTCTGCCTATTACAATATCAGATTCTGGGGGCTATCTAGTGGATGAGGAGGGATTCGACTTTATAAAAGTGACACATTTAAGAGAGATCAAAGCTCAACACCAAAATTTAAGAGAGTACTGCAAAACTTATAATTGAGCCAAGTATTACGAGGATGCCAAACCTTAGAGTGAAAGTTATGATTTAGCATTTCCTTGTGCAGGACAGTACAAAGTAGAGTAATTTGATGCTATTAATTTGGTTAGTTCAGGTTGTCATATATTAATTTGGTTAGTTCAAAAGATGTACTTAATAGAATTGATGATGTGTTACGATCACCAGAAGACTTGGAAAGATTATACTCATAAGTGCATCTTTTGAAATCAGTAAAACATGAAAATATTATCAAGTTCTACAACTCGTGGGTAGATAATACGAAGAAAATTGTAAACATGATTACTGAGTTATTCACATCTGGAAGTCTGAGGTAGTATCGTAGAAGGCATAAAAATATTGACATAAAAGCCATAAAGAATTTGGCTAGACAAATTCTACAAGGCTTGAATTACCTTCATGCTCAGAAGCCTCCAATTCTTCATAGAGATCTAAAATGTGATAACATTTTTGTCAACGGGAACAACGGAGATATCAAAATTAGAGACCTTGGGTTAGCAACTATTATACAAAACCTACTGCACAAAGCGTTATTGGTACTCTAGAGTTATGGCTCCTCAGCTTTATGAGGAGGAATATAATGAACTTGTAAACATATATTCATTTGGCATATGTATCTTAGAAATGGTGACTTTTGAGTATCCATATAATGATTGCAGAAATCCAGCTCAAATTTATAAAAAAGTTTCCTCGGGAATTAAGTTTATAAAAAAGTGTCTGCTTCTAGCATCTGAAAGATTACCTGCAAGAAAGCTCTTAAAAGATCCATTCCTCCGTTCTGTTGATCAAGAAGATGCCATTCGTGACCCTTTGCAACTACCATCTTATTTGTTTGGATCGTTAAGTTTAAAATCTGAACCTCTTTCCATGGATATCGACTATGAATACAAGCAACTTTCTATTAGTACTGAAAATAGTACTAGAACTCCACACTTCCCGACTTTATAACTGTAAAGGACCAACAAAAGCAATGAATTTAAGTTGAAAGGGGAGAAGAACGATGAAAACTCGGTGTCATTAGTTTTGCAAATTGTCGACTTATGTGGTAAAGTACAAAATATACATTTCTTCTTTTATCTTAATGTTGACACTGCGCACTCAATTGCTAGTGAACTGGTTGAACAATTTGATTTATCAGATCAAGATGTGACTTTTATAGCTGAATTCATTGATCACTTGATAATGAGACTTGTACCTAGTTGGAGACCTTCATCTGCACCAAGTTAGATGTCTATGCAGAGAACTGTGGGTGTGGGTGTGACTATAAATGATATGGTATAAGTATTTATGGTGTAAACCCAGATGAAATGAATTTAATGGTGTGAACCCAAAAAAATTAAAATCATGCACTTTTCTGAATGGTCTACTATATGCAACCCTTTTTGTTTTTTACTAGCAGTAGTATTCTTATGCAGTTTTGAACTAGGCATACTTTACTTTCATATTGATTTCTATTCCATTCTTATTGTCTGCTTTTATCAGTTTGAAAAAAAAAAGTAACATGAGATTGGGTTTTTATATTAAAAAAAATCCAATAAACAATTTAACTTAGCTCAAACAAAGAACCAATAAAACTTCAGAGTTTTAAAGTGGATTTAATACTAAATAAATACCTCCCTATATTATTATCTTTGTTGTTATTTCTAAACCATTCATAGCTTTAATTGATTATTTTAGTATAATTTAGTATTATTTGTTATTTGCAGATTGCAGTAAAAGAGATTATCGCAAAGAATCCGCATTCTAAATATCTTGATGTTGACCATGATCCACTAGCTCAAGTATTTTGTATGATGAAAAAAGGGTGTGTGAATTTTATGACAGACTATAGTAGCCGCTTATTTGTGACGGACAAAAAGAGTCAAAATAGGGTCGTTTTTTATACTTAAAAGCTAAAATGGATAGAGCTCGTGTTATATTCTTATGCCTCTTTTTAGAGAACTCCTATCTTCTAAATTCATCAACTTGTTTCCCTCCCTCGTAAGTTCATCGATTGCAAACTCGAGAAATCCCTTTATTTTTTCTTCCTTCCCCATGTTAAGTCTTCGCTACATGAAACTTGTGGGACCTCCATCCCAGATCATGGAATTGGGTAAGAACTTGAAGCCCTAGCTTTAATTCAAAGTTTCTGATTTATATCAGAAATTGTAAATACTAGAGTTCGTTACTCTTACGTTAATTGAATTGCGGCACGATTATAGGGGTTCAATTTTCTATAACTTATTCCCCATACCACTTCCCAATTGCTATTGTTTTTCCCATTATATCTTCCAAAGAAAACAAAGTGAATTGTCAGGGTTTTCTGACCTTTTCATTTTTGTAGTAGCATACCTTTGTAGAAGTTCGTTTTGGGTTTGAAAGGGCAATCAACTTGGTCTTTGGAAACCTCTGAAACAACAGCTAAGGTTCAATTAACCAAGTAAGGCATCAATTTTCTTGTTTTGAAGTGTCAAGCTCCTCTTATAAAGCTAAAGATAGTCTTCGGCACCTAGGTAGATCTACCGCTTAGACAAATTGTTTATCGAAGTATAAATAGGACATAGTAAGTAAGATGCAGTCTGAGTCACAAAGTCAGAAAGTTTGCGAAATTTGGCAAGGTAAAAGAATCTAAAAAATAGGTGAAAATCATCAAAATGCCTATAATAGGCTTGATAGGCCAACACCTCAAACTCAAAGCTTCAGCTTTCAGAGCTCAATTGTTACTTATGGTGGCCCAAATGGCGTTTATTACACTTCATCTACAACAAGGCGAGCGGGTGGTGATGGAGTAAGTACATCGGTGATTTGATTAGCTTGATTCTTTAGGTTTTGCTTAGTTTCTAACAATATAGTTGTTATTTATCAGCTGACATTAGAAGAGAGCAAAGAAGCGGATACTACTACTGGTAAAGCAGCACATAGAGTTTCTAGAAGATTTCCTGATAAGGTACTTCCTCCCTCTCCTTCTTTTCCGTCCTTAGGCTCTCTCATCATTATTGCATGTGATGTCAATGTGTACCTATGTTCCGTATTACTCTTTAAATGGTGATTGACAATGTTTAGAAATGGTTTTTATGGAGATTTTAATCAAAACAACTTCAAGGAGTATTTTCAAGAGAAACAAAAGGTTATAAAATAAAAATTAAGATTAAAGCAATATTTAGCGAAGGTTAAAACATTCTCAATGTTTTAACATTTATTCAAAAATTTTAAACCCCTTTATCATTTTCTTATTTTTTTCTAGCTTGATTCAAACACTTCCAAGGAGGTTTCCACATATGGTCAATTACACTTTATCGAAGGTACTTCTTTCCTCCATTTACTATTATGATTTCTTTATTTTTCTTTCCTCTGTTTACTCTCCATTTATCATTTTGTAATTTTTATGATTTCCCTTGTTTTCAAGTTTAGGTGAACACCCTACTGGGAATTGTTAAAGGTTGGATATACAGGATCTTATAATCATGTCCATCCTCGTTTTTAAGGTTTGGGACTCTCTTGAGCTCTGTTTTGTGTTTTTGTTTTCTCCAATTAAATATATCTATTTTGTATTTATGTTTTCTCTTATTGAATATATCTGCTTAAACAGGTCTAGAAGGGTTCTTAATTTGATTACTTCACATTGCTGAATGCTCTCTTTTAAAGGAATCCCTTATTGGATGGCTCCTAAGGTATTTAGACTTTACCTTTATTTTACTTTTTGCATTTCTTATCTATCATGGTTAGGAAGTAACTCTACTCTTCAGCCTATCAAATGAAACTTGCATACTTGTGGTGCTATTTTCAGGTGCTGAAAAGTTGCATGGGAAGCTAGATACGGTTTTTAAATGCTAGTTCAAGTTTAAACTACATTTATGAAAGTTCAGGCCGCATTTATTCAAGCTTAGACCATATTTGTGCGAGGTCGCCGCTTAACTACAAAGATAGTATATAGTAGAGATCATGAAGCAAGTAAAAGGTGGATGGCAGTTTAAAGATTAGTTGTTGCAAAAGATTGTTTTAAGTTCAATTTGCAGTAACTATATACAAAATTTTGAATGAATATGTTGCATGTACTTCATCATTTTTATAATAAAATGGAATTCATTTTTTTTCATATGGTATTTTCATTTTATGTTATTCAGCTTTATACAATGCAATTGCCGCAAATCAAGGATAGTGAATACGACGAATTTATTTTAGTTGTTTTATAAATAGACTTTCCAGGAGGATTAGTAGCAAATAAACAACAAATTTTCCAACCAACCAAAGCCGTCGTAATAACTATTTTGGGATACTACATTTAAGCAAGTTTACGACGGTTTTGAACTGACGCAAATTATCGACGGGGAGAGACCGTCGTAAAATTAATGCTTTACGACGGGACTTTTCTGTCGAAATATATAAACGACGGCCCATTAGCGACGGGAATTACGACGGTCTAAAACTGTCACAAATGAGCATTAACGACGGTTTTGGACCGTCATAAAATTAAGTTACTCGTATAGTGTTTTTTGAACTTGCACGAACATATTGTGGCCTCTGGGAGGGCGTTAGTAATTCTTGGTTACCAGGAAAGCAAGGAAGAGGAATATGAGGTTATTGTTGATATAATTTTTGAGCAAGGTTCCTCGGTCTTTGGTCAACGTGGGGTTTTCTTTGACGAGCTTTTAATTGGCACGAAGATCAAGTATCTGAGAATTCTTTTACGTTTCGCCTATTAGGTGATTATTCTTTCTAACCCCTTTTACATTTTTTTGAAATTATTTTTGTTATCCATTTATCAAGTATAAGTATAATGGGCTTGGCCTTTATATTTATTTGTTATTTTAATTTTCTTGTAGCTGTTTCCCATCGTTGGATTCCTTACTTTTTTGGATGGTCATAAGGGATTAAAGATGTTTTTTAGGATCTGTTATTTATTACTTTTGTGGATGCTTATAATGGATTGAAGACACTTCCTATTCTTGGATCCGGTACTACTTATGTGTTTATGTTTTGAACACCGTTTTCTTAATCTTTTTCTTTAGAAGCCACTATTATCTCTATTATTTTTTGCTCTTTTTGGTATGTTCATGGTTTCCTTTTGATTCATTATAGGGAAGATGTGTATAGTTTCCTTTTGAGTTGGTATATATATGAACAATGTACATATATTTTTGTTTACTAATATTTATAAATGAAACTAGTTATTATGAATTGCCCTTTTTGTTTATATACATTTGTTCATGAGAGAAAATAACAAGTGCATCGAGAATATTACAGATTTTACAGGTTTTTGCTAATTTAAAAAAAAAACAAATAAAAAGTAAATTTCCATAAACTTAGGCCGTGGCAAATTTCAAAACAGTTAACTCGGGCTAAATCTGTAGCAATATTATTAAACACGGACTAAATTAGTGACGCATACCGTACAATACTACCTAATATGTCTGTGGCAATATAATTGCCACGGATAAACTCTGTAGTACAAGATATAACAACCATAGATTTAATTTGTGGCAAAAAATTGCCATACTCATTTTACTACAGACCTCCACCATGGACAATATCTGTGGAAAAATAATTGCCACAGATAAACTTTGTAGTTCAATATATAACAAAACCATAGATTTGATCAGTGGAAAAAAAATTGCCACACCCATTTTGATACATACCACCACAGACAATATTTGTGATAAAATGATAGACTGTATCAAATCGGGTGTTGTAATATAGGTTAGGGTTATCGATCTTCAGGGATATTAGATAATTGAATCGTGTTTCTCATATCAAATTGAGTAAATATAAATTATAAAGAATAATATGAAGAATTGATCATTGATAAATAAAGAACTTACATATTTATTTCAATAGATATTTCCCAAGATTCCCTAAACATAATACAAATCTCTCTAGAAGAATACAAAAAAGCTACGGTGGTTCCCAGAGAGTAAAAAAGATAACTATCCTCTCTTCTCCTCTATCTCTTTATCCCTAAAAAAGTCATACTCTTTCTCAACCACCCAGATTTGGTGAAGATATTTTAGCTAGGTTTGAATACTAAGTCTTCCAGCAGCTCCTGACACTAATCATCTCCAGCAGCTCTTAACAACTAATCATCTCCAGTAGTATCCATTAGCTTATAAAAGTTTGGCTTTCAGGCCGAGTTGGTTGCAATTGTTTTATTACCTATAATAGTCAAACATACTTCAATTAGGCCCCATGAAACATAAAATAACGTACTAGATAATGTAAATCAAAAGACAAAAAGAGGCATTTTTCATGCTTATCAAATACCCCCAAACTAACATATTACTAGCCCCTTAGCAAAAGAAAAGAAAACTAAACTTATTTGTGGTTTCTTACAATTGTATTTAGCGTATGCAATAAGCCTTTCAGCCTATAGGTTACCCCTATAGGATGAGTTATATCTCGTGAGGTTTTTCAGTGAATATACCCACAAAATTCTATCACAGACGTTCTGGTATTATAAACAACTAAAAATTATTGTTCCTAGTATCTCTAAAAATGGATTGAATTCATCTTAAAGATATAACACTTAAACAAGGGTTAACCATTAGATACGTTTAGAATTTATCAAATCAATTTTACTACCATCAGATTATATCAAGTTTCAGAATTTTATCATTTTGTGTAGTGAATTTAGTTTTTGGAATCAAGGTGTTTGATAATCCATCAAAATTACCTTAACCTTATCTTGAGTATGGTAGAAGAAATCTAGAAGTTTGTTCGACAAGTGCCCTAGTTTGTTCGCTCTCTTTTATTAATATTTTAGGGGAAATATATATCCACACAAGCTTTTTAAGGTAAGGCGTTGTATTTGAGTTTTCATTTGCTCTTTTTATACTTGCAACTTGCCCTTCTTTACATAGTTCTCAACTATACTCGTAAAGACTCTTTTTTTTTTTACTTTTTGGGTTTCTTACTTTCACATTAATTTATGGCTTGCCTCGAGATTGATAAAAATTCTTCCTCTTTCAGTTCTAAATCTTGCAAGGGGCCTTGAATTGTGAATGTCTATTTTTTTTCTTTTTTTTCCTTTTTCGTTTATTTGTATGAGTATGTCAGCTTTGTGAAGGAGCCAATAACTTGTGAAAATATATACAAACCCTTAGTATGAATTTATGAGAGTTAAATATTCCTAGGTAATTGTCTCCCTCGTTACAGATTATTCATAACCCAAACTGTTAATTAATCAAAAGGTGATAGTTATTTTTAACAAAATCTTGATAATATAACTATATGAAGTGCAATTATAAGGGTGATTTTCTTCATAAACACATCTAATATGACGGTAGTACTAAAAACTTAAAAATTCTTAATGCACTAATAATTTACGGTTTAAAATAAACCATAACCTTATCATTTTATCCCAAGTGTAACTCTAGGATTCTAGGAATGTCCAAAGATCATAGTATACAAAAGAGTTGTCTTTAATACCAGAATGCTCTAGAATAACAACTTTTCTCGGAAAAAATTATAAAAATCTTATTTACCCCCAACCTCAAACTGAATCAGCATGTGTCTCCACAGTTGCTAAAAATAAAAATAACAGGAGAAAATCTAAAAATATTACCTGAACGTGATAAGGGTTGCCTCCCGTAAGCGTTAAGTTTAACGTTTTCAGCCAGACTCACAAGATATTCTCAAAAGTACTACTCACAAGACTTTGGATCATATTGTACTCCAGTGGTTCAAAAGTAGAAGGGGAATGCGACGCATTAAAGATATTAAATTCTACTGTCATGTTCCCGAAGGTTAACTTCATAATTCCATTTTGGCAATTGATTATCGTATTAGCTGTTGCTAAAAAGGGGCGACCAAGAATCACAGGTATCTCGTCATTAGGGTTTTCCACTAGCTCAGTATCTAACACAAGAAAGTCTACTGGATAAACAAATTGTTTAATCTGGATCAATACATCTTCAACTACACCCCTAGGAATCCTAATAGATTGATCAGCTAGCTACAGGGTTCTATTTGTGGGCTTAAGTACTCCGATATCAAATTGTTCATAGACAGAGTAAGGAATAAGGTTCACGGTGGTGCCTAAATCAAGTAAAGCTCTTCCTATCTTATGGGTCTCAATCGAACATAAAATAGTAGGGCATCTCAGATCCTTGTATTTGGGAAGGGATTTACACGAAAGAACAGAACTAGCATGTGCATCTAAAAGAATAGGCGTATCCCTCTCGTGAAGATGAAAAGCATTTATCGGGACATGTATACGCCATTTTATGGTGCAAAGATCTTTTAGGAATTTTATGTAATTAGGAATATGCCTTATGGCCGTAAGAATAGGAATGTTAATCACACAATGCTTAAAAATCTCTAAAAATTCCTCATAGGCATTACCCTTCTTAGCCAGAGTTAACCTCTGAGGAAAAGGAGTCAGCGGCTGAACATGTGTTATCACGGTTTCTTTCTCACTCACAGGTTCTTCTATGATTTTACTTTGAATTTCCTTCTTGGGTTCCTCAGGTATTTTTACTAGATTATCCACTTTTGTACCACTCATAAGAAAAATAATGGTGTTGACTCCATCACGATTAGAAGATTTAGGATGTTCAGTATTCCCTTTAGGATTAGCTTGAGTTTGACTGGGGAACGTTCCTTTGTCTCTCGTGCTTATCTATGTTACCATTTGACATATTTGTCTCTCAAGTTTGACAATAGATGACTGGGTTACTTGCATAAATACCTAAAGAGTATTTTCTAAGGATGTGGTAGGAATAGGCAAATTCCTATTGTGCAGAGGAACATAAGGCACATTAAGGGGAGCTTGGTATGATGGATTTTGTTGCAATGAGGAATTTAGACAGATGATGGTTCAATTGGATGTGCGGTTGATAAGCAGTACTGCCAGACGAACCTCCTTGGTAATTTCCACTTCCCCGAGAATTAGAGTTGTTAGAATTATAATTCTATCTATCATTAAAAGGTTGGCTATTGGGACGTTGATACATAGCATTGGCCTGGTCTTTCTAACTCTCATTTAAACTAAGGACGTCAGGGCAATCTTGGACCAGATGGTCCAGACTCTCAAAAACCACACAAAGTGGCATCGCCACATGGTTAACAGAATAAGTGGCAGAGTGTTTCTCTCCTTTTCCGATCTCTAAGTTCTCGATTTTATTAAGAATGGTTCTAAGAGTGGCGGACTCTGAATTAGAGTCCACTTGATACACATTTTCACTGTGACAAGGTCTTTCATCTCTCATCGTTTGCCATTAATAGATCTTATCCGCTGTATCATTTAATAATTTCCAGGCTTCGGTGTCAGTTTTCTCATCAAATGTACCCGTACACATAGACTGAACACAAGCTCTAGTATCATAATCTAGACCTTCATAGAAAGTTTGAACTATATCAATCAATTGGATCCCGTGATGTGGGCATCCTTGCTATAAATCCCTAAACCGTTGTAGGTAGTCATATAATGACTCTCCTTAATTTTGCGTGAAGTTATAGATACTCTGTCGTATCTTAGCAGTTCTATGGTAGGGAAATATTTTTTCAAAAACTCCTTAACGAGTTGTACAAACCTGTTTACAGAGTTCTCCTCAAGAGTGCACAGCCAATCGCGTACGTTTCCCATAAGAGAAAAAGGGAACACACATAATTTTAGAGAATCCTCTATAATACGTTCGAAGTTTAAAATAAGCATATGATCCCTAAAGTTTCAAAGATGGTTATACGGGTTTTCAGTAGGATTATCATGAAATTTGGGAAGCATATACAAGAATCTCGGTTTTAACTCGATGTTTCCTACATTTCTAGGAATCACAATACACGAAGGTTTACTCACAACTGTAGGATGCATTTGATTGCGGAGAGTGATTCTCTCCGCAGCAGCAGGTTCGGGACCGTTCCTATCAACATTAGGTTCGGGACCATTAATCCCATCTGTCCCGCTCATATTGATTCTAGCAGCGTTCTTAGTCCGAATTTAGGTGTTACCCCAATTTAACATACAACTCAATCAATATATGCGAACCCACTAAAAGTCCTAAGAATGATACAATCACTCAAGAACGTTTTACTGGTCTCTTTTTTAAGTTAAGTTGTAAACCCGATCTCAGGGTTCAATGCTCTTACTCCTAACAGTAGATCGGTTCGCATTTGAGTTGTTTTTACGCACTTTGGCAATAGCTCGCATGTTATCTAGTCACCTAGATGCACCTGTGCTGGAAGGCGGAGTGAACCGCCTAGAGTCACCTATCCACACTAGCTATGCCAGATAATGTATGTCCTTCAGCAAACATAGCCACTTATCAAGTTTTCCTAGTGAGAGTGTTACTCCAGGTCCGAGCAAAACCTTTTGAATAACTATGTATTTTATGGCTTCTTATCTAAAACTATTTTTAAATGGTCGGGACTGTCGATACAAAAAAGATTAAAAGCTGGGTGATGAACTCCTGGGGTTCTAATGCTTGGGCATGCACGGGTGATGAAATCCCCTTTTTATTCACCCTT
This sequence comes from Kingdonia uniflora, assembly GCA_014058105.1. Taxonomy (NCBI): domain Eukaryota; kingdom Viridiplantae; phylum Streptophyta; class Magnoliopsida; order Ranunculales; family Circaeasteraceae; genus Kingdonia; species Kingdonia uniflora. The sequence continues at coordinate 1,333,101 of JACGCM010002082.1, read as the reverse complement.
ATCTAGGCGTTGTTGCAAAAATTAAACATTTAATCAATCAAACAATAGTTGAATAACGATATACCACGACAGGGGGGGTATTGTGAAAAGATGATTACCTATAGGGCGTCCTTTATAGGGATACGTTTGGTTACCCTGGTAAAACCGTTAGCAAGGCCCACTCAGGATCGTTTGAGAACTACGCGTTGAAACGATTTTCGACCTAAGTAGGGGTTCCAAAGCTGTACCTGCAGCAGAGTACAATTTCCTCATCTTACAGAGTGTCACTCATTAAACTTTACATAAACATTTTCTAAATCCTTACAATACCAAAAATAAATAAAAATTTAAACTAGACGTCTTCTTGGCTTTGTCGCTTTTCTTTGATGTTGGCTTTGTCACTTTGCTTTAATAAACCATGTCCATCTCCTTCAATAGCTTGAAAAACAGTACTTATGTATGTCTGTGTTCGTGAATCAAGTATGTAGCAATAATGCTACCCAGCTGCCTAGATCGAGCAAAAGATAATATCGTTCCCACAGAAATACATAGGTAGAGCTTTTAAACAATAGTTGCTTGACCCGACTTGTTCTTCGCAAGAACAAGCTTATAATTCTTGGTGGATACAAACAGAGTTATACAAAAGAAAACTATATAATGACGAAAATGACAAATAACAACCCCTGATCAAATAACAAAACAACACAACATTCAAACTTTAAGTCACAGTTCACTAAAATAAATCAATAGCAGAAACCCATAGCAAAATAACTAATGTAGCAGCAGAGTAAACAAAAAAAACTCAGAGATTGTGATACGATTTACCAACGAAGAGAACCCAATATTCTCCAAGAGCAATATAACCCTGTCACCTGTAATGAATTACACACTACCACAATTCTTGAATCAAAGAAAAACAAGTTCAAACTGAGATCATCTCGTAGATTTCAGACCAAAATCAGTCAAAAGCGAAACTCAAAAGCTATATATCTCCACAAAACGAACCGAAGTGCCAATCTGACCAAAAAAAATTCAAATCAATGAAGAACTATCTGAGTTCATCTATTTTGAGAGTCTGTTGTTTTGAGGAGTAGATGGAGTCAATCACAGACCAATCACCTATTTAGAGAGGCTGCTACTGATCACCTATTTCACGGAACTAAGATGGAGTAACTTCAATCACAGACCAATCACAGACATTCAATCAGAAACCATCGATTAAATTGAGAACTTCAATCGATCTTGAAAAAATTGTAAATCAAAACACAGATATGAAATTGAACCCCAATTGCAAAGGAAAGAGAAATAGAGAGATTGTAAAGCAAACAACTATAAATCGAAGCAAAGCAAACAACAGTAAAATTGAAGCAAACAATAATAAAATTGAAGCAAACAACAGCAAAATCGAAGAAAACAACAAAACCCCTAATCGTGAAATCCAACCACAGAGATAGAGAAAGAGACACCACCAAAACCCAATTGCCAATTGATGAATAAAGCTCTGAGAAAGAATCCTAAAATCCCCAAATCAAATTCCATACCTTGAATCCCTGTTTAAATTGATTGTTGCTGATATCAATTATTGTTGAAATTGAAGAAAACAAACAAAAACAAAAAAGGAAGCCCTAATTCGTGAAATCCCCACTTTAACACCTACAAAATCTAGAGTTGATAATCCACTGATGTCGAGTAGCAATGGAAGATTTGAAAGATATGGAGAGTCATTTTTGTGAGAGATCTATTGAGAGTTTTATGGAAAATTTAGAGAAAGAGAGAGACGCATGCGAGTTGTGGTTTGTTTTTAGAGAGAGGGAGAGAGAGAGAGAGACGTGTGGGAGTTGTAACAACTTTAATACGACCTTCTTAGACTATCACTCGCCTGACATTACTCTAACCTGCACAAAATAGATAAAGCAAATACCTCAAGCAGGGCAAAACTGAGAAAAAAATCACTAATAAAAACAACGAAAACTAGAAACGGAACAATAATTTAATAATAGAAACACAATTTTAAAATTGATTGCATCCCCAGCAACAGCGCCATTTGATAGACCCTATCAAATTAGGTATTGTAATATAGGTTAGGGTGGTCGTTCTTCAGGGATGAGTAGATAATAGAATCGTGCTTCTCGTATCAAATTGAGTAAATATAAATTATAAAAAATAATATGAAGAATTGATCATTGATAAATAAAGAACTTACATATTTCTTCCAATAGAGATTTCCCAAGATTCTCCAAACATAATACAAATCTCTCTAGAAGAATACAAAAAAGCTACGGTGGTTCCCAGAGAGTAAAAAAGATAACTCTCCTCTCTTCTCCTCTATCTCTTTATCCCCAAAGAAAAGTCCTACTCTCTCTCAACCACCCAGATTTGGTGGAGATATTTTAGCTAGGTTTGAATACTAAGTCTTCTAGAAGCCCCTGACACTAATAATTTTCAGCAGCTCTTGACAACTGATCATCTCCAGTAGTATCCTTTAGTTTGTAAAAGTTGGGCTTTCAGGCCGGGCTTGGTTACAATTGTCTTATTACTTACAATAGTCAAACATACTTTAATTAGGCCCAGTGAAACATAAAATAAGGTACTAGATAATTCAAATTAAAGGACAAAAATAGGCATTTTTCATGCCAATCATAAAACTGTTATTACCACTAATAAACACTGTGGTAATTTACATAAATTGGTGTAGTAATATTTTTTACCGGAACTGTGTCCCACCTTATGAGTTTCCAATAAATTACCAACTTTCCAACTATTGACGGGATCCGCTCCGCCTTACTGAATAGTCCGAGTTTAATACCTACATCAGTCGTGAACGATGAATTAAATTTAATTGTATTTATTTTGAGCTTCATTTCATGCGTAGAACTACTACTTTCAGAATTGTAATTGCATTTCCATTTCAATTCAAGACTAAAATAAATAAATTAATATTGATTTATATAATAAAAAATAGGGAATCAGGTCATACAAGTACTTATATAGAGAAACAGAAATTTATAATATAAATAGTTCAATACTGATACACACAATAAAAATATACGTCAACAAGCTGCACTCATCACATACCTATATCTACTGAGACAGACCAATATCATCTCCAATACCCCACTCCCTGCGGATACTACAGGCTCCCCTGGTGAGCAGACCATATCCACGGGTCCCCTGCCTCGTCCTCGTGCTACCTCCAGGTGCTAGCGACACCACATTTACCGTCGGTGTCCTCCTCACCTGTAAGTTCTAAACGGGACAAAGAAAATTTATTTAGATTAGGACAAAATAAATATGACCTTAAGAAATAAATAAATTACTTACATACTGATATAGTTGGTCGTCTATAATGTCTATGTTCATGTTGGCAGCAGCAAACTCATCAGTCAAATGCTAAATCGTATGGGCATCCCGTGCAGACTCTGCAAGGGCAACTCGCCACATACCATAAGTTAGGTATCACAGCTCCTCTGAGCCGTAAGAGGCAAACATGGGTTGCCGCTCCCTCATACGGTGGATGGGGACCGCCTCACACCTCCCTATCTACTCCATATACCACCCCAAGTCTAGCCCCATCTCCAAGTCGGGTAGAGTGAAGTCTTGGGAGAAGCTATGAGCCTTTGTTGACGTAACCACCACGGGTATAATATCAGCCCTGAGTGCACTGGATCCGAACAGATCTATATTCCCCATCCTTTACATATTTATCAACAGGTAGTCAACCTCTAAAGGTTGGCTAGCCTAGTATGAGGTGCAAGTCTATCACTACTCGTCCAATATAAACTGGGCACAGTCAACGAAGCTGGACTGTATCAACGCCTATAAATCGGCTGGACTAAAATGTGGGGACATGTTGGACGGAGGATCAATCAGAATACCCGTATAGCCAGTCAGATACCTCCAACATCTATCCCCCAAGTAATACTCGCAGTTTCCATTTGAGACTTAAAGTGGCATCCTCTTACGGGACAGGTACAACGCAGTACGTACATCATCTAACTCTAACACCACAGATGTACTCCAAGGTTGCCAGTTGATAGACTCAATAGTCTGGTGGTCAATGAGCTATCTGGTTATAGTAAACAAATTTCCTACCTGGTCATTTGTTTTCTTCCTATTTCCCATTTCCCGTGGTTTGAGGAAAGGATACATCATTATTTTTAGCACATCCTTGACAATAGGGTGACCAACCCCACAATACTCATAAAACAAATACTGCTTTTTGGAACAAAATAAAAAATAATTAGAAATTCCATTTAAGACGTTTATTGGAAGATATTTGATTCGCAGCTGGTAAGGAAAAATTGTTAGTGTACCTCAAGAAGTTATGAAAATCTAGTGATGGCACCGCCGGTCGTAACTGCGGTATCCAAGCCATGGTACATGGAAGCAAGAATAGTAGAACCCCAGTCATATTCGAGAGCTTCGTCCAAATCGGCCATGACCTCAAGATATCCAAAAGGGACGGCGTCATTGGCCATTTAGAACCATAAATGTCCCATCATAAAAAGAATAAAAGTATAAGCCACCGTACTGTCATCCGCCCGATCATCTGTGATGGTCAAGTATGTCCTTAGATGTACAATGCTGACGTTCCCACTCTTTGGATTGTTGGATTAAATGCGGTAGAGCAATTACCTCGCCTCGGTTAAAATACTCCATCGGTCGTCATACGGTAACTATGTAGGATATTTGTCGATTGGCAATGATGTTAGCATTGTGAAATCTATTGAAGTGATCAATATCTCTGTACACAGAAAGAAAAAAGTATGAGTTGTTGGCCACCAACGCTCTGTTAACGCCTAAATTAGCCGATTATCGGAATTACCCAAGCATATATCCTTAAACCTCCCAAATATTTTCACCACAGGATCCCTTATTGTCAGAATTGTAGAAATCTCCTTCCAAACTTTTATCACCGTAGTGAATGTGTCGTACGGACACATCGAATCCTGATTCTGTTCATTGGAGCATTTTGTCAACCACTTGATTAAGGAAAATATTAAAGTCATAATTAAACAAAAACTTACCGTGAGATCCCTGCCATTGTAATAGATATGACTGACGCCGTCTGGGAGCGTGGTAATAAACTTGGTACGTGAAATATCGCCTTAGGTTGGGTGTGGTAGGCCTTCATTTTGTTTTACCTCTTCAAATACAACCTTATTTTCTTCCTTCCAGACCTCGACCGCATTACGGCTTGTTTTGTATTTCTTGTCCCTATAAACCCATGGAATATACTAGGGTGTGGGTCTCCCTCTGGCATATCCATTTAATTTTGCAAATTTTGGTAATTTTTTTCAAGGTTTTGGGTTCATATTGTGAGAGAGATGAGGAAACATGTGAAATGTTGTCAAGTTTGTTGCGTTTGGGTTTAGCAGATGAAGCGGCGGTAATCGTTTTACCGCACAGTGAAATGATTGTAGGAAAAAAAAATATGTCATTTGCTGCTGGGAGACGAGATTTTGGGTTGGGTTTTTTGGGTTCTGACGTGTGGGCCCTCTGTCAGAACCCAAACCCGCCTGCTGGAGATGTTCTTATAATGCGGGGTGGATCTGGGGATCCCTATTTAAATTAAACAGATTTTGGGGAAGGTTTGGGAAAGAGGAACTTAGGCGGGGATAGGGTGGTTTGAGCTCCCCCGCCCCGAGTCCACCCCATTGACATCCCTATATCTACTCAGTAACGATGTGTTATATTAATGTATATGTGAATTGAGCATTTTGGAGAAGAAAAATACATTACATGATGAATACTACCATTTTTAATTTTCAACACCTTAAGCATCAAGTACACTAGATATTCCAGAAAGAAAAAGCTAGGTTTTTTGCTAAGCATCACCAAAACTAAGTGTAGAATCAGAAGCAAAGGCAACAAATTTCGTGATGAATTGTAGTTTTTGAGCTAACAATACTGAAAATGTTTCTTTAAAGCACACTATATTTAAATGTTTGTATTTTGGGAGAGTTGCATCAGACTTAAGAGCATCCACATCAGCCTCTCTATAATAGAGAGTACTTTTGAGGAGTGTTAACCCAAAAAAATTTCATACGGTGCCTAAGACTTGGGTGCCCGATTTGAATTTTTGTAAAAAAAAAACAAACAATTGAGCGCCCAATTGCGACATAAAAAAATATGGTTAAGTCTTGGATTCCAAGGCTCAACCATGCATTTTGAAACTCAAATCCAAGTCAGTGAGGCACTGTTAGAGGTCAAAAATCTTATGTGGCACCTTGGATTCCAAGGTATGGAGGCACTTTAGGAGATGTTCTTAGAGCATCTAGTGTAGTGTCTTTATAGCTAAAATATAGAAGAGAAAGTGCTAAAAACCAAGTTTTCAGCCTCCCGAGGAAGGTAATTATTTTGGGTTTCAATACTCTCTCTCCTCAACATTGAGTTGAGAAAAAAAAATTGAGTAGCCACATTTGACAATTTTATTAGGTGGAAAGTGTAGGACCCTCAAAATTAAATAAGAAAAGCCTATCATGGGTGAGAACGTGGGATACGTCTAAGTTATTTCTATGATGTGGTTCCTTAAAATAGGTAATCTGTTTGGTAAGAATTGATTTTCCCTCAAACTCCTCAAAATCACTCCCTATCTAAAGGAGACTATTGTGGATGCTCTTATGGAGGTAAAGAAGTAATAAATGACTTTTAAAGACTTCTTTAAATTTGTATCCCCCCTATTTTTGCACTTTCTCTCCTCAACAATAGGGAGTGGGAGGGAAGTTTTAGGAAGCCACCTAAGCAACTTTATTTACATGGAAAATGGTTCTCCTACTTTTCTAGAGTTTAAAGATAAAAGGTTACTTGGCTCCTTAAAAAAGAAAGTTTGTTGGGGTAAAAATACAAATAGGGATTATACATCGCCACCACTCCTTATATTTCAAGGGAGGCTGGAGTGGATGTTCTAACAGACTCCCCAAAAAAATGAGCCACATCAAAAATTAACTACCTAAAACCACTATAAATTAGCGATAAAAGGTAAAAATTAAATCTTGTAACACTTTTCTTTCCTTTCCACATCAAAAGTATTTTTCCTGGCTAACCAAATCTTTATCTAGACTCCCCATTCTTGAGGAGATAGAAAGGAAAAAATAGGGATAGGGCGTCTATAAAAGTCATTTTAATACTTTTTGCCCCCTAAAATAAGCTTAGCACATCCACAGCAGTTGGGTGGGTGGATTTGCCCAAAACCAGGATAAATCCAATCCACCCCAAATCCACCCACAGCAGTTCAGACAAAAAAATAGGGTGAATTTGATTCACACACTTCAGAACGGCACGGGAGAACCAACGCTTGGGATCCAGCCACGTCTCTTAATCTAAACCGTCTATCTCTCTAGCACACTTCTAAACCGCGCGGTAAGACTAGCCAATAAGGAAATGACACGTCATATATTTTTTTAAAATAATTAGCCGCGCAGTTCTGAACTGCGCGGCATAACGCTGTAAGCTTTAGGCTTAAACATGTTTTGGGTTTCCCAAGTATAATTTCTTAGGCCTTTATTAGCATATCAAGTATAATAAGTTTTACCATACCAGACCCTTACTCTACAAGTTTCCCAACCCAACCCATTTCCTCCGTTAATCACTTAAAAATGTCGGGTTCGTCAAGTTTGCGACCGTTCATAAGTTTTTCCAAAACCAAATGCAACGTAAACGTAAAAGTAAAACGAAGGGGGAACGCCGAAGTAACAAATATTTGGCCGTTACAATTGACGTCGGACAACGATCTCTCCCTAACGCTCGAAGAGTTGAACCGAGTAGATATCCTCCCGGACGGCTGGGTCCATATTTCTGTTGGATCAGAGGAAATGTCGGTAAGTTTTGTGTAAATTTTAAGTGTTATTATTGTATATTGCAATGTATTCAATGAAATGCCCGAATGAAAGTCTAACATTTTAATGTATTTTTTTTATCATAACCAAGATGAATTATAGTGCAGGGGATCATTGGATAAGGTACTGAAGTGGTACCAATGGATTGCCGTGTACCCGACGTTGAAGAAGTTGGTCGACGATATGGGTTTTGAGGAAGTTTGCTCGATTAAGGCAGGAAACTCGGATAACCGTCTCATTCATGATCTTATAGAACGGTGGTGGCCTTTCACCCATACATTTCACTTCCCTATTAGGGAACTGGGTTTCACACCGTTAGACTTCGTCATGCTAATGGGCATATCTTTTGGGAGGGGTCGCAAACTCTCGTACTATGAGATGTACTCCAAGTTAGAGGAAGCGGATAAGATGTTCCCAGTAATCACAATCACTAACATCAGGTACGGTAACATCACTCTCACCCATTTAAAAAAGTGGAAAGAGCATTTGAATCTATATCTCCACAATTACGACCCACAAATGAATATCGTGTATGTGAGGGCATTTATTGCCTATATAATGGGTAATCTCTTCTTCTCAAATGGTAGCACATCTTTTCGGGAGGGTTATCTTACAGCCTTGACAGATCACAATATTATTGGTGCGTCGCCTTTTGACTGGGGTACGCCGATTATGGCAGCTTTGTATTGGAGGCTTGATGAAGTCTCAGTTCTGAGGGACGGGAATGTGAAGAAATCGATCGCCGGATTCTATGCGATGTTGGAGTTTTGGTTCTTCGAGTACTGTCGGGTTAGAATGTATCTAGTTAAGGTACAGAACTTTAACCATATATATATTCCCGTATGGGTGTGTGAAGAGATGAAAGGGCTAGTATGGGATCTAAAATCCATCACTCTTTTGTTGTGATCAGAGATATAATAGAATAGAAGGACAGGACTAACATAAATTGGCAACCATGGCACAGGTCTAGGCAATTAATCTGTCCAGAGGTAAGAGTTACTTCAGCGTTAAGCTTCCAGAGGGTTACATTGGTGTCAGTTCCATATGGCCACAGTACGCTTTGGTATTTAGGAGACCGGTGTATGCATCAGATGATCGGGAATGATAGTGCGCCCTATGCCCCTCTACAAGAGATTAAGGAATTCCCAAGGTATAATCGAGAGTTATATCAGGGTCTGAAAGATGTACTTTTTCGATGGTCACGATTATCTTGTTTTAGACGTAGATTACATGACATATTGGCGTGCCGTTCATCTAAATCCCAAGATCGGTTACAGTTTAGTAAAGAGTGCAGGAAATATTTGGATCGTCGGGCATGATCTAGTGAGGCCCGATGTACACTTGCCACATACGTCGAGTTTAGCTACGTCTTCACATGTGCAAGACTATGATGTTTAGGAGACCGACGTTCTACATGATATGGGATGGTTCATGGATATGGCGGGAACAAGCGATCAACGTAGACGGATACCGATCCCGATGATGCAAGTACCATACCCATGTCCACCTACGTATAGTACGGATGAGTTGTGGCATTAAAACCAAGGAATGCGGCATACGGCATATGAAGACTCGAGGCAATACGCTGACTGCACAGCCGAGTCAGAGGAACAGCTTCGGCGGAGGGATAAGATTATCCGATAGACGTCCGAGAGACTAGCTGAGATGTTAATTTCCTACCAGACAGAGCTGATTGTGCAATGTACCTATGACGAGAGTCTTGCACGTAGCAGACGTACCCGCCAAATGAAGTGAGCTCATCCCAGTTAGGCTATGTTATATTTAGACCTATTACTTATGTTTTGTTTAAACTATGTTGTGTATTAATATTGGTTAACCTATGTTTTGTTTAAACTAAGTTTTGTTTAAAATATCTTGAGTATTAATCTTGTTTAATCTTTTTTTTTAAAGATTTTTTCTTAAGAAACTTGTGTCCAAGTTACTCAATGGCCATATTAACGGCTAGTTTTTTTTTGGACACTTGTTAACGGCCATATTAACGGCAAGTTCCTTTCAACTATAAATGTCATTCATCTCCTACACTCTCCTCCCTTCTAATCTTCTACACTTTCCTCCCTCTTTACCTTACAAACATAACCATTATGTCTTCCTTAAGCTCCCAATCTAATTCTCAAAACCACTCTCAATCCTCCAATACAAACCAACAAGGAAACGTCTTTTCTCCTCAATTTGGAATACACACTCCGTGGCAAATGCCTAACACTTCCCAAGATCTAAGGTATGTTCGCCTAAATGCCCAACACCGCGCGACAAAACTAGTTGCTTGAATATATAAGCATCTCAGCCATTCACGTGGTTTAATCTTGGCTGTTGTGTATACGCGCACTTCAGAACTGCGCACAATAGAAGCCACTGGATTGTTGGCACGTATTTTAATCTTACAAGCCTGTTAACTATGTGCGGTTCAGAAGGGCGCGGCATGAATTCACCAAAAATCTACCTTGAGGGTAGAGGGGTGGATTTTTCATCGCCACGTCACCGATTCACCTAGCTGCTGAGAGACATTTTGGGTGGAAAAGAGGGCGGATTTGATAATCCACCCGCCACGCTAGGGTGTATCTAGCTGCTGTAGATACTCTTAGGAAGTCTACTGTGGATGCTCTAATACTATTTTTTAACATTTTTGATGCAAGAAAAAACATTTTGAAATTGCAGGAATGCTTCAGTCAGGTTTAGATGTAGTTACCTTGCAACTTTGGAGGAAGCCACCAAACCAAGAGATAACATTCTAAGTATTCGTTTATGTTAGAAATTTGGGTAGCTAATCCCAATCCCTCACCCCAAGAACGATAAATGGAAACGCCAATAAGAAATTATACGAAAGAAAGAACACAATAATTTACTCGGAGGAGGGAAGTAAAAAACCCTTGCGAATGAAAAAGCACTCCCCGAGAACAATTCACTAATCAAAGATCAAACGTTACAACAATCTCTCCAAGCTTCTCAAGCTTTAATGGAGTCTCTTCAAACCCTAGCCTCTCTAAGGTTAAACTTACCAAAAAGATAGATTAAGAACTAACCCTAAACTCCCTTATAAACATGGGAAGTCATTATATAAGAATAGGCTCGAAGTACGGATCACGAGACAGACCAACGTCACCAAAAAACACCTTCTAAAACTGACTTAACAAAGTCAATACGAATAGACTCTGGATCTATTCGAATAAGATGTGTTCTGAACATTTCTGTTCGAACAGATAAAAGTTTATTCGAACAGACATCTTCTATTCGAATAGACATGACCTTTATTTGAATAAACAATTAACTGTCTCCTTTTATTCGAACAGACAAAACTTCTATTTGAATACACTTCTAACTGTCTCCTTCTATTCGAACAGACAAAGGTCTATTTGAACAGGACTTTGAAAAAACCCCTTTTCAAACTATCTTCGATCTTTGCTCGTCCTACGAGCTCCGATGAACTTCTTCTAACACGATTCGAGTTCATATCATAACACCAACTTTGACAATTCTTCAATTTGAGTTCATACCCAACAATCTCCCACTTAAAATTAAATCCCGTAACCCATCTTCAGATCTCCAAATGAATGTTTTGCACTACCTAGACCTTCAACACCATGAAGACCCACTAGTGAAATTTCACAATCTTCAACAAATCTCCCACTTGAAATTTGAAATGTGGGGTTCCTGTAACTTCACCTATCTTCAAAGCAACCACATTTGTAACTATGTTTAACTAAACTCTTCACGTCAAAGCAATTATACCACACAAAACCATGTAGTAATATTTTGAACATTTTTTAACAAAAAATTCAAGAACATCCCCTTGCAAACTTCCAAAGCCGCACTGTACTCATGTCTTTGCAATCAATGATGCAATTAACCATTGTCATCTCGATACCCAAGTAGCTTCAGTATAACACCACGAAACTGTAGTCATTTCCATGTCATTAACGTACTTCACCATCATAAGTAAACATAACCCTGCAAGCTGAACAAGAAACACTCTATAGCTATGAGCTACAACTGAGTCTTCTTCGAATACATAATATTCATTATCAACATCTCACAGCTCCCACTTCATGAGAAAACTCTGGTCTCATGTAAACAATGACATACATTAGCAAACAAATTATCAATGAGTTTATCATATCTCGATCTACACTCATATCGCATTCCATAGCCAAACAAACACGTGTCTCAATCCCAAAGTAACGACAAAGGTGCGTTACCAAATAATACTCTAATCGGTCTCAATGTACTATGCCAATAACAACTTCTACTTCACGTTCTTCCTGTTGTACTATTCCATATGCATAAGGATTAACCAATCCATCGGTCCAACCCTTTATTGAGATAATCGTTCCCACGACTCTTCAATCTCATCCATGCTAGAACTTGCAAACGCAACTAGCATATCAACCATACTCTAAGAACGGATGATCCATTAGTTCTTAAAAAACTCAAAACATCAACAATGGTCTCTGTGGTATTTCAAAAAAAAATATTCACCAATGATATAAACATATCCAACATTGAGCCCCATCGTTTCAATGTATATCTCAAACAAGCATATGAACTCTCGTGCATGAGCCTCCACAATGCAACTTCACCCAGTAACTATGTATCCATGTAGCCAGCTTACATATACCCATCTTCAATAACATCAATCATGAAGAATTTTTATTCTGTATCAAGAATCACTCAATCCAAAAAAAAAAGCCGCCACAAAACAATTAGCTTCACAACCGGTGAACCAAAACATCTTGACATAACCATCTGTTTCTTCTTGAAAGCACTTTACTATAAGTTTTACCTTGAACCGCTTTAACAAACTTGTTCTCGTTTAACTTGTAAATCAACATGTGTAGTAAAGAGTTTTACCATCAGTAATATGATTACATCATATACCCGATATGACGATTGAGATCCCATCTCATCATCATCCATGACAAGCTCCCACTTGCCCATGACCTTACCTTGTAAAGCCACCTTGTAGTCATCACCAATACTGGCTAACCACAAACAATGTCGAGAGAAATGATAACGGGCCGCAGGTCTCGAAACCTTGGTTCTTTTCATTACAATCGGAGGAGTATACGGTTCTCGTTAGACATTTTTAACCAATGGTTCCAACACTATCCCTGCAGAGATTTTTACATACTCACATGACCCCGATAAATCTACTTTTCAGGTCCGCTTATCCATGTCTTCGCAAAAAACATCATCATTGAATATCACATCAAGAAGTTGGATAATTTTCCAATTCTTCGCATCACAAGATCGGTCACCAAAATCATCACAAACATATCCAATGAACATGCACAAACTAGACATATAATCTAGTAATGATCTACTACTAGAATAGATAAAGGAAGTATAAATTATTACCTCTTTTTTGTCCAAGTGATCTTTTCTAATAGTCCAAGATCCAATGCATACCAAGACTCTATATCAACCGCCGAAACTACCTAATCCGCCCAAAACTGCTTTGACAACTCGATGAAACATTTCATACATTGTAATATTTTAGTAATCTCACGGACTACACTTTCAGCCATACCAAACTCTCGTGGTATTATTGGGATCTTCTCAAGCCTTTCAATCCCAATAGATGTTTTATCTATAACAAATTCGTCACAAAAAAATTGATTACTATCACCGTTAGACCCAAGACGCTTCAACATTGAACCCGTCTCAATCTCAACCCAAACTTTCCATCTAGCGAAGACATCAAACCAATCCACTTCATTCATCAAGAAATGTACACCAAGATCTCGCGTGGAATCACCAATGAAAGTAACAAAACCATGAAATCTCCTGTTGGAACTAACTCTAGTCGGTTCCCATACATCATCGTATAAGTGGTTCGATCCCATATTCAATTTTCTTCTCTTTCTAGGAAACCCAACTTTTTTATTGCTTTAACAAGACAACATCTTCACAAAAGAACAAATCTATCGATTTTAACTTGTCAACTATTCTCCTCGAGAACAATGTTTTCATCTAAATGCTTACGTGACCAAGTTTCTCATGCCATGCTCTAAAGTCTACCATCGAAGTAACAACACCAATAATCTCATCATTAGCGTTACACGTCCCTAAGTACGCATCTTGTCTTATGTCCCAAGCTAAAGCAATGGCCTCCTTCAAGATCTCAAAAGTATCATCGCCGAAGGTAGCCAAAAGACCCAAGTCCGATAGTTGGCTTGAAAACATATTTCTAGCCATACTAGATACATATTGCACCATATCTAAACTTAACAAATTATCATTCGTTAATGAAATCCGAACATCTTCATTATCTACTATGTGATAGTACTCAACATAGCTAGACAATTCGCTTTTACCCAACATAATTTCCAATAGAGCAACCAAGTCTAACCTCGACCTTTTACAAACACCATAATACAACTACCATGACTTATCCCAAGTACCATGAATCACATTACATAGTTTATCCCAAACATCACAAGTCATATCAACCAAATCATCTTGTTGATTGCAATTACATGCTTTAATGCGCCTTTTGCTTCTATTCTCAATATGTGAAGCTCTCTTTCCACTAACTTCAACATCCGAGTAATTACCTGATGTTAACAACAAAGCTCCAAGAGGTATTACGCAGAATCATCACCAAAGACTTTAACCACGTCACTGAAAGTAACCCACTTACGAGAATTTGAATCACTCGTAACACACTTCTGAGAATTTAAATCACTCGAAGTTGATTCAAACATCTTTGATAGTTTGTTCATCATCTCTGACACGGTATTCACTTTAGGCAACTTGGAAGAAATAGAACTTGAGTGTTGAACGAACTTTACCAAGAACATCTTGATCTAAAAGCCCCCACTCCAAACGATCCATATCAGCCGGCTTCATCAAAATCCCTCCTAGAAGAAAATATCAATCCCCCGCATATAGAAAATCTTCTACTTGCATCTTCGAAATCCAAAAGTTCAATCAATTGAATTCATCAATTTCTAATTTTTCCATATCGGCCATCGCTCTAAACATACAAGCCCTAACATGACGCTCTGATACCAGTTGTTAGGAATTCGGGTAACTAATCCCAATCCCTCACTCCAAGAACGATAAACGGAAACGCCAATAAAAAATTATACGAAAGTAAGAACACGATAATTTACCCGGAGGAGGGAAGTGGAAAACCCTTGCGAATGAAAAACCATTCTCCGAGAACAATTCACTAATCAAAGATCAAAGGTTACAACGATCTCTCCAAGCTTCTCAAGCTTTAATGGAGTCTCTTCAAACCCTAGCCTTTCTAATGTTAAACTTACCAAAAAGATAAATTAACAACTAACCCTAGACTCCCTTATAAACATGGGAAGTCATTACATAAGAATAGGCTCAAAGTACGGATCACGAGACAGACCAACGTCCCCAAAAAACACCTTCTAAAACTAACTTAATGAAGTCTATTCAAATAGACTCTGGATCTATTCGAATAAGGTATGTTCTAAACGCTTCTGTTCGAACAGACAGAAGTCTATTCGAACAGACATTTTCTATTCGAATACACTTCTAACTGTCTCCTTCTATTCGAACAGACAAAGGTCTATTTGAGCAGGACTTTGAAAAAACCCTTTTTCAAACTGTCTTCGATCTTTGCTCGTCTCACGAGCTCCGATGAACTTCCTCTGACACGATTAGAGTTCATATTATAGCACCAACTTCGACAATCCTTCTATTCGAGTTCATACCCAACAGTTTATACACTAAGTGATGTTAGGTGAAGATGCCCCAAATAATGGCACCTCAATATAATGGCATATGAAATCTGTGAAAATCACAAGAAATACACGTCATGTTACAAAAACATGGGGACTTCACTAGTAATTAACATAAAAGGGATATCTAGAAGTTTTACTCAATTTAGAGTATGAGCATTCAAGTCTGGCAATGATACAAATAAACAGGAATGAAGATCTGCTAAAACAATGAGTATGCCCATAGTAGTGACCCAAAACTATACCTCGAACAATCGTAGTTATGTAGTCATAATTGTACTATATTAGTCACAGTGGTCTGTTTCCCTTTGCACGTGTTCTGTCAAAATGACCATTCTCCTAGCAATATTCTAATAAGGCAGTATTAGCGTTTCAAACCTATCTCAGATTTAGATGTATTGTGTGTTTTCTGTTCACTCTTAATATTTTGTTTCCATAATGTACTCTATAAGAGCTTCTTTTTTGTCCATGCATTTGAAATAATAGGATCCTTTTTATACTCACATGGTGTTTCTATACTAATTTAATGATTTATCCTTTGCGCTTTACACCCAACGACCCAACCTGTATTCCATAGCTAGAAGATACTTAATGTGACGTAATGCTACAAACGCGGAAGCTAGATTCGTGAGGACAATCACATGTGTATCTATAGATTTAAAGAAATTAGGGTTTCCACTAAGATAACTTTAAACTTTCATTAACAACTACTAAAAAGATTACACCACCATCTATAACCTAGGTTTTCCTAGGATCACTCCTACTATAACTCTCTTAACCAATCTAAATAGGAAACTAACTTAGAAAAGCAAAACTGCTCATAACCAACATGGTCTTCTCTAATAGTGCATAAGCTAAAACATAAAAATAAACATAGATCAAACGGGTGAAAAATGACCCTATTAAGAACGTGCATCCACGTCAAACCCTCCGTCTAAGAAATTTATGCCCATAAAATCAAGGGGGTGGTGCTCCAGCGGACTCACGCACGAATGTGGTGTGCATCTCAGTTTCCTCTTCGCCTTCATCCTACAGAATGCGCTGAACAATTGCTATCATCCGCTCACGCATACCATCCACGACTAGTCCGATTTTCTTAGTAAATGCAGGATAATCACGTTTTTGGTGCCCAGGTTTGCCAGATCCATAACAGTTACCTAAAACAAAGGTACGCGGTGCCGTGACTGTTAGAATAACTAGAGTTGTTGTTGTAATTGCTTGCACTGAAGGACGATACTGTACATGTAGCTCGCTCACCTATTTGGCTAACTGTACAATTTCTGCTAGGCAAAAGACAGCCTGAAGTGTGGTTGCCTCTTGTAATTTCTTCGTCAATCCTTTCTTGTACCTACTAACCCGTTGCTCAGTCTCATGGAGTTGTGCATGAGCCTCAAGGAGATAAAACCGATATGTGTAATCATTAAGAGAGGAGAGACCACTTTTTAGGGACTGGAGTTTCCTAAATGCAACCCCACCGTAGTTCATAGGGATGAACCTCTCTTTCAGTTCTCTTCGCATTTTCTTCCATTCTGCAATAGGATGGTAACCTGATGTATGCATTGCCTGTTGAACACTATTCCATCAGGTGAGAGCAAAACCAATAAGTTGAGACTCAATGATCATAACCTGTTTTGGATCCCCATATTTCTTGTAGTTGAATACTCGCTCAACCTTATCCAACCACTCAATAAAGGCGTCTGCATCAGATTTTCTATCAAACTCTAGCACCTTGAGGTGAACATCATGTATTTGTTCAGTAATCACTCTGGCCAAAACCTTAATATTGGTACATTTACCTTTATCGGCGTGACTGCAGTCGTTGCTCTTCTTCAAAATTTGAATTGTACTCATCGTCTTACCAAGTTGTAGCATACGGATGCCTTGGTATACGCGGGAGTGAACCAAGTGGACATTGTCTGTATCGATCATACAATGGGGTAGAAACTAGGAGGTGGGAACCATGGCCCTGGTCTCTCCCGCTGAATTGTTAATCTCTCTCTCCAGCCTGTACATAATGAGAACCCATATTTATATGCCTCTCGTTCAAATGAAAGTTGAATACATCATCATCATATGGCCCCCACCCATCGACATAGGGTGGCCGGAATTTAAAGCTATATTTGGGGTTCAGCCACGGTATTTACCGTTTACCATTGTTGGTATAAGGGTGGTTATGGTACGGGTCTGTCAGAGGGAAGAATGTTCCACGTGTGCCCAACAGGGCTGCCTCAGGGGTAGGTAGCTGTCGGTCGGTCCTTGCCGGTGGTGGTGTCGCCGTCATTCCTCTTTGGATCAGTCGTTGAGCCGAGTCCCCCGATGGTACTTGTTGGGGTGGTTCGAAATCCATAGGAAGGAGGATTTGGCCCCCACCCCCTGTCGGTGATGGCTCTGTAGGGAGAGGGTCGGTGACTAGAGAGGTGTGAGGGAGAGCAGAAGTGGTGGGTCCCATATGGGTTAAGACATTCAAACTTTTGAAAGTGGCAGATAGTTTATAAAGAGCCCACCACTCAGGGTCATTACCTTCGAAATTCGGGCCATGGAGTGATTGGTGGAGCCCAGCCCATTAAGCCCAAAAGTTATGGGCTGGGCTCCCAATTGCTTCTGGTGGCCCAGATTGGTTACCTGCTGGATTAGTTTCTGGAAACTGGATTGGACCCCGCTGGGTCTGGTCTGGATTTGGCAGTAGTCGGTTATGCCTTGGGCCTCATAAGCTCGGGCTTGCTGCCATGCAGCCCAAGCAAGGAAGTCAGTTTTTGTTAGCGCCACCAACGTTGTTGAGGTGTCGACTACTGTCGGGGCTGAGGCCGGTGTCGGTAGGTGTTGTTGGTTTGTCTTTCCATGAAAAGCGTGCGTTTGGTTGGTGGTTGTTGTGATCGACCTTTTGGTTTTGGCTTGGACCCCGATTCCCTCACCATCACAAACTTTGGTTTCGACACCTAGACTTGCAAACAGATTGTTAAGATCATCACACCTTGCTGCGACGCCGTTAATATCGCTACATCTTGAGCGAGTGTAGGTTTCTTCGTCGCGGGTCTTCCATGAGGCATCTTGCTCTTGAAACTTACTGCACCGGGATACTAATGCAACTCTGGTACCAATTAACGTGATGCTACGAACACAGAAGCTAGATTAGTGAGAACAATCACGTGTTTGTATTTAGATTTAAATAAACTAGGTTTCCACTAAGATAATTTTAAACTTTCATTAACAACTACTAAAAAGATTACACCACCCTCTTTCCAAATAAAGCAAAATTGCTAATAACCAACATGGTCTTCTCCAACAGTGCATAAACTAAAGCATAAAAATAAACATAGATCAAACAGGTGGTAAACAACCTATTAGGAACGTGCCACGTCATAATGAGTATGCACCATATTACTATATACGTAAGCTACATATAGCCACCAGATTTGATTAACAACAAACTGGTGAATTCTTATATATTTATTTCGAGTAGGGCTTCTATTGTATTTCTGGGGAATATGAGATTGGGTCCATCCCAATAATATCAAGTCTTTCAATAGTGCTTTAACAACAGATTCGCTAACATCGTCAATATATTGCTTATATGATGGATTCTTAAAGAGCTTCTTCTTCATCCATGTATATGAAATTTCAGGGATTATTTGTATCATCACATGGATCTTCCTAGATGATGTGGGACCATTGAAGCAAAAAAAAAATATAAGAAGGGAACTACATCAAACCAGAGCATTTGAGCAACATGTTGAAACTCATATCAGTAAAGCAAACTAGGGGAAGGCGGCAAAAGTTCCTACAAAATTTTGTTACAGCGACCTAAAATATCAACCATTAACTTACAATATGAGCTTGGTAGTGGTGGGTCACGTGCAGTCTTCAAGGGCAAACTGGATGATGGGACATTGGTAAACATGAAAAGAGTTGAACTGATATCTGGGGAGGAATGGGGATTTAACAGGAAAATCTCCACAACTGAGAGAGTGGTGAGGGGAGTTGCACACGCACGAAGTGTATGCAGATACACTAGTCTTTGTTAATTACAGTGAAGAGGGGGCGTCGATGTAATTTAATTTTGTCTTGGTTTTCATGTAAGAAATAGAACCACTTATATATATCATAATTATTGCACTGATGACTTCACTAATATAATTTGCCATCTGTAGGGACTACTTCAATCTAAAGATCAGTAACACGGCATTAATGTAGACTTAATTAATATTACACTACTTTAGAAAGTGGAGTGGGTATTTTCTTTTGTAAAGCTCAAAGCAGTATGTTTGAAAGCAGTGATTTAGCTGGAGCATTTTTCTAACGGAGTTGAAGCCACTATCAATGTCCCTATCTTTTATGGAGTGTGAACCCGCAAAGGAAGTGAAGACACAAATAGTTTCCCATTTGAAATTAAGAAGTTGGGAAACCAAGACCGAGTTTGTTTCAATTCTCCGTCCCGCCGAATAAGAACTAACTAGGTTCTCACTTCTAAAACAGCAGCGGCAAAATTATTGCATGTAACATCAGAGATCCCACTAAACCATGTTGAATTAGTGCACTTAAGGAGTAGGGCCTTCTTATTGGACTTTAGTAAAAGAGAGATCGTAGCTGATTGATGTGTTGAAATATTTAATTGATCATTCATATCTTCTTAGTTCTTACACATTTTATATCTTGAAATTCAGGTCTTCATTAGAACTGTATGTTCAGCTTTAATGGCTTCCGAACATGTCGGGACTCAAAATGGCGAAAAGGAGCTCTCTGAGATGTTCTTTAAGATCCTTTTTCTTCATTTTTTTAGGCGATCCTTTCTTCATTTGAGCTAAACTCTAAAACTGCTTTTCTATTTTTAATAACAAGCATCGTGGGCTTGTAATATCGTCTTACTGTAATGGACTATCAAAAGGCTTTCTCTTTATCGCATTCGTTACTACAATCATTCTTTTTACCTTGTTTGACCGCCATGGCACATTCTTCCTCTTCCACTATGACTATGAATCTTTCTATGAAGATCACTAGAAAGTGTTAATCCCTTGGATCGACACTCTTCCTCTATGTATTCAGTATTAAAGAGATTCTCTTCATCTTGTATCGGTTTCTCGTCTTTCTCTTTGTGGAAATCGCTGATAATTCCAGTAGAGTAAGAAAGGTTGCTAGGCTCAATGTTGAATTCCAGCACAAAGACCTCAAAAAGGCAACAAACAACTCCCGAGAGAAGCTTAGTGGTGGCATGTCCGGTTCAGTCTTCAAGGGCAAACTAGATGATGGGACATTGGTAGGTGTGAAATGTGTTGTACTACTCATATATGGGAACCGTGTATTCCAAGCTCAAATCTCGGCAATTGCAAGGGTAGATCATGCTCATCTAGTATGTCTTCGTGGATATTGTAGTCATATAACAGAAACGGGGTAACTTTCTCCATTGTCTACAATCTTCTCCCTAACGGATCGCTGGACAAGTGGATTTTCCATCAGAGTGACTGCAAAAATGGTGGATGTTTATCTTGGAAATTGAGGTAAAGAGTTGCAATTGATGTGGCTAAAGCCCTTGCACACCTTCACAGTGATTGCTCCCCTCGTATATTACATCTTGATATTAAACTAGAGAATATACTACTTGATGATGATAATCAAGCAGTTGTCTCTATTCTGATTTCAGGCTTCCAAAGTATATGGGTAAAGAATAGAGTTATTACAAAAATCAGAGGCACACCTGGCTATATGGCCCCTGAATGGTACTCAGATAATGAGATCTCATAGAAATGTGATATCTTTGGTTACAATAAAGTGTTTCTGGATATATTCTTTGGCCAGCAGATTGTATGTTTGAATGCTGATGGCAATGATATTTATAGAAGACAATCAGAGAGTGGCAATTCACAAAAGGAACAAAAAACCTTCCATGCTTTTTTGCGGGAAAAATTAACACAAGAAACATGTGGATCTGATTGATAAGACACTTATGGCGGATGGGGAAGTCGATGAACATGAAGTAACGTCATTAGTCTATGTGGCTCTATGGTGCCTTGAAGAGAACCCTATGAAAAGGCCAGATGACATGCGGCAGGTGGTCGACATGCTTTAATTAAGGAAGCCAGATGTTATTACAGGAAACTTCACAAGGGTGTTTCTGTACAAATCGTATGACAAGCAGAGAAATGTTGCTAGATTTCCTAGAAAATTTCGGCATAAAAAATTGGAATTGGCAACCAATAACTTCCGTGAGAACTGAGAAGCTCGGTAGCGGCATGTCAAGTTTAGTCTTCAAGGGCGTCTTGAATGATGGGACACCAATGGCTTTAAAACAATTTGAGTCGGCGATAGATGGGACCAGGAATTCCAAGAAGAAGTCTGCTATTGCAAGCATACAGCATTCTCATTTCGTACGCCTTCGCGGATTTTGTAAGCATACAAATGACAGAAAGGGGGAATATTTCCCTCTTTGTCTATGAGTTTGTGTCTAATAAGTCGTTGGACTATTGAATTTTCCCGAGGGGTGTTATCCTTCGTACTGGGGATTTAGGTACAGAGTTGCAGAAGATGTTACTACGGCCATTGCAAAAATTCATGGCCAACAGATATTACATCTGAATATTAAACCGGGGAGAACGTACTACTTGATGGTAATTTTCGAGCAATTGTATCTGATTTTGGGCTTTTCTAGGTTAGTGAAAAAGATGAGTAGACTTCTTACAACAATCAGAAGGGCGGCTGGGCACATGGCCCCAGAGAATAACGTCTCAAATAAATGTGATGTCTTTAGCTATGGTATGTTACTTCTAGATATATATTTTTTGGCAAAAGAAATTTTTGTCTTGATAGCAGAGGTAAGCGTAATAAATAATAAAAAGGATGATAATTCACAATACTAAGAGCATCTTCTAAATTGTCTCACTCACTTGCTTTCAAGGTACCACGTAAGATTTTCGAGCTCCAACAACACCTCACTCACTTGGATTTAGAACTCAAAAAGTAAGGTTGGGTCTTGCTTTTTTGCTTCTTTCAAAACTCAACCTTGTTTTTTTGCTCGAGATTGGACTCCTCTAAGTGTTGGGCATTTGTTTGTTTTATAATCGGGTGCCTAAGGTTTTATATGTTTTTCTGGCAAGCAGTACTGTTAAAAAGGCGGTTCAGTTCTGGAACTGATTGATAAGAGGGGTTGAAATGGTTAGTCCTAGTGAAGCAAAAAATTTACTTGAGAAGGCACTTCAGTGTGTTCAAGAAAATCCTAACGAAAGGCCTGAGATGTGGGAGGTGGTCAAGATGTTGCTGCCCAACTGACCAGTAGCATGATGCATTGCTTGAGGCAATCACTTTGTTAATAAAACATTCGCAAATCACGCCGGCCCGAGGAGAATCCAAGAAAGAGGAACCCACAATGTTTATTATCTTACTTTCAACTCTTCTTGTTGTGCTTAAAAAAAAAAAAACTCATTGTAACAATATTTAAAAAAAATAAAAAAATAAAAAAATTTAGGCCTCTCCTTATTCTCTGTTGTGAGGTCTGTATGACTTCAGACAGAGAGAAAGAAATAAAGACAGTTGTGTTGTGTTTTAGACTTTAGTTTAATACCTCTCTCCACAACACAAGGCTCTCTTGGTATTCCCAATCCTCATAGAGTCCAAAAACTATTTTCCTCCACAAATAGTGCAACCCTATCTACTAGGGAAAAGCCAACCAACGTCCCTTTCTATCAACAATATTACTGTTATCTTAAATCTCTGCACCAAACAACACTTTTTAAAGCTTTCACCGTTCAAAAAAAGCACTTTAAAGCCTCTCTCTCTCTGTAACACTCAGATTTTTGCAGGGTCACTTAGCAAGGCGGATTTAAGCAGAACCCAGTCTCCAGGTTGGGTTTTCTGGCCTCTTGAGGTAATTTACTGGTATAGCACATTGTTTTTCTACTATGTTTATTGTTGCATCTATAGGCATCAAATACTTAAAAAAAATCCGCAATATATATTGCAGTAGCGTGTCCAGACGTTAAAATTTCCGAATTCTAGATGAATCGGGCATTTTGCAGAAATAATACATTATATGACCGCTACTACCTAATTTAATTTTCATCCCATAATCATCAACATTAATATATTTTCTTGAAAAGCTATATTTTCTGTAAATATAGAATAGGAAGAACAGGCAACAGATTCCTTGAATTTAAATCCAAACTGTAGTTTCAGAGCTAACTAACACTAAAAGTGATCTCTGAAATATTATATTGACATGTTTTACGCAAAAATTTAAGATCGTTCGTTCTGATCCAATAGGAATGACTTCAGACAGGTTTAGATGTAGCTACCTTGCAACATTGGAGGAAGCCAAGGGAGAGAATTCTAACTCTCTGTTTATATTTTCAGTGATATTAGGTGAAGATGGCACAAATACTGACACCTACAGTACAATGGCAGATGAGAACTTCGAAATACACGGGCAATGCAAGTCCCATTACAACAAAGATGTGGAATTCACTAGTACTCAAAAGAAAAGGGACATCAAAAAGCTCTGCTAAATTTAGAGTATGCGCGCTGAAGTCTGGCAGAGGTACAGTTAACAGAATGGAGGATTTGCTAAATCTGGATGTCTCTCCCTACACTGATAAAATAATTGCCGAGTACATCTGGTATCTATTCTACACATTTTCTCATTACGAACTTAATTTTCAGCTTAAGAACCTGCTTGGTATGCCCGTGAAATTTTAAAAACACAATTATTTGCTAAGAGTCAATTAATCACCATTGGAAATTTCAAATATGAAACATTGGAAAAACGAAAATCATACTGGTGCAAAACTATCTCATTTAAATTAAAGGTCAGAGCCATAATTTCTGTTACCAATGTACTAAGCTGTATCTCAGGGGGAGTTTTAAGTTCTAGACGGCAAATATTTATCACCAATGTATTAAGCAGGGCTTCGGTAGATTTTAGTTGATTCAAGTCCTGTGTTTTAGCCTAGACATGCTTACTAACATAAGAATTTAATGTGAATTGGATCAGGATTGGAGGGTCAGGGATCGATCTACGAAGCAAATCAAGGGTATGATAATATTTCTAATTAGTATATCAAAATTTGAACATGAAGTACAAGTCAGTCATGGCATTATATTTGTTCTGTTTTAGACAATCTCAAAGCCTGTTGAACACCCCTCTGAGCTTCCCAAGTGGAATTATGACGGATCCAGTACTGGCCAGGCCCCAGGAGAAGATAGTGAAGTGATTATATAGTAAGATAAATAATTAAATCATAAATTGCAATCTCTCATTCTATCATGATATGAATTGATATAATTGTATTTATGTGATTAACCCCTTTGTTGTTTTTCGACAGCCCCCAAGCAATTTTTAAGGATCCATTCCGTGGTGGTAACAATATCTTGGTGAGTATAAACTTGGACAAAATAATCACCAGTTATATGTTTGTTTGTTACATATCTCCTGCCATCATCTGTCTAATCCTTTAACCAAGTCTTAAGATCTGCAAGAATCTGTTTACCCTTCTTTCTCTTTTTCTACCACCTCAATCATTCAGTGTAGCAGCACCTATGTCCTTAGTTCTCTCAAATCCACCCTCTATCATTTTTTACCTCCTCCCTAAGGTATACTAGTTATTATGATCTAATATATTTGTAATGTATCTCTTATGAAGGTCATTTGTGATGCATATACACCAGCCGGAGAACCCATCCCAACAAACAAACGCCACAGGGCTTCTCAGATCTTTGGTAACTCAAAAGTCGTCGATGAAATCCCATGGTAAGTAACAAAGCTTAGCTCTATATGAGGTTGATTTTGCCGCGAGGTTAACACCCCATTAGCTTGAGACGATTTTAAATCATAGAGGAACTATGAGGTTAAGGTGACTCAAACTTATGTCAAGCTGAGATGTTTTACTACCTCTCAGAAAAACTGTCATACAAACATTGGTACATACATATGCCTCGATTTCTACAGTTAATAGATATGCTTATATTTCGTAAATAATGAAAATTAGGTTTGGGATAGAGCAGGAATATACCTTACTCCAGACAGACGTGAAGTGGCCTTTGGGTTGGCCTGTTGGAGGCTTTCCTGGTCCACAGGTAACTTTGTTCTCACTTTAAATTGCTAAAAAAAAAAAAGAAATTACATGATTTCAGTAGTTTCTTAAGAGTTACAAAATCTCATGTTTATGTTTCTTAAATTAAGACATCTTTATTAGTAACGAACAACATGCAAATTTAGGGTCCTTACTACTGTGGAGCTGGAGCAGACAAATCGTTTGGTCGTGATATATCAGATGCTCACTACAAGGCTTGCTTATGTGCTGGAATAAACATTAGTGGCACTAATGGGGAGGTTATGCCTGGCCAGGTTTTCTTCTCTCCCGCTGTGCTCAACTACACATACATATAATTGTAAGAAAAAAATTACACATGCATATCTATAGTCAGTTGTTAACATTGTAATCACAACGCAGTGGGAATATCAAGTGGGTCCAAGTGTGGGGATCGATGCTGGAGATCATATATGGTGTTCTAGATATATTCTTGAGGTAAATCAGCTTTATTAGACTAGAAAGAAAAGAGAAAAAACCAGCTTATATTTCTGCAGATAAATGAATAATTTCATTAACAGACATACAATGATACAACGAAATGAAAAACAATTACAATGCCTGAAACAAGGAAAAGCTTTTTCGTGTTTCTGAGACTCAATATTAAGCCACATTAAATGGTTGTCAATGTACTTCTGATCATTGTGACTTACTTTTTTGTTTTCTCATCAGAGAATTACTGAACAAGCTGGGGTTGTTCTATCTCTCGATCCAAAACCAATAGAGGTAGTCTACAAATTCATTTCCCCACAATGCGTATCGTTCCAATTGCATATTAAATAACGAACTATTCTTGGATTTGCGGAGACAGGGTGACTGGAATGGTGCAGGATGTCATACTAATTACAGGTAATCATTAAATTGTACATATCCTATGCTTTATAAGTTATTATGAGCAAAGTTTCCAAAAAGAAATGGCTAAAGATATTTTGGGCTGCCAGTACGAAGAGCATGAGAGAGGAGGGAGGGTTTGAAGTTATAAAGAAGGCTATTTTGAATCTATCGCTTCGCCACAAGATTCACATTAGTGCGTATGGAGAAGGGAACGAGCGAAGGTTGACAGGAAAGCATGAAACAGCCAGCATTGACAAATTTTCTTGGGTATACTACTGAGTTTTTAACATAGAACTTCATATGTCAATTAATATTTATTGCACGAAGAACTTAGCCATGTTCTGAGATCGCAAATGCAGGGAGTTGCTAATCGTGGTTGCTCGATCCGTGTGGGGCGTGATACCGAAAGGGAAGGCAAAGGTATGTGTTGCTTCTACGAGTGTGTAGCCACCTGATTATTCTAGGTTGATGTTCTTGATTAATATTGCTTCTATTTCAGGTTATATGGAAGATCGTCGTCCAGCTTCAAACATGGACCCATATGTGGTGACCTCATTGCTAGCAGAATCTACTTTACTTTGGGAACCAACACTGGAGGCAGAAGCTCTTGCTGCCCAGAAGTTGGCAATGAACGTCTGAAAAGGATCTTCAAGTTTAGGTGGTTGAGGGGACTCGGAATGAATGTATCATCACTTAACCTAATCTGTTCTTGTCTTTCATTCTCTCTATTTCTTATAAGATCTACAAAAGATCCCTTGTAAATGAAAGTCATGGTGTATAGCATTGTGGCCAAACTTAAGAAGTAACTGATGTACGGGGATCATAATGGCTTCATCAACATTTTCTTTCGACATGTTTGTTTACTCTTAGCCATACTATATTCGATTTAGATACTAGTAGAAGAATTACACATGGCATACGCACGATAGGACCTAAACAACGATTAATTGAGATGCTATATAATTAGGTGATCCGAAACACTTCAAATGTACCTAATTAGTTAATCGCAGAAATCAGGTGATACTTAAAATGATTTTGTTGGTTGAACTCTTTCTCGCCCTATAGTGTCCTTAGTCTCTGCTCTTCAAATACTGTACTCAGTAGGATACAGAAAATTCCTTTCTAAGACTCAAGAAGTTCTGACTAAAATTCTCTTAGCACCCAAAACACAAGCATTCTGCATTTCCATCCTCACTCTTTCGCAGTATCACCTTCCAATGGTGAATCTTGATTGGATGATGGTATTTTTCTTGTCATTTTGCTTATATGGATTTTGTTTCCTTCATGTTTCTTACAAAGTATGTGATTTTTCTTTAATATCAGCAACTTTTGGATAAGCTAACAGCTAGTTTACTAAGCCCGCCCTAAAATCCGAGGAAAAATGGAAGCATATAACCCTATTTATCCCGAATTGGATTGCAAATTGCATATATGCTCTCTGAAAATCAAATCTGAAAAAAATTTGCATTTGATTATTTCCATCATTGCTTGGGCAAGATGTTTGATTAGATAAATAGACCTAGAAAAGGTCTAGGTGAACATAGACTTATCATCTCATTTACTTTCGTGTTTTTATCTTGAGTAAGAAAGTTCTGATTACACTAGGTTCAGCTGGTTGACTGGATCAGTTTTGCTAGCGCTACTTTCTATTGTATGTAAGAGACAACAGGGATAGAAATAATCAATCCTTTGTTTTATTTTCAAGAAAATTAATTTCTGAATTACACTTATGTATATTCAAAATATTCAAGAAACTAAAACTTGAACTTTTTGAGGTTGTACTTATCAACTCTTGAAATATGTGGGTATCGCCTCTCCTAAACCTGCTGTCAGATCTTTGTAAGCATTCTGTAGTCTTCGCGTCACTGGCCCAACTTGACCATTGCCAATAACGCGTCCATCGATCATGACAACCTGGAAACAAAACTCCTAGTGATTAGAAATCGTCGATCATAAAGAGAAAACGACTAGAATGTTGATGCTTAAGTGGCATCATCGAGAATTTACACTCGTCCACACAGACTATGGGTGAACTCTGATTTCTCTACCCAAAATATGATCTCGAAGTGTTTGTGTCGATCTCCAGCAATAAGAATCTAAGCATTTGATTAAAAGCATCAATTTCCAGTAAACTGCTTCTTTTGGACTCGACTTTCATTTTTACATATATAAGAACTAATGATGAATGCAAAAAAAGGAACTTACTGGAGTGAGCTCTCCCATCGTTCCCGTTGTCCATACCTGAGAGCCAAATAGTTTATTACTCAAAAGTTAAGTAATTAGAGCTTAATAGTAAATGGAACATAAATTGAGATGGCTCTACGATTTCATATAGGCTTTCAAAGAGTATTATCAACATTAAATAATACAGTAAACCCTCGGTATAGTCATACAGTGGGGATCACCCTTATGGCATTACTATAGAGATTTAATTAATATAGAGAGTGATTAAGTTATCTTTTCGTGTATAGGACTGGCACATTTCGATTCTGATAGAGAAGTTGCTAACTTATGGGGGTAAATATATCGAGGTTTTACTTTATGTATCAAGTTTGTGATATATATTACTTCAAGGAAGATGCCCTTCTTAGCCAAATATAGTGTAACAATTTCAAAGAGGGTAAAAAACTGACCTCGTCAGCTGTATGGAACTCTGACAAACTTATTCTTCGCTCCTGCAAATACAAATTCTCACTTTCCAAAAGTTCCATGACCTGCAAACACAAAGAACATGTTTACGAATTCACTAACGATATTAACCCCATCACCAAAAGATACTGAATTCGAGACATAACAAATGTAGGTTTACAGTTTAATCTTATTCTTTTGTATTACATTCCTCCTCCAATTCTGTTATGCTATTAATCTTAATAGCATGCACAAATCTGTGGTGCATGCTATTAAGACACATTATTATAATATTTATAATACTAAAACTTACTATTGATATAATAGTTGAAATTACCCGATGTATATATCTCATACAACATTGCACATTATTATTTCAAATTAAAGTACTATGCAAGTATAAATGCATATGAGAAACTGATAAAGAATATGATTGTTTTAAAGACTCCTTCAAACTACAAATGGGAGTTTTTGCAGCTTACAGTTGATCGAGTTACACCAGGAAGACAGTAATCAGCATGAGGTGTCACTACACGGCCTTTCTTCACTAAAAACTGCAACATAAAATAAAATAATCGTAAAGTTCATAAACATCATTTCGGCATACCTCCAAATTGCAACAGATTTTGAATCTGGATTAGACAATTACGACATTACAATCCCTAGCATTGTTTTTTATTTCACAGAGTGATCGGTCACCCTCAAACACAAATCAACACCATCATTATCAAGTCATTATCTAACACAAAGATGGTCAACAAGAATAACATATCACACACTGCAACTAAAATCACAACAGCAACTTATAAAGAGGGTATCCCTACTTAGAAAGCACAAGAGATGAAAAGGTTGATACCATGATCCAGGAGGATCTAAACATTAAATCCTTCAAAAGAAGAGGGTATCCCTACTTCTAAATATAGGCCGTTTTAAGGGCAATTTAGTCCTATATTGTAACTAGGAAACTTGTAGCCTATTTAAGGGCAAGGCTAGGCAATTTAAAAGGACGAGAAAGAGGAAATCCAAGATATCTCTCTAGAATTTGGATTTTAGGAGTAATTCATTGTAATCAATTGAATTGAGCAATAGAAGTTCCTATTGGGAAATTATCCCACTGAATAGTTTGAATAGTTTGACTGTGTTAATTCTTCTTCTAAGGTTAGTCTCTAATTGATTGTGGAATATACCGTCAAAACATTCATTATAAACAAGAATCCAAAATCTTTATATCAATAAAGCATTAGCACTTCTCTTTCAAGTGTTTCCCTTCAAAATGAAATGAAAAATGTAAAACACCGATTACACCCAAGACTCCAAAATAAACTAAAATCACTAAGTCAAAGACCCACACTAATTTCAACCCATTTCCTTCAAAATGTAAAACACCCGTGACCAAGACTGTGACAACTCTGACTTTTCACTTCCCGTTCACTCTCTTCTAGTTGGTGCTTGTAGTCATCTAGCTTGTGTTTGTAGTCAAACGCTGTGGAATCTTGCTTCTGCTTGTAGAGATACGTTGGAGACCTAACACCTTGGAGATATCTAGGTCATCTAGGTCTGGACAATTCGCAGAGATTACAATATATAACCGTGAAATTATAAAAAGTTTGATTGTTGTTATTGAGTGAGAGATAAAGAGAGAAAGAGTTGGGTGGTGGTGGTGTTGTGGTTTGGAGCTTATATAGAGGAGTTGTATTGTTTCATTCTTGTCTGCTCAATATCAACCTTCGTTGTTTGACATGAGAATCACCAAACCAAGCTTGTGAAAGGAAATCAAGTACATAACCTATTTAGAGATAAAAAGGAAACAAGAAATCACCAAAAAGTGGGAAAAAAAACGCCTGGAAAACGGCGGAGAGAAATCATGCCCTCAAAATAGTCAAAATTTCATACCCAATTGTCCCCAAAATTCAAAAAATAAAAAAATCCAAACCCCATTAGAGAGAGAGAGAGATCAACAGAGTTGCAATAGAAAAGATCAAAGAGAAACGGCAGAACAAATAATCTTTCTATAACACAAATACGACAACAATCAAATAATCGTATTTGTCTAATTTCACGGTTAGATATTGTAATGTCTGCGAATAGTCCAGACCAATGCATCTCCAAGATATCAGGTCCACAACGTTTCTCTACAAGCAGAAGCAATATTCCCCAGCGTTTGACTACAAACACAAGCTTTATGACTACAAGCACAAACTAGAAGAGAGTGAAAGGGAAGTGAAAAGCCATAGAAAGAGTTGTCACATTGAGTTTAACACATTCTCCAAATATTGTGCATTTATTTTTAAATGCAGTCAGGAAAAGAAGGCTTAAAAAAAGGTTTATGAAATGTGCATTGCGGCGAAGAATAATCAAGAGAGTCGTGAGGATTGAGGGTCGTTTAGTGTGGGTTGATTTTATTTTATTTTATTTTGGAGTCTTGGTCACGGGTGTTTTACATTTTGAAGGAAAGGGGTTGAAATTAGTATGGGTCTTTGACATAGTGACTTTAGTTTTTATTTTGGAGTCTTCGGTGTAATGGGTGTTTTACATTTTTCTTTACATTTTGAAGGAAAGCACTTAAAAGAGAAGAGCTAATGTTTTACATTTTGATATGAAGATGCTGAGTTCTTGTTTACAATGAATGTTTTGATGGTATTAAGCTCTTCACTTATTGTGCTTTCTAAGTAGGGATACCCTCTTTATAAGTTGTTGTTGTGATTTTAGTTGCAGTGTGTGATATGTTATTCTTGTGGACCATCTTTGTGAAAGATAATGACTTGATAATGATGGTGTTGATTTGTGTTTGTCTAATAAAAAACAACATTAGGGATTGTAATGTCGTATTTGTCTAATCCATTGCCGTATTTGTCTAATCCATATTCAAAACAATGTTAGGGTAGTTAAACATGTCTACTCAGAGATGGTGAGTCCTTATTTCAGCGTAAAGTCATGAAAATAGACTCACAATATTTGTAGCGTTCGTCTCTGATACATAACCATCTTTGTCTAGCATGATTGCATCATCTGCCTTTGCTAGATTCCCTTCAACCTGCACCACTCCAACTAGTTCAGATAACTATCACAGAGTATTTTGAAACTGGTAACGAAATATACTACAACAGTGTGTTATATGTTTAGGAGTTAAATATGCCCCCCTCCCCTATTTTTTTGGGTTGTTTAGTGGCACCCCCTACATGAACCATAATGAGAGATGTCCCCTTCTCTCATCATGTCGCGAAACCTTTTAACATGATCTCAAGTGGCTCACATGTCCATAAGTTTAAATGTCAACCAAAGTTTTATGGTCATAACATGAGGAAGATAGTGTTCAGTATCATCTAACAGGGTGCTGTGATAGATTCACAAAATCAGATCCCACAGTTCAGATGGCCTGAACCCCCCACGTGTACAGGAGTTCAGTTGAGTTACAAGTAAAAACTGTGCTTAGTCTTTCCACCTTTCATAAATTCCATCAAGAGAAACAAATAATTCATTATTGATAAATTGCTTCAAGATAAACAAATAATTTTGATAGAATATAACTGGTAGCCAAGTTGGAAGGGAAGAAAACCTTCGCGAGTATGTTATTCAGAAGATTGTTGTGGTGAATCTTCGAATCCAGATTCTGGAAAGAGAATAACCAATAATTAATCCAACAAAACTACGCAACATGACAGAATACCAGAAAAGGGACTCATAGTAGGTAACATACATAATAAACATATGGAATTGCTACAGAAACTTTATAGTAACAAAGTAATTAATCTAATCTAACTCATCTAAGGCTACATAGCACAAACATTACTGAAGAAAGAGTTCGGAAAAAAACAGCGATACTCTAGGTTTTTCATACTTTAGTTGTGCATCATGGGTTCTATAACCATGTTTTCCTTTGTAATTTCAGTTTCATAATCATGGTCCAGTTACTATCATGGTGACCACTCTCCACTTCATTATGAACACAGATGAGGTCGAAGAGTCCACTCAATTCTGCTCCAATTGTCGTCTTCTGATTTCAAAGTAGTACTCTATTTTTGTTTATCAAGCAAAAAAAGAGAGTATAGTAGGGATCTAATGCATATTGAGGGAAATATATATCAACAATAGAAAATAACAGCGGAATAACACTCCCTTTGTAGGGACTCAAATGATATAAACTAACGTAAATCTGAGTTGCGGAAGCAAGAACTCGGATTGATAAACGTTAACCTAATTAAAATTAGGATTTCTCTAAACTCTAAAACTCAAAATAAACACAAACTTAAATAAACCTAACTATTATTCTCTCACCAACAACTGAGTAAAAGATTACACCACCCTGTCATATATATCCTAGAACCCTAGGATATCGAGACCCTAGAATATCTCCTAATATCTCTCCAAATAGAAACAAACCTAAATAATAGAAACTCCTAAGACTAGCTCCAGCAAAGCATAAAATAAAATAGGAATAACCCAAATACATGTGGGAAAGGATAATAGGAGATGTTCACATCAAACCCTCCGTCTTTGGAAGATTTCGACCACGAAATCAAAGAGGCGGTACTCCAGAAGACCCGCGCACAAATGTGGTCTGTATCCCATCCTCATCCTGTAGAACTCGTTGAACAGTCGCTATAACACTCTCACGCATACCATCTACGACTAACCCAACCTTCTTCGTAAACGCAGGACAATAACGTTTCTAGTGCCTGGAACTATCGAAATAGCTGGAGATGTGGTTGTCTGTGCTGGAACTGAAGGACAGGACTGTATAATTTGGAACTTGCTCGCCTACTTTGCTAACTGTACGATCTCTGATAAACGATAAACAGGCTGCAAAGCTATCATCTCCTGAAGCTTCTTCGTCAGGCCATTCTTGTATCTGCTGACTCCCTGCTATCCTGTCTCGCAAAGACGGGAACGAGACTCAAGGAGATAGAACTGGTCGGTGTAATCATCAATGGTCAAGAGCCCCATCTTCAGAGATTGAAGTTTCCGAAAACTATCTCACCGTAGTTCATCGGGATGAACCGTTCTTTCATATCACGTCTCATTTTTGACCACTCGGTAATCATCGGATAACCTTGAGACCTGCGAGAGTGTTGAACGTTGTTCCACCACGTGAGAGCGTATCCAGAAAGTCGAGTCTCAACTATCGCTACCTGTTTTGAATCTCCATAATGCTTATATGTGAAAATCTTCTCCACTTTGTCCAACCAGTCATCTGCGTCTGACTTGTCGTCAAACTCGAGGACCTTCAGGTGAAGATCGTGAGCTCGCTCTGTGAATGCTCGAACAAATGCCTTAATATCACTACTCGTCCCTGTCTCTACGGCTGTCGCTCAAACCCTGTCTCTGTATAATACTCGTCATCCTGGTACTGAGTTGCTTAAGGGTGCCTCGAAGGCCGTGGAGGAGAGCCTACTGATCTGTGTTGCTCCTGACAATCACGTTGTGGGGTGTCAACCGGCGGGTTAAAACTACGGCCCCAGCCTCGCCCGCTAAACTGTTGTTGATGCTCAAACGATGGAGTATATTGTCCTCCCCCTTGGGGGTATCTACCTGCCCGTGCACCTGTGGAGTGTCCGTTAAAACCATCATCCTTGATATCAACATATGGCCTGTTGGTAAAATCGTGCCCAATACCGGTGCTAGGAAGGGGTTGTGAATCCGTCAAGTAAGGTGGAGGCACCGATTGGAGATGAACTGTACCCCTAAACATATCATGTAATGTCGGAGGTAATGAGGAACCCCCCACCTGCGCTCCAAACTGTGGTGGCTGCGTGGGAAGCTGGATTGGTCGTTGCGGGTATGATTCAGTTTGTGTAAAAGGTGGGAAGGGCCGTCCCTGTAGCTGCTGACCGGAGGTGACCAGAGTCGGAGCACAGAGCTGTGTCTGTGATGATGTTATGGTAGAGTTGTGAGGTACAAACCCCACCCGCACAGAGCCACTTTGGTGAGAGGGAAGAGTTGAGTGGGTCTGAATTGGGGAATATGTAGAGAGGTTTGGAGCGGGTTGACGATAAGGGAAGGGCGGTGGTAATGGAGGGTAGGAGTAGGTAAGTGGAGGGAGATTCAAATTTGGAAAAGGTGGATCTTGGTAAGTGGTTGGGAATGGAAGACAGGAGGTATTAGTGTTGAGTGGAGGGCATGAAAGAGGTGGGTTGGCTAGTGGAGGGAAATTCAAAGAAGAAGGAGATGAAAGAGGTTGGGTTATTTGAGTTGGGCCCGAAATCATCGGGTTGAGCTCAATCCATCGAGCCCAGTCACTCTGGGTCGGGTTCCCTTGTTGGTTTGGAGCCCCACTAAACAATTGTAGGTTTGGGTTAAAAAATTGGACGTGGGCCTGGTTTTGTACAGCTCGAGCCCAAGTCGTGTATTGCTCACGAGTTAGCTAGACTGGACTGGGTAGTTGGGTTGTGGGCTGGTGTTGGAGGTGGGCCTGAAATGGAGGAGTCTGGGCTGGTTGGATTGGGGCATGTGCCATCCCCGCGATTCTCTTTCTCTCCCAATACGAACTGTCTCTCCTTCCATCGCAAGATCTCCGTTTTCAGCACCAGTACCGGACATATCTCCAGTCTGGAACGGCCACTGAACTCCGGTGTGAGGTCCGGTGGGTCCATCTTTGACAATGGCTATTCTCCATGCAGGAACTGCCAACGATGACGCTCCTATTGTGGTACTCCCTTCGAGGTTTCCGATGAGAATACCGATCGTGGAGAGGGTGTGGGGTATTCCTTGGACCCCAATAGGTTGAACAGTGGTCGGGGATTGTTGAGAATCATTGGGAAGATGTGTGAACGGATTCACATCGTCAGCCAATTTTCCATTTTTTGTGGTGCTTTTCTCGGATTCGGTATCCGTCGATTATGAAAGCTACGGCAACTCCGTCGTGACTCTGAGAGGTGTCGGTTGCGGAGGAGGTTGTAACGCTTGAGCGTTGAGAACAACTACAGATAGTCGGAATTCACCGGACAACTCGGCGAGGCTTTCTGCCGTGGTTGGTTTCTTCGAAGCATTAGTTTTCTTCTTCCTTCCCAAAGCCATTGTTAGACGAAATGAACATATCCCGTGGATCTGAAAATTGCTCTGATGCCAATTTAACGTAAATCTGAGTCGCGGAAGCAAGAACTCGGATTGATAAACGTTAAGCTAATTAAAATTAGGATTTCTCTCAACTCTAAAACTCAAAATAAACACAAACTTAAATAAACCTAACTATTCTTTATTCTCTCACCAACAACTGAGTAAAAAAATATTACACCACCCTCTCCTATATATCCTAGAACTCTAGAATATCTCCCCTAGAATATCTCCCAATATCTCTCCAAATAGAAACAAACCTAAATAATAGAAACTCCTAAGACTAGCTCCAGCTAAGCATAAAACAAAATATGAATAACCTAAATACATGTGGAAAACGATAATAGGAGATGTTCACATCATAAACCCTCTAATCTTTTGAATTATGATTAGTGCATCTGGAACTGATAGGTACGGCTCGTACGGAATAATAATGCATGTCATGAATATAAGGTCAACTGTACTCAATGAACCTGCTCCTACATAGAATTGCCATATCAACCGGACATCCGAACAATTTGCTTAAACAACTTCCACAGTCGGAGTTAAGACTAAAATGGTATAACAGGGTAACCTCTTAGTATATATCACAAAGAACAGTTAACGAGGAAAAAAACAAAATGGCGACAAAACTAGAGAAGTTATTGGGTGATACGATTTGTAAGCTATGCTTCATCCAAGATGTGAATACGATTTGTGTAATGAGCTGCAAGACTGGTATATAACACTTGGGGTTGGTTAATTGGAGGTAATCAATCAAGCCCATCAAATAGACCTTGTAAGACAAACTTGCCAAAATTGTGTGTTCCTTCTTTAGTTTTTCTAGCATTTGTATACTGGAGAAAAATTAACACTGTGTATTACATAGGGCTGCACACCGGTCGGATCGGCCCGGGTTAAGCCCTGGATCTGATCCAACCCGGAGAACTCGGGTCTCTACTTTTAGAACCCGAACCCGAGTCGACCGATCCCAAAGCCCGAATCGAAACCGTCAGGCCGGGCCGGGTTTGTAGCTCGGGTTTCAATTTTCGAAGAATTCAGCCCATTTTCATCTCCTCCTTCCCATAAATAAAAATCAAAATCAAAAAACAAGAATTCAGCCCATTGTAGCTCGGGTTTGTTTTCCTCTGCAAAACCCTAAACAATAAGAAAAATCATTGGAGGAATCATCATCAACAACAATAACAAGTAAAAAACCCCATTGGATCAAAGCCTAATCATTGGAGGAATCTTCATTTTGATTAAGGTTAAATCGTCGAGGGTTTCAACCATTGCGAATAAACCCCATTGGAGGGTTTCAACCATTGTGAATAAATTAGAGGAGCTCTCTTCGTCATTGGAGGGTTTTCTTGAATCAAAGCTTTGAAAAGAAAAAAGAGAGAGATGATCTTCGGTTTTGGTCGGCTATGGAGGCGGTGGCTTGCCTTTTAGAGATGATCTTCGGTATTGGTCGGCTATGGAGGCGGTGGCTTGCCTTTTAGAGATGATCTTCGGTTTTGAATCAAAGCTTTGAAAATAAAAAATAGAGAGATGATCTTCGGTTTTGGTCGGCTATGGAGGTTGCGGTTGCCTTTAACAATTATACCTAAACCTAAAGGCTTTAACATATATCTAAAGGCTTGGCTTTTACAATTATACCCATCACGGTTCGGGTCGGGTTTAATCGGCTTTCAATATTAGAAACCAAAACCGAAACCGAACCGAAAATTTCGGGTTTTCATTTATACGAACAGAAACCGAACCGGGTATGTTAAAAACCAGGCAAAATCGGCTCGGTTCGGGTCGGTTTCTCGGGTTCCGGGTTTGGTTGTGCAGCCCTAGTATTACATTATACTTAAACTGAAACATACTTTTACATTATTATCCTTAAATAAAATCATAAGGCATTAGCTTTTGAAAACCTGATCCAACCGTGTCCAACACGTAGAATGGTATTGTCACGGCCCAGCCCGGGACCGCCTCTACAGTTCCCGGACCACAGCGGAATAAGGGACCGTGCGGCGTACACGGACGCGCGGTCGGCATGTACCAGCCTTCTTCACGGCCGCGGCGCGCCAGTGGCATACAACCCACGGATGCTAGAGCGACATCCGGATAATCCTGGATACTCGTGAGGGGTCATCGAATATGTATTCGGTATAGGCAACAACGCTGAAGGTTCCTCAATAATCCCTACAGTGTAATCTCTCGCGACGCGCGCGAGGAACGGAAAGCACACTTGTCCTGTAGCGGATCAGGGTAGCTCAATATGCCGGTTTCCACATAAGGGACTCATATCTCAAGGGGCGACGAGCCTGGACTATTTATATTGTCCATCTGAAAGGGGCGGTGCGTCTCGGATAGCCTGCGGGGCATAGCGGCGCCATATGATGCCCTCTATTGAAAACCGGCCCGCATTGCGAGGCAATGTCCCCTAGCCTTCCCTAGGCCTAGGAGAACTCATAACTATCCCTTGTAGATAGTCCATGAGCCGGGGTCCTTGATGACCAAGCATTAAAGCTCTTTTAGTCATGGGGAGGATCGGACCAAGGTTCCTCCTTAATATAGCTACTAAGTGAATAGTCAATTTCCAAAAGGAAACGTTAAAACATGAGACGAAGCGTACTGGACCTTTTCGCCCCCTTAACTGAATCTGATTGCGACGAAACTTGGCGTGGAGCTATATTAGGATATAGAGAACAAATACATTCGGACAGAACTCAAAACGCTCGGGTGGATTTGGCCGGCGTTCGGTAGGTCGTCACAGGTATGCTCACGAAATAATGTGGTTGATTTAAATAAGAATAAATAAGGATGAGATGATGCTACTGTTCCTGTCATTCGAGAAAATTTAATACAGGTATAGAGAACTATATGGCTCACCATTGAGTGGGTCTGAACAAACGTCTTCTGAAAATAAAACTCCATTTGGACCCAATAGATGCATGTGAAACATTTATCATTGACATTCTTTGGGAAGTCAGAAGGAAATGTTAAGTGTCAAATGATTTTTATCGTTTCCCATGTATGCTAGTTTTACATAGAGCACCACGTTGAAGGGGCTCATTTGAAAAGTGTGTATGAGCAAACCCTCGTCTATGTCAGAGGAGGGCAGGCTAGTTTCTTCAGATTCTTCCTTTTACTATAAATAGAGTAAATGAAATACAAAATCTTACATTTGGTGAATTCCGACGCGTGGTAGCAGTCACTAATGTTATACCACCCGAATTGTCATAAACAGGCGGTTTCCATTCAGCAAGCACTGTAGTTCAGCAAATAAACTGATGTAGCACAAGAATGTTCATACAAAAAAATCACATTCTAATAAAGAGAAAATTATCTCTAATGTGCATTATAAGTATAACTTCAAACAAGGATACATTGGTTCCGAGTAAAGGGATACACCCATCTTGCTAGACTATTGACACTAGAGAACTTGACCAAGTTACCCTGCTCGCTAACGTGAAGTGGCATGTGCTAAGAAGAAAGAAAATCATTTTGATTTCATAGCTAATGTCTATAGTGCTAATTCCTAGGATCAAAGGTTTCGTAGTGGTAATGTCTGTAGGAGCTATTTTCTTATAGATTATAGGGTACTGGGTCTGGATCAGCAGTGAGAAGCATCGGACGGTTCGGGCCTATTGAAGAGAACAATGAGTTGTCTCATTCATCTCGACTCGAAACAGAAAAGAGGCCCACACGTGTGTAAACTCAGGGATCCTGAAGAAGTGGCACCATCATCGAGCAAGAGAGATTCTACCAGACCAGTTGTAGTTAGTTAGGGCCTCACGACTCCGAGCTGTACACATACTCAACGTTCCCAAAAAATTACGATAAGAAAATTAGCTCAAGTAGAAGCGAAAGTACATGTACTCCACATTCCCAAGATATATGCTTTGAAGCATTTCAGACATGACTGGGGATTAAAGATGGGGGGATAAGGGGGATTTTTAGTACAAAAAATTGGACGGTTATGTAGAAAAACACGTGCACACCAAGTGCACAATAAGGTGCTAATGATAAAAAGCCTAAAAGTAACATTACATAATTATTCCTAAAAAATCACTTTAATATATTAACCTCTGACGTGTTATGAACGACCAAACATATTGAGATGGACACTATAGAAGTGAATGCGTATTTGATGGAATGATAAAGTGCTAAGGAACAACGATATGGCAGACATCTTTGCAAAGTCACTTCTAAAGGACAATTTGAGACTCTCCGTTTAAGGTTGGATTCTGGCTTCTACAAAATCAATATACAGGGACTGTTACAATACTGTGATTTCCTAGAGACAATAATGTAAGTGAAAATATTTTAGGCGATTAGTGTATTCACCTTTACTTTGTGGGCCTGGACTTTCAGAACATTATCTGAATTTGTGAAATAGGAGGGGCATCAACAACAGACTCATTTAACAAAGCTTCACCGTCCCCTCTAGTGCCATCACTATTCTCAGACTCACTCTCCAAATTTTACTAAATATGTTTTCTATCAAAAACTCCCTCAATTGTTAATATGCCAGGGATGTCTGTTGGGTCCGTGTATGGCCAAACTTAAGAGTAAAGCTGAAATAGCATTTTGTATTAAGAAAAATGAAAAATAAAAGATTAGGAGCTACCAATTAAGGTGCATCCATAAAGATTGAAAGCCGGGCTCATTCCAGAAGTGACCTGTAGAAGAGATGAATATTGCTAGTTCTTGAGGTTGAACTTACAAAGTTATAAAGTTTAATCATGAATTTAATCAGTTTGTCCATTTTGGCTGATTTTCAAAAGGAAACACAAAGGAGTGAACAACCCTTAGCATTGTCCCCTCCCCTTCCCCTAACCAGTTGTGAAATAAGGAAATTTTATATAAATATGTTCCAGGAACTGAACAAAAACATGCTTTATGCTTTTAAGATCTCTAAGATCCTCTAAAGCCACTCTTTGAAATGAAAAAAACTGCAGGAGCCCATTCATGAGTTTAAAGTGTTTTGGCCATTTAAGTTTGTTGAGCAAACATTACAAATCAGATGAAAATGACTTTATACAATTTCTTTTTCAAAAACAAGCTTAAATATCTTTTTAATTTATCTTCTTTTATAAGTGAAGAGAGGCCATTAGCAAAACTCACCCCAAACCCTTAAAACTAGGGGTAATTGATGAAAGTGTGATTGCGGCTGAAGTAAAAGGAAAATCACATTGTGTTACAATTTTGTAGAGCATCTTAATGCACCATAAGTGAAGAGAGGCCATTAGCAAAACTCACCCCAAACCCTTAAAACTAGGGGTAATTGATGAAAGTGTGATTGCGGCTGAAGTAAAAGGAAAATCACATTGTGTTACAATTTTGTAGAGCATCTTAATGCACCATAAGTTAGCAATATTAAGTTTAGGCACTTAGTTCTATGTAGCAAGAAAGAAATAATTAAAGCACATTGGCACATAGGCAATTGTTATAAGGAATCATGGAATTAACCTTTTTACCGCGTGTTAGAGTGAGCCTGATGTGCGCGTTATCAAACATGCCATTTGAAATTAGAGTTCTGAATATAGCACCCTTAATCTGCAATTTATTGGAAGAATGTAGGATCATTACATCATGAATATCAACATATTAATCTATTAGAATATTGCACACTACCTCACCCAACAAACAAACAAAAAGGAAAATGAAACAGTAATCCACAACCCAATACCCAAAACTGCAGCCTAAATGGTCAATAATTCAAAATGAACAAATAAGACAT
Source organism: Kingdonia uniflora (assembly GCA_014058105.1). Taxonomy (NCBI): domain Eukaryota; kingdom Viridiplantae; phylum Streptophyta; class Magnoliopsida; order Ranunculales; family Circaeasteraceae; genus Kingdonia; species Kingdonia uniflora. Next base: position 1,291,250 of record JACGCM010002082.1, on the reverse strand, counting down.
AAAACAAATCATAGATGTCAGTGTGATATATTCACCTCTTTACGAGGTGGAACATTAATGAACGCCAAAGATTTTGCCGAGTCGAACAACCTGATAAAAGAACACTAGGCTTTAAGTGACATAGAAGGATAAAAGTTGCTGAAAAAGCATAAGAGGAAAACAATCTGAAATGACTCTAGCTATAACCACACTAACCGATCTAAATGTTCATCAAGCTTAAAAATCTTCCCATTATAAACACGGAGTCCCTCCCATACTGCATCGCCACCTTGCACAACCGAGTCGAACACTGAAACCTTGAAGCAACAATACGGTATGATAAGAAAACCAAGTGAATTTGCACAATCTCAAAATTACTATAGAACACATTCTTTTGCAAGATGTCAAAATTATGAGTACCTTTGCACTATTGCGGGGAACAATCTCATCACCAACCCAAACAAGAATAGTTTCATTTGCAGGAACAGGGAGACTGGGAGGTGACGAAGGTGACAACGTGGTTGATGAAGTTCGTCTAATATTGTGCTTAAGCATGTTATAGAATGGAAGACTTTGCTCCACCAAGTCATATAACGAAGACGGAAGAGGCTGAGAAAAAGAGGTAGCAAGTACATAAAGTCAAAAAAATGATTCTTTATATATCGAGGGACTTGCAACAAATTTAGATCCAACTTTGGAGAATGAGTTGTGATTGATGACGATCTCGTCAATACAGATATAAACCCATGGTTCAAAGTCTCATACTCGAGACCAGCATTGCCCAATGTTGATCCCAAGTTGGATCTGGCAGTCCGGCCTCGAGTTGGCCCGAGTCAAATATACCTCAAAATGTAATATACAGTTATTCATATGTTTTCTTATGCAACATAATTTTTTTAAGGTCCATAAATAACCGATTGTGGTCCGAGTTAAACCGATCGTACTAAAAAATATTATTAATTTGTGATATTGATGAAAAAAATAATAAAAATATTACTTATCAAATCCCAATCTGATCTGATCCTAACTCTGAAAACATGGACGATACTAGCCAAGTTGGTCAGAGTTAAACTTTCCCATGATTTTTTCAAGTATTCACCCTGAATCGAACGGAGCCAAGCCAATATTTTGAGTTGGGCTGATCAATTTTAACTTTTTGAACCATAGATAAACCTCACCAAAAATCAAATCTTTAGGAATCTCATATCATAAAATGGGGATTGTAACAGTTGATAGAGATAGAGCCACCCATTTAATCAAATCATTTAGAAGATATCTTTTGTGAGGATGATGTTCACAATAAGAAGATTATCTTTGCAAAAGTTTAGATCTTGGCTCCTCTTTCATGAGGATGATGTCCACAATGAGGAGATTATAGCGAGCACCCATTCCTACTTGGAAATCTTTCTCATTGTGAACAATTAGAATTGGAGGTTCCATACTCAAAACTAATTGGCAATGAGAGAGCTACAAGATCTTATGTATTGAGTTGCAAAAGCTTAATATGCCAAATGTGAGACTATACATCTCAACATACTCCCTCACGTGTGGCAAAAGTTTAAGCCAAACATGTGGACTAATATAATTGGGTAACACGGAGCACACACGGCTGTTGGGTACGACACATGAAAGAAATTGTGCACTCCGATACCAATCAAAAGTTACCATATTAGTCCGAGAGTATCCCAAGGATCTTATATTGATTCACAAAGCTTGATATGCCTAATGTGGACTATATATCTCAATAAAAGCTCCATCTATAACCATGCATGGAGTCCGGAAAGGAAGTTAAACAACTTAACTTCTTGAAAAATACTTCAAAGGATGTGACTACGCATGGGTGGTCACGTCTACACCCGTGTCATATCCTTCTTTATATATTTACATATTTGCCCTTTTAGTGTAGGAGACTATTAGAGCATTCCGAGCAGCTTGGGATTGGCTTCAGGCAAAACCACTACCATGTCCTCCTCAGCCAACCTAACAGCTCAAAAAAAAAAGCCTAAAAATGATGCAACGGTAATTTACCGTCGCAATCCGATCTCTCTAGAGAGGAACGCGTGGACGCCAGATTGAGCCATGTTTTATGGTTTTAAATAAGTACGATGGTAAAGATTTTACCATCGCACTATAAATCAATCAAATGACGACACATAGACATAAAAACTGTTTGGCACAGTGGTTAAAACCCTGATCTCTTGAGAGGGGTCATGGGTTTGAAGCTTGACCACTCCATTTTATTTTTTAAATCAAACTAAATGGATTTTAGTCGTTTTTTCTGCCTTAATTTTTTCACATTTGAAATCATATTGATTAAAATAAGGTAGATCCAACGGCTTATAACTGTTTAAGCTTTACAAAAAAGCACTGTTGGAAGGCAAGAATTGAACCCATGACCTCTCTTAAGTTGTTATGGGTTTTAACCACTAAGCCAAGCCTCTTTTGTTGTACATGTGGTTTAATTTCATTGGTTTATAGTGCGATAGTAAAGACTTAACCGTCGCACCTATTAAGCCAACCATTTTGGCTGTGTTTTTGCGCATATTGGCTAGATAAGCCAACCTGCTTGGGGATGCCAAAACCACTTCCCAAGTGGTTTGAGAAGGAAAAGAGTGGTATTGGAAGGCCAATGCCAATCTGTTGGGAATGTTGTTCCCCAACTATGTTGTTAAAGACTTCAGTTATTGTTTGCGAGTTATTAGGTTATTTTGGAGAGAACCCTAATTTGGTTATTAAGAACCCGAAGTTTCATAGCTAGCTTCTAATCGGGATAAAATAATATGAGTATTTCCCTCTCCATAACCATCAAAAAATTGTTTAACTAATCGGGGCTGAAAATGCAACTTTGACATAATTCACGACCATACCCAGGTCGAGGGTTCCCATAGGAATTATAACACTATAGGTGTATTCAACTCTTTATCTAGCCTTCAAGAGATTAGAGAAAGAGTTTCAAAGGCTGGATCCTGAGTTCTATGTGGAGTTTTTTTATATGCAGAGTTCCATAAAGAAAACTGGCAGTCGATTTTTTTTCAATCCAGAGAAGATGATGACGTCCTCACATCACTCTTTATATTGTGAGACTTATTATCTCGCTTCTCTTTGCAATTTTCACATGTTGTAGTAATTAATAGAGTTTATTGTGAATAAGGAAACTACACTATTGGTGGGATTTCTCTTAGGTTTTGTTTTAAGATTAGAACTCTAATTATAGAGCTTTATTCCTTCTCTCTTTGAAGAAGAACCTATTGGTCAATTAATATTATTTGCAATGTTGTTTCTCCTTATTTTGATTAACTTGTGAATTATCTATTAATCTGAAGTTTGAAGCTTTTGTTCCTTCGATACTTCTCTTTCTCGAGTAAGATTTGCATCCATGGATCGAAAAGTCGGATCGTATCGGCTAGGATCACAGATCGCCTGATGTAACTCGGGATCAGCCTGGTGCCCTGGTCCAACCCGATTCTAGGTGATTTCTAAGAAAAACATAGGATCATCTCGGATCGTTTGAACTCGGACCAACTTGTACAAGTTTAAGTCAACACGGATTGGATCGGGGGAATAATTTACATAATGCATAAATTCGTAATTTAAAATAATATGAATAAAATATATATATATATATTTCGAGTTTTGGAAGAAGAAAAAAAACTCGGACCAACTCGGGGCTGAATCGCCCGATCCAACTCGAGGTCAGCCATGGGCGACCTAGGTCCCAAATCTAAGTTTTCAGACCATGTTTGCATCACAAATTAACCAAACAAACAACTTAAGATCAAATCTCCCAATAATAGATTTTCATGTAAGCCTATTCCTAAATCTACTCCAACTTCTATTAAGGAAGTTTATTAAGGAAGTTTCCTTATAGCAAATATCTCGATCCTATCTAAATTGGGAATTATATAAATATTAAAAAAATACTAAAAGTCGAGGAAATTTTATAGCATCGAGATGTGCGTAACAGATGCCCCCGTCATTAAGGTACATGCCAATGAGACACAGATGTCAAGAAACCAGTATGATGAAATATGGATATATAGTAATGATATAATGAAAAGTTTACACAGGAAACAATGGGAAAGTGCATTAGCACATGTACCCATAACACATACCGAGGGGTACTCTCTGGCTGACGAGAAACATGTTGACTTATGTACACTTTTATACCACCACGGAGCCCAAATCCCATCAACTGCTTTTGGACCAGCTTCCCATCTGAGGAAAATAAAATGTTATCAAAGCATTAAGTCATAGAAACATACACTCACCAACATTCGGAGCAAAGCAGATCTAGCAACAAGGACTTAATGCAATATAGACTACAAACTAAGTGAATCTGTGAGTTTGAAGAATGATTGGTTGTGAAATAGATTTGTTTCACGTACTTCAGCATTTCTGCCTGAAAAGGGATGCCCAAGTCTTCACAGAGGCCAGATAACACAGCCTGCATATACATACACAATATTAGGAAAAAGTAAAGATTACAGTCGTTTTTATGTACCAAGAAGACAAAAGATGAAAACTGCCCTGGGGAAGAAAATATAGCCACCAATACTAGAGTTTGGAAATCGATCTCATGCATTAATCACTTAGTCTGTCTTTATTGCAAATAAGTAATTTAATTTTGTATATTACCTCCGCTGCGATTGTCTTTTTTGATCTTCTGAAGATAGTCGTTTGGTATCTCATTAGATTTTGTATCCATTCTACAGTTGAATAGGGAGATATATATGTGGGAGAGTTGTTGTAGGGAAAAAGGGCGCCTTCTATAGCTTTAGTTTTAGCTAACTAGCTACTCTTACACGGCCTCCACGCCACTAGGGCTATTGTGAAGGAAGACACTACTGCTAGCAGGGACAGGCCGAACTGCAAAACAGTTCTTTATAGGGGGTGTAGTAGAATGGCCTAAGACTGAGCAGAATACAAAATACCGTCTATATTAATGATCTCCTCTACTCGTTAGAAGAGGTGATATTCCAATCATTAAGGGGTTCAAATGCACTGTTGGATTATGGGTTTCAGAATGATATACACAGCTCACAGGTAAAATGTCTTTGTTAAACTAAAGCTTGGTAAGATTTGTACTGCTAAGATACAGTATACTGATTCTCCCATACACTCTTCTCTACATTCTATGCTCATTAAAGTGATATTGAGAATCTATCAAATTATCCAAACAATTCCTCAACATATCAAATCGAATAATGAATCAATAAAGTATGGTTTCTTCAGAATGACTTGTTGAGTAAATCTCTTCTTGGGCTTCGATCTTTGCTTGTTTTGGTATACTTCTAGGTAACGACACTTCACTTTTAAAAAAATAAAGCGTGTCCAACACCCCGACGCTCGGACACTTGGGCACTCAGACGCACGTGTCCAACACTATATACAAGGTACTTTTCTATTTTCTGCCGTTTCCGACACCCCGTACCCATGTCGGACACCGACACCCGTATCCATGTCGTTGTTACCTAGGTATACTTTCACTTCAAAAAAGGAATCTCTTCCTGCTACTGTTCACTCGCTTTTATTAAAATATCACCAAAATGTCCACACTAGATATAAATGTAAAGATTTTTTTCAAATGATATAATTTAATAGAATTGGTTTTGACCAGAATTCAAGAATTATATATACTTGATGAAGAATATTTTAGTTTATTCAAAGAGCTCTATACCTCAGGGTCTTGTTGAAGGTCTGATGCATCAATTATAGGTGGGGGGGGACCGAGTTCACAGAGTTCACTGTAAATGGACACCAAGCCTGATAAACCTAGCTCCAGAAAGGACGGTGGCACGACTTTGTCAAAAGATGGCTAAACAAATATCAAAGAAACCGCAGTCAACATATAGTGTTCACATGTCAAACAAAGACTGGTAAAGGAACTTATATCATCTTACCAAAATATCAAGAGGGTTTCTTATCAATATGAAGTGCTTTCCTCTCTTCATTAACTCATTTGTCAATCCAGGCACCCGTTGTTTTGCTATATGCTGTACACAGAAGAAAAGCTTATGATTGTTAGGATAACCAAGGGACACATTGACAGATTGTATGAACAAACATGAAAGTACTTTAAACATATAGTCATTCCAGGTTTACATCCATGACTGAGGATTTTGTGTGTTCTTACATTAATGTACATTTCCACTCATCATGTTAAGAGTTGGCTAAGTTCGTTTTAGAGCATTAAAAGACTGTCCATGACTTATGCCTGGTGCTTTCTTAATACAGAGGGACTTACAACTATCCAGGCGTAGCTTCAACTCCAACACCAGGTAATCAAAACTTACACCAGTCTAAAGCATGGTAAAGTGTCTGTACCTAAACTCACTCGGTGGTTATAACCAAAGCAGAAATATCATCACACTGAATTATCTCTGGTGCCATCTGACTCTTCTTGTCTTCGTTTCTACTTCATTTCTCAATATTGTCAGGTGATAAATGTATTGATTAAGGGAGTTAGTAGTGCTTCCCTGTAAAATATGTTTGTCAATCTGGCTTGATAGATATCTTCAGACTAGCTTAGGGAAGTGTTGACAAGTTCTTATTTGTAATTAATTGTATTCCACAAAGGGGTCTGATTATCATTTAGTTACTTATATTCATAACGCGCGCGCGCGTGCGTGCATGTGATATCATGAAATTGTCCTGACCAATGACTCACTTCTCTTCATTTTTTTCTCTCACTCTCCATCTACTTTTAGCATTTTCCAATTCCATTTAATCTCTATCGCTTGTTCTTTACAGTTAACTTATGAGTCTCGTTCCACTATTTTCTATGATGTAGAAGAACCTACAATTCTACAAGCCTACTAGCACCTTCAGTCAAGAGTTCAGTTTTCAACTTGTTCCCTCAAACTTCAGCATGCGCTGCAGATTCGACTTCATAGCAACTCTTTTCCTCAAGATTTCCTCAATCAAGCCTGAGATTCTCCTCTTGTCCGTCAACACTTGATTCTAATTTTTTTAATGAAGACATTTGTTACAAAAGGAATTAAAGATGATAAGGTCCAGTCCTCATCTAGCTAGAACGGCAACTAGAATAACTATGATTCTTAGAGAACATCTTCCATGAAATGAAGATCAGTGGTTATATGCCCTCATGAATAAGAGACTTATCAATCAATATCTCTGGCTATATCTTAGCATAAATACATACAACTGTAAAGCTGATCAACTTTACCAGGTGTCAATCATGTCATCGAATTTTCAAGAAAAATAGAAGGAACCTCGAAAGCTGCTTCCATTTCGTTAATTTGAATTGATAACGAAGTTGACATTCCAAATTGTACATGCGAACAATAAATCAGTTTCAACACTTCTATCTTTAAGTGTAAACAGATAATAAATATTAACAGAAATATGTCTTACTCAATTTGGACATAAAGTTATACACCTTGTAGAAGATAGATATATACCTTGCAGAAACGATATTTCTTTTTTCCTGGACCAAAAATGACCTCTTTTACAACCCTATTTCCATCTGAATCCTAATTCATTCAAGAAATCTATAAATTCAGTATCAAACGCTGAAAAAGAAAACATATGACAAAATTACATATTAATAAAAACCTAGAAGACAGATGCCATGAAATGCAGAACAGAGCATGTTTGTGCCAACTATTAGCAGACGCTAAAAATAAATAAAAAGAAAATGAAATTCTATATTATTAAATAAACATAATGTGAGTGAAATTTTTCTTCCCAAACCGATGTTTCTGCTAGGATAAGAACACACTCAAACTTAGCTGCAACTTGGTTGAAAAGAAAGATCGAGAAGCCGATTTTCAGGATAAGAAATTCATGATCTTCATTATCACAATTTTAAATCACTTCCATTAAGCAGGAAAATCTTAATCAACCAGGAAGTTTACATATGCCAAGAGCCAATCTTATCAAAACAAATCTAATATCGCCCAGCAAGGTTACGTATGCCACGTACTAAGTCTTATAGTGTTCTATTCCTACCTCGTGAGCAAAGGATATTTACTTCTTTTGCTCACTAATACTAGGATAGCATGTGTATATGTTATTTTGAGGTTGTGATGTAGTATAGTAACTGTAATATAATATTAGTGTGGATTGATGTATAATATCATGAGTAGCTGCTACACTATTTGCTAGTAAGTAAATGTAAGAGGGGCCTCTATCAATATCAGGAATCAAGTTACATAATTAAGTAACTTAAGGGATTGGATTGGGTTAATCCGTGACGCTCAATTAAAAATCCTTATTTGACTTAAACTTGACAATAAGAGGTATGGAAGCCTCTTTGTATCTTCAATCTAAGCAGAGAATGACTCAATTGATTGCATAAGTCCTTTTTCTCCATACATTTCGCATTATTTTTGCACCTTCTTGAAGTTTCTAGGATGTTTTCCGCAATATTGTGTTGAACTATCCGGAAATGGAGATGTCAGGCAATTAAGGTTAAAGTTGATATATTATTTTAATTTTTTTTAGAAGCGGAGGGGGGAATCTTTGCTGCCTACTGTTGGGTAGATTCTTTGGAAAGAGAAATTTCAGGCATTTTTAGAGGAAAATATAAATCAAAGGGTGGTGTTATCTAGAGCGTGCACATTTCAGTTCTACATTAGGTATCTATCAGGAGGCGAGGATCCAATGATTTTTCCTACCGTGATTGCGACACGACAAGCGATAGATTCGAGTCGAGCAAGCAAGCTTGCGAATCTTTTTATGAGACAGGAGTCGTTTTAGTTTTTTTTTTTTTTTCGTTTATCATTGCTAATGACTTTTGCCATGTGTATTGGGTTTTTCTTTTGAGAATATGTATTGTTTTCATTTGGGTAGGTATTCCTATTATTTTTAATGAAGTCATCTTTTACCTTATTGAAAGATTACTTTCTTTCAGGATTGTTTTGCTAGTTGGAGAGTCATAATGATTAATATAATTATCTGAGTTTTACCAGGTAAGGATCAGAATGTATGCATATACATACACCCACCATGTTTTACCAGATAAGGACCAGAATGTATGCATATACATACACCCACCATATTTTAGTACTCCTTTGGAATGTATCCGCTTTTCGGTCGGTGACTTTTTTGGTTAGCGGAAATTGATTAGATTAGTAACAGTATACTGAAATATTGTTTTCTTTCATTTTTACATGGTCAGAGCACCTTTAGTCCTGGTGCCCCTTTCTACTTCCTTGAAATTTCTTTTCTTTTTTTCTCTTTCATCCTTCCAGTCTTTCTAAAAGGATTGTATTAACAAATCCTGGTTTCAACATTCTTTAGGAAACGGTTCTGATATAATAGTATGGTATGATCGGAAACCCAAAGGCCAAACTTAGACATCTATTAAAAGTTGTCGAAGTTTCTAAGTTAGTGCAAGTAAACAAGTTTGCAGGCGGTGTTTGTACATACGATGTTTCTGCAATAGGCCTCTTATGAATATGTCTTCCCTGACCATGTTGATTTTCATTTCTTATTGTGAACTTAGACCCCATATAGCTTAATGGAAAATAAGATGCTTTTAGCTTGTAATTTTAGGAGCAAGACACATTCATTAATAAGCCAAATGTTGTTAGTCTTTTTAGATACGAATGCATCGTACAGGATTTCGAAATAAATAAAAAATAAAAAAAAATTGGTATTATTCTTGCATAAATGAACTTTAAGTAGGCTTCTTTAAATTGCTTAATCTAAACGAAAATCTAGGCTAAAATCATGAAATCAGATTATGGACATCCATTTCAAAGATATTTTCCGCTTAAAATAACTGCTTATTATCCGCTAAGCCATACGGGCCTTAGTGCCAAAACAGTAGCAAAAAAAATTCAAAGTATTTATAGATGTCATTTCTGAAGGTAAATATGGCGCTGGCTACTGTACTTTTTACTTTCTGCTACCCTTCCATTTTACTGCGTAAAAAGTTTTGGTGTTTCCACCCGGTAAGCCCCTTCTAAAGAGATCAGTTATTCAGTGCTAGAGGGAACAGATTTGTGGCAATAACTTCCACAGATTTGAATCGTACAACTTGTTTGTCTTTCGTGTCGCTTTTTTGTAATTTGTTTTGGCTGTCAGATTTTCTCCTTAAGATGTTCAACAAAAGGTCTCCAGTATTCAATCTATGTGTTGTGTGGTGGGTAGAGGTTGTACTGGTGCTATCACTTGTGTTGTTACTCATGTATTTGATGTTGAAGGGATATTTATTAGGTGGTGTGCCTTGAGCTTCTCACTTCGTTTTTTTATATGAATGTAAATATTATCGATGAAAGAACACACTATAGACCTCAAAAAGAACAAAACCAAGAGAAAACAACCCCGCCTCTCCAAGAGAAGAAAAAGAAAAAAGAAAAAGACTACACTAAAACCCATCAAGTGGAGCCCATGATAGTCTCCCCTCCACTTAATCATAAGCGACTCAAAAGATGTCCCCGACATATCCGAAGCGACCTTACTCCACCAAAAGATGAAAGCTTTAATTGACACCAACACTGAGGATTTCAACTTCTCCTTCCCTTCGAACTTCCTTGCATTACGTTCAAGCCATATCGCCCACATCACCGCAAAGGGTAGAAAATGCCATAACACCTTACCAAGGCCAACAAGGTTCCTTGTCTTCCAATTTGTTAAGAGTTCTTTAACGCTCCTAAAATGTAGATATGGAATAATGCCAATCACAATAAATAATTCAATCCAAATACTCTCAGCGAAGGGGCAAAGAAGAAGCAGATGATCAATGGACTCCCAAACTTTTTTATACATAGAACAAAAATTGACAATAAGAATTTTGCCTTTACGAAGATTGGCACTAGTAGAGCTTTATTCAAGACCAACGTCCAAGCGAAAAAAGTCGCCTTAGAAGGTAACTTGAGAATCCAAATTTTCTTATTAGAAAAGGTTAAAAGAGTATTATGGGATGGGATATCCAAAGCCTTGTAAAATGTCTTAACAGATAACATACCCTTAGCACAATCAATCCAAACCATCCTAACATCTTCCTCTGAACAATGATGGAAGGTAGTAAGTTTATTCAAAAGAGAAGTAGCGAGGTCCAATTCCTAATTATTCAAGTTTCGATGGAGGCCAGAATTCTATGAAATACATGTGCGATCCAAGTTCAACGCATCTTGAACTGAGCACTCATGCTTATCTGATAAGGAGAAAAGTAACGGATACAAGTCTTTAAGCGACGAGTTAAAAAGCCAGCGATCCTCTTAAAATCTCACCCTATTACCAACCCCAACTCTAATCATAACTCATTTACCATAGTTTTCACTAAACTTCATCACTCCCCTCCACACCCCACACCCAAAGGCCTCAACAAACTCCTTACTACTCCACCCAAACTCTATCACACCAAACCTAGAAATAATAACTCTTTTCCACAACCCAACATCCTCTTGCCCGAACCTCTATAACCATTTTCCTAACAAAGCCTTAAGCTTCTTACTGTGAGCAGCTATATTTAAGATTTATTTCCTAATGGCAGCATACCAAGTGAATATCCACCACGTATGTCATGGACTACCCGAGATTGCAAATTTATCCGTGTGGAGCTTGAGGTTATGCCCTCAAGTAAGCCTTTTATCCGTCTATCTTATAAGCAACAACAAGGCAACAAGTAGTAATCCAAGGATGCACTGGAAATACTAGCTTTTATTAGCTATCAACAACTGTACAATGCTTGGTTACAACACTTGGGTATCCAGAATGACCTGACCTTCCTAGATGGCTCCTAACCTCCGAGTACAAAGGCTTATACATGCATAGCCACATGCATTGTACGCCGCACGGTCTATTCCTCTGCAAACCAAATTACTAGAGCTGTGACATCGTACGGTGTTAGTAATGGTCTGTTAGTGATGTTTATACTTCATAGCTGTATTTAGTCTTAGGTTCTTTGTTGTTCTGTTTTGTCTTTGAACCAGTCCATTACACATAAAACAAACCTTTCAGGTGTTGTCTTATAAGAGTTAATAATGGTTTTTCTGTCCTTTATTGAGCTCATAGGTTGCATGTGCTTAGTAGTCATTTAATGTTGGTTGTTTAGTAGTCATTTATTTGTGTGTGTAAATCAATCATGGCAAGAATTCATATTGGTGCCAGGGTAAGATCCAAAAGAAGATGTGACTAATGTCTATTCCTCGAAATGGGGCCAAAATCTAGCCCGTCATTTACCCAAGGATGTATGTGTCAAATATCTGTTGTCTGATCTAAGATCTGTTGTCTGACCTCAGATCTGTCGTCCGATCTATGAGTAATAGTTGTGTTTCTGCCAGCGTCTCTATAGAATAGAGGACTTGAGATTGCATTGTGCACTAATATCTGTGATGCTGGGTAGTATTTATGTGCGTTAAGAGACATTCGATGTTAGTTGTTTAATTAATGTATAGTTTTGAGGTTGTATTGTGCAATAGTATCTGTGATGCTGGGTTTTCGTTTATGTATGTTACGAATTATTTGCTGTTGGTTCTTTAAGCGAGGTTTAGTTTTTTTCCAGGTTTTATCTGTGCATATTAATCAGCCATTGAGAGAAGTTACATTAAAACCAGTCTAATATTCAGAAGAAGATATGAATAATGTGTATCCCCAAGATTGAGCCAAAATGAAGCCCATCTTTTGCCCACGAACGTACCAAGATCTTATGTCCGATCAATGGGTAATAGTTGTGCTGTGTCACTGGCTGTACATTGTCGTGGTCGTCACGTGCACGAGTATCTGTGATTCTAGGTTGTCTGAATTCCTGTAACTTGTTGGTCTCTTTGGATGTGCCCCACTCCCACACATGCCTCTCTCGCAAACCTTGTGCAACTTATTAGTTTTTGTTATATTTTCGGTTTAACATTGGAGTGTCTTTGTTATTTGTTTGAGGTGTATTGTTTGTGGCGTTATTCAACAAAGTTTACTGAAACAATCCTTCACCAGACACGAACATTCAATTTCATGGAGTTCTTTGGCCAATCTCATGGGTTTTAACCACTATGGAAAGAACATATAGTATGGTGAATCTGATATAATAGTGATGAGATGGATGGCAGCCTCACTTGGTTGTCTCACATCCATTTGGTGTAAAGAATCATTTCTGTCCATTTTTGAGTTAATCAATTAAGTATGTATTTTTAAGGGTATTCAGTTTATACCAAGAGCTCCAAAGCTTTTAAATATTTTCAGAAGATAAAAACCTAAGATTATAAGTAAAGTAATGAGTCATACTACTGAAAGTAAACACAAAATGATTTGATTCAGTTTGACATACCAATTTAGATAGGAGTTCCTCGCGGTAAGGCCTTTCTACGCCTGTCACTTGAAGGAAATTTGCATAGAGGGGTTCATCAAGCACTTCCATATCATCCCTCTATAAAAAGTCACGAGGGAAAAAATAAACAAAACTCAGTATGTCAGCAATCAAGAGCTCATAAACAATCAAAAGTCGATGAGATAGCTCACTTGGCAGTCTAAGTGGATCCCAGATACCACATTTTCACCAAAATATCCATGAAAATCCTAAAGTGTGACTTTTCCTATCAAAAATTTCAAAACTCCGCTTTTCCATAAGGACCATTCAACTGCATAAGAAAAAAAATTCCGAAGAATCTTTGCAATCTTAATCGTGAATGACTGACACCGTCAGGCATGGATCAAACCTATACTATAATTCTACAAAATCGCTCAAAAACACTTATGAGCCTCCAAAACAATGTCATGATATGTTCCCAAAATATTTAGAGGATCGGCAACACAAGAGAAGATGGTAAATATGACTCAAACTCATTATCACAGAATGCAAACCGACAAGGTCTTTGAATTCCATCTACTAAGGTATCTCTTGCAAGTGTTCAGCACTCCCGGTTCCCAAAAAATAGAAAGCAACAATTGGCGAAAGATCCTTACGCCATACTAGCGTAACAAGAAAATCCACATAGGTGCGGGAGTAAATGTCACCATATCCACATTGGGTATAATAAGTATATAGTGACATATACTCCAACAATAGGTACCTTCTAACAACTCACTCGTAGCATTAACAATGCTCTGTCCTTCATAATTCCTGAGAAATAATTCGAAGAAAAGTTACAAAAAAAGGTAACTTTTGAGGAAAATAAATAGAAAAAAATATATCATAACATCATGCCAGCAGTAGCATAACTAGGAAACCGACAAAGATACACTTCACAACTCTCTCCGGGTCTTTAACCAAATTTCCGCCAAGGATTGAAGCCAAAAAAATAACAAAAATCCTTCTCTAGACCACAACAAATTTCGTACTCTTCAGCATGAGACTATAAACCAACAAAAATGCATTGGCAACAAGCTTTTTATTCAACAACTTATAAGATGCAAGTTCGAATCAACCGAATTATTTTCTACTCTCGAGTCTTGACCTGGATTCAGTAACTTTTCCATTCTTAAAGAGGCAAAAGACGTATATACGAAGAACTAAATGCACAAATGGCTTATCATCACAAGGTACACCAAGCTTGACCTAATTCCTGCTTTACTTACACCAATAAAAGATAACTTGGTGATGGAGTTTTGGAAATAGTACTTCTACATAAGGTCAACCGTAAAGATGGTTTTCCTCAAACAAACAAAAAACCTAAAGACGGTTTCGGGTGCTTAGAAAGCCATGTGCGACACCCCAAACCAGGCTTCTCACCGTCCCCTTTTTCTAAAAGCCAAAACCATCTATGAAGAACCGAAATAAACATATCCACATCAAGTTTGTACTCACTTTTTGGCTTTGAAGTGTCTCTGACCAGGAGGGGAGCTAGAGAGGGACCATTGGGATCATATGACCCCACTAAATTTCAAAATCTTAAGAGAAAGAGGTGACATATTTAGGAGATTGACTCGACTAACAAAATTTAAATACGTGGCATTTGACCCCACAAATAATTTTGCATGTTTTCAAATATCTATAAAGCCATAACCCAATCAGATTCCGGGATGTATTACCATTAGAAATGCAGCCCACAAACCATATGTATTTCCTCTTTTAACTAAAATTCAATCTATTACCGAATCTCTTCTTTAAATTATTAATGTCTTCTGCTGATTTCTCCAGCTAACAAATCTTATCAGTTTCTCTCCAATATGGTTTTTCTGAAAATTCAAATCATGAGATTCGATTAACAAGTATCAATGCGATCATTGATTTATGCCATGAGCACTCAACATAATTTGTTAACAAAACTTTTCCGCTTCAAAAACTCAATCACAGATACAACCCAATCCCTTAAGTTCTTTCAAATTTGCCGGCCCCAAGGACAGACATTCTTGAAATCTTCACAACCTTGCCTCTTAAATCGACAACTAAATAGACTCCTCCGGAGGAAATGAAGGATAAAAATAAAACTGGATTATCGGGTTTGATTTTAGATATTTATTTTGAGCGTGTCTCATTTTCCCTGTTAATTCTTTCTTCTGAACTTCTTACTTGCAGTCTCAACTACTTTTTGTCTCAAAAACAAGTACTTTTGATATTATTTCTTTGCTTTCAAATTCTGAAATTTGAAAAAGTTCTTCAAAGGTTCATAAACATATTGACGTAAATGCCATATTTATTACTTGCAAGGAAATGAAGTCTAACCCTCGACAAAAAATTCCTTCTTGATCTTATGAGTCTAACCCCACAGGGTAAAATTATTTCCTTCTCCCCTCTCTCGGACAAATATAATCCATATCTTTGGGAAAATATACCATACACCATTTGATTATGTGAATCATTTTAGCTCCATCTAATAAGAAATTCTTAAGGAATCTATATCTAGCCTTGAGACGCCATAGTACGATTATTCGGAAATTGAAAATAAGACAACCAAATCATTACATTTCAGCGTCAACAGTTCCTGCTCCGGAAGGATTACCCCACATCTTCCTCTTTCACATTTTGCACCCACACAGATTTAACGCCATCACAACAACGTGCATAACATTTACAAACATTAAAAAATACTTCCATTACAACACAAGCACGCACAAGACTAGTGCATGAAATGTATTTTCCTTCCCAAATACAGTAAACGGTCCAGACCTGACACTAATACAAAAAATGTATCCGGATAAGAGCCTGAGGAAACAATCAGGATCTAAACTGAAACCTCCACTACCTAAAAGAGTGTCTCTAAGCACTTAAGTAGCCATTAGTGATGTGAATCGTCCTCGCATGGTCATTTATCGCAGTCTATGGTTTATTTGCATTAATGCTATTTTGATTCAATCCTCTCGGATAGGGATGCTTAGTAGGTTTTAAGGAGTTCCTAATTAACCAACACAAGGTTAAGATGGTACTTTTCCTAGTTTCTAGATTATTCCTAATTAGCGTTTCTACCCCTTGTGTTCTATAAAAGGGAGGCTAGGTTATCTATTTTATTAAGTTGTTGAAGTTGAAATTAAAAATTAGGTTTCAGTTATTTAGTTTGTGTTTTAGAGTTAGAGAAAACCCTAATCTTAAATTGGGTATAAATTAGCGTAATATACTTCTCAATTTTGTTTCCGCGTTGAAAGTTTACGTCAATTAGAGTCATAAACATGTCCTCAAACATCATAAGAGTAACCCACTTTACCCAACTTTAGTTACCAGACTTCGGCTCCTCATTATGAATCGTCAACTATATATCACTAACTAATCATGTTCCATCTATTGTCAACACTTAACCCGAAAGCCGAAGCCTAAACTACACAATCCCTCTAAATCGTATCGATAATCTTAGGTAATTATTAGATACACAATCTTATTTGTTTTGTTGTACTACTTAACCCTCAGAAACAACTAAACACAAATACATTAATCATTCTTTATTCAATTAAGCTAATGAGAATTAATCAGAAACATGGGTATCAACATAAACATCTAAGGTTCTAAGTAAGGAACAAAAGAACCCCACACACCATTAAACTCCATATATATACAAATAAGGATAGAATAAACTAACCCCAGATCTCAGAATTCAAAACCCACTTCAAGAATTCAATTTTAAATGAACCCCACATCATAAATTCTATGTTTCAACAACAACACTAAAATTAAGGAAATAGGTACCTGAGCAAATGAGTACATGAGACTGGTGCTTAGTGATCTGGGAGCAGACCATGAGTGGATAACTTCGATCTCTTGCTGAGTTTCTTCCATGATTTAGTAAAGCTTCAAAAAGAGGAGAGAGAGAGATGCGAAGCTAAAAATAGTGATCCCGGGACACACAAGTCGATACTTTCAAATAATTAGGTGACATTTGTTTTTTGAGCTGACTCCACTTAGTCGTCCTAGTCTGAGTGGAGTCAGTGATTTGGTCACTTTAGAAGCGTTTGTTTTTCTCTCACTCAGACACTGAGTAGAGTCAGAGTCAGTGATTTGGGTCACTCAGAGTCAGCCCCAATAAGCCAGCTTAGGGGCCGTTTGTTTTTTTGCTCCTGGGTCTGAGTCTAAGTCCACTTAGAAGCGTTTACTAGCTGAGTGAATGCCTTGGAGTGTTTGTTTTCTGGTATGAGTCTGAGTGTTTGTTAAATAGACAAAAGACCAAAATACCCCTATCAGTTTATAAGGAACCACCACCCCTTCGTCAGCG
Source organism: Kingdonia uniflora (assembly GCA_014058105.1). Taxonomy (NCBI): domain Eukaryota; kingdom Viridiplantae; phylum Streptophyta; class Magnoliopsida; order Ranunculales; family Circaeasteraceae; genus Kingdonia; species Kingdonia uniflora. Next base: position 1,273,731 of record JACGCM010002082.1, on the reverse strand, counting down.
CAACGTCAGCATCACATATACATAACAAACACATAAGAAAGAACCTGTATATATAGCAAACATAAATACATAGAAAATAACTTGTATATATAGCAAAAATAAATACATAAATACCTAAAATAAAATAATTTTAGCATTGGTTTGAAGTTAATACAAATAAGGCAAATATCAGAATCTAAAGATTTATGCAAAACATGAAAATTTTGCCATTGCCTCTTCAAGTAATCCCATTGGTTCTTCAGTTCCTTATGTTGCAAAACATGAAAATCTTGCATGTTATTCAGCTCATCTTTCACTGTCTTCCAAGCTAGAGTATTTAGAGATGTTCCGGACAATCTATGCAAGTCTATCTATGCTTGACATTTCATGATAAAGTCAAGTCTGAACTATGGATATTGTTGGAAAAAGCTGTCTTTCTTTGGTGGTATCGTTGGTGGTATCGACATAACTACACATTTCAAACAAATAGACGAATTAGTTAAACAGAAAAACATTTACAACAAATAGACAAAACATTGCACTCTATAACAGATGGACATAACAGCATGAGCATTGTACAACATAAGCAAAAACAGATAACAAATGGACAGATGGTATTGCAGATAAGCATAAGCATAAACATGTAATGGTATTGCAGATAACATATAGACAAATGGCAATAACAGTTAGGTATTAAGTGAGTTAGCATCTTTAGATTCAATACAAGGGTGGGGGACTGTGGTAATACACTTTTCTAGACTACAAGTTATAAGTCTAGGATACTAAAATATAAAATTCATAAATAAAATGAAAAACATACTCAAAACCTAGTCCAGACTGTTCAGAAAATGGACATAAAAGACGTCCCCAAAGCTGTTCAAAAATTGGACAGAAAATGGCAGAAGCTGCAATATGAGAAGATAACAAATGGACAGATGGTATTGCAGATAAGCATAAGCATAAACATAAAATGGTATTGCAGATAACATATGGACATATGGCAATAACAGTTAGGTATTAAGTGAGTTAGCATTTTCAGATTCAATACAAGTATGGGGGACTGTGGTAATACACTTTTCTAGACTACAAGTTATAAGTCTAGGATACTAAAATAGAAAATTCATAAAGAAAATGGAAAACATACTCAAAACCTGGTCCAGACTGTTCAGAAAAATGGACAGAAAAGACGTCCCCAAAGCTGTTCAAAAAATGGACAGAAAATGGCAGAAGCTACAATATGAGAAGCTGCCTATCATGTTCCAGACTTCTTACCCTCAAATCATTATCAGCATTAGTTATAATTGAAGAATGAAGAATGAAAGATGCTCTACTGAAATGCTCTACTGAAGAATGAAAGATTCCCTCCTAAAATGCTTCACTGAAATGTTCTACTGAAGAATGAAATATGCTCTACTGAAATGCTTTACTGTTGAATAAGTCTGGAATGGTGTTGAATCAGTCTGGAATGCTCTACTGAAGAATAAAAGATACTCTACTGAACCAGTTTGCAATGACTTTTGAATCAGTCTCCACAACAATCTGAGTGCAATGGTGTTGCCTGCAGAATCTCAACCCACAATGTTTTAAACTACAAATTTTAATTGTTCTACTCCTCCCACTAATATCATGTAGCCATTGACAGACCTTATTGATAATAAGATCAACTTGCATTATGATGTCTTTATATCTTTTTTTACACCTTGCTCTATAAATTTCTTAGCATATTAAAGAAGGCAAAATACCAATTATAATGCCTACTTGTGACTTTATATTAGCAGCACTAAACAAAAACTGTTGTCTATCCCAATGTGATTGTGATGTCTTCATATCTCTTCTTACACTTTGCTCTATAGATTTCCCAGGATATTAAATAAGGCAAAATACTAATTATAACGCCTACTTGTGATTTGTTATTAGCAGCACTAAACAAAGATTGTTGTTTATCCCAATGTGATTGATTGTACAGGTATGGAACTCCACATGCTCTGTTGATGTACACCCACACACATTTTGCAACATCACTATTCACCAATAGATGGTCCACATCTTCAGTCTGGCTTGATTGACAACAGTATCCCTTAAAAACTAAGCTCACATTGGTTTGAATTAAGGCATCTACAGGCAACACCATCTTCCATAGTTACCAACCAAACACCTTAATTTTTTCTTGAAGAATACCATGCCAAATCCATTCCATAATTTCATTTTTTTCAGAGTTAACTTGGGAGAGCATTTCATAATGTCCTTCTCAATTACCTAAGAGTTAACTTGGGAGAGCATTCTCTTGCTTGAAATTTTTTTTATGGCCTTATTAAAGTCCTTCTCAATTACCTCTCAAAAGGTTTTAAAGAAGCAGAGCTCCCCAAACTGCCCTTACAAAACATAAAAAATTACGACAATATCACATCTCTTCTCCAAACCAGTTACATAAAAAAATTTACAAACCCATCTCCTTGATCTCCTCCTCCTCTTCCCCGATCACCTCCAGACGCAGCTCTTCACAACTATTCTCCCGCTCTCTCTCTCTCTCTCATCGCCTCACAGATAACTCTCGGTGTTTCCCTCGAATAATTTAGAGACAAACTGAGAAAATGGAGAGATTGTAGTCGCACATCAAACCACGCCCAAAGAGGTACCTTAATTTTGTGATTTCTCAGATAATTTGTATACTTTATTTGATTTGATTTGGGTTTTTTGATTTTTGATCATGATTTGATATCTCTCTTATAATGTGTAATGAGCATGAAATGAGATGTTTTGGACGAGTTTGCAGGTTAGGGGATTTGGGTTTTGTGAGTTTGAGCTAAAGTTTGGAGCTTAGAGTGTTGGGGTTTAATAGTAGCTTTCAAGAAAGAGATTATGGGTTTTGGATTGGGGATTCTGTGATATTTGAGTAAGAATAGTGTTTTTGAGGATGTTTTGTTGCAGATAAAAGATTGGGGTTTTGAGTTTGAAGTGTGAGGGAGAAAGAAGGATGAGATCTTTGAGTAGTTTGGGCATTGGGTTAAGCTTGGTTTTGGGTTTTCTTTTCTTAGCTCTAATTGTAGAGCTCTACCATTTGTTATGGTGGAAGATGATAATCAGCAACAATGGAGGAGATAGTGAAGATGGGAAATACAGAGGTGGTAGAAGCAAGAGAGCTCTACTTCTTTAAAACCTTTTGAGAGGTAATTGAGAAGGACTTTAATAAGGCCATAAAAAAAATTTCAAGCAAGAGAATGCTCTCCCAAGTTAACTCTGAAAAAAATGAAATTATGGAATGGATTTGGCATGGTATTCTTCCATAAAAAATTAGGGTATTTAGTTAGAAACTATGGAAGAAGGTGTTGCCTGTAGATGCCTTAATTCAAACCAATGTGAGCTTAGTTTTTAAGGGATATTGTTGTCAATCAAGCCAGACTGAAGATGTGGACCATCTATTGGTGAATAGTGATGTTGCAAAATGTGTGTGGGTGTACATCAACAGAGCATATGGAGTTCCATACCTGTACAATCAATCACATTGGGATAAACAACAATCTTTGTTTAGTGCTGCTAATACCAAATCACAAGTAGGCGTTATAATTGGTATTTTGCCTTATTTAATATCCTGGGAAATCTATAGAGCAAAGTGTAGGAAGAGATATGAAGACATCACAATCAAATTGGGATACACAACAATTTTTGTTTAGTGCTGCTAATACCAATCACAAGTAGGCATTATAATTGGTATTTTGCCTTTTTTAATATGTTGGGAAATCTATAGAGCAAGGTGTAAGAAAAGATATGAAGACATCATAATGCAAGTTGATCTTATTATCAATAAGGTCTGCCAGTGGCTACATGATATTAGTGGGAGAAGTAGAACAATTAAAATTTGTAGTTTAAAGTTCTGTGGGTTGAGATTCTGCAAGCAACACCAATGCACTTAGATTGTTGTGGAGACTAATTCAAAAGTCATTGCACACTGGTTCAGTAGAGCATCTTTCATTCTTCATTCTTCAATTATAACTAATGTTGATAATGATTTGAGGGTCAGAAGTCTGGAACACGATAGGCATCTTCTCATATTGCAGCTTCTGCCATTTTCTGTCCATTTTTTGAACAGCTTTGGGGACGTCTTTTCTCTCCATTTTTATGAACAGTCTGGACCAGGTTTTGAGTATGTTTTCCATTTTCTTTATGAATTTTATATTTTAGTATCCTAGACTAATAACTTGTAGTCTAGAAAAGTGTATTACCACAGTCCCCCATCCTTGTATTGAATCTGAAGATGCTAACTCACTTAATACCTAATTGTTATTGCCATCTGTCCATATGTTATCTGCAATACCATTATATGTTTATGCTTATGCTTATCTGCAATACCATCTGTCCATTTGTTATCTGCTTATGCTTATGTTGTACAATGCTCATGTTGTTATGTCCATCTGTTATAGAGTGCAATGCTTTGTCCATCTGTTGCAAATGTTTTTTTATTTAGCTAATTTGTCTATTTGTTTGAAATGTGCAGTTATGTCGATACCACCAAAGAAAGGCGGTTTTTTCCAACAATATTCAGAGTTCAGACTTGACTTTATCATGAAATGTCAAGCACAGATAGACTTACATAAGTTATCTGGAACATCTCTAAATATTCTAGCTTAGAAGACGGTAAAAGATAAGCTGAATAACATGCAAGATTTTCATGTTTTGCAACATAAGGAACTGAAGAACCAATAGGATTACTTGAAGAGGCAATGGCAAGATTTTCATGTTTTGCGTATTTGTAATAACTCTTAAGATTCTGATATTTGCCTCATTTGTTAACTTCAAACCAATGTTAAAATTATTTGATTTTAGGTATTTATGTATTTGTGTTTGTTATATATACAAGTTCTTTTCTATGTATTTATGTTTGCTATATATATAGGTTCTTTCTTATGTGTTTGTAATGTATATTTGGCGTTGACGTGGCGCTGACGAAGGGGTGGTGGTGGTTTCTTATAAACTGATAGGGGTCTTTTGGTCTTTTGTCTATTTTAACAATCACTCAAACTCAAACTCAGACCATAAAACAAACACTCTAAGGCATCCACTCAGCTAGTGAACGCTTCTAAGTGGACTCAGACTTAGGGGTCGTTTGTTTTTTTGCTTTTGAGTCTGAGTGAGTGTCTGAGTCTGAGTCTGAGTCCACTTAGAAGTGTTCACTAGCTGAGTGGATGCCTTGGAGTGTTTATTTTTTGTCTGAGTCTAAGTCTGAATGAGTGTTAAAATTTACAAAAGACCAAAATACCCTTATCAGTTTATAAGGAACCACCACCCATTCGTCAGCGCAACATCAACACCACATATACATAACAAACACATAGGAATGAACCTGTATATATAGCAAACATAAATACATAGTGTAATAGCCTATTTTAGTAGAGGCCGAAAATAATGTTTTACACCTTTGAAATATATAATAGTAGTTGAGAACCGAAAGTAATTGACACAAATTTTAGCATGGAAAACCCTTGAATGGGCAAAAAACCACGACCTCTCCCGAGGATTTCTGAAAGAATGGTGTTTATATAGATGCTAGCTATTACAAAGAGAAAGAGATTGAATATCTAAGTTTTGGTAATGATGACTTTCTCTAAGAGTTCTGTAGGTGATAATAGCCGTCCTCGATCCTCCTCTCCAAGTCTCTATTTATAGGTCTTATAATATGACCGTTGGTTACATTGATGAGGAACGTTATAATATCAGGTTTTGATGAGTCTTCATAATAGTCTTTTGTAACGTCTTGATGCTTGTTGATCTGTAACGGATCTATTAATACTTTTAGCTGTAGCTTCTGACCGTTGGAGAAGATACGATCTCTTGTGATGTTCGCATATATACAACCTGTTGATAAGTGGAGGAGTATCTTCTGCAGTACGAAGTTACAGGATGCTTCGATATCTCCGAACTATTGATGAAGATACGATCTCTAATAGTGTTCGTATGTATTCGAACTGTTGATAGACATCTGAGTATTTTCTGCAGTGCGATGTTATTGGATGCTTCGACATCCCCAAACTGTAGATGAGGAAGTCTGTATTGTAAACTGCTTGCCTTCAGCCCTTGATTAGTTACCAGTGTGCTAACTTCGAACTATATGAGCCCGTATATCGGACTTAGTATGAGGATTAGAAATAAGCCCTCACACATAGAAACCCTTTCGTCAGTGCAACGTCAACACCACATATACATAACACATAGGAAAGAACCTATATATATAGCAAACATAAATACATAGAAACCCATTCGTCAACACAACGTCAACACCACATATACATAACAAACATATAGGAAAGAACCTGTATATATAGTAAACCTAAATACATAGAAAATGACATATATATAGCAAACACAAATACATAAATATTTAAAATCAAATAATTTTAACATTGGTTTGAAGTTAATACAAATAAGGCAAATATCATAATCTTAAGAGTTATTACAAATACACAAACAAATAATTCCAATCAAGACATAAGGGCTTCAAGGAAACTAACACGCTGCTCTGGACGAAGCCTGAGAAACATTAACCTGTAAGTGTGCTCATTGGATCCTCCCAAGAACTTCAAACTCTTGAAAAATAATGCATTATCTATCTCATATGAACTGGCCATTTCCTGCAATACCTGTACAACTGCATCACTGGTGTCGTCATTGCTACCAGAAGTATGACTAGCTCCTTGGGCAGTGAATGTAGATATCAGAGATTGGACCAACTCCGTTGGTTCCAATGGTTGAACTGCCGCAGCTGATCTTCTCCGATTTGATTGAGGCGCAGGGGTACGACAACGAGAAGTACTACCAGGAGTAGGCTCCCTTACTGGACTGATAGGGGAATCATAAGAAGGAATGGCTTCACCATCCCAAGGATAATCAACTCCAACGATGGGAACTTGTGTATCGTCAACGTTCATATCATCAGGTAGAGGAACGTACTCTGACTGCTGGGTGGAGGGTACACTTGCCATACCTGAAGACCATGCAAAATCCCGAGTAGCAGATAGACCATCAAGCAATTTCTCCAACAAATCTCTATGCTGAAGAGGAGCGGTCTTATACTTCTTCGCCTCAGAATTTACCTGTAAACAAATATGTAAATAGATGTTTAAACATAAGTATTTATTGTTATATAATCAAATTGTAATGCCATTATTCACATTAACTTACCGCAATAATATTTGCCCAAACTTCTTCAGGCCAATCAAAGGTGGTCAGTCCAGTTTATCAATCCTCTCCAGATTTGCCATTGCTTCTTCAAGTAATCTCATTGGTTCTTCAGTTCCTTATGTTGCAAAACATGAAAATCTTGCATGTTATTTAGCTCATCTTTCACCGTCTTCCAAGCTAGAGCATTTAGAGATGTTCCAGACACTCTATGCAAGTCTATCTGTGTTTGACATTTTATAATAAAGTCAAGTCTGAACTGTGAATGTTGCTGGAAAAAGCCGCCTTTCTTTAGTGGTATCGGTGGTGGTATCGACATAACTACACATTTCAAACAAATAGACAAATTAGTTAAACAGAACATATTGCAGATAACAGTTGGTGGTATTGTACAACATAAGCATAAGCAGATAACAAATGGATTGTTAACATATTGCAGATAACAGTTAACATAAGAATATATACCACCAACTTTTGTAGTCTTTAATGCCAAAAATCAGGTGTACAGATAGCAGATAACAGATGGTAGATAACAGTTTTGTAGATAACAGATAACATATAACAAATGGATGGCTCCAATGGTTGAACTTTTATAGTCTTTATTATAGATAACAGATAACACTTTATAACAGATAGCAGTTTATAAGAGATAGCAGATAATAGCTTATCTTGTACTAGATAGATAGTAGATAACAGTTTATAACAGTTAACTTTGTAGTCTTTAATGCCAAAGATCAGGTGTACTAAACAGTGTAACTTTTCTGAAAGCATCTCTCTGCAGGTACTCAAAATCTCGAAACAGAAGGACAATGGAAAAGAACTGTAAATGGATGGATGGATGATGGAAAAGAACTGTAAATGGATGGAAAAGAACTGTAAATGGATGGTACCTAGGCAGTGCATAGCTTCAATAAGCCTAGAAGACTTAACTGTGATGGTACCTAGAAGACTGGATCATCTGATAATATTGAACATTGCTAACAAGGATTGGGAGGCAACCCTTTGGAGTTCAGACTTTCTAATGATTTATTACCCGTAATGATAATATGAAGATCAAGAGTTGTGAGAAGACCAAGGCCTTTGAATATAGGAGGAGGTGTGCATATGCAATTGTACAAACTATAAAATAATATCTACAACTTATTTTACAGCTTCAATATAGGACCAAGACCAACTCATAGACTAACAAGTAATAACAGCTTCAATAAATTACTGAACAGATAGCTTATAACAATTTATCTTGTACTAATGGATGGAAAAGAACTGTAATGGATAACAACTTATCTTGTACTAATGGATGAAAAAGAACTGTAATGAATAACAGCTTATCTTGTACTAATGGACGGAAAAGAACTGTAGCAGTTAACAGATAACACTTTATAGCAGATAGCAGATAATAGCTTATCTTATAACAAATAACACTTTATAATTGATGGAAAAGAACTGTAAATGGATGGTACCTACGCAGTTCAAATGAGTAATTACTGAATTTTAGAATGGATATCAATTGTTGACCATCCTAGATTAGATGCTAAGATTTATAACATTATTGCTAATGGGCAGTAGAATATTCCCTAACATATCTCCAACATGTTAGGAGATAGTATTGTTTTGCCAATCAGAGCCATCAAATTTAAGGTTTGTCATGGCAAAGATAAAATCATTTGAACAGTCTCTAAAGATGGTGAATTTTTTCTTGTTGTTACATATGAAATGCTCAGACCTATAAGGACTAAACTCTTTGTCATTGCCTTCCACTTGCTACAAGCTTTAATTCTTGTCACTTTGCTTCTAGGACTGATTCCTCAATTTACAAGTATAGATCAATAACAACAAACAAGTAATAACTCATTAATAGCACGAAGATTTACTTTATAGATATCTATAATAATATGAGTCATGCAAATGCAAGTGCAACATCCAATCAATAATAGGAGTCATGCAAATGAAGTGAGATCAATAAAGACTTTCAACAAATAGAAGTTCATCAGATATTAATAGATGTAGTTAATAAGGATAGATACAACCCATTTGAACATATGCATACTGGAAAAATAACTAGTCTTCAACACCTTCCTAAAATATGTTAACAAGTAGTCTTACCTTTTAATTTTATCAGGAACGTCAACAACACGCATCTTCCCTTCTTGTGAAGATCTTGATCTCGATCTGATTTCTTTGGCCTCTTCTCTAAAAAACAAAAACAAAATGATTTCAAGCTAATCAGCGTAATATGATCGAGGAACAAGAAAATCTTTACGATAATCCAGTAATCTTTCTTTGGCTTGCAGATAATCAGCGTATATTTCTTGATAAAAAAAATAGTGTCTCTTTGGCTTGCAATAATTTATATCAATAATTAATACAGTAATCTTTACGCACCTGTTCTTGATCGAGGAGAGATCGAGGAGATCTGTTGGAGATCGAGAGAGCTGTGGAGGAGAGCTATGGAGAAGACGATCTTTGCAAAGGGTTCTCAGAAGAGTGATCGAAATTGGGGTTTGGGAGCTGTGATTTTTTTCTTCTTCTGAAGTAATGATTTTTTTTTTGTAATTTTGAATTTTGTCGAGGGCAATTTGGGCAGAAAATTTAGACTCAGACTCAGACTCAGCAGTAAGCTGGCTTATTGGGGCTGACTCTGAGTGACCCAAATCACTGACTCTTGCTCCACTCAGCCACTGAATGAGAGAAAAACAAACGCTTCTAAGTGACCCAAATCACTTACTCCACTCAGACTCAGAGGACTGAGTGGAGTCAGCCAAAAAACAAACGCCACCTCAGACACTCACTCAGACTCAGACTCACTCAAACTCAGAAGCAAAAAAACAAACGCCCCTTAGTTGAATCAGTGCCTTGGGACCTTGAACACAACTTCTATTCTCCTCTAGCAGTGGCTCTTTTGAACAAAGAAAGGACTGGAAAAGAAAAAGAATGCCGCACGCCGAAGTCTAGTATGCCCTCTTATATTTAAGAGGTATGCTCACGACTTTGGTGCATCTCTTTCACAGACTTGAGAGATTTAGGCTCCGAAATACATTATTTTTTTAACAAGTACTGACAATTTGATTAGATAAGCTTTCCTCACACACATGATCGAGAAGAGTAGCACGCATCTAACTCTGCCAAAAAAAAACATGTGATCACGAACATTTCACAAATCTGAAAATGGGTGCACAGTTTTTAAACAATTACTGGCCATTTTTACATGTACCTAGGTGCACATTTTTTCATATGTAAGAGTCTTGCTAAAGACTTGAGCAGTCGTATTATGAATTACACACGTCTCTTATATTTCAATTTCAACCAAAAGATTGGGGATTTCTTCTGCAACCCCAGATTCTCATATGGTCATTTTTTTTTTAAAAACGTCAGGGTGGAAAAAAATAAAAAAAAATCAGTAAAGGGCCACCCTTCCTGCACCTACATATTTATAGCTCTTTACATTACAAGACTGAACATGAGTGATGATAAGTGTGAAATCAACAGAAAAGCTTGCACTTTCACCACTATTTTCATGCCTTGTTAAAGCTCAAGGCAAGGCTAACAACCAGAACCTAGAGCAAACCAACTACGAGAACTTCTATCGACAAGGAAAGTACAAGTATGAGCATATGTACAAAAGAGAACATGAGCTTCTTAGAAGACAGGAATTGGGAGAAGACAATTATATATTGATCAGACAGGAGAAAGCCAAGTCACTTGTATGGCCCTTTCAACCCAATAAATAGGTAAGTAGGTTAAATAAAAAACGGGGCAAGAAGGCGACTTTAAATGGTATGAAAGCTGAAGCATGGAAAATTGCCGGAATTCGCTCCCTTGCTGTCTGTACAAAACTGCAGGAAACAGAGTAGAGATTTCTACGCACGCAAATGGATGTCCTAAACATCCTTGTGCTTTTTCTGAACCTTCTCGGAGTCAAAGAGTGTATCGGTTTTGTCTCTCTTCCGCATACGATGAAGTGTATTTCTACCCTCTTGAAGAATATTGAAGGCGACCTTGTAACGTTCCAAAGACAAGGCCCCCGATTCAATGTATTTATTAGCTTCTTTTCTCAAACTCCAAGTCATTAAGTTGGCACTATCTTGATGGTTAGGTACTGAACTGAGGTCCCGTACAGTCCCATTCTCAGCATCTGTTGTCCACCGACGCAAGATGTACTTGGATGGGACTGCTGCAACTTCTGACCTCAGGAACACCGCCAAAATATGTTTACATAACATTCCTTCAGATTCAAACATCTTACATTCACAATGCACATCTTCACTGAAGCAATTGTACTTGACAGTGAACTTTTCTTCCACATTTTCATTTTCGTTAACCAAATATTTCACAGTAGGCCCATCCTGATAAACTACTATTGCAGCATAATCATAACTTGCCATTAACTCTTCTCGGAACCAGAGAAATGCATTCCGGGTGTAAAGTTCTTCACATTGCATTTCTATTGGTTCTTCTGTTCTCAAAACTACACTTCTGTGCGTTGAAACAAAGTCTTCTTTTTGTGCCTCCGACAGGCGTATCTCCATAGCCTTTTCATATCTTGAAAGAAACTCATTCAACGGTGTCCTTCCATTCAAATGTTTACCGAAAAATAAGTTCTCACTACCTGTTGTAGTAATCCCAGCAAAATATGTACCCCTTAAGTACAGTGGAACCCAGAACTCACGTTCTTTGTACATTTCTTTCAGCCAGTCATTCTCCTCTAAGTTATATTTGTTAAGAAGAGCCTTCCATGAGGACTCAAACTCATAAGGGGTCTGACTCTGACTAATGACCTTTTCATACTCGTGTTTAAAAGTTTTATGGAGAGCACACACCTCACCCAAATTTTCGCGTGACCTTGCTTTGATATGCCAAGTAGAAAATCGATAATGTATCCCTGGAAAGACTTGTTTGACCGCTTGTCTCACAACTTTATCTTGATCGGCAATTATTGATGATGGATGGCAGCCTGACATTGCCACAACCCATGTTTCCAATAACCAAGTAAATGCCTCCTTAGAATCATCTCCAATTATCGCGCACCCAAGAAGCACTGGTTGTTTATGGTGGTTAAGCCCAACAAATGAAGCAAAAGGAACTATATGTGTACTCGTCCTATATCTGGTATCAAAAACTACCACATCTCCGAATTGACTACAAGAGAACCTAGACTTACTGTCAGCCCAGAAAAGGCTCATGCATTTACCATCATATACTTCAACGGCATAAAAAAACCCTGAATCCATTGATTGTTGAAACAGAAAATAGTCCAAAAGTACACTGTACCAGTCACTTCCAATATTACTTCTTCGAGTTCTTTTGCTGTTGCGGCAATACTTGCCAATAAGGCTCGCAGCACCACCTCTTTTTTTCACTTTCGACTTCTTCCTAGACGAACCATTATGGAGCAAATCAATCAATAATCTTGAACTCCTGGACACTTTGGTATGTGAATGTGAAGGATAATCTTTCCTTGGATGCTCAAGCTCATGATTATGGATTTTTTCAAATCGGTCCAGGATCCATTTACCAGTGTCCTGGATCTTTATCCGGATGCATGCCCGACAACCAACTCTTGAACGCTGAAATCCCTCCTCCGAGCACACATATCTTCGAATTATAACAGACTCGTCAATCTTAGAACGAATCAATTTACCAATTCGAATCCCGAACCCCAAGTTATGAGCATAGTTCATGTATAGCTCGTATGCATCACCAGAAGTATTGAACTCCATACCCACGTACGGCTCAACTTGAGTCTCTCCTTCGTCGTCTTCAACCGTGTGGTTTTCGGCAATAACAGCTACAGTCAGGCATGCCTGTAATTCTGTTTCTTTTTGTGGAGACATAACTTCCATAGATCTAGTTTCTGATTTCTGGGACGCACTAACAAATGAGCTTGAAGTTGTCGGTGTGTTACTATGTGTATGAGATAACTCAACGTTGTTATCAGTAGACTCAAGATCATGATTGTGGTTCTCCTGAAAACGGACAATAGTCCATTTCCCTGATTCTTGTAGCTTTACCTTTAGACATGCCAGACAACCTACAGCAAGACGCGCCTGAAATCCTTCCTTTGAGCACACAAATATTCTAGAAACAACCGATCCGTCTATTTTCGAACGAATCGATTGACCGAGCCGAGTATTGAATCCTGACTTAACTGCATATGCTTTATATAGTTCATAAGCGGCATCTGTCGAATCGAACTCCAAACCAAGACAAGGTTTGACCCTCGGTCTTTCAGTGTCTTTACTTAAGTTATTTTCAGTGTCCTTGACTTCCATCTGGTATGTATGTGGATTCATTGCCTCCTTACAGTCTTCACCGCTGATGATTTAATGTCCCTGTAACCTGCTTATGATAGTGTTAACACCAATGGCTATAATCACTTCGAGTTCGTAAAAAGAGTCCACCCTATAGATCAGTTGCACACAGTATACGCTATGACTTTAAGCGACAAAAATTATGATGCATGGAATTTTAAATATCACAATTTGCTTACAAAAACCAAAATTACGGGGCGCAGTTCTACTGTATTGTATTGACTAAGCTAGGCCTATTGTATTGACTAAATGTATATCTCCGTCAGTAGAGAAAACAACGAGAACTCTTCAGCAAGAGTGCAAGACTATTCATGTATATTTAACAGACAAAATTTCCAAATACCTACATATTAGATAGACAAACGAGACTATTCATGTTATTATGGTAAGAAATGTGATGATGAAGGCTGTTAGTTAAAATCATGATCATCGCTGCAAAATATCACTACTAAAGTAGTTGTGATAATTTCTCTAACTTACTCAAGTTTATAGTAGAGCTATTTATAGTTGGATGTATATTTTCCACTGTCTCCAGGTAATTGGTAACTATGTCTGAAAGCCATTTAAACCCGCGTTAAACTATTTCCCTTATAGTTTTCAGTACTTGACGGAAAATAATCTAAGCGCATCAATCGGAAAAAAATCAATCAACCCATGTTAGTTAGCATTCCTAAAATAGATCCAACGGTAAACAGATCTCTTTTAAGAGGGTTGGCAAACTCGGCATCCTATTTATTTAATAAAACAAATTTATTTTTATCAAAACTGTAAAGTAAATATTTATTCAGATCTAGAGAAAAATGCCAACACCTAAAGCACAAAATCCTTACGGATTCATGAAAAGATCCAAACAGGTGGTGAACGGAAGAATTTACACAAAAATCAAACTAGGAGGTAGAAGGTCGATGATGTCAGCAAAAGGGAGAAAGATCTGCATTAGGGTAGATGTCAGAAGTGTCCTCACATTATTCACATACTCAAATTCCTTGGTTATGGTCCACTCATACTATCTCCTATTAAGACCCTACATGCGCGTGCTAACTACTGTTTTGGCATAGGGGTTTGCATTGCTTAGCACCAGTCTCCACCACGGTCTCCATCTCAATTTAACATTTGGTTATGCAGGGTTACCTGATGTTAGCCATATGACCGAGAACAAAAGGAACCTAAACATCGGTATAGCATGGCTCAAATATGAAATGATGCGTGGCCGAAGGCCAGGGCTTGTCTAATGACCGTAGGGAGTTTATCACCATAGGCAAAGAGAAAACCAAAAGACGTCATAAGTACAAAATCTTCACCCATTCGTTATTCAATAAAATAGAACTACCCCTAAATATGCATGTTCACTAACACCTTGAATATTTGGTGTTAACAGCTCACATAACCTCAATTCGTGCCTCCCTCCACAAACCCTCACCTTGAGTTCTCTCAGAATTTCTCTCGAAATCCCATCTCACACCACCAAACTTATTGTCCTAAACCAAGAAATTAGAATCCCAAAACTGATCTGTGATTGTGGCACATCAAAACCTCCAAAATCACTACTAAACGCCCACTTTGGATTCACTCAACTATTTTACAACACATACCCAATAAGTTTTTTAGCATTTCAGACCATATTTTCCAACATACACAGCCATTTGGAGATGCTCTCACATCAAATTTCTACAAAAACTACAGATTCTCCTAAAAAAGAGCTATGTTTAACCTAAAAAACACCACATCTAACATCAAAACTTACTCTAAATACAAATTGGGGATTACCACAAACAATAATCCCTAAATTAGAGATTTTGAAGCAAAATTAGGGTTTTACCTTTCTCAGCCCGTGAACGGCAACTAGAGTTGGAGAAGAACAAAAACAATTTCCAAAATGACACCCTGAGTCCTAAACAGATTAGAAACGATACCTCGATGAAAGTAGGGACAGGTGGCTGAAGCTTAGTGGTCCATCTAGCAATCAAGAAGATGTATTAAATGTCAGCCGTACATTCCTATATTAAAGTCCCCGAAATACGCATTATAAAATTTGAAAGGTTTAAGCGGGAAAACTGAGTCATCGTATAAAAAAAAATTGTCTCTTGGGGGATCAAAGGGTTCCTCAAAAAAATGGTCCAAAACAATCGGGAGATAGTTGTGAAGATGGTTGTTGAATGGATCTAAATTTGTAGCTCAAATGGCCTCTTACACCTATGACACAAATATTTATAAACAAATAATATAAGATGACACAAGTTTTAGCGTAGAAACCTCTTAATAGGTAAAACCACGATCTCAGCTCGAAGATTTAGAAAAAGAACTTTATTGTTAGAGACTAATAAAAATTAACATCAATTGAGATATTTTGAATAAAAAATCCCTCATCTTTTACTTATCTCTGCTATCATTTTTATAGATCTCATTCTCATTTCGTGTGTGCCAACACGTTCTCCTAGATTGGGGGAAAGAGTGAAAGTTTTTCCTGTAACTACCAGCTCGTTTGGGGAATGTGTGTTTGACTCATTCTTCTATTTTGTTAGAGTGTTCGGGCCACGTTCCTTCTTAGTTTGTGGTCCAAGTGTCAATATGATAGGGTGTATGTCATGTAGATTTTGCGTGAGTCTGGTATTGAAATAGTTTGTGATTACTCTAGTTCTAGGGAAAGGTCCCTACAATCGCCCCCTCTTAACTGAAGACACGTGTGGCTTGTGTTGAGAAGTTCGTATCGAGTTGTTGTTAAGAATTGAACATGTCTGCTTGTCGAATTGAATGTTGGATTTGCTGACGTGTAATTCTCATTTGTCAGAAGTTGTTGACTGTTGGAGACTAGACTGCTGTCATTGGTGTTGGCTGTTGGAGTTCCCATAAATTGTTTATTTTAATGGTGATTGTCTTAGAATTGATTGCCAACATTAAATGTTATTACGACTATAAATATATGTTCTTTATCTTATGGCCATTATTCTTTATTCAAGTACATTCTTGTCTACTGATATTCTTGTGTGCAAACGGCAATGGTGACTACTAAAGGCCAAACCTGAGAGGCTAGAGTTTTGGCAAAGATAGAGGAACTACAATTTCGGTACTTTGAGACCCAGTCCCTCGATGATGAGACTTTTATTCCTGTCCCACCTACTTACCATGTCATGACTGAGGATGAATTGGAGGAGGAGGCTGATGAAAACTTTTTCCAGATGTTTCGTTTTCATTATATCATCAAGACGGCTCAATTGTACAGGGACGGCTTGCGTTGCATTACGTAGTAGGTTATATTGGAGGAGGAAGAAGCTACTGGCGTTCTTCCAAAGAAGTCCTGTGGGTGCCCTGCGTGTGATTAGTTTCTATATTTGCATTTGTACTTTTTCTTTTTGATGATAAGAAAATATTTCTTTCAAACTATTGTTGTTACATTTGTCGAACTGTATCCATAAGTTTGTGTACTTTATATTTTGTGTTATGTTTTGGTATGAAAGAACGGTCTCGAACTATGGAGACCAATCAGCGTGTTTAACCCAAGATTTTTATCTCAAGCTTGAAATTAATACCTGTGAATTAGTTGTGCTGTTGTTGGGGATAGCTGTGAAAGTTATTATCGTTAAACATTTCTATGTGCAATATTTTGGATTTGGTGATATCCTATTCTATATTTATAAACAAAAGGAGTTTATACAAAAATTAGATTTAGTAATCATGGTGTAGACTCGCTCTCAGAGGGCTTGGCACGCAGTCGAAGGGCGTTTGGCGATAAAGGTAGCAAAAGTACGTGAGCGTCTCTTTGGGCGGCTTAGTTATAATGCCGAATTGCCTGTTTCTCTCTTACACGTGGAAGGTTTGAATTCAAATGAAAGAAAAATTGAGGTGAACTGACACTTTTGGTGTGATGTGTTTCGTGATATGATTGTCGAACTTGAAGCTTGAAAGATTGTTGTAATTAGAGATATTGTTCTTGACGAGATAACTGATGAGAACGAAATGATTGTTGGTGGTGAAGTGATCAGGTATGGTGATATAGGTCATCTTGGTTGTTTTAAATGTAACTACTTCTAATAGTTCTAATTAAGTTTTAGGTCGAATTCATATAAAATAATGAAATTATATTTTTAGTTTGACTTTTTGTAATTTTCTCCTTAATTGATGTGTATTCTAGCAAAATATTTAAAATTTGAATATTTGTTTACATTGGTATTCTCGTCTGTTTACTTATTAATAGGTGTAATGTTTTGTGAAAATTGTTGGATGTTCAAGAGTATGCAGCAATCTAAAAAAATTTCAAGTAGAAGCCTGAATTATGTGCAGCGACCTTTGTTGTTATGGATGCTGGTAAGTCTGAGAGGAGGATGAGTAGGAGAGAAAGAGATGTTTTTAATTATAAGGATGGTGGTAATGTGAAAGGGGTGCATTTTCCAAAAGGTGAGTGGTATGGCAGAAAAAGTAGAAATGACGCCTCGGTTGGAAAACTAAGGGAGGCTTGCATAAGTCCCAAAAATTATCAGTGGTTAGAGAAATGTTTTATAAATACCTCTTCTCTATCATCCACAAACGGTTTCAGAATTTAGTGAGATGAAAATCTAGAAAGAGAGAGCGACAAAGAATTTTTTTTGAGTGCAAGGTTTTTAGTGAGAGAAAATAAGAGACAGTTCATTGCTTACATATAGAAGAAGAAGTAGTCTACTTTGAGAGTAAGAAGGGGAATTTGTTACCAAAAGAGCTTATGAAGGAGGAGAGGAATGTTGTGCCTGACTCGTATCCAACCATTGAAGGTTAGTTTATCTGTGTTTATGATTTTTTTTATTTGTGTGTTGCAATCTTTGTGGCTGATCTTGATTGTTTCCCTCATTTTGTGTTGTTTTGAATTTTGAACACTGTGTTCCTCATTTGAAAATTTTTGTTGTGTACTGAATTTTTAGGAAAAAGGGGTTTTATTGTTAAATTGTTTTATCTATTTTATTAGTATAGTACTTAAGTAATGTATTCGTTATTGACATGCTAATTGGATAAAATCGAGGAAATGTTCATAAAATTGGCAAAATACCTTGACCTTTATATAGATGTAGATGCGTGTTAAGCATTAATAAGTAGGCTTCCCTTTGTTTCGAGTTCTTCATTTGAGAGGAGCGTAAGTAGATATTATGAATTTCGAATTGAATACTTTATTTTATGTTATGTGCTTAATATAAATGTTTAGATGCAGATCTTCGGTATACTGTCGTTAAAGAAGAATCTCTTGTCGACGTTGTAGCTCGAGAAGGTACGAAGCTCCAAGGTGTGCTAGACGACTTTGGTATAAGCAAATGTAAGAGAGTGAATAGTAAGTCGCTCAAGATTCAAAAATCTTAGGCGAAGAGGAAGATGGTTGATATTGGTTCGTTTGCGGGGGTGGTTTCCCCTATGTTGGACACATCTGCTGAAACTTGTGTGGCCATACCGACGGCTCCAAAAGCCATACCAGTGATGTTTAAGCAATGCCAATCAGGGACTAGTTCGGTCAACCCAGGCCAAACGGTGTCCAGAAGGAATAATGTAAAGATTGCCCTTTCTAAATCTGGGGCCGATAATGGTGAGGAGGCCGAAACTGCCTCCAAGAAGAGAAAGCTTGTTGGCAGCCCTCCGTCTCCAGCAATTGTCAAACTAAAGGAGGTTGTTGTAAAGCCAAGTGTGGATGAGGGTTTTCACGCTCTTGAAGGGAAGTTAAGGGTCATTGTGCTGCCGGATGTTTCTTAAGTGAAATCTTCTGTGGAAATCAAAATTCGAAGGGTAAGTTGTGATATCTTGGTTATTTTCATTCTTAGAAACATCCCCCTGTGTAATTTTATTCTCATATCGTTTTTATACAGTTTTCCCACATTCTTAAGGGTCTTGTTCTTGGTATAGAGGATGGGAGTGAACTATTGGAGAAGCGAACTGCTGGGCTAAAGCAAAGGTTGGCGAGGGAGCTGGAGAAAGGGAGGTTAAAGTGGAGCTCAGAGGTTGCCAATCTAAAGGCATCTTTTTAGGTGATCGTGGACAAGCTCGGGAGAGAGTCTACGAATAATATTAACGAAGTGAGTTCTTCTCGTGATAAGTTGGTACTGATATTATGGTGATTATGGAATAACGATCTACGAACGTCATGGGGCCATATGGAGAAGAGGAGGAAGCCGATGTTAGGAGGTCTCCAGCTCGAGAGGTCGTTTCAGGTCTGGATGTTATCACTCCAATCGTGCAAATTGAAGTTCGTGAAGCGGATGAACAGGAGAATGTAGTTTACAATATTGTGAGGTATTTAGAAACTCTATGTTTTATGTAGAAAGAAAACTGTTTTTTTTAGTGTTTGTTGAAATGTAAGTGTTGGTTTTGGGGAAATGGATTTTTTGTTTGATATAAAAGTTATGATTTGTAGGACGTTAACGAGTTGCGATTGACTATTGATACTAAAGAGAAAGAGCTTGCTAAGGAGAGAAACTCATCAGTAGCAGCAGCTCTTGTAACTGCACATACTGAGGCTCAGGTGAGAAAATATAAAGCTCTTAGTGAAGAAAAATAAATAAATTTATGTAATACACGGTTAGGATGGGCGAAAGAAAAAAATTAGAAAAGATGAAGTAGTTAGAAAAGATAGGAGTAGGTATCTAAAAATTTGACATTTCCTACCTAGTGGTATCAAAGAGAATACGCCAGAAGTAACCAAAGACCTTATGATGTTGATAATCTTTTCAGAGGCCAAGAGAGAAAGTGAGAGTAGGCTAAAGGAAGCTTACCTTAGAGTATTTAAATGTCAAGGCATTTGTTCAGATCCTGATATCATCGAGCGTAAAGCGATCAAAGCGAGAAACCTACATAGCTTAAAAGCTAAAGAAGTGTCTGTTCGTGTTGGTGTGTCAATGATCTATTTATAATTTAAGATTTCACAAAATTTGAAATTGACATTATGTAGAATGTTTCCATGTAGGAACTACTATGCACGATGAATATATTTCATAACTTCTTGAAGAATGTTATAAGAGAGCGGTCTGTTGTGCAGGAAGAGTTAGAAATTGCTCAAGTTCATCAAAAAGCTTTTTTCGACCTTAATGATAAACTTATGTTCGATTTGAACAAGGCTCATGATGCGTTGGAAAATTCTATGGAGCTGAATATGAAATTAGAGGTTGGTTTGGTTAATTCAAAAGTTGAGGTGAAGAACTTGACTGATCGAATAATTGAAATGGATGTCGATTTGGTGATCTCTCTGAATAATGAGAAGGATTTGAATGAGATAATAATAAAGATGGAGGCAGACTCGTTTATTTTTAAGGCTAATGAGAATCGTTCGGCCGAAGTTATGGCAAAAATGGATGCAAATTTGTTGATATCCTATGGTAATGTGAAGGAATTAAATGATCAAAAATTGAAGACTGAGGTCTATTTGATGAAGGAATTGACTGTACTGAAATTGAAAGTGGAGGTCCGTTTGATGAATGAGCTCATTAAGAAATATATTTTAAAAATCCGCTATGAGAAACATAAGAATTTGTTACAGAGTTCGTAGGCAAATTTTGCAGACATTTCTGTACCGAACGGGGATAGGCTCGCGGCAGGTGAGGTACACATGAAAGAGTTGACAGCAGTTATAACATTGTATGTGGGAGAAGTTAAGAGTATTGAGGAAGAGAGGGATATGATGCATGATTTCATGATCAATAATGGTGTTATATGTAATATTGATATAATGCGTACTGAATATATGAATCGACTGGAACCCGGTATTGGTCCCATTATGCAGAATCGAGTAAAATATAATAGAGAAATAGTTGTTGCTAGAGCACAAGAGTATCTGTCTTTAAGAGCTCCTGAAGTTGGTGGAAGTTCCTTTGGTGTAAACTAGAAAGAACCCACTTTAGAGAATGTTTGAATTAATTTATCGTTATATTGTGTAGAAGTCAAATAGATCGAAGCGAGTTTTACCTTTTGCATAATCATTCGACATTGAGTATATATATATATATATATATATATATATATATATATATATATATAATGTAGGAAAAAGCTTTAAAATTTTCATTGATGAGAAAAGAATGTACAAACTCTTGGAGATTACATCTCACTTTTGGAATATGAATAACAATAGTAAATGCATCCTGTGTTTGGAAATATATTGAACTATTGATAATATTTCTTCAACCTCCTGGTGTTCAAAGGATTTGGTATCCTGATGCCTTCTTCTATCATGAGGTAGTATGAACCTAAGCTAGTTCTTCCCACTACTATAAATAGGCCTTCCCAGTTCTCTGCGAGTTTCCCAGCGTTCGGTTCTTTTCAATTTTTCGGGATTTCTTTGAGGACTAAGTCGTTACTATCAGAGTCATGATTTTGAACCCTCCTATTATACGATTTGGCAAACATATAATGATATCGACCCATATTTGCCACAACTCGATCTCATGTTTCGTCTATCCAGTTCATGTTGCATGCTAACTCGAATTTATTTTCTTCATCAGTCAGTTTATGATCCTTTACAGGATGGTGTTATTCTATGGATATGACAGCCTTAGTTCCATAAGCTAGTAGGAATAGGGAGCATCCTGTTAACTACCTGGGTGTAGTGCGATACGCCCAAAAGACATGTGATAGTTCCCTTATCCAATTCCCTTTCTTTTCGGATTTCAGCCTCTTTTTGATTCCATCGACTATTAGTTTATTCGTAATTTTGGCATGTCCATTCCCTTGGGGGTAGTATGGATTTGAGGGTTAATGTATGATGTTGAATTTGTTTAGGAATGTGACCACCTTCTCTCCAACGAACTGGGGCCCATTATCGATCTGAATCAGGTGGGGGCAATCGAATCTTGTGATTATATGTTCACAGATGAATGTGATGACTTTTTCTTCCCGAGTTCAACAATGGGGGACTGCTTCTAACCACTTTGTAAAATAGTCTGTTGCAATGAGTAAGAACTTTTTGTTTCCCGGTGTGTTTGGGAATTCTTCTACAGGATCGAGTGTCCACCGTTTGAATAACCTAAATACTTTACTATCGTGAAGTTCCAGTGCATGTGCTTGTATATTTTGATAATGTTATTGACAAGCGTCTCATTTTCATGAATATTCCTCAACCTATTTCTCATTCTTGGCCAAAACACCACTTGTGTGATTGTTTTGTTCGCGAGAGAGTATCCTGCAGCATGAGCCACAAGTTCCTTCATGTAAATTCCTTAGCATTCCATCGGTGTCGTTTTGTGAGAGGCATTTTGATGGACATGTAAAATCACTATTATGAACCTTATATTTAAAGCTTCTTAAACCTCATTTTTATTAATAAATAAAACTTATATGATTATTTCATGATTTTCAGGTTATACAAGAATAAATGTGCAATTTTCAAGAAAGAGCCAAATTTTAGAGTACTATTAGAGATTTTATTCTAAAAACAAGTCTTCAAGCTATTTACAAGATTTATTGATGGAGATGCTCAAAGGAATTAGAAGTAACTTGGTGCAAAAGAGGAGAACAAATTTCCAAATCAAGAAAAACAATTTTCAACCCAAAATAGCAGCTGACAAAAATCAAGAAGCAGATAAACATAAAAAAATCCGATTGGGCTGAAACTTTATGAAGATTTAGGAAACTCGTTGATATATTTTACTGAATTTTTTCATAATTTTATGGTATATATATTTTTGGGAATAAAATTGGAAAGTCGGTGATAACTAGCAGTTTTTGGGCTTTCCAATTTAGATGTAGGTTTTAAGATTCTTATATGGTCTATAAATAAGAGTCATATGCCTCTCTTTACAACACAACATCTTGGAGAGACAACTGATTTTGTAAGAGAAGAGCTTGAAGAATTAAACGATTAAGAAGATTTTTGGTTGTAACCTCCTTATTATTGAATACAATTTTTAAGTTAATTATTCTCTTCATGTCTTTATTCTTTTTCTTTTTATTTTTCTTTAATATTAAGAACATGAGTAGCTAAATCTTTTGCTAGGGTGAGGATAGAATCGCCATTAATCCATGTTTAACATGCTTTTAAAAGCCTTCTACAATAAGTTTTATTCACTCGAGAAAATCGAGGCAGCCCACAGCCCGCAGAGCCATTCAAATATGGGCAATCGACATCATCAATACATTCCACCCCACAACAAGCAATAAAAGATTTTTCCTTATGGTCATAGATTATTTCACCAAATAGGTCGAGGCTGTTCCACTGTGTCATACTAACGAGAATGAAGTAATTAAATTTCTATGAGAACACATCATCACAAGGTTCGGATGCCCACAAATGATAAGGTCAGATAATGGCAATCAATTCATCATCAATAAAGTCCTCAAAATCCTCTACAAATATAAAATATAGCTGATTACCTCGATACCTTACTACTCCCAGGGGAATAGATAGGCAGAAGCCATTAATAAGAGCATCAAGTCGGGGTTGTGAAAACGGTTAGATGAAAAGAAATGATGATGGGTCGAGGAGCTACTCAGCGTCTTATGGGCATATAGGACCACACCTCGAATATCTACAGGTTGCACACCATTCATGATAGCCTTCGGAATGGAAGCAGTCATTCCTTAAGGCCTCGTTTGACCTTCCAACTACTAGAAAATGAACTTGGACTTTTATGTAATCTCAATTGGATTGAAGAAACTCGAGATCACACCATCAGAAACTTGGGGCACTACCACGACACTCTCAAAAAAGCGTATAACAAGAAGGTAAGAAAGCAGATGTTCGACATTGGTGACCTCATACTTCGACAAAGTCAAACCAGTACTCGACTAAAAAATTCTGAAAAGTTATTAGAAAATTGGGAAGGTCCTTACATCGTAAGTGACAAAATCGATAATGGCACATATTAGTTAATCACTGAAGATGAAGTACAACTAGAGTACCCATGGAATGTAGCCCACTTGCAGATGTTCTACAGATAGGATTTATAATCTATTCTCTAAAATAAAAACATTTTTCTTTCATATTATTTATCAATAAATCATATATTCTTATGACTATCAATTTTGACGGAACTTTGTAAGTTAATGTCAAATTTAAGTCGCAATCATTCGACAACAGATATCCCATGAATGGGAAACATATATACACATTATTTTTAGCTCGACAAGCCATAAAATGGTTATGTTATCTCAATCTCATTAATCAAAATAGATATCCCATAATTGAGCCACATATCTGAACATCATTATAGAAAAAATAACAAACCATAACTGGTTTTATTATCCATCTCGATCAATTCATTCACAAATGATATCCCATCAATGGATAACATATACTTATATCACATACCTAATGCTACTTTTAACTCAAGCATCAACAATAAATATAACAAGTCAAACATTCATCCTTTCAAAATAAAACAATGTCAACCGGTCCCAAAATAATCTAAAATATTTATAAATTCAACATCGTAAGTTCTAAAATATTATTCTCGACACAACCACAAGTACTTGCATCAAGAATCTGGCGATTGTAGTAGCATATTCCCAAATTTGACAAGATGAACAATAAAAGGCATGTTAAAGGTGTTTGATCGTGTACTCGTCTGTAAGAAGAGAACACTTCAATTTACAACAACATAGCTCCACAATCTACAGTAGCCGTTACACTTGATCAAATATAGCTGTTGTACGTGCTTCACAAAGTTCGCCCACCTTCCTTAAGAATAGAGACACATTTTATTTTGTAATTGCCTGTATCCAACTATAAATACATACATAGAATATAATAGTAGGGACCCTAATTCCATTTTTTGCAATACTAATTTCTTTACAAGTGAAATAGATTAGCATCTTAATGGATTTTACATCTAAAACCTCCTCGAGGTCATAGTTTTTTTAGGCTTTATTGAGTTTCCACATAAAATTAACTGTTTAATTGTTTTTCTTTGCACTCTAAACTTACTTCTTTACATATAGTATTGGCAAAATTTACTTACGGAAAACAAGCCATTACAAAATGCACATACATCACTAGAAGAATCGAACACCATACCCATTTGTGGCTCAACTTGAAACTCTCCTTCATCTTCTTCAACTGGGTGATTTACAACATTAACAACTACTGTCAGGCATGCTTGTAGTTTTGCTTATTTTTGTGAAGACATAACTTCCAAAGTTCTTGTTTCTAATTTCTGAGACGTACTAACAAATGAGCAAGAAGTAGTCAGCATTCTTCTCAAAAAGAGTCAAGGTCATGATTGTAGTTCTTCTGAAAATAGTCAATAATCCATTTCCCTTATTCTTGTAGAATTACCCTTATACAGGCCTTACAACCTACAGTAAAAGGCCAATAAAATCCTTCCTTTGAACACACAAATATTCTAGAAAGAATCAACCGGCCTGTCTTTGTGCGAGTCAATTGACCGACACGAATACTGAATCCTGACTTAAGTGTATATGTTTAATAAACTTTGTAAGTGACATCTGTGGAATCGAACTCCAGCCCAAGATAAGGTTTGACCCCAGTCTTTGAGTGTCTTTACTTTTGTAATTTTCAGTGTCCTTGACTTTCATCTGGCATGTATGTGTTGTTTCATGGTCTCCTCACAACCTTCACCACTGATGATTTATGTCTCTGTAACCTTTTTGTTAAACACTAATGGCCATAATCTGTTCAAGTTGATAAATGAGTCTACCCGAAGGATGAGTTGCAAACAGTAAATGAAATGAGTCTTTAAGTACCATAATAATCATCATGGAAGTTCCAATATCACAATCTTGATTAAAAAATTAAGGTATGCGCACTTCTACGCTCATTCAATGAATAGTTGACATTAACATAGTTGGTAATGACAAAATACTGTATAGCGAAAGGACACGATGAATGTCATTACAAAATGCTTTAAATTGGCAAACAAAAACAATAAAGATATGAAAAATTGGTAATTTCATATCATAACTGGTATTCTAAATACTACACTGGGCCCAAAAAAAATACTTCCATATGGGAGAGTTGTTGACCTAGTTTAGTTATACTAGGTTTTGTAGGGAAATCAGACAATTAACTATTATCAATATATGAACATGTAAAGGTGATTGATACTAATCTCTTCTCTTGCTCTCTGAAAATCCCCTGTTCTCAAGTGAAGTCTTCCCTTGGATTGGCTGCAGACCTCAATGGGATGGTTTTTTGTATACTAGCCTCCAAGAGAGATTTCCTCTCTATTTAACCTGATAGGGCTAGAGTAGTTTTCCAATTATACCCTCAAACCCTAATAAAGAGTAGCACTAGGTCCCACCTACCTTAACTTGGTCTAATAATTGGGCACAACCAATAACACCTATACGACCTATTAACATGTGCGCTCGTAAATCGGAAGAGTAGTGCCGGTATAGATGGAAAGTCCAGCAATCTCCCACCCCGTATTAACTCGATTTTAAGAAAAATATTTTTAGCCTGAATCATGATTTTTTTATGAAAAGCGGATGACCATCCTTTATTTGTTAAAACCACACATGATAATTTGTTGAAGGCAATGTTACATCGAACTTGATCGTCAATCTACGACTATAAAGATGGCTAACACGGTTCACGGATAATTTTTGGTCAGGCCTTTGAGTGCATGCCTAATTCATATCGTGGACATCAGGCTAGCAACCTCAATAGCTTTCAAGTACAATTTCTTTACGAAGGGAGTTTAGCGTATGAATGGAAAATGTATACCCTAATGATGTGCTGGTACATTTTTATTAGTGTCCTGCAATATGTGTTTACTAGACACATGTCATTTAAATACTTAAACAAACCATCATGCGATGATCATCGCTCATACTGAAATGAAGGCCAAAGGATGTGAAGCCTACCTATGCCCAAGAAAACTTGAGAAACCTTTCAGTATTCCCTATATGCACTTGATACTTAGACAACTGTCATGTGATAAAATTACTCATATCTAAAACTTTATTGCAATTGCATAATTTAAACTGAATATGTGCACATATAATAACGGATTTAAATATAATAACAGCTAAATAATCAAAATCAAATCTGAATGTCGGCCAAAATAATAACTGGGACTAACTCTCCTACATGGATAAAGAATCCTAGTGCAGTAATGGTAAATTAGATAAATCAATAACTAATCCCACATAAAAGAGCCATCCTCAAAGAAACTCCAGCAAAATCTAAGTCAGAGTAGCCCCAAACCATAAGCTCATCTGATCTCCTGTAAACTAATCTATAATCACTTGTCCTCTTTAAATAGTCAAACCTTCCCTTCGGTCTCAAAACCTTCGGGTTAGTGCATACCAATCTCTTCATTGGGAAGTCCATAAAGAGAAATTGTCTTGACGTCCATCTGGTGAGGCTCCAAGTCACAATGTGCCGTATGAGCCAAAATTATCCGTAATGAATCCTTCTTCGAAACTGGTGAGAAAGTCCCATCAATGTCAATTCCTGGATGCTGCTTAAAACCCTTCGCAACAAGTCTCGCTTTGAAACGCTCAACCTTCCCAGCATAATCATGTTTGACCTTAAAGATCCATTTGCATTCAACTGCCTTAGATCCTTCAGGTAAAGGTGTTAACTCCCACACAGAGTTGTATGATATAGAATCCATCTCCTCCATCATGGCATTACGCCACTGATCTGTAAAACTACTAGCCATAGCCGTACGAAAAGATACTGGATCCTTAAAATCAAATAAATGCCCTTTAAGTAAATAAAGATGGTAATCTGAAGATATGGCTGAACGCCTCTCTTTTAGGGATCTCCGAGTAGGAAAAAGAGGCTGGGCTAGAGGTGAAATGGTAGGAAATTGGACTGGAGCAGGTGGAGGAAAAATCTAAGGGAGAACTGGTGTTACGACGGGTTTCGAACAGGGTGTGGAATCGTACTCGTCATAGTGTTATTATTAGATAAACGCAGAAACATAACAAATTGATCGGAATAGCAGTTGGGCTCCGAGCTACATAACCCTCCTCAAAGACAAACTCTTTATGAATAGTACTGGTAAAGTGATCTCCCTCCTTTATGAAATAAGCCTGAACACACTTAATAATCTCCATGGGGCGAGAATGATAATAAAACTTAAAACCTATCGATCTCTCTGGGAACAGAACCCTGATCCTTTAAATACTGATTGAATGGTCCCAAATGTTGACCGTCTTGATTAATCTTACCATAATACTCGCCTCCTCGATCTGGCCAGATAACCTTGATCTTTCGATCTAACTGTTTCTCAACCTCTAACGGGAATGTCTTAAATACATCAAGTGATTCAGACTTCTGATGGATAAGAAAAACATAGATATAACGAGAGAAATCGTCAATAAAAGTGATAAAATATCTATGACCACCTCGGGAAGGAATAGGAAAGAAGGTCTACATATGTTTGTATGAATCAGTTGTAAAAGGGTTACCCTACGAGTAGACTGCTCGGAAACTATAGAACGTTTAAAAGTAGTTGAAATACTAGCCTCAATAAATAAACATATAAGATAAGTCTAAAATGAATTGTTAAGAGTTAGACGATATAACCCATCAACTAGTAAACTAGAACTAATAATGGAATCTTGGTGCATATGTCAAACGAGCATGTCTAAAATTGAAAGAAAAAAATAACTAAAAAAAAGTTCAACTGAGAAACTAAAACCAGAGATCGTCTCATCGAAGGAACATACAAAAGTGTCTATCAAATCTAAAATAGCACATGTGTCTAAAACTAAGCAAAAAAATACCAACGAGCTTAATAGGATGACTTCTTGCATCTCCTGAGAGAACCTGCTCCTCAGGTCTTGCCAGCCGCCTGCTGATGAACCCTTGTGGAGAATTCAAAATGTAAACAGTTGCCCCAGAATCTAACTGCCAGGTGTTGGTGGGAACATCAACCAAATTAGATTCAAAGCAAACATAAATGTGTTAGTGCATATTTCTACTATCGCCATACTTCAACGATAAAAATTGAGATAAGCTACTGTACTGCCTTCCCTTGACGGAACCCTTAAACTGTTTCTTAATTACATCTAACAGTTCCTAATGAGAACAAAATCAAAATCAAGGTAGTCTAGGTCAATAGTTGAAGTAGTTAGAGTCCGTCAAGGTTTTAATATTAGTTAGTTGGTTCTGGATCATAGGGTCTATAGCTGCATGAACCAATGACTTATATTAGGACGTGTAAAAATTAATTTTATGTACATTTAACTTGATCTGTAACAGATCTAAAACTTGATGTCTTTAATCTCGATCCTACCTGGGGTTAGGATGGTTGAGTTAGAGTGTATATAATATTTAAGGTATAAACTTTTCACTCTGCAGGTACAATGATGTATCATCGAATCCCTCCTTTGGGTGGTGATTAGACATGCATTGCCCCCTAGTTGGTGAACATTCACGCTCAAGACTAGACTGGTCACTTACAGTTTAACTCGAGACACTTCCTCACCTTTGGACCGAGGGTTATCCTCATCTCCCCATACCATGTAGTCTATCTTGACCCACTAATTAATTAAAGATTCAACATGATCATAAGCAAAGCATATATAAAGTTTCATCTACAGTAAGTAAGAGATAAACTCAATACAAAAATTGTATATTTCACGATATAAGACAAAAAAGGAACATGAAGTATGTGAACCAGTTATGCAAATGGTAGCAACTGTACATCGTCAACCTTAGTAGGTTAGACAACCATTGTACAAAATCACACCAGAGAAAATAGAAACAATATTGTTGTTCTTCTCTGCCAACTGCTCTGGTGTGAAAGCAGGTGACTAGTAGTATACAAAAGCGGGTACCAAATCAAAAAATAGAATGCCAGCTTCTCTAAGCCAACCCAATTGTTGAATGCTCCACATTACCCAACGCATTCTAAAGATCGAAGTGAACAATCTCCCTACTACCAACCAACAACTCCATTAACAAGAATAGACCGAAACTTCCAAGAAATGTTGTTGTAGATTCACACAAACAATTTTAATTTTTAGCAATAACGCCAACAGGCTAAAATCTCACTCTCCAAATTCATCTTTAACTATCTTTGCCAATACCCTGGAACTCGGAATAAAAATTGCACGGTACTAGTCAATGACAAAGAGTATGAGCGAATTTAGTTATCCTCATCCAAGAATTTGGCGACTGATCCTCCATTAGCTCAACCCCAATAAAGTTCAACACAACACAACACCACAATCCGAAAACCCCTTAATCTTAAACAAATTGACAACAAAGCTCCATATCCAAATTTCACAGCAACAATGGTCGAACCCAACAACGAATCTGATTCGATAAACAAAAAACAAAATTATGGATGGGTTAAGTCAGATGATACTACGATCTCAGAAGCCATGAGAAACGATTCAAAGAGCCATTGACCTCAGGTTCCCTTCGTGTATCCAGCCAATACATGTAGTCAAACCTAATATTTGTCACTCCTCTGCTCAATCGCAAACCCAAAAACATAAACAGTGAATTTGAACTTCAATATGGGTAAACTTCAAAGAAAAAAAAAGTAGTAGATCCAAGGAAGAACTATTGATGTTTGAACTTCAACTAAAAAATAAGAGAGAAAGTGAGAGATAGAGAAAAAGAGAGAGGAACTCTACATAAATTTTGGGAAGTGATAAAAGTCACCAAGGATAGGGAGAGAAACTTGGTGAATCAAAGATATAAAATAATAAAGAACTGCTCTTCACGTATAGAAACATCCCTCTTATACTAAAAAAAAAGCCCCATTAAACTACAGAGAAACAAATCTGACCACAATTTTTTTTTCTTTCTCTTAAAACGTCAATAATCAATCATAGTATTTTGTATCCTAGCTCTAACACCAATTGTAGGGAAATCATACAATTAACTATGATCAATATATGAACATGTAAAGGTGATTAATACTAACCTCTTCTCCTGCTCTCTGAAAATCCCTTGTTCTTTAGTGGAGTCTTCCCTTGGATTGGCTGCAGACCTCAATGGGATGGTTTTCTGTGTACTAGCCTCCAAGATGGACTTCCTCTCTATTTAACTTGATAGGGTTAGAGTAGTCTTCCCATTATACCCTTAAACCCTAATAAAGAGTTGCACTAGGTCTCGCCTACCTTAACTTGGTGTAACAATTAAGCACAGCCAATAACACCTATACGACCTATTAACATGTATGCTCATAAACCGGAAGAGTAGTGCCGGTATAGATGGAAAATCCAACAAGTTTTCGTTAAAGTAGAACAAAAAAACATGTTATGATCGCAAACTTTTTGAAAAGGATGCATGATGTGTACACAAAATCATACATGCATCGCGTCCCCAGCCCAGATCTTCTCCAATGTAATAAGTCATCTTTTAATTTGTTTCATAACCCTTACTTTATTTAATTTTTATTTCTAATTTGAAATAGATTTTCTTTCACTGCTTAATGAATAAGAAAACTATATTAATAGGAGTTTTACTAGAACTAGAAGGCTTGTTCTATAAAAGCCTAGGTAGGAGTTCAATTAGTTTTTGGATTATTAAATTTATGGGGGGTTGATATAGCTGATGATGAGGGGAAGGGGGAGTATTAAGATATTTGATTACGAAGGGTGTTAGCAAAGATCGTATTTATTGCTGCAAAACTATTTAGTAGCTATGATCAATTTCTCTTACTTTTTCATATCTGAAGTAGAGCTAATTATAGTTGAATGTAATTTCCCTATACATGTAGGTTGGTAACTACACTTATAATCTATTTAAACACATGTTGTGTTATAAATGAAAACAATTCAAATTTGTATAGTTATTAAATTTTGTTATTTAAATAAATTGAAGCTCAAAGTCAATTAATAATAATGGGGATTATAGCCCTTCATATATAGTAAATATTTATCACAAATCTAGAAGAAGAAAAAACTGCCAATGCCTACAGCACAAATACATCAGCATAGCATAGCTTGAGAATTATATGAATCCCAGCTAAATGCAAATAACTAAAAGGATTTTTTCTCCGCAAAGATAAAATCAAAAGATGTCGCAATTATAAAATCTACATCCATCTGTTACCCTAAAAAAAAGGAACCACGTCCACCCCTAATTATCCATGCTGACTAACACCTAGAATATTTCGTCACTAGATTACATAACCTCAATTAGTGTTTCCCTCCACAACCCCTCATCTTGAATTCCATACCAGCATCCCACACCATTCTCTCAAACTCCCATCTTTAGTGTCCAAACCAACCCCCACCCTCAATTAAGTAGACACGGAAACCCCAAGTAAGTAGAAGCCTAAAACTGCAATTGTGGGAGATCAAACCCTCAAAATCACTACTAAATACCTACTTTAGATTCACTCAACTAACTTACAATACATACCCAACATGTTTTTTAGCATTTAAGAACTCATTTGCCAATATACACTACCATTGGAGATGCTCCCACAACACATTTCTACAAAAAACAAAAGATTTCCCCTAAAAATAATTTATTTTTTGTTATAAGTTGGGTTCGGCCCAAGGTGGGAACCCAACTGGGTTGGGGTGTCCTACTGAATTCCTAACAAGCCCATAGACTATTAGGGTTTATGGGAAGAGTTTGAGAGAGTATAGATAACCTAAATTGGGTTATCATTTGTAACACTGAACCTCGGAGGATACAGAAAGATATTATTCATCAATAAGATATCCCTACTCTTCTCTCAATATAATTATTTTTGATTAACTGATAGAATAGTATCTAATATTATCCAATATGTTATCAATACTACGAGCTAGTGGATCAAAAAGGATAAAAAAAACTCTCTAAATCAGCGTTTTCAGGAGAGAAAAAAATACGTTGTAGAGAGGTATTTCTCACCTATTTTGAATTTTTATACATTAATTGCTACTTCTATGATATAAGATATCTAGATATGAATTGTAGGATTAATATTTATTTATTTTCGGATTAAAAAGGCTATTTTTAGTGATTTTAAACCCTTGTGAATGGGATATTTTCAAACTAAAATAGCGATTACTGTGGACATCAGATTGACGCACTATTAATTTTGTCTCGTAAATTATTCTGCAATAATCACATCGATATATGGCACATCTCAGGGAGATGTCCCAATTGCCAGGAAATTAGCGTGGAACCTGGGCAGCCCACGGCAAAAAAACAGCGTATTTAGGTCATGCTCACGTCAGCTAGGTTAATTATTTTTATTTTAAAAAATATATATTTATTACCTATTTATGACGTCATCAGATCCATATCCAATTTTGTAAATTAGACTGGATTAGACTTGATCCATTATCGATGTGGCAGTGACACGTAGCATGCCACGTAGCAGTAGGACCCACCCATGCTTACTTATCAAGGATACGTGGCATGCTGACGTGGCAGGTGAGGTCCACCATGCTATTATGACTATGACACGTGTCAAGGACATGTGGCATTCCATGTGGCATACATAGTAGCATGCCATATGGCACACACTGGCATGACACGTGGCATTGGAATTTGGTGACACATGGTATAGTGGTTTGACCCGGTCAACCTGGTCCAGGCTTTAACTCATACCAAACTAGATCGGTCGAGTACCGGTTCAGACACTAAATTAGCTCTAGAGAGCTCAATTTTTGGTCAAATTGAGTCAAATATTTTTTGAAAAATTCTTATTGACTAGACCTATTCCATAGTGGACTCGTATTATTTTATTTTTATGAAAAATATTTTTAAATTTTTTTTTGGAACAGGTGCCTTGTATAAGAAAACTGACTCACTTACATGTGATATAAATAAATTGATTAATACATATTTAAGTATCTTACGATAGTTAATATGATATTAATGGTATGCCTCTAGGATACTAATTATCATGATCAGGGATCACAGATAATTTGAATCCAAGACTAATTTAGAATACGACTGGGAGTCATATCCAAATCGCAGTTAATTGTCGAGAACAAATAATTAAAGATCAATTAAGAATTGACTCAGTCTTATTTATAAAAACTTGGTGTCTGAGGAACCAATTTTGCATATTTAGGTAAAATTATATGTAATATTATAACATTTGGAGGTATATAGACACTGATAACAACCTATAGTACCTTAGAATGTTAGTTTAAAGATAGGCATTATCTACTTATCTTATGAACCTAGCAGATTTTGGGGTGGGACCACTTATCAGTTAAATATCTAATATCTCTCATATTCGTAACAAATAAGGTTATTTGGCTAGAATATACCAACCTTATAGAACTTTAGAGATTAGAACACTCTAGTTGTTAGAATAAGGATCGCAGCATCTAGTGATTTTGAATAGTTATCTTGGCTTAGACTATATTAAAATGTACTTTAAGGTTAAGATCATCATTTTACGGGGTAAAGCTGGGAGTTGACGTTTAATAGGAACTCTTGAGTATAAAACCATGAAAAGGGTTCACTTGTAAGTAATGATTGGGAATCATGTACTTCATTGCGCTATATACTATAAACCACAAGTAATGATTAGAAATTATGTACTTAAATAGGATTTTATGAGTAATCAGACATGAATAAGGTTCACCTACAAGTAATGATTGGGAATCACTGAATTGAATACTATGAATTACCTTAATACAAGGAATGCTTGTCAAGTACTACTATTTGTATTGATTAACATGCATAATAGATGTTGGTGACACTCAGAACATTGAGTACCTCCCATACTATAATTTATATTTCGTTACCAATAAACTTGACCTGTATGGATAGATACTAAAATCTATCTGTTATTGCAAAATTTGGAAAAAACTATTATTGAGAACAATAAGTCTCTAAATAACAAAATAAAAACTTTATTTACACTTTTGCCTCCATATTCAGAAAGACTTGATAATAGACTACCCTATACTATTATATTATTAGGAACCTGATAATAGCCTACCCTATACACTCTTGCCTCAATATTCAATTGAATACTAGTTAGGAACCTCAAGCTTATGCCTAATAAGAGTGAACATGCGCTAGGGTCACACAAAGTTGGGTCTAGAGACAAGGGAAGTTATGGATAGGGTTACAACCGTGGATATACAAGAGGTGGTAACTACGGCAGGATTAAACTCTAGCCATCAAAAACTTGATGGAAGGAGAACAAGAAGTTCACCAATTGACCAAAATGGAATAGGAAGAATTCTAAAATGGATACGAGAAAGTCAGGCACGGGATTGCAAGGTACCCCAAACGATCTGCAAAGATCAACCACAAACTTATCACTTGATCGCAGCTGGCACAAACCTCGCTATGACAGAATCTCTGGCTTTAAATTTCTCCCATG
Source organism: Kingdonia uniflora (assembly GCA_014058105.1). Lineage (NCBI taxonomy): Eukaryota > Viridiplantae > Streptophyta > Magnoliopsida > Ranunculales > Circaeasteraceae > Kingdonia > Kingdonia uniflora. The sequence continues at coordinate 1,238,111 of JACGCM010002082.1, read as the reverse complement.
ATACCAATGTAGCTTTGGATCAACTTTTAAGAATAAACAGTAGTAAATTCTCAGTAGATGAATGATGTTACCTAGAGAGCATTGCCAAGTAGTAACTTTACTTATTGCATAATAGTACTTTTATTTTATTCATACTATTATTAACTGAGTTAGGAACTCTTCAGTGCTTAGTTTAATAGAATGCTCGTGACATTAAATGGTTTGGTATCCCATCTATGAGATTGTTCTTTGATTTTCTTTTGTAAATTTATTGCATGGGAAGTAGTTAAATTCAAATATGATAGTTGATCTACTATATACAACCTGATTATGGATCTATCTGCTTATTGAACATTATCGATAATTAGATGAGTGAGGATACATGTCTAAGAGACTTTAGTACCACGCACTCGATCTTTTGAGATATGAACATATTTCTTATCTCTTACCTTGTGTATCAGGGATATCACTAATATCATTGGTATGGCCAATATGATAGAACGCACCGAGTGCGTCATACTATTACCCTCTAACGGCACGATACGGGGTATCTATCCCACTTTATACACTAGTAAACCCAACCAAATTTTACTAAGTTTAGAGAGATGCATGATAATGTTTATCACGTAAAGACTATGGGAGAAAAAGATAAACAATGTTCTATATATTTCCTCCATGTCTAAAGGTTAGAACACGCTATTGGAACGGCTTTTAATATACTCCTCAGGGATCAGATAGTAAAGAAAATTATCGAGATTATATCTCACCTTCTCTTAAGAAAAGAAAAAATCCAGAGAGTGTACGTGTAACAATTACTTTCAAAAAAAGTTTATGATTTCATCCCAGTATGACCAAGGTGGAGTAGGATCTCCAGCCTTTACTCCAAGCTCATCCATGGAGATACATGTGGACATTTCCATCCACATAGTGGCCCACTTGAGTATTTATAATCATAATAGATGTATCTTGGAGATGGTCTTACGTTTGTCTATTATTAAAATCTAGGAATACAACGTTATCTCGACTTTTTACTTAGATCATTCGATCGCAGGTTCAATTCCTAGATTAACAGATCAAAGTCGATCGATGCTACTTAATGAGCTTATGAGTTGGACTCACTGTCTTTTGATGATTATTTTATCGCTAAATATGATAGATAATTGAGCATCGTGAGTACCCCATGCCATACCCAACTCGGGATTGACAGAAAACTTAATCAAGCAATTTAGGATAATCGTTAGGCCACTGTTATTATAATCACAGCTTCCAACTAGTGTGTGGGATATACATTCTTGCTCCCACGGTATTGATTAGAGTTCATCCCATAGTAAATAATCAATTTTGTTCCCAAACGTGACTAGTAACTGGGTTGGATCTCGATGTCGCTCATCGACGAATATTTGGATGTTATGTATTAGTGCCAATCGCACCACCACAAAGTATGATGATGGAACCCTCAATGTTGGCATGATATTATATAAGTTATGATTCAGATCTATCATTAGATACTTGAAACCCATTGGCGACGTATATACTGTAGGGCAGATAATTGTCACTTTGATGAGACAATATTCCCAACATTAGTGGGAGATATGACAGTCAATGTTGTGGATATTTATAAGATTACTTGGAAAATACCATCGTTATCTCATCTAGATCCTTATATATAAGTTAGGTGATAATAAGGTTCAACGAATTATAAACCTCCAATAAGCTGTAAATAAATTGTCAGACATATTCATAGATATTATTGAAGTACCGTAAGTGTATGTATCTACATGTAATACATTTACACAGCTGAACGTTCCAGAGAAATTAGTACCGCCAACGAATTTGAAGCTCGCGCTTAGTGCGAAGCACCGTTGGAAGAAAGTATTCTGAGCCGGAGAACTGCAAAATATGGGACAAATATGACTAATGGTGCAGTCGGATCATCGAGGATGGAACCACCCATCAACAAAAAAATATTAGCTACGCGACTAGTTGATGTATTACGATACTAACCCGGGGTGGCACATACGTATGATAATAAGAAGATATCGATCTATTAAAAGTCTGTATTAACACTATGTAGGATCGTTTAGTAGAGATTTATCGACAATGTATTCATATTCGCTGCTGTACTTGCCATTAAGGATGAGGATTCTTAACCACTTATTGTAAACGACTATGTATTATTGTACATTGGCCCGTCTGGAATCCAAGTGGAGCTCAGCTTGCTAGCATAATGCGAAGTGATACCATTGAGCCTTTCGATTACAAATGGGAATGGTACAAAAATATGATTAACTCAGAGAGATAATTTTGTTAAGGCAAGACTAGTTGCCTAGGAATTCTTTAAGAGATCTGACATCGATTGCAATGAGACTTATTACCCGGTTATGGACGCTATAAAGTTTTGTTACTGATTAGTCTGTTAAGTTGTTAAGAATAAGCTAGACATACGAGTCTTAGGTAAATACCATGTATCTATATTGGAAACAAGATACAGATATTTATATAAGGCCACCTTGGGAGGTATATGTTTCTAGAAGCAATTAAGCCCGATACATGAGGTGTGTACGTAATAAAATTAGAAAACTTATTATTGACTTGAAGCAATTAGGGACCACAAGACATAGTAAGTTGACTAAGTATTTGAAGGTCTGGGACTTTTTAAATATTCCTATTTGTCCATGCATTCTTATTTATAACATTGAAACTAGCTTTAGGCATCATAACAGTGTCACTATATGATTCAGATAGCATTAGACCTCCGGGGGAGATTGCGAGAGCCGTCGAATACCATGGGAAGGAATTCAAAATAAAAGACCTTAGGAAATTAAGTAGTGTCTCGATTTTTAAATCTAACATCTTGGTAGTAGCATACTCGTACACCAAGAAATATATATCAGAAAAGTTATCTAACACCTCAGTATGGATGTAACCATGGTACTAAGTCGTTTATTGCACGTCTATCACTTGGATGTGGACAACAACATCTACCACCATTCTAATGAGGGGAGAAACTCTTAGGGCCGTGACGCCATAGCTAGGGGGTGCTATGATATAGTTAACTGGGTATACTAGACCCCATGACTTATTCGTAGTGAAATATTTAGCTTGCCATAGTTCTGTTTCTACCCAAAGGCATTAGAATGAGATCAAACACATTTTGAGCTACTGGAGTCTGTTCTACTTGAAATGGTAAATGATTAATTATAGGATACTCCGATATAGAATACTTGTTAGACCCATATAGAAGCCATTGTCTGATGGATTATGTGTTTATGTACGGAGATATATAAAGATTCTTAAAGATCGATGAAGCAGATGGCGATAGCTATATCCTCGAATCACGAAGAGATTCTTGTACTTCATAAAGATGGCAGAGAATGATGGTTGCGCTCCAGGATACATAAACTGAAGTTGTAGCGTGTTCTATCTAAGATAAAATATCGATTATGCATGAAGACAGCTCGACTTGCATCATTCAAGTCAATGACAATTTTATCAATGGTGATAGAATGAAGCACATTCACATAAGCCATTCCATCCTTATGAATTACAAAAGGCGAATGAGATTGGCGTTATTCAAGATATTTCATAAGCACATTGCACCACTTATGTTCAAGCAGCTGGTATACGGAATCAGCATGCAGAAGTTTTATTTATCAATATCTTAGGGAGATTGATCTCAGGGGAGATCGACATTAGGGTGGGTTGTCCCAACCTGACGTAAACACATGCGTGTTGTACTCTTTTTCCTGAAAGTACAATATTTATCATAGGAGGTTTTACTGACTAGAGGTTTTGATGAGACAATGTATACGCGTTCACAGCCCATACAAAGCATAGAATTATAGTATTTCCTTGCACAACTTTTTGCCCATGAGGTTTTGATGAGCTAAGTCGTCCAAGTTTGGAACACCCCAAGGGGAAGAATTAGGAGTTGGGTCTGGCCCAAGGTGGCAACCTAACTGGGTTGGAGTGTCCTACTGGACTCATAACAAGCCCATAGTCCATTAAAGTTTATGGGGAGAGTTTAATAGAGTACTATTAACCTAAATTGGGTTATCTTTTGTAACATAAAACCTCTTAGGATACAGAGAGATATTATTCATATTTAAGATATCCCTACTCTTCCCTCAATATCATAATTTTTGATTAAGTGATAGAATAGTATCCAATATTATCCAACATTTTTAACCTAAAAAATGCCACATTTAACATCAAAGCTATCAAACAATTCAAATAAGGGGGTCATCAAGCATTTTTATGGAAAGAAATATAATTAATGAGCCCTACATTAGAGATTTTGAAGTGAAATTAGGGTTTACCTTTCAATCCCAAAAGAGTTTGACTAGAGATAAAGAAGAAAAGCAAAATCCAAAATGACTCGATGTGTCCTAAATGGAAGAATAATAGTTATTGCTCCATTTACAAAAGGGTTGAAAAAAATGCAAGTATTTTCCACATTAAGGGGAATGAGCTTAAAACCTTTAACTACGAGTTAACCTCAGCAAAAGCCTAACCTAGTTGATTAGAGATCCCATGATCTAGGTTCAATAGGACAAATAGTTGTGAGTTACTAAACATGAGCATTGAGGAGATCTTAACTCCTGCTCATTCCAGGATGTGAGCAGTATAACTTGTAGTGATTTTTAGGGTAAGTTCTCTAAACTTTTAATGATTCCTATGCCTTGTATTTACAAGTGGGGTACCACAAGGTACTCTTAATAGGCAATCACCTATGTGAGTGTGAGGTGGGGCCGCTTCCATAAGAATTTTATAAGACAACTCATAAATCTAGGGTTTGTTTAGGGCCGAATTGAATACAACCATGAGAGTCGATTGCGTTTGGAAAAGTACTGTGTGAAGACTATTGTCTTGGTTTATACTAAAGCTGACAGTTCAAGACATATATTTACTAATCAGCATAAATCCGATTGTTATTCACTAGGGAAGATTCAAGTCCACAAGACACTTCTCTCTATGCAGAACCATTCCACGATTTTTTCTATTTTATTTAGTTTGTCTATTACCATTCAAATATGGGGGATTGTTAGAAAATACAAAGGATGTTTTAGTTTTCTTTTTGGTTTGAATGGTAGAACTAACTGTTTAGTCCCACATTGGATATGAGGGAAGCTCAACTCTACTATATAAGTAAGTCCAACACTTAACTTGTTATGATGTGTATGTGAGTTGGTGGGTCGCACGCACATGTGCGACCCATGTGTGTAAACTAGCTTGGGTGTATGGGATACCCATGGGCTTGCACGACCTAGTAACCCGCTTATTATTATAAGTCTATGATTGGGCCTTGGGGCTGTGGGCTCATGGGGATTCCTTGGAATGTTTAGTCATTTTTTTGGGCTTGAGGTGTGAGTTGGGTTGTCTCCAATAGACGCACCTTAAGGTGTGACCCTTGGTGAAAAGTCACATATGCTTTATATAGCCAAACTTCATTTTCATTTATTATCATCAGTTTTTCAGAGTTTTCTTGAGTCATTTTTAAGAGAGAAAACAGACGCAATTAAAATTTGTCTGGCAGAGAGATAGAAGTGCTTTCCTCTTTCTGCGACTGATCGTTATATCCTGGGAGACGGGGGCCTACATTCCAGTAAAGTACTGTGGCAGGGGAAAATCATTATTAAGGATAGTATGTAGACATTAGACTCGATCATCCTCTTAAGAGGTGTTGTTTGTTCATGCAGATTGAATAACAAACTCTTCACGCCAAAAGCTATTATACCATACACAACAATGTGATAATGTTTTTGAATATTTTTCAAAAAAAAAAATCAAGAACATCCCCTTGCAAACTTTCAAAGCCACTTATGCCTTTGTAATCAATGATGCAATTAGCCATTATCTTCCCAATACCCAAGTAGCTTCGGTATAACACCATAAAATTATAGCCATATCCACGTCATAAGCCGAACAAGAATCACATCATAGCTATGTGCTACAATCGAGTCTTCTTCAAATACATAATATTCATTATCAAGGTCTTACAGTTCCCACCTCATGGGAAATCTCCGGTCTTATGTAAACCATGACATACATTAGCAAACAAATCATCAATGAGTTGGACATACCTCGATCCAAACTCATATCACATTCTATAGCCAGACAAATACATGTTTCTTTCCCAAAGTAAACAATAAATGATGTGCAACCAAATAACACTCTAACCACTCTCAATGTACAATGTCAATAACAACTTCAGCTTCACATTCTTCTTGTTTGTACTATACCATATGCCAAGGATTATCCAATCCATCGATCCAACCTTTTATTGAGATAACCGTTCTTACGGCTCTTTAAATTCACCCATGCTAGAACTTGCATACGCAACAAACATATCATTCATACTCTAAGAACAAACGATCCATGAGTTCTTAAAATTCATAACATCAACAATAGTCTCCATGGTGTTTCCTAAACCCACCCATGATAAAAAAACATATCTAATATCAATCCCCATCATTTTGGTGTATGTCTCAAACGCGCATATGAGCTCTCATGTATAAGCCTCTATAATGCAACTTCACCCGGTAACTATGTATCCATGTAGCCGACTTACATACCCATCTTCAACAAGATCGATCATGAATAATTTTTTATTCCGTATCAAGAATCACTCAATCTAAAAAATGAAAGTCAACACAATACAACTAGCTTCACAACTGGTGAACCAAAACATCTTAACATAAACACCCGTATTTTCTTGAAAGCAAATTACCACAAGTTTCATATCGAACCGCCTTGAACAAACTTGTTCTTGTTTAACTTATAAAACAACTTGAGTAGTAATGCTTCTTACCATCGGTAATAAGACCACCTCATATACCCTAATAGATTATTGAAATTCCATCTCATCATCATCCAAGACAAACTCCTGCTTTCCCATGACCTCACCTTGTAAAGCCACCTTGCAGTCATCACCAATACCGGCTAGCCACAAACAATATCGGGAGTAACGATAACGGGTTATAAGTTTTGAAACCTTGGTTTTCATTTTTATAACAATCGGAGGAGTATACGATTCTTGTTGTACTTTTTGAACCAATGGTTCAAACACTATCTCTGCAGAGATTTTTTCATACTCACATGACCCCGATAAATCCACTTTTTCAGTCTCCTTATCCATGTCTTTACACAAGATATCATTATTAGATATCGCATCAATAAATTAAATAATTCTATGATTCTTCACATCACAAGATCAGTCACCAAAATTATCACAAACATATCCAATGAACATGCACAAACTAGACATATTTAATCTATAATCCAGTAACGATCTACTACTAGAATAGACGAAAGAAGTATAAATGATTACCTTCTTTTTTGTCCAATTGTTCTCTTCTAATAGTCCAAGATCCGCTGCATACCAAAGCTCTATATCAACCACTGAAACTATCGTATCCACCTAAAACTGCTTTGCCAACTCGATGAAACATTTCATACTCATCGTCCTTTTAGTAACCTCCCAGACCCTACTTTTAGCCATACCAAACTCTCATGGTATCATTGTGATTTTCTCAAGGCTATCAATCCTAATTGATTCATTATCTATAACAAACCCATCACCGTAAAATTGATTACCACCGCCGTTAGACCCAAGACGTTTCAACATCAAATTTGTCTCAATCTTAACCCAAACTCCCCATCTCGCAAAGACATCAAGCCAATCCCTTTCATTCTTTATGGAATTTATACCAAGCTCACGTAAAATCACCAATGAAAATAATAAAATCATAAAATCCCTCGTTGGAACTAACTCTAGTCAATTTCCATACATTATGGCATAAGTGGTTCGATCTCATATTCTATTTTCTTCTCTTTCATGCAAACCTGACATTCCTTTGCTTCACCAAGACAATGTCTTCACAAAAGAACAAATCTAACGATTTTAACTTGCAAAGTCTTCTCCTTGAGAATAATGCTTCTATCCTATTTTTGCTCACGTATCCAAGTTTCTCGTGCCATGCTCTAGAGTCTACCATCGAAGTAACAACACCACCAATCTTATCATTAGCGTTACACGTCTTTAAGAAGACATTTTGTCTTTTATACCAAGTTATAACCATAGCTTTCTTCGTGATCTCAACTTCACCAAAAGGTTCCAAAAGACCCAAACCCGATAGTTGGCTTGAAATTACATTTTTAGCCATACTAGACACGTATTGTACTGTGTCCGAATGTAACAAATTATCATTCGTTAATGCAATCCATACATCTCTCTTATCTACTATGTGATAACGTTTATCATAGCTAGACAATTTGTATTTACCCGAAAAAATTTCCAATGAAACATCCAAATCTAACCTCAACTTTTAACAAACACCATAAGGCAACCAACATGACTCGTCCTGAGTACCATGAATCATATTACATGGAATTTCTCGAATATCACAAGTTATAGCACATAAATCATTTGAAACAAGATTGGAGGTACTATTAGAATTCTTACTTTTTTCAGAGAAAGTCACCGAACGACTCTTTATAGATCTTATCTACTTCGCCGATATACAATCTTTCTTCCTATGACCAATTTTACCGTAATTCCAACAAATATCTTGTTGATTGCAATTTCATGCCTTGATACGTCTTTTGCTTTTATTCTCGATATGTGAAGCTCTCCCCCCTCTAACTTTAATATCCAGGTAATCATCCGATGTTAACAACGAAACTCTACAAGGTATTATGCGAGATCTTCACCAAAGATTTTAAGTACGTCATTGAAAGTAACCTGCCTATAAGATTTTAAATCACTTGAAGCCACTAACTCATATCGCAGAGATAACATACTCATCATCTCTTCCATTATGCTATCCTCCAAAAATTATGAATATATAAAAGTTGCGAGTGTCAACTGAACTTTGCCTAGAACTTCTCAATCTAAAATTTCCCACTCCAATACACCCATATCGAACGGCTTCATCGAAATCCTTCCAATAAGAAAATCAAAATCCTTCGCATAAAGAAAATCCTCTACTTGCATCTTCAAAATCTCAAAGTTCAATCCATTAAATTTCTCGAGATTCATTTTATCCTCATCGGCCATTGCTTTAATCACACCAACCCAAACCTTGTACTCTGATACCAGTTGTCAAGAATTAGGGTAGCTAATCCCAATCCCTTGCTCAAAAATGATACACAAAAATGCCAATTGAGAAATTAAACAAAATTAAACAAAACGATTTACCCGAAAGAAGGAAGTGAAAAACCCTTTTGGATAAAAAAACCACTCCCCACATGAACAATCTACTAATCAAAGATCAAATGTTATAATTACTCACGTTTTCTCAAAGCTTTAATGGAATCACAAAAACTCTAGTTTTCTCTCTAGGATTAAACTCACATTAATATCCTAAATAATACTCTAAGTATCCCTGATATACTTGGGAAGATTTTGCAAAACTTAGGGCTGAAAGTATAAATCACAAGGCAAGCAAAAGATCATAAAACAACTTAAAAAAAACTTAAATGCGAGGTCTGTTCAAATAGAGAAATATTTTGTTCAAGCATAACCAATTATGAGACATGTTTGAACAAAACCTATTATGAGACATCTGTTTAAATAAAATAAAGTTCTTTTCGAACAGAGAGGTTTCTACCTCACTTATTCGAAAAGACTAAAGCTTTGCTCGAACAGAAACACCAAAAAATCACCAGAATAACTTTTTAACCTTCGTCTTTGACCCTTGTTCATCCCACAAACATAATGAACTTCTACGAAGACCAAATTTGAATTCATTACTCAACAGTCCGTTACATTAAGAATTGTTACTTCCCTTGAATTATAATGAAAGCTCTGATTATTTTCCTTCTTGATGTTATAACTAGTACATATAGAGGTATGACTTATTTTTCGCCCTCGCTCACAACTAGGAGTGTGAAGGGTTACAGGGATCGGAGAATATACATTATTTTGGCAAAAAAAGCTTTCGACATTCAAAAAAGAGAGGAAAGGGTCACTCACGATTTGTATACAATACATATTCTTGAAAATTGTAAAATTTGAAACAAATGAATTTTATTACTGAAGGCTAAATCTGCATATACTATTAATATGTTAAATATGTACAACATAATTTTGACTCGCATTCTAGTTTTCTTCCCTGAATTTCAGTTATGAAAACTGAGAGACTAAATAACGCCTTAGAGCATCTCCTAAAGTGCCTTACTCACTTAGTTTTTGAGGTGCCACGTTTGATTTTTGTCCTCCAATAGTACCTTATTCACTTGGCTTTCTCCTCAAAGAGCATGGTTGAGTCTTGCTTTTCAAGGTGTAACCTGGCTTTTTTACGTCCTGATCGGGCGCCCAAGTGTTGGGCGTCTGTTTATTTTCTAACCGGGCGCCAAATTATTTTTTTTCATAAAAGATTCAAATCGGGTGTCTAAGATTTGGGCGTCCAATTGTTTTTAGAAATAAAAAAATGAAATCGGATGCCTAAAAGTTAGGAGCCTAATGAATTTTTTTATTTTTCAAAAAAAATGAAACGGGCGCCCAACATTTAGGCATTTGTTAATAAAGCCAACTGAGGTACGGTTGAATAAAATTGGACCTCACTTAGTTGGATTTTGGTTTTCTTCACCCAACTGAGTGGGGCACTTTAGTAGATGCTCTTATACTTTAGGGATGAGATCTGAGGATAAAACTTTCTACAAAAATCTATACAATAATTAAGGATTCTTGGGTCTATCACAATCTGACGGTCACTATAAGAGCCTACGTGGGTAATGAGGGAGAATATTTGCTGCAAGATTTACTCACCCACAACTAAAAACAACTCGTAATTGGTAATTTTTTTAATTGGAGATCTTCATGAAATGTTTTACTCTCTAAGCTATCGTTTCTCTATCTTTCCACTCTCTAATCTTCATCTTTCCAGTTACAAAATGCACACTTCTTTTTCCTTGGTTTGCCAACTATGATTTAAGGTATGAAGTGTTTCTTAGCTATTCTTCTAGGTTATTTTGATTATATTAAAAGGATGTATATAGTTTGTTTTAAATCACTTCTATCTTGAATTTTCTCTTCTTTCCAAGATTTTGGATAAAAATGGTGGGTCTGTGATGTCTCATAATAAGAAATCTGGTTGTTTGGTTTAACATTTTATAGAACAATTTTAACTCGACAAATGGAAACAAACTTATTTAAGCTTTCAAAGGAAAAATCAGTTCTGTAAATGGGGGCGCAATCTAAGATTTCAAATTACATTAGTTTAATTTAATGGAAAATTCATGTAAGATATTCATACTTATCATTTAAGTCATGTATTATTATTATTTTGTAATTTTGTAATTTTTATTTGCAGTGATGGAATCATGTGGCAATGACAATAGTATTGAGATAGATTCTTTTTCCATCGAAGTCGATGATAATCGACCAGGCAAGCGTCATACCCAAAAAAAGAATAATAATGAATTGGAGACACCATATAAGGGAATAGTTTTCAAAACAATAGACAAGGCACAAGATTATTATGAAGAATACAGTCGATAAAATAGATTTTGGATTCAGACTCTCAAACTTCTGCAAAGTTACGTTCCCGTTCAAATGAGGTTACTAGCAAACAATTTGTTTGTGCCCATGAAGGAAAATTTACCCCGAAGACCTATGAAGAGAACAATGTTGAGAAACTTATGAAAAAAAGAAGTTGTTCAGCAGTAAAAGGAAGGTGCGCTGCAACTTTACGCATTGTGAACGATAAATAGACTAAAAAATTAAAGGTAACAGTCTTCTAAAATAGTTACAAGTTTTTTTTCAACTCATGATAGGAATTTATTTTCAACTAATGAGAAGGATTTATGTTTACATATGCACTCTACCTGGAAAATTTTAATAATCATAACCTTTTTGATAATTTTAGATAATGCCGACTTGGATCATGGAATAAGCATTGACAAAGATTGAGAATTATGCAAATGGGATGGTGCTAAGTAAAATTGCTCAAAAGACACGGAAGAGAAAGGATAAGGTATGAGGGGAGAGTAATTGTTTTTAAGTTTTTTTTTATCAATGACAAAGTTGTTGTTGATTAATCTAATTTAATGTGAGAGTAGTTGCATTTTTCTTCTTCATATGTATGTTGATTTGATGTGTCTCAACTGGAATCATATTGCAATTTTTGGTGTGCAATTTGACAATTGGTGGGCAATTAGGGCTATCAATGGATCAGATTTGGACCGAATCTGCTAAAATACGAATCCGATCCAAAACTTGGTAAGTAACATTCATATCCGATCCGATATGAAATTTCAATGGTTAAATCTGAATCTGATGTAGTCTAAAACTATTTTTGGAGGTTCGAATCCGAAATCCAATCTGACCATAATTTTATTTGATGAATAAAAATGTGGATGCAAATGCTTGAACCCATAATAGTTTTAAGAACTAAGTTCCACTTAGAACAAAGCTAAATGTATTATTTCTAATTGTTGATAAACATTAACATTGATAAAATATAAACATATCGGTATATAACTTCAGATCGGATGTTTATTGTATTGGACTAAGCACCATCCGAATCCAATCCAAAATTATTTTGGATGTATATTATTCGGATTGGGTTGGATTTAGATTGGAAATACTGACGTCCATATCTTAAAAAGGAATTTAATTTTGGATCAGATTTTGGATTTCCGATTATATCCAATCCATTGACAGCCCTATGGCCAATGCTCGGTTATGAAGTTAAGTACTTCCCATATATTTAATTTTTTACAGGATAAGATGCCTTCTCATCGTATATCGATTCTCAAAATAGTTTTATAGAAATTGAAAGAAAGGTAAAACTTAAACAGTGGAAACAAAACATATAACTCATCACTTTTTGGGAAGCTCATCCAAATCAGTTGATTTTTATATTCAAAACACAAAAAACACAAGGTGTGCCCTTCTCTACTCTATTTCTTGAAGTTATGCCCTTAACAGCCTTGTTGATATTCTGAATTAGTGTCCCCCAAGGTATAACTGTTAGGAGTTGGGTCCAGGCCAAGTTAGGAGCCCAACAAGGTTGGGGTGTCCTATAGGACTCCTAACAAAGCCCATAGGCATTTAGGGCGTGAGTTTGAGATGGTTAGGTAACATATTCAATAAGGTTACCTCCTTTTGTATTACGTACAGTTATAGAGTTCTAAATAATCAATAAAGAATCTTCTTTTTCTCAATTGCTCTCCAAATATTAGAACTGTTAATCCTTTTAGAGTAGATTATTGCTCAACACGTTATCAACATGTAAGAAAAGAAAGGAAAATCACTCTCCTATTAGTAATTTTCAAGGAAACTTTACAATCAAGAGGAATTTTACAATTTTTGATTTTTGTTTTAATTTCTTGCTAATCTATGTTGTATAATATATGAATATAGACTGGTAGCTATTTTTACTATTTTTCTTGGATTAAAAATAGACTCTTTTTTTTTATAATTTTTACCCAAGAAATAGGGATGTTTTCAAACCATTGTGTACATCAGATAGAGACAAGACCACTTTTGTTAGAAAGCCCATCCCGAGAGCTTTCCAACGACATATGGCGCGTCTTAGGGAGATATCCCAATCGCCGAGAAATGAGTGATGAAACTAGACAGTTTCACGACCAAAAATGGCATGATGACGTCAGCATGATTTTTATTTATTTATTTAATAATCTTATGTTGATGACGTCATCGTTATCTATTGTTGATATCAACATTAATGTGCGCCAAAGATTCATGGCATGCTGACATGGCATGGTATGCGACAGGCACGTGCTGTGATACGTGGCAGTCGCCGGACTGTCACCGGTCAGTTCCCAGACCGGTCGCCAAAAAGTTACCAAAAAAGTTGTCAGACGGTCACCGAACTGGTTACTAGAGTGACACGTGGCAAACACGTGTGTGGCACATATGACACGTGTGGCACACGTGTGTGTGACACGTATGGGGCACATATGACCGAGTCAACCAGGTCCAGACTGGTCAGCCCGGTTTAGGCGTTGACCCAGACCAAGCCAGACTGGTTCAGACACAGAATTGGCCATTTAAAGCCCAATTCTTTGTCAAATTAAGTCCAATTTTTTACAAAAATTTCTATTAACTGGACCTACCCCGTAGGGCACCCATTTTTAATTTTTATTATGAAAAATATTTTTTAAATATCTTGTGAACCCAGTAGACTTAGGGGTGGGTCCACTTGTCAGCTAAACATCTAATACCCTTTATATTGGTAGTAAATTGGTCATTTGACTAGAATATATGGACATTTATAGAACTTGAGGGCTTAGAACACCCTAATTCTTAGAATAAGAAACGCAACATCTAGTGGTTTTAAATAGCTATTTTGGCTAAGACTTTATTAAAATACACTTTAAAGTTAAGATCATCATTTTTATAGGGTAAAATTGGGATTTGATGCTTAATAGGATATCATGAGTATAAAGCCATAAACAGGGTTCACTTGTAAATAATGATTGGGAATCATGTACTTTATTGCGCTATATACTATGAACCACAAATAATGATTAGAAATCATGTGCTTAAATAGGATTTCATAAGTAATAGGATATGAACACGGTTTACCTACAAGTAATGATTGAGAATCACAAACTTGATTACTACGAATTGTTTTTATGCAAAAAATGTTTATTAAGAACTACTACTGGTATTGATATACATGCATGATAGATGTTAGTGACACTCAGAACATTAAGTACTTCCCATACTACAATTTCTATTTCAGGTACCAAAAAACTTAACCAACATGGATACTGAAAGCCATCTGCAATAGAAGAATCTGGAAAAGACTATTGTTGAGAATAATGAGTCTCTAAATAGCAAAGTAGGAGCTTTGTTTGGCACCCTCGCCTTCTTATCCAAGAAGGCCTGATAATGGATTACCTTATACTATGATCGTATTATACGACTGCGGTAAAAATTTTATTCGGCAGTACAACTCCACTATAATCTCACATGGAGAAATAGTTGAGGTAAATATTAATATTAGGAATATTCTATTAAATTTTCTACACTTCAAATATTGTGCTTCCGAGGCAATATTTGATATATCACTGTGCACGCAGACCTAATTCTAATTTTCCTCATTTTGAGTAAAATAATGAGCTACTGGTTAGGAACCTCAAGCTTATGCATACTAAGAGTAAGCATGTGTCAGGGTCACATAAGGTTGGGTCTAGTGACAGGTGAAGTTGTGGATAGGGTCACAACCGTGAATAAATGAGAGGTGGTAGCAATGGCAGGATTAAATTTCAACCATCAGTAACCTGAGGCAAGGGGAACAAGAAGTTTACCAATTGTCCAACATGGAATAGGAGAAATCTAAAATTGATACGAAATAGTCGGGTACAGGATTGCAAGGCACCCCAAATGACCTAAAGATATCAGCCCTAGACTTATCACGCGGTTGCAGCTGGCACATACCTCCCCACGATGGATTTTGTGGCCATAGATTTCTACCAAGATACCAATGCAGCATTGGATCAAGTTCTAATAATGAATAGTAGTAAATTCTCAATAGATGAATGATGTCACCTAGAGAACATTGCCAAGAAGTAACTTTACTTGTTAAATAGTAGTAGTTTTTCTTTATTAGTTCTATTATTGAATGAGTTGGGAACCCTTCAGTGTTAAGTTTAATAGAATTCTCGTGACATGCTCTAGTTTGGTATCCTATCTATGTGAGATTGTTATTTGATTTTATCTTGTGAATTTATTGCTTGGGAAGTAGTTAAATTCAAGTATGATAGTTGATCTACTATATACACCGTGCCTATGGATCTATCTGGTTATTGAGCATGATCGATAATCGGATGAGTGGTGACATATGTCTAAGAGACATTAGTACCAAGTGCTTGACCTTTTTGAGATATGAATATATTTCTTGTCTAACCTTGTGCATCGGGGATGGCACAAATAATATTTGCACGACCTACCAGATAGAACGCACTGAGTACGTCACGATATTACTCTTTAACGGTACGATACACGGTATCTAATCTACTTTATAAACTAGTAAATCCGGTCAAATTTTACTAAGTTTAGGGAGATACATGATAATACTTATCACGTAATGATTATCGGAAAAAATGACAGATAAGGTTTTGTGCATTCACTAGATGTCAAAAGGTTATAACACAGATATTAGCTTGAATACAATAGATGATCAGTTTGGCCAAAGCAACAAATGATTTGTATTATAATTGATTATCAGTTTGGCCAAAGCAACAAATGATCTGTAATATAATTGATGATTAGTTTGGCCAAAGCAACAAACGATCTGTAATGTAATAGATAATCAATTTGGCCAAAGCAACAAACAATCTGTAATGTAATAGGGAATCAGTTTGGCCAAAGTAACAAACAATATGTAATGTAATAGATGATCAGTTTGGCCAAAGTAGCAAATGATCTGTAATATAATAGATGATCAATTTGACCAAAGCAACAAATGACCTGTAATGTAGATAATCAGTTTGGCCAAAGTAACAAATGATCTATAATGTAAAAGATGATCAGTTTGGCCAAAGCAACAAACGATCTGTAATCTGTATATAGAAGTACTTGTTAGATATATTAGAAAAGTGCTATATTGTAGGGCAATCAAACATAAGTATTTCATTGGTATAAGATTGACCTACAAAGAATGTTTTAGATAGAGTACTATATGAAATAGTAGAAAGTACTTAGATGTATGAGGATCAAACATAAGTCTTTCATCGATGTAAGATCGTCATACAAGATAGATTGATTTTAGAGAAGTGCACTGTGATAAATTATTATCTTCGATACAGCTTCAATCTTCTCCTGCTCCAAGGATTAGGTACTCGCTCTCCATGTTCAGTGGCGAGATAGTAAGAACCAAGGCCACTTTTTCCAACAATGACAAAAGGACCTTCATAATTTTTTGCCAGTTTCCTAGCATTAACTTCTTTTTTTGGCTTGGGGACTTCTTAGTGGACAAGATCTTTGATTTCAAACTCTCTATGACGAACTCGCTTATTATAAGATTGGGTTAAAGCTTGGTGGTATCTTTCTAAATTCATGATTGCTCTGTCTCGAGTCTCCTCGATCCAATTCATGTTACATGCCAACTAGAATTAAATTTTTTCATCTATCATGGTATGGTTGCATAATGGGTGATGATATTGAGTAGGGATGATTACTTCTTAACCGTATGCCAGGAGGAACGGCGTGCATCCGGTTAATACTTGAGATGTTGTGCGATATGCCCATAATACATGTGGTAATTCCTGGACCCAATTACCCTTCTTCTCTGTTAGGCGCTTCTTGATTCCATCTATGATAGTACGTTTGGTTATTTTAGCTTGACCGTTTCCCTTTGGGCAATATGGATTAGAGATAAAGTAAATGATGTTGTGTTGATTGAGAAACTCAACGACTCTGGAGCCTATAAATTGATGTCCATTGTCAATTCTGATGAGACGGGGGCAGCCAAATCGAATGATGATGTTTTCCCATATAAACTTGATGACTTCGTCTTCTCGTGTGCGATATAGAGGGACTACTTCCGCCCATTTGGTGAAGTAATTCGTTGTTATGAGGAGGTGTTTCCTTTTGCATGGTGCAGTGGGGAATTCTCTTGCGAGGTCGAGAGCCCATCTTTTGAACGACCAAACAACGTTGCTGGAATGGAGTTCCAAGGCTGGAACTCGAATTTGGGGGTCGTGTCATTGGCAGGCATCACACTTGCTTGGAAGTTCGATGGCTTGAGCTTTTATTTTAGGCAAGAAGACTCCTTGAGCAAGAAATCAATTGGCCAGAGATCGTCCTGCTGCATGGGAACCACAAGTGGCTTCGTGAAGTTCATACATGATTTTTTTAGCCCTTTTGTTCGATAAACATTCGAGGTACGGTCCTGTGACCAAAATTTTGTAAAGGAGACCGTTGTCCATGACGTATCGTTTAGCATTATCAAGTATGCGTCGTCGTTCAGCAGGATCTTTAGGAAGTTCATCGCCACACTTGTTATGAGGTCCGATATATGTGAGAAAATGTCACCTCCAATCATCTTCGTCTTCTTCAGTGCCCCCAGTATTAACAGAATTTGAGCTTATGATGTAAATGTTGGGGGTGGATAGTATTTCGATCTTAAGATATCGAGCTTCTGTGCCGAGGACTCCTGCCAGATAGGCCAAGGAATCGAAATGTCTGTTTTCACCGTGCGATAAATATTTAATAGTAATCCCCTTGAATCTGCGCATTCTGTCAGCTACTGCTGCTGCGTAATCAATCATCTTGTCGTTCTTCTAATATTTTCCCATGTAATGGTTTACAATGATCAAAGAGCCTGTATACATAGATACTCGAAAATTCTAATCTCGAGAGCCATATCTAGACCATGAATCATTGCTTCGTATTTAGCCTCGTTGTTGGTAGCTTCAAAATTGAGTCTAATTACTTTTATGATCCTATCATTGGAAGGTGTGATAAGTACGATTTCGATGCTTAATACTGCAGGTCCAAAAGATCTATCATTTAAAAGATACCATCCCTTTTGAGTTATCCATTCTTGCTTATCTTTGAACTATTCTTCATTAGTATCCGTACTGCCTTCTTCCCAGTCCGGATCTTCTACTGGAAGTCAGCAAGAAAATTTTCTACTGCTTGACCCTTTTTAGAATGTCGTGGTTTGAAATAGATGTCATGTTCGCCAAGAGTGACTGACCATTATTGTACTCATCTAAATTTTTCTCGTTTGGATAAGATCTTTCGCAAAGGGTAATTTCTCATTACTCAAATTGAGTGGGATTGAAAATACTATTTTAATTTTTACGATGAGTATATGAAAGCTAAAAATGTTTCTCGATCTTGGTTTATCGGGTTTCTGCTGGAGTGAGAGTTTTGTTGATGAAGTAGACAGGTTTCCCCGTCTTCTTATCAAGTCAAATGAGAACATAACTTAATGATTTGTCGGTAACTTCAAGATATATGGTGAGTTCTTCCCCTTCATTAGGTGTACTCATCACTGGTGGGGTACCCAAGTAATGTTTAAGCTCCTAAAATACTACTTCACACTCTACTGTCAACTCGATCTCAAGATTCTTCTTGAACTTCTTTTTTGTTATTCCTTCACGCAATAGGTTAAATAACCATCGACATCGGTCAGAATACGATCTGGATTATCGCAACAATCTTGTCTACTAACTTTTGTACGTCTTTCTTTGTTTTTGGAGAAGGCATAGACAATAGTGTGCGAATACGATCTGGATTAGCTTTTATGCCTCGCTTACTGATCAAATGTCCCAAGAATTTACCTGACTGGACCCTGAACTGGCATTTGTCAGGGTTGAGTTTTATCTTATATAAACGGAGAATGTCGAAAGTAGTGTGCAAATCTGCAATATGGTTCTCCTTCTTAAGACTTTTACACAATATATCATTAATATAGACTTCCATCATTTTTCTAAAGTGATCTTTAAACATCTGTGTCATCAATCGCTGATAAGTGGCTCCAGCATTCTTGAGACCGATTGGAGTAACCTTATAGCAGTATAGGCCATGTTCTGTAATGAAATTTGTTTTCTCTTGATCATCAGGTATTTGATTATACCATGAAGCGACATCCATCATGGATAGAAGTTCGTGTCCGACAGTAGAATCGAGCATATGGTTTATGATAGGATGTGGAAAACTATCCTTTAGAGTATGCTTGCTGAGGTTCGTGAAATCTATACATACTCTGATCTTGCCATTCTTCTTTGGTACTGCAATAATGTTCAAAATCCATTCTGGATAATTGGCTTTTCGGATAAAACCAACTTCAATAAGCTTATCGATTTCTCTATTAACTTCTTTGCGGAGTCTTGGTGCTAGAGTTCTCTGCTTCTGTTTAACGGCTTCAACTTTATCTTTCAAATTGAGTTTGTGGCAGGCCTGATTGGAATCGATGTCTGATATTTCGTAAAAAATCCAAGCGAAGACATCACTGTTGTCTTTAAGGAACAGAATAAGAGCATCTCATTCTGTTGTGGGCAGAAGGGTGCCAATATATGTTCATCATTTGTCCCCACTGATTTTGATGTATTCTGTGGTTTCTGCACTTGGCAGTTGGCTTTCTATAGAGTTTACTGTATAGTTTTCTATAATATTCCCTGTTGTTTTCTGTAATTTCAATGTGAGTTATGGCTGTGAGGGTTCTGATTCGATGGCAACAGTGTTTTTGCATGCTCGAGCTAGCTTCTGGCTTCCTTTGATTTTGTAAATACCGCCCTCCCATTCAAATCGTAGTGTCAAATGATAGGTCGAAGGAATAACTTGTATGTTATGTAACCAGCAGCACCCCATGATACCCAAATAACGAGATTTTGCATTGATTACATAAAAGATAATGTCAACTGTTATTGGTCCTGCTGTAATAGGATGTATTATCTTTCCTACACGTTCTTATCTAGAACCATTGAATCCACATATGTCAATGTTGTTGGGCTGCACCTTATCGGCCAGTCCCATCTGATCAATCGTGCTTTGAAAAAGTAGTTCGATAGTACTACCTGTCACTAAAAGAAAAACAACATTTAATAGTACTTAAATAATAACATTTTTAGAGTAATGTTATTAAAAGTAATTTGTAATAACATTCTTCAAAAATGTTATTATTATTTGCTATTGTATGTCTACACAGAGTTTCTCATAATTGGGAATCTTTTAATTGCATTAAGCAAGTATTATAATAGGTTTTAGTGCATTATATCACCAAGTACTTATATCTCCTCTATGATTTAAATTCTAACAGATAAACCGTGGGAACCATTTCTCTCCAAATTCTAACAAATAATAAATAATACAAAAGTTTAGCGTGGAAAACCTTTGAATAGGTTAAAAACTACGACTCTCTTGAGGATTTTAGAAAGAGAGAGATGTTATTGAGAATGCTAGCTATTACATGATGTTCTGAAGAGACTTTCTTGATCGGGTAAAAGTCTTCTTCATTTTGAATTCTCTGGTCCTATTTATAGGTCTTATAATATGACCGTTTGACGACCATTAAGATTCATGATGACGGACTTTACAAAATATATGTTAGATACTCTTTGACTAGATTGTGCAACGGACTGGTCCTACTTATCTTGTAACGGCTATATTGATGATGTTGTGCCTGTTGACTCAAACTGTTAATGTAGAGGTCGAATATTAAATCCGGATACATCTTTAGTAGTGTTTCGTGTATGTTGAAGAGTTCGAGGATGAAGCATGAGTTTGAGATTACGAAATAAGCTATTACAAGACGTCTCTCAACCAAGAGTATGAAGAGTATCATGGACGAGTGGTGTTGGTTGAGAAGCTCCAACAGTATTTGTTTACTGATGCTGCTGTCTTATTTCAGACTGTGCCACGTGTTTTGCGGGTGAGGTCAAAAGTTCATATATTGGTCAAAGATGACGCATAAATCCGTGATATAAAATAAGCCACTACAGTCGCCTCCTCTCAGCAAATAGTATGAGAAACCTTATGAGCGAGTAGTGTTGCTTGAGAAGTGCCATTAATGCTGCAGTTAATATCTTATAATCATTTCTAATGTATGCTCATGAGTATCTGCTTGTGGCTTTTGGGTTTCTGAGAACCAATGGTTCTAGTCAATGATGTTTGTATGGGAAATCCTTCTGACGTTGGAAATTTGAAGAGTCGGCTTTGAATGCTGCTCACAGTATAAAAAGGCATTCTAAGATGAGTGTGAAGAACCAAGTCTACGTCTCTGATTTTCTTCTCTTCTATTTATGTTTCAACATTTGGAAAACTTGTAACTGCTTGAACGGATGGTGACTACCAGGAACCAATCTCGGGAGTCTATGATTCATAGAAAAATGGAGGAATTGCGTATACGATACTTTGGATACCAACCTTTGTATCAGCCGATACCGATTCCTGTGTTGCCTACCTATCACCGCATGTCTTATGAATAAGTGATGGAGGCGGAGGATGATTATTATCAGATGGTACGGTTTCACTATCTGTTGACGTCTGAGGCGGAGCATCAAAATGGGCTTCTGTTGCTAGCGGAGGAGGCTGTTACAACTGAAGATGAAGCAGTAGGTGTTCATCCAAGGGAGTCTCACAAGTATCCCTCTAGTGAGTGGGTCATTTCCATGAAATAGGGCCTTCCGTCTGTCTTTAGCATACGGGGAAGTGGGGGAGGTGGCGATGATGAAGGAGATCATTTTCTTCCATGGACCATAGATTTTTTCCATGAAGAAGATTTTTCATCTGTGATTTCCAGCTCTAACTATTTCCTGGACCTTCCTGCATGGGATCAGGGTATGGAAGTTGCTTCAATTTTTCATCATATTCCTTGTTGACTGCTAAAAGACATGTCTAACTGTTACTTGATGTAATGTTAAAAGTAATTTATATCTTGTCTGGACTGATTATTGTATCTATAAAGTAATCTGCTAGATTTGTTGGGAACATTTTGTTATCTGTGAAGTATTATGTAAGGGAATTTTTTAAACTTAATGCAATATTTTTGTTATGGTATCATGACTTGTAATAGCCTACTCGCATACTTCTAGCACAAGCCGAATACTCGAAGCCTACCTAGAGACTCGAAGCCCAACAGGACAATAACTAAGTCTTCGAAGCCTTCCGAGACTAATCGAACACTCGAAGGAATCATCGAAGCTAACTGCCATAGTCAAAGATAGATGAGGAGCGCCAGAACTCAGCATCAGTACTAGAAATACTTCAACCATGGTCATACATGGTCGAAGGAAGACACACTCACCAGACAGAACAATAAAATAAGCCGTTCGACAACTATTGTGACAGAACCAACAGCTACAGTATCAGAACCAGCAACTACAGTATTAAAACTGACTCCGGGTACAAGTCAGTTATCTCCAATGGATATACATGTAACCTGACCTCCCATGGCGACTCAACCCTTTCTTTATCCTATAAATAGGAGGGAGGAAGCTCTATGAGGAGGTTAGGAAATCTCTCCCACCAACTCTCATAGATTACCTTCAACCACCCTGTAATCAACTTCTATTCGACCTGTTACCTATACTCAATATATATCATCATCCATTAAAAATCCTAGCTAGAGGTCATGGAGTAACCCATTTTAGGACTCCACGCAAGCATGTTAATATAATAATATTGTTTGTTATTGTGTTAGATGCTTGCTTAGTCCCCTAGTCAACGATATCCCCGAGTGTAAGAGTTAGTTTCTCCCTCTACGAAACTTGGCTCTTATATTTAACGTCGTATGTGCTATACCCACCCTACCCAATTACCCTTGTCTATTTTCCCTTTCTCCCCTTACAACCATCCTCAATGGCCCCCACCCTTTGCTCCGCCTCTGCTATCGCCAGAAAATCTACTGACGGCATAGCCGCCCAACTCGCCCTCATCAGTCAACAGTTTGTGCAAGCCGAATAGCGCCATTCCAATCCGCTACGTCTAGAACGTGAAGACAGACGCAACAAACTTGAGGCTGAACGACAGCACCATTTGGATGATAACGAGCGCCAACACCGTTCCCTTGACGAACTGCACCACATAGTTTGAGAGCTTCAGCAAGTCAAAACCTAGGACGCTCCTATGTGATCCCGGGTATCTGCACCTTCTCGCGTTTTAGCCCACGCTCGCCTTGGGCCTTACCACCAAGTCGAAGTTCCCCCGGTCCACCTTGGCGCCGAGGGTGCTCCCACCATTTTTACCTACCGGCTCAATCCACCTCGAAGTACACCCTACAGAGGATTATTCTGACTCCACCCTTCGAACTGCCCGACACCCTACACGCCACCCTACTCGAGAATGTCTCGGGGAGCGCAGTACTGAACATATGCCAAACCCTCGGCCTCATCTCCCTCAACCCCAACGATCTCCTCCTCATCCTACCTACCTAACTCCACAGGAATTCAATCAGAAAATCCGTACTGTTATTCACGTCAGCGCGAGCCCCACGCCAAACTCGTAGAGTCGGTTTAACAACCCTATTTGTCTTAAACTTCCCGCGGTCGAAGTACCTCTGAATTTTTATACCCCTAAAATCAACAAATACCGCAATACTGACCCTCTGTCTCAAGTCCTCGAATTCAAAAATGCTTTGAGTCTGTATTCCATAGCCGACCATATCTTATGTCAAATGTTTCCCACCAGCCTAACTGATAACCCTCTCTAATGGTACCATAACCTCCATAACGACTTTACCAAAGCTTCGAACAATTGTCAAACCCTTTTATCGCCCAATTTGCCTTTAACAAAGACCGTGAGGTCTGAGTCGACGCCCTCTTCAACTTCCACAAATCCCACAACAAAATGCTTGAAGCTTTCACTAAGCGGTTTCTCGATGAGTCGTACAAAGTTGAAAACCTTGACTGCGTGAATGTCATTCTCGCGTACTCTAACGCTCTGCCAGGTCACAGTCATGTTAGGGAGTACATCATGCTTCATAAACCACGAGCCCACTAGGAGATGTTATCTAAGGTTAACGGATGCATCGACCTCGAAGCCTCCGTGAATCAAATCGCCAGGGGCGGCCTCGACCACCGGCCATAACAAACTTCGACCAGCTTCTATACCCATGGTCACTCCCATCTCACATGAGATTGAGAGTTGTAAACTCCCTCACCCCGATGCCGCCCTTGCCGAGATCTGGAAAAACAACTGATGTCTGTCCTAGCAAAACTCATTGCCCCCATCAGTACCCTTCTCCCACAATTACAGGCCAAACCTATCTGGCGTACCCCCTTCCTCATCAAGGTAAGGACAGATGAGCCTTACTGCTAAAATTACAAATGTTATCACGACGGGTCCTACTGCCATTCTTCCAACAAGTGTTATATACTGCAACGATCACTAGAAATGATTCTTAATGCAAGTCGTCTACATCGATATGTCGTCGATCTCCCCAGCTATCTCGACGGGTCCTATCTTAAACCTCAGCTCGCTCTAACTACCGACCAAGCCGAGGTATATATTTTCCAACTCTACCTTATCGAGGTTAACAACATCGACAGTGGTCGTACTCGAAATAAGCGCAAACGAGTCGAAGAGTATTGTAAGCTTACCTATCAAGAGAAGCTACCCATCCTTCTACCAGAATCTAGCCAATGTCTTAAACCTGAAGGTATATCCTTCATCGATTGTGATACTTCTTATGTCCACTTCCCCCACTCTGACCCCTTGGTCATTATGATTAAGGTCGAACACCTTGTCCTCCATACCATGCTCATTGATACGGGCAGTGGAACAGATGTACGGTTCCTCCAGACAGTTCAAGTAATGTAAAAAATAGACCTCATCACACCATCCAACATCGAGCTCAAGGGCTTTAATGGGGATACCAAAGTCGCCGTTAGACCCATTAGCCTCTCTATCATCACCGGTCTAGTCGCCCTCTAAACCAGTTTTCTCGTCCTCAACAAGAAATCTAAATACCTGGGTATTCTAAGGAACGATTGGCTGCATGCCATGAAATCTATACCTTTGACTTACCACCAAATAATTCGCTTCACTACCCCCTATGGCAGGTGGAACATGAAGGGCTCTCAACGCCTTCCCCACTCCTGCGAGCACCCTTAGATCGAACTTACCAGAAAACTTATCAAACCATAGCAATCAATGTTTCCCTCTCTCCCAACACCTTCGAGCCCATCAACCACACCTGTCGAACCAATTGTTTATATCAAACTCAACGGACCTGGTCGAGGTAGGTACATTTGTAGTTTTTCAGATGAGGCCGAACACCTTGAGCTTACCACTTTTCTTCGACCAAATAAAGATATATTCACCTGGACGTTCCACGAGATGCCTGGAGTCAGCCCCTTTCTGTTCTGCCATCGTCTCAACCTCATCCCTCACTCTACCACTGTGAAGCAGAAGAAATGTACTTTGGCACCGAGGATTTGAGAAGCAGTAAACCTTGAGGTCGAAAAACTTTTGGCCGCGGGTTTCATCCGAGAAGTCAAGTATGCCGACTGGATCTCCAACATTGTTGTTGTTCCTAAGAAAAATGGCAATATCCAAATTTGTGTCGACTTTACCGCCCTAAACAAACATACACCGAAGGAAAGCTTTCCTCTCACAATTATTTTAGTACTTCGAGATGCCACATCTGGCCATGAATGATTAACGATGATGGACGCGACATCGGGTTACAATCAGGTACCCCTCCACCCCGAGGACCAACTTAAAACTTCGTTTATTACTTAACAAGGTCTTTACAGCTTTAACGTCATGCCCTTCAGCCTTAAAAATGCGGGTGCCACTTACCAACGTCTTGTTACCACCATGTTTAAGCCTTTGCTTGGCAAGTCGGTCAAAATTTATATCGATGACATGTTATACAAAAGCCTCCGAAAACAGACCCATATCCAGAACCTCACCGAAGTATTTGCCATACTTCGTTCTTATAACATGAAACTTAACCCAAACAAGTACCAATTTGGCGTTTAATCTGGAAAATTCTTGGGCCACCTCATCGATATGCCTTCCCCTCGAACCAAAAAAGATGTCCAAAAGGTTACTGGAAAGATAGTCGGCGCCCTCAACCGTTTTATATCAAAATTCTCTTACTGTTGTGCTTGGATTTTTTCCCTCTTACGCGACCAAGGCGTCCAAAATGCCAAAAAGAAAATAACCTCAAAATAAATTGGAGACCCGATTGTGAACAGGCTTTCCTCAAACTCAAAACATACCTTGGTCGACCACCCATCATCAGCACCCCCACCGAAGGTAAAATGCTTTCTTTATACCTTGCAGTTACCGATACTTCTATTAGCTTAGTCCTTATTCGACTCGAATCCAGCATCAAGAAACCCGTGTACTTTATCAGAAAAACTCTGACACCTGCTGAGACTCGATATACCAAACTCGAACGACTGATCCTTACACTCGTTTACACTGCTCGAAAGCTCAAACCATACTTTCAAGCTTACCCTATACGTGATATCACCAGCTACCCCCTTCGAGAGATCCTCAGCAAGAAGGATAAATCTAGATGGGTTCAACAATGGTCTGTTTATCTTGGTGAACACGACATCACTTTCGAGAAACAGATATCTCATAAATGCCAAATAGTCATTGATTTCCTTTATCGACTTCCTGGTTGAAGACATCGACTGGGAGGAACACGAAGATGATCTACCAGAAGACCAGCCTGAACAGAATGACCCTTGGAATGTTAACACGGGTTGGCGTCCCTTTACAGATGGATCCGCTGGACCTAACAGTTCGAGGATCGGCGTTGTCCTGGTTACTCCTTCCAATGACCGAATTGAAAAGGCCGTAAAGTTAAACTTAGAATGCTCGAACAACGAGGCAGAGTATGAAGCCCTGAAACTTGGTGTTCCCAAACTTACAGTATTTATTGATTCCCAACATGTTCAGAGATAGTACACCGGTAAAAATTAGGCAAACGGTCGCATGGCTGAGTATGTTGCCCTTGTCCGCCAGTGCATGGATCATTTCCCTGAAAAGTATTCCATTACACATTATCCTCGAGGCAAAAGCAGACATGCCGACGCCCTCGCCTACATAGCAGCCATGTTAGGCCAGTCCAAATCTCAAACATTCCATACCAAAGTACTCGAACTCCCAAGTATCGAACGGATGGAAGTCAATGCCATAAATATTGGGTGCGAGAGTCTCGATTTTGGTGTACGGTGAACACCATTTCTCGCTTATTTAAATAGTTCTATACTCCCAGAAGACCCCAAAGCCAAAGGTTCATTACCGGAAAACTACCGCAGATACACCATTCACAAAGGTAAATTGCATTGCAAATCCTCGGACGGCATACACCTCCGATGCATCTCCCAAAACGAAGCCACTACCATACTTACCGAGCTCCACGAAGGTACCTGCGGTGCTCACACTGCTGGTCGATTTATGGCCCTTCGAGCCGCAACATAAAGGTTATTCTGGCACAATATGAAGAAACAAGTTGAAGAGTATGCGAAATACTGTGACAAATGCCCAATGTCACGCCCATGACATCCGAAGCCCTTCACAAGACCTCCATTGCAGCCAAGTAGCTTGGCTATTCAA
Source organism: Kingdonia uniflora (assembly GCA_014058105.1). NCBI lineage: Eukaryota > Viridiplantae > Streptophyta > Magnoliopsida > Ranunculales > Circaeasteraceae > Kingdonia > Kingdonia uniflora. The sequence goes on along the minus strand of JACGCM010002082.1, from coordinate 1,210,126 downwards.
AAGGTGAGCCATCGATCTGGTTGGCCCCTTCCCCAAAGCTTCAGGCAGACGAGACATCCTTCTGGTAGCCACAAATTACTTTACTAAGTATCATGTAAACCCTTCGACCCGACTGATACTTGGGGGCGACCTTGAAGTTTTTCAAGTTTCTAATTCGAGCAAACCCGAGTGGCATGAATGGCCGAAAGACCAGACACTCGGGAATGCATTAGGGGTGACCACATAATGCTTCATTTAGTCCCAAGCCTTCAAAGGCTAGTAATTTCTTGGTCAAACCAAAGTATCATGTCCACCCTTCGACCTGACTAATACTTGGAGGGACCTCAAAGTTTTTTAAGTTTTCAATTCGAGCAAACCCGAGTGGCATGAATTACCGAAGGACCCGACACTCGAAATTCCATTGGGGGTGACCACATCATGCTTTTTTTGGGTTCAGTCTTGCGGATAGACCCAGGGATGACCTTCGAGGTTCAGTACACTTCTCGACTCGGTCAAACCTAGGTATCATGTCCATCCTTCGACTTGACTGATACTCAGGGGTGATCTCGAAGCTCTTTAAAGGTTCTAGGTCAAACCCATCAGAGTTGCACATTCTATATTTCTAATCGCATACATAAATACAAGCATACAGACATACCAGCAATTCAAGTAAAAAACACACAAGAAATTCAAGTCAATTACATACATACAAGCAACTCAAGTTCAATTATGTTACACATTGTTCGAGTACTGCCAGTCCAGTATACTCAGTTCAAATGCCACATCCTTCTAATTTAACATCACAGCAAGTTAAGGAGAAAGAGTTGGTTATAGAAAATAGACGACAACGACATGCCTTCAACACAGGAGTGGCTGTACTAACTCCTTCTACATGTTCTTCCATGGCAATATTTCTACTACCCTTGCCAACAGGATTCAGTCATGTAGCATCTGCACCACCATCGATCACAGCATCTCCTACAGTTGTACTAGTACCGATACCATCCCCTTTGACCACAATAGCCACCATACCGTCTCCAACACCTCCACCAGTAGGATCTACTTATATCCCCACTGCCTGTACCACATCCTCGACAACAGACTCTTTGATCGAAGGAAAGCGCTCGAAGGTCGCGGGAATATACCCCAAATCATCAATAAAATTCTTCAGAGCCATGGTCGTTTCGCACTTCTCGACATATTGCACCTGGAACTTGCTCTGTTATCTTTCAGCTTCTCATCTTTCTCTGCCAGCTTTGCCTCTAACACTTTTTGCAGTTGATCACTATTGGTAGTTACAGCTTTGACCTCCATCGCAGACTCGGCTCAGATATGCAACTTTTCTCATCTTAGCACACCGACCTCGGTCTCCAGGGACATCGTGGTCCCTAGAGAGAGCTCCAGACTGTCCCTCGCCTACTGCAACTATTTACTTATTACCTTATGGGATTTGATAAAATCCAAAGCCCAGGCGTTCACCTGCACGAATACTCGACTAATCATCAGTTCCTGAAGGATAAGTGTACCTTCACAATTTCAGAAACATTTACCTGATGCATATCCTTATTTATTTGTCTCCCTGCCTCATCTGGGTCTGTTCTACAGAGGGTCGCCATTGACGTAGCCGTTGCTCGAGCCTGCTCTTCCAGTTTGGCCCCCTTTTGCCTCATTTTGACTACATCATTCATATCATTGACCACCTACTCTCGAGGCCTTTTACACAGAGTAGTCTTCGCAAGCTGAACAGCCTTGCCCTTACCCTTGCTAGCTTACCACGATACCTCGGTAGCAGCTTTGGACACACTCGATTGTATTGTCCCCAGTCCTCCACACTGCTCCCTCGGCACATAGCTCAACTTTCGACTCAACCCTCCCTTCTCCATCTCGCCCGTCCTTGTCGAAGCACTTCTTTCTCTCCACTTCTTTGCCTGAATGGCAACGACAGGTACGTTTCGCAGCAACGTGTCTATCTTCTTTCGCCTCTTCCTCATAATACCCAACTTCCCAAATACCTAGTTTACTCACTCCTCGTCGTGGTCGATCAGTTCGTCAATATACCTCTTCAGATTCATCAATGTACTGGTGTTGGGCTCTACAGAACAACGAAAAAAAAGTTCAATAACCTATTCAAACAGCATAATAAATAACCTTCAACTATCAACTTACTTAGATTATACAGCCTATGCTTCAGCTTAAACACCTCTTCCCCCTCTGCATTCTCATAATTACCTCTTACCACAACAAAATCCTTATCCCACCCTCTTCGAATGGATCAGCATTTTTAGTAACCGCAAAGTATTCTTCTCTCTCTTCCAGCAAGCTTCCCCTCAGCAATGGCGTATGTGTTTCCTCTCTTCCTTCTTTATTCTCTCTATGATTGATTATTTAGGGAACAATAAATTTCTCTCTCACCCCTTTAAATACTACCTCAGACAAATAAACCCACCTCAATTTCCCCCACTCACCCTTATTACCACTCCTCCAGTCCCCCTTATTTTTTGGCTGAAATGTGTTTTGGCAATACTACCCTCAATTCCTCCTACGTACATATCACGTACTCACATCAAATAGTTTTTTATACACCTCTCGAACCTTCTGGCACCCTGCCCGAAGCTGTTAACTCAAACCTACGTGTTACTTCCACCTTTTTCCCATAACCCGAGGAAACATCATGATGACCTGCAACGGCACACTGCCCTATGAATAGTATCACCTCTAACAAGTCTGTTATTTTGGCTGTCAGATTTTGAAGTCGAAGCATCGCTTTCAAACCTTTTTATCCATCCCACTATCGTTGTAACGTTTAACCACATATGTTTTCAAGCCATCGTCTACATTCTGCCACAATATTTCCTGCATATATACATAAGTTCTTATTCGAGCTCTTTTGATCGAGTAACTTAATCGAATTGGGTTACCACATTTGATTCAGTCACTACATTTCATTCGAGCAACTTAATCAAATTGAGTTACCACTTTTGATTAGGCCACTACATTTCGCTCGAGTAACTTAGTCGAATTACGTTATGACTTTTGCTCCTTATTCGAACTCGAAGTTTGAAACTCCAAATTGTGCCTACATTATCTTCGTCTATAGTACGTTTCACACTTACATTGTTATACTTCAATACAATACTATTTCATTCGAAATCATTGCCATACAAAAAAGGAGAAAAAAAAATAGAGACAGAAAAACAACAAAAGCAAAATATAATAACTTCTTCTCCCACCTCCTAACACCAATGCCAATACCAAAACCAAGACTCCCCTTTTTACATATGAGACAGTTCTTGCAGATCCCTACCTCATCCTCAACTTGGTCTTATGCGTCCACCTGATCTTTGGTCAGGCTCCTCAGAAAGTAGTACCGATTGTTGATGCTTGGGTTCAGCCATTGCAGCACCCTCCACCAATGCGCGTACGACATCCCACAGATTAGCTCATTTGGCTCTAGTTTGACTAAATCCAGCATCACCCAGTCCAGACCGTGATCGTCAAAGAACTTTTCCTTCAACACAGCCGTCTTCTGCTCTATTCGACGTTCCCGTGCTTTCATCCTTTTCTGGTACCTTGTGTTTGGTGTGGTTTCCATGCTTTGGTTACTCAAGGAAGAAGATGATGACAATTCGACACGCCCCCTAGAACCCCTAATTTATACTTGAATTAAGGGCCATTTAATCCCCCCTTAATCAGCACTTGCATTGATTACCATCCTTAATTATTTTCCTTAGAACTGCCTACATTCAACAGTTAACTCTTTAATTTCCCATAGCTAACCAATTTTCTCAGCACGCGCTATCTACACCAATTTCTGAGTCCCCTGCTGAAAGAGGGCAAATATAGTAGCTTACTCGTAGCCTTCTAGCACAATCCGAATACTCGAAGACAATATTAAAGCCTACCTAGAGACTCAAAGCCCAACAAGAGAATAACTGAGTCCACGAAGCCTTCCAAGACTAATCAAGCACTTGAAGGAATTATCGAAGCTAACTGCCATAGTCGAAGATAGATGAGCAATGTCAGAACTCAGTATCAGTACCATAAATACTTTGACCATGGTCATACATGGTCGAAGGCAAACAGGTTAGACAGCCAGCTCACTAGATAGAATACTGAAACAAACTGTTTGACAACTATAGTGATAAAATTAGTAGCTATAGTATCAGAACCAGCAGCTATAGTATCAGAACCGACTCCAGGTACAAGTCAGTTGTCCCTACAAGATGTACATGTAACCTGACCTCCCATAGTGACTCAGTTTCTTCTATATCCTATAAATAGGAGGAAGGAGACGTTATGAGGAGGTTAAGAAATCTATCCCATCAACTCTCAAAGATTACCTTCGACCACCCTGTAATTTACTTCTATTCGACCTGTTACCTATACTCAATATATATCATCATCCATTAAAAATCCTCGCTAGAGGTCATGGAGTAACCCATTCTAGGACTCCACACAAGCATGTTAGTGTAATAATATTGTCTGTTATTGTGTTAGATGTTTGCTTAGTCCCCTAGTCAAAGATATTCCTGAGGTGTAAGAGTTAGTTTCTCCCTCTACGAAACTTGGTTCCTACATGACTTTTTGTATCGAACTTGTTTGTGCAATTATTTGTTATAAAATAGGTATTAGTTAATCATGGGGTGTGATGAAGAAAATCGAGTTAAAAGGATTTTAGGGTGTATGGTGGTAAACAGTAGTGATAGGTGAGATTGGAAAAATTAGAGGAGTTCTAAAATGTGATGAAGGGAAGTAGAAAATTTATGTATGATGACTGGGTCAGTGGATAAAGATATATGGTTTTTCTGTAACCTGTGTCTTCGAACTAGATGAAAGAATGTCTTGAACTGTATAAAGGTCTGTAGGTGCCACCGCTGAACTCGCATAACTTTGTATGTTGCCATCTGCATATCTGTGCATATAAAATCTGAGGAGATACTTCAAAATATGGAAACAATGACCTGTCCTAATATTCTGGATCTTATACTAATCTTTAGCTATTCTATGAACTTTTAAAAATATATCCTTCAAATAAATTAGTGGAGTGATATGATTTTCTAAATATCTTCCTGGTGGCAATAAAATAGTGATTGGCTAGTATGACTTGTATCATCTGTAGGGATAGTTTAACTATGGAGGTAGTGTGATTTTACTGTAGTGAGGACTCATTCTCAGCATGCTCATCAGGCAGCAGATGGTCGGTTTCATATCAAGGTTGTTGAACTTCATGAGCGGTATTTTTGTAGATTGCCTTATGATGTTGTTTTATCAAAATGGCAATTAAATCTGACCAGACTAGATGATGAAGGTAAGCGTGCAGAGTATGATCATTTTTTCTGGTACAATGTGTTTCGTAGGTCGCTGCTGAGTGCCACGATCTGGGAACTGACTGTTCGATAGCTTGCATCTAATAAGATTGTTGAAGAGGATACAAGGGCAGCAAGAGGGGAGATAATTTTGTGTAGGGAGGTGAACCATCGAGGTTGTTTTACATGTAACTGGAGATCTCGGCAAGCTCAAAATGTGAGAGCTCGTAATAAATAATCTATTTTTAGTATTCTGTGTTGGAACCCAAATAAATGTAAGATGAGGTATAGTTGATGCCTCGCCTGATTGAATAAGAATAAAGTATTCTAATTTATTGAAAGTGTATGGATATTGTGGAGGGCAGTTATAGGATTTTAACAACTGTATAAATATCTTTGAATTTTAAATATTGATCTATTCTTGGAATATTGTACGATATTGGTAGAGTATAAAAGTAAGGTGATTGGTCATTTGTACTGTGTCGAGAAAGGGGTGCAAAGTTTGTAATAGTAGATAATAGAGACAGACGTGATGATAGTAGACGCTATCACAGAAGTCATGATGATGCTTTTAGCCAAAAAGACGTGCCTGTAGAGACAGTAGGGATGGCAGACACGTGTCAAAAGGATATGTCATTTCAAAAATTGAGGGAGAGTATAAAAACTCGTATTTCTCTCCCTCATAAATTACCAGTATTTATAGAGAGAGAGAAAATGATGCAACTCCTATTTTCAATGAGAAGAAATGTTTGAGTTCTGAGTTTGATCTGAGAGGAAAAGGTTTATCGGGTTATATAACACCTGCAGAAAAGCAATGGGAGTGGTCATTCTCAGGAAGACCTCGTCTTCGGGGAGGGAGGACGAGTGTAGTGCCATAGAAAAGACTGTAGATACTGTAGAGATGACTGTAGAGGTTGGGGAAACCAGTAAAATTGAGAAAGTGATAAATAAAGAGGATAGAAAGAAGAAAGATAAATTATTTGTCATATATCCGTGGGATTAGATGTAGGTAAAAAAAATTGCAAGGAGAATGGGGAAGTTATCTGGAGGACCAAGGTCGTTGGTTTAGGGCCTATGTCCCAGGAAAGGGGAAGGAGGAGGTATACTACCAAGTCCCTTACTTTGAGAAGTGGAAGAAGGAGAGAGGGATTGGTAAAGATGTGAATCTCTCATATTATAATGGCCTCATGCTATCAGGTCTGAGTGATGGTTTTATGTTATTTGAATCAGGTCGTATATGACCTTAGGATTCCTATGACCTTTTTTCAAAAAGGGATTATGAATATATTGCAGTGTTGCCCTGCCCAACTAAATGGGAATGTATATGAGATGATGAGGGTATGTGAGGCACTGAATAAAAAATGGAGAAAGGATGGGACTGCTAAACAGTTCAAAGCTGAAAATGTTTTGAAATTTTATAAATATAAATATATTAAAGGTCAAAGTAGTGGTTACCTGCATAGTGATTCATATAGGCAAAAAAATTGACTTTGAATCTGCAGGAAAACCATGGAACGATCACCATGTGTGGGTAGAGGGTAACTGTATGCATGTTCCAAATGAACCAGCGCTCGAACTGAACCATAAATATTATAATCCGAGTAAGTAACGTTGACCAATCTTCGAATAACCAATAACATGTCTTCGAGCTGTTGAATAATGTTTTGCTCCTTATTTTGGCAGAACCAATCTTTCATCTACGCCTGATAAGACCAGCCTGTTTGACTACATTGCTCGAGATCAGGATGAGGTAAAGTAGGTACTAGGTGAGCTCGGTATCCGTAGAGATAAAAGGGTAGATTCTGTGGTACCCAAGGTATAGCGGGCTCGCAAGAAATGAGTTACGGCTGAGGAAAAAGCATGTTTGACTGTTGATGATGTCTTTAGTCATCCACCTCCTGCACCTCATACCACCAAACGGACTACTCGGAGGTCGGGGAAGTCAGATTAGCAGAGTACCCCTGCTACTAGGGTGGCGATCATAGAACAAGAGATCGCAAAGACTGTCTCTGGAGATGTGGAGGAGCGACTGGAAATGAGTGTGGTTTCTCATGCCAAAGCCGAGAAGAGCTCGATGAAAAGAAAAATGTATGAAGAAGAAGGTAGTACTCGAACTAATCCTCATGCTGCGGCCAGGATGAAAAAGATGAAACTGAAATATTGTTTGATGGCCGGGACGGACCCGAAGCAGCTCGATGATGAGTATCACGAACATACTTTCGCGGTATGTGTTTAAAATTATGAATTGTCTTTGTATTTAGACTAAAAGTTGTTGTGTTAAATTTGTCTTTGTGTATTTTAACATTGGCAGCTCTCAATACTGCTAAAGGGGGTAACAAAGTATCTGGACAAGAGGAGTTAGGCGTTCGGGTCTCTTACGGTGAAGTTTGATGCTCAATCGGCTCGCATGAAGGAACTCAAGACTGAGCTCAAGTTAGAGAAAGAGAAGACAGCTGAGGATATGAAAGTGGCTGCAGAGTTCGTGAGGCATGATGACCTTATGTCAAAATTTGTCAAAGCACTTTTAGTGAAACGAAATCACTTCGTCCAATGTTAATATGATTTTGGATTGAGTGAAGCTGATGTGAAGCTAGGCCGGACTGGTAGATATGGTGAAATAGTTTTTCCAGCAGAGGTTGCGGAGGAAGTGACGGTTGATGCCATAATTTCTCCTGAAAAAATGTTGGATCTTCTACCAAGAAGTACCGTGTCAGTACAATCTACTGAGAAAACGTTAAAGCTTCTACCAGAAAGTACTGAGCCAGTGCGATCGGCTGAAAAAATGTTGGAGCCTCTATCTGAGGTTAAAATCAGGAAGAATCTCTAAATGTTCTATGGTATTCTATTTTGACTTTATACAGCTTGTTTGATTTGGATGTAATTGTACTTTGTATTATCGTACACTGTTTAAGTCTAATTTATGCTTTAAAATATGCTCTTTTAGAATGTCTGTATGATAACATGATATTTATAATCTATGTAAGAGATAGAGCGATTGAGAAAATCTAATTACGAACTGGATAAAACGCTGAGTAGAGCGAAGGATTCCGTGGCACGTATTTAACAAGTACTTAATAAAACTGAATATGAGAGAGGGAAATTTAAACTTAATTATGAGAAAATGTTTAAGGAGTTATATGACCTCCAGTATCTATCATCATCGTGTGAAGGACCACGTTTCTCATTTTTAACATGATCACCAAAGAATCATGGTGAGGATAGTTGACATGACGAACATCACAATCGTCGAAAGAAATTCCTGTTCGTTGAGAGCGGGATATGGAAAGTAAACGAGCCTCTTTACCTTTCATGGACAGGTCATGACATTGGCCGACACATCGTCTTTTGCTTCTATTTGATTGATTGACGATCTGAGTCTCAATAAAGTAGCTGAGGGATATATGGTATAAATGCTTCTCCCCTGCCGGTTCTTTGATTTGTACAGCTTCTATAGGAAGTTTGTAATTCTCATTCTTGTAACTCTCAACATCCACAATGTATTCATGCATTCGTCCATCTGCAAAGATATACTCTAACAGTCATTGTAAGGAAAAACAGTGTTCTATCTCATGATGTCTGACCTTGTGGTGAATGCAATATAGTTTCTTCCCAATGGGTTGGAGGTACTGTGCATTGAAAAAAAAACCTGCCCTTCTGAAGTATAGGATAAATACTAGCTATGGTTACATTCATCTTGGGAAGATAGGATTTTGGCAAGTTACTGCCCTTCTGAGGTCGTTCGTCATTTGATTTTTCCCGTTTTGTGTCTCATCCCTAATCAGCAATACGGTTAAAATCTTGACTTGTTGATTGATCTCAAGCTGTCAATATTGACTTCTAAGTTTTTTGCCTGTCAGACACCATTCTTTCAAGGTCGATATATCAGTTGACTTTTTCGATCATGTCCTCCAGAGTTTTTGGCTTGCTTAGGACGAGGAACTCCTTCACCCGTCTATCGACAAGTAAAGCAATGGTGAAAGCTGAAATAGTAATCTTTTGGACGAGCCGATCTATTTTTCGAGCTAACTCCAAAAAATTCTTAGTGAATGTCTCGAGCTTCTCACCTAGTATCTGCTTAAGGCTAAAAAGAGAGTATAGATTCTCCTCTTTGTCTCTATTGTATGAGTAAATTTTGACAAAAAGTTTTTGCAATTGTTCAAAAGTTGTGATGGATCCTTTGGGTAGTGTGTGGAACCGTCGTAGGAGTTCGCCTGATAAGCTGGTAGGAAAGAACCTACATAGAATGTGGTTAGACGTGGAATGTAGGCCTAAAGCATCCTGGAACTCTTGGATGTGTTCCACTGGATTACTTCCTTTGTACTTTTGGATCTTTGGAGTATGGAATCCGGTGGGGACCTCGTCATCCAATAGCTCTTGTGCGATAGGGCTTTTTGTACTTTTTTGTGGATTCCTTTAGTCTAAGTCTGAGCTTCGAACAGTTCTTTGATTCACTTTTCAGCATGTTCCTGAGTCACATACTATCGAGCTGTAGTGGCTGGGCGTGTAACGCATGCTTCTTCAGGATTGTGGTTGCCACTCCCTTCACTTAAACGTTCTTTTGCCATAACTTGAACTCTTTGAGGTAGATTTTTAGTCTGTCTGACTCCTGTAAGGCCACCATCTACTTCTTGGTGGACCTCCTGGATCGGGATGGGCTCTAATTCCTGTTGGTGATGGTTAGATCGAAGTGCACCTCCTAAGTGATTGCCTTTCGGAGGAGTACTTGTTCTGTCATGAACGGAGATTCGCGAGCCTTCAGGGTGCACGGCTTTATTCTTATGGGTGGCGATCTGCTGGCCCTACAGAGCCTTCAGCGCGTCTGGTACACTTGCTAGTTGTTGCTCCAGAGCGGCACATCTTTTTGTTTTAGAATTTAAAGTGTCCCGCATATCTGCTAGTAGGGAATTTTCCTCTACTGGACCGATTTGTGTAACCTGATCTGGAGGTGTCATTCTTATAGAAGATAATTAGCAGTTTTTGAGATAATAGGTTTGAGAATTCGATTCCCACAGACGGAGCCAAATGTAATAGCCTAATTCTGGGGTTCAGACTTAGCATTTACACCAAATGTAATCAGAATGCTAATAATAACTAACACAAAAGTTTAGCATTGAAAACATTTGAATAGGTTAAAAACCACGACCTCTCTTGAGGATTTCAGAAAGAGAGATATGTTATTGAGAATGCTAGCTATTACAAGATGTTCTGTAAAAACTTTCTTGATCGGGTAAAAGTCCTCCTCATTTTGAATTCTCTGGTCCTATTTATAGGTCATATAATATGATAGTTTGATGACCATTAAGATTCCTGATGACGGACGTTACAAAATATATGTTAGATATTCTTTGACCAGATTGTGTAACGGACTGGTTCAACTTGTCTTGTAAAAGCTATATTGATGATGTTGTGCCTGCTGACTCGAACTGTTGATGTAGAGGTTGAATATTGAATACCGGATACATCTATAGTAGTGCTTCATGTATGCTGAAGAGTTCGAGGATCAAGCATGAGTCTGAGATTACAAAATAAGCTATTACAAGACGACTCTCAACCAAGAACCCGAGGAGTATCATGGACGAGTGGTGTTGGTTGAGAAACTTGTCTTGTATTTGTTTCCTGATGTTATTATCTTATTTCTGACTGTGCCACGTGCTTTGTTGGTGAGATCGAAAGTTCATATGTTGGTCGAAGATGACGCATGAGTCTGAGATGCAGAATAAGCCACTACAGTACCCTTATTCGAAAATCAAAAAAACTGAAACCAAAAAAATACCATTTTTGCATGGTAGGTTTTTGTATGATAGTCTCAAAAACCAAAAATACCTACCGAAATTACCAAACTAAAATTACCAAAACCATTGGACATGTTAAACTTGGAAGTTGGAACTTATGAAAAAAAAATTGTTCATAAGATCTCCTTTATCATATTACCCCATAATAAATATCACCTTTAGTATATGAAATCTTGTCATGAAATATTATTTTCTAGCAAATCTATGTAACTTGGAAGCACTTGATAAACTTCTCTTCATAGATAAATGTTATAGTATAATGAGATTATACCAAAACCGCCAAAATTGAGAATACCGAAAATATCTAAAGCGCATATACCAATAACCAAACCATAAAATATAACCAAATTTATCGAAACCAAAATATACCAAAAATACCGAAAAACCGACGGCTTGGTTTTGGTTTCTATACTTGGTAAACCGAACGGTTTGGTTTTGGTTTTGGTATTGGTATTTGCGAAATACCAAACCAAACCGACCGATACCCACCCCTACTATTAACTATAAAGCGTTTAGATTTTATAACTTGCAAAATAAGGTTATTATTGAGTCTCTAGATGTTAATTTCTCTAAAGATATAATGTAGAGACTAGAGACACTGATTTAGAACCTAGAAGGAGCATGAGAACTTGTGTGAAGAAGGGTTTTGGTCTTGATTATGTTGTTAACACTCTAGAGGGTGATCCATCTACCCTTCAAGAGGCTCTTAGTTCTACAGATGTTGATTTTTGGAAAGAAGCCATTAGTGATGAGATGGACTCTCTGGAGTCCAATAAAAAGTGTGACCTTTTTTATTTACCGCCTGGTTGTAAGATGATAGGTTGTAAAGGGATCCTTAATCGTAAACTTAAACCTGATGTTTCAGTAGAGAAATTCAAAGCTAGGCTTGTGGCTAAGGATTTCAGACATAAAGAAAGTGTAGATTTATTTGGCACTTATTCTCCAGTAACTAGAATTATTTCTATTCGAGTTTTACTTGCTGCTGCTACTGTTCAAAATTAGTAGTTCACCAGATGGATGTAAAAACTATTTTTTAAAATGGTGACTTGGAAGAAGAAATATACATGAACTAACCTGAATTATTTATCGTACCTGGTCAGGAACGTAAAGTTTATAAATTAGTTAATTAATTCCATGTATGGTCTTAAAGAAACACCTAAACAATGGCATAAAAAGTTTAATAACTTAGTTATTTTACATGGTTTTAATATTAACAAAAGTGACAAATGCATTTATTATAATGGTACCTAAAAATGTTTGTACTATTATGTGTTTATATGTGGATGACTTACTTATCTTTGATTCTAACATTTTAGTTGTGAACGAGCCCAATAAATTCCTAAGTCAGAGTTTTGACATGAAGGATCTTGGAGAGGCTAGTGTTATTCTAGGAATTAAGATTGCTAAGAAAAAATATGGTATCTTCTTAGATCAGTCCCATTATATTAAGAAGATTCTAAAGAAATATCATTATTTTGACTGCAAGCCTGGATGTACTCCTTTCGACCCTAGTATAAAAGAGATTAACGTGATTCTTAATTAATTAAGAGGTTTAATATTAGTGGAATATCGAATAAATATATAGGAAACCTAAATTAAGAAGAAATCATTTAGAATAAAAACCCTACACAAAATTGAACATCCAATATATTAGTAGGCACATTAGTGGAAATTGAAGTACCTAATGAGGCCATAGGTGGATCTCCTTAGATATACAAAGAGGATAAAATTTGCTTTGAAGAGAAAATCCATACCCATCATCTTCACGTCGCCGTTCACCTAATTCGACTGTCCTTATGAAGTTTATATTGATCTTCACTCTTGATTTCCATGTTTATCCCCAAAATTGAAACCTAACAAATTTATTCTTAAATTATAGTCTTACAAACACCGAGAATAAAAGATTGTAACAAAACAAAGTAAATGAAAACATTATGGTTCTGCAGTATTTTTTAACATAGAACACAACAGTTCTGAGTTTTCTCTCCATCTCTCTCTCTTTCTCTCTCTCTCTCTCTTTCTCTCTCTCTCTCTCTCTCTCTCTCTCTCTCTCTCTTTATTCGAGTTTTAACAAATTTATGAATCCGAGTAATCATCATATAAGTGCAAAGAATCATAAAAGTTTCCTTCCTTAAAAAGAGAAGTCGTTGTTTACATTGCGCTAATTTATCCTGAGGACGACGTGTTCACTATCTGCTTGCTTTGGGGCAGTTGCGCAAAATGTCTTAAAGAGAGCGGCCTACGACTCGGCCACTCCCTTCTAATCACTTCCGGTATGCTATTGTAGTTCCTACCTCAGTTACAGTTTATATGTTCTCCAGTTATCTCTTTATATTTCCATATTGGTAAACCCGTTCATATTTCCAACAAGTATATTATACATTTTGCTGGAAAGAAATGGTGACCTAAAGACATGCCCAAATGGGAAAAGCATAAATGGGCAGAGACAAGCTCATTTAAAATATCCTTCTCTGCTTCTTCTGTAATTATTTTTGCATCTCTAGTACAAATATAACATTAATATTCAGAATATTTAGTTTTAGTTAACATCATAATAGAACTTCGCCCAATCCGTCTATTAATATGTTCAGTGTATCATAGAAGAACTCTTTATTTTTAGAGAAAATTTAAGAAAATCCTCATATTTGTATACCATTTTGACATTGACTCCCATATTCACTAAAACTACCATTATCCCAATCTTGCTTGAAGGACCAGTCAAACCTTATTTGAGTGGCATTGACTACGGCTGACTTAATGAAAATACATAAACACAAAAACCTCAAAACACTTGGAAAATTCGTGGATAAGAGTTGTAACAAGGTACTATATGTGTTAACCATCCGACCTTCCATCTCACGTTCAAAGCTGTTAACTAACAACCGTGCAGATTTTAAACCACATGTGAGGAATAAGGATGTGATTGACTTAATGGGGAATTTTTCTCCTTTCATCACCTCTCTCTCAATAATGATGATTTTCTTGTAAGGTTACGGCTCAAATCGGATTGAAAATGGGATTTTCAATGTTCAAGTTCGAGCTAGTTCTGTTGCTTGAAGATTCGAGCTGGTATTCAGTTCAAACTATGAAAGGTGAACTCTTTATGTCAAGGTCGTTCGAACGAAGGTCAAAGTCGTTCGAACGAGATGACTAAAGTCGTTCGAACGAGACTTAGGTCGTTCAAACAAAAAATACTTTATTTGGTTTTTTTGCTTAAATTCGTTCTAAAGAGATTTATTCCAAAGCAAGGGTTTGTCTCATGATGCGTACTTTGGTGATGACCTAATAGAGAGTCTATAAATATATAGATTGAGTTCAAAGCCTCCTAACATAGTGTGCGAGTTAAAAATCCTATGTGTGAGAAACTTAAAATCTATAAGAGATGTAGCCTCTGTGGTAGACCTTATAAAGAGTTGGTCTTTACAAGGAAGAAGGTGGAGGGTGTTGTTCTCTTGGTATTTGATGGTAAGAGGAGAAGTACCTCTTGGTTGCTAATATGAGAAATCAAGGAAGAGAGAAGATTGAAGGGTTTTAAGAAGAAGATATGCAACATGGTCTTTGTTGAGGTAATCTTTGGATTCTTGATGTATTTCTTATGTTTCTTCATCTTTTGTAAATCTATGTGAGGATTATTGCGAGATTAGGAATTTCCATATTTGTTTGAATCCCTTGAGGGCTTATAATTCAACTTAGGTACATAGTGGATTTCTAGCTTGGTGGGTGGAATAGCCTTAGGGTGAACCTCTGGCAAATATTATGTTTTGTGTGCATGTTAATTTCGTTTCTAGTTTCTTAGTAGATTATTTGTATGCTATGAAGATAACGGATAAAACCAAATTGTGCGAGGGTGATGTATTTCGCACGTTCACCCCCCAACAATTGCTGTCATAGATAGGTTAAGACCTTGGGATTATAGTTCTTGAAGATTCTTGGGTTCGATGGTTAAGTCGGATAGTTGAATTTTTCAAGATGGATTTGGTTTCGGTTATTTTGGTTACATCATTTTCTCAAGCGATGGAGTTTGGGACGAAGAGATATAGATGAGAATGATATTGCACATAAGCATGGCAACATGGTTTATGTTGTGAGAAAGGGTTGAACATGGTACTTTGTTCAAGGTGGAGCGGTTCCGACAAAAGCTTCAAAAGTTAGGTAAGGGAGATGGTTTTTTCTCTAGGAACGATGTTCGTTAAATTTGGCCATCGTGGTGGCACCTCAAGTTATTCACCATGGTTGATTACCAAATTAGGGGGTCACAATTTTATGAATCATGGTCGCAAGTTATGGTTCGTGTGGTGACAAAATGTATCAATGTGCGGAGACTCTAGGTTTACAACATAGAATAATATTTTGCAGGTTTGTTCGACATGGTCGGGTTAGTATTTAATTTTTCCTTTCTAGATTAAACATACATTGGTTCTGATTTTGCTAGGTATAGGCAAAATTGTGTGATTTCATTGGGTATAGATGAAATTACTGTTTCAGAGACTCTTTTTTGTGATGAAGTTTAGAGGTGGACATGATGGTGCTTATGGAGATGTGTTCAAAGCAGAAGTTTGAGCGGTATAATTTCATGGCCGCAGGTGAAGCAAGCTCGGAAGTATGATTTATCACGGAGAGAAAAGAAGCCAATGGATGTTCGTCGGTTTTGACGAAGGTATCCGGTTTTGGGTACGAAAATGTTTTGATCGTGGGTAGCGGATACGAAATAAACAAGTTTAGCGGCTTTTTATTGATGGGTTTTATCGTGCTATGGATGGTCAATAAAGATATGAATTGAGGTTTTTCGCCGTGGTGGAGATTGTTAGGTTACGGCTCAAAATGGATTAAAAATGGGATTTTCAATGTTTAAGTTTGAAGTTCTGTTGCTTGAAGATTCCAGCTGGTGATCAGTTCATACTGCTAAAGGTGAACTCTTTATGTCAAGGTCGTTCGAACGAAGGTCGAAGTCATTCAAATGAGACTTAGGTCGTTCAAACAAAAAATGCTCTATTTGGTTTTTTTTGTTTAAGTTCGTTCTAAAGATATTTATTCCAAAGTGATGGTTTGTTTCGTGATGCGTAAAATAACTAGTCGCCTAAGACTAACCAATTCTGATTGTTTTAGGTCTAAATCAATAGGTCATAATTCCTTTGAATTAATGGTCTATGCTTAACCTAAATCAAGTCGATAAGATTATCTAATGTCAAGCAAGCAATGGAAATTAAAGACAAGACAAAGATTTTTAACCCTGTGGGAAACCTTTCTCAGGAGAAAAACCCACAGGTCGCTATCGAATCACTCGATAGCTAAACAATCCACTATTGAGAAAGAATTACAAGAATTTAATCACTTACAAACTCGATAACCACTTCCCATGGTTATCTCTCTTCCCATTAATATTCTTGCAATCAATTCTACATTCTCGAAATGCCTCGCTCCAATCTCACGTCGAAGCTTCTAATCTTGAATCGCTCAAGTTCTTCAATCCAGTTCTTCAATGCATGACTAAGGTTTTTTTGATCAATTGATTGATTTAGGATTTGAGTGATTTGATTCTCTCTTGAATCTCTCAAAGATAGATCTTTCTTCACTCTAAAAGACAAGCTCTCAAAAGATAGGTTTTCAAGAAGCGAGTCTTTTGAAAAAGTTAAGTATGTTTTAAGAAGGAAAATATAAAACACGGGCTCTGTTCTAATAGAAACTAATCTATTCGAATAGGAATCAAACTGATAAAAATTATTCGAACAAGAGTTACCCTATTCGAATAGAGATGTAACTGTTGAAAGTTATTCGAACAACAATCAATCTATTCGAATAGAAATGCAACTGTTGAAAGTTATTTGAACAAAAATAATTTTATTCGAATACAATTCTAACTATTGCAAAATATTCGAACAACATTAAAAGTTATTCGAATAGAACTTCTAGTTTCTTTAAGGAGACATTCTTATTACTTTTTTATACTCTGTAAAAAACATAGGCTTGACTTTTTAGAACAAAGAGTTAGAAACCCACTTACCTGTTCAGAGTCAGTCAGTCCAGCTGTAGTCGCTCCACATGCATTCACTGACATTGGATAACCACGAGATAACGTTAACGCCTACTCTAGACACTAGATGAAGCAAACTCCAAAAATGGATTTTTCAATGCATAATTCGGTGATGACCTAATAGAGAGTCTATAAATATAGAGATTGAGTTCAAAGCCTTCTAACACAGTGTGTGAGTTAAAAAGCCTCCGTATGAGAAACTTAAAATCTATAAGAGATGTAGCCTTTGTGGTAGACCTTATAAAGAGTTAGTCTTTACAAGGAAGAAGGTGGAGGGTGTTGTTCTCTTGGGATTTGATGGTGAGAGAGGAAGTACCTCTTGGTTGCTAAGATGAGAAATCAAGGAAGAGAGAAGATTGAAGAGTTTCAAGAAGAAGGTATGCAACATGGTCTTTGTTGAGGTAATCTTTAGATTCTTGATGGATCTCTTATGTTTCTTCTTCTTTTGTAAATCTATGTGAGAATTATTACGAGATTTGGGATTTCCATGTTTGTTGGAATCCCTTGGGGGCTTGTAATTGAACTTGGATACATAGTGAATTTCTAGCTTGGTGGGGGAAGTAGCCTTAGGGTGAACCTCTGGCAAATATTGTGTTTTGTGTGCATGTAAATTTTATTTCTAGTTTCTTGGTAGATTATTTGTATTCCATGAGGATAACGGATAAAACCAAATTGCGCGAGGGTGATGTATTCTGCACGTTCACACCCCAACATCTCTCTATTTTCAACCTTCATACGTGCGTACGTAACATCCCACACATGCCAATAAACCCATCTATTCTCCTCCCCCAAGCAATACCCACCCAAAGCTTACACTACAAGCATTCCTACAACTAATCGTTAAAAAGATTAAGGGACCGTTTGTTTTTTTGCCTCTGACTTGATCTGAGTCTGAGTCTGACTTGATCTTTTCCTCCCAACAACTTCAAACCCTTAAAAAATAGTACTTTATCTATCTCATATGAATTGACCATATCCTTCAATACCTTCAGAACTTCAGAAGTGGTGTTGCCATTGTTAGAAGAAGTAGAACTTGCTCCTTGGGCAGTAAATCAGATATCAGAGATTGGACCAACTCCATTGGTTCCAATGGTTGAACTACTGCAACTGATCTTTTCCCCTTTGATTTAGTATATCTAACTTGAGACACAAGGGTACGAGGAGTACTACCAAGAGTAGGCTGACTAACTAGACTGATAGAAACATTATTAGAAGGCATGGCATCACCTTCCCATGTATAATCAACTCCAGACTGAGAAATTATGTATCGTTAATATTCATATCATCAGGTAGAGAAACATACTCTGTCTGTCTGGGTGGAGGGTCCACTTTCCATACTTGAGGACCATGCAAAATCCCTAGTGGTAGATAGACCATCAAACAATTTCTCCAGCAAATCTTTATGCTGAAGATGAGCGGTTTTATACTTCTTCGCCTCAAAATTCAGTTGTAAACAAACATGTAAATAGATGTTTAAACATGTATAAATTGTTATATAATCAAATAGTAATGCCATTATTTACATTAACTTACCGCAATGATATTTTCTCAAACATCTTCAGGCCAATCAAAGGTGCCTGATACAGGATCTTATCCATGGCCAGTCTGGTTTATTAATCCTCTCCAAACTTGCCATTGCTTTTTCATGTAATCCCATTGGTTTTTATGTTCCTTCTGTTTCAAAGCATATTAATCTTGCATGTTGTTCAGTTTCTCTTCAACTGTCTTCCAAGCTAGAGCATTAAGAGAAGTTCTAGACACTCTATTTAAATCTATATGTGCTTGACATTTTAGGATAAAGTGAAGTCTGAACTCTAGATTTTGCTGGAAAAAAACATTTTTCTTTGATGGTATCGACATAACTACACAATAAGAACAAATAGACAAATCAGTTAAACAAATACAAGCTCCTATGAAGTACAAGAGTAGGAATCTAAGAAATAAGAAACCTAAAAAACAATTGGAATCAAAAGCATCACAAGAGAAGCATCACAATAAGAATGTCTCACCTGAAAATGTTATAATTTTTTATTACAGCTTTGCACCTCTAGCTTTATCCTCTAGCTTGTGCACCTCTAGCTTTATCTTCTTGATTATACAGATTTGGTACCACTGCAACAGATAAACAGAACACATATAAACAGAATCAGTGCCTACCAAAAACTTGATAAGAGAAGTTTACAAGACATATAGGCAGATGGACAAAACATAAACAAATAAACAAATCCACAACTATAGCTACAGATAAACAGATGAACAAAGCATTCTAGGCAGATGGACAAAGCATAAACAAATAAACAGCTGCAGCTACAAGTTTAACCCCCAAGCTCATGTCCAGCTATAGCTACAACTCCAAAAAAAATAAACAACAGTAATCAAGTTTAAACCCCAAAGCTCTAATATCTAAACAACTACATCTACGACTACAATGGACAAAACATCTTTCCTAAACAAAATAGCATATAAGTTGCAGATGGAACTCCATTAAAAGCACTATCCATTAAAAGTACTATCCATTACGAGGATTAACATTAAAAGTTGCAGATGGAACTCCCAATGGCTGTAAATACCTAAGGATTGTTCATTAACAAAAAGTCTCAAGGAATGCACCTTTTGGACAATGGAAATACCTGAGGAATGTTTTGGACAATGGAAATACCTGAGGATGGGGTCTCAAGTCCATGCTAAAGAAAAGAGAGTTTGTGCTAGAAAACTGTAAGTATATTATTGGAAATGTGAAGTATGAGGATAATACTCCTTTCTCTGAAGCAGCTATAAGAGGATTAACATATGAGGATAGTACTCCTTTCTCTAAAGTAGCTAGAAGAGAGTTTATGCTAGAAAACTGTAAGTATATTATAAGATTCTACGAAAATCATCTATTTAAGCAAATACTTTTTTTTTGTCTACAATCTCTCAAACCACAGAGACCATCCTCATAAAACATCAAACCATATGGACTTCAAAATTAAGCATTTGAAAAATTCTCATCATACCCATCTTCAAACCCAATTCTTAGAACTAAAACTTAATTCCTATAACATCACAATTGAGAGGCCATGTAATCCTACATCAACTAATCACATTCAACTCTATCTCAATTCCTAATTCAACATTCCCCCAGAATATAAGAAACTAACCAACATTACATTTACAACTCAAAATAATAATATGTGACCCACCCATTGATCAAAACAACACAAATCACTCAAACACAAACCTAAATAATTCTTCATCAATTTTAATAAAGTAAGAATTACAAACATCATAAAAATCCAAAATTTATGATTATTATTACCTTATTCTTCTTACGTTTCTTAGAGCTTGAAGCTTCAGTATAAATTGGTGGGATTTCAATTACATCAAGATCATAACCAGATGAAATGCCCAATGATGATGATTGGAGACTGCAATTAAGCTATTAAAACATATAAACAAAGAAAAATCACACAAACAGAGATAGAAATTGAGACACACCGAGAGAGATACCTTATTGGAAATGGTCTCAATCCCGAGACTTGCAGAGAAAGAGGAGGAGGAGCTGCGTTTGGAGGTGATAGAGGAGAGGTGTTTGGAGGTGATTGGGGTTTCGTTTGGGGGGGAGTTGGGTTTAAGAAGAATTGTTTTCGGAAATTATGATTTTAAATACTAAAAGATGCCAACTTTCAACAATCGGACCCAGGAAACAATAAATTCTAAAATCGATACTGGCAAGAGGAAAAAGCAATTTTACCTTTATTAAAGTTTTAATATTACAGCAGACAACCACCTATTTTTGGGCTACACAAGTATGAATATCACTTCCAAAATAATAAAAAATTGTAAAACTCATTTAAAAATAATATATCACGCCACATGTCATTACCATATGTCATTTACGATTGTTCAAAAAACTATGTCATTTGTTAAGAAAAACTGTCATTATATCAGCAAGCAATGGCATTTGTTAAGAAATTTTTGTCATTTGTTTTCCCTGAATTTTCTCATTTGTTCAGAAATCTGCCATTTATTTTCCTGTAAGTTTCTCATTTGTTCTGAATTCTTTGTCATTAGTTTTACCATAACTTTGTCATTTATTCACTTAACTTTGACATTTGTTCAAAATAATGTTACCTGTTTGAAAAATGTCATCTTTTTTTGTAGGCACGTGGGCTCCACAAGTACGAATGTCGCTTCCGAAATAATAATAAATTTTCAAATTTTGTTCAACTTCTGATATTACTTGTCATTTGTTTAATGAGAATTTGTCACGGCTTTAAACAAATTAGCCATGTAATAAGGCAGGCTTTTTCACCATTTCTGCTCTTATTTGTCTAAACCATGTCGTGGGCCTCACAAGTACGAATGTCACTTCCAAAATAATAATAATAAAAGTTTGAATCATTTAAAAATAATATATCATGCCACGTGTCCAAATTTAATTCGTCGATATACAAATGTCATTACCATTACGAGACGTGTAAGACAGACACTGTCACCATTTCATGTATTACTTGCCATTTATTTCAAAACTATTTATCACGCCTTTAACAGTTAGTTAAATGTAATAAGACAGACTTTGTCACCAATTCTGTTACTATTTGTTATTTGTTTAGGGTTGTTTAGGGTTAGGTATCACGTATAATTCACACGAATTCGTATGGTTTTTGGCGCCAAAAACGATCTCGATTCATCAAACAGTTTCTTCTTCTAACTCGACCGCAAAAATCGTCCCGATTCCAAACATCGTGTGTGTGATTATTTGTCATTTTGATAACTCTACAAACTGTTTTCTCACAATTGTCGAGTCTTGTGTGTGTGAATTCAGTGTGATCATAGTGGTAAATCGTGTGTGTGATTACTGCCTACCAAGTGTTTGATTAAAATCTAGTTTTTCTTTCATTCACAATGATGATGAAGTTTGATAAAGAAGTTAATGAGCAATTTGATGAGGAGAACCAAACGAAGGAGGGTGGAGCGAAGAAGGCCACCGCCAATGCTAAAAATTATACCTCTCGGTGTATAGGTTTAGAACTTCACAAAATATTTAGAGCCCTGCCTGATGTGGAGTTGGGTGTTCTTCGCACTACCTGTTTTGCATCGTTACTATTGATTGATCCAATAGTGACGATGTTGACGTTAGTTGTGGAAATATTTGATCGTCATCTCAGTGATATGAAGTTCCTATTTGGGGGGACGATAATTCAGATGAAACTCATTCATGTTTACCTGATTTTGGGGCTACGTGTTTCTCATATTCACAATGATTTTGCATTTATTGATCCTGAGCATGTAATGAATTTCAGGAAGAGGCGATTCCCAGGAATAAGAATACATATGGGTTCAAGGAAATTGAAGAGACTTTAAAACAGACAAAAATTGAAAGACATCGTGGTAAGATGCTAATTTATCATTTGTTGGGACTATTTTATCATTTTTCTTCATTGTATTTGTCACCCCAAGAATTTATGTATTATATTTGTCAATTTTAGGTTTTGTTTTATCATTATTTTCTACGGTTCTTATAATTACTTTAGACTTTATATTAGTTTTTTGTCATGTGTGATTTGGTTTTGCAGACAATGTTCTTCGATTAAATTTGTTAAACATTCTACTATCTTTTGTCCTCCCAAACAAGGGGAGAAATGTTGAGGTAAAGTATGTTGATCTGGTAGATGATCTAGTGGAGTTCAATAGATTCTCATGTATTCAGGTTTATTTATATCATTTGTATACTGTAGAAATACTAAAGGTCCAAACCACGAAGATCAAACCCTTTACCGTTTGTTTCAGGGTAACCCCTTTATTTAGGTTCAAGATTAGAAAATGAGTTATGACACAAAGGTACCCCCCCGCTTTATTGGTGGACAACCCTTTACCTGAACCAGTATCTTTGGTGGTGGACAACCTTTTACTTGAACCAAAGTTCTGGGAGTTCAGGGAAGATAACCTACGCTAATTAACAATTCATACGTGAAAGGGTGTGTCAGGATTGCTTTTATGCATATTGATCATTACGGTAAAGTCTTGGACTGATAAAATTGCGCATGTACAACCATGGACAAAGTTGTACCGCTTACAGTCCTCATGATGGATTTCACTTATTTCTTCGAGTGTAACGAAATCTTCATATAATGTGTGCGCCCTTAGTGTAGTAAGTTTCGTACTTCCTCCAACATAACTAACGATTGATCCGATCTTTGAACGTACGATATCCCAAAAAAAAAAAATGAACAATAGTATAAAGCTGAACTTCGTCCATCCCTGAAACAAATGATATAAATAAACAATGTCAGTGATAAAGTAGCAGAAAACAAATGATAAAAATGACAATACAAATGATAAAGTAGCAGAAGACAAATGATATATAGCTCAACTCTAGCCATCCCTCAAACAAATAATAGGCATCCCAGAAACAAATGATATAAATGAAAAATTCCGGTGATATAGTATCATAAAATTAATATTAAAAATGACACAAGAAAAATGGAAAATGATAAAGTAGTGTAAGGCAAATGATAAAGTAGCAAAAGACAAATGATTAAGTACAAAGTATATTATCTTGCATAACATATTTTTTTAAGATAAATGGGACAAATCATAATGCAGACAAAAAGTTAGAGATGATATTTGCTTCAACGGTTACTTTAACGGTCAGAGAGAAGGATAACAACGATTTTTAGCAACGTGAATAACCCTAGGATAACAGCGATCTTTTTCTGCCTATGTGTGAGGACTTCAACGAATGCGCAACGATGGCTGAAAGACTTGGTACATCAAGGAAACAAACAAGACATAAAGGAGAATCTGCTTTGATTTTGAAGAAGCCTAGGATAACAGCGATCTTTTTCTGCCTGAATGCGCAACGATGACTGGAAGACTTGGTACATCAAGGAGAAGTTTTTTTGAGGTTGGTAGTTTATTTTGGGAGGAATCTTCCCTCTAATTACTGTAGCAGATTAGACTACTCAACAACATCAGTAGGGATAGTTTCTCATTTATTCTGTATTATTTGTCATTTATTTTGCCAAAACTTTGTCAATTTTTTAAAAATTTGTGTCATTTGTTTTACTATAACTTTGTTATTTGCTCAGAAATCTTTGTTATTTGGTAGTTTTATTACTTTAGCTGATTAGACTACTCATCGACATTTAATGCATAATAATAGGAGTAGCAGCTAGGGTGTAGTAGGTGGGACGAGTATTTATTTGGTAATTTTAGTATTGATTTTGGAAGAGCTTTGCCAAAGTATCGATTGTTAAAAATTGATATCTTTTAGTATTTAAAATCATAATTTCCGAATTGTTTTTTGTTTTTGTTATTTTTGAACTTTTGTGGGGGCAGTTTAGGGTGAAAAAATAAAAGATTCAGATCTCCCACTCAGATGGCATATTGAATCTAAGTGGAGATGGCAGTTTTAAGTGATTAAATCTAACTCTGAGTTGACTTAGTGCAAAAAATGAACACATCCAAGTGCGACGAGTCAGTCCAAATCACTTACTTGAGTCAAACTAAGACCTCTGAGTCTGACTTGGTGAAAAAACAAACACCACCTAAACTTTGATAAAATTAGAGTAATATATGATTTGAAGAATTTTAGAGTTCAAACCTTTAGTTGGACCTCCCACCATAATCATAGCAACTTTCACCTCAAAATTTTCCATGTTTGATCAAAATCGTAACCCTAGAAATAAAAAATTGAAAAATATCGCAATTCAATCTCATTGCAGTACCTGACAAAGCTATCAAAGAATATTGGAGCCAATATTTTGGCTGAAACGAAGGGATCTCCAACCTGTAAGTTATGATTGTTCATTAATTTGGTGTTCTTTTGTAACTTTGGGGTTTCTTCTTTTGTAACTTTGGGGTTTCTGAGAAAAAAATATGGGATGAAGAGAAGAAAAGAATTTGAGAAGAAAATTATATATCAACCGTTGGATCATGGTTATGTCATAATTGCTCATCTCTAGGTTTTTTAAAATCTAATAAGTATGTCATAATTGGTACGCATCTCAGCGTTAAAGGGTAGATCAGAGTTTTAAAAAAATTGAATTAGTCAATCACGGTCAACCAGATTTGACGGGCCGCTCTGGCAAGATTAGGGGGGTAAAGCTAGTTTTAGCGAATGTGGGGGTCAATGTCAAAACGGTGTTCAAATATGAGGGTTTTCTCAAATTTGCTCTTCAAAGTATCCCAACTAGTCTGATTGAGATTCATCATTTGTGATATAAGAGTATGGGATAGCAACCATATATGGGAATGGTTTTTGTAGAAATTGAACTGAAGCAATTAGAGAGGAAAAGATTTCCTGAAGATCTCCAACTAAAAAAACTGCCAATTACGATTGTGTACGACTATAACGGACCCTTCCTTTCCTTAACCGCCAGAAGTACAGATTCAGGACCATTTTCGAAGCTGGACCCTAGTACTGAGTTTTATTTTTAAGTTTAGGAGAAGAACCGGAATCACAGCTGCATATGCAATTTGAAAATGAGGGTAGATTGACAGCATTTTACACTTTTAGCAAACACATGGAAGTTCTTTTATCGGGTTTAAACCTTTTTCTACACATCTATAGGAAAGGTTTAAACCCAATATAAGGAAAGTCATACTCACACTATGATCCGCCTCATTTCTTGGAGCTCGCTTTCTGATGCTGATTTCTACAACTTTTTGCATTTTATCTGAAATGATGTGGATTGCCCCATGACTCCCCTCAGTTTCTGCACCCAACTGGTTCAGTTTCAAATTAAGCTTCATGTATGCTGAAGTTGACATGTCACAGTCAGTGTCACTTGGATCAAAAAGTTTTTTGATTATGAATCTACCATGAATGCCTTATGAAACAAAGCTTTAAAGTCATTACTAGTGATTCGTGAAAGCTTCTTACTAAATGATTATTGAAAATGAGGCTTGCCTGAAAACAACATTTACTAGAGCTCTCTG
Organism: Kingdonia uniflora; assembly: GCA_014058105.1. Classification (NCBI taxonomy): domain Eukaryota; kingdom Viridiplantae; phylum Streptophyta; class Magnoliopsida; order Ranunculales; family Circaeasteraceae; genus Kingdonia; species Kingdonia uniflora. Next base: position 1,184,093 of record JACGCM010002082.1, on the reverse strand, counting down.
GATAAGAAAGTATGAACTCCATTACTACGGACTTGCTAGCCAAATTGAACACCTGTACAACCCAGAATATGAAGAGTTAAATTTAAGGTTTACATGTCCGTAAGAAACCAATTTGACAGTTACACTGTCTTAAGTAGCCTGATTGATTTTTACTATGAGAAACGTATGCACAAGTTACAGCAGAAAACGGGGAAGAGTAAAACGTGAGTGATTGGTTACTTAAGAAAGCATGAGTGAGCAAAGTTTTAAATAAATGCGATATGACAATGTTTTGCCAGAAAAGAATTATTTTGACAATAATAATCAAGATGATTACAGTAGAAGCAATACACAATGAAGAAACTGGAAGAAACTCATACCATAATAGATTTAGGTAATATCCCTACTAGCATCAACTATGCTACTTCATTCACTCTAAGAAATTACAAAATCTGTAATAAATTCTCTTGGATATTATTTTGGGTATCTTTGCCAGGAAAGAAGAGACATGATCATTAAGACATTTACATTAGCAAAATAAGTCATTAGCATATCCATTGAAGAATTAATCATGCAGTCAACAAGATATGGGTGTTGTTGGCTAAATACGCCCATAATTAAAGTCTATAACCTAGATCACCAAAAAAAAGCTTTCTCAGAAGGAGCACTGCAAAGTTTCCTATCATTAGGGCAAATGTCAACGGCATGGTTTCAAGGCAACATAAAAAAGCGTAGCTATCAGAAAGGGAAAATATAAGATGCCATATATTAATGTATTTCAGTCATTAATTATTACCATCAGGAAAGAGGAAAAAATTGTTTTCCTAGCAAGGGAAGCACAAAAAATCACTTATCAAGTATCAACTAAGAAAAACAAATGCATTTAACTTTTGAAATATGTTTAGTTGTTTACAGACAGAATTGCTTGTCAAGAATAGTTCAGCGAACATAGACATATCCGAGATTTTCCGAAAAAGAAATGGATCACGAAAAACTTCATAGGTCAAGAAGGATCTTAGAACATTGCACTTACCTTTGCTGAAGTCATTTAATATGTGAACTCTTCGTACAATTCATCCAGCCCCTTTTCCAAACTTGACTTAATCTCACTGATAACCTTCTTTAGAAAATCCTTGATATATAAATCACTTAGTCTATTGCTTTTGTCCACCTGAAATTGCATTTATAAGATTTTAAGCATAATATCAAATAACTGATGCTTATTAAAGCATCTCATAAGGCATTGCATTTTCGCAAACATCACCTCAAATGCTAAAAATGAGAATTTTTGACTTACTGAAGGAGAGTTGATTGCCGCCCACTAAAACCGCCCTCTTGTTTGTTATTTCGTGAGCAGGAGAGACACCTGTTGACTGGAGGGATCCACACTCAATTCTATACTTCACCCATGTGGGATTTATTCTCTCAATTCTAATTGCTCTTTCATTGCAATTAGAGAAGATTTAAGAGCAATTAAAATAGATTGGGAATATAGTTATAAGGGGTTTATGATTTTCCAACTTACACCTCTATTTGTACAGTGCTTCATAATGAAACTTTGAACTCCGACTGTAATCAATGATCCACCTTTCTCTGTTATAATGGTGATACAAGAATAAAACCTTACAAGAATTCCCCAAATTACAAAACCATTCCCAACTCATGAAGTGTGCGGTTATATAATGAGCAATTATGTCACGTTTAATGCATAGCAACACACACAAATCAAGAAATATTTTCAAGGATATCAGATTTTTGATATGTAACTTAGTAATTGATTACAACCAAACAGGGATTAAACATAATTGTATTTTGAGGATTACCACTTGAATATTGATTAAAAGAACCTTGGATGAGGGGGTCAATGACTGCCTCTGCACGGACGAGTGACTCCAAATGACCTTCGATACAATTACAATCAACTTGATGCGACGGAATAGTAACTCTGAACAACCCTCCAAATATGTTGTTTGAGCACAAACCTTTTGTTTTCGACGTCTTAGAGGAAATCAATATTCATCTAAATTGTACATTTTTTTCTCTCCATTTTATTCCCTTCTCATGAAGTTTTATCTCATTTTCAACTATTGTATATCACATCGGACCCTAAAGTTAGGAGGTCCCTAGCGATTCTATACCTCATATCTCTACCATTGTTCGAAAACTTCAGAGAAGCTTTCCTCAGTATGCAGTCCATAAAAGCAAGTGTATATACACCGCAATCATGGTTATTGCTTTGCTGAGTTATGTCTTCTCTAACCTTCCTCTTCCAAGGCTTCGGGTTCTTCAAATCAAAAACGCCTGCCAATAATGGATTTCCTCTTACTAAAATCTTCGGGAGCATAAACTCGATTGTATCCAAGATCTCATCGTAATTTGTACACCTCATAGAGTCCAAAACGAATAGAGCCCTTTCACGAAAAGACGCCAAAACTACAAGCCAATGGTCTTTGTGATGGTTAACTGGTATCATAATATACTCACAATTTGCAGGGTTGTATGTTGTTCGAGAGTTAAAAGCATTGTCTAGCGTTTCAGGGGGTTTCCAGCTAGAAATCTTAGCCAGAATATCAGCATTCTTGAAATCATCATCTTCAGCTAGCCTAGTATGCCAAAGGTTATGCGCTTTTTCCATCGAAAGGTAACAATATGTATCCACGACATAAATTATGTCCCTTTCATCTTGATCCTTATATTGGTCATTATACCATCGGATAAGTAACCGTAAATATAAGCTAATGACCTGAAAAAGATAAAGAAAAATGGCATAAGTCAAATACGAGAAGCGAAGAAATATAGATTTTACATACTATCAAAAGGATGACGAATATAAGATTCTAGAGTACAACTACGTAGAAGGGTGATCTAGTAGTTAAAGTGAACTTACATCCCCGTCAAGCCATTTTCTCGGATAAAGACTTTCTAGACTAGACAAGGTCAGGACATCCTTAATGCCATATCTTCGATATACTCTGTCTTTTTTGTCTTCGGATCCGCCTTTGCACAGCTTCCAAGCCGCATTAACCATATAGTTTTCATTATTTGTGGTAGCTCGATGAAGAAATGAGGTCCCCATGACATAACGTAATGAAATATTCACCCCATGCTCAATTTCGACATCTTCTCTGCAAAGCGGTACCTTCTTATTCTTTTGATTATATTTTACCTTTTCCACCCTATTTTTCTCAACTTCAGGTCCTCCTTGAGTTTCTTCCCCATTGTAGTTCTCAACAACTACGGTCGAGCATGCATGAAATTTTGCTTCTTTCATTTTAAACATAGGCTCTGTTGATCTCATTCCCGATTTGTCTAATGTATCAACCAATGAATTCAAAATCGTACTGTGAGAAGAAGATGACTGGATGCTCGTTAAGATACTTCTTCGAGTTCGTTTGCTGTTGCGATAGTCACCGTCAGTGGACAACATATCACAATCAAGATCATGATTGTGATTATTCTCGAAACGGTCAATAATACACTTCCCCGATTCTTGTAAATGTAGCCTAACTTGTGCTTTACAACCTACAGTGAAACGCCGGACAGTTCCTTGCTTTCTGCACACAAATCTTCTCTTGATAATGGACCCGTCGGTTAGTGACCGCGTCAGAGAACCAATCTTAATATCAAATCCCAACTTAATTGCATATGACTTATAGAACTCGCATGCAGAATCTATAGAATCGAACACCAAACCAACAAATGGTTCAGAAATCGGTCTTTCATCTTCTCTACTAATGTGATTCTTATTGTTGTTAACTTCCATCTGGCATGTGTGTCCCTTATTTGTCTCCCTGCACTCTTCACCATTCATGTCGATATATGTTTGGGCTAGAAAAATGCCAACGGCTGTAACAAGGGCTGCAAAGTATCAAAAATGTAACTTGAATCTACTTAAAGGCTCTGCTTAGTATCCTGTTTATTCCTCCACTTATCGAATTTCCTTCGATCCAATGGTTAGCAACGGTTGGATCAATAGAAACAAACGAAAGTGGATCATTTGTGGAGGTAATCCCAACATACCAAACAGCGCCTGAGTATCTTACACAATGCATATAGTTTTGAAAATTAAAATCTTGACTAAATCAAAACTTTTATGTAGGTACATTTAATCAGAGAAAGAACATGGTATTACAATCCGCTAGCACTGACAGGTTAAGGTATAAGCAGATCATCAGTTTGGAAAACCAACGAAATAGCTCGTGATCATTATATATTATTGGGCACTACATCAGTTTGAAGAAGAAAAAAACTATTTTCATTTGGCAAATACTGGGCATTCGAGAAATCGCATGACTTCAGTTGGACAGTGCAACTACTCGCCACAATTCTGGTCAACTGCACCAATATGTCGACAATTCGTATCCGGTGGCTAATAATGTGGTGAGTTGCGCTAACCAACTCGTGGATATGAAAGTTGTCTGCTAAAGTTCCTCACAAAAGTGGTAAAAACACTTACAATTTTAGCAAAAACCACTTCACAAGAAAGGTTTTTGGAAGAACAAATCAAACATTTGAGAAAATAACTAACATCAATCAGTATAGTCCATCATTGATCCTAGATTAGAACAAGTTGGAAAATAGCAATATTGTAAGAGAAAAAAGTTAGGGTTTTTACCTTGTCAGCTCAGTAGATCAGCTCACTGAGAGTCTGAGAGCTATCAGTATCAAGCTAGAAAAATCAAAAGATTTTATTTTTTTTACTGGGAGAGAGCTATGAGCCATAGCAGATCAAAAAATTGTTTCTTGTTTTATTACTGTAGTATGTGGCTCTGTGCCAAAACTATGTAAATAGAGTTGCGGGCTCCACTGGTAATTTAAGAGGGCTTTGTTAGACAATTAAGGGCATCTCCACTGGTAGGAAAAGAGTGAAGCTAGTAACTAACGCCAGAGGGTGAAAGTGAAACTCCATAAGAGATTGGGGGAGAAACAAAGAGATTGGAAGAAAAGAGAATTGAAGAAGCTGCGATGAAACGAGGGAGATGGGGAGAGATGAGGGAGGAGGCGAGGAAGAGAGAGAGACCGAAGACGGGACAGACAACTGTTATTTTCCCTTCCCATAACAAAAAACACTCCCTACCTATGACGCCTCAGCGGATTGAGCTCAAAATTTGTAAATAGTATATTTAGGTTGTAATAAAGCTTTGTATAAAGTTTTGTTTATTTCTGTAAAGTTTAGGTTAGCCAAAAGAAGGAGTACGCTTCGTCTCCAACTTTGATGTTTCCTTTTAGTTCTTATGTGTTTCCTTAGTAGCTATATATGTAGAGGACTTGACTCCGATACATCCGAGAATGAATAAAAGCTTTATAATTATTGTTGATAAATGAATGAAATAAAGTTTTTAAAAACCTTTTGTACAGTATTTGTGTTGCCTTAATTTTATGTGATCCTATGCGATAGTGTGTTCAAAAGATGATTGAAAGAGACGAATAAATAGGCTTACTTGAGGCATGTGCCTTGAGTGCCCCACGTACCAAGCCTGGGTTAAGTTGGTCTGTGTCAGTTGGTGTCAGAGCTAACGTTTGAGTAGAAAGCGATCTAGTTGTTATGGCAGAGGGTCTCAATGTTACCAACCCCGACCTTGCCCTTTTCTCGCAAGTGATATGACCACCTGTCAATCCCAAGCCGATGAACACCCGAACGCAGTTGGACCAATTAGAGTCTAAGATGGGATTATCGATCAAGTAACAACTTTAGAGGAATGATTGGACGAGTTCAGAGACGGTCAGTCCCATATGGGCGAACGTCTCGTTACGCTAGAAGGAGTGGTTGAAGGCAATATGGCTACTCTTCTGGATCAGGTGGCTGAACTATCTTCGAAGGTGAATCCCCTAATTAAGGTTGTTGGGAATAGTGAACCAGCACCTTTGGGCGGCGGTATAGAACGGCCTAGAATCAAGGTCCCCGAACCCAAGGCATACGAGTAGGTGAGGGACGCAAAGGAGGTGGAGAACTTCTTCTTTGATATGGAGACGTACTTCAATGTAGTCAGGCCTGAAAGCGAAGGTGCGAAGGTGTCAATGGCAGCCATGTACCTCGCCGGTAACGCTAAACTATGGTGGCGCACCAAGTATGCCGAGATCCAGAGCGGTCACTGTACTATTAGCACGCGGGATGACTTGAAGAGAGAGTTGAAGAATCAGTTCATACCCGAGAATGTTGAGTTCATTGCTCGGAGGAGTTTAAGGCAACTAAAGCAGAAGGGCAACATCCGTAAATATGTGAAACAGTTCTCAACCCTAATGTTAGATATCTGGGACATGTCTGAAAAGGATAAGTTGTTATGCTTCTTGGAAGGTTTGAAACCATGGTTCTCGAATGAACTGCAAAGGCAACGGGTTCAAGATTTGGCATCCGCAATGGCCTCTGTTGAGTGTATCAACGACTATACTCCTATGTAGGGTGAGCGTCGACCAACTCAATCTCAGTCTAATTCCCAGTCGCAGCAGAGAATGAGATCCTCCTATAATTACAATAAGGGAAAGAATAGAGGATACCAAGCTATAAGTGGGGGAGACCAAGGTCAAGGCCAAGGTCATGGATAGAGCAGAAGTGGTGGAGCAAGTACGGGCGGTGCCTCGAGTTCCAATTCCGGGAAGGAGTACCACAGGCCACGTTATAATAGTGGCGCTTCTTCCTCAACCAGGTTTCAAAGGCTCCAGGGAACTTGAAGTATTTTCTTTGTAGAGGGAATCACAAAGCTTATCAGTGTCCTCATAAGATAGCCTTGAATGCTCTAATGGCGCCGCAAGGAGACCAAGCCAATGACACCACTTAGGGAAATAATAGTGGTGAAACTCATATGGGTTTTCTTTACTTGCTCAATGTTGTGACCACTCAGTTGACAGAGATTAAGCCTAAGAAGGGACTCATGTACGTGGACCTCAGTATTAATGGGCGGAACACTTTGGCGATGGTTGATACAGGTGTTACCCATAGCTTTATCACTATTCAGGAAGCGAATCGTTTGGGACTGCATTTGGTGAAAGATCCTAGCAAGATGAAAGTTGTCAACTCCGCCGCGATGCCGATACATGGTGTTGCCAAGTTGGTTCCAGTTAAGATGGGATAGTGGAGTAGGAAGGTTAACCTTCTCGTAGTGACGTTGGATGATTTTAAGATTATCTTGAGAATGGGCTTTCTCCGCTACCACAAAGCAGTGTCGATGTTGTTCGTCAATTCCTTGGGGGATTTTGGCGATAATCCCTCAATCATACAGATGTCCACACATAGAGATGAGGGCAGAATCTTATCACCTCTTCAGTTGGAGAAGGGACTGAAGCAAGGGGAGTTGACTTATCTTGCTACCTTACGGTTAGAGCTGGATGATCAGATTCACAGTGTCGTACCGACAGAAATCTCCCGAGTACTTACTGAGTTCAAGGATATGATGCCGAAGGAACTGCCAAAGGTGTTACCTCCACGAAGGCCTATCGATCATCAGATCGAGTTAGTCCCTAGAACTAAACCTCCTATCAAAGGACCGTATAGAATGAGTCTGCTTGAACTAGCAGAGCTTCATAAACAACTTGATGGATTGTTGGAATCAGGATTTATTCGCCCCTCAAAGGCGTCATATGGTTCCCCGGTCTTATTTCAGAAGAAATACGATGGAAGTCTGCGATTATGTGTCGACTATCGAGCCCTGAACAAGGTAACGGTGAAGAACAAGTATCCAATACCGCTCATTGCCGACTTATTTGACCAGCTTACATCCGCGAAGTACTTCTCTAAACTTGATTTGAGATCAGGTTACTATAAGTCAGGATTGTTGCCAGGGACGAACCAAAGACAACCTGTTCCACTCAGTATGAGGCATATGAATTTCTTTTCATGTCATTCGGCCTGAACAACGCTCCTGCAACATTTTGTACTCTTATGAATGAGCTCTTCCATAAATATATCGACAAGTTTGTGGTGGTGTATCTGGATGATATTGTTATCTACAGCCGCACTATGGAGGAGCACCTTGAGCATCTTCGCCTGGTATTCTAAGTCCTACGACAGAACCAGCTATATGTCAAGTTGGATAAATACTCGTTTGCCCAGGAACAAGTTATGTTTCTTGGACACGTTATTGGCGGAGGACGGATCCGCATGGGTATGGAAAAGGTTCGCGCTATTGAGAAGTGGAAAGCTCTCACGGAGGTTACAGAAGTTTGTTCCTTTCTTGGCCTTATGAATTACTACCGCAAGTTCATCAAAGGATATTCGAAATGCGCGGCACCCCTTACAGATCTTCTCAAGAAGGACTTATCTTGGTCATGGTCCGAGAAATGTCAAACAGCATTTGACGATCTGAAGCATGCGGTAATGAACAGCCCAGTCTTAGCCTTGCCAGATATTACCAAGCCATTTGAAATACATACAGATGTATCTGATTATGCTATCGGTAGAGTGTTGTTACAAGATGAGCATCCGGTTGTGTATGAAAGCAAGAAATTGAATAATACAGAGAGACGATATTCAGCCTAGAAGAAGAAACTCCTAGCTATTGTGTATTCTCTGCGAGTGTGGCGACACTATTTGTTGGGAATGAAGATTCTGGTGAAGACCGATAACAGTGCGGCAAACCATTTCCTTACACAGAAGAAGTTAACCTCGAAGCAAGCTCGTTGGCAAGAGTTTCTAGCAGAGTTTGATTTAGATCTCGAGCACAAGCCAAGAAGGATGAACAATGTACCGGATGCATTGAGCCGTAAGGCTGAGCTAGTGGCCATCTTTATAGCCGTCAAACAATTTCACTCTCATATTACCAGCACTCTCCAAGATAGGATTGGCGGTGGATCCTCAGATCCAGGTCATCATTAATTTGGTGAACCAAGGGAAGGCAAAATGGTTTTGGGTAGAAGATGGTCTTTTATATACGAAGGGACAACGGATTTATGTTCCTCAGTTTGCAGGACTAAGACGGGAGCTGATAAAGGAGTGCTATGACACTCTTTGGGCAGGCCATCCGGGTTGACGGAGAACATTATCCCTGTTGCACAGAGGTTACTATTAGCCCAATAATCAAAATGAAGTGATGGATTATACGCGGACTTGTCACATTTGCCAGCAAGACAAAGTGGATCGAGACTTGCCACTTGGACAGCTTGAACCACTTCTTGTACCAACAGGACCTTGGGAAAGCGTCTCTCTAGACTTTATCTCTAGGTTACCTAAGACTAAAGGATATCGTTCCATACTCGTGATCATCGACAGATTCTCTAAGTATGCAACGTTCATTCCATCCCCGATTATTTGCATGGCAGATAAAACAACGCATCTCTTTGTGAAGCGCATTGTTAAGTATTGAGGCGTGCCACATGACATTGTCAGCGATAGAGATCCGAGATTTATTGGGAAGTTTTGGAGGGAAGTGTTCAGATTACTGGGATCCACTCTCAACTTCTCAACCAGTAACCACCCGCAATCAGATGGTCAAACCGAACGCATCAATGCAATGTTGGAAGAATACCACCGGCACTTCGTCTGGGCGAACAAGAAGAACTGGACTGAACTCTTGAATGTAGCACAGTTTTACTTTAATCTGCAGAAGAGTTCATCAAACAACAAGAGTCCTTCTGAGATACTATTGGGATAGCAGCCCCTCACACCGCACACCGTGGTCTCCGGTTATAAAGGAAGTGTTCCGAGAGTACCAGTTTGCAAAGGAATGGTAGAAAAATATTGATATTGCCTGGGCCTACTTAGAGAAAGCGTCCGCCAAAATGAAGAAATGGGACGATCAAAAGAGATGACCAAATCCTTTTCAAGTTGGAGACCTTGTTCTGATCAAGAACTCCCACCTCAAGCACCGAAGTGACATAGTACACAAAGGCCTGGTACCCAAGTATATCGGTATGATGCCGATCATTGGCAAAGTTGGAAAGGTTTCCTACAAATTTCAATTGTCACCCCATCTTCGCTTCACCCATCCAGTGTTCCATGCCAGTGCATTAAAGCCTTACCACCAAGATAATGAAGATCCAAGTAGAAGTACCGTCAGACCTCAGGTTCCTCTTAAGCCAATCAGCCCAGACCAAGTTCCATAGAGTATTCTTGCTCACAGAGTGACCTATTTTGACCTGGACACCAAGGAGGAAGTCTACGAGTACCTAGTGAAGTAGAAGGATCTGTCAGACATAGAAGCCAGCTGGGAGCACCAAGATTTTCAGCCCCTTCTGGCCTGACTCATGAAGATTAAGGCCAAGCAAGAGAGGAAAGAAAGCAGGCAGATCTGAAAGAAGTAGAAGTCGACGAGGGCGTCTCCAAGCTGAGTGGGAGAGAGTGTGACGCCTCAGCGGATTGAGCCCAAACTTTGTAAATAATATATTTAGGTTGTAATAAAGCCTTGTATAAAGTTTTTTTAATTTATGTAAAGTTTAGGTTAGCCAAAAGGGGGAGTACGCTTCGTCTCCAACTTTGATGTTTCATTTTAGTTCTTATGTATTTCTTTAGTAGCTATATATATAGAGGACTTGACTCTAATACATCCGAGAATGAATAAAAGCTTTGTAAATGTTGTTGATAAATAAATGAAATGAAGTTTTCAAATACCTTTTGTATAGTGTTTGTGTTGACTTGATTTTATGTGATCTTATGTAATAGTGTGTTCAAAAGACGATTGAAAAAGACGAATAAATAGGTTTACTTGAGACACGTGCTTTGAGTGCGGCATGTACCAAGCTTGAGTTAAGTTGGTCCATGTCACTACCAGTCTTTGATAAGTAATTTTCTGCGTTTTCAGTACCAGTATCAAAGTCCAAAGATAATGCGGAAACTCAATAATATTACTAGAGAAATGGTGACATTGGAAATTTCCGTTCTCCATGAGGGTCAAGCATATGCTTCACTGAAACATAAAAACTGTGGTGTGTTTGTTTCTTTGTGGTGAATGGTGATAAATCTTACACACTAAAAAAATCACTATATCACACTGCCAACATAGAGTAAAAGTAGGGGAATTAGGCAGTATTGATCCCCAGTGTTGTCAAAATTCATCTTAGAATCGCTGAATTCCGATGAAACTTTACACAGTTCCAAGTAATCCAACATAGCATACTGTTACATTTATCGTCGTATCTGCTAATGGAACTCATTAAAATTAAGTTACTGAAGAATACAACATGCTCTCAAGTTACATTACTGAATTTCAGTCCTGCAAAAGTGAAAGAGTAAATAACCTTATACTCGACCGAACATATGTTATCATGTAGGGAAGAAAACTGAAAGGCTTTCGAGTTTCAGTTATATCCACAACATTGAGATGGGCTTCTTTTGCCAGTTTCAGAAAGTAATTAAATGTATCCTCATTGCGGATGACTGTAGCTATGTAAGCGATCGACCCTTCCTTTGAAGCTTCTGTTATGGATTCAGAGATATTTTCAGAAACTGGACTCTTGCAACAAGTTTTATTTTGTTGGGGAATGGGTTTTCTAGAGTTCAGGAGAAGAACAAGTACTCTAATGAGATGTGGCAAGCATAATGGATCATAAATTACATCTGCACCCAATCTGAAACAAACAAAAAAATGATGATATGTCACTGATTTTCATTGAAAAGAAACCTGAGTTTACTTTGTTATTATCTGATCCTCCTAACTGTTTAATTAATGAAACAACCAAGGATTGAATCTAAATTGTTTGATCGCTAAAAGCATCTCAAATCATTTCGTATTCAAATGTGTAACATATCACATATGTACAACAAAAGTGGAATGATAGTTGAGTTGCTCCAATGTTGCAAGTGTTAAAATGCTAAAATGTTTCACTCGTTAATGACATAAGTGCAGGAAAAATAGCACAGCAAAGTCAATCGTTCTCTCTTTTGCCATATGCCCATCTACTAGGCAGAGTATCATATGCATAGGCTTGCAACATTTGGTTTTTGCTTTTTCGTGTTTTTAGCACATAAGTTCCAAATGCTAAAACTGATCAGTTTCTAGCAAATTTGCCATGTTTACACTATTCACAAACCATTGGAGAGTGTTTTTCGAGTTTTGACCTTCTCTATGCATTTGGCGAACAATTGGAGATGCTCTAATAGTATCATAGATATAGTACAATTTTCATACCCCAATCAACTACAAAAAAGAATAGCAGACTCACATTATTTCGGGCCTGATTTCTTGGAAGTCGCTTGCTGATGCAAATTCCCACGACAGATATTTGCATTGTATCTGAAATTTTGAAACCATAAATCTCAAATAGAAGAGAAACTTTAAGTTAAATTTTTGAACGTTGATCTTTATATGTTTCCAGAGTATGGAATACTCACCAAACGAGAAAGTAGGGTGGTGCATTGGGACCTTTCAGTTTCTGCACTCAAATGGTTCAACTCCAAATTAAGCTTCATGTTTGCTAAAGTTGACATGTCACCGTCGCTTAGTATGACCTGGATCAAAAGATTTTTCATTACTAATCTACCATGAACAAGAATAAATTTATTCATGTTGAGAGTGTCTCAAATTAGACCATCAAAACAATGTGTAACGGAAGAAATAAATGATGAGGTTTCATGCAACCGATATGCCTAACAAGAGAAGTTTGATTTAAAATTTTAATACATAAAAGTATAACATACCTTGGAAGCTTTCACATAAGCAAGCAAAATACCAACCAAACCAACACCTGAACCAACCTGCTTATCAACAAATACAGCACGAGAAATCATCAAAACATACAGTAATGAGTAATAACGTCGTCCATATGTAAAAGCAAACTGAAAACTACATGAATAGTCACGTAAAATCAAAACTTAAACCAACAATTCCTGAAAGTTGATGAAATACCTGGTACAATATGCTGGCAATATATCACCAATTGATATTTTGTGTGCTTTGATAGAAAAAGCAAATGCTACATTACCATATGCTGGGGGGTAAAGTGACGTGGCAATGTCAATTAAATTTCGAGATAGTTAAAGTTTTCAACGATGAGCTTACGTGTCCAATTCATAGTTAGATTCTCTGTAGACATGTTGTCAGTCGGCCTATCCTCATCATTTTTAATGCTGCGTTGGTGAGGAGGTGTTGACCAACTTTACTTTTGTGTTGAGGTTTATTAGTTGCTATTATCTTGCATTAAGTTTTGTGGTGTCACGGCCAATTCTAATTGCCCCGAAAAGTAGTTATCTACAGGTTGAACATGGGAAAATCAAATAAATATCTAAATATATTTATCGGATCCAAAAGCTTATGTTCATTAGTCGTGAAAGCTTCTTTCTTGAATGACTTCAAAAGTGGCTTACCTCAAAACAAGTTTTATTCTCGAATATTTCTGGATAAGAAAGAATGAACTCCGACAAGAAAATACTTGATGGCCAAATTGAACACCTGCATAAACCAATAGAAGATAATTTAATTATATGTTTGAAAATATCAATTTGACAGTTGCACAGACTTAAGTAACATCCTATTGATAATCAAACCACAAGTTACAGCAGAAGAAGGGGAAGCGTGAGATATGGAATGATTATTCATTTCAGAAAGGATGAGTGAGCGAGGTTTTACAATGTTTTTCCAATAAAATAAAATATGTTTTGATTATAATAGTAAATACGAATAGAGTAGGTGAAATACACAACGAAGAAAATGGAAGAAACTTGTAACCTGACTGTCCTAAGTAATATCCCAACTAGGTTGGCATATTTTTAAATTATCATGTGCTGTTTTAGTCACAAATACTACATTACAAATACTACAATATATGTAATATACATGCCACTGAAGGGGAAATGAAAGTCATGATCATTAGGAATTTTATTTAGCAAAATTCCTTAAGATTTATCAAAAAATTGAACATGCAGCAAACAAGAGGCATGCTCGTTGGTGTAAATATTTATCAGAAGATGTACATTCACATTCAACATAGGCATAATCGGTCTCCTATCATTCGGACAAATATTAGTGGCATGGTTGCAAAGCAAACTGAAAATACTTAGCTAACCATTCAAACTGATGTTCAAAACTCTCTGCCCATGAAAACAGATTCCAATAAATGGCTACCCACCGGCCGATTGATTGACTTGAATGGTAGGAATCGACATCTTCTATACTCCTAGTTGAGTTCGCTCATCTTTTAATGTAAGTCGCATGCCTTGCAACTGCTCAGCATCTGCAAAAGCACCTCGTCATCTTAGAACTGAGCAGTTGATAACGAAATTTTGATCCATTTTTAGTTTTGTTCATTTATTTCCTTCTTTTTTTCTTGCAAAAAAGGATCTTTATAGGTTTCACATAAACGATAAAGTTCTACGGCCTATAGTGTGATTCACAACACTTTTGTCTATTTTGAATTGAAAGCCTCACAACACTAAAATTGTATTAACGCCAATGCCACAACTAAGTTTAAAGACAGCTGGAATGGAACTCTGATGTTCAAATTGCACAAAATAGTCTTAAGAAACCTTTTCAGCTTCTACAAACAATAGTGCAATTTGATCTTGCTTTGCATCACAAATATTAGCTACTGAAAAATTAGACTGTGGAAGACAATGAGGGAGCACAATAAACTCAGATTCCATCTTCAGCAAAATTAGGGAAACATGGTTTGTCGACATAAATCTAAGCAAATCTGCAATATCATGGATACAGTCCACTATTGCTAAGTACATAGATAGTAAAGCAGGAATAACAAAGCATACCCAGTATCTCCTTCGAGCAAGTTCAGAGAACATTGCAGTGAAACTGCCACTTCCTTTGATCTCGAACAACTTAGTACTTTAGAAGAATCTACAAGAAATGTGAAAAGAGGGTAGTAAGACTAGACTTGAAATATGAAAATTGTAAAAAAAAAAAATCAACATCAGTATACCATCAGGAAATAGAAACGTAATCGTTTTCAAAACCCTTGAGCTGCACTTGACCAAGCTGTTATCCTGCGCAAGGAAAATACTAAATCCATCACTTCTCAAACGAGAAAAAAAATCTACAATGCATTGTCGTTTACATTATAAACAGATTTGAGCATATCCTCAGTTCAGCTATTAAAATGTTTAGTAATTTCCATATGCAAAATGGAGTACATAAGCCATCAGAATTCAAGCGAGGAACTTAGAGCATTGCACTTACCTTTGATGAGGTCATGTAAGATGCATACTGTTCATACAATTCATCCAACCCCTCTTCCGAACTTGACTCAATCTCACTGATAACCTTCTTTAGAAAATTCTTGATGTACAGATCACTTGGTCCATTATTTTTCCTGGACTGCAATTTCTTCTGTAAGATTTTGAACATAACATCAAACTATCAATAATTAGAAAACCACCAATGGCATGTGTATTTGCATTGGTCTCATCTCATATACTAAAAAATCATTCTTTGACTGTTAAGAACGTAATATGCGCATCTACTAACGCCTCAACGCTTTAATATAACAGTTCGCATCATTTACCTATCGCCGCCCATTAAAAACCTATCTTTTTGTAATTTCTGAAATGTGAGAGATACCCATTTACAGTAAGAACCAAAAACACTCATATTTATACCATTCATCGCCGCCGGGTTTACTCTCTCAACTCAAATATTAGTTATTTTTTTATTGTTTCACTACCATTAAAGATTATCTATGACCAATTTATTCAAACAAGAGATTACACTTATGGGTTTCTTACAACTTACAGCTCTGTTTATACAGTGCTCATGAATGAACCTCTGAACTCCAATTGTGATAGACCCCCCACCACATTCTCTGCAATTACAACCAAAAATAACTCTTTTTTATTAAATTTGAAATCATGTAAGAAGAGATCATTGGAGAGTGATGATAAAAATCTTACCTTACTAAGGAAATCAAGTGATTCGAGGGCTCCGTTGAGAGAAAAGCTGAAACCAAATGGAGACATGGTGGGGTTGAAGGGTCAAGAACAAGCTCTTTCTCAACCTCCATTCCTGACCCCATTGTTTCTTCTGTACTTGTGTGTATGTGAGGCCGTGAGGGTTTTTTGTGATTAAAATAAAAAATATCAGAGATATCACCGTCTATCCGAAAATACCAAGAAATTGATTGATATATCTCTTTTTATTTCTTTTTTTAATATCTATCAGGCATATAGATTTTTGATATACTAAAACATGGTCAAGTTCCACTGTATTTTGGATTGTCATTTCGTTACAAAAACTATAGGTTAGAATTGTGTCAAGGGCGACTGCATTATTGATGAAGCACAAATGGTTGAGATCGTCTACAAAAGTAATCGACATACTAAGAATCATCTCGAAAAGGTACGGATACGTTTTTTTCCTTCGAAATCTTAGAAAATAATATTTCACTCGAGATTCTAACTTTTTTATGATTTCTAAAATTAGGCTATTTATTATAAACGAAAATTTTAAATCATAACCTCTCTCCATCAAAATTAGAGTTTTATTCTTTGAAAGAAAATTTTATTTCTAACCCTAGAATCAACCAATTTAGAATTCTCTTGTAATCATTAACTCGTTAAATAAGATAATCTATGTTGTTGAGAGAGAAACCATTAGCTTCTCCTAAGCTTTTGGTATTTGATTTGAGGAATTTCAAAAATTATTTTTAAACCCTCCAATCGAAAAACAAATCTCATTCTTCAATTCATACTTGCTCAGGGAATTCGAGTGTGGCGAAGCTTTGAGACGCAAGCTATTCTAGGTAATTCAAGGAGATAATAAAAACTGGAGAGGATGCAGAGACTTTGGCTACGACTTAACGAGACAAGCGGGTACTTAGTGAGGTAGCAAAGGAGTTGTTTAACTCTTCTGTAACGGTTGATTAATTTACTAGTGAATTTCTTATGGCCGGAGGTTTTTACCCACTCGTGGGTTTCCTTCGGGATATAAATTTACTTTCAAGTTATTAGATTTGAATTGTGTGTGATTATTAGAATAGAATATTTCTGCATCATAGTATTTGCTTCTTATTCGATTATCCCCTTAGTCTATTGGCTAGAACCCTAAGAATTTCAATGACAACTCTACATATCATTCATTTAAACAATTATAGGAAACGAACTACATGGCAGAGACATAATTCTAGTGGTTTACTTTACACCGTAAGTTTCGGGACGTAACAAACATGACAAAAAATGTTGGCCTAAAAGGCCAACTTGGTGTCGTCATCATTTTATCGGGATTCATGATGGTAGGGGGCAACTGAGTAAGCATGTGAAGATTCATGACAAAATATGGTACTGTCTCACGGGATATGTATTTTTCCAACCCAAAACAAACTCTGAAGTAGTCTTTTAGAGGATGGTTTTCGTCACAGGTATGTATTTTCTAATCACAGGT
The DNA here is from genome assembly GCA_014058105.1 of Kingdonia uniflora. Lineage (NCBI taxonomy): Eukaryota > Viridiplantae > Streptophyta > Magnoliopsida > Ranunculales > Circaeasteraceae > Kingdonia > Kingdonia uniflora. The sequence goes on along the minus strand of JACGCM010002082.1, from coordinate 1,166,865 downwards.
ATGTGTTTTCTAACCCAAGCGTACCTCAAGTTTTGGAAATGGTCTTACCCATGTAATATATATCCTGTAATTGTGATAGCATCACTCATAAATCATTTTCCAAAATGACAGAACCGGTAAATAACCGGGCAAAAAAAGATATTGTTGGCAGGTGGGCTCTATATAGTTGAATAGTTTCACAAAGAGTTTTTACGATAGTTTGAAGTGTACAAGAAAGACTAGACTTCACCTTTGCTTGCAAGCACAGACTACTACTATAAGTATAACAATGATCCCTTATAGGTTTGAAGGTGAGATTGATTCATGACTTTGAGGATTTATGGCCTGTTTAGAGATTTAAGACCAAACATTTACATTGAGTCTAATAAAAGTTTTCTTACAATTATGAAGTGAGAGCCAAGTTGCGCAATACTCTTAAGTTAAGCTTTCTCAGTTTAGAATTGCACAACACACATGTGAGTCTGTGACTCTCCTTTTGTATGAGATTTTATCTGCAAAACTTTTCATCTGACACTTACAATGGCTCTCAAAATGTCTTGGTTCCCCGTTCTCACCGTAGTCATCCTATGTTTTTCCCTAGCTGAAACTATTGAATTCAGTTATCCGGCAGTGTTCAACTTTGGGGACTCGAATTCTGATACGGGAGAACTGATTGCAGGGCTTGGTGGTAGTCTCAGCCCACCTTACGGGAAGACATACTTTCAGAAGCCATCTGGTCGATTTTCTGATGGTCGTCTAATCGTTGATTTCCTAAGTAATGTTTTCATGGGATGTCCCGCTAGTTTGGTCAATATATCTCAGAATTTTTTTCCTGGGAATAATTGTATACTTATCTTTTGGTGCAGTGGATGAAATGAACTTACCATTTCTGAATCCTTACTTGGATTCCATTGGTGCACCGAGTTTCCAGAAAGGGTGTAACTTTGCAGCTGCAGCTTCAACTATACTTCCAGCAACTGCGTCATCTCTTAGCCCGTTTTCCTTTGGGATTCAAGTGGCTCAGTTTCTGCGCTTTAAGGCTCGTGTTCTCGAACTATTAGCCAAAGGTATCCTTTAGAGTAACTTACACACAGCTTACTAATTAGACCATACTTTTACATATTTTCTAACTCCCTAAACATGGTGTAGGTAAGAAATTCGATAAGTACATACCGCAGGAAACTTATTTCGCACAGGGGCTTTACATGTTCGATATAGGACAGAACGATTTCGCAGGTTCATTTTACTCCAAATCGGAGGACCAAATAGTTGCTTCAATTCCGACTATTTTACTGGAATTTGAAACTGGAGTTAAGGTCAGGGAATAATATTTATTTTTGTTGTACAATGTGCGAATACTTGAATGTAAACTGTAACATTCAAACCGTCTATTTTTTTCTCATTAATAATACATCTCAGAGATTATATGATAACGGAGCTCGGAGGTTTTGGATTCATAACACTGGTCCCCTTGGATGTTTAGCTCAAAACATTGCCACTTTTGGGAAAGACCCGACGAAGCTTGATGAAATAGGATGTGTGAGCTCACATAACCGTGCTGCTAAGCTATTTAATTTGCAGCTACGTGCGCTCCTCAAGAAACTCCAAAGTGAATTTGCAGGCGGAAACGTTATTTATGTAGATATATACTCAATCAAATCCGACCTCATTTCGAATTATACAGGACATGGTAAGCTCTTCAGAAATTTTATGGGGGTGTAAGCCAGTTTTCGAGTTTACAGAGATATTTTTGTTAGATGATTTTTCGCTTTTGCTGAAAGTTAAAAACCCTTGACACTGCCTTTCAGGATTTGAGCAACCGATTATGGCTTGTTGTGGGTTCGGAGGTCCACCTTTAAACTATGACAGCAGGATCTCTTGTGGACAAACAAAGATCATCAACGGGACCTCGATGACAGCTAAAGAATGTGATAATAGTACAAAGTATGTAAACTGGGATGGGATCCATTACACTGAGTCTGCAAATAATTATGTTTTGTCGCAAATACTCACTGGAAAATATTCTGATCCGCCTCTTACAGACAAGATGCCATTTCTTATCAAGCTCGAACTATGACGACCGGATACGTCCCTTCTGTGGTTTATTTATTCATTTATTTGCACAATGTACCCAAATACTAGCAATCTTTTTACTCAACTAAGGGTTGTAACTTGTAAGCTTCTTTGTGGGTGAATCTGCTTATTTACATTTCGCTAGTGTAATACTCTTCCATAGCTAAAAGCAGAGATCTGTGTTTTGGTAATGCTTAAAGCCATTAAACTTGCAAAAAATTGACAATAAACATTTGTGGAAAGAGCCTAAACTTTCCACAATCTAACTAATGCACTGAAGTGGGTTGAAAAAATGCTGCGAAACTGACCAAACACGATGTGCCGATGAAATCAAAATTTAACATAAATAGTGGGGTAAACAAAACTTCACAACAATGAACAAGATGCAGAAACAGGAAAGTTTATGGAATTTGAACAAATTTCAGAAAAACTTCTGTTTATTACAAGACATGGACTGAAGTAAAGCAGTTGAGAGTGGAGTAAGCTTAGGGGAATTTGAGAAGTAAAGAGGAAATTGGAGTAATGAAATTTTATGGAGATCAAAGAAGTTTGATATGATATGTATTAGTAGGAACTCGTGATTTAGAAATTCAAACTTTTACAGGAAATCTGAGCAACGACAAGGGGACAAAATTTACACTAAAAGTACCACAATGCACTGTAAGAAAACAGTACCACAATATAGCATTTTTATGCTTATTTATTTTTTGGAATCCGAAAGTAACAAAATAAAAATAAATAACAGTCAATATCTAAAAACCATAACCCTGGAAAAATATGTTCATAGCCAAATACGTATTCAACACAACATTTTCACATTTCTATTTCTTCAAAAATCTAGAGTATCTGATACATAGCATAGAACTTTCTATCCTCACTAGGCCCTTAAACATTACAGATATTCCAACAAAAAATCTGCTTGGAGATAGATAGATAGATGACAGAACCTCAAAATGACCCCTCACGAAATAATTCAAGACAAATGGTTTTCATTTTACAGTCTCGCCAAATGGTTTTCAATATTGAAGCATGCAGGATACAGCTTCTCAGACTTTCCTCATAAGGAGGAACAACCTCTGATCCAACTCGAAGTTGGCGGCGTTGGAGGGGTCCCCTTTCAGCAACATCAGTAGGCCACCAAATGACGCATAAATTTCCCTGTGACAAATAAAGATTAAAAAGTGAGATAAAGAAAAGGATGGAGAAAAGTATCCGCATAGACGACAAATGAGAACAAAGATACATACACTTTGACGTTGATTCCAGAACCTTCCTCTGAGATCTTGTAGAGCTTCCCATGCATAACATACTCGAACTTGTCTGCCAGAGACTTCCTTGCTCCCTGAATGGCGTTTAACAAGTTTACAATAAGTATTAGACTACTGTCTAGGATATGAACATGGATCAAAATACCGAACAAAACTCAAAACATATAAAAGATTTGGTGATCAAAACGATATATCTTTTGGAAAAGTTCTATGTTGAATAGTTGATATACCAACTCTTATACTAAAACACTATTTTGAATATCATAATTGTATAATTTTTTAGGATGTACGTTCATAGAAAATTTAAGAAGACGAAATATATCCTCCATCTTGATCAAGATTTATTGTTGAATGATAAAGACATTATAATATTAAGACAGAAAACTTATCCCTAATCTTTATGGCTTTACAAAGGGAAGGTAACACAACATAGACAATTGCGGAAAACAATTTACCGGAGCGTAAAAACCAGTGTCAGGAGTTCCATCCAAACTTAGTGTGGGAGCTAACATCATTGTGAATTTTTCACCAACACTAAGAGGGTATATCTCTGTATTCACATCCAGCTGCATAAACATATCGAACTGCTCACTCTGTGCTTCAATTCGAGAGACTGAAAAATATAAATGTACAAGTCTTTAGCTCAAGAAATACTAATAAAACCATGCAAGAATTGGAGTTTTTCTTTCTTTTAAGGTTTATGCATAGTAAACTAACAGATAATCAAATTTGGTGGGTCAAAAAGGTAAAAATTAAACAACGAAGTTGCACATTTCATTCTAAGAGTCCTCCCCCATCAAACAGCCCATGATAAGAAAACAGCACAGACCAAATACATTGATTCAGCAAAAACTAATAGAAGGTAAAAAAAATATACCTTTATCAAACTTTTTACCATCCGGATCCATCCGTTTCAAAGTGAAAATATCCTCAAAAAGAGTCGCCACCATCTTTTTGCAAATTAGACTCAACAATCAATTCTCACCTACAAAAAAATACAAGAAATGAGTAAAACAAAGATGAAAAACGCAAAATATCCGAAACAATAAACTTAATCACACAACAACCTTATCCCCTTGAGAGAGTGTTACAGTATCATTCTAATGGTTACCATATACAATTTTTTTCTCTAGGAATGGAATACACCAAAACCTCTTTTTCCACCCCTATAATGGTAACGTGGTAATATCATTACTCCTACCAGGCTTACATACACATATATTAGTGTTTCAGAGTAAATTTCGGGCCTTTCTTCGACTCTTTGAAAATTGAAATATTTAAGTAAACTCAGCAAAATGCTATCAAAGGTCTTAACTTTTTCAAAAACAAAAACCACCCACCCTTTTTTATATTCTTTGTTATTCTATAATTCGATGTACGCTTTGTATTCCAATCTGCATGAAAAACCAACACCTCTTAAGGAGATGATCGAGTCTAGTGTATACACACTATCTCCTTAAGACAGATTCGCCCTTGCCACAGTGCTTTGCAGGAATATAGGCCTCTGTCTCCCAGGATACAACGATCAGTCGCAGAAAGAAGAAAACACTTCTATCTTTCTGCCAAACGAACTTTGATTGCGTCTATTTTCTCTTTGTAAAAAGACTCAAGAAAACTCTGAAAAACTGATGATAATAAATGAAAACGAAATTGGGTTATATAGAGCATAGGTGACTCTTCGCCAAGAGTCACACCTCAAGTTAGTGCCTCTTCACCAAGAGTCACACCTTAAGGTGCGTCTGTTGGAGACACCCAAACTCACACCTCAAACCCAAAACGACTAAGTGTAAGGAATCCCCATGAGCCCATGGCCCCAAGGCCCCAAGGCCCAATCATAGACTTATAATAATAAGCGGGTTTCCTAGGTCGAGCAAGCCCATGGGTAGCCCATGCACCCAAGCTAGCTTGCACACATGGGCCGCACATGCACATGTGACCCACCAACTCTCACACACATTACAACAAGGTAAGTGTTTGATTTACTTATATAGGAGAGTTGTGTTTCCCTCATATCCAATGTGGGACTAAAACCACTTAGTTCCACCATTCAAACTTTAAAGGATAAACAAATCATATTGTATTTTCCAACACGCTTCAATTGGGGGACGGACGCACTTAAGAATAATCCAAAAACATGGGTTTTAATAATCCTTATTGACACTCACAGTTTTAGAGAAACTCCACTAGTTTATATTTAATCATAACTAAAGTTAACTTCAATTAAATTGTTGATTACAGTGTTGAAACCCCTAAATTGCAGAACCCAAATCACATTAGACCCCCCAAATTCAGTCCATGGAAGCCCTAAACTAGTAAGAAAAAAAACCTAAAGTTCATCAAAGAGTATATATCATGGTGAGTAAAACCCTAATCTATCACCATAGGAATCAAAACATTACATTAAACCCTAAATTAGGATGTAAAAGAGACAAATAACAACTCCATAATATGAGACTGAGAGAGAGATGAGTCTACCTCGGTTCGAAGCAGGAGTTGAACTCGGCTTGGCTTTGATGTGTTTTGCTGTAAAAAAAAAAAAAAAAAAAAAGGGGGAGGGGGCAATTTGAGCATCTCCAGCATAAGAGCAAACGCAGCAAGGTGTGGGTTGAGTTGGGTTTGCCAACCCACACCCAAACGTCTCCCAGCAGCAGTGTTTGAGTATGAGTTCGATAACCTGGCGCTACAGGAACTCAACTGAGTGTGGGGAGCTCACACTAAAAAAAAATGAGTATGGGGGTGTTTGGATTACCACCGCAATTAAAAAAAAAAAAAAAAAAACATTTTTTAATGTGTGAGAGAGATGAATAGTGCATGAAGAGAAATGAATACCGCGCGGACTAACGATTACTGCGCGGACTAAATAAAAAAATAAACAACTCAAACCTAACTCAAACTCGCTGCTCGATGAGAATGGGTGTGAGTTGGGTTTTTTGTAGGCCCCTTGTCAAAGCCCACACCCAAACTCTCACTTGCTGCTGGAGATGCTCTAAGTACCTGTATCTAATGCTCCTACTCTTCCTGGAGTACTCAACGTCGGCAAAAACAAGAAAAACCTCATAATCTCACCGGATGAACCCTATAATCTATATAGCCTGTAGGATATATTCATGTCTAAGTTCCAAGCTCTGGGTTCATATCGAGAGCACATAATTTGCCTTAGAACTATAGGTTTATGCGACTCATATAATTAGAGAGACACATAACCGTTATGCACTTCTCGTCATTTTTATTTAGAATATTTTCAACTAATTTTTGTGAAGGTTGATTTGAAAGGTCCCAGTCCACCATTGAGTCTGAGTTTTTTCAACCAAAACTCTTGGTTCATTTGAGTTGGTGATTGAGCCAAGTTATGAATTGCAAGCTCTATCAGCACTAATAATACCTTCAACAGGGTTTGAGTTTGGAAGGTAAAAAAAACAAAGTGTTTTATCCAACCTTAGGCAGTGAAAAAGAGCATTTTATTTTTGCATTATTTTTTCTAAAATAGTTGGGTAAGTATTATGCGCCTAATTCCTAACATCGCTTTCAGTTAAAGGTTTAAAGCTCAGTTAAGACATATTGTCGATAATTATCATTTATAATAATTGTTGGTACTTAAATTTTTGATCAAGCGCTTAAGTATTAGACCATCTCCAATATTGTCTGAGGTTAGACCAAAACCGAAGTCACTCTTGGTAGTTTTTTTTTTCTCCTTCAACCTCAAATCCCAATTAGGCTCATGACCAAAATTAAGTCGTAATTGTCAAATATGTTAAATTTCAACAATAGATTACAGAGATAATCAAACTTAGATGCCTATTGGCGCATACAAAAATTAAGAGGTCATGTGTTCCATTTGTTGGAACGAAACTTACTTAAAATTGATAATAAAAAAACTCATTCTCCAAGTCTTTAACCTCAAACACTCTTATAAATACTTTTAGTGTATGATCAAAAACTCAAAGTTCAAAATCCACACTTAGATTTGAAGCTTGAATCTTGTAATCTGAGTGGTCATTATTTGAGGGTTAAAAAAATAGAAAAGATTTAAAGATACTAAAAAATGAGACACTCAAGTCTTACTCAAAAGGAACCACACATTTTTAGAGAAGAGTGGGCCTCATAATAGAGGAGGTGGAAAGGAAAAACTCAAATAATATTAGGTGGAAATGAGTTTGCAGATACTTACTCCCTCTTTCTCTCTTCTCTGCAATTTCAATTTTGAAAATAGACTTCTCCTCTCTCTCTCTTTCACTCAGATCTTGTTTTTTTATTTATTTTTATCTCTCGGTCCAGAACAATGGCGGATTTGATAATTTAAAGTCTCTCTCACTCTTACAAAAACATTAGGAGAAATCCCTCAAACTCGATTTCTCGCCATTAGAGATGAACTCATTGCTGCCATTATAGATAAACTGATTTTCTCATAAAGCATCGTCTACGAGTGATAATAGTTATCTTCACCGTTCCAATTGCTAGTTATGACGACTAATTTCTATCCCAACGTAATTTGCATGAGTATTCTCACATAACTGCACCAACTTAGCTTGTTATTTTGTTTTATTGTTTATAACCACCCATTATCGACAATTATGAAGTCCTAAAATATTGTCGGGTACAGTTCAAATTATGCAAGTTTCACATACTTAAAAATTATGTCGTCCCAGTACATTGGAGAATTAGGGAAATGATAGCAAACCCAAATTTGGTTATAAGGTTCGACAATTATTGTCGGATACAGTTTAGATTATACAAGTTTCACATACTCAAAAATTATGTCGTCCCAATACATTGGCTCAAAATTATTGTCGGGTACAGTTCATATCGACAATTTTTGTTGGGTACAGTTCAGATTATGCAAGTTTCACATACTCGTAAATTATGTCGTCCCAGTACATTGGAGAATGAGGAAAATGATAGCAAGCCAAATTTGGTTATACACTGAAATGCACAATGAATCAAAGACGTTTGAGATAAACACTTCAAAGCCGATGATTTATTCTTGAGATAGAGAGAGATATAGAGTTCAGAAGATTCACAAAACGGCAACAACGATTCTTTGATAGTGAAACTCTAAACGACATTGATGATCCACAAACCTTAATTTCAGAAGATGACGATGCTATTCAAAATCCTAAAATCGTCGAAATCTTCATAAAATATCTCAAAACAACTTCAATCAAAAGCCCAAAATTGTTCTCAATTGCTATTGAGGAGAAGATTAAACGGTGAGTGTGATATTGAGACACAAATTTGAGAAGGGTTTAGAAGAGATAGAGAAAATTTATTTTCAAATTAAAGTTGACAAATGTTAAGAAAGAGAGTGTGACACCTAATATCCACCTAATCTCACCTATTTTTATCCAAATCCTCTATTATAAGAGTCACTCATCTTTCAAATTGAGTGAGAATTTAGTGTTTGGTTTATGAGTGTCTCTAAATCCTCTTCATTTAAATAATTGAGTTGGGCCTTAGTTTTAGTACAGAGTCTCGGTCACTTTTTGAGATGGTTACTACCCGAGATACTCTCATTAGCTTGTGAGAGCCTACTGTTACTGCCGGCGACGGGTATTATAGTTTAATAAAAGATCCGAATTTTTGATATAAATTATCAAACGTATACGTACGTATTTTTGATCACTTGCCGAACTGCTACCAACAACAACAACCTTCATCCCCAAACTTGATCAAACGAGAGAGAGAGAGAACAGTAACAGTGATCATGTCTTTCTCTTTCTTCAAACCATTCAGACCCAAAACTCCATTAGAGCTCGTGAAAGCAGTATCTGAAAGCCTCCTTGCTCTCGACACCAAAACCGTGGCAGAAGTTAAAGCCCTTGAAAAGGTCATTATTTTTGCCTTCTCAATTCATCAATTTACACATTACAATTGCATCTTTTCTTATTTCTTTTTTGTAATTTGATTTTACTCTTTAGACAATGATTATCTTGTTTCGGCATTTGGGTATTTTTTGTTTCTTTTTAGAAATGTACTTGTAATTGATTGTTTCTAATAGTTGCTTGCTTTGCTCCACTAAACTGGATCAAACGCCTTAACTAATGACATGATTGAAGTTATTACTGTTATAATGTTCGAGGTTTGAGGAATTATATAAGGCAATGATCACATTATAAGGTTTATGATAAAATTTAAGGCTAATTGGGACTTAAATATGTTGAGTAAGTGAAATAATGTATTTATTTACTAGAAGAACTAAGGGAAAATTGTTTATTTTTTATTTATAATATTTAGGAGATAGAATGTCGTTAAGTGTAAAATAGTTGATAAGGAAGTGCCACAAGTAGAATGCCGTTAAGTGTTATAATTTTGAAGAATCAATGCATTATATTGTTACTTTATTTATAATTTAGTGCAAGCATGAACATTGATATCTCTCGTTATGTTTTTTTGTACAGGCATTGGAAGAAGTTGAAAAGAATTTTGTCCTAATGAGGCAAATGCTTTCTGGAGATGGGGAAGTTGAACCAATTGCAGAACATGTTTTACAATTAACATCTGAGATTTGCAAAGAGGATGTTCTCAGCCTTCTTATTCACAAGTTACCTATATTGGGATGGGAAACAAGAAAAGACTTAGTTCATTGTTGGTGCATTTTCTTGAGGCAAATGGTTGGTTCTAGTTATTGCTGTGTGGAGTACCTTGAGAATCATTCAGAGTTACTCGATTTCCTTGTTGTATGGTAAGTATTTTAATGAATTCTAAGAGTTATATTGATGATTTATGCATATCTGTGACTTACATATCTTTATCCTTTTCTAACAGCTACGATAGCAAAGATATTGCCTTGAATTGTGGGAACATGTTAAGAGAATGCATCAAATTCCCAAGCCTCGCAAAGTAAGACACTTTCTCACATCAACACTATCATGAGTTCTGATTTAGCCAACCTTTTTTTTATGGAATAAGTATGCATAATACTTAATTAATGTAAAACTATATCTGGACTGGACATGAATGGCCTTGAGGCAATTATATGGTGGTAGAATTGTCTAAAATGTGAAAACTATGAACTTAGGACTATTAACGTTTTTCATTTTGAGATTTCAAATTATTATCCGTTGTTTATAATAAATATAAATTTTCTATTGAAATATTGTTTATTTTGGTGATTTTAGTCTTTGATAAACTATTATTATTAATATGTCAACCACATTTTAATCTTCACACATTTAAATTTTTGTAGTGATCTTTCAGATACATATTGGATTCTACAAGCTTTGAGTTGTTCTTTAAGTATGTCGAGCTCCCAAATTTTGATGTTGCGTCTGATGCTTTTGCTACCTTTAAGGTCAGTTCTCCAATAATATAGGTGAGTAATAACATGTAACAGTGTAGTCCAATATATCATGCGATAGCCTAGGTAACCTGTTCAATTCACTTTGAGCACGAGTTACTAGATGTGCAGGTAACGTTTTAGGGTTTCACGGTCCACGTTGTGCAAGTAATGGTTAGGTCTTTTAAGAGTCAAATATGCGTGTAATGTAACTAAGCAGATTACTGTAATAAGAAAGCATTACAAATTAGATTTGTCTTTTCCCTCACCATCTCTTTCTCTGTTCTCAAAGATCGTATTATAGGAAAAATAATTCTGCTCAACAATGCTGACACATTACGCATTTTCCACTAGACACCATTAACATAAGCAGACCACCAGCCAAGTTATTTCAGATTCTTTTTCATCTGTCAAAGGTGTGCATATGCATTATTCTTCTAGATTTTGTTCCCAAGCTGTGAAGTCTTTTATTCAAGTCTTGAAGTATATGTTCAAATTGACCACGAAATTGAGGATAGACAACTTAGTAACGAAAAATCAAATTAGAAAAGTGAAATAATTAATAATTCTCAGTTGTAGATCGAGGTTTGCATTGGACCCAAAAATCTCAATACATATGTCTTATACGGTTTTTGATACTCCAGTCTTTATCCAAGGATACTATTATCATTAGATATGATGGAAGTACTCCAATCTGCACACCTAGTGATCTGTAACTGCATTTTACTCAAATAAGATAATAAAAGTAGGGATATTTGAAGGTCAAGTGTGTAGAAATAGGAAACTAGATTAGGGGTATATGAAGAAAATTGGATGTTTCTCGAAGAACAATGATTGTTCAGCACACCATCCTCCAATGGACACAACTCTTCATCAACGATCAAGATTTTTGTGTTATTGCATTAGTTAAATTAGGAGGAGAAAAGAAAAAAAACTTTATTGATTATTGAAGAGGTGAGTACAATCACCATAAAGAGGGATTTAAATAGAGATACCATAAGAGTCCTAGTAGGAAACTAACTCCTACTAGGTAACTACTAAATATAGATAAAACCTAAAGATAGAAACAAATCATATACTTCTAATCTCAAGATACTATCCAATGTATCATACGTAGAATACTACAGTGTTCCCAAACACTCACAATAATCATAATCACGATCTCCAACACCCTCTCAAATGGACGGTGAGAGTCCACGAACACAATGCGTTTGCAACTTCAAGACATTAACAACAAGACTTCACAAAAAGAGTCTTCCTCTTCAACTTCAACTTCAAATAGCAAACCTGAGTCTTCAACAAACTTTACACGTACCAATAGAACCATACTCTCTAAAACTCCCCCTCAAGCTGGAAGACACAAACTCCAAAATTCTAGCTTGGAAAAGATAACAAAAATACTCTCCCTCCTGAGTCTTCAAATTTTTTGTCTTCAACAACCAATTTGAGGCTTAGCTTCAAAAAGTAAATAAACTAACTTGAATCTTCACAAAAAAAAAAAAAAAAAACCTCGATGGGCTCTATATATAAACCAATAACATTGGTTTCATGGCTGATTACACAAGCTAGCTTCACAAAAAGACAGTAAAATACAGTAGGCTAGCTTTTGAAACTATTTAAAGTAGCCAAAAAATGGTCGGATTCTTATAACCTTCCAACTAATTTTTTTTGTGAAGAAACAATTAGGTCTATTTAGTTTGTTACACATAAACCAACTCACAAATTAAAAAAGAAAGAAAGAAATAACACCACAAGAGACAGAGAGCTCAACTAGATTGGTGAGAGAAAGAAAAGGATAGGAACCACCAAGATGAAAAGATAAAGGAAATATGATTTTTTTTCCTGTAATATGTAGCAGCAACAATTCATACCCATTTTTTTTTCCTTCTAATAGAAGTCCAAAATTGTAATAGATTTGATTGCTGAGATTTCAAATCATATAAGGAATATCAAATTTTACCGCACTAAAAACGGAGCAAGAATAAAGAGGTCATTAATCAAAATAAAAGGTTGACATCAAGATTCAATGGTTAGAGATCATATCATCAAATCCGTAAATCACATAAACAAAATATATCATAAATCGGTGAATAGTGATCAATGTTCATTGTGAATAATAATTACTATTCAGACAAATCTATTTAGGAACGAAGGGAAAAAAGTTTAAAGTATGCAATAATTAAAAAGAAAAGAAAAGAAAGGATTAAGAAAGAACGAAAAGATAAGAAATAACGGATATTGTAGATCCGGCGACGGCAACAGCCGCCGTCAGCAGAAGCCAGAAAACCCTAGCTTGTCTTCGAAATGAGAGGCTTTGGTACCAAGTTAAATTAAGAAGAGAAAAGAGAAAAACTTTATTGATTATTGAAGAGGTGAGTACAATCACCCTAAAGAGGGATTTAAATAGAGAAACCATAAGAGTCCTAGTAGGAAACTAACTCCTACTAGGTAACTAGTAAATATAGATAAGACCTAAAGATAGAAACAAATCATATACTTTTAATCTCAACATACTATTCGGTGTATCATATGTAGAATACTACGGTGTTCCCAAACACTCACAATAATCATAATCACGATCTTCAACAGCATTCATGTCTTCATGAATGGTCATAACCATATGCATCTGTCTATGTTCGATCCGAACCTATGTATCACTTCACTGAGAAAAGCATTTTGAATGTAAAGCGCCAAGTACCATATCTAACGTCCCTGAACCTCGAGATTTATGCACCTAATCCCTTTACTTATAATAAAAAGCACTACGCTCCATGGACCCCGAGATTTATGCACCTAATCTTTTTACCAAGAATAAACACCAACTTGACCTATTCTTTCAAACAGAGGAAATAACAGTCTTTTCAACATTGTGTTTCTGGGTCGTTAAAATCAAACTCGGACAATCAATATCTTCTATTTCACTTTCTTTTCAAAGCTTGCTAATATTTATGATATTTTCTTGAAGAAATTCACTAGCTCCCAAATGTTGTCGGCTTGTCGCTTTGATATGCCCTCCATTTATTCATACCCTATTTCTCCTATTTTGTTTGGTGCTCTTTCTTCATGAGGTCTGAGTTTTTCATTCTGTTAGATCAAACAACAATATATTATCACCGGTTGGATATGCCCTGCATTTGTTGACATCATGAGATGTGAGTTTAGTCTGGCGTTTTCCTGATCGCCAACACCATTAGTTCCCCCACAACATCGAAACTCAGCTTTGTTTTTCTTGTCACTAGCTTTGCATAAGATTCAAGTCTCTCCAGATCTGTTTCCATGGGTCAGTAATTTTTCTACGAGGTCTTAGTTTTTTAGGTTTACATGGGTGGTTGACTAAAACATGTATAGTATGATTTCTGAAGGAAAAACTATCCCAATTTATTAGGCTATAATAAGCCATGAATGACCCATGTGTTTATTATGCGAAAAGGAACCCAAATGGAGAAGGAAAATGATATTTAAGCTCACGAGGGATAAGGCTCAAGCTTCTTGAAGCTTTAGAATTTCAAACTCTGATAACAGCTGAAGAATAAAGCCACTTTGCATAGTATAAAGTAAACGAACGAGAAGCCTCATAAAATCATCACATTTCCCCAAAATCTTACAAGAAAGGTCAACTGGTCATGCAGCCTCATAAAAATCACTATTCGGCTGGCTTTCATGCATCGATTTGTTATGCAACGGTGTCGATGCGCTACTAGTAACTGCTATTTCTGCTTGCCTTATTTCCAGTCCGAATCTCAAGGAGGTTCTGTCCCACTCATCCTCAGTGGGTCAAACCCACTGTGATTGAATATTCACCCCTTTACGAGTAACCGACTCCTTTTTCATTCTTTTTTCAGATCAGCATCTGCCTTACTGGTTCTGTTATCTCCGACAACACATCCAAGTTCTACAAAATCTGGGAAGCAATCAAATGCCAATATGTTAATTATTTATAACGCTAAAGAATAGGATTAGAAAGAACCTATGACGAAGAGTATATGCAATTCATTAGTGAATGAGAAATAGTATATTCGTTGTAGCGAGTTTTTGTTTAATGTGTTAACAAGATGGAGAAACATTGATCTTGTCTTGTATTGCTCATTTGCTTGAAGTATTTGGTGATCTTTGTACTCTTTCTGAACTTGGGTTACTAAAAATGTTACCGAATTGGAGCTTGAGAAATCTCTCCCTCCGGGTGAAGTAATATGGTGCTTTATTCCTTTTACGGTGCTTTGAGCAATTTGGCTCGAGAGCAATGCGAGAGAATTTGAAGGGAGGTGAAGAGTTTATATTCGCTAATGATGGTGTTTTACATTTCCTTCTATTTCTGGTCATTTTGTATTTTAGTACAAGTTGAAATATACAAAGTCATTACCAACTTGAGTCTAAGTCACTATTCTCCAATTAAACAAATTATTATCTAGGTGAAAATGTGCAAGTCATGTCTATGAGTCTATATTACTCGGTGTGCAAGTAATGCTACTGAGTTCTCGCATGTTCTTTTTTTTAGAAGTGAGTCCTTACATGTGGGCAAGTGCCGTTTAGGTCTAATTTGCTCCTTGTTATTGGTATAAGTTGTCCGATTATTGTAAAAGAGTACATAACAAACCTCTTTCTCTCTCCAACTGTTTATGATTAGAATTCAACCGTGGGCATTGTGAGTTTCCTTCATGTTTTGACACACACATATATATATATTTACAGGATTTGCTTACGAAACATGAAACTGCGGTCTCTGAATTCCTTACTGCCCACTACGAAGAGGTTGTCCAGTTACTTTTTCTCGTTGTTTTTTTTTATGTAATTTATTCTTTCTGTTTCTTAATTCTCATCTGGTTTCATTATGTTTTCTTAGTTCTTTGAGCACTATGAAAAACTCTTGACATCTGAAAACTATGTCACTAGAAGACAGTCTTTGAAGGTCAGTCTGCTTTCAGGCTCTCCTCATATATTTATTGAGTTATCATGAAGGTTAGTGATATATTTTGTTTCCAGCTTCTTTCGGATTTTCTATTGGAGACACCAAATTCTTATATAATGAAGCGCTACATTTTAGAGGTCCGATATTTGAAGGTCATGATGACATTGCTGAAGGTATGAAGTTCTTCTCGGATTCTTTATTGTAATTTTCTTTCCAATGTATTCCAAAATGTTGTCTTGTGGATTTATGTTCATATTACCGTTTTTAACTTTGGTATTTGCGGAAATATGTTGATAATGCGGATAATTGCGTATTCATTTGGTGAAGTTGAGGAAATATTTGGAAATACACGGAGCTCTAATTATACTGTTTTGGACATAAACCTAACTTATCTAGAATTTTTTCGTATAAAGTGCTTCTGACTGTTGTGAAGACATTTAGACTGTGTTTGGTATGGGTAACTTGAGGGAAAAGTTGGCAAATACAAGGGACTACTTTATAAAGGTGCCTTCATAGAGTTGAGTTGGGCCCACCTATATCAACCCACCATATCTCTAAACTACTTCAGTTAACTCTTTTTTCTTTCTTTTTTCTAAATCACTTTCTCTATGTACCAAACAGAAAACACCTTACAAAATCCACTCAAGTCAGCTCCCCTTTTTCAAATCCAAGGATTTCAATTCCGTATACCCTACTACAGCTAGGCATTTCTACTTTTGCTGCACAGGGGCGCTTTTTGCAAGTGAATGTAAATCCAACGAATTTGCCGATCCAACGTATTTCCTTCTCTCCCTCCAAATTTTTTGTTTTTCAGATATTTTCTCTAAAGAAAACTCTCCCTGATTTTTCTCTCCACAGATTTACCTACTAGATATTCTATCTAAATTTTCTTGATCTTTAAAACTCTATCTATCTAGATTTTCTGTATATCGTAATTTCTGTTTATGTATTTCATTCTCACGAGAATTGTTCTCGTGAAGAGATGAGATCTAGAGGGATAAAGTAAGATAAAATTTGGAGGAGAACAAAAAATCTAAGTATGTAAGTTTGGAGATATCAAATCTGGAATGAGGAAATGAAAAAAGATGAAATTCTAGAGAGTTTGAGAGAACCAAGGAAGAAAAAATCTTTAGAAAAAATCTGGAAAGAGACAAATATAGAGACGAAAGTGATATCTAATAAGAGGAAATTAGTGACAGGAAATACATAGATATATCAGATATGTTTATGGAGGGAGAGGTAATGAGAAAATTTGAGACAGAAACATTTAGAGTGACAGAAGCTGGCGAAAAAAAGTCCTTTACTTTCTTTGAATGTGGATGAGACTATAGATGGTACGCCGTCCTTGGAAGTGCTCCCACACTTCTACAAATATCTAAACCTATCATAAGGACGTTTCTAGTCTTTGGAATTATATGAAGTGAGTAAATTTGCAAAATCGAATGGAAGTTAGTAGTTATTCGAATATTATAGACCTTTCTTTGTATTGATAGTATGGATTTATATATAGTGGGGTTATTGAGGTGCCAAATTTCAAACTTTTGTACAAACTCGTATTTGCAATGATGATTGTGCACTTTCCCTATAAGAGGCATGGTCTCTACCACGGCTTAATTGCTATGCCTGCCTTCATCTTCTAAAAAACAGTAATTGTTGCAGGATTCAAGCAAAAATATTCAGATATCTGCTTTCCACATTTTTAAGGTACTGTTTTATAACCTCTCATTTTATCACATATGTTAGTTAGACCCAAGGATCAAACTTACGAATATCATTCGCTTGGTTAAATTATTGCAGTATTTAACACGACATATCCATGTATTGGTCATATGACATATCTATCACTTATAAAAAAAACTAATTGTATAAAAGAAAAATATATCTCACTATAGAGAAATATATCCACCATTCAACACCTTTCCTGAAACTTCCTGTTGATATTTGTACCATTGTTTTCTAGAATGTCGTAAACCATGGTTCAACCAAATTTGGCCTTGTTGTGAGGAACTTCAAGTTCAATTGGACAAATAGATGTAATGCCATCACATAACTTGTTTGGCCAATCCTGACTATCCGAGCAACTAGTCATTTTGTTCAAAATTGGCAATAACTCTGGTTCAATTGAACATCTGGCAGAGTCTACTTTTGTCAATGAAATTTTATTGTAAACCCATTAAATTCAATTATTTACATCTTGATGTAAGCTGCATTGGAGTTCTATTTACTATTTAGTGAGAAGTTATATTGTGTTACAGTCGGTTGATAAGTATTCTGGAATGCGTATTTAAAGAATGGACACATTGATAACGGGATTCTCCTTTATTTCAATGCACGAGGTTGCATATTGCAGATATATGCAAATGCAGCAAACTGCATTACCCTCTCTCCATTAATTTTATCTCTAATTCTAGATTCCCTCTCCAGATTTATTCTTTTGTAACTTCTTCTCACTTCATGTTTTAACCATTTATTAAATTTCTTTCATTCTTTTCGTATATTCTTTATTGCCAAATTCATTTCTCTCTATTTTTTCATTTCTAGATTTTCTTTTCAAAGTTCCATTTCTCCAATTTTCTTGTATGATTTTCTCTCTAGAATTTTCTTTTCCAGATTTTAGTCTTTTGTCCTAGTAGGAATCCGCAAGGAATTCAAGAGTGGGTAATAAACCCTACAACTGTGTTACTTTCTTTGTAAAGTCATCTGCTAACTGAGTTGCAAAAGTGACAAATGGAATACAAAATCACAAACCTGTACTGTCTTACTAATGAGGTGCCTTTCAAGAATGATGGTATCCAATAAGAAAAAAAAATAAAAAAGTATTATCTACTTTTGGAATTTATTCAGAACTAATAGCCTGAAACTCGTAAAATTTTATGATTTTGATGGAGCTACGAGATGGCATATCAAATGAATGAAGAGTAAAAAGTCTTGCAGCAAGCGTAGAACTTGCGATAAGGTTTGCAGCAGGTCTTGAATAACACTTGACCTGCCACAGATTTAAAAAAATCTAAGAACTATGCCCTGTGGTGTTTCGAAAACCTCAATTCACAAGAGAGAGAGAGAGAGATCTATGTTTTTGGATTTCGTTTGAGGGTCTGAGAAATAAAGAAAAGAGGACAGTATAGAAGTCCCTTTCATTGAATAATTAGGACAATTTGTTAGTAGCAACTTTCAGGGTTACTTCATGTAGGACGTTGGAGTGTGACTGAATTATTTAGACCTGCAGGCTCAAGTGCTAGCCGCATATACGTTATATGACCATTTTTATAGAGTTGTCACTACTCTTTTTTCTAGGCATGGAACCCATGACCAGAATCTATACAAATACTTACAGCCTTTAGCATCCTAATCAACCACATACATAACTGTGCAGGAAGTAGCTAGGGGACATCATAATCTCACCCATTACAGTGCTGAAGGAGTCCAAAGAATCAGCACCCTGATTGGTCTCCCTAAATTATGAAAAATTGAAAAAGACCTCAATTGTCTAATATAGCTGTGGATTTCTTGAACTATGATATGGCACTCCCATGGGACATCTTTCTACTCCTGTATATAATGTAGCATGAGTGTAGTCATTGCAGATTTGCAATTCCATAAAGCCATCTTTTATAGCCAACTGCAGACACATATGTATACCCTGTATTTCATGAAAGGGGACTGCAACAACATCAGATGATCCATTGTAAGCAAGGATGCTTGTACCTTCACTGGCTCTAAAAATTCCTCCAAACCCCCCTCTTTCCTCTCCTATTGATCCACCTGTATTGACCATTATGGTACGTTCAGGTGGCCTTTCGAACTGCAGTATTTGGGAAGAATCATCGTGTACTTTGGGTCAAGGCTCCAGTTAGCACATATCTCTCTAGACCTAGGGCAATCCTCCACTTCCTTAAGCTTATATCCCACTCTTTCACTCTAGCCTCAGAGCAGTCTTTAGGCATTTTCATCACCCAAAAATCATTTTTGTTGATCAGGTTACTGTACACGCTATTGACCCATAGGGTGTCTTCTATAGATCCATCTTCTGTGTAAAGTCTCAAAGTGGCACCCTTGTTCCACACCCCTAAACTCCTAATACCAAGCCCTCCTTCATTCACAGGGTAACAGACTCTTTCCCAAGCAATTGGTGTAAACTTTTTACTCATCGTGCCCATAGCAAAATAACTTGGACTGTATAGAGTTGAGCTTAGTTACCACCTGCACTGCACTGGAATTGATCCAGGAGGATCTCGGGATGATTCAATGAAGATTCACCAATTCTATTTGAACAGATTTGTTTTCTGTTCGAATACATTTTGGCCTGAGGTGTTTTATTCGAATAGATTAAAATCTATTCGAATACATTTTCTGTTATGTTTCTGTTCGAATACACTTTTATGTGTATTCGAATACATTTCGGCCTGAGGTGTTTTATTCGAATAGTTTATACTTTTTTTTATTCGAACAAAAACTTATTCTGTTCGAACAGAGGTGCGATTCAGCCTTTCTCTTTAGGCGTTAAAGGGAATATATTTCATATTTTGTAACTAGGACTTGTAACCCTTATTAAAGGGGCAAGGCTAGCCATTGTTAGATCTATGTTAGATCTAGAAAGAGTTATGAGGAAAAAGCCTTGGGTTTTAGAGTTTTTCATTGTAATTACTTCGTTTTAAGTAATCGAATCTCTTATTTTTCCAAACCAATTGGTGTTCTTCATACTTTTCTGCTAACTAGAGCTTCTCAATCGTATTGTGGATTAAGTGGTATCAGTTTTCCAGTTGCGATTCTTGGGGGGTTGATTGTGGTTTATGGTATCTACACGTGACCGTCTCAAGCAAACGAAGGAGAAGCTAGTGAGTCCGTTGAAGATTCATCGCAAACCTAATTCGACGAAGAAGGGCGATTTGGAGATGGACGAGTCCAACGATCGACTCACGATTTTGGAAACGACAGTTTCCGACCTAACTTCTACTATAGGGGAGTTAGTAGAACAATTGCGTCTCACGAACCTCGCGAAGGCTTCCGCTTCGGCGACACGGCGAAACCGCTCTCATCGGCGAGGCCGCTCGAGGAAGAAAGGGGTTATGGAGGTGGATGGAGACGGGGATAATGTGGAGATAGATGGTGATTCTAGTGATGCCGATTCTGTCAAGGAGCGCCCAGGTTTTGGTTAGTCAATAAATCCTATGCGTAATCTTCGTATTGGCTTTAAGATTGAGATTCCGGTATTCGATGGTTCCGTCGATGCCGAGAAATTAGATAATTGGTTAGAGACCTATTTTTCCGTTGATGAATATTCCAACGCTCATAAAATTTGCTTCTCTACTTTGAAATTCACAAGTCACTCACTAACGTGGTAGAAATCTTATAAGAAACGACACAATGTCGGAAGTCTGAGTTGGAAGGAATTCAAGGTTTTGGTGAGGAAGCAATTCTATCCAATTGGGTATGAATAGGAACGATGGTACAAATGGCACAATTTGCGCCAAAGGTTTGGGCAATCCGTACAGCAATTCACTACGGAGTTTCATAACCAAGCGTTGGTTTTGGATATTGACGTAGATGAGTACGAGGTGTTCATAAAGTATACGGGGGGTTTGTCGGAGTCTATTAGAAGGGAATTAAAGCTCTTCAACGTGGAAAATATCGAGGACGCTACCGTTAAAGCAATTGCCATTGAAGGCAAGTACTTGAAGAGTGACAAGAAAGACGACAAGAGCAAGTCAGGGTACAAGTCTACTTAGAAGTTTGATCAGAAAGTGGAGTCCAAAGGAGAGGGGTTTTCATTCAAGGGGACTATCTGTAGTCATTGTAAGGCTAATGGGCACAATTCATTTAGATGTTGGAAACTTCACCTGGAGCTTCGGCCGAAGGAGGAGAAGGGCAAGAAAGAGAAACGTGCACTAGCCGCAACGAAAACGATTGTGGATCTTCCGGATTTAGATAAGCCAAATCCTAAGCTTATTTTAATGTTCAAGCAACCTTTAGCTATCGACGAGGCGAGTCGGGAAGAGCTTTTTTATGTCAGCATTCAGGTAAAGCAGAGCTTAGTCGAGTCCATTATTGATCCGAGTAGTCAGAAGAATTTAATTTCTGAGGTGGTGGTAAAGAAGATGGGTTTGGCTACTGTGGCTCATCCTAAGCCGTATGGTTTGGGTTAGATTCAGAAAGACGCGGAGTTGAAGATCACTAAGCAGTGTACGTTCAAGTTTGCGATTACTAAGAAATTTATTGACGAAGTGACATGTGAGGTGGTTCCGTTGGACGTGTGTCAAGTCATCTTGGGTAGCCCTTATCTTTGGGACCGAGATGCAATCCTTTACCGTCGAGCTCACAAGTATCGTCTGGTGAAGGATGGGACGGAGTTTCATATCTATGCGTGCAAGGAATATCTCACTACCAATAATTTAGTAACGGCTACTCAGGCGAAGAGGTTGGTTAATGCGAGCGGCAAATTTATATTGTTGTTGGTGCGACCGGTTCAAGAGGGTCCCTCGGCTACGGTATTGTCTACTTTGGCAATGTCTCCTAAGCAGCAAGCCGATATGGGGGAGTTGTAAGAGGAGTATGAATACTTGTTTCTGGGCATAGAAGGGATGCCGCGTAAGAGGGATGTGGAGCATGATATCTCCTTGGTGAATGGTGAGCTACTACCCAATATTGGGTTATATCGGACTTCTGTTATAGAGTCTGATGAGATCAAGAAACAAGTATACGAACTCCTGGAGCAAGGAGTTATTAATCCAAGTTGCTCACCTTGTGGTTCACCGGTGTTATTGGTGCTGAAGAAGGATGGGTCTTGGAAGATGTGTGTGGATTATCGGGCGCTGAACAAGATTACTGTGAAGAATCGTTATCCGCTTCCACAGATTGACGAGCTTTTGAATGAGTTGCAGACGGCTCGGTTTTTCACCAAGTTAGATCTCAAGTCGGGTTACCATCAAGTTAGAATCCGGAAGGAAGATACTTGAAAGACAACGTTCAAGACCAAACAAGGATTATTTGAGTGGTTGGTCATGCCTTTTGGGTTATGCAATGCTCCAACAACGTTTATGCGGTTAATGAATGAAGTACTTCGTACTTTTATTGATGATTTTGTGATTGTGTATTTGGATGATATCTTAATATATAGTCGTACATGGGTGGAACACCTTGGGCATTTACGCAAAGTGCTGGGCGTTTTGCGATCACAACAACTTTTTCTAAACGGGAAGAAATGCGAGTTTGGGAAGAGGGAGCTAGTCTATTTGGAATTTATTGTTGGTGGCGGCGAGCTTAAGATCGATCCAGAGAAGGTCTCGGCCATTACTAATTTGCCTCGACCCCGTACTATGACGAAATTGAAGAGTTTTATGGGTTATTGTCAGTACTTACAGAAGTTTATTCGGCATTTTTCACAAATCGCCGCACCGTTACATTCTTTGACGAAGACCGGGGTACAGTTTGTGTGGGAAGAGCACCATGAGATGACTTTTCTGTTATTGAAGTGCAAGATTACGGATGCACCAGTGTTAGCATTGCCCAATTTGCAGCGGCCTTTTGAGGTCGAGACAGATGCGTCAGACTATGTATTGGGGGCGATCCTTTTACAAGATGGGAAACCAGTTGCTTACCATTCTAAGATATTTACATGAGCAGTACGCAACTATCCTACCTACGATAAAGAGTTCTACGCGTTATATCAATTAGTGAAACATTGGCGGAGTTACTTATTAGGGAAGGAGGTTGTGGTACATTCCGATCATAAACCATTACAATTCTTATCTACGCAGTCCAAGCTACACCAAGCTCGCCATATGAAATAGATGTCGTACCTTCAACAGTTTACCTTATTGATCAAGTATAAGAAAGGAGTGGACAACAAAATGGCTGATATGTTATCTCGACCCCCATTACCAACTATTTCCGCTTTGTTGGTAGCTATGCAGATCCAGCCTATTCTTCCTTCTGAGTACGTTTCAGGGTATGACGACGACAAAGAGCTCAGTGTGATTCTCGAGAAGTTACTGCAAGGCAAGACATGCGAGTATATTTTGAAGGATGGTTTGATTTACAGAGGCAGTCTACTATGTATTCCAGAGGGTGGAGACCGTTTGCATTGGATTCGAGAGGCACATTATTCCCAGGTGGTAGGTCATTTCGGGGTTGAGAATACTCTTTTGAATTTGCGGCGTTATGTCTATTGGCCGAAGATGCAGGTGGATGTTGCTCGTGTGGTTCGTGGTTGCATGCTATGCAGCACATCAAAGCCTTCCAATAAGAAGATAGGGCTGTACTTACCATTGCCAGTTCCTAGTCGACCTTGGGAGAGCATTTCGATGGATTTTATGGGTGGTTTGCCTATGACCAGGTGTAAGAATGACTATTTGTTGTGGTAGTGGATCAATTCAGCAAAATGATTGTTCTTATTCCATGCCAGAAAACGGTCACCGGGGAAGGAGCAACACGATTGTTTTTCAGAGACGTCTGGAGGTATTTCGGGATCACTTCTTCTATTATTTATGATAGGGATAACCGCTTTTTGGGGCATTTCTGGAGATCGTTATGGGGGATGATGGACACTAAGTTAAAGAGAAATACCACTTTTTATCTGTAGACTAACGGGCAAACAGAGGTAGTTAATCGCACTTTGGTACATTTATTACGGGGATTCCATTTTAAGCATCCTAAGACTTGGGATGAGAGTTTACCGTATCTTCAGTTTGCGTTCAACCGGGTGATTCATGGTTTTACTTTGAAGTCTCCTTTTGAAGTTTGTTTGGGGTACTTGCCGCAAAGCCCTTTTGATTTGGCGTTTAATCTTGGTGACAAGACGGTGTCAGGGAAGGAGGAAGAGGAGTAGGTTAAAGCTCAACGTTTTATTGAGAAGATAAGCAAGGTTCATGAGGCGGTTAAAGCACAGTTGAAGAAGAGTTGAAGAAGACTCAGGCAAAGTATAAGGCTCGACACGATAAGCATCGAGTTGAGTGTACTTTTCAAGAGGGCGACCTGGTTTGGTTGCATTTGGGTAAGGAACGGCTTAAGGGGGAAGGTAAGAAGCTCAAACCTATCCGTTATGGTCCGTTTTTTATACTCAAGAAGATTGGTGACAATGCTTTCTAGTTGGATTTGCCACCTTTCATGAAGATGTATTCGGTGATTAATGTCGAACATTTGAAGCTGTTTGAGCCGTCTCTTTTAGATGAAGACTCTACAATCGACACTCGTCTACCGTCAGTTGATGACTTATGGATGGAAAGAGAGGATCCGTTGTAGGAGGATGGTATTATAGAGAGGAAAGTTTATACTACAAGACGGGGTGGTATTGAGTCGTTCCGAGTTGGGAAGAAGGGTCAACTACCTAGTAAGTCGAAGTGGTACAGCACGGAATTGGGCATCGCCGCATTCTCACATCTCCCGTTCTAGCTTGAGCGGGAGCTCAAGGCTCCTAAAGGGGGGAGCCATGATCCAGGAGGATCTCGAGATGATTCGATGAAGATTCACCAATTCTATTTGAACAGATTTGTTTTCTGTTCGAATACATTTCGGCCTAAGGTGTTTTATTCGAATAGATAATCTATTCGAATACATTTTCTGTTATGTTTCTGTTCGAATACACTTTATGTGTATTCGAATACATTTCGGCCTGAGGTGTTTTATTCGAATAGATTACAGTTTTTTTTATTCGAACAAAAACTTATTCTGTTCGAACAGAGGCGCGATTCAGCCTTTCTCTTTAGGCGTTTAAGGGCATATTTGTCATATTTTGTAACTAAGACTTGTAACCCTTATAAAAGGGGCAAGGATAGCCATTGTTAGATCTATGCTAGATCTAGAAAGAGTTCCGAGGAAGAAGCCTAGGGTTTTAGAGTTTTTCATTGTAATTACTTCGTTTTAAGTAATCGAATCTCTTATTTTTCCAAACCAATTGGTGTTCTTCATACTTTTCTGCTAACTAGAGCTTCTCAATCGTATTGTGGATTAGGAATGTAAGAACATTAACCCAATAAACATATATACTGCCAGTTGTCTTTTTTTTTTTAATACTAGAGGTATCCGGGCCATCAGCCTGCGGACCGTCAATTCCAAACTAGAGCCCCTAGGGTTTGTGCAATAGCCCGCAAACCACACGAACGAGACCGACAGGCTCCTACCAACCTCGAAACCCACACGGAGGTGAGAATCGAACCCTTGACCTCCCGATGGTAACACACCATCATCACAAGAGCAAAAGGTACCTAACCACTTGAGCTACAGTAGTTGGTTGCACTGCCAATTATCTTGCTTCTTATGCCACTGCTTGAGAACAGAATCATATGCATATTCCTTAAGTTCATCCATAATTTTTTTTTGGCTTGCAGGTTTTTGTTGCTAATCCCAACAAGCCGCTAGAGATAATAGTTATTCTGGCAAAAAACCATGCGAGATTGCTGACACTGCTTCGTAATCTTTCTGTCGGCAAAGGTGACAAAGTACTACGATTCTAGTATTTAGATTATGGAAATTAAGTATCTTTTTGGTTCAGAAAACTTCAAATAAGCCAAGGTACTCCAAGTGCATGTGAGCGATGGATTAAGATTATGTGGCTATCATCTGATCCACGTATTTGCAGTGACTTGGTTACGTCGTACGGATTTAGTCCTGATGAACTATTTGTGCTATGCACCATCAAGTAACTTGATGTACAAGTTACACTTGAGATTTCCTGTATAGTCATTTTAATAGTTCATAGGTACTGGTTCTTTATAAAACTTATCCCTTATACTCTATTTGGCTCCCCAAATTTCTGTTGATTCGATGAAATGAATATGGTCAGTCATCATTTGCGGTACTCATTAAATTGGCCCATTGTCAAATAGGTTCTGCTGGAATTGATCTTTAGTGATATCTTCTTTCTCTAATGGTTAATGCTGTCTCTTTCAGGTGCCGAGGACGAGCAATTCGAAGAGGAAAAAGATATGATTATGAAGGAAATACACAGAATATCTTGCTTACCTAACTTGACGTGTTAGGCTCCTCTTCTACAACTATATAGTAGTTGCTATTTCTGTCTCCACGTCCTGCTTTCTTAGGTTTTGAAGCCGATTCTTATTCAATAACTTCCAATTTGCTGTAAGTTGTGCACGTGAAAATATAGGCAACAAGTGTTTGATGTGAATAAACACGATTTGAGTTCTTACTTCCAAGAACTAACTGGGAGATGGACGCCGGAATGGCCAATGTAATTCGGAACTTGATTGATTAAATTATCAGCAGTTGAAATACTGTGCAAATTACTGTCTGTACTATTATTATTATTAGAGAAATTTTTTGTATAAGGTCCAAATACCTTAAAAATTACATTTAGTACCTCATACTTCAAAAAAACTACCAGAGGGCCTATTTTTGAAGTTTTGTTACATTTAGTACTATAATCTTTTATCATTACTCATTTGTCTATGTTTTTTAATTCAAAATTCAATTCTTTTTACTTGAAACTTGGTTAGCAGGTAATAGGGAAAAATATTTGTTAACCTTTTTATTTTCTTCATTTTTCTTATAGTTAAGTTCCCTAATCATACCTAAAACTAAATGCCCAATTACTTGTGTTTGTTTGATTCAACATAGAACGAGAACGAATCAACGATAAGTTGAAATCATGGAACAACGAGATGGTCGGGTCAAACTATCCAAATATAACACCCTCGTCGCCCCCGCCTTGTTATTGTTCGTGTTACCTCCACCATCTTTCTTTGCCAAACAATTTCTATAGTTTTGTTTAACTTATATTTTTAGTACTTCACGTCCAGATTGATAGCTCCTTTCAGTGTAACTAAGTCATATTCAGTGTCCAATGTTAAAGTTTGAACCCCTATATATATAAAAAACATTAAAATGCTACACATTAATCAATCAATGGGTCCCGAGTCAATTAATTAGTGAATAACGAATTACAACCTTTCATTTTTGAGACGATCTTGCGAGCGAAGTTTTATGATGCAACTCCAAGTATTGTAGTATGACTTCAAAACTACTATTGCAATTGGTGGCGAATAACAAACCATGAAGAGAGAGAAAAAAGAGTCCATTTGAACTATGACCAAACCATATCTAGAGGAACTCATGGTAAATGAGAAGTAAAATAAACCATTTACAAAAAAGTTGTAGAAAACTGTAGGAAAGAGAGACATTGAAATAGTGCAAGTCAGGAGAAGAAGAAACCCTATGAGAAACTTATAATTTTGTGGAACCTGTTACAACCGGTTGTAGGATTGAATTTAGTGTTTTAAAAAATTAAAATATGGTTAGTTAAGGTATTATAAAAGATTAGGGTACTAAATGTAATGAAACTTCAAAAATAGGGTCCTCTAGTAGTTTTCAAAAGTATTAGGTACGTACTAAATGTAATTTGTAAGGTAATTTGGACCATATACAAATTATTATTATTATCAAGTGAGCCAATATATGCCTAATAAAAAAAATCTCGTGTCTCTCTCTCACTGCTTTCGTTGAAGGGTGTCTCTCTAACCAAGCGAGTTTGTGTAATGGTTCGGTACCATGCCTCAAGAATACAGAGGTCCCGAGTTTGTTTCACCATCAATGAGGACCACTCGCCATGGTTTTCCCAGACCTTCCTAACATTGTGGGTTGGTGTGGTCCTTATGTGCCTCAGGGATTAGCCGGGCAATGGGCCTGGATTGCACCGGTTTCTAAAGAAGAAAATTTCCTCTCTACTTCCTAAGTTGATCCTCTCTTCTTTTTCCTATGTAGAATAACCACCATCAGGTCCATCACCACCACCTAAAACTCAGTTAAGTCGTCTTCCTTAATTGCTTACTGACTTCCCATTAAACAATCAAAACATTCAACACTTTTAAGTGAAAAAAAAACCAAATACCCATATACGAAACCTAATACATCAAATATTTAGCACATGCTTAATCAACACCACCGCCATTTCCGCCACAACCATCTGATCTTTGACATTGGGTCCTTGAAACGGGTCGGGTCAAAACAACTCAAAACCAAAATCTATCGAGTCCATGACCCATCACCAAACAAACTACAGCAACAACAACAAACTGCACTTGATCATCTCTTCTCCAACATCCAATTCTTGATTCCAATTTCATGGATTTCTTCAAATCAGTCTTCTCTGACGACCCAGATCCCTCTGATTTCCCAAATGATGAACAAACCCCATTTCAACAGCCAAACCCTACCCCCAAATCCCCAACAACACCAGCAACACCAACTACTACTACTACTACTACTACTAGTGCTTGGAGCTTTGGGGGTTTGATGAAAACCATAGCAACCAAATCAGAATCAGTAATTGAAACCTACCGTCGCGATCTTGAGGAATTCGGGTCAGGGTTGAAGAAGGAAACCGCGGTGATCCGAGAAGTTGCTTCTCGGGCAGTAAAGGATCTCCCTGTATCGCTTGAGGCTGGCGCGTCGGTCGCGCAAGGGTCTTTGGAGTCGGTGGGGCAAGTTATCGATGAGTTCGGGAGCTCGGTGTGGCGAGGGACCACGGAGATCATTACCCAAAGTAAGGATGCAATTTTATCTGACTCAATATTTGAAAGTGATTCATCTGATAATAATAATAATATTAGTAATCAGCAATTTAGAAATGCGAAACGATATAGTAGGTTTGATACCCAGGTGAATTTTATTCAATCTGATTTGGCAACTTATAGTGAAGAACCCGATGATTTGGATGAGTTTAATAATTGGAAATTAGGGTTTTCATTGGAGGGGAGAGAGGAGGAGCTTGAGACTTTGTTGTTTGAAAATGAGGGTATGGAAGAGGCTTATGTTAAACTTGCTCCGAGTGTAGTTGATCATGAAACATTTTGGGGGCGTTATTTTTATAAGGTTTATAAGCTTAAGCAAGTTGAGGATGCAAGGGCGAATCTTGTTAAGAGAGCTATTTCAGGGGAAGAGGAAGATTTGAGTTGGGATGTCGACGATGACGAGAATAATGGTGCGTCTTATGTGGATGAGTCGAGGGGTGATGGTTTGTCGGGTATTGTGGAGCCGGAGAAAAATAATGAAGCGTTGGAAGTTGTAATGGAGAAGAAGGCGGTTGAGGAAACAAAGGGTACAAGTTCTGAGGTTATTGATAGAGAAGTTGAGGGTAATAACCCTGTTGTGGAACCTGATAGTGATAACGAATCTAATGAGAAGGTGGGGTTGGAAGAAAAAGTGGAGCAGTCTAAATTGAAGAATGACGAACCCGTCGCAAAATCTGACGAGAAAACGATGATGGTAGAAGAGAAAGCTGAGCCTGTTGAGTCTTGTAAGGATAGTGATGTTTCTATTGTTTCGACACAGCCATCGGCTGAAGAAGAAGACCTAGGATGGGATGAAATCGAAGATCTTGGTAGTGGTGATGAGAGGAAAGTGAGTACTGGTAGTGGTGGGAGTCCAAATAGAGCTGATTTGCGAAAGCGATTGAGTGCTGCGGAAGAAGATGAGGATTTGAGTTGGGATATCGAAGATGATGACGAGCATGTGAAGCCTCCATCTTAGGTTTGATTAAATGTTCTTCTTAAGCTGTGCATTATCTTCATACTTTCTGTATGCATTCCTTTTACAAGTTCTTAGTTGTGCATCTCAAATAATTGTTCATTCTCTTTAGCTGTGTGATGTAAATATATCTTTCTCCTTACATTTGGAATTGAAGCAATTATTCTTATCAATATATGAAGTTCTCACATCTCTCTAATTTATGTCAAGTTCAACGATGTCCAGCACTCTTAACTATAAGAAATAAATTGATTTAAAAATTGCTCTTGAATTAGGTTTTTTCTTCTGTGTTGCTATTCTTCCTTTTGTACAGTTTGATATTGTATGCTGCCCCATACATTAGTTGGTTATTTCAGTTAACTGTTCATCTTTCTGGCCATTTAATTGTGAGACACAGTAGATAAATAGAAAATAAATATAAAGAATTGCACAAGGAAAACTGGAATTAAGAGGCCCCAATCATAGCTGATAAAATTAGAAAGTATAAAGATATCATATATATGTATCCTAATATAAAGGACCCTAGGCATCCCTATCTGAAAGACTACATGTCTTCTAAGGCTGGGAAGTAACTGGGCATGGGACTAGAAAATAGTGTGTAGCAAGCTCATCTGCTGCAGGATTTGGCACGACAAAACATGGAAAATACAGAAAATTTCAATTATACCTGAGTATAATATCTGAAATCTCTTTAGATGTCTTCACACAATAACTATTCACAGTTTTTCACTAATTGGATTGAACTCCATTCATATACTCTTCAGCCCGGTCAGTACTCATGTTCAAGGCCTTCAACCACTCCTTATAACTGAAGGAAGATAGTAGACTAACATGGTATGTTCAAAACTCGCTTCTGCCTGATCCTTGCTCTCCTCAGTCTTTAACGCAACTTAAGGAGATGTCCAGGAAACCCGTCAAACAACTTTTTTGAAGTAAGACACTTGCGAATTCATTTCAGTTACATATTAACCTCCTACCTTAGGTTGAACTATGCAAAAGAGAAATGAACCTGTTAAGTAACACGTCCAAGATGTCTCAGGAATATTTATGTTGCCATGCATATCTTCTTTGATTTCTTACTCCAGATATAGGGCACACAATTGTACGAAGTTCGAAAATTGTGATTAAGCGTCAAGCTAGGTACTCATGCTAACAGAATAAGCCCATTCCCTTTCTTGATCTGCATCAAGCATAGCGCTGTTAAATCCTGCAAAAGTAAGTGATTATTTTCAAACTCTTTGTTGTACCAGAAATCAAAGAGAATGTTTGAGAAATATTTTGTATGATGTCTTTGGAATCATCTCAAATGTTTCTGCCCAATAGGTCTGGAGTAGTCAGATTGCGTATACAAGCTCTCTTAGTAGTAAAGCTGTTTTGAGGTGACTTTTGGAAACCGCATTAGTGCAGTCCTAGGAATGTGATCTCTTTTGGGATGAATAATCTCAATGACATGCTTCTGATTAAAAGTAACAGCTTTCCCTGGCCTAAATTTGATCTATCCCCAGTGAGATTAGGATACCAAAAATTCTCAAATGTATTAAATAATTCAAGTGTTCAAAGAGCTCAAGGTAGTTGTTGGAGTCCACACACTGTAAAAAATGAAGCTTTTAGGCATGTAGACAATGGTATCCTCGAAATTAAGACTCGATGACGATGTATTTCCAAATCCTTAGATATCTCAAAATTGGCCGTGAACAAAACCATCATCTTTTAAGAAGACCACCTCTCTATTGCTTGAAAAGAAGAGGGATTCCATGCCCAATGTGACAATTTCTAACTCGTGTCTGCCCTTTAGATACCCCTTTCGAGTTCTATTTAGCAGAGTTGAAAAGGTAGATTTAATGATGCAAGTGCTAATCTATTGCATATAATTGCTACTGAATTTCCGATCTGACAATGTTGGTAAAATTGAAATCCAATTGTTACTGGCCAACTGCCTTCATGATATCCCGGCTTTAAGTGGTACAGTATACTGGAGAAGTAGAGATCATGTTTATCTGAGAATGGCCACAGTGGAATGCTCCGTTTCAGGTATGGCTTATTCATCAGCCAAAACAACATCATCGAATGCACTGATGACAGCGGATAAACTTGTATTAAGATCATCATAAAAAGCAGCAATTCTATAGGAAATAGCACCAGAAATTTCAGGTTTATACCTCAATTTGGTTTTTGTAGTTTGAGGCATATTGGGTTACATGATGGTTCTTAGTAGCTGTAAATGTGATAGTTAGAGGGTACCCAAAAGCCTCAGCTTGCTCAGCAAAAAAGATGTTATAGTTAGTTCACCAGGTTTTGCTAACATAAGAGTCATTCTTTTGAGTGCCGTAATTGGGGTTCCTTGTGTGTCACATTCTTAAATGCCTCAGTAGCACCTCTGATTAAATCAAGATCCCTAATGCACAAGTTCGAAACTTGTATTTCGTGCACTTGCTTGTATCCGAAAAACTGCTTCTGTACTGGTGCAGATCATTCTAAATGATTCCTTATTCAAAGACGAAAAGGGCAATTTGAATTCACAGCCTGTTTTTAAAACTCTGAACTGAGGGAGGACTCAAAGAGCCCCATACTAGTACGTACACTGGAACTACATTCTGCAGGCCACCCTCTAGTAGAAGGTCGTATCAGTAGGCGGGCCAGTTCTTGATGATGGATGAGTATCAAACATGAAATGAAAAATAAGAAACAGGAGGTTTCTAAGATGAGTCATCATCAATATTTTTATGTTTCACCTGCTTGGGAAATTTTTATTCGGAAAAAGTTCCAATAACGGTAGTTGCAAGTGCAAATTAGCATGGGGGGGGGGGGTTCTACATAGGGAGAATATGATGTTGTTCAAGAAATGATGATTTTTAGACCCAATAGATACAGTTGCTTCGAAGTTTTCAAAAGTAAATTCTTGTGGATTTACTTCAAAAAGTAAAGAAAGGTATATATCGATTTACTTGCAAGCTACTCCATCCCCAAAGCAATGAATCAAAGTTAGCCTTAACCTTTCCCTTCAAATAAAACTCTCTAACTCCATTAACACCTCAAGCAGAATGGAGAAGAGGGGCAACCAGCCACAGGCGCCTCTCGGCATCTGTAATCGTCTATTTAACTTTGTTCTGAACAACATTGTCGCCCGAGGTCTTAAGCTTGTCACTTTGGGTCACCCCAGAAGCCAATCCGGTCATGCTTATTTGCCCTTAAAAGATGAAGTGGAGGCGAATAACTCCGAAGTCCATATTGAGGTCGAGCCTCTTAAAGAGTCAGAGGTGAATATAAGCCCAATTAGTGTCATCAATCTAAGGACTGTAGCTGTGAAGGATCAGCATTCAAACTACAAGCCAAGCGTTCCTACAGACAGCGGAGGGGGAGATATGAATACTGGCACCACTCTCCCGGAAATACACGAGGAAAAGGATTTAAAGGTGAGCTTAAGGGACGTGCTAGTCCCTTCTGCACAGAAAAAGATCATAAGTATAAAAGATCAGCAAGGAGAGGTTGATAACCGTAATGAGGAAGACTATGTGTTAAAGGAGAAGATGAAATTGGTTATAGAGCCAGAGAAAGAGGTGACTATGAAGACACCGAGACCATTAAGGCCAGTTTTCAGGTCTGCCTCGAATATAAATGAAAAATCAGAAGACTTCATTCGGCGTAAAAGGGAAGCCTTAAGAAGTAATACCAGCTAGCGTGTATTTGAAGTATATATATGTTTGTGAGAGATTCTGACAATAAGAGCAGATTGATTTCTAATGACTATAATGTACATATATAACTAGCATGTTAGTCGTGATATAATGTGATCAATATAGCATTAAGCGGTTTATGTTATCTTATTGGGTCGACTCTTATGGCTGACCTTGGACTAGTTTATTTCACTGCATCAGGTTTGGAATCTTGTCGTGTTTAATATTTTATGATAATCATTATTAACTTCATGGTCGGGGGTATTTCTTGTTACAGAAGCAGTAGTTTGAATATTTATTTTTTTCTTTTGTATTTGCCTTCTTCAAGAAATAATTGCTAACCTTATTCTATTATCTTTGCCCTTATCTTGAATAATTTGTCTTGATTCCAATTATATGCTCGGAGGATCTGTTTTCCAGGGGTGAGCTCGGTTCCGTCCTAAATTGGTTCCTGAAATCCGAAAATTACACAAAAC
This sequence comes from Kingdonia uniflora, assembly GCA_014058105.1. Lineage (NCBI taxonomy): Eukaryota > Viridiplantae > Streptophyta > Magnoliopsida > Ranunculales > Circaeasteraceae > Kingdonia > Kingdonia uniflora. The sequence continues at coordinate 1,132,741 of JACGCM010002082.1, read as the reverse complement.
TGAAATCGAACCGTTTCTTCCCCAAACCCAATCACCATTGAAGTCCAAATTCCAAAACTTGAAGAAGTTGAACATTCCTTCCAATCTCGACAGGGATAGTTCCAGGGGCAGAATTTGATGGGTTTGTTGCTCTGATAATCTTTCTCCAACTAAGGACAGCATTCTTCCCCTCCCGAATCATAGCAACCACAGGATGTACTCAACAGGTTTCTTAGATAAATCCTCGTAATGCTTCTCAGCAAAAGCATGATCCGCATTCATAAGCTTCAATCCTTTCAAGGTGAAACCTTTCTTCTCAAATCTGTCGATGATCTCATCAACCAAGTTTCTCTGGACACCATCAGGCTTCATTGTTACTACTGTGAGATCCCCTATAAATCGGATTTGAGCTTCATGAGTGCCCCGATATCTGTGTATGTTGATGATGGAACAACTGAAGCGGAGATTATGAGAGATTGCTGAAATGTACAAGAGGGGAAAAGAGGAGTTTATTGTTGCTTCTTGGGAGTGGTGGAGGATAAGATGGGTTTAGACTTGAGAATGGACCGAGTAGGATTTTTTATTTTTAGCTATCGGTTCGGTTCGGTTCGCTTCGCTTTTACAGATTTCTATTTAGGAAAACCGAAACTAACTGTTTTATGTCGTTCATTGTTTGACAAACCGAAAATGAAACCTATCTCGTAGAAATCGAATCATTTTGTTTAAACTGATTTGGTTCGGTTCTGTTTTACGGTTTCTACTCACCTCAATCCTCAGCTATACACTTTAGCCTCTATGTTTGGAGATGAAAGTCCAACATATGTTTATCTTTTGAATGGCTCGGTTTCTTACTGCAATAGTCTCACTAATTGTAGTAAAGGTCACTCTTAACCATGAGAAGATGTGGTAAGTAGGTGTTTTCAGGGACAGTCTTGAGAGTGTGCGACTACAGTCACCTCAGAGGGCCTTGATTTCGAGTGCTCTAAATTAAGAAGAAAAAAATAATTATCAACTTCCTGCATCAAAATTGTTACCGGGATCATAAATATTTATGGTAATGCAATAGTTGTAAATCATTATACATGACTCACGAGAGGAAAGTTTGGCTAATCCAATAGTCAAAAATTGTTAAATCATCGGAAATTGTCCTAATTATAAGTTTTTTTAGATACTTTGATTTTAGTTTTTAAATTGCACAGCTCCATAGTGATGCTCTAAGTTGCTTTTACTTTCAACTTTAGGGCTTATAGAGATTTTGTTATTGAAATTTATCCCTTCTCTTGAAAGTTGGAGAATCTTTTAAGCACGGCGAAGACAAAATAAAATATGTAACAAATATGGGAGAGAATTCCCCTACACTCACTTTTCCCCACACTCACGTTATACTCATTGACAGCCACACATCTTGAAAGGAAGTGACATTAAACTGCCTACATGGAGGACAAAACTAAACAAAAACCCAAAACCCACTCACTCACTCTCTCCCGGTCTCCCTCCAAAATTCAAAATTCAAATACTACTCTATCCCTCATCCACTATTATCTCTAGTTAAGGTATGAATCTTTCTCCTTCTTTTCAGTCCTATTTTGGAAATTGTATTTGTGAACGTGATTTTGGGATAATTTGAGGGTGCTTTCAGAAGTAATTTATGTATTGATTTCGATTGTGTAATTTGAGTGCTTGTAGAGGTAAATTAATTGTGCACAGTAAATGAAATTTGGACTACACGTAGAAGACGACAAACATCTACCAACATTTGCTCCCAACACCTAGAAGGATGTAATGGAATTTGTATCATGGATATTGTCGATTTGCCCAATACATCAACAATAAATTGTTTGTTTGTAATGTACTCGAATATTGTCGATTTGCCCAATATATCGACAATTAATTGTCTGTTTGTAATGTACTCGACAATAAATTATTTGTTTATAATTTACTCGACAATATTGTAGTATTGACAATTCTCAATAATAGGTTGTTATCGACAATACAACATTATAAAAAGTTAAGTTGGTCTTGTTATTGTTGTTGCATTTACTTGATCAATTAAGATGTTGAATGATTTGGTATACAATAAAACAAGATGACATCCACAATCAAACAAGATGCTCAATGTAGACTTCTACTCTAAGGATTGTCGATATATGTATGTTTCGACGGTATATAGCACGATATCAATTGTCAATATATGCATGTTTCGACAGTATCGACAATAATATCACTTGTGAAATTGTCGAGTTATGCTTTACTCGACGATCCGTGTACATGTAAAATTGTCGACTTCACTTGTTCGATTGTTGCACTGAGCATCATCACCGGTTGACCTCTCTAAAACATGCCACAAATGCAAACCCCAACTTCAGGTGGATCTAAAAACAACCAATTGATCTAGAGAGAGAGAGAGATGGGAGAGAGAGAGAGAGAGTGACTGAGAGATGATTAATAACTTCCTTATCACCTCTTAAAATGGCAATGATCGTCGGAGATGATGGTAGAGGGAGGCCGGCAGAGAGAGAGACTTTTTTTTAAAAATTTGGAATGAGTGAGTGGAGTGAATGAGTTGTTGGGTTGTCCACGTAGCAGTCCAAGGTGGCAACCTTTGTGGTGTAGGGTGAGTGTAGCACAAAAGGGAGTGTAAGGGAATCTAGATGTTTGCATGCCTAGAAAGGGCCCTTTTTACCTAAACCATTCCTTGTTTGTATACTCTAATATTTGTGTAAGAAACCATCCTAAAACATCTTAGGATTATCTAGATAAATCTTGTATCTCTCAAAGGGAATAGTAAATTCACTGTTCATAAGGACCGCTTTGTGTGTCGACATCTAGCATATCTTAAAACCACTTCGTTTCTTTTGGAGGCATTAAATTATGATGATTTTGGAAGTATTCCAATTAAGCTTCTTTTGGAAGTATTACAATTAAGCTTCTTCTGGAAGATTGATCTGCCGACACAAAAGACCAAAGAAATATATTGTGAATAGTAAAAAGTAAATTCACTATTTATATATAATGACCGCTTTGTGTGTCGACATCTAACATAAAATCTATTTTGTCAAAATGAAATAATTGAGACAACCTACCGTCTTAAAGAAGATACGTCTCAGAGAAGACACGTCTTAGGAACTATGAATTAGTTATAAAAGAAAGCTAATGAACTTTTTTGGTTCATCAACCACCTTTGAACAAAAATCCATAATCTTCAGAACCCAAAGCCCTGAACACTCAAGAGTTCTTACCAAGTACTCTATAAGTTTTCAAACTATTATATAATACTGATTGCTATCATATTATTAATTTGTGTTTAGCTATCAGTTGTTGGTTATATATTATCACAATATTGGTCTTTATGATAAAAATGGATAGGAACCCAGAGTCTACATGACTCAGTGCCTAATTGCACACCTCATCAAGATGAGAGACGTCGAACCCTACGTCTGGAGTCCACTGATGCAAGACTTAGTAAGGTCAAGAAACCTCAAATTAACGATAACCCATGTATTAACGGCATGCACACATACCCATGAGGATGTCTAATGATGCACAACGACGAGACAAATAGTTCTCAACTTAGTCTCAAGTGTTAGAAAACACATATGATTCCATAGAATTCTGAAAGACCAGAGATGGAACCAGAGACTGAAGCTAGTAATTCTTATGACAACAGTATAAATCCAAAAATATAATTATATGAAGTTCGTGAACTAGAAGGAAATTTTTCAGCTGATTTAATTATCAGAAAAGAAAAATTTAATGAAATTATAAAGAAAAACTTTCTTTGGATAAAAACAAGATATTCAAAATTCCCAATAATATCTCTAAGATTGCAGAAATGTTTATTAAAAGAAAAAATTTGGTTTATTTTGGCGTTGGCCATAAAGAATATAGTCTTGATATAAAAGACATATCAGGACACATAAATCTGCCTTTCATCACAAGAGAAGACTTAAACCTAAGAATAAATGTCATCCCAAAAGATGACAGGAGTAAAATAGGTTATATACATATAAGAGGAATTCAGATTATAATAAAATCTAATTTTATAGAAGAAATTAATAGCAATACTTGATAATTGTATTAATAACCGGAGAAATGTATTATTATGAATGGTTCAAGGGAACCTAAGTTACAAAAGATTAGTCTTTTCAGTATACTCAAAGTATGCAATAAGCCTACATGACAAATATCTAAACTTTAAGTTTAACCCATCATTTTGAAAGATCTGAAGTTGTTATACCAGGAAACAATCCTTTCAGCATCACATATGTGGTGGGATATGCTTTAACTAGCTCTCATCACAGTGAGTTATTCAAGCAAGAAGAAATGATTGAGATAGATGATATCTTATCTGAAATAGAAAAAATTCACCAATCTCAGATAGAAGAATTAGATGAACTTCTAAAAAACTGGAGCCTAAACATAAGAGAAAAACCCCTTATAGGTTATTAAAGACCAAAGGATGTACACGTCCAAATGGACAAATGGAAGTAAGAAACTCTTCCAGGTTCAAAATTAATAAATATATATTAGAAGAAGAACCTGCAAACCAATCCCTTGCAGAAATTAGACGATTATCGGTAAAAATAGATACTTTCAAGATGGCCCTTTTGGACTAATTAAACCAATAAAAAATGGAGAAAATAAAATTGAGTATTTACAAATATGTTTTGCCCATCTGTTACCTCGAATTATGGAACTCATAACAAGCGCCATAGAGCTTCAAACGAATATAAAATAAATCATAGAGGAAGTCCAGCAGACTCCACCAAGCAAGATTAATAAAGAGATACAAGATTTATCCCTCAAAGTAGAAAACTTAAGTGCAATACCATTAAACAAAATCACTGAGGAAATAAATCTATCTTAGAAACTAGACCAAACCTACCAATAGTTATAGAAACAACATGAAGATTCTTTTCAAAGAATTTGAAACCACCACCAACAATACTAGATGTCAACAAGTATATTTAAGAAAAAGTTAGAAGACAGGTTTGAGTGAGTGAAGTGAATTAGTTGTTGGGTTGTCCACGTAGGCAGTCCAAGGTGGCAATCTTTGTGGTGTGGGGAGAGTGTAGCACAAAATGGAGGTTAGGGGAATCCTATTGGGAAATCGAGGGGGCAAATCGCAATGCGAAAACACAATACAATTTAGCAAGAACTTGAAGAACCAACTCTAACCAAAGAAAATTCAAACAAAGACAATAAAACACATATACAAGGTTTAAATTAGGTGGAAACCCTAAACATGATCAAAACCACCCCCTGACAAACACGACAAATATATTATCACACTAGGGTTACAAGAAGTTCCAGAGATCACTCAAACATCACCTTTACCCTTACAGATAATTCCCATGAAAAAACCGTAGAAAGAAAACCCAATAAATCTCTCAAGAGCAAAACCCTAGATTTATCCTTTTTCTCTCTCTAACTCTTTCTCACAGTACAGAGGCCTTTAACATACATTCTATATTTATAGACTTTCCATTAGGTCACAAGATAATCCATCACTTTGGATCACCTTTTCACAATCTTTTAACTGAACTCGACTTAGGGACGTATCCCACGGTGTTCGGTATACCAGTCAGTCTCCAAGTCTAAAAAGTAAAAACTACCGGTAGCTCGCTTCAATGATCTTTCAACAACCGTCTCTAGAGTCGAAAATTTACGAAACAACAATGCTTGGTTGCAGCATCAGAGCTCTCTGGATCCTCAACAACCAAGAAACCGTCGTCTTCTCCAGGTAAAATTGTCCCCTCTATCTATTTAGGGTTTTTGTTTTGAAGATCTAGGGTTTCCAATTATCCAAATCGTTCTCTCATTTACAATCTCCCCCAAATTACATCGTTCCTTGATTTTTTGATTTGTAGGAGATTTCCCGTAGTCGAGAAACGCTGGAGAATTGCTTGCAACAAAGAAAATGAGATTTCTGATGGATGCAAAGTATTGCTATTACTTCCAACTGATTCGGAATTGGCTTCTGCGTTTGCTAAAAGGAAGAAGAGGTTACGTATTTTTTAGTGTTTTAGTTCCAGTTTTTGTTGTAATGATCATTACATTTGGATACCCATAATGGATAGATATATAGTAATACATTGAATTGTGGATTTATCGAGTTTCTATGATTGTGTCAAACCTAGTCAGTTGCACCATTGGGAATTATATACCATGACTCTTAGCGAGTGTCTATGGTTTTCATTTGGAACTGTATTATGATGGGGATGCTATCCATATCATTTTTGTGTGCGAGGATAACTCCAAAACAAAAATACTATTGGCTATTAAGTAGTGATGTTTAATATCCGATCATAAGTTATGAATATAATAAACACCACCAGAGATTCTTGGAGGAAGAGGGAAAGCAATCGAGTCTGGACGCGTGATATAAGTGGGGATTTTGGTTCAATAATTGTTAATGGCTTACATTTGTTAGGAAAAGCATTCAAGCAAAGAATAGAGAACAGTTTTGGCTCAGTTAAGTTTTGAGGGATCCGGATGGGTTATGTGCTGGTACGAGATGATTGACGAAAAACAGTATTTCAGTATGTAAACCAATGTTATAGGAATAATCATCACTAAATATCGGTAAATCGTGCATCGACAGACCGACTTTCCAACAAGGACTTTTAACGTTAGAAGGAGCTAAAGACAAAGAGAGAATTTGACGAAGGTGGGTATTCAGGGTTAAGGACGCGAGAAGTATTTAATTTGTTAGATATAATGCTGGCAACATTTGCTTCATCCATTGCTAATTCATGCATAGTTTTTCCAATTTCCACAAAAGCTCCTAGGGATTGATTGCTATTCTGTCGCAATCTCATGGGATCTTACGAAGGCTGGAGGTGCAGTGCATTCAGAAGCTTGTTGTATAAAGGGGTGAAGCGTTGTTTAACTTACTCCCTTCTGCAAGTCAAAAGAAGGAAACACATGGTTGTTGTTAGGGGATAACTTCTTTCTTGTGATGGCAATTCTTGACGTTTTAGGTACTTTCTGGTAATTGGTTTCTCACAACTACAATTACGTGGTGTTTGGTTGGATAGTTGGTCATCATCTAGGGTGCCCTCATATATTGATGTTGTGAAAAAAAATTATGCCGGCTTGTTTCCCCCCAACTTTTGGATTGTATTTTTGGTCAATTGTGTGTTTCCTTTGGAATCACGAGTATTTGCTTCTGTTTGTAGTACCCTTGTGACCTTTTCAAGTTGTCATTCATTGCAATGTTATTGAAAGAACCATGTGAGGCCTTACATATACTCTTCCAGCTATCACAACGAGGAGTCTATAGTTTGTAGGTGTACCATACCATCTTGTGAAATGTCCAGAAATTTCATCATTGCTAGACTTCATTAGAAATGTTTACTGAAGTTCAGCTACAGTAATACTACTACAACCTTATTATTTTGTGCTCTATTATAACCTGAAGGGCAATTGTCCGTGAGAGTTCTGTTTGAAGTAATATTCAGTCAATTTTTGGCTGAGATTTGAGCTTTCACGTTTAGGTTACATAATTTGGAAACTAGTAATGTGCAGTAATGTTTACGACTCATTTTTTTTTTTTTTTTTCATTTCTACTGTATATGCACTTTTGTACTTTTTTCTTCTTCTGATCACCAGTTTGGTTATATCTGTTTGTGTAGAGAGGGTTCTGCTCGTGGCTTTGGCATACGTGTCACCCAGTCATCAGAAGGATCAGACTCCTGGGTCGATGATCCAATTACACGTCATATAATCAGTCTTGATATTAACAAAGAAGAGGGAGAAGAATTCTTCTTGTGGCCATTGGTCTTGCATGTAAAAAGCCACTTTTACATTCTCGTGTTGCCATTGGTTGAGCCTCAGCATTTAAAAGCCTATGAACGAATGTGTCGAAGATCTGATTGTGGAAGTTCCAACGGGGTAGAGGAAAATCTATCATCCCTCTTACTTGAACTTCCATGCATCACAGGGTATGGTAAGTTTCTTAAAAGTCGTTTTTGCTCTTTAGCTTTCATAAATACAATCTGTGTTAGGATGATGTTAAGCACGTCTTCTTTTCTTTCACAAAACCTTGATCCTCAATTACCAAGTGATGATGTGCATTATCCAACTTACAGATAGCAGTGCAACTCTCATGTTGCTTATTATCTTTTTTCCCCTGGTTATTGTAGGTAAATGCATAGTGTCGTTGCTTTTAGCTTCACATGTTATGATGCTAGTTTTGTCAATTAATAATCGTTTCATATGATATGAATGAAAAGTTGTTTTTAAAAGTCACTTTTTATTTCTATTTATATATATATTTCCATTTTTTTAATTTTGTACATGATGAATTATTATTTTTATTTGGATGTATATATTTAGTATTCATTTGTTTCGTGGAAGGTTGTTTAGCCATATCATAAATATGTTAATGATACGTATATTTGTTTGGATCTATCTCATAAGCGAAGATCACACTCATAGCATAAAGAATATTACATGTAACGACTAAGGTGGTTATGTGGGTCTACTGACAATTTCTCACGGATATGTGGCACTACCAGACAGTAGTCTTTGTCCGTGATATCCATATATCCTAAGAGTAGACTAAGAGTAGCGCAGGAAGCTCGACAGGAAAATTCAGGTTCTGATGATCGTGTTTATATAGTGTACAAGGAGATGAGCTAATTTTTCTGAGGGATGCAATGAAGGTGGAACTTAGTTGATTAGATTGGAGGAAATTCGACAAAAACAACAATCAAGTGTGAGAGACTAAACTAGGAGGATATCAGCAGAAAGATCTTTAATTGCAACTGCCAATACAAGACGAAGATATACGATTTATAAATTATGAGGCCGGGAATTTGGTGGAGGACGGATAAAAGATTCAAGGTTATAGTGTGGTCTTTTATTCTAGTATTTTCATGGAGCTTCACCTATCAAGGCCTAGGCTTAAATTGCTTGATGTATTACAATTTGATGAGCCGAATCTAGACCTGGTAATATAGTTGCAGATAGACTTCAATGTAGAAGATTTGTGGGTAGTAGTGATACAACTCATGGACCATGCAACTCATGTCCTATTCTAGGCTTTAACACCCAACATCGTGGAGGTGCTCAGCTCAACACTTTCTTGGATTGAAGAAACAATGCTACCTTAAACAAGCTGATAGGCCAGGATACTTAGGCTTGTTATTCTTAACAAAGCACTTACAAGATCATTACAAAGGGGTTGACCCTAAGTTTGAGAGCAGGGGTGCCTTCAATTTCTCCAACCTCTAGGCACCTTTATGTCTAATAGGCATCTTTATGTCTAATAGGCACATCCTCCATAGGGTGTTTGTTTATAGTAAGGTAGTAACATAAGGGTGAAATTGGATGGTGTAGATGTTGATTGCGAAGTCTACTTCGAGAAGGCCTACATGTTACAGGTAATGTATACCTTATTCTCTATTGTTGTCTTTATAAGAATGAGGTTTGGGGCTACATGGAGGGAAGGGTTCCGTAATTATACATCGAGAGAAATTTACCTTGAAATTTGGGAATGCTAAGATTTTGTTGTGTGGGAGGACTCGACATGAATTTGTCGTTTCTGAATTGCAACATCTCCTTAACGTCTTTATAAGAATGAGGTTTGGGGCTACATGGAGGGAAGGGTTCCGTAATTATGCATCGAGAGAAATTTACCTTGAAATTTGGGAATGCTAAAATTTTATTGTGTGGAAGGACTCGACATGAATTTGTCGTTTCTGAATTGCAACATCTCCTTAACGTCTTTATAAGAATGAGGTTTGGGGCTATATGGAGGGAAGGGTTCCGTAATTATGCATCGAGAGAAATTTACCTTGAAATTTGGGAATGCTAAAATTTTATTGTGTGGGAGGACTCGACCTGAATTTGTCGTTTCTGAATTGCAACATCTCCTTAACTTCACGATGAAGTTGTGAGATAATTAGAAAATCTTTTTCATTGCTGATAGCTTGAGATTTGAAATGAGTTCCTTCTTTATCATACTTGGGTCTTCCACCTACCTTGGAATAAATTCGGACAAAATTTGAAAAGAAAATGTTTTAAAAGGGACTTTCTTAGTTCTGCAAGAAGCACACTGTCCCGCCTCCTTATCTACTTTATCTCGATTGTTTCTATTGGGATATGCAAACCATATGAACAAGCTTCACTTGCTTTAATGAGATTTGGTGTTCCTTCGTAGGGATGTTGGTTGCTTAGGTTTTTGATTTTTTGGATGTGAAATGTGTAAACTAGAAAATCTCAGTTTAATAAAAGAGGTGGTGGGAAAGTTACATGTGTAAAAAGATTCATGCTTTGAGTCCGAAAGTGCATGCTTATCAGATTCCCGAGGCGCATGCTCGAATTCTTAAGGGGCGCTTGCAAAGGCCATTAGACTTGGTGCATATCTAGTTTGTCCTCATTCTAGTCTTTCGAAGGCATTACTCTTATGTTAGGTTATGGTGAGAAGGTTATGCATTTGGTTCAGTCCGAAATTGCATGCTTATCAGATTCCCGAGGCGCATGCTCGGATTCTTAAGGGGTGCTTGCAAAGGCCATTAGACTTGGTGCATATCTAGTTTGTCCCCATTCTATTCTTTCGAAGGCATTACTCTTATCTTCGGTTCTGGTGAGAAGGTTATGCATTTGGTTCAGTCATTCTAGTAGCTTCACAGTTCCTGCCAGTTGAAGGAGGGGGGGGGGGGTTCAGAGTATTAATCAGATCGACGACTCACTCAATCTTAGTACTTTTACTTTTGTCCGATTTACTACCAACGAAGATTAACTGAGCTCGTCTTGGTCGGAGAATGCTTGTTATCCTGAAGATCTTTTGGTTGACTTCACAACCAATTTGTAGAGTGAAATAGTAAAAATTTCTTTTCTTATCCACATAACTAACAAAATTTTGCTATTTTTTGAATGGCAACCTATCTACGAATAGATTTTTTCTTTTTCTTTTTTGTGGGTGTGTGTTTGTGGGCAACATTGGCCACTGCAAAGAACTGAAATTTAGTCTAGTGGTACCTTGTGCAAAACATTTTTAGTTCATTTACGTCCTACATGGCTATATTAAAAAGTTATTTACTTAATGATGAAGTGGAGGCTTGAGGTTAAAATTATAAATTTAAACCACCGGAACAAATGTAATGTAGTCAGATGCGATTGCATATGCGACATATGTGACTTGGAATCGCATCACATCTCCTTAAATGTGACCGGGCGCAGATGCGTTGCATTTTGTTGCAAATTATCGCATTTACATCACAAATGTGAGAAACCAACTAAAATAGGATAGAAAACACTTAAGAAATATATCGTGAGAGTATACGCTAATATTACGCGAAAAATATCATATACAATAAATAATTGCTAAATCTTATATGCAATAATAAGGTACAACTACGAAAAGTAAAAGCTTCTTAATAATATTAATTATTTAAAGTGATAAGGATCGTGCACGTCTCCGCATCTCCAATTTGGCATACTTTGTGGGACCCCTATTTTCTATTTCTATGTTTCCTTTTCCTATTTTTGCAATATTCTTTTTAGATTAGTTTCCTAATTAATTGGGTAGTGCTTTAGAAGGTTAGGGCTCTTCTTCTCTATAAAAGGGTTTTCGGTTAGTAGGAGAGGGGGCTTGAGATTTGAGAGAAAGGAGAAACCTTAGTTGGGTTAGAGAGATCTTGTAATCGTAGAGAGAAGTAATAAATAAATCGTTATTTTTCAGTTTAGTATTGATTAATTGCTTCCGGGTACGTAGAAACTAACAACTTGGTACAACGCTAACAAGATTCTGCAACAAGAAGTTTGATCCGCGGGGAGGTTTGATTTTATTTTCATGGCGATGTTAAGCCAAAAAGATTTAGAAGGATTATGGGACAAGTTCGGTTAGAAAGATTGTAAGGTAGAAGTCTACATGGAAAATTGGATAGAACAAAGATTAAAAATAGATGAATGTGTACTTTTATGGAGAAAAGCCAATGAAGTATGGATTCCGAATCGTCATGGATCGCAAATGTTTTAATATTTAAAAAAAGATCTGACAAGGGAGGCGTTTCAAATGCTTGACTCTAATGTCAAAAAAGATGGGTTTCAGACAAGTTTAGGTGTTGAAATTGATATAGATGGCTTGAAGATTAACCACGACGATGTACCGACGGAGAGAGAGAGAGGTTCCCCGTGCAGCCAATTTTGTGGGTAGGTTAGGCGAAGACGCGTTGAAGAGTTCACGGCCATGGTCCCATGAAGGGGTCGCGATTATGGCGCGCGAAATCCACCCGATCGAAGTTACCAATCAAAAGTTCCAATCGAAAGAAAACACCACCAAATTGAGGACATCCAGGAAAGAGGATAGAGGATTCACCGGTTCAATCACCGAAGTTAGTGGACCGCCCTAATAAAGGATGGGGCTGGAAGCATGATCGGATTTAATGAAGAGGTCGTTGATTTTGTAGGTTGTGCTAGGGCGAAAAAACCATGTCGTGAGAGAAGGAAGGTAGGCACGTGGCCAACATGTGCTGCCCCAAGCTATTCCTGATCTATTCCAGTAGGCCCAACCCATCCAAACAAGGCCCAAACCCAATTCCAAACACCACAAGTGAACAACACGTGTACAAGTCACCAGTTGTTTTTTTTCTAGCCACGTCAGCCTACTTAGAAGATCGCAAGAGAAGCAAATCGCAAGCAGGTCATTAAAGAGGGTTTAGCGATGAAGCAAGTTGCTGATTCACGGGGAAGATGAAAGGCAAAAGAGAGAGGAACAACACGTGCTAAGCATGTGTTAACCAAGTTTTACTTACCAGCACTAGCAGTGAGCACGCCTAAGCCGGGCCAACACCAACTTAATAAAACTGGCCAAACAGTTATGTTACTAAAACAATTCTTGCAGTTCAAATTTGAACTAAACCAAGCTAGTGCCAGCATGACCACTCCAACAATAGTTATTGATCCTCGTAACGTACAACAGTGGAGTCAAGAGATTCATGTTTCGTCCGGAGCACCCCCAAGGGAGATTAGTTTTGGCTATAAGCAGAGGCACATATGGGAACTAGGAGCGAGTAAATTTTTACTGCAAGGTGTACAAACAACAACTCCATATGTTGACCCGTATTGGATAGAGTTTTTGGTTTGTTCTTTTGACTGTGTGGGTCTGAAGTCTTGGCGACTCCAAGTACAATGTATCGTGTCAGTAGTTGGTAATACAATGAAGCAAAATGAGCTTCGAGATGATGTGTTACAACGTCCAAAGGGTATACTAGCAAGTTACGGCAAAATTCGTGGACGTTTTCTTGAGCTTTTCATCGTGCACTTTCGGTTTCATGTTGATGACTTGTTCTGGTCGAACTCTTTAAAGAAGGGGAGAGTTGATAGGAATCGTGCACGTCTCCGCGTCTCCAATTTGGCACACTTCGTGGGACCCCTATTTTCTATGTTTCCTTTTCCTATTTTTGCAATATTCTTTTTAGATTAGTTTCCTAATTAATTGGGTAGTGTTTAAGAAGGTTAAGACTCTTCTTCTATAAAAGGGCCCAGGGTTGGTAGGAGAGGGGGTGGTGAGTTTTGAGAGAAAGGAGAAACCCTAGTTGGGTTAGAGAGATCTTGTAATCGTAGAGAGAAGTAATAAAAAGATCGTTATTTTTTCGTGTAGTATTGATTAATTGCTTCAGTGTACGTAGAAACTAACATAAAGTAAAACCATATTCTAAGAATTTCCATTACCAATGATATGTTTGTTTTCTACTTGGCATATTTGAATTTCCAAGTTATGGTTTGTTTGTAAGGTGGGGACAACCTCTGAAACCCTACAGGCAAGGGTCGGGGGGCGAAACACCAAAGAAAATACAATAAAAACTGCCTAAACTAAATCTAACAAAGAACTAGACAACCTGAAGCGAGAGAGGCAAAAGGAGAAACAAAAAGAAAATAAAACACAACCAGAGCAACCGGTGTTACTTGGTAATGTAGATATCTCACTTATTATATTTCTATTATAATAAGTTCATTTCCTTTTCAGATTTTAAGTTCTTAGTTATGTTTTATTATACTTCTATTATACTTTTGGATTACACGCATTAACTACCTTGATTGGGATATATGAATGCCAAATAAACTATCTAATTTGATATGTTTCAAAAACAAACACCTTGTACGAACGAAGTATAAAATTTTTATTTGCCAAAACTTATCCCAAGCTACAGTCTGGGGCAGCTCTTTCCTAGATCCACCCGTGCCTACACTGGTCTCAGAGTTGACGGCTTTGATCTTGTTAGTTCTCCACATGCAGATCTAAATATTGAAGTTACAAATGAGCACGGAAACACAAACTTTTTAATAAAACTTTCAATATTTTATTTCTTGAAGTCATTAATGTTTTTACTCAAATGAGAATCGAAAGCATTTATCTGTTAATATAAGAAAATTGGGAAGCTAACTGGAAAAAAAGAAGAGGGCAAAGAATACAATTATTCCAGTATACTAGTTGAAATATTGCAGAGAATATTCAAATTTAATATATTGAAAAATCTGTAGCAAAGCGTTGGAGTGAATATTCCATGAATTTTTTGGCAATGCTTTAGCAAAAACAATTATTTTGAATGATTTTTTTCAATTTGTGTAATAGCGATGTTATGGTCCCTTTTAGGAACTAAATACAAATTTGCGCTTAGACGTGTATCATACTGCGTATTATCAGCTATGATGTGATGTGATGTATATATTTTATCAAACATGCAGCATACACTAATTAACATATTTGTCTTCGTTCTTTTTTCTGTAATAGGACATTTATGGTGGCGCATGCCATTGGTGATGTAATCACTGGGGAGTTGGTAGAACCGGATGTAGTTGCAAGTTCATCTCCTTCGGTGGGAGGATTGTTGGATTCTTTAACTGGTAGTATAGGGATTTCGAGCATTTCCGTTAGGGCAAAACCTGTGGCTGCTCCTGTTGCAGCTCCTACAGCCTCAGGTACGGCCATCACTGGGGTCGTTTTATCAGACCCTACAAAGACTAGCTCGAAGCCTGCTGACAAAGATGCACTTCGGACGTTTCTCACTAGCTCAATGCCTTTTGGTTGGTACTTTCTATTCTGGTATTTCTCATCTCAAATATTTTGAAAATTGTTCCCTCTGTATTAACATTTTGTAACTTACTTGGAGATTATAATGTTTAACCTTTTCCCTAATTAGGAACGCCCTTGGACCTCGACTACATGAATATTTCTGCTATTAAGGTGAATGGATTCTCTTCATCAGATATGCCTTCTTCAGATCTCAAGCAACCGGCATGGAAGCCGTATCTCTACAAAGGGAAGCAGCGAATACTCTTCACTGTTCATGAAACAGTCTATGCAGCAATGTACGACCGAGATGAAATTCCTGATGTGATATCAATTTCAGGTCAAGTAAACTGCCGGGCAGAGTTAGAAGGATTGCCGGACATCTCATTTCCTATGATGGGGTTAAACACGGCGCACCTTGAGGTTTTGTCATTTCATCCATGTGCTCAAGTTTCAGAGCAAGGTGTTGATAAGCAGGCAATGATGTTTTCACCACCTCTTGGGAATTTTAGCTTGATGTGTTATCAGGCTACATGTGGCCTTGGACCTCCAATACAAGGCTTTTACCAGCTTTCAATGTTCTCAGAAGATGAAGGTGCATTTCTATTTAAGTTGCATCTAATGGAGGGTTACAAGAACCCCCTGAGTATGGAATTTTGTACTTTGACTATGCCCTTTCCGACAAGGAGAGTAGTGTCCTTTGATGGAAATCCTTCTATTGGGACAGTTTCATCGACAGAGCATTCACTTGAATGGAAAATTATAACAAATGGCAGAGGTATTAGTGGGAAGAGCATCGAGGCAACTTTTCCTGGATCAATTAGATTTTCACCAATACCGAGTCAAAGACAAACCTCCATATCTAGGTCAGTTCATGGAAGTATATTTGAAGAAGATAGTGATATGGAACCAGAAAGCTATAAAAATATGGTCAATATAGATGAGTACTTAATGGAAAAAATGAACAAGGACCTCCTGTCAGTTGACTTAGAAGAGCCGTTTAGCTGGCAGGCATACAACTACGCGAAAGTATGTGCTCTGTCTCTTTTATTATTTAAATTGTATCCCATGGTAATATTATCTGCGTTCACCTTTCCCTGGCTAACGCCTTGGTGCTTTATTTCAATTCATTCTAATAGTAAAAAAAAACCTTTGTGGGAATTTCCAAGCTTGACTCTAATTGGGTGTTTCACAGTGGTGAAAAGAGGCCTAGCTGACGTTAAGCTAGTTTTATAACACAAAACCAACATTTGGAAATGGCTTAGGATATCCGATACACATAATATTCCACAGAGATGCTATTCTATGCGTGATATTCCACAGAGACATAAAAATGTGTTCATATTAATAATCTCCAACAAGTTTCACCTGCGCACGAGGTAGACATGCCTTAAATGCTTCCTTTGTCACCCGTCTTTCTCTCTCTCTCTCACACACACACACACATTACAGGAAGCTTGAAGTTTCTTATTTGCCCTTTTTGTTATTATTCTTTTGATTTGCTTTTCTAAATAATTGGGATTGATTGAACTATGTTAGAAGGGCAGGGAGTTAATTCTAGGAGTCTCCATGGTTTCACTGTTTTGATTGAGTAAAGGGCTGTGACATTAGTCCCTGGTGATTTTCGTTTCATGAGTTTATTTTGCGATGAGCAATTATCGCTATTTGGTTTATAGATACTTAAATGAGAATTTCGCATGTACAAAAACACTAAAATGGAAGGCTTTCATCAAAAAATATTTTTTCCTTTATAGCGGGGAGGTGTAGATGTCTCAGTGTTTTGTCGACTTTATTTTCTGTAAGAGCTTCCGTGGTGTGAGCCTGTAGATTGTATTATCGTTCTCCTTAAAGATTTTTTAGGTTCTATAGTTTATTATGAGGCATGTGAGCCTAATATTGTATTGTTTGATGCATAGAGCTCTGAAAATGTTCTCGTATTAGAATAGCTGACTGTATGCTCATGATTTACAGGTATCTTTTAAGATCATAGGTGGGACACTATCAGGAATGTCCATTGATCCAAAATCTGTAAGTATTCTGGATACTATGCCATACATAATTTTGCCATTCGCTCATGTATGATTTGTGTTTTTTCTTTATCCAATCCAATTTATGTCTCATGCTAATAGCTAAATAGGGGTATCAAATTGCGCGTAAAATACTTATTATGTACTAGATACCATAATATTTTTGCGTCGAGCCAACAATCTTCATTGTTATACAAATAATAATAATATAGCGTCAGATGCCATTTCTAGCCTACTTAACAAAACCCCTTGTTTTTGTTCTGTCAATCATATAAAAAATTAAAGGTGATAGGGGACATGTCACATAAGAGAGAGAAAGAGTAGGTATTTTTTTTCTTCGTTTTCTAATGCAACCTCACCTTTATTCTCAACCACACATTTGTAATAAATGATTGGCTTTGATTAAGTGTCTAGGTAGTGACTAGAAAATGAGTATATGATTAAAACTGGGTTCACTGCCTCATCAGATTTTATTGAGTTTTTTTAATTGTTTCGCGCAGGTCACCATTTATCCATCTGTCAAAGCACCGGTGGAGATCTCAACTCAGGTAGGTTTATTCTTAGTGGCACAAATTTTAAGTACTGATTGGCATATTTTTATTTATTCATGGTAACTATTCAGAACAATTGTGTGCCCCAAACTATAAATATCAAAGTTTGTTCCTGTTAATCCTTGAAATAATTGTGATAAAGGTGTTGTTGAATTTCTAAAAAATGTGTTACCTGAACCGATTGGTCAATGTTTCGTTTCAGGGACCAATCAAACAGTTTGACCATCCGAGTCATCTTGTTTTGACCGTCCGAGTCATCTAGTTGAATCATATATTCTTTTTCCTTAGGTAAATTTCTGATTTTGGCAGCTAAGCGGATCATATGATGCACATCTTCTGTTTTTTTACACGAATAAGTGTTTGCACCGAAAATTGAGTGGCTGGAACCATGGTTTTAAAAAAATGCATTGAGGCTTACGCCTCCGAACCGCCTTACCGCCTCTCATAAAGATTTTCGTACTGAGGCTTACGCCTCACTAATTATTGAGACTTAAATTTCAAAATTGAATTTTTAACCCTTTACTTATTATTTTTACTAGAAATACCCCTTGAGATTAGGTTCAATAACAATATCTACAAAATAACTCTTCTAAACTTGCCATTTCTTTAACGATTTTTACAAGAAAAAACCATTAGCATATGAAGGCTTACGCCTCGCTTTTAGTGAGGCTTACGCCTCACACCTCCTTCCACCTCACTAAGTATTCATCGCCTTCGCCTTCGCCTTCGCCTCCGCCTCCGCCTCCGCCTCCGCCTCCGCCTTTTTAAACACTGCCTAGTACATTCTTTTGCTTCATGGTAAACGAGGTGTCTGAATAATGCGATTGTAAATTAGTGGATTTCTTGGTTGTTTTAGTATAACAGATTTTTTTCCAATAGTAATGAGCAAAGCACTTGAAACCTAAGCTGGTTGTTATGTGTTCACTCGTAGATTACTGTTTGGATTCCTCCCCGAAGACTTTTACGAGAATTTGGCTTATATTTTTTAAGTTGATATTCAAGTTTATTGGTGACCTGCCTGAGTCGCTGGAACTGGAAGCAGTGTTGTTAGCTGAAGAATGTTTTTTCTGTTGATAGTTGATAATGTCATGTAGGATTTACGGGATTGTTTAAAGCTTGTCCTATATTGCATTAGGTACCCAGGTGGAGATTTTAGTATTGCACAGTCAGCATTAGCTCCACTAGAAGTTTTCTTAACATTTTCAAAGAATATCACTTTATGAATTTCATCCCTTCTTTATATATCAAATCAAATGTAAAAAAAACTCGATCCCAATAATACAAATCCAAGGAGATCCCAAATCTTTTAAGCAAAACTTGTACTAACGAATTTGTCTCTTAATGTATAAACTAAATCAACCTCATTACAAAAGATAAACCTATAGAAGCTTATTTTAATCGATCAAGTTCAAACAAGAGTACCCCAATGAAGATCTCACAGAAATTTCAAAAGGGAGAGTAATTTGCGCATGATGGGGGAACTAGGAATTGAAAATTTTCAGGATTTCAGTTTTTTGAGAGTAAGAAAGGAAGAGTGGGAGAGAAAAATGCGGGTGAGATGAAGTTTTGGTCCTTCAATTATTTCTTTGGAGTCTAATTATATAAGGGCTCGGACCTATGGGTGCTTCTATTTTGGGAAAAAAATGGGGGTCCTAGGCAGCTGCTGGCTTGCCTATGCAGGGCTGATTGCTGGAGAATTTTGCTTCGAAGGACTTGATTGGTGAAACCATCTTCTTTACGTTCACAACAGATTTCTTAGATACTTAACTGAGAGGAGTTACTGTTACTCGTTTATTTGCAACACTCGGAGTATAGGAGAAGAGTGTGAGTAAGATCAGATTAGGTTGTGAAAGTTGTTTTGGAAAAGGACGTAGACCCTTGCAAAATCAACTAGGAGTTTAGGCCGACAAGAAACTGTAAAAATCTTGCTCTGCACTTAGTCTTTGCATCTTATGGTGAGATACATTCATGGTTGAGATACATTTATTCCTCATATGGATAGACTTGTGAGTCAAAATGCCATTTTTCAGGGTCCATTGAAAATAGCCAATTGAGATATTTGGCTGCATATAGAGTAAATCATCCAGGACAGGACGATAAACTTGTTGAAATCTAGCATAGAGGGGAGAAGCCGTGACTGGTTAGGTTGACTGGCCGGTGAGATAATCTATATTGCCTTTTCTTGTGATATATCTTTGTGGATTGTCCCATATAGGATATTTGATACCATTGTGCAGAACTCACAGTGGTGATCTTTTGACTCTGATTGCCTACCGAGATTGTAGGAATGAATCTTTTTCACCATTCCCTGATCAGATTAAAGACTGAAGAGACAGAAAGTGAATACTGTTAAAGAAACTGGGATTTGGGGGATTGAAGATCTCTCACATCTAAATAATGCAAAAGAAACAAATAAAAGAAGGAAATGTAATCTAATTGTTAACATTAACAAGTTTTTGGAGCTTGCTTTGCTACTCAATTGAGGTTTTTTATGTAGTTAGATTCACCATAGCCGCAGGTTCTAAAATTGGTGCAGCTATTTGATCAAAGAAGTCAAGCTCTACTGTTTTTCATCGCAACCAGGGTGATCCGGTTTTATAATTTATCACCATTTGCCCGACTAATCCCTTGGGCGCGTGAGAACCTCGCCAAGGTAAGTCAAGCTCTACTAGGTGCACTTCCACTGGATCAGATGGTATTGACTTGTTTGTGCCTTATCAAGTTACCAAGTTGTTTTTGATGCCAACTCTTACACCCATTGGAACATGTGGGAGTTCGAATGACTAGAAATGCGACGTTGATAGTCACATAACCAATTTGATATTGAGGTCATGTGGAACCATGTCGACTTGCGGCAAACTACTCGATCATGTGGTGAGGAATAGCCACGATGTATGTAGCGGACAAGGGCCTCAATATATGATGTGCTGGTATCGTTGGAAGTAAGTTTAAGATCAATATCATTGTTTTGTGTCATGTGGTATAAATATTGAGCAATCATTTGTCTTGTCTCACATTTTCTCGTCAATAAAGGATATGTTGTGTGCTTTCGATTCTTGCTGCTGGCTCTGTGGATAGACCCAACATCCTCGATATAAATCATAACAAGCACCTACTAGTCCTATGATGGCACCTTGATGCTATGTATCTTTTCATCCCTTTGAGTGTCGACCTCCAATACTTTGGAGGCTTGAATACCTGGTCGGAAGGGGCAAGGTGGATGCATTGATCCTATGATGGCAGCCCTTTACATCTGACACCCATGGAGAAGGTAGTTCTTGCTAATGCATTTCTGAAAGTAGTTCATTAATTTTTAGTGCTTTGTATATTTTGGTGGGCGTCCCTTGACTCTTGGAGGCTTTCAAAGAGTGGCCATACTAGTAGTTCATTTTCGGTTGTGCTAGATGTCCTTTCTTAGAGAATCTTGGAGTGCTCACAGTTTTCCAGATCCAGGCCTTGATGTAACGGAAATCGGGGAGAAGCTCTTTGTTAGTTTGAGCGCCATCATCTTGCCACACATTAGGTCAGCATCCCTTTTTAGTTCAGTTTGCCTACACCATATGAGCAGAACAATCTATTTTTATTTGCTTTGTTCTACATCCTCTTTCTTTGGGTTTAAGAGTGGACCAAGTAGCCGTAGTTTATTTCCTTGTAAGCATACACATTGCAGGCTAATGCAAAATGTGCAGGCTTGTAGTAAGGCGCACTCCTTTGCACTAAAATAAGCAGACCCTTGCAGTTAGTTGCCATAAGGTGTCTGTGGGGGATTTACCTCAACCGCGAAAAACTGGGGTTTCTTCAACTTGCAATTTAGATGTAATTATGGCCTTATAATGTGCGCTGACGTGCAGCATGTTATTCTGGTACTTGATGCTTTGTTATTTATTCTTTTATCCTTTGAAGTCTATCTTAGTTGTTAGATCTTCATTTCCTCTTCTACAGGTTATTCTGGTAGCCAAGTTATTGTGTATGTGTTTTTCTTGTACTTTGTTAGTCATTCGCCGTTTCTTTCCCACAGGTTTTTTCAGGAGTCTACATTTTGTGGAATACTTTGGGGAAATGCCCTTTTGCTGTCTCACCAAAAGATTAGGCTATGCATCGGCTATCAAGAAGTTTGTATGCGCACTTTAGTACAAGCAATCAATCACTAGTCTTGTGGTTAAAGTTACATTATCATGTGATATAAATTCATGGAAAGCATGTCTTTTTTGTTATTTCCAAGGGGCAGGTTGGTTTGTCAACATAATTCTCTTGTACGAATTTGATTTTAACTGAGCTTAATGTACTACCTTTGATTGTTATATGCAGTACGATCTTTGTTATTAAACGCCCGAAATATGATAATGGTTTTTATAAATATGATAAAGCTTAGTGCCCTATGATGCATGAGTGATTAATGGTCTATGGTCGGACTTGGCTTTTGAAGAGGATAAAATTCTATCTATGCAACACTTAATCTAGGCGTAGTGACTAGCAAATATATGAAACTTTTAGCACACTAAATAAATGGATTGTTAAGAGTTCTTGACGTAGATCATGGTTTAGAAACATTAACTTTTACAATATGTTATCTCTAGCAACAGTTTAAGGCTGTACAATTGTTAATTTTTCCTAATTCCTATCCCTGCCGCATTTTTTGGTGGTAGAGGCCCCAATTTTAATGGTTTGCTGCCCCGAAAATCTTAGGCAAGCCCTGTGTTCTAACGGCTATATTTGTGGCAAGCGCTACTCTGCTAGTTCATAGTGTTCAATGAGCGGGTAATCCATAATCTCTTAACAAAATTTCTTCTATACGGCACGGAGGATTTTATTTGAATAATGGAATACTGGGATGTAGTAATTATAGTATTTAAACTGGCATGAAATACTCTGTCCTAAGCGGTTAATTAGGTGAGTCAATTAGGACATGTGTTCGAGGAGAAGTACTTAGGACCAAACTTTTTCTCCATGTAGTCCCTTTTAATTCTGAAAAAATAAAGCTTTAGTTCCTCTAAATTAGTTGATCAATTGCAGCAGACCATAATGTTCATATTTCCTCACATTTTGGTTCAAATACTGCTATCATTAGGCTATCTCCAAGAATTGCCCAAAGCTAGAAATAGCTCACAGGCCAACTTGCTTCCAACAGTCTGTATCAGGAAACCGCAGGTCTGAGTTTCTAGAATAGCACTGCGACGCATGATGGGTACATTTTCAAAAAACTTATACAAATGGGAATAATGTGGTGTTATTCCTAAAGGATTGGTGCCCCTGGTCTTCATCAGGATTCATTCTTGTCCTCCTTGGGTTCCATAAGTACCATGTCTGCATGGCACACTATTCTTTATCCCCGATGTGGAGTTTGGTGTTTAGTAAAATTTTGCTGAATCTAATTCTCTCTACGTTTAGTACTTTACTAGTTTTATCTTCCCGTGCTTAGCACAATTTGCCATGAGAAATTTGAATTGAATTTGTCTCTTTAGGGAAATTTTTTAAGCATTATATTATTTTTAAGTGGGCATAAATCTCGAGACATAATTTAGGATTTGGTGAGTATCTCGGCAAGAATAACAATATTGATTTCATGCTTAATTATCATGTCAATTATATTCAAGTAACATGTTAAACACCCATAAAACAATATGAAATTTGTACAAATCAATAATTCTTATACAATATATATCAATATAGAGAACAAAGTAGCAAAACATGTAAAACACCATACCGCAAGCCTTCAACCCTTGTGTCTTTGATGCTAAAACCACGTTCAAGATACATATCTCTTATTGAAGTTGTAGTAGTTGTCACCCCATGAAAGTGCTAATATTAACCTAATTCTTCTATACCATTGCTATAATTTTGATAATAGAAAGAAAGAGAAAGAGATGTTATGGTATGATATGGAAGGGGGAAGAGTGTGAGCAACAGTAACTTAAATTATTAAGAGTTGGAGAAGTTTACATGAATGTGGAAATCAAGAGTTTGGGGTTTCAACACTAACTACTCCACCTTCTTTTAGTTAAGAGATCAATATACATCATGGGCCTTATATATAATTATGTAATTTGGGGGGTTTCAGAATTAATTACTCTACCTTCTAGTTAAAAGACCCATTAGTTACTCTGTGGGGAGAGCTCTCCATCCTTCAAATTCCTTATATTTCATATAGAAGTTCTATTTTTATGTAATCGCGCGCGCGCTTCCCACGATTAACTTTAAGAGATGTTCTCTTTAAGCATTGTTTTATAGGCTTAGGCTGTTTCCCAAAAGTTGATAATGTTTATTTTTAATTTTAAGACTAGAAAAATTATAACAATTTTTATGATTATTTAGATATATTTCTTCTTAAATAACCATAAAAATATTTTACAGCAACAAATGTTGAAACATATCTAATGATTTAGGCGGATATATATATATATTTTTTGGAAATTGTTTATCTTATTGATAGTAGAAAAACAAATACAATAGAGGGGAGGCCGAAGCCAATACCCAATAAAATTAGAACCTAATGTAAGTCACCTCCATTTTGTCAAGCCTAAGAGCTGCTTTAGCTTCTCTAGGAAGTTAATGAAGAAACCAATATTCAAAATCACCAAGTGAACTTGTTAACTTAGCTAAACAATCTGCAACTTTGTTCCCTTCTCTGTAAATATGGGTGATGCGTATACCATGAGTTTTGCATATATCAAGCACTTGTTTCCATATGTTAACGCATCTCCATGGTACCCTACTAGTAGAGTATAACCACGTACAAAGCACGAGGGAGTCAACTGTAGTAGCCTACTCGCAGCCTTCTGGCTCCAGTCGAACACTCGAAGGCTACATCAAAGCCTACATGAATACTTCGAAGCCCAATCAATCTGTAAACAAGCCTTTCGTGACTACATGATCTTCGACTATGAACAGGTCTCGAAGACGAAGGCAGATCCGTCAGCACACGAACCCCACATCAGCATCAGAAATACTTCGACCATAGTCGTACATGGTCGAAGGCAGACATGTTAGATAAGCCAGCTCACCAGACAAGAACGGCGGCATTGTTGGTCCTGACAACTACAGTGACAGAACCAACAACGTCAATAGTGACAGAACCAACAACGTCTACAGTGACAGAACCAACAACGTCTACAGTATCAGAGCATAGTGCCAGATCCGACATTTACGACGTCAACACCAACTCTGGGATACCCACCTGATACCCAAAGGATACCCGGAGGATACATCTGTAATTTAACTTTCCTTGGTGATTTAGCCCTTCCTATGTTCTATAAATATGAGAGAGGGGGAACCAAGGGGGGTTACAAAATCTCTCCCCAGAACCCTTGCAGTTTACCTCCGACCACTCTATAAATTACCCAGTACTCGAAACTTCGACTACTCGACAATTATATCAATTCTCTTAAAAATCCTCGCCAGAGGTCGTGGAGAGACCCATTCTAGGCCTCCACGCAAGTATATTGTTAGTAGATTACTCGTATTATTGATTATATGCTTGAACCTTTTGATAGAAGATAAATCTTGTGGTGTAAGGGCCAACTTCCCCTCCTTACATTTGGCGCTGTCCGTGCTTTTCCACCCTACCAATCTCCCCCTGCCTTGTACTTTCCTTTTCCAATTCCTACAAACCACTTCTAATGGCCCCTACCCTACGCTCTACTTCCACCCATATCGACAACTCTGCCGACGGAGTCACTGCCAAATTAGCCCTTCTTACTCAGTAATTCGCTCAGGCTGAGGAGCGACGCCGAGCGCAATTGCGTGAGGAACACAAAGAACACCGGAAAGAGTTTAAAGCCGAACGACAACGCCGACAGACAATACTGCGCCATCGATGACCTACGCAACACAGTTCAGGAGTTGCAGCGACTACAGCCTCTTGACGCCCCTCTGCCATCTCGAGCACCTGCCCCGTTGTACGTGTCTGCCCACGCTCGACTGGGGCCCCTACCACATCTGGAAGTACCCCCGGTCCATCTTGGTGTCGAGGGTGCTCCCCCCACTATCCCCTCTAATGGCTCTATCTGATCCAGGAGGATATAGAGTTATTTGAAGATTTGTCAAAGTCGTTCGAATGAGGGTGAGAGTCGTTCGAACGAGTTGACATGTCCTTTGGAATTTTGGCCTAGAGCCATATTTCGTTCGAACGAAGTTTAGTGTCATTCGAACGAGTTGTCATGTCCTCTGGAATTTTGGCCCAGAGCCATATTTTCGTTCGAACGAGTTGGGTTTCGTTCGAACGACCAGATAACTTTTCTTGGGTTTAGACCAATTAGTCATAAAGTCGTTCAAACGACTCCCTAGTTCGTTCGAACAACTCTGGCGATGTTTTGATTCTCAAGCATTATTTGCCTAGAGATGCGTTCTATTTTGTAATTTCGAGTTCCCTAGTATATAATAGGAACTTAGGTTATTTTCTAGGTTATGTCAGATCTGAAGAGAGTTCTGAGAGAAGCCTAGGGTTTGAGAGTTTTCATTATAATTACTTCAAGTTTATGTAATCGAATCTCAATTTTTTCAAATCTAATTAGTGTTCTTCGTGTAGAACATGTATTCAGATGTATGTCGAAGATGAACGAAAAGGAAATAAAAGATCTGAATATCGAGGCTTGCAGTCACTACAATTTTCTTAAGATAGATTTCACCCTGCGTATGGTACTTCACAATTTTACGTGGTGTCTGTCTCTCAAGATACAACGATCGATTCGTATAGAATTAAAGCACTCAAGTCGATACGTCTGTCGAACTATCTGTGATTTCACTCTCAAGAAGGAATCAAATCGAAGAGGAGGAATAGGATTCAAGTATGTTTTCTGTGTATCAAACGCATCAAGAATGATTGTTTAAATAAAGGAGAAGGTGTCCTTTCGAAGCACCTGTAGACGGGGTTGCGTCCCAAGACACATCTTGGAGAAGAGTCGTTTCTCTTGAATAGTAACTGCATATTTTATTTGAATAAAATCTATTTCTATTTGAACAGATTTCTTACTGCCGTTTTATTCGAATAGAATCATAATCTATTCGAATAGATTCTTCCTGCAAGTTTTATTCGAGTAGAATCTATTTCTGTTCGAATACAATTCTCCCTGCCAGATTTATTCGAATAAAATATTTTCTATTCGAATATTTTCTATTCGAATATAATCTTATTCGAATATAATATATAAAATAGTCTAAATGGGTCATGGGTTGGTCTGTGCACGCAAGCCCATGGGCGTCCCCATTTCAATCCTTTACACATTCGTCTCACACACTTATGAGAGCACCACTTACTTACACATGCTATACATGTGTAACCCAATATAAAGTGAAAATATTCTTTTCACTTATCCAATGTGGGACTAACAGTAATTACCAAAGTTTTATTTAAACCACAAACAAACGACATGCATTTTTTCCAACAATCCCCCACATTTAAATGAAAATGGGAAAGACGAGAACAAACAAAAATCTTGAGAGTAATGGTAGGAATGGTTATGCATCGAAAAAGGTATCTTGTGGACTTGAGCCTTCTCTAGTGAAATACTATCGAACATACTTAACTAAGCAGTGAACATGATGTCTTGAACTGTTTAGCCGTTGATGTAAGCCCAGATAATAGTATTCACACAGTTTCGTTCCTGTCACAGACAATTCTAAATGTTGTGTCCATTTTGGCCTTGGACAATCTCGGATTCATGAGTACTATTAAAGAATTTAGCCATCTCAATTCTCACGGAAGCGGCCCTACTTCTCACTCACATAGGTGATTTCCTATTGAGAGTACCCTGCCGTACTCTACTTGTATACACAAGCTATAGAAATCATTAAAAGCAAAGTTTAGCCTAACAAACTCTGCAGGTTGCACTGTTTACATCAGGAATGAGATGGAGACCTAGTCTCCGCAGTGCTTAGGTGAATAAACCTAAACCCGTTTTCCTATTGAACCTAGAACTTGGGATCCTCCAGTCAACTAGGTTAGGTTACCATTAAGATTACTCGTGGATTGGCTGTATTAATCCCATTCCTTTTGATGTACGGTATACTTGCCATTCGTGGATTGGCTGTATCTCAAGGTTATCTTTAGATTTTACAAAATCAATGGATATTATTCCATTAGCAAGTAGATGCTTAACGGTATTATGTCTGCGACGTATATGTCGTGACTTACCATTATACACTTGATTCTTAGCCCTTGATAGTGTTGCTTGATTATCACAATGAATACATATTGCAGACATAGGTTGTGGCCATAGAGGAATATCCTCTAGAAACTCTCGAAGTCTGCTTCTTCTCCAGCTTTGTCCAAAGCA
The DNA here is from genome assembly GCA_014058105.1 of Kingdonia uniflora. Classification (NCBI taxonomy): domain Eukaryota; kingdom Viridiplantae; phylum Streptophyta; class Magnoliopsida; order Ranunculales; family Circaeasteraceae; genus Kingdonia; species Kingdonia uniflora. The sequence continues at coordinate 1,104,891 of JACGCM010002082.1, read as the reverse complement.
ATGAACTCAGATTCCATCGTGGAACGAGCTATACATGTTTTTTATGTGATTTCCATGATACTGCTGCACCTTCAAGGGTAAACATATATCTAGTAGTGGATTTTGACTTGTTAGAATCTGAAATCCAATTTGCATCACTATATCTTTCAAGTACAGCTGGATAAGTAGTATAGTGCAAACTATAGTGTAGGGTGTACTTTAAAACCCTAACGAGTGCCACCTAGTGTGTACCTCCAGGATTACTCGTATATCAACTCAGTTTACTTACTGCATAAGAAACATCTGGTCTGGTGCAGTTCATAATATACATGAGACTGCCTATGATACGTGAGTACTCAAGTTGAGAAACGCTTTTTCCCTTATTTTTCGCTAAATATTGAGTTCTATCAAATGGTGTTTCAACATCTTTACACTCAAACTTATTGAATCTCTTAAGCGCGTTTTCTATATAATGTGCTTGTGACAACACAATTCCCTGTGATGACATATTAATCTTGATTCCATGAATAACATATGCAATACCTAAGTCCTTCATGTTGAAATTCCTGGTCAGTATTTTCTTAGTGGACTTGATTACATTAATATCAGTCCCCAAAGTCAGCATATCGTCTACATAGAGACGTACAATTACGCATGCAACGTCAATGCGTTTATAATAAGTACATTTGTCACATTCATTGATTTTAAATCCATCCTTGATCATAACATTATCAAACTTTGCATGCCATTGTAAGGGCGCTTATTTTAATCCATACATGGATTTTACAAGTTTGCAAACTTTGTGTTCTTGTTATTTGACAATAAACCCTTCAGGTTGGTTCACATGAATTTCCTCATCTAATTCACCATTTAGAGAAGCTGTTTTCACATCCATTTAATGTATTTCAAGCTTATGCAAAGCTGCAATAGCTATCAACATTCGTATAGATGTTATTCTTGTAACTGGTGAATAAGTGTCAAAGTAATCTAGACCTTTCTTTTTGCCTAAATCCCTTAGCAACAAGTCACGCCTTGTACTTGTCTATAAAACCATCAGGTTTCATCTTCCTCTTGAAGATCCATTTACAACCGATTGGTTTGTTACGAGGTGGAAGAGTTACCAACTCCCACATATGATTTTGCATAATAAAATCAGTTTTACTATGCACTGCCTCTTTCCAACTAGGAGCCTCAGGAGTTGACATGTCTCCTAGAAGGTTTGAGGTTCATTCTCTAGCAGGTTAGTTAGATTTTCCAGACCGATTATGATAGATGCGGTCTTAACACGTTTGCCACGTCTAAGTTTTGGAGCTTGCTCAGAACTTTCAAGCTGAAGATCACTACCTGAAGCAACGTCATGTGATCTTTTCAGAGAATTTACATTATCACTCTTTTTGCTTGGGAAAATATCCTCAAAAAAGATAACATCACGTGATTCGATAGATGTATTCTCATGTATATCAGTGATCTCTGATTTGTGTACCAGAAACTTGAATGCACTGTTATTATTGGCTTTGCCAATAAATATACTGTCAATGGTTTTGGGTCCCAATTTCACACGTTTAGGAACTGGAGCTTGAACTTTGGCAAGGCACCCCCACACTTTCATAAATTTAAAGAAAGGTTTTCTACATTTCCAAAGTTCATAAGGAATACTATTAGTCTTCTTAAGAGGAATCTTATTCAGTAAATAGTTTGCTGAAAGTAAGGCTTCCCCCCACAAATTTTATGGTAAACTAGAACTAATCAACATGATATTGACCATATCTTTCAAAGTTCTGTTTTTCCTCTCAACAACTCCATTTTGCTGAGTTGTATAAGGTGCACTAGTTTGGTGAATAATCCCTTTCTGAGCACAGAACTCTTCAAAAGCGGATAAAACATATTCACCACCTCTATCTGACCTTAAGGTTTTAATCTTCTTTTCAAGTTGATTTTCAACCTCGTTTTTGTAAAGTATAAACATTTCTAATGCTTCAACTTTACTTCGGAGTAGATACACATGACTGTACCTAGTACTATCATCGATAAAAGTAATAAAATACTTTTTCCCACTTCTTGTTTGGACGAATTTCAAGTCACATAAATCACTGTGAATTAATTTGAGAGGTACTGCCTTCCTTTTATCAATTGATTGAAAGGGTTGTTTTGTAAACTTTGCTTCAACACATGTTGTACATTTTTGTTTGCAATCAAAATTGAATTTAGGCAACAGTCCTAAATTAATTAATCTGCGCACCGAATGAACATGGCCTAATGGTGCATGCCAAACATTAAAAGACTCAAGAATGTAAGCAGAACCTTCAATTTTATTGATATATATTGGGGTTTCATCAATATTGAATTTAAACAGGCCATCACATAAGTAGCCCTTTTCTGCAAACATTTCACTTTTAGTCAAGACATATTTGTCCGAGTCGAATACAAGCCTAAAGCCTTTCTTACTCAAAACTGATCCAGACACCAAATTCTTTCGAATATTTGGAGCATACAGAACTTCATTCAGAGTAAGTTCTTTTCCTGATGTGAATTTCAGAACAACCTTTCCAACTCCTTCAACCACAGAAGTAGCAGAGTTTCCCATATACAGTTTTTCATCACTGTCCACTTTGTTGTATGACAAAAACTGGGTTTTGCCAGAACAAATGTGGCGTGTTGCTCCAGTATCAATCCACCAATCTTTAGCATTATTAATCAAGTTCACTTCAGAGACCACAACAGAAAGGTTCTCCAACTCAGACATTGTGGCTTGAAGAGGCTTGTTCTTTGAAGAATTGTCTTTATTCTTTTGGCCCTTTCTTACCGTAGTTATGGCAGTTCCCAGAAAACTTCTTGAAGTCTCTTTCGGTTGGACCCAGTGTAGGGTTAGTACCCTTCTTCCCATTCTTCTTATGGGATTTTCCCTTATTGTTTGAAGGATTGCCTTCAACAACATAGGCCTTTGATTCCAATGAACCAATTCCAATCACTTTCTCACTATTGCGATTATCTTCTTCAATCCTCAAACGCACGATCAAGTCCTCAAACTTCATCTCCTTGCGTTTGTGCTTTAAATAATTCTTAAATTCCTTCCAAGATGAAGGTAATTTTTTAATTAATGAAGCAACTTGAAATGATTCACTCATAATCATTCCTTCTGCATGAATGTCATGCAGGATAATCTGCAACTCTTGCACTTAACTGATTACTGACTTAGAGTTAATCATCTTGAAGTCAAGGAAATGACTGACAACAAATTTCTTTGTACTTGCATCTTTTGTCTTGTACTTTTTATCCAGGGAATCCCACAGTTCCTTGGCAGTCCAGAGTGGAGTATAAACATTGTACAGTTTATCATCTAACCTATTCAAAATATAGTTCCTGCGCAAAAAGTCAGAATGCTTCCACGCCTCCATAACAACAATAATTGTCTTGTCAATTTCATTGTCTTTAAGAACCGGGGAACTCTCCTGCAAAAATTTGGCAAGGTTCAGAGTTGTAAGATAAAATGACATCTTTTGCTGCCAATGTTTGAACTCCACTCCATTGAATTTCTTTAGCTTTTCTTGATGAACACGAACAACAGTTTTGTTGATAGACATCTTCACAAAATAAGAACACAAAGAAGAGATCTAAAAATCTGTCTTAAGATTGTAGAACATGTATTCCGATGTATGTCAAAGATGATCGAAAAGGAAATAAAAGAACTGAAGATCGAGGCTTGCAGTCACTGCAATTTCTTTAAGATAGATTTCATCCTGCGTATGGTGCTTCACAGTTTGACGTGGTGCCTATCTCCCTAGATACAACGATCGATTCGTATAGACTTGAAACACTCAAGTTGATACGCCTGTCGAACTATCTGTGATTTTACTCTCAAAAAGGAATCGAATCAAAGAGGAGGAATATGATTCAAGTATGTTTTATGTGTATCAAACACATCAAGAATGATTGTTTGAATAAAGGGGAAGGTATCCTTTCGAAGCACCTATAAATAGGGTTGCGTCCCAAGACACATCTCTGAGAAGAGTCGTGTCTCTTAAATAGTAACTGCATGTTTTATTCGAAAAGAATCTATTTCTATTTGAATAGATTTCTTACTGCCAGTTTTATTCGAATAGAATCATAATCTATTCGAATAAAATCTATTTCTGTTCGAATACATTTCTCCTTGCCAGATTTATTCGAATAGAATATTTTCTATTCGAATAGAATCTTATTCGAATAGAATCTATAAAATAGTCTAAATGGGTCATGGGTTGGTCCGTACACGCAAGCCCATAGGCGTCCCCATAGCAAGCCTTTACACATTTGTCTCACGCACTTGTGAGAGCACCACTTACTTACACATGCTATACATGTGTAACCCAATATAAAGTGAAAATATTCTTTTTACTTATCCAATGTGGGACTAACAGTAATTGCCAAGGTTTTATTCAAACCACAAACAAATGACATACGTTTTTTTCCAACACTTCGCTCTATCTACTAACTAAAGCTTCTCAATCAGATTGTGGATTAAGTGGTATAAGTTTTCCAGTTTCGATTCTCGGGGGGTTGATTGTGGTTTATGGTCTCTACACGTGACCGTCTCAAGCAAACGAAGGGGAAGCTAGTGAGTCCGTTAAAGATAGATTGCAAACCTACTTAAAAGAAGAATGACGATTTGGTGATGGGAGATTCCAACGATCGAATCACAACTTTGGAAATGACTATTTCCGCCCTAACTTCTACTGTTGGGGAGTTAGTCGAACAATTACGCTTCACAAACCTCACATTGGGTTCCATTTCGGCAAATCGGCAAGGCCGCTCTCAACGGTGACGCCGATCAAAGAAGAAATGGGTTTTGGCAGTGGATGGAGACGAGGTTAATATAGAGAAAAATAGTGATTCTAGTGATGCCGATTTCGGCAAGGAGCGCCCAGGTTTTGGTAAGTCAACGAATCCTATGCGTAATCTTCGTATTGGCTTTAAGATTGAGATTCTGGTTTTCGATTGTTCCGTCGATGCCGAGAAATTAGATAATTGGTTAGATAGGTTGTAGACCTATTTTTTTGTAAATGAATTTCCCAACGCTCAGAAGATTTTCTTTTCTACTTTGAAATTCACAAGTCACTCACTTTTGATGTAGAAATCCTGCCGAAAATGACATTATGTCGGAATTCTGAGTTGGAAGGAATTCACGGTCTTGGTGAGTAAGCAATTCTATTCGATTGGGTATGAACAGGAGCGATGGTACAAATGGCACAATTTACGCCAAAGGTCTAAGCAATCCGTACAACAATTCACTACGGAATTTCATAACTAAGCGTTGGTTTTGGATATTGACGTGGATGAGTACGACGTGTTTATGAAGTATACGAGGGGTTTGTCGGAGTCCATTCGGAGAGAATTAAAACTCTTCAAAGTGGAGAATATCGTGGACGCTACCATTAAAGCAATTGCCATTGAAGATAAGTACTTGAAGAGCGACAAGAAAGATGAGAAGAACAAGTCACGGTACAAGACTAATTGGAAGTTTGATCAGAAAGGGGAGTCCAAAAAAGAGCGGTCTTCATTCAAGGGGACTATCTGTAGTCATTACAAGGCTAATGGGCACAATTCTGATAAATATTAGAAACTTCACCCGGTGCTTCGGCCGAAGGAGGAGAAGGGCAAGACAGAGAAACGTGCACTAGTTGCAGCGACTGTGGATCTTCTGGATTTAGATAAGCCAAATCCAAAGCTTACTCTAATGTTCAAGCAACCTTTAGCTATTAACGAGGCAAGTCTGGAAGAGCTTTTCTTTGTCATCATTCAGGTGAAGTAGAGCTTAGTGAGGCCATCATTGATCCGGGTAGTCAGAAGGATTTTATTTATGAGGTGGTGGTCCAGAAGATGGGTTTGGCTACTGTGGCTCATCCTAAGCCGTAGGGCTTTGGTTGGATTCTGAAAAATGTTGAGTTGAAGATCACTAAGCAGTGTACGTTCAAGTTTGTGATTACTGAGAAGTTCATTGACGAAGTGACATGTGAGGTGGTCCTGTTGGATGTGTGTCAAGTCATCTTGGGCAACCCTTATCTTTGGGATCGAGATGTAATCCTTTGCCGTCATGCTTGCAAGTATCGTTTGGTGAAGGATGAGACTGAGTTTCATATTAATACGGGCAAGGAACATATTACTACCAGTAATTTGGTAATGGCGACTCAGGCGAAGAGGTTGGTTAATACGGGCAGAAAATTTGTTTTGTTGTTGGTACGACAGGTTTATGAGGCTCCGTCGGCAACAATATTGTCTACTTTGGCAATGTCTCCTAAGCAACAAACCAATATGGGGGTGTTGCAAGTGGAGTATGAAGACTTGTTTCTGGGCATAGAAGGGATGCCGCACAAGAGGGATGTGAAGCATGATATCACATTGGTGAATGGTGAGCCACTACCCAATATTGGGTTTTATCGGACTTTTATTACAAAGTCTGATTAGATCAAGAAACATGTACATGAACTCCTAGAGCAAGGAGTTATTAATCCAAGTTTCTCACCTTGTGGTTCACCGATGTTATTGGTGCCGAAGAAGGATGGGTCTTAGAGGATGTGTGTAGATTATCGGGCGTTAAACAAGATCACGGTGAAGAATCGTTATCCGCTTCCAAGGATTAACGAGCTTTTAGATGAGTTACAGACGGCTCTGTTTTTCACTAAATTGGATCTTAAGTCGGGTTAACATCAAGTTAGAACCCGGGAAAATGATACTTGGAAGATAGCGTTCAAGACCAAACAAGGCTTATTTAAGTGGTTGGTGATGCCTTTTGGGTTATGCAATGCTCTGACGATGTTTATGCGGCTAATAAATGAGGGACTTCATACATTTATTGATGATTTTATGATTGCATATTTGGATGATTTTTTGATATATAGTCGTACATGGGAGGAGCATCTTGGGCATTTACGTAAATTGTTGAGCGTATTGCAATCACAATAGCTTTTTCTGGATGGGACGAAGTGCGAGTTTGAGAAATGGAGCTAGTCTATTTAGGTTTTATTGTTGGTGGTAGCGAGCTTCAGGTCGATCCATAGATGGTCTCGGTCATTACTAATTTGCCTTGACCCCGCACTGTGGCGTAGGTGAGGAGTTTTATGGGTTCTTGTCAGTACTTACGGAAATTTATTTGGCATTTTTCACAAATAGCCACACCGTTGCATTCTTTGACGAAGACCAGGGTACAATTTGTTTGGGAAGATCACCATGAGAAGACCTTTATTTTACTGAAGCGGAAGATTACGGATGCACCAGTGTTAGCATTGCCTAATTTTCAGAGGACTTTTAAGGTCGAGACTGATGCGTTAGACTATGCATTGGGGGCAATCTTTTTGCAGGATAGGAAGCCGGATGCTTACCATTATGAGATGTTTACAGGGGCAGTACGCAACTATCCTGCATACGATAAGGAGTTCTGTGTACTATATCATTCAGTTAAGCATTGACGGAGTTACTTATTGAAGTAGGAGGTTGTGGTACATTCCGATCACAAACTGTTACTGTTCTTATCTACGCAGTCCATGCTTCAGTAAGCTTGCCATATGAAGTAGATGTCGTACTTTCAGCAGTTTACCTTATTAATCAAGTATAAGAAAGGAGCAGACAACAAGATGACTGATATGTTATCTCAACCTCCATTGCCAACTATTTTTGCTTTGTTGGCAACTATGCAGATCCAGCCGTTTGTTCCTTCTGAGTATGTTTCAGGGTATGACGACGACAAGGAGCTTAGTGTGATTCAAGAGAAGTTGCTGCAGGGCAAGACGTACGAGTATGTTCTGAAGGATGGTTAGATTTACTGGGGCAGTCTACTATGTATTCCCGAGGGTGGATACCGTTTACAATGGATTCGAAAGGCACATTGTTCCCGGGTGGCAGGTCATTTCAGGGTTGAGAAGACTCTTTTGAATTTGCGGCATTATGTCTATTGGCCGAAGATGCAGGTTGATGTTGCTCGTGTGGTTTGTGGTTACATGCTATGTAACACATTAAAACCTTCTAATTGAAAGATAAGACTGTACTTACCATTGCCAGTTCCTAGTCGACCTTGGGAGAGTATTTCGATTGATTTTATGGGTGGTTTGCCCGTGACCAGGTGTAAGAATGACTATTTGTTGTGGTGGTGGATCAATTCAACAAAATGATTGTTCTTATTCCATGCCAGAAGACGGTCACCGGGGAACGAGCAACACGATTGTTTTTCAGAGACGTCTAGAGGTATTTTGGGCTCCCTTCTTCTATTATTTATGATAGGGATAACCGTTTTTGGGGCATTTTTTGAGATCGTTATGAGGGATGATGGATATTAAGTTGAAGAGAAGTACTGCTTTTCATCCGCAGACATACATGCAAACAGAGGTCGTTAACTGCACTTTGGTACATTTATTACGGGGATTCCATTATAAGCATCCTAAGACTTGGGATGTGAGTTTATCGTATCTTCAGGTTGCATTCAACCGAATGATTCATGGTTCCACGTTGAAGTCTTCTTTTGAAGTTTGTTTGGGGTACTTGCCGCAAAGCCCTTTTGATTTGGCGTTTAGTCTTGGTTACAAGACGGTGTCAGGGAAGGAGGAAGAGGAACATGTTAAAGCTTAGTATTTCATTGAGATGATAAGCAAGGTTCATGAGGTGGTTGAAGCTCAGTTGAAGAAGACTTAAGCAAAGTATAAGGCTCGCCACGACAAGCATAGGGTTGAGTATATTTTTCTTGAGGGCGACCTCGTTTGGTTGCATTTGGGTAAGGAACGGCTTAAGGGGTAAGGTAAGAAGCTCAAACCTATCCGTTATGGTCCATTTTTGATACTCAAGAAGATTGGTGACAATGCATTCCAGTTGGATTTGTCACCTTTCATGAAGATGTATTCGGTGATTAATGCCGAGCATTTGAAGCTGCTTTAGCCGTCTCTTTTGGATGAAGACTCTGCAATCGATACTCTCCTACCATCAGTTGATGACTTATGGATGGAAAGAGAAGATCCGTTGCTGGAGGATGGTATTATAGTGCGGAAGGTTCATACTATATGACGGGGTGCTATTGGTTCGTTCTGAGTTGGTATGAAAGGTCAGCTACCAAGTAAGTCGAAGTGGTACAACAGGGAATTGGGCATCGCTTCGTTCCTACATCTCCAGTTCTAGCTTGAGCAGGAGTTTAAGGATCCTAAAGGGGGGAGTTATGATCCAGGAGGATCTAGAGTTATTTGAAGATTTGTCAAAGTCGTTCGAACGAGGTTGAGAGTCGTTCGAACAAGTTGACATGTCCTCTAGAATTTTGGCCCAGAGCCATATTTTTGTTCGAACGAGTTAGGTTTCGTTCGAACGACCAGGCAACGTTTCTCGGGTTTAGACCAATTACTCGTAAAGTCGTTCGAATGACTCTGGCGGTGCTTTAATTCTCAGGCATTTTTTTGCCTCGAGATGTGTTCTATTTTGTAATTTTGAGTTCCCAAGTATATAAAGGGAACTTAGGTTATTTTCTAGGTTATGATAGATCTGATGAGAGTTCTGAGAAAAGCCTAGGGTTTGAGAGTTTTTATTGTAATTACTTTAAGTTTAAGTAATCAAATCTCTATTTTTCTAAATCTAATTTGTGATCTTCGTTCTTTCTACTAACTAAAGATTTTCAATCGGATTGTGGATTTCCATCCATCTTGGCATCCACCCCACAAAGGACTCCTCTGATTCTACCCTTTGCTCATGTCTCAGGGAGCGCAACACCGTGGACATGTCGAACACTCGGCCTCATCACCCTCGAACCCATCGATCCCCTCCTCATCCTGCCTATCGTGCACAACAAGACCTCGACTACAAAATCTACCCTACCATCCGCATCAGTACAAGCCCAACACCAAACTCATGGACTCGGTTAAACAATCCCCTCTGCCCCAAACTCCTCGCTATCGAGGTGCCTCCAAATTTCTGTGCCCCCAAATTTAGTAAATATTGCAACACTGATCCTCAATACCACATTTTTGAATTCCAAAATGCTCTAAGCCTTTACTCCACGGCTGACCACCTGATATGTCAACTTTTCCCCACCAGCCTCACAGATAGCCCTCTTCGTTGGTATCATAACCTTCCCAATGGCTTGATTCGAAGCTTTAAATAATTATCTAGCCTTTTCATCTCCCAATTCGCCTTCAACAAGGACCGTGAAGTCCGAGTCGATACCCTCTTCAATTTCAGAAAATCCCCCAGTGAAACCCTTGAGGCCTTCACCAAGAGGTTCCTCGACGAGTCGCGCAAAGTCGAAGACGTCGACTGCGCGAATATCGTACTCGCGTATTCGAACGCTTTGTCGGATAACAGCCGTGTCAAAGAGTACCTGGTCCTTCACAAACCGCGAACCCTCGAGGAGATGTTCTCAAAAGTTATTGGGTATATCGACCTTGAGCGCCTCCGCGAATTAAATAAACAGGGGCAGCCTTCGACCACCAACCCAAATAAACCTTGACAAGGCCAACATTCTACTCCTACACTCTTGATTTCTCTTGTCTCACAGGAGACTGAGAGCCTCAAACGTTCCCACACTGACAATACTGCCGAAGCTCGCCAAAAATGACTGAAGCCGGTCCTCCCCAAACTTCCTCTATCAGCACCCTTCTACCGCAGATCCAGGCAGACCCCATATAGAGTATCCCTTTTTCCATCGATGTCAAACCAGGCGAACCTTATTGTGCCAACCTCAAGTGTAACTGTCACCACACCAACAAATGCTTCACCTTACAGCGTTCTCTCGAAATAATTCTGAAGGTGGGTCATCTACATCAGTATGTTGCCGACCTCCCTAGTTACCTCGATGGGTCATACCTCAAACCTTAACCCATCCCTGCTGTCGACCCAGCGGAGGTATACATCTACCAGGTCCATTTCATCGAGGTGAATAATATCGACAGTGGTCATTCTAACAGTAAGCGCAAGCGTGTCGAAGAATGCTGCAAACTCACCTACCAGGAGAAGTTACCCATCCTTCTGCCAGACTCATGTCAGTACCCTCGACCTGAGGGTATCTCATTTATTGACTGCGATACATCATACGTTCATTTTCCCCATTCCGACCCTTTAGTCGTAATGATTAAAGTCGAACACCTCGTCCTCCACACCATGCTCATCGATATAGGAAGTGCAGCCGATGTACTTTTCCTTCAAACTGTCCAACCCATGAACAAAATAGACCTTATCACTACCGCCAATGTCGAACTATAAGGTTTTAATGGGGATACCGAAGTTACCATTGGTCGAATCAGCCTTCCATGCGCACCATACCTTCGACTTATCATCAGACTCTTTGTTTCAATACCCCCTGTAGAACGTGGAATTTAAAAGGTTTTCAACATCTCGCCCGTTCATGTGAGTTTCTGGAGATTGATCAGACCCTAAAGCTCGTCAAACTACCATAGCAATCACTATCTCCCTCTATCCCTGTAGCTTCGACACCTGCCATCTCACCCATCGAACCCACTGTCTATATTGAACTCGACGGTCTTGGTCAAGGTACATTCATCGGAACCTTTCTAGATGAGGCCGAGCGCCTCAAACTCACAGACTTCCTTCAGAAAAGCAAAAATGTCTTCGCATGGACATTTCAGGAGATGCCTGACGCCGATCCCAGTTTAGCATGTCATCGCCTGACCTCATCCCTCACTCCATGGCAGTAAAATAGAAGAAGCATACCTTGGCACTACGACTTTGAGAGGCTGTAAACCTCAAGGTCGACAAACTTATAGCCGTGAGTTTCATCAGAGAAGTCAAGTATGTTGACTGAATATCTAACATTATTGCAGTTCTTAAAAAGATTAGGAAGATAAAAATTTGCGTCGACTTCACAGACCTCAACAAACACACACCGAAGGATAGCTTCCCCCGCCCGATCATTTCAGTACTCCTCGATGCCACTGCTGGACATGAGCGCCTATCGATGATGGACACGGCCTTGGGATATAATCATGTACCCCTTCTCTCCTTGGATTTACTTAAAATTTCTTTTATCATTGAACAAGGCCTTTACTGTTTTAACGTCATGCCCTTCGGCCTAAGAAATGTGGGTACCACCTACCAACGCCTGGTTACAACCATGTTCAAGCCCTTGCTTGGAAAGTCGGTTGAAGTTTATATCGACGACATGTTATGCAAGAGCCTCAAAAAACAGACCCACATCTAGGACCTAACCGAAGTCTTTTCAATACTTCAAACTTACAACATGAAACTTAACCCGGACAAATGCCAGTTTAGTGTTTCATCTGGCAAATTTCTAGGCCACCTCATCAGCAAACGAGGTATCGAGATCGACCCTACCCATATCCAATTCCTCATCGACATGCCTTCGCCCTGAACCATAAAAGATCTTCAAAAAGTGGCTGGTAAAATAACGGCCCTCAACTGTTTCATTTCCAAATTCTCAGACCGCTGTGCCTGGCTCTTTTCTCTCTTATGTGACCAAGGCGTCCACAAGGCTAAAAAGAAAATTAACCCCGAGATCAATTGTACACCCGACTGTGAACAGGCCTTCCTCGAACTTAAAACATACCTTGGTCGACCACCCATCATCAACACCCCTGTCGAAGGCAAAACGCTTTCTTTGTACCTCGCGGTAACTGACACTTCTATCAGCTCAGTTTTCATTCGATTTGAATTAATTATTGAGAAACCTGTATATTTTATCTGCAAAACTCTGACACCTGCATAGACTCGATATATAAAATTAGAGCGTTTGGTCCTCACCCTCGTCTACACTTCCCAAAAACTCAAACCATATTTTCGAGCTCACCCTATCCGTGTTATAACAAGTTATCCCCTTCGAGAAGTTCTTTGCAAGAAAGAAAAATCTAGACGAGTACAACAGTGGTCCATTTATCTGGGGGAACATGATATCACATTTGAGAAGCAAGTATCCCAAAAAGGCCAAGCAGTCACCGATTTCCTTGCTGACTTCCCGGTCGAAGATGTCGACTAGGAGGAACACAGAGACGTACTACCAGAAGACCTGCCCGAACCAACAGACCCATAGAACCCCAACACAGGCTGACATCTCTTCACAGGCGGATCTGCTGGACCTAACGTTTCAGGGATCGATATCATCCTGGTCACACCCACCAATGATCGAATTGAAATGGCAGTTAAGTTAAACTTCCAATGCTCCAACAACGAGGCTGAGTATGAAGCCTTGATCCATGGCCTCGACCTTGCACTCGACCTCGGTGTCCTTAAACTTGCAGTTTTCACAGATTCCCAACTTGTCTAAAGACAATACTCCGGTAAAAATCAAGCCAACGGTCGCATAGCCGAATATGCTGCTCTCGTCTGCCAGTGCATGGACCGTTTCCCTGAAAAATCTTCTATTACTCACTATCCCAGAGGAAAAAATTGACACGCAGATGCCCTCGCCTACATAGCAGCTATGTTAGGCCAGTCCAAATCTTGAACTCTTTATATCAAAGTACTCGAATGCCCAAGTATCAACCAGATGGAAGTCAGTACCATCAATACTGGGGGCGAGAGTCTCGATCCAGATGACTGGCGAACACCATTCCTCGATTACTTCAACAATGTTATCCGCCCAGACGATTCCAAAGCTAAACGATCATTATTAGAAAACTGCCGCAGATACACCATCCTCAAACGCGAGTTGCATCGCAAATCCCCAAATGGCATCCTCCTTCGATGTATTTCTCAAAACGAAGCTTCTTCAATTCTGGCTGAACTCCACAAAGGTACCTGCGGTACCCATACCGCTGGTCGATCTATGGCCCTTCGAGTCGTCTCTCAAGGTTTATTCTAGCCCAATATGGAGAAGCAAGCCGAAGAGTATGCCAAACACTGTGAAAAATGCCAGCGCCATGCCCACAACATCCATAGCCCCTCACAGGATCTCCACTTTAGCCAAGTCTCTTGGCCATTCAAACGATAGGCAATCAATCTTGTGGGCCCTTTTCCCAAAACTTCGGGTAGCCGAGAAGACATCCTTGTTACAACAAATTATTTTACCAAATGGGTTGTAGCCGTACCTTTGTATTGAACCAGCGAAGAAGAAGTCATCAAATTCTTATGGGAGAACATTATTGCACGTTTCGGCTGCCCTTATATGATTCAATGTGATAATGGACCACAATTTGTCAGGAACAAAGTCAGAAATTTCCTCAAGAAGTTCAACATCATCCTCTCCCCCTCAACACCTTACTACCTCCATGGGAATGGTCAGGTCGAAGAAACAATTGTCGACGGTCTGAAGAAGCGTGTCGATGCAAAGAAAGGACGATGGGTTCAGGAATTACAGTATATTCTATGGGCTTGCCGTGCAACACCAAGAAAAGCGACCGGCTGCACCCTTTTTCTCCTAGCCTATGGTACTGAAGCAGTGCTCCCTACTCAATTCGAAGCGCCCATACGAGATCCTAACCTCCCATATGAAGATAATAAGTTCGAACTCGGGTACAATATGCTATGGATCGACAAAACCAGAGGCCGAGCCATTGCCAATCTCGGCCGTTACCATCTATCCCTCCAGAAGTCATATAACAAGCGAGTTCGACCACGAAGTTTCAACATCGGAGATCTTGTACTTCGACGTGTCACACAGTCTTCAAAGCCTCGAAATGCCGGCAAGCTAGCCAAATCCTAGGATGGACCTTATGTCATTTACAATAAAACTGATAAGGGTTCATATTACCTGATGACAAAAGACGAAGAACCTCTTCCAAATTTATGGAATACAATGCAGTTTGTATCATACAATAGGCTACGACCTTCACCTTGTTCCATTGATGTAAATACAATATAATTAATGAACATATTTTCCTCTAAACTTTGTCTTCTATTTTCCAACAAATTCCTTGGTCTAACCTAAGTGTCATGTCAACCCTTCGACCCGACAGACACTTGGGGTTGACCTTGAAAATTTTCAAGTATCCAATTTTGAACAAACTCGAGGGGCACGAATTATCGATAGACCAAACCCTCGAGAATGCATTGGGGGCAACCACATTCAACTTCTATCAGGCTCAGGCCTTTGAAGTCCAGTGAATTCCTTGGTATAACCTAAGTGTCATATCAACCCATCGACCCAACTGACACTTGGGAGTGACCTTGAAAATTTTCAAGTCTCTAATTTCGAGCAAACTCGAGGGGCACGAATGGTCGACAGACTGGACCCTCGGGAATGCATTGGGGGCGACCACGTTCTACTTTGATCAGGTTCATGCCTTCGAAGTCCAATAAATTTCTTGGTTTACCCTAAGTATCATGTCAACCCTTCGACCTGATGGATACTTAGGGGCGACCTTAAAAATTTTCAAGTCTCCAAAATTCAAGCAAACTCGAGGGGCATGAATGGTCGAGAGACTAGACCCTCAAGAATGCATTGAGGACGACCACGTTCTACTTCAATCTGGCTCAGGCCTTCGAATTCCCGTAAATTTCTTGGACTTACCCAAGTGTCACGTCCATCTCTTGACTGGCACTCGGGGAGCCATCTCGAAGCTCTTCAAGGTTCGATAATTCTACAAGCATGCTATACTTATAACATATGCAGATACAAGTATGCAAGAACATCAACAACTCTACTACACACAAGAAATTTTAGTACAACATATATCAAAAAATTAGGTTTAATACAAATCAATAAGCAAATTCAAGTTAAGTTTAACATCCATCAGCACGTCAAATCAATCACAAGTTCACAGCTCAAGTACAAAGCAAGCTCAACATTGTTCAAATATTACAACACAATAGAATGATTAGAAAAAATAGTTTAGCATGCCCAGTACAATACCTCATATCGGAGTGGCTACACCATCTCCTCCAACAGAATCCTCCTCACCAACAACTCCAGCACCCTCAGTCGAAGGGTTTGATATAGCAACATCCACGAATTTCTCAGTACCAGTCCCAGCAGGAGCTGCTCCCACACTTACACTAGCAACATCTACTTCTAACCCCTTTGTCTGAACAATATCTTCCGCAACAGGATCATTGGTTATGGGCAAGCATTTTAAAGTTTCAGGATCATACCCCAAATCTTTGATGAACTCCTTCAGCCGGACATTAGTCTCACATTCATCATCAAACTACCCTTGGAAGGTCTCCCTTTGTTCTTTCATTGCCTTATCCTTCTCAGCCAGCTTCAACTCTAGTACCCACGTATGGTTGTAACGCTGGGCTTTGTGTATCCTCTCGTATTCACCTCTGACAGTCCCTTGCTTTCACTTCAAAATGTTAATCTCAGAAACCAGCGACGCCTCAGTCCCTCGAGCGAGCTCCAGATTTTCAAGAGCCTGTTTCAACTTCCGTAATGTTACCTTTTGGGCCTTGATGAAAGCCTGTGACCAAGCATCTGTCTGTTAGAATAGTCGAGCCATCAGTATCTCTCGAAGTATGATACACTTAAGTAAAATTTTAGTATTTTAAAAGCAAACAGTTACCTGATACATTATCTTATTCATCCTTCTCCCAGTTTCGTCTAGGTCAGTAACACTGAGTGTTGTCATCGAAGCAGCCATGGCTCGAGCCTGATCCTCTAGCTCGGCCTCCGTCAGTTCTTTGTCCACATCCTCTGCATCATCCTCCCCTAGTACTCTACACCTTTTCTGCTGACTTCCCTTTGGCGGCTGTACCTTTAGAGATTTGGGAAAGACCATCCCCTTCCCTTTATCAGCCTGTATTGAAATCTGCTTCAACGCATGCCTCGAGGCATCACAGGCTACTTCGTGCACTAGTCCTACCTGCTTCGGCACCTGCTTCTTCTTGGGAACATAACTTACCTTCCTCACCAACTTCACTTTCTCCATTCCTTCGACCCCTCTCGATGAACCTTCGCCCCCCTCATCTATGATGGCTTTGGCGTAACGAGTACGTTTCGAAGCAGGGAATCTATCCTCTTCTGCCTCTTCCTCTTAATACCCAGTTTCCTAGAAACACAGTTTACCCACTCATCGTTCATGTTGATCAGCTCGTCAATATAATTCCTCGGGTTTTTCAGAGCTCGGTTCTTTGGTGTTGCAGAACAAACAAAATATGGTTACCAGCCTATTCGATCAATATGTCTAAAAAATATTTGACCATCAATTTACATAGATTATAAAGCCTATATTCTAACTGATAAGGGTCCTCCCCTTCGCCATTCTCAAAATTACCCCGCACAACTACCACGTCTTTGTCCCACCCTCGACCCGTCGAGCACAAATCAAATAGCCAAGGCTTATCTGCATGACATTGGATATGGTATGTGCCCACCTTCTGGTTTACTTTTCTCGAGTAGAATGATACAATATCATACTACTCAATCAAACCCCTCCCTTCACACCTCAGTTCAACATTCATTCCCTCGACCACCCTCATCATTTCCTAAATTTTTTTATTCATCTGGCATTGAGCAACCTCCCAGAAGTTAAGCATCTCGTTCACCAGCCTTCAAAGGGGCAGTTGCATCCCCAGCTGAATCTGGCCCCTGAATACCAGGAAACCCTCTCAAGGTCGAGACTTGAAGGAATACCCAGATCCCATTGCATACAATACCACCCCTACCTTTGACAACTCTAGTTTAGCTGCAAATTAATCCAATCTCAGCTTCTCTTTTGCTGAGACCAACCCCACAGCTTTCCATGAATCAGTCAAACTCTCACTATCACCACTCTGCTCCCCCTCTTTCCTTTCATCCCCCGAAGGCTCGATACTACCTTCGTGTCCCCTTCTTTCTCCTTTCATCTCCCCATCATTCTCCCCCTTATCGATTACTCGAGCCTTTAGACGGCTCTTACTCAAAGCCGCCACTTTAGGTACTACCACGGTTATTGGGGCATTTGTTACTATTTATAACTCCTCCAAGTCGCTGCTCTCATCCATGGAAGTATGACCAGACACACTCAGTTCATTTTCTTTGATCTCCTCGTCTATTAGCCTCAGCCTCGAAGATTGAAGGGTACGCATCTTACCCTATAGAAGAAGAGGCACGCAATCAGATCGATATATTATACTATTACGTGTCAATAACTTATTTTTACCTACCATCTCCAACCCATACTATCATAGTCGAATGTTTGACTCCAATCCCTGTCACACTGTCAATACCTTCTGAACCCTAAAAGGCTTGACCCGTAGATACATGGTTTCCCCCCGTCCTCGGCCATATTATCACAACTATAAACTCTAGCTGCCTCTACCCTAATATATACTCTACATACAGAAACAGAAGACCAGGCAGCAAGACAGAAATAAAATGACATACATGTTAGAGTTGAATATTCTTCTTTCCCCGCAGTAAATCAGATGATCCCATAGTAGCGACCAAGCTCTATGGAATAATGGCATATGTTCTCCTCCTCTAACTCTCTAGTTTTTTCTATAAGTGGGTAAACAGGAACATTAATCTTGCCGTTACCATTATATATACCTCTTTGAAATAACAAAACCGCCTCGATTTCCAAAACTGCTATCATTACCACTACCCCTACTTTTCGGCTGAGATGTGTTTTATCAACTTTACCCTCCATTATCCCCATGTGCGTGTCTGACGCTCACATTTGCATAATTTTATATATAAACCAAGTCGAACCTTCTGATCCCCACTCTAAGCTGTCAAATCAAATCCTTACGTCAAATCGACCTTTTCCGTAATCCAAGGAAACATCATGATGCCTGTGGGGTACTCTGCCCTAGGCTTAGTACAATTTTTGACATGCCAACTATTTGGACTGTCAGTTCTGACAGTCGAAGCCTACCTACCTTCGAAGCCCTTTCTTCCCGTCTGCGAATAATTATCTACATCATGTCTCAAACATTCATCCACAGGTAACCTAATATTCAATTTTAAAATGTGCCAGTTATTCAATTTCTTTCATATTCGTTATTCGACAAGCTGTTGTCGCGCCTAAATTACCTTTGAGTATTACGATGGTCTTACTTACACACATACAATTCGATATCTCACTTTGATTGTCATCTTATAGATTTTAAATTTCATTTGGGCAGACCCCCTTACACCGAAACATAGAAGAAAACAATCAACATCAACAGAAAAAGCTACAAACATTCCTACCTGCCATCCTACACCAATACTTTTACCACATTATAGAAACTCCTAATCATAGACGGGACACTTCTTCAAGAACCCAACCTCAGCATCTTCCTTGTCCACCACCTCCTCAGCTAAAGACTCCAGGAAGGTGAACCGGTTGCTAGGGAGCGGGCTCATCATTTATAACACCCTCCACCAGTACACATAGGGCATCCTACTAATGGGTTCCCCTGGCTCCAGTTCAAACAAATCTGACATAACCCAATCTAGGCCTTGATCACTAAAAAACCTTTGCTTCAGCTCGAGCGTCTTTTCCCGTATAGGAAGTCCCCTTGCTGCCACTTGTTTCCTGTTCCTGGTGTTAGGAGTATCTCGGTTGCTGTGGGGAGAAGATGAGGACATGTTTACTCAGAGAGAGTGCAGACGTCTAAAATTCTCTCAAAACACCCTACTTAAACCTGAAGGCAAATACATTTAAACCCTCCTTAATCAGAACCCGCATTTATCAGTCTTAAAAGTTTCTCTCGAAATCTCAACAGTCAAACCTTTTCAACTTCCCAGACTCAACAATTTTATTAGCATGCGCACTCAACACCTATTTGCAAGGTTTTACAATCGATACATCCGCAGTCTTGAACCCTCAAACCCTATATATGCTTTTTTCCATAACCCTGTCGATATATACATCGAGCTTCGAGAACTCAAAGTCAATTATTCATTCCAGGTCGAATATTAACCAATGCCTTCGGTAACTATGACAATTCGAAGTACTTTTCCCCTCGTATAGTATTGTTTCTACCATTTACCCTTCATTCGAAAGCCTAACTGCCTATTCACCTACCATACTCATTAGATGCAAAACATATTATTCCATTAAATTACCTTTACATTTCATTATTTCATTCATACAAAAGAAGCGAGAAGGTCAGAAGAAAAAAATATACAGACTTCAACAAAAACAAAATAGAAAAACTTTGAACACCCCCATACAAAATAAAACCCATCACTACCTTACGAGGAACTCGCCCTATTTTTAGACGGACCAACTCTTCCCGCCGAGCCCTGCTCATCCTCCAATAACTGATCCTTTTCCTGCACAGTACGCTCAGCCAAACCTGACAGAATGAGGTAACGCTCTTCGCCAGTTGTAAACCTCCACTGCATCATCCCCCACAAGTATGCATATGAGTGCCCTTGATCGGCTCCACAGGTTCCACCTCTACCAGGTTCGAGATGTTTCAGTCGAGCTCCTTGTCACCAAAGAACTTTAGCTTCAGTTCAGCCATTTTCTGCCCTATTCGACGGTCTCTGGAAAATCCCATCCTTCTCCGATAATGTGTGTTGGGAGTGGTATCCATGATTGTTCTCACAAAATGCAGAGGAAGAGAGTGAAGACGAAGAATATATAGTGTTACCCTCTCACAAGCCATATTTATATCCTCATTAACATTATTTATTACTCCGTAATCACCATAGCTTCGTAATTACCCTCCTTTATTACCTTCCTCAGAAACTCAATATACATCAGTTAACCGTTCAACTTCCCACAGCCAACAATTTTTCTCAGCAAACGCCTCTACACCTATTTTTGAGACCCTTGCTGAGAGGGGCAAATGTAGTAGCCTACTCGCAACCTTCTAGCTCCAGTCGAACACTCGAAGGCTACATCAAAGCCTACATGAATACTTCGAAGCCTAATCAATTTATAAATAAGCCTTTTGTGACTACATGAACTTCAACTATGAGCTAGACTCGAAGACAAAGGCAGATCCGTCAGCACACAAGCCCCACATCAGCATCAGAAATACTTCGACCCTAGTCGTACATGGTCGAAGGCAGACATGTCAGATAATACAACTCACCAGACAAGAACGACAACATTGTTGGTCCTGACAACTATAGTGACAAAACTTTCAATGTCTACAGTATCAGAGCACAGTGCCAGACCCAACATTTATGGCGTTAACACCAACTTTGGGATACCCGCCTGATACCCAAAAGATACATCTATAATTTTACTTTCCTTGGTGATTTTGCCCTTCCTATGTTCTATAAATAGGAGAGAGGGGGAACCAAGGGGGGTTATAAAATCTTTCCCCAGAACCCTTGCAGTTTACCTTCGACCACTTTGTAAATTACCCAGTACTCGAAACTCTGACTACTCAACAATTATATCAATTCTCTTAAGAATCCTTATCATAGGTCGTGAAGAGACCCATTCTAGGCCTCCACACAAGTATATTATCAATAGATTACTCGTATTATTGATTATATGCTTGAACCCTTTGATAGAAGATAAATCTCGTGGTGTAAGAGCCAACTTTCCCTCCTTGTGGAGTTAGGCCCCTACATCAACTTCAACCTGCAATGGGAACTAAGAATGTGCAATACATGCTTTCAAACCATAGAGCAAAGCCAAAACTTCTGCAATCATATTAGTGCCCTCTCCAAACCACATTGTATAACCATACACAAAGTTGCCAACCCGATCTCTTATTACGCCTCCACCACCACAAAGGTCAAGATTTAGAATGGAAGACCCATCATTATTTAATTTAAAACAACGTAATGGATGAACCCATCTAGTCACTCTTACTTGTTTGGGAATTGCACATTTTGGGGAAATCTATATAGCTTGTAACGTAAGAGATTCATTGTAAAAACAGTTCTTGGTCACTTTGAGCTTCAAATTTGCATCCTTTAACCCCTGTTTCACTTTTGAAATTATGCGAGAAGTATTCATGACAATATTTTCATATTTGAAAGCATTCCTTGACTTCCAAATTTCCTAGAAAATTAAGTAAGGGTGAATACCTTGCAATATGCCCATATGACTGCTTTTATTAGCTTTTGATTGCCATTGATGATGAATGCCTTGAATTGATTGAGATCGAAATAGCCTTAGACCACACACCCTGCTGAAATGAGCCCACACTTCTCTAGTAATGAAACCCTGCACAAATAGATGGCGGTGAGACTTCACTTTGTGATCAGAGCAGCAACAACATCGAGATGGAAGCTGAATATAACATCTTTGAACCATAATGTCCACAACAACAAAACCTTACAACAACTTCCAATTAAAAAATTATATCTTAGTAGGTATTACCTTATCCCACATCCTATCCATTTGATCAATGGGAATAGACTGAGATCTGGCTAAGTTCCAAGCAGTTTTAATAGTGAACCTACCGTCAATAGAAGGTACCCATACAATATTATCTGCCTCCTCAGATAAAGCAAACCGCTGAGATATAGATCTTTTCATACTAGATGTAATATCATTTCTTAGCTTGTACCACTGCCATGTACCATCTACAGTAATCACATCCTTAATAAGTATCCTCTGATCAGTTTCTATATCCAAAATATCACTAATGCATCCATCGCCCAACCAGTTATTATGCCCAAAGTCAATATTTCCTTACCCCACTGTCCAAGCAGTATTTGATTGAACAGTCTCGAAATGCTTAACCATCTTCTTCCAGAGTTTAGAGGCAAAACTAGATGCAGCCATTGGGAGATTTCCAATAAAATATTTGCTCTTCATGTATTTAGACCATAGAGATTCTTTATGTAACACTGACCAAACTTTCTTTAGTACAAAACTTATTTTGATGGCTTCCAAACTTTTAAAACCCAATCCACCCTCAGATTTAAGCCTGCAAATTTAAGACTAGGAAACCCACTTCTTTTTAGATTTACCCTCAAATGTGCCCCACAGAAATGAGGAAAAATTTCTCTCTAAAGTGCTTATCACAGACTTAGGAACCTAAAGAGAAGATAGATGGTGTATGGGGATATAATTAAGCATATGAGCAATGAGTACCATTTTTCCCCCATTGGAAAGTAACCTCCCCTTCCACCCATCTATTATATTTTGGCTTTTGTTCACCAAAGTATTAAAATGAGAAGTTTTAAGCCGGTTATAGTTGATGGGGGATCCAAGATAGATCATAGGAAACTGCTTGAGAGTGAAACCAGTTGCACTTTGGATGATGTGTTTTCTTGCCATATGTACTTTATCATGTATATAAACTCCACTTTTGCAAGCATTCACCAATTGTCCAGAACATTTCTCATATCTGTCTAGAAAAGTTGTAAGGCCCTTGATAGAATTTCCGACCCATTTAAAAACACCACAAAATCATCTGCGTATAGCAAATGAGTTAATGGTATAACGCTCCTGCTAGACTTGAAGTATCCAATTTTACCAGATTGAAGACAATGAGATAAGCATTTGGATAATACTTCTTCAGCCAAAATTAAAAGGAGAGGAGAAAGAGGGTCACCTTGCCATAATCCCCTGGAGGATTTGAAATAGCCTTTGAACACACCATATAGAATTACAAAAAAAATGAGAAGTCTCTTCAAACTGAGATATGGGAGCAATCCACTTATCATCGAATCCAAACTGCTTCAGAACATGCTTTTGAAATGCTCAATCTAGTCTATCATACATCTTAGCCATATCTACTTTGAGAATAATGTTCAGACCCCTGACTTTCCTCTTAATATCTCCAACCAATTCTTGCACAAGACAAATGCTTTAACTGATATCTCCACCTTGAACATAAGCTCCTTGATTTTTAGAAATCAATTTGGGAAGAATAGAGCTTAACATGCGAGCAATAATCTTTGAGAAGATCTTGAATTCCGTATTACATAAACTTACTGGTATGTAGTCCTCGAATCCACGAGGAGAGTCCACCTTAAACAACATAGTGAGGAAAGAAGCTGTATAAGAATTAGGGAGAGCAGCCCCTAAGAAAAATTTGGTCACAGTCAAATGCCCATCTACTTTGATCAAGTCCTGGCAAGAAAGGAAGAAAGTAGATGAAAATCCATCTGCTCCAGGAGTGCTATCAGTTGGAATACTTTTAAGACTAGCATGGACTTCATCCAGAGTAGGAATAGCTAGCAACATGTTATTGTCTTCATATGTAACCAACTGAGGTATAACCTGCAATAACTCTGTATCATATGTCACTGAAGATGAGGTTAAATGCTCAGAGTAGTAGGATATAGCAGCTTCATGAATGATACTCAGATCTGAAGTAGTAGTATCATTTGGGAGTGAGAAATTATTAAGTTCAGTTAATTTCCTATTGATGGTTGTCACCTTATGAAAAAAAAGAGAATTTAAGTCACCTTCCAATAGCCATTTGATCCTCGATTTTTCCTTCCAATATATTTCTTCCTGCTGCAATAACGAATTGTACTCTATCTTGGCTACTTGCAAATCCTCAGCAATGCTAGAAACCCACCCATCTTGTAACTTATGTTCAAGTACCATGATCTTGTCCTTAACATTCTCAATGTTTGCAAAAAGATTGCCAAAAACTGCTTTATTTTAATGTCTCAAAGCTTTCCTGGTAACCGTGAGCTTGTATGCAAGAGAAGATAAAGCTGTACCAAAGACACCGTGAGGCCACATTTATTGTATAGAACTAAGAAAAATAGTCTTATAGAGGACAATTTCACATTACTTTCTTGCCTATGTTTATGAAATGGAGTTCCCAGCTGAAGAATCTCTATGGGACTATGCGTTATGAGATCTGCATGAACTAAAGCCTATTTTACAATATTATATTATAACCAACAACTAATACATGAAAGCCCCCATAATGCAAGCTTTGAGATGCAGATGCTCCTTAGTTAGTTAGTAAAAAAACACAAATTTACAAAACCCAAAAAAGCTCAAAAAATATGCAATAAACCTCTAAGTTTAATCTTCCAATTAGTTATGCTACATACAACTTTTGGCCCGACCAAACTCGGAGGTGCATTTACGAGAGACTTCACAGATTGATGTGACCCTTCAAAAGGTGACGCATCACAAATTTCATTAAAGCCTCAGAGCTGATTACTCTATATACTAATACAACCGAGCAAAATCCTAGCAATAATGCATGATTATGTGAGCTACTTATTAGTTATCTAGGCCTAGATTACTTTTACCATTATGGAATATGGGAACCCTTCATTGGTGCATGAATTCTAGACTTTCTAGGCTCAAAGTGCGTATCTCAGATCACCATTATAACAGTTGGCGTGAACCACCAAAGAGATGCATATAGCAAGATGTGTTCTGGTGTAAGGGGGTATGGGAAGTTAGAAAGAAAGAGGAGCTATAATGTGATATGGTGTAGGAAAGAGATTGCGGAAGCATAACATTATGTATAAATATTGTTAAAGTACGTTACAGGCATGAGAAGATCAATAGATCAATGTATCATTATGCTGAACGTTTCAAAGTAATTAGTCCACTACCATTAACTTAAAAGACCTCAATAAAAGTTTATTAGTCCACCATCTTCAAAGTTATTGTGTTTATTTTCATACTAATTACTAATTGAAAGCATTAAAGAAAATGACAATATTATCCAGAAATTATCATTTATTTTATCATTTGTACGTGACATGGGGTGCTCTAATATTTGAGAGATCCGTGAGGAGAACTCTCCATCCTCAAAATTCCTTATATTTTATATAGAAGTATAAATATATGAGGATCACTGTATGTTCCTAGTAATGAGAAATTATAATATTTAAAACTATTGGTTTGTAGAATCGAAGAAGAGTTGAGTGTTTGGTCTGGCCTAAGCAACATTTTATCGTAAATATTGATAGACTATTCTCAATTAACATTTTTTAGGCAATTTCAATTATCATTAACTAGGTCACGAGCCTGTGCTACGCACGGATGTTCAAGTTCATAATGGCAGATAAATGCATAAATGAGGAGCACTTTAAGTTATGATGTTGGATTTTTAATAATCTTGTTATAAAACATTTTTTAACCAAGATTATTAAAAATTCAACAATCCCCCACTTATAAAATTCGGCGAACAAAAATAGTTTATAAGTGAGATATATAGAACTGTGCATAAGTAAAGGTGTTCAAAGAATTGAAACTTTGCGTAGTGGACAATCCCCAAAGCATAAGAATAGTAAGTAATCTGAATCTGGAACTCATTATCTAGTTTTATGTAGTAAAGGAAAACCAGACACAATCCTACTTGGTGTAACTTCCAAAATAGCCAGCACATTACGGCCCTGTGCTTGATCCTAGTATAGGTGAAAGCTCTAGAGAATTTTTCCCCAATTCTCATAAGAAGCAACCCCACTTCCACAATCACCCTGGTGAGTCTATCAAGAGTGCTCTTGTAGCTAGGCACCCTATTCAAAATATGAGATATAGTCCTCATTAAGAGTTTTTAAGAAAACTCAACCTGATTCTCGCTGCAGGATGTCATGCACATATAACATATGCACATCGGGATAAACTTTTGAGTTATAAAACTCTTAAGTTGCATGATTTAAATATCATGATATAGCTTGTTTTCCCCATTAAACCTAATTCTTGGGATCTCCAGTCATTTAGGTTGAGTTCCTACCATACCTGATTCTAAAATGGGCTTAAGTCCCATCCCTATTGATGTGTTCCACACTTTTTCTTGAGATAATCTTATCGTCAAAGGATCTGCAAGGTTGTTTTTTGATCTTACAAAATCCACTGTCACAACACTCGACGTGAGGAGCCCTCTCACCATGCTGTGTTTACGACGAATCGCCAACTTCTTACTATTATTACAATTGTTCCGTACTCTATTTATCGCAGCAGTACTATCACAATAGATCAAAACTGAAAAATATAGGCCTTCTCCATAAAGGAACATAAGACAGAAGGTCTTTCAACCAAATTGCCTCCTCACTAGCAATAACTAGTGCCACTAACTCAGACTCAATAGTCGACTGAGCTAAAATAGACTGTTTCTTGGACCTCCAAGAAATTGCCCCACCAGCGATACTAAAAACATATCCACTAGTAGCTTTGGAATTATTCGAAAATGAGTTCCAATTTGTATCTCTAAATTCCTCAAGGACCGTGGGAAACCTCTGATAGTGTAAACCCAAGTTCATAGTCCTTTTTAGGTACCGTATAACTCGTTCAATAGCACTCCAGTGCTCCAAACTTGGTTTACTCGTAAATCTACAAAGAATCTCTACAACATAAGCTATATCAGGTCTTGTGCAATCTGTAGGATATCTCAGGCTACCAATAATACTTACATATTCTTGTTGTCTAACAGTATCTTTTGTGTTCTTGGGTAATTTTACTTGAGGATCACAAGGAGTACATGCAGGTCTGCGATCATAATAGTTGTACTTCTTCAAAATCTTCTCAATATAATGAGATTGATCGAGATAAATACCGAAATATGTGCATGTGATCTTCATGCCCAAAATTATGCTAGCCTCACCTAGGTCCTTCATATTAAAGTTTTCATTAAGCATGTTCTTGGTTTTTAATACAAGCTCAAGAGTAGAACCAAATATAAGTAGATCATTAACATACAAACAAATCATAGTGCAGAAATCACCAGATACTTTATAATATAAGCATTTATCAATAATATTAATCTTAAAACCATTTAAAAGTAGAAGTTGGCCGATCCTGTCGTGCCACTGCTTAGGTGCTTGCTTTAGACCGTATAAGGTCTTCTTCGGCTTACAGACCTTATATTCCTGACCAGGTAACACAAAGCCTTCAGGCTAATCCATATATAGCTCCTCCTTAAGCTCACTATTTAAAAATGCGGTTTTCACATCCATCTGATGGATAATTAAATTGTGCATGACATTAACGGTCAATAATACTCTAATGGTAGTAACGCGAGTAACTGGGGAATATGTATCAAAAAAATTTCCTTTTCCTTTTGTATATATCCCTTTGCTACTAATCTTGGCTTATATTTTTCAATAGTACCATCTAGTTTAAATTTCTTCTTTAATATCCATTTACAACCTATATAGCGACTACTATGAGGCAACTCAACTAATTCCCTAGTCCCATTGGAGATAAGGGAATCCATCTCATTGTCAATGGCCTCATGCCATAAATCAACGTTACTAAAAGTTAACGCTTCCTGCAATGAGTTAGGGTCAGACTCTAAGTTGTTCGCAACAAAATCATCACCAAAATGTTTAGCCCTTTTTATCCGTTTACCTCTTCCAGGTTTAGGGTCAATATCTTGAGTATCAATAGGAACCTGAAGTCGAGGCACACTGGGGGTTGAAGATATGGATGGTTGAGAACCCCCACTACTACTACTACTACTACTACTACTACTACTACTAAGGAAACTTGTCCTTAAAGAAATCTGCATCCAAAAATTCTATTATAACATTATCATGTATATTAAGAAATCTATAAACTTTATTGTTAATAGCATATCCGATTAAAATGCATTTATAAGCTCTACTTTCTAGTTTTGTCCTCTTAGGATCAGGTTTGCATACATATGCCAAACAACACCATACTTTGAAATAACTAATACTTGGTTTCCCGTTTCTTCAGATTTCAGAAGGTAAAATATCAGAAGTAATATGAGGTATACGGTTTAAAATGTAGCATACTGATAATAAAACTTCATCCCACAAATATTTAGGTGTACTAGAGCTAAGTAAAATAACAACTATAAGTTCAGTAAAAGTTCTATTTTTATGTTTAGCTTTTCCATTGGATTATGAAGAATAAGGAGTTGAAGTTTCATGTATAATCCCTAAAGATTCATACACGTTTTGAAATTCATGCAAATCATATTCAGTGCCTTTATTACTATAAAATCTCTTAATGTTTATATCAAATTGGTTTTTGACCTCAGTAACATAAGTTTTAAACATATCAATAGCTTCACTCTTATGTCTCATAAAATATACCTGAGTATAGTTCGAGTGATCATCAATTCAAGTAATAAAATACATTTTTCCATTTCTTGTTTGAGTAGTATATGAAATTCCTAGACGCTTGAGACTAACCAATTTCGATTATTTTAGGTCTAAAACGATTGGTCCTATATCCTCTGAATTAATGGTCAAAGCTTAACCTAGTTCAAGTTGATACGATTATCTAATGTCAAGCAAACAATGGAAATTAAAGACAATGCAAAGATTTTTAACCCTGTGGGAAACCTTTCTCAGGAGAAAAACCCACAGGTCACTATCAAATCACCCGGCAGCTAAACAATCTACTATTGAAAAGGATTACAAGAATTTAATCACTTACAGACTCGATAAGCACCTCCCATGGTTATTTCTCTTCCAATTAATCTTCTTGTAATCAATTTCGCGTTCTCGCAACGCCTCGCTCCAATCTCACGTCGAAGCTCCTAATCTTGAATCGCTTAAGTTCTTCAATCCAGTTCTTCAATGCATGAATAAGGTTTATTGATCAATTGATTGATTCAAGGTTTGAGTAATTTGATTATCTCTTAAATCTCTCAAAGATAGACATCTCTTCACTCTAAAAAATAAGCCTTTAAAAAATAGGTTTTTAAGAAATGAGTCTTTAAAAAAAGGTAAGTATGTCTTAAGAAGGAAAATAGAAAACACGGGCTCTGTTCGAATAGAAATTAATCTATTCGAATAGGAATCAAACTGATGAAAGTTATTCAAACAACAATTAATCTATTCGAATATAAATACAATTGTTAAAAATTATTCGAACAAAAATAATTATATTCGAATACAATTCAAACTGTTACAAAATATTTGAACACCATTAAAAGTTATTCGAACAGAAAGAATCTTTCCAGTTCTATTAGAATAGAAAATAATCTATTCAAATAGAAGTTCTGCCTTCTTTAAGAAAATATTCTTATTAATTTTTCATACTCTATAAAATACATAGGCTTGACTTTTTAGAATAAAGAGTTACAAACCCACTTACCAGTTCAAAGTCAGTCAGTTCAGCTATAGTTGCTCCACGTGCACTCACTGACGCCGGATAACCACGAGATAATGCTGATGCCTACTCTAGACACTAAATGAAACAAACTCCGAAATTAGATGTTTCAATCTCCCCCTTTGGTTCATTTCGTGTCAAAACCAGAACTAACTATAAGAAATAAAAATACAACTCGGTGGACTGACTCAATCATTGAATATCCATACTCAAAGCTCCACTTTCATCTTATATAACATATATTCTAGAATCCCTGTCAGGATCATCTCTGAGCATCCATACTCAAAGCTCCACTTTCATCTTATATAGCATATATTCTAGAATCCCTGCACACTAAACAAGATACATCACGTAACTGTTCATTTAAAATAAAGGATCCAAAAAAAGAACATAACTTACCTGTCAGGATCATCTCTCCCCTTTTTGGCATAGATGAACAAAGGGTAAATAGCCAATAAGAGGAGAAGCAAACCATGAGTTGAACACAAAAAAATAAAATAAATATATGCTTATAATTGGCAGAACAAATATTATGAACAGATAGACTATTTGGAATACTAAAAATGTCAAAACCAATACCCCAAAATAATATGCATCTTCCTCTCAAAATAATATGCATCTCTCCTTCAAAATAACGATAACCCCCTTAAAGTAAAATAAAAGGAAAACACATACGGGGAGTGTCTCTGAAATAAGTAGGCAAAAGAAAACAACACTCCCCCTAAACACAAGGCATGATCGAAAGTCTATGAATTTAAAATATCCTATAAAGACAAAGATATTGCCAATGTGTTATATAACAATCACTTAATGAATTTCTTGGTGTGTGTGCATAGTCAAAGAGTTACCCAGTTTTTAACGTATTACTCAGCCGCAGTTAGAATATTATATTGGAAAGTTGTTTCAACTTGGACATATAAAATGACTACTATTCCCCTATGACTTAATGTCTATTATTCATAATTTTATTATTATACATGAATTATACAACCAATTTTTATATTTCAGGTCACATGAAGCTCATTTACAAAATATGTGCAAATACCGGGATGTATAGCTCAAAAGATGAACTGTTGGAGAAGGATATAGAGTTGTCAAACACAAGGGTCCCGCATGGGGAGGTTACAATTTTGAAGGATAACTTTTGGAGGTTATAATTTTATGCACATTCATGGCATAGGTTATAAATCTCATATTAAATGTAAGAACCCTTTCTATCATCTATAAAAGGAGAGGTCGTGAGCTCATAAGAAGCATCCAATTTTAAGAGCTTGAGAGAATTGTAGTAGAGTGTAGGAAGAGAACATTGTTGGAAAAGTTTGAGCACTTAGAATATTTTGTAAGTTGAATTTCTCATAATAAAATTATCTTAATTTGTTATTAGTCTATGTTTATCTCATTATCATTGTATTATTTGGATTTCATAGTTGTTATAATGGTCGGCTAATTCATTTCTAGGGGTGAGGATGAAGCCGCCATTAGCACGTAATTTCATATATTAAGTATATTTTTCTCCTACCACATATGAGCAAATGTTAATGGAACCTATCACTATGACTTGAGAAATTCATTATCATCTAATGATATCTTTAAATAGAGATATAAGTTGAGTTTTGTAATTCTCAAATGTCATAGTAATTATTTTTACCTAAATAGTATTAATGTTGTATTTTTCCAAAGTATGCTACTAATTAACATTTCATAGTTAGTACAAAACTTTCATGAGATGTGTTTTTGGTACGTACTTAGTTCATACAATATATTTTACTTGTCTTTTTATGCATGGGTTACATTGACATGAGTTTTATATCCGTCTTGATATTTTGGGAGAAATAATGCTAAATTATGTTGATATTATGTGTTGATGGTGGTGAATTCCGAAGCCCCTAGATTTTCTTTCTTTATAAACTTGATCATTGATATTTACATTTTTTGCAATATTAGATTACTAAAACGCAAATCAGAACTATTTCTAGTCCCGTTCGGAAGTGAAAGACACTCTAATTTTTTCCCATACTAAACGCCGAATTTTGACCGTTATCAAAATGGCGCCCTTGCCGGTTTCGAGCAGTAGTTAGAAAAAAATAAAAATTTAATTTTGATTTTAGTTAGTCATTTTGCTTTAGCATTCATTTTTTTTTCTTTCCAATAGTTATTTTCCTTTGTGCATTGTTTTTTATTTATTTTTCTCTTCCATTTGTGGTATTTTGTTTGGTTTTGTATTACAGAAGAAAAAAAATTTACAATCCTATGCAACAAAGTTCTGAAATGCCCATATGATTGTCTGAAAAAAAAAGCTCCCAAAGTTAACCCCACTTTGCTCATGATCTTTTGATTGTTGTGTAACCGATTACATCATCCAACACCACAGCACCAAGTTGGGGCATTAATTATTGACATACAACACTTCAAATTTCAAACTTTGGGTGGGAAAAGAGAAGTGCATTTAAGGGTTGATGTCATCAAATCATGTGTTAAGGGACAAGGAGGCAGTTACAAATTAGAATTTAAAGGTGGGCAGTTACAAATAACAATTGATTGTGGTTGGTGGGAGTTACATTCTATTAAATATCATTACAAATAAGCAATTAAAGAGGGGCTGTTACCAGCAAGAATTTAAGTTGGTGGCCGTTACAAGCAAAGTGATCATTGGTTAAGGAACTGACAAGTAACATCATACAAGAAGCAAGTTCGTCAACTGTTGCTGAGTTGTGTTGGTACACAAGTTTCATTATTTCTTTCTCTTGTAATTTAATTTAAAAAAAACAAAAAAACTAGGTAAGATTTTTTTTTATCTCCTCTCTTTGAGTGACTTGTAGTGAGGCTAAATATTGTACTTTTGAGCGAAGAGTGTATAATTAAAGCGAGGACAAAATTGTACTTTTTTTGCAGGGGCAATATTGGAACCCACATTCGGGGAGGACCTCTCTACAATGCCTACTTGAGCCAGAGAGCCCAGGTGTGCCATCTCAACGATTTCACTGGGGTAAACAACGAGCCCCTTGAAAGGCCGCCCTGCAGGTACTTTCTTCCACCGTACCCTCCTACGAAGCGGTCAATTTTTTGTTCATGTGCCTGATATTTGTGCATTTTTAAATTATAAACATTAAATAAAGGGAAAAAAAGCGGGATTTCATCGCCTGTGTGTGGCACCGCACACTAGGACCCCGGGAGGTCACGACCCGGTTTAACATTTTACGGAACAGGACATTGACTTTAAAAGAAACCAAGATTAAGCCATAAAATACATAGATAGACAAAAGGCTTATAGAGCTCGGACCGGGAACATTAGGAACGCGCTCATTAGGACCCCTGATAGTGGCTACATTTATTTGGAGGAAGTACGTTCCCTAGCATAACTAGTGTGGAAAGGTAATTCTAAGCGGTTCGCCCCACCTTCCAGTACAGGTGCTTCTAGGTGACTAGAACTGCACGCGAGTTATTGCTAAAACGAGTATACACTACTCAACGTGCGAACCAATCCATTGCCAGGAATTGGAGAAACCGAATCCTGAGACCGGGTTCACAACTTGACCTTAATTAAGTCCCATATGAAAATGTTGTTGTGTTTATTTTTATGCACCTCATTGTTATGTGATCATCATAGTGCGCACTTCTATTAGTGTATGAAAGAATGGTTTCGAGGTCCTAAGAGTCATCTTAAGAGGTTTATAGAATCTGATTTGATAGATATTCCGATCCACTTTGTGGTAGGCGAGTCAATCCAACTGGAAATTCTAATCTCTATTGATACGAGAGATCGTACAAACCTTACCCGTAGGGAACTCTTCCCTATTGAGGGTGAGTTAGAAACTTTTGATTTCCCCGTCTCTCCATTGAGACTCAATCTGAGTCCAATTTCCTCATTCACTCCGTTTAGTGTTCCATCCCAATCACTTGAGATGGGAGATGCCAATGATAATGAGAATGGTCAGGGACCCGTGCGAATTCCTCTTAAGGATCATATGTTCCCGAAAATGACAAATCGTGCCTCGTGCATTGTTTTACCTCCTACAACTGGGTAATTTGAACTTAGGAATGCGCTCATCAATTCATTGCCAAAATTCTCAAGAGGAGAAGATGAGAACCCATCCGCTCATGTTAGGGATTTTGATGACTTAATGTTCCCCCAAAAGTATAGGAATGAGAACGAAATGGAGGCCATGAAACTCGTGTTGTTTCCCTTTCTTTACTAGGGAAAGCTAAGAGCTGGCTTCAAGCTCTATGACCAAAATCAATCATGAGTTTTGAGATGCTTACTAAAGCCTTTTACAAGAAGTATTTCTCTCTTGAGAAAACTGAGACCCTTCGTAGGACCATTCTTAGGATTACCCAACTTCATGGAGAAAGCTTAAAGAATTATCTTGAGAGATATAAGGGACTGATCCTACAGTGGCCTCATCACGGTATCGACTCCGGGGTCATAACTAGAAATCTTTATGATGGATTAGATGCTGAAACCAAGAGAACAGTAGAATCCTTTTGCTTGGGGAAATTCACAAATAAAGATGATGTAGAGGGTTTGGACTTCTTAGAAGAAATGGCTGAAAAATTGTAAACCTGGGGTACCATGAGAGAAACTAATATTCAAGAAAAGGGGGGTAATGCCTTTGGAGCTGGATCTAACTCCAATTTGGAAGCTACGCTGACGACCATCCTGCGTAAGATAGGGTCCTTAGAAATATGAAAAAACAAAATGTCTGCTAAAGCACCAATTTTTCATGCTGAGATGAAAGCTTGTGCTGCGTGTGAAGATGTTGGATATTATACTCAGGATTGACCTTTGATTCATGAAATTAGGGAAACTAGGAAGGATCAGGTCAATATGTTTCATCAAAAACCTTCATCTTTTCCTTATAACCAGTCACATCATCAAGGGAATTCTTCAGGGAAGAATAATTCGAATAACTATTCTGGCAGACCGTATTACCAAGGGAGTAATTCAAATCAAAATCAAGGTGGTGCGTCCTTTACTCCCAATCACCAAACTTTTTAGCAAAATACTCCTTACGTTCCTCCTCAGAATAGGAAACCATCTTCGGATGATGGCATCCAAGCTCTATTGCAATCCAACAACCAGTTGATACAGCAATTCATGCAAATGAATCGGCAATCCATGACTCGAATAGAAACATCAATTGCTCAATTGGTATCTGGGTTAAGTACTAGAGACAAAGGTATATTTCCAAGTCAAACCCAACCCAATCCGAAGGATCAAACCGAGAGTTCATACCGCGATCAGGCGAATACGGTGATTATACTTAGAAGTGGAAATACTGCAGACAACAAAGTTTGGATGCCTGAGGACGAATCACGTGAAAGTCCTAATCTTAGTACTAAGAAAGTTACAGAAGGAGGAAAACCTATATCTAAAGAAACCCCTTTTCTTGAGGAAGAGACTTGGCAGGTCTTGCTAAGTGAGAAGATTATCAAAAATGATCCGCCTAGAATTCCTAGAACACCTTTTTCCCAACGGTTTTTGGTTAATAGGATGAACATTCCCGATGAAGAGGTTAAGGAGATGTTCAAGAATCTTAAGAACACTATTCCTTTCCTCGATGCGTTACGACAAATTCCTTCCTATGCAAAATATCTCAAGGACCTCTGCACATTCAAGAAATGTATGAATGTTTCCAAGAAAGCTTTCAATGTCCATGACAGTAAAAATGTTATTCAATTGGATGCTCATGTTAGCTTTATAATCTTGAACAAGGCACCTATGAAATACAAAGATCTAGGAATGCCGAAAATATCTTGTCACATAGGGACAAATCGCGTCGTGAAAGCGTTACTTGATTTAGGTGCTAGTGTCAACTTGATCTCTTATTCGGTATATGGGCAGCTAGGTCTAGAAGGACTAAAACCGACACATAGAACCTTGTAACTAGCTGATCGATCCATTAGAATTCCAAGGGGAGTTGTGATGGATGTACTTCTCCAGGTTGACGATTTTTTTCTATCCTATCGACATTGTGGTCCTTGACACAAACCCGACAGAAGACCCAAATACTGAGATACCTATGATCCTTAGCCGACCTTTCTTGGCCACTGCTAATGCATTGATCAATTGCCATAGCGGAGCTATGAAGTTAACTTATGGGAATAAGACCATCGATTTGAATATCTTCAATGCAACTTATACTCTGTTTGAAGATGAACCCGATGAGTGTAACATGCTTGGCACTATTGTAAATAGTACATTTCATTGTTCCAATCCTAGGGACCCGTAAGAAACTTGTCCTACACATTTTGGAGATAATTTAGATGTTGATGACCTCATCAATGAGGTCAATGCCTTGTTGAATTTTGTTCCTATTTTGGATAACAATGATAATGTTGAAATGCCAAAAGTCAAAGATCCTGTTCCAGAAGCGGAGGAAGTACCCGCTAGGTTAGAACTTAAACCTCTCCCTAAAAATCTCAAATATGTCTACCTAGGCCTAAATAAGATTCTTCCTGCTATCATAACATCCGACCTAGAACCTGAGAATGAAGAGAAATTAATGCGTGCATTAAAGGGAAACACAAAAGCTTTTGGATGGGACATTTATGATATTAAGGGTATTAGTCCTTCTTTGTGCATGCATAAGATAAAACTCGAGGATAATTCCAAGAAGTCCAGAGAAGGACAATGAAGGCTTAATCCGACTATGGCTGAGGTTCTGAGAAAAGAAATTTTGAAACTGCTTGACCCTGAGATCATTTATCCTATTTCTGACAGCCCATGGGTAAGCCCAATTCATGTTGTTCCTAAAAAGGTCTAGAATCACTGTTGTGAAGAATGATCACAATGATCTTGTCCCCACTCGCATGACCACAGGGTGACAAGTGTGTATAGACTATAGAAAACTCAATTCAGTCACTCGAAAAGATCATTTTCCCTTACCATTCATGGATCAAATGCTTGAACGTCTCACCGGTCATGAATACTATTGTTTTCTTGATGGGTATTCTGGGTACAATCAAATATCAATCACTCTAGAGGACCAGGAGAAAACCACGTTTACATGTCCTTTTATAACCTTTGCCTATCGCCGCATGCCATTTGGGTTATACAATACTCCAACAACATTTCAGTGATGTATGTTGAGCATTTTCTCTGACATGGCTGAGCGTTTTCTTAAGGTTTTCATGGATGATTTCTCCCTCTTCAGAGATTCGTTTGACCAATGTCTCCACCACTTATCTATTATTCTTCCTAGGTGTCAGCAGAAAAATCTTGCTCAAAATTGGGAAAAATGTCACTTCATGGTGAAAAAAGGCATAGTATTAGGACATGTCATATCAACAAAGAGAATCGAAGTTGATAAAGCCAAGATCAATGTCATATCTAGTCTCCCACCCCCATGAATAGTCAAGGACATTCATTTATTCCTGGGGCATACAGGATTTTATCGACATTTTGTTCCTGAGTTTAGCAAAATTGCTCGACCCCTCACCAATTTACTCGCCAAGGACACCACCTTTTTATTTGATGATTCGTGTCTTAAAGCTTTTGAGAATCTCTGAACACGTCTAACATTATCACCCATCATCCAATCTCCAAATAGGAATGAACCTTTCGAGTTAACGTATGACGCATCTGACTATGCCATTGGTACAGTTTTGGCACAAGACATTGATAACCTTCTGCGTGTCATCTATTATGCCAGTAAAACTCTTAGTGATGCACAACTTAATTATACAACCACAGAGGAAGAACTTCTAGCGATAGTCTTTACTCTAGAAAATTTTGTTATTATCTCATAGGTTCTAAAGTAATAGTTTATACGGATCATGCTACTATCAAACACCTTCTTACCAAGAAGGACACTGAACAACATTTAATCCGATGGATATTATTACTTCAGGAGTTTGATATCAAGATTCGGGATAAAAAAGTTGCCAAGAATGTGGTAGCTGACCATCTTTCTCAAATAGATAATGATTCTTCAGATAGGTCATTACCTATTCATGAGTCCTTTCCTGACGAGTAACTCATGTCCATTCGCTATATGTCTTCTATAACATGGTTTGGAGAAATAAAAAATTATCTTGCCACAAGGCACTTTCTTAGTTTTTGGGCCAAGCCAGATAAGAATAAATTTCTTAATGAGGCCCAACACTTCTTCTGGGATGACCCATACCTGTTCAAATATTGTTTTGATCAAATCATTAGGAGATGTGCCCTAGATTCTGAGCATATCAAGGTCATATAATTTTGTCACTCCCAAGCTTGTGTTGGTCACTTCAGCTCCAAAATGACCTCTGTAAAAATTTTACAGTGTAGATTTTATTGGCCTACCTTATTTCGTGATGCTCACGAATTTTATGAAGCTTGTGATAGATGTCAGAGAATGGGTGCCTTGTCCCGTAGGAATATGATGCCACTAAACCCAATCTTGATCGTTGAACCATTCAATGTTTGGGGCATAGACTTTATGGGTATCTTCACCCCATCTTCGTGGTTCAAGTACATTCTTTTTGCCATTGACTATGTGACTAAGTGGGTTGAAGCTATTCCTACCAGGACCAATGACAGTTCGATTGTTATTAAATTTATTAAAGAGAATATTTTTTCTCGTTTTGGTACGCCGAGGGCAATAATTAGTGATGGGGGGTCACATTTTAATAGTCGAATGTTTGCGAACTTAATGAAAAAAATTGGAGTAACACACAAGGTTGCTACACCGTACCATCCGCAGACTAGTGGGCAAGTAGAGGTTTCCAATCGTGAAATCAAGAATATTCTTCAAAAAATGATAAGACCAAACCGCAAAGATTGGTCAACTCGACTAAACGATGCTCTTTGGGCCTATCATACTGCTTTTAAGACACCTATTAGAATATCCCCTTATTGACTAGTCTATGGAAAGGCTTGCCACCTTCCAGTTGAGTTAGAACACCAAGCATATTGGGCAATAAAGGCCTTGAACTTTGAGATTGGGAAGGCCGGTTTGCATCGCAACCTTCAACTCAATGAGTTAGAAGAACTACGGAATGATGCATACCATTCAGCAAAGACTTACAAGGAGCGCATGAAAGCGTTTCACGACAAAAACATTTTGTGAAAATCATTTGAACCAAACCAAAAATTCTTGCTATACTCTTCTAGGTTGCATTTATTTCTTGGCAAACTACGATCACGATGGACCGGGCCTCTCACTGTTAAACAATATATCCACATGGGGCGGTTGAGGTTGAAGAACAGAGTACTGGCAAAATACAAAAAGTAAACTGGCAAAGGCTTAAGCCTTATTATGAACATTTTAGCTTCACCAATGAAGACTTGAAGGTTCTAGACCTATTTTATGAGGAGTGACATTCATATCCTTTTAACCCAACTTTCGCTGAGTTTGGGGGTTCCACGTTTCGTCTGGCAGAAGACAATAAACTTAGCGCTACCTGGGTGGCAACCCATGTTATATCAGCAGGTACTATGTTCCAATTTTATTTTTCCCTTCTTTAAAAGTATGTTTTCTAATATTGAGGAAAATACTTCTTTCTAGTTTGGGGGTGGGGGAAAATCGTTCACATTTTTCACCTTTTTAGAGAAAAGATAAGGTCATTATGGTAATTTATGAGACTCTTTAGTAAGTTTCTGCAAACTTATAAGTATTTGATATGGTCTAAATATTTTGGTCGTAAAAATCGTGAAGTTAAAATTTTCATCAAATACATGCTTAGAAAATTTTGGAACATTATCTTAAGCTAGATGTACTGCCCTTTAATTAGAGGAAATTTCATGTTAACTGATATTTCTCATTACAAATGCACTTCACGGTAGTGTTGCATTTATTACTTTTACTAGAATTTTGAATAAT
Source organism: Kingdonia uniflora (assembly GCA_014058105.1). Taxonomy (NCBI): domain Eukaryota; kingdom Viridiplantae; phylum Streptophyta; class Magnoliopsida; order Ranunculales; family Circaeasteraceae; genus Kingdonia; species Kingdonia uniflora. The sequence goes on along the minus strand of JACGCM010002082.1, from coordinate 1,065,356 downwards.
CAAGGGGAATCTAGTATTTGAGGTCGGAATGATCCACTACAAGGGAAACAACTGCCTAAGAATAAGTTCGATCCTGAAGTAATATAATAAGAATTTCTATAAGCTAAAATAGCTCTAAAAACTTTCACGACGCAAGGCATACTCTCATGATTAGAACTGAAAGAGGAAAAATTATCACCAATCTCGAGTATAGTCATGAATTATGTGAAAGGAGCGCGGAAAAAAGTTTACTTGTGAGAATCCAGAGCCTAGGTCACGAAGGGGCACAAAACTCTGGCAACCTAAGCCAACTGGCTGGGATTGTCGACCAACGACTCATATTATGGAGGCTTCACTAAGGAAACAAGTACCAAAATAAAAAAGCTTATAGTTATTCCCCAAAAATCAATAACAAGATTCGAATTGACTATGGCACTTGTCAAACTGATCGTTGGATTTGTTTCACGAAATACGAAATAACTGGATATTGACTCAAGAACCTCTAAATAAAGTTGTACGTGCAGTAACTATTTTCACAACATTTGAGGATATTAGAAAAATATGTGAAATCTCATTTAATTATTGGGTAGTATCTCTGGTTTCGAATAGTTCTCCAAGTTCTCTGATTATATATATGTGAAAGAATTAAATTTTAAGGGGTTTACCTTCTTAACGTTTTTACCATTATCGGATATCAATAAGTTAGTTGAAATGACCTAATGAGTATCTAAACTACTATAATGCCCTTATTAACTTTTGTGGGTACAGTCACTGCAAACCCTCACGAGACAAAACTCATCCTATAAGGGTAACCTATAGGTTTAACGGCTTGTTGCATACGCTAAATGTAATCGTCTTAACCACAAAAGAGTTATGCTTTTATTTTTTTCTTTGCTCGAGGACTAGCAAACTTTAAGTTTGGGGGAATTTGATGGACATATAAAATGACCACTATTCCCCTATTACTTAATGTTTATTATCCTTAATTTTATTATTATACATGACTTATAAAATCAATTTTTATATTTCAGGTCACATAGAGCTCATTTACAAAATATGTACAAATACCGGGATGTATACCTCAAAGAGATGAACTGCTGGAGAAGAATGTAGAGTTGTCAAACACAAGGGTCACACATGGGGAGCTTACAATTTTGGAGGATAACTCTTGGAGGTTATAATTTTATGCACATTCATGGCATAGGTTATAAATCCCATATTAAATGTAAGAACCCTCTCAGTCATCTATAAAAGGAGAGGTGGTGAGCTCATAAGAAGTATCCAATTTTGAGAGCTTGAGAGAATTGTAGTAGAGTGTAGGAAGAGAGCATTGTTGGAAAAGTTTGAACACTTGGAATATTTTGTAAGTGGTATTTCTCATAATAAAATTATCTTAATTTGTTATTAGTCTATGTTTATCTCATTATCATTGTATTATTTGGATTTCATAGTTGTTATAATGGTCGGCTAATTCATTTCTAGGGGTGAGGATGAAGCCGCCATTAACACGTAATTTCATATATTAAGTATATTTTTCTCCTTCCACATATGAGCAAATGTTAATAGAACCTATCACTATGACTTGAGAAATTCATTATCATCTTATGATATCTTTAAATAGAGATATAAGCTGAGTTTTGTAATTCTCAAATGTCATAGCAATTATTTTTACCCAAATAGTATTAATGTTGTATTTTTCCAAAGTATGCTACTAATTAACATTTCATAGTTAGTACAAAACTTTCATGAGATGTGTTTTTGGTACGTACTTAGTTCATGCAATATATTTTACTTGTCTTTTTATACACGGGTTACATTGACATGAGTTTTATATTCGTCTTGATATTTTGGGAGAAATAATGTTAAATTATGTTGATATTATGTGTTGATGGTGGTAAATTCTGAAACCCCTAGATTTTCTTTCTTGATAAACTTGATCATTGATATTTACATTTTTTGCAATATTAGATTACTAAAACACAAATAAACTATTTCTAGTCCCATTCGGAAGTGAACGACACTCTAATTTTTACCCATACTAAACACCGGATTTTGACCGTTATCTGGCATCTCTTGGTGGTCAATCAAAATCACTGACAATTGACTAGCAATTACTCTGTATGAAATATGAATATGAATATAAAGTAATGAAAAAATCATATTTCATCAAAAACTGTGCACTGTGAGCTGGAAGATCTCATGGGAAAGAACCCTAATTGTCATATATGGTGTCAAGTTAAAACTAATAAAGACTCCCTATATCTACTCTCTACTAATAGTGACTGCGCCAAACTTAAGATCAAATTGGTCTTTGAATAGCTTATAATGTAGGCATGGGTAGGCTTATGACGGAGTAGGTGTTTTGCTGGCATTCTGAGACTACGGTTACACTAACTCCCCTTCTCACTTGAAACCAAATTCAACTTCTGTTATTCTTTTTCTTATTGAGTATACATAAAATAAAATACCACTTCTCCTCCCCTTTTTTCTTTGTCTCTAATTTGAGATAATAAAAACGTCATTTGGTGATACATTGTATTCTTCTATTCATCTTTCCCCCAAAAATCACACATAATTTTCTCCTTTTTCTTCACTAAAAAAGTCTTAGAACAAATGGGTTAAATAATAAAGGATTTGGGTAGAAAAATGAATGACATATTTTAAAGCACAAGGGGCTGCAAGCGGATAAAAATTTGGGTAAGCACAGACGAAGGCCAAAAAGATGTAGTAATTAAAATTCATATTATCATATCTTCGGTTGGGCTCCGTTGCCTTTTTCGCCTCGAGTAAAAGTCAGAAAGTTTTACTAGTATAACTTGACTTTGATGTTACCATTTGACAATTGAGTAAGAAAACGAAATGAGGTAAAAAAAAACGAGATCAAAAAAATGAATAGTAAATGTAATAATACTCGAAGTTCAGAAATAAGGTCAGATCCTCACATAACATTAGGTACGAAGTCTCTGCAGTTATCATCACATGGTTCTACTCACGATGAGATTTTAGTTTAAACAAAGAATCACTGACTATTGTGAAATGTGGTTTTACCAAATAATTCTCCAATAAATGAATATAACACGCAAGCAAAATCTAAGTCTAACATGAATATTCTACAGTAAAAGACATCTAAAGCGCAAAATGCAGATAAAAACTAGAATAATATCCTACTATCCAAAAACAATAAAAAAAAAAAAACAAACTGAGACAGGGTAAGAAACGTACCTAATCAATAAAGCATACTTTAACCCTTCTCAGTTTTGATTCATTACCTTATTTGTGGTGACAAGTCATCCTTCCGCATCCAAACTGCCTGAATCACCTTTTGAGGTGATGTTTCTAGAGTTAACCATCTACTCAAATTTTCACTTTTCACATTATAAACATTCATATATGACTCATATCTATATCCATTGAAAGGGCGAGCATATGGTTGATAAGGTCCTAGAAATCTATAAAAAGAAGCAATATGACCCATTTGAGCACATATACTACAATAATAAATATGAGAATAAGATACCCATTTGGAGTGATTATGAGTAGTGTAAGTCATGTTATGTTTGGGTACCAAAGTAGACGCAATTGCTTTCACAAACTTTGTGATTTGAGGAGTCTTGGATTTAGGAAGAGGTTCCTCATATCCTTGACCCCTTTTATCACTATCCATCTTTCCCATACATAACATTTTATCAATGTTCTTGGCCCCATGACAGAACTTCTCAAGTTTCTGTTCAGAGTGAACTACATCAAGCTTGGCCGAACTAAGTTCGTCCAAAGTTGACTTCATTTTCTCCTTCGCATCATTAACTTCTTTTTCTAAAAATATAACTTTTTCATGAAGGTCTAGTTTTTCATTCTCAAGAACCTCTATCTCGTGACTTGTATTCTCATTTTGTCTTGAAGATTGCTTTTAAGTGTATTAACTTGGTCTTTCAAGACTTTGTTAAGTTTATCGAGTTTCATATACTTGACGAGAGTCTGAGCATACAAGTCCTCAAGATTTATACACTTGGCGAGAGTCTGAGCATACAAGTCCTCAAGATTCAGGTCTTCAAACTCCCCAGGCTCATTTTGTTCTTGATTACTCTGATTTTCATCAAGATTTTTAAGTCCACAATTAAATATAACAGGATATGCACAATAATTTTTGTTATTAACTACTTGGGAATGACTCTTATTGTCATTATTCTCATCATCACTGTCATCCCAAGTAATGCTGATATTCATAACTTTGTGATTGGTTTGAGATTTCTTATTGGGACAGCTGTGAGCATAATGACCAAACTTATGATACTTATAACATTCAATTTGACTTAGGTTAGTGTCAAGATTGGCATACCGGTTATTCATTCTATGTTGTTCATGAGTCCGTGACTTATGATTCACCGATTGCCCTTGTTTTTGAAATTGTTGTTGTTTCACAATGTATTTAAGCTGGTGACTTATAGATGCAATTTGTAAATCCAGATCAGACCCATTATCATTATCAGAATGAGATGAGTTGTCAGCTTCTATGGTACCCTTAGAAGAAGAGGAGTAAGATGAAGACTTGAAAGCAATACTCTTGTTCCTCTCAGGGTTTTCCATTTTAATCTCGAGTTCAAATGTTTGTAATTTACCAGCTAATGTATCTGGTTTCATTTTCTTAAGATCTTGAGCTTCCTCTATAGCATCACGTCTGGATCTAAAGCTCTTAGGAAGGGATCTTAGAACTTTGCAAACTATTTGAACATCAGAGTACGCTGCTTCTAATGCGGTACTAGTGTTTACAATATCACTTAGTCTCACTTAAAACTCGTCAAAAGGTTCGTTTTTACTCATTCTGATATTCTGAAATTGCGAAGTAAGCATTTGAAGCTAACTTTTATTGACTGTATCATTGCCTTCATGAGTTTGAACTAGGAAGTCCCAAGCTTTTTTAGAAGTGGTACATGCAGAGATATGTCGAAACTCACTTTGACTCACAGCCATAAAGATTGCATTGAGGCCTTTAGAATTATAACCAACAATATTCTTTTCTTCTTTTAACCATTGGTTCCTAGGTTTAAGGACCTTTTTAACATTCCCTGGTAGACCTTGCATCTCAGTAGGGGGTGTCTATCCATCCTCAACAACAATCCATACATCTTCTCCAATTGATTGTAAGTAAGAAATCATTCGGACTTTTCAGTATGGGTATTCTTGGCCATCAAAGGCTGAAGGGCAATTTATATGACCTCCAAACTTCTCGGAACTCATTATTCTCAAGCAAACTATCTGGAATCTATGCTTAGGTTGTTAAATCTCGAAACGTGACCACTTTGATACCAATTGGAAGTTCTTAGTCGTCTGAGACTAACCAATTTCGATCGTTTTAGGTCTAAATCGAAAGGGTCCTAATTTCTTTGAATTAATGGTCACAGATTAACCTGAAACAAGTTGGTCAAATTATCTAGTGTCAAAAAGTAATAGGAAATTAAGGACAAGGCCATAAAATTTTTAACCCTGTAGGAAACCTTTCTCAGAAGAAAAACCCACAGGTCGATGTCGAATTACCTGACAGCTAAACAATCTACTATTAAAATCAAATTATAAGAGTTTGACTACTTACAGACTCGATAAAAACATTCCATTGTTACCTCTCTTCTAATCAAGCTCCTAACACCCAATTTCACGTTCTCGCAACGCCTCGTTCCAATCTCACGTCAAAGCTCTTAATCTTGAATCGCTCAAGTTCTTCAATGCATGAATAATGTTTCTTGATCAATTGACTGATTTAAGGTTTGAGTAATTTGATTCTCTCTTAATTTCTCAAAGATAGATCTCTCTTCACTCTTAAAAATAAGCCCTCAAAAAATAGGTTTTCAAAAAGTGAATCTTTGAAAAAAGTATGTCTTAAGAAGGAAAACAGAAAACACGGGCTCTATTCGAATTGAAATTAATGTATTCGAATAGGAATCAAACTGATGAAAGTTATTCAAACATCAATTAATCTATTCGAATAGAAATGCAACTTTTGAAAATTATTCGAACAAAAATAATTCTATTCGAATTCAATTCAAACTGTTGTAAAATATTCGAACATCATTAAAAGTTATTCGAACAGAAGGAATCTTTCCAGTTCTATTCGAATAGAAAATAATCTATTCGAATAGAAGTTTTTTTTTCTTTAAGGAGTCATTCTTAGTACTTTTTCATACTCTTTAAAAATACATAGGCTTGACCTTTTTGAACAAAGATTTAGAAACCCACTTATCTGTTCAGAATCAGTCAGTCCAGCTGTAGTCATTCCACGTACACTCACTGATACCGAATAACTACATAATAATGCTGACGCCTACTCTAGACACTAAATGAAACAAACTCCAAAATTTGATGTTTCACTATCCATTTCTGGTTAGAGTACTACCCATTTTACAAATATCAGAGTGCATAAGTTCTAATAAATGAGATTCTCTAACTATATTTTTATGAGATGTCTTAGTGATCTTAGCTTGACTACAATGCTCACATTTATCAAAATCATTTAAGTCTACTTTAGGAATTAATCCAAGTTTACTCATGTTGTTAACTAGCTTCTTATTAACATGAAAAAGTCTAGAATGCCAAATATTGAAAAAAGTCACGATGTAAGCAGAAGAAATATTATTATTATCAATGCTCAATTTAAACATACCGTTACAAGAAAAACTCTTACCCACAAAAGTTCCCCCCTTTATCAAAATGTACTGATCCAATCTAATCGACTGATAACAACCTGTTTTGTTAAGATGAAAGCCAGAAACAAAATTCTTTCTCATACTAGGAGTGTGCCACACATCCTTAAGGATAACAACTCGGCTAGATGTAAATTTTTGTTCAACATCTCCAGTTCCCAGTACCTTAGTAGTATGATAATCACTCAGAAGAACGTTCTGGTCTTCAGTATCCTTATAAGTCTTGAACCAAGCCCTGCCATAGCACACGTGGCGAGTAGCCCTGGTTCCCAACCACCATCCATAAGTCCCATCGATCATGTTCACTTTCATGATCATAGCCACTAGATGCTCTTCAGTCGTGTTCATCTGACCAACAAGTTTACAGTTTCAGCAGTTCCTAGCAATGTATCCTCCTTTGCCATAAACAAAACATACTATAGGCGCTATTTCATTGGACTGGTGGTTTTGCTGGTTCCTACCCAGGATAGGATTCTAGTTATCTCAATTATTGTTATTATTTTGAAAAGATTTCTTGCATCTATTACCCTTGGCTTTCATAGCCTTACCCTTAGGTTTTAGATACACTTTACGCTTGGGTTGAACCACGAGTACTTTATCTTTTTGATCCTATTTTCTTGATTCTTCCTCAACTCATAGTCGAGTAATTAACCTCTCCATAGAAAACTCCTTAGATTTGTGACTAAGTATGTTCTAAAAGTCATTCCAAGGAGGTAATTTATCAATCACAACCGCTACTTAGAACTATTCATCGAGTTTGATCTCCTCAGATACAATCTCGTGAAAGATTTTCTGGGGTTTGTGGGATTGATATATTGTAGACTTCTTGTCGACCATCACATACTTAAGGTACCTAGTAACGACATATTTGTTGGAGCCTGCTTCTTCGGTGTCGTATTTTTTCTGTAATGCGTCCCAAACGGCCTTCGCAGACTCAGACTGCAAATAGAAGGTATACATGTCATCAACTAGTCCATTCATGATGAAATTACGACACTTAAAATATGCCTTTTTTCAATCATTAAACTCCTCTAAGGCCTTATCATAGTCTAACTGAATCAAATTAGTATCATCAATTTCAGGGGCAAAAGGTTCAGTGGGACAATCGGTCTCTAAGACGTAAACGATTTCCTTAAGGGTTAGATAAAAATATATCTTGTTTTTCCATTAATTGAAGTTGAGACCTTCAATCTTCACAGGTTTGTTAGAGTCATACTTGTTCGAATCAGAAACAACTAAAACCATATCGTAAAATATAGACTGTTCTTAAAATTGTTTAAAAATAATAGCTTAGTATCACCTGATAATGAGCAAATAGTAAATCCCTGGATCTAAAACTGAATGTGGACAGTAGCAGGTTCTAAAATAAGCTGGAACTGTAGCTACAATAAAAAGAGTGTGAAGCTCGAGGTGTGAATTACATACTTTTTAAGAACAATTTCCCGATCTGCCCAGAGGTACCAGCAATGTAACGATAAGTTCTTCTCTAGGATACAACGAGCAAGAAAACTTTACAAGCGTAGCAGTACTGATCATACTGTACTTTGGTTGCACCACCAATATCTCAAACAAAAGCAAGAGCAAGAGGTGAGAGTTACAAAATCAGAGAGAGAGATAAACTGTGTTTTTTAATGTGTTAAACAATGGGGAGCTCATTCCCTTTTATAGGCAAATTCTACAATGGATAGTAATAAATATGAGCAAAATAGTTTTTGTAAGTTATGAAATAAATATGGGCGGGAGTTACAAAAAATGTTTTGTCCATTATAAAGTTAATTAAAATATAGCTGTTATAGTTTTGTTTTTATAATAATGTCCTTAGACTTTTTAGTAAAAAGATTACAAGGCCTAGCCCAAGCCCCAAGGGCCTCCAAAGCCAAATGTCCAAACCCAAACCCGAACCCGAGCCTGTACCCATGCCTAAGTTCAAGCCGGTCCGGCCTACCAGTCCACCCGATGGATGTCCATGTATGAGATGGTCTAAAACCTCCTCCCACACACTCACCACTGTACACTCCCTTTTATACTACTTGTATACCAGTTACTAGTGTACCTTGGGCTTGATCTCTTTCCATATACATTTATATCACCAATATGAGATTAAAGTGCAGCGTGATCAATACTGCCGTGCTTGTAGAGTTTTCTTGCTCGTTGTATCCTAGGGAGCAACTGATCGTTACATTGCTGGTACCTCTGGGTAGATCGAGAAAATGTTCTTAAAGAGTGTACGATCTACACTTCGAGCTTCACACTCTTTCTGTTGCAGTTCTAGCTTATTTCCGAACCTGCTACTGTCCACATTCAATTTCAGATCCAAGGATTTACTATTTGTTCATTATTAGGTGATACTAAGCCATTATTTTCCAACATATGTGCATTAGATTTTAAACTATTCTAGGTTTACGTGCACTTAAGCATCATTGCAAAGCCATTGAAATACAAAAATATACTGTAGATGATGTAAAAGTGGAGGTTTGGGGATCTTATGTAATGAAGATTTAGTTTTACATTTTTTTAGTAACATACTAATAAATTGATGTTTTAAGCTATTTAAATATCTTTTTAACTTTTTGTATTGAAGGATCCTGCTGGGTTTGAACCTCTATCTTTTTATATAAATACTTTTATTCTCAAGTGCTCTGCAATTTGTTCTAAAGATCCGCAATCTCATAATTTAGTCAACATATTGCTAGCTATATGAAGGCAATGTTTATTGTGGATTCAAACAGAAGCAACGTTTCTTTAGGGTAAAAACAATAAAGGAATGAATTACTTCATTCCCAACCCTTATTTTAAGATAAGTCCTTGTGAAATGAAAATAATTGTGAAAGGTTATGTAATGGCCTAATTCCGTAGCTCAAAATGGCTCAGAATTAGCTCTTACACTAAATGCACCTGTGACAAAAGCTAGAATAAAGTAAGAAATGATACAGGTGATTTAGTGTAGAAAACCTTTGAACAGGTAAAAAACCACGACCTCGAGTTGAGGGTTTTAGTAACAATAATTTTTTTTGCTTGAGGCTGATATCTTATTACAAGTGATCTCTCGAACTAGAAATACTTGATCTTGTAAATAAGAAGTTTTATGTTAGAGTATAGAAAATCTAGCTTTTCTTGGTCCATGTCCCTTCTGGAACATTTTCTTTATATAGACCTTACCCGCAGCTCGTTATCGTGCTGATTCACGTTATCCAAATAATGAGGAAAGTGGTGGTTGACTAAGTAACTATTTAATTCATGGGAGATAGGTGTCTTTGACTGGTTTATGTTCTTCTGTTGTACTCAATCTACATTCTTTATCAATTCGTAGTCTAGGTGTCAATACAGACTGTTCATGTCACATGTAAAATGTGTGAGTAAGAAATTATGGTAGTTTGAATTGGGCTAGGTCGAAGGATAGGCCCTTCCAATCGCCCTATTATGACTAAAGGCATGAATGGCTTTGGTTGAGAAAGAACCTGTGTATTGGTGGCGTTAGAAGTTGAAAAGAAATGATGTATTAATGGTGATTTGACTGGGTTGGTACTTGGTATTTTTTTATAGAGGGATGTATTTGGCATTTATGAGATGGAAATGATTAATGTACGTGACGCTTGGTGTTGCGGGAGTAGTTTTACTTTAAATGATGATTGCATTGGAAACATACCTGCACATTACATATGATGGCTATATAAATAGTACATGTACTCTGGATTATGGCAAAGCACGCTGCTGTTGAGAAATTCTCTGGATTCTTTGGGTTATAATGGTGAAGACCCAGCGAATGGTGTATGAAGAAAAGGTTTCTGTCAAATTGCAAAGGTTTAAGTTGAGATACTTCGGGGATTAATCTTTGGAGATGCCCACCCCAATTCTCGTTTCACCGACGTATCACGATATGTCGGAAGACGAAGCAGCTGAAGCTGAGGAAGACTATTACTATACCTGGAGATTTTATTTCGTGGTCTTGGCAGGTAAGGCACGTTGGAGGTGTCTCCGCATCCTTGCGGAGGATAAGGTTGAGGAGACAGATGTGGGGGCTGGTGTATCTGCAAGGCAGTATCGTCGGTACCCTGCAAAAGATTAGATTCTGAGGTAGGACTCCTTTTCATCTCCATCAACTCTTTATTGGTGGGGGTTATGGAGGAGGAGGCAATGGTGGTATAGGAGGGAGATGGAGAATGGAAGTCTTGCCCCTGCACAATCATTGACTCTTGGCACTAATAAGGCCTTCTATTTGAAGAGTTGGTTCAAGCATTGATGCCCTTGCTTCCATGTCTAGACTTCAACCAAACTTAGTTTCTTGTCGAAATAAATGGTGTGAAGAAGGATAAATGCTCAGTGATTTCCAGTTCCAACTTTGCTTCAGAAGATTCTCAGAGTGAAACATCACTGAAATTTGATATGATTTTGAGAATGAAATGTAATAGTACCTGAAAGACTTGTTATCTGTAAATTATCTATAATTGATATTGAAGCTTAATAAAAATATTTTATTCATACTCTGTGCTAATATATAGAATTAACTCTTGTGATTGAAATCGAGTTATAAGAAATACAAATATGTATAATTAGAAAACGAAATGTAATATTTTACATCAAACTATAAGGTGTCTTTTAGCAATCGAGCTATACAAATGTGTCTGTAAAATAGAAGATGTGTAAAAATATGTTTCGAATTGAGTAAATTATAGAGTTATGGGGGGAGAATATCTTAAAAGATATAAAATTTACAGGAATTGGAAATTCGAGCTCAGGGAGATTTCTCTTGAAATGTTAGATTAAGGGGTAGATAAGTTTGAAATGAGATAGAACGAATCCAAAGTGGTCGATGTAGATAGATAAGTTTAAATAACTTTTTTATCTGGATCTTAGGGTTTCTTGTTATGGAAAAATAGAATACTATATACACAGAATATAAGGGATTTGAAGTGATCTAGAAAAGTATATAAATATAAGAAAATATAATTTAAAGAGGAAGAAAGAGAATATGGTGAGGACTCGATCTGTGAGAGTTCATCAAGCTGCTGAAGGACGGTTGGCGTTAAAGGTAGCTGAAGTACGAGAGATGATTTTTAGGCTGTTAGAATATGATTATGACCTATCTGAATCTGAACTGCAGTTCGAAGGTTTAAATTTGAGGGGGAGGAAACTTGATATCAGGCACCATTTTTACTCGGAGATATTCTATGAATTGATTATGGAGCCTGCAGCTCGAACAGGGTCGTGAGGCAAATTACTAAGGAAGAGACCGAGGAGGAAGATGTAAGGATTACTAGGGGCGAATTGATTAGGTGCCGCCTTCCAAGACATCTGGGATGTTTTATGTCTAATTATATGTAATGGAATGCATTGTATAAAGTTGAATAACTGTAATTGAAATGTTGTTAGAATGATGCTTTGAATCTGTCATCTTTTGTTGCAAGTGTTATTTATGACTGTTGTGAATAAAGAATTTGAAGTTGAAATGTGATAGCTTTGGAAATGACGTCAGCAGTTCTATAAGTAGCAGAAGTAGGAATAGAAAAAGCAGGTAGCTTTGATTTTTTTCTCTTGTGTAATTACAAGGAAAGTTTGATTGCGTGTGAGTGTTGAGTCATCATGAGTGTGGGGAGTCAAAGGGAGATTTGGGTAGGAGAGATGATAATATATTAAAATATAGGACTGAGGGTAATAACATGAAGATATTTTCACCAAAAGGGTACAAAACGCCTGACATTAATTATGGAAGGGACGCATCCATTCCAAAACTAAGAGCGGCTCATATGAGGTCTAATAACTGCCAACATTTAGAGAGAGAAACTATAAATAATGCTTCATCTTCCTCATTCAAACGTTTATCAACTTCTGAAAAATTGAAGAACAGTGGGAGAGAAAAGAAAAAAATAGTAGAGATTCACGTGAGAGATTATACGAAAGTTCTCATCAATCATGGCAAGAAAAAGTTGGGGAGACAGTGCCAAGATGGTGGTTGTACGATAGCATTGTGAAGGAAGGATTTGGCGCTGCTTCAGATTTATATTCAGACGTTGAAGGTTTGTAGATGATTTATGATATTTTGAATGCGTGTTGGAAATTTTTTTGTGATTTTGAAAATTTGCTATTTATAGTAACCTATAAAAATCTATTTGATATATATGTGAAAAAGAGATACGATATAATCTACGTATATGTATGATGGATGTATGGTAAATGTGTGTATGGATTTGTAATAGATAATGATAGAATACCTGGACCTGTATGTTGGTTGAGCGTGAGGAATATTTGTGAGAATCAATCCTCATCTTTTAGACCTGTAATTGAGATGGGGACTTCCTTTGATATGGAGGTGTTGACCTCTGGTCGTTCGGTTGAGTTTGATAATGTAAAATCTGATAGGGAGGACGAAGTAGTAGTTGTTCAATTTCTGAATTTCCCTGGACAATTGGTATAATACCCTCCGAACTCTGATGTGTTTAGAAAGTTTTGTAAATCCAAGGCTCTTATAGGTGGAATATTAGGCAACGTTGTAGAACATGCTAGTAGGCAGTTTAGAGGTTATACTACAGCATTTAGGGCGGAGAATTTCTTTTTGTTGCCTAATTTAGAGAAGGAAAAATTAGATAAGAGTATCCACAACAGTTAAGAGGGTGGATTAGATGAATTTCAAGGTGAATCCAATCCACCTCAATCCACCCCACAATAATTTTCAATCCACCCCAAGGAAAATTCACCCCACACACTTCTGAACTGCGCGCATAAGTGGATGTCCCAGATGAGTCCACGTGTTTAAATCTCAGCCATCCAAAACCTAACGCAGTTCTAAACTGTGCATAACTACCATCCAATAGAAAAATGACACGTATTTAAAAAATATATATATATAGCCATGCAGTTCTGAACCGCGTGGCATGACGATGTAAGCTAAAAGGCTTATACTTGTAGTTTTTTTTTCTAGTGTTACTTGTATTGGTTTTTCTAAGTGTTAAAGGCACAACACTTGTGTTTAAGGTTTTACCCAAGGCATACCCAACCTTACTCCACAAGTTTCCCAACCCAACCCATTTCCTCTGTTAATCACTTAAGAATTTCCGGTTCTTCTAGTTTGCGACCGAGGAAAAATGCTTCCAGAACTACACGTAACTCTAACACAGAAGTAAACGAAGGGGAAACGCCGATGTAACAAATGTTTGGCCAGATCAAATGACAGATGATATCGATCCCACCCCATCGTACGATGAGTTGATCCGAGTAGATCTCTTCCCGGATGGCTGGGTCCATATTTCTGTTGGATTGGAGGAAATACCGGTAAGTTTTATGTAAATTTTATGTGTTATTAACGTATATTGCAATGTGTTCGATGAAATTCCCAAATGAACTTCTAACGTGTTAATGTGCTTTTTTCGTGAGAACCGAGATGAATTACATTGTAGGGGCTCATTGGATAAGGTACTGAAGTGGTACCGATGGATTACCATGAACCGGATGTTGAAGAAGTTGGTCGACAATATGGCTTTTGTGGACTTTTGCACGATTAATGCGGAAAACTCGGATAACCGTCTCATTCATGCTCTCGTGGAGCGGTGGTGGCCTTCCACCCATACCTTTCACTTCCCTTGCGGTGAATTGGGTTTCACACCGCTAGACTTCGTCATGCTAACGGGCATATCTTTTGGGAGGGGTCGCGAACTCTCATACGACGAGAGGTACTCTAAGTTAGAGGAAGTAGAAAAGATGTTCCCGGAATCACAAGTTCGGACATGAGGTACGGTAACATCACTCTATCCTATTTAAAAAAGTGGCAAAAGCCTTTGAATCCACGTCTCCACAATTACGACTCAGAAATGGCAGCCTTGATAGACTATGATATTCTTGGCGCGTCGGGTTTTAACTGGGGTACACTAATTATGGCGGCTTTGTATCGGGGGTTTGATGAAGTCTCAGTTCTAAGGCCTGGGAAGGTGAAGAAATTGATCACCGGATTCTATGCGGTGCTGGAGTACTAGTTCTTCGAGTACTGTTGGGTTGGAATGTATCAAGTTAAGGTAAAAAACTTTAACCATATTTATCCTCGTATTTCTGGGTGGAGAGATGAAAGGGCGAGTACGGGGTCTGAAATCCATCACTCTTTTGCTGTGATCAGAGATATGATAGAATGGAAGGACAAAACCAACATAGATTGGCAACCATGGCACAAATCTAAGCAATTGAGATGTCTAGAGGTAAGAGTTGCTTCAGCGCTGAGCACCCAGAGGGTTCCATTGGTATCAGTTCCATATGACCACGGTACGCTTTGGTATTTAGGCAACCAGTGTATGCGTCAGATGACCGGGATTGATAGTATTCCCTATGACCCCCCTCAGGAGATTATGGAATTCCCAAGGTACGATCGAGAGTTATATCAGAGTCTGAAGGATGTGGACTTCTACGATGGTCACCATTATCTTGTTCTCGACGTAGATTACATGACATATTGGCGTCTCGCTCATCCAAATCCCAAGATCGGTTGCAGTTTAGTAAAGAGGACGGGAAATATTTGGTCGGTCGGGCGCGATCTAGTAAGGCCCGATGTACACTTGCCACCTATGTCGAGTTTAGCTACGTCTTCACAGGTGCAAGACTATGGTGTTCAAGCGACCGACGATCCACGTGATATGGGATGGTTTATGGATGTGGCGGGACCGAACAATCAACGTAGACGGATATCGATCCATGTGATGCAGGTACCATACCCGTGTCCACCTACGTATAGTACAGATGAGTTGTGGCATCAAAACCAAGGATTTTAGTATGTGGCATATGAAGACTCGAGGTTACTAACTGATAGTAATACCTAGTTGAGGAGGGAGCTGAGCCGGGCACAGGAGATCATCTGAGAGACGTCCGATAGACTAGTTGAGATGTCCATTTCCTACCAGACACAGCCGGTTGTGTAATGTACCTATGACGAGAGTCTCGCACGTGGCAGACGCACCCGCCAAACGAAGAGAGGTCATCCCAGTTAGACTATGTTTTATTTAGAACTTTTATTTATGTTTTGTTTAAACTATGTTGTGTGTTAATATTGTTTAAACTATGTTTTATTCGGAGTTTTAATATAATTTTTATTTTGAAAATTTATGTTTTGGAAACTTGTTAAACAAGTTACTCAACAGACATTAATAGTTATATTTTTGTTTTGGAAACTTGTTGTACAAGTTACTCAACGGCTATATTAACAGCTATAATTTTGTTTTTGGAAACTTGCTGTACAAGTTACTTAACAGACATTAACGGCTAATTTTTTTTGAAACTTGTTGTACAAGTTACTAACGGCCATATTAACGACTATATTTTTTTAGGACACTTGTTAACGGCTAGTTTTTTTCATCTATAAATGTCATTCATCTCTTATACTCTCTTCCATTCTAATGTTCTACACTATCCTCCATCCTTACCTTACAAACAAAACCACTATGTCTTCCTCAAGCTCCCAATCTAATTCTCAAAACCACTCTCAATCCTCCAATACGAACCAACAAGGAAACGTCTTTCCTCATCAATTCGGTACATTTGATCCGTCGCAAATGCCTAACACTTCTCATGGTCAGAATCACCATGTTCGCCAACTATTCCCGCCACCCGACAATCAATTCCAATCTCAAACCCATAGATATTACCCTTATTACCCACGCCAAGGATATTACCCTCAATTTGATGGGTATACAGACTCGTACCCTTAACCGGGAAATCCATATTATTCATCTCAAATTTTTTTTGCCGGTGGAAGTTCGAGTACCACGCCGATGTAAGGTACATGGGGTTTAAATGATTTAAATCTTAATATATCACCGGTTGCATCTCCAGTTGTCTCTCTAATCATCTCCATGGAAATCAATCTGGTTCTCATGATAAGTAATACGTGGATTCATGGGAATACAAATTCTTCAAGAAAAATGGGATCGACACCTATTATAATTGGGGATGCAGCTCAGGCTGAGGAACTCAATCCAGTTCTTACGAGAGGTAATACGCGCGGGAAGGCAAAGTCTAAAAGAAAGATGGCATCGACACCTATTATAGTTTAGGATGTACTTGAGGCTTTGGAGGATGTTCATGACGATAAAGAATAATACTCCAACTCTAAGAATTAGTCGTCCGATGACTTCGTGAATCTTGCATGCGCTTGGTCCCAAGTGTCTCAAAACCTCGCTACCACGAACAACCTAAAAGCCACTACATTATGGTTCAAGGTGCGTGATCAATTCAACTTGTTCTATGTTGACCAATCGATGTGGCGATCGTACAACGGTGTCAATTGTACGTATAAGGGGCAGTCCAATAAGGAATCTTCAATTTTTAGAGGTATCATTCAAGACCTTGAGAGCCGACATCATACCGGTATTGGAACAGATGATTTCGTAAGTATTTCATTTATTTTTCTCATTTCATTAATGTTCAAAAGTAAATCATACTCTAAAAGATTTTTTAACTTGATTTCTAGGAACGTATGGCAAACGATAAATTTTTTTAACTGCAAGGCAAACAATTTAAACTTGGGGAAGCGTATAAAGTTTTGGAAACTTGCCCAAAATAGTCACAAATTCATCACATCGGCCATCCCGGCCGCAACCACGCTAGAAAGTCAAATTTTAATGATAGCCCGGGTAACTTCACCAATACCGATCCTGAAACACCTACATCTGGCACTCCAAATATCACAATTCCGAATGATTCTATCAATGTGGATGCACCACTATATTCTTGTGGGGATGTACGACCGGACGACCAAAAAAACTACAAGTCAAAAGAAGCGGCAAAGTTTAGTATAGGTTTTTGGGGGAAGATGATGCTTGAGATAACGTCTAACATGATGAAGTCATGGAATCAGAGAGACAAGCAAAAGAAAAAGGAAAAGGAAGCTAAAGCTAGACATCGCGAGGAACTAAAGTTAATGAAAGAGGTTGAGATTCAAAGGAGGCGTGAAGCGGAGTTAACTAAAAAAAAAGCCATCGATGACTCGCATATGTTTAAGGTGATGACAACGGACCCAAGTAACCTACTACCGGCACAAAGGCGTTGGATGAAGAAGCAGATTAAAGAATATTCGAAGAAGTTGAAAGAGCAGTGTCCAAGTGATGATGACGTTTCTAGTGATGAAGATTGATGCAATCCTTAGCATTAATAGTAGTTATTAAGATCTATGTAATTTCATTATTTCAATAAAATTTTATTAATGGTTCGTAATCCTTAAAATTGATACAAAATTAAAAGCTGAAGCAATAAACTATATTTCATTAAAGTGTTACAATGATGAAGACTTGGAAACAAAATATATTACAACTTCAACATTAAACTTAGAAAAAAATACATTACTTTAGAAAATAAACAAACAATGATGAAGACTATGATTACTCTACCCTTTTCGACTCCACAAATACGCGACAAGTTCATCTCGTAATTGGAAATGAGCTCATTCATTTCTAATTTCACAAACCTTCTGGATATACTCTGCCATAGTGTTGATCGTGTGTCTTGGATTTAAGTCCTCCTTCCAAGTATCTACAGATTTTCTAAGCTCAGGATCAATGTCTATTTGCCGGATGTAAGTATGACGTTCATCTTCGACGATCATATTGAGCAAGATTATACATGCGTACATAACATTTCCTAGATCACTAGGTTTCTAAAATCACGCACTTTGTGCCAATATTTGAATCCTAGCTTGTAATACCCCAAAAGTACGCTTTACGTCTTTCCGGCATGCTTCTTGCATCTTCGAAAAATGTCTTTCGGCATCATTGGATGGATTGCTTATGGTTTGAACAAGTGTTTGTCATCTTGGATAGACTCCATCCGCTAAGTAATACCCCATAGTGTGCGGTACCGTGTCTATATTATAATTACATGGCGGTGCAACTCCATTAAACAAGTTGTTGAAAAGCCACCCTTGATACAAAACCTTCACGTCATTGTTAGAACCGGGCACCTCAAAGAATGCATGCCATATCCAAAGATCTTAGGATGTAACCGCTTCTAAAATTACCGTAGAGATTTTCTTATACCCGGTATATTGTCCTGCCCACCCGACAGGACAATTCTTCCATTTTCAATGCATACAATCTAAACTACCTAACATCCCTGAGAAGCCTCACGATCCATTCACTTCTAACAAGTGTAATGTATCGTCTTCATTGGGAGATCTAAGGTATTGAATATTGAATTGTGTTATAATAGTTTTAAAAAATTCTTTCAAGCACAAAATAGCCGTAGACTCCCCAATCTGAAGATATTCTTCTTTGGCATCTGCGCTCGTACTGTAACATAACATGCGAAGTGCACACGCTATCTTTTGGTGTGAGGATAAGCCCATAGTCTTGGCGGTATTTTCTCTTTAAATAAAATAGGGGTTCGAAGAAAGTATTTGATGATAAATACGTTGATACACACCTTCACTCATACGGAATCGACAACGAAATGAGATACCTTTGAATCTTGGGTTGTTACCGAAGTAATCCCGGTTAAGGCTATCCTTCCCCAATTTATGCTCATGGCTTTTCCGCTTGTCAATCCGTCCCATTTTACTACCTTTCCGCCTCCGTGATGATGTTGTTTCTTGCCCTTTTCTCCTGCTTCTCCCATCTCAATCATAACCTTGCCATACTCGTATAATAACTCAACTTGACATCAGAATAGCTCTTCGTCACTGGACGATGATGAAGATGATAACTCCCAAGATGAGAGTGATGTGTCAGGCCTGAGCAGGCCAGCAATGATTTTATCAGACATGATTCAACGCAATTGATAAGAAATGAAGAAGGTTGAGTTTTGAGATACAAGATAAATGAGTTGATTATAGAAGAGAGTAGGAGATGAATGGGGGTTATAAATAGAGAAAAAAGCTAACCGTTTATAGCCGTTGAGCATCTTGTTGAAGAAGTTTGATCAGGGAAAACTCAGGTGAAATAATGGGGAACCAAAGATATTTTTTATACAAGCTTATGCCACGTACTTCTGAACCGCGCGGCAAAAACTAGCCATTTGAAAATCTTTAAATCTCAGCCGTCCACGTGTTTTAATCATTGACGTTGAAGTTACGCACACTTCAGAACTGTGCTTAATAGGAACCATTGGATGGGAAGACCCGTGTTATCATCTTAAGGAAGAAGTGTATACCCGCACTTCAGAACCGCGCGGCGTGAATTCACCCTCAATCCACCCACAGGGTGGAAAATCTACCCTTGGATGAATTTTGCTCTTGCCACGTCAGGTATTCGCCTAACTACTGGGAGACGAATTGGGTAGAAAAAATGGTAGATTTGAAATCACCCTGCCACGTCAGGGTGCACCTTGCTGTTGTGGATGCTCTAAGTGGTGGACGAATCGATCTCCTTAGAGTATTTTAATGGAAATGTCCAGGGCGACTTGGACAAGAGTTTTCTGTGTTATCTGTTTCAGTTGGAGTATGGATTGAGTTTGCCCCTTTGTAATCTGGCTTAAGGTATAATAAATATTATAGGAGCTTGTCCTGCCCAACTGAATGGGAACATGCGAGAGGTGGTCAATGCCTATGAGAGTTTGAATAAGTTGTGGGAGGAGAATGAGGTGGAGAGGAGAATATCTCCTGAAGATGTTTTGTAGTTTTATGGTGTGAAAAATTATTCTACAATTGGAGGGGCATATTCCTGTCCGAGCTCGTCTCAACCGTTTTTCTTTGATCTGAATTCAACAGGTCGAATATGGAATGATAATGTGATATGAGTGAAAGGTGAGTGCTTTCGGAGAGAAGATGAAGAACCCATTGAACATCTGTATAAAACTTTGAAGAAAAGTAAGTAATAGTGTATAATATCAAACTGCTATTATTGAAGGTCGTTCTATTGTTGATAATGCCTTGTTTTGTTTTGTTTTGTTTTGCTTTGTAGGGCCTCAATCGAAGGTAACAAAGAAGGAGTCCCTGCTAGATATTGTTGCCCGAGAAAGGGTTGAGCTTGAGGAAGTTCTGAAGGTCCCCGATATTAATAGAAATAAACGAGCTAACAATAGGTCCTAGAAGGTTCAAAAGTCTTAAGCAACGAGACTAATGATGGGGGCAGGAGCCAGTAAGAAAAGAGGGGCTGATGAAGAGAAGCGAGTAGCTTTGCCGAAGGCTTCTGCTTTAGATTTTGTGGATGGGCCAAAATTGACTACATCTGGTAAGTTAGCTTAGATGTTTCTGAAGAAGATGGTTGTAAAGCATGGCTCGGCCTCTGAAATCACGGGGAGTGGTAAGGTCGAGGGGGATGCGAAAAAGAGGAGGTGTAGATCCTCCTACTGAATTGATTGGGGCGATGGTCGTGGAGATTCGACCTCTTGAGGAAGATGAGTTGTGAGCGATGGATGATAGGGTGAGGCTTGGAGCTCGCAAGGGTGCCGAGGAAATTCATATCGCCTCTTTTTTGGCTACGCTTCCCTCTAAAGGTACATTTATAGATGCTCATGAATCTTGCATCTTCTTAATCTTTGTGGTAATGGCTTGATCTCATATTACAGGTCTGATATTGGGGTTTTAATGTAAGGGCTTTGTTTGCATTTTTCAATTTGCTCCAAAACTAGAAAATTATATGATGATAACTGTATGTCTGCATCTTCTTAACATCGAATCTAAATATTCAGGTCCGATATTAGGGTTTTAATGTAAGGGCATCATCTCTCTTTAGTTTCTATGTTTGTGTGGAGGAAACATAATAGCTATTTGATGAAATTCCCCATCCAGGTGGTATTGCTGCAACCTTTGGCTTAGGATTTGAAAACAACTACATACAACATCATATAGTCTTTGTTGCAACCTTTTAAATCATCTGGGACATTCTCAACCCCTTATTCTTAAATGCTTAAAAGGGTAACATCTTCTAATGTAACATCATATAGTCATCCATGTTTTGGCTCTCAAAAATCCATAGTAGTGCTACTATAGATTTTTTGCCTTTTGCATCTTGAAAAGGGATGTTCTAAATGAAATCAAGAACGTGGAACCATGTTTTATGTGCATGGATAGATCACAAGATGTGGATAGTAACAAGATTCTTTTTGAGCATCTCCATAGGTATGTCTACAAACTTAAATGCGGTCATCTATTATGTCTTTCTCATCTCTTTTACGTGATACATTATATTTTCCTGTGTAATTTTCTAGCTTACAAACTTAAAGAAGTATGTTGAATGATGACGGTCGGATACATACAATAAACTTTTGAAGATCTCTTAACTGATTTGAATTTGGTGTAGCTACAAATTCTGAGAAGCATTTCTTTATCTTCATATGCTGATGTATTTTGGATTCAAATATTTTTAAAAATAAAGTGTACTTCCGCACTGTGGCATATGACATCACTATGAAATAATTAAGGAGAATGGTTAGAGAGACTGACAATTCTTTTGGAGGGAAGTGGTTACTTTTTGCCATCCTTGTATTTGGCTTCTGAGCCCTAACCAGATTATGATGTAAAAAATGGTAATTATTGTACACTTGAACCTCGGTTGTTATATCTATTCATCGGCATAATGCAAAAACAAAATATCCCATATTTATCTTCTGCAGAGTTACTTGTACAATTATGTTTTTGTGTAACCGAGTGTGTATGAACTTTGAAATACAGTGTTAACCAAGTGCATATAAGTTCATGAGTGATAGTTTTAGCGTCAAAGGCACGCTACTAGAAAATTATATAGCGTCGAAGGTGTGTCGACGTTGTTGTCATGGCGAGCCACGTGTAGACTATCTATATTACATTAAAGAATGATGTTTTTGCCCAGGGACAAGTTTGCCCATTAGGGGTGGCAATGGGTCGAGTTTGGGGCGGGTGGAGTAATGCCATCCCCATACCCGCCCCATTACCATTTAACTTAAATGGGGAATACCCAAACCCGCTCCGTTTAAATTTGCCAATACAAAACCCGCCCCATCACCCATTTAACACCCGTTTATCCTAAGTGAGGATCCCTAAACCCCCCCCATTTATGAAATTTTACAAAAAAAAAATAGCAATCACCTGTACAAAAAAAAAAACTAAACCAAATCAGGTGCATAGTGCACACACACACACACACAATAAAAGATCGTGCAATGTGCTACATTGCAGTAAGAACAAACATCATAGAATGTGCTGTACTGCAATGGTTATATTGTTATCTAATCAATCACTTGAAATAGATCAAATTAGAATTAATGATGAAAATGTTGAGACTAATCTTAGTAACTTGTAATCGTTGAGACTTAATTGGTGTTTCAAGCTTCTGGATTGTTAGAGACTTGGAGGAGTTACTTGAATCGATTAGTGATCTCTCTAATTTGCAAATGTTGTATACTTCCTAAAATAGATCACTGATGTAAACGTCATTCCAATCGATTGGTAATCTATCCAATCTTCGTAAACTTCCCAATGAATGATGTAGAGGTTAAATTATAAAATGATCGTAGACTTAATTGTTGTTCGAATCCTCGTAACCTTGAATTTGGAGGATGAAGGTTGAAATGATTCAAATGGAAATGAAGATTGAAATGAATTTGGTAATTGGTACAGATCACAAAGGTTGAAATAAATTTCTAGAGGTTGTGAAGGTTGAACTTGAAGGAAGTAAGAGAGGAGGAAAGAAGTGATTAAGTGAATTAGGTTACTCATATTCTCATAACTCATAAAGGTATTCAGGACATATCATATATAATTGGGTCGGGTGACGGGCCCCCATTTTATTTAAGGCTAAAACCAGACCCGCCCCAATTAATAAATGAGTATTTTTTTTTACCAAACCCGCCCCATGCCCGCTATAGTCATACCATACCCGCCTCATTAAGGGCGGGGCGGGGCACCGGCGAGGCGGGTTAAATTGCCAGCCCTATTGACCATAAGAGAGGAGGTTTATCAAGAAGACAAAGAGAGTCTGGGATTGAGTTTAAATCCCTCTGGATTGCAACTCCAATCTAGATGGGTATAGATGGGTGAAGGAGATTCAATCATGCTAAAGGTAGTTTTGAAGATTTTCTTGGAACATGAGATTGTTTTAGACAGCAAAAAGTCCACACTTAAGCTCTTTTCCCCTAATCACGATTCTTTCTTCTCATCATCACATTTCTCTTTCAAAAACCCTTTACTCTCAACCCTCAAAGACTTCTCTCTACCTCCCTTTTTTCTCACCACGTCTCCCTCTCTCATCACTCTCAAAGATTAACGCATATATCTTTTTCTCTCTCATTAGTAGGCATCAATTTGGATTTGCTTTGATTTTGCAATTTCGAGATTAAGATTGGTTGTGATTGAAAGTATATAAGATTTTTTGCATCATCTTTTACATTAACATTGATTGACATTAGGTTTCATAATATATGGGTTTACATTTTCACATTAACTGTAGGTTTAGATTTTTGTTATTTCATCTCTTCTCTTGACCCAACTAAATCCTTCCATTTATTTAGACTTCATTTAGAAAATGATCAAAGTCAGATACCAAAAAAATAGTTGTCAATTTTAACCACAAAAGATAAAAAACTACACGATCGTTTCGGGGTTTTATTTTCTCGCGATATTTTTGGATTTTCCTTTTGCCAACAAAAATGTGGCAGGGTTTGCGGTTGTATTTCCCTCCTTCATATAACTGAGAATATAGAGTTTCTCTAACCCATGGGGGGGGGGGTTTGTGGTTGAAGTTTTGTTCATGGTTTGGGTTGTGGTGGTCATTAGGACTAGAGGAAAAAAGGGCGATGATAGGGAAGGGCAATCTCCATTTCTATAGTTATGGGATATCTTTATTGGGTTGTGTCGCTGGTTATGGTGCTCATTAGGTCCATGTTCACCAGAAATAATACAAAAATTGGAGTCGCATTGACATTCTGGGTGAAGAAATACATGGGATATATTTATTGATATTCAGGAAAAGCAAGATTCGAATGGTTATGGGTTGAAAAAATTTCCCAACATGATGGGACTTGGGTTTCGATCAAATGTTATTGTTCGTCTTTCATAATTGTCATAGAACAATGAAAGCTACTAAAAGGTTGCTACATCTTGATTAGTAGTTTAAAGAGGGATAGGCTTACCTACATCAGGAAAATGTTAAGATACTTGAAAGTAGAAATAATCACATGTGCACAGAGCCTAAAGTATATTAGAAGGTTAATTCGTGAGGCAAGCACAAGTATTAGGGTACCGAAGCCCGAGTGGAATATATTTATTTAAGAAGTGGAGTATAGTGATGTCAACATGTTTCCTGAGCAGTAAAAGCAGACAAAGGTCTAGGAGAATGATCATATGTTTTAGGCAAAGAACGATAATATTAAATTAACCATGTGATGTAGTGCTGAAGGCACATAATGCACATTCATGTAAAATTCTCATCTATTGTTAGCCACAAGGGTCAAAAGGTAGCGCCATAGGTGCGTTAATGTTGTTTTCATGGCGAGCCACATGTAGTACTAGTGTATATCATGCATGCATGAGACTATCACATAATATTTCACCTATGCCACTTTATATGTGGGGTGATATTGTAAAATGAAATATGTATGAATTACATAAATTTTTTGCGATATTAGAGGATGTGTGGCATATGAAATATTTAACTTGGTACATGTAAGAGTCTAATTTTGTATCTCATACTTAGTATCTCACACCGATGATAATCAGAACATTAGTAAGAAATATGCAATTTCTCATACAAGATTTAGCGTGGAAAACCGTTAAATAGGTTAAAAACCACGACCTCTCTCTTGAGGATTTAGAAAGAAAGGTATTATTAATGATTGCTAGCTATTACAAAGAATGCTATGAGCAGATTTGTGTAGAGTTTCATGTCCTTTATCTGTAGTTCTATGGTCATATTTATAGGTTTTATAATATGACTGTTTGATGACCATTATTATTCTTGATAATAGACGTTATATTATGGATTTGATGAGTCATTGAATTGATTGTGTAACGGTCTAATCCTTCTATCTTGTAATGGCTTCATTAATGATAGAGTGCTTTGTTGAATCGAGCTATTGATGTAGAGGTCGAGAATAATAAGTAAAACTCTAATTCCATAGTATGCCATGTAATCGTATGTTAATGAGGTTGAGTAAATATATGATAGTCAAAGATGGGGCTTGAATTCAAGATTCAGAACAAGCCACTACAACCGCCCCTTCTCAGCCAAGAACACAAGAAGCGTTATGGGAGAGTAGTGATGGTTGAGAAACTTCATTAATACTGTATTTAATACTTGGGACCATTTCCAATGTTTCTTTATGAGCATATGATATTGCTGTTGGGTTCCCTAGAACCAATGGTTATGGCCAATATTGTTGCATGGGAATTCCTTCTGACATTGGGAATTTGGAACATCATCTTTAATGAGGTTGCAGTATAAATACTGCTGTGGTTGGCCGTGTCAGTTGTTCTTCACCAAGTACTTCTGTGATTCCATATTATCTTCCATTTTTCCTTTATGTAACTGTGCTTTGGAGAAGATGGTGACCATCAGACAGGAATCTCTCTAGGCAAGGGTTCTTGATAAAGTACAAGAGCTACAGTTCCAATATTTTGGGACCTAGTCTCTAAACCTTTCGACACCAATTCCAGTGCGTCCTACTTATCATGGTATGATGTATAAAGAGGTGGAAGAGGCGGATGATGACTATTATCAAATGGTCCACTTTCATTACATGGTGACATTGTAGGAGGGGCACAAGAATGGTTTGCGGCTGCTGGCAGAGAAAACTGTTACAACTGATGATGAAGTGGCTGACGCTTATCCAGGGAAGTCTCGTTGGTACCCTGCTGGTGTGTGGGTTCTATAAAAATAGAGTCATCCCTCTTTTTCTGTCATATGGGGGTGGTGGGGGTTATGAAGGAAGTGACGGTAGTGGTGGAGATTTTTCTTCCGTACAATCATCGTCTCTTGTTGTGAAGAAGGTCCTTCTTCTAAAGGGTGGTTCATGTATTGATACCTTAGCTTCCTCAGCTTCTTATGGAAGTAAATGGTGTGAAGGATTGCCTGGGCCATTCTTCTAGAAGAACAGTGTTGAAAATCGAAAAGTAATGTAACCTGTAGATTGATCTTGTAGAAATATCTGGAAGACTTATTATCTATAAAGCATTTTGTAAGTAATATTCGAGCTAATGAAAATTTTGTGTTCTGTCTATTGTGTTGCAATTCGAATTGGAAAAGATATGTTTAGTATACTTGATGTAATGTCTTCTATGTGAAAGCGAACTAAAAAGTAAGAATGGTAACTCGAACTATTGATGGATGTGAAAGATAGTAAAAATAGCATAACAAAATTTTGGAGGTTAAAAAATATGTAGTGTGATAGGTACTTGTGTCAAACTAAAAGAGGTTTATTGGTGCGAGCTACCAGACATCAATCTCTGGTAGAATTGTTCTAAATGAATTGGACTGTAGCAAACTTGGTATGTATATCAGTAAAGATATTAGGAAGTGAGGTTAAAAAAAGGGAAGTTCAAAAATATAATGAAGTCGTTTGGTGAAGTCTAAATAAGTGGATAGTATGATCGTACTGATTGAGATGAGATTGGTATGCTTATGCGTTGTTGATCTTGTAGATATGATAATACTTTTTGTCGAACTAGTTGTAAGATTTTCGATCTGTCCTCTTGGAAGTGTGCATTAGTATTTAGTACAGTTGTCTTTTTCCATATGCTTACTTCTGTTGACTAGGACGGTAGAGTTCTAATTAACCGCGTCAAAGCATGCTGTTGGCAGGCTATAAGTATCTTTTGTTTGTGAGAGGATGTACAGTCCGTGCTACAATATCCTAGTAATTTGAGTGTTTTGGAGAAGCAATTTCGAACTGTTTGGAAAATGCCTTGATGTAGGTAGGTAACTAATATATGTCTGTAGGTACTTGGTTGGAGCTACTGCTGGATGTACTTAAATATTCTGTATGAACTCTGTATTTACGGATGTGTCATCTGTGCGAAGCACATGAGTAAGATCTAAGGAAATACCTCTTAGAAAGGAAAGCACTAGTTGTCAAAAATATTCTCAAAATTCTGCTGATATCCTTATTTCCAAAAATTTGTTCCCGTAAAATATATCTTCCCTCAAAATCTATTTGGTACGCGACATTAGTGGTGTAAAGAGATCTCCATATTGGCTATATAAGATCTTGAATTTTTGGTGCTATGCATTATACACTTCTACAAGAAAAGCTTGCTGTTGGTTGATTAGAAGTTATCATGGTGAGGACACGTTCTTAGCGTGTTCGTTATACAGCGGAAGGTAGGTTAAATATCAAGGTGGCTGAACTCCTTGAGTGGTACTTTTGTCTGGTGCCTTATAATGCTATGTTACCAGAGTGGCCATTGCAGTTGGACAGTTTAGATGATGAAGGTAGGTGTGCAGAGTTTGATCATTATTTATGGTATGATATGTTCCGCGAGTTGCTGCTAGATACAACTCTGCGAGAAGAAGCTATTCTCAAGATCGTACGGGATAAACTGGCTGAAGAAGACGAGAGGGCAGTAGGAGAGGAGATAATTCAATCTATTTGCAGTATTCTATTTGAATTCAAAATATATCCAAGTAGATAAAGATAAAGAAATGCTTCTCAAAAGTTTTAGCTACACCATATTCAAATCAGTTAAGAGATCTTCAAAAGTTCATTGTATGTATTCGACCGTTATCATTCAACATACTTTTTAAAGTTTGTAAGCTAAAAAATTACAGAGGAAAATATAATGTATCACGTAAAAGTGACGAGGAAGACATAATTGATGACCACATTTAAGTTTATAGACATACCTATGGAGATGCTAAAAAAGGATCTTGTTACAATCGACATCCTTTGATCTATCCATGTGCATAGAATATGGTTCAACATTCTTGATTTCATTTAGAACATGCATTATCAAGATGCAAAAGGTAAAAAAACTAATGTATCACGTAAAAGCGACGATGAAGACATAATAGATGACCGCGTTTAAGTTTGTAGACATATGCATGAAGATGCTCAAAAAGGATTTGTAATGGCCTAATTCTGGGATTCAGACTTAGCCTTTACACCAAATGTGTCTAGAACCCTTGAATAGGTTAAAAACCACGACCTCTCTTAATGATTTTGAGAAAGAGAAGATGATATTATTGAGGTTGTTAACTTATTACAATGAGTGTTCTGAGCATGTAGAATTTCCGAGTAAGGATTCTTCTGTATAGAATTGCCTGTTCGTAATCCGTTGTTATTTGATCTTATATATAGGTCTTATAATATGACCGTTTGATGACCATTAAGATTCTTAATGGTAGATGCTACAAAGTATATGTAAGATATTATTTGACCAGGTAATGTAACGTCCTGACCTCTGTTGCTATACAACGACTCTATTGATGACTGTATACTTGCATAAATTAAATTGTTGATAAGGAGGTCTAAAATGATGACTCGAACTGAGGAATATTGAATATGTCTTTAGTAGTATTTCCTGTATGCTGATGAGGTCGAGGATGAAGCTTTGAGTTCGAGATACAAAATAAATAATTACAAGATGGCTCTCAACCAATAGAATGAGTAACATCAATGATGAGTGGTGCTGGTTGAGAAACCCGTGTTGTATATACTTCTTGATGTTGCTATCTTGTTTCTGTTTGTGCCACGTACTCTGTTGGTGAGGTCGAAAGCTCAAATGCTGGTCAAAGATGACGCATGAGTCCGAGATACAGAATAAGCCACTACAACCGCCCTCTCTCAGCCAACAGTATGAGAAACATTGTAGGCGAGTGGTGTTGGCTGAGAAGTGGCATTAATTGAGGTAGTTAATATCTAATACTCATTTCCAATGTATATTCATAGGAATCCTATTTTTTCCTTTTGGGTTTCCTAGAACCATTGGTTCTAGTCAATGTTATTTCATAGGGAATCTTGCTAATGTTGGGAATTTGGAGAGTTACCTTTAATGTTGGCCATAGTATAAAGAGAATCTTGATTTGTGCATGATGAGCCAAGTCTTCTTCTTGTATTTTCTTCTGTGTTTCACTGTGGTAAACTGTCTTACTGTATTTCTGAGTGTTGAAGAACATGGTGACAACAAGGACTCAGGCTCGGGAGTCTAGGATTCGTAGGAAGATGACGCATTAGGTATTTTGGATACCAACCGTTTCATCTTCTAATACCAATTCCTGTATCTTCCACCAACCATCATATGTCATATGAACAAGTGATGAAGGTAGGGGATGATCATTATCAGATAGTGCGTTTCCACTATCTGCTGACATCTGAGGCAGAGTGCCGAAATGCTCTTCGATTACTAGCGGATGAGGCTATGGCAACTAAAGATGAGGTGGAAGGTATTCGTCCAAGGGAGTCTCTTCGGTACCCTTCTAATGAGTGGGTCTTGTTGAAGAAATGAGGCCTTTCTTCTGTCTCTTGTATGTGGGGTGAGGGTTATGGTGAAAGAGATAGCGATGATGGAAAGGATCATTTTCTTCTATGGACCATAAATTTTGGCCATGAAGAGGATCTTTCATCTGTGATTTCTAGTTTTAATAGTTTCCCGGATCTTGCAGTATGGGATCAAGGTTTGGAAGTTGTTTTATTTTTTCATCATCTTCTCTGCGGGCTCCTGGAAAGTAATTCAAACTGTAACTTTGTTAAAGTAATCTCTTATAATTTATTGGGAACATTTTGTTATCTATAAAGTATTATGAAAGAAAAATCTTTGAACTAATAAAATGTCATTGTTATGGTATTTTATTTCCTTGTATCGAATTTGTTTGAGCAGTTTTTTGGTATAAAATACGAGTCTATCAATAAGTATTAGTTATCATGGGGTATGATGGGAAAAAAACAAGTTGTAATGAGTTCCGTGTGCATGATGGCAAATGGTAATGATAGGTGAGTTCTAAAAATTTAAAAGAGTTCAAAAACATAACTTGGCGGAAGCAATTCTATATTATTTTCTGTGATCTGTGCTCTCAAACTGGATGACAAAGTGTTTCAAACTGTAAGAAAGGGTTGATATTGATCTGTAGGTGTTACTGCTGGATTTGCTTGATCTTGTATGGTACGAACTTTATATTTGCTTGTATACAATCTGTGGAGATATTACATACTATGGAAAGAATGACTTATTACGATATTCTGCATTTGATGTTGATATTCTGTTGCCCCAAAAATGTTCTTAAAAAAATATTTATCTCAGCAAAATCTGTAGGGTGATCTAGATTTGCGGAGATCTTCCTCATGGCTATAAGTAGTGATTCCTTGCTGTTATGATTTACATCATTTATAGGGATAATCTTGTTTTGAAGGTAGCATGCTTAAGTATGGTGAGGACTCGTTCTCAACGTACTCAACAGGCAGCAGATGGTCATTTTTATATCAAGGTTGTTAAACTTTGTGAGCGATATTTTCGTCGATTGCCTTATGATGCTGTACTTCCTGAGTGGCCATCAAATTTGGTCAGATTAGATGATGAAAGTAAGCACATAGAGTATGATCATTTTTTTTGGTATGATGTGTTTCAAAGGTCGTTACTGAGTGCCACGGTGCGAGAGCTGACTGTTCGACAGCTCGCATGTGACAAGATCGTTGAAGAGGATGCAAGGGCAGCAAATGGAGAGATAATTATATGTGGGGAGGTGTACCATCAAGGTTTCTTTAGATGTAACTGGTGAGCTCGGTTGGTTCAAAGTATGAGAGCTCGAACGAAGTATTCTGTTTGCAATATTTTGTATTAGAACCCAAATAAATATAAGGTGAGGAATTTTGAGATAATAAAGTAATGTGATGTCTCGATCTGTTTGAATAAGAATAAAGTATTCTATTTTACTCTTTGTGTATGGATATTGTAGGAGACAGCTGTAGGATTTTAACGACTATATAGATATCTTCGAATTTTGAATATTGATCTGTTTTAGAAAAGTTGTACGATCTTGGTAGGGTATAAAAGTAAGGTGATCGGTCGTTTGTACTGTGTTTGAGGAAAATGTACAAAATTCTTTAATGGCAGACAATAAGGATAGATGTGATGACGATAGACGTTATTACAAAAGTCTCAATAATGCCTTTAACCGAAAAAATATACCTGCAGAGATAGTAGGGGTGACTGACACGTGTCTAAAGGAGCCATTATTTCATAAACCGAGGAAGAGTATAAAAATATGCATCTCTCTTCCTCAATTATCTACAGTTTTAGAGAAAAGTTTGTGTCAATCTTATTTTTATGGAGAGGAAACGTTTAAGCTCTGAGTGTGATTTAAGAAAGAAATCTTCATCAGATGATAAAAAACTGTCGGGGAAGCGACGGGAGCACTCAATTTCGACAAGATGTCTGGCCAAAGTAGAAGACTGCTGTTCTTCAAGTACAAGTTGATAATATAAAGCTCTGTCCGTTTGATTTGTTTACTAATCTGTTTGATATGTGTAGTAACCTGTTTAATGTGTAGTAACTTGTTTGAAATGTGTATCTGATAATGTAGGGGTTTTGGGTTTTTTGAATAAATATGAAAAAGTTTTAAAGTTGGAGAATTTTTATATATGAACAGACTGTAGAGAGAGAAAATGCTTGCTTGAAGAAGGAGAGGGAAAATTAAAATCATTGATTTGTATTTTTTTTGTTTTGAGAATTTGTAAAATAGACGTGTTGACTGGGTAGAAGGGGGTTTTGCTTTATCTGTTTGCAATGTAGAGATAATGATAAATTATGTTTCTGTATATGTAGGTCTGATATGCATTTAAAACCAAGTATTCCCACTAGTAAATTTATAGTATCATTCAGTTCTGAGGAAATATCATCGTCAGAAGGGGGGACGAGTGTAGTGTATGGAGGAAACTGTTAACAGTATAAAGATAAGCGTAGAGGGTGGGGGACCCAGTAAAATTGAGTAGGTGATAGAGAGGGATGATAAATCAAAGAAAGAGAAAATTCTTGTTATATACCCAGCGGGGGTAGATGTAGGGAAATAATACTTGAAATATAAAAAGAAATTGCAGGGAGAATGGGGATGTTATGTGGAGGATCAAGGTCTCTGGTTTAAGGCCTATATCCCTGGTAAAGAGGAGGAGGCTGTATACTACCAAGTCCCATGCTTGGAGAAGAAGAAGATGGATGGAGGGATTAGTGAGGAGGTTAATCTCTTATATTATAATGGTCTCGGGCTATTAAGCCCGAGTGATAGGTTTTTTTTTGAATCAGGTCGTATATGGCCTTAGAATTTTTTTGACCTTCTTTCAGAAAGGGGTTATGAATGTGTTACAGTGTTGCCCTGCCCAGTTAAATGGAAATGTTTATGAAATGATGAGGGTATGTGAGGCACTGAATGAAAAATGGAGGAATAAATGGATTGCGAAGCAGTTCGAAGCTGAAGATATGATGAAGTTTTATAAATAGAAATATGTCGAAGGTCGAAGTAGTGGTTACCTGTATAGTGATTCAGCTAGGTTAAAATTCTTTGATTTTGAATCCGCAGGTAGATCATGGAATGACCACCTTGTGTGGGTAGAGGGTAACTGTATGCAGGTTCCCGATGAACCAGTACTCAAACTGAACCATATATATTATAATCCGAGTAAGTAATGTTGACCAATCTTTAAATAACCAATAACTTGTCTTCGATCTGCCACTTAATGTTGTGTTTCTTGTTTTGGCAGAACCCAAGCCTTTATCTATGCCTGATAAGGGGAGTCCATTCGACTGCGTTGCTCAAGATCATGATGAGCTAAAACAGGTACTTGCTGAGCTTGGTATCCGTAGGGATAAAAGGGTAGATTCCGTAGTACCCAAAGTTCAATGAGCTTATGAGAAATGAGCTATGGCTGAAGGGAAAGTTTACCTGTCTGTGGATGATGGTCTTAGTCATCTACCTTTTGTGCCTCAGACCACCAAACAGAATACTAGGAGGTCTGGGAAGTTAACTCGGTAGAGTACCTCTGTTACTGGGGTAGCGGCCACGGTACAAGAGATCCTAAAGTCTATTTCTGGTGATGTGGAGGATAAACTTTAAGTGAGCACGGTTGCTCCTGCTGAGGTTGATAAGAGCTTGATGAAAAGAAAAAGACATGATGAAGAGGGTAGTTCAAGAACTAATCCTCATGCCGTAGCTAAAATGAAAGAGCTGGAGCTGAAATAATATCTAATGGCTGGGACGGATCCAGAGCAGCTCGATGATGAGTATTACGAACATACTTTCATGGTACGTTCTTGGAATCCTTAATTATCTTTATATTTGGATTGAAAACTGTTGTGCCGACTTTGTCTCTGTATGTTTGTACTGGCAACTTTCAATAATGTTGAAGGGGGCAAAAAAGTATCTAGAAAAGAGGAACCAGGAGTTCCAGGCTCTTACAACGAAGTTTAAAGTTTAAGCTGATTGTATAAAGGAGTTTGAAGTTCAATCTGCTCATGTGAAGGTGCTCGAAGTTGAGCTCAAGCTGGAGAAGGAGGAGAGAGCTGAAGAAGCTAAAACGGTTGCAGAGCTCTCAGAAAAGCATTCAGATTTGGTGATGCATGATGATGTAATGTCACAATCGGTCGAGGCCCTTAAAGTGGAACGAGATCACTTCGTCCAATCTTATTACAATTTTGGATTGAGTCCAGCTTAATGTAGAGCTTGGCCAGGTCAGTAGGTACAGAGAAATAGTTTTCCCTCCAGAGGCTCAGGAGGAAGTGATGGGTGATGCTGGCATTTCTCCTAACAGAATGTTAGAGCTTCCATCAGAAAGTGCTGAGCTATTCCAAGTAGCTGAAAAAAAAATATTGGATCCTCCATCTGAACATGCTGATCTAGGTCATCCGGTTGGGCAAACATTGGATCCTCTATCTGAGGTAGATATCAGCAAGAATATCTAAACCTTCTGTAGTATTATGTTTTTGATTTGATGCTGTTCGTGTGATGTTAATGTGATTATACTCTGTATTGTTGAAGTTGGAGTGATGATTTGAAACATATTCATTTTGGATGTCTGTATTATAACAAAATATTTGTACCCTGTATAGGAGATATGGTGATTGAGAAAAACTAATTCTGAACTGGAGAGGTCATTGAGTAGAGTGAGAGATTCCGTGACCTGCATTTAACAGGTACTTAATAAAACTGAATATGAGAGAAGACAATTTAAGTTAAATTCAGGGAATTTTTTTAAAGAGTTATATGATCTCCAGTGTAGATATGCTAAGATAAAAATAGAAATGGATGAGGTGTTAAGAAAGGAAGAGGAAAGGGGGGGCATTAGTGTGAAAATCAAAAGTGTTGACCTATTTTAACAACCCAAGTGAGAAGGCTAGGTGTCAAAGTATGTTAATAGCTCTGAAATTGTATTTCGAGGTCGAAGTAGATAGTAAACGAGGGTTAAAAGAAGCTTATGTAGATCTTTTGAAGGTGAGAGGCATAGTTTTGGACCCAGCTCGAGTTATATTTTTAGCTCAAGAAGTACGCAATCGTCATAGTTGAAAGGTGATGAAGTATTATGCTCGAGCTGGTGTGCCTGTTGTATGGGGTAATGTAAAATCTTTATCTGATGCTTTTGGCTTTATGTAGGATAGGAGAGCCATGAGAATTATATTTTTTAGGATAAGAAAAAGAACAGATAGAGGTCCAAAAATGATAAAAGGGTGAATTAAAGGGGTTACAGGATAAGCTATTACAACACGTAGAGCAAAAACTGTCTTTAGCAACGCGATTGTCGAAAGAAGTGACTGTTCGAATGAAGGTAGAAGCTTATTTGAGGGCTTTAGGTTTATTGTAGAATGAAACGTGCCAGTAGCAGCACAAGGTACATATGACATTGAAGGAGCATCTATATCCTTCGCGAGCAAAAGTTGCTGCTCGAACAGAATATGAGCGCCATATAGACAGTGTTATTGAATTATATGGGGAAAAACTGGCTAGGGTAGAGAACGAATTAAGGAAGTTCGTGACGGAATGTGAAGGATTTTGATGTAGAGAATGTCAAGGCTGAGAATATGGGGTTTACCAAAGGTGATGGAGAAATTATTGGTAAAAAACTTATTCCGAGGCCGAGGGAACTATCATCAGGAGAGGGTGAGGAGGAGGTCAAAAGTCTGATACCCCGACCGCGGCATAAATAACTTCAGCAGAAGGTGGTGACCTTTACCACTCCGGTAGATGTTCAAGTAACGAGTAAAAAGAGTTCTAGAGATAAAGGGCAGTCATCTCATTTCTCGAAGAATAAAAAAAAGGGTATTCTCGCTTTCCTTTTACCGGCCCTGCATATGTGTTAGGTCCTTGTATACTGTTGTTGATGATAAATGAAATATGTTCTCTATGATGATGAATAAAATGATGTATCGATATTACTCAGATACCATATTCTTAATTTAAACTTGTTAACTGTGGTATGTAATCTGTTGGCATAATTGAACTATAATAAATGTAAACTGTTATGACAGGTAGAACTGATAGCTATTCAAAGTCAGTGTGATGCATTACGCACCCAAAATGGACAATTAAACGCTGAGCTATGCTCGTGTATGGGGGCACTAAAAAGCGTTATTGGATTGGAAGAAAGCATGAAGGCGGAGATAGCACGAGAATGAAATATAGAAGCTCGATTGTCTGTGGAGCTACAGAAGAAAAAATCATATCTAGCCTGCGGATTGAGAAAAATAAAGGAGTTAAACGAAATTATATGTAAGAAAGAGGTTGGATTTACAGGTGGCTCGAGGCACGCGAGCCAGCAGGGGGCGGAGTTGACATCTATTCGAGCTCGAATTACAAAACTGTCGGCAGAATTAAAGGAGGAAGGTAAAAATGTGAAAGACTTACAATTCCAAGTAAATATGCTTTAAGCGGAGATAGCTGATACGCAAACTCGCGCTTCTAAGTATGAAGTGTTGTGGCAAGTTGCTGATGTTTTGATAAAGAAGGTGGAAGAGGCCCGTAATAAACAGAATGAAAACACAAATAAGGCTTAAAACAAAGTAGTGACTCTAGAGCATACCATACAAGTATTGAAGTTAAATACCTTGGAGCACCTGGAAGAGAATGTACAATTGCATGACGCAAATACAAAGTTAGATGCTGACCTATTGCAGGCGAAGATACATCTTGATGAGAGGAGCTAACTTTCGACGTCTACAATGTACTCATGCATTCGTCCATTAATGGACACATAAAATGACCACTATTCCCCTATGACTTAATGTTTATTATTCTTAATTTTATTATTAAACATGACTTATAAAACTAATTTTTATATTTCAGGTCACATTGAGCTCATTTACCAAATATGTGCAAATACCGGGATGTATAGCTCAAAGGATGAACTGTTGGAGAAGGATGTAGAGTTATCAAACACAAGGGTCCCACATGGGGAGGTTACAATTTTGGAGGATAACTCTTGAAGGGTACAAATTTATCTACATTCATGGCATAGGTTATAAATCTAATATTAAATGTAAGAACCCTCTCCTTCATCTATAAAAGGAGAGGTGGTGAGCTCATAAGATCATCCAATTTTGAGAGAATCATTCTTGTAGAGTGCAAGAGAGCATTATTGGAGTAAGTTGGTGCAAGACTTGTAAGCATTTGGGGCATTTCATTTTGTAAGTCAATAAAATTCCTCTTTTTGTTGTTAGTTTATGTTCATTTCATTCTTATATCATTTAGGTTTTATAGTTGTTATAATGGCCAACTAAGTGCTCACTAGGGGTGAGGATGGATCCGCCATAAGCGTATGATATCATGTAGTAGAATGTATTTTTCTCTAACATAATATGATCATATTATCACAAATCCCAAAACTATATTGTTGGAGACATCCATTATCATCCTATGATCTCTTTAAGCAGAGATATAGGAAGAGTTTTGTGATTCTCAAATGATATAGTAAAATTGCATTAATATTGTATTTTTCTAAGGTATGATCCTAATTAACATTTCAAAGTTAGCATAGCTTTCATGAAATGTGTTTTTAGTACATACTTAGTTCATACAATATATTCTACTTGAGTTATAATTAATCATGGGATTACATCGACAAAAGGTCGAAGTTTATTATTTCAATTAAGTGGAGAATTTAATATACGATACTATGTTGATATTGTATGTAAATGGTGGTGAAATCCGAAGCCCCTAGACCTTTATTCTTGATTAAAACCATATAATTGATTTTTACGGTTTTACAACCTTAGATTACTAAAACACAAGACCAAAACTAATTTCTAGTCCCGTTCGAAAGTGAACGACACTCTAATTTTTACCCATACTAAACACCAGATTTTGACCGTTATCATCCACCAGTGAAGATATATTCTAACAATTGCTGTAAGATAAAGCAGTGTTATGTTTCATGATATCTGACCTTGTGGTGAATGCAATATGATTTGTTCTCAATGGGTTGGAGATACTGTGCATTGCGGAAAAACCTATCCTTCTGAAGTATAGAATAAATGCTGGCTATGGTCACATTCATCTTGGGAAGATAGGGCTTTGGCAAGTTACTCTACTTTCGAGGTCATTCGTCTTTAGGTTAGCTCCATTTCCTGTCTCCTCCTCGATCGATAACACAATTAAAATCCTGGCTGGCTGACCGATCTCGAGCTGTTAATGTTGACTTCTGAGGTTTCTGCCAGTCAGACACTATTTTTTCCAGGTCGATATACCCGTTGAATTTTTTGATCATGTATTCTAGAGTTGTTGGCTTGTTTAGGTTAAGGTACTCTTTTGCCCTTCCATTAACAATTAAAGCATTGGTGAAAGCTGTAATAGTAATCTTCAGGTCGAGCCGATCTACCTTTCGAGCTAACTCCAAATTTTTTTTAGTGAATGTCTCAAGCTTTTCTTTAGGCATCTGCTTAAGGCTAAAATGACAGTATAGATTTTCCTCTTTGTCTTTGTTGCGTGAGTAATTCTTGACGAAGAGTTCTCACAGCTGTTTGAAAGTTATGATGGATCCTTCAGGTAGTGTGTGGAACCATCGCAGAGGATCACCTGATAAGCTGGTCGGAAAGAGTCGGCATAAAATGTGGCTGGACGTGGAATGTAAGCCTAAAGAATCTTGGAACTCTTGGACGTGTTCTACTGGATCAATTCCTTTGTATTTTATGATTTTTGGAGTATGGAACTCGGTGAGGACCTCGCCATCCAACAACTCCTGTGTGATGGGGCTTTTTTGTTATCTGTTGTGGATTCCTTTAGTCAGATTTTAAGCTTTGAGTTATTCTTTTACTCACTTGTAAACATCTTCCTGAGTCACATATTGTTAAACTGCGGTGGTCGGGCGTGTGACGTATCTTTCTCAGGGATTATGATCGCCACTCCCTACTCTTAGACATTTTTTTACTGGGACTCAAACTCTTCGAGGTAGATTTTTAGCCTGTCTAACTTGCGCTGGGCCCCCATCTACTTCCTAGTGAGCCTCTTGGATTGGGACGGGATCCATTTCCTGTTGATGATGGTTAGATCGAAGTGTACCTCCTACGTGATTACCTTTGGGAGAAGGTCCTATTCTGTCATGAACAGAGATTCGTGAGCCTTCAGGTTGCACAGCTTTATTCTTCTGGGCGGTGACTTGCTGACCCTGTAAAACCTTCAGTGCGTCCTGTACACTCGTTAGCTATTGCTTTAAAGTAGTGCGTCTTTCTGTTTAAGAATTTAAAGTGGCCCGTAAATCTGCTATTGTGGCATTCTCTTTTGCTTGAACTATCGGCGTGCTCTGACCCAGAGGTGACATTCTGAAAGAAGTTGATCAATGGTTTTTGAGATAATGGGTTTGAGATCTTCGGTTCCCACAGACGGCGCCAAATGTAATGGCCTAATTCCGGGATTCAGACTTAGCCCTTACACTAAATGTGTCTAGAATGCTCAATAACAGTAAACAATAATCAACAACACAATTTAGCGTGGAAAACCTTCGAATAGGTTAAAAACCATGACCTCTCTTAAGGATTTTGGGAAAGAGAAGATGATCTTATTGAGGTTGCTAACTTATTACAATGAGTGCTCTGAGCATGTAAAATTTTGGAGTAAGGATTCTTCTGTATAGAATTGCCTGCCCATAATCTATTATTCTCTAGTCCTTTATATAGGTCTTATAATATAACCGTTTGATGGCCATTAAGATTCTTAATGGTGGAGGTTTCAAAGTATATGTAAGATATTCTTTGACCAGATAATGTAACGTCCTGACCTCTGTTGCTGTATAACGGCTCTATTGATGACTGTACACTTGCATAAATTAAACTATTGAAGAGGAGGCAGAAAGCGATGACTCGAACTAAGGAATATTGAATGTCTTTAGCAGTGTTTTCTGTATGTTGATGAGGTCGAGGATGAAGCTTTGAGTTCGTGATACAAAATAAGCTATTATAAGACGGCTCTCAACCAATAGAACGAGTAGCATCAGGGATGAGAGGTGCTGATTAAGAAACCCGTGCTGTATGTGCTTCCTGATGTTCCTAAAAAAAGGTTTTTGGCAACACACGTAGCTTACTTTTGGCAATGAACAATTTATATTATAATTTTGCAACGGTAAAATCCCGTAGCAGTAAGTCCAAGTCAATTACATTTGAGTTTCGTCAAAATTTAAGCCCAATATTTTATCTCGCATCTCTCACCAAATCCCCTACCTAAGGTTCCCTCTCTTTCTCAAAGCATTTCCCAAAAAAAAAAAAATCATTAATCTCCCACGATTCGGGAATAAATCCATTATTGCTAACCTCTACTTCTCCACGTCTTTCTCCAAATTTCCTTTTGAGTCTTAATTGAATTTTCCAGCGACCTTTTTCTAGCATCGCTTTTGTGATTAAAGGTAATCTTCTCTTTATTGCCTCTGATTATCAATTTTTATTATTAATTTTGTTTGTGATTAATTACATATATCTCATTATTAGTGTTTTCTTTTTCTTCGTCAATTTTTGTTGTTAACTGCTTTAGGGTTCCAATTAACCTTGTTTTTTGACATTAGGGGTTTTATTTAATCAACTTATGGTCTAATTTGAGGGCTTTCAAATTTAAGCATTTGCTTCCGCTTACAGAGGATGGAGATTTTAGTATATAACTTTCCTCCTTCACTTCTCCCAAGATGTTAATTTTTGTTTACGATGAAGCAGGTTAGCGTGCTGTATCACTTAGTAGGGATCAACTAGAATAATTTATATTAGTAGGAGCTTTATTTCATTAATGTATAATATACCCTTAAACTACTGGTGAGACAAACATTAATACTTATCCTATCTAGCTTTAGATGGGATAAGGGGATTTAATGTATTCTATAGCAGTATCTTAGGAGTTGTGCTATCTTGTAAGACGAACTGTAATTTATCTTCAAGTAATACTTCATCCATCTAGCTCCTGTTTCAACAACAAATTATGCAATGACTGGCTGATTAAATCAAAATTTGTTTTTATGTAGTAAATCATCTTGATTATCTGGTGTACAAGTGGCTTCTGTTAATGGTCTTTCATGTCTATTTTCGAGAATGTCCTTCCCTAGGGAAGTATTTAGGCTCTACTATTATCATAGTGTAGTATCTCAATTAACTAACAACAAATCTTTGCACTTACTGTTGTTCCTTAAATTACTTATCTAACCTATAAAGAAATTCCTTTTTATTTAAGTTCATCGGGTTTGGGATGCGCTTCTTTTTTAAGTTACTGGTTATGGTATTTCCAACTGCGCTTGCATCGATAGAGTTATATGGTACTATTTCAGTAGTCTGGAGGTACCAAAGCTAGCTAGTAACAAATTGCTTGATGATCAGCTGAGACTTAAGATCTTGGACTTTGGTTTGGAATGGATCTTTCCTGAGGATGACACCCATTAATACATTTAAGTTTTTTGATGCTCAGTAAACTATGTACTAATTTACCCGGGCCCCTATTTTTTCTTATCTCTTTACTTTCTTTAAGTTACCTAGATTTTCTTGGTCCCCTATATTTTAAGGCCGTGTTGTGATACCCTCTACATGCTGTGTGATAAGTGATACCCTTTATCCCATCAATGAGAGACAAAAGATCTGACTTCGTTCCTACGTGTTAGTCCTTTTACTGAGATACCATCATAGATGCAGAGTGGGAGCGGTATTTCTTAATATTGAGCATACAAGGATTATCAAAAACACCTTAGAGGCTAGGATAAAGGTGTATATCTCCAAATAACTATTTTCTTTCATTTATTATAGTAAATAAAGTGGAAACTAAGCAGTATCTTCTTACAAAAGATGTGATTTAATTATGGTTACATAATAAATGTATATGCCATGGAGTGGAATGGACTCAATGCAGGTAGTAGGGAGTTCTTTGATTTCAAAATTAAATCCTAGAAATACAATTAGAAATTTAACCAAAGGTTTCAAATATAATACGTGATTACTGGGTGTAGTACTAATTTACATTACGTATACAAGTTAGATCTCTTGTTTGCTTAACCTCTTATTCTATGTTTACGGTGGTACATATCCATCTCATGAGCGGTGTCTCTCGACATCTAAAGTTAGTTTGATGCTAATTCTTCATGTATAGTATTATTCTTCTATCTTATACATTCATACATGACTCTTAGACATTATTATGAGTATATTTTCAATGGAACAGATACACTCTTGCTTCTTGACTCCAGGTTGATAAGGATAATTTGGTGTAATTTTATTTTATTTTGCAATTTGGAGATGCGCTTATTTATTAATTATCTTTCTTTTTTTCATCTTGGGTTTGTCGCTTTTCAGCTTTCGAATGTCATATTTCATTTTTGTTTGGTGTATTTCTATTTTCAGTTAAGAAATATTTGGATTTTCAGTCCCCTTATTGTTTACAATGAATCTCCAACTGATAGTTGTAAGAAGCTAGAGAGCCAAAACTTCAACAAGAGGAGATCGGTTGACAATTATAGTATGACTTCCAATTTTCTACATATATATATATATATATACACTAGAAAGTCAGCTATATGGGTTCTTTGATTATTGAACTTTCATTTGAGGTGCTTGATGCATGTCATAATTAATTTGATTATTTGTCGGGTTCGTCTTTCAATTTAATAGTTTCTCTTGGGATTTTACGAGTTGCAAAAAACTTACTTTCGAGTCTTAACCTGGAAGTATTATGCAAAAATCTAGATAGTCACCGTATTGGTGGCTTTGAGCAAAGTTACTGAAGATATATTCAGTGGCTTACAATTCCATCCCGGCTTATGCAACTTTCCTGAGCTATACTTTTCGTCCTTCACCACACTAAAATTATTTTGGTGCGTATGGATTAAGGCATTAAGTTTTGTTGTATACCATTACATGTAGCTAGGGGAACACCACTTTCAGATATTAACACAACACTATGGTAACTTATTAGAGAGAGAGAAAGAGAGAGAGAGGAGAGAGAGAGAGAGAGAGAGAGAGAGAGAGCTATCAGAGTCAATAAGAATGAAGCCCACTCTAGGATACTTAAGTAATGATTCTAGGTTCAGTCAACAAGATAATAAGTTTTAACAACTAATTTTAATTCAACATCCTGAATGATGCTAGTAAGAATTTGGTGAGCTTCAAGATGCTAACTCTCAAATACTTGAGTTTCTCCAAAAATGATGAAGATCACAGTTAAAGATAAGCTGGTGTTAACTGCTAATATTTCTCTGTAAAAGATGCTAGTGATATATCAGTCCTTGGGTTGACTATATTGATTCCTTGGTCATGCTGCAGGCTTCAAAACTTATTTAGTGCTAACTGCTAATATTTCTTTATATATGCTCTGATCAGTTCCCCTGCCATTTTGTGTGGAAAAATGAAGCAATCTAGAATTTCATGGGGCTGTGCAAAGTAGTTTATAACAAGTGAATTTCTATATTTTTTTGCATAAGATACTGCCTAGATTGATTGACCCCGTAATATTTTGTTAAATTCATAAGTTCAACTATGTGTATGGAATCTGGAATGGGTAAATTTTTCCAAACGTAGCGGAGATGACCCCATCATATTATGTTAAGTTCAGCTATGTGTAGAATGAAAAAGAGAACTACTCCACTTATACGGTTGATGACAGTTCTGTTCTCACAAGGTATGTTGTCGAATATGGGCAGGGTAAGCAATTTATGTGGGTGAATGCTACCCAAAATTGGCTATTGCTTTTTTCTCGCCCAAATGATCCTTACGATGCTAATTCTATTTGCGGGTTTTTTGGCACTTGCAATAAGAAAATCTTGCCAATCTGTAGATGCTTGCATGGTTTTGAACCGAGTTCTCCCAAGGACTGGAATTTGAGTGATTGGTATGGTAGGTGCGTGAGAAAGACCTCTTTGCAATGCGGACACGGAGATGGATTCTTGAAGATGCCTGATATGTATACGCCGAATCAAAATTTGACTGTAGGAAGT
This sequence comes from Kingdonia uniflora, assembly GCA_014058105.1. Taxonomy (NCBI): domain Eukaryota; kingdom Viridiplantae; phylum Streptophyta; class Magnoliopsida; order Ranunculales; family Circaeasteraceae; genus Kingdonia; species Kingdonia uniflora. The sequence continues at coordinate 1,021,455 of JACGCM010002082.1, read as the reverse complement.
GCCAAAGAATGTGAATCAACTTGCATAAGGAACTATTCTTGTTCAGCTTATTCTTACAGCGATGGGCGTTCGATCTGGAGTGGGGGTCTACAGAACTTAAAGCAACTTTCTGTTGGTAACAGTAATGGAATTGTAATTTATATTCAGCTTACAACTTCAGATCTTCCAACATTTAAAGGTAAAAATAAGAAAGTATTAACCATGGTTATTGTGGTAGCATCTATGTGTAGTTTAGCTCTCCTTGGTGTTATACATTTGCTAATTTGGAGTAAGTAGCTGGTTGAACCCTCTAGTGTAGTTCAGGACTCTTTTAGTACCTTATAAGTACAAAGACTTGCAAATCGTCACTAATAACTTCTCTGAAAAATTGGGAGCATGATGATTTGGTTCTATTTTTAAAGAGGCATTATCTGATTCCAGTCCCATAGCTGTTAAAATGCTTTAAGGGTTCAGGCAAGGAGAGAAAGAGTTTCAAGCAAAAGTTAGTACACTCAAGACAATTTAACATGTTAATCTGGTTTTCCTACATGGGTTTTGCTCTGAAGGTACTAAACGGTTGTTGGTCTATGAATACATGCCATTTGGTTCTTTAGATATTCATTTGTTTGGGAAGAATTCCAAAACTCTAGAGGGGAAAATGAGATACCAAATTGCTCTAGGAACAGCTAGAGGATTGGCTTATCTCCATGAGGAATGTAGAAACTGCATTATACACTGCGATATAAAGCCAAAAAATATTCTTTTGGAACTTGGTTTCTGCCCAAAGGTTGCAGACTTTGGCCTTGCCAAACTTTTTGGCCATGACTTTAGAAGGGTTCTTACTATAGTAAGAAGAACCAGAGGCTATCTTGCACCTGAATGGATTTTTTGGTGTAGCTATCACATCTAAAGATGATTCTATAGCTATGGAATGATGCTTTTTTAAATTATGTCATAAAGGTAAAACCTAGATCTAGCCAAGGATGTAAATTTCAATTTCTTTCCTACTACTGTAGCAAGCTGACTTAACAATCATGAAGAAATTATCAGTTTGTTAGATTCAAAACTGGAAGGCAATTTCGATGAAGATCAAGTGACTAGAGCTTGCAATATTGCTTATTGGTGCATCCAAGAAGGTGAGATGAACAAGCCATCAATGAGATATGCTGTTCAAGTTTTGGAGGGAGTTGTAGAAGTGGGTATACCTCCATTCCCATTTTACCTCCAAAACCTTGTGGATAATCTTGGGCATGAGAGAGATGATATGGAGTATTCTGGTGAAAGTTCACTAGTAACCGAATAAAGAATTACGGGGCTTGAACGTAAAATTTTGAAATTATTCCTCTCGTTTTTGTGTAAAAAATTTAGGTATTTGTACTTATTTCTTTCTTAGTAATGGTTGATTATAACTTTGCTTGTTGAACTTGTTTGCTATTATTTCTACTCTATGTAACATAATATGCAATCTAATTTGGTGTTAAAAAATAAAAATAAAAAAAATTCATAAGTGGCTGATAATATTTCTTTTGATGGTTATAGTATGGCAGCTCTTCATTTTGTAAAAAGAAGAGGAAAAGATTACTTTGTACATGGTAGGGAGAAATCTTACATCATCATAACCATAGGTATGTAACTGCTCCATATCTTAAGGAATATTGAAGCTTCTTACTATATCTTTGCATGCTCTGTCTCTTATGACAGGTCTTTCCAAGCCAAGTACGATTTGAATAGGTGTATATATGGGTGAGCTTTCGGCGAATGAACGGATAAGTTAAGATGAAGGTCAAGATAGAGATGAGTCTTATTCAAGCACAAGAAAATGTATGCTATGAACAGGCAAGTCAGAAGTCTCTTTTAAAGTAGATGGCATAGCTCGACATTATAAAAAGTTCTCCCAGTTAAGCAAGGATGCTTTATTCTGTATTGTATTTTGGATCATCTGCTGGTGGGATCATATGTGCATCAGCTCATACATTGGTCATTGTAGAGGATCATAGATCCAGCCTTTATTCCAAGCATGAAGAAACCAAGTGAAATTGGGTATTTTTTATTCTAGCTTAAGTTGTGTTAAACAATTAGATGTTGTGTTCTTCATTTATTGTTGTATGAACGTCTTCAGATATTAATGAAGTTACTCGAATATCTCTTTTGTGCAATATAATGCAAATTCATATAATACTTTTAGGTGAATATTGTGCTATTGTTATTTTTAAATGAGAAAATAAATTTGCGACAGACCAAGCCCGTTCCAAAAGATATCTTAATTGCAACAGATGCTAGCTTTAGTAGCAGAGGTAAAAGGGGTGTCGCTGATGCTATTGTGACGGAAAAAACGTGTTGCTAATAGCTAAATAAAGACACTGGACGTGGTCTATTGCAAAAGCTTTACTTTTAGCGACAGATTTTGTATGTTGCACACCTATCCGCAACATCCCCTTTGGAAATACTTATGCTACGGAAAAAATCCGCTGCAATAGGCCTTTAGCAACGGATATAGTCCATCGCTAAAAGCTATTTTTTTGGTGGTGGCTATCTTGTTTCTATCTGTGCCATGTGCTTTGTTGGTGAGGTCGAAAGCTCAAATGTTGGTCGAAGATGACGCATGAGTCTGAGATGCGAAATAAGCCACTACCGGATCTGATTACTATCCACATCTTGTGATCTATCCATGCGCATAGAACATGGTTCCACATTTTTGATTTCATTTAGAATATCCATTATCAAGATGTAAAAGGCAGAAAAACTATAGAAGCACTACTATGGTTTTTTGAGAACCAAAACATGGATGGCTATATAATGTTACATTAGAAGATGTTACCCTTTTCTTTTTTTTAGCAAAAAGTTTAGAATTTTATATAAGCGGGATCATAAGTACAAGATAATTACAAAACAAAGAAAAAACAGCCCTTAAATGCACAAAAAAGAAGTTGAAGTACGCCCTGTTCGAATAGACAAAAAAGTCTATTCGAAAAAGAGAGTATTCGAATAGATTATTAGTCTATTCGAATAAAACCTCACAGGCTAAAATGTATTCGAACAGAGAAGATTCCATTCGAATAAAAAATCTTCAGTCCAGAATGTATTCGAGCAGAGAAAATTATATTCGAATGCAATCACTCAGGAAGAGTGTATTTAAATAGAAAAACTTCTATTCGAATAAAATCCCTCAGGAAATTTTGTAATCGAACAGGAGAAGTGCTATTCGAATAGAACATTAGTTTCAGCAAAACTGGAAGTATTCCGAATGAGGATTTTCAATCCGTGTCAGAAAATCTGATCTTCCCTCAACCCATTCCTCAAAAGGTAGGTCAACTCTGGATCCTCTCTTAGCTATGGTGTATGCCAAGAAATTTGCTTCTCTTCATATTGAGTTAAAGCGAATTGCTTGTATGGATGCGAGTAGGTTCCTCCACTTGCTTTGGAACTTCCAGGGAATCTTACTTAAAAGAAAAGCTTTGATAGTTGCCGAGGAGTCTGACATTATCCACAAAGTTGCCCATTATCTATGTATTGCTTGTTCCACCCCGTCTACGATAGCTTGAACTTCTGCCATGTAGTTATTGGTGGAACCCAATGCTTTACTGAGTATGCTCAAAACTTTGCCCTTCCAGTCTCTATATACAACTCCAATCCTGGATGGTCCAGGGTTACCCAAAGCTGAGCCATCACAACACAGCTTAGCCTCTTCGATGTTTGGTAGATTCCATCCCAACTACGAATGGATGGAGCATTTCCCATTTTACAGTTGGCCAAAAGTACTTTAACCACATATAGTTCAAAGGTTGTGCTGTACATGCTATTTAAAGACAGTTTGGCACTATTGGAAATGTCTCCCAGAACCTTATTTTGTATCTCTCTAATAGACAGCTTCCTTTCATCAAATGTGATTTTATTTCTCGAATGACAAATCCATCGATAGATTGAGAAGACCATAGTAATCCATAAGTTATTGAGGTACGAGCTATGCATCTTGCATTTCTCCAGAGTAATTTTCCATCCATCCGTACCTGAAGTAGCAGCAAGTTGGAAAGCATTTGTTGCCCAAACCCACATCACTTTGGCCGTGGGACATTCGGAGAATATGAGGTCTTCCGTTTTGGCATAGCATCCACAATGAACGCATACTGAGGCTATCTTTGTCCGAGACAATTTAATTTTGAACACCAAATATTTCATTCACAGTAAGAAAAGGTTGCAGCAAAGACTATATGATGTTGTATGTAGTTGCTTTCAATCCAAAGCCAAAGGTTGCATCAATACCACCTGGATGGGGAATTTGATCAAATAACTATCATGATTCCTCCATCACAAACACATATACTAAAGAGAGATGAAGCCCTTACATTAAAACCCCAATATCATACCTCAATGTTTAGATTTGATGCTAAGAAGATACAAACATACATATATCATCATAGAATTTTTTAATTTTGGAAAAAATTGAAAAATGCAAACAAAGCCCTTACATTAAAACCCCAATATCAGACCTGTAATTTGAGATCAAGCCATTGCCATAAATATTAAGAAGATGCAAGATTCATGAGAATCTGTAAATGTACCTTTAGAGGGGAGCATAACCACAAAAAAAATCCTTTAGAGGCGATATGAATTTCCTTCAAACTTAGAACTCAATACCAAAGGTATGTGGGTTGTTTTGAATTTAGAGGATAGGTAGTGAGAAATATTAGGAATATAATTGTTGAGATACTGAGAGAGATTCGGGTGAGGCAAAAACGGATAGAGAGAAAGAGTTGGGAGAGAGATTGGAAGAGAGTCAGGCATTGTTTTTAATCAAAACAATAGTTTACAAAACTACCCCCAATAACTAAGAGAGAAAGATCTCAACACCTAATGTCAGGCAAAAAAATAATCTCGATACTTAAACTCTATCTCAACCCCTCTTTATCTCTTAGAAATACCTTCTCTCTCGTGGGAAAATTTTCCCTGAGAAAAAATACCATTCTTTAATGTAATAGACAAGGTTATGATCTCGTACAATGCACGACTGCTTAAGTCCGAAATGTAATTTTTTTAAACCCTGAAATTTTATGGCTCAAGACGTAGTGGTGGAAGCCTTTAAGTGCAACATAACTTAAAATAAATAAAATTGAGGTGCATTAATAAGTTTTTTACGTTATACGGATTCAAGTAATAGATCTATTAAAACGGGGCAAGATTTTTGCCGCTTTGGACAAGTTTTCCTTATGTCCAAAGGCAAAGAGGGGTTGGGATGTTGTGTGAACACCTCGAAAATCACACACGGAGGGGCTGTTTTGGAAATTTAAGTTCCAAGGCCAAAAACCCAAAAAACTAATCCCGACTCAAAACTACTCTCCTCCTCCCCCGACTCAAAACTTCTAAAACCTGTGTCTCTCCTAACACTGATAACGTGTTGAGAACAAAAACAATATCTAATACTATCTAAACATACACACAATCACGCACAATATAGTGAGAGAAAAGAAGCTTTTATTATGATGAATTGGTAAATGTTACATATACATAATATATATATATATATATATACTAGTACTACCCGTGGCTCACCACGATGAGTAGCGTCGACGCCCCTTCGATGTTATCTATCTAACCGATATGCTACAAAGGTGAGCCTTCGGCGCTATCTATTTTTTCCAACTCCAAACACGACCTGAGAATACCCATTGGGCGCCGTTACTTTTGGTTTCATATTTGTTGTATTAACCTCAAATGCACGACACTAAGCTATACTTATGGTTTCATATTTGTTGAATTAACCTAAAATGCATGACACTAAGCTATACTTCTGGTCTCATATTTTTCATAATAGAATTCGACACTACTTCTGGTCACAACTCTAGTGCTACATATCATGGTTTGACATTTTTTTGAACCTACAATTATCATGATTACACATCCCTACCTCTCCAATATATATATATATATATATATATATATATATATATGTACCTAGGGGTGTTCATGGATCATATTAGGATTACATGCTAGCTTATTTTACCTTTCCTGAAGAAAACACAAGGTTAAATTGAATTACATGTTAGCTTATTTTACATTACTCAATCAAATCGCAAGGTAAAATCGAAACCCTATTATTAACAACATTACCAACACACCAACTCAACTAATAGGTAAAATCACTCAGTAGGTTCCAAGAATAAGAGAATAACCTAGTAAAAAGAAAGAAACTCCAAATAACAATACTTGTATTCACATGCATTATCTTCTTATAAATTTTTTATCATAGTTTACAATATTGTAAAATGCAATGATGACTTAGATCGACAAAAAAAATTCTACAATATCAAGGAAAATTACATGGAATAAATCCCTTGCTACCTGTCGACGATGTAAGGATCTCTAGTTCGATCCATAGTCTAGTGGAACCATGATTAGGGACAACTTCAACAAATATGGGCGTAATCATCGAACAAAATTTGATGCTTAATCCGCATATGACTGACATTGACAGTATGTGTAATTATTAAATCAACAAACAAGAAGCTATCATTCATCCTTGCATCTTGATCGATCATGATGAGCATATAAGACAATTGCTCTTCATACAAAATTAGATTTCCCTCGAATATCAAATTTCAAATAAAATAAAAATCTTCTTTGGAAAGTAAAAAAATCATTAATCATTTGTGAACTGAATCAGAACAAAACTATGAAATTTACAGAAATGTTAATAAAGAGGGAGAGAGAGAGAAAGCTTGCCATTAATTCAATAACTTGCCTAGTAAATCTATAATAATCTATAAACTAGGAAGAAAATTATAAAGTGGAACTCTTCAATATTGAAGATTCTGGGTCATAATCAAAAACAAAAAAAATAAGAAACTCTTCAAGAAGTTAGAAGAATAAGACCTGAAAATTGAAGCCCACAAAAGTTAGAAGTATAACGATCCTTATCTGTTTTCCTTTATCGAATTCTGGCAATACACAAAATAAGAAAAGTTAAGAAAATCTGGGCTTGAACTGCAAATCTAACCCATAATTAACATAAAACTCGTCGATCTAAATGTAATAAAAATATGGCATAAATCTTAAAATCTGGTAACAGTAGTTACCATTTCCTTTCGATGTAAGATCCATGTTGTACCTTTTGCTTACACAAATCTAAATCCACCAAAAGTGATGAAATCAAAAACTCTAAATGGAAAATCAATAATTTGGGGATAAAATATCAGGCAAACAAAATCAAAATTACACAATCACTATAAAAAACTTTGATTTTCCAGATCAAGATAAAGAAAATACCTATCACAGATTGAGTGGTCACTCAAGATTGATTGATGAGAGGAAGAGATTGATTGTTGAGAGTACCTTTTGTATCTTCTAAATGTATTGATTCTATTGAAAAATTGAATAACCAAGAGAAAATGGAGAGATCCAATTGGGGATAAATAGTTATTTACATATGAGATAAGAGAAAGAATTAAGGAGGGAGTTATCATGGAGAGGGATAAAGATGTGGGAGAGTTGAGGAGAGGTTCATGATGATAGATAAACTTGCTTGAGATTGTTAAAACTAAACTACCTGTAGTGGCTAATTATACATCCCGAGCTCATGCTTCATCATCAAACTAGAGACGAACTTTCGACCTCAACAACAGAGCACGTGGCACAATCACAAACATGTACGGAACAAGTTTCTCAACCAATATAACTCATCCCCAGAAACACTCATACTATTGGTTGAGATTCGTCTTGTAATAGCTTATTTTGTATCTCGGATTCAAACCTCATCCTCGATCGTATCAATATACAGAAAGAATTACTAAAGATGTAACTAAAACTTTCTCTAGTTTGAGACATCACTTTTGACCTCTATACCAACAGTTTGACCTGTGTGAAGCACACAATCAGCAATAGAACCATTGTACAACAACAAAGGTCGGAACGGTGCACAATTTGGTCAAAAAATATCTTACATTCACTTTTAACACCCATCATTAAGGGACTTTATGGTCGTCAAGCGGTCATATTAGAGGACCTATAAGAAGACCTGGAGAACTGCAGATGAATGATGAAACATTCACCATAGAAAAGTTCCTACTCTATCATTCTACATTCTTAGAACGATCATTGTAATAAACTAGTAATCTCAATAAGATCATCACTTTCTCGAAATCCTCTCGTGGTTTTTAACCTATTCAAAGGTTTTCCATGCTAAATCATCTTGTTGCTTATTGTCTGTTGTTCTTGAACGTTCTGAATACATTTGGTGTAAAGGCTAAGTCCAGATCCCGGAACTAGGCTATTATACTACCCTTATTTTTAGTTTAGTCTAAAATACCCTTGAGTTTCTTTAGTATAACAAAGTATAAATAGATCTGGTATGTCGATCTTGCTCTTTCCAACAAATCTCAAAGAAATAACATTAAATCTCAACCCCTCTTTATCATTGAGAAAATGGATCCCAATCTGATTTCCTCTATCGAACTCTAAAAATACATAAAATAAGAAAAGTTAAGAAAATCTGGGCTTGAACTAGAAATCTAACCCATAAATGACACAAAACTCATCGATCTAAATATAATAAAAATATGGCATAAATTTTCAAATCTGGTAACAATAGCTACCATTTCCTTGGGATATAAGATCTATGTTGTGCCTATTGCTTACACAAATCTGAATCCACAAAAAGTAATGAAATTAAAAACTCTAAATGAAAAATCAATAATTTGGGGAGAAAATATCAGCCAAACAAAATCAAAATTACGCAATCACTATAAAGAACTTTGATTTTCCAGATCAAGATAATGAAAATACCTATCGCAGATTGAATGGTCACTCGAGATTGATTGATGAGAGTAAGAAATTGATTGATGAGAGTACCCTTTGTATCTTCTAAATCTATTGATTCCATTGAAGAATTGAATAAACAAAGAGCAAATGGAGAGATCCAGTTGAGGAGAAATAATTATTTACATATGAGATAAGAGAGATAATTAAGGAGAGAGTTATCACGGAGAGGGATAAAGATGCAGAAGAGTTGGGAGAGACACGCGATGATAGAGAGACGTATTTGAGATTGTTAAGACTAAACTACCCTTATTTTGAGTTTAGTCTAAAATACCTTTGAGTTTCTTTAGTCTAACAAAGTCTAAATAAATCTGGTCCGTCAATCTTGCTCTTTCCAACAAATCTCAAATGAATTACATTAAATTCTAGCCCCTCTTTATCTTTGAGATAATGGATCCCAATATGATTTCCTTTATTGAACTCTGGCAATACACAAAATAAGAAAAGTTAAGAAAATCTGGGCTTGAACTACAGATCTAACCCATAAATAACACAAAACTCGTCGATCTAAATATAATAAAAATACGACATAAATATTTAAATATGGTAACAGTAGTTACTATTTCCTTGAAATGTAAGATCCATGTTGTGCCCTTTGCTTACACAAATCTGAATCCACATAAAGTGATGAAATCAAAAACTCTAAATGGAAAATCAATAATTTGGGGATAAAATATCAGCCAAACAAAATCAAAATTACGCAATCACCATAAATAACTTTGATTTTCCAGATCAAGATAATGAAAATACCTATCGCATATTGAGTGGTCACTCAAGATTGATTGATGAGAGTAAGAGATTGATTAATAAGAGTACCCTTTGTATCTTTTAAATCTATTGATTCCATACAAAATTGAATAAACCAAGAGAAAATGGAGAGATCCAGTTGGGGATAAATAGTTATTTACATATGAGATAAGAGAGAGAATTAAGGAGGGAGTTATTATGGAGAAGGAGAGACGTGATGATAGAGAAACGTGTTTGAGATTGTTAAGACTAAGCTACCCTTATTTTTAGTTTAGTCTAAAATACCCTTGAGTTTCTTTAGTCTAACAAAATCTAAATAAATCTGGTCTGTCGATCTTGCTCTTTCCAATAAATCTCAAATAAATAACATTCTCAACCCTTCTTTATCTTTGAGATAATGGCAAATTTGTCTATTTGAAAAAAACTGGGGAGGTATTTTTGCCACTTTGGACAAGTCTACCTTATGTCCAGAGATAAAGAGGGGTCAAGATGTTGTGTGAACGCCTCGAGAATCACACACGAAGGGGTTATTTTGGAAATTTAAGTTCCAAGGTCAAAAACCCAAAAAACTAATCCTGACTCAAAACTACTCTCCTCCTCCCCGACTCAAAACTTTACTCTCCTCCTAAAACCTGTGTCTTTCTTAAAGAAACCAATAAACTATAAAAACCATTGCAATCTTCCGTTCTCTCTCTCTCTCACAGCTAATAGGTACGCCTCTCTCTCTCTCTCTGAGTTCTATTGTCGGGTGGATGATGGTTTTCTAATTGGGGGATTTTTCTATGATATTGGGGTTGTGTTATAGTTTAAATTATCATGATCATTAGTCTTTGATTGATTTTAGTTCTGAGAAATCAATTAGGTTTTGATATCTCTCTCTCTCTCTCTCTCTCTCTCTTAGTCCCATAATGTTTAACATATTGCTATCATCAAGGGCTTTGTACCATTGTTGTGGAGAGACCATAAGTTACTGATGGAACGTTGTTTCTAAATCAATTGGGTGTTTGCTTGGTTTACTCCATGAGTCGCTGGGTATTTTTTTGTTCTCAAAGCTGCTTTTGGGTTTTGAGAGACTGTTATAGAAAATTTACCAAGTTGTTTTTTGGTCATTCTGATGACAAACCACAAGTGAGTATTTGATTCGACTGCATAAATAGGATTAAGTTTAAAGCACGAAAATTTTAATTGGAGAAGGGCCACTAAAGCCATGGCTTACACTAAAGAGAAACATTTAGTAAAATGATTTACTTTAAATCTCCTCTCCATTTTGTATCGTTGAAAAACTATAAAAGATAGCATGACATATCTGTCTCAACATTTTAGGCTAAGCCTCTAAGGTAATATATTCACTACTTATATATTTTCAAAAATTCATCTTCAAGGTCGACATGCAACAAAAAATGGGCTTGCTTAACTTTTCCATTTATTAAATGGAGTGTGTATGGCTTTTACGTATCATTTGGTGCAAGATGTTTTGCTAGAGAATAATATTAGAGGATTATGTAAAGGGAATTGATGATGGGTTGTGATACTGAAATGACATTCCAACTAATTCTAGACATTAGTTTTAAATCTGAAAATAAACGTTCAAGTTCTTTGTCTCAATAGTTTAACTTTTTCGCTTATTTGGTGAAGGATTTTTCTGCTTTTTGGTTAGAGATGGAATTTTCATTTAGTTTTGGTTTTTGTTCTTTACGTATTATATTAATTAATTACCCATCCATGACATCATAAAGACTTTTAGAGGTGTTCTTAAAGACTTTTAAAGGTGGCCATACATAATCTCAACAAGAGGATGTGAATGTCAGGAGAAGTTCTTGTTGAATGATCATAGTGCTTAGTATTTTCTCAGATGAAAAATATAAGTGTCTTTCTCAATATATTTATATTATGTTGTTTCTTTGTCTCCCTGCCATTCTATCTCTTTTATCTTCAATATATTCTTCCTTGTCGTAAAATATAATGCTAGTTACGTCTCTACTAGAACCATATATTCAATGCCAATCATTTCCAACCTTTTTCTCTACAATGTTTCTATGAGTATGAGGTAACATTGGTTGAGTTATAAAGTGGCTTTTAGTTTGTCGATTTACTTAACACATACCCATCATGACTATACTGAAAAACCTATGTAAAATTGTAATTCCATGAATTCGTTTTGGTTTTGGCAATCCTCAAAAGAGCTAACCATAAAATATGCGTGATAATGCAATACATTTCTTTAAATGAATGATGCATTACACATAACATTCTGCTTTCACTTTGATAATTTACTCATAATAATGAAAAGAATGTATCTTTAAAGTTATTTGATTGTCTAGGTTTAAATACTTATAATAAATAAAGGTTCTACTTTAAAAGACCATTAACTATTATGACAGGTGGATAAGTGATATCTTTTTGCTTTAAATTTCGGGGTCAAATAAAAAACTAATGACATTTATCTATATCTTTTCCAATTATGAATTATTAATTGACCCTCAGCCTCAACTCCTAGCTATGCTAAAATATACTATTATCATGTGTGAAATACCCATAGATATATTTCCTTGGATTATTAATCAGATTTGTTATTGTTATTTCTAAAATAATTTCATAATCGAAATTTTCCTTCAATTATATATATATATATATATATATTTTTTTTTGAGTTTTAGCATATTTGTTATTTTCATATATAATTAACATATATTTTTCTCTTTCATGTGTCTAATAAGTCTACATGCCATGATTAAGGATATTGAAGATTCTAAAGGTGTTTGATATATTTGTTCTTTTTTTTTCTTCACAATTTCATCTCTTGATAGTATTTTTTCCAAAGTATTAATTTTGATTTGGATGTTCTGGTTTTTAGGCTAACCAGAATTTTTAGTAGAAGTAAGACTAATTTTGCAGCTTTATTTATGATATTTGTTTTCTTTCTTCGTGTGGTGCAGAAAATTTTACTAGAGATATGTATAAGTGGAATTTGTTTGATGAATTACTCGAAGGCGATGCTATAATGGAGATTGACGACCATAAATACTAGGAACATGCCCATGTACAAAGTGAGGAATCTGGCTATTACTTTGATAAGATATTTTATTGTCACTCCCCAAATTCCAATAATTAAAGTATATTTAAAACAATGTCATCCAAGGCGTGCAGGTTGGGGAATCCAAAGATTCGCCCCCACGAATAACCATGTTAATAGGAAATAGTTCAGTCATTTACTATAGCAATAACATCAGAGTAAAAGAAGAATAAAGCGGAAGGAAAAGATATATATATCAAGCTGAAGATATAAATATAATATCTTGATAATGTACAACGACAAAGCTAAGATCATCGTACAAGTATACAATAACTAGGAAGATCTGCTGCAGTAAAACTATCTCCAGCACAGCTGAATCCCTAAGCAAAACCCGCAACTACTCTACCTCTGAAAGGGGGGACAAAACGAGAGTGAGCAAAACCACGGCTCACTAATGCCCAATAAAGCTAAATAACCTACTAATAAAACTGGTGCAAAGAAAGAGGAAGAGGTGAATGAGATAGGGTATGTTTAAGGTTTAGTAGTATAAGTAAAAAATAGAGTAAGATGAATTTTAAGGGAAGAGGAATAGAGATAAAATGATGTGATGATATGATATGATATGATATGATATGAGATGATAGGATGAGATATGATTCAAGAATTGACCTAAGACTGGATGCTTATGATGTGATGAAATCAATGAACTAGACCCTATTATAAAGTATAAATGGGTTGATCAGCCGCTAATGCATAATAACCTTAAAGAGATCTCAATTGGATACAATGGGTACAATTTTTGTCAAGCTCGACCATGCTATGGATTTATCACTTGATCAGAGTGTTCCGGGAATTTCAACCCGCGGAGCCAACGTCTGGACTTTATTTATAATTCCAAGGAATTTTAACCTCACGGAGGATAAGACGGGTACCTGAGGAAATCTGTTTCATACCATCCCACACTCCTGGATGGGTAATAGATATGATTGTGTCCAACCCGAACTTTACCTACTATTTTAAACAGATATAGGAATCCTAAATCCTATCGAGGGTTAACCGATGTAGAGTTGTTTTATGTATCCGGCCTCGTTAAGTTAAAAGAGTATAAAATCAATAGATGTAAATAGATCCTAAGGATCAAAGCACAACAGCCGCCAACACGGCCAACACACATAGGATAACCACCTGCCTGAGAGAATGGTAAACTATCCTAACATAGATGAACAATAACTACCAGTCACAATATCCAAACCACATCAGTTTAAAAATGATTGAAACACAGTATTCAGGGACAAGGCCACGAGAATACAACACGAATGCACAACTTCTGAAAAGACAAAAGAGAAACACAACTCTACATGCCTAACAATGGGAAACAAGCTGAATTAACAACTGCACAGACGAATCCAAAATGGACTATAACTAAATTACATAACACCTCACAGCCAATACATATTACTCTAACCAACACTGATTAAACAAGTAGAGGTATTTAGCAAGGAAGGGACACTCGCCTGATACAAACAACAAATCCAATAATCACAGAACAACCTAACTTCGACACCACAGTCTGACAATCAACCCAACACCTGTAATAATCACAACTCCACAATTCAAAACATACCCCAAATCAACCCAACAATCGCAAAACCTTAAATCACAAAGGTTAACCAAAACCAAAATCATATCGACAATACAGAAAAGGAATAGGGAAAATACTCACCGGATGAAATGGTGAAGATCAACCCAGCAATCAATCGCAAAGGAGGAGCAAGAGAGGAGGGGATTTAATTTGAGAGAGAGAGATATAAAGAAAGATAGAGAATTGGGAGAATTAAAACCCTAAAAACCAACACTTATCTCGAGGTAATATCAGCGGCCAAGAATCACATGAAAAGACCCAACCTGGTCGCCAAAACACACCTCTGTTTGAGCAGAATATATTTCTGTTTGAACAAAACTGAACAGGTAGAAACATATTTGAACAGAAATAAGCTTGTTCGAATAAAACAAGACAGATTAAAATCAACTGAACAGACATCTATTCGAACAGAAAAAATGGTTGTTCAAACCAAATAAAATTGGTAGAAACTTGTTCGAACAAAAATATGCTTGTTCGAACAAAACAAAACAGAAAGGAACATATTCGAACAGAAACAAGTTTGTTCGAATAGAATTGGACAGTAAGAACTCCAGAAAACAAGAAAATTCCGCCCAAGTGAAAACTGGAAAAATCCAAAGGAAAATCCTTCCTAAGATCCCCTCGGATCACACACCACACAATAACACAAATCAATATACACTCCCACCAAACTAACCACGGCTCCTAAAAGCACAACTCAACTCTTCTGCCCAACAACCACCAAAATCACCGAAATGAAAAACACAAAACCTGATAAATGCAATAATATGAGGATGCATGATGTATAGTAATATATATAATAATAATAATAAATAAATCTGGGTCACTTCAATCTACCTTCCTAAAAAGAAATTTCACCCCGAAATTTAAAATACCTCAACTAAAGAACAAGTACGGATAACGATCTCTCACATCCACGAAAGGAATAACCTTGCTACGCAGAACCTTATCCTCGCGGTCCAGAATACACACCGGATGCTCCACATATAAGGTATCTTTCTGAACCTCTAGGGGTTCCCAATCAATCGCATGAGTAAGATCCCGCTCATACTTCCTAAGCATCGAAACATAAAATGCACTCTGAACTCTACCCAGCTGTGGCAGAAATGCCAATCGGTATGCCAACTCCCCAACTCTAGCAAGTATCTCAAAAGGTCCAATGAATCTCGGAACCAACTTCCCCTTCTTACTGAAATGCATCACGGCCTTCATCGGAGAAACCTTCAGTAAAATATGATCACCAATCTCAAACTCTAGCGGTCTCCTACGAATGTCTGTATAACTCTTCTGTCAACTTTGTGTTGTACGTAACCGATCTCTAATAATAGAAATAGCCTCGGTGGTCTCATGAACCAATTCTGGCCCCAGTAAACTTTACTCACCAACCTCTGCCCAACTCAGCGGTGATCTACACGGTTTACCATACAAAGCCTCATAAGGTGCCATCCCAATGCTCGACTGGAAGCTGTTATTATATGCAAACTCAGCCCACGGTAAATGTTCATCCCAACTGCCCTTGAAGTCTAACACACAAGCCTGAAGCATCTCCTCAAGAATTTGGTTTAACTCTCTTTGTCTGACCGTCAGTCTGGGGGTGAAACGCTGTGCTAAAATCTAATCTAGTATCCATAACTCGCTAAAAACTCTTCCAAAATCTGCCGGTAAACCTAGCATCTCGATCTGACACTATAGACATGGGTACCCCATCCAACCGCACTATCTCTTTCACGTACAACCTGCTCAACTCCTCAAGGGTCAAAGTCTTGCGAACCAGAATAAAATGAGCTGACTTGGTCAATCGGTCAACAATTACCCAAATTGAATCATGATTCCTCTTCATCCTCAGTAATCTTGAAATGAAATCCATAGTCACATATTCCCACTTCCACTCTAGAATCTATAAAGGTTTAAGTTGTCCCACTAGTTTCTGGTGCTCGGCTTTTACCTACTGACATGTAAGACACTTGGAAACGAACTCAGCTATCTCTTATTTTATATTGTCCCACCAATAATGCTTCTTCAAGTCTTGGTACATCTTTGTACTGCCTGGATAAATAGTATATCTAGAGCCGTGAGCTTCACTCATAATCTCACGCTTCAATACCTCTGAATCTGGCATACATAATCTCCCCTTGTATATGATACAACTATCTAAACTAACTGTCTAATCGGGTTTGCTTTCCTCTGAAGCCCAAGACTGTAACTTTACATCCTGCTGCTGAGCGTCCATAATCCGAGAATTCAAGGACGGTTAAACTTGCAAATTAGCAACAAAATAACCGGTACCCTGTGAAAACAAATTTATCCCCGAATCTGCTATACCGTGAAGTAACAACCATTCACGAATCATAAGACGAGCAAGAAATCCCCTAGGCAAGCGGCTTAAAGCATCATCCACCATATTTGCCTTCTCTGGATGATACTGCAAGTCAACATCATAATCTTTCAGGAACTCCATCCATCTGCGCTGCCTCATATTCAACTCCTTCAGAGAGAAAAGGTATCTTAAACTCTTATGATCCGAAATGAGCTCAAACCTTTCCCCGTAAAGATAATGTCGCCAAATCTTTAAAGCAAACACCACAGCCGCCAACTCAAGGTCATGAGTAGGATAGTTCCACTCATCTATCTTAAGTTTTCTAGAAGCATAAGCAACAACCTTTCCTTCCTGCATCAATACACAACCAAGTCCGCCGAGTGATGCATCGCTGTAAACCATATATTTCGGCCTGCTGGAAGGAACAATAAGAACTAGAGCTGCAGTCAACCTCTTCTTCAAATCTTTGAATGCCAAATCACACTTGTCATTCCAAAAAATCTAACATTCTTTTGTGTCAAGCGAGTCAACAGAGCTGCAATCCGAGAAAATCCCTCAATGAATCTATGATAATACCCAGCTAAACCCAGAAAACTATGTATCTCTATAACATTAGTCGGCTGAACCCAATTTGTAATAGCCTCAACCTTAGAAGGATCCTCTGCAATGCCATCCTTGTATACAACGTTCCCTAGAAATTTTACCTCCTTCTGCCAAAAATTACATTTTTCAAATTTAGCAAACAACTCGTTCTCCCTCAAGGTCTGTAATGCAATCCTTAAGTGTCCCTCATACTCGGCCTCAGTCCTTGAATAAATGAGAATGCCATCCATAAACAAAATAAATAACCGGTCTAGATAAAGACAAAAAACTCTGTTCATCAAATTCATAAAAGCTGCAGAAGCATTCGCCAATCCAAATGGCATAACCTGAAACTCGTAGTGCCCATAACGTGTCTGGAATGTTGTCTTAGAAATATCCTCCTTGATTCTCAGCTGATGGTAACCTGATTTGAGATCAATCTTCGAAAAGAACTGTGGTCCCCAAAGTTGGTCAAACAAGTCCTTGATCCTAGGTAAGGGATACTTATTCTTGATTGTGACTTTGTTCAACTCGCGATAGTCAATACAAAGATGCATAGACCCATCCTTTGTCTTAGAAAACAATACTGGAGTGCCCCACAGTGATGTACACAGCCAGATAAACTTCTAATCCATCAACTCAGATATCCGATCATATAATTCCTTCAGTTCAACTGGTGCCATACGATATGGAGCCTTTGAAATCAGAGTTGTACCAAGTAAAAGATCTATACTAAAATTAACATCCCTCGCCGGTGGCAGACTAGGTATCTTCTGGAAAACATCTGAAAATTCGCACACAACCAGAATAAAACTAACATCGACGCTAGAGGACTCTAACTCTAAGAATGCAAACAAGCCATCTCCTGATCGCGTAGGTTTTAAACTAGCAAACACGAATCGCTTCTCCCCAGGGATACTGAAAGTAGCCATCTTTTCAAAACAGTCTAAAGTAACTCGATGGGTTGACAACCAATCCATACCCAGGATAATGTCAAACTCCTACATCGATAATACTAACAAGTCTTCTGAAAGGATGTGACCACAAACAACTATCGGGCAATCTCTACAAATATGAGAAATAGACACCGAAGTATCAAGCGGTGAACCCACAAAAATCTCATCTAGCAACAAGGAAGGCTCAAAACCAATAGAACAAAGAAAAATGTATGATATAAATGAATGCGATGTACCTAAATAAAAAAGAACTCTAGCGGGAGTATAAGAAATTTGAATCGTACCTTCCTCCACTGGTGGAGTGATATGAGCACCTCGCCTCCTAACTGCGTACATCTTGTTCTGACTATGGCCCTGACCTTGGCCCTACTGCTGACTCAGATGCTGCTGTCTCTGTCCACCCGAAGGACCTGGAACAATCTGCCTACCCTGTAGACCCTAAAATTGTCTTTACTGAAACTGCTGAATCTGTTATTGTCATGGTGGGTAACCAACGGGACCCTGAAACTGTCACAATAGCTGAGGACCTCTATCAAGCTTAGGACAAAACTTCCTAGCATGCCCCTTCTCCCCGCAGTTCCAACACACACCAAAAGCAAGCTGTCCTCCCATAACTCTAGCTGGAGCACTATCGGTAACACCGAACTTCTATCTCTTCAAACCCAAGTTCTCATATTGAACCTGAATTGCTTTGCCCTTATCGGGTCTCTGATCCTATCTCACTGGGCTCCTCAAGTCCTTGGACTTGCGATCCTCAACATCGTTCTGCTCTATCGCCAAAGTTTTAGACAAAACTTCTCTATACGAACTAACACCAGAAGCAATAAAAAACTTCCTAAAGTACAGATGAAGACCCTTTCAAATTTTCATCTTGGGTTACTCCTCATCCTGAACAATAAACAGAACATATCGAGAGAGTTCGTTGAATTGCTGATCGTACCTAGAAATATTCATATCACCCGGCTCAAGCATGTAGAACTCTGAGACACACGCGTCCCAATAACTTTGAGGAAAATACTGCTCGAAGAACCGATCCAGAAAAGTTGTCCTAAGTACCGGAGTCTCTGCGATAGTCCTCTTAGCTGTATCCCACCAGTGATCTATCTCTCCCTGTAAAAGATAAGTTGCAAGCGTCACCGGCTGATCATCCGGACACTTCATTGCATTCAGAGTCTTCTCATTGGACTTAAACCATGTCTCTGCCTCAGATGGAACTGTCGTGCCAAAAAAATTTGGATGCTTATACTTCTGAAGCTGCTCAAGATAACTATACTCTCTGACCACTGGGCTCCTGGCCTGCTGGAAATAGGTGGTGGAACTCTCCATAAACTGCTTCATCTCTGCTGAAACACCGGGAATAACTGGAATAGGTAAAATACCAGTCTGCTCTAGAATCACTGGAGTTGGAGGAACATCCTGATGAATCTGGTCTTCTGGTAATATTCCCACATCAACCCCAGCCCCTAAAACTATTTGCTCATCCTGAACAATCAGAGTAGATCCTAAACTCTCCTGACTGAGCGCTGGCTCATCAGTAAGTATACCACCACGAGTACCTCTATTGCTACGACCAATAATGTGACCTCTGCCTCTGCTACCTCTAGCCATCTATACGAACAATAGGCAGACATCTCAGGAAAGGAGGAAAGATATGTAACAGAAGGGATACGATAAAATACGTAAAACCAAAAAGGAATCGACCTAACTCCGTCTAGAAAATAACTTATCAAATTGTAAGAATAGGGGTAGGAATTAACCTACAGCCCTGATACCAAGTCTACAGGCCCCATGAATAGCCATGCTAATAGGAAATAGCTCAGTCATTCACTATAGTAATATCATCAGAGTAAAAGAAGAATAAATCAGAAGCAAAATATATATATATATATATATATATATATATATATATATATATATCAAAGTGAAGATATAAATACAATATTTAGATAATGTACAGCGACAAAGCTAAGATCATCGTACAAGTATACAATAACTAGGACAGATCTGCGGTAGCAAAACTGTCTCCACCACTGCTGAAGCCCTCAACAAAACTAGTAACTACTCTGCCTTTAAAAGGGGGGACAAAATGAGAGTGAGCAAAACCACGGCTCACTAATGCCCAACAAAGCTAAATAACCTACTAATAAAACTGGTATAGAGAAAGAGGAAGAGGTGAATGAGATAGAGCATGTTTAAGGTATAGTAATATAAGTAAAGAATAGAGTAAGAGGAATTTTAAGGGAAGAAGAATAGAGATATAATCATGTGATGAGATGATGTGATGATATGATATGATATGATATGAGATGATAGGATTATATATAATTCTAGAATTATCCTAAGACTGGATGCTTATGATGCGATGAAATTAATGAACTAGACCCTATTATAAAGTATAAATGGGTTGATCAACCACTAATGCATAATAACCTTAAAAAGATCTCAATTGGATACAATGGGTACGATTTTTGCCAAGCTCGACCACGCTAAGGATTTATCACTTGATCAGAGTATTCTAGGATTTTTAACCCACGGAGCCAGCGTCCAAACTTTATTTACAATTCCAAGGAATTTTGACCTCACGGAGGATAAGACAGGTACCTGAGGAAATCTATCTCATACCATCCCACACTCCCGGATGGGTAATAGATATGATAGTGTACAACCCAAACTTCACCTACTATTTTAACCCGATATAGGAATCCTAAATCCTATCGAGGGTTAGCCGATGTAGAACTATTTTATGTATCCGACCTGGTTAAGTTAAAAGAGTATAAAATCAATAGATGCCAAACAGATCTCAAGGATCAAAACACAACAGCCGCCAACACGGCCAATACATAGAGGATAACTACCTGCCTGAGAGAATGGTAAATAATCCTAACACAGATGAACAGTGACTACCAGTCGCAACATCCAAACCACATCAGTCTCAAAATGATTAAAACACAGTATTCAAGGATAAGGCCACAAGAATACCACACGAATGCACAACTTCCTAAAAGACAAAATAAAAACACAACTCTACATGCCTAACAATAGGAAACAAGCAAAATTAAAAACTACACAGACGAATCCAAAATGAACTATAACTTAATCACATAACACCTCACAACCAATGCATATCACTCTAACAAATACTAATTAAACTAGTAGAGGAATTTAGCAAGGAAGGGACACTCGCCTGATGCAAACTGTAAATCTAATAATCACAGGACAACCCAACCTCAACAGCACAGTACGACAATTAACTCAACTCAACACAACCAACCTAACACCTGTAATAATCACAACTCCTCAATTCAACAAATACCCCAAATCAACCCAACAATCATAAAGCCCTAAATCACAAAGGTTAACCAAAATCGAAATCAAGTTGACAATACATAAGAGGAATAGGGAAATTACTCACCGGATGAAATGGTAAAGATTAACCCAACAATTGATCTCAAAGGAGGAGCAAGAGAAGAGAGGATTCAATTTGAGAGGGAGAAAAAAAAAGAGAATTGGGAGAATTAAATCCCTAAAAACCAACACTTATCTCGAGGCAAGATCAGCGGCCAAGAATCACAAGAAAAGACCCAACCTGGTCACCAAAACAAGCCTCTGTTCGTGTAGAATATATTTCTGCTCGATCAAAATTGAACAGGTAGAAACATATTCGAACAGATATAAGCTTGCTCGAATAAAACAAGACAGATAAAAATCAACTGAACAGACATCTATTCGAATAGAAAAAAGGGTTGTTCGAACAAAATAAGACAGGTAGAAACTTGTTCGAACATAAATATGCTTGTCTGAACAAAACAAAATAGAAATGAACATATTCGAACAGAAACAAGTTTGTTCGATTAGAATTGGACAGGAAGAACTCCATTAAATAAGAAAAATCTGCCCAAGCAAAAACTAGAAAAATCCAAAGGAAAATCCTTCCTAAGATCCCCCCGGATCATACACTACGTATGAGCACAAAACAATATACACTCCCACCAAACCAACTACGGCTCCTGAAAACACAACTCAACCTCTTCTTCCTAACAACCACCGAAATCACCGAAATGAAATACACAAAACCTGGTAAATGCAATAATATGAGGATGCATGATGTATAGTAATATATGTATAATAATAATAATAAATTATAAATATATAAATAAAAATCCGGGTTATTACATTTATAATAGTATTTTTCGTTTGCATCATAGTTTTTCTTCGTGGACTTCGAAGATATCTGGCAAAAAATTTATTAATGGATGGCAGTTCATGAAGCTAATCCTCTAAAATCATTGAGTCTTGAGTTGCAAATAATCTCCTCGATTTTAATTAAGGTCACTTGTGATAGGTACTGCATACTATATATGTACTACGGTATTAAAATGTGTATCACTATATTAAACTGATTTTTTTAACACATCTGATATCTAACCCCTACCAAACTTTATACTGGATTTTTTTAGCTCTAATGAAAGAGTGCTTGAAATACGGTGCGGCTCCACAAATATTTCATGAGATGGTGGTTCAAACCCACCAATATCCTTTAATTTTAAGAATATTAACTAACTTGAAAAATTGAACTACAAATCTATTACTTGAATCCATATAATGTAAAAAACTTAATAATGCACCTCTATTTCATTTATTTTCAGTTATGTTGCACTTAAATGCTTCCACCACTACGTCTTAAGCCATAAAACTTAAGGGTTTAAAAAAAATACATTTCGGACTTAAGAAGTCGTGCGTAACACTGGCTCATAACCCAATATATGAGAAAAAGTTCAGTCCTAAGCACTTAGGACCGTACCTCTTCAGCCGACATGTGTCCTATTTAACCTCCCTCCTAAACGATAGTTAATTAGTTGTCAAATAATTTACCCTCTCCTCTAATTAATGGTAGACCATCAATTCAAAGAAAAAAGTTTCTTATTTTTTGTAGATTATCTGTATTTTATATAAGGGAACTAATTAGGAGACACTGAGTCATTCGGACACTACAAACCACCAAATCTAAGACAGACACCTGGTTGATTTGAGAGTTGAGATTAGAGCAATAGGTGGCAAATAGTCATGACATGGGAATCTCTCCTAATATTTGAAAAACAGACTCTTCCCTCATAATTCGCAGAGATCTTCTCGCCCTAATGATACACAGTTACAACTTCTTCACTCTTGCGATCAATAGTGAGTTTTTTCATAAAAATTCCATGACATCAACAACGATTGACTGTATATCTCTCTCTATATCAGCTTTAATTGAGGACACAAACCTGTATCAACAATTACAAGCATTATCAGCAATACCGAATCAAAATTGTACAATTCTAAACCTAATTCCGACTAAATCAGGTAACGTTACACCACTTCTGACCTAATTTTGAAATAATTCACCCAATTTATAGAGTTATTATCCTAAATTAGTAACAGTTATTATGAAATTGTATTCTAGGGATACTATACCTAAGTATATTAGGTCGAATAAACAATCCCCTATTACCAAAATTGTTAGTTTACCAGAATCATCAATTTATACGTAAGTGAATTATTGATCAACTATGCAATAGATAATTACTGCAATCAATAATGTACTAAGTAATTGTTGATGCAATGCAAATCAAAAATTTTAAAACATAAATAATTATTGATTAACGAGGAACTCGACAATTTAGAATGATGTAATTGGTGACAATATAAGAAATTAACAATTTATAATGAAGTAAGCGATTCTAGATACAATTTTAATTTCCTCAAACCTTTTTTCATGGTTGTTATTGTGGGTATATTACAAATTCTGCGTTTTATTGTCTATTAGTGAGATTGTAGATTGTTGTATCTATATAGGGTATAGTTTGAAATCTGAATCGACAATATGTTAACTTCCAAACTATGATTATTCTCGGCTATTTACTTATTCGTCAATATCTGATAATTAAATTGTTGATATATGCAACACTCAACAATGGAGGAATTATGTTATTAACTTGTATACTATTTTCCTTGAGTGTCCCTCACAGGTAAAATATGAGAAAACGGTTGCCTCCAACAACCTCATTGAGGAAAGAGTTACTGATAGGGAAGATCATTGTCATCCAAACTATAACCCTCCATGAGTTGCGAAGAAGAGAACTACCACGAATCCCAGTTCATGATACCCAAGAGTTTATTACTAGGTAACAACGACACGGATACGGGTGTCGGTGTCGGACACGGGTACGGGGTGCCGGACACGGCGACCCAAAAATATGTAAAAATGGGGACACGGCTGAAAAAAATTTATTTCTTATTTTCTACTATGCTTATGTTGGTTACTTAACCTATCTAACACAATTATGGGCTAATTTACGACATATTTTTACGACTAATAACAAACAAGTCCCAACACTTATGGGTTATATTAACTTATGGGTTAATTTACGACTAATAACAAAAAAAAATGATACTAGTTAGTATGGCTGAATAACATGTATAAGAATTAAAAACTTTCTAAAAGCTGTCAAAAAGGTTATGATCTAAGCAAGAAGTGTCTTTTGGAGTGTCGACACGAGTGTCGGTGTGTCTGACACGTTTGGACACGGATTTTTTTTGGAATATAGAGTGTCCATGTTACATAAGTTTATTAATATGCAGGGAGACATCCATTTTTTGAAAAACCAGGTCTTAGTCTTAACTCAACAGATACAGAAACTGCTTCACGACATGCAAATTGAGCGGCAACTATCAATTGGGATATCAAATTCCCTAAGGGTGAAGGTTAGTGGTTCCAATGACTGTCTTACCAAGTATTTTTCATGACTGTCATAGAGACCCACCTAACCTACGCCATTTGAATGCAAACAAGTGTATTATGTACACGTTGTGTAGATGAAAATTGATGGAACTATATGTATGTAAAGGTTTTACATTAGA
Organism: Kingdonia uniflora; assembly: GCA_014058105.1. Classification (NCBI taxonomy): domain Eukaryota; kingdom Viridiplantae; phylum Streptophyta; class Magnoliopsida; order Ranunculales; family Circaeasteraceae; genus Kingdonia; species Kingdonia uniflora. The sequence continues at coordinate 996,511 of JACGCM010002082.1, read as the reverse complement.
TTCTCTTTTCACATTTTGGCCATTCTTTTAATTTATTTTAGTATTATACAAGACCATAATGGCTGAATCTCATGGAAAATCAACTATGCACAATATCATGCTCTTCATGTCCCCTTTTCTCCCTTCCCCTATCCAAAGTTGCCTTAATATTTTTCCTTGTTTCCTTTCCCATTATGTCAAGCTAATTGACCTTATCCCCATACGTCTCAGCTGTTACGTTTTAAGTTATAGTCAATCTCCCTTTTTTTTCTATAACAATTTAGTGTCATGGGCAGAAAGGAATAAAAGAAACAAACAAACTGGATTATAAACTTCAATAGAGATAATAGCATTTTGATAATCCTCAAAATAATATTTCTTCCCACTATCTATCATATATGGGCAGAAAATAAAAAAAACAGTTCTGGCAACAAATAAGAGATGAAGAAAAGGTGTTGGCAATCATTAAATTTGAAGTGGAGGCAAGTTGCAATATTTTTTATTTTAATCTATTATCTATCCCAAATACTATTGCTATCATAAGCACTTAGAGAATAAAATTCACTGAATACGACTAAGAATTTACAGTTTACAGTTTACTAAGAATTTATAGTTTACAGTTTAGTAAGATTTTTTTTTCTTTAGAACTTCTATCTCTTTACTCACATATATATTGAATATAAACTGATAAGTGTAATATACTTTTTATTGTAGAAAATTCATAAATTCACACTCTTTTTCACTTAGAGTACTTTGACGGGTTGACCCAGAGAAAAAGGAACTGCTAACACTCTTTAGCTCCATTTCTGCTGAAGGACTCCACAAGCCTCAGAAGGATCTTGGAGAGTTCTTTCTGGCGGGTGGCTATGGCGTGTGATAACTACTTTATACAACTGTGTCCTCGGTATGAAGCACCTATTCCTCCGGCTTCCACTTTGTGAACTGCCTACCAATCCCTTAAATTAGATGTCAAATTTATGAAAGACACCTTGTTACAACATTTGGACAAATATGGTGAAGAGTTCATGCAAATGGTAAAGGAAAGTGGGTTGAAGGATTATATTATGAATGACATGTTATTGTAAATGTACTGATTTCTACTCCTTTATTTATTGTAAAAAACCCAAGTATTTTTTGGATGAATGTTGGTATATGACGGGATATTATTTTCATTTATGATATTACCTTCTTAAATATAGTGTCTTCATTTTTCCATGCATAGTCAGCATTTTGTTAGGAATTCTTGAGTAATCCTGTAGTAGGCATAGTCATGCTGACTTATTGTCGATTATATATAGATCGACAATATCTTCTTACCATAATTGTCGATTTCATATAGAGTCAACAATTTCTAAATCACATAATCGTTGATTACGTTTGAAATCAACAATTACATAGTAATAAAATTGTTGCTTCCGCACAAAATTGACAATTTCATATTAACCTAAACGCTGGTTTAATGGAATCACCAATTTTCTAGTACCAACTCTATTGCCGATTATAAATGGATCGACAATTTCTATATTACATAATTGTTAATTTTATATAGTGTCAAAAATTTCAATATTACATAATTGACGATTACGTTTCAAATCGGCAATTTATCTATGGGAAAATTTGACTGCAGTTCCACCCACAGACTGAATATTTGCATTTAGTCCCCAAGTTGTTTAAATATGCAGTTATGGCCCCCAAATTGCCTCTGACCATAGGTCAATCTTCGTTGAACTCAAATTTTGCATAAACTGACTAAACTACCCTCACACGAGTTGCACATGATATCCTCTAACAGGTGAACAAGTTGTCTTCCGGTCATCTCTTCCCCAAAACTGTCTCAAAAAAAAAATCTTGGAGGGAAAAATTTAGGAAAATTTGTATCTTCAACAACTATAAAAATTTAGAAAACTATAGTGCATCAATCTAATACTTGATCTCACCAAGCCTTTGATCACAATGTAAGTCTCTCTCTTTCCCCCTCTCTCTCTCTTTCTTTCTAAATAGGTAAAATTTGAAAATCTCTTTCTAATATCTGTTGATTTGGTTTTCCCATTTTGAAAGTAAAAAGATTTGTGTTAAGAATTAGAGTTTGGATTACAAAATTGGCACTATTTAAAAGTGGCTTAGATTATAAAATTAGGGTTTTTGTTTTCTGTAATTAGGGTATATTAAAAAAATTGGGGCTTTTACAAGTGGTGTTTTTAAATGAGTAAATTTGAGAAAATCCTCCATATTTTTCCACCATTTTGACATTGACCCCCCACATTTGCTAAAATTAGCTTTTCCCCTCAATTCTTGACTGAGTCAAACTTCAAACTTATGTTGACTGGTATTGACTTTGATTGACTCGGTAAAAATATACTTGTACCCCTTATATACAAAAAATACTTTAAATCATTATTTCTTCACTTCTAACCTCCACAACCTCCTCCTCCGATCAACCACCACCGCACTAGTTGCTCCATCCACCACAACTGATGATTCAATACCAACACCCAAATGCGTGACTGTACCACCGACGATAAACGTAACCTCGACATCGATCGTCGTCGGCAGGACAAACTTGTCTTTTGTTGCCGCTACTATAATCCAATCCTCTTCTCCTTTGGTAGTTGTTATCTTATTTCCTTGATACCCCATCTTTCTAAAGCCCCTCATTATCTCTCAACATTACTAATTTCACTTCCCCTATTTTTACTCTATTTTTGTTGTTATTGTTGTTGTTGTTGTTGTTTGCAGGGGCGTTTGATTTGTTCTATCAAAGGAGGAGTTAAATATGATGGACCAATTCATGGACATCGACCCAGTTCTCTCTCAAGGAGGATCCTGCTCTGACTTCTGCAGTCCGTCGAGGATGGGATGTGAAGGGAGAGTGAAGACGGACTTTGTTTTCGTATCGACATACTAGAATTGGGCAAGGAGAATGTAAAGATGTCTGCAAAGAATGCAAAAGGGAAGCAGATAGTAGAAGAGAGAAGTAGATAGTAGAAGAGAGAATAAGAGAAGCATAGAGAAGAAGATAAATAAAGAGAAGAAGAGATATTTTGTTTTGTTATTTTTTTTAATAATAAAAGGGTACTGCTGGGTTTTTCAAAAAATAACTTTAGTCAATCGAAGTCAATAAGGGTGGACTGAGTGCTCAGGCAAGAATATAGGGAAAGACTAATTTTAGCAAATGTGGGGGTCAATGTCAAACCGGTGTACAAATATGGAGGGTTTTCTCAAATTTATTCTTTTTAAATTAGGTATTTTGTGTATGTTACCATGATATTTATTTTAATTATATAGTGTTTGGCGGTATGCTACAATGACAGGAATGACCTAAAAAATGTTATTATTCATTGGGGAGGTAGATAGTCTGAACCTGAGGATCAATTTTACTATTAAGGTCTGTTGGAGTATATTATGTCTGATGTTATTGGGATAAATGAAGCTATCTAATCTGTTCAGGGATAGTGGTGAAGACACTGTGTACAGGTGAGATAGTGGATGTTTGTGATGATATAAGTTTATATAAGATGTGGTATTGTAGTGAAGTGGATAGTATGTGGGATGTACATTTCTTTGTATATGCAGTGCCTATAGAATTTAGGCCCCCACCTTTAATTCAACAGCCAGATGTAGTTATGATGGAATCAGATGAAGGACCACTAATATGTCCTACTTCTCAAGTTGAGGTTGAGATTGAGACTACACAGTTTGATCCACTGCAGCATAAGAGTATACAATTGGATCCAATTCAACATGAGACTATTTCCAGGGGTAAACAAAAGGTAGTTGTGACTTAAACAAAAAAGAGACTTGTATCAAAGCCAAAGAGAAAAGGCAATAGTTTACAAAGTGGTGAAGAGAACACTAAAAAAATTAAGAAACCATGGGCAAGTGAAGTACCTGAGGAAGAACTTGATGATTTTCCATATATGGACTTCAGTGATGATGAACCTAATATTAAAATTGAGGGTGAAGTTGGATTGGGGGAAGATACTCCAGCTAATGCAGAAACTGAGGCTGGAGCTGGATTGGGAGGAGAGGCTCCAGTTAATGCTGAAACTGAGGCTAGAGTTGGATTGGAGGGAGAGGCTTCAAATAATAAAGAAGAAGTTGATACATGGAATAGATGGGCAGAAACTAACCCACATAGCCTAAATGCAGAGGAAGGGTATTACTTAAATTCTTCATCAGTTGATGGTGATGATGGTCCAACCCAAGCTGATATAGACAGATGTGATGATAAGTTTAAAGATTTTGCCAAAGAATGTGATAATATTTTTGCAACAAAAAAAGCTAAAGTGCACCATACTACATTACCTATGCATAATCCTGGGTTAGAGATGGTTATTGCCATGGAGTAGCCCACAGTTGATGGTTGCAAAGCTTTTTTAAGGTAATGGGCCATTGTGAACAAGCACCAATTCCAACAAAAAAATAATGACTATATATAGGTAAGATACATTTGTATTGAGGCCGAAACATTCAACTGTTAATGGATGCTCTATGCTAGGGTTAACCCAGATGGTACAACTTTCAGTATGAGGGCCAGTAGTAATCTTATTCACACATGTCCTGGCAGGAGTGGCCAATCTAACAAAAATGCAAATGGCCAATTGGTGGCAAAGGATGTTGAAGAAACAATTATGACAATGAAAATGTTTGTTAGACTAAAAATGTTAACAAGTAATCCATTAACTGAATGTTTCTTTCATGAATGTTAACATACACTCTATTTGATTTTGCCCCAGTTTTTTTCATGAATGTTTTTTTTGTCTATTTTGTAACTTAATAGGTAGTTACTCTATTACATGCCTGTGCTTGTTTGTTGTTGTTTGTCTATTACATTTCTAAAAATTTACAGGTACACACACAGTTATACTGGTCTAAAATATGCATAATGTACTCACAGTGGTCTTTCGACTGGTTTGAAATGTATAGAAGGTATGGGGAAAGGTCTGACTGGTATTCACATAGTCATACTAAAATGTACAGAATGTCACAATGGTCTGAAATGTGCAGGTGTATAGGTACTAGTGATATGAAATGTGCAGGTACCCACTTTTGGTCTGAAATTGCCACAATACAAATAAGGGAAACAAGGGCAAAAAAATGTAAGTTCATCATCTTTATGCGTACTTGTTAACAAAAAAATAGTAGTTCCATAGTACAAAAAATGGCAGTTCTGCAATACAAAAAAGAGAAAGGCAGTTCCACAATACAAAGAGATATCCAGAAATGAAATTGTATTTCCATTGATTTACAAAACAATTGCCACCACCACAATATAAAAACTGAAAGAGAACCTAAACAAAAACAAAAATACTTTTTAGGATCCCAAAAAAAAAAAAAAAACATCTCTACATCCCAATAAGAGAAGGGATCCCAAATGAGAACCTTTGAAACAAGGCAATATCCACAGACACAAACAAAATCTTCATTTTTCTCTTATGTTACACTTTCTTTAATCTCTTCCTCCTCTTCTTCTTCCACATCTGTCTCTTCTTCTTCTTCCTCATCTGTCCCTTCTTCATCTTCCCCATCTGTCTCTTCTTCTTCTTCTTCTTCTTCTTCTTCTTCTTCTTTCTTCTTCTTCTTCTTCTTCTTCTTCTTCTTCCTCTTCTTCTGTCCACCCATACTAACTCTCTTCCTCCTCCATCCAGTTAGCCTCACTGTTGCAGGATGAATCATAGCATACAAAAAATCCAATATACTCTTCTTCAGAAGAAGAGTCACTCTTAGTTGTAGAAAAAAGAGGATTTTTTATTAGGTTTTAAAGAGAAGAAAAGAAAAAATAAGAGAAGAAATACTTGTACTTTGAAGAAGGTATGGGGAAAGGCTTGGTTTTATAAAGAATAAAGAAAAGGCATTTAAGGGGTTTTATAAGATTTTGGTTTCCCAATGTTAGTAGTTGGGGAGATAATGGTTAGGGGGGAAGGTTTGGGGTAATGTTAAGTATGTGTAGAGTATGCACACAGAATCACTAACTTGTATAAGAAGAATTGTACATATCCCTAACTTGTATCACAAGAAACTCCCAATCTTACCCTATTGAGGATTTTTCTTTAAACTTTTTGCAAAATTCATCCAATCCCATAGTCATACTCACCTTGACATTCAAATTAGTCGTACTCTCAAATTCTGCATTCTTCTTTCCTTCTTCATGTATATAGTCCTTTAGTCACATAAACTTTTTCTATTGAATATTTTGACAAATTAAGAATTTCTTACCCTTGCTTATGAGCAGTAGATTTATATAATTTCATGAATTCACAACCACCTTTAGAGCAAACTATAGTCCTCCACGGATATTCTCTCTACCAGTGCCCAGTTTCCTCACAACCCAAGCAACCACCTTTAAAAGAGGAGCTACTCATACATGGAAAATTTGAAGATTGCCCAATGACCTCACTCAGCCATTGGAAAGCACCACAGGTAGGGAATTGACATTTCAAGTACTTTCAACTAGTGTTCTCAATTGATTTAGAAATATGGAATTGCATTATTCTATTGCAATTTGGCTTCCTGCACATACTATATAACCATGAATAATCCTCAATACCATAAAAAACTTGATCACAGATAAGACACAAATCATATTGTAATTTGTCTTTAGTCCCTATTTCTGCCTTTAAGCTTCAATGGTGATTTCTTAAAATTTATATAAAATTCCTAATTAATTAAAGAGACAGAGATAAACCAACACCAAAACTCAAAAATGGTTTATATCTAATTAAGTGATTTTACCTTCATATCATCACCACCACCACTACTTCCACCTCTACTTCTACTTCTACTTCTACCTCCTATAGATACAGAGATAAACCAACACCAAAGCTCAAACTGAAAGAGAGAGAAAGAGAGAGAGGTGACCAACACCAAAATTTAGAAAAATTAAAGGGATTTGGGAAGGAGATGACTCTTAAGGATTATTTTGGTAAATAGATGACCTGAAGACAACTTGTTTACCTGTTAGAGGAAATCACGTACAACTCGTGTGAGAGTAGTTTAGTTAGTTCATGTCAAAATTTAAGTTCAACGAAGGTTGACCTGTGGTCAGAGGCAATTTGGGGACTAAAACTATATATTTAAACAACTTGGGGACTAAAGGCAAATATTCAGTCTGTAGGTGGGACTGTAGTCAAATTTTCCCTTTACCTATTAACAAAATTGTTGCTTTCACACAAAATCAACAATTTCACATCAACGTCGATGATTATTTAGTATAATCACCAATTTTCTATTACCAATTTTATTGTCAATTATATATAGATTGAAAAATTTTATATCACATAATTGTTGATTTATATAGAGTCAACAATTTCTATATCACATAATTGTTAATTACGTTTAAAATCAACAATTATGTATTAGCAAAATTGGTGATTCTGTACAAAATCAAAAAAAATCTTGAATGGCTTAGGCATCTTTCTAAAATAACGACACCGAGTGCAAGAGTGCTTGCAGGGATGTTGAGATTGTTTCAGGAATGTTGTTTGTAAGATTAGGCTGCTTTATAGGTGACATAATGAGAATCAGGGGTACAATTTCAATCATTGTCGAATCCAATTTTAATGTCCCCATTACTTAAAGTTCAATTAGTTGCATCAAAGGTACTTCTCTGAAAGTTGAATGACGTGAGCCATATATATGACATGGGTCGAAGGCTCTCTACTGCATACGATACGCATCACCAATAATGAGAGATATATTATTATCCCTTTTTGCCAATTGTAGCAAGTGATTTGAAAAGGTGGAGAGATCGGTATGGAATAGGCAGAAAGAAAGAGAGACAATGTTTCTGTATATTCGTAACCCAAGTGAGTTGATAGTAGAGAAAGAGAGAGAGAGGAGAGATACGGGGGGGGGGGGGGGGGGGAGATATTATGCTAAAAAGAGAGATATTTGTAAATTGACACCTAAATTTTACCCTTTTTATTTTTATTTATTGCCATTCCCACTCTTATCTTTACCATTGTTAAGAATTACGGTCTATACAATGTTTGAAATAACAATGTCTACGAATCCGTTCCCTTTCTATAAGTCACTCTAGTTGGCGCAAGAAAAAAAGAAGAGGAGAACGAAAAGAAGTCGTGATGAAAATTTATCAATTTTTTCATATTTTAAAGTTCTTAATAATAAGAAATTGGCAGGGTGCAAAACATAAATTTCTGAAATCACATTTTGTCGTCCTTGGAATTCTGACACTCCCATAGTACAATAGGAAAGGCTAGGTGCAAAAGAGTTCATTTTAAAGGTTACCAAAGAGCTTTAGACTTAGGGTGAGAATAGCAGATTTGGTAAAAAAAAACTGTATTCATGTTAAATGATACTCTACCCTTAGAGCATGGCCAACAGCGAAGTGAAGGATGAGATGGCAAGGTGAAAATCCTCCTTTACCTTGTTTGATGACAAATCCACCCACAACAGCTAGGTAGCTCTGCACATGTGTTCACTCAAAACCCATCTTGAGACCACCCTCAGGGTAGATTTTGGGTGGATTGATACCTCGTTGTTCTGATCTACGCGTAGGTTAAAAACCAAGTACATGATGATACTTGTAAATAATTAAGTAGCTTTTGTGCCCTGTAGTTCAGAGCTGTGGGGTATATATACGCTTATGATGGAGACACGTTGACAGCTGTGGTTTAAAGTATTTGTAAGGGCTAGTCGATGCCCCATAGTTTAGAACTGTGCGGTAAGAGCCTGCATGAAATCATGTTGTTCCCCTCTTCATACTTAGTTTTTTTTTTTTGGTTTTCTTTTAGGTATTTTCGCAAACACCTTCCCTTGCCCAAAACTTATCACAACTTAGTTGTTTTATGACCTCATCTTTATACCTAGTTTTTTTTGTGATCAAGTGCGACTAGGTCATGCATCAAATCTTCTTGTTCCCTTCTCCATACTTGGTTTTATTGGTGATCAAAACCGCTATATATTTTGGCAATCTTGATTGACAAGAACCTCAATGGCTAATTTATTTCATAAACTTATTTAACAAAAAGCTCAACGGCTAGTTTATTCCATAAACTTGTTCAGCAAGAAGCTCAACAGCTAATTTTTTCATCTTTAAAAGCCATTCATCCACTGCACTCTATTCACTTAATCTTCTATACTCTATACTACTCTTTTAATCTTCTGCACTCTGCTATATTTTCTAGTCCTTAATTTAGCCTAATCATGTCTGACCTATCACTCTCATCCTTGTTATCCTCGTCTTCATCTTCATTCAGAACCGAAGAGCTCTTCCGACGTCAAATTATGATAATCCATGAGTATAGGAAGATTCATATTTAGATAGCAGAAGTGGAAGAAAAAGAGCAAGATGCGACATTATTACGGGGGGGGGGGGGTATAATCCACAATATAAATAGAGAATGCCTAAAATGAATAATTGTACGAAGAACAAATAAATTGGTTGGGAAAATCCCTTTAAGAACTTTAATTGCTTAATCAAAGTTAAATATAATTGAATTACTCTCAAGCCCTAAGTCTCTCTCTTAAAACTTTGATTTGATCTAATATCTAAGATCTTGCCTAGCCTTGCCACTTTTATAAGGGTTACAAGTCCTAGTTAATAATAGGACAAATATGCCCTTAAACGCCTCAAGAAATAGGCTAAATCGCACCTCTGTTCGAACATAATAAGTCTCTGTTTGAGAAACAACAGAGAATGAAGTATCATTAACCATGCCATGAAAAGACTTAAAACAAATAAGCCAACAATGCCATATACAGACTCATGTTCCCAAGCATTCTTCCATTTGAGAAACAACACCCTTTCCTTCATTATTAGAACTATTGAAAAGCACTTGTACATATTCATATAAGCAAAGGAATACTGGTTTCATAAAACCTGGCTAGTTCAAAAGATCCTCACAATTTCATTTTATTTATATCAACATAAAGTAGTGTTGTATTATCATGTCCCTCCCCTAATTGAATGGTAACGCGTTAAACTATTATTAGGACCATTATCGGAAATTGAATTGGTGCAATTGTTGCAAATAGTTCATAAAAACAAAAACATGTTACATATGCTTAAGGAATAATTCCACGAACCACTTTAAAAAAAGTTTATCTAATAAATGATTTTAATGAAATTACTTTTTGTTAGACCCAAGTCTAATCCTCATGCTTTACTTCTTTATAGATTAACCTAAGCCATAATTGCCAATAAGAGAAAGCATTACTATGAGAAAACATTCCTACTGAAGCCATAAACTTCATATATATTGCCATTTTGGTCAAGCGAGACCCTTTTACTACTTAAGTATAATTGCGACATTAAATCATAATAGAAATAACCTCTGTTTTACGTTTATTTCTAATTACTAAAGTCGTCCCCGTGTAAATCTTAGATAGGTTATAGATTCATGGAAGACTCCTCAAGATCAGCCTTATGCCTTGCAAATTGTTCTTAACTCCAAAAAATGGGAAATAAGAATATCTCAATGAATATAATTAAGTTTCACTATCGCAACACTATAGGGGTATGCCATCTTCCTTAATGTATTACTGATATAAGTTACATGTTCATCATTGCACTTTGATTTAAAAACACACTAAAGGTCTTTCAATCTTTAACTTACACAAGAGGAAAATTCAGGGTTTTTGAAAACCTCATGTTTTTTTTACCTATATGGTTTCCAAAAGGCTATTCAGTTGGAAACTTCTACTCTAGAGCATCAATTGAAAGAAACACACATAACTAACTTGAAAGATTGATAAAACCTTTTTGATTTAGAGATAATGACATGAGCTCAAACATTATCATGGCCACATCAACCAAATTGTCAAGTTGTTGCCAGCAAGCAGCCCAGAACTATAGTGACCTTGTAGTAGAATGTGAGCATTAGATTTATCGCAAAATGCAATTTAAGTTTAGAGGCTACAAAACCACTTGTTACATAAATTGATTTCTTCAGTAGTGCTACATAAGTAACAAAACACGAACACCCATTTTTCTATTGGACACCGACTCATAGTATCCAAAATGTAGCTTTGAGGAGACTAAAATGTAAGCTCTTCCAAGCACATATTTACTATATAAGCCAGTAGGGTTTAGCTGTATTAAAAAGAATAAAAAATTTGTGATTTGCCTAACACCATAGAGTTGTTAAGTCCTATTTAAAAATGAGTTAACCGATGCAATAGAAGGTACATTAGTCCCGAAGTGGCAAGAAATTAGTTTCATGGCACTAAACTAAGAACATCAATGTATGGTATTACTTTTAATGGGGAATTATTTCACCACTGAAGCACAACTATTTCATATACACATTGCAGCCAACTAAGATACGATATACGCGATAAAGACAGTGATTTGGAAAACAAAAGAGCCTATTCTCAAAATAGATTTAGAAATGATATGGTAAAGAGCAATTGGCAGTCATTGTTTTCACTTAGCAATTGAAGTAAGCACCAAGCATAAAGATCAACGTCAAGGAAATAATGTGTTGTTATTTCCAATTTGAGAGAGAGAGAGTTTTATATACAAAATGATTTTTGGTTAAATAGACTTTTAGCATCTCCTAAAAGTGAAAAATTCTCTTCTTAATTTGACTCAATAATACCTTTTAAGAACATTAAGTAGTTGTTATGAATTTTTACAATAATGGGTGGCTCTATAAGTGAATTGGAGTTTTAATTCAATTGGAGTCTAAGATGAATAAAATACATGATAATCATAGGACCCATAAAGGTTTTACAAACTACAAAACCAAGAAAAAACACAAAGTAAACCCATTTAAAATATGAAATCACATAATATTAGTAGGTAGAAAGAAAAAATGTTAAGATTGACAGGGATATGCAGATAAAGATATTGAAATCAGGGGCAGAACCATAAAGAGACTCACTGAGGCTATAGCCTGAGGTAGATTTTTATAAATAAAATGTTTTAGATATTTCTTTATTAGTTGTTGACTTTAAAGATGGATTTAAACCAATTTTATGTGATAGAATGCATGCAGCTAGCTAAATGGCTCAATATAATATCTTTCTCACCTTGGGGTCCATGACCCAGACCCACAATCCTCTTCCTCTACTTTCCCTCTTTCCTTCTTTTTTCTCTTACCATTTACTGACATGTGTAAAAATTATTTCAAAAAGAAGGTATTTAGTAAATAAATAAAAATGTTGGCACTTAGGCACCATTAGTTTAAACAATAATTAGGGTATGTTTCTTATGATCAATCTTTTACTTACTCTAACATCTCTTCTTATTCTCGAGATTATCATAGTTAAGAGCAAAAAAATTCTAGTTCATCCACAAGAGAAGATCTAACCTCTAACTGCTCTTGCTTTATTTTTCATAGTTATCAGTTTTTGTCTTCCTTATTGCAATCATGAATAGTTAATTTCAAATAATATTTAATGTACATTTCTAAATGTGAAGTTGGTTTGATAAAGGAGCAATAACACAAACCTAATCAGCAAGCTTTGTATGTGTGTGTGGGGGGGGGGGGGGAATTTCCCCCGAACCCCCATCTCCCTTAGCTCCTCCTAAACCAAATTCCTTGCTTTGCTATATGAATAAAAGGTACAATAAGAAAGATGTACGCATTATCAATAACATCTTAGATTGAGAACCACTTTGGAATATAAAGATGCAATAAAAATAAATTTTAGAGAGGAAACAATGTTTGACGTTAAAACCTAGAAATATATTATGTCCTTGTATCTTCTTTCAAGATTGCCTAGAAGCTGATGTGGACTCCCAGTCCACATAGTCATTGTTTTTGGATAATACTATAAATTACTTTGGTTCAGTAAGCTGAACAAAAGAAAAGTAGTACATTAAAGATAATTTCTCATAGCATTTACTCATTGACAGGGAAGAAGAGTGTCGTGGTCCTGCCATGGAGAAATAATGTAAAAATGCAATCAACCAACTTAGTTGGGTTTTAACTTTGATTTTTAAAACAGAAATCCTAGCAGAGACATCTAAGTATTAAATGCATAGAGAAGGAAAGTCCATATTATAAGTAAAACTCATAGGTATAGAAAGGAATACCATAACAGTGAAGATATAAGACACGTTGGATTTGTAATAGTTCTTCATTTCCCAAGGAACAATCTTGGAAATCAAGAGTGATAGTAATTTTATAAATAGAGAACACATAAAAATAAAGACTATAAGATCTCATATGAACATACAAAATCAACTATTTTTAAGCTTCCCAGTGGTAAGGAATAGTCACTAAAGAAGTAATCCAACGCCCATATCCCACATACTACTTATATATATCACAAATACCCAACCCCTAAATTAGACGCATGAAAATTATATATAAACCATAAAGTTGCACATAAAGTCATTGAACCAACACAATCAAGAAATATTGATAAATGTAACCTTTTATTATCTCTAGAAACATGAATTATATATCATCTTTGAATATTCACAATGTCCAAGAATATCCATCCTCCTTCCAAGGACAACATGGATAATATAAATTTCTTCAAAGGTCACAAAGGAGCAAGAGTCACTAAAAATAGTAAATGCTTTAGCGATAAAAACCCTTCAATAGAAACGAATTTGCGCTTACAGTTTGCCAATGGGTCCTTTAGTGGATGATTGAAATTACATATATGACAACACGATACATAATCTTTCTAGAGGGGCATGTTCAATGGATAATTTTGGTGTCAAAGGATGATTAAATTAATGAACACATAGTTTCGATTTCTATATCAAATATGGAACCCTGAACCCCAAATAATCAAACATGACTCTAACTTGAAAATATAAGCCGATTTCTACATTTTTAATTCGCAACTAAATAAATATCAAACTGAAATTCTAAGTCTAAATTCGAATTCAAAAGTATAAAATATGGCAGCCTAAATTGTATTTATTTATTTTTTATCTTTATAAGCAACTAAAGAATTCATGACAATATTTAGTAAGTGTTAGGAAGATGGAAAACCAAGGATTAATAATAAGAAAGAGTTCAAACGAAGTATTCCTCTTGAATCTGAATGTGCGCTCTTAAGATAATCATTTAAGGGACAACTAAAAAGATCTATTTAACTTTTCAGTGGCCGTAGTAGTTATTCTCCGCAACGTTGCGTCTAAAAACATGGTTATCAGACTGTCTTTCTGATCCCATATTTAGGCATATCACAATAACTTCAACATTGTTATTTCTCATACCAAAATTTTAAACAATTCTCGGAGGTGGACGCACAAACTATTTCTAAATCATTATTCATCTCTTGATATCAAAATTTAAACTCCCTAATAGCCATAATTTGTATGGAATATTACAGATTTTGTAAAATCTCACGTCAATCATTCCAATTAAAAAATAGTAATATAATGTTATATTTGTGCGACGACATTAAAGATCCTGAGGAAAAGGAGTTACTTATGTTTTACTAAGGGTAATCTACCACGTCAACATGAATGAAAAAAATCAAGCAATGCAAAATCATGAAAGCAAAGCAGTAAGTACCTAATTTTCAGAATTGATATTACTATATTCTCTTCATACTTCATTCAAATAAATGAAAAATTAATATTTATAGAAATTAGGAATTAGATCTAACCTTTAAGGAAATTAACAATGGTTATTTCCCTGAGGCTTAAGGATTCCACAACGAACCTCTGGCATGAATGTGCCAAAGGTGCACACGAAAATATTGAACCAAATCAACCTACATATCTAAACCAAATAGACACAAATAATGTATCCCCAAATAAATCTGCATTCATCATGTTTGCTGGTTAAAACGATGTACCTTTGACCTAGACCCAATATAGATGAATTGGAACAAAATTCACATAGACAGGCAAACGAAAGTAAAGTAAATTGTAGATCAAACTCTTAAACCCCAAATTTCTTTGGTAACCATGAGCCAACATTTTTATTTGGCATTTCGCCAGGGAGAGAAAAAGTTATGTTGCTAAACAGAGCCTTTTTTAAAACTAATGCTAAAACCCAATCGACCAACAAAATAAAATCTAAAAATAAAGCAATAAGAGACAACTAATGGTGCTTTTGAGTGGAAAAAAATGAAGAATTACCTGCCTCAGAGATGATAATAATCTTCCCAATTGAACTAATTTCAGAAACCCTGAAGATTGCGTAGGAAGTCATTGTACTTCTTAAAAGATACTATATCCCAATCATCTATCAAAACTTCTTCCTCAATTACACATCTTTAAACCAAAAATCACAGTAGAATTTTTAATGGAAACGCAGTAATGGAGATATGTTTAAAGTTTAATTTTGAGAGGCCGATAAAGAGACATGGATTAACTATTTTGGAAGGAAAACAAATTGATTTGTTGGAAGAAAGGATAAGTCATAATGAGAGAGAAGACTTTTTTGAAACCTAGATATTTCAAAGGAAAGCAAAAGAGAGAGAGAGAGATGTACCTGTTACAAGTTCTACCCTGATCTTCTGAGACTCTGATAGAGATGGAGCCTAATAGAGAGAAAACTATGAAAAATTGTGCTCATTGGGCATGATAGAGAGATGCAAATATTGCACCGTTTCATGGCGGGAGATGTGTTCATTAAGAGAGTGAAAAATTGTGTCAAAGAAGTTGAGTTTTGGTTCCGTCAAAATGTACTACGTGGCAAAATAGGAACAAATAAAAAAACTGATGTGGCGCAACGAGATTCCATTCTATTGATGCGTCTTTAATTATATATTTATATAGATAAGGAAAAATTTAAGTTGTTAAATAATAACCGTCTGATTGACAGTACTAGAGTTGTGACAACACACACTCAGAAATATAACCATTTTAGAGGGAGTCTTATTGGCAGCCATTGTAGTATAGTATAGGTCGTTTTCTCCTCAGTTTTGCCTAATTATTTTAGTAAACCCTTTTAAACTAATAAATAAACTAAGATCTTTTTAGGGAACTGGCTATAACATATCTTGGGTAAATAAAAGTTGTTGAGGCAACAAAATTAGTTTGAAATACTAAAATTACTAAGTTGTATAATTTTTGTGGGTAAAAGTACTAAAAGCCCTCACAATAAAAAAAACTCATCCACCAGGGACACCTGGGGGTTTAATGGCTTGTTGAATATGTTATACAATCGTAAAACCTGTGAAAGTGGCTTAAATCTCTAAGTTTAGTTTATTTTAATCAGGATGAGCAAAAAGACAAGTTTGGGGGTATGTGATAAGCATATTTTTGTGCAGAATTTAAGCCATTTTTACAGATTTTTTGGCCGGTCAGAGACCATTTTTGTCTAATTAGTGCCTAGTTACCTCATTTTTAGGTTCTCTACTCTACTAGAGTCAATTTGGAAAGAAAATAGCCAAATCATAGCTAAAATGGCACAAGAACCACACTGAGAAGTTCCAGTAGTTCAGTAGAACAATTTTTATCAGAATTGGTCTAGTTATGATACATGGAAATAAAAAATTATCACTAAGAAAAGGGACCTTGAGGATAAACCTCAAAATACAAAGCAAAATCCAAAAAGATGGAGGATTCTGGCCACCGCGGCGATTGCCACCGACACAAGGCCTGCCACTAGTGATCGCCGGCTGACGGTGGTCCAAAATTGTAATTTTGAAACACTGATCTCAAGTTGATTTAAGAAGATTAAATCATTTTCCAATGTCTAATTTTTATTACTGGAGATGACTGGTGTAGTTATGACAATTTAATATCAGGGTTTTCTCTATTTAATATTTTGTTCTCCCTCTTCAAACATACTTTTATTTTTGCAGGGTTTTGGAGAGCTTGAGAACTGAGTTTGTATCGCATAACTCTAATCTTAAGTTTAATGATAGTTAGTTTAATTTCTTTTATTAATTTTGTTTATTAAGATGTTAAAGGGATAATCCTCTTAGATTAGATCCAAGGATAAATCTTTATAGGTGTATGTTAGAATTTTCTTTTAGGTTATAGGTCTGACCTAGAGGTCTATGTTCACTCTTTAGGGTTGTTCTTCATGAACTCTCTTGAACCCAACAAGTTGGGAGAGGAAGAGAATAATTCTGACCTAGAAGAGAGATTGGTGTCCTAAAAAGGAACTAGTTTCTCAATCCACTTAGTGACCTCTAGACCTTGGGATATTTTTTGTCTCCAGCAAGAAGGAGTAAACCCTGGATCAACAACCTAGAATTTGAGCTTGGATCTCAACGGATTAGACTCTCTGATTTTTTTATAGCATAAAGATAAAAAAAAATTATAAACCCCATGAATTTTTCTCGATAGAGAGAATTCAAGGTGATGATAAAAAGACCTATTAAATTAAACCTTAATTTACTAATATAGAGTGGAATCCAAGAATATAGTTACCCTTAATAATCATTTTTCAAAACCTAGTTTAAACGAATATTTATAACAAATTAAACCTCATTTCCCATAGATTTTAGTTTACCCTAGAATAACGTACCTCTCAACAGATTGACACCCTACTAGGCATTTTACTACATTATTAACTAAATAGGATTTTGATTAGAGAAATGACAGTTTATAAGCTTTTAAAAGCAATTAAGCCTGGCACACGAGGCGCACATAATAAAATTAGATAAGTTAATATTGGCTTGAAGCAATTAGGCCTCATAGGACACAGTAAGCTTATTGAGAAGTCGAGGGCTTTGCAAATAGTCTTATATGTTCATGCGTTCTCATTCAATAACACAAATGTTGGCTTAGTTATCATAACAGTAAACAAGATAATTTTGGATATCATCAGAACTCCACGGGAGATCGCGAGAGCTACTGGATACCTTGAGATGGAATTAAAAATGGAAGACCTTTCGTGAAACCAAGTATTGTGGCTATTTCTAGATCAAACATCTTAGTAGTGGCTTACTCGAACACCTTGCGACATATACCGGGAGAGTTATCTAACGCTTTGGTATGGATGCAACATATGGTGCTAAGTCGTTTATGGTCGTCCGTCATTTGGAATGGACAAGGACATCTTCTGCCCTCCTAATAAGGGGGAGGAACTCCTAGGGCCAGAGGTGCCATATATAAGAGCTATTAATATTTTTCTATACGTAGCAGGGTGCACTCAACCTGACATCTTATTCGCAATGAACTGTTTGGCTCAACATAGTTCTGTACCTATGCAAAAGCACTGGGATGGGATCAAGCACATTCTAAAATATCTTATCGGTACGAAAGACTGGGGTCTGTTCTACACAAAAAATGGTAAACGTAAAATTATAAGGTACACCGATACAGGTTATCTGTCAGATCTACATAGATGTTGATCATAATCGGGATATGTGTTTTTGTATGGTGATACAGCGATTTTATGGAAATGGGTGAAGCGAGCAATCGTTGTTATATCCACGAACCACGCGGAGATTCTTGCACTTCATGAAGCTGGCAGAGAAAGTTTTTGGTTGCGCTCCATGGTTAATCCTATCAATGGAAGTTGTGACTTGAGTTCTATCCAAGATAACCTATGACTATTTATGAAGACAACATGACATGTATCATTCTAGTCAGAGGCGGATTTATCAAGAGCGACATAATAAAGCACATTTCACCCAAATTCTTCCACATACATGAGTTACATAAGCAATATGAGATTGAAGTCATTCAAGTTTCGTTCATAAGATAACTTAGCAGACCTATTCACTAAAGCTCTTGCACCTCTTAAGTTAAAAAAGATGGCACACGAAATCGACATGCGATGATTACATCAACTATTATCTTAGGGAGAAGGGTCTCGAGGAGATCGACGTCGGGGGGAGTAATCCCGTCTTGACGTGGACACGTGCGTGTTGTACTCATTTTCCTGATAGTACAATTTTTGGCCCCTGAGGGTTTTTACTTACTAGGGATTTTGATGAGGTATGTGTCCCATACATGTTATAGGATTGAACTCTTTCCTTGTATAGTTTTTTGCCCAAATAGGTTTTGCTAGGCGAAGGTTTTGAAAAGACAAGCCGTCTTGGTATGGAACACCCCAAGGGGTAGTCTTAAGAGAGTTTCGACCTCTGTGGGACCCGAACTAGGTTTGAGTATCCCACCTCCTAACTTAGCCAACAAGCTAGGTCTTGTTGGAGAGAGTTTTAGTAAGAGCTACTTCTATATATACCTTATCCGTAGTTGTAATACTAAGGTTGTTAATCATAATAAAGAAGCCCTCTTTCTCTTATATCCTGTCTCCATTATTGGTGTGTGTTGATTGCTTGTTTACAAGAAGATTAAAACCTAACAACTTTAATCTTAATCTCAACCACTAATTTCATAGGAAATGTGTGGTTGAGATTTTTAAGTGCTTGGAGAGTGTTCGGGGACCGAGTGTCTCCGGATCCCCACCCAATATACTAAAGCAAATACACCACAGTTGACAGGAGCGGAAGCATCCTGTGTGTAGACCGGGATTAACTGCCTAAGAAGATCTAGACCCAAGAAAGCGATTTATAAGGCATACTCAGTAAAATTTACAAGAAAACCATATATATATGGGGGCTAAATGAATATTTAGAAGACTGAGAAAAACATCCTGAAGAAAATTTAAACAATCGTTAGCACCAAAACTAGTTGAAAATTTTATTTTCTGGGTATGATTTTTTGCGTTTTGGGGTCTCCAAAGCTCCTTCGCAAGTTGATCTAGACATCGGGGGGAGGACAGGACAACTGAACTTCGACCAATCTCATTAAAACTTGCTTCAATCCCTTCCAAAAAACAGAAGAAAAAAAATAGAATGTTGATGAATTCTATGGCAACATGCAACGTGCAACCACACCACACTCCACAGTACATACTAGAGCTAAGAAATCGTTATCATATACCTTGCCGATGTCCCCGGTGAAACAATCTGTTGCCTATATAAATTTTCATGAGGTAACTATAGTGGCTTATTCCGTATCTCGGATTCAAGTTTTGTCTTCGACCATCATACGATCACTCGGCATAACTCGTGGCACTATTGAAGACATATTTTAGTTACAAAGTTCTAGTCAACACTTTCAACCTCTACATCAACAGTTCAAGTTAAGAAATGTACAGTCATCAATGAAGCCGTTATGAAACAGCAAAGATCAAAAGGTTACATAATCTGGTCAAAGAATATCAAACATATATTGTAACGTCCATCATTAATTAAGGATAATAATGGTCGCCAAACGGTCATATTATAAGACTTATAAATGAGACCAGAAAATCCTAGACAGAGGAAAATGCTCACTAAAACTCTATACAAAACACTTAGAGCTTCTCTTGTAATATCTAGCAGCTATCAATAAACTACTCTCTTTCTAAATCTTCAAGAGAGGTCGTGGTTTTTAACCTATTCAAAGGTTTTTCACGCTAAGCATTGTGTTATTACTCTTCTATTATTCATTTAGAAGCTCTGAATATCCTTGGTGTAAAGGTTAAGTTCAGATCACGAAATTAGGCTATTACAGTAACTGATAAAACTAAGAATCTCGAAGGCCTCGAAGGCATGTATTTGCCACTGAAGTTAGGTCCAAGATGTTCTGGTGTGGCAAATTAAGACCTAACGGTATGCTCGCTATTGCAGCCGTTATTTCAAAATATTAAAGGAAGCTGATATCTAGTACTTTCGCTTCTTATATGTTCGGGGAATTTGTTTTTTTTTTTGGGACTTCACCAAGTTGCATTTTTTGCTAACTTGGAACTGATTAGGAGACCTCAATTAGTTGCGGCTGTTGACCCAACTAATATGTTACTATGTAGAGGTCAACATGGAGATCTGTGGGAGCAAAGATTGGCTAGCTTGTGAGGATTTTACCTATCATGTCCAGACTGGCTGGATGTAGACATCAAAACCAAATGATGCGCAACATTTCCAGTAAAATATGGATAAGGAAAATAGCACTCTATATGGTCATTACTACATGTTATGCCCTTTGGCACTGTATTGTTCATTATAGGGCTAGTACCACTTGCGAATGCTACATTTGATGTATAACACTATTATCTCTCTTTTTATAATTCGAGTTGTTGAGTGAGAAATGATGAAGAAGATTAAAGATACTGACAATTTTCTTTCAGGTTTACTTGTCAAAAAAATTCAAATTTCACTGCCTTGTTCTTCATAGTTTTCTTTGATGTTGTGCATGCACAAATAAAATTAGCTTTAGCATCAGTAGCTCGAGTAAAACTGATGGTCACAGTGGTGCAAAGATTTGATAATTTGCACACATGTACTTTTGATAATCCTTTTAATGCGAACGATATAATACAACTTCACTTGTTAGAAGTTCAAACCCTAATCACGATCTGAATCCACAAGATTTCAAATTATAGAAGAAGAATTAATGAAAATAAAAATAGAAAATTGATGACAATCTGATTACATTATCCAAGCTAGAATCAAACTTAAACATACGAATATTTTTACAGAACAAGTTTTGAACTAAATACTTTATATTTTTGCTTTTTTGAATAAAATGTGGATTTTTGTGTGTTTCGAATTCCATTTAAAATATAAGAACTCGTCCAAGTTCGTTATTTTAATTAATTTTGTTTGATATATATCAATTTAGTCATTTTTAACTTGCTTTATTCAGGATTGGTTTCTAACTCTAGTGGATCAAAATGCATTGAAATTTTTGTAGATTAAAGGCGAGATTCTTGTATTCTTTTGTAGGGCCAAAGGTATTGGAATTTTCAGTTATCTCCGATATCTCATTACTCTTTTGAAGTGATCATTATGGGTAGGCAGTAAACCAAATAGACGCCTTAGAGCCATATTATACATGTTTATGGTAAAAAAACTTGTGGCGCAAACTTTTGTCTGTGATGACTTTATAATCAAGGAGGTTCCTTGGAGGCATATTATACATGATCATACCACATTTTCACCTACTATACCATCCGGCATGCATGTGTTAAGAAAGACGCGATACTTGATTCAACCCAAGTAATAGACGGCATTGCATAGAAAGCATGTAATTTGACTTACAAACACAACAACGTAAACAGATAAATCCGCGTCTTTTTCATGACAAAGATTTTTGTTAGGAGCTTTTTACAAGTAGATTTCTGTTTAAGCTATTTTTGTCGTCCCCGAAAACTGCGAAAATAACCTTGGTCATTCTTAAAAACTAGGAATCGTATCAGTTGCCCATGTACTTTATGACATGGATCAGATTGTGACATAATAAAAATTGCCCGTGCCAAAATTTATCCTCCTCCAATCTCTTTCATCCCTTTTGTTTCTCTTTTTCCTCTTTCATGTTAAAGCTCAAACACCAAGTCACACCAAGTCTTCTGCTATGCTACGATTGTAATAGATTTATATAGTCATTTGGAGAAAACTACTTTGTGAAAGAAAAAAAAACAAAAACAAATGTAAAAGAAAAGAAGAATTCAGTTTTTAGGACTTAAATCATTATTGTTAATCGTTGTCAAGGTGCATATTGTTGAATTTATGAGTGGACTCAATAGGTTTAACTGGAAACTTTAATCAAGATAATGGCATGATACATGACATCAAGGAAGCAAACTTTGACAACCTAATAGAAGTAGATAAAAAACCATATACATACAAAATTATGGAGATCATTGTACAATGCGTCAAGGAGCTTGACATTGGCTCGCTCCACCGGGAATAAACCATCGAGATTAATTCAAACAGCAAGGCTGATAGAATACAATGAACCTTATGACCCCTGTATAAAAAGAAAGTACACAAATTAAGAAAGTGGAACAAAAGAGGGAGAAACTAATCTACCCAAAGAATCATAAGATAAAAACTGGTTTACAGAGTTGGCACAGTTCCTACACATTGAAAACATCATTAGATGAAGAGGCCGTAGAAAATACCAGAAGGAACACAAAATACATGCATATATCAGATATGAAGCAAACTTTAACGACAACCAAATATTTTGATATTCACGTAAAAGAAATAGGTAAGACGCCTAGATATTAATTAGTAAATAGAGACCATGAACGATGGTTGATGGAATGTTAAAATTGTTTATTAACTTACCATAAGAAAAAAAAATCACAAAATGCATCTACTTACATAGTGAATTTTGAAAAACAATTATAATGTATAAACTACTTTTTACTCTCCAACCCCGTGAAAAGTCATTACCTACTACCTAATTATAGAGGGAGAGAGTATGCATCAACATCTTATCATACTTACGCTACTCCTAAAAAAAAATATACAACCACTTCAACCTGCCATTGCCAAAATGCTAACATTTATTTTAACTATAATATAATGTGTGTAAAACTTGTGTCCTAAGCTTGCTAGCATTAGTATATGAAAATAAGGGCATTCACCCTACCAACCATTCTTCCAGAGTTGTCCCCCAACTATTTAAGAGCAAAGCTATTCGGTCGTTTCCAATTCTTAATGATACTAAAAATATTTAGTCTAGATTAACACTTGATTACCAACCAATCAATGAACCCATTAACATCTATAAGAAAGGTCTAATAGTCCTTATTTTTCCTAGTTATGGTAATAATTCAAAATGAATAATGTTCCAAAACAGAAGGGAAAATGGGAAAAACAAAAAATAAAAAATAAAAAAATTGTAACATCCCTAAAAGATAATGTAGGATTTGCAAATAAAAATGCCCTATTTTTCACCTACATAGTTTAAGAAAGGCTATTATTCAATTGGACATTTCACTCCATAACATAAATATTAAAAAGCATTCATAACTAACCGCATACAGAAACAATTTTGAGATGTGCAAAGTGATTTCGAAATGTGACCAAGTCGGAGGATAGTATTATAAAGTGTAAATGTATGTGCATTACTTACACTTTTTTAATATTCTACAATAACTTTCTTAAAAGTCTGATATCTAGAATTAGACGAAGCACCTAAGAAACCCAATAGATGAAAAAAAGGGAGGAACTCTATGGAAAAAGATGGATCTTCTAAAAAATTCATAGCATGAAATTACCCCATGCAGGTAATAGTTCCCTTTAGATGCAACTGTTCTGTTGGGTCTAAGAAAATTGAGAATACCATCTTTAACATAAAATTCCAACGTCCCAAGATTATTGGTGAAAAGATGAAGATAAAGATTATAAAGCAAATTTTATGTAAGCGTAGGAAGATGTTTATTTCATTAAATTTTAAGAAAGAAATTTCGATTCAAGCATATAAGCGATTGAATCAGGATTAAAAGTTACAATGCCTAAAAGAGTGATTAAGTTCATCTAACTGTCCAAGTCAATAACACTATTTGGTTATACACATATTATTTAATTGCTAAGATAATTTGTCGACGTCAAATGAATAAAACTAAATAATTCTATATTAATGGCAAAGCCAAATTTAACAACAATAGAATCTAAAAATAAAGAACCATCTTACCTAAAAGCCAGAGCCATGACTAATTTCAAATTGTAATTCTTCCATTCCCATGAATCAATACACCATGCAATATTTGACGTCTCTTGCCATGACCACATAATCTGAGTCACACTTTTTCTTAGTACATATCCAATTCAGATGTTGATCTTTGTGTTTCTCCATATCCAAAAAAAGACTATCCAATATTTTAAATTAGTATAAAAAGTTTAAAAAAACCCGAATAAGTTCTACATCTATAATGTTAATAATAATTAATATGAGAAAGATCTAATTCCAAACATACTGATAGAAATCTTATAATGGGAGAGTAGCATAATGGATACCCATCCTTGGTGCATTCTATAACTCGTCCAAATTCCATGAGAGTATTGTAGTTATAACAGACATGAGAACCTCAAACTTTACATTGCCCCCAATATCATAGTATCTTAGAACCAAATCAACCTACATTTGAAACCAAACAGATCCCAAATTATATTTTCCTCAAATAAATTCAAGTGAGTGAGAGAGAGAGAGGGTGTTATCACCTCGTCATATTTGACTTTGATTTTAGCAGCGTCATCGAATACTCGATCCACATTCATGCCACTATGATTATCATCTTTGATTTTGAGTTGTATTTGTTGTTTACCGGTAGTCTTTATTTGATCCTGACTCCCTCGGCAGAGTAGCCTCATTAGCAAGTTGACGCACGACTGACCCACCGGCGATAGAGTCCTACCTATAAATGCGAACAGAAAATAATAAGTAACCGGTATTTGAGAACAACTACAACAAAATAGAAGGAAACTTGTACATGGAAGTTTGGTTTATAGGAATCAAAATAGCTTTCCTCTCAATTGAGTCCCCTTAGACGTATAATCAATAATATTAAACCAACCCATAACAGTTAGAAAACCATCAATTGAAATTTTCTCATAAGATCAATAAACATACAAAAATCAAAATTAATAGGAAAAGGGAAAAAAAACATCTAGACTTATAAAAATGATAACTCAGATCAAAGTTGAAGTGAAATAAACCATTATGCTTGTATTACTTAGAAAGAATAGTACTAATATGTCGATAAGAGTGAAGTTTTATATTTCTATTATACTTTAAATCATCACGGATAATTGAAGAATAAACATAAAAATTATAGATTCCATGAACAGTTGAACTCCAAAGGTTTGAAGTTGTGCAATTGATCACAAAAGCATGTTTCATGGATACGGCTCCCATCGATTAGAAATTATAAGATTATGATCATCGTGCCTTTAAGTGGTCGACATGGTTTATAACTTCTTCTAGGATTCTAGTCTCTCATGCAGGAATTAGAATAATATGGAGAGAGAGAGAGAGATAGTAGTTTGCAATGGAATTGAACCATGTCACTAAATGTAAATCCTAAAACCAAATAAAGGCTTAAAAGTGAATCGTTAACAAACTTTTGGGATCTCTACGAGAGAAAATCAAGTTGGCTTCGCATACGAAATCACACATTACAATATAATCGACCTTAAACATACTAAATCCCATTAGGAAAGCACCCCAATATGTAATATTACTGATGTAAAAGCACAAAAATTGTAGACATACCTGGTTGACGCTAGACTATGTAGGTATATATTCTTCTTTTTTTCCCTTTCTTCATCGCCTTAATTGATGCCATATGTGAAGAAAGAACGTGTTTGTGGTAATGTTTATAGTCTTTATTTGATCCGGACTCCCTCAGTAGAGTAGCCTTATTAGCAAATTGACGCACGACTGGCCCATCGGCGATAGAGTCCTATAAAAATGATAAAAATGATAACTCATATCAAAGTTGAAGTGAAATAAACCATTATGTTTGTATTACTTAGAAAAAATAAAACTAATATGTCGATAAGAGTGAAGTTTTATATTTCCATTATATTTTAAATCATCACGAATAATAGAAGAATAAACATAAAAAATTATAGATTCCATGAACAGTTGAACTCCAAAGGTTTGAAGTTGTGCAATTGATCACAAAAACATGTTTAATGGATAAGGCTCCCATCGATTAGAAATTATGAGATTATGATCATCGTACCTTTAAGTGGTCGACATGGTTTATAACTTCTAGGATTGAAGAACCCAATAAAAGGGTTAGAGAATTCATCAATTTCTTCATCAGGAGGAGAGAGATGTGCATAAATGAGTAAATTGTTTTACAGGGAATGGGTTTTATAGATTTAATCTCAAATTACCATTACTAATATGGTATAATCTAATGAAGTTTAGTTGAATATGATCAAACATTTTTCAGTTCCAAACTGCAATTGGAGAAATACCATTCTGAGAATGACAAATCAATCACAACGTTGAGAGAGAGAGAGAGAGTAAAAATTTCAAACCTTCTTAACCCTCAACGTTCGTCATCTCCAAAGTTAAGAATAACAAAACTTTAGAGAAACATCATATGAATCCATCCATGTCGATGATTGCTTATTGAGAATGGAATTAATAAAAGGTGCCTGAGAGACTGAAAGTGCAAAATGTCTTAGAATGGTCGAAACAAGATGTCTTTAGGGAAGATGTAGAGAGATGCGCCTTTTTGAGAAAATATTCTCTCGAATTGATTTGAGTACTGTCAAAACGTGTTTATATGGCAGCACCTCATTTACTTAAAAAGCTGATGTGGCGGCCCCACAATCGTTTCTACAGATACGTCTCCAATTATATATTTGTATAGATTACAGTATTGCCCTAAAAATAAAATCATCCCAAATCGCAAAATAGATCAACTCCGTCTCTCTCTTACTGTCCAACGGGCTCCTTCTCTGTCGAATGCCAACAGTTTTCAGAAATTTGGTTAAATTTCGTGTTAGAGATTAGACAAAACTTTGGAGTGTTTACATGAATAATCTTTGATTGTGTAAGTTTATAGTTGAATTGAGTGTTTCCTAATTTTAGTTTTCAGGGTTTAGAATGTGATTAGAAACATGAGTACTGTTTCAATCCTACAACATGATTTCAATTGGAGCAAAAAGAAGAGTTTAAATTGGAGATATTTTCATTTCGCACTTCCTCCATATTCAACTGCTTGAGGGATTTATCAAATGTCTTTTCTTCTTGCTTGGACAATACTAATTTGTGGATGGAGCGCTGAAAACATAGTTGGAGAAAGCGGGGGAGGGATGTGGTGGTTGGAAATGATGAAAAATTGGGATGTAATGTGTTGTAGTTGATATTGACCCATTATAGCTTAAAAAGATTACAGTATGGTTTGAATGATGATTAACAAATTAACTCATTATAGCTTGCAAAATGTATGTAAATAATCGAGTTGTATTTCTTTGGACTAAGAAGTGGGCCATTTATATAATCACTCACTTCAAACGTGATGATGTTTGTTCCTAAAGGAGGTGCTGAAAAAGGGGGGTTGCATGCCTGTAGGGTGTGCAGCAACACTAGATTAATATTAAAGAGAGTGAGATGCAAGTTGATCATGATCGTCACAAATCGACCTAACACTTGTATAATATTATTAAAGGGAGCGAGATGCAAGCTGATCATGATCGTCGCAAATCGACCCAAATTGTACACATCTTGGATTTGTCTGACAACTATGGTTGTTGGAATGACATTCCTTATTACCCTAACATTTCTATTTGATTTAAATGTACGATAAGATACTTTATGCACTCCAACCTTTGGTAATCTATAATTTGAATGTGATTACTGCTATTGGTTGTTATTGGCTGAACAAATGTCTGAATCTATTGAATTGGGTCCTCAAAAATAACGATGGGAAGAAGAAGCCCCTAGGATCTTGAAGAAGAATTGAAGTAGAAAATGCTCAAGAAACCAAATCTTACTTAATGTAATTCCTGAATAAATTGCAGGTGGTCTCTCATAGAGTCCTCACTGTAGACTAATCTCATCAGATGCAAAGATTGTAGTTGCGTAGCGAATATTGATGTAAATCAAAGCCCAATCAACACATACATGTGGGTCATTCGAGCCAAGTCCAAACACAATCCCAATTCATCAGAATGTAAGGGATTAGGAAGCTAGAATATTGGTAACCTTTAATAATTAATATTTTAGTGGGTGTTAATTTGAGTTTGATAAGGAATATGAGAAGTTCTATAACTTCATGTTTAGTGGTGTTTAATTGGATTAATTATTATAAGCCGATAAAAGGTCAAGCTTTATATTGTAAAAATCATTCAATCATCAATCATCAATCATCAATCATCAATCATCAATCATCAATCATCAATCATTAATCATCAATCATCAATCAAGTGTTTTTCTTTATTTATCATAGTTATCCTTTGTTTTCTTACAATAAAGCATTTATTTCCCTTGCGGACTCGAGGATTTAGAATTCTTCCGCTCCAACTCTTCATTAAGTGGTACCAGAATAGGTCATA
This sequence comes from Kingdonia uniflora, assembly GCA_014058105.1. Taxonomy (NCBI): domain Eukaryota; kingdom Viridiplantae; phylum Streptophyta; class Magnoliopsida; order Ranunculales; family Circaeasteraceae; genus Kingdonia; species Kingdonia uniflora. Next base: position 967,897 of record JACGCM010002082.1, on the reverse strand, counting down.
GTCTTGTAACCATGACGGGAATTGAATCAGAAGATCGCACCCAAGACGGAAGTCCTGAAAACTGTATTACGAAGGAAGAACTCACAAGTTTTGCAGAGAAAATTGAGGCTTCCATTCAACAATTAAGTACGTCATCGCAGTGTTTACTACTCAAGTTGGTATTACCCCATCATCCTCAATTCCTTTCATCCCCACTCCAAACACAAAAGTATCCCATGAACTTTCTTCATTAATATTTCAATTCCCCGTTCATATCACCCCACCACCATCTCTTCATATTCTTAAAATATTTCTACCTCTCAAGCTTCACCATATCCCCATCATGACCCCTCCAACACTCACCAACTTAAAACTTTCATATCTTCACCTATCCATTACCAACAACACAAAATTATACCCCATCACCAAACTCCACAAAAAAATACCAACCAAAAAAATTATCCTCTGGGTTACCTTTCTTCGTCACGTCGAATTGAGTATGACCTAACCTAAAATAAATAATCACTTGAGATTAATCAATTTAGATTAATTTAGCTTTAAATCAATAGGTCCGAATTCCTTTGAATTAATTATATAACCTTAACCTAATTTAAATTGATTCAATTATCTAGTGTCAACAAATAATTGGAAATTAAACACAAGACCAAATAATTTTAACCCTGTGGGAAACCTTTCTTAGGAGAAAAACCCACAGGTCACTGTCGAATCACCCGATAGCTAAGCAATCTACTATTGAAATAAAATTATAAGAGTTTAATTACTTACAGACTCGATAAACACATTTCATGGTTACCTTTCTTCTAATCAAGCTTCTTTTAATTAATTCTTCGTTCTCGCAACGCCTTGCTTCAATCTCTCGTCAAAGCTTTCAATCTTGAATCTTGCAAGTTCTTCAAATTATGATTTGGGTTTGCGATTTAATGATTGATTCAAGTTTGAATTATTAGTTCTCGTTTGAATTGCTAAAAGAAATTTCTTCTCTTTCTAAAAATTCAAGCCCTCAAAAAATAGGTTTTGGAAGAGGTGAGTTATAAAAAAAAAAGGATGTCTTAAATAAAAAAAAACTAAAAACCTGACCTCTGTTCGAATAGAGATAAAGTCTATTCGAATAGAACAATTTCTATTCGAACAGGACCAAGATCCTATTTGAACAAATAAAGTTCTGAGGCAAAAAAAAATTGAGTTAGAAGCTGTTTGTGGGAATTGATCCCAGGACCTCTTGGTTTCTGAGGCAATTTGTTCCAATAGAGAAAGTGTTTATTCGAATAAAACAAGTTTTATTTGAATATAACAAAAGCCTATTCGAACATATAAAGTTTTGAGGCAATTTGTTCAAATAGAGAAAGAGTTTATTCGAACAAAATAAGTTTTATTCGAATAGAACAAAAACCTAAACGAACAACTAAGTTCTCAGGTAATGTATTCGAACGGAGAAACAGTCTATTCGAACATAACAAGTTTTATTCGAACATGACCAAAATCCTATTCGAAGAAACATAGTTCTGAGTAAAAATGTTCAAATAGATACTAACTTTTATTTGAACAAAGATCTTATTCGAACAGAACAAAAGCTTATTCGAACAAAAATCTATTTTTCTCAAAAAGACATATCACTTTCTTTTCATACTCTGTAAAATACTAAGGGCTTGAGATTTAAAGCAAGAAGATACAAACTCACTTACCTGTTTAGTATCAGTCCAACTGTAGTTGCTCCATGTGCAATCTCTGACGATGAGTAACCACGGGGAAGTACTAACACCTATTCTAGACACAGAATAAAGCAAACTTTAAATATGGATGTCCAAATCTCCCCCTTTGGTTCATTTCGTATTAAAACTAGAATTACAGGTAATAAAATAAAATTATAACTCGATGGACTGACATACTCACTGAATATCCATTCTTAGAAAACATATCCTCTGAAATCCCTGTACACTAAATAATATACATCACATAACAGTTCTCATTCAAAACAAGGGATTTAGAAGACAAACATTACTTACCTGGTTTACCTGTCAGGAGCATCTCTCCCCCTTTTAGGCACAGATGAACAAAGGGTAAGCAAAACAAAAAATAGAGATGAAGATAAACATATATCAAACTCTCGCAGAACATCCATTCACAAAAAGAACTGTTAATACATAGCATACCAAAAAATAACTACTAAAATATAATATATGCGCTGTGAAGATAGGATAGACTAAAGCAGACAGAGATATAAAAAAACACAAAATAGTCACTTTAAAGTGAACAAGATGAATCACATCAGACCTAAGACTGCTCATCTGGATCGGGAATGGGAGGACCACTCGAAGAGTCTCAAACTACACTGCTCAGATCATTTACAGAGGTCTGGAGCCGACTGATATCCTCATGGAAAAGCTGAAACTGAGAGTTCATTTGACTAAACTGAGAGTTCATCTGACCAAACTGAGACTCCATATAGGTGTAGAGAGAAGCCATATCATGAGGTGTTGATCCAGTAGAAGTAGCTATAGAAGCAGTTGGCACAAGCAGGCCTAGAAGCAGCAGCTTGCCTAGCTGCAGTGGGCTCAGCCTCAGTCTCAGAGTCCTCTGAACCCACTTCTAACTCAGACTATGACTCAGCTACCATGTGATTTCTACTCTTTTCCCAATACTTATGATCAATAACTTTGTCCCTAGGATCAGCCTCCTCATCTTCACGAATACCATAACTCACAGTCGTCAGAAGCTGAGAAACAAATCTGTTAAATGGCAAAGCCCTTGTATGAAGATCAGCGTTAGCCGTAAGAATCATCTCGTGCATAATAACACTCACCAGGTCAAGACTATACCCCATACTATAGAGATAGACAAGATAAAGCATATTACCCACCAAAACATTCTTATTCCCGAGTTGGGAAAGAATGTTCCGATGAGCAATCATATGAAATAGGCACAGTACCTTTGAAACATTCTTGCGCCTTATATAGGGTCCTTTCTTCTTCCCAGCGTGAAGAAGCCTCACCTCCATTTCCCTCTTGAAAGGAAGCTGATCAGGAACAGGAGGCCATTTTATAGGTACATCAACCAAAACAGAAACTTAAACTAAGCCAAATGCTATCTGAATGTCAGCCCGACGAATCTGAAGCTCCAAACCATTAATAGACACCTGAAAGCTCGTGTTCTCACCAGTTCCACGTACATTGCGGAGAGAAGCATAGAACAGACGAACCAATCTAGGGTAACAAGGCATCTGGGGCCGCAGAAGGCCACTCCAACCATGATCAAAGAATATATCAAAGATATGTAAGAACCCTGAGTAGTACTGTAGTAATCCCACTTCATCCAATAACACTTCCCGCTGATAATTGTGAAATTTAAACCCATATCTCGGAGTAGACCAGTTGGGAGGATTCGGATGCATGTCGTGATTCCCTCCATCATTGACTCGTGGCAATACACGAGACTCCTCCAATGCCACTAGCTCCTCCTCGGCGAGAAACTAGAGGAACAAAACTGCTCGGACCCGTCATGGTTCCCCGCGTCGTCCGACCTTGATTAGACGCACCGCTTGAAGCGGGAACGGGGGACGCAGTCTCAGAATGTTTATCCCTAGCCATAATCACACAATGCGTTCAAGAATCTGTTGTCAATCAACACCCAACGAATCAACCCAAATCAACCCAAAATCTGCAAGAAATAAAATATACTTCCACAAATCCAACAACACCCCAATTCTCCAACAATTAAACCCATAATATCCTCTAACAAGAATATACACACCGAAACACAGTCAAAAACCCCAATTCGAAATGCACTAACCAATGCACACCCCAATCACCAACAAGAAAATACCCATGTCCGCATAATCCAATGCCAACAATACAAACAATCAAACACCCAACAATCACAAACTAGATCCTTCAATCAACAAGCACTAAGCAACATGCCAAATTCCAAACACCAATTTCAACACAGTCGCAATAGGGATGAAGAAATTGAGCACGAAACTCGAAGGATAGAGATCATAACAAGCTTGCCAAGGCAAGAATGAAAGAAAGAGTGATTCCAAAATACCCTTAGGCAAAACTGCTGAGATTAAACCACCAAATTGGAATGCCAAGCTTCGAATTGGAAGTAGAGGAAGAGAGGAAACATCAAGCTCATAAAAACCCCTTCCAATCGAGAACAAAATTAATTGAGTTTGAGATCAGAAGCACAGAGGAAGGAGTAGAACTTGAGTCGGTGATGGAGATAAATAGTGAGGGGAAATAAAAGTTGAGGGAGGAGATGTATTTGTTTTTTGTTTTTTTTCAAACTTAAACCGTATTCGAACAAAACCTCAAAATTGTTCAAATAAACTAATGTCAGAGTAGATTATTTAAACACAAATTTTGTATTCGAATATGAATAGTCAGACAACACAAACAAAACAACAACAAAAAAAACTAAAAGAAAATCTTCTTTTTTTAAATAGAGACACAAGAGAAGCAAAAATATATCATAATACGAACTACTCCCCCTGTATGCACCACAGAAATAAGAAATCAAAGTGTATAGAAATGTCAGAACATAACTTTCCTCAGTATTAAAGTAACTCAGTGTGTGTGTGTGTGTGTGTGTGTGTGTGTGTGTGTGTGTGTGTGTGCACAGTCAACCTATAACATTAACATGCAGTAAACAGAGTAAGCAATTAAAAATAAATAACTATGTTGGAAAGTTATTTCAATTTAAGCCTCTCATGGTGGTCACTCAAAATCACTGAGAATTGACTAGCAAACACTTTGTGTGAAAATATGCAACGAATGATTCATATTTCATCAAACAAGCGGCGCAATGTGAGTTGGAAGATCTCATAGACAGGAAATCAAATGTCATTAATGGTGTTAAGTTAATTAATATAGACTCCCTATCTCTCATCTCCACTAAACTGACTATGTTAAACTCAAGATCAAATAGGTCTTGAAAAGGTTATAATGTAGGCACAGAAAGGGACATGACGAAGTAGATGTTTTACTGGCATTCTAAGACTACAGTTTACACTTTTACCCCGTCTTTCTTCAAATGAGTTCACCTCCCGTCATTTTTTCCCTTTATTGAGTACACACTGAATATAATACTTTTTCTCTTTTTTCATTTTGAGTTCACCTCCCTTTATTATTTTTATTCAACGAGTACAGATAAAATATGATGAACCATAAAATCATTGGAAAACCCCTCTTCTTATATCCATCTTCACCACTAAAATCACAAGGTTACTTCTTTCCCATTTTTTTTTTTTTTTGAAAAGTCTCAGAACAAACGGGTAAACTAATAAAGGATTTGGGTAGAAAAATGAACAGCATATTTCAAGGCACAAAAGGGCTACAAACGGATAAACGTTTAGGTAAACATAGACGAAGGCCAAAAATGTATAATAATAAAAAGCCTATTATCATATCTTCGGTCTCACAAAGTACCTTTTTCATCCCGAATCAAGTATAGGGAGTGCTCAATTAGACTAACTTAAACTTGAAGTTACTATTGACAATTGATTATAAAAAATGAGATCAAAAGAAAAAATGCTGAATATGGAAAGAATTTATAAAATAACACTCGAAGCTTGTAAAATGGTCAGATCCTCACATAACATTAGGTACAAAGTCTCTACAGGTATCCTCAAGTATTTTGTCAATAATTGCCTATCTATTTTAAACATGGAACTAAGTGACTGACGTGGAAAAATATTTTAAGTAAGACCATACTTAATTTTTTTAACACTGAAGCGCAAATTACATCTGAGAAAACATATATCACGGCGATAATCTAGCAAAAAGTAGTGCAAAGAGGAAGTAAAAGACATACCTAATCAACGGAATAGACACCGATGGACTGTCTCAAAAGTTTAAACCTCATAGCATCTAATGGCTTGGTAAAAGAATTGGCTAACTGACTCTCTGTGGGAACATACTCAACAATGATTATCTTTCGCTCAACAAGATCACGGATAAAATGGAAGCGAATGCCGATGTGCTTGGTTCTGGAATGTTGTTTAGGGTTCTTGGAAATGTTTATCGCATTTGTATTATCAAGCACCACCTATTTCATCCAAATGAGTTGAGTACAATAACTTCCTGCAACTATATACTCTGCCTCAGCTGTAGATTGAGAGATGTATTTTACTTCTTGCTTCGCCATGCCACAAGATTATTCCCAATATAATAATATCTACCCGAAGTGATCTTCCTATCATCTGCGTTACCTGCCCAATCTGTATCGGAATAAACAATAACCTCAGATGTTGTGTCATGTGAGTACCATAAACCAAAATTGGAAGTCCCACATACATAACGAATAATGTGCTTAACAGCCTGTAAATGGGACTCTTTAGGACTACCTTGATAGCGAGCATAAATATAGACACTAAACATGATATCAAGACGAGTAGTAGTAAGATAAAGTAAACTATCTATCATACTTCTATACATCTTTTGATCAACATCCTTACCTGCCGTGTCCTTAGTTAGCTTTGTTGTGGTACTCATGGGCGCTTGAGCATGTTTTCCAGAGGAAAGACCAAACTTCTTCACAAGATCCCTTGCATATGTGGATTAATAGATAGACATCCCTTTCTCCACTTGATGTATTTGGAGACCTAAGAACTATGTTAGTTCTCCAACCATGCTCATTTCAAATTCATTTTTCATTAAAGCTACAAAAGAAGTGGTTAGTGAATTCAAAGTAGAACTAAGAACAATATCATCTACATATACCTATGCGACGAGCACAACGCCTCCTTTACATTGAATAAATAACATTTTATCAACTCCCCATCGAATAAATCCCTTATCCAAGAGAAAATTGGAAACCGTTCATACCATACTCGAGGAGCTTGCTTCAAACCATAAGGAGCCTTCTTCAAATAGAAAATGTGATCGAGATGATGAGAATCCTCAAACCCTTTTGGTTGGGCCACATACACTTCTTCATCTAGGAGCCCATTCATAAAAGTACTCTTCATATCCATCTGATATAGCTTGAAATTTTTATTACAAGCAAGAACCAAAAGTAAGCGAATAGACTCAAACCTTGCAGTAGGAGCAAATGTTTCAGCAACATCAACCCATTTTACTTGATTGTACCCTTAGGCAACCAACCTAGCATTATTTCGAATGACATTCCCAAATTCATCAAAAAAAAAATCTTATAGACCCATTTAGTCCCAATGACATTCGTAATAGAAGGACGTGGAACCAAATCCCAAACATCTTGACGTCAAAACTGGAGAAGCTCATCCTGCATTGCATGTAGCCAATATTCGTCTAAGAGAGCTTCTTTAACAATTACGGGTTTAATCACAGAAATATAACAAACACAGTTCACCGTCTCATGGTGTTAGCTTCTAGTTTGAACATGAGAACTAACATCCCCGATAATATCGGCATGTGAGTGATCCTTATGAACTTGATGCCATCTGGGTTGCGATACACTGAGAGCTGAAGGGGGCAGCGCTGGGAGTGGTGGAGTAGACAAAGGAAAGCTAACCTTTGATGTAGGGCTCGGTGCAAGAATATTACTAGTTGACATCTCTAAATTTTTTGTTGTACCATCATCTTCTTCAACATTTGTTGAGCCAATGGTGCAAGTATCATCCACAACCACATTACATGACTCCATCATCACTTTTGTCCTAGAATTGTAGACTCAAAAAGCTCTACTATTTGTTGAGTAGCCCAATAAAATACCTTCATCACTTTGGGAGTCAAATATCTCAATATTCTCCCGATATCTAAAGATGAAGCAGTTACTCCCAAAACCCCAAAAGTAATTGACATTCAACTTCTTTCCAAACCAAATTTCATAGACCATGTTTAAAGTAAGTGGACGAAGATACACCCTATTGATAGTATAACACGCAGTATGGATGGCCTCCCCCCAAAAGTGTGTCAGAAGATCCTTGCTGTGAAGTAAGACTCGTCCCATTTCTTGAAAAACTTTATTCTTTCTTTATGTAATCCCATTTTGTTGTGGAGTGATTGGAGCAGAGAATTCATGTTTAATCCCGTTAGAAGTGCAGTACTCGATTACTCCAGTATCCTTAAACTCGCCTCCACGATCACTTCAAAATTTATTGATAGAGCAATCTTTCCCATTTTGAATTCGAAGCAATATAGTACAGAATTTTTCAAAAGTATTAGACTTCTCTCTCAAAAGAGCTATCCAAGTATAACAAGATAAATCATCCACCATTACTAAAATATACCATTTACCTCCCAAAGATGAAGTTCTCATTAAACCCATCAAGTCCATGTGTATTAGCTCAAGAATCTAAGTAGTAGCAATATTGTTGGACTTCTTGTAAGAGCTCTTTATTTGCTTGCCAATTTGGCATGGACCACACACAACATTACTCAATCTTCCCAACTTTGGAGCTCCCTGGATAAGCTCTTTACTCATAATCTTGGAGAAATCATTGAAGTTAATATGTCATAACCTTTGATGCCACAAGTCCACATCACTCAGTTTAGCTTTGTTACACAGTATAGCTTCATGTTGAACAACATAGCAGTTGTCAGTAATTCTAGCAGCATACATCACACGTTGTCCTTGGGAGTTTAATACATCACAACCACCTCAAGAAAAGTAACAGTGTAATCTATATCACATAACTGACTGATACTGAGAAGATTTGTTTTCAACCCCTTAACCAAGAGAACATTATCAATCGCTGGAGTACCAAGTCCTTCAGCCTTTCCCTTTCCTACCACAAGAGATATTTTCCCATCATCAAAAGTAACATCACCACCCTGAATATTCTCTAGGTGACTCAGCTTGGACTCATCACCAGTCATATGATGGGAACATCCATTATCCATATACAACTGAGCCGACTTGAAGGCATTCAAGGCAGTTAGTACAACATTGCACCTTATTTGAGGTGCCAAATTAGTCTTTCATAACCAAATGCTTCGAAGAATCCTTCGAGCTAAGGTCTTTTATGCAAACCATCAAGACACGTTCTCACTTTTCACATTAGTAGAAATCACATTAGACTTATATATTTGCCCATTAAAAGGGTGAGCATATGGTTGATAGGGCCCAACCAATCTACAATAAGATGCAATATGCCCCTTTCGGCCACATATTCCACAATAATAAATCTGAGAGTAAGAGAACCTTTTGGCTTGATTATGAGTGGAAGATATTATATTATGTTTGGGCAACAATATAGTAGCAGTTGCTTTCACAAATCTTGTGACTTGAGGAGTCTTGGTATTAGAGAGATGTTCCTCATATCCTAGACCTCTTTTGTCAGCATTCGTCTTTCCCATACATAACATCTTATCAATGTTCTTAGCCCCATGACAAAAAAAATTATGTTTCTACTGAGATAAAACTACATCAAGCTTGGCCAAATAAAGTTCGTCCAAAGTTGATTTCATTTTATCCTTCACATCATGAACTTCTATTTCTAACATCATAAGCTTGTCATGAAGACCTTGTTTTATATTTTCAATTACTTATATCTCGTGACTTGTATTATCAGTTTTTCTTGAAGTTCACACGTGAGTTTATTAACTTGGTCTTTCAAGACTTTATTAAGTTTACCAAGTTTAATACATTTTGCGAAAAGTCTGAGCATACAAGTTTTCAAGATTTAAGTCTTTAAACTCATTTTATTCATGATCACTCTGAATTTCACTAGAATTTTCAAGTTCAAAAGCGTCAGAGTTATCATTACCACAATTTAGAAAAGCATGATATGTACAATATTTTCAATTATCAACTACTTGAGAATTACTCTCATTGTTATCATTTTCTTCATCACTGTCATCCCAAGTAACACTAATATTCATAGCTTTGCGATTGGTTCCAGATTTCTTATTAGGACAACTATGAGCATAATGACCAAACTTGTGATACTTATAACATTCAACTTGACTCAGGTCAGTATCATTGTTGGTCTAGCGATTATAAGATTTAACCTGATCATGAGGTCGTGGTTTATAGTTCATCGATTGCCCTTATTTTTAAAATTGACATTTTTTCAAGATTTTTTGAAATTGTTGACTAATAAAAGCAATTGATGAATCTAAATAGGAACTTTCATCATCATCTGAGATATATGAGTGATCAACCTCTTTGGTACCTTTAGAAGAAGAGGAGTAAAATGAAGACTTGAAAGCAACACTCTTGTTCTTCTCAGAGTTTTCTATTTTCATCTCGAGTTCAAAAGTTTACAATTTTCTAGCTAATGTATCGGGATTCATTTTCTTAAGATCCGAAGCTTCTTCGATAGTATCATGTCTGGATCTAAAGCTCTTAAGAAGAGATCTTAGAACTTTGTAAATAATTTGAACATCGGAATAAGGTGTTCTAAATTCGGTACTAGTATTTCAAATATCACTTAGTCTGGCATAAAATTCATCAAAAGTTTCATTTTCACTCATTCTAATATTCTCAAATTGTGATGTAAGCATCTGTAGCTTACTTTCATTAACTGTATCATCGCCTTTATGAGTTTGAACTAGAATGTCCCAAACTTCTTTCGAAGTGGTACAAGCAGAGATATGTCGAAACTCACTTTGACTCACAGCCATAAAGATAGCATTGCGGCCTTTAGAATTATAACCAGGAGCATCCTTTTCTTCCTTTGACCACTGATTCCTAGGCTTAGGAACCTCTATAACACTAACTGGTGTACCTTGCATCACAATAGGATGTGTCCATCCATCTTTAATGGCAATTTATACATCTTCTCCGATTGATTGAAGAAATGTAACCATTCAGACTTTCTAGTATGTATAGTTTTTGCCATCAAAAAGTAGAGGACAATTTACAAGGTCTCTAAACTTCACAGAATCCATTATTCTCAAGCAATCAAGTCAGGATCCACGCTCAGGTTGTTAATCCTCGAATCGTGACCGCTCTGAAACCAATTAAAATAAATAACCACTTGAGATTAATTAATTTCGATTAATTTAGCTCTAAATCAATAGGTCTGAATTCTTTTGAATTAATGATCTAACCTTAACCTAATTCAAATTGATTAAATTATCTAGTGTGAACAAGCAATTAGAAATTAAACACATGACTAAATAATTTTAACCATGTGGGAAACCTTTCTCAGAAGAAAAACCTACAGGTCGTTGTCGAATCACCCGACAGCTAAACAATCTACTATTGAAATCAAATTACAAGAGTTTAATTACTTACAGAATCGATAAGCATATCCCATGGTTACCTTTCTTTTAATCAAGCTTCTTACAATTGATTCTTCATTCTCGCAACGCCTTACTTCAATCTCTCGTCAAAGCTTTCAGTCTTGAATCTTACAAGTTCTTCAAATCATGATTTGGGTTTGTGAGTCAATGATTGATTCAAGTTTGAATTGTTAGTTCTCGTTTGAATCGCTAAAAAAAATTTCTTCTCTCCCTAAAAATTCAAGCCCTCAAAAAATAAGTTTTGGAAGAGGTGAGTTATGAAAAAAAGAAAGGATGTCTTAAATAGAAAAACTAAAAACCCGACCTCTGTTCGAATAGAGATAAAGTTTATTCGAATAGAATAATTTATATTCAAACATGACCAAGATCCTATTCAAAAAAATAAAGTTCTTAGGCAATTTGTTCAAATAGAGAAAGAGACTATTTAAGAAAAACAAGTTTTATTCGAATATAACAAAAATCTATTTGAGCAAATAAGTTCTCAGGTAATGTATTCGAATAGAGAAATAATTTATTCGAACAGAATAAGTTTTATTCATACATGACCAAAATTCTATTCGAACAAACATAGTTCTGAGTAAAAATGTTCGAATAGATACTAACTTTTATTCAAACAAAGATCTTATTCGAACTAAACAAAAGCTTGTTCGAACATAGACCTGCTTTTCTCAAAAAGACATATCACTTTCTTTTCATACTCTATAAAATATTAAGGGCATGACATTTAGAGCAGGAAGATACAAACCCACTTACTTTTTCAGTGTCAGTCCAGCTGTAGTCGTTCCATGTGAAATATCTGACGATGAGTAACCACAAGGAAGTGTTAACACCTATTCTAGACATGAAATGAAATAAACTCCAAATATGGATGTTTCATAACCGAAGAAGATATGAATCATATTGATGGTGTTAACGGTTGTCCTCATGATCCAGGTGTTTTTCGTACACAACATCATGCTTATAATAACCAACAACCTCATCAATTTGAGTACAAAATAAAAGTTGATCTTTCGACTTTTAATGGTCATCTTTATGTGGAAGATTTCTTCGATTGGTTATCTACGATAGAAAAATTCTTTGACTACAAAAATATTGCCGATGAGAAGAAAATATCTCTTATAGCCTACAAGCTTACAGGTATTGCCAACGTTTGGTGGGATAGCATTGTAGAAGCACGTCTTAGAGATGGCAAGTTACCGATTCATAATTCGGCACAAATGAAGAAATATTTCCGTTGTCATTTCCTTCCTTCTAATTATGAAGTTGTCTTGTATGACCAACTCAAGAATTTAAAACAAGATACTCATTCCGTAGCCGAATATCTTCATGACTTTTATCGTTTATCCGCCTAAAATGGTATTCGAGATAATAAAGTACAACAACTTAGTTGCTTTATTGGTGGCTTACAATTCTAAATTCAAGACAAGATGTTCTTGTCAATAATCCCATCAATGGATACCGCCAATGAATTGGCTCAAAGGTGGAACAATTTCTTGAGAAGGCTAATCGAATTTTTAGTTTTGAGCAATCACCAAATCGTAGGTACTCTTAATCCCCACATTCTACCTCATCTTCCAGCCTTCCTTCATTGAGTAATTTTAACCGCTTCACTACCTAAAATACCACTAATTTTTTGCCAACAACCAATCGTTTCCCTCATCAAAATACCCGTCCTACCCAACCTAAACCTATATTAGAAAATCCAAACAACCCATATGCTCGGCCAAGACAAGACTTTTGTTACGTTATCATTAACAAGGTCATACATCGAATGCTTGTCCATCTCGAAATAATGCCAATGTTAGAGTAGGTTTCTCTCACCATGAGAATGAACCTATGGTGTCTAATGAGCATAACGGCGATCCTTCCTTTTTGGCTTTTTCTATAACGAAGTCTAATGATATTACTCCCTCCAATGATGATGACGTTGAGCGGTGTGATAGTGATGAAGGTTATGAATGTTTGATATTGCGTAAGCTTCTTTTTATCCAACAAGGTGACAATTCACGAAGGAAGAACATTTTCATTTTTAATGCACGATACAAGGTAAAATTGCCAAGATCATCATTGATAGTGGTACTGGTGAGAATACCGTTTCCCAATCCACGGTTGAGAAACTTAAACTAAAAAAATTTCTTCGTCCAAATCCTTATCCTATTTATTGAATTAAGGATAACTGTCCATTCAAAGTTGTTGCCCAATTTCAAATTCCTTTCTCCGTTGGGAAATATCATGATGAAATTTTGTACGATGTGGTTGTTATGGATGCTTGCCATATTCTTCTTGGTAGACCGTGGTTATATGATTTGAATATCGATCATAATAGACGAGTAAATACATACTCTTTCTCTAAAGGTGGTGTCAAATTTCTCTTCACTCCCATGACGTCAAAGGCATCTTCAAATGCTCCTATTAAAGAGAAAATAATTTTCAGGGTTTCCAATAGCATTAAAGACAATATTGGTGATGTAGAAATTTGTGTTGCCCGTGTTGCTAAAGACGATGCGTCGAACCCCCTTATTGTGCCACCTCAAGTTGAAATACTTTTGCAAGAGTTTTCGAGTATCCTTCCCACCGACATCCTGAATTCTCTTCTACCAATGGGGGGTATTCAGCACCATATTGATTTTGTTCTAAGTGAAAGGTTTTAGATTGCCGCATTTTGTGTATATGAAGTATCGTGGTTATCTCAGTCAAAGATGGTGACAGAATTAAGACCTCTATACAAGTAATTTATAACCAATAACTGAGAAGGTAAGTTGGTAAGTAGAACACAATAAAGGAAAAGCCAAATCGTTTTAACTGCCTCTATTTTTTTAACTTATTTTACATTCTCGTTCGAACGAGTTTTATGTTCGTTCGAACGACTTCAGGGAAAAAATAACCTTTTAAAACTAGTTATAAACTGCCTCTGGTTGTAGGCTTATTTGGATATCTCATTCGAACGACTTCTGAGAAAAGATAAGTTTTAAAACAAGTTTTAAACTGCCTCTATTTGTAGGCTTATTTGGGTATCTCGCTCGAACGACTTTGGGTTTCGTTCGAACGAGTCTCAGGAAAAACTATTTTCATATTTAAGCAAACCTTGTTTTGTTTTTCTTCTTACCAAGTTTTTCACCAATTTTATTTGAGATTTTTATATCTTTTTTTTTAGAGACTAATCAAGATTAATCAAAAACCTAAAACCTTGAGGTTGATGTTGAATTAGTCAATCCAACTTCCCACATAAATTTCTACAGTGATTCAAAAAGGGTTATCCTTGTTGTTAGATCAAGGAGTGTCGTTGCGAGAATGAAGGAGATAGGGCGTGAAGCATGTATCAGAAGAGAGACAATCAATAGACAAAGTTATCGAGTCTGCAAGTATATTTCATAATGCAACTCTTTTTTATTAGTAGATTTTTGGTTACCGATTTTATCGGCAACGACCTGTAATTTTTCTCATAAGTAAAGAGTATCTACAGGGTGAACAATTGCTTGTGTCTTTTATTTCCTTGTCATAACTATTAATTATTTCTGCTTATTCCTAGATTATTCATTGATAGGAATAGTTCTGACATAATTTCTCAAAATATATTAAATACAAGCATATAGAATTTCAATTGGTATTAGAGCAGAATCACTTAAAGGCTTTTATATCTTGGGCGATGATCATATCATGAGTGCTTGCTTAAATTTAATGGATTCCAAAAAATTTGGAGGTCCTATAAATCGTCTACCACTCTTTGATGGCATGAACTTTCCTTACTGGAGGGTTCGAATGATTGCATTCTTGCAATTCATAGGAGAAGATGTCTGGATTGCCATTGAAGATGGATGGGTACACCAGACAATAATGCGGGGTGAGTCAGCAACGGCTATAGAAGTTCCTAAACTTATAAATCAATGGACTAAGGAGGAAAAAGAAATGTTTGATTATAATTCTAAAGGTCTTAATGTTATTTTTAATGTGTTGAGCCAAAGTAAGTATAGGCGCATCTTCGCATGTACCACTTCAAAAAAAGCTTGGGACACCTTAATACACACTCATGAAGGTGATGATATGTTTAAAGAGATTAAACTACAAATGCTTACTTCTTAATGCACACTCATGGATATAAAGGCTTCTTGAGATGATAATAATGATGAATTTGATGCTAATAATGATCATCCTTAAAATGTGAAAATGGCAACTATTATACGTTTCCTACTATAATAAACTCTAGTAATTATTATTCTTACCCTTTTGAGCTAGAAAAAAACTCTACTAAAAATCAGAGTGATTATAAAAGTGATAATTGTAAAAAGCATAATTTGGAAGAGTGTATTCTCAACTTGTTTCTCAGCTTGAGAAACTTAAGAATATGAAACAATCTCTTATTATCAAACTTGATACTTGTGAAAATGAAAAACTTACTACTGTGGAGAATATAAAATTGGCTGAAACTGAAATTAAAAAACTTGACTTGACTTTTATCCAGAAAAAACTTGAAGTCTTTTATTATGGAGCAAAGAATATTGATAAAATACTAAGTATGAGCAAAAATGGTACTGGTAAAAGAGGGTTAGGATTTGATGAGCAAAATGTTAACTCTACCACACCTCAAGTCACTAAGTTTGTCAAAGCTACTTCAGTGCCATATTTGCCCAAACTTAGTGTTATAAATGTACCTCATAGACAGATAAAGAAGCCTTCTATCTTTCGTGTGTTTTATTATCAGGTTTGTGGTTGAAAGGATCATATTGCTCCCTATTGCCAATATGTTCATGAATTCTATCATAGGAATAAATTTCCCATGGAAAGAAGGAAACCCTATCGACCATATGCCCAATCGATTTCTAATCCCTCTTTTGTCCAAAAGTCTTTAAATATTTTTCGGAATTTGACTCAATCGTCGGAAGTGCGAAAGAAAGTGAAACCTGTTTAGGTTCATAAGAAGGACCTTCTAGCACAATTACGGTGCAATGTTGCAGTAATGGATCAAAATGATTTTAACTCTACTCGGGGGTATAGAGATAGTAATGTTCAAGCAAAAACTTTGTTAACCCCTTCTACTGTGGTTTAAGATATCGTGCTGCCCACTGAAACTCTTACATATTTAGCACCTAATGTTATTATTTGTACTAATCCTCCTCATAATTGTGGTGCTCATGGATGCCTTAATGATGAAGAGTATGTGTTATGGGTTGTCATTGTTATACGCTATATGTGACGGTGAAGAATATGTGTTATGGGTCGATGATTGAACCAACCAACGTGAAAGATGTTTTATCTTATGAATCCTGGATTAACACTATTGGGGTTTGTTCCATTGAGTAAATCTCTCCGGTCATCCTGACTATTTGCATCGTTCTTTTCTTGATAGCTTCAGGTATGTGTCTTTTCTTTTCTTTTCATTACTATTTCCCCTTATTTTTGCATCAGAGTCTGTCTTTACTAAGCATATGCATGTTTGATCAGGATTTGTGTATTCATGATATATTCATCTAATGCTTGAGCTACTTGGTATAAGTTCTTCTTTACAAGAGCCAATAGTCCCTGAATCTAATCGTAAGTAAAAACCTTGAGGATAAATGTAGAAACTTCGTTACCTGACATTATGTGAGGATCGAACCTTTTGTGTAAGCTTCGAGTGTTATTAAACAAATTCTTCCCAGTAAAATCTTTCTTTGTTTATGATCTCATTATTTTATGCATTAATCAATTGTTGGTGGTGACATCTAATTCAAGCTAAAATACTTGAATATTTTCTTTACTTTATTCGAGGCAAAATAAGAGATTGTATGAGGCTTAGGAAATGATTTTTGGCATTGTTATTATACCCCTTTGGCCTTTCAATACTTAACCTAGAATTGTTCTACATTTGCTACCCGTTGAGCCTAAAATAAGCAATTTCTTTGTGTTAGCCAATTCCCTTCTAACTTTTTATTCTAAGGATAGTAAGTTATAAAATATGAGGGGAGTTATGTGAATTAGTGTTGCCTATGTAACTTCATTTTTCAAAGCATAAAATCAAATAGTGCTAGAAGAGCAAGTATATCTCTAGAAACATTATATGGAAAAAAAAATGGAGGAAGGAGGTGTCTCGATATCAACAATGAAGGTGGTAGTTACATTTGTCCTCAGAATGCCAGCAAAACACCTACTTCATCACTAGCCTATATTTTCCTTCTTTACATCCTTAAGAGTCATAGTTGATTCTAGTGCAACCGGTTTAGTATATAAAATATTTGGAGAATTTATGGTATTTAACTTGATACCACCAATAACAATCAATTTTCCTTCCGTAAGATCTTTAAGCAAAATAACGTTGCTTTATTAAAATATAAATTTTTAATTTCATTTTACTCATATTCATATTTCCTCAGAGTGATTCTTAGTTAATTCTCAGTGATTTTGAGTGACCAACCATGAAAGGCCTAAGTTGAATTATTTTTCTGATATAGTGTTCTTCATGCGTCTAAATGTTAGGACTTTGATTGGACTACACACATACACCGAGTTCTTTTGCATTATTTTGTTTATATATCAATAATATTCTTTGATATGTCATGTATATGTTGTACCTATATATTTGACTCTGCATGTTTTATGGGGGAGTGTGTTTGGTAGTCTCCATTTTACCTTATAAAGTCATGGGTCTTATCTTATGTCTCTCGTGTCTAGTTGTTGTTGGGTGCTTGGTTACTGTCTCTGAGTTTACCTATTTCTGTCCATTTTTTTGAATGAGTTTCATGTTCGTTCAAATGACTTATTGGTCTCATTTCATCTTTTCCTAGCTAGATTGGTTTTTAGGCAAAATTTGATGTTTCGTTCGAATGAGTTTTGGTCTCATTTCATCTCTTTCTAGCTATATTGATTTTTAGGCAAAATTTGATGTTTCATTCGAACGACTTTTATTTTCGTTCGAACGAGATTGGTGTTTGGTCGTCTTCCACCTGTCTCTTACGTCGTTTATCTTTATTACTTCAAACTATTTCTTTTCTCCTTTCTCACATTGGTTCTCTTAAACAACCAACATATTCTCCTCTATACGAATCAATTATGACAAATTAAGGTTTGATTTGAGTTTAATTCCTCTTCGATCTCGTTTAGGGTTTGGATTCACGTGTTTAAGGTGCAATTTATAGGTTTTCATCACTCTCACTGGTCGGTAATAGTTATATTGTTCTCTCTCTATCTATCTAAGCGTATTTTGATAATTGTATGGGTTTGTACTTAATTTTTGATAGGTTATCATATGGGTTTGTGTTGATTGAGATTGGGTACTCGTAGGAGGTTGTGGTTTGATTTTACTTGTGATTAACTGGTTTGATTCTTGGGTGTTGGCGATTGGTTGAGAATGGAAATTTGTAGGTTGTAATTGGGGTTTAGTTTTGTGGTGACCGGGGTGGTTATTGGTGTTTTTGTGTTTCCCAACTTACTACTGGTGGTTGTCGTATTGTTAATTGGGTATGTGATTGTGCTTGTTGGTGACTGCGATTTTGTTGGTGACTATACTTGTTGGGTTTTCACTTGTGCATTCGGGTTTGTATTAATTGAGATATGGCACCCAAGTTACAAGCGGGAACCAAATGACCACGCCTTAACGAAATAGCCATTCTGGATGGTCAGAGAGTAAGAGCTCAACTTATGCATTAGAGCATAAAAATGGCTTTAAAGATAGACCAATTGTGAAGGAACAACTAGTGGATGTTGATAGTATTTTTGAAGTTAATGCGGGGTATGTGGGGGTGTTTGCAAAGTTCAAAGCAAAAGGATAGACCAAGATTCTTACTTCTACTAAAAGGTATATCCTCGAATTGTTCAATTGTTTTATGCCTCTTTGGAAGTTGAGCCTAACCATCCACTTCACAATCAAAATTTTCTGGTCACTATTGATGTGGCAGAGTATAAAATAAATCAGGGCTGAATTTATAAAATATTGGGTTTCAGATCCTCTCAACAGATTAGATGTCCCCAGTGTATTTGACCCGTAACTTCTTATCCATGGCATACCTCTCCTACTAAGGGTGAGATTCATGTTCTTCCTGAGCTGAATAACATGGCTATTGATATCACTGCTCAACATAACCTATATACTAGAATGGGACTTTTTTCTTAAAGGATGTTGGATGATGAGTCCCGTCTTGTACATATCATTGTTATTACTATTATCATCCCAAGGTCCCAAAAGAATAAACTCTCTGAGCGGATGAAGGTATTTCTCTATGCCTTCAAGAATGATGTAGAAATTGATCTCCCTAAGATCATCATTGAAGAGATGATAGATGTAAGTACCAAAACGGTGACACAGAGTTCATTACCTTTTGCCCGGCTTGTGATGTAGATCCCGACAGATGCTGACTACAAGGTATTTCTAAATAAGTTAGAGAATACAAAAATATAGAGATTAGATACTAGTAAATGTCATAAGAGTGTATCTCATCTTCCTTATGTACTACCATCTAAGCTAGCTCCTCCAAGTGAGCACATAGGCTCTTCTAGCTCAGCTGCATAGAATCAGGGGGTGTTTACTCTTCAGGATTTTGGGAGCATGCTTCAAACTTTGACAGTGAATATGAGGGAGGTGAAGACTAGGTTGGACAATATTGATAAACGGCTGGGAGCTATTGATACACGGTTGGGTGTAGTGGAGACAGAGGTTCAAAGTCTTTGTCAGCTACAGGAGAGTCGTGAGTATGATATTGATTATGGTTCTTGGGATGCTTGGCAACACAAATGTCTAGACTAGACTTATGTCCTCACTTATGTTCTTTATTTTGTTTAAGTCTCTAGTTCTTCTTTGTTATACTGGATTTGTTATGAGATAGTCCATGTACTAACATTGGAAGTATACTTTATACTATCTTATATTTCTTTGATTGCCAAGTGGATATAATTTATCTCTATTTTATATAGTAGATTAGGGTTATTATTTATTTCTTCCATGACAAAAAGGGGAAGAGATAAGTATCCCTGACACGAAAGTACATTGAAAGTATATATGATCATGTTTTTCTGGTTTGATTATTTTATGATTATGCTTTTCTATTTTCAGAGATTTTTTAAAGTTCTTCTTTACACACGTATCATAAACTACTTTGATGAGTGTGCAAATATAAAATAACAGTTATCTAATACGTTTTGAAGTATCAAATATGTCATCTGTGGAAGAGGTCCAAAGATTGACCCTATTGATGAAAGGGGTGGTATCTTTCTAAGGTCTAGCCTGTCTCTATGTCTGGGAAGTACTACAGAGTGATGTTTAGGTCTTAATTTTTATTTTGTCGCAAAATGAACCAAAGGGGAAGATTGAAAAGTTTTGGTTTGTCTCATTTCGTGTATGTGGAGTCCCATGGTTATCTCAGTCAAAGACGGTGATAGAATTAAGACCGCTGGACAATTTATCTACAACTAACAGCCGAGAAGGTAAGTTGGTAAGTATAACTCGATAAAGGAAATGCTAAATTATTTTAACTGCCTTTGTTTTTAAACTTATTTTGTTTTCTCGTTCGAACGAATTTTTTGTTTGTTCGAATGACTTATGGGAAAAAACAACCTTTTAAAACGAGTTTTAAACTACATCTATTTATAGGCTTATTTGGGCATCTCGTTCGAACGACTTTGGGTCTTGTTCGAACGACTTCTGGGAAAAGATGAGTTTTAAAACAAGTTTCAAGCGCCTCTATTTGTAGGCTTATTTGGGCATCTCGTTCAAACGACTTTGGGTCTCGTTCGAACGAGTCTCGGGAAAACCTATTTTCATATTTAAGTAAACCTTATTTTGTTTTTCTTCTTACCAAGTTTTTTACCAATTTTATTTTAGAGTTGTATATCCTTTATCGGAGAGACTAATCAAGATCAATCAAACCTAAAACCTTGAGGTTGATGTTGAATTAGTCAATCCTACTTCCCACATAAATTTCTAGAGTGATTCGAGAAGGCTGATCCTTGTTGTGAGATCAAGGAGCATCATTGTGAGAACGAAGGAGATAAGGGATGAAGCTTAGATCAGAAGAGAGATAATCAATAGGCGAGGTTATCGAGTCTCTAAATGTATTTCAGATTGCACATCTTTTTGATTAGTAGATTTTTGGTTATCAATTTCATCGACAACGACCTGTGGTTTTATCTGAGTAAGAAGTTTCCACAGGGTGAACAATTGTTTGTCTTTTATTTCTTTGTCATAACTATTGATTGCTTCTGTTTATTCCTTGATCATTGATTGATGAGAATAATTCTGACCTAATTTTTCGAAATACATTAAATATGAGCATAAAATTTTTTACCAAGTGCTAGCTTACCAAACTTACCTCATTACCATATGGCGCCAAAAGAACATGCCATTTTATAATAACAAGTCTAAGATCTATTGATGAAAGGTCGTATTCGTCCATCTATGAGTCCATGTGCGGTTCTGGTTCTTTTAATTCTTAATAAAGAAGGATCTTGGCGTATGTGCATCGATAGTAGAGCGATCAACAAAATTACAGTAAGGTATCGCTTCCCAATTCCTCGTTTCGATGATATGCTTGGCAAGTACTTGCGGGTTCTAAGGTCTTTTCCAAAATTGATCTTAAGAGTGGGTATCATCAAATTTGACCTTGCCTTGGTAATGAGTAAAAAATGGCCTTTAAGACTAAAGAAGGCTTATATGAATGGTTCGTCATGCCTTTCGGATTGTCGAACGCTCATAGTACTTTTATGAGGCTAATGAATGAGGTTTTGAAGCCATTTTTGGGAATATTTGTTGTAGTTTATTTTGATGATATTTTGATTTATATCAAGATTAAGAAGGATCATCTTAATCATCTCTCACAAGTCTTCAAGGTACTCCACGAAAACTCTTTCCAAATCCAACTCAAGAAATGCACATTTATGTAATCTACTCTGATCTTCTTGGGTTTTGCCATTTCCACCAACGGCATTCATGTTGACGAGGATAAGGTCAAGGCTATTCGTGGATGATTCGAATTTGTTTTATATGATAATCAAAAACAATAAACAATGATCCACATATAGTCTTGACCTTATCCGCATAAATTATGGAGATGAGGGTTGCATGCAACAATAATCAAGGAGGTACGAACGATTTTGTCTTATATGTTGGCTTTCTTTTTAATGGCATTCGTCTTGGTATTCCTCAAAGTTTCTTGCGTGAATATGTTATCAAGGAGTTAGATGGCGGCAGACTTGGTGGTCATTTGTGTAAATATAAAACAATTGCTTTGGTTGAAAAATAATAATTTTGGCCATCTTTGAAGAGAAATGTTATGGATTGTGTTCGAAAGTGTTTCATATATCAACAAGCCAAAGGTCATATACAAAATACAGGTCTTTATACTCCTCTTCCAATCTCGGAATCACCATGGACCAAAATTTCTATGGACTTTGTTTTGGGTCTTCCTCGAACCCAACATGGCGTTGATTCGGTTTTTGTAGTCGTCGATCATTATTCAAAAATGTTACACTTTATATCTTATAAGTAAACGCATGATGCGGTACATATTGCTAAAAAAAATTCAAGGAAATTGTGCGTCTTCACGGTGTTTCTCATTCTATCACTTCGGATAAGGATACCAAGTTTTTGAGGTATTTTTGGCAAATACTTTGACGACGCTTAGCTACATCTTTGAAGTTTAGTAGCACCGCATATCCACAAACCGACGGTCAAACGAAAGTGGTAAATTGCACATTAGGTAATCTAGTTCAGGCTCTTTTCGGTGTAAAACCAAACAATGGGACTTGTGTCTTCCTCATGCCGAGTTTGCTTATAATTCTTCTACAAGTCGCACAATCGGTTTCTCTCCTTTTCAGATTGTTTACATTGCCATTCCTAAGCATACTCTTGATTTGGTAAATCCTCCTCACGTTCCAGGTATTAGTTCGTTGGCTAATGAGTTTCTTGATCAAGTTCCCGAAATCCACGAGATGTTTATAAATAACATTGAAGTTTTCAATGCCAAATACAAAGCATATGCCGATAAACATCGTCAATTCTATACTTTTGAGGTTGGGGACAAAGTAATGGTACACTTACATAAAGAACATTTTCCGATTAGAACTTATAATAAGTTGAAGATGAAGAAGATTGGGCCTTACAAGATTCTTAAGAAGATAAACAACAATACGTATGACATTGAGTTACGAAATGCTTATAACATTTCTTTCACTTTCAATGTCTTAGATCTCTATCCCTATCATGGAGATACTCATGAGGTTTTGCCTTTAGTAAACTCGAGGCCGAGTTCTTTTCAACAATGAGAGAATAATGTAGATTACCAAGACAAAGCCCAATCAACCCATACATGTGGGTCATTCGAGCCATGTTCAAACACAATCCCAATCCATCGGATTGTCAAGGGACTTAGAAGTTAGAAGGTTTGGTAACCTTTAATAATTAATGCCTTAGTAGGTTTTAATTTGAGTTTGATTAGAAATATATATGATAAGTTTTATAACTTCTCGTTTAGTGGTGTTTAATTGGATTAATGATTGTAAGCCCTATAAAAGGCCAAGTTCTATATTGTAAATATATTCAATTATCAATCAATAGTGT
The DNA here is from genome assembly GCA_014058105.1 of Kingdonia uniflora. Classification (NCBI taxonomy): domain Eukaryota; kingdom Viridiplantae; phylum Streptophyta; class Magnoliopsida; order Ranunculales; family Circaeasteraceae; genus Kingdonia; species Kingdonia uniflora. The sequence continues at coordinate 944,209 of JACGCM010002082.1, read as the reverse complement.
GTTTCTCTTTATTTATCACAATTCTCCTTTGTTTTCTTACAACAAAGTGTTTATTTCCCTCGTAGACTCGAGGATTTTGAATTCTTTCACTCCAACTGTTCGTTAAATATATCATTACTCATGGGCATGATATACCGAAAAGGCCTTACACTCATCTTAAACATGTTTGTAGTAATAAGGTTTGAAAACTCTTACTTGTTGTTCCTATAATAGACTGCATTGTACGTATATTTGTAAAAATAAGGTATGAATTCTTACCACTATATCACCCTAGATGCATGTGTTAAGAAAAATGAATGTTGATAGATGATTAAACACAAGTTATACAAAATATGTAATTTAACACATTATTACAACAACTTCGCTTATGGGTAAGTTTTCGTCCCTCTAAGGATCTATAAATGAAATATCATATTGTTTATAGATTCTTGACATGTATTTTGGGACATAATTGTAACGACTTCACATGGGATAATGATGGGGAACTGGGCAGAATATATCTCCACGCAATTTGGGTTTTATCCGGTTATTTTCATGACATGCAAAATTGGCCAAGAAATTATAGACACAATTATATATCAAGCACAAATGACACAAGATTTACTGGAGGTTTGCCTTAAGGCTACTCCCCACTACCAAGCAAGAAATTTACTATGTATCCGAGTTTAATTACAAACCCTCAAGAGATTACAACAAACATGGAAAACATTAATCTCGTAATAATCCTCACATAGATTTACAAGAGATAAAGAAAATAAAGATCCATTAAGAACCCGAAGATTATCTCAACAAAGTCGACCATGTTGCATACCTTCTTATTGAAACGTTTTAAACTTCTTTCTTCTTTCTTCCTTGATTTTTATCTTAGCAACCAAGCGGTCCTTCCCCTCTCACCATTAAAATCCCCAAGAAAAACTCTTCACCTTCTCCCTTGTACGTAAAGACCAACTCTTTACTTGGCCTAGCTTAGAGGCTACATCTCTACTAGATTTTCAAATTAGATCTCTAAAGATCTCATAGGTCTTTTTTATAATCTAAGAAGCCTATAACGTTTTCCTACAAGAATTAGGAATTTCTAATACTTATCCTACTAGAAGTAGAAGTATCCCAAAACAAGAAAACACTCCAAGTCAAAAATGTCCAAAAACAATCCTACTTAGAGTGCAACTCGGACTCAAATTCAATGCCCGAATCAACCTAAACTAGCTATAGCTTCTGATCCAACGGTCCGATCAAAGATTATTCAATTTTTCTAGCTTCGTATCGATGATACCTATAACTTTTATTCTTTAACTTTTGCATCCGACCTACGCCTTGATCACCATAATCATATTTCTCCATTTTTCATCGTTATTTTTTTGTTTTAAGTCACAAAACTAGCATATAAGTCATCGTCCCTCTAGGGGACATTAGATGAAATATCATATTGTTTACAGGTTCTTGACATGTAATTTGGGACATAATTACAACAACTTTGCACATGGATAAGTCCTCGACCCTATGAGAATTTATAGATAAAATATCATATTGTTGATAGATTCTTAACATGTAATTTGGACATAATTGCAACAAGTTCTCACAGGGATAAGTCTTCATCCCTGTAAGGACCAGTAGATAAATATCATATTGTTTACAAATTCTTGAATCTTTACGGGTACATTTTGTGATTGATGAAACCCTAAATTAAATAATCAAAACTGATTACAATATGTTAAAAAGAAAAATAAAACCAATGTACATGGATACTCTCTAATAAGTGTTGTTACAAGTCACTTATTATATATTATTAAAACGTTAAACGCGTGAAATGTTGGCTTAAAACGTAGATCAAGTAGGCTTCACGATCCACAACCAGGTGGCTTAGTCTTTCTCGCGAGATGTTTCTTTCATTGTTAGGAGGATTTCCCAAAAGGTTGAGAGTTTGTCCCAGTACTTTCCCACCTTCTTCTCCTACTGTTGGAGATGCCTTAAAGCTTCTCTCACCACAAGTGCCACTTGCAAGGATTTATCCTAACTTTCTCTGCATATGGGTTGGAGGGGCTCTCATGTGCCTAAGAGATTAGTTGGGAAAATGGTGATAAGTTATGAACCCAGATCACCATAGTTTGCAAAAAAGATTAATGCTTTCAACAAACCATAACCAAAGGGGATGAGTTTTTGTAGAACTAATCAAACCACCGTAAGAAGTGTCTTACAATAGGCTTAGTTAAAAGCTAAAGATGTCACAAAAATTGTCCATCTGTACGACATATCTCTTTCTTCATCTCTCTCTGTATCTCTCTATTTTTTTCTTCTCTCCAATCTCTTCTTCCTATCTCCCTCTTCTCTGTCTCCGTCATCTCTGTTCTCTCATTCGTTTGCAAGCCACCATCCCATGGTTTACTAGTAGTAGGGGTGAGCACGGTCGATTTCCGGCCTGAAGTGAACCCGGAACCGACCTTATTCAGTTCCTAAATTTTGAACCCGAACTAAACCGATTTAGGTTACAAACTTGACCCAAACCAAACCAAAACGCGGAATGTATATGGAAAATCGAAATTGAACCAAAACCAAATCGATTTTTGGGTCGGTTCTGGTCTGGTCGGGTTTCAAAGCTTAAAAAACGAATTTTGCTTCCGTTGGTTTCTCCCTTCAAGGAACAAGAGTGAGAGAGGTGAGCTCTCGGTTCATGTCTCCATCTCCCTTGAGATCATCATGTATTCCAATCTTAGATAACATCTTGGAAACCCCTACTAGTACATCTATGCATCATCATCAGATTTATACTATAAAACATCAAAAAGAGAATGGAGGAGATACTAGTACTGCCACTAAATTAGTTCAATTGAGTGGGATGGCATCATCAGCTAATATTCCAACAATTAAGAATGTGCGATCTTCCATGCCGGACGCCGCACATCTACTACTACTACTAAGGAAGCTTTCTCGCTTAACTCATCGCTCAATTAATTCATCACTCCAATCCACCACCTGTTGTACTACTTCAAACACTACAGACTCCAAAAATTAGATCCATTATCTCCGTTTACTTCACAATCGCTGTCTACAATGGAAACCAAAAAATTAAACTTGAGAAATAATATGGCTTTGGTTGATATTCTTGAGTTGATATGGCTTTGGGTTGGAGATTTGAGATGAGATTTCTCTTTCTACTATTATTACCACACACACTCTCTCTCTCCAATTATTACTCTTTGTGAGAAGATAACGTCTACAAGAAACGCGAAATTAACCAGGTTCAAAAAAATTAAACTATAGCATGTGGTTAAGTCAAAATTTGGTTCGATTCGATTCGATTTGTTTTTACAGGTTACAAAAATAAGAAATCGAAAACTAAACCGACCTAATTCCGTTTTAACATTTTAGAATCGAATCGAACCGAGCCTTTTTAAAAAACCGACCGGATCGGTTCGGTTTGGTCGGTTTATGCTCAGCAGTAACTTGAAAGAGTTCCCATCCGAATCAAACAGATGCTTCCAACTATTTCCAAAAGCGGTCTCCAACACAGTCAGAGAGTACCAAATATGGGCATTGCTAGTTCTTCACTTTCCCTCTCTCTCGCTCTCACCAATAAAATCTACAACTCTTCTTGACCCACAACTCTTCTCCTCTCTTCTTGCACATCAAAACCACTCTTCACTCTCAATTGCACAATCAAAACCCCTCAAAACCATCTCAAAACCATAACAATGAGTCAATTCCCACTCTCCTCCACAACTCCCTCGCTTTTGCCTCGAAAGTGTGGAGAAGATGAAGTGAGAGAACCCCGAGATCGAATTTTTACGACACCCCAATCAAGTATCCATGATTTGGATCCAGAGTTGCTTCAGAAGATGGTGTATGATGCTTTGGTTTGGAGTTCTCTTCATGGACTTGTTGTTGGAGACAAAAGTGTCCAGGTACATAAACTCTTAAACTTTGCAGTTTAAAAAAACTATATTTTTGTTTGATTTCTTTTGGTGTTTTTGAATTGTGGGTAATGGGATAAGATTGGATTACAGTGATTTTGTTTGAGTTTGCTTATAATTGGATTTGGTTGAATGGGTTGTTTTGGGTTGGCTTAATTAGTGTTTTTACTGATTGTTTCCAACTCAATCTGGGAATATAGTATCTCAAAGCCATGAATGCAATCAAAGGTTGGGTCTTTATCTAATAGTTGAATCCTGTGATCCAAACAAGTATGTAGTTTTGGGTAGAATAGGAGAATATATTTAGTTGAACCTGTGGAACATAGAAATGTTGTTGTGTCTAATATTTATATTTGGGGCTTGGTTTTGCAGAAGTCGGGATCAGTTCCTGGTGTGGGCTTGGTACATGCCCCATTTGCGTTATTGCCTATGTCTTTCCCTCAAAGTCATTGGCAACAAGCATGCAAGTTAGCTCCTATTTTCAATGAGCTCGTAGATCGTGTAAGCCTGGATGGGAAGTTTCTGCAGGACTCACTCTCCAGGTAATCCCTCTCTTCATCTTTCTCAAATACATACTATTTTCGACGAGCTTCTATCCTGTGCAATATTACATCCCAAATGTTTGGAAGAAGATTTAGAAAGAAAAATGAAAAATTGGTTGTTTTGGATAAAACCTATCTATAACAGTTTTATTGTGAATTGAAGGCAATACTCTTCACTCGGGGACAACCCTAAACAATGTATACTTTCCCTCTGAATCCATTTTATATAAGTTCCCATGTGGTGCCTACTTCTATTTTCTGCATTATTTTGAATCTATAATGTAATTTAAAATAGGCTGATTTTAGTGACTTTTGTTCGTATTCCTTATATACTTCATAGGAATTGGGTTCTTTTAGTAGTATTTCTAGTTCAATCATCTTATACCCTATGCAACAAGGACATTCCATATTCCAAAATAAATTTTGTGTCCAAACGGACACTTCTTGCTCAAATCATCAACTTTTTGACATTACTTTTAGAAAGTTTCCAATTCTTATACATGTTATTCAACCCTACTAACTGCTATCATTGTTTTATGTTTGTTATTAGTTGTAAATTAACCCATAAGTTTCTATCGTAAATATATATTCATAATACATTCACATATAATAAGACACGATATATGACACATGAAGAATGATACTATCTTTTCAAGTATAAGGTTGTGTTCGTGTTTTCACTTATTTTGAAGCCACCGTGTCCAACACCTCGTACTCGTGTCAATGCTACATAGCTTATACCTTATAAAATTGGCAAAATTTTGTAGAACACACTTAAAATTGCATTTTGAGACGTGTTATCCGCAAATACCCATTTCCTCCAATTGTAATTTCTCATGGTTATCGTATGTGTTATTTGTATGCTTTCCATATACGAGGTATTTTGTAAATTCATTGCTTATACTAGACTTGAAAATATCTATTGCAACTTTGAGATTGGAATGTTTTGTAATGTGATAATATTCTTGCAGAACTAAGAAAGTGGATGCTTTCACTAGTAGGCTCTTAGATATTCATTCAAAAATGCTGGAACTCAACAAGAAAGAGGTGAGACTGTTGGCTTAACTTATTAGTTTCACAAAAAAATTATTTTTCTGTTTTTGGATTCATTCTAATCCAATTTCGAGGAAGTTTGACTCCCCAGGAAGTCATTTCATGCATGACTTAATTCCATTCTGTCCAATTCCCAACGTACAGATGGAATCATCAATCATAGAAATAATCAGATTGAGTGAAATTCAACTCTCACTTTCTTATGTTTGATATGTGATTGTGACGATTCGATGCCAATTCGTGCACTTAACAATTCCCATGAAACAAAGTGCAATAAATTTGGGTGGGTCCCACGCAATTCCATGTCGAACTGATGGCTTTGGGCTGGGAATCCAATTCCACACTTTTTTTGTATTTTGATTCGAGCGGGAGTTTGACTAATGCCAGAATTGGACGTGCCAAACAGTGAAATGGAATACAATTTTATACTTGTTTCCATTTTTTGATTCTAGTCTACCAAACAGTCCCTTAATGTCGCTAGAAAAAAACTTTAGCATCTCTCGAATTCATGACATCCAATTTTTTTTTGTGTTTTGTCATTATTCAACGTCCTCACGATACCCAAGTTGCTGTAATATGTGTATTTCTATGACACACAACGGCTAATACAAGTGGATGTTGGTCATTTCTCATCTATAGAAACATGCAAGTATCTCAAAAAATGGATGTTGGTCATTATTCAACGTCCTCACGATACCCAAGTTGCTGTAATATGTGTATTTCTATGACACACAACGGCTAATACAAGTGGATGTTGGTCATTTCTCATCTATAGAAACATGCAAGTATCTCACTGTTTTTAGTGTATATGTAGTGGTTGGTAGGTTACTAATTCGGCGTCAATCCCTATAATAGGAAATACGTCTTGGATTACATCGCTCAGACTATATGCTTGATGATCATACTAAAGATCTTCTCCAAATAGAGCTCAACACCATTTCGTCTTCATTTCCAGGTCTTAGCTGTCTTGTCAGTGAGCTTCACAGGTTATATATTTTTTCATATGCTCTAGTAGCTTTAGTAGACTTGATACTTGTTAAGTTATCATGTAATTTGCTTTTATTGGCACATTTCCATTATCTATTTTCGTTTCTATGTTTCCTTACTGTCTTGCAAATAGTATAGGGCAACGAAGCAACTTGTTTCATAGTTAAGAATAATTAGTTTCACATAGACTCTTATAGATTGAGATGGTCAGCATTGTAGCTTAATAACAATCAAATGACTCATTCAATAAGTGATTAAATGTGGGCAGTGGAAGCAAGATACTTCGATCAAGTAGATTCAATAGAAAAATTTTAAGTATTAACAAAGATTGAAAAGAATAACTCAATAAAATTAGTAAGCTAAAACTAGGGTTATTTCTTTCAAAAACATAAGAAGCCTATCTTTTCTATAAACATCATAAGAAGCCAAGGCTTTCTTATCTAGCCAAACATTTAGTTATGGCGGTGTAATTAGAAAGACATACCAAATAAGAACAACAACGGTTTGCCAAAAAAAAAATTGATGTAAAAAGATAAACACGGTAAGTAGGAAAATCTCATCGTTAGGGCCGGTGCCCCATAGGTCGCCCCATTCGTCCACAAACGTACTAAGCATAAGAGGCAGTCTGGTTATGGTTTATGTGCCTGACTTGATTGCCCCTGCATCATATTCCCCTGCCACTGAAAAACTCTACCTTGAGTTCCGAATGACTAAATCAAAATAACATCTAACGTGCAAACAAATCTGGTTCGATCTTCAGAAAAGCCTCTGCAATAAGTTTCAAATTCCCCTCGACTTCACAGACAGAACAGGTGAGCAACCTCTTGCACATGAAATTCACCAAACCCAATATACTCTACAAGCTCTTTCTTAAAAGTAGCGTGGGCATCTGATGTCATGAGCAGAAGAGAGGTCGTGGAACACTGTCCAAACTGATAACTGCTCAAAAATATTAATGTAGCATTGTCAAAAAACTGTTTAGTATCATAAAGCAGAAGTTTGTACCTTTTCCAGGGCACAAAAATCTCATATAAAAATCCACGAAACATCAAACTACTGTCTGTGTTATCCACCTGTGATAAGAACTCCTATTATGGTGTGCATTACGAAGAGAGATCCAGAATAAAGGGGCCAACATGTTAATGTGGTAATTGCAACTTCTAATGGATATGAACAGAATACGAAGTCTCCAACCACCTATGAATACCTTAACTAGCAGTTGTTACAAGCAAGAACATCCTTGCGAAAATTAATATCTCCAGCAGGTAAAAGCATCTTACGTTCCCCCCCCGGCGCACCCACCCACCACCACTACACACACACAAAGGATAAGAAAATACACGTGGAGTAAGTTCAAAGTGAAAATTTCCTACACCCTATGGGGTGAGCAAAAAGCAAAGGATATTACTTGCACCTCATACGTACGAGTGCAAACATTACCTTGTTGTATTATGCCGTATTCGATGTACATTGGAGCTTAATCTTGCCACACCCTCCCATGCATCTTATCCTATGATAACCTCTAAATACAAATAAAATGTATCTAAATATTGTCTGCACATTCCACAGGAACTTACTTGATCATTATGGAGAACACATTGGATTAGATTCTAAAAGGATCCCTGGAAACACTTCTGTCAGCCGGTTTGCGGAGGCACTGGTTCAAGCTTGGAGAGAGTACAATAACTCGAGGTTAAAAAGTAAACCAAATGCTTAGATATTTCTTTCTTTATTGTTTTAACGGGCCAATGTCATTATGACATGTAGTTGCTGCTAACTTTGTACGTGGTTGTGCAGGGCCGTTGTTATGTTTGTGGTTCAAACTAAAGAACAGAATATGTATGACCAACATTGGCTTTCTACAATATTGAAGGAAAAATATCCTTTTATTCTCACAAAATGTTCGTATGTGTGAACTGTATTGCTGCTTGTGATCTTACAATCATTTTGGAGAGACGTGGACAAATCAGAATACTCTTTTTTACATAAAAATGACATGACTACAAGATTTTAATTCTTTTTATTATATGTGCAAAAAAAAAAAAAAAAACAAACACGTTTTTCTAGGTATATTGAGTAAACAAAATAAATGGAAGAACTGTGCTTCTTAAGGTCTATTTTCCTTTAGCACCAAAGTTTCATTACAAGTTTCTTACAGGCGTTTCCGTAACTTTACAATACACATGATGTGAGAACCATTCGGAAAACTTTGGCGGAAATTGATGCAGAAGGGGAGATCTTACCAGATGGAACACTTGCTGTGTATGTAGTACATTCACCTTTTAGACTCCATTTGCCTTATCTCTTTCATTTGTCATGTGGATATATCGTTTTCTAGCATCTGTAGTTGCATTTTTTTCATTACCAGTTTAAAATTAATCCATACAGAGGAGGACAAGCAGTTTCAGTCGTATACTTCAGAGCTGGTTATGCACCGAGTGATTATCCATCAGATTCAGTAAGCACTTATTTTATGCTTTCTTTCCCTTGTCGTTTTCTCTTGGATAGATTTGTTGTTTTAATTATGGCGTGTGTTATTGTATTACATATATATGTTGTATGTAGAGGAATGCAATAAATAACAATAGTGCGGAATCGAACGTGAAACGTAATTGAGCAATTCATAAAATAATTTTTCTCCAAAACACAATCAACTCACGAACAATCACTCACATAAACCCTAAAACCTTTCATCTTTATCTCACAAAGATCACGACCACCTAAACCTAGATCTACCCTCCCATATGTAGTAGGAGATATCTTTATTCTCTCCCTAAATCAAGCACAATACAAGATTCTAGGATATCTTATTTGTAGTAAAATTAGGAAATTACTATAATAGAAAAACCACTAAAATAAATTGTTGGAGAGGCTCTTGCGTGGAGGGTAAACGACCATGGATTCCCACAACGTATCAAATCTCCCCGACTTGAATAAACCTCGAGTTTTAAGGATCTGGGTAGCCATTCTTGGCCCCGGGATCTGCAACTTCAGTTTTCACTTCCTCCTCATCCCACAAACTCTGAACTCTTGCCGCTACATCTTCTCACATTTTTTTGGTAATTAGCACGTCACATGCTTCTTACTTGAGAACAATCACGTGTCATGTCATCCGTCTTTCCACACCCATAACAATTGAGACCCCCAATAACACTTGTAGGATGAGTACTCACAACCGCTAGAGATGGTGTTGGGCTTGGACTAGTTGAGCTGCTCACCATTTTGAATTTTGTTCCGGCCCTCTTGGCCGTTTCCACTACCCAGTGTTTTAAAAAAACGAACTGAGGCTATAGCTTCATATCGCATTTTGAAGCTTAATGAGGCTACAGCCTCATAACTTAGAGGCGGATTGGAGGCGACATAGGCCCAAAAAGGACAATTTTCTTGTTATTCTATGTTTTTCATCTTTTCTCTTCCTTTTAAAATAAAGGCCTTTTGGGTCTTTCATAATAATAATAAAAATACCTTAAGGGTCATATTCAAAGGTGTATCTCTCTTGTTTGCTCTTGGATATTAGTTATTGTTTTCGTTTTTCATATTTTCTTCTTCTTTTCTTCTAAAAGGCTTTATGGGTCTTTGATAAAGCCAAAAATGACCCTAAGGGTCTTGTTATGTGTCATTACAAGTTATATGTTGTAAACTAGTGTGTTGTTTGAAGCTTTTAAGATTTGAACAATCAGGAAGAAGTCAAGGCAATGCTTGGTAAGATAATTTTTGGCATAGAACATCCATATTCCTTTATTTGCATGATTTGTTTAAGTATTTAAGATCTACCAATTTATTATCATTTCTTATAATTAATTTAGCTTTTCTTCAGTAGTTTTGAAGGCAAAAATGGAGGCTTATGCCTTATATCGCCTCTGCCCTTTTAAACATTGCCACTACCTCAGCTAACGTGTACGCATTAATCATTGTAAGCTCGTCTTATATTTTCTCTGTGAGGTCACGCTTGAAACGACTTACTTTTTGTGCTTCTGTCTTGTATGTGGCAACTTGCGAGGAGAAGAGATAAAATTCCTTGGGATAATCATCAATGCCTTTTAATTTATGGCGTAAATCCTAGAGACATGTAAAGTTGTTTTCCTTTTAAGTGTTGGGAACAATGTTGCAGTAACTCTCTCCGCATAATATACCCCTCTGTAATGTGGTTGTAACCTCGAAGTACCTTTTGAACGTCATCCATCATGTTCAGTGCATAATTTGTCAACTTCGTTTCGACCAATATAACTTTTTTGCGGTCACCGACTGCTTGTAGACAAATATCTTATCCACTATGTGGAGCCAATCCATAAATGCGCATCTGGGTCGAGTCTCCCGTCAAAGAAGCCAACTTGATATCTTGCCCAGAGTTCCTTAGTGCTGAGATAAAAGCACTAGCAAACTGATCGCCTTGAAACTATTCTTGAGATCATCGCCCTCCGAAATCTAAATCGCTTCGAAACCCTTTGTACCTAGGGCGGTATGCAAAATTATTTGTGTGAACACCCCGACCTCGACTTTTTCTTGGGGGTACGTAACGGTCTTGAGAGCCTGGCCTTGCTCTCCCTTAAACTTATCATGCAAATGCGCATTCTCCCCATGCTTTTTGTTCTCATGGTAAGTCGGCCCTTCTTGCCACATAAGTGTGGTTGCTTCAAGCGGGTCTCAATCATCAAACTGTCGCGGCCTAGTCCCATTACGTTTAGGTTGTGGGGCCAGGCACGAGCTCACGTTGCGTTGTACATCTCTTCCAAGAGGGAAGATTACCGAGTCGCGGAAAGGAGAGCACCGGACTTCACACCGAAGTGCAGAGAGAAGTTCTGTCCGATATAACTGCGAAAAACGGAGATCTTGCTGAGAATCCCGCAGTTTTCGGGTGGGAGGAAGATGCAGTTCGTAAGGGAGGAGAAGAAACCTTTCGAAAATATGTTTGTAGCCCTGCTCATGGGCAACACGTGATAAATACAAAGCAGATCCAAGTGGTACCACCCAAACCTAAACCACCTGGCCCGAGTTTCAAGGCACGTGATCAGCACGTGCCTGGTTTAACACATGGATCGCACCTAATAAACAAGGTCCAGCCCAAGGTTCATGCTTCAAACCAGGCCTCGATTTCAACAATCCAGGCCCAACAACCAGTTTCCTCTCTCTTCGCGTTTTCTCGACGAACAGTAGGGGTTCTGACCAAGCAACCTACAGCAGTGGCAACACCGACTACTCACTGGACGAATCTGACATCCATCACAGGCCTAAACCAAGCATGGAGCCGGCCCTACTATAGTGGGATGGGGATGAATTCCTTACGTCCCCCGCCACAACTTCTTCACGGTATTCCTTATGTTAATTTAGTTTGTTTTATCGTTAGTTTTGTAATTTATTGACGTTGAATTGAAATGGTTCTGCTTCCACGCCGTATTCTCATCATATTCACTGATCTCGATGTCAAAATACAATCTTTCTCAGCTATCTTTTCTTCCCCCCTTTGATGATGAATGGATATCGAATGGCTTGAGCTGGGGTGTAAGCTAAAGATGCAGCCCACAACTTATGGTTAATAACAGTCATACCTTTAGGCTTTTGGTTTTCGTTGGTAGGACGTCAATTTCTGCAATTGTTGGCTTTAGCTTGATTTTAGACACAACTGGGGTGGGATTTTAATTGCGTGACTCTCGGCCGGTCCCTAGAGGTTTGGTAATTTTTCTGGGCCTCCTTGGGTTTTGTCTGCTGTTTCTCTCTCAAAGGTTGTTGTCAGAGGGCAGGCAAATAGGATCTATTGGACAAGCACTAAAAAATCGAATCATGTCCAGTAATTAATACGTCCCAAGTAAATATTCCCAGGTCACAAAAGAAAACATGGTAGAACAACAAACTATACCTCATCTCATCATCGTAGTCAGAAATCTCAGAGTTTTGTTTAGAACTGGCATCACAATCTTGACATGCTAGGTAAGGGGACAGTAACGTAATGCTATCTTCTTCAGCTATATAAGGGACAGTAATACGATATTGTCATGTTCTATTTGGGGGACATAACTGGGTTACTGTTCTGCTCCCGCATCAGTTTTCCTTTTGCCTAGAGTTGTACTGAACCAACTATGGGCGCTCTAACCATGTGATGAGAAGTATATGACCTGAAATGCTATTTTGGAACTTAAAAAAAAAGGTAGATACTCAATATCATAAATCCACTGGACGAGCGTTAAGAAAATCCATTCTAGAAAATCCATGTTATCAATTAGACAAGCAGATAAGATATCGAATCATGTCCAGTAATTAGTACGTCACCAGTGAATATTCCTAAGTCAAAAATAAATGGCAGAAGAACAAACCACAACGCGGCTCATCATCATAGTCAGCAAGCCAACAATTTGGTTTAGAACTCATATCAGAATTTGCTATGCTAGTTCCGGGGACGGTAACGCGATCTTCCCCTGCTAGTGAAGGGATAGTAACACGATATCGTCCTCCTCTATTGGGGTACTGGGTTACCGTTCTGCTCCTGCTCCTACTGCTACATCACTTTACCTTTTGCGTAAAGTTCTACCAAAACAACTATATATGCTCTAACCATGAAGAGAACTATATGATCTGTGATATTTTCTTGAAATTTCAGAAAAGAAAATGGTAGATATTCCAGGAAATAATCTACGGAATGATTGTTAACACCAGACATTCTTGAACAGAAAGTTATCGTACATGCAATCCTCTCTCTCTCTCTCTCTCTCTCTCTCTCTCTCTCTCTTCTAATATCGATATTTTTCTTACGAAAATGCCAAACCAAATTCATACAATCTTCATCTGTAATGCATATGTTGCTTAAGATTTTGAAAATTCAACTTCATGGTTTAGCACTATCTGTTTAATTGTCTAGGAGTGGAACGCTAGGCTACTTATGGAACAATCCTCTTCTGTCAAGTGCCCATCTATTTCTTACCATTTGGCCGGCACTAAGAAGATCCAACAAGAGCTCGCAAAACCCAACGTACTTGAGAGGTAGCCAACTCAACCTTTCTAAGAATTTTATTTTCAACTGATTTTTTTTCATGTATAAAATTTGTAGATTACATCTGTTACAGTTAAAATTTCATAAACAAGAGCGCACACAAACACAAGTCAAATCATTTATCTTAATACAGTATTAAGTTTAATTTCAAGCGTCTGCAAACTTCCTTTCTTTTTCATCTGATGTGTCAATTTTGGTGGGTATTTAGTTACCTTAATATGATTTCTGAAGTTTCGGTGTGTAAAACAGCATCATCTTTGATTGTTTCCGTTTCCGATTGCAGTTTTTGCTTGTCATGTGAGCAGGTTTCTTGAAAACAAGGATGACATTGCACAATTGCGAAAAAGCTTTGCAGGGCTGTGGAGTTTAGATGATTCAACTGTTATTAATGTTGCTATCGAAAGACCCGAGCTATTTGTTCTCAAGCCTCAACGAGAAGGAGGAGGTCTAGTTCTTCCAACTCATGCTTCCTTTAATTTTCTATCCTTACGGATGTTTTTATTTATTGTATATAACAAACAAAAGATAAGGTTGAGAAAAAGTAAAGAGAACAACAAAACTATTCGATAACAACTGCAATTGGCGGTCAAATTAAAATATTAGCTTATGTAGGGCTTCTATTACTTTCAGATATATAGCTTAGGTGTTACCATGTTGGTATGTTCAATACATGATATAAATCTTAAGATTTGTATATGATCTACCAAAATGTTACATTTATCAGGTGTATATCTTTTTTGGCATGAATCATAAGATGTACTCCATGGTAGCGTGCAGTATTATATTGACCGAGGTTAAGGCAGACCCCAACCAGATATCAATTTATAAAATACTCTTCCCCCTCTGTTCGTTTCTCTGAAGGCATGGACAATGTCAAAAAACTCAAAAAAGTAAATCATCTGCACAATGTTTTGGTGCATGAGGTAGCACTGCCAAGGAGGTTTGTTCTTTCTTTTGGTATACTGCACCATCTGAGTAGAATCAGTCCCCACTAAAATTCTAGTGAGCTCCATTTGAATGGCAATAGCAAAACCTCTCTCAGTAGCCTTCATCTCTTAAGCAGCAACAGAAATAGGTTGGTTCATACCATGATAATGGTTCATACCATGATAAGCAGCAAGAACAGTCCCCCTGTTGTCTCTAAACATCTTTCTATACCATGGAGACAACGGAGGAGGCTCTGTTGTCTCCACAAACACCATCTGTGTTTAGGCACCAAGTCCCTTCAGGAGGAGGGGACCAACAACAAAGGATGGGCTGCTTGATAACAGATTCATGATGCAAATTCCAAGCATGACATATGTCCCTCTCTCTGTTGTCATCATTGACCTTTGTTATCTCCAAACTAAGCCTAAGCAGGCTCTCATTATAAATAGTTCTCAGAAACTGCTCAAAGGTAGTGTTTTCTTGTTTATGGCCATCCAAATATTATAGATAAATGAGTTGAACACCGCCACCATGATCTTGAACTTGAGGTCCTCAACCTCCATATTGAACAGCCATTCAAACTCTTGCTCAAGGGAGCCAATCTACTTGTTTGTATGGGCTTCAGGAGGGTCCTAGACCATAACTCTTTAGCTAACACACATTCCATGAATAAATGCTTACTGCTCTCCTTTTCAGCTTTGCAGAACACTCATTCAAAAGTAGTTATGACCGTCCTTCTAACCACTCAATCTTGAGTAGCAAGGATGCCCCTGTACAGTTTCCATGTAATAAACCCTGTCTTGGTATCACAAGTGGATTCCAACAAATCTTAGCTCACAGCTTTTCAGTCTCTGTACCCATCAGCTCCTTGTTAGTAGAAGCAACACTGTACTTCCCATCAGAAGAAGGAACCCGCACAAAAAATAATTAGCCCCTTGAATGGAAGAAATAGCAGGCAGATTGTCCCATATATTGCCCAGACTCGGAAGCAGATGGTTGGGGATAGACCATTCATTGTTGTTGATGACCTTGTTAACGTTAGCCTCCAAGTACAAGAAAGAATCACAGTAAGCTCAGAGTTGAAGTGGTCTCTCAAGATTCCTATTTTGTGCCAGAGGTCAAGCCAGAATTGAGTGTTGGGCCCATTTCCAATGATGTGTCTCACAAAACTTTTAGCCTTGTAACTTCCTCCAAACTCAAGAACAATTACCTTGGATCTTAATAGACCAAATGTTTCTCTTCTTAAACGGGTTCAGATCAACCCAATTCACCCAAGAGTTCTTATTTTTAGAAGCCACCTTCCACAACTGCCTCATAATAGCAGCAAGATTCCATGTCTCAAGTCTTCTCAAGCCTAGCCCCCCCCCCCCCCCCCCCCCCCCCCCCCCCCCTCGATATTCAAGAAATGTAGGAAAGATTAAATCCAACATGCGTGCTAACGGTGGATCGACAAGCGTCAATAGCGACCTGACCCACGTCAAATAGCCAATTGTGGCAAGCGACTTGTAGCGCCTTTGGTTATGATTTTTCGTGAGAATCTCTTTGTGCGGCTATTAGGCTACTAGGCGAAGCGTAATCTAAATAATAGGTCCAAACATGAAGTGTTAACGAAGTGGCAACTTTGCCATGCCCCGGAGCAACCTCTTCTTCCTCTCAATCACAATAGAATGTCATGCTCTGAGATAGGATCACTTGCTTTTGGTTCATTATAGTATTGATAGCAATAGTGGTAATCCAAAGAAGTGCAATCTAAAGAATAGGTCCAAGCATGAAGTGTTAGCGAAGTGGCATCTTTGCCATAGCCTGGGGCAACCTAGCAACCTCATCTGCCTCATGGCGGTATATATACTACTACTACTTTTTTTTCTGTATCAAATAAATTGAAACGATTGAAGTTCTACTTTTTGGAATCATGTTACGTCTAATTGCTATTGTTTTGGCTGGATATACAATAGCTCCTTTCCCTCAAAGAAACCTTCGGTTTACGTCTTTAAGGTACAAGCACGAAGCATCCATGAAGTGCCCTCAAAGCCGCCGACTGTATAGACTTTCTTATAATTAGTGGACTAATCTTGCTTTTCATACATGGTCGAAACTCTAGAATTTATTTGAACGTCGTACACTTATTTATTTGTCTTCTATTATATATAGTGCATTCATATCGTGTGCAGCAGATCTCCTCTATTTTATGAGATGTGTTACATATGCAAGACTCGAGACTAGGTACATGGTACAGTAATGAATTGAAAGCAAGACACGATATAACAACTAGTATTAGGCTTTGAAACAGCGTAATTGATGTGAACTACCCCTTGTAGAACAATGTTTGCCTTTTAGCAATATTATAGACTTCATTTCTCTAATATGATTGGTATTATGAACGTGCAGGTAACAACATCTATGGACAGAATGTGAGTGAGACACTACTTAAACTACAGAAGGAAGGCAGTGAGGAATTCGCTGCTTATATTCTTATGCAAAGAATTTTTCCCACGGTTTCTCCAGCATTTCTTGTCCGTGAGGGCATTTGTCATCAAGATCATGTTATATCAGAACTCGGAATCTATGGTGCTTACCTAAGGTGATTCAATTTTCTTCTAGGGGAGGTTGTTAGTATTGTAAAGAAGTCTCCATTTAAATGTTAATCTTTAATTTACAGGAACAGAGAGAAGGTAATCATTAATGAACAATCTGGTTACCTGATGCGGACAAAAGTGTCTTCATCAAATGAAGGTGGGGTTGCTGCTGGATTCGCAGTACTGGATAGTGTATATTTGAATTGATGGAACCTATTTATTAAGGTATGTGACTAAAATTTGTTGGACACGAGATCATAACAAGCTTATCATTACCTGTGCTTAATTTATCTATATAGAATAATTTCTCTCTTTACTCTACTAGAGGCACAGATGTATCTGGTCTTGAATGTTTTCATGATCAATGTCTTCAGTGAGAGAATTAGTATAATACCATGTTTTCTTTGCGATATTTGAAATAAGAAGCATGGTGTTTCTCTTTGTTTTCTGCAAGCAAAAATGTGGTAAAATGAGTAAAAGAAATGAAGTTGAGTCACCTTATTGCTAAAGTTCGTCATGTGGGAGTTAAGTGTCTGTCAGTCTGTTAGATACCACGCCTTTTCTTTACTTGCTGAAATATTTATTATAATTTATTTATTGACTTCTTATTAAATTGCTGTTTATATTTTGTCTCACGCGTACACTAATTCCATAAGAGTAGGTTGGAGGATAAGTAATATCATAATAAATACAGGGGGGATTGAGGCGTCTCAGAGTAACAAAGCTTACAAGGGTAGGTGTCTGAAACTAGATTCATATCTCAATGGTATGCTAAACAGGATATGGTCCATATGGGGAATAAAATGTAATCACATTCACACAATTAACTCAATGTAGGTATTCTGTAGACGTTCTAGCCCATTGGCACCCTAGTTTTTATCTAGGGGTTATACTGTTTACAGTCTTCGAGTTCTGTTGGTATGACTAATAAATGAAATCTGCATTTTTCTTCATCTGTCTTACAATCATCTACCAACAAAGAAGCACAATTTTCTTGCACAATCCATGCTTCTTAAGCAAAACCCAAAACCCTTCTCTCCCTGCTCACGGGCAAAACCCCCATCAAGGCTTTCTTCTATAAACAATTACAAACTGCTCAGCTTTTTTTCCTTCCATCCTCTTCATGTCCTATCTTTCTATTAGTCTTCTAGATTGAGAGTTGATGAACGATAGAGATCATATGGGGCCCACAAATGATCAACATTACACGGTTTTCTTGAATCCAACCTTAACCATGGCTTACCTTTCCCACTCCAATGGAGGAGACTGATAGGTCCAGGGTGAAGGCTTCTACATTTCCCTTCTAGGTTATCACCACCCAACCCATGTTGGTTCCATCTATGATCAACTGCTTTGATGTTCCCAGCCATAACAAGCAAAAATGGGGGGAGAGAACCCAAGTGATATATCCTCTTATGCTTTTGCACCACCATCCAGTCTTCAACCTTTTGGGTATAACCTCCTTTCCTCCATTTATCTACATCAATCACCATAACCCCTGTGTTGAAGTAACAAGGTTTCTGACCGTCAAATGTGCTTGCCAAAGCCGAGTCCGACCAGAACGCTCCTGTGAAATACTTTGTAAAGTTTGCATGGCAGTACTCAGGGGCAGCCACTACGTTACCGTCCAACTCCACTCCCCATAGCTTTGCAATGTCATCAACCACAACTATGTCAGAGTCAAGATAGATTATACGTCCAACATCCGCCGGTATAATATCTGCCAAATATATCCTGGCATAGTTCAACGGTTGATCTAATGCCTGTCTTATTGACTTAGAGATTTTTCCACGAACGCGGTTCGTGTCAAACCTATAAACCTTGGAGTTAAGGTACGGGAAGGTCGAATTTAGACTCCAGAAAATCTCAGACTCAAACCTTGCAGATAGAAAATGGAATGCAACATTTTCGGGACACGTGGAATGTTGTAGAATCGATAAGATAGCGGCCATGGTCCCGCGAAGGTAATTGGCATCAAGGGTCATCGCTATATGGATGCGATGAGTGTCTGCAGACCCGCATGATTCCCCATTGCGAAATGCCGGGGCTTCTCTGAAAACAGGAAAATCCGAGGCTGGCTTACGGATTACTGTCAGGCGAATGCCTGTGGTGGTGGAGATGGGATGGAAGAGGACGAAAGACAGGAGGCCAAGGAGTGGAAGAGGGATCGCTGACCTCCAGCTGGCCATCCTGTCTGATTGAATTTGAAATTTTCTAGGGGGGAAAAGGAATAGCAGCCATTAGAGGCTGCTTAAGAGAAAGTTTAGGAAAAGAATGGTTGATAAAAAGGGAATGGGAGAGGTTGGCCAGATTGTGTGGAAGAGAATGAATTTAGGAGTCTCTTGTGATATCAACCCATCTTTGGAAATATTTTTCTGTAATTTGTTTTGTTTGGTCCAATATAGTCAACTTTCTGCCCTGTGAAAAACTGAGAAATACCTACATGCATGGGATGGTAGTTTGTCTGGCTAACTTTGGTTTGGTTTAGGTAAAGATGTTTATTAGGTTTTAAAGTTTGGTGCAGAGAGCTAGTTTGTTGCATTAAGCAGGGGAAATTGTTGGATAGTCGGCCATTTGCCCACAGTAGACGTGATTTATGTTATTACGTTGATCTAAAGTTAGGCAAAACACTCTTTAATTCAATAGATCTCATTGTTTATCTTATTGATTAGCTAAGTAGAGTGATCCTAGGTAACATTGTGCAACATTAGATTTTATAGGATTAAGTTTTATTGACTCCTCCTTGACAGTTTTATAGGATTAAATGGATGTAAATGGGGGATATGGATGAGGCTAGGTTGGACTTTGATTGTTACCGATAACGTCTCTCCTTGACAGTTTTTGCAAACCAGCAATGAACACCATTGTTATGACCCAATAAGGTTGATTGCCATTACGACCTTATCAACTCCTTAAAAATCTAAAGCAACATTGTACTGATTATTGCAAGCTCTACGAGATTTTCCGAACTATTAAAATGTCATACCATTAATTATCTTCATAACTATTCTTTGCTAAACATCGAATTTTTGACAGGAATCAACCATGAGTCCATGACTCATAAAATCTCTCCTTTTAGTCTGGCCTCACCTAGTATTTTACCTAATCGGCTACCATAAATTCAAAATGAGATCCCATCTCAGTCGTTGTTGGGAAAAACATATTTCAACCATATAGAGAGGCCGCTTCGAGGTATTGATCCTAGTGACCACTAAATGTGCCCATTCAATAGTCGGAAAATTTCTTCTTCACCTTAAAGCGGGCAAACATACGTTTGTGAAAATAGTGTTTCGTGTAGAGATTTCCTTCGGTGGAATGACACACCCAACATGGATATTGGGCTAGTTTAAAAGCATGGATATTGGGCTAGTTTAAAAGCATGCCAAGCTTATAAACTAATTGTGCCCATCCACACTAGACATAGGAAAATCTAATTTAGGTCTACATTAGAGGTTGATCATGTCCTATGTTTTAGACATTATCCTAATTACATAGCTATTCCATCCAACATGGAATACTCTCTCTCTCTCTCTCTCTCTCTCTCTCTCTCTCTCTCTCAACATGGAGTAATCAACTCTTATTACAAATATAAGATAGTTTAGTCTATTAGTCTAGAAACATAAGAAAAATATTGGTACAAGACTACAAGCTAAGATATGAGAAAATCTATATCCTCCTTTTGAAAAGAGCTAATCATAGTTTGAAATTCCTTCATTGGGAAAGGGAGCAAAAGATTTTATTGGAGAGAGACCAAGTTCTCTCTATTATTTGTTTCTTGTCCCTGCAACCTAAAAAGGTTCTTCACTGTGTGTATGAGCTTCACCCAGTCAGGGTTGTGAAAAGTTGCTTATAAGTTAATTTTACTTTAGGAGTGCAGTAGGTTTGTAGCAGAGGGGACATGAGGGGACATGATGGCCTCCATATTTTTTTATTTACATGCCTCACAAATATATGGAGATATTGTGGGGGATAAATCTCTTGGGGTTCTCAGGCTGCTCCCAATGGAACTCCCCACAGTCATAATTAGGAAGGGTTATTCCAATGCTTCAAAACAGGACAAAAAATTGAATCAATTCCTCATCCGTTTGGTGGAATCCTGGATCATAGGAACTAGGATGAGGCTAATGGTAAGTTTTATTATACCCTGCTTGATAGAAGATGACTACTGGATCGTCCTAGAATTGTACCCAGGCGTTTAGATTTCCCTCTTTACCGTTGATATTGCTTCCCGCTTAATTAACAGGATCCTAGTTGAAGTTGAATAAACAATTGGTGCAACCATCAGTATCACCACCACCAGCTTATGTTCACCTTTCTGTGATTCCACCTCGAGGTATCACATAGGTCATCACTTCGACATTTTTATGTTTCTGATTATGGTTTTCCGATGAAGATTTACGATTAAAACTAGGGAGCTCTTGATGCTTCTCATCAGGTCGCATCTGATAGCTAGCAGACACATACCCATTTCCATCGAATATGTGCATCTCAAGGACACTTTCCAAGCAGTTGGATATTGGGCGGAGACATCGGTCCATACATAGATACATACAGCAAATTAGGAATGACATATTGTGTATGTCAGCAAGCACCATCAGCAATCGATTCAGTGAGCTGTAAGGGTGGTAGTGTGACACATGTAGAATGATGGTTGTGTAGACATCAAGAGCGATGTAAGGGGGGAGAACTCATAGGTTTGGTTGCACGAGGAATGATGTTTTATCATTTACTGAACGAGGTTCATTCATAAGTTGTGTTACTTATGTATATGAGGTTTTTCAGTAGCAGTCTTTGTATATGTTTTCGCGAGGTCCCACGAAAATGAAGGTACTAACATGTACAGGTTACTAAAAGAACTTTACAAGAAGCTTTAGGAGGACGTACTGAGGAAAAATGATTCATGTGGGCTGTGGCGGAGCTTGGAAAGTTAGCCTTCCCAGGGCCGGGTAGACAATTTGGACCCAGGAAATCAGTCTCAGAACAGCTCTCACCTAGATAATAAATCGTTCAATGTTAAATACCAACATAAACACGACCTAGAACCAAAACCTGCTCTAACCTTAGTTGTTTTTCAGAAATCAGGGTGATCCTGGTTCATAATTTAACACCATTTGCCCGACCAACATACTATCAGGTAAGTCTGGATTAATTCTGACGAATGGCCTCAGTTAAATCAGTTTGTGAATGGAACTCAGGACCTCTGAGCATGATTCCAAACCCATCCCTAGTCTAGTTTGGTAGATCTCCAAACTTCTCCCATTTCAATATCTTGATCCTGATTTTCCTCATTTCTGTGGTTGATGCAAATAACCAAGTACACGTGCAAGTACTCATGTATTATTACTTACTTCGAGACTGGTGAATCCATCTTAACTTACAGTTGAAGGTAAAGAATAAAATCTTACTTAAAAAGACTAAACCCTAATCTACTAACAACTTTTACTAATCTTCTGAGAATAAAATCTCCTTTTTCACATCAAAAGGCACAAACCCAAAATCTTCTCCTCTGGCTCTGACCTTAATATTTCCCTTAATCCTCTCCTGAGTTTGATTGGCCCCAGACATCACTTTCTAGGTTTTATCTCCATAAATTTCCATCATTTCCTTCCAACCATATGAAATGCACCCCTAATCCCACTCATCAGTTTTGTGTGCGCCCCCCGACCATCACCACTACACATGATCCACCTTGTGCCCTACTAACTTGACACCATGGTCCAGTTTGGGGTTGACATGCATCCTGTCCCTAAATGTACTACCACTAGCTGCACCTTATTGTACTTGAGAAGAGAGTTTAAACACCTCTCGAGTCGATGCATGATGATGTTCTTCTATCTTGACATTCATCAATTTTATTGAGATACATTTATTGTGGATTATACGAGTTATGGTACATTTTTAGTCATTGCATACCTTACACCATTTGTACTTATTGTATGCAT
The DNA here is from genome assembly GCA_014058105.1 of Kingdonia uniflora. Classification (NCBI taxonomy): domain Eukaryota; kingdom Viridiplantae; phylum Streptophyta; class Magnoliopsida; order Ranunculales; family Circaeasteraceae; genus Kingdonia; species Kingdonia uniflora. The sequence goes on along the minus strand of JACGCM010002082.1, from coordinate 921,292 downwards.
ATCATAGAGAGCAGTGTTTGCCTTGACAGACGCTGCTCCCTGTGGACATGTCTAGTGTACACGTAATCCACAAGTTTTAGGGATGCCAACCTGTCTTTTCTCCTTCCCTCTGTCTCTCCTCTTAATCATTTTTTCATTTATTTTTTGCTTGAGATATAAGTACTATACTGGGTATACTATCTCTATAAGACTTAACATTTTGGAAGGCGTGATCTTGGACACATGCAAGTAGGAGATGGACCAGAAGAAAGAATGATTTCTGCATAAAATTGTTTAGCCCTTTTTGTCTGAAGTAGGGTTTACTTGTGTGTGGGGTATGAAACAAATTTGGGAAAGGTTTCACCAACCCACACTGGATAACACTCCATAATAGGTTGATGGTGTCATGGGAGGGAGTGTTAGTTTATGTGTTTTAGTAATTGGAGTGTGCATGCGTTAGGCGTGCAGTTACTCCCAAGAGAGTGGCCATGATGTTATTCCAATTTCCAGTTGCCATCAGAATCATCTTCATGATACACACATTCTCTTACATCTTTGATCATCAGGGAATCTCATTTTTAACATGGCTTTTAACTTGTAATAACTCAGACTGACCGTGGTTACCGTTTTACTTGTTACTGCAAGCGATATACTAAAATATTCTAGCCACATGTTTTTAAATGTCTGCAAGGTTTAGACAAATTTACTTGTGATTCTTGTAAACTCGTATCAATTTTCCTCTCAAATCTCTCCCCGAATTCTCTGAACAACCCAATTTCACTACCGTGTGAAGTACGTGTATAGAAAGATGTAAATTATACGTCTCTAACGTGCCAACCTTGTGTTAATTGCAATTGTGACATATTAGGTTGTTTAAGCTCTTATGTTTCCATAGTCGAGTTTGTTTTAAGGGGTATATAATGAGTCTGAATGATGTAAATGCCACCTACAGCGTAAACAAAGAAACCCACACTGAGTTAGGAGTATGATGGTAATGTGCATGACTTAACAGGCTAACTCAAATTATAAGAGCTTCTCTTTTTATAATTCCGCTGCCATTTTTGGTAAATTTGACTAAGTCCCTTGTTTTATTTTACTTAAACTGTCTACTTTTAGGGTCTAATTTAAGCATTATTCATTAGTGTCTATAATTTCAACCCTTGCTTTAAGGAAGTTACAAACCTAAACCTATATCGTGGCATGGTAGAGACATAGTGGTACTATTGGGATAATTCGTAGCTTATCCTGTCTTCTAGCCTTCTAGGCTCATCGCATAACAAATCGAGGTATTTGAAGATGCTATTTCGTGGTATCGGGTTAGCAAGTCCATTGATGATGACGAAAAAACATTGCATCCTACAAATAACAACATCCTAAACCTGCAGTATATATATACTACCAGGAAAGTATCAAAGGGCGAGTTTTTTTTTGAGGTTTCCGTACCTAGGCTAACAACGGTGGCTCCGAAAAGATAACATTTAGGAGAATAGGCAAAAGAGAAACAGCTCTAAATGTGGTTATAAGAGTGGCATGCTATTACGGTTTTCTCATACTCTTACAAAACCCCCTTCCAACAACAGAGGTATTGGGTTCAACATACTCACCCCCATACTCCAAAGTATGCGAAACCTGAACTTGGCGAGGAGTATTGGCATACCGCGCGCTGAGCTGTTAAGTGCTCGTCTTCTTTTAAATATATGTGGCAAAAGCTGAACGGTTCAGCGTGCATTGGTGTATAATTCAGCGTTTTTGATGAATTTGTTTATTGTTTTACCAAATGATTTGGTGTTTTTGGGATGGCGCTGAACACTTCAACGCGTCGTTGAAAAACCGTAACTCCTTGTTAGACGGGATTCATGCATACGGATATGCCAAATTAAAATCGCATACCTTACCGGTGGAGGTGCTCCAATGGAAACATATTAAACCAAGAGATTGGGACTCCCACTAGGGCTGCGCGTGGGCTTAATTTCTGCTCTTGAATGCACCTCTGTATGTGATGTATATATGTGGTATATTTATATGCTAGTAGTTCTCATGGTGATGTGTATATGTGGTATATTTGTATGCTAGTAGATATCTCAACAACAGATAGAGAAGATCTCACTACTCACTCATTATGCTTACAATCATTATTCTTGGTTGCCTCACACGCATGCCTTCTCCCCTTCACCCTCCACTCTCTCTCCCCCTCTATAAATCTCAGCAACCATGCCCTCTCCCTCTATCACTTTTAACTCAAACATCTTTCTCATTTCACTTTCTCTCTATTTCTCTCAGAAACATATATCTATGGCTATCTCTGGCTTTGAAGGGTTTGAAAAGCGCTTAGAGCTTCAGTTTACAGGGGATGACCCCAACATCGGTATAGGCTTAAGAGGACTAGATTTCGAGTTGCTAGAAGAAGTGCTAAATGAGGTACAATGTACTGTTGTATCGGCTGTCGGTAACCTACACTTTGATGCGTATGTTTTATCGGAGTCGAGCCTATTTGTGTACCCTACCAAGATCATTATCAAGACATGTGGGACAACCCAACTTCTAAAATCAATCCCACCAATGTTGTCTCATGCTCTTGATATGGGTCTTAGTGTTTGTGGGTGTAGGTACACTAGGGGGAGCTTTATTTTCCCTAAAACACAACCTTTCCCCCACAATAGTTTTGGGGAGGAAGTTTTGTACTTGGAGGAGAGCTTGCCTTCTAACCTTTGTTGTAGAAAAGCTAGTGTCATGCCTTCTAAGAAATTGACACATTCATGGCATGTGTACTCTGCTAGTGAGGGATGTAATGATGTCGATCAAGTTGGCATGCATGCTGATGTGTTTACTATAGAGGTGTGCATGACCGAGCTTGATCGAGTCCTGGCTTGCAAGTTTTTTCAAGGCGAGGGTAGTATTGGCTCCGGTGGTGATGTTACAGGTAGACTGATGACTAAGTTAACGGGTATTAACGAGATAAACCCAAAAGCGATTATATGCGATTTTGGGTTTGATCCTTGTGGGTACTCAATGAATGGGATTGATGGGGTACACTATTCGACTATACATGTTACACCCGAAGACGGATATAGCTACGCAAGTTTCGAGTGCGTAATGCCAAATGATGATTACCACAAGGTTGGTCAAGTCTTGAAGAAGGTGGTACAAGTGTTTGGACCCTCAGTGATGTCCATATCAACTACTAGTGCAAATGAAGATGTTACCCTACATGTTAGAGACGCTATGGAGCCTCTAGGGTTGGTTTGTCGAAGTTGCTCCACCAATGAGTTCCCGTTGGTTGGAAATATTGTGTATCAAACCTTTACGACTCGTCGGAGTAGAGACTATTAATCAATGTTGTTTAGGTAATTAAGGTACAAAGTAAGGGTTAGGCTGAGAAATATTGTGTTGTGTTCGTGGGAGGAGTTGACTTAGAAAGAACTCAATGGGTGGGATTATCATGATAATGCACCCCACTTAGGTACACCCATGCACGCCTAAGAATTTTGTAGTGGGAAGATGTGATTGTTGTTGGGTTGTTTTTAATTTTACTTTCTCCCCTTTGTTGTTTCTTGTTTTCAAATGATCAAAAAACACTTCTTACTCCTTTTTTTCCTCTCTTTTTTGGGTGTAGATAGTGAGCTCTTCCAAATGATCTATAGTGTATTTATCTTTTTGACCATATCTAGCACAGGAGCTAATGGAATCTGAATACGTGAAAATAATGCATATCGGCCTATCTTATAACATTGGTACGGGTCTTTCGAAAAACTACTGGATGAAAATGGGTATCTGCTAAAGAGGGTGTGTATTTTCATATCCTACAAGCTCCTCCGCCGAGATGCTGTAAGAATGTAGGTTAAGTGCACGATCTAACTCATACTGTTACAAATGTGTCACAATCTGTAGAAAATTTGGTTAGGCCAGATGATATATCAATTATTGTTTGTTTTTTTTCAATTGAAACCAGCTAAAATGTGATGTGGCATGTCCCTCTTAGGGTCGTCTGCCCCCGTGTGACATATGTTTATTTTATGCTTAGCTTATGCTCTGTTGGAGAGGTCCAATGTAGGTTACTAACAGTTTTTGTTTTTTATGTTAGTTTCCTAATTAGATAGTTAGGGAAGATATTGTAAGAGTAATCCTAGGGAAACCTATGTTATAAAGGGAGAGGGTGGTGTAATCTCAGCAGTTCAGTTGCTAATGAAAGTTAAGTTGTTTCAGTATAAATATAAATTTTCTCTAAACCTAACCTATCCGTGATATTCTTACGAATTTCGCTTCCGCATTCGTAGTAATCACATTAATTGGTACCAGAGCTGCGTTAAGATTTAAGTGTAGTTAGTTTCAAGAGCAAATATGCCTCGTAGAAGACCCGCGACGAAGAAACTTACACTTACTCAAGATGTTGCGTGGATATCAGATAAGCTTATCGAGGCTTTGGGTTCGTATTAGAAGATCTCTTTCTTGGGGGAAGCATCGCCGCGAGGAGCGACGTTCTCAACAATCCTTTTGCGAGTCTAAACATCAAAACTGAGGCTTGCGATGGTAGGGGAATGAAGATTCAAACAGTCACCGAGAGACCGGCCGCGACAACCGACCACTACGCAAACGGTCCGCACAAGGGGTCGACACAACAAAGCCGAGTATTGCCGACCTCAGCCTTGACTGTAGTTGCCACAACGACAGCACCGGTTGCGTTCAAAAAAATATATTTTTTGGCTTGGGCCGCACAACAGCAAGCCCAAGCTTACAAAACACAATACCCAACTCATGATCCAAAGTTACCGAATCCGGACCAGGCCACTAGGTTTAGACCCGTGCTACTAAAACCGAACCAATGAGTTACGGATTCGGGTTACCTGCAGCAAGTGGGGACCCGGCCCAGAACTTGTGGGCTCGATGGATTGGGCTCCACCGTTCACTACAAGGCCCATATTTTGATGGTATCGGTCCATTATAGGGTACCTACTGTCGTCAACCTTCTCGACGGCCAACGACCAACTACACCAACACCGGCCACCCTTCAGATAGTACTATCACCTCATGGAGCAACCGGTATATAGGGAACTCCCTGGGCCGTGGGTATAAAACTGTCGGACCCTGAGCTACCGTCAAAAGTCCCACCGGAGGCCTCAACTTATCGGCTGTCTCAGAGAGGGACCGGCTTGCCAACTACGACAGCTACTAACCGACAGGTACCACCACCGGAGACAGCCTCGTTAGGTACCTATGGAGCGTCTCTTTTGTCGGCAGATCTGTACCGTACGTATCCCTATACCGACACCGGTAAACGACCTACACCAAGGACGAATCCTAAGTACGGCTTTGAGTTCTGACCCCCCTACGACGATGGATGGGGGCCGCGTGATGATGATGTATTTAGTGTTCAGTCGAATAGGAGGCGTAAAATTACAGATTCTCGTTATATGCAAGCTGGGGAGAGAACGGGGTCATCCCCCCCCCCAATTGTGTGACTGTTACCGACAGCGACCATTTGGTTCACCACCCCGTCTGCCAAGGCATCCATATGATATTACTTGGCAAGACGATAAGTACAGTTTGGACTATGAGGAAGAACAACGTCCACAGCCGCGACACAAGGGTAAAGGCAATGATATTGAAGCGTTCACCAAAGCTACTTTAGAACATACGTATGATGTTCACCTTAAAATGCCAGAGTTCACTGGAAAATCTTATGTAGACGCCTTTATTGAATGGTTGGATAAGGTTGAGCGTATTTTCAACTACAAGAAATATGGGGATCCAAAGCAAGTGATGATCATTGAGTCCCGCCTTAATGGTTTTACTTTCACCTGGTGGAACAACGTCTAACAGGCTAGGCATACATCGGGTTACCGTCCCATTACAGAATGGTAGAAAATGTGGAGAGAGCTGAAGGAGAGATTCATCCTTATGAACTACGGCGATGTTACATTTGGGAAACTACAGTTCCTAAAAATGGGTCTCTCTTCCCTTTATGATTACACTCATCAGTTTTATCTCCTTGAGGCACGTGCACGACTCCATGAGATTGAACAGCAGTGAGTTAGTAGGTACAGGAATTGGTTGATAAAAAAATCACAAGAGGCCACCGTGCTTCAGCCTGTCATTTGCCTAGCATAAATTCTATAGTTGACGAAACAGGCAAGCAAGCTACATGCGCAGTATCGCCCTCCGGTCCCAGCAGCAATACCAGTAGCTCCAGGTATTCCCACAGTCACTGCACCACGTACCTTTGTTTTAGGTAACTGTTATGGATGTGGCAAACCGGGTCACCAGAAACGTGATTATCCTACATTTGCTAGAAAGGTCGGCCTAGTCGTGGATAGTGTAATAGCCTATTTTTGTATTGCACGAAGATAACGCTTTATACCTTCGAAATCTAGTATGTTTAGTTATGAACGGGAAACAAACAACACTAGATTTAGCGTGGAAAACCCTTGAATGGGTTAAAAATCACGACCTCTCCTGAGGATTTTAGAAAGAGAGAGATGTATATTTAGACTGCTAGCTATTACAAAGAGAGAGAGAGAGAGAGAGAGAGATGTAGAAATGATCTCTTAGAGGTTCTCAGAGCAACCTCTCTAATTCGTAGCTATCTAGTCTTATTTATAGGTCTTATAATATTACCGTTGGTTACATTGATGAGGAACGTTACAATATCGGGTTTTGATGAGTCTTCATGGTAGACTTTTGTAACGTGTTGATACTTGTTGATCTGTAACGGATCTATTAATATTCTTTAGTTGTGGCTTCAGACCGTTGGGAAGATACGATCTCCTGTGATGCTCGCGTGCATACGATCTGTTGACAAGTGGAGGAGTATCTTCTGTAGCGCAAAGTCACAGGATGCTTTGATATCTCTGAACTGTTGATGAAGATATGATCTCTAATAGTGTTCGCGTGTATTCGAACTATTGATAGATATCTGAGTATTTTCTGTAGTGCGATGTTATTGGATGCTTTGTCATCCCCGAGCTGTAGATGAGGAAGTCTGTATTACGATCTCTTTGCTTTTAGTCCTTGATTGGTTATCAGTATGTTTACTCGAGTTATGTGAGTTCGAATATCGGACTCAGTACGGGGATTAGAAATAAGTCCTCATAACTGCCTCCTCTCAGCCAATAGTAGGAGAAATGTATGTTGCGAGTGGTGTTGGTTGAGAAGTTCAGTCATCTAAATTGAATGTTGTATTGATGGCCTCCATTTTATCTTGGAAGAATAGTAGTTTCGACTTTTGGGTCTCCCAAATATTCCTCTTGAGGCCTGCACTTGTGATGAATACCTTATTGGAAGTTGTGGAGTGCATTAAATGCTGTTAGTATAAAATATGGTGAATAGTTGCTATCACTGTTCACCCTGGCTAACGTTGTCAGTCATTCAGGTTGGGTTAAGTAGTAGTGATGGTGACAACTCGACGCCAAGCATATGAAGTTAGAGTTCAGACAAAAATGGCAAGTCTGCAAACTCGTTATTTTAGCACCCAAAGTCTTTCTCTGCCGAATCTAATCCCTGTTCCTCCAACTTTCCAAGGGATATCGTGGGAAGAAGTAGAGGAGACAGAGGATGATTTTCATCAACTGTAGCGATTCCATTATGTGGTTTTGTTTGCTGCTCACCGTCGGTCTTGTCTGTGAATTCTTGTAGAAGATACGGTGTTGGTGGAAGATGAGAAGGCGGGGAAGTCGTCTGAGAAGTACTGTCGATACCCTGCGAAAGATTGGGTATTGTAATGGTGGAGGAGGTCCTTCGTTGGAAACGGAGGTGGGGGTTATGGAGGAGTAGTGGGATTAATTTTGTCCTCTGCTTCATTCCAATTCCCATCCTTGGGCTTTGAGTTTTTCTGCTGGGCCCGCCATTATTTCTTTTCAAGTGTTGCATTTTTATCTGCAACGTAGGCTATTCTTTGTAAAAGACAAAATTGTCTGTAGAACTTGTAATTTTTATCTCCGAACTGGTTGAAGTGTTCATTCTTGTAACTTGTTTTCCTTGAATAATAAATTCAAACTTTATTTTCTTGTCTTGTAAGTGCTTAAAGCTGCTTTTAGATCTATTGTAAGACACCATTAAACAAATATCGAACTAGTCACCGATGACATAGGTCAAAAATATGTAGGTAATAGTGTTGATATATCCGAACTGTGTAGGTCGCTCTTATATATGTATGGCCTTATTGAGATATAGTGTTGTTATGCATTTGGAGATGACAAGGTCGTGATTCCTTTCGTGCCATGAGTTCTTTAGAGCCATGTCGTTGTTAATTTTGAATACTTGTTATCATCGGTGGAACTTGGTCGGAGCCTTTGAAAATGCGATGGATAAACTTTTTAAAGAGGATGTGAGAGTTGTTGATATTAAAACCATTCCGCGTGGTGAAGAGAGTTATCCGTTCTGTCATTGTATGTAAGGTCGGATGATTAATCATAATAAATTGATTTGCTTGTGCTGAGGTCGGCTCATCATTGCTTTTTGTATCTATGATAATTTTTGACTGAAATGGAATTGAAGCAGGATTTGCTGCTGATTTTTTTGCTTTTGTCAAGTCGATATTATGGTAAGTGACAGCTGTAATAGTTGTACTTAGGTTTTTGAACTGGAACCATGCTATAAAAAAGCGTAGCAGGATCGTGCAGCCGTAGAAGATTGTTATTATAAGTAATCGTGCTGTAAAATCTGTATAAATCTTCTTGGGCAGTGAGTCCGTAATAATGGAAAAGGAGAGGGACAGACGTGATAATAGAACACGTTACACCAAAAACTATTATGAGGGCCAACAAAAAGACGTGCCTGTTAGGAGAGATGACGTGGACACGTGTCCCGAAGAGCCATCGTTTCAAAAGCTGAGGGTTAATATAAAAGCTTTTATTCCCTCTTCTCTTAAACCACAATCAGTTACAGACAGAGGCAGAAGCATTTCTAGAAAGAGAAAATATTTGAATTTTGAACGCAGTCCTCCAGTGTTGTGTGATCTTACTAAGAATGACAAGGTTTTGTCGTCTGAGGTGCGAGCGGTGACCGGAGTCGACGACTGTTGCTCTTTTAGTACAGGTTAGTGTCTCTTCCTCCATATTTTCTTCTGTTGTATTAGTTTCTTGAAAAACTGGTAGGTTGCATTTGTGAACTTTTGGGGTAGATTATTAACGTGTTGGGTACGGCTGAGGGAGGAGGCATGTTTTATTAATAAAATCTCATAATAGATTTTCCCTTTATGTGCATTAGATGCGCTCAAAAAACCTGGAACCCAGTAGTAAATTTGTTGTATCTGCCAGTAGTGAGGAATCATCATCGTCTGATAGGACTATGGATGATTCTGTGGTAATTGGTACTGTGACTGCTGACAATCCGTCTGTGTCTTCTAGGAGGGATGTGGGATTGCATGCGGGGGATGAAACTGGGCAATTTTTTAAGTATCCCGAGAATGTAGATGTCGCGAAGAAATTTTTACAGTATAAAAAGAGTTTAGACGGAGAATGAGAGGATTATGTGATGAATGCAGGGTTGTGGTTTAGAACAATGGTGAAACCGAGTGGTAATGTAGAGCATTATCAGGTGCCTTCTCTGGATCGTTGGAAGAGAAGTATGGATATAGGAAACGATATAGATATCGTTTATTATAATGGAACTGGATCAGAGGTCGTAGAGGAAAGATTTCTCTGTTATTTGAACCAGGTCGCATATGGGTTGAGTATTCTCCTAACCTTTTTTCAAAAAGAGGTAATGAATGCACTAAAAAGTTGCCCCGGTCAATTAAATGGTAACATCTTTGAGATGATGAGAGTCTGTGAAGTTCTTAATCAGAAGTAGAGAGATGGTGGTTTTGCAAGACAATTCGTTGTGGACGATGTCATGAAATACTATAAGTTTAAGTATGTAAAAGATCGTAAGAGCGGATACTTGTTTAGTGATTCAGCGAGGCTGAAATTCTTAGATTTTGAGTCTTCTAGGAGGCCCTGGTGCGGCCATCTTGTGATGGTGAGGGGTAATTGTATGTAAGTGCCTGGGGAACCCGCGCTCGAGCTGATATATAAGAATTTTAACGAGAGTAAGTGTCTTCATTATGCCTGCAGTTTGTCTCTTAACTTATTGCGAGCTACTAACATAGTTTGTTGCTGTTTTGGCAGGGCCTAATCCAAAAGTTGTTGTTGATACATCGAGTTTGTTCGACATCATTAGTCGAGAAGGGAGCGAACTGAACAAAGTTCTTGGAGAACTAGGAATTCACAGAGAGAAGAGGCTTAACTCTGTAGTTAAAAAAATACAACGAGCTCATAAAAAATGAGCTATGGCTGCATCTGGCTCTGCTTATGCTGATGTTATGGAGATTCCTGCCTGTGTTGTAGGTACTTTAAGCTCCTTACTTCGGTGACCAAGAATGAAAAAGACGGTGCCGCCTTCTGAACAAACAGCTCATGTGCAGATACCGCTGGTGGGAACTGAGGGGGTGGTTGTTGATGTGAATATGGCTCCTCCTCTGAAGAGGCAGAAAAAAGAATCTGGTAAAGATATATGAGCTTCTTCGAAGGGTGTCAACCTCGAAGCCGTGGAGCAGGAGGCGTTGGACTTAGTTACGCGTGATCCCATCCGCCCAGATACTCAGATTCGATCTAGCATCTCTCAGGTATGCAATGTGTTATTTGATTAGATATTTTTTCAGTAATGATCCTATCTTGTAATATTGTTTTGCGGTATTTGTGGTGCAGCTTTTTGTTGCTTGGAAGTCGGTCGCGAAGGTGTTGAAGCTAGCTGCTGCGAATCGTGGCAAACTTGTTCGGTAACATGATGCATAGAAAGCTGCTCTGCAAGAATAGTTTGAGTAGGAGATGGTGCTGCAGAGGGAGCAATTCGAGAAGGAAGCTGCCGCTACAAAGCAAGAGGTTGAAGATGAGGCGAAGAAGGCTGTTGATATTGCGGTGGCTTCCAGAAATAAGCTGATTCAAGCCTTCTACTTCTGAGGTTTGAGCTGAGAGGATGTCGACCTTGCTCTTGCAGGGAAGTATGGCGAGATCGTCTTCCCAGGGGATGATACTTCTCCAGTGGCTGAGCAGACCCCGACTCCTCCAGTGGATGATGATCCGACCAAGGAGTAGCAGGATCTAAATCTTGATTCGGTAGTTGTAGCATAGATCTTGAGACTTAGTCAAACTTTGTCCTTTGTATTGGTGGTAGAACTGTTTTGGACGAGGTTTTGAAATTTATGTGATTGTTGTTCATATATGTTGTTTTGATGCGAATGTATGATTTGTATGTAGGAGGTAGTTCATTTGAGGGGGAAAGTGATCGAGATGGAGAAGGCCTTGAGTCGAGCAAGGGATTTTATCAATCGTACTCAACAGGTACACAATAAACTTGAATATCAAAGACGCCTTCATAAGTCGAATTTTGATAAAACCTTTAAGGAGTTATTCGAACTTCAATGTAGATATGGGAAGATAAAAATTGAGAGGGATGAGGTTTTGCAAAAAGAGACCGATAGGTTCGTTTTACTCCAAAAATCTCTTAAGGATAAGCTATTCGTAGATGAGAGCGATAAGAGTGTCAAAGGTCATTATTGTCTTTAACGCTGTATTTTGTGGCCAAAGTTGATAGTGAGCGAGGTTTGAAGGAGGCCTATTTAGAACTGTTAACTGAGAGAGACATAGTGCCAGACCCAGCTCGGGTGAAATTCTTAGCGTAAGAAGCGCGCAACCGCCATAGTAGAGAGGCGCAAAGATGCTCAGCTCGGGCTGGAGTATCCATCATATGGGGTGGTGTAGGTTCATTGCCTGATGAGCTTGACTTTTGTAGGGGCAAAGGGCAATGGGGATTCTTTTCTTCAATATAAAAAAGGAGGATAGAAAGATCCACGCACAATTAGAAATCGATCTGAGGCATGCTTGTGATGAACTGGAGCGGTGCAAGGGTCATAATGCATGTTTGGAGACGGAAAATGTGGAGTGTGCGAGGCTGTTGCAGAACTTCGAGAAGAGAGTGACATTGTTAGAAACTCATTTACTAGATACGCAGCAACGTCTGCAAGTATCCCAATCACGCTTAAAGAAGAGAATTACTCCAAAGTGGGGGAAACGTGCTACCAATACGGACCACGAACATTATATGGCCGATGTAATCGCATTTTATGGGGGTGACCTCGAGAGAGTAGAAAATGAATTTAGACGTTATATCTCGGGCTGTGGTAAAGATGTGGAAGTAGATAATGATAAGGTTAAAAATATGTGGTTTGCAAAAGGGGATGAGGGTGGGGGAGCTTTAACCTCAAAACCACGAGCTGAAGAGTCTGAGGAGGAGGATGTCGAAGATCTGCTGCCTCACACGCGACATAAGACCCGTCCGCAAGAGGTCGTAATCTTTAATAAACCTTTGCAAGTAGATGCAAGTAGTAGTAGGGTGCGAGCACAAGCCAACTAGATTGTGGCATTTGATTGTACGTTGCGTAATGTAGTTGATTCGTGTATCATAGTTTGATGTTGTAATAAATGTTGTAGAATGATATATCTTGTAGGAATGAATATTTGTTGATAGATATATTGTCTCTTATGATCTTCTCTTCTAGGTTGAAGACAAAGAAAATGACAACTTGGCTGCCTTATCCGCGTCAAATAAAAAATTGTCTGCCAAGTTGCAGTAATGTTCGTTGGCGGTTAAAAGAAAGACCTTGTTGAATTCAAAGCTGGAATCTGAGATGTTGGAGTCGGAATGTCGACTAAATGTTGTAACTGTAGAGTTGTCATGTAAGGATGCTAAGATATTAACTGCTAATAACGAATCCGAACAGTAGAAAGAATCTCTGAAGAAGAAAAAGTCGGAGACTATGGCTGCGAATCAACAAGTGCTAGATCTGTTAAGTACGATTGAAAAATAGAAGAATGATATGTTGTATCATCAGTCGGTGATAGCAAATAATACTGATCTCTTAAAGAAACAAGATTTTGAAATCCGTTATATGCGCGAGCGCTTAAAAAAGCTGAACTGGTATTTGCGTGAGGCTCGAGATTCATGTCAGGGAAAAAGTGACCGTGCCAAAACTCACGAGGAGACATGTTCCAAGAGAGATCAAGAGCTTAATGAGGCCATCAATAAGTGGAATTCGCAGATCGATGATCTTGATCAGGACAAACAAGCTTTGGTACAGGAGTGTATTCAAGGTAATAAAGTTTTCGAGGAACTCCATACAAAGTTTAAAGAGTCGCAGAGGATGATGGACGCAGTTGAAGCCGAGATCAATTATTCGAGGGAGGTAGATAACAAGTTGCACACCGTCTGAAGCATGAGATGGAGCGCAGTGTGCAGATAACGAAGTAATATAGAGGCTCGTTGCTGCAGGAGAAAAAATCTCTAGAAGCTCGATGTAAAGATCTTGACGATGAACTAAACAAGGTGAAAACCGGATTTTATGAAGCTACGTTGTTGTTTGCGGAAAATGTTACGTTGCGTGCTATGGCTATGTTGTATGCTGATGTAGATAAATTTTGAACAGAGCGTGAGTCGATATCGGCTGCTACAACTGAATATGTTGACTTCCAGTTAGCACGGTTATCCTATATAGATAATTTGATACCGAGAGTTATGGAATTGTTGAATACACCTTCTACTGTAGTGGATGCGGCTATTCCTTCCCCTGTCTTACTTTCATATGGGCCTGGGGAGAGTTCGAATGTTGTATGCCCAAAGCGCAAGCAGTAGTTTCATTGTTTATATTGTAATGAGACAGAGTGTAAGTATGTTTTTGCTGTAGAAAAACGTTAAATGTTGAGTAGATAAAAAAGTTTGTTGTTATCTTTATGTATAATCGAACGATCATATAGAGATTTAGTGATGTGGTATTGTAAGTCAATTTGAACTGTATAACGTGTATAAATCAATTTGAACAAATCAATAAAGACCGTAATGAGATATTTGAAGGTTGCATTACTGCCAGGTCGAATTGATTGTCTCAATAAGCGACCCTCGGGGCAGCGCATATGTAGATCCCAGTTATAGATCGAGCTGAGCGACCGTGAGGGGACATGTATTGAATATTGTATAGCTAAATGGCGTCTCTACCAGATTGAATTGATTGACTTAATAAGCAATCCTCGGAGAGCGTGGATGTATTTGAAGAGCTATAAAGCAGATCCCGGCTATAGGTCGAGCTGAGCGACCGTGATGGGACATGTACTGGATATTGCATAGTAGAATGGCGTCTCTGCCAGATCGAATTGATTGACTCAATAAGCGATCCTCGGAAAGCGTGTATATATTTGAAGAGCTATGAAGCAGATCCCGGTTATAGGTCGAGCTGAGCGACCGTGATGGCACTTGTATTGAATATTGCATAGCTAAAATGACGTCTCTGCCAGATTGAATTGATTGACTCAATAAGCGATCCTCGGAGAGCGTGTATATTTGAAGAACTATGAAGTAGATATTGTCGTAGTAATTCTCTGTAGTAGGTCGATTTGAGCGAACCATATGAAGATAAGTATAATGTTGAAATAGATTTGCAGCATGATGATGAAAATTTGTTTTATTGAGTGAAATTTGAAGTTACAGCATGTTAAATTTTGATACAGCTTCAGTCGGCGGGTATTTCATGGATTAGGTATAAGTACTCCATCATGTGTACTTAGATCGTAAGATCCCAAACCGCTCGCGCCAGTTATGATAAAGGGACCTTCCCAATTATCTGCTAACTTTCCCACATTAGGTGTTTTACGATGTTGGGGGATTTCTCTGAGAACGAGGTCCTTGATTTTGAATTCTCGATGTCGAATGCGCTTGTTATAAGACCGTGATAAAGCAAGCTGATATCTTCCCAGATTGACAATGGCTCTTTCGCGTGTTTCTTCGATCATATTTAGGTTACATGCGATCTGAAATTCATTTTATTCATCTGTCATCTCGTGATCGTGTATTGGGTGATGATACTGAGTGGGTATTATGGCTTCCGTCCCATAAGCCAGTAAGAATGGAGTACAACCTGTTGTTGTTCTTGGAGTTGTTCGATATGCCAAAAGTACGTGTGGTAACTCGTTCACCCAACCCCCTTTTTGTCATCTAAACGCTTTTTGAGTCCGTCCACAATCATTCGATTAGTAATTTCAGCTTGTCCATTTTCTTGAGCATAGTAAGGGTTTGATGGGGAGTGAATGATATTGTGCTTATTGAGAAACGCGACGACTTTGGAGCCAACGAACTGTGGTCCATTATCGATTCTGATAAGATGCGGTCTGCCGAACCGAATGATAATGTGTTCCCAGATGAATCTGATGACTTCTTCTCGTGTTAGGCACAAAGGGACTGCCTCTACCCATTTAGTGAAGTAGTCTGTAGCGACCAACTAATGCTTTCATTTTCCTGGTGCTGTAGGAAATTCTCCTACGAGATCGAGAGCCCATCGTCTGAATGGCCAGGTGACTTGGCTTGAGTGTAATTCGAGCGCTGGGGATCGTATCTTCGGACCGTGACGTTGGCAAGCGTCACATTTGCGGGCGTACTCGATCGCTTGTGCTTTAATCTTAGGCCAGAACATTCCTTGCGTTAAAGCTCTCTTTGCAAGAGATAGTCCTGCGGCATGGGACCCGCATGTGCCTTCGTGTAGATCGTACAAGAATTCTTGTGCTTCTTTTTTGGATAGACAGAGGAGGTATGGATCAGTGACTGATATTTTGTAGAGGAGGTTGTCCCGGACAATATATCTACGGGTATTGTCGATTAATCTTCGCCGTTCCGTAGGATCCTCCGGAAGTGGGCCATCAAATTTGTTGTGAGGTCCAATGTATCTGATGAAAGGTTGTCTCCAATCACTTCTGATCTCCTCGTTGCCCCCAGTATTAATGGCGTTGGATACGGTGGCATTAATGCTGGGGTTAGAAATGACGTCGATTTTTAAATAGCGAGCTTTTAATCCAAGGACCCCAGCAAGGTAAGTGAGTGCATCTGAATGTCTATTTTCTCCCCTTGGCAAATGTTCCATAGAAATTGTCTTAAATTTGTTCATTCGTTCGACCACTGCAACAGCATAATCAATCATTTTCCCATTGGCTTGATAGATTCCCGAGTGATGATTGACGATCAGTAATAAATTGGTATAGACAGAGAGCTCTGCTGCACCCAGTGTGAGTGTCATGTTCAAGCCATGAATTAGTGCCTCATATTCTGCTACATTGTTGGTTACTTCAAAATTGAGGTGAATGGATTTTTTAAGCCGATCATTGGAGGGAGTAATAAGAATAATCCCCACTCATGATCCGGCTGGTCCAACGGAGCCGTCCGTCAAAAGTTACCAACCTTTCTTTGTTACCCAATCAGACTTCTCTTCAGACTATACTGTGAGTAGTTCATCTTTGTTATCATCAACATCTTCCCAATCAAGATCATCTACTGGAAAGTCAACTAGAAAATCTGTTGTAGCCTGACCTTTCACAGAGTGGCGTGGCCCAAAATGTATGTCGTGTTCTCTGAGTGTTACTAACCATTGGTAAATACGTCAAGATTTTTTACGCTTAAATAAGATTTCACGGAGTGGATAGTTCGTTAAGACCCGAACAGCGTGGGTTTGGAAATATTGTTTCAATTTCTGTGACGTATAGACGAGAGCCAAAAAAAGCTTCTCGATCTTGGTGTATCTTGTTTCAGCGGGGGTCAGAGTCTTGCTGATAAAATAAACTGGTTTCTCGGTCTTTTCATCGAGTCGGAGGAGGACGGAGCTGAGAGAAGTATCTGTGACGGCTAGGTATACTGTTAGTTCTTCTCCATCTGCTGGTGTGCTCATAACTGGTGGTTTAACCAAATGTTGTTTGAGTTCGAGGAAAGCAGCCTCGCATTTATCTGTCCACTCGATCTCAGGATCCTTCTTTGATTTTCCCCGCGATATACCTTATTTTAGTAGATCGAATAGAGGTCAACATCTGTCTGATGATTTAGACACAAATCTGTTAAGTGCTGCGATCTTCCCGACTAGTTTCTGAACATCCTTTTTTGTCTTTGGTGAAGGCATAGCCGAGAGGGCTCATATGCGTGATGGATCAGCTTCAATTCTTCGTTTGCTGATGAGGTGGCTCAAGAATTTCTCGGATTGTACTCTGAACTGGCATTTGTTAGGATTCAAACACATTTTGTAAGCTCGTAAAATCTTAAAAGTTGTTCGTAAATCTGCCAGATGGTCTTCCTTCTTGAGACTCTTGCAAAGCACGTCGTCGATGTAAACCTCCATTGTTTTGCCGAGTTGATCTTTAAACATTTGTATCATTAATCTCTGATAGGTAGCGTCAGCATTTTTCAGGCCGAAAGGCATGACCTTATAGCAATACGGCCTTGTTCGGTGATGAATGCAGTCTTGTCTTGATTTTCAGGGAAAAGTGGTATCTGATTGTACCCTGATGCAGCATCCATCATAGAGAGGAGTTCTTGCCCTGCTGTTTAATTGAGCAAATGGTTGATGATTAAAAGTGGAAAGCTATCTTTTGGAGTGTGTCGATTGAGATCCATGAAATCGACGCAGATTCTGATCTTGCCATTTTTCTTTGGGACTGCGACAATGTTCGAGATCCAGTCCGGGTAAATAACTTTGCAGATAAAACCGACCTCAATCAATTTGTCGATCTCTTTGTTTACTTCGTCTCGTATTTTTGGTGCTAGAGTTCGTTGCTTCTGTTTAACCGGTTCTGCCTTCTCTTTCAACTCTAGCTTGTGGCACGCCATGGCTGAATCGATCCCCGGTATTTTGTGGAACGTCCACGCAAAAACATCGTGGTTATCCGAAAGGAATTGTATGAGACTTGAACGTTCCTCTATGCTCAAGAGGGTCCCGATGTGAGTTCATCTTTGTGTGCCGTTGATCTCGATATATTCTCTTGGTTCAGCGCTTGGCAGCTGATGTTCTGCTGGTACTGAATATTGTAATTGCTATGCTGGAGCCGCTGCAGCTGGCTCTGCTTCAATTGTATTATCGCAAGCTTGGGCTAATTTTTGGCTGCCTTTGATTTCGTAGATCCCTCCTTTCCATTCGAACCGTAGTGCTTGATGATATGTGGAGGGAATAGCTTTCATGTTATGCAACCATGGTCGTCCCAGGATGCCCAGGTAACGGGATTTTGTATTGATGACGTAAAAAACTACGTCAAGTGTGACTGGTTCGGTCGTGATGGGAAGTATAATTTTTCCCATGCGTTCTTCCTTGGAACTGTTGAATCCAGAGACGTTGATGCCACTTGGCTCGACTCTGTCCGCTAAACCCATTTGGTCGATCGTGTTCTGGAATAATAGTTTGATGCTGCTGCCGGTGTCTACCATCATTGTATGTAGAACTATGCGAGAGCATCGTGATGCGGGAAGTTGACGTGACGTACGTCACAGTACTCGAAAGAAATCCCAGATCGTCAGTTGCAGGATTCTGGCAACAAACGAGCTTCTTTATCTACCATTGTCAGATCATGGCATTATCTAATGCGCCTGCGTTTGAATCTGTTGGAGTGGTTGACTATCTGAGTCTCAATGAAGTACAGATGTTTTTCCTCATTCGCTTCGTCAGTCTGGGTAACCGTGATTTCAGTTTTATAACTGCCATCTTTGTTACTTTTTACGTTCAAAATATATTCGAGCATCCGACCATACGAAAATATACTTAAGAGGAGAAATTTCAACAAGAAACATTGTTCCGTGTCATGATGGTGGATCTTGTGGTGAATGCAGTACGGTTTTCCTGGTATGGGTTGAAGAGTATTGGCATTTTTGAAGAGTTCATCCTTTTACAGTAGCGGATATATGTTTGCAATAGTAGTTGTCAACTGTGGTAAGCGCGGAACTGGTCTCTTTTGTCCTTGGCGTGTTCGATCATCATAGGACTTGAAACATTTCTTATTACCTCCGTAGTCTTTACTGCTGTTGCGAGTACGTTCTCCGGTATGATCGTTGGTGGATAGAGCGATGGGCTGAGGTTTTTGTTTCTCAACCGTCAGTCTTTCAAGGTCGATGAAATTGTTAACCTTTTCCATCATATCTTCTAATGTTAACGGCTTATTGAGGATCAGATGTTCCTTGACTCGTCCATCTATGAGTAACGCATTGGTGAAGGCGAAGATCGTGATCTTTTTGTCGAGGTTATCGAGCTTTTGAGCTAGCTCAAAAAATTTTCTCGTAAATGTCTCCAATCTTTCCCCTGGCGCCTGTTTGAGACTAAACAAAGAGTAAAGACTTTCCTCCTTGTCTTTATTATGTGAATAGTTCTTGACGAACAGTTCGCGAAGTTGCTCGAAGGTGAGGATAGATCCTTCATCAAGTGTGTGAAACCATCGTAGAGGCTCGCCTTTTAAGCTGGTCGGGAATAGACGGCATAGGATGTGGTTGGAAGAGGAATACAGTCCCAAAGAATCTTAAAATTCTTGGACGTATTCCACAGGATCCCCCCCTTCGTATTTCTGAATCGTTGGAGTGCGAAAACTGGTTGGTACTTCTTCGTCTAGCAACTCTTGTGCGAGCAGACTCTTCTGCAACCTTGCATAGTTGCTCCTCCCAGTGAGTATTTGATCATCTAAGAGCTCTTTGATGCGTTTGTCCACCTGTTTTTGAGTAAGGTGTTGTCGAGACGTGACAGCTCGTCTTGTTGTTGGTCCTCTCGCAGGATTGTGCTCTCATGTTGTTTCTCCCATGCGGTCATAGACTGAAACTCAAGATTTTCCCTGCATTGCTCCTCTTGTGGCTGTAGATCTATTACCGCTCCAGCGGGTAATGGTGGATTGATGTGACTCCGAGGCAGGACTGGTTCTTGCTGAATTTAAGGAAGCGCGGTATTTTTGCCTCTATGTCCCAGGCGATCATGGACTGATATCCTCGAGGCGGCGGGCAGAGCGTTCTGCTGTCTTGGATTTGCCGTTATTTGAGCTTGTAGTGCCCTGATAGTATCCTGCATGCTGGCGAGCTGTTTCTCCATCCGTCGCTCGGTTTCTATCTGCACAGCTATTTGTAGATCTGTCACTCCTTCAGCAGCGTCAGGCAGGGCGTGGTGTGATTTGTCTTGATTTGCCATCTTTCAAAGATAAATGCGGTGAAAACTGGATTGGAGAACGTTGAGTGTAATCTTCGTTCCCACAGACGGCGCCAAATGTAATAGCCTATTTTTGTATTGCACGAAGATAGCGTTTTACACCTTCGAAATCTAGTATGTTTAGTTATAAACAGGAAATAAACAACACTAGATTTAGCGTGGAAAACCCTTGAATGGGTTAAAAACCACGACCTCTCCTGAGGATTTTAGAAAGAGAGAGAGGCATATTTAGACTGCTAGCTATTACAAAGAGATAGAGATAGAGATATAGAAATTATTCTTAGAGGTTCTCAGAGCAGCCTCTCTAATTCGTAGCTATCTAGTCTTATTTATAGGTCTTATAATATGACCGTTGGTTACATTGATGAGGAACGTTACAATATCGGGTTTTGATGAGTCTTCATGTTGGACTTTTGTAACATCTTGATACTTGTTGATCTGTAACGGATCTATTAACATTCTTTAGTTGTGGCTTCAGACCGTTGGGAAGATACGATCTCCTGTAATGCTCGCGTGCATACGATCTGTTGACAAGTGGAGGAGTATCTTCTGTAGCGCAAAGTCACAAGATGCTTTGATATCTCCGAACTGTTGATGAAGATATGATCTCTAATAGTGTTCGCGTGTATTCGAACTGTTGATAGATATCTGAGTATTTTCTGTAGTGCGATGTTATTGGATACTTTGTCATCCCCGAGCTGTAGATGAGGAAGTTTGTATTACGATCTCCTTGCTTTTAGTCATTGATTGGTTATCAGTATGTTTACTCGAGTTATGTGAGTTCGAATATCGGACTTAGTACGGGGATTATAAATAAACCCTCACAGATAGTATGCGGGAAAGTGTGATAGCAAGAGTTCAGCGTGTTCTGCGGGATAAAGACGAAGAGACGGAGATGCACACTACATTCATTCGTGAGTCCTCTGGAGCACCGCCCCCTTGATTGACGTGGCACGCCCCTCCTAGGGTCGTCTACCCCCGTGTGACATATGTTTATTTTATGTTTAGCTTATGCTCTGTTGGAGAGGTCCAATGTGGGGTTATTAGCAGTTTCTATTTTTTAGGTTAGTTTCCTAATTTGATAAGTTAGGGGAGATATTATAGGAGTGATCCTAGGGAAACCTAGGTCATAAGGGGAGAGGGTGGTGTAATCTCAGCAGTTCAGTTGTTAATGAAAGTTAAGTTGCTTTAGTAGAAATATAAGTTTTCTCTAAACCTAACCTATCCGTGATATTCTTACGAATTCCACTTTCACGTTCGTAGTAATCACATCAAAATGATTCTATGATAATGTATAGATATCGGCCATAGATATTGGATTAAGGACTCTCTCCTATAAAAGGGATATGATAAGTAAACATGTCATCAATGAAGAAATTGAGATTGTCGGCTGAAGCTTGAAAGGAGTGTGACCCATATCAGGGAAGCGTCTCTCATAAATCTGGTTTAGTCCTTCATTAGATGCACAACATGTTAAATGGAACACTGAAAACATTTGAGGTTGAAATGTTTTTTGGTGATTTGCCAATTGCTCATCATTGGGTGATCCAAGTTCTTACATGAATCTACTGCGCTTATGCCAAATCACTGGATATATTTGTGATCAGAAAAATTGTCAGTGATGAGTAAATCGTTTTTTACAGCTAGATTGAGCTATTTAAAAGCATCAGTTCATTGAAATTTTCTCATTCATGTCGTAACTAAAACTTTGCATAAAGTAAACTACATGGATAGCTTCAGAACTTCTGCCAAAACCTTAAAGCTAAAAAGCAAAGAGTAGTATCCATGTTGTTGCCTTGTTGGCTAAAATCCTTCTTCCATTTAATGGCCAAAATCAGACTAGAGGACTCCTAGTATCACGGCCCGGCTTGGGTCAGTTACTATAATTCCCGGAGCACAGCGAAATATGAGATCGTACGGTGTACATGCACGTGCGGCCGGCATGCATAAGCCTTCTTCACTGGGCGCGCCGGTGCTAGTTGAATAGAACCACGAATGCTAGAGCGACATCCGGATAATTCTGGATACTCGTGAGGGGTCGTCGAATATGTATTCGGTATAGGCGGCAACGCTGAAGGTTCCCTCAACAATCCCTACAGCGTAATTTCTCGTGATGGGGCACGAGGTACGAATAACACACCTGTCCTGTAGCGGATCAAGATGGCTCAATATGTCGGGTTCCAGATATATATATATATAAAGGGGTGACGAGCCTGGACTAGTTACATAGTCTGTCTATAAAGGGCAGTGCGTCTCGGTTGGCTCGTGGGGCATAGCGGCACCCTATGAAGCTCTATATGGGAAAGCGGCCTGCATTGCAAGGCAATGTCTCCTGGCCTTTCCTAGGCTAAGGAGAACTCATGACCATCCCATGTGGATAGCCCATGAGCCGGGGTCCAAGATGACCAAGCCTTAAAGCTTACTTTGTCATGGGGAGGTATGGACCAATGTTTCTCGTTAATATAGCTACTAAGTAAATAGCTAGTTTCCAAAAGGAAACATCAAAAGTGGAGATGAAGCGTACTGGCACTTCTCGCCCCCTTAACCAATTCCGTTTTCAAGGAAACTTGGCGTGCAACCATATTAGGATATAAAGAACATGTATCCAATGTCATAACTCAAAACGCTCGGGTAGATTTTCTCGGCGTTCGTTAGGGCATCACACCTAGGGCAAATTCTCAATAGGTATCATTGAAACTCTCAACATCAGGTTTGTGGTTCAGCCAATTTCTCTTCCCAAGTGTATCCTAGTCTAGTAATATGCATGTTATGTAATGTGCAGGAAATTCCTTCAGTCCCTCAAAACCTTATATTATGATTACAGGATAGTCTAGTATTATGCATCGTTTCTTTTCCTTTCATTTCCAAGTCATTAACTGCTAAAATACTTGTTAGGAAACCGATGGGGCAAATCGCAATGCGGAAGCACAATACGATTGAGCAAGAACCGAAGATCTAATTCTAACCACCGAGAATTCAATCCAAGGCAATAAAATACATACACAAGTTTTAAATTAGGTGGAAACCCCAAATGATCAAAACCACCCCTGACAAGCACAATGAATATATTATCACTTAAGGTTACAAGAAGTTCCATAAATCACTCAACCTCACCTCTACCCTTGCAGAAAATCTCCAGCAAGAAACCTTAGAAAGAAAACCTATGAAATCTCTTCAGAGTAAAACCCTAGTTTCTTCATTTTCTCTTTCTAGCTCTTTCTCCCTGTACAGAGGCCTTTAAGTTACACTCTATATTTATAGACTTTCTATTAGGTTATCAACGAAGTACGCATCACGAGATAAACTATTGTGTTGGAACATATCCCATTCAAAATGAACTTACGAAACAAACAGAGCATTTTTCGTTCGAACGACCCAAGTCTCGTTCGAACGACTTCAACGAAAACTTTTTCGTTCGAACGACTTTATGTCTCGTTCGGACGACTTCCCTCTGTTTTGAGCCATAACCCAACAATCTCTACCTCGGCGAAAAAAACCGTTTCTTCTGCAGTATTCGTCGTGTATCATTGTCGCGTTGCCTCTATGGGCAACTTCTCAATTGATAGAATTACCCGAGTCTAGGCTTTTCCTAGACCCACCAACCAAAACCCACTTTCTGATCATCTTTGTAGACCGTTCCATTGCTCCACCTTGAACTAAATTCCTCTTTCGAGAAATCTCCATAGCTCTATCGGTACATGCAACCTTCACATCTCCACCCACTGATTTACCAACCAATGCATATAAGTTCCCGCTTAGAACTTCCTTCATAATCAAAGAAGACTTCCAATAAACTTTCATTACTCCACCTCACCTAGAGTAATTGTAACCCTCATTATCTAATTTAGAAAGTTAAATTAAATTGCAAGTCATACTCGGCACATGTCGAACATCATGAAGAACTACGATGCGCCCATCGAACATCCTCACGCGAATATCACCCACTCCCAAAATTGGCCTTCGAGAGCCATCGTTCGTCGACATAAACTTGCTACCCTCACACCTTGCATATTTTCCGAACAATGTCTTGTGTGCGAATACATGCAATGTAACCCCACTATCAAACACGCATCATCTATCGCGGCGAGAAGCATCAGCGGCCACCAAGAGGAGTGCCTCGTCACCATCGTTACTAGTAACCGTCGCTAGCTTGTTAGTGTTACTTTCAGAGCCCTTTGCCGAACTTGCTCCTTTACCTTTCCCAGCTTTGTAATTTGATCTATAATGACCCGATTGACCACAGCTCCAACAAGTTCCTTTTCTGAACTTATTAAAGCTTCTCTTCCCACTAACCACCATCGCCAAGTTTTCCACAGAGGATTTGCTACCCTTAAGCCTTCTCTCCTCAAAAAAAAGCATACTTGTAACCTCCTCAAAACTCAAAGTTTCCTTCTCATACATCAACGTAGGTTGAAGATGATTGAAGGTAGAAGGAAGATACCATATCAGTTGAAGCGCCTTATCTTCATCCTCAATTTTAACTCCGATCGATTCCAATTCTGAAACCATCCCGTTCAAAGAACTTAGGTGATCACCAACGCTCGTACCCTCATCCATCTGAAGCGTATGAAGCCATTCCTTGAGGTATAAGCGATTCAAAAGACTCTTCGTTTGGTACAAACTTTCAAGCTTTTCCCAAAGACCTTTTGCGGTCTTCTCTCCAACCACGTTTCCTAAAACATTTTTAGAGAGACAAAAGTGTATCCCGCTCGTAGCCCTTGAATCCAGATCTTCCCAGTCTTCTTCATCGTCGTCCGCTTTCTGGGCCGCTGTACCTTTAACCGGAGTTTTAGGTATAGGCTTCCCTTTCAGTGTCTTGCGTAACCCGCCTTGAATCAAGATATTTGGACTTGTATTTGCCACAATCCAAAATTGATATTCCCATCGAACTTCTCCACATCGAATTTAATCGCGTTAGAGTACTTAGATCCTCCCATCTTGCTTCTCTACTTGCCCCAAACCTCGCTCTGACACCAATTGTTAAGAAATTGAGGGGGCAAATCGCAACGCGGAAGCACAATACGATTGAGCAAGAACCAAATATCTAATTCTAACCACTGAGAAGTCAATCAAATGCAATAAAACACATACACAAGGTTTAAATTAGGTGGAAACCATCGAGGGGGCAAATCGCAACGCGGAAACACAATACGATTGAGCAAGAACCGAAGATCTAATTCTAACCACTGAGAAGTCAATCAAATGCAATAAAACACATACACAAAGTTTAAATTAGGTGGAAACCCCAAATGATCAAAACCACCCCCGACAAGCATGACGAATATATTATCACTTAGGGTTACAAGAAGTTCCAGAGATCACTCAACCTCAATTCTACCCTTACAGATAATCCCCAGCAAGAGACCCTAGAAAGAAAACCCAAGAAATCTCTCCAGAGTATAACCCTAGATTTTTTTCATTTTCTCTTTCTAACTCTTTCTCCCTGTACAGAGATCTGTAACTTACACTCTATATTTATAGACTTTCTATTAGGTCATCAGCGAAGTACGCATCACGAGATACACTATCGCGTTGGAATATATCCCCTTCAAAACAAACTTACGAAACAAACATAGCGTTTTTCGTTCGAACGACTCAACGAAAACTTTTTCGTTCGAACGACTTCCCTCTGTTTTGAGCTGTAACCTAACAGCATTCAGATCTTGATAATAGGATGCTGATCAGAAATTACTGATAACCCCCGCAATCATACCTGTCAAAATGACTGATTTGCGTTCTTATCTTTTCTTGTGTGAGGATAAAACATATATCAGTCATTGACACGGTAGACTTGACTATCAGAAAGTGGAAAGCCCCGTATATAGAGAAAAGCCCGAAGACCAACAGTTCTGGTGTTTGAACTCGCAAACGCTCCCCTATCATCTCGATTTTTTCCGGGTAAAGAAAAAGAAATAAAAACTCAAGTTCTGAATTAATATGTGCTTCATTTGTGACATATCAAATACACCATCTATCTATTGACTTCCAAAAAATTTCATGTATTATTTTACAATTTAAGAAAGATCCGAGAAGCCCCCAAAGGATTTCTTTTATGATTTGATAACGTCGTCGTGCTTGAATCGGACGTGCCACGCTCTTATTTACGGAAAATTGTAAAAATACATTCTACCAATGCACAATGGACCCTGATCTGCTCACTAGTCAATAGCTAGCCATTTGATTCGAAATAGCTCACACATTGCTATCGTTGTTTACAGTTGATTCGGTCACAACAGTGCCCGGTTTGCATGAGTGAAGCATAAAGTTACATGCGTTCACTGCATCCGCGACTGTCATGTATATCCACTCTTGCCCGATATTCTCAATGAATTTGGACTTGTCGAGCTTCTTCATCACCTCGCTCCCCGGATTTGCTAATACAAGCTGATTGTCCAAAAAACAATGACTTCCTTATGAGTAAATCGTTAAAAAAATTACGAGATTTTTATGAAGAAACGACTAGAAATATATTACGTACCTTTAGCCCCCTTCTGTCAATATTTTTCTTGACTTCATCAAGCATGCTAAGGCCGCTTGTATCAATGCTACCTACCGCTGTTATGTAAAGATTTCTAGGTGTGAGATACGGCAGAGTGATTATATTATATATTTTAAACATGTTTGCGTTAAAAATTAAGAAACTTACGAGTCATATCTAGGATAACATATTGTAAGCTGATCTCTCCCAATGCTTGTAGCTTCTCTTCTTCCTCATCGATCCATCTCGAAATCCTAAGAACATTTAACATAAACATAAACATAAACATAAACCCACGCTCAAAAATTCATTGCTTAGCTTAAGCTAGCTAGTCTCATTAGAAATATGTACCTTTCTCTCAAGTATCCGGAGTTGGCGAAGTAAATAGGTGCATCGATTTGAAGTATGAAAACACCGGGAACATTATTAGCAACCGGATATTGACCAACATTTCTGTAAATCGTAGAATTGGGGATCTTGCCTAGAACAAATGTCCTTGGTCGTGCTATGAACAGCAGCACTCTAAGAAGTGATATTGCAACCTGCCACATAGACAACAAAACAAAACTCAATTCAACCGTTTTAGCTTAGTAAAAAACCGTAAAAATTAATATTTGGGACATTCATTAGTACATACCGCTATGACTAGACCAATTTCGACACTGCCAAAAACCACACCAACATACGCGCTCAAGCACACAATGCAGTCGAACTTGTCAAGTTTCCAAAGATGAATGACAGCTTCGTAGTCTATCAAACCAAGCATTGCTGAGATGATAATGGAAGAGAGAACGACTAGGGGAGTGTAATAGAACAACGGAGTGAGGAATAACAATGTTATCATCACGGCAATTGCCATGACAATGTTGGAAACTGCGGTCTTGCACCCTGCATTGAAGTTCACCGCAGATCGCGAAAATGGCCCTGAAATTTTTTAACTCTAACCACTTAGTCAAATGAGCAATCTTCTTTCACAAGACAAAAATAAGGTATCTCTTATACATTTAGTATTCTTAATTAATTGGGTCTATAATGATATTATCATGATAATTTCGTTTCATTAACTCAAATATGGATTTCGTAATTTGAATTTCCGATAATAACCTGTGGTCAAGTAGCAAGAAGTGCAAGATCCTGCTATGTTCATCATGCCAAATGCAATCATCTCTTTGTTACCATCAATGTGATAGTTTTTCAGGCTAGAAAAGCTTCTCCCCACCGCGATACCCTCCTGCATGCATAACGACATAGGAGAATCAGTAATTTATTGCACGTCAAAAGGTCGTTTGGATGTAAGTGACTACTGCCTAATGTCTCCCTTCAACAGGCACTAGTAATCGTCATCTCTAATAGACCAAATTTAATGAATAAAAATCGTTTTCTGTGACGGTAGAGCCAACCTAAAAAATGTTCGACTATTACAAAGCCGTTTTCGGTTTTGTTTTGAGTAAACTTTGTTTGGTGTCGACGATATAATTTTGTTAGTTTCTGGTACTTTTCGACCTGTGTCTCATCCGGTCTGTTTGAGTTGCGTAGGACATAAAACGTTTTGACTACCTAACTCAATCCAGACATAAAATAATCTTCTTCCAGAAACTATGAGGGTGTATGATCCTTATGACACTTACCGCTAGTGCAATTACTCCGGTGATTATTCCTGTTTTAATCGCTGTTGATAAATACGGTGACCCAAAAGCCAAATCTGTCAAGGATGGTGGGTTCAAGCCTTTCTTTAGGTCCCCAACCTGCAAAAATGATAAAACATAAATTTAGTTACAACTTACAACTTCTTTCCTTCTTTTTACTACCGTTGTAATCCGGGTTTATAATTTATCACCATATACCTAAGTAGTCATTGCACACGTGAGAACCTAAGTGACAAAACATGGTGGTGAGTCGATTTCAGGACCTCTGCTTCTTGAAACATGGTCCCACACTGCTTCACCACCCCGATCAGGGTGACTGCCCATTTTTAGCTAAGCAGCCTTAAAACCGTGCTTCACCTCGCAATCAGTCGTTTCGGATAACGGATAAGTTTGGGTTTCTACTGTGCAGTGATTACAGTGGAAGATGTCTCTGTATAATTGAGTCTATGTATCCAACACATTATATGACTTGGAGATTCCTACTTATCAGAGACAAGGAACCTTATGGGAACCACTGACACATTAGGTCCACGAACCACACCGCCCATATCGACAAAGTGGCTGGACCAGCCATGGAAGTAGTGCACCAGGTGATCTCAAAGGTCAAAATTACGGGGCCATGATCACCACTTTTTTTTGAAAAAAATGAGTGAAAGTGAAGGAGAAAGACGACCTACCACTTGGACCCCATGTTTCTCAGCATGAGTGACATAGACAAGGACACTTCCTAATATGACTGAAGTGAGAGGTGCCATTGCCGCAATCCAAAAAAACTTTGGTTTTCTCTTGCTCTATTTTTCACATAAAAAAAACTGTAATTAGTAAAACATTATAGATTTACAAATACATGCGCTGTAAATTTTACAAAATAGATACAGTGAAATCTATCTAAATGCATTCTCTTGGGACCACTTAAAAATACGCATTTATAGAGGTTGTGCGTTTACAAAGTTTAGGAAAACGATAGTCTATTTATGTTATAAATTACTTAATAATATAGAAGAAAAAAAAACATTTTTGTATATAAATTAGAAAGTTAACATACCTTAATCTCAACTAAAGTAGAATTAAGGAATTTTGGGAAATATAATTTGCATTGAGTAAAAGTTAAGGATTTATATGTAAGTGTTAAGTGTAGAATTATTTTTGGAGTGATGCAATTGCAGATTTAACTTAGTTATGCATTTATTATAGCTAATTTACTACCTACGTAGCGCTTATGTGCAATAACATAGGTACAAATACATTATCGAGCCTACAAAAAAATTGCACACTACACAGTGTACAGGAAAATTAACAAATATGTACAGTCCCATTATGGGACCAACATTTTTTGTGTGATTAGACAGTTTTAACATTTATACATGGTGCATTTAGATAGATTTTACTGTAGGTAGATAGATAGATATATAGATAATTTAATAGTAAAAAGGTAATCCACGTTGAACCCGTTTTTAATAAATTTTATACATTCTCATAATATAATCTTGGATTTCTACCAGACGATAATATCATTATATTCGCATAACTGAGTGAGACATTGATTCCGACTTTTGCTAATTGTATATTTTGATCAATATAAGTTGGTGCCATAAATGCTAATATGAAAACATTAAAAACATTCTTTACTCTTACGTAATCGAATATTGAAGAATTAATTATATTATCAAGAAGACATATCGTATAAAATTAGTATATGCAACACATATTCTATCTTTTTGTGTGAGGTAACCTATAAAACATATATTCTCTCATTTTCTTTGGGTAACTTATACAACATATATTCTTTGGCACTAACAAACACCCACATGAATCTAATGTAAATGGGGCAATGCAAACTTTATTAATACATGGGTATGGTTGAATAGTGGATTATATGGTCATGGACTCCTGATCTTGTGAAAACTAAAACAAAATAGAATCTCATGATACATCAAAGACCACAAAGACCCTCTGCATATTATTGTAACTTGTCCTTATCACCTTTAACAAGCAACATGTGTGGTAGGTTTGCATGACAAAAATTTCAACGGATACCTATTAAGCTAGAAATCAAAGACTAGGGTTTGTTTTTTTACTCACAAAGTATTTGGTGAGGAGAAGGAAGAAAAGAAAGCAACAGCCTAACACACCACTTTCCCATCTCCACTGCAACAAGTTCAACAACATCACAAAAAATAATCAATAATTTTAATAAATAAATGAGTAAATCTGGATTAAAATGCGGGTTATTTAGACTTTGGTTCCTGTTTTAGTGACGTTAGTCCCTCTTTGTCCTAACATGAGACTAATATTTTGAACTTGAGTTCCCTAATTAATCACCATTTGTCCTGACTAATTCCCCTGGGGTCCATGCAGGACACCGCAGTTTCCACGACTAATCCCATGGTGCCCGTCAAGTACTCAAACCCACATATTTATGTCTCAAGTGATGTATCTCTTAAATGCACTCGGTCGAAAAATACAGCTACCAAACAAGCTTGGATTAAGACACTTTGGTGCGAGTCATCTATGTGAGTCATCTATGCGTACTATTTAATCTCAAAGTACATCAGAAGCATCTAGTTCCGAAAGGAGTTGGAGTTGGAGACGTATGTGATGATGTATATAACTACATATTATGTCATTCTCCGCTTTGTACAAGCAAGCAGCAACAGAGGATTAATTATTATGCACCTCTATTATTGAGCAAAGGCCAAAGTAGATGAGCTTACCTTGTGTGTTTGGCTGAAGATAGAGCGCATCACTGAAACAAGATCGGTCCCATGCGTAAAGTGTTCGAGCCCGAGTATCCCTTTAAGCTGTTGCAAACATACAACTGTGGCTGCTCCTGCCATGAACCCCACTATGGTTGCATGCGAAAGAAAATCCACAATGAACCCTAGTCTGTAAAAATAAATCAAAAACATTAGGGAAAACATTATATGGGACGATATATTCAGAGTAGAGAGAGAAAAAATTAGCAAATCGAGACCATTGATTTGTGTTCTCGCTTACTCGAAGCAGTGTTTTTTGCTCTGGAAATATCATAATTTACAGATTATATGCACCCTCATCAACATCAAGTCATCAACTATGTCCCTCCAACTTAAGTGTAAGGCTAACTTTCTTGACTAGAGTCGGATATTGGTCGAAATCAGAGACTTTGGTCGAAGTGGACCATCATAGTCCAAGGTCGGTGTGACCAACACCAAATGTTGATTAGTAAAATCGGGACGTAACTGCAGTATCCTAAACTAGGGTACCCAATAATGTTCCTACTTTAAA
Organism: Kingdonia uniflora; assembly: GCA_014058105.1. Taxonomy (NCBI): domain Eukaryota; kingdom Viridiplantae; phylum Streptophyta; class Magnoliopsida; order Ranunculales; family Circaeasteraceae; genus Kingdonia; species Kingdonia uniflora. The sequence goes on along the minus strand of JACGCM010002082.1, from coordinate 889,920 downwards.
TTTATCTCGTTATTGATAGATGATTGTGTGATTATATGATTAAGTAAATTTTACTCGTGCCCCACGTATTTTTCCTTGTTTTTATAAGCTCGAGCCCCATGTCACAACCATCATTATTTGCAACAGTTTTATATCGTTACCTAAAAAAACACCAACCTTAAGAAGCCCAAAGCAGCCTGAAACACCCCGGCAAAGAATGTTGCGGTGAACGCTAGGTGAAGATAAAGTTTGGGATCCTCTGAAGCATTCACCACATCTCCCAACATAGATGCTGTCAGAAGTGACGCAACCGCAACCGTCCCAACCGCCAAGTCCCTTGAACTCCCCATCATTGCGTAAACCAACGGTGGAACAAAGCTTGAATCTACAAAACCACATTACGCAATAAAATTCAAAAATGTGCCACATAATTCCATAATATGGAATCCTTGCCTTCCCCATAAGCGAACAAAACCGCAAAAAAATATTTACTCACATAGGCCAAGAATCGGTGGCAAGTTGGCAAGCTTCGCGTAACTGATGCCCTGAGGGATAGCAAGGCTTGCAATTGTAATCCCAGCAATAAGGTCAGACTTAAAGTAACTAAAAGTATAACGAGGCGCCCATTCCAGTATTGGTAAAAAATACTGGAAGCCTAGTATAAACTTTTTAGACGCCGGTTGATTCTTAAACTGCCGTAAAGGGTCATCTGGGAAGAATGTTTCCTTCAAAGACGCCTTAAGAGACGTAATGAACGGTTGTGTAGGCGGTATAGCAACCCGGTGGACACACTCAACGTCTAAGTCCATGTTCCCCATAAGAAATATATATCGTTACACTTGTACTATTACACTTTACGCTGAAAGATGGCTTTAGAGAACACCTAGAGAAGGAAAGAGTCAAATAGATAGGTTTAGTGAATGTTGATGATGGTGGAGAAGAGAAGAAAGAGTTGTGTTTGTGGAGAGAAGGAGAAGAGAATGAAGGGGGTTATAAAGGAAAATGTGCGAGTGGAGTTTGGGGTCTACATAAGGGTTACCGACCTGTGCCAAAGGCACGTGGCGGGCGTCCAAATACGAAGCACCGTTGGAAGTATCATTGATATATTGGCAAACATAGTTTCATGGATCGTGCAAATTTTGAATTCTATGTGTCATCATAGATATATATTTTGGTTGATGTATACCACAGGTATGTCCAAAATTGATATTTTTTGTAGTTAACAAAATTTTGCTTGCCTAATAAAACCTATTTGCTTAAAGTCAAGTAGGTACAGTGTCATTGTGAATAAAGCTTTTAGCTACAAAGTCGATGTGATTGAAATGTTTAGCTCTTCATATTTGATTCTAAAGCAAAGGGGCTAATCAACTATATCCAAAGTAGCATTGACAATATATAATATTTTTACCATTTCTGGTTGCAAAATATCATCAATATCAAAGATAAGCGGCCGCTATTTTGATCCGATTTGATATTTTGAACCTTGATCCCTTACTTTAGAGAACAAATAGAATTCGAAAATTGTTTCCAATAGTCAACTTAGATAGCTTTTTGTGGTGCAACAAATCTGGGAGTGGAAGTGTGGAGTGGAATTGGAAATCTGTAACATGTGAGCTTTTCTTTTAGGGACCGCCCTCGTGCTAATTATTTCTTAGGCCATACTTAAAAGTGAGAGTGATCAGTGAGGTTGCAAGAACCTTCGCGGAATCCATCACAATGGATTATTAATCTCACTTTCACTATTAATAATTTTCTAACTACAAAAGCGTCAGTGTAGGCGCGGCGAAGCCCCGATGTTGTTGGTGACTTATGCCATGACTCAATTATACTATGTCATTTGGCACTAATATATAAAACACATCTATCAAGCATATTATAGCGTAATTAATATGTTAATTGTAGAAGATAACCACCATGTATTTGACTTATTGAGAAATTTTGGGATAAAAAGCACAACTCATTATCGGCCGCGTGACGAAGTATTATTCAGTGATCGAATCTGAGTGATGGGGTGTTAGCATCAGGTCCACAAATTGTTGGAAATCGGCGCGCGCCCTAGTAATCTATCAAAACTTTAAAACCCGCTCTAAAGACCTATAAGTCAAAGCTAAAGAAGACAAGACTCAAAGCCCATCCAACTTTCTATGGACTCTTTCTTTGAAAGCCCAATAGAGGAAAAAATGCCTGAGAGCTGTAAACTCCCAAGGCCAATTCTATTAAGGACCGGACAACTAACCTTAAGGCCCAGTAACTCGTTACGTGGTAACGTGGTACCTATTACCTAACATGGATATGTCTAGGGTTGTCAATGGATCGGATTTCATCCAAACTACAAATCGAAATTTGAGATTTTTACCCGACATGGATGTGACTTTCATCGATCCTCATCTGATCCGATCCCATTAAGAAAATCTAATATGATTTTGGATCATATTCATATAGTGACTAGTCCAATCAGATAAATATCTAATCCAAAATAATTTGGATCCCATGTAAAATAATCTTTTGAGCGGTATTATTTGTTCCCCGCCTCACAAAAGGGAAATGATTTTCGTTGTTAAAACCGATGACTTTCATATACGGATCTATTTGTCTGATAAGTGTTCATGGCATGGTTGAAAATTTATATTAGGCCAACAACCCCAAGTTGTCTAGGGATTGGTCTGATTCAGTCCGAGTTTGGTCATAAAATCTTTAAAAAAATAGAGTTGGTATTAAAGGCTCTTCCATGTAAACAACACCCTTATTATGGTTTGTATAAGAGCATCAGGTGTAGCCTAGCTAAAGTATAGCTAGCAAGATGAGTTGAAAATTAATATTTGAAAAAGTAAAAAAAATAGGCTCCCAAAAAACTACTCCATGTAAAAAGAAAATATGACGTGTAACAAGAAAAAGTTAAAAAAAAAAAGTTAAAAAAAGTAGTTTTAACTTTTTCAAATACTTTCTACGTATTAATTTTAGTTAAAAAAATGTTTACACGTAATAAAGTTGTCCTAGTTGGCTACCCAAATTTAGTATCGAAACCTAAAATAACTACCCACTTGGGGAGACTAAAAACATGATATTTAGCATTTTCTCCTCTTTATTTTAACTATAGAGAGCCTACACTAGTTGCTCTAAGACATTAATTCTATTGTGATAAACCAAGTAGTAGTCCTAAAGTTACACAAAATATTTAAAAAATAGAGCGCGAAGAACTCAATAGTATAATAAGAAGAGTACCTATGATTGCCATAAAAAGATGAATAACCGCTAGTAGATGATTTGGTGAGAAATTGCTACTCTACAATATCTTAGGAAGTAAGATAGAGAGATTTTAAGAGGTAACACATTTTGGGCAAGAGAAAGATAAATGGTATTTAGGAGGGAAAGAAAGTGATTGAAGATATGATACATTTTTTATTAAGAAGAAGATGAAGTTTAGGGGGAACCCGGGAAGAATGGAAACAGAACCCCAATTAGTAACAAAGCTCAAATAGGAGTTACGATATTGTGAGAGTAAATAGCAATGAATACCTGTTATTTGAAGAGCAAAAGGATAAAAAAAAATGGGAAAAGTTTGGTGTGATTTAATTAAGGCATTAATTAGATAAATTTTAAGCAATGAAAAAATGTAAGAAAAAAGTTATAATAATATGCCACATGGAGTTTTTACCGATATGGAAGATATAAAGAGAATGGTTGTGGTGATTTTTATCCTTCCGCTACTTACCGATGGAATCTATTAAGAATATTCTAATTCATGGTAATTTAACGTGTTCATATCCATAAATTTATTCAACATATTATGGTTTAATTGTATTGAATTAATTCCACATTGAAAATTTCATATACTTTATGTACCCCATATTGACATTGACCCCCACATTCGCTAAAATTAGCCTTTCCCCTTATTTTTGCATGAACAGTCAGTCCACCCTTGTTGACTCCGATTGACTAGTCATTTTTTGCAAAACCCAGTAGTACCCTTTTGTAACAAAATATATTTGTTGAACGAACGGCAGTTGCTTCTCTCTCTGCTTCTCTTCTTCTATCTTCCAACACTCTTCTTCTCTCTTATCGAGTTGATTATCTTATTCTTCCATCCAGTTTTAGTTTGAAGTTAGGGTTCCAAAAGCATCTAACGAACTGAGAAATGGGCATTGGACATTGGACACCATTATGTCAAAATCAGTCCCTCTTCCCAAATGTTTCGATTCGAATATTTTTTTCTTTCAAATTTAGAACCGATATGAAATGGCCGTCAATATTAATTGAATCAAAATCTTTTGCACTTTTAAACTTGTAATACACAGCCATACTTGTTGTTATATATAATCAAAAAAGCCCTAAAACAAGGGCTACTACTACTAACAAACACAAATCAGAGTACAAGTAATTATCTTTCCTTTGTTTGCCTTAGCCTTCAGCAAACCTTAATCTTCAAATTCTTCGTCGACTGCTTTAATTGAACCCGTCAGATCTGGAATCCAAAGCCTTCGATTGGAATAGGACAATTTGGGGATCTTTAACAACGAGTAGGGCTTCTTCTCTTCTTTGATTCTCCAATCGGGGAAAAAAAATTGGTTTCTTCATTCTTCGCAGCAGCAACAAACAAAATCCTTCGATTCTTTGAAATTCAACAAATTGGGAGTATCTGTTGTAATAGCCTATTTTCGTATTAGACGAAGATAGTGCCTTACACCCTTGAAATATAGGAGATTAGCTAAGAACCGAAAATAACTAACATGAGATTTAACGTGGAAAACCCTTGAATGGGTTAAAAACCATGACATCTCCTGAGGATTTTAGAAAGAGAGAGATTTTTGTTTATGATTGCTAGCTATTGCATAGAGAGAGATGTAGAAAAGGTCTCTTGGAAGGTCTCAGAGGAGCTCCTCTCTTGCTGTAGCTCTCTGGGCCTATTTATAGGTCTTATAACATGACCGTTATTACTTTAATGAGAAACATTACAATATCAGGTTTTGATGAGTATTCATAATGGTCTTCATAATGATCGAGTAACGGCTTGAGTAACTCTTCTTCCTTGTAGCCGCTCCATGATGTGTCATAAATGCGCCACGTGTATCTTGACGAGGTTGAGTAAATGTGTGATGGTCGTATACTGAGGCTTGAGCTTGAGATTCAGAACTAGCCCTTATATCAAATCGAGTTGAAGGTCGATATCTGGGTTTAGGTCGAGTATTTGAAATAAGCCCTCACAATCGCCCCGTCTCAGCCAATAATACTAGAAGCATCAGGGGTGAGTGGTGTTAGTTGAGACACATCTTTGATCTTTGAATATGTAGACTGTAAGGTTGGATTGGTTGAACCAATAACCAACTATTCGAATGTAGTAGAATGTATGATAATGTAGTAGAATGTATGATAGTATGCATGATTAGAATATATGATAGTATGCATGATTAGAATGTATGATAGTATGTCTCGAGCACAGGTCAAATTGAGCGAATCAATAAGAGACTGTAATGAGATGTCTTTAATATTGAATAGCTGTATAGTGCATCTCTGCCAGATCGAATTGATTGACTCAATAAGCGACTCTCGGAGAGCGTGTATATTTGAACAGTTATGTTGTAGGTCTCAGTCATAGGTCGAATTGAGCGTATCAATAAGCGACCGAAATGAGATATCTTGAATATTGAATTGTTGAATAGTGCATCTCAGCTAGATCGAATTGATTGATCCAATAAGCGACCCTTGAAGAGTATGTATATTTGAACAACTATGTTGTAGGTCTCAGTTAAAGGTTGAATTGAGCGTATCAATAAGCGACCGTAATGAGATGTCTTGAATATTGAATAGCAATATAGTGCGTCTCTACCAGATCGAATTGATTGACTTAATAAGAGACCCTCGGAGAGCGTGTATATTTGAATAGCTATGTTGTAGGTCTCAGTCACAGGTCAAATTGAGCATATCAATAAGCGACCATAATGAGACATCTTGAATATTGAATAGCTGTATAGTGCGTCTCTGCCAGATTGAATTGATTGACTCAATAAGCGACCCTCGGAGAGCGTGTATATTTGAATAGCTATGTTGTAGTAATTCTTCGGTATAGACGGAGATAGGTAGAAATGCTTGAATGTAGGTTGGACTGGTTTAATTCAATAACCAACTTGTGGAATGTGTTTTGTTTGGTCGAATTGGACGTACCAATAACCGACCTGTAAGATGTTGGTCGAGCTCGCCCCGAGTATGAGTTAAGTTGTTTGATCTCGAGTCTTGAAGTTGAGTTTGAACATTGTGTCTGAAGATGACCTCGGGCTCGCCCCTAGTATAAGCTTGAATAAGTTGTAATTGTCTCGAGTACCTCGACCTCGAGCGCCTTGATAATGTTGCTGAAAAGATTGGGCTCGCCCCGAGTATAAGTTTGAGTAAGTTATAATCGCCTCGAGTACCTCGACCTCGAGCGCTTTCATAATGTGGTTTGATGTTTTTTGAAAAGTTGAGGTCGAGCATTGAGTCTGAATCTGAAGTCGGGCTCGCCCCGAGTATGATTGAATGTGTTGGTCGAGCTTTGTGTTTGAATCTAAAATTGGGCTCACCCCGAGTATGATTTACGTCGATTGATATTAAGTATGTGGTGTCTAAGGCTGAGGATGAGCGTTGTTTGAATCTGAAGTCGGGCTCGACCCGAGTATAATTTACGTCGATTGATATTAAGTTTGTTGTGTCTAAAGCTGAGGACGAGCGTTGTGTCTGAATCTGAGTTCGGGCTCACCCCGAGTATAGCTTGAATAAGTTGCAATTGCCTCAAGTACCTCGACCTCAAGCGTCTTCATAGTGTGGTTTGTGTGGTTTGATAAGTTTGATTATTGAGTCTGGGGTCGAGATCGGTCTCGCCCCGAGTATAAGCTGGAATAAGTTGCAATTGCCTCGAGTACCTTGACCTCGAGCGTCTTCATAGTGTGGTTTGATAAGTTCGATTATTGAGTCTGAGGCTGAGATCGGTCTCGCCCTGAGTATAAGCTAGAATAAGTTGTAATTGCCTCGAGTAACTTGACCTCGAGCGCCTTAATAATGTTGTTAAAAAGATCGGGCTCGCCCCGAGTATAACTTGAATAAGTTGTAATCGCCTCGAGTACCTCGACCTCGAGCTTCTTAATAATGTTGTTTGTGCTCACGAGAACTGCAACAACATGGCTAGTATGATGATAGAATGTGATGATGGCCATTGGTCTGGAACAACCAGAGAGACGAGGTGCCAATGGTGGCGGCAATAGTAAACCATTTAAGAAGAACAACTGCGGCTAACCACTGCACTAGCCACTGCGGCTTTTTCGGAAGTTCATTAATGATCGATCTGTGCTCTAAACTGCGGCAATAAGGGACGTCGTCCCCAAGAATTCGAGGAAGCTCTGCCACATACAATATGGCTTGAACGAGTTATCGCCTAAACTTGATTATCACCCAGTAGGCAAAATTTACCGTGAACAAGGCACAATGTTATGATTCGATGAAATTTGCATATCGCCATTGTACGAAAAAAAAATTGTCATTGTTGAGGTCGAACAAAACTCGAACTCGATTCATGTCATTGTTGAGGTCGAACAAAACTCAAACTCGATTCAAAGACGTTATAGATCGTTTGGCAGAGTCACCTGTCATTGTGGAGGTCAAACAAAAATCTGCTATTGATGAGGTTGAACGAAGACCAATCTCGATTCAAGCTCGATTCAAAGGGAGAGAGAGACTTGTTATTCTTAGGCCTACGTCGACCATTATGCGCTGGAGCTCGAATGAGTCATTGTTCAGAGTTTGATCAAACTCAAACATGTTCAGAACGCTTGCAAACAACAAGCAGTTGGAATAAAACACCTCAGAAGGTTCAATTTGGGGTGTAAATATGGCAAAACTCTTCTGGCCATGGCGATTTGGATAGCATCGTCGTATTATCGCCATCTTCGATGGTAGATGAGGTAAGAGAGCTTTGGATTGAATCGATAGCTTTGTGATATGTTCGCCTTCATTTCGATCATCGTCTTGGAAGATCAACGTTACTGTAACAACAACAAAATTATTGGAACCGTTGGTGCAGACAGTTTGATTCAATTCCAGAGCTATTTTTGGAACTGACAAACACCTCTATCAATTTGCATCAAATATAATCCATCAAGACCAAATTCTTTATGGAAATGGTTGGAGAGGTGGATGGTTGTGTCCTCATCTGACTCTGCAGAACTACACCTTATAGAAAATCAGGGGAAAAGTGAAAGGAATTCTGCTCTTATAAGTTTAGAGATCGGCAGGTCCTCTATTTTGACTCGAATGATTTGAGGCAATCAAAACAAGTTGAGAAAAAAAAATTCCCTAGATCGAAGGCTCTGACATCAGATTATAGGTTCACTTGATCCTTTGAATCTTTTTGAATTGAAGTATTCAAATGGATATTTTGGAACTCTAGATTTTGTAAATGGAAGGAAGATAGTTGCCGAGATGAGAGCGATGGAGATTGAGATATATATATATATATATATATAAACTCTGTTTGCCCACTTCTTCCTTTTTTACTATGTCTGCCCCCCTCTAGAATTGTGACCTGAGCTCGGCCTTACGTAATGATGAAATGAAACTTGTAACTCCCGAGAATCGTGGGTAGCAGCTGTCTTGATCCCAAGATCATGGAAGCCTCCTTTTGAGAAAAGATGATCAGCAGTGTTTGAGACAATAGGTTTTGAGAACTTCGTTCCCACAGATGGTGCCAAATGTAATAGCCTATTTTCGTATTGGATGAAGATAGTGCCTTACACCCTTGAAATATAAGAGATTAGCTAAGAACCAAAAATAACTAACACGAGATTTAGCGTGGAAAACCCTTGAATGGGTTAAAAACCACGACCTCTCCTGAGGATTTTAGAAAGAGAGAAATCTTTGTTTATGATTGCTAGCTATTACATAGAGAAAGATGTAGAAAAGGTCTCTTGGAAGGTCTTAGAGAAGCTCCTTTCTTACTGTAGCTCTCTGGGCCTATTTATAGGTCTTATAACATGACCATTATTTCTTTAATGAGAAACGTTACAATACCAAGTTTTAATGAGTCTTCATAATGGTCGAGTAATGGCTTGAGTAACTCTTCTTCCTTGTAACCGCTCCATGATGTGTCATAAATGTTCCACGTGTACCTTGACGAGGTCGAGTAAATGTGTGATGGTCATATACTGAGGCTTGAGCTTGAGATTCGGAATTGGCCCTTACATCCAATCGAGCTGAAGGTCGATATCTGGGTTTAGGTCGAGTATTGGAAATAAGCCCTCACATCTGTGACTGTGAAATCCTTCGATTTAATCTTCTAATCGAATTGGAGTTTTGTTGATTGGTGAAATCAGGATTTGTGTTTGAATGAAGAGCAGAAACTAGGAGATGATAGATTGATTGGTAGAAGAGGTTAAAGAGGGAAAACTCCCGCCAAACGTGTCATAACTCTTCTCAAACGTGTTTTTAGCACAAGGGTATAAATGTATTTTCATTGAGTCATCCGGAGTCAATGCCAGTCAAATTAGGGTGAACTGACTGCTAAGGCAAGAATAGGGGGAAAGGTTAGTTTTAGCGAATGTGGGCGTCAATGTCAAAATGGTGTACAAATATGGGGGGCTTTCTCAAATTCTCTCTTGAGATAATTATCACGTATAAATACCTTAAATATTACAATTTATTTGCTAAATATTAATACACATAAGAATCAAGATTGAAATATATATATAGTTATATATATATATATATATATATATATATATATTTGTGGGAACACATTATCAAACTAGATTAAACAAACTAAATAAACGCTTTAAAAAGAGTTCATGCATGATAGATACATGAACATTTGAGACACTTTTGATTAGGGTAGTTCTACCAGCTTGATTGAGACACGCGGACCTCCATTCTCGGAGAATGAGAGGAAAGGAGGAAAGGATTGCTTAGAGGTCTTTTGCTTAGGGTTTGGAGTTGTTGAGGGAGGTGCCAAGGTGTTTGGAGTTATGAAAATTTCTTTGGTTTCCCAGAACTTATAGAGAACTAACATGGCGGAAGCGAATTGAAAGGCTTCGAATTAACGAAAAACAATAAACCCTTGAATTAATCAAGGAAAACTAAAAGAAAAGATAAAAAACATAATGCTTGAAACTTGAATTTATATTTTATTGAATAAGATATAAGATGATTTTCTAGCTATTACATCATCTTTATTTAAATGAAAATAACCTAATTCTTGAACAATAAAGAAAGACCTAGAGTTTCTAAATTTGTGCCTATTGTTTTTGTTTTTTTTTGTTTTAGCCACCGTTTTAGCCTAATAGCCACGGTGTTAACTGTGGTAGTTTATCACTAATATACTTGTGGCAAAAACTAAAAGTCTTCTGTGGCAACTGCCCCATTTTCTTGTAGTGGTAAGTTAGAGATGGTGGTGGAGAACCGAAATAAGATGGAGATGTGAGTGAATTGTAGTAAGTTGAAGATGGTAAAATTGGAAGATGATGAATACCTTTCTTTGAATATTTTTTGACATGCTCATTGGATTGAAACATCGGATCCCGCACAAAAAATAAGTTTGTCGGTGATTTCTCCTCTCCTCACAAGGTTTCCAAAATTTCTGTCTTGGGAGCGGTCTTAAGATCTGTAGTTTATCATCTTGGCATTGGCCTACGACCTAAGTATTGAGGAATGAACTCGAATTATGTTCGTGGATGTTTATTGAAATTGGTGGGACGAGCGAGGATTGAAGACGGAAGGAAAATATGGATTTTTAGGGTTTTGTTCGAACAGACTTTGGTCTGTTCAAATAGAAAGTAGTCTGTTTAAATAGACTCAAAGTCTATTCGAATAAAAGTCTCAAAACACGTTCTGTTCAAATAGACTCTGAAGTTTGTTCCAATAGATTTTATAAACACAATTTTAGAAGGTTGGAGTGAAGATGTTGGCTTACCTCGTGATTCATACTTTGAGTCCTAATTGATGTAATAACCTCCCAACTATATAAGGGATACTTAATATATTTCTTAGGTTATCTTGAGTGAGTTTAATTCTAGAGAGAACTTTAAATAGTACTCTTAATATACTTAATATATAAGGTATCATTTTCTTCTCTTGACCATTGGTTCCTAGGTTTAAGGACCTCAATAGCACTCCCTGGTTGACCTTGCATCACAGTAGGGGGTATCCGTATATCCTCAACAGCAATCCATACATCTTCTCTGATTGATTGTAAGTATGCAATCATTCGGACTTTCCAGTATGGGTATTATTTGCCATCAAAGGCTGGAGGGCGATTTATAGGACCTCCAAACTTCTCAGAACTCATTATTCTTAAGCAAACTAACCAGGAATCACGCTTAGGTTGTTAAACCTCGAAACGTGACTGCTCTGATTCCAATTGAAAATTCCCAGTCGCTTGAGACTAACCAATTCCGATCGCTTTAGGTCTAAATCGACAGGTCCTAATTCCTTTGAATTAATGGTCTACGCTTAACCTAAATAAAGTTGATACGGTTATCTAATGTCAAGCAAGCAATATGAAAATTAAAGATAAGGCAAAGATTTTTAACCCTGTGGGAAACCTTTATCAGAAGAAAAACCCACAGGTCGCTATCAAATTACCTGACAGCTAAACAATCCACTATTTAAAAAGAATTACAAGAATTTAATCACTTTCAGACTCGATAAGCACTTCCCATGGTTATCTCTCTTCCAATTAATCTTCTTACAATCAATTTCGCATTCTCGCAACACCTCGCTCCAATCTCACGTCGAAGCTCCTAATCTTGAATCGCTAAAGTTTTTCAATCCAGTTCTTCAATGCATGAATAGGGTTTCTTGATCAATTGATTGATTCAAGGTTTGAGTGATTTGATTTTCTCTCGAATCTCTCAAAGATAGATTTCTCTCCACTCTAAAAAAGCAAGCCCTTAAAAAATAGGTTTTCAAGAAGTGAGTCTTTAACAAAAAAAGGTAAGTATGTCTTAAGAAGGAAAACAAAAAATACGAGCTCTGTTCGAATATAAATTAATCTATTCGAATAGAAATCAAACTGATGAAAGTTATTCGAACAACAATTAATCTATTCGAATAGAAATGCAACTGTTGAAAATTATTTGAGCAAACATAATTATATTCGAATATAATTTAAATTGTTACAAAATATTCGAACAACATTAAAAGTTATTCGAACAGAAGAAATCTTTCCAGTTCTATTCGAATAGAGGTTTTGTTTTCTTTAAGGAGACATTCTTATTACTTTTTCATACTTTGTAAAATACATAGGCTTAACTTTTTATAACAAAAAGTTATAAACCCATTTACCTGTTCAGTGTCAGTCCAGCAGTAGTCGCTCAAGGTGCACTTTCTTACGACGAGTAACCACAAGATAACGCTGACATCTAAACTAGACACGGAATGAAACAAACTCCAATTATGGATGTTTCAAACTCGAGTGAAAGACTCCATTAAAGCTTCGAGGAAGCTTGAGATATCGTATATTAACCTATTGTTTATAGTAGATTGTTCGTGGGGAGTGGTTTTTTTTTATCTAAAAGGCTTTTCCACTTCCCACCTCTGGGTAAATCCTTTGTCTTTGTTTTGTTCTTCGTTTGGTTTATTACTTTTTTGGTGATTTTCGTGATTTGTTCTTATCGTAGAAGAGAGACTAGCTACCTCAATTCTCAACAACTGGTATCTGAGTGCTTGTTTTATGGCTTGTGTGGTGAAGAGTGATGGCCGACGAAGTGAAATTGAAGATCGCGAAGTTCAATGGTTTCTAATTTTGGAGTGCGGAAGATACAGATAGAAGAATACTTTATCATAAGGATCTTGACTTACCACTGGGTTGGATTGAGATAAATCCGGCAGATCATGATGCTGTAAAGTGGGTGCGATTGGATTACAAGACATTTGGAACAAGGTTTTAAATAACCATTACAACAACCGTTATAACGCTGTTATAACGGTAACGCCCTGAGCCCGTTCCGTTATACCCCATATTCCGATCTAAAAAATAACACCCGTTATTTGTTGTTACAAACCGTTATTTTATGCTATAACGGTTGTTGTTACCGTTATAACGCTACGTTATTTTTAATGTTTTTTTTTCACTTATAACAAATGTTATACACCGTTATACACCATTATATACCATTATAACGAACGTTAAGATTATGTTATTTACTTATCATTCATTTTCTAACTAAACTTTGAGCCATTTTTTTTAGTTGATTGGTGGAATTCATATGGAGTGGAGTTGCCTCAACTTTGAAAGTTGGCTATAAGAATTTTAAGTCAAACATGTACTTCGTTCGAATGTGAAAGGAACTGGAGTACCTTTGACAGGATCCACACAAAGATTAGAAATCGATTACTTTCAAAGAAACTCAATGATCTTGTCTTTGTTCAATACAATATTTGGCTTGAAAGAAGAAGGGAAGATAGACGTCGACGTTATCGTGTAGACCTCATAAGTGTGTCTGCTATTTTTTTGGAAGATCCATTATGTGAATGGATTGCTGGAGATGACGATGAGCCTTTATTGCCAACACATGAAGAATGGCCAGAAGAGCTTGAAAGAGAATTATCAGCTGAAGACCCGGAGGTCAATGAGCAAAGGAGGTACTCTACTTCTGTTATTGACACAGATTTCCCAGAAAATTGGTCACGAGCACCTATGTGTCAAACACCAATGGAGTCGTTGCCTGAGGCGTATTTTGATTTCAATTTCAACCAAATCAATCTGGAGCATGGCCAACCTTCAAACTACTTTGAAATTGATACCAATCAGTTCGACTCCGTTTACCAATGAATGCAATGTCGCATTCTAAAGTAATCATTTTCCATTTGATGTTTATGTGATTTTTAATGCTTTGGTGTGATATTTCATTTTGTCGGTGTGGTGTGGTGTGTTATTTCAATGTTATAATAAGTAATAACTTCAACAATAATAAATACTTTGGTTTTTTTTTTTTTTTTTAAATATAAAAAATAATGTCTATAACGCCGTTATAACATCGTTATAAGTAAAATACCGTCTATAACGGTTGTTATAATTGAAAATTAATATTTATATATAGAAAAAACAAAAACACAACCGTTATTTTAATATAACACCGTTACAGGATAAATAACGGCCGTTATAACGTTTTTTTCTTGTCATCTAGCAAAAAATAACGTAACACAGTTATAACGCCGTTATAACAGTAACGGTCTTGGCCCGTTATAACGTACCATTTTAAACCTTGATTTGGAACCGTCAGGTTGGCGTTATCATCTCAAATTTTACATATGATCTCCAAAGTTACAACAACGAAGGATTTGGTGGAGACTTTATCCTCTATGTACTCGAAACCGTCTTAGGCAAATAAGGTACATCTCTTACGCCGCTTGTTTACTTTAAAGATAAAAGATAATGGTAGTGTGCATGCATATATTAGTGAGTTCAATATTATTCATGCTCAACTTGAATTTGTGAAAATCATTATTACCGAGGAGGTGAGAGTGTGGGCTCTTTTAAGGTAGATTCCCGAGAACTGGGAAGAGTTTATTACAGTTGTGTACAATTTATCAGGGAATGAAACAATTAAATTTGACACTATAGTCTCGTTGATTATGAGTGAAGAAAATATACGTAAATCATCTAAACCCTCTTTAAGTTCAAACGACAATACGTTGAATGCTGAGGAAAGAAGAAGGCCCTATAGAAAGGGGCCAAAGAATAGAAGGGGTCGTTCACTATCCAGGGGAAAGTCTAAGCCACCCGGTGCGTGTTGGACATGTGGAAAGATGGGTCACTTCAAGCATGATTGTAATTCTTCTAAGAAAGTTAATGATGAGGAAAAAAATACAATGAACCTTACTGAGGAGGTTAATTTTGATGTGGTTTTACATCTTTTGTACGACGATGTTAACGAATCATGGATAGTTGATTCAGGTACCTCATTCCATGCTACTGCAATTAACGTAGGTTTCCTAACTAATATTGTTAAAGGTGACTTCGGTACGGTCTTCCTTACAAACATGAGTGCACACAATATTAAAGGAAATGGAAATGCTAGGTTGAAGTTGCCTTCGGGGGCGACATTCATTTTGAAGAATGTGTGACTTGTACCCAAATTGGGGCGTAACCTTATCTCGGTTAGCCAATTGTCGGATGATGGTGGATATATAAGCACATTTGGCAATAATTTCTGGAAAATCACAAAGGGAGCTATGTAGTAGCTTGGGGCTTAAGACAAAGAACGTTGTATACAATACAAGGCCCAATTTCTACTATTTGTGCGACCACTCCGGGGATTGATACAAGTACATGGCACAAATAGCTTGGTCACATGAGTGAGAAATAGATGAAGATGATGGTTACCAAGAGAAAGCTAGAGGGTCTTGATGAGGTTGATCTTAAGTTTTGTGAAGAGTGTGTTCTTGCTAAACAGAAAAATATTAGTTTTAAAATAATCGAAAGATCAAGGAAACTTAAAAAGCTGGATGTTGTTCATACATATGTTTAGGGGATAACCAAAGTAACTTTTAGTGGTTCTCATTATTATGTTACTATTATCGATGATGCTACTTGTAAACTATGAGTCTACTTTGTGAATAACAAATCGGATTTGTTTGATAAGTTTAAGAAGTGGAGGGCTCTAGTTGAAAATGAAACCAGCTTGAAACTGAAGTGTCTTAGGTCGGATAACGGGGGTGAGTACTCTAGTGACGAGTTTGAAGACTATTGAACATTAAATAAGATTAGGCGACAAAAGACTATTCTCAGAATACCACAACAAAATGGTGTCAAAGAACGCATGAACCGAACCATAAATGAAAGAGCGAGGAGTATAAGACTCAACACAGAATTACTGGGGAAAAAATCGGCAGATGCGGCTAATACAGCAGCGCACATGATTAATAGAGGGCCTTCAACGGCTTTGGACTTTAAATTGCCTGAAGAAGCATGGAATGGTAAAAAGGTAAACCTTTCTCACTTGGTTATTTTTGGTTGTACCTCATATGTGCTTGATACTTTAGATGTAAGGAAACATCTGGATGTAAAGTCAATGAAGTGCATATTCATTGGATATGGTGATGATGAGTTTGGGTATCAATTTTGGGATGTGAAGAATCAGAAAGTTATTCGGAGTCGTAATATTACATTCAATGATGAGGTCTTGCATAAAGACTTCAAAGTACCTATGGAAAGAATCGAAGGGAAGTAGCAGAAAGTATAGATATTGAATTTGAATCCTCTCAGGAGGTTAAAGAAGAAGTCGTGGTTGAGTCTGATACACCAAATCAAGGTGAGAAACCTAATGATCTAGACATTCTAATAGTACTTCGAAAGGAGCTAAGAAATGTAAAAACTCTGGCTAGGTACATTAACCCCCTACATCACTTGTTACTTAGGAAAGGTGGTAAACCAAAAAGTTACAAGGAAGCTTTAGATGTGGAGAGCAAGTGGGAGCTTGTTATGGATGATGAAATACAATCATTATCAATAAATCAAACTTGAGATTTAGTTCAGTTACCAAAAGGGAAGAAAACATTACACAACAAGTGAGTACACATACTAAAGCAGAAATTTAATGGTTCAAGGAGATTTAAGGCTAGACTTGTGGTGAAGGGCTTTCAGCAGAAAGAAGGTGTTGATTTTGGTAAGATCTGTGCGAAGATGACTACTATTCGGGTTGTGATGAATATAGTTGCAGTTGAAGATTTATATCTTGAGCAGCTTGATGTAATGACAATATTTCTTCACAACAATCTTAATGAAGAAATTTATATAAAATAGCCAGAAGGGTATTCAGTTAGGGAAAGAAGATCTAGTGTGTAGGTTCACTAAGAGCTTATATGGTTTGAAATAATCACCGAGGCAGTGGTATTTGAATTTTAATCAATATATGTCCATAAATGGTTATTCAAAATGCAATGCGGATCATTGTTGTTTTATCAAGAATACAGGAAACTCATACATTATTCTACTTATGTATGTAGATGATATGTTGGTAGCAAGTACCGACATGAGAGAGATTGTCAAGTTGACGGAACTACTGTCCCAGGAGTTTTTTATGAAGGACTTGGGTATTGTAAAATAAGTTCTTGGTATGCGTGTTACACTAGATAGATATTCGCTCACTCATCAAGGATGGTGTATTAAAGCTTGTAAAGATTCACACTAATGTGAATCCAACCAATATGTTTAAGAAGGTGATAACTTTTCAGAAGTTAACGACATGCACAACTTCTGTGGGTCTTCATGATTGAAGGTTCGGGTAGCGCGAGCAATTTATTATTGGAGATCTAGAGATGGGTTATGGTAGATTCGATTTCAAGTAGGAGATTGTTGAGGAATGAACTTGAAATATGTTCGTGGATTTCATTGGAGTTCATGGGATAAGCGAGCATCGAAGATAGAAGGAAAATATAGATTTTTAGTGTTCTGTTTGAATAGACTTTGGTCTGTTCGAATAGAAGAGGCAAAATAGGCTTTATTCGAATAGACTTATGAGTATGTTCGAATATAAAGTAGTTTGTTCGAATAGATTCAAATTCTATTCGAATAGAAGTCTCAGAACATGTTCTGTTCGAATAAACTTCGTAAACACAGTTTTAGAAGGTTGGAGTGAAGACGTTGGTTTGCCTCATGATTCATACTCTGAGTCCTAATTAATGTAATAATCTCCCAACTATATAAATGATACATAGTGTATTTCTTAGGTGTTATCTTGAGTGAGTTTAATTCTAGAGAGAACTAGGGGTTGTGAGACTCCATTAAAGCTTTGAGGAAGCTCGAGAGATCGTATTGTAACCTATTGGTTTATAGTGGATTGTTCGCGGGGAGTGGTTTTTTATCCGAAAGGGCTTTCCACTTCCCATCTTCTGGTGAATCTTTTGTCCTTGTTTTGTTTTTCGTTTGGTTTATTACTTGTTCGACGATTTCTGCGATTCGTTCTTGTTGTAGAAGAGATACTAGCTACCTTAATTCTCAACACTAAGCAAATACCACTTAATAGATAACCAACGTAGCGGAAACGAATTGAAAGACTTCAAATTAACGAAGAACAACCTTGAATTAATCAAGGAAAACTAAAAGAAAAAAGAAAATCATAAAGCTTGAAACATGAATTGATATTTTATTGAATAAGATATAAGATGATTATCTAGCTATTACATCATCTCTATTTAATGAAAATAACCTAATTCTAGAATAATAAAGAAAATCTAGGGTTTCCAATTTAATGGAACCTCTAAAATATAAAGGAAACTCCTAAATAAAATTCTAAGAACAAAAATAAACTTAAGAATGCTTATTTGAATTAGAACTTTCTAAAATAGTAAACATGAAGGAAATGTGGAGATTTTTCGTTTTGCCTCGAAAAATGTGCAATACAAGCTCCTACATCAAGAACTTTCCTAATAATGCCTCCAAGTCCAGGATGGATATTGATATATTATTGCTTAAAAGTGATCTAATTTCATGTTCCGAGGGTCAAGTAGCAAGTGAGGATTTGTTTCCAGGTACATGGAATTAGCAATATAACTCCTTTAATATTGCTAAGGGTCTATTTGAGAAAGCATAAATCCAAATCCAAGAGAGTCCAACTCTCTTAGATTTGAGAGAGGGAAAGTTGAGTACAAAAAAGAGAACTTCAAATTTAGTGTTTGGTATTGGGAGATGTGAAAGGCAGTTTTCAAAAAGCCAGAGAGAGAGATAGAGTAACGTGACCCGAGGAGAGTTGTGAAGAGATATTTTAATTACCAAGGGGAAGGGTATTCTTGTCACTCACTTTGGGTTACTTGAACTCCTCATGGATCTTGTCTCTATCCCCATACCGCCAAACACATTTTTTGAAGGTTTTATTAGAGTTCAAGTAACCTCTCAAATCCAACTTCACCTTCAAAACCATGCAACTTAACACAGCCTGATAATTATCCATTTTGATTTGGACCCGTGAGTCCCAGTCGGATTGGCGTAAATGACTCATGTATAAAACAAATCTTGAATCTTAATAAACCTTCAAAAGTAGGGCCCAAACCCGCAATGATTTGATTTGGTTCCAGTTGTGATATACGAGTCCTAGTTTGATATTTATTATCCTTCTTAAAACTTAAAACCATTTCTTTAGGGAAGCCATTTTGGGCACTAGTGTTCTTAATATGGAATATTCCTATTACTATAGAGCACATGCTAAACTTTGGGGCAAATACACTCCCAATCCTCGAGATGTGTAGGAGTCGGTTTAGTCTAAATTAACTGAGGCACTCCCCTCTTAATTACATTCTTTTTCCAAAACTTGATTCCTTCTCTCTCCCCAAACAACATTCAAACATTTTCTCTCTCGTCAAATGAATCTAACATAAAGGCTTTCTTATGTCTAAAAATACAACGTATTTTTAAGAGCTTACTTACGTCTAAAACTAATAACGTAACCGACTACTAAAATACTAACTTCAACCTAAGTATCTTGAAAAAAAAAACATTGAAATTTCAAATGTCTCTTACATAGGAGTTCTACAATTCCTTCCATTAACACAAAAGACCAAGTAGCTTTGTGAACATTTGAAGTAACGGTGTAATAACTAGTTCTTGTGTAATATCTAGCATTGATTAAGGCTTGCTCATTGTTTGTAACAAAGACGCGTGGTTCCTTCCCCTCTAGTAAACGTTTTAACATGGTCAATGCCCAAACGTATGTCCTTTCATCTTCGTGCTTGAAGTACGTCACCGTTGCAAAAAATGAAGGTCCCGTAGATGTTACACCAACTATCTCAAACATTGGACGTCTTCGGCTATTGGTATTGTAAGTACATTCCATTAAAAATACATGAGGGAAACACTTTGCAAGTTCAACGCAACTCGGGTGTCCAAATACTATATCTTTGACGTATGTTTTACTTTTTATATTTTCTTATGTGTGATACCTTATATAAGAGTGCAATTCACACTTATGAAACAATTGCTGAACCATTGCCCTTCCTTTACTTTCTGCTAACTTCAACTTTTGTTGCATGTCGTATATTGTTTGTATGGTACTACGGCTCTTGGGAAATTGTTTTTGAATTTCGGCAAGAATTTCTCTTGGAGGTTGATTATGTGAATGTATCAAAATTAATAGATTTGTCTCCTCTTTAGTGAGTTTATCGGGATAAGGGTGGCCCCAAATAATTTGCCGCTGGATGATTATGGCTGCCATTAACAACAGTAAGACACCATTTTGTTTCATCCCCGTTTACCAAACAACCCTTCAAATGAAACGGACAACCCATAAGCTTAGTAGCACATTTCATTTTCTTTACAGGGACATGCAATACACCCTACTTATTTTTTTCCACGACGATCTCGATAACTTCCACTTCTCTCACATCCGAGCCTAACATATGGGAGTCGACCTCCTGGGGTTACTTTAATATTTGACCTCCCAATTGGAAGAAAAAAAAACCAAAGTCTTTTGTAGATAAAGCAAAGATGTTAATTTGAATGCGAAAAAAATGTCATACATAGGGTTCACGAACCTTATCAGTTGTGAAATTCTCAGTGAAATAGCAGATAATAGTGGAGGTTGCATTTATATGCTCATCGTCGTGTCCATCAAAACCATTAGGACCGTCTCCATCAAAACCATTATGATTGTCTCTGTCAAGATCTTCATCTTCGTTTCCATCATAAGTATTCTATTAAATAGATAAAGTTGTGGGAAAAAATTGAAGTCACAAGAAAATAAAACATAGACTTTACAAGCTTAAGTCAGTATAATTGAATCATTACATCAACTTTTAACTCAAAGTTTTCATCTAATTTAAAACATATTTATGACGTAACCTACTTTATTTGGTTTGCATTTCAACCAAACTTTAAGTCAGATTTAATAAACCTAACTATAGCCTTGCGCCATATTGTTAATATATTTTCTTACATCACTTATGATAAGTAGAAAGACCTACTGAAATTGTTTCTTCAATATTCATCGTTTCTTCAAACACATTTGTTGCTTTAGGCGGCTCAAGTGATGTAGTATTAAACCTATGGTTTTCAGCTAAAACATTAGTCGAACTTAGGGTTTGAAAATATTGAGAGTAATCTATAATGGCAGGAGAGCACTCATCAATGGGGGTTTGATATTCTTCCATGCTGGGATAATACTCATCAATATGGGCTTCATCTTCCTCCATGACGGAAGCATCGCTCTCGTAGTAATCATCGTTGTTTTCTTCAAGTCGCGGTGATCGTAGTCGAAGGGATTGTCGCTCATTATAAGATCTTTGGTGTAGATGAGACGAAGAGAAGAAAGTAAGAGAGAATGGAAGTAACAACGGAGAAGATGGACGGTTTTCGTTCTTCCTGTAGAAGAAGGAAAAAATGGCGCGAGTAGTTCATGGAAGAAGGAAAAGTGTGACAATTTAAGAGAGGAGAGAGAGGGGTCCTACTATCAAGATTATGTGATTATTAGAAGGAAAAACACCTAGTTAAGTAAAAAATATATTTTAATATCCTCGAGATTTGTATAAAATATGATTTTTTCTTTTTTCTTTTTTCTTCCCCATGTGCTCAAATTAAGAACAATTGTGCCCATAACAGTTTCCTTTCTTTAGAGGAAACTATTATGGACACTCTTGTGTTTATTATTATTATTTTTTCCTCTATCAATAGAACTATTTGCTCAAAAATTTCAAAGCTAAACTGATTTATAAACTAACCATTTCTTAATTTATTTATTAATGAATGAAATCCACTAATCTAAATCATCTAACGATCGTATAGAGTATTTTCAAACTACTCTCTCTTTTGTTCATGGAACATTTATTTTATGTCTGAATTTCATCTTTCTCCTCTCTCAACCAACCTCTATCTTCTCCCTCCCTAATCCACAACCCCCTAAACTCCTTTGTCCAACTCCAACTTAACCAAAAAACCTTCCCTCAAATTGAGGCCTAAATGGCTCAATAAATGAAAACCCAAACAGACAGACACATATTCCTTGCCACAGTATCAATCAGAAAATCTCAAATCCTTTGTCCCTTTCTTTGGGTTTTGGATTCACATCACATGTTGTGTTTTTCTTGGGGGCATGGGTTCTCCTTGTTCTTGTACAGAACCCCAGCTCTCTTCCTCAAACCCCAACTTCTCATCCCCTCCAATTTAACAAATTAACCAACCTCATCATTCACCAGATGTCTTCTGGGTTTCATTTATCTGTAAAAAAGCAATCTTTTTTTTCTTCTAAAAACGTCTCCAAATCCCTCTTTTACCAAACCCCATTACAGGTGTCAGAAAAATCTTGATAATTTTTCAATCTTTGGGGTTTTGAGGAGTGATTGATGAAGAAATCTCTCTTTCAGTGATAACCCAGATATCAGGTATTATGATTCATTGTTTCTTTCTAGGTTTTGGTTCTCAATTTTTGCCCTAAAACAGATGATGGGTATTGATAAAAAAATTCTTGTTATGACATCAGAATGCATTTAAGAGAAACCCCAGACCTTCATTAGGTTCTAGTCGAGTATTTTTTTTTTTACCCAGTTTTGTTAGAGAGTTTGAGAAAATGGGGTGTGTTCATGGAACTGGAAGAAAGTGTTGTGGTCATCATCCAAAAACTTTGTCGTCGTCGGAAGGTGCGGATATTCGAGATGTTGGTGATGTTAGCAACCACATTCATCCCCATGAGGATCATCAAGTTGTGTTCAATGAGAGGTCGTTGGAGATCACCAGGGTTCCGTCTCATAACTTTCATTTAGAGTACTCGGTTTTGACGCAGCGAGGCTATTACCCTGATTCGCCTGATAAGGAAAATCAAGACAGTTTCTGTATTAAGACGCAGCTCCAAGGTAACCCGAATCTCCATTTCTTCGGTGTTTTTGATGGGCATGGCCAATTTGGCACCCAATGTTCGAATTTTGTTAAAGATAGGCTAGTAGAGATTCTTGCAAATGATCTTACACTTTCAGAGGATCCTGTGAAAGCATATAATTCTGCGTTTCTTGCTACTAACTCGGAGCTTCATGATAGTATTGAGATAGATGATAGTATGAGTGGTACAACTGCGATTACTGTACTTGTTATTGGTGGCACTCTTTATGTTGCAAATGTGGGTGATTCCCGAGCTGTTATTGCCGTGAAGAGTCCTACAAGTGGTGTTATTAGTGCAGAAGACCTCTCGTGTGACCAAACGCCCTTTAGAAAGGACGAGTATCAGAGAGTGAAGGATTGCGGTGCCAGGGTTTTGAGTGTAGATCAAGTAGAAGGGCTTAAGGATCCGAGTGTTCAGAACTGGGGTGATGAAGAGAATGATGGAGGTGATCCTCCAAGGCTGTGGGTGCAGAATGGGATGTACCCTGGTACGGCCTTTACAAGAAGCGTGGGAGATAACACTGCTGAGAAGATTGGTGTTGTCGCTGTTCCCGAGGTGTCCATGGTCCAGCTTACACCAAATCATCTGTTTCTTGTGGTTGCTAGTGATGGGGTCTTCGAGTTCCTCTCCAGCCAAGCTGTCGTCAATATGGTAAGACCCGTCATAACTTAAAAATAGAAACTTTCATGAGTTTTAAAGTTTTTTCACTATTTCAATTCAGTTGTTTCTTTCTAATATCACCTAGTGAAAATATACAATCGCTTGTCCATCTGCATGAGTATCAAGCACACTCGTAGATATAACTTATGCTATCTAATTGTATCAA
Source organism: Kingdonia uniflora (assembly GCA_014058105.1). NCBI lineage: Eukaryota > Viridiplantae > Streptophyta > Magnoliopsida > Ranunculales > Circaeasteraceae > Kingdonia > Kingdonia uniflora. The sequence goes on along the minus strand of JACGCM010002082.1, from coordinate 866,301 downwards.
ATTATACTGTTAAGAAAAATCTATCAGTAAATGGTCAAATATAAAAAGAAAGTAATCTTAGTTACTGATTCTAGCTTAAAGCCTGCTCTAATGGTAGCTATTTTAACCTACAAACTCTGGTATTATGATGCAGGGCCTTTAAATGATTAAGCCCAAAGGCTTGGATGATTTTAATCTCATTAGGTTTAATTTTCTTTCTGGCTTTATTTGTTTCTAGATTAAGCTTATGTCTAAATAATAGGATTCTTCTAATATGGGAATCCTCTAGCTCTATGTTTTATTTGTTTCTAGATTAAGCTTATGTCTAAATAATAGGATCCTTCTAATATGAGAATCCTCTAGCTCTATTATAAATAGAGCATGTAATAGTTGAGAGATGCATTCAACCAAGATCAATAAAATTTTTCTCATTATTATTTTTTCCTTGCAATATCTTTTATTTTCTCAATTCAAAGCGCTTCCGCTACGTGTTCTCTATTAAGTGGTATCGGATTCAGTCGTAGGCCTGTGCCAAGATGGTGAACAACGAAAACGAAGACCGTGCCCAAGACGAAAATCTTGAAAACCTTGTGACGAGGGAAAAGTTCGCCGAAAAACTTAATTGTTTGGAGGATAAAATCGAAGTTTCCAATCGACAAGTTCAACAACTCGCCGCAACCATCAACAACCTCATTATACAAGTAAGTAAACTATCACCCTTCTCAACCCCCGTTACTTCCATACCCTTTTTAACATCCACAACTTTACCTATATACACCCCATCCTTCACTTCTTGAAATTCCGACCTTACACTCACCCCCAACATCCATGAAACCCCCACCAAAACAACCCAATACCGTCAAAACCCTAATATCGTTCCCACATCATTACAACCCAAAAACCCAATGTTTTCTAATACCCATGTTGATATAACCCTAAACGACCACAATGATCTAGGCAACCCTCACCAATCCATCCCTTTTACCTCTTTCCCAAATCGCTACCACCAACATAAAATTATACAACACCACCACACTCCACAAAAGACCAATAACCACCAAAACTACCCACCCAATTACCAATCCCAACAAAAAAGCCATGATTATGAATTATCTATGAACGATATGGCTCTTGTCAATGGTGTACGTGGGCGACCTCCCGATTCATATATTCATGATCCATATTTTATACCTTACCAAGCACAACCCCATCAATTTGAGTACAAGATGAAGCTCGATCTTCCGGCCTTTAATGACCATCTTCATGTCGAAGATTTTCTCGATTGGCTTTCTACGGTGGAGATTTTTTTTTATTACATGCATATTCCGGAGGAAAAGAAAACTTCGCTCGTAGCATATAAGCTCAAGAGTAGTGTTAACGCTTGGTGGGATAGTATTGTCGAGGCCCGTCGTAAAGAGGGAAAATTATCTATTCGTGATTGGGCACAAATGAAGAAATATCTACGACGTCGTTTTCTACCTTCTAACTACGAAGTAATTCTTTACGACCAACTTCAAAATTTAAAACAAGGTACTCGCCCAGTTGTCGAATATCTTGAAGATTTTTACCGTTTATCGGCGTGTAATGGTATGAGTGAGAACGAGGTCAAACAACTTAGTCATTTCATTGGAGGTTTACGTTTTGAGATTTAAGACAAGATGTCGATGTCGCATATTCCTTCTATGGATATCGCTATTGAGTTAGCTCAACGAGCGAAACAATTTCTCGATAAAGCCAAACGATTTTCTAATAATGGGCGACCACAATACCGAGGGTATTCATCATCCTCATCTCCTCAAACAAACCGTTTTACACCCAACACATCCCATATAAATACCCCTTCATCCAACTTAAACAATTCTCCACAAACCCATAACTCTACCTCAAACATCTGTTTCCCGCAACCCCATAATCGCCCTCCTAACCAATACCAAAATAACCGACCCTCCGACCCTAAGCCTTTGCTTGAACACCCCATCGACCCTTATGCTCGCCTAAACATAATTATTGCTATCGTTGTAACCAACATGGTCATGCATCCAATATTTGCCCATCTCGAAACAATGCAAACCCTCGAGTAAATTTAGCACATCATGATGAGGAGGTCATCGTTGATGGTGAGGCTCATGAGCATCCATCCGTTTTGGCTCTTTGCGATCCAATTTTATTTGAGTCGTTGTCGGATATTATTGAAGAAGTTCTTGATAGATGCGACGAAGAAGATGAACAATGTTGTGTTTTTCGTAAACTTCTCTTTACACAACAAGGAGATACGTCCCAACGCAACAATATATTTCGCTCCCAATACTTAATTAACGGTAAACTCGCCAAATTTATCATTGATAGTGGTTCGAGCGAAAATATTATTTCTAAATCGGTGGTTCCGAAGCTTGGTTTAGCTCTTAGTTTGCATCCGGATCCTTATCCTATTTATTGGATCAAGGATACTTGTGTTTCTAAGGTTACACATCAATGTCGGGTTCCTTTTACTATTGGAAAATATAGTGAGAAGATTTTGTGCGATGTCATTGACATGGATGTTTGTCATATTCTTCTTGGACGACCTTGGTTGTTTGATATAGATGTTGATAATAAGGGACGTAGCAATACGTACACATTTACAAAAGGTGGTCTCAAGTATATGTTTACTCCTATGAAGTCCAAAGCACCTCCGACCGCGAAAACGCTTTTATTGCTTTTCGATGATGTGGAGAAAGATGTTCAAGAGGCCGAAACTATTTTTGCTCTTGTTTCTAAAGGCGATGTCTCCAATCCTAATGACATGCCTCAAGAAGTTAAAGATCTTTTACATGAATTTTCTAGCATTCTTCCTACCGAGTTTCCAGATTCTCTACCTCTTATGAGAGATATTCAACATCACATCGATCTTGTTCCGGGTGTAGGCTTGGCAAACTTACCACATTACCGTATGCCACCAAAAGACCATACGATTTTACAAGAGCAAGTACAAGACCTACTTTCTAAAGACCCTATTCGTCCATCAATGAGCCCGTGTGCGGTTCCGGCACTCCTAGCCCCAAAGAAAGATGGCTCTTGGCGCATGTGTGTTAATAGTCGAGCTATTAACAAAATCACGGTACGTTATCGTTTTTCAATTCCTCGCCTTGATGATATGTTGGATATGCTCTCCGGTTCAAAAATCTTCTCTAAAATTGATCTCAAAAGTGGTTATCACCAAATTCGAATCCGTCCTGAAGATGAATGGAAAACAGCTTTCAAAACTAAAGAAGGATTATATGAATGGATTGTTATGCCATTTGGTTTGTCTAATGCTCCTAGTACGTTTATGAGGCTTATGAATGAGGTTTTAAAGCCTTTCTTGAACAAATTTGTCGTCGTTTATTTCGATGATATTCTCATTTATAGCAAATATGATAAGGAGCATCTTTACCATATTCGACAAGTATTTCAAGCACTCCAAGGTACCTCTCTCCAAATTCAACTCAAGAAGTGTACATTTATGCAAGCTAAACTTATTTTCTTGGGATTTGTCGTTTCCGCCGATGGTATTTATGTTGACGAAGACAAAGTCAGCTACTCGTGAGTAGCCTATTCCAAAAATTATTTTTGATTTTTGATTTTTTCATGGATTGGCATCCTTTTATCGTCGTTTTGTGCAAAAAATTTCTACTATAGCGGCCCCTCTTACCGATTGTTTAAAACAATCTCGCCTTGGAGTCCCGAAGCCGAACAAAGTTTCGCCTTACTCAAAGTAAAACTATCTTCGGCATCGGTTCTTATTATGCCCGATTTCACAAAATTATTTGAAGTGGATTGTGATGCCTCCGCCCGTGGTATAGGTGCCGCTTTAACTCAAGAAGGAAGACCAATTGCGTATTATAGTGAAAAGTTATGTGAAACTCGCCGTACTTGGACTACTTATGAGTTGGAATTTTATTCGGTTATACAAGCTCTTAAGCATTGGAAACATTATATGTTTCAAAAGGAATTTCTATTATATACTGATCATGAAGCCCTCAAGTACATCCAAAGTAATACCAATATTAATCGAATGTATACTCGTTGGATCGCTGAGATTCAACAATTTAATTTTCTATCAAGCACAAATCGGGGAAGCAAAATAAAGTTTCTGATGCCTTGAGTCGACGTGCATCCTTTCTTGTTACCGTTCGTACATCTATCGTTGCTTTTGATTATCTTAAAGAACTTTATGTTGATGATGCGGATTTTTCGGAGATGTGGGAAAAATGCAGCAATAATCAAGGAGGTACGACCGACTTTCTTTTTCATGATGGTTTTCTTTTTCATGGTACTCGTCTTTGTATTCCCCAAGGTTTTTTACGAGAGTACGTTATTAAAGAGCTACATGGAGGAGGTCTTGGTGGACATTTAGGTCGTGATAAAACAATTGCTTTGGTAGAAGAACGATATTTTTGACCTTCTTTAAATAAAGATGTTGCAGACTTTGTTCACAAATGTTTTGTATGCCAACAAGCCAAATGTCGTGCTCAAAATATGGGCCTCTACACCCCTCTTTCGGTTCCCGACACCTTGGACCGATATTTCTATGGATTTTGTATTGGGACTCCCTCAGACTCAAAGAGGAGTTGATTCAATTTTTGTGGTAGTCGATCGCTACTCAAAGATGGCGTACTTCATCCCTTGCAAAAAAACTCATGATGCGGTCCAAATCGCAAATTTATTCTTCCGAGAAATTGCTTGCCTTCATGGTGTTCCACAATCTATTACTTCCGATCGCGATAGTAAATTTTTAAGCTATTTTTGGCAAACTCTTTGGCGACGTTTGGATACATCTTTAAAGTTTAGTAGTACCGCTCACCCGCAAACCGATGGTCAAACGGAAGTAGTTAAATCACACTTTGGGAAATTTACTTCGTGCTTTATCCGGTACAAAGCCAAGGCAATGGGATTTATGTATTCCTCATGCGGAGTTCGCCTATAATGCTTCTAAGAGTAGAACTACCAGTTTTTCTACTTTCCGGATTGTTTATTCCACGGTTCCTAACCACCCCCTCGATGTTGTAGATCTTCCTAAAATTTCGGGTGTGAATTCATTGTCTAATGATTTCCTCGATCAAGTTGCCGAAATTCATGAGATGGCTACAAAAAATATTGAAGCTTCAAATGCCAAGTACAAAGCTTCGGCCGATGCACATCGGCGTGTTCAAACTTTTGAAGTTGGTGATCTTGTCATGGCCTATTTGAAAAAGGAACGTTTTCCGGTTGGCACTTACAATAAATTGAAGATGGAAAAGATTGGGCCATGTGAAGTACTTAAGAAGATTAGCGATAATGCATACGTCATTTCCTTACCCGATGGTTACAACATCTCGCCTACATTCAATGTGGCGGACTTTTCTCCTTATTATGGTGACACACATGATTCTCTTCCTTTTGAGAACTCGTGGGCGAGTTCTTTTCCACAACATGAGCATGATGCAGGGCCTTTAAATGGATTAAGCCCAATGGCTTGGATGATTTTAATCTCATTAGGTTTAATTTTCTTTCTAGTTTTATTTGTTTCTAGATTAAGCTTATGTCTAAATAATAGGATCCTTCTAATATGGGAATCCTCTAGCTCTATTATAAACAGGTATGTAATAGTTGAGAGATGCATTCAACCAAGATCAATAAAATTTCTCTCTTTATTATTTTTTCCTTGCAATCTCTTTTATTTTCTCGATTCAAATCGCTTCCGCTACGTGTTCTCTATTATATTAAAGGCAACACAGAGTGATTAAGCTTTTGTTGTGAGATTGTTTTCTTTGATGAAATAGGTTCTGAGGCCTCAATCTTCCAATTTAGTTCTCTTTTGTTGCATACTCTACTTGCTGCCAACTTGCAGGACTTGCTACCAACTTGCAGGTTTCTGTTCTTGCTTTCTTTCTCAATTATCTAAGGGTGTGACTTGAGCAATATCTCCTGAGAAAGTTTAGTCTGCATTGCCTCTCACCGATACCTGCTTCTCTTTAATGATGTGTCACATCAAGAATTATGGTGATGAATATTGCATAAACACATATCTGTGTGGTTATCTCATAGTCAACAACTTTTCCCTCAAAAACCCAAGCTTTATATAAGTGATAAGTTACAGTGACATGAATCCTTATGTCTCTCCTCTCCTTTTAATGTTTTATACTAGTCAATAGAGGTTTAGGATGTTCATATCCCAGATAACACCATGAAATCAGTAAAATCTGGAAAATAGTAAACATTATTCTATAAAAGAATTAGGCCTAAATAAGGGTAAAATTCATTGAGGCGGTAGCTTTGGATATTTAATCTTACTGGCATATATGCTAGATATATCCAAAAGATGACAAAATCTAGGAAATGTCTATTCATCAATCCTTGACAAACATAGAATAACATAGTTATAGACAGAAAACATAGTAAAATCATACACTCGGAACTTATCAACTGAATCTAAAGGGTGAGCATTTACAGAATGCTCATCAAGGGTCTTCGACTCTTCGTTAATCATCTCCTAAATTTCCATCGTTAGTGTTATTACCTAAAGAGCCATCATGATATCTTTCATTTCATTTGGCATCAGATGTCAACCCAATCATCTTCTTCTTCAACAACAAAATTCTTAGGAGCTTTTCCTTTACCTATTTAAAATAAATTAGATGATTAATTAATAAGTGAGTATAGTTATATGCTAGTCATAAATGAGTGAAATGGTGTTAGGCATTATCACATTTCCTATGATAGTTCTACTACTAAATAAAGTATAAATCACCTGGTTGCTCTTGTCCTAATCCTTTAGAGGATTTTCACTTGCCCCCTGGTGGATCCTTGCTAGCAAGGTTGAAAATATAGATATCAGTCGGCCTAAAATGGAATTAGTTATAAAATTTGTTTTTGTTTGAAACTAAGAAAAATGTAAAAATTTGGGATGTTCACTAAATCGTGCAAAAATCTGAAGAATATGAGAAAATTAGGACAATAAAAGCAATATGGGGTTGAAGGGGAAAATCTAAAAAAATAATAAAATCCGGATTGGTCTTTAGGGAATTGTATTCTTGCTCTTTTTTTAAGAAAGAAAACCCTTGACTATTGTTCTTTTTGTTTACTAGGGTAACAACAAAACAGATATAGGTGTCGGTGTCCGAAACGGGTACACGTGTCAAAAACGGCAGAAAATAGAAAAAATACCTTATAAATAGTGTTGAACACATCTGTCCGAGTGTTCAAATGCCCGAGTGTCGGGGTGATGGACACGTGTTTTTTGTTTGTTTGTTATTTTTTTTGTTTTTTTAAAGTGAAGTGTCGTTTGTACCTAGTCTGTCCAGCTATCGCCATATGACTCCTTTTCTTTATGTCTTAAATTGTCAAAATTGAATAAATTAACTAATGAAAATGATAAATTCTTTACTTCATATTGATTTTTTAAATATTTCGGTTTGGAATGAGTTTTGTAATATTTTACCAAAATATTTTGAGATATCTCATGTAGAAACTGAAATTCCCAATATATCCGACCAATATTTTGAGATATTGGTCTAATATTTTATTCCATGCTTGTGGCTTTGGCTCTGCTATTGGAGCTCTGGACCTGCAATAAGTAGGAGATCAAGATAACCATTCCGTGTAATGCAAGATACTGGATCCAACACCACAATCTCCAGTACTAGTATAGAGGTTGATCCTATAGCTTGTGTAGATTGAGATGGTGCTGGTTATGGGGAAGGCTCATCTAATACATCTTTACCTTCTTGCAACCTCTTCAATAGCAATAGCAGGTTTTTATCCTTCTCCAATTCCTTACGCCTCAATTTTTTGGATTATATCACAAAGACCAAGGAATTGAGGATTGTTTGGTCCAACGTGTTCCTTATATTTGTATGTTCTTATAAGTAGAAAATTGATTTAGTCATTTACATACTTATATGTAATTACTACCTAATATCAACAGTAAACGATTTCTTTACCGGGATGAGGTACCGGTTAAGACTTAACACTATTCACTGCAAACTTGATTAAAATTAGTGTATCTCCGTAACAAACCCATCAATTAGTTACAAAATAATAAAATGTAAATTGCTACAAGACTTAACACCCGTCAATGTGATTGTGAAGATTCTGGGTTAGAAGAGCTATATGCTTCTTAGGATTCGGACATTCAAGCCTCATATGATCACATTTGCTACCTGACTCTTTGGGTTTCCCTAATATCCGTACCCCTGTTACTGTGGTGCATATCTTGTATTCCCAATACCCGGCTCTCCTTGGTATTTGTCATTTCTGAAACGAGATCCAAAGTTTGTAGGATGAACTCCGCGGGCTCGCCCTCTCCTGTCGTGAAAATTATATCTGTCACCGTACCCTTCGATTGTTGCCCGATTCACTATCATTCCAAAAACTACCTTCATCTGCAAAAGGATTACCTAATGCCCACTGTCTTTGCTGAAAATCCGTACCTGCAGTCTTGCGCCTTGCGGAGGACCTCCGCAGGTGCTCTTTGTGTCCGAGGCGGTACATAAGGAGCTACCCTCAACTGTTACAGAATTCTTGTTGGAGGTCCTTGGTTGCGCCAGCCCCCGGTACTGTACCCATATTGTTGTTGTAAGCTACCCCCTCCAGTGTACATGTTCTGTCCTCGTCCCTCTGAAAAGGTCGTGTGTGCGCCCACCCCAACTGCCAAGAACTAGTGGCATGGGCTGGTGCTATGGTTCCTTGCGTTGCTGCATTCGAAGCCCCACCGTGCCTTATACTAGGGGTCTAGATCGTCGGGTTACCGGCCCTCTTGGAACTGACCTGCGATGGAAAAACAAAGTCTGGCTGCTGAGTCGGGACCTGGGTCTGTACTCGGACCTGGTTGTGTGAGGCGGCTGGACCTGGGCCGATAGTACGGGCTGGATCTGGTTCGAATTCGGGTTTGGTAGCTGGCTTTGGATCGGGTTCAGTAACTGAACTTGGTTCGGGTTTGGTAACTGGACTTGGATTGGTGCTGCTTGCTGGACCTGGTTCGGGTTCGGCAACTAGACCTGAATCGGGTGTTGGTTTGAGGCCGGCCGTACTTGCTGGATCGGGTCATGTCTTGCATTCGAACCCGAGTTTGGGTGCGAATTGAATTCGGGGACTGGCGCTGTTAGGTTTTGGTTGGTCGGCGGCGGTAACCTTGCGTGTTGATTCTCGATTGGGCCGGAATTTGTATCCTCGACATCCCCATATTTGACATTTCCGGTCCCAATTCTTGAGGTGGTATCGCCTGAATTTGATCCCCATCCTCTACATCGCGACAAGCATTCACTTCCCTCCTAGAATCAATCTCGAACTCTCTCTCTCTCTTTGGAGTCCGCAAACTTGTCCTCACTTTCCACATCTTGCACATCAAAACCCTCGAAGCTATTTGACGTAAACGGAGCCTCTTCTTCGTTGAACTCCGTCTCCAAATAGAGAAACCCCTACCTCGCCCAATACTTCCAACATTAGTTGGCGAGACCCCCAAGTTCCGCGCATCCCTCATAAACGAACCCAATGGTACCCCTCTTCCTCTTGACAATGCCACATATCCATTACCCCCGCACCAACTTTCTTTTGGCCATTAGTAACGTTAGATGTGATCGCTTGCAAGGTCGAGTTTAGGGCTCGATTGGTTTGTTTTGATTGCGCCTTGAACTCCCTGGCGAGTTCTCCGTCGTGATTCTAAACTCCTCAATCTTCTCTTCCATCAATCTTCTCTTCCAGATCACGTAATTGATCTTCTTGAGTTGGTTGGCGCGATCCCATTTTGTTCTTGTTATTCCCCACCATCTTTAATCACAAAAACTAAAACATTACCCTGGAACGAGCCTTGCTCTGGTACCAAGTTTATATAGTTTATATGAACTGCTAAGCGGAAGCAAATCAACTAACAAAAAAGTAAATACTACTTTATTGATTAATTAACAAAAGAAATTCAAATCTCTCTCTCTAACAACCCTTAAACCTAGGTTTTTCTCTCAAGAACTCCAACTAGTCTTAACCTCTTCCCCAAGACTCCTTTATAGAAGAAGACTCCCCACCTCCCCTAAACACTACCCAAGATAATAGGAAATAAATCTACAATAAAATAAGATAAACTTGAAAACTAATAAGGGGTTCCCACGAGGTGCATCAAATAGAGACGTAGAAGACGTGGCCGTTAAAGCCACGCCAGCCACGATTCCTATCAATTAATATCTTTCTATTCTTTCGGGTCTCGAATCATTTTGTACATACGACTGTATGACTAGAACTTGATCTCCGTATGTCAAGAAAAGTACTCCTCAGACCTCACCTTAAATACTGTGGATTAAGGAATAAGTCATGGCCCCAACATGTAAATGTGGGTGCATCTGATAGTCCTAATTTTCATCAACAATACCCAAATCTCTTTGTACTTCAAGAAATCATTATTGAAGGTCTCTTCATTATCTTTTTTGGCTTATCCATCGCTACCATAAATGAAACTTATAGCCTGCCCACTTTCCGCATCAACATCCTCAATACACTAACCAAAGGATTTGGAGAGTTCAACGATTATACCCATCCAGGCTAAAAGCTGTCAGTTCTCCCTTCTGCCACGTTTGTCGGTACTACTATTTCCGTACTTGGAGTTAACATGACCTCTGGTTATTAAAATTTCACATGACCATATATGAAGTTGTTCACCTTTTGTTAAACTCATTATAAGAGCTAGAACTAACCATGACCTTATATGAAGTTGCCTACTTTCCTAGACTTTATATATGCAGAAGCAAGTGAAGGTAATTCATAGATCTTCTCAAGCGGCAAACTGATGCAATGAGCAGCACTATGAGTCTAGTATTACCCTATCCTCTTTGCCATCATCATCTCTGCAACTTTTGGATGCATTACCCCACAATCATAACTAGGTTCTCCTCTCCAATCTCATCAGTGACCTTATTTAGTAGCGTGAACATAATTTCTCCATCTTGGACGGCAGCAGAATACTTTTTAAGAAGAAAAAAACTTTTTCCTCGGGATTGTTTACGGCGAAATTAATTGACGATCAATATCTCTTGTATTGCCAACATATGACATGGTGGTAACACACCCGTATTAGGCCAGATCTTCTTTACCTCATTAAATAGCTTATCTGTTTCCTTCACCTTGGATGACAGCAGATGCATCAATACTTTTTAAGAAGAAAAAAAAAATCCTCGGGATTGTTCACGATGAATTTAGTTAACGATCAATTTCTCTTGTATTGCCAACATATGACATGGTGGTTACACAACCGTATGAGGCCAGGTCTTCTTTACCTCCTTAAATAACCTATCTGTTTCCTTCACCTTTTCCATGAGAATCAAAGTCCTCAAATACTACATGCTTGGTGGAATTTAATCACCAAAGTTCTCAAGTAATACAAGCTTGGTGAAGTTCAACCCACCTCTAAATCCCTGTATGAAAAGTGTCATTTACAATAAATAAAAAAGCGCTGTATGGGATGTTGAAAGAAACCCACTATTAGAGAGGAATAGGCCATTGGTCAGGCACACTCGTCTCATTTGCTCTAACCTATCCACTTGAGGTTGTAAAGTAGCCACACCATCAGATTCATTCTTGTCACGACCACCAGGCACCAAGATATGGACCCTCGGCCTCCAAATAATTTACAATCATTAATTCATCATTAGCCTATAGATCCTCAAAAACATCTATTAATTGAGCCAACGACGGAAAGAAATAATAGAAAAAAGCTCCCTTATAAAGATCTTCATTAGTGCGTAAGCCGATCGTATACCACCATTGATAAACACTCCTTCACCATTGATCTTTTTGTTTACTACCTCTTATTTCCACCCTCTTCATTCATTACATTTATAAGGAAAACTTTCCGGAACTAAAAAAAAGCATCAAACAGAAAAAGAAAGAAAATAAAATCCAAGTTTGGGGTACTGATGAACCACGAAACTATATGTTCCAAATTAACTAATATATGAGACTGATTACAATGGTGGTGAATCTCATCTTATGTATCTCTCTTGATCTGGATTGTGCTTACTGTTTCAGTTCCATATTCTTATGCAGGTGGTAAGATATTCGGATCCTCGGGATGCTTGTGCAGCCATTGCTGGAGAATCATACAGACTATGGTTAGAGCATGAAAACCGGACAGATGATATAACAATGATCATCATAAACATTAATGACCTACCACACAATGTATGAATTCTGAGTCATTCATGAGTACGTAACATCTTGTGTAATTATTTCTTCTTATTTATGCTTTGCATATTTTTCCATTTTTCTTCTTCTTCTGGATACCAACAGTCAGGTGCTGTTCTTAATGATGGATCAAGTGGAATTCATATCAAGCCAACCCTACTGGTCACGGGAAAAGTACCTACAAACGTATCCGCTTCGTCGGCATCAGATGTTTACCGTTCAATCAGAAGTGAAATTTCAGAGTTGAAACCTAATGATTATGATATTCCCATAGAACGAAGTCCTGCATGTGTTGTTCCATCTCCAATACATCCTAGACCCTTGGAAATGGTGGTAGGTCTCCTTCGTTATCTTTTGATAATTTGCGTTCAGTTCATTTTTCTAACTTGTAATGTTTTTCTTGTTCTATGCAGTGATCGAGCTCCAAACGCTTTAGGAAGTTGCCAGTCTGCCATGTTTAGTCCGCTTAATAGAGGTACACATGCTATTTAATTTCCTTATAAACATTCAAGTGTTACGGGGACTGAATTATGCTTAATCTGGAATCGATGCACTTATAGTTTAACGTGGACTTGACCTGTTTTACTAAGAAAAGAAGATAAGAATGAGGACATGACCTTAGTCAACTAAAGAAATTTCCTACTTTAAGCAAAAAACCATAGCATAAAAACATAACAAAATGTTACAGCAATTGTTCAACCAGGTCATGGAGCCACCCTGGTACCTGGTCATCAAAATGAACAGAATGCTCCCCTTCCATCTCTGAGCTGCACCAATGAAGATTTTCCATAATTTTTCTATTATGTACCCCGGATTTTTTGTTATAATTCTAATAAACTGAAACATTGGTGGCAGGTTAACAGGAACTGATTTTACAGTTGTGGCAAAAGGAGATTTGATGTTCGTCTAAAGGCTTATTATTAACTTTCAAGATTCGCTAAGTTTGCTACGATGTGAAGGGTAATATGAATCTTGTAACAGTCCAGCGAGATTTCAGCTATGCATGAATACTAAGCTAACTTGTTTCTAGGGCTCAACTCTTATACCTATTAATAGACAGAGCTGAACTGTAGATACTTACAGAAAATAACTGCTGACTCGAATCAGTTTATCAGCAGAGGCCGAGGCTGACTGATGATTTTTTTGTGGAATTTTCAACTGCTATCTTCTACCATGAACTGCTGTGATAAAATTTTGAATTGTTCGGCTCTCTTTTGCATGTATATTATCTGTATCAAACATTTTCATTCTACAGCCTTGTTGTGAGATGTATTGAGCGAGCCTCAAATGTATAAATCTGACACATAAAATCAAGATGGAAAGTTTGTTTGTCTCTGTAAACGAAAAACAACTCAAGCAGCCCCTCCTTGGAACATTGATAGTTGTACATCAGTTACGTGATTAGACCTATTCGAAGGAAAATCTTTAAACATAAACACCCCCAAACCTGCATCGACAGTTCAATTGACATGCTCTCAGACAATTTTATACATAACCGCTGATGGAAACTCACAGCGTCGTGACCACATTTATATTGCAGGATTGCGTCAATGAGAACGTAGTTGACTTGTGGAACTGGGTTTGAAAATTTTAGGACCCAGGCCTGAAAACAACTATATTTGGCTCGATTATAAGATCCGAGTTGGAAACACAGAAAGAGAAAGAAAGCAATGTCAGAAGCTACAATGGTTACTGTGAAACAAGAGCAAATCATGGAATCATCACAGGTAATTTTACGTTAAAACAAAACCCAGTTATTTTTCTTTCTTTATCTCTGTAATATAATAATAGCCAAAACCCTAGAGTTTAATTTCACCAAATTTGCCCTCTTTTTTTATTGTTTTGTTGCAGGATTGTGTCGAAATCAACAGAAATGGGAGAAGTTGTGGAGCGGGTATGTTTTTTTCCCAATACACATAAATTTCATTTTAATGTATAATTCATATGGCTATTGTTTTAGAGTAGAGAGGCTATAGTAAAGAAAATGTTCCGGGGTATATTGGGGTTTGGGCCGAAAAAAAAATAAAAATTGGGTGTTAAGGGTATTACATCTTTATAACAATAAAGAGATCATGATTACAAAGAATACTCCTTTCTAGTGATGTTGAATGTTGATACTTGATAGTTGATACAGTGAGGTTGAAGGAAACAATGAACAAATCAAATGAACCTTATGATAGTCGATAGAAAGAGAGAGAGAGAGAGATATGCTTAGAGAGAACGCAAAGATAAATACTTGGAGAGATGCTTGGAGTTGGAGACAAAGAGTCAGAGATGGATGCTTTTAGATTGTTTGGTTAATTGGTTTTCACTTCCCGCACTTTCTGGGTCGGGATCTTAGATTGGTTGGTTCCCACATTTTCTGGGTTGGGTTGTGGGCTGCCAGGGCTGGGCTTTAGGTGGATATCTATAGGTTTTTTTTTTTTTTTTTTTTTTTTTTTTTGCTATATATAAGGGCTTTTTTGGCAAAAATCAAGGGGGGCAGTTGCCTCCCCCCCCCCTCTAAGCCTATAAATCCGCCCCTGTGTGGAACTAAAAAGCAAAAAACCTCATCTTTATAATAATTTATTGTGATAATTACAATGATGAGATTGCGCTTTGCTGTAGTTTGCAAGTCGAAGCACTCGCGTTGTAATTGTTGTAACGTTATAGTGTCTGAATTATAATGTCAATCTGAATACTAGACAGTTAACGTCTGTCCTTCCTTCACTAAATCATACATCACTAACTAGCTACAAATAATTCCAGCATTCTCTAGTCACGTCGATCAAATTATGCCTAAACCTTGACTTTGCACTAATCATGTACCATTCATTGTGACTTTCAATCACCACCAATAAAGACTTGGAGATCACTCCCTTTTGCACCTTCCTCAATAGCCCTCCTTACAACCAATTAAAATGAATTGAAGAATTGAAGACCCTGTTGGATCCACTTGGTGAGGTCTTTTCTTTGAACACTTCAGTCACTCGAGCACGTCTTTTCCTTGCTGAATGTCACCACCTACCCTTTTGTTTTTAATATTATGTGATGGATCTTCGTTGTTTCTACTCTACAAGTCAAGAGGGTTTGATGAAATCTCAAACTACTGTCTTTGTTGTTTCCATACTTGGTGAAATGTCTATTTGCAACTGGTATGAAAGTTGTGAGAAAAAAATTGTTGAATCAATGCATCTACTGCTGATTCTACGCTTTTGCGGCATCCAGACAACTATTATTGAGTCTACAAATAAATTGGGCTTTTTATATGCTTTGGATACGCATGCTGTTGAATCTGTGACTTTTCTTCTTGTTTGATACGTATGTTTTTGAGCTGTAAGAGGGCTTCTGTGGGGTATGGGTGCTGTTGAATTAAATCTTTAAGGGGGTTTCTGTTTAGTGTTTAGATACTTTTTTTTTGAAAATTTATGGAAACTGTAACATATAACGGAATACATTGTGGAATTGCAAACTAAGTTGCATGTTGGAATCGGTAAGGGGGTTTATAGAATAGGTTGGAATAGATAGTAGAAAAACTATTATTGAATCTGCAACTGTTTTTTTAGTTGTTGCTGAAAATACTCCACTATGGATTGTGTTGGTCTAACATGAAGATGATAATTATATTTGGGATGGATATGTTATTGTTCAATTGGGTTCTTATCTCTGCAAATATAATTGGGGTTTAAATCTTATAGTCTTCTCTTGTTCTTTTCGTTAGCAACTATGCCAGCATTTGTACCAAACGTTAAGAAACAAATCAATTGGACTGAGGATATGGATCAAATATTGATCACCACTCTACGAGATCAATTACTCAGTGGTGGGAAAGGTCGGGTAGGATGGAAACCTCAAGCCTATTATGCGGTTAGGTCAAACATGTTGAGCCAGCTTGGCGTGATTATTTCAACTGTCAATGTCCGAAGTAGAACCAAAACATTTAAGCAAAGACTGCGCGATGTGAGGACCTTGCTAGACATGAATGGCTTTCGGTGGGATAAAACTAGAAAGAAGATCGTTGCAGAAGCATCTGTTTGGAGGTCTATGCTTGCTCCTGAAGTAAAATTGTCCCTAATCTTATGTTAAAACATTTTAAAATTCCTTACAATATCTCATAATTTATTATATTATGTTTTTGCTTATTACTCTTGCAGAGTATGAAACATTTAAGAAAATATCGGAAACGTGCAATACCCGATTGGGATGCATATGTCGACCTACTAGGGGAGGATGTAGAGATAGAAAAGACTTCTGCCACCCTTAATGATGAGCTCCCCGGGGAATTTGGAGATACTCATCTAATGGGGGAGGATGAAGCAAATGGAGAGACAGCAAAGACTAGTGCCACCCTTAATAATGAGCTCCCCGGGGAGTTTGAATATACTCCTCTAATAGGGGAGGGTGGAGCAAATGAAGACAGGGGATTTGGAGATACTCCCCACGAGGTTGATAGTGAGATTGATTTAGCTGTTAATGCAGACAACATGACCCACTCTATTGAGCATGAACGTACCACAGATACTCAAGGCCTTTCAGTTAATTCTAATAGGAGGAAGACTTTGTCCGAAGAACCTGTTCCAGTCCCAAAAAGACAAAGAGTTGAAGAACCGGTTTCTCAGGTGGTGTTAGCAGAATTTAGTGGATTAAAAGAATCTTTTAAGCAAATGACTGCAGAGATGGCACGGCAGAATGATAAGAATGAAGTTCTAGTCAAGACCCTTCACGTTGAACTCGGAAAGATTCGAGGCCTTAGCAAAGTGGATCGGTTTAGGGCAATTGATATGTTCTCCTCACAAAAGTTTCTTTTGAGGTTGTTCCTGAGCATGTCCGATGAGGATAAGAAGGAATGGCTAGCTTGGAAGTTGGGCGGCCCTGCAGGCAAGTGATGATCAATCTTCCTCGAGCATTGTTGTTCCAAATTAGGCTAATTTGGATGGTGTTTTGGATTATTACGAATTTCTTAGTTATAAGATAATTTATATTTTAGTGGGTTTTATACATGGATTTTGTTGCTTGGAGATGTGTTTTGGATATGTTATTATTTGCACAGATCTATAAGCCAAAGATGTCTTTAAAAAAAAAAAAAAAAATCCGGGTTTCTGAATGATAACTGCTGCTAGTATGATTTCTATTTGATTTGCTTATATTTCCTCTTACTGATATACCACTCTGATGTATCCCGGTTTTGTATTTGTTTTTGCAACAATAAACATGAGTTGTTTATTATTTTGATATATCACAAGCAATGATATTTTCCTCTTATGGAGTTCTTGCTTGTGTATGTGTTATTTATATGGTCTTGATTTGTTACTTGTGGCGCCTGTAGGGACCTATTCCTCGAGCTAACCCAATTTGAGCTACCTCCATGTCAGGCTTACGCATTTCACACGTGATATAAACAGTCAGTATTGACACATATCCCATGAACTGATAAAGAACGTGGATCGAGCACAGCAGAATAACATGAACAAGTCAAAGACACCTGTCTCCCACGAACTCAATAGTTACTCAGTCAACTATCACTTACCTCATTGTTCGGAGAACGTGCTTCAGCACGATAACGAGCTGCGGGTAAGGCCTATATAAAGAAAAAGTTCTAGAATAGACAGGGACGAGAAAAAAAGACCACAAAGAAAAACTTCTTATTTACAAGATCAAGTATTTATAGTTCGAGAGATCACTTGCAATAGATATCAGCCTCACGCAATAAAAGTTATTGCCACTAAAACTCTTAACTCGAGGTCGTGGTTTTTTACCTATTTAAAGGTTTTTCACGTTAAATCACTAGTGTCATTTTTTTGCTTTACATTAGTTTTTGTCACAGGTACATTGGTATAAGAGCTAATTCCGAGCCATTTCGAGCTAACGGAATTAGGTCATTACATTCGGCGCTGTCTGTGGGAAAGAAGATATTTTCACGATATCGTAAGACATACATTCATTCTACTATCAATCTCCAATCATGGTCACTTCTAGACGACCAGCAACCGGAATCTAGCTCGATCTTTCAGTTGAGTCGGAACAGCTTACAGAACTACGGGCGAATCTCCACGCTGAAACAAAGAAACGTAATGAGCTCAAGCGTCAGTTAACTCTTGACCGAAACCTTCGAGAGAAGGAGCTTGAAGCCGTGCGATAAACTCGTTTTACAGCGTTCAAACGACATGAAAACCAAATGGCAACCATGCAGACTGTGTTACAGACTCTGCAGGATACTCAATAGGCCCCCCAAACCAGAGATCGCGATCAGATGCCAGAGACCTCTTGGGTTTCTGCGTAGAAAAGATTGGGACCTCGAGGAGCCACCAGCAAAGCTATTTCTAAAAATGTTTAGCACGAACCTTAACCTTCTATTTATTTGGGCGGTGAAGTTCAATCTGATATCAGTAGAGGTTTCCGACTTTCCAAACGTCAAGAAGAAGAATAACGACCTTAACCTCAAATTCCAGCGCGTGATCTCTTGAGTGAGGGAACCGACACTCATAATCCTCAACCACTTCGCCAAGCCACTCAACCCACACGTCAATACGTTACACAAGAGCATATGGATCAACGTATCAAGGAGTTGATTGAAGCTCAAACTATAGACCATAAAGATGACCTTACCAAGTTGTAAGGTAGTCCGATTGCCAAAGATTTATTCGATATGGAAGTACCGAAATGTTTCCATACTCGAAGATACGTAAATACAAGAGTACCGATCCAAATGAGCACATTCAACAATACCGTGATTCATTGGGATTATACTCCAATCTCAACTACATTCTTTGTCGTCTATTCGCAATAAGTCTACAGGGAGAACCACTCCGGTGGTTCCACTCTCTACCTGAAGATTCCATCATCACATTCGATCAGCTACAAAAGTAATTCATCAAGACGTATACTCACAACAAAGACAAGGAGGAGAATTTATATTTTCTTATTAGTCTTAAACAATCACAAGGAGAGAAGCTCGAGGCGTTTGCCAAGAAGATTTTGAAACTCGCACGAAAAATAGATAATCTTGATCAGAAAACAGTTGTTACTGCTTTTACCAAAGCACTCTAACTCGACTACAAGGCTAAAGAGTACCTCTTCCTCAACAAATCCGTGACCTTAGAGGATATGATAACCAAGGTCAATGGGTATGTCGACCTGGAAATGATGATGTTCGAAAGGCATAGATTTACTAAATTTGTCCTAACCATCAAAGGTCCACCTACAGAACGAAGCATTAATCTGAAGGAGGATCAGGGTGATCAAAAGCGTTCTAAGGGAAACACAGGCAACCCTCGGAAAGGCGGTACATTACCCAAACCGGTCCTCCCCAAGATGAATGTTCGCATCTCTATACTTTTTTCAATTCTGTCGAAGGATAAGCTATACCGTCCATCTCAGCCATTGGAACCAATCGAAAGCTGCCCGTACTGCATGCATCACAAGGTAATTCATCATGCTACTGACAATTGTTATGCTTTACATAGGTTGCTGGAATTCATTTTCAAAGAGGGACGGATGTACAAATACATTATCGACCTGGAATCATACAAGGATGGCAGCTATAAGAAGCAGCTCGAAGTCGTCCAGGTCGAAGATCAAGTTGAGGAAAAACATCTTTACCATATGTACCACAACAACATGATTGAGATTCATCAGATCAACAACTCTTGCAGATTCAAGCACAGGAGACTATCAGAATGTTACGACCTCACACCTCAAGATAATGAAGCCAAGCTTCTATCTGAGTCGAGCAATCGCCGGCTTGGGATCTCATTCGAAGATTGTGATATTAGTCATATAAAATTTCTACATCATGATGCATTAGTCATATGCTCAAGATGAAGAAGTTTGTCATGCATACAATGATGATCGATACTGGAAGCGGTATTGAGATTCTCTTTCAAAGCACAATCGACCAGATGGGATTGGCCGATCAAGTCATTCTGAGTGACATAGATATCAGTGGATTTAATGGTTCTAAAGAAGAACGAGTAGGCAAGATAATCTTACCTATCACCACTGGACCAGCCACAATCGACGTCGTCTTCAACGTCATTAACACCGAATCTCGTTATCTCAGGATTATGGGCCGCTGCAGGATTCACAACATGGAAGCAATCGCTTCCACTTATCATCAAGCACTCCGCTTCAAACGCAATGATGGCATCTATAAAATCAAGGGAAGTCAAAAGCTTTCCAGTGCTTGTAAAAATACCGTCTTTGCCATTCTAGATACCTTAGACAGATACGCTGCATAACAATTACAGAAAGCTGGTTACATCATTGATCAGCCTTTCATAGAAGAACCTACAAAATACATCGATATTGATGGACCTATTAGATGTACTTTCATCGGTATCAAGCTGGTCCAGTACGATAAGGATGCTCTCATTCAGTTCTTACGACTGAATTGAGACATCTTTGTGTAAACTTTCGAAGAGATGCCTGGGGTCGATCCGACCAAAACATGTCACAAATTAGCCATCAACATCAACGTTACGGTGGTCAAACAAAAATAGCGACGCCTCTCACATCGTCTTCGAGATGAAGTTAATATTAAAATTGAGAAATTGATCAAAGTGAGATTCATTCGAAAAGCTAAGTATCCAGATTGGATATCCAACATCGTCCCTGTTCCAAAGAAGAATGGAAATGTCCGAGTTTGTGTATATTTCATCGATCTAAATAAACACACTCCAAAAAACAGTTTCCCTCTTCCCATCATCCATCAAATCCTTAATTCTATGGCAGGTCACGAACTTCTATTTATGATAGACGCTGCTTCTGGATACAATCAGATTCCTCTCTTGGAAGATGATCAAGAAAATGCCACTTTCATCAATGAAAAAGGACTTTACTGCTACAAAGTCATACCTTTCAGACTAAAAAATACAGGCGCGACTTATCAATGGTTGATGACTACTATGCTCAAAGCACATCTTGGGAAAATCGTGAAAGTCTACATTGATGATCTCTTGTGCAAGAGCATATAGTCAAACAACCAAATCACAGATCTCACCACAATATTCAACATTCTTCGATCTTACGGGATGCGACTCAATCCTAATAAGTGTCAATTCGGAGTACATTCAGGCCGATTTCTCGGCCATTTCATCAGCAATAAGGGAATTGAGGCCGATTCAGATCAAATTTGAGCTCTCCTCAATATGCCATCTCCAACAACAACAAAAGACGTACAAAAACTTGTAGGCAAGACCGCCGCTATCAACCGATTCGTTTCTAAATCTTCAGATCGCTATCGTTAACTGTTCCTACTACTTCGAGGCTGTACCAAACGAGAAAAATTTCAACCCAATGCAGAGATCCAATGGACATCAGAATGCGAGACATCTTTTCAGGAACTCAAAACCTATTTGGGGAAGTCTCCCATCATGAGCACCCCGATAGATAATGAGAAACTGATCATCTACCTGGCAGTTACAGATACTTCTATCAGCTTGGTTCTCATTTGACTTGAAGGAAAGATCGAAAAGCTAGTTTATTTCATCAGCAAAATTCTCACTCCAGCGGAAACAAGGTATTCTAAAATTGAGAGACTCCTTTTAACTCTTGTTTACACTTCAAAAAAATTTAAGCACTACTTCCATGCTCATTCAGTCAAAGTCATGACAAACTACCCACTCCGGGAAGTGTTGTCCAAAAAAGAAAAATTCAGACGAGTGCAACAATGGTCAGTCAGTTTGGGAAAACATGATATCAAGTTCGAACAACAACATTTAGAAAAGGGTCAGGCCATTGCTGATTTTCTTGTGGATTTTCTAGTGGAAGATCCTGAGTGGGAGGAGCGCGATCCTGACCTTACAGAAGAAATTACTTAAGATCCACCCAACCAAGCACTTGATGAGCGAGCTGAATGGGTTACAAGGAAAGGGTAGAAATTTCTTACATATAGTTCAGCAGGACCCGTACGGTTAGGAATTGGAATCGTATTGATTACCCCTTCCAACGACAGAATTGAGAAATCAATTCACTTAGATTTTGAAGCCTCCAACAACGTCACAGAATACAAAGCTCTAATTCATGGACTCCACCTTGCTCTCGAGTTTGGTGTCCTAGAGCTCTCAGTCTACACTGATTCTCTACTCATTGTCCACCATTATTATGAATAATACAAGAAGAATGGTAAGATGATCGAGTATGCAGCCCTCACTACCAACAGGATGAACTTATTTGCGAAAGCAACTCTCAAGTACTATCTACCTCAAGGTAAAAATAGATACGCTAATTCCTTGGCTTATCTATCTGGGGTTTTGGGTACATAAGCCAGGTATCTACAGATTGAAGTGATATCAACCCCCAATATTGATCAACATTTTGTATGCACGATCAACACTGGGGGCGATGAAGAGGAGGACGAAGATTGGCGAAAGCCCTTCAATGCTTATCTTGGCCCTAATAACAAATACAAAGGGCCCCTTTCAACAGATCTGAAAGGGCACCGACAGTTGATCAAAAACTCGAAGTGCTACACAGTTTCAAACAGTTTTTTATATCGCCGTTCAGTCACGGGGACTTACCTCAAGTACCTTTCTAGGAAGAAGGCAGACGGAATACTCAGAGATTTACATGAAGGGACTTGTGGCTCCCATGTCGCAGGTCGATCACTCATTAATAGAGTAATTATACAAGGAGTATTCTGGCTAGGCACGCGCAAGCAAGCAGAAGGGTACTCACACAAATACAACACATGTCAACGACATGGACACATGATCCGCGCCCCTGCGCTTGAACTACATATAAGCAAGGTGTTCTGCCCATTCAAGCGGTGGACGCTCAATCTCGTCGGAGAGTTTCCTAATACTCTAGGTATTCGACGATACCTACTCGTATCAGCAGATTATTTTGCAAAATGGGTGGAAGCAGTTACACTCTGTCGAACTTGAAAAAAATATGTCATATATTTTTTTTGGGAACACATCATCACACGGTTTGGATGCCCCCACTTGATTCGGATCGATAATGGGTCCCAGTTCGTTGGTGAAAAAGTCGTAGCCTTCCTCAACAAATACAACATCATCCACTCACCATCAAATCCCTACTACCCTCAAGGCAATGGCCAAACCAAAATCACCAACAAAACCATCGTAGATGGACTCAAGAAAAGCTTCAATCACAGAAAAATGAAACTGGATACGAGAGCTTCTTCATATCTTATGGGCGTACAGTACCACCCCCCATCAATCAATCGGCTGTACCCCATTCCTCCTCGCCTATGGCACATAGCCATCATTCCAACAGAATACCACCATCCGATCAAAGATCACGAGCTTACAGACAAAGAAATTAAGTTTGAACAGGCCTGCAATATGAATTGGATTGATGAAACTAGGGAACGCGCTATTGCCAACCTAGGTCGATATCACCATATGCTGGCTAGCTTGTACAATAGAAGAGTTCGAAGCTGAACAGTCCAAATCGACGATCTCGTCCTCAGAGAAATCCCTCAACATACAAAAGAG
Source organism: Kingdonia uniflora (assembly GCA_014058105.1). Taxonomy (NCBI): domain Eukaryota; kingdom Viridiplantae; phylum Streptophyta; class Magnoliopsida; order Ranunculales; family Circaeasteraceae; genus Kingdonia; species Kingdonia uniflora. The sequence goes on along the minus strand of JACGCM010002082.1, from coordinate 842,719 downwards.
GCCCATGCTGGGAAATTGGCAAAAAATTGGGAAGGTCTATTCCTCATTATTGGTCGAACTGGTCTGGGATCATATTATCTCATGACGGAGCAAGGAGTTCGAATACCAAATCCATGGAACACTATGTGACTGAAACGGTACTATCGTTAAGTCCATCGCTACTCCACTTCAAAATTCTCGTTCTTTCCATTCCAAAAGTGAGATTTCATCTCCATACAGTGTACATTCTATTCTATTCAATGAAAACTTCCAAGTTTTTTCCCCTTATTACTCTCTACATTAGATAGATTAAAGTAAAGGTAATACTAGCTTTCAATCGACCTCTATACAGATTAAGGCATAGGTAATACTAGCCTTCAATCGAACTCTATACATAATCTACAATTAAAACAAAGGTAATACTAGTTTTCAATCAAAGATCTCTACCAGACATAAGATAAAGCAAAGGTAAAACTAGTTTTCATCTTTCAATATGTCTGCAACTACAGATTAAAGCAAAAGTCAAACTAACTTTCAATTACCCATCTATACATAATCTGCGATTACAACAAAGGTAATACTAGTTTTCAATCAAATATTTCTACCATACATAAGATAAAGCAAAGGTCAAACTAGCTTTCATCTCTCAATATGTATGTAACTACAGATTAACACAGGTAATACTGGCCTTCAATCGAGCTCTATATACATATTAAGGCATAGATAATCCTAGCCTTCAGTCGACATTTATACAAACTCAACGATTAAAATGAAGATAATACTAGTTTTCAATCAAAGAACTTTACCAGACATAAGATAAAGTAAAGGTAAAACTAGGTTACATCTACAAGCTACTTATAAGGATTCTTCTTTGCTGATGGGAGGTCAGCTACGCTTTCCCCTACAACAGGAGGACGATCAGCCATAAAATCTCGAGCAACTACAGTAATCCTGCCTTACTCTGCCAATTTAACAGGTCGAGAACCTAACTCCATTTCCATGGTGTTCATATAGTTTCCTCGATCTACATCCGCTCTATAAATATATCCTCCTCTACCCGACAAGCAATCGTGCAAGGTATCCCTTTCTAACTCAAGCCTTCTCACTTCCTTCACAAAATAGGTAATAACAGCCGTTAACATCTCTGTGAGCACGTTACCTCGAGCATAATTGCCTTGGAAAAATTCTATCTCACTTTCTAATAACGTTCTTGTAACTTTTTATACCGTGTGTCTTCCCATTCCAAACGACTATCTGCGTGGGACATAAAATTGATATGCTCCTTCGCCTACTCATCTTCTTTATCTGACTCAGCCTGGTTCATCGTTCTTAATTCTACCACCTGAGTACGAAGTTCCTCAAGCTCCCTGTCTTTGCCTACACTTCCCCCAGCAGAAGACTTCTTTAGTAATTCATCTTTCTTCCTTATCATTTGATCCTTACCCCTGATCACCCACTCTAACTCTTGCTCCCTGCTATGAGCAATATCTAACTTACCTTGGCACTCCCTTATGTGCTTATTTCCTCTTTGTACGAGAGCTTGAGTGTGAGCTACATCTCCCTCAAACTCTCTAATTCGAGCTAATAGGCTAACCACATTCCCTTTTACGATGGAGACCCCGACATCACCTTTATTCTTTCTCGACCGCTCTCCAGCCTCAGCCTTCTTAACACGCGAATTGGCCATATCCAAATCGGCCTTCAATTGGGCCACCTTCTCATTCAATTTATTATATCACCTTTAAACCAACCGGAACTCTATATCTTTAGCAGGTAAAGCATCACTCAACTTCTCCACTGCAATTTTGGAGTTAGATAGGTCATCTCGAGCTCTCTTGAGCTTGCTATCTTTCTCAATTATTTTACTCTTCAATTACTCCAGTTTGATTTTGGAACTCACTAGATCAGCTCGAGTTTGTTTTTGCTCGTACGTCTTGCTAATCATTTGGCCCTTCAGACTGGCCACAGAGCGTCGTAACTCTTTCTCAATCACTAACGACTGGATACGGTATCGAGCCATGTCTGCCTCCTTACTCTTCACCATCAATACATCATTCTGGCTTTTGATCTTCTCAGCCTCCTCAAGATCTTTTTTCCCCTTATTAATTTCAGCATCTTTTACCTCGATCTTCTGAGTTAGCTCTTCAGCAGTTTGTGCTACCTCGACAAACTTAAAATGAACTTTGACGTGCTGGTCCTCTCTATCCTCATTTGCCTTTCTCATCCTATCAAACTCTGACGCAAACTCCTGGTTATATTAAAGTGTCTCTTGCTCACTCAAGCGAGCTGACTCCAGTTCAACCTACATTACAAATACAATACATCAAGTTTGATTCAAGAACATTCAACCAATACATTCAATCATGATACAAGAATCTAATTTCTAACAATTTTCTATTTTTTGACATCTACTATTGTGAAACTGCTTCTAAACTTAAGGTCGAAGTATCCCAATTCGATGACAATAACATGTACATCCAATTTCAAGGTACACACTTTCTATGTTCTAACTTTCTCAACATTTTGGTATTATCTGGACACATTTGATTACCATTGCCCTTAAACTGTTAACGCGTTTTTGGCCTATTTCTATACTCTAATTTTTACTTTATAGCTCTAAAGTAATGCAATATGCAAGTTAAATATTTCTTGCTCTGCTCAAACCTGTAGCTCCACTTGCAAAGATAACAGGGACTCAAAGGCGTCTTTCTCCCTAGTAAGCTCATTCTCTAACTCCTCAATTCTGAGGCGTATATCTTTAAGTTCCTAAAAACAATTTTTACAAACATCTCTTAGCCTACAGAAGTTATCCAACAAAACAATATCCCATACAATTGCGGTTCTCAAACCCCACAAATCACACAACCATAAAGTCAACAATTCTACTCTACCTTCTCGTTATCATTATCTGGATTTTCACTGTCATCCCCTTAGTTTTCTTGCTCCGTTTGGGGAGAAGCACCATCCAACCCTCCTACCACTCCAGCAACATTATCTTCCACCTCATCCTCTTCAGCGTAGGTACCCTCCATGATGGCTGTGACCTCAGCTTTAGAGTACCATGCTTTAAGAAGTTGACGCCTGAGTCTATCACGCTGGACTACTACCTCATCCAAGTTCTTTTGCACTTTTTTCTGTCAGCTCACTAATCTTCACCTTTTGCGTAGCCATCACAGAATCCAGTCGCTCCCCCTCCCGAACTAAATCAGACTTCAATCGAGCCACCTTCTTCTTGAGCTCTACCTTCCCATTCTCGAGCTCAACTTTTTCGTCCTCAATCCTGAGGCAGATCCTCTTCATCAAACGAGCAGCCTACAAAAAGAAATCAAACATATTTTCACCTCAAATCACAATACAGAATTCAGAAAAATATAAATCACCAAAACTTACCACTTTGTTCATCTCCTCAGCACCCTTGCGAGCTGCAAGCCTCGCCCCATCCTCCATAACTCCCAGCTCGTCTTCTTCCACAGGTCAATTTTCTACGACCTTTCCCCCAATCACTCTAGCAGGAGGATCTACCCTCCTCTTCTTCGCATCTCCCTCGACCTCACCACTCCCCATGGTTCCAGAGGCAGAGCCACGCTTCAGATTCCTCTTCTTCAGAAACTTCTAAGCTAACTTACTTAAAGTAGTAGATTCTGAAACATCTACAAAATTCAACGCAGTGGCCTTCGGCAAAGCCACTCGCTTCTCTCCGTCAGCCCCTCTTTTCTTACCAGCTCCAACTCCCATCATCAGTCTCGTCGCTTGAGATTTTTAAACCTTCTCGGACCTGCTGTTAGCTCGTTTATTCCTGTTAATACCGATATCTTCCAGTACAGCCTAAAGCTCTACCCTTTTTGAGCAACATTATCTAACAGGAACTCATTCTTCTTCACCTTCGAATGAGGACCTGTTGAATTACAGTAGTTTGACATTATATACTTTTATACTTACTTTTCTTTACTGTTCTATGCAGAAGTTCCATGGGTTGTTCATCTCCTCTCTGAAGGCAATCACCTTTCACCCAAATCACATTATCATTCCACATTCGACCTGTTGAATTCAGATTGAAGAAAAGCGATCGAGACGAGTTCGTAAAGAAATATGCCACTCTACTTGCAAAATAATTTTTCACACCATAAAGCTGCAAAACATCTTCAGGAGATATTCTCCTCTCCACCTCATTCTCCTGCCACAACCTATTCAAACTCTCACAAACATTGATCAGCTCCCGCATGTTCCCATTCAACTGCGTAGGACATGCCCCTATAATATTCATTATCTCTTTCGCAAGATTCCTAGCGGACAAACTCAACCCGTACTCCAACTGAGACAGGTAACACAAAAATCCCTCTTCCAGGTTGCCCTGTACATTTCTACCATAATACTCCAAGGAGATCGATTCGTCTACTCCCCAATCCAATTTTTCATTCTTTAAATCAGGCAACAGAAAGAAATGTTCCTCCCCAGATTCTATAATATAACTTTTAAACTGCCTACCACCGTGTTCTAAAACATTGCCTCATATTCCCCCTATAAGAGATTTGGATTTACAGATATCGCTAAACACATCAGAGTTCGGAGGGTATGATACCAATTGTCCAGGGAAATCATGAAATTGAACAACTCCTACTTCATCCTCCCTATTAGATACTACATTCTTAGACTCAGCCAAACGACCAGTGGTTGACGCCTCAATAACATGTAAAGTCTTAATCACAACTATAAGTCTAAGGATGAGGTTTGATTTTATACAGATATTCCTCACGCTCGACCTACATACAGGTCCAGGTATTCTATCATTATCTTTTACACATCCATCATACATATACATATATCATAGTATATATCTTTTTCACACATATACCAAACAAATTTTTATAGGTTACTATAAATAGTAATTTTTTGAAATTTGAAAACTACAAAAATCTTTCAAACACACATTAACAATATCACAAATCATCTACTAACGTTCAACGTCTGAAAACGAATATGAAGCAACGTCAAATCCTTCCTTCACAACGCTACTATAGAACCACCATCGTGACTCAGTCTCTGTACCTTTTTCCCGTCTTGCCTGTTGATCACTCTCGTCTAATCTCTCACGTGAATCTCTGTTATTTTTTCTCTTTCCTCTCTTACTGTTCTTCAATTTTTCAGAAGTTGATAAACATTTGAATGAGGAAGATGAAGTATTATTTATAGTTTATCTCTCTAACTGCTGACAGTTATTGGGCCTCACACGAGTTGCTCTTAATTTTAGAACCGAGGCATTCCTTTTACAATTAATATAAGACGTTTTACACCTTTTCGGTGAAAATACCTTCCCATTATCTCCCCCTGCCCTATATTTTAATATATTCTCATCTCTCCTACCCAAATCTCCTTCTGACCTCCCCACACTCATGATGACTTAACACATACAACGCAATCAAACTTTCCCTGTACTAACACTAGAGACAAAAATCAAAGCTACCTATTTTTTCTATTCTTGCTTCTACTACTTATAGAACTGCTAACGTCATTTACAAAGCTCTGCCACTTCAAATTCAAATTTTTTATTCACAACAGTCATAAACAACATTTGCAACAAAAGAGGACAGATTCAAAACATCATTCTAACTACATTTTCATTATCATTATTCAACCTCATACAATCCACTCCCTCACATATAATTACACATAAAATATCTTAGATGTCCTTAGGAGCCACACCTAATTAGTTCGCCTCTAGCAATCCTCACATCTTCAACTCGATCTCTTCCTCAACAATTTATCTCACAACCTCTTTTTGAGCTGAAGGCTCCACAATCACTTCCTCAAATAGCTCCTTGTAGAAGCGACGTCCTAACTCAAGTTCCCTAGCCCTCAAATCTAGACATTCAAACTGATATTCTGACTCTGGCAAGTCAGAATCATAATCTAGCAACCCAAAAATCTTTTCTCGAACTTCAACTATCTTTATCGCCAACCGTTCTTCAGCAGCTTGACAAACTCTCACAAATCGAGTCCTCACCATATTCTCTTTCTTTATCCTCTTTAAGTTACATTTCCCCATATTTATGCAATTTTCTAGATCACTTCAAATCCTCCACATTCCGTATATGTATTATGTTTTTCCATAATAGGAACCCTAAGATCCTGATAAGAAAGTTATTTGAACTTATCTATCCACATCAACCTCTTTAAATTTGTCTTATCTCATTTCGAACTTATCTGCCCCCCAATACAACATTTCTAGAAAGATCTCCCTGAGTTTGAATTTCCAATTCCTGCAAATTCTATATCTTCTATACTATTCCCCCCCCATAACTCTGAGTTATTAAATTAAGAACACATTTTTTGTACATCTTCTATTTCACAGACACGTTTTTGTATATAGCTCGATTGCTGAAGATACTTTCAAATTCGATCTCCAATATTACATTTCGTCCTCTAATCATATATATCTGTATTTCTTAAAGCTTGGTTTTAATTACAAGAGCTAATTCTATCTATTAACATAGAGTTTGAATAAATATTTTTATTAAGCTCGAATATCAATTACAAGTATTTTACAGATAACAAGTCTTTCAGGTACTTTACAGATAACAAGTCTTTCAGGTACTTTACAAATAACAAGTCTTTCAGGTTGCTAGAGATAACGAATCCTTCAGTTCATTCTCAAAATCATATCAGTTTTCAGTGATGTTTTACTCTGAGAATCTTCTGAAGCAAAGTAGGAACTGGAAATTACTGCGCATCCAACTTCTTCACGCCATTTTCCTTTGACAAAAAACTGAGTTTTGTCGAAGTCTAGACATGGAAGCAAAGACATCAATGCTTGAACCAACTCTTTAAACAGAAGGCCTTCTCAGCGCTAAGTGACAATTATTGTGCAGGGGCAAGACTTCCAATCTCCACCTCCCTCCTACACCTCAATTGCCTCCTCCTCCGTAACCCCCATCAACAAAGAGTTGATTGAGACGAAATAGAGTCTTATATTATAATCCAATCCTTTGCAGGATACCGGCGATACTGCGTCACAGTTATAACAGCCCCCACATTTGTCTCCTCAACCTTGTCCTCCGCAAAGATGCGGAGACACCTCCAACGTGCCTCATCTGTCAAGACCACGTAATGAAATCTCCACATACAGTAATAGTCTTCCTCAGCTTTAGCCGCTTCTTCTTTCGACATACCGTGATACGTCGGTGGAATGGGAATTGGGGTGGGCATCTCCATAGATTGATTCCCAAAATATCTCAGTTTGAATCTCTGCATTTCAGTAGCAACTCTCTCTTCATACACCATTATCTGGGTCTTCGCCATTATCACTCAAGAATTCCAGAGGATTTTTCAATAACAACGCACTTTGCCAGAATCCACATAACAGGTACTATATTTATAACCCTCGTATTTAATGCGCAGGTACATTTCCAAAGCAGTCATCATCAAAACAGAACCACTCTCGAAACCCTAAGCGTCCATTACATCAATACTTTCCATCATCATTCAATGCAGATACATCCCTCCATACAAAACAAATACCCATTTCCATACCAGTCAAATCAGCATTAAATACGTCATTTCTTTTCAACTTTGAACACCGCAAATACACAAGGTCTTTCTCAACCAAAACCACTCGTGCCTTCAGTTGCGAGGGGGCGATTGTAGGGACCTATCCCTCGAGCTAACCCAATTCAAGCTACCTCCATGTTAGGATCATGCATTTCACACGTGATATAAATAGTCAACATTGACACCTATCCCAGGAACTGATAAAGAATGTGGATCGAGCACAACAGAATTACATGAACAAGTCAAAGACACCTGTCTCCCACGAACTCAACAATTACTCAGTCAACTACTACTTACCTCATTGTTCGGAGAACGTGTTTCAGCACGACAATGAGCTGCGAGTAAGCCCTATATAAAGAAAAAGTTCTAGAATAGACATGGATGAGAAAAAAAGACCACAAAGAAAAACTTCTTATTTACAATATCAAGTATTTCTAGTTCGAGAGATTACTTGAAATAAGATATCAACCTCAAACAATAAAAATTGTTGTTATTAAAACCCTCAACTCAAGGTCGTGATTTTTTACCTATTCAAAAATTTTCCACGCTAAATCATCTGTGTCATTTTCTAGTTTTACATTAGTTTTTATCACAGGTACATTGGTGTAAGAGCTAATTCCGAGCCATTCCGAGCTAACGTGATTAGGCCATTACAGCGCCCAAAATAAATATTGGTATAAAAATCAAAGTGAGGTGTTGGTGAGGTTATCAGAAGAAGAAAAAGCGGGGAAAAATTAGCTTGTTTAATAAATTTGTAATTCAAAGTTTGTGTAAGAAACTTATTTAACAAGTTTATTAATTTAAGATGTTTGTGTAAGAAGTTTTAAAATTGTTGTGGCTTATTCGAATTTTATCCCGTCCTGATTATTCTAGCAATAACACTAGGGCTGTCAATGAGTTGGATAAAATCCGAAACTCGATTCGATCCGAAAATTTGAATTTGGATTTCACCTTTATAATTTTGAATGGGGTATGGATATCAAATTAGGATCCAAAGTAGTTTAAGATTCGGATTTGGATGTTAGCCTATCAGTCCGTTCTACATCCGAATCCGATTTAGATTAGTACTAATTTTTAAATATATATTTATTTGTACACCATAAATATTACATATATCCTTCTGTTTAACTCTCAATTGAAGTTTCTATAGAAAATCTAATTTAGTTAGAATATAATATTGCCTTATGTAGATTTGTTCAACTTTTGATATGAGTAAATATATTATTGTAGGTGTCAAATCTCATTTTATTTAAAGAAAATAATCAAAATTGAGTAAATTATTTGGATTCGGGTTGACATTTGGATATCCGAATAATAATCCGATTTGGATAGGGATTCTCTTATTTGGTTTCGAATTGAATTTTGCTTTACCTGGTAGAACTTCGGATAGGGTATGGATTTGTATACATCCGGTACCAATCCAATCCATTGACAGCCCTAAATAGCACACCGAAATAAGCCGCTAGGCAAGACGGACAAACAAACTCCTCGGCTGCAGAATGCTCGAAAGAATTCTCCACCCTTAAAGAGAGTTTCAAGTGCAATACTAATCATCACAAATTGATTCCATCGACGTCAAGGCGTGAGACGAATGCCCAAGTCGGCAAATTGTGATACATTTGTTGGACTAGATTCAAAACCGAGCCAAAAGAACATTCCGATATCATCAACACCATCGTAAAACTTTCATCACGGGTCTGTCTGAATCCAACTCAAACTTGGTTCATGAATAGCCCTCACCCGGGTCCGAGTCAAGTTTTCTAGATCCGGGTCAATTCCTGACCCATTTGTAAACATAAACACTGCTTCAAAATTTCTCAAAATACTAAATAAAAAATCATCAAAGCAACAATGGATTCATCGAAACCAGAGGAAACCCTAGAATCACCACCATCATCATCATCACCACCACCAACAGAAACAACTTCTCTTCATGAAGATAACGCAGACGAGGAGGATGAGAATGTGAAGCAGCTCCAAGAGTGTTCTGTTCTCTACTTGTCCTTACAGGTGATTCTTCAAACAAGACTCAATCTTTGGGTCTTAATCAATCTTTTTTTCTTGTTTTTTGATATAAAAGAGTGAAATTCGTGAACCCCAGAGTTTAATTTCGACTAATTTGTTACCCCTTTTGCAGGATTGTCTGGTTGAAAGTAATAGAAATTGGAAAGCTTGTCAACAAAGTATGTTTTTTATCTCCTAATTAAAGTTGGAGTTTTAGGGTTGTTTTGTTATTGGTATTTATGGAATCATAAATTAGCTAATATAGCAGTAAGATTTATGTGCTCCTAGTCCTAGGTCTAACCCATTATGATTGTACCCTTTTGGCATCTTAACCGAATACAAACAATTGCTTCAAACAAACAGTTTGATAGTGTAATGTTTTTCCATTTTAAGGGTCATTTGAGCTTCGCCCAAATCCTAATGGTGTATGTTTTTATATGATATTATATGATATTATATGTGTTCGGTTGAAGTGTAGTGACATCAATCACTAAAATCGTTCTAATTTTAATTTGTCAGGCCTCCGGTTTTATTAATTACTGGGTACTACTTTGCATAAATGTTTGTTGCATCGAAATGTCCTTTGTTCTTCTTAGATATCCAACCTTTTAGTTTTTCTTCCATCAAACTTTCCCACTTTCAACTTCATTGAAGAATTCTATACTATGAGTATGTGGAATTCCACTGTCGCTTTGATACTACTTGTTGGCCTAAACCGTGAATCCGTGATGTGCACCATCTGTATGCTTATGCCAGACCTTTTGCAGTCGTATGGAGTGCATTTACTGTATGTTCGAGGTTTTTGCCTGTCCTAACAAAATGTTTCCTTTGAACAAGATACCGCTTTTCTTTTTCTCTTCCCATCTCTTTGTGAAGAATTTGAGACAATATCCAATAGTTCAGTTCAGTTCAGTCCAGTCCAATCTTAACACTTTTTGTATTACTAAATTCATTTTGAACACAATTGCACTTGATGTAAGTGGCTCAGAAAACTTTAGGTTGATATTGTAACGACTTTAGGTTGATATTGTAACGTGTTTCACTTTGTCCTCTACTTCCTTAGACTCATCTTCAGGAGTCAAAGATACGATGGAAACTCCCTTTTCACAGGCACCTCTCCCTCGTCTTACTCTCTGCATATCTATTTTAGTAGTTAGGGTTTCTTTTGTAGGAATACTGTAGCAATTTGCTGCTTTTGTAAGAATAGGAACCGAAAAAAAAAGATGGTCTACCAACAGACCAACTCCTAATAGCAACTATCTTCCAAGAGAGAAGAGACCCATTTGATCTAGCAACCCATGAAACAACAGCATTGACGTAATTTACTATACTATCGAGCTTGCATGTAAATATATATATATATATATATATATATATAAATGTTTTAGTTAATAGAAACTATCCAACAAAAATGTGTTTCGTGTATATTCTTGTATCAATTTTCTCTTCAATTATTCTTTGGATATAGAGGTTAAGTGGTCTCTTCAATTATTTTTGTATTATTTTTTATTCTTCTTCTGAATTATTCTTTCTATTTCCAAGCTATTTAGAGAATCGTTTTAATTTTGGGCATAAGTTTTTCTTTTCCCTCTATTTACAGAAGTTCAAGCTCTGAAGGCATGTCATGAGAGGAAGAACAATAAGAAAGAGAAGTAAGCTCTGTGAAGAGAGTTTACCTTCGCCAGATAACGCAACAGTTGTCTTCATTCTTTAGCATTTTACTGTTTAACCCCATTCCTCAGATTAACGAGAACAGATCTATATTAACACCATTCATTAGTTCGTTATTCTTTGACATTTCCTTGTATCACTTAACTGCCTAGAAATCTAACTTTCTTTCAATTTAAAAAAAGACTTGGAGTACATTGGAAATTGGAAATTGGAAATTGTAAAATCTGAATGTTATTCAGAATGATTTCTTAGACCTCCTTAAAACCATCCACAGCAGCTATCATTATTTGTAGCCGGTGTCACAAAAGCGCATTCAACAAGAGGAAAAGATGAAATTTAATTTGGTGCAACACATAGCGAGAGATAGCGGTCGAAAGCTGGCAAACACCCTCAGCAAAGGCTCAAAAACATTTTTCGTTCACAGTAAAAATGCAGCAACATATAGTATTTTAAGGCCAGTTCCTTCTCAAAGGGTGTATGATTGGGAAGTAGGACATCCCAAAAGCCTGAGATTGTTATATTGACCTACTCTTGGGTTACAAGATTGAAATAAATCTGAATTACCAATTTCAATGGTTTGCTCGAAAAGGGTGAAACACAAAATGTTTTTATGTAGGAGTATTATGTTAATCCTGTCTAGTACATTATCTCTTTCATAAAACATCTCCAAGTGGAGTTTAAAGTATAATGTTAAACACTATACCAAAATTCTCCAGCATTATATTCACAAACCTTGCATGCTTACTCTTCTAGTATGTTATTTTACATGTCCTGTTTCAGTTAAGCGAATTGGACAAGTAATCAGTCATTTAACTTTTCAGTGGAGTGTAAACCAATTATGCAGATTTTTTTTAAGTTCCAAGTTAATTTCCATGGGCACCATGCAAATGATTTCATAAAAATCCACCCACCTTTGATAACGTGCAGTCGATACTGTTTGCAGGGAGGGTAAAGAGGCTTTAACTTGTGTAAATTAGATGTAAATTAAACAGTCTTGAATCAGGCCGTGCACCATTGGTAACAATAGAAAGAGAATGGGCGTAGCCAATTAATATCTGCTGTTGAAAGTATATTTAGTCATATAAAACCAAGATAAATAACAAAACTAATCATCACGACTTAGTACTGGAATAGAAATGCAAAGCACAAGGAATACAACTGAACAATATCCTTATTGCGATTCAGTTAACATTATTCAACATATAAATAAGACAACCTCTATAAATGAGGGTTAATGTGACTAAGCAGATGCTGGAGTGAACTTGAGCGAAACACTATTGACGCAGTGGCGTTCATCAACAGGTGTAGAGAACCCCTCGCCTTTAAATACATGGCCTAAGTGCCCATCACAAGCTGCACAGGTAATCTCAACTCTCCTTCCATCTGCATCTGGCTGAAAGAACGTGCAAATTAATTAATACATGGGGGGGGGGGGGGGGGGGGGAGGGTGTTGGAATGAACTCACAGTGCGTTTTATGGCTCCTGGGAGACCCTCATAGAAAGCTGGCCAACCACAGCCAGAGTTAAATTTGGTAGTCGATTTATAGAGTGGTGTCCCACAACCTGCACAAGTATAGACCCCTTCATCAAAGGACTTGTCATACTCCCCAGTGCCAGGATACCTGCGAATTTTCCATACATAAAGCATCTTTAGTTTCAGCTTGAAAACACTACAGATAGCACAGTCCAATGGATAGTTCCCATGCAGCACCAGAATTTGGAATAGATTTGGTATAAAGCATAGTAAAACAGTAAAGTTACCAGTGCCCTCTCTTAAGGCAGCTAGTGAAAAACCAGAAAGTGTAATAACAATCATATATGAAACATATAGACAGAGATTATATGCTCCAATGTCTTTACTTCTATTAAGGCTTATAATAATTTTTCTTTTAAAGCTAAAGATATTCAATAGCAAAAGAAATGGGACAACAGTGATTGCCGGAAAATGCATACCTAAATGGCAAATAAACAGAAATTAATAAATGATATGAAAAAGAAAAAGAAAAGGGAGAATGATGTCAATGAATTAATCCCCCAATACCAATGATGTCAACGAATTAATCTACCAATACCTTCATAAGGCTGTCATAAAGACCACAGTCAAATGATCCCAAAAGAATTTGTCAAACACCTCCTATAATACCAATACTAACTGTCCATTGATGGCCTAGGAACCATCCAAAATAATAAAAACATAAGATTTTACAGTCTTACTTCAACTGAAAACACACTACACCAGCATTCTTGGACATTGTTCAGAGATTCAACCCAATATACTTGACAATAAGGTTAAACGGCATGGACGATAAGTCAATTTATATACTCCTTACAATGGCAGCAGAAAGCCGTAGCAGATGAAAGAGACAAGTGTTTATCAAGTAAAAATAGTAAAATCCAGTTGTATTCTGTCAAATAATAATGAAACCTAACTGCTGAACAATCAAATCAAAAGTCTTGCCCTGGCATGATGTTCTGAAAGTGATTTTGCGTTGCTGTTTCAGTAAAATTGTACTAACAATGAGTGAGTTTTGACGACACAGATGTGAAGTTCTCATGTTAATCCTCTTGACAGAATAGACATTAAGTACTCTTAAACCCTTAGAAAGAACCCTAACTAAATGTGAAACACACATTGAATTCTCCGGTGGTTTTAATGACAGTTACGAAGAAAAATCGTCTAGAATAGATTCCTAAAGAGTCCCCCAAAGATCCAGTACCCAAGGGAAGGCGCCACTTAGTCAATGTATCTTAAAACAAGGGTATAGTAGGCGAATTGACAACAATATTATCTATATTGACTGCATAATAAGCTCAAGAAGGATCCCCAGCCCAAGCTAGCCCGGCTTGACCCAACCTGACATGAGTGTGAGAAAGGATATGCATAGATCTATCCCTTGGGCAAAAGAAAATGCCAAAGGGGCCACCTTCTTAACCAGACACATTAACTGATAACCTTTTAATGTCAGTGTGCCTCTTATATTGGATTAATGTACGAGTAAAGCACTTAATGCGAAAATGGATTTGGTGGCTGGGTGACGTGATGTAGAGAAACATCACTGCTGCCAAGTATGGGGATAAAAGAGGAGGTTGAAGACTGAAGAGGATAGGTTGACATACGGTTGCATATTTTTTAATAAAGCGAGTTGGGAATGAATTTAGAACTAGGATTTTATCTCTCATCATTTTAATGATACCAACTCCACTATTTTAGTTGTCGCTTCACTAGTTCTCCTATGATCTGTATACATTTGATTTCCTCTCATTTTTTTATTCCGTATATCTTTATCTTCTTACTGTTAAATCCTATTTTCTTCCTTTAAATTCTGATTCAGTATAGGGTATTTTTGTTATAGTTGCCCTTACTTTTAAGAATAAATTCAGATTGGTGACCGGAGGGACGGTGTAGATTTCGTTGGTGTAGCATCTCTTAAGGATGCGTTTGGTGTAGCATCTCATCTCTTAAGGAGAATTTCGTTGTATGCTATTGCTGGGCATAAGTCTACGGCTGCCTTTTGTTGAGTTACGTAGTGTTCCACATTGAGCAAATCAAGCCTTTCACCGCAAAATATAAGATCATGGGGCTACTCCTCTTGTTGCCAATTGGTTCTGAGATGAATCCTTCAGTTCTAATATAAATTCATTGTTTTAAAATGAGTGGAATAGGAGTATTAATGTCAACGGAGTTGACTTGTTCAGTGGTGTTTTGCTATTTTGGCTGTCGTCGGATATAAAGGAGGAATCCGGATGGAAGTCGGGTGATAAGCAAATCCGGATTATCATCCTAACTTTGTTTATATGAAGAGGTCAGTAAGATCCGGATGCAATCCGGATGGCCTTATGATCCGGATGCAAATATTTGGAGGTACATGGTTGGTTTTGCCTCGTGATACGTGGATTTGATTTTAGGAACTCTTGAACTCTTCCTCTATATCTATTGTTAGGTGTTTAATGAGTTGCTAAGCAAGAAAGAAAACTTTGAGAGAACTCAATTTGTTTGTGAGTGATTGCAACCTCAAATCATTGAATAAAAATCTCTCTCTATTGATGTGGACATAGGCAATTTTCTAAACCACGATAAATTGTATGTTCTCACTTGTTTGTGTTTGCTTGTTTAGTTTGTTCATCGCTAATCGAATCGAATTGGTGTTTGGTTTCCGCTGTGTGGCTCAACAATTGGTATCAGAGCGAGGTTTTATCCTCGGTAGTTCTCGTAATTTGAGGTAACGTCTTATCTTGAATTAACTTTGCTTTCGATTCAATTAGTGTATGAAAATTAGGAGAACAATAGTAGAAGATGAACCCAGTGCCTTAACGGTGCCTAAACGGAATAACACAACGATTATATTTAACAATGACAAAATTGAAGTTGAGAAATTCAATGGCACAAATAACTTTGGCATATGGCGATGTAAAATTATTGATGCGCTTGGTCAACAAGATTTAGACGAGGTGTTGGAAGACAAACTCGAGGAGATTGAAGAGAGCGTTTGGAAGAATATGAATAAACAAGCATGTGGTCAAATTGGGTCATGCCTAGCTCAAGACATAAAGTACCTTGTGATGAATGAAACCTCGGCGAAAAAGATTTGGAAGATTCTTGAGGAGAAGTATTTGGTGAAGAGCATTCAAAATTGACTCCATATGAAGATGAAGCTTTACCACTTCACTATAAGACAATGAATTTTTATGTCGGAGCATTTGAACGATTTCACCAAGTTACTTGCCGACTTGGCGAATCTAGAAGAGGTTGTTGGTGATGAGAACAAAGCTTTATTGTTCTTGAATTCGCTTCCCGAAGAGTACGAACACTTTGTAATGATGATTACCTATGGAAAAAGATTTTGAAATATTCGGATGTGACGACGGCGGTAGCGAATCATGAGTACAAAAAGAAGGATAAACGTGATTCTGTTCAGTCAACGTCTGAGGTGTTGATGGCACGAGGGAGGTCTACGAATAAGAAAAAATCTAGTGGTAACAATTCTCAATCGAAGTCGAGAGGTCGCAGTGTTAATCGCAACAATTTGGGTAAAAATGAATGTGCGACATTCTATCGTGAGACGGGACATTAGAAGAATGAATGCCCTGAGGTTCTTCAGTTAATATTGCTCAAGACCGCGGGGTAAATGATGGTAATGATTATGATTTTTCTTTAACTATATCATCGAGTGCAGGTATTGTTGATTCCAAAGAATGGATTATGGATTCGGGTGTTACCTATCATATTTGTCTCGAAAGGGGTTATTTTTCTAGTTTTAAAAAACTAAAAGATGGAGTTGTGTTGATGGGAAAAAATTATTCCTATCGCATAATGGGGATAAGTATTATTCGTCTTAAGTTGCATAATGGTTTGGTTTAAGAAATTGAAGAGGTTTGGTATATTCCGACTATGAAGAAGAATATTATCTCAATTGGTTTACATGAAGCGAAAGGCTACAAAGTTGTCTAAAAATGGGGTTTAGAAGTTTCGTAAGGGAGTAGTGGTGGTTTTGAAGGGTAACAAAAAAAAGTAATAACTTATATTATTTAGATGGTATAGCTGTTTTTAGGGATGTTGATACTGTGGGAAGTGCGGAGATTATTTCAAGAGATACTACTAGACCATAACATATGCGTTTAACGCACAGTGGTAAGAAGTTCTTGAGAGTTCTTGCGAATCAAGGGCTATTGAAAGGTGCTAAGGCGTGCAAGTTAAATTTCTGTGCGCATTGTGTTATGGGCATGCAGACAAGGGTGAAGTTTGGCACGGCTATCCTTTGTACTCGTGAAATCCTTGACTATGTTCATTCAGATGTATGGCGACCCTCCAGGATTGCATCACTTGGAGGTAAACATTACTTTGTGTATAAACTGAAGAAATCGTTGTCCAGTTTAAAACAGTCTGTAAGATAATGGTACAAACGGTTTGATCAGTTTATGATTGGGCAGAAGTATTGGGCAGAAGTACAAACAGAGTCATTATGACCACTGTCTACTTACGCAAGCTACGTGACGGGTCCTTTATTCACTTGCTTTTGTATGTGGATAATATGCTTATTTCGTGTAAGCATAAAAGTGAGATTGACAAGTTAAAGAAACAAATGGGTGAAGAATTTGAAATGAAGGATCTGGGTGTGCAAAAAAGATTCTTGGCATGGAGATTCACAGAGATAGAGAGAAGGGAACGGTGCGTCTTTCTCAGACGACGTACATGAGGAAGGTACTTCAGAGATTTGGAGATTTGGTATTGATGGGAACACAAAACCTGTAAGTACGCCCTTTGCCCCTCATTTTAAGCTTAAAGTTACAATGTTTCCAAAAACCGATGAGGAACGTGATTATATGAGTGTTAGTGCAGTTGGTAGCTTGATGTATGCAATAGTATGTACACGACCAGATATTTCACAGGCAATTGATATGGTTAGCAAATATATGCATGATCCGGGAAGAAATCATTGGCGAGCTGTGAAATGGATTCTATTGTATATCAAAGGTACTGTGGATATTGGTTTAAAATTTTGTAAACAGGATTCGATTAATCAATTTTGTGTGGGTTGTGTATTCTGACAATATGGGTGATTTGGATAAACGTCGGTCTACTACAAAGTATGTTTTTACACTAGGTGAAGAACCGGTTAGTTGTAGATCTACGCTACAGTCTATAGTGGCCTTATCTACTACAAAAGCAGAGTATATGGCGCAGAGTATATGGCGGTTACTAAAGTGATTAAAGAGTCTATTTGGATGAAAGGTCTTTTGCAAGATTTGGGTATCAAGATGGAACATCTTGTTGTGTTTTGTGATAGTCAGAGTGCTATTTTTTTTTTGCGAAAGATCAAGTTCATTATTAATGCACAAAGCATATTGATGTGCATTACTATTTTGTCAGAGAGGTACTTGAAGAATGTGAGATTCGGTTGAAGAAGATTAAATTTTGCTTAGCTACTCATTAACAACCTAACAACAGATATAGAGGAAGAGTTCAAGAGTTCCTAAAATCGAATCCCCGTATCACGAGGCAAAACCAACCATGCACCTCCAAGTATTTGCATCCGGATCATAAGGCCATCTGGATTGCATCCGAATCTTACTGGCCTCTTATCAAGAAATTTAGGATGAAAATCCAGATTTGCTTATCACCTGAATTCCATTCGGATTCCTCCTTTATACCCGACAATTCTCCACCTTGGAGAAGATTTCTTCAAATCTAAGCCGAACTTCGCCAACCAAACAAATTGAACTCTCTCTCACAAATATCCCCAAGGACCCAAAAAACAAACGTCCCAAAGGACCATATCGACTGTACCAAAACAATGGTTGCCTACGTACCATAAATCAAGTCGCCCGTAGTTTCCAATATCCCCGTTAGGGGCCAAATTAATCTGTATGAAGGATTTGGACCAAGTCCAAACAATGATTGAACCTAATACTAGAAACAACTTTCATAAATATATCAGCCGAGTTGTCATTCGTGTGAATCTTTTTCAACCAAATCTCACCTTCTTCAAGTATTTCTCTGATAAAATGGTAATGCACATCAATGTGCTTCATGCGTTGATAATGAACTTGATCTTTCGTTAAAAAAATAGCACTCTGATTATCACAAAATACATCAAGATGCTCCATCTTGATGCCCAAATCATGCAAAAAACCCTTAATCCAAATGGACTCTTTAATTGCTTCAGTAACCGCCATATACTCTACTTCTATAGTAGATAAGGCCACCGTAGACTGTAGCGTAGATCTCCAACTAATCGGTCCTCCACCTAGTGTAAAAATATACCCAGTAGTAGGCCTTGAGAGACCTCAATTTGTTTGAGTGATTATAACCTCGAATCATCGAATAAAACTCTATCTCTCTACTGGTGTGGACGTAGGCAATTTGCCGAACTACGATAAATTGTTAGTTCTCGCTTGCTTTTGTTTGCTTGTTTAGTTTGTTCATCGCTAATCGAATCGAATTGGTGTTTGGTTTCCACTGTATGGCTCAACATGTGCATCATTTAGTTGTTCTCTTTGAATTTCCTTTGTTACCAGAGGCAATGTGTTCAGCTTACCTGGATGAGTTTCTTTTGTTGTTGTTCTCGTTGTATGTTCTAATCTGCATTACAGACAAGACATATCCAATTTCCATTCCAAGGATTTGTATCTACCTTTGGAAAAGAGAGTAACCTCTAGCTACATGAAGCAAGATATAATTTCAAAAAAACCTGAAAACCTAAAAGCTAATCACACCTATACCAAAAATTTACTGAAATACTGGTATGTAGTGTGTATGTCGCAACGTGTATGCAATCTAATATATTAAAGGGGAATTTAGTTCCTCTATCCCCGATGGTATGAGAATTAAAATGTGTGTAGGTAGAAATATCATTTGAGCGGGAAGCTAATGGAAGAGTTATTCTTATAATACATACACCTTCACAGAAGGAAAAACAAAACCCCACTAACATTAAAGATATATGAAAATGAGCAATTCATCAACTGGTACAAATTCGACGACTCTGATAGCACAAATTCAGTATAACTAGGAATTTTCTTCAAATAGCACACCTAACCCCCACCTATTAAGCATCATGAAACATCCCAAAACACCTCTCAGTTTAGTAATATCAACCTAATTGAACACTGGGTACACCAAATTTCAACCAAACCAATCAAAAACAACACAAATAAACCCTTCAATTCAAACCAGATTACAACAACAAAACCCAATACACAAATCCACCAAATGTGTTCATTAAAATTCATAAAGGGTAATAAAAAAATGACCCAAAATCATTAAAAACTAAAACTTTTACTTACTCAGTCCCTTTCTGCCTTAAGATCCGAAACTGCTCCGGAGAGAGAACCGCTCGCCATTCTTCTTCCGAGTTGGGGATTGAACCAGCTCCAGCAGCCATTGTTCTACAAATCAACCTTTTCTGATGGTGATGGTATCCACAAGCACCAAACCCAGAAACAGATAAGGTTGTTGGTGTTGGTTTAGGTGGAGAAGAACACAAGTGGGTTTGGGCAGATTTTGTAGGAGAGAGAGCGTGCTGTTGTTGTAATCTGGTGAGAGAAGGGAGAATTAGTGTTTTTGTTGGAGAAGAAGAGAAAGGTGATGAGATTCTCAGAATTTGGAGACCCATCTAAATAGTTTCACAAAATGTGACTAAATTCACCATCTCTCTCTCCATTAATTCTTACAATAATCATACACGTGGCAATAAGGAAATCACACATTTTTATTTTTAGGGCTACCCATTGCAAAACCCAACAAAAAAGAAGCCCAAAAGTATTACTTTGCTCCTCTGAACTAAATCAAAATTGTCATTCAATATCTTCATATTCTTCAAGCCAAAGCGAAAATCAATGACAAGTTTCTATACAAGGAATCGAATTTTATCTTAAACATGATCTGATCTGCACACAATTTTCTGTCTCAGTCAGTATTATATAGTTCAAACAACAAATATACAGTGTGTCCCAATCGCCTAATTCGAAACTTGTTAGCTGCCTGAGTCCTGGCAACATTAAGCATTGAAGTATTCATACTATGCTTCAATAACTTTCAGATAGAGCGTATAGTGAACGTAGAACCCGTCTGGTGGATAAACTGGACCAAATCCTTCAAAAACTCTTTAACGTAGTTCCAAGTAACATGATCAAGCTCTTAGTCTGTTTTTTGCAGCCACCTCATCTGAAACATATACTCGGGTCAGCTGTTAAGAAGACATGTTAATATATAAAACAAGATATATTGATATAGAAAAAGTGGAGTTTACCTTCCACGCATACATCCCAAAGAACGCAACGATATCTGCAGACCATACAAGGGGGAAAGATTTCCAGAAGAAAGGAATTATCACATTAAGTAACGGGACAAGAAGAAATAGATAATTGAGAGCTTCCTTCTCATTCTTTGAACAGTCTCGAGCCCGAAGGGAAGGAATTGCTGCAACAGACCGAATTAATATATTTGTAAGTTAACTGCAACAGTAGATAGTCACCTTTTTTTTACGTATCACTTTATTCATGAAATTAGGCTCATGTGAGAACTTGACAATGCATACACAGTTGCACCTAAGCTACTCATTATAGATTTCATCTTTCAGCATGGCCTAGAGTACTCTACAGTTCTCAGATCCTAGAAATCAATTATCAAGGAAATAAAGTCAACGAAGCAGTAGTTAAAGGCTAGCTTCTATACTTGAGTGGCTTTTAGAGGGGGGGGGGGGGGGGGGGGAACAAAAAACACTTTGCAGATGGCATTGTCTTGCGAATTGAGAAGGAAGCAGGGCTTATTCCCTTTGCCATACATAATACATCACAAAGATTGACTCGCGCATGGATGGTTAATAGACAAACTCTGTCCATATGCCAAATCAGGTTGACACCCTTTCCATGAATAATTGTTATCGAGACAGTTCTTTTATGGATCAGATAGGATTGTTCTTTACAAGTATATAATTGTGTAGTTATCTATAGAGCATGTCAGAATGAAGTCTAACTTAGAAAATTAAATTACTAGACAAATGATGAAAGTGAATTGCTATTATGGATGGAACTATAGAGGTGAGTCGAAATACCACGTTTTAATTCATATATTTTGGGTAACTTCGTTTCGGAACATTTTTTTACCACAACACAAGTCGGAAGGCTTCAATGTACGTTGAAGTACTGACCATATAGGACTTGTTTCTTTCTAAATGAGCTCCACTCGAGTATGCTATACATAACGTTGCTTACTATCTTCTACTTTGCGTTTTATTTCCATTAAATTCTCAACGAAATAGATATTTTGCTGATTCATGAGTGACATAAGAAAGAAAGAAAGAAAAGATAAATTGAACACAACTTACTGAACATCCAAATGGACCACATTCCCATTAGTCTCCATATGTCGGGTTCATTTGATGGGAATAGGAGATTGAAAGAAAGGGCCCCACCCACCAACATTGAGGCATAAGCTTGAACTTCAAAGATAGTGTATAAAGTGCTTCCAGGCACCGCAGGATTCTTGCTTGCTGTGGAAGCCCTTGGGGCAAAGGTTGCAGCCGTCTTTTGAACAACCTTTTAAAAGACATGAAGATTATACATGCATTTAAGTAAAAGAATAGATATGCCAAAAAAATAGAAAAAGAATAAGTCATACTTTGGAAGCCAAACTACAAAACCAAAAGATATTTAACATGAATTTGTTGCCATAAAACACTCAGGAAAAAAACACCCCAAGCACCTATGGTTAATGGATAACTGTAGGTAAAAAATTTCTCAATAAATATAGTGATAAAGATGAATAGAAAATTGGATCAACAGAAATAGTTCAATATGGATTCTATAGGACCGTTTAGCGTAAAAACATATTCGAAATAATTCTTCATAAACTACAGATACCTCTGGAATCACAGGGATTCAGGACACTAAAACAACACTACTTCCGTGACTCGGGCAATCCCTTTAGTGGCATTGCCAGGTAGCACAGATCCATTTTGTTACTCGTTTTCCACGAGACTCTGTTCAATTGATTTACTGGACTTGCCATGTGACACAGTGTTATTTATTAAGTGGCCTTGCACGTCCAACATTATTCATATCTCGCCACAATGGTTTGCTGGATTTGTGGCCTTACTGTCCTCATAGCCTTGTTCCACTTTGATGGTCTTCTTGCGCTGAATCGCTGACCTACTCCAGTAAAATAGCATTTCTTTTTAGAAGAAGTTCATTGAAATAGCTTTGCTATGCATGTCCACTTCCATTGCATTGTAATGCTAATTACATTTCACTGAAGTAGTTTATTGAAATAGCTTTGCCATGCATGTCTTCTTCGGTTACACTGAAATGATAATTACTTTAATCATTGAAGTGTCTGTCATGCCTCCTTTATCTCTACTTGTACTGAAATCTTTGTACAACAGTATCTTACTTAGGGGTCTGGTTGGGAAAAGGTTTGAAAGCTATGGAGCATGGTTTACTGTTACCGGGAACTCAGGCCGGCCGAAGAAGCATGCTTACAAGCTGGAGGAGCAAAATCAAATTCCCTAGTCACCACACATGTTTTAGCATATTTAGCACCATTTAACAGATTTCATACCACCCTTAGAGCATCTTAGCAAATTTTCATTGTCTCAACTTATCTAAACTCGTTCCCTAGCCGCTTTTACCAAAACTATTATATGTTCATCCCCTAGCTAATCTGCCTACTCACTTCAAACATTTGCAATTGTTATTACAGTAGCTAGGCATACCAACTTAGCTACCTTTCAACAGTCTTAACAACCATAAAAACCTATAAATAGAAGCCCATGAATCTTACTTGCAAAATTTAATTCTCTTCGTTAATCCCAAACCTCTGCCCAATCCTCACCGTCTCATTCCCTTCTGCTCCCTTTTTTGCCTATCTCTCTGTTTCTCTATGCTATTGAACCTTATTTCACCTGCTCTATGCATCTCTATTAGATCTCTACAGTTATTCCATCTTGAACTAACTGTCTCACAGCAGCTTATCAAGCTTCAACACAATTTATATCCCCAAGAATGCTACACTAGACATGGCATAATCATCACTGCCAGTATAGAAACATTCAAGCTAAGAGATGTAGTGTATTCATATTTCATACTAGGCCCCCCATAAAAGCAAAGTGGCATGTGCCACCAGACAAGGCCTTTTTGATTTTGGATCTATAGACATTACCACGACTTTCGCTTCATTTTTCATAGAGCGACGTGAGTTAGGTAGGGATTTCTAAGTCAAAAGCAACAATTCAGGAGGAAAAAAGCTAGGATTCGCCTCAGCGGAGTGGCCTAAAAGTAAAAATAAGAAACTAGGATAAACTTCTTTGCTATTTGCAAAGCCTATGATATGGTCAAGCGGGATGCTAGCATTGAGACTCCCCATGCTATGGACTTTTTCCAAAGAATGACTTATTGAATTTGGACTTCGTTTTTCCACTCTCAAGTTCTCTATGGCTATTAATTAATGGCTCTTATCATCGTCATCTAAGATTCTTAGTAAAAGTGTGATTAGGAAATGGACCTGTGCCCTTGCCTGTTTCTTGTGATCATGGAAATCTCAGCTATTTTGAAAAAATAAGTGGATAAAGGGAACTTTGGTCTCCCACATTAAATGTATCAGTTCTTAAATCTTAAATCTACGTATTCCAGATGGATTGATAATCTTTCTAAAGGGGACCAGGGACGATTTCAATACTTTGATAGCTTCTAAAATATGTACAACACATTCTGCAGAAAGAAAAGTCAACCAAATCAAAATCAGACTCTACTCAGATATGACAAGTAATGCATCGAACCTGTTGTGTGATATGGTAGGTATTGGAGAATGAGCCCCCCCCCCCCCCCCCCCCCCCCCCCCCCCACCCCCCAGTTAATTATCTTAGTTTCACATTTATCGTGTCTAAGCTGAAAGCCAGTGATTGAATGCCTCTAATTCAGAACGCTTAAAACAGTGTCCAGTGTTGGAAGAACAAATATTTGCCCAATGCAGGAAGATTGACTTGTTGAGAATCGAGGTAGCTAATCTCTCTTCTACGCCAAGAACAATACGCGGAATATGCCAATCAAGTAAACAAAGAAACACAAAACAATAAAGAAGACAAGAATTTCCCAGAGGAGGGAAGTGGAAAACCCTTGCGGATGAAAAATCACTCCCCACGAACAATTCACTATGATCAAATAGGTTACACGATCTCTCCAAGTTTCTCAAGCTTTGTAATGGAGTTTCTCAAGCTTCGGTCTTCAAGTTTCAACACAAAAAAAACAGACATCTCGTTCGAACGAGATCCATTTTCGTCCGAACGACTTCGACCTATTTTGAGTTCAACTTTAATAGATCAAACTTGGTCGAACAGAACCAGTTCGAACCTTCAGGTAACTTAACAAGCTCGATCTTCAGGTCGAATAAACCGGCCAAACATAACCAGTTCGAAATGAACATTGAAAATTCTCATTTTCAATCCGTCTTCAATCCTCGAACTGAACTAGCTCGAACTGAAACTACCTTAAACATAAATTCGAGTTCATACCTCAAAAATCTTCCATTTAAAATCGAATCTACTGTAATCCATCTCCAGATCTCCAAATGAATTGCTCGAACTACCCGGACCTTCAATCTTGAAGACCTACAGAAGTTGTACATGTCGTCAACTTCTGAAAAGTCACCACCTTCGTAAACATATAGGCTGAATTCACATCAGTATGAATCTTCAAGAGCTTCAACACACCGTCCTCGAGGAGCGAGCGAATATAATGATATCGAATATCAATGTGCTTGATCCTAGAGTGAAAAACCGAGTTCTTCGCTAAGTGTATAGCGCTTTGACTATCACTATACAGCTTAGGAGAATGTTGTTCTTTACCAAGCTCTTTCATCAACCCTTTAAGCCAAACCATATCCCTGCAAGCTTCTGTAGCTGCAACATATTCCACCTCCGTCGTAGACAAAACTACAATCTTCTGTAGCCTAGAAACCCATATAACCGCACCGCTTCCCATTGTATATACAAAATCACTAGTGTTCTTCCGTCTATCAATGTCACCCGCCATATCAGAATCAACAAAACCCTGTAAACATATCTGAGAACCCTCATGGCATAATGCCATATCTTGAGTCCCCTTTAGATACCTAAGTATCCATTTTACAGCTCTCCAATGCTCCTTGCCTGGATTACTCATATACCTACTAACAACTCCTACTGCTTGGGCAATGTTTGGTCTCGTACAAATCATAGCGTACATTAGGCTACCAACCACGGATTGATAAGGAACCTTTCGCATCTCATCGTGATCCTTCTGCGTCTTCGGACAACAATCTTTTGATAATTTAAAGTGACCTCCCAATGGTGTACTAACAACTTTAGAACCATCCATATTAAAGTACTTAAGTACTTTGCCGATGTACTCAGCTTGAGATAACTTCAATTCTCGCCGCTTTCTGTCCCTTGTAACACGCATACGAAGAACTAGTTTTGCCGCACCCAAGTCCTTCATAGAAAACTCCCGGGACTTTACAATTTCTCCCATGTCAGTACTTGCTACCAACATATCATCTACATACAAAAGTATAATAATATATGAGTTCCCCATATTTTTGATAAAGCAACAGTGATCCGCATTGTTCTTCGAATAACCATTTTTGGACATGAATTGCTCTAACTTCAAATACCATTGTCTCGGAGCTTGTTTCAAACTATATAAGCTCTTCGTGAGCCTACACACAAGATCTTCTTTCCCTTTAACCGAATACCCTTCTGGCTGCTTCATATGAATTTCTTCATCAAGGTTACCGTGAAGAAATATTGTCTTGACATCAAGTTGCTCAAAATGCAAATCTTCAACTGCAGCTATATTCACCACAACCCGAATAGTAGATATCTTCACAACCTGAGCAAAGATCTCACCGAAATCAACGCATTCTTTATGCTGAAAGCCCTTCACCACAAGTCTAGCCTTGAATCTCCTTGAATCGTCAGATTCTTACTTTAGTCTGTATACCCACTTGTTGTGCAATGCTTTCTTCCCTTTCGATAATCGAACTAAATCCCAAGTTCGATTTACTGATAATGACTGCATCTCATCATCCATAGCAAGCTCCCACTTGCTCTTGGCTTCCACATCTAAAGCCTCCTTGTAACTTTCTGGTTCACTACCATCCGTAAGTAACAAGTGATTTAGGGAGTTAACGCTAGCCGAAACTCTTGAAATTCTCGGCTCCTTTCAAAGTGCTATTAGAATGTCTAAATCATTAGGTTCCTTGCCTTGATCCGGTGCATCGAACTCAACCACGACTTCGTCATCAACCTCTCGAGAGGGTTCATCATCAATGTCGACACTTTCCGTTACTTTACTTCGATTCTTTTCACCAGGTACTTTGAAGTCTTTATACAAGACTTCCTCATTGAATGTAACATTACGGCTCCGGATGACTTTCCGATTTTTCGCATCCCAAAATCGTACCCAAGCTTATCACATCCAATGAATATGCACTTCGTCGACTTTGCATCTAACTTTGTCTTTGTATCTGAATAATCAAGCACATATGACGTACAACCGAAAATACGCAAGTGTGAAAGGTTTACCTCTTTACCGTTCCATGCTTCTTCAGGAAGTCCAAAGTCCAAAGCCGTTGAAGGCCTTCTGTTAATCAAGTACGCCGCCGTACTAACCGCATCCGCCCAAAAACATTTTGGCAATCCAGTATTAAGTCTCATACTCCTCGCTCTTTCGTTTATTGTTCGGTTCATGCGTTCTGTAACACCATTTTGTTGTGGTGTTCCGGGAATAGTCTTTTGTCGCCTAATCCCGTTTGAAGCGCAAAAGTCTTCAAACTCGTCACTACAGTATTCACCCTCGTTATCCGACCTGAGACACTTCAGTTTCAAGCCGGTTTCATTTTCAACTAGAGCCCTCCACTTCTTAAATTTATTGAACACATCTGATTTGTTCTTCACAAAGTAGACCCACAGTTTACGAGTAGTATCGTCAATGAAAATAACGTAATAATGAGAACCACCAAGAGAAGATACCTTGGTTGGCCCCCAAACATCTATGTGTACAAGATCCATCTTTCCAGGTTTCCTTAATCTTCCAGTTATTCTGAAACTGACCTTCTTCTGCTTCGCAAGAACACACTTTTCACAAAACCTGAGATCAACCTCATTAAGACCCACCAACTTTCCCTTTGTTACCACCATCTTCAACCTCTTTTAACTCATGTGACCGAGCCGTTTATGCCATGTACTTGTATCAATCTCCGGAGTGGCCACACAAATAGTGGAAATTATGTTTTGCGTTGTATACAACGTTCCTTGTCTTAAGCCTCAAGCTACTACCATAGCTCCCTTTGTAACCTTCCAGAAGGTTACACCAAAGGTGCTTACATATCTACTATCATCCGTCAATTTGCTAACCGATATAAGATTACGCCCTAATTTGGGTACAAGTCGCACATTCTGTAAAACCAACGTCGCCCCCGAAGGTAACATCAACCTAGCGTTTCCCTTTCTAGTAATATTGCGTGCACTCTTATCTGCAAGAAAGACCGTACTGAAGTCGCCTTTAACAATATTAGTTAGGAAACCTACGTTTGCAGTAGCATGAAAAGAGGCACCCGAATCAATTATCAAGAGTCATTAACATCGTCACACGATAGTACTAGAGCCTCGTCAGAACTAACCTCCTCAGTAAGGTTCGTTGTATCTTTCTCCTCATCATAAACTTTCTTAGAAGAAGAGTTACAATCTCGCCTGAAGTGACCATTTTTTCCACAAGTCCAATACGCACCAGGCGGCTTAGATTTTCCTTTTGACCGTGATCGATCCCTTCCATATTTTGGCTCTTTTTTGTAAGACCTCCATCTTTCCTCGACGTTCAACGCACTGCCGTTTGAATTCGAAGAGGGTTCAGATGTTTTATGCCTATTCTCTTCACTCATAATCAACGAGGCTATAATGTCAAATTTAATGTCTTCCTTTCCCGATGAATTGCTCACAGCTGTAATGAATCCTTCCCAGCTCTCTGGCATCTGCCCTAGAAGAACCCACGCTCTCACCTCCACGGTAAAAGTAATTTTACGGATTCCAGTTGAGCATGAATGGTATTGAACTCACTGATATGAGCTTGCACACTACCATTATCCTTCATCTTCAAAGTAAACAAGCGCCGTAAAAGATGTACCTTATTTGCCCCAGACGGTTCCGAGTACATAGCGAACAAAGTCTCCATCAAACCTTTCGTTGTCATAACTTTGGAGATCATGTGTAGAATCTGAGATGACAGCGCTAACCTAACGGTTCCAAGCGCCTTGTGATCCAATCGCGCCCACTTAGCAACATCGTAATCTACTGGCTTCATCTCAACTCCACCCAGTCGTAAATCAAGATCCTTCTAATAGAGGTAATCTTCTATCTACATCTTCCATACTCCAAAATTATATCCATTGAACTTCGTGATCTTCAACTTCTCTTAACTACACAAGCCCTGTAACACTTGCCCCGACACTAATTGTTGAGAATCGAGGTAGTTAATTTCTCTTCTACACCAAGAACGATATGCAAAATATGCCAATCAAGTAAACAAAGAAACATAAAATAATAAAGAAGACAAGAATTTCCCAGAGGAGGGAAGTGGAAAACCCTTGCGGATGAAAAACAACTCCCCACGAACAATTCACTATGATCAAAAATAGGTTACACGATCTCTCCAAGTTTCTCAAGCTTTGTAATGGAGTTTCTCAAATCCTAGGTCTCTAGAATTAAACTCACCGGGAAAGATTAGGCTAAAAAATAACCTAAATCCTCTTTATATACTAGATGACTAAATACAAGCAGAACGGATTTCGAGGCAAACTCAACGTCTCAGAAGAACACTCAAGGACAACCTACGCACATCTCGTTCGAACAAAACACAAACTCGTTCGAACGACTTTGAAGACTAAAAGGTTCCAGCCCTAGAAAACATACATATCGTTCGAACGACATCCAAGCTCGTTCGAACGACTTCTTCGGTCTTCAAGTTTTAACGTGAAAAAATAGACATCTCGTTCGAACGAGATCCATTTTCGTTCGAACGACTTCGACCTATTTTGAGTTTAACTTTAACAGATCGAACTTGGTTGAAAACCAGTTTGAACCTTCAGGTAACTTAACCAGCTCGATCTTCAGGTCGAATAGAACCTGTCAAACAGAACCAGTTCGAAATGAACATTGAAAATTCCCATTTTCAATCCGTCTTCAATCCTCGAACTAAAACTACCTTAAACATAAATTCGAGTTCATACCTCAACGTGACTCTGCTAAAAGCAATGCTCTAAAGCATGCACACTTATTGGGGCAGCTAACCCATCTGTTATTAAATGTTTAGTGGACTTTGCAAGAACTTTATTTGGTTTGGCATTGATATTAACATGAAGTCCCCCTGTGTTGAACTAATTCAAGTGTTGTCAACTTCAAAATGAAGGTGGGCTTGGCATTAGAGATGCTAATGTGGTGAACAAAACAGCTTCTTTAAGAGATAAGGCAAAAAGGAAGATAAAGATATTGCCATCCATCTGTACGAAATAGAGAGGACACTTACTTCAAGAAAGACCCCTGGCATTCATTGGGTATTTTGAGAGAACAATTTCCCAGCAATTTGCATATGAATCTAATCTTAATCGTAAGATTGGAGATATACAAAGAAGAAGGATCCTTATTACCAGCTCGGGCATGTCAACAACAAAATAGCTGGACTTCTTTGGTATGCTTCAAAGATCATATTCTTAGGCAAAGCTTCAACAGCTGCCTCACCTTAAAAACGGTTCTCAAGACTCAGGAGATACAATTGTGGGATTATTTAAATATTTAGGTGTTCTTCATGTTGGTCTATCATGCAGATCAACAGTTGGTCTGAAAATGTATAATTGGTGTGGGCATGTTTCCGAAAGTGCCTCTATTTGCTTAGATGGTATCTTTAATTGCCTTCATTTATCATGTTGAGGGAGAAAAGAAAGAATAGTTAACAAAAGTGAGACTACAGCAGCAATGGTGCTTGGAAGATATTGAGAGCAGGAGAGCTAAGGTGAAATATTTAAACTTTGATGCTATCTGGAAATATTGTATCTCCACCTTCTGAAAATGGAAAAATACCCTGGAGAAGTATATGCTGTCAACATTAATGCTGCTTTTTAAGTAATATGGGGCTATGAAATTTTTATTTGAAAAAGTAAATGGCACTGTAGATATTGCTTGTGCAGTACTATTCATGACTTCAAAGTTATCAGCGAAAGCATAAAGTTTGCCGCTAAGTGAAACATAAACTCCAATTCGGTGTACACTGACTCTACCGAAGTAGTGAAGCACATCAAAAAGCAGTATCTCCCTCCATGGAATGCAAAAAGTTATCTCAAGAACAAGACATATCAAGCCTTTCCTTTCTATATCAAGAATCTCTTTCCAAACTGAAGCTCTTAAATGATTACACGAGAACAATCTCATCTCCTCTGTTGAAAATCGTAAGTAAATCATTTTCATTTATGCAATTAGAAACCCACACTCACTCTTGTAATTTCTTATGTAGGCTTTTTGCTTGTAATTCTACTCTTGCACATTCCATCTTTCTTCAAATATATCAGGCGAGATAGCTTCAACCCAGCATGACTACCAAATCCACATTCACTCTTGTCCTCTTCATAGAATCCATTAGATAAAAATAGAATGTCAAGGCAAATGTGTTAAAATTGGAGGATCAAAGTTAGTCCCGCATTGGTTAAAGATGTGGTCTAACACAAGGATATAAGGAGATATGATGTTCTAAATTGCACCTAGGTCTTTTCAGATAAAACTCCACACCTAACCCATACTAGGTGGTCAAGGTGGGGACAATATCGGTACAATGTGGGGGTTCGGGCCCCAACAACTGGTATCAGAGCCGACGGTTCGGCTGGGAACATATTCCACTGTGATTGGCGAGTGCTCAGGGTAGAACATGGATGTATGGAGAAAACGCGGTACTTGGGTGGAGCAGATAAGTCGTTGCACATGGATCTCAGGTGAGATGGTGTACCACGGGAGCTCAAACCAAGGTGGAGATTGTTGGTAGGCGTATCTAATCGTATCGGTAGCGGCGGACAATTGAGGACTAACAGAGTTTGATCGAAGGTGGAGATTGTTAAGATTGGTGGATCAAAGTTAGTCTCACATTGGTTAAAGATGTGGTCTAACACAAGAATATAAGGAGATATGATGTTCTAAATTGCACCGAGGCCTTTTCAGATAAAACCCCACACCTAGCCCATACTAGGTGGTCAAGGTGGGGACAATATCGGTGCAACACAGGGGCTCGGGCCCCAACATAATGCCGGTACAGGCACATATAGTTTCCCTTCTCACTCATCACTCGGACTAAAATGTTATGTATGAACTCGAATCGTGGTCGAGGAAGTTCGTCGGAGCTCGTGGGACGAGCATGTTAAGGATGAACTTGTTGAGGTATGAACTCAAACTATGTTTGTCGAAGCTCATTGGAGCCCGTGGAACGAACAAGGATCGAAGTCGGAGTGAAACAGATTGAAAATGAGATTTTCAATGTTCAGATTCGAACTGGCTTTGGTACCTGAAATTCGAACTGATTAAGTTACCTGAAGATTCGAGCTGGCTATGTTAACTGAAGACTCGAGCTGGTAAAGTTTCATGAAGACTCGAACTGGTTCTGTGCGAACTGCTGAAGGAAGATTTAAAGTCCGTCGAAGTATGACAAGACAGATCGCCAGCTCACTGAACAAGACGGCGGAGTTGTTAGACCTTACAACTACAGCAGTTACAACTACAGCAGTGTCAGAGCATGGCGTCAACACCAATTCCAGGATATCCGGAGAGTACCCTTGTAATGTGACCTAGCATAGGAAGGGCTGAGTTCGTTCTGGTACGTAGGAGTTTGCCTCGAGATCTGTACTACTTGTAATTAGTTCTCTACTATATAAAGAGGACTGAGGTTATGTTTAACCTATCATCTTGATGAGAGTTTAACCTTAAGAGTTAGGGTTTGAAGAGACTCCATTAGAAAGCTTTGAGAAAGCTTGAAAGATCATTTTTGTACCCTATTTGATTATAGTGGATTGTTCGCGGAAGTGGTTTTTTATTCGTAAGGATTTTCCACTTCCCTCCTCCGGGAAAATTACAGTGTTTTCGATTTCGAATATTTCTGGCGTTTCCGTTTATCTTTCTGAGGCGTGGAATTGGGATTAGCTACCCCTGAGATTCCCCAACATAAAATCCCACTTTTCTACTAATTTACATATGCTACTAGTATTCGGTATTTCAGTACTTTGCAAGACTTTACAGTAAATACTAATTATTAAGCGAAATTTAAATAAAAAACAATTTCAAAGAAACACAAACCTTCTTTAGGTCTTTATCAATTGAAGAAGCATTAGAAGGTAGAGATGTTTCAATCTCCCCCTTCCGTTCTCTCGCCTTTTCGCTTTCTTCGATTGTTTGCGAATCCAAACCACTCGAATTTGCCGCAAATTTGATTGTTTCTCTCTTAAGAAATCGTTGAGGGTCGTTCTTGAGTGTGAGAGATTTGGCGGGAAGAATTAAAAACTGGGAGTTCAGGTTGAGCCATGTTGAGGTTAACGGATACATTTTATCTCTCTCTCTCTCTCTCCTCGTTCTCTCCTCTGAAACTTGTTTGAAGATAAACTATCTAAATTACCAACATACCCCTCTCTTAGCTTTGAAATTAGAAACCAAATCAAAATAGGAAATTTAAAAGCGTCTTACGACATTACCCTCTGAAAATATTAAATACACCGACTTATTAGAAATAGTAGAAGGATACTTTCGTCTACCTGAAATCCAAATCAAAGTTGGAGTCTGAAAACTTATTCCAAGCTGTGCCTATACAAGGGAGGGAACTCTTACCTAGGTTGTGCTTGGTTTGCGGCATGGGAGTGCATTTTTCAAGCGGGTGCAATTGCATCGAGTTGCAATGCATTCCTTGCAATGCACCAATGTAATGGTGATTGGTTCGCACCACCGCAAGCCGGTGCAAACTACTATTGATTGGTTCAACACCGCTCTGCAACTGAATTATTTCAAAAGTACACCTTCAAAATTCAAATGTTCATAGTAGATATTATTTAGATGTTATACATCTTCCTAAAATATTATGATAATAACAAAAGCAATAATACACCTTCAAGATGTATTATTCAGATGTTCACTCTGCCACTTCAGCAAGATCTTTATGCAAAACTTGATATGAAATGATACGATCAAGTGGTTAATCAAAGGGCTATACAAATTAGGAACATTTTAGCCAACATTACTAAAGTTCCCAATAGATCAAGGTGGAAGAAAACCACAATTACCTAGTATCCAGTAGTAAAATCACTAGGATTTAGAACAAAAGACATTCATGTTCACAGTATTGTTCTTAAATACATAAAAGAAAAATAAAAAAAATGGAAAATGCAATAAAGAAAAACTAAACACAAATCCTTCTCAGAAGAACATCTCACACCGAATTAGGCTTTCCAGGATGCATGAGTATCTGCTTGCAAAATGGAGGGATCTACAGTCATTGTGCCATCAAACTTCGAGTTTATCGTGGGGCCCATCTCTTTTTATGGTCCTTACTGTCAACCCAACATTATATTCCAGGTAAACTTCACATTTAAAATCCTGAACAAAACAAATATAGATATTTAAGCACATTAATTCGCTATAATCAGGTGTTTAAATGACTATCTTGCAATTAAATGGTACAATAATTATTACTCCCACAAGCTTCAAGGCTTGGGGTTCATGATTATTCCAATGGCTTGAATTCACAAAATTGAGAGGGATTACTGTCCGAGGTAAAGGTATCATCAATGGTCGTGGCTAAATCTGGTGGGCCCTACCATTTCTTTTCTATAGAAAGTGGGCCCGACACCGGCTCTTTGGTTTAGATGTTAGTCCTCTCCCGGAATTACAGGGGAATCGGGAAGCCCTCCACCCTCAGGGAACTCCTTGCTCACCGAAAGAAATTTGACCCCGATATTCTCTTTCTTTTTGAAACCAAGTCTAGTAATCTTAACTCCCTTCATAAATTTTCCTCTTTCGGCTTTGACGCTTATCATATAGTAAATGCCTCTGACTCCCACGGTAGCGGCCTATGGTTCGCTTGGAAAAGTAATATTAACCTTACCGTTCTTCCTTCATCTCCTAATAGGATTGATGCCCTGATTCTCTCAGCCTTACCTGACGTCCCCACTTCCTCTCCTAACACCCCTTGGCTCTACTCTTTGGTCTATGGACAGTCGGATCCCCATCTTAGAGAAACATTCTAGAGTTTATTTTCTTTCTTCATTAAATTTATCTTTTTACACTGGCTCACCATTAGAGACCTGAATTGTATTATTAGCAAAAAAGAGA
The DNA here is from genome assembly GCA_014058105.1 of Kingdonia uniflora. Taxonomy (NCBI): domain Eukaryota; kingdom Viridiplantae; phylum Streptophyta; class Magnoliopsida; order Ranunculales; family Circaeasteraceae; genus Kingdonia; species Kingdonia uniflora. The sequence continues at coordinate 807,644 of JACGCM010002082.1, read as the reverse complement.
AATTAAGCAAAATCCCCTTTCACTGCTCTGCTGCGAACCCGCTGGAAGACTTTGTTTTTGAAGCATCTCTGGTGAACTTGGGGTATTCGGGTCCCTGCTTTACTTGGTCAAATAAAAGAAAATGTTTAGAATTGGTCAAGAAGCGCTTGGACATAGCACTTGCCTCAGATTCTTGGAGAACCGTTTTCCATAAAGCTTGTATCACAAATTTTTCTATCATTGGTTCTGACCATGGTCCTATTCTCCTTGATACTGATCTAGGAGGATCTGAAGATCGAACCCCTTCAAAAGATTCTATCTCGTTTGAACGAACCATGAAGTCGTTCGAACGAGATATGAGAGGAAGAGATAATTTGAGCTGAGTCTATTCAACATAGACCAATTTGACTAGGGGATTAAGCAAGCATATAAGGCAATAATAGACTATATTGCTGAACTAACACACTTGCGTGAAGTCCTAGAATTGGTTTCTCCATGACCTCTAGTGAGAATTTGAATGATTGATATTATATATTGAGTTAAATGACAGATCGAGTAGAAGTTGGCTACAGGGTACTCAAAGGTAATCTTGAAGGGGGGTTTAGGGAGAGTTTTTCTAACCCCTTCCTAATGCCTCTTCCCTCCTATTTATAGGAGATAGGAAAATGGGTGAGTCACCATGGGGGGTCAGATTACATGTATATCCTTTGGGGATAACTATTCTGTATGTGGAGTCGATTCTGATACTGTAGTTATCAGGCGGCTCATTTTATTGTTCTGTTTGGTGAGCTGGCTGTCAGATGTGTCTACCTTCGACAATGTATTACCATGGTCGGAGTCTCTCTGGTACTGATGCTGAGTTATGGTGCTGACCGTCTATCTTCGGCTTTGACTATGGCAGTTAGCTTCGATGATGCCTTCGAGTGTTCGATTAATCTCGGAGGGCTTCGTGGACTTAGTTATTGTCTTGTTGGGCTTCAAGTTTCTAGGTAAGCTTTGATGCAGCCTTCGAGTATTCGATTGGTGTTGGATGGCTGCGAGTAGGCTACTACATTCTCCCCCTCTCAGTAGGGGCCTCGAAAATTGGTGTATATGGCACGTGCTGAGAAAAACTGTTAGGCATGGGAAGTTGAAGAGTTGACTGGCTGAATGTGGACAGTTCTGAGGAGAGTAATTATGGTAAGTACTGATTAAGGAGGTAATAAATACCCTTTAATCAAGGTATAAATAGGGGTTGTTAGGGGGGATTTTAAACATTCTTCATCTTCTTTCTTGAGTAAGCAAAACAATGGAAACTACTCTAAACACTCGTTATCAGAAGAGAATGGAGAAGAGGGAACGCCGTATTGAAGAGAAGGCGATGACATTAAAGCAAAAATTCTTCGGTAATCAAGGTTTGGATGTTGTATTACCAGACCTGGTAGAGCTGAAGCCGGGGGAGGCTATCTGTGGGTATCCGTACTAGCACTGGTAGAGAGTGATGCAGTGGTTGGGTCCTCATATGAGTAATCGGTATTTCTTACTGAAAAGCCTAGTAGAAGACCAGGTGAAGGTTAAAGATGCAGTCGAGGCTCAGGCAGGGCTCTGTAAAAACTACCCCATATGTAAATAGAGGGGTCTTTGGTATGGTGGTGGGTGCGTAAAGGGGGTTGTTGTTGTTTTTATTGCTTTTGGTGTTTCTATTGTTTATGTTGTTTTTGTTGTTTCTCTTTCTTCTTGTTGATCTGGATCATCTATTCCCGCGTACTTGGTATGAATGAAAATATTATGTGTTTGTCGAAGTATGGTAGTGTAACAATTATAGGTAATGTAGATGATGAAAATATAGGCGCAGTTTTGATTGTCGAACTTTGAACTTGAGTAATGAAAACGAATAAAAGTGGTAAGAAAATTTTATTATGTCATTTAACGAAAAGTATTGACCAAAGGTTCAAAAACTTATGGATATGTACGATGGATTGTGGTAGAATGTAGACGATGGTTCGAAAACGAAAGCATGAGAAGGCTCAAAAATGTTTGAGGTCGAAGGGTAGGACTATTGTGGAATGTATAAGATGGATCAAAGATGACTGTATGGGAGGTTTCGACTGCAAAAGCCGACAGTCGAAATGGCAGAAATGTTAGAGGTGACATTATTCATAGGGCAGTGTGCCTCTGCAGGCCATCATTATGTTTCCTCGGGTATGGGAAAGAGGTGGATGTGACACGTGGACTTGAGTTGACAGCTTCGGGTATTGTGTCAGAAGGTTTGAGAGGATTGAAAAAATATTATCTGGTGTAAGTGTGTAACACACACGTGGGTGCAAGGAAGGGTAATATTAGCAAAACACATCATGCCCGAAAATGAGGGGGGAGTGGAAGAGTGGTAATGATGGTGAGTGGGGGAAATCGAGACGGTTTTGCTTTTCTTGGAGGTATTTAAAGAGGTGAGTGTGAGATAGTCACTGTTCCCAAACAACTAAAGAGAGAGGAAGGAGGAAGGGAAGAAGACATACACCATTGTTGCGGTTGAGGTTGCTCGAGAGGAGGAAAATAAAATGCCATTGTCGTTGATAAATCTGATCTACTCAAACAGGTATGCCCTCTGACTTCTTGGTAAAGATAGGTAATTTATATTTGCTGTTGCTTCTCTTTTAGCTCTTCGTCTGTAAGGTGGGGGTGAGTTTTGCTTGGCTTTTCATCTGTAATGGCATAACTGAGGAAGGGGGTAACACATGTGGCTGGAAGTCCGGCCAAGTGGTAAATTGGGAGGAGCGAGGGGGGAGGGGGTAGCAATCGAACATTCGGTCATAGGTTGGCTGATTTAGAGAGGGTAGATAATATTATGAAATCAAACCTTGATACTTGAATATATCGAGCTAATGTCGATCCTCTTCTTCTGTAGGGTATAATGCGTACCCGTCAAGCTTCGAGGATGAGGCTAGTAGATGAGGATGAGGATGAAGTAAACCAACCAAGTATATCTGGTTGAGGTCAAGGGGGTGAGAGCAGTGATGTGGAAGTATTAGAAATTGCAACGGATGCTCCATTGGCCGTAGTAGTGCCAGGTGTTGGAGCTTCGACTAGGAGCCGTCGTAGGGCTCAAGTAGTCGGGGAGAATGACGAAGAAGAAAATGAGGAAGGGGAAGAAAGAGAGGGAAGGGGGAATGTAGGTACTGTCGAGCCTTCAGGTGATGAGAAAGACGAAGGGGAAGGGGATGAGAGTGATAGTAGTGAAAGTACAGATGATGATTCGACAACTGTGGGGCCGGTCTTACCTCAGGAGCAGGCGAGGCTAAAGTAATTTATGGCAAAACACGGATTGCACTACAATAAATAAGGGTATTTACGTCACTAACAAAGTGACGTGAAATAGAAATAACGTCACTTTTGCAAGCGACGTTGACCAAGGCGACTTGGTTAGTACTATGTATTTACGTCACTTTTTTAATGACATTTTTATGTTAAAAAAGTAACGTTATTTGGGTCCACAACTCACGTGACTTTAGAAACTAAATCAGTAGGGAAATGATGTTGTAAGTGATCTATATTTAACCACGTCACTTTACAGACGACTTCAATATTTTGCCAAAAAGTAAAAAAAATAATTGTAAAATCCTCCCTCCCCACCCCCTCTTCCCTCTTTCTCTTTTCAAACCATGCTCTACATCTGGAGTCAATTTCAAAGACTAACATATAATAAGAAAAACTAGATCACTTATTACAAAGAAATACAATTCCTAAAATACAGTTGTGGAATTCAAGAGTACTAATAAAACTGTTGATAGCCATATCCCATATATCTCATTAGTATTAAAACCATTTTTACATCAAACTTCTGAGATAAAGAGTGCTTGCAAACGTGTTCCATGGTCACCATCGAAAACTTGAACACCGATGATCTTCATTAACAACTGTGTCGTATACCTGAAACATAATCCGAGATTCATGACCAACAAATTCTACTACAAAAATATTTAGAACCATAGTCCAAAGCATGAAAAAATATTAAGTCTTATTTTTATCTAAAGAGCTCAGGTTCACCACCAATGCAACCATAAACATTTTATCCTTTAAGCATTGAATACTTGTAAAATTGGATATTCTTAGAATTTATCAAAAAAGAAAATTTTAAGTAATACATACCCATACTTATTTTTCAAATTTAAGGTGTCAACCTTATATTCATGTAATGTGGTGATTTAGAATGCCGAAGAGGGTAGGATGATAATGGGAACGATACATTCCAGGAAGTATGGGTATCACTGTTTATTAAAAATTTAGTTGAGGTTTAACAACATGAATGCATCAAATACCTGGAGAGGAGAGATGGAGCAAGAGCAAGAGACCACGTGGGTATAGTATTTTTCAGCAAGGTCCACCGGGTTACAATGGTTTTAAACCTGTACATAACAACAACAAAAAATGCTGAATAAGTTCACAAGTACTACTGTATTCATAAAAACTACTAAAATGAAGTGGAACATGCAGGGAACCCAAGTTAGCTAGAAAGATGCCAAGCATCTCAGTGTTTAACTTAGCCTGGTTTGGTAGCAATAGTCACCACCAACTAACATAGCTCACCAAAAATATAAAATAAAAAACTAATGAAAACCTATATCTTGAGTTTGAAGGGAATGAGAGATAAACGGTTACTGTAGTTTAAAGGAGTAATAGCTAACCAAAAAGAAAAATTTGCTCAATAAAGGCCATATAAGCTATGAGTATTCACAAGAAGCACAACCAAAACAGTAATAACTATGAATAATCCACAGCGAAAGCCATTTAGTAAATCACAAAAACAATGGAAATAATTAGTCAGGGTTGTGACATTTACAACTTGCGAATTATACTCTTGTATTTGCTTTCTAAGTGTTGGATCCATCTCAGGTATTACAAAAGGATTATCATCACTCATCTGTTGTTGCGTCAATTTTAAATATGAATTAGACTTGCAACAAATATTAAGGTTAATACAAAAAACAAGCAGCTATTTAAAAATGTATTAGGATACTATATTTCATGATATATTTTTCTACAATAGTATAAAGGATCCTATAATGTGCTGGAAGGCCATCTCATGGTTTTGTCGTAAGCCTGTAATGACCACAGCCTTTTATAAATGTAAAAAATGGTTAGAAAATAGAAAGGTAGATGTTTTCCAGCTTTCATTCACAGAAAATAAACATAAACATAATAAAGACAAAAATAGAACACTTCAGGGCACGTAGTGATTAGCTTTCTCCAGAAAGATGTCCATCTCAATGGTTTGCTCCATTCTAAGTTTTATGATTTTGATAAAGTTTAGTTTTTGTTTGTCCTTTTTTGTATTTAGGTAATTTCCAGAACTGTGCAACACAGTCGGAGCACTGGAGTAGGTTTACAACACCATTGCAGATTACTTAATAAAGTAGAATATGACACGATACCTCAACTAGAGTAATAATAATCACAAAGTTTAGTAGATGAACACAAATTTGGAAATACTTAGAATTAATAGCTATAAAGAGCTAATGAGTGTGGAAGATATATACATATATTAAATCAATGTTACATGTCGAGTACCCCGGAAAATGAGAGATATGAGGTTGGAAGAGAGAAACACTAAAGAGACAAAATTGGGAATAAAATACAGAGGGAAAGTCCAGAGAACAAATATATGTAACCAGACACTAAAGATTGAGACATGCGGAGAAAAAATGTATGAAAGAAAATCTTGAGAAAAAGTTATGGAGAAGGAATAAGGAGATAAATACTCTCAAATCTGTTTTTTGAGAAAAATCCTAGAAATTACGTGCAGTTGTATAACTATTCCTAGTACCATATCAAGCATTTGTTAAATTTCTGTTAATCTACTAAATATACATGTTTCATTTTAAGAAATCTAGTTTATACCTGAGCATGGCTACACATAACTAGTTTACATATGAAGTAGAACACAAATAGAAGCTAGGTCTACCTGAAGGAAATGCTTCAAACGTGCACTCCATGTTCAGGGCCCTGGCCATCATAACCATGAGGATGAAGGACAGTAAGCCCAGTTTGATGTAACCATTTTGACTCCCCACTGCTCAAGAACTGATCGAACATCACCTGAGCCCCATTTGAAAAATCACCAAATTGAGCCTCCCAGAATACCAATGAATTTGGGTTTTCCATTGAATAACCCAATTCAAAACCAAGGACAGCAAACTCTAACAGGGAACTAAAAAGGAATGGGGATAAGTGAGTATGGCATATGAAAGAAGAAATACTGAGACATGAGACAGTTAGGATCATTAAAGCGGCCATTTTAAGCAGAAATTATCCCAGAAAAAATCTTACAGCTACTTAGAAGTTCTTCGGCATTTTTGCGTAAACAGAAATTCATTGGCGGTAAATGCACTTTAGTCAAAATGAAAAGTAGGTTTCACTCTACATTCTTATAAGTTTGGCATACATCACTCATGTGCATCAATATGAGCTCACATGCATAAATAATATAGTTTAGTGAGGTGGTAATCGTCGTTCATATCATCTATAATTGTAATCTATTAAGTTAAATTTGGCTCACAAGGGTCAAACACAGATAGAAAAACTAATGCACATGATAAACATGATAGACCGGACAACTCTTTGTCCATTTTGTTGTGCAGAATCCCTGAATAGATCAAAAACATATCCTAGTAAATAGAGACTGTATTCAAGGCCTAAATTATAAAGGTTAGTTGCCCCTGATTGACTCACCAATGCTAAGTCCTGAAGACAAGTTTCCATGCCTTCTATGAAATGTGGTGATTCGAATGTCAGAGAAGGCTTCCACGATTGATTTAAATATTTTATTTTATTAAAAACAACATAAGATTTAGAAGTTATAAAACATACTTTCTAAACAAACTGGAATACTTTTACTGGAGTAGCCAATGATTGATTGATGAGGGGTTTTGCAAATATTGAATCTACTTTCTGACTTTGACTTCCCGGTGATAATGCAACTTTTGCGGCCATGACCTGTAGGATTATATTCAAAATTCAATGAACATCAGGTCACTTGTTTTTTTATACAGAGAACTATGACATTTATTTGGATGGTCAAGGTAGATCCTTGAAAACTGATAATGTGCATATATAGAGAATACAAACCTTAGTAACAAAGGAAAGCATCGGATCCAAGACTACATTAGTGACTAACGTGATTCACATGCAGCTTTAAGACGTCTTTGTACATCATTCAATAACAAAATTTGAAGTGAAACACAACTTAAAATATATTTGCTTGCCTAACACCTCCTAGTTTATTTACATAATTTCTATGACAGGTAGGTCTATATGTGGTTTGAAACGATTGGTGCAATTATGCGTAAAGAATACGTGATGAAAAGAGGAATATATCACTAGCTAGCTATAAACTAAAAGTATTAGCTTTCGAACTAGAGACGAGGGCAAACTAGACACCGTAGAGCGGCAAACTCTACCCTAAACCGCATAAACATAAAATAAATTATTAGATAAGATAGCACTCGTCATAACGTATACTAAGGATAACAAAATAAATTGTTTACAAAAGAATTTTACGAGTTCTAATGGCACATTTCATTAATTAATGCATAACTTCTAAACCTTTTGAAGCTCCTCAACCAGGTATTAAACAAATCTAGCGCCCAAAATGATAGAGACATCAAGAAAATCCAGCCCAAATCTTTAACCAATTTTATAATGTACAATAATTGCTCAACCGGATTGTGTATTGTACATCTCAACTGAGAAATAAATGGCAAGAAACAAGAAAGACGCAACACAAGTAACATAATTAGCCTTAATTTATAAACTATATTTGTGCAAAACAAGTTTGAGCAAATTTCAATGAAAACCACTTGAACTTCGAAATCGAAGTAAGGAGTTCAAAGTATCGATAAATGAACCTTATGATAAAGTATATTGATTAAGAATAAATCATAAATAGAGTATGGAAATTATAAAGGGGAGTGAGAGAGGACCTGGTCGATTGGAGGAGACAATCGTTTAAGTATGGTGTACGTTTGGCTTCCTCAAGTTCTCCACGATTTCTCTCTTAAAAGACCCAACTAACAGAATAATGGATAAATAAAATCAAAATCTACAATATATAATTGAAACCAATGAACCCCAATTCAAACAAAAACCAAACAACCAAATTAAAACCCAAATTTACTGAAGTTCTGTACCTGAAAACTAAACCCACATTAGTAGTTCCAGTAATCCGGCAAGACTCAGGCTTGAGACCTTTTCCCTCTAACAATTTGTTTCTTTAACACATATCGAAACTAAACCCACCTCTTTGTTGAACATCGTAAGCTGATTTCAACATTTATAGGTCAAAATTAACCTATAAATCAAACAAATTGGGGAAAACCAGGGTTTGAATTAGTTTGTTTGTCGATTTTGAGAGAGAAATTGATGATAAAAAGCTTGAATTTGCAAAACTTACTTCGAAATTGGATTAAGTTGTGATTGGGGGAAAAGTTTTGGGGAAGAAATAGGTGTTCCAGACTTAGGGTTTCATCCATTCGCTTTCTGCTCCCAAAAATCTCAGAATCCCCTCCCCAAAAAAAATGTACTTCCATACTAATTTTAGAAATCTACTTCACACTTGCAGCTTTATTATTAACCCAAACCACATCAATTGTGGAAAAACGACATTAATACCAAATCTTGACAAATAACGTCAACTGCTGAACAACATAGTTGGTAAATTCTTTTAAGTCGTTAATAAAAGTAACATTGAAAACTGGTAAAATAGAATTTAAATTCACTTTTTTAGTAAATGACATCGCAGCCATATTCGGTATTTGAAGTTACGGAGAGAAAATTTAAATTGGAGCATTAACATCATAATTAAAATAAGCGACTTTAATTTGGTGACATTAAAGCCCTATTTTCTTGTAGTGTTGTCGAAGGTAGGTATTATTCTAGTGCCATTAAGGGCCGAGTATATGTTTAAAGATTCTCCCCCAGGATGGGATTATGGCGTTTAGAGGCCAAATCTGTTTAGGGATACAACTTCCTCTTCAAAGGCTGGTCAAGCAGGTATTGAATTTCTGGGATGTTGCCCCATGCCAGATGAATGACAATTTTTATGAAATGATGAAGGTGGTAGAAGGGATGAATGTGGAGTTAAAATGTAAAGGGAGTTTTTTGATCCAATGGTTCGACATAATGTCATTCTATTCGAAGAAAGCGAACAAGAAGGTGGGGACCTATCACATTCAATGCCATTTGGAAAAACCATGGTTATTTGACCTGTGTTCGACTGGGCGTGGGTGGGATAAGGATCTGGTGGTAGTGATGGGGAGCTACGAGAATGTACCGGGAGATGAGGAATTTAGGATGAAGAACAAGCTGTACAAAACAAGTAAGTTAGGACTCGAAGTATATTGATTGTGTGGTTTGAATAAACTGTTGATCTTTTCTTCATTATTTTGCAGAACCCACGAATAATGGATTGAAGAACCCGCAAACTTATATTGATGAACTGATCAACCAAGACGAAGAGTGGGTAAAAACTATTTTTCAAAAGTTGGGTATTGTCGGAAAGAGACGAAAGAAGATAGACACGTTACTGAGAGACGTTCCTGTTGCTGCTAGGCCATCGAAGATGAGGAAAGAAGGAGGTACTTCGACGAAGGCAGGTGAGATGCATTGTGACAATTTGAGCCGGAAGTTGAGCTTTGTACCGAGGTCTCGACGAGGAGGACCTGGGACGGTACAGTCGAGCGTGTCCGAGACTATACCCGAGGTACCGTGGCAGATCAACAAGGGTAAAGGCAAAGTCAATGACAAAGCTTTGGCAACGCTGTAAACGAAGACAACTTTATGGAAGAGGGGTCGTGAGCAGATGGCCGATGATGAGGATGACCCAGCCGAAGTGAGGCAACGCGTTGTCGAACTGGAGGAGAGCGCTCGAGTCACGACCGAGTCGATGACTACTCTCTACAACACAAACCCGGATGAAGCGTTGAAGCAAGTTAGCAAAGCTCTGCATCGGGTAAGTGTTTCTGAAATTTTAAAGCTAAAATTATTCTTTGAGAACTGGTAATTTAGTCGAGTATTCGTACAGGTAAATGTTTGAGTGATATCTTTTAACAAAACACAAAAGGTATCGAGTGAAAGGCTGAAGCAGGCGAGGGAAAGACTTGAGTTCTCACAGGAGACCATTATGTCACTGGAGACCCAGGTCGGTGTGCTAGAACGAGATAAGTTATAGATTCGAGCCAATGTCACGAGGGAAATCAAAGCTGCGATCGCCAACTGTAATCAGAAGGTAACAGTGCTGGAGGTAAAGATGGTTAGTAAGGATGAGCAGCTGAAGAGCATCAAAACACGTTTCCAGGCGTAATATAATGATGAGTGTGACGTGACCACAATACTGAAGAAATTTATAGATGGGTTGGGGTACGATCCAGAGACCTTTGAGCCTTATCCTCTAACAGAAGAGCCTACAATCAAAGACGTTGTACATATATAAAGGATGGAGGCGAACCCTGTAGGGGGAGGTGCTAGAGATGTGGTAGCTGATCCCACAGTCGAAGGGGATGGTGTTGGTGCTAGAAATGTTGTAGGGGGTTCTGTAGTTGAAGGTGCTACTGATGCTTATGGAATGAACCCCGCTGTCGAAGGCAGTGGCAGTGTTGCAGTAGTAGATCATATAGAAGGAGTAAGTGCGGCCAATCTTGTGTGAGTGGGTCATTTGGAGAAGGTACTTTCTTTGGCTTCTATCGTCTGTAATGAACTGTTTCTCCTTGAATTGCTGGTATGTTGAATTTGAACAATGTGTATTGGATAGGTAGAATTTGAATAATGTGTAATATAGTTAAATTTGACTTGCGGGTATGTATTGAACTTGAATTGCTGGTATATTTATATACTGGTATCTCTATGTGATAATTGAAGTATAGAATGCGCCAGGCGTTGAAGGTTGCCCCTGGGTATTCCTAACCAAGGGTTGGAGCCCAGACGAGGCAAGATATGGTAGCCCCAATGCATCCCTGAGTATCCGGTCTGTCAACCATTCATGCCATTCGGGTTTGCTCAAAATAGAACCTTGAAAAACTTTGAGGTCGCCCCCAAGTATCAGTCGGGTTAAAGGGTTGACATGATACTTAGGTTGGACAAACTCAAAAAGTTTACTAGACTCCGAAGGTCGCCCCTGGGTCTATCCATGGGTTTGAATCTAAACGAAGCATTATGTAGTCGGCCCCAATGCATCCCCGAGTATCCGGTCTGTTGACCATTCATGCCACTCAGGTTTGCTCGAATTGGAACCTTGAAAAACTTCGAGGTCACCCTCAAGTATCATTCTGGTCGAAGGGTTGATATGATACTTAGGTTGGACCAACTCAAGAAGTTCACTGGACTCCGAAGGTCGCCCCTAGGTATATCCGCGGGTTTGAGCCTAAATGAAGCATTATGTGGTCGGCCCCAATGCATCCCTGAGTGTCCGGTGTGTCAACCATTCATGCCACCTGGGTTTGCTCGAATTGGAACCTTGAAAAACTTTGAGGTCGCCCCCAAGTATCAGTCGGGTTGAAGGGTTGACATAATTCTTAGGTTTGACCAACTCAAAAAGTTCACTGTAGACATAACGTGAAGCTCAAAGGAGAAAAAGATGTTCATTGATTACGCTGTATTTATATCAGTTGAGCAAGGTTGTGGCCACAACCTATTGTATGTGACTAATTGCATTCTGTTCCAAGGGTTGGGGAGGGGCTCCTAAGCTTTTATCATTAAATAATAGGATCCTTTGTCGGTTTTGTCATATACGACATAAGGTCATTCCCAGAATTTGGCTAACCTACCGGCATTGCGAGGCCTCGAAGAGGGTATGACTAGCCGAAGTACCAGATTTCCAATATCAAAGCTGCGTGGTCAAACCCTTTTTTTATATGACTTATGGAGAGAGAGATGATAACGGCCGAGGTTAGCTATGGCTCAGTCTCTGGTTTCATCGATCCATAACATATTGTATCCAAGTTTAAACTCGTTATCTTCATTGGGGAAGTCAGGGTTACACGTTGGCACTTCAAACTGAGTGGGCAGGATAACTTCGGTACCGTAAGCCAGGAGGAAAGGAGTGTATCCCGTCGCCTTTCTTGGTGTGGTGAGATAGGCCCAGAGTACATGTTGTAATGAACCAATCAGCCTTTCTTCTAGTCGACACATTTCTTAAGACCGCCGACTATAGTTTTATTGATTGCTTAGACCTGACCATTTCCCTGTGGGTAATAAGGTGTTGAGGGGGAAAGGATAATGCTGTACTTCTTGAGGAAATTATGGACTTTGTTCCCTACAAACTATAGACTGTTGTCGCATCGAATCATGTAAGGGCAGCCAAAATGTGTGATGATATTTTCCCATAAGAACTTGATGACTTCTTCTTCCCTGGTTTGACATAGAGGCACGGCTTCGACCTATTTAGTAAAATAATCTGCGGCCACTAGAATGTGTTCTCTGCTGCCCAAAGCCTTAGGGAAAGGGCCCACTAGATCAATGGTTTACCGCTTGAACGGCTAAACAACTTGGCTGTAATGGAGGTCTTATGAAGGGCTTCTGATATCGTGGAGATGACATTGGCATTTGTCACAGTGTTTCACATACTCTTCAACTTGTTTTTTCATATTGGGCCAGAATAAACCTTGGGTTACAGCTCGAAGAGCCATAGATCGACCAACAGTGTGAGCACCGCAGTTGCCTTCGTGGAGTTCGGTTAGTATGGTAGTGGCTTCGTGTTGGGAGATGCAATAGAAGTGTACGCCGTTTGGGGATTTACGATGTAGGCCGCCTTTGAGAATGGTGTATCGTTGGCAGTTTTCCAGTAATGAACGTTTTGCTTTATGATCATCTGGGAGGGTAAAACTATTGAAATATGCAAGGAAGGGTGTGCGCCAGTCATTGGGATTGAGACTCTCGCCTCCTGTATTGATTGCATTGACTTCCATCTGGTTGATTCTTGGGCGTTCGAGTACTTCGATATAGAGTATTTGAGATTCAAACTGACCTATCATGACTGTTATTCGGTTATAAATGAAGTTTTAAGTTGATCCTCGGGGAGAAGGGGTACCTAGCTGTAACCCAAATCCGCGTCCATTATTGACAATCGTTCATGACCGACTATTGCATCCAGGAGCACTAAAATGATCGGGAAAGGAAAACTATCATTCGGTGTGTATTTATTAAGGTCTATGAAGTCGACGCAGATTCAGATATTGCCGTTCTTCTTGGGGACAACAACAATGTTCGAGATCTAGTCGGCATATTTGACCTCTCTGATAAAGCCAACGGCCAAGAGTTTTTCAACCTCGAGGTTCACTGCTTCTCGAATCATTGGTGCCAAAGTGTGCTTCTTCTTCTTCACGGCTGTAGATTTAGGGATGAGGTCAAGTTGATGACAGGCCAAGGTAGGGTCAACGCCAGGCATCTCATGGAATGTCTAGGCGAAGATGTCTTTGTTAGCTCGAAGGAATATTGTGAGTTCGTGACGTTCAGCTTCGCCCAAGAAATTGCCAATAAATGTTCCTCGACCAGGTCTGTCGAGTTCTGTGTAAACAATAGGTTCGACAGATGAAGTAAAAGGTCGAGTTACAAATGGAAAGGGAGAGATACATTTATTGCTATGGTTTAACAAGCTTCCTGATAAGGTCGATTTCGGGGTGCTCGGATGAGCGAGCGAGGAGTTGAGAGCCTTTCATATTCTACGTGCCACAAGGGGTAGTGAAACGCAGTGTTTGGTGGTAGGTCGAAGGTATGGCTTTCATGGCTTGAAGCCAATCATACCCTAGAATACCCAGATATTCAGATTTCTTATCGATGACGAGAAAACTGGTTTGGAGGGTAACTAAACCGGTGGTGACAGGGAGGCTAAGGCAACCGATGACGACTTTGGTAGCACCATTAAAGCCCTTGAGTTCGACGTTGGCTGGTGTAATGAGGTCTATTTTTTGCATGGCGCGGATAGTCTGGAGGAAGAGGACGTCTGCTGCACTGCCTGTATCAATTAATATAGTTTGTAGGATAAGATGTTCGACCTTGGTCATGATGACCAATGGGTCGGAATGGGGGAAGCGAACATAAAAAGTATCGTAATCGATGAAGGATATACCTTCGGGTTGATGGCACTAGCTAGATTCTGGTAGAAGGATGGGTAACTTATGTTGGTAAGTAAGCTTACAATATTCTTCTACTCGTTTGCGCTTGCTTCGAGTATGACCACTGTCGATGTTATTAACTTCGATGAGGTAAAGTTAGAAAATATGTACCTCGGCCGGGTCGGTAGTTAGAGTGGCTTGGGGTTTGAGATACAACCCGTCGAGATAGCTGGGGGGATCGGCGACATATCGATGTAGACGACCTGCTTTAAGAATCAGTTCCAGCGATGGTTGCAGAACATAACATTTGTTTGTAGGGTGACAATTGTATTTATGATTCTGGCAGTAGGGCTCGTCCTTACGGACTTCGATGGGGAAGGAAGTACGCCAGAGAGGATCGACCTTGATGCGTGTGAGCAGGGTGCTGATGGGAGCAGTGAGTTTTGGTAGGACCGACATGGGTCATTTTTTGTGGATTTCAGAAGGGGCAACATCGGAGTGAGGATGTTTATAACTATCTTCTAAGACGAGAACTACCATGGGAGTAGGCGATGGTCGAGGTTTCTTGTGGTTGGTGATCGAGGCTTGCTTCTAGCAATTAGATTCGCGGAGGCGTTCGAGGTCGATGTACCCGTTAACCTTAGATAACATCTCCTCGTGTGTTCATGGTTTTTGGAGTACGATGTACTCCTTCACGCGACTGTGGTCTGGGAGAGCGTTGGTAATCCACAATACGATTGAGAAGCTCTAGTTAGTAGAAAAGTACGAAGAATGCCAAATTGGATGGGAAAAATAAAAGATTCAATTGTATAAATCAAGTAATTACAATGAATAGACTCTAAACCCTAAGCTTCTTCCTTAGAACTTCTCTCTATATCTAACCTACGAAAGAAATAACTTAAGTCACCTTTATATACTAGGGAACTTAAAATACTAAAAGAACGTATCTCGAGGTAAAACACCCCTAAAAAATACAACCAACGCCTAAAGGAAAATACCTCTGTTCGAACAGAACCAGTTTCTGTTCGAATAGAATAAAAATCTATTCGAATAAAACACCTCAGGCAGAAATACCAGAAATCTATTCGAATAGAATAAAATTTATTCGAATAAAACACCTCAGACAGAAATGTATTCATATATAATTTATTCTATTCGAATAGAACACCTCATGCTGAAAAGTATTCAAACAGAAACGATTCTGTTCGAATAGAAACTTGAAAACCTTCATGTCTTCTTCAGATCCACCTGGATCATGGCTCCTGCTCAAGCTAGAATTGGAGATGTGGGAATGTGGCGATGCCTAATTCCCTTCTGTACAACTTCGACTTACTCGGTAGTGTACCCTTCTTCCCAACTCGAAACGATTCAAAAGCACCCCATCTAGTAGTATGAACCTTCCTCTCTAGAATACCATCCTCCGACAATAGATCTTCTCTTTCCATCCATAAGTCATCAACTGACGGTAGGCGAGTATCAATTTCGGAGTCTTCATCCAGAAGAGATGGCTCAAACAACTTTAAATGCTCGGCATTAATCACCGAATACATCTTCATGAAAGGTGGCAAATCCAACTGGAATGCATTGTCACCAATCTTCTTGAGTATAAAAAATGGACCATAACGGATAGGTTTGAGCTTCTTACCTTCCCCCTTAAGCCATTCCTTACCTAAATACAACCAAACGAGGTCGCTCTCAAGAAAAGTACACTCAACCCTATGCTAGTCGTGGGGAGCCTTATACTTCGCTTGAGTCTTCTTCAACTGAGCTTCAACCATCTCATGAATCTTCCTGATCTTCTCAATGAAACGCTGAGCTTTAACCTACTCCTCTTCCTCCTTCCCTGCACCGTCTTGTCGCTAAGACTAAACGTCAAATCAAAAGGGCTTTGCGGTAAGTACCCCAAACAAACTTTAAAAGGAGACGTCAACGTGGAGCCATGAATCGCATGGTTGAACGCAAACTGAAGATACGGTAAAGTCTCATCCCAAGTCTTAGGATGCTTAGAATGGAATCCCCGTAATAAATATACCAAAGTGCGGTTAGCGACCTCTATTTGCCCGTCTGTCTGCGGATAAAAAGCGGTACTTCTTTTCAGCTTAGTGTCCATCATTCCCCATAACGATCTCCAGAAATTCCCTAAAAAACGGCTATCCCTATCAAAAATAATAAAATAAGGGGGCCTGAGATACCTTCAGACATCTTTAAAAAACAATCGCGCTGCTCCTTCCCCTGTGACCATCTTCTGTCATGGAATAAGGACAATCATCTTGCTGAATCGATCCACCACCACAAACAAATAGTCATTCTTACACTTGGTCATGGGCAAACCACCCATAAAATCCATCGAAATACTCTCCCAAGGTCGACTAGGAACTGGCAATGGTAAGTACAGTCCAATCTTCCTATTAGAAGGTTTCGATGTGTTGCATAACACGCAACCATGAACCACACGAGAAACATCCATCTGCATCTTTGGCCAATAGACATAACGCCACAAATTTAAAAGAGTCTTCTCAACCCCGAAATGACCTGCCACCCGGGAATAATGTGCCTCTAAAATCTACTGTAAATGGTCTCCACCCTCAGGAATACATAGTAGACTGCCCCTATAAATCAAACAATCATTTAGGACATACTCGCACGTCTTGCCCTACAATAACTTCTCGTGGATCACACTGATCTCCTTGTCTTCGTCATACCCTGAAATGTACTCAGAAGGAACAATCAGTTGGATCTGCATAGCTACCAACAAAGCGGAAATAGTTGGTAATGGGGGCCGAGATAACATATTAACCATCTTATTGTCCACTCATTTCTTATACTTGATAAATAAGGTAAACTCCTGAAGGTACGACATCCACTTCATATGGCGAGTTTGCTGAAGCTTGGACTGCGTAGATAAGAACTATAATGGTTTGTGATCGGAATGTACCATAACCTCCTTCCCCAATAAGTAACTTCGCCAATGCTTAACTGATTAATATAACGCGTAGAACTCCTTATCCTAGGTAGGATAGTTGCGTACTGTTCTTGTAAACATCTCAGAATGGTAAGCAACCGGCTTCCCATCCTGTAAATGGATTTCCCCCAAAGCATAGTCTGACGCATCTGTCTTGACTTCAAAAGGCCACTGCAAATTAGGCAATGCTAATACTGGTGCATCCGTAATCTTCTGCTTTAGTAACAGAAAAGTCTTCTCATGGTGCTCTTCCCATACAAACTGTACCCCATTCTTCGTCAAAGAATACAACGGTGCAGTTATTTGTGAAAAATGCCATATAAATTTCCGTAAGTACTGACAAGAGCCCATAAAACTCCTTCCGTCACTGTGCGGGGTCTAGGCCAATTAGTAATGGCCGAGACCTTCTCTGGATCGACCTTAAGCTCACCGCCACCAACAATAAAACCCAAATAGACTAGCTCCCATTTCCCAAACTCGGACTTCTTCCCGTTCAGAAAAAGATGTTATGATCGCAACACGCCCAACACTTTGCATAAATGCCCAAGATGCTCCTCCCATGTATGACTATTTATCAAGATATCATCCAAATATACAATCACAAAATCATTAATAAACGTGTGAAGTACCTCATTCATTAGTCGCATAAACGTTGCCAGAGCATTGCATAACCCAAAAGGCATCACTAACCACTCAAATAAGCCCTGTTTGGTTTTGAACGCTGTCTTCCAAGTATCCTCCTCCCGGATTCAAACTTGATGGTAACCCGACTTAAGATCCAACTTGGTGAAAAGCTGAGCTATCTACAATTTATCTTAAAGCTTATCAATCTGTAGAAGCGGATAACGATTCTTCACCGTGATCTTGTTCAACGCCCAATAATCCACACACATCCTCCAAGACCCATCCTTCTTCGGCAACAGTAATACCGACGAACCACAAGATGAGCAACTTGGATTAATAACTCCTTGCTCCTGGAGTTCATGTATCTGTTTCTTAATCTCATCCGACTCTGTAACAGAAGTCCGATATAACCCAATATTGGGTAGTGGCTCACCATTCACCAAGGTAATATCATGCTCCATATCCCTCTTACGCAGCATCCCTTCGGTGCCCAGAAACAAGTCTTCATACTCCTCTTGCAACTTCCCCATATCAGTTTGTTGCTTAGGAGACATTGCCAATGTAGACAATACTGTAGCCGACGGACCTTCTTGAACCAATCACACCAATAATAAAACAAATTTGCCACTCAAATTAACCAACCTCTTCGCCTGAGTTGTCATTACCAAATTACTGGTAGTGATATGTTCCTTGCACGCATTAATATGAAACTCAGTCCCATCCTTCACCAAACGATACTCGCACGTATGACGGTAAATGATTGCATCTTGTCCCCAAAGATAAGGGCAACCCAAGATAACTTGACACACATCTAACGAAACCACCTCACATGTCACTTCGTCAATAAACTTCCCAGTAATCGTAAACTTGAACGTACATTGCTTAGTAATCTTCAACTCTTCATCTTTCTGAATCCAACCCAAACCATACGGCTTAGGATGAGCCACTGTAGCCAAATCCATCTTCTTCACCACCACCTCAGAAATTAAATTCTTATGATTACCCGGATCAATAATGGCCTCGACTAAGCTCTACTTCACCTGAATGCTGACATAGAAAGGCTCTTCCTGACTCGCCTCGTCGATAACTAGAGGTTGCTTGAACATTAGAGTAAGCTTATGATTTGGCTTATCTAAACTCGGAAGATCCACAATCGCTGCGGCTAGTGCACGTTTCTCTTTCTTGCCCTTCTCTTCCTTCGACCGAAGCTCCAGGTAAAGTTTCTAACATCTATCGAAATTATGCCCATTAGCCTTGCAAGGACTACAGATAGTTCCCTTGAATGAAGACCCCTATCCTTTGGGCTCCCCTTGCTGATCAAACTTCCAATTAGCCTTGTATCCAGACTTGTTCTTGTCGTCTTTCTTGTCGCTCTTCAAGTACTTGCCTTCAATGGCAATTGCTTTAACACTAGCGTCTTCGATATTTTCCACTTTGAAGAGTTTTAATTCTCTTCAAATAGACTCCGACAAACCCCTCGTATACTTCATAAACACGTCATACTCATCCACATTAATATCCAAAACCAACGCTTGGTTATGAAATTACATAGTGAATTGTTGTACGGATTGCCAAAACCTTTGTTGCAAATTGTGCCATTTATACCACCGCTCCTGTTCATACCCAATCGGATACAATTGTTTTCTCACCAAAACCTTGAATTCCTTCCAGCTCAGACTTCTGACATCATGTCATTTATAATAGGATTTCTACCATGTTAGTGAGTGATTTGTGAATTTTAAAGTAGAAAAGAACATCTTCTAAGCATTTGAATATTCATCAATAGAAAAGTAGGTCTTCAACCTATCTAACCAATTATCTAACTTCTCGGCATCGACGGAACCATCAAAAACCAGAATCTCAATCTTAAAGCCAATACGAAGATTATGTATATGATTCATTGACTTACCTAAACCTGGGCACTCCTTGACGGAATCAGCATCACCTAATCGCTATCTGTTCTTGCATTATCGACGCCTTCATTCACCTTCAAAACCCCTTTTTTCCTCGAGCGGCCTCCCCGATATGAACGGCCTCGTCGTGTCGCCGAAGTGAAAGCCTTCGCGAGATTCGTGAGACACAATTGTTCAACCAACTCCCCTACAGTAGAACTTAGGTTGGAAACTATCGTTTCTAATAGTGTGAGTCGATCGTTGGCCTAGTCCATCTCTAAATTGTCCTTTTTCTTCGAATTAGGTTTGAGATGAATCGTCAATGGATTCATTAGTTTCTTTTTCGTTTGCTTAAGGCGGTCACGTGTAAGGACCATAAACCACAATCAACCCCCAAATATCGTAACTGAAAACTGATACCACTTAATCCACAATACGATTGAGAAACTCTAGTTAGTAGAATATTACGAAAAACGCCAAATTGGATGGGAAAAATAAGAGATTCAATTATATAAATCAAGTAATTACAATGAATAAGCTCTAAACCCTAAGCTTTTTCCTTAAAACTTCTCTCTAGATCTAACCTACAAAAGAAAT
This sequence comes from Kingdonia uniflora, assembly GCA_014058105.1. Taxonomy (NCBI): domain Eukaryota; kingdom Viridiplantae; phylum Streptophyta; class Magnoliopsida; order Ranunculales; family Circaeasteraceae; genus Kingdonia; species Kingdonia uniflora. The sequence continues at coordinate 787,512 of JACGCM010002082.1, read as the reverse complement.
AACCTAAATCCCCTTTATATACTAGAGAACTTAAAATACTAAAAAAATGCTCTCAAGGCAAAACACCCCTAAAAAATATAACCAACGCCTAAAGGAAAATTTCTTTGTTCGAACATAACCAGTTTCTGTTCGAATAAAATAAATGTATTCGAATAGAATAAAAATCTATTTGAATAAAACATTTCAGGCAGAAATGTCAGAAATCTATTCGAATAGAATAAAATCTATTCGAATAAACTACCTCAGGAAGAAATGTATTCAAATAGAATTTATTCTATTCGAATAGAATACCTCAGGCTGAAAAGTATTCGAACATAACCAATTCTGTTCGAATTGAAACTTGAAAACCTTCTTGTCTTCTTCAGATCCTCCTAGATCAGTTGGAGTATGCGAAAATGACATTTGCACAGTTGAGGTTTTTGATTTTGCTTGACTCATCCAGAAAGGGCTTGGTGAGCACTTCAAGCGTTTCATTAGGTGATTTGTAGAAGATGAAGCGGGAATCGACTCGGACCTTACGGTCTTTATTAAATGCGAACTGGGAGATGAAAAGGTTTAACAGTTGTTTGAAACTTTGGATATAGCCATTTGGGAGGCTGTGGTACCATTTGAGAGGGTTGTCAGTGATATTGGTAGGAAATATGTGACATAAGATGTGGTCGGCTGTAGAATATAGGCTTAAGGCATTTTGGAGTTTAAGGACATGAGATTGAGGGTCGGTATTACGGTATTTGCTAGTTTTTAGGGTATGGAAATTTGGAGGTACCTCGACTGCGAGGAATTTAGGGCAGATGGAGTTGTTTAATTGACTCCAAGAGTTTGGTATGGGGCTTACACTGATGTGAATAGCGGCATGGATTTTTTGATCGAGTTCCTGCTGTGTAAGGTAGACAAGATGATGGGGAGATTTCTTGGGTCGAGTGTGATGAGTCCGCGGGTATGGGGCATGTTCAGCGCTCCGTTCGCCAAGGCATTCCTGAGCAGGGCGCCATATAGGGTGGCGAAAAGTGCGAAGTGTGGAATCAGAGGAGTCCTCCGTAACGTGGACACCAAAATGAATGGAGCCAATGGGTATGGCGATGGGGGCACCCTCGGCGCCAAGATGGACCGGGGGAACCTCAATTTGGGGATGGGGGCCAAGTCGGGCGCGGGTTGAAACGCGCGAGGGTGCGAGTACCCGAGATCGCAGAGGAACGTCTTGGGTTTGAACTTATTGAAGCTCACAAACCGTATAACGCAGTTCGTGCAGAACACGATGTTGTCGGTCGTTCTCGTCTAAATGGCGTTGCCGTTTAGCTTTAAGTTCCTGTCGTCTGTCTTTGCGTTTAATACACATCTGGTTATTATGGCTCTCCTCGGCTTGGGGAAATTGTTGGTTGATGAGGGTGAGTTGGGCCGCTATATCATCGACAGAGTTTTCGATGATGGCAGAGGTGGAGCGTAGGGTGGGGGCCATTAAGTATGGTTATAAGGGAAAAGAAAGAGAAAAAAAAGATTGGGTAGAGTGGGTGTAGCATAGACGGCGCCAAATATAGGGGACAAGTTTCGAGGGAGGGGAAACTAGCTCTTACACCATGGGGTTTATCTTCGACTTGGGGATTAAGCAAGCATATAAGGCAATAATATACTATATTACAGAACTAACACACTTGCGTGGAGTCCTAGAATTGGTTTATCTACGACCTCTAGTGAGGATTTAAATAATTGATGATATATATTGACTTAGATGACAGATCGAGTAGAAGTAGGTTACAGGGTATTCGTAGGTAATCTTGAAGGGGGTTGTAGGGAGAGTTTTTCTAACCCCTTCATAGTGCCTCCTCTCTCCTATTTATAGAAGATAAGAAAGGGGGTGAGTCATCATGGGGAGTCAGATTACATGTATATCCTTTGGGAAAAACTGTTATGTATGTGGAGTCGGTTCTGGCACTGTAATTGTCTGGTGGCTCGTTTCACTATTTTATCTGGTGAGCTGGCTGTCAGATGTGTCTGCCTTCGAGCATGTATTACCGTGGTCGAAGTCTCTCTGGTACTGATGCTGAGTTTTGGTGCTGACGGTCTATCTTCGGCTTCGACTATGACAGTTAGCTTCGATGATGCCTTTAAGTATTCGATTAATCTCGGAGGGCTTCGTGGACTTAGTTACTGTCTTGTTGGGCTTCGAGTCTCTAGGTAGGCTTCGATGCAGCCTTCGAGTATTCGACTGGTGCTAGATGGCTGCGAGTAGGCTACTACAATTTCATTTCCAAATTTTATGGATGAAGCATGAAGACTACCTTAATGTTATCAATAAAGCTTGGATGAAAGAGAAGTATGGCTCTAAGCCTCTTAAATTTTACAATAAACTTCGACATAAAAAAAAAAAGCTCACCTCTTGGAGTAAAACTATTTTCGAATTCATTCCCAACAAGATCAGATCCATCAGAGAAAACATCAATCGGATTCAAAGAGAGTGCCCTAATGGCCCCAATACTTTCAAAGAGAGGGAACTCAAACTAGAGCTTAAGCACACCCTTAACCATGAAGAAATCCTATGAAGAGAGAAATCCAGGGAAACCTGGCTCAGGGAAGGCGACATAAACTCTAAAATTTTTACTTATCTACTGTTTGTCTTAGAAAGAGAAATGCCATAACCAGACTTCGTAAACCTGACGGGGAGTGGGTGTATGGTAGGAAAAATGTGGAAAATACCCTGGTAGACTTCTACTCCGATATCTTCGCATCTTCCAATCCCCCCATAAAAATTCGTGAACTCAATATTTTTATAAATCTATATTAGTTGAAGATAATGTTAGCCTTACTTGTCCCTACTTTCGGGGAAGTTAAAGAAGTACTATTCTCTATGTACCCCAATAAATCTCCAGGCCCGAATGGGTTTACTCCCTTATTCTACCAAAAGTATTGGGAAACTATCAAAGACGACATCTTTAAAGTCGTTCTCTCATTTTTCCAGTCTGGGTACCTTTTATTTGAGTTTAACCACACCAATAACATCCTAATTCCCAAGAAGAATAACCCAGAGAATCCTGATGACTTTTGACCTATAAGCCTCTGTAACGTTAAGTTTAAGATCACCTCTTAAATTTTAGCCAACCGTCTTAAACCCCTTTTGGGCAATCTCATTTCCTGAGCCTCGAATGCTTTCATCCCGGGTAGACAGATTTTTGACAACATTATCATAATCCAAGAGATTCTTACTTCTCTTAAGAAGAAAAATGATGTTTCAGGATGCATGGCCATTAAGCTTGACCTCAGCAAAGCTTTTGACAGGGTATAATGAAATGTTTTTGATAGATCGCGGGTCGCCTACTTAGGTCGCGATTACTACACACGTCACCACAGGTGTAAAAACTATCTTTTCTTTTGTTTTGTTTTACTTAAGTAAGGGAAGCATCTCCAGTAGGAGCTAGTTGTGATATTTTGTGAAAGAGAGATTAGTGAGATTTGTGAGTTTTGGGGGAAAACTCATGAAACCCTAGAGAGTGATGAAGTTAATCTAATTTACGAGCTTTCCGCACTATTGTTCTTATTAGTTCTACTTAATACGATGAAGAAAATGGGTTTCTGTGACAAGTGGTATAATTGGATTCACCAATGCATTTCTACTACTACTCTCTCTTTTAATTTTAATGACCCTCCTTTTGGATTTCTCAAGCCAGAGAGAGGGATTCGGTAAGGAGATCCTTTGCCCCCCTTCCTCTTCATTATCTACTCTGAGATTTTATCACGCATCTTACTTAAAGAAGAGATCAAAGGTAGCCTCCACGGTGTCAATATATCTAGAGGGCCCCCTATCTCTCACTTTCTCTTTGCTGATGATAGTTTTATCTTTTGTAGAGTTAATTTCGTGGAAGCTCATGCGCTAAAAGTTGCGCTCCATACTCTCAAGAAAGTTTCTGGGCAATAAATCAACCTCAATAAATCTTGTATTCTCTTCAGCAAAAACTATCACCATAGGTACCACAAGATGATTCAAAATAAATTTGGCATTAAAAAATACTCAACTGGAGAGAAATACCTTGGAGCCTCTCTTTCCTTCAGTCGCTCTAAGATTATGGACTTTCAAGAAATTGTTTATAGAGTTTAGAATCGTATTACAGGTTGGAGATCCAAAAATCTTTCCCAAGTGGGTCGTCTTACCCTCATCAAAGCCGTTAACTCGACAATTCTTTCATACCTCATGCCAGTTTTCCCATTCCTGGTCAAAATCTGCAACAAACTGGATTCCCTTAACGCCAAATTTCTATGGGGCTCCAGCGATGATGGAAGAGACAATGCCCATCTTCTTAGCTGGATTTTTTTTTGCAATACTACCAAAAGAGGGGTGTTGGGCACCAGACGAGCACTCTTCTATAATTATGCCCTTCCCGCTAAGTTATTTTGGCGCATCATTAAGGAACCAGATAAATTTTGGGCTAAGAACTTGTGCAAAAAGTACGCTCTAAGAGAATTAGTTATGACCATTTGCATCAAAATCTCAGATTTCAGGATTTGGAAAGGTATAATAAGGGATAGAGATAGAATAATGCCGCACCTCTACTGGCATATCGGGGATGGTAAAAAAGTAAACTTGTGGCTCGAACCCTGAATTCTCAATATTACCTTTGGCAGACTTGCAGGGCCAGCCCGAGTAATAGAGCTATCTGGAAGGTAGCCGACTTAATTTATCCTACTATTAGAGCCTGAAAAATGGATTTGGTGTGTTCCTTTTTCTCTGATGACATTGCCGAGCATATCAGGTCCATTCTCCTTAGCAAAAATCCGGCAGATGATATTTTAAGATGGAGAGAAGAGAACAATGGTGCACTCATGATTAAATATATCTAAAGTTCCCAAACAAACAAAAGGCTTCCAAAGAACATAAACCCAAGTTCCTGTCACAATCTGGACAAAACTTGGACCTCTATTTGGAAGATCAATGCTCCTTTCCAGATTTAATTTTATATGTGGAAAGTTATGCAAGAAGGTCTCCCCACTAAGACGAATCTTACCCACGGGGATCTAGAAGATGTTATCTGCCCTAGATGCGGCGAAGAGGAAGAAACTACCACGCATGCATTCTTCTACTGTAAGAATATCAAAGATATCTGGTATGTTTTTGATATCTCTACTTGTAACGAGGTTTATCCCTATTCGGATTTGCTTCAAAAAGTTTTTTTTTTCTTGCCAATAATTGTTGCTCTGGGAATAGAATGATCTCCATATGGGGGTAGATCAGTGCTATTATGTATGCTATTTGGACTAATATGAACGACATTATTTTTAATCAAAAGAACTCCCCCCTTTAGAGATTTTAAAAATTGCTAAAACCTATATTTTTTCCCCTACGCCTATTTTGGCTCCGACTTTTTAAACCACTATCGCTCCTACCCTTATGTTTTTAGAAGGATGACACTCCATCTTTCTGGATGCCTCTTGGCGCTTGTCCAATTCAAACTGTGGTACTGGCTTTGTGATTAAAACTGATGACTCTAATTTGGTTTTTGCAGGCCACGACAAAGGCCGAGTTTTTGACCTTGAAGAAACAAAGGTTCTTGCGATGATTAGAGGGATGCAAGCTGCAAAAGACAAGGGTGTTAGAAGAGCCCTCATTTTGTCGAACTGCCAAAGATTGGTTAAGGCTTTTTCTCAGAAGACGATGGATGTGTCCTGGGGAGCTCTTACTCTCGCTCCAGATTTGCTTTCTTTGGCTTCTAGTTTCCAAGATTTTCAGCTTTAGTATATTAGTAGATCGTTTAATTATGAGGCCCATGCTTTAGCCTCGAGGGGGTCATGATTTTTTCTCGGCCCATCGTTACCCTGAGATACATGAGTGTGGGCATGATTTTAAGTCAGGGGGTCGTGATGCTATTATGAAAGCCAATCCGACTGTTAGGGTGAATAAACTAGAGACTAGAGCATGAAAGATCTTTGTAATTGTCTTTGATTTTTGGACGAATCTTTATACATATGTTTGCACTTTGAAATCATGTTAACAATTTTTCCTGTCGTACAATATTTTTTAAATTTAGAAATTATGTGATCTTATATGTGCCCATTTTTTATTTTTGGATGTTTGATTTGTTACGCGACAATGTTGGTCGAAACTACTACAATTAGATGCACACGACATATTTGTTTGTACGACAATACTCAATGGGTGTTCATGACCGCGTCTGTCTAAAGGAAAAGAATTCAGGCCGTTGCATGCGGGCATAAAAGTTGCAATACTCAATGTCTGTCATATATGGTCCTAACCAACCCAACAAACATCGCTTGAAATGCTAGGATTTTCAAAATTTCTTCCACTGATATACAAAGCATAGTACATTAGGAAGCAAAAATAAGTTGATCACTAGATGCTCATTCAGGTTTCGTGCGAGGCGAGTGAATAAAGTTGGAACTAGTGTGGAGTTGGTCAGCAAATTAAACTGCAAAAGAACTTTCCTATGTTATACCGAGGACAAGGCTTTACTTGCCTATTACTATTAGTGTGACTCTCCCCTTGTTAACCTTCATTTGTTAGAAAGATTATTGTCATTGTCTCGTTGATTAGATTACTTGACACCTTTGATTATTATTTTAAAAAAAATTCTTAATTTTTTTGGCCTGATACCCATTTACTTGTTAGCTTTGAGTATAGGGTTAAGCATTCGAATTATGTATTAACATCGAAAAGGACTAAAACATCTACCTCAAGAGTCATGTCGAATAAAAGCCTATCAGGTATGAGCAATGCCTATTGTATAAGGATAAACTAAAATTTCTAAATAAAGCAAGTCCAAACCAATACATATCAAATGCTAATCGCACCCAAATCAATACATTCCTCAATGTGTAGTTATGAGATAGATAATGTACAATTAGTCACACGTATCTGAATACATGGCTGATGTTATTATCTGTACAAGTTCAATATTGGATGTTCTAAACACGACCTTCTCGTGAATGAGAAGAGTTAGAGAATAGTTTTAGTGTGAGTTAAGAATCACTCACTCACAACACAACCACGTTTGGATGAGTAAGTTTGCTTTAAAGCACTATGTTTCAAATACATGTCGTACGAACATTTAAAGTAAATCATACCCAAGATAATCGAAATCAGCTTAAAGGACTGGTATTATAGAAGAAACTGAAAATCCATGTAAGAATTTTTGTAAGATTGATATGTAATAGTTATTTTTATTTTTATTTTTATTTTTAAATTGGCTTATTGTTAACAGTTAATTAATCTTCTCTATTGTTAACATTATCAATAAAGTTGATTGAACTAAAAGCTTTAGGGGTGTCTTGTTTTGTTTTTGGTTTTTTCAACTTTTTGTTGGTGTTAATTTCTTAGTTTATTTATGTTTGATACCCATTTTCGTTCATTGTTTTTATCAAAGAGTGAAAAATTCAAATATGTAATAATACTCGATACCTCTTTCTCGAGAGACACATTGAAGAAAAAATCTAGAGCATATATGAAAATTGTATGCGTACAAAAGTTGTTTAAATTACCTAAATACATGTAGTTATACGTATTTCTATACACACTCGAGGCTATTGTCTCTGTCTCTATGGTTTTATATGAGATGTTATTATGGCCATAGCCTTCTGATGCCATTATAGGATAATCTTGTCAAGTGTGAGTTAGAAATATTTCGAACACAAGTTTTGTGTGAGTGAAGTTTGTTTATACGCTAGGTGTTTCGAATTTCATTTACATGTTTAACTAATATCTAATTTTAAATATGCAGATCATATCAATGCGGCAAGTGAAATGGGCTTAAAGTTCTGAGATAGGGAAGTAAACTGAAAAATCCATGCAAGTCTTTTGCCAGAATAATCAAGTAACTATTCCCTTCCTTCTCATTACTAGTTTCAGCAATATTGATTTTGCAAATTGTGTAGTTAAATATTGTACAAGGATAACAAAATAGAGGGAAATAAGCTGCATTTAAATCGTTGTACTTTAAGGAGGGATTGCGAAGCCTTTGCTGGGCTTATGGATACGCGACCAAACACAAGTGTGCGGTTTCGATATTAGTATTATTTTCTACCCTATATTTGCTACCCGTATATTTACATGTTATTAGTATTATTTTCTCGTCATACAATATTTCCTTACTTCAATTTCAAAAATATTTTTGTTTACCGTATATTTGCTACCCGTCTTACCATCTTACCGTCCACCGGAGTGACAAAATAGGCTTGTCTACTTTGAGATTAGAAACCAAATCAGCAACCAATTAAACCGTTTCCAGGAGTGTTTCTTTAAGTGTCAATTACAAATCAAAATAGGAAACTTAAAAGCGTCTGACAACATTACCCTCTGAAAATATTAAACACACCGACTTATTACAAAGAGTAGAAGGTGCACTTTACTTTTCCTAAAATCCAAATCAAAGTTGGGGTCTGAAAACTTACTGTGCATATATAATGGACCTCTTGTTTAAAGTTCAGGAATATATTACAACTTACAAGCGAGACTAGAACTCCCTAGTCTTTTTTAATATTTGTTTGTTTGGATGGATTCTCAAGGGCGTGATGAACAATGGGTAACAACAACAACAACAGCAACCAGATTGTCACAAACTTTGTGCTAACGGGTGTGGTTTCTTTGGTAACGCTGCAACAAATGGTCTGTGTTCCAAGTGTTACAGGGATAGCAGGACCGAAGAAGAAAAAGCCGCATCTTCTGCCAATGCTAACGTTGGAAAGGCTAGGAATCTCGAATCCCCGGCCTCCTTGAAAGATAGTCTAATTTATATGTCAACATTATCTGCAGCACTTTCGTCGCTGTCCACTAATTCGGGAAATGTGGTTGCTCTGAACTGATGTTGTAGCTGTAGCTGTAGCAAGTGGTTAGGGTTACTTGGTTTTAAGTGTAGAGGTGGGAGTAGCTTTTGCTTGTTGGGGTGAACGTGCAGAATACACTCCCACGCGCAATTTGGTTTTATCCGTTATCCTCATGGCATACAAATAATCAACCAAGAAACTAGAAATACAATTAACATGCACACAAAACACAATATTTGTCAGATGTTCACTCTAAGGCTACTACCCCCCATCAAGCTAGAAATCCACTATGTATCCAAGTTCAATTGCAAGCCCTCAAGGGATTCCAACAAACATGGAAATCCCTAATCTCTCAATAATCCTCACATAGATTTACAAGAGATAGAAGAAACATAAGAGATCCATCAAGAATCCAAATATTACCTAAACAAAGACCATGTTGCATACCTTATTCTTGAAACCCTTCAATCTTCTCTCTTCCTTGATTTCTCATCTTAGCAACCAAGATGTACTTCCTCTCTCACCATCAAATCCCAAGAGAACAACACCCTCCACCTTCTTCCTTGTAAATACCAATTCTTTACAAGGTCTATTATAGAGGTTACATCTCTTATAGATTTTAAGTTTTTCATACACTGTATTTATAGACTTTCTATTAGGTCATCAGCGAAGTACACATCACGAGACAAACCATCGCTTTGGAATAAATCCCCTTCAGAACGAACTTAGAAACAAACAAACATAGCGTTTTTCATTCGAACGACTTCATGTCTCGTTCGAACGACTTCAACGTAAACTCTACTGTTTAAACGATTTCATGACTCGTTCAAACGACTTCCCCTGTTTTGAGCCGTAACCTAACATTGCTTGGCTCATCGGTACCCAGAAAAACATTAGTGCAATTATAATTTTAAGTTGGCAGGTCGTGATGCAATTAAGAAAGCCAATCCAACTGTCAAGGTGGACAAATTACAGACTAGAGTGTGAAATAACTTTGTAATCATTTTTCTCTATTTTGACGAGTTTTTGAACAGATGTATGAGTTTGAAGTGCCGTCAACCATTTTTCTTGTCATTCCAATTTCTTTGTCTTTGTATTTTCTTACTTTAGTTTAAGAATTATTTTTGAGCAAGTACAACCCATCTTACCATTTGATCTAACCTTATAAGATTTAATCTGAATTGAGGATTTTTATTTACGGAAATTATGAGAATAAATACTAGTTTTTGCCATCTTTGTAAAATCGATACTTTGGCAAGCCTCTTCCAAAATCGATACTAAAAGTAACAAATTGATAATGGTCCCACCTACTACCCCCTAGCTGCCACCCTATTCTCAAAAATTAAATGTTGATGGGTAGTCTAATCTGCTACAGTGATAAATCTACCAACTCCCAAAATTACTCAACAAATGACAAAGCTATACCAAAACAATTACAAAGATTTACACATTAAATGCCAAAGTTCTCGCATAACAAATGATAAATAATGTAGAAAAAATGAGAAACTATCCCACTGGAGTGGTTGAGTAGTCTAATCTACTACAGTAATCTGAACAATAATAAGAGGGAAGATTCCCCCTAAATACACTACCAACCTTAAAAATCAAAGCTTCTTATTCTTATTCTTCTTCTTCTTCAACAACAAAGTTTCTACATAAATCAAAGTGCGTTCTCCTTGATGTATTGTTTGTCTCCTTCATGTGCCAAGTTTTCCAACTATCGTTCTATATTTGCTAAAGTCCTCACACAGAGGTCATTGGGGAGGAAAAGATCATTGCTATCATATGTTATTCTCATTGCCAAAGACCGTTGTTATCCTTCTCTTTGGCCGTTAAAATAATCGTTTAAGTAAATATCATTTCTAACTCTGCATCCATCATCTCTAATTGTGTATCCACATCACGATTTGTCCCATTTATCTTAAGAAAAGATATTATGCAAGATGATACAATTCGTACATAATTATTTTTCTTCAATTTTTTAATCATCTGTCTTCTGCTACTATATCACCGGAATTGTTCATTGATATCATTTATTTCAGGATTCTTATCATTTGTTTGAGGGATTGCTGGAGTTCAATTTTATATCATTTTTCATATTTTTTTTCTGGTACTTTATCACCGGAATTGTTTATTTATATCATTTGTTTCAGGATGAATGTTGTTTAACTTTATACCATTGTTCATTTTGGTGGGGATATTGTACGTCCAAAGATCGGTTCATTCGTTACTTATGTTGGAGGAAGTACAAAACTTACCTCACTAAGAGCACACTCATCATACGAAGATTTTGTTACACTCCTTGAAGAAACAAGCGAAATCCATCGTGAGGACTGTAAGCTGCACAACTTCATCCATGGTTGTGCATGCGCAATTTCATCATTCCAGAACTTTACCGTAATGATCAATATGCATAAAACCAATCCCGGCACACCCTTTCACATATGGATTGTTAATGACCTTAATGTACCTTCCCAGAACTCTCAGAACTTTATTTCTGATTTTTACTCTTCGGGTAAAGGGTTGTCCACCACCAAAAATACTGGTTCACGTAGAGGTTTGTCCACCACCAAAGCGAGGGGACCTTTGCGGCATAACTCATTTCCTGATCCTGAACCTGAATACAGGGGTTACCCTGAAATAAATGACAGAGGGCTTGATCCGCGCAGGTTTGGACCTTTTGTGGATGATGAAAATGATTATTTTGAAACTATCCGTACTGATGTTCCTCCCTCAAATGAACCTAGTATTCCTCAATCAAATGTTCGTCTTTCAAATGAACCTGTGTGAACTAATGTTCCTCAATCAAATGAACCTTTTCAAACTATACCTACTAATGTTCCCCTCTCAAATGAACCTTTTATTCCTCAATCAAGTATTTATCTCTCAAATGAACCTGTGTTAACTAATGTTCCTCCTTCAAATGAACCTATGTTAACTAATGTTCCTCTTTCAATTAAACCCGAACCTATTATTGGACAAACTGAAACTTCAGGTAAGTTCACAGAATTTGTCATTTGTGTGCTTTGTTTTATCATTTCTTTTTCAATTTCTATCATGCTAAGTTAAATATTTCTTATTTGTTTAGCTGAGTTTCGGTTTGAGCCACAACTCGAACAGATGAAAGATCTCCTAGATTTTTGGTTCAAATCTACTGCATACATGAATGATCCCTATGACTTCAGTAAAGAGTTTAACATTGGTGATCTATATCTAGATAGGATTGAACTTAAGAATCACATAAGAGCTTATGCGGTTGTAAATAAGTTCAATCTTGAACACATTCTGAGCAACGAATATAAAATCGTGGTACGTTGCAAAGGTCATAAATGCTCTTGGCAAATTTATGCGACAAGGTTGGTCGGTTCTGTCATATTTAGAGTAAGTACTTATTGCTCCGTGCATACTTGGATCTGAGTAGAAACTGAAGGTGGGAACGCGTATAAGGCAGCGTCTTGTAGATGGGTTGCTTCTATAATCAAGCAAAAACTATGAAAAGACCCAAACTACAAACCTTATGGAATTATTGATGATATGCAAATTCATCACAATATTGATGTAACATACAATCTTGCCTGGCGTGCGAAAGAAAAAGCCCACGCTGAGGTATCAACACTTTATATGTCATTTGTTCTCCCATAAAAGTCATTTGTACAGACTTGTTTATCATTTATTCTTATATGTACTTGCCATATAAGTCATTTGTAAAACACTTTGTCATTTGTACTTGCCATACAAGTCATTTGTAAAATAATGTTTATTATTTGTCTGCTCCACAATTTCAATTGATCTACGTAATTATTTTCGATGCGAGACAGCTTTCAGTACGCATGCCAACTACTTACGAGCTACTATGCGAAAGTGAGGTTGGTTGACCCGGATTTTGTATTTGACATACAAACTACGACTTGTAAGGATAAGAGATTCACAAGGTGTTTTTGGTGCTTTGGTCCTCCCCAAAAAACTTATAAACTATTGAGACCAATTGTTGTGATTGACGAAACTTTTTTAAAAGGGAGATATCGTGGGACTCTACTAATAGCCATCGCCATTGACCCAAGTAATCATATTTTTCTACTTGTATTTTCGATAACAGACTCGGAGACCACCGAAAGTTGGACATACCTCCTGGAGATGTTTGGGTCTAATTTTCACGGTTATGACACTAGATTCGTCGTCATCTCTGACAGGAACCCCGAAATTATTAATGCTGTACCCAAGGTATTTCCATTTGCAATCCATACGTTATGCGCCTTTCACATATCTAACAACATTAAAACTACCGTCGAAAGCACGAGGATCGCATTTAGGATGGCAACAGAGGCCCTAACCAATATTGATTTCAATAAACACATGAATGCTATCCAGAATATAGATCCAGTGGGTCTCTAATACATACTAGGTATTCCCAAGGAAATATGGTATAATCTATACATTCCAATGAGTAGGTACGTATGTTGTCACTCTGTATTGCTCAACTAATCATTTGTTATATGAACAATAGTCATTGTAAGTCCATTTACATTCTTATTTGTCATTTTTTTGCCATTATTTATCATTATTTCTTTATTATTCCTTTTACAGTTGTATGATCTCATTTGTCATCTGTATACACTCATTTGGCATTTGACTTCTATGGCTTGTCATTTTTTCAGATACGGAGTCGCTTACACAAATCATGTCGAGAGTTGGAATAACGTTATTTTGAAAGTAAGAGATCTCCCTATCCATGTGTTCATTGAGGAATTGCGTATAATCTATTCAGAAATGTCCTACACGTATAGGGAGGAAGCTGAGAAGAGTCAAGCTCGTTTAATGCCATGGGCTACAGATCATTGTGACAGTAGAAAGTTTGTTGCAGATTCACTAACCTGTAGGGTTTGTACATCACGTCACCATTTTCAGATGACTAGTTATGGCAGAACCGATTCTGTAAATATTGAAGATGATACTTGCTCTTATCGCTGGTGGCGAATGATGGGTATACCTTGTGAACACAGAGTACGCGCTCTGGGTCTTGCTAATGTTGATCCAACTACATGTATCTCTGAGTACTACACAAATAATACATACAAGGCTGTTTATGAACCTATATGGATTCCTATAAGATGAATTGAGCATTAGAAAATTTTAAAAATTGATCCACGTGTTCGTGTTCCTATTCTAACAGTTCGAGCAGGTCGTCCTCGCACGCAAAGGAAGAGAAGGGAAAAAATGTTTGGTTTTGTTACCAAATTAAGATTTTGCAGTAGGTGTCGAAAAAATGGACACAATCGTCATTCTTGTAAACTTCTGCTAATCCCATCTGATGATAATAGACGTCCGACAATGGCACTGTATTTTACGATGAGCATTGAGCCGCCTGTCATCCCAGATGAAGATGTTGCAATCAATTTGCACTGATGATTTTGGGTACTCTATGTATCATTTATTTCTATGATCTTTATCGTGAGTACTAGAAAATTCATCATTTGTCTAATTGTAACTGTCATTTGTTATAAAAGAAATTCTCATTTGTCTGTTTCCATTGTATAATTATTTAGCATCGAACTGTCATTTGTACACGGAGAATATATCATTAGTTTGTCTGTATGATCTCATTGTTTGCTTCTGAAGTGTCATTTATGTATGAATACTTTCTCATTTGTTTGTATCCATAATATCTTTGTTTTATTCAGAACTGTCATTTGTTCTTAAAGAATTTCCCATATGTTGGTTTATATTATTTCATTGTGCTCCAAGAATTTTTCATTGTCTGTTGAAATTTTTATCTTCTGTTTTGTTAAGTTCATCATTAAACTTGACCCCCCTATATCATCATTATTTTCTTACAGAACTGTGATTGTTTTGTTTGCCACATACCAAACGGAAACCACTACTTAACAGAAAAAAAACAAATGAAATAGCACCAAATAAAAAATCTTTTCATTCATACAAAGGCAATATACTAGTTACCACAAAAAACGAACAAACTAAATACCAAAAAAACAAATGTTTACAACTCCTCCTGATAACGTTCTACGTATTCGAGATCGCGCTCCAAAGCCTGGATCTTCTGCTCGAGACAGCTAATCTTAGAAGCCGACTCTTCACACTATTTCTTGTGCTCATCCCAATCCAACTATTCGACGCAAAGCTAATCTTCTAAGAAGCGAATGTAGAACTTAAACTCTTCAAAACGCTGATCTCTCTTTGCTATAGTTTGATGTAGTTCATCCTGGATATGATCGAACACACCTAATTTCTCCCTGAAGTCTTTGTAATGCTCTTTCAGCATTTGTTCTTTCTAACCAGAGACATCCTTCTCCATTAGGCATAGTCTATTTAGTTTGTAGAGACGTTGGTCACGCTGATCTTCCTGTATCCCTTCCGACTCAAACCAATCGTATGGAGTGTTCAAAGAGATGGCTAACTTGAGTGGAGTACGACATTTTTCTTCAGAAGTTGAAAAGAGTTTTGGGTTTAGGTTTTGAATAGTTGAAGAGTTGAGAATAGTTTATTTGAACTTAAAACTTTTATAAGGGGAGTTGAATGCATTGGGAAGAGTAGAGAATATGGTAAAAGTTATTATTACTTGGTTCGGCACCGCCATTTCTTGTTCTACACGTAAGCAATATGAGTATTTAAACTGAGTTGTCTAATCAATTATCATTACTTGTCACACCGATTTATCATATGTTGAAGATAATTTCGCATTTGTTGTTAAGCTATATATAATTATATCTTTCCGTACCTGTCATTGTTTAGCCATAACTGTAATGTCCCGTATTTTAGTTACTCCTTTTATTCGCTTATATTCCATTTCCGTAATATTCTTATTCCTTATCTCATCAACATTTATTCCTTCACGCTAAGTTCCTCATTCATATTCCGCATTTACTCTTTCATCCATTAATCATTCATTATTCATCCATTTGCATCCATTTATTCCTTTTGGTGTTTTAGTATAAGATTCCTTTTTGTGGTTTTGGCGATTCGATGGTCTTTCAGAGGAGGAGGTGACATTGTGGCCTTGGGAACCCCTATATGGATTGGTAATCATGTTTAGTTGTTGTGTTTGTATTTTGGTGTGGTTCCGGTGAGCCGTTGGATTGACCGGTAGGTTTCTGGGGTTTTCCGGGCAAAAATTCCTTTTTTGGCATTCCAGTGGTTTTAGGCGTTACGGCGGTGTTGTGATTTGTGGGAACCACTAGATGGGTTGGTATTGATGTTTGTATGTTGTGTGTGTGGTTTGGGGTGGTTTCGGTGAGCCGTTGGATTGGCCGGTAAGTTTCCCAACTTTTTTGAGGAAAAGATTCCTTTTTGGGGGCCTAGTTGTTTTGGTGGCCGTGAGGCGGTGGAGGTGGTGTTTGTACCTTGATAAATCCTTCTTAGGCTTGTAGGAATGTTTGTGTGGTAGTGGTGGTGGTCCGTGGTGTTTTCGGGGTGTCCGGGGTGGTCCGGGGAATCCCCGGGGTCCTTTGTTTAAGTGCAGGAGTAGTTCTGTCCGAACAGGGCCCTTTCTGTTCAAACAGACCCCTTTTTATTCGAACAGACTAGTTATTTTCTCTCCTTTCTTCACTTCCCCTTTTTTTTTTTCTCTCTCTTCTCTCCTTAACCTATTTCCCCTCTCCTCCTCACTCTTGATTCACTCTCCCCTCATCGTATCGATAATCCTTCGCCCGCTTCGTCGCGAGTTTCGCTCCTACCCTCGGTAAGTTTTCCCGATTCCTTTTTCGTCCTTTTCGCTCAATTTTTGATGTAGAGTTTGATTCTAAGGTTGGGTTTATTGTCGTTTTATTTAATTAATTGTTTGCTTGTTGTTGTTATTGGTTGTGTTAGCTTGTCAGGCGCTCCGTTTGCCGTTCTGCGGAATTTAGTCGGTTTTCCAAGTTTGTTTTTGTCGGACTTGGATTATTATCAGGCGAGTTTTATCCCTTCATTACTAAGTTTCTATACTAGTTTCTGAGTATTTTTTTAGAGTATTAATTGAACTTAGAGATGCTATGTTATTAACTATAATTGCAACTAGGAATTACTCGGTTTATTTTGTTAACCTCTAGTTAGGTTTGTTTGATTTTGGGGGTTCGGTTAGTGTTCGTTAGGACCCGAGCTTAGTTAGTTGTGGTTGGGTTAGTGCTCTCGTGGCTTTGCCCCTGAATGCCCCTTCCAACTTTAAGAGATCGGTGTGTTGGATGTAGTGACGGTTAGGTTATTGTGTCGGCTATGCTTAGTCGATGCGACCGAGTCTCTATTCGCCCTGATTTGTGCTGCCGTATGAGCGGCAGCTGTGCTGTTTCTCTTATACACCTATTTCATCTTAATTACTTTACTAATATCTTCAAAACTTATTAAGATTGGATACACGAACACTCCATTTCGGTTAACCTCCGATAGGGTCCAAGGAGTCCTAATATCGGGTTAAAAGATTTGGTGAGATTGAGAATGGCACTATCATACCTAGTTCAACCACTCAGGAGTGTGGAATGGTATTAGGCAGAGTCATGGAGATCCCAACTTATTCTACGGTGAGGTTGAAATTCCTTGAAATGATACGGACTATTGCTCCGTTGGGTTGATCCACCCATTACCACTTTGATCGAGTGCGACCTATCCTTAGCTTGGTCGAGCTTAACCAAATCGTACCAGTATGTCCCTTTACTGATCTCTTTAAGAAATTAGACGTTAGGGGTTGATCGACCTACTACATAGGAATTGCGAGTATCGGTTTTATTGCATCACGTCACATTGCACCTAGGGTAAGTATGGGATTATCCTAGTCATCACGTCACATCATGGCATTGCATATTCTCTTATCATCAATTCTCTCTCCTCTTATATTCTTGACTCTAACTCTTTCCTTATCTACTCTCTATCCCTTGTGATCTTTTAGTATATTGCTAGACTGTATTTACCTATTTCTGCTTTACATTCATCTTTATCTCTATTCTCAGTACATGTTTATTAGTAGGATATTTAGTTCTGTTGGATTAGTGAGCTCATTGTTTGCTCACTCTCGCATTTTAACCATTTCAGAGGTTGATTAGTTTGGGCTGCCGCGTGGTTGGCCAGTTCAGAGATAGATCTTGCCGTTGCAGATTTCTTTCAGTTCTAGACTTCTGTAGGTGTTCTCAGCATATGTCGCTGAGTTTTATTTCGAGATATTATATTATATTTTCTTCTGATGTATATATATATATCTTTTGCTTCTGCGTTTTATTGTTGTATGTTATTTCTTTACTCTGATAATTATTGCTATATGTGAATAACTGAGCTAGAAATTGTCTACAGCTTGGCTATTTGTGGGGTAGAATCTGTGGATTCCCCGACCTGCACTACTTAGAATCTAGTAATTGGACAAGCTACCAATTACCGGATTTTGGGGCGTGACAATAATATATCATTTTTCTATTCAAATGTTATCACCAGTTTTGTTAAGTTCAACATTTATCTACCATTATTGAAGGAGTCTTTATCATTGGTTTGGTTTCATTATATCATTTATATCTGATGGATCTTCCCTAGCGAAAAGCCGAAACGTAACAAAATAAATGTTCATACAAGGGAAACATCCGAACAATAATAACAAAAAAAAAATACTAGAAACAACCCAAATGTTTACAACTCCTCACTTGAGGAATTCTGATCACGTTCCATAGCCACGATCTTCTTCTCGAGATAGCTAATTTTTTAGGCCGACTCCTCCCACAATTTCTTATGCTCATCTCGGTCTAACTTTAGGGCACAGAGCTGATATTCCAAGAAGCGGATATGGATCTTGAACCCTTCAGAACATTTTATTATTATTATAGTTTTATCCAGTTCTTCATTCATTTCATCGAGTTCTCCTAAATTCTCTATGAACTTCTCGAAATGTTCTTTCAGCAGTTGCGCCTTTTTACCGGTGACATCTTTCTCCATTAGGCAAATTCTATTTAACGTGAATAGACGTTCGTTAACCTGGTCTTCCTCAATCCCTACCGCCTTAAACCAATCTTGAGGGTTACTGGAAGAGACACAGCTAAATCGAGTGGAGTGGGAGTGTGATATTTCTTGAGAAGTTTTAAATTGTTGAGGGTTAGAGCTTTAGTTTAGGGTTTTTTTGTTTATTATACTTGAAAGAATTAGGACTTTGGATTATGCGTGACTGGGTTTAGGGCTTAGTGATTAGAGTAGCGGGAACCACGTGGATGTTTTGGTTACATAACTTGTTGAAAATGTAATCAAAGTTGATTTTAAGAATGACTTGTCAAATCTTCTATAAAGGCAAGAATCCGTCGGCTTTAAAGACGGAGATATGTCATTTGTTGTGACCAAGGGTATCATCGTCATGTGTTAATTTTTATTTCTTTGTAAATAGCTTATCATAGCCTTATACTACATAACCTGTGCACTTGCTTCCAGTTCTCAAACATTACATACTTCCCTACCAACGATGCATTCCCTTATTTGTTGGTGCGGTAAAAATTATGATCTTCGTCTCTCACGGGCAAGCCTCAACCCTAACCACAGGTTCTGTCAATGCGCTCGTAAAATTTGTGGGTATGGTTTATGGGCGTGGGTAGATGTGGTGAAAAGGTGTGATTGTTGTCATATTTGTAGAGTCTCTAAACCGTCCGGTAGGAGATTCTACCATTGCCCACAATACCATTGTCAGTTCAAAACTTGGTTTCGTAAATCCTCTACGCCCGATGATTCTAAAAGGCCATAGTCATCAACGGCGGAAAACGTCACAAACTCTGGCCAAGGGAGCAATCTGAACCTCGATACTATTACATTTGAAACTTACATTCAACTAAGGATCTCGGAGGTCAGAACGGAGATGCTGCAAGATTTTTTGTCCAAGTTAAAATCTCTAGATCTTAACAAGTAGAGAAATATGTTGGAGTGAAGAGTAATATGCCTTATCTTTAGTGATGTTAATTTTTGGCATTAAAATGTTAAGCTCTTAAGGATCAAATGCTAAGTATTAAATGACAAATGACAGAATTTTAATAATACAATACAATTTATGGATTGTAAATGACAAAGACCATAAAACAAATGACAAATGGTTTGTTGTTGGATGACATATATTTTATTAATTAACAAATACTTTTCCAATGTTCCTTTATCATTTCTAATGGGCTTCGTCAACATTAAATACTACTGTCTACTGTGTTGAACTAAATCTGACATTTTGATTTAACTCAGCATTAAATATTGATATGGTTTATTTGGCAAGTACTTTTTTATTCCTTATATTTAATCTTATTCGGCAAGTACACCGTGAAGAAGATGGTGACCACTAGACGCCAAGCGTACGAGGCTAGAGTTCTTGCCAAGATACAAGAGCTACGGCTTCGATACTTTGGGACCCAGTCCCTTGAACTTCCTACTCCTATTCCAATGCGCCCTACCTTCTATGGGATAACGTATGAATAGGTGGAAGAAGCGAATGATGATTATTATCAAATGGAGCGCTTTCACTATATGGTAATGTTGGAGCAGGGGAGGAAAATTAGTCTGCGTCTTCTGGCAGAGGATGCTGTTACAGCGGTGGATAAAGCAGCTGGTATGCATCCGATGACGTCTAGCCGGTATCCTGAGTAGGATCAGAGGATAAGATGGTAGGGTGGTAGGGGTTACGGAAGAAGAGACGGTGGTGGTGGTAGGGGAGGCCGACCACCGCCACCACCTCCGAGTGCATAAACTGATGTAAATTGATGTAATGTAAATTTAAAGTTGTATAATATTTGAGCTAATGAAAGTTTCTTACTTTTTTTGTGTCTAATGAGTTATGGGAAGGTACCCTAAGTTATACATAATTAATATCATTAATTTATATAATCTTTCTCATTTGTTATTCCTTCTTTGCCATTTGTACAGTATATATTTGTTAGAATGGCTAGTTTGTATAGTTAGATTGTAATTATTTTTTTATTTTTTATTTATGATTTGGCATTTGTGATCATAGAATTGTCATTTGTGAAATATGATTTGGCATTTGTTATCAAAAATTTGTTGTCATTTGTTTTAAGAGATTTGCTGTCTATAAGTTGTCATTTGTTAATAATGATTTGACTTTTTCTATACAAGATTTTTCATTTATTATAAATGATTTGGCTATGTGTTTAGAGTAGTTTCTAGGGGAAGAGAGGGAGAGACGCATCGATTGACGTTGGTCAGATTGAAACCCCAAGTCTTATCATTCCAACCTCTCCATCTTCATCCATCATTTCTCTCTCACTCTCTCAAGTCACAAGACTCTCAACAATGTCTGGTTTCCTTCCATTAACTCCCCCAACAACGGACTATAGTGATGGTGATGAAGGGGAGCAACCAGCCGACTATACCTCAGGCGAATTTCCCGAAGTGGACTTCGACGTCGAGAAAGACAGGGAGTGTTGGAGGGTGGTGGTGGTGATGATGATGAGGAAGATGATGATGATGATGCAGATGATGGTGATGATGCAGATGATGAAGATGAAGATGAATATGTAGATGAAGATGAAGATGAAGATGATGAACCTTCTCCTCAGAAGAAAAGGAGGAGATTATATTAGGATTTTTTAGTGGCCCACTTTTGGGAGGAAATTTTTTTGGGAAGAAGCTTAGGAACATACATTTTTTGAGGGTTCTTTTTGGGATTTTTATGATGATGAATGTTGATAAATGATAATGTTGAATGTTGAATGTAATTTACTTAGCTTTGAATATTTTGATTTATGTTTTGTTTCTATATAATTTTTAGTTGACAATAATTTGTATGATAGTAGACAACATTTGCCATGATTTGTCATTTGTTATCTATAAAATATCATTCGTTATATTTGATTTGGCATTTGTAGTGTGAGATTTACCATTTGTTATCCATGATATATTATTCATTATATATGATTAGGCATTTGCTATGAGAGATTTGTCATTTGTTATCTATGATATATCATTCGTTATATATTATTTGGCATTTATTATCAGGTATTTATTATTTATTTTCTTAAAAGCAATCATTCGTTATATATTATTTGTTTTTATAGACAGACAACATTTGATGTAAGTGAATAGTTGATTTGGTTCTTTAAACATTTGTATGGTGTTTGTATGATAGTAAACTTCATTTAAAGCTATAGAAATTAGTTTTCAAAAATTTGTCATTTGTTAGCCATTATTTATCATTTGTTAGCAATAATTTGTCATTTGTTAACAATCTATGGTCGATTTGGTTCTTTAAACATTTGTATCGTGTCTGTATGATAGTAGACTTCATTTGAAGTTATAAAAATTAGTTTTTAAAAATTTGTCATTTGTTAGCCATTATTTGTTATTGTTAGCCATTATTTGTCATTTGTTAACAATCTATTGTCGATTTGGTTCTTTGAATATTTGTATCGTATCTGTATGATAGTGGACTTTATTTGAAGCTATAAAAATTAGTTTTCAAAAATTTATCATTTGTTAGCCATTATTTGTCATTTGTTAAGAATCTATGGTCGATTTGGTTCTTTGAATATTTGTATCGTGTCTGTACGATAGTAAACTTTATTTGAAGTTATAAAAATTAGTTTTTAAAAATTTGTCATTTGTTAGCCATTATTTGTCATTTGTTAACAATCTATTGTCGATTTGGTTCATTGAACATTTGTATCGTGTATGTATGATAGTGGACTTCATTTAAAGTTAAAAAAAAATAGTTATCAAAAATTTGTTATTTGTTAACCATTATTTGTTATTTGTTAGCAATAATTTGTCATTTGTTAACAAATGATAAATAATGGTTAACAAATGACAAATTTTTGAAACTAATTTTTATAACTTCAAATAAAGTCTACTATCATACAAACATGATACAAATGTTTAAAGAACCAAATTGACCATAGATTGTTAACAAATGACAAATTATTGCTAACAAATGACAAATAATGGCTAAAAAATGACAAATTTTTGAAACTAATTTTTATAACTTCTAATGAAGTCTACTATCATACAAACATGATACAAATGTTCAAAAAACCAAATTGACCATAGATTATTAACAAATGACAAATTATTGCTAACAAATGATAAATAATGGTTAACAAATGACAAAATTTTGAAACTAATTTTTATAACTTCAAATGAAGTTTACTATCATATAGACAAGATACAAATGTTCAAAGAACCAAATCGACCATAGATTGTTAACAAATGACAAATTATTGCTAACAAATGACAAATAATGGCTAAGAAATGACAAAATTTTGAAACTAATTTTTATAACTTCAAATGAAGTCTATTATCATACAGACACGATACAAATGTTCAAAGAACCAAATTGACCATAGATTGTTAACAAATGACAAATTATTGCTAACAAATGACAAATTTTTAAAAACTAATTTTTATAACTTCAAATGAAGTCTACTATCATACAGACATGATACAAATGTTCAAAGAACCAAATCGACCATAGATTGTTAACAAATGACAAATTATTGCTAACAAATGACAAATAATGGCTAACAAATGACAAATTTTTGAAAACTAATTTTTATAACTTCCAATGAAGTCTACTATCGTACTGACACGATACTAATGTTCAAAGAACCAAATTAACTATTTACTTACATCAAATGTTATCTATCTATTAAACAAATAATATATAATGAATGATTATTTTTAAGATAACAAATGACAAATACCTGATAATAAATGCTAAATAATATATAACGAATGATATATCATAGATAACAAATGACAAATCTTTTATTACAAATGCCTAATAATATATAACAAATGATATATCATGGATAACAAATGACAAATCTTACATTACAAATGCCAAATCAAATATAACAAATGATATTTCATAGATAACAAATGACAAATCTCTCATAACAAATGCCTAATTATATATAATGAATGATATATCATGGATAACAAATGGCAAATCTCACATTACAAATGCCAAATCAAATATAACGAATGATATTTCAAAGATAACAAATGCCTAATCATATATAACGAATGATATATCATTGCTAACAAATGACAAATCTATTATTGCAAATGCCAAATCATACATAATAAATGAAAAATTAATAATAATCCAACTATACAGACTATCCACTCTAACAAATATGTAACATACGAATGATAAAGAAAATATAACAAATGAGAAATATTTTATAAATGAATGATATTACTTGTTATAACTTCGGATAGATAACTTTACAAAATTACAGAAATTATACATAGAACAAAATGAATGTTAAAGTTTCAAAATCAAATCTCCTCTGGCTGAACTCCCAGCCTCAATATATCATAAGCAACTGTGTAACGATATTCATTACCGTCTATCAGATCTGGAAATTTTACTCCCCTTAGGAGATTGTCCATAAAGATAAGCATATAGACCCTGCAGTCATTACTATTTGGCTGTATTGGACATTTCCCAAAATGAGTTGTCCATTTGAGAGTTTAGACCGTAATTCTTTACCTCTGAACCAGTTGGTGACCTACTACGATGATCAAAATCTCTCCATATAAACATTTTTTGGAGGATCGTTGATATCTGATCTTCAATATGCTGGTGTCCAGGAGATAACTTCTTCTTCTTCTTCTTTCGTACATTTGCAATTTTCGAATCTACCATTGAATCGTAAATACATATTTTTCTTGCCTTGCAGGACACAACACAAAGGACCCAGTAGCTGTCATTGATATTCCAGGGAATGAGTATTAATTTCGAATTGACCACTTTTAAATCTCCTCGATGGATGCAATTAAAGAATGTACTATCCCATTCCATAGGTAAAATTTGTTCCCAAATTAATTTCTTCTTTAGTTTTACACCTTCTGGAGTGGACATATTACGAGTCCATACATTGAAAGCCTTGCCAATATATTAACAGACAAAGATATCCGCCAGAATAATCCTTTTATTTTTTGAGCGGGCATGATGTTGTGTGTCAAAATATTGAATCAGGGCTTTAATGTACACATCAATGACCTAAAAAGGCAAAGAAAATGACAAATTAGATAACAAAAATGATAACATTCAATATTACAAATGACAACAAAGGCAAAACTAATGATAAAGTGCAATCGAATAAAGGATGGATAATTTGAAAACAAATGGTAGAGACTCCTGTACAAATGACAGAGATAATGAAATAAATGATATAAATACCTCATTATCTAACCATTGATTTGGATATAAGGTGCAGAGAGCGTTAAGGCAAATAGTTTCTTCACCTATCATCATATAGGTACGCCTGTTGTCCTTCTTAACTTCAGGAGGTAAATCATATTTCCTCAGTGACCAGACTTGGTCCACCTGGTTTTTCTCATTTTGAGAGATGGGTTTTTGAATAAAAGATTCCAATAACACTCCCGGAAGAAGCTTGTCAAAGTGAGCATGCAATTGGTTCATTCGACAAGCCATAATGAAGGCTCTTTCCTTAATTTCTTTCTCATTTAGTGCATACCTCTTCTTTAAGGTGACATCCACTTCTGACTCCATTAAAGCAACCTGGAATAGAGTTATCGAAATAAGAAAATAAAATATAAATGTGCTTATTACATAAGAATGAGTAATAAACTAGTTGTTTGGTTTAAAAGTACTTTATACATTGGTCTGGTCAACAACCATTTGTTTAATTACTTGTTCTGGGTCTGGTTTATTATGTAAATTTCCATCATTATCATCCTTGCCTTCAAACACCTCCTCTTTATTTTGTTCTACCTCCTCTTTACTCTCTTTAGTCTTTAAATAAACAGACTACCAATGATAAGAGTCATACATGATATGGAAAAATAAACAAAAGAAAATGACAAGTTACCAGTAAACAAATGATAAGTTGCCTGACTAGCTTCATCTGTAGTTTTTTCAACCTCCAGAGTCTCTTCCTCGACAGATACTGCAGTTATTTGGTCAACACTAGCCTACAAATAAACAGACTACAAATGATTAGAGTGATACAAGATATGGTAAAATAAAAGAAGAAAATGATAAGTCACCTGATGAGTTTCACCAACAACTTCCTCCTGGTTGAAGAATTCTATATCAGTTTTTGCTACCTCTGCAACCACCATAGTCTCTACAACAAAGGTTAAAGAATTTAAAAAAAATAAATAGTATAGATAGGTGATGTTAATATTATTATGAATATCTCAATACAAACAAATATTAGTTGTAGTCAGGTAACTTGAGGTTATGAGTCCTCTTGTTTAGCAAATACCTCATTATCAGGTTGTACATCTTTTTTATCAGTATAATACACCACTATAGTTGGTTGTTCTAAATCATCTTCTTCAGCAACATCATTAACTTTCTCATCACCATCAACTTTCTCATCACCATTCTTCGATTCTTCCATCTGTAAAATTGGATAAATATACTGCAAATGGTAAAATTAAATGAACAAACAACAGGGTAGCAATAAATATAGTAGATAGCTCAAAATAAATGTTAGATAGATAAATACCTCTTGAACTTCTTCTTCTTCAAATTTAACTTTCTCCTCGACATCTTTCTTATCATCATTATCTTTTTCTTCACCCTTCTTCCACTTCACATACAACAAATAAAATGAACAAAGACATCAGAATAAGTGAAAGTTCTAGAAAAGAGAATGACAAAGACAACTTTACCAATGTCAAAATATTTTGAACACATGTCAAACATTAGAAGAAATGACAAATTGTATAAAGTAAATGCCAATATGTAATACACAAATGTCAAATAAAATTATATAAATGATAAGCAGTAGCAAACGGATGATACCATTAGAAGATCACCACCATATTCAGACGATATCGCATTAAAATTTACTTCCCTCCCAACTTCAACATCATCATCTACCATTAAAGCATTTTCCACCACCAATATCTCTCCAGGCGCAACTTGCTGAAGCAAATTTTCGGCAGTTGATTGAATATTCTGAAGTTCTAGAAATTGCACCTGTTTCTTCCTTGGCACTCTATTAGCCAAGATCTTCTTAGGGATCTTGGGGATTAAGCCTTTCAATTGGATTAGTGGGACAAGATCAAATTGTTCATCAGTAAAAGCTTCTTTCCTTGGGCCTTCAACCTTTTTCTTCTTGTTGGGCACATCAGCTTCTTCTGCCTTCTTCTGCCATTCTCCCTTACCTTTTTTGATTCTCTGTTCTGCCTTCTTTCTTTTCCCATCTTCTTTCTCATTACCTCCTTCTCGCTTATGTTTTGTGGTTTTCTCAGGAGTAGAGAACTGGTACTGCCCAAGTAGTGGAGTATCTCCAAGTGGTAGAGTACTGTCTCCCACAGTAGACATCGAAATTCGTTCTAATATTTTACCATGATTATGCAACATTTTGCCATACTCTACCAACTGGGAGCATACCCTAACCACTATTGTTCCGATCTCTGTGGCAGAAGAACTGCTACCTATTGCAGGTGTAATGACTGTAGGTGCACCAATTGCAGGTGCAGCGCCGATTGCAGGTGCTTAGATTTGATATCTCTGAAATATTCAAATAGGTGATGATTAAAAATGACAACTTAGAAATGACAGGAAATACTGTAACAATGATAATAGGCAAACAACAAATGACAAAAAAATCAAACAAATGTCAAGATGGGAATATAAAATGCTAAAACTAACAAATAAAATGATAGGAAACCTAAATTAAATGACAAAGAAGCAATAAAATGAATCAAGATCATACAAAGAATGGTAGATTACCATAGACTCTTGCACAAGATCTTGCTGCATGTCAGTCTCAGAGGGTTTCATAGCTATTACCAGCAAATCGGGGTTAGCAAAAAACTTTTTAAACGTCACAATTTAGCGACGCTTAAAGGATGTCATCCTCCATCCCTGTAGCTTAGGGAACAAATGTATGGATTCCTTAATTTTTGGAAACTTCATGCTCGGAATAGAAAGGAAAGTTCATATCATCAGCACCCAGGTACATTCATGGAGTGATAAAGCTTTATTCGATATTTTATCAGCGGCCGATCGATATTTGGCAAACTCCACTATTTGCCTCCACAAGAAATTATAGACTTGCTCACCCCAAGGGAATCTATTGAGCCGCTATAGATCATCTACCAGATTAACATACTTCACCCAAACATTTCTCCCCTTGTTCGAGAGGTGAAAGAAAAGTATAATTTTTAACAAATTTAATCGAAGAACATCTTCTGCAAAACGAAATAACACAATGTAATGATAAAAATCTTAGAATATAATGAACCAAAAATGGCAAATACAATACAAATATTAGAGGGGTGAGAAATACAATGAAGGACGATGATAAAGAATATAACACAAATGACATGCTTACCCTGATGTCTTTCTAATTTTGCCTATTTTAAGGCATCATCAATTTCCTTCAACCCATATGTATTCTTCTTCTTGGGGAATTGCCTCCTTTTGAAATTCGTCATATACTCAGGATCAACAAATAAGAACTTGATTGCAATAGGCGAGACACGTATCCTAAAAATCAAGCAAACATGAATGGGCTTCATCTGAATTATCGTCTCCCCAAACTGGAACTTCATATCACTGAGATGACGATCGAATATTTCCACAACCAACGTCGACATCGTCGCTATTGGATCAATCAACAGTAATGGTGCATAGCAGGTGGCACGAAGAGTACCTTTCTCCTCTTCAGATAGAGCTGCAAACATTTTGTGAAGTCCCAAATCTGTACATCGAGAGGTATAATTTTTAGCATTGGAGGTGCCCTTCTTGGATTTACCCTCATGTGTTTGGTTATCCTTGTCAATTTGTTTATTTACTTGTTTATCAGACTTCATTGTGGAAGAAGAAGAAAAAACAAACTTCGATCAAACACCTGGTAGGCAGTAGTGACACAGATGATTTGCTACTTATATAACACTGAAATTATACAAACACACATATGATTTGCCAATGATTTTTGAGAAAATGGTTTGTATGACTAGGACAGTTTACGCTCATCAATCACACACACAATTTGTTGAAACGGGATGATTTTTACGGTTTTGCAGTGGTCGTGTAGGAGGAGAGTGTTTGAGGAATATGAATGGTTTTTGGCGCCAAAAGCTAAATAAACTCGTGTGAATCATACTTTTTACTTATCCCTGGAGAACAGTAAACAGATGCCAAATAATAAAACTGATGGTGACAGAATCTGTATTAACCAATATAACTGATGGTTTAATGTATGACAAATTGGTTTCAACGAATGACAAGAAATGCATCTAATGGTGACAGGGTGTGCCTTTCACGTCTCGAAATAGTAAGGACACGTGTAGATCGAGGAACGATTAAAATTGGACATGTGGCATGATAATAATATTTTTAAATGATTTGAACTTTTTTTATCATTAATTATGAAGTGACATTCGAACTAGTGGAGCCCACGGCCTTACCTGTTACCTTACATGTGGAGCCCACGGCCTAGAAATCTATTTTAATAATCAAGCAGTTAATATTTTTGGAACAAATAGAAAAATTGTATAAAACAAATGACAAAGAAGACTGAACAAATCGGAAAGTTATATAAGACAAATAGTCACAAGCTGCTAAGAAATTACATAGATGTCTGAAAGAATGCTAGAGTTGAACTTAATAAATGACATATTCTGGTTTGCAGCAGCCGCGGAGATGATTTTCTATCGTTTGTTCCACGAGTTGAGTAGAGTAGAGTACCATAATTTCTTCCATGCCCAAGGAGTAGAGTTTTTTTTGTTTTTTTGTTTTTTGCTAAGAAAGATTTATTTCAGAGAACAAAACAAAACAAACAACAACTACAACTCTCAAAACAAAGAAAAGCACAACAAAGTCAACAAAATCTAAAGTATTATTGCATCGGAACTTCAATTTTCTTGAGGAAATCAGGTCTTCCCATTACGTACAGACTCACGCCTTCATGAAGAAGAGCTCCCTTTTTAGGGAGAGCATCAGCACTGAAGTTAGCCTCACGCCAGTTTGTAAAAAATCGGATATTCCTCATGTTTTTACTAGAATTTTCCCAAGCCGCCACCAAAGTCCAAGGAATATTATTTGTTTTGAATGCTTCCACAGCCGTCGTGAAGTCCGATTCAATCCAAGCGATAAGCCAACCAAATGAAGCAGCATATTCTACCCCGTGAATGATTGCCTCGCATTCAGCTATGAAATTGGAGACCAACCTGAGACCTTTTGCGAGAGTTCCCAACACATTCCCATTGCAATCACGATAAATACAACCAATGCCTCCTTTGCCAGGATTCCCTTTAGCAGCCCCATCGGTGTTGATCTTAATCTCTCCTATCCGAGGAAGCTCCCAATAGCAAGATTTTACCAATGGATGCTTACTAGCATGAACATCCACACCAAGGCAGTGGAGGATACCCAATTCAATCTGCGTGTTGAACAAGAGGCTAGTGGATAGAGCAGCGCAATCTTGAATCCATTTAAGCCATTGCCGTTTTACAATAGCCAAAGAGAAGTTCAGATCTTTATACAGGCAGTTGTTGCGAGTTTGCCAGATCAGGGATGAACCACCCCAAACAGCCCCTGTCCAAGGAGTAGAGTACCAGTCTTTAATCAAGCACTTATTAGGCAGCAGTCACACAGATGGTTTGTGACAAATAATCGAGACGGTTTTTACGGTTGAGTAAGAAGAAGAAACTGTCAGATGAATCGGGATCACTTTGGCTCCAAAAACCAGACGAACTCCTGTGAACCCCAGGTGATACGTAACCTTAAACGATGAGAAATAGTAACAGAATTGGTGATGGAGTTTGCCTTCTTATAAATAATAAATATGTTCAAAGGTAGGACAAAATGTATTACAACAAATGACAAGTAGTTTATGAGATGGTGATAATGTCAGCCTTCCTCGTACACGTGGCTTGATATGATAGTTTTAAATAAGTTAATTTTTTTTTACAATTTTTTATTAGGCCGGATGTGACATTTGTACTTGCAGAGCCCAAAGAGAGGTGGTTGTCTGCTGTAATATTAAAATATTAGTAGGGGCAAATATGGTTTTTCCTCTTGCCATTATCGATTTTGCAATTTATTGTTCCCTGGGTCTGATTTTGCAAAGATGGCATAAACTAGTATTTATTCTCATAATTTATGTTTATTTATTTATTAAGGACATCTGAAAAAGATTTAGCAAATTAACTAGTTTCTATGGTTACCCAATGCATCATCGAGACTAAATATGAGGGGATGATGGGAACTTTGTTCTCCCATGCTAATGTATTACTTTTTAAATCTCACATCTTCATTTTCCAAATGACTTGATCATTTTCATAAAGGGGATAATTAAACTTCTTAAATATTCCAACACTTGTGCATTAAAGACTTTAATATGGTGAAAAAGCAGCTTCTTTAAGAGATATATATGGAACCTTGTTTTCAAAAAGGCAAAATGGGAACTAAATATATTGCCATCTGTATGTACAAAATGGAGAGGACATTTAGTTCTAAAAATTTGCATATTAATATAATCTTAGTCTTAAGACTCCAAAAATTATACAGTGGAGAAGGGCCTTATTACCAGCTCGGGCATGTCAACAACAAAAAAGTTGGACTTCCTTGGTATGCTTCAAAGATCATATTCCTATGCAAAGCTTGGCTTGCCTTAAACACGGTTCTCAAGACTTGGGCTATAAAAAGGTGGGATTGCACAAGTATTTGTGTCCGTCATATTGGTCTATATCAACACTTGGCCTGAAAAAGTACAATGGTGTTAATCGGTTTCCGAACGTGCCTCTATTTACTAAGATGGTATCTTTAAATGTATTTATTTACCATAATGGAGGGAGAAATGAAAGAACTGTTAAGGGTGAACTCGAACTATGCTTGTCGAAGCTCATTGGAGCTCGTGGAACGAGCAAGGATCGAAGTCAGAGTCAAACAAATTGAAAATGAGATTTTCAATGTTCAGATTCAAACTGGTTTTGGTACCTGGAATTCGAACTGATTAAGTTACCTGAAGATTCGAGCTGGTTATGTTAACTGAAGACTCGAGCTGGTAAAGTTTTTTGAAGACTCGAATTAGTTCTGTGCAAACTGCTGAAGAAGAATTTAATGTTCGTTGAAGTACGACAAGACAGATCGCCGGCTCACTGGACAAGACGACGGAGTTGTTAGACCTTACAACTATAGCAGTGTCAGAGCATGGTGCCATACCCGACATTTCTGGAGTCAACTCCAACTCCAGGATATCCAGAGAGTACCCTTTTAATGTAACCTATCATAGGAAGGGTTGAGTCATTCTGGTACGTAGGAGTTCACCTCGAGATCTGTACTACTTGTAATTAGTTCTCTACTATATAAAGAGGACTGAGGTTATATTTTTTATATACGAGTTTAACCTTAAGAGTTGGGGTTTGAAGAGACTCCATTTGAAAACTTTGAGAAAGCTTGAGAGATCACTTTATAACCTATTTGATTATAGTGGATTGTTCGCGGGAGTGGCGTTTTATCCGTCAGGATTTTCCACTTCCCTTCTCTGGGAAAATTACAGTGTTTTGGTTTCAAATCTTTCTGGCATTTCCGTTTATCGTTCTAAGGCATGGAATTAGGATTTGCTACCCCTGAGATTTCCCAGCAAGAACATTTAATAATAATGAGACTACAACAGCTTAGGTGACTGAGAACAATAGAGCTAAGGTGAAATATTTAAACCTTGAGGCTATCTAAGGAATATCACATCCTCACCTTTTGAAAATGGGAAAAGTCCCATGGAGATGTTTATGCAGTTAATATTAATGGTGCCTTTTAATATTATGTACTATGGAGCTCTTATTAGAAATAGCAGTGGTACTGGAGATGTCAAGCATTTCATTCAAAACTGAAGTCCCTCAATGGTTACATGAGAAAGTTCTCATCTCCTTTATTGAAAGCATCAAGTAGATTTTCTTCATTTATGCAATTAGAAACCCCATGAGATATTGTAATTTTTTAATGTAGGCCTTTTGTTTGTACTTCACTCTTGCACATTCTATCTTTACTTCAAATATAACAGGCGAGTCTGGATTTTTTTTCTTTCTTTCTTTTGCTAGAGTTTGGCTATTTTTATTATTTTTTTGCTTAAGCAAGCAGGGGTTAAGCAAGACCCCTTACCTGGTATATTGATCAACAAATATTTACAATTTTATGTACTTTGTGCCCCTAGCAGCCTTCTCAATAATATTACACAAGTTTTGAGGTAAGGAGCAAGGAGAAAATAACATCCCCAGGATCAATAAAAAAAGAGGAAATACCCTCTTGTGGGGTTGGTGGTCATGGTCGATCGAACAGGCTTCATAGCCGCTTGAACGGGACTCAGTTTTTTTGTCTAAAAATAGACACTGTTATAGTCTTATCTTTGGAGGTTCATGGTCGTTCGATGGGCCTCATGGTCGTTCGAACGAGACTTATTTTTTAGCCAAAAAATTGACTTAGTCATAATCTTTTGTTTGGAGGCTCATAGTCGTTCGAATGACGTTGCGGAGGTTTATTTTGTGAGGTCGTTTAGACCGTTGGTTTTGTCTCGAGATTGTAATAAGTCTACCCACTATATAAGGGAGACTTGAGGTTATTTCTTAGTCACCCTTGGTGAGATCTTTGTGTTGAGGAATTTCTTGAAAGAAAACTTCTTATTGGTTTGTGATTGTAACCTTGGATCCTTGAATAAAACTCTTTTTTTGTATGAGTGGACGTAGGAAATTTGTCAAACCACCTTAAATGTGTGTTCTCTTGTGATTGTATTTATTCCTTTAGCTTGTTTGTGCTCTAATCGGATCGAATCGGATCCCGACTTTCACGGTGGGACTCAACAATTTTGTACGAGAGCGTGGTTGTATCCTCGATGATTCTCGGAATTGAGGTAACGTCGACTTAACTTGATTTTGATTTTCAATTTTGATTTGTGTATGAAAATTGGGGGAACAATGGTAGAAGGAAATGAACCTAGTTCTTCAAGAGGCGCGACTCAATAATTGGTGCCTAAACAGAATAATGCAACAATGATATTTAATAATGCAAAAATTGAAGTTGAGAAATTCAATGGCACAAATAACTTTGGCCTCTGACAATGTGTAGCTATTGATGTGCTTAGTCAACAAGATTTAGATGTGATGTTGGAAAACAAACTGAAGGTGGTAAATGAGAGTGTTTGGAAGAAGATGAGCAAGAGAGCTTGTGGTTAAATTCATTCATGCCTTGCTCGAGACATTAAGTACCTTGTAATGAATGAAACCCCGGCAAAGGAAATTTGGAGGATTCTTGAGGAGAAGTATTTGGTGAAAAACATCCAAAATCGACTCCATTTGAAGTTAAAACTTTACCGCTTCACGATGAGACAATGGATTTCTATGTCGGAACACTTAAATGATTTTATCAAATTACTAGTCGACTTGGCAAATCTAGAAGTGATTGTTGGCGATGAGGACAAGGCACTATTGTTCTTGAACTCGCATCTCGAAGAGTACAAACACTTTATTACGATGATAACGTACGTGAAGAGTTCTTTGCAATACTCAGATGTGACTACGGAAGTGGCGAACCATGAGTACCACATGAAAGATAAATATGAGTTTGATAAGTCGACGTCCGAGGTACTGATGGCTAGAGGGAGGTCTTCAGACCAGAAGAAGTCTTGTGGTAACAACTCTCGATTGAAGTCGGGACCTCGCGATGTAAATCGCAATAATTTGGGGAAAGACCAATGTTCATTTTGTAAGGAGACGGGTCATTGGAAGAATGAATGTCCTGTGCTTCTAAAGAATAAATAGTGTGAGAAAACGGGTTCTTCAGTAAATGTTGGTTTTTTTGAGTTTAGTCCCACCTACAAACTGGATATTTTCCTTTAGTCCCCAAGTTGTTTAGATATTCACTTATGGTCCCCAATTTGTCTTTGACCATAGGTAAACCATATTTGAAGTCAATTTTTGACCTGAACTCCCACAAAAGCCCTTAGGTGACTTTTACGAGATTTTCAGCTACAAGTTAACCAGTTTTTTAGGTCACTTTCACGCCATCCGTCTACATCGGCAGGCCACGTCATCTTAAAATAACAAAAATCACAAAAACAATTAGCATATAGTCCCCATATATATTCCCTAGAATTAGTCTTTGATCCCCATATCTTTAATTTCAGCTTTAATGGTTATTGATAAAATTTTACAACCCAATACCACATTAGAGCACATAATATCTAAAAAAAGAAATTATTTTACCTTGAAATAGTTCCCAACACCTCCACCCCACCCCCATAACTATGCTAGAGAGAGAAACAACAAATGAGACAAATAGAGAAAGAGAAAGATGATTGTTGGAAATCTTGGAGAGGGTGATGATGATGACCGCTGATCCTACGTGGCCTTGTGATGTGGCAAGTTGATGTGGCCTGGTATCCTAAAGATAACCTGTTAAGTTGTTTTCAAAATTCTCATGAAACTCACGTAAGGGTAGATTAGGCACTTCATGTCAAAACCTGTGTTCAAAGGTCATTTGGGGACCAAAAGTATATTTTTCAACAACTTGGGGACTAAAGGCAAATATCCAATTTATAGGTGGCACTAAACTAAAAATACCCTAAATGTTGCTCAAGAACGTGAGGGAAATAGAGGTAATGATTCCGACTTTTCTTTAATTATATCAACTAATGCATGTATTATTGATTCCAAAGAATAAATTTTGGATTCGGGTGTTACTTATCTTATTTGCCCCGAGATGGGTTATTTTTCTAGTTTGAAAAGGCTAGAAGGTGGAGTTGTGTTGATGGGAAATGATGATTCCTATCGCATAATCGGGATATGTACCATTCGTCTAAAGTTGAACAATGGTTGGTTAAAGAAATTAAGGAGGTTCGATATATTTCGACGATGAAAAAGAATATTATCTCAATGGGTTTACTTGAAGCTAAAAGCTACAAGGCCATGTTTGAAAATGGCAGAAGAAGGTTCTTAAGGGAGCAATGGTTATATTGAATAGTCAAAGAAGAAGTAACAACTTATCTTATTTAGATGGTACGACTGTTCTTGGAGTGGTTGCTACTATGGAAAGTTAGTAAACTACTTCCAGAGATACTACTAGCCTATTGCATATGCGTTTGGCACATGCAGGGGAGAATTCCTTGATATACCATGAGGAAGAAGGATGAAGTCCTATAAATTTTCATGAGGTGAAAGATGTTGATAGAAACTTAAACCGACAAAAAGATCAAGTTGTTCCGTTCAGATAATGGTGGGGAGTATATAAGTGATCCGTTCTTGCAAGTATGTCACGATGAGGGGATTGCTCGATATTTCACCATTAGAAAGACACCGCAACAAAATAAGGTAGTGGATCCCATGAATCGTACTTTGTTGGAGAAGGTGTGATGTATGTTGTTCAATTCTAGGTTGGGCAAAGCGTTCTAGGCTAAGGCATTGACATATGTATGCTACCTCGTTAATAGGTTGACTTTGGCAGGAATTGAGGGTAAGACACCAATGAAAGCTTGGCCAGGAGAACCTACTACAAATTATGATACTCTTCGTATTTTTGGGTATCCGACATACTATCATGTCAAAGGAGGTAAGTTGGATCCTCGAGCAAGAAAGGCTATTTTTTTGGGTAATAAGAAAGGTGTAAAAGGCTATAAGTTATGGGATACGAAAGACCAGAAGATTAATCTGAGCAGGGATATCACTTTTGATGAGACTTTTATGGTGAAGGCATATGTCTTTGAGCACGAAGAGAAGACGACAAATAAGGTTTTACAGCGGCTGGAGATTGATGCGTCTTCACATAATTCAGATAGTTCTATACCAAAAGGGGTACCATCTACCGGCGTGACAGCGGGTGATGACACTACAAGAAAAAACACATATAATAGCATTCAAAAACTGCTATGAAAAGCTACGATAGCATTTTTTGCCCGCTCTATTATGTAATGCTATCCTTTTTTCAATAACATTTTTACGTATGTTATGAAAGCATAGCATTCTTAGAATGCCAATATAAACTTTTTTACAGCAGTTGTTGAAAGTTGTTATTTGTTAATAATAGTAGTTAAAAATTACTATAGAAAGGTTACGATAGCATTTTTCGTATGCTGTAATATGCAATGCTATCCTTTTTATAATGGCTTTTTTCTACATGCTATTAAAAGTGTTTTTAACAGCAATTACTGGTTGTTATTGTTTATTTAACATAACATTTACTGAATGTTATTACAAATCGACAATAGATAACATTTATTTTGTGCTATTGAAACTCTTTCAATAGCGTTTAGTAAACGCTATCGTTTACTTATAATAGCATTTGTAAACACTATCATATATATATCTCCTGCATTAATATTTTCCATTTTATAGGTATTTTGCAATATATTATGCCAAAAATAATAATCAATACAAAAATTTGTAATACTTTTATTTATGCTATAATAATCAAGCGAATCCAGATGGATTCAAACCATCATATTCTCAAACTATGAGTGTTCTTACCGATTTAACCTATAGATCCATCGACATGCAAGTACAACTAATTCATACAAGTACTTAACATTGTAGAAGATAGCTAATAACTCGAAAAACTTCAATAACTAATACTTAATAAAATCCTAAACTCTCTATTTACATCAAGTAACCAAAAAATAGACATAGGTACACATACACTGAAATATTACCCAATTATCCAAAAAAGATCTTTTTAAACAGGTTCACCACATATTAACATAATCAACTATGAAAAAATAGTTTGATTGATTGAGAGTATATATTATGAGGTGTAGGCGAGTTCAGATGTTTATGTCACTCGGCTACTACTCTCTGTTCCAATAAACCAAACTTGACTCATAAGAGAAATAGATTATTCAGGCTGAACTTCTTGGCCAAGAGGAAGGACGTCTAAATTTCCTCATCTTACTTGAAACAAAAAACTATCAAAAACAATAACTATCAAGGAGTAGGAATTATAGATGGTGAAGAATATAACAAGAACATCTCGAATTGTATGCTAGAGTCTTAAAAAGGGATAAGAACTACAAGTTGCTCTCTAATGTCATGTTAAAATGTAGGAGAAAAGTCGAGTCCTAAGACTAAAAATGGCGAAACTTGGGCTTTTATATATATATATATATATATATATATATATATATATATATATATTCATTGGCAATATTTAGTGTGCAAAAACTTGCAAAAATTGTAGGGTATCTGAAAACAGGAAGGACCTTTATTTGGCCTTCTGATACTAGAAAATTAGAGATGCTCTAACATTGTTTTGGAAGTTGTTCTGAGAAAAATGGGTTTCAAAAAAAATAGAAGAAACAAAAAACCTTCAAACAACATAATATGAATCATAAAATGTTTACTTGGAAAAACATCTGTGTTTCATAAAACCAATGGTTGTAGATGTAGTATCGACCCCTTCTTTCTTTGAAGATATGTAAATTTTACTAATTTATTTACAAGCTTAAAGTTATGTTACTAAATGAAAGAAACAGAGTTTCAACAAATTATGTTGATCACATTTATATATTTTATCTATAATACAAGTAATAGTTCTTGTTAGTCATTGCGAGTTAACAACATAGGCTCAGAAAGTAAGCAGCAAAGCAAACAAGTGTTATTTTCCAACGATGCAAATGTTGTCATTCGAGATATTGTTTTATAATATAATAAATATTAAAACTGAGCATTTTGGGAAAACAAGTTTGGAAAGGTAAAAAAACATGGTTATAGAGATTTCCTACCTCTTTACCCTTCTTAAACATTACGCCTTCAGGTTCATATATGTGTTCCTCCGGAGCCTCTGACTGAAGTAACATCTATTTGGACTTGTTTGTTCTCAGTTCTGGTTCAATGAAAGGCTGCCAGGTAAATGTTTAGACCAAGGTCAAAACAAATCAGCAATCTTAACACCAAAATCTTACTATCGAAGAATAAACTCTCATTGACAAAATAAATCCTAGATAAGAACTTATAATCTGGTCAAATTGAGTAAGATTTTAATACCTCTCCATTAGGTATCTAACAAGATAAACCATATTAAAAACATATGGCACACATTACCAGAAAAAACTTTCATTGGCCTTATATGGTCTTATTCACTTATAAATGGTTCATTCGATAGTAAAATAAAAAGTAATTTCTATAGAAGATCTTTCATAAAGACTTAAAATGGAGGTGCAATTAATTTTTTTTTGAGCTTATCCCTAGGCCCAAACTTCTCAGATACTCTCATTTCATACCTCATCTTTGCAGATGATCTTTTGATATGCTTAAGTGCTGAGAAGAACATAACAAATAATCTACAGAACTGACGTCAGTTCTGAAGGACTTCATTGAATGGACTGACCTTAACATAAATTCTCAAAAAATCCCAATCTACTTCTCTGAATCTACTGACCAAGATATGCAACTTTATATCAGCTCTACTCTCAACTTCAGTGTATCCTCCTTGCCAGTAAAATACCTAGGCTTACCACTCATAAGTGCTAGATTACTGTAAGGGACTGTGACTCAATTATTAAAAAAATCAAGAAGAGAATCTCTAGTTAGAAGCATAGAGCTCTTTCATATGCTGTTATAGTACAGTTGATTAATGATGTTTTATCATCTTTTACTATTTACTAGTCAGCCTGCTTTATGTTCCCCTCTGAAGTAATTGACAAGATAGGTCTTTTAAGAATTTTTCTTTGGTATGGTCCAGAGATGAACAAAAAAGAATGTGTAATGTTGCTTGAGATGATGTTGGGAATAGAGGTAGCTATTCTCTCTTCCCTGACAAGAACGATACGCGGAATAAGCCCTAACAGAAGAAACACAGAAGAAATAATCAAACAAGAACAACAAGGACACAATAATACCCAGAGGAGGGAAGTGGAAAACCCACGCAGATAAAAAATAATCCCCGAACAATCTACTATAACAATCAAACGGGTTACAATGATCTCTCCAAGCTTCTCAAGCTTTAATGGAGTCTATCAAATTCTAGGTCTTTAAAATTAAACTCATAGAGAATGCTAACTTAAATAAATAAACTAAGTTCCTTTTATATATTATGGAACTAAAATACAAGTAGAACGAATCTCGAGGCAAACTCAACATCTCAGAATAACATCTAAGGCAAACCTACGCAAATCTTGTTCAAATGACTTCAAGCTCGCTTGAGCGACTTTAACGATAGCTGGTCTCTAGCCCTCGAAAACAACAACTTGTTCGAACAACTTCCAAGACCGTTCGAGCGACTGCTTCAAACCAAGTCCAAAAAATATAAAATAGATAATCTTGTTCAAACGACTTTGAAGCTCGTTCGAACGAGCTCATTCAAATGACTTCCCACTTCGTTTGAATGATTTCGACTGTTCTTCGACAATTCCATTTTTCATTAGCTCGAGTTCCCACCCAACAATCTCCCACTTGAAATCGAATCCCGTAACCCATCTCTAGATCTCCAAATAAATTGCTCGTACTACCCAAACCTTCAATCTTGAAGACCCACCAAAGTTGTACATGTCATCAACTTCTAAAAAGTCCCCACCTTCGTAAACATATCAGCCAGATTCATATAAGTGTAAATCTTTACAAGCTTCAACACACTATCCTCGAGGATCGAGCGAATATAGTGATACTGAATATCAATATGTTTGGTCCAAGAGTGAAAAGCCGAATTCTTCGCTAAGTGTATAACGCTTTGACTATCACTGTACAACTTAGAATAAAATTGTTCTCTACCAAACTCTATCATCAACCCTTTTAGCCAAACCATATCCTTGCACGCTTCTGTAGCTGCAAGATATTTTGCCACCGTCGTAGAGAAAGCTACAATCTTATGTAGCCAAGAAACCCATGTAACCGCACCGCTTCTCAATGTAAAAACAAAACCACTAGTACTCTTCCGCCTATTAATGTCACCCGCCATATTAGAATCAACGAATCCTTGTAAGCATATCTGAGAACCCCCATATATGAGAACCACCATAGCGATTTTTCTGCTTCTTCGGACAATAATCCTTTAATAATCTAAAGTGACCTCTCAATGGTGTACTAACAACTTTAGAACCATCCATATTAAACCCCTTCAGTACTTTCCTGATGTACTCAAGCTTGACATAACTTCAATTCTCACCGCTTTCTGTCCCTTGTAACACGCATACCAATAACTTGTTTTGTTGCACCCAAATCCTTCATAGAAAAATCTTAGGATAACTGTTCCTTCAACTTGACAATTTCTCCCATATTAGTACTTGCTACCAACATATCATCTACATATAGAAGTAGAATAAAATACTAGTTCCCCGTATTTTTGATAAAATAATAGTGATCTGCATTGCTCTTCGAATAACCATTTTTGGACATGAATTGTTCAAACTTCAAATACCACTATCTCGGCGCTTTTTTCAAACCATATAAGCTTTTCGTGAACCTACACACAATGTATTTTTTCCCTTTAGCCGAATACCCTTCTGGCTGCTTCATATAATTTTTTTTGTCAAGGTTACCGTGAAAAAAAGCTGTCTTAACATCAAGTTGCTCAAGATGCAACTTTTCATCTGCAACTATATTCATCACAACTCGAATAGTAAACATCTTCATAATAGGAGCTAAAATCTCGCCAAAATTAATGCCTTCAATTTGTTGAAAGCCCTTCACTACAAGTCTAGCCTTGAATCTCCTTGAACCGTCAGATTCTTACTTTAGTCTGTATACCCACTTGTTGTGCAATACTCTCTTCTCTTTCGATAACCGAACTAAATCCCAAGTTTGATTAACTGATAATGACTGCAGATCGTCATCCATAGCAAGCTCCCACTTACTCTTGGCTTCCACATCTAAAGTCTCCTTATAACTTTCAGATTTACCACCATCTGTAAGTAACAAGTGACTTAGGGAGTTAACATACCTAGCTAGAATTCTTGGAATTCTCAACTTCTTTCGAAGTACTATTAGAATATCTTGATCATTAGGTTCCTCACCTTGATCCGGTGCATCGGACTTAACCACGACTTCTTCATTAACCTCTCGAGAGGGTTCGTCATCATCAATGTCGACACTTTCCATTGCTTCACTTCGATTCCTTTCCACAGGTACTTTGAAGTCTTTATATAAGACTTCCTCATTGAATATAACAATACGGCTTCGGATAACTTCTTGATTCTTTACATCCCAAAATCGATACCCAAACTTATCACCACCGTATCCAATAAATATGCACTTCATCGACTTTGCATCTAGCTTTGTCCTTATATATGAATTATCAAGCACGTATGAGGTGCAATCAAAAATATGCTAGTGATTTAGTTGTAGTGTCCCAGATTTTATTTTATTTTATTTATTATTATGCATCATGCATCCATATTCTTGCCATACATCATGCATCTTTACTTTCTACATCTGCATCTTATTCTTTTATCAAGGTTTTATTCATTTTCTCCTTTTTTTATGTTTTGGTAGTTTCGGTGGTTGTTGGCAGAGGAGGTGAGTTGTGTTTGGGTGCCCGTGATTGGATTGGTGGAGGCGTTGTGATTGTTGTTGTTGTTTTTGTGTTTGTGATATGGTGTGATCCGGGAGGGATCCGTGGTTTTTCGAGTTTTTCGTGAAGTTTTCCGTTGAGGAATCTTTTATCCAGTTTTTGCTCTTTCTATTCGAACGGACTTCTTTCGGCTCGAATAGATCCTTAACTGGTTCATTTTATTCGAACAAGCTTGACTCTGTTCGAATACATTTCTATCCGGTTCATTCTATTCGAACAAACCCTGTTCTGTTCGAATATATTTCCATCTGATCATTTCTATTCGAACAACATCTTTTCTGTTCGAATTAATACCTACCTGTTTCATTTTATTTGAATAGACCTTTTCCCGTTCGAATAGAATTATATCTGCCTTGTTTTATTCGAATAGAACATTTTCTGTTCGAATAGATTTTCGGGTGAATAGTGTTTTCAGCATTTCTGTTCGAACAACTTATTTTCTGTTTGAACAGAGGCGTGTTTAAATGACCAGTTTGGGTCTTTCTTTGCGATTCTTGGCCGTAAATCCATCTTCGAGTTACGTGTTATGATCTTAGGGTTTTATATACCCAATTCCATTTTATTCTCTCCCTCACTCTTCACTCACTCACTCTCTCTCCTAATTAGAATCTTCTGCTTTCTCGCTCTTCATTGTAATTCATCGAGGGATTGATCTCGCAACTTCATCGGTGTTGATTGTTAGCATTGGTGTTGATTTTTGGCATTGGTGTTGAATATTGGCGTTGGTGTTGATTGTTGTTGTTGGTTGTGGAGGTTGAGGCTGGGTTGACCTGTCGGTTGGCGGAATTATGGTTTATCTTTATCAGGCGAGTGTCCGTTTATTGCTAAATTCCTATACTAGTTTAACCTGTGTTAGTTAGGGCATGCATTTGGCACTGAGGTGCTTGTGATTTTTTTAGACTGTATTGTTTCCGTCTGTTGTAGTTGCGGTTTCAGTGTTGTTGTTCCTATTGTTAGGCATGTAGGGTGTATTCTCTTTTGTTTGTTAGGAAGTTGTGCATTGTGTGGGATTCTTAGGGGTTGTCCTCGAGTGTTGTGTTCCAGTCTTATAGAGACTGACGATTGTTGGATGTTGTGACGGGTTAGTCACTGTTTGCATCTGTGGTAGGTTGGTTGCCATTCTCTGAGGCAGGTGGTTATCCTACGTGTGTACTGGCTTGGTAATGGCTGTTGGGTTAGGATTGTTTGCCCTTCTCTGAGGCAGGGGGTTATCCTAGGTGTGTTGGCCGAGTTTGACGGCTAAGGTGTTTTTGATCCTTGGGATCTGTTTAATTCAGTGGGTCTTGTATTCTTTAACTTAACGGGGTCGGATACATAACAAAGCTCTACATCGGCTGACTCTCGATAGGACCTAGGATTCCTACATCGGCTTAAAATAGTATGTAAATTTCTGGCTGGACAGTATCATATCTATTACCCATCGGGAGTGTGGGATGGTATGAGACAGTTTCCTTAGGTACCAGTCTTATCTTCCCTGAGGTTGAAATCCCTTGGAATAAGTGAAATAAAGTTCAGACATTGGCTCTGTGGGTTGCAAAGCCCGGAGCACTCAAATCAAGTGATAAATCCTTCATCGTGGTCGAGCTGGTAACCCAATCGTACTCATTGTATCCAACTTAGATCTTGTTAAGGTTATTATGCATTAGCGGCTAATCAGTCCAATATATATTGATTTTTAGAGTTTAGTTCATGGTTTCATAACTTTATTAAACATTCACCTTAGGGCTTTAGTTTATCATATCATATCATCCATCATTTGGGATAATTATGGGATTATCCTAAATCATCATGTCGCATTTCATTAATAGCATATCATCACCATCACAACATATTCTGCATGTCTCTATTCCTCATATTTCCTATTCCTTTTCCTATTCCTCTTGTACTTTATTTTTGTACTTATATATTAACTGTCCTTTTAACATCTTATATCTCACTCACCTCTCCTCTTTCTATGCACCTGTTATATTAGTATGTTGTTTAGCCTTGTTGGGCATTAGTGAGCCGTGGTTTTGCTCATTCTCGCTTTGTTCCCCCCTTTCAGAGGCGGAGTAGTTGCAGGGATTTGTTGGGTGTTTCAGCTGTTGGTTCCGGTGTTGCAATGGCTGTTCTTGCTCCGGTTTTAGTGTTCCTTGTATGATCTCAGCCCTTGACACTATTTTGTATTCGAGACATTATATTTACGTTTTTAGTTATGTATATATATATCTTTGCTTCCGTTGTATTTCTTTTACTTTGATGATATTTCTATAGTCAATGACCGAGCCTGAACTTTTCTATGGCTTGGTTATTTATGGGGGAGAATCGGTTGGATTACCTGACCTGCACATCCCGAATGATAGTAGTTGGTCTAGCTAACGATTATTGGATTTTGGGGCGTGACATAGGTTTACCTCTTTACTGGTCTATGCTTCCTCAGGACGTCTAAAGTCTAAAGCTGTTAAAGGCCCTCTGTTAATCAAGTACGCTACCATACTAACCGCATCCATCCAAAAGCATTTTGGCAATCTAGCATAGAGTTTCATACTCTTCGCTCTTTCGTTTATTGCTCGGCTCATGCGTTCTGTAATACCATTTTGTTGCGGTGTTCCAGGTATAGTCTTATGTCTCCTAATCCCATTTGATGTGCAAAAGTCTTCAAACTCGTCACTACAGTATTCACCCCTATTATTCGACCTAAGACTCTTCAGTTTCAAA
Organism: Kingdonia uniflora; assembly: GCA_014058105.1. NCBI lineage: Eukaryota > Viridiplantae > Streptophyta > Magnoliopsida > Ranunculales > Circaeasteraceae > Kingdonia > Kingdonia uniflora. The sequence continues at coordinate 742,634 of JACGCM010002082.1, read as the reverse complement.
CCGATTTCATTATCAACTAGAGCCCTCCACCTCATGAATTTATCAAATACATCTGATTTGTTCTTCATTAAGTAGACCCACAGTTTACGAGTAACATCATCAATGAAAGTAATGTAATAGTAAGAACCATCAAGAGAAGATACCTTGGTTGGCCCTTAAACATCCGTGTGTACAAGATCCAGTTTTTCAGGTTTCCTTATTCTTTCAAATATTTTAAAACTAACCTTCTTCTGCTTTGTAAGAACACACTCTTTACAAAATTGGAGATCAACCTCAACAAGATCCTCTAGCTTTCCCTTTCTTACCATCATCTTCATCCCCTTTTCACTCATCTGACCAAGCTTTTTGTGCCACGTACTTGTATCAATCCCTGGAGTGGCTGTACAAATAGTAGAAATTGTACTTTATGCCTTATACAACGTTCCTTGTCGTAACCCTCGAGCTACTAGCATAGTTTCTTTTGAAACCTTCTAGAAGGTAGCACTAAAGGTACTCACATATCTGCCATCATCTGCTAATTTGCTAGCCGGTATAAGGTTATTCCTCAATTTAGGTACAAGTCGCACATTCTGTAAAACCAACGTTCATCCTGAAGGCAACAACAACCTAGCGTTTCCCTTTCTAATAATATTGCATGTACTCTTATCTGCAAGAAAGACCGTGCCGAAATTACTTTTGACAATATTAATTAGGAAACTTACGTTTGCAGTGGTATAAAAATAAATACCCAAATCAACTATCCAAGATTCATTAACCTCATCACATGACAGTAGTAAAGCCTAATCAGAACTAGCCTCCTCACTAAGGTTCATTGTATCTTTCTCCTCATTATTATCTTTCTTTGAAGAAAAGTTCTAATCTCGCCTGAAGTGATCCTTCTTTCCACAAGTCCAACACGCACCGGGGAGATTAGACTTTCCTCTTAACTGTGATCGATCCCTTCCAAATATTGGCCCTTTTCTGTAAGACCTCCATCTTTCTTGGACATTGAACACACTACCATTTGAACTCGAAGAGGGTTCAAATGTTTTACGCCTATTATCTTTACTCATAATAAAAAATACTATAATATCAAATTTGATGCCTTCCTACCCAAATGAGTTGCTCATAGATGTAATAAATCCTTCCCAACTCTCAGGCATCTGTCCTAAAAGGGCCCACACTCTCACCTCCTTGGTAAATTTAATTTTAACGGATTCCAGCTGAGCAGGAATGGTATTTAACTCACTGATATGAGCTTGTACACTACCATTTTCCTTCATCTTTAAAGTATACAAGCGCTGTAAAAGATGTAACTTTTTTGCCTCGTACGGTTTCGAGTACATAGCGGACAACGTCTCCATCAAACCCTTCATTGTTGTAACTTTGGAGATCATATGTAGAATCTGAGATGACAATGTTAACCTAACAGTTCCTAGCGCCTTGTGATCAAATCGCGCCTACTTAACAGTATCGTATTTTGCTAGCATCATCTTAACTCCACCTAATGGTAAATTAAGATCCTTCTGATAGAGGTAATCTTCTATCTGTAATAAAGTCTCTTAAATTCTAGGTCTCTAGAATTAAATTTACACAGAAGGATAGCTTAAATAAATAAACTTAGTCCCTTTTATATTCTAGGGAACTAAAATACAAGTAGAATGGATCTCGAGGAAAACTCAACATCTTCGAATAACATCTAAGGAAAACCTACGCAAAGCTCGTTCGAACGACTCTAAGCTCGTTCGAATGACTTTAACGATAGTTGGTCTCCAGCTCTAGAAAACAACAACTCGTTCGAACGACATCCATGCCCGTTTGAACGACTACTTCAAACCAAGTCCAAAAAACACAAATTAGATAATCTCGTTTAAACGACTTTGAAGCTCGTTCGAACGACTTCCTACTTCGTTTGAACGACTTCAGCTGTTTTTCAACAATTCCATTCTTCATTAGTTAAGGTTCACACCTAACAGAAGAGTTATGCATGCCTAAGGAGAAACATCAGAATTAAAAGACATTATTAACAAGGCAGCTACAATCATGAAGAACATCTGGAAGATTATTCAAGGTACCCCTACTTGCTGGATAAATTTGGATATAATAAAACATAATAGAAGACAATTCTTTATGGCCAATAGAATCTCCTTATGACTGTTCTTAGGCTTTTAGATCCATGTTAAAGGTTAGACAAGATGATATGACTTTATTTGGTATTATTATTGATAATGGAGAGAAGACTTTCATTTAAAAAGATCCTTGGTTAAACATAGGAGTCTTAGAGAAAATACATGGGCAAAGATGTAGATTACTTATTGGGCTAGATAAGCACATTAAAGTCAGCTCCCTCATTAACAATGATAAATGACAGACTTTAAATACATGATATCTTGAGATCAATTAGATCATAGAAAAAAATAGCTTCACTTCCCCCTCTTCCTCTTAACATGAAGACTTAGTTATATGGAAACCAAAGGCAGATGGGGAATTCTCAGCAAAATTGGCATGGGAATCAATTAAGAAAGCACATAACTCTAAAGTTGACTGGTACAAGGTAGTTTAAGCTTCAAAAAATTTACTTAGAAATGCTTTTATCACATGGATGACTATGTTGAAGTTGAACATACTGTATATTCAAGACTTTATGGTAAAGATTAGCAAGTTAAACATTACTAAATGCCATCTCGGCAAGGGGAGAACATAAAGCATCTATTCTTTATATGTCCTTTCTCTTCTTAAGTATGGAAATCCATACTAAATACCTCATTCAACAGAAATCCTCAAGAGTGGAGTGCAGAATTCTCTTGGACCATTCAAAAAGCTTTATTTTATACTACAAAGCTAGATTTTTGAGGGTGGCTTTTGCATCTACAATCTACAACTTATGGGTGGAAAAACACTGAAGGATTTTTCAATCTAAAAGTGGAAACATTCAGAGTAATACCAAGCTCATCCTGGAGGAAATAAGATGCAGAGCCATTTGCTCATTTATCAAACTTATTGATACACCTGATGCTAGAAAATGCTTGTGAATTGACTCTTAGTTTTGAATCCACTCTTCCTTGTTTGTCTGATAAATGCTCATGAATTGTTTTTTAGTTGTAATAGTTCAAACTTCTTCAAGGATGACCTTAAGTACCCATTATGAGTCATGCTTTTTTAAGCCAATCTGCGCCGATACGTTTGATTTTGACCAAAATATTCCACAATGGACATGTGAGGTACTTGATATGAAGTAAGAAGCAGTCACTGCTGCCATCTTGATATCCTTATTCTGACTCCAAGAGAAAAAAATATCATTTAAATCTTTCTTACTTCACTAAAATAGAGCAAATATCTACAGTGATGCAATCTAACTGATCCCATAACAGAAGGGATATTTTCACATATTACAGGAGATCAAATACAAAAATCTAGGAAACTTAGTCATATACTAGACTTAGTCTTAACTCTTCTTAACATGAATCAAAGCCAAAAGGCGATTGTTAAATTTCCATAAGTAGTCAATAAAGATATTGTTTGGGCCTCATTTCGTAAAGGGGAAACTTGGCTCTTTCACCTTGAAGGTTACCCTCGACTAGGGGTTTTAGTAAATATATAAGACTATAAACAATTAGTTTAATGTGCTAAAAATCTTATGTGGATTCCATGAATTGGGTTCTCCACGACCTCTTACGGGAATTTGAATATTGATTGGTATATAGATTAATTGAGAGGACATATCAAGTATAAAGATGATTACAAGGTATTCGAGGGTAATGTTTGAGAGGGCTTTTTGATAGAGTATTTCTAACCCCTGCATAGTGTCTCCTCCCTCCTATTGATAAGAGATAACAAGGGGGTGAGTCACCATGGGGGGTCAGATTACATGTATATCCTTTGGGATAGCTGTTCTGTATGTAGAGTTGGTTCTGACATTGTAGTTGTCTGGCGGCTTATTTCCACTGTTCCGTCTGGTGAGGTGGCTATCAGGTGTGTCTGCCTTTAACCATATATTATTATGGTCGAAGTCTCTCTGGTACTGGTGTTGAGTTCTGGTGCTGACCATCTGTCTTTAGCTTTGACCATGGTAGTTAGCTTCGATGATGCCTTCGAGTGTTCGATTAATCTCAGAAATCTTTGAAGAATTTGTTGCTAGACTTACTGGGCTTCGAGTCTCTAGGTAGGCTTTGATGTAGTCTTTGAGTATTTGACTGGTGCTGGAAGGCTGGGAGTTGGCTACTACATTCGCCCCTTCTCAGCAGAGGCCTTGGAAATTATTGTAGATGGTACGTGCTGAGAAAAATTGTCAGGCATGAGAAGTTAAAAAGTTGACTGGTGTGAATATGGGTAGTTCCGAGGAGAGTAATTAAGGTAATTGCTGATTAAAGAGGTAATTAATGCTCCTTAATCAAGTTATAAATTGGGGTTGCTGGGGGGGAAAATTTCAAGTACTCTTCATCTTCCTCTAAACTTAGAACTGTAATGGAACCTACTCCAAATATACGCTACCAAAAGAAATTGGAGGAGAAGAATCAAAGTATTCATAAAAGGCTAGGGCTTTGTGACAACAGTACTTTGGGGATGGAGGCTTGGACGTATATATGCCAGACCTGGTTGAGCTGGAGTAGGGCTGGAAATGGGTCAGGTTTGGGGCGTGTGGAGTAATAGCATCCCCATACCTGCCAAATTATCCTACCCCCAAACCCGCTCCAATACCATTTAACTTAAATGGGGAATACCCAAACCCGCCCCACTTAAATTTGCTTATACCAAACCTGCCCCAACACCCATTTAACACCTGTTTATCCTAAATTTAGATCCCCAAGCCCTCCCCGCAGACCCGCCCCATTTATGAAATTTTATAAAAAATTAAAAATCACCTGTATAAAAAAACAAACAAACTAAATCAGGTGTTCAGTGCATACACACAAAAGAAAAGGTAACAAACATGAAACTTACACAAGAGAATACAAAAATTGGATAATTATAAGTCAAAACTAGGAAAAATTTCATGTTTCTCACAATAATTAACATAATTAAGTCTTAAAATTATTACTTAACATCACAACAAAATATAGAGTATCTTCAATCTTCCTCACAACTCAAAACTATGGATATTTATCATTTACATCGTTATAGATTATTAGCCTTTCTCCCGCAATGAGATGAAATGCCAAGCTACTCCTACAAAACCCTGTGCCTATGTAAAGTTGGAGTACTTGATGTTTCTTTTCATCTGTATATTAGAAACAAAAATAAAAGATAAGTTGAAGTACTTCATGTTTCTTTTATGACAAAATCAATGGTTACATTGAGAAAATTTCCACGAGTTTATTTAAAGTAGTATTAAAATACAGTTATCCAATGGCTCTCTCAGCTTAGCTTTACCAATGCAGTCTCTAAAATTATTTGGGCAAGCTTTGTACTATGTTTGGAAGAATAAAAATAATAGATTTTCAAAAACTTTAAAAGCTCTCAGGTTCAGGTGTTGAGCAACATATGTATTGATACTCAAATAAGATGCAGGAGCTTACTGAACCAGGTACAACCGTATAAAAATGCCACATAAATAGATATATCTTCCATATGATTGAAAATGAGATTTTTGTTGCTAATAACAACTTTATATACTCGATATCCATTTGCGGTTCTTTTCACTTTCAGGTGATTCAAGTGGCATGATGGTGGATAGTTCAGGTTTGACTTCTGGAATTTTTTATGCTTTAACTGGAAATAGCATGGAAGGCCTGGGCGTACCAGAAATTAACCAATTTTCATATACTGGGGACTTGCCTTTACCATATGCAAGTGATCAGGTTTCTAATATCCTGTCTGGCATTGGTGATCGTTGCTCTCCAAAACTTGTCTGTGGTAACTCTGGCATAGTTGCTGATAGTGGGCATTTTTCTTCCTTGGGGATTTTAGGTCCTCATATTTATGATTTCCCTATTGTGGATGGTAATAAAAAGAAAATTTGTATAAAGATAAAAGGGGAGAATAAATTCACCACGTCTCATAATATAAGCACAAGTGATAGGATGGATTTAGGAACTGGGCTAATAATAAATGCCATGTCTTCCATGAAAGCATATGCTATCGGTCATAGCGGGATAAGTAAATCTATGGTTAACAGTTTCAAATGTGAAGATAGTGCTCATTGTTCTCAAATTAAATTAAGCTCCTCGTCTGATGCTGATGCTAGAAATGTGGCTGGTGATATTTGAGGAAATTAAAACCTCACATTCATCCATATAAGTTGGTTAAGAAGGAATTAACTTGTGTAGGCGACGGCCATGAGACCAAGTTTCTTCCGTCCAAAAGAACATATTATTTACCATCTGATTGTGTCTCAAGTCACCCCAACATTCACCTGGTGCCTTTAAATAAAATGCTTATAGTGATGGATGTAATAAAGGATAGATAACTTCTATCCATCCAGAAATGGGAAGTGGATCGCTAATAAAACCAGGATGAATTTTCATGCCAAACTCCAAAAATAACTTCTATCCATCCAAAAACTATGAGCAAACTAAATAAAAGACCATACAATGTGCTACATTGTAGTAAGAACAGGCATCATAGAATATGATACACTGCAATGGTTATTTTCTTATCTTATCAATCACTTGAAATGGATCAAATGGATCAAATAAGAATTAAGGTTAAAAACGTTAAGACTAATCTTAGTAACTTGCAAACGTTGAGACTTAATTGGTGTTTCAAGCTTCTGGATTGCTGAAGGAGTTACCTGAATTGATTAGTGATCTTTCTAATTTGTAAATATTGTTCCAAGCTTTATAGACTTCCTAAAATTGATCACTGATGAAGAGGTTGGATTGAAACAGATCACTGATGTAAACGTTGTTCCAATCGACTGGTAATCTATCCAATCTTTGTAAGCTTTCTAATGATATGGGGAATATGGTTAGTTTGAAATGAAGGTTATTATCATGGATCACTGATGTAGAGGTTGAATTATGAAATGATTAAGACTGATCACAAGTCGAAGACTTAATTGTTGTTCTAATCTTTGTAAACTTTCTAATGATAAACTTCTAATCTTCGTAACCTTGAATTTGGAGGATGTTATACGGGTGTTAGGGTGTAGAGATTAAAATGATTCAAATGGAAATGATGGTTGAAATAAATTTGGTACAGACTGATCACAGATCACTAATAGAGGTTATGGAGGTTGAAGGAAGTAAGAGAGGAGGAAGGAAGTGAATTAGGTTAAACTCATATTCTCATAAGGGTATTCACGTTATATCATGTATAATTGGGTCAGGTGACGGGGCTCTATTTATTTAAGCCTAAAACCAGACCTGCCTTAATAAATATATGGGTTTTTTTTACCAAACCCGCCCCATACCCGCTATAGTCATTCCAAACCTGCCTCATTAAGGGTGGGGCGGGGCTCAGGCGGGGAGGGTTAAATTGCCAGCCCTAAGCTGGAGCCAGGGGAAGGGATCTGCGGGCAGCCGTTCATGCACTAGTGGGGGGAACTGCAACGGTTGGGCCCGATTGTGACTCAACGGTCATACTTTCTATGGAGTCTGGCAGAGCAATTGGTGGAAGCCGAGGACGTAGCTAAGGAATTCAAGGTTTGCCCCGCATGTAAATATGAGGGTTCTTTTAAATTGTGGGTGGGATGTTGGGGTTTTTGTTGTTTTGATGTTTTATTTTTATTGATGATGTATTCCCATGTATTTTTTGAATAAAACAAAGATGTAGTTATCGATGTATGCTAATATAATAGTACAAGTAATGTAGATGATGATAATGTAGGCACGAAAAAGGTTTGAACTTTGGACTTCGATACTAACAACGAATATGGAATAAAAGGTCACGACTTGGTAAGAACAAAATTCATTGATCGATAGTCGAACGAATGTGGTCGAGGGGTACGACTATGGTTCAATGGATAAGATGGCTCAAAAATGAATGTATGGGAGGCTTCGAGTATAAAAGCTGACAGCTTGAATGGCAGAGTTGTCAGAGGTGACACTGTTTATGGGGCAGTGTGTTACAGTAGGCCTTAATTATGCTTCCTTGGGAATGGATAGGAGACCACGCGTGGGTAACTGAAAGTGATATGGCAAGCTCAGATAGGGTTGCAAGGGCCTTGTATTAAAGACGGAAGGTTATCAAAGGTAGGAACATGTATAATCGTTAATTTTGATAGAGTATCGAGGGTTCAATAGAATGAAGGACCGACTTTGTTGGGAGACAGGTGGAGTACAGATATGCGTATATAAGTATGGGTAGTATGGTAAATGCTCAGTGGGCCTAAAAATGGAGGGAAATGGGAGAAGGAGTAGGGGTAGTGGCAATGATGACGATTGGAGAAACTGAGATGGTTTTGGGGGCTGTTATTTAAATAAGGGAGAGAAAAAAGATACTATTTACAATCAAACACACAGAGAGAGAGAGAGTGGTGTAAGAGAGAAAATACCTTGTTATTGTCGAGAGAAGCTAGAGACGCCATTGTTGCCGTTGGATTTTCTCTTGAACGTTGGCACTCAAACTAAATAGGTATGTTTGCTGATCTTCTATTAGGTATGACTGTTATTATGTATGTTTTTGTCTGGGATCTTGGGTGGAAAGGGTGGTGGATGTTTACTGGGACACCGGTTACGGCCTAACTAGGATGGGGTGTGAGATATAGGATTGAGAAGTCGAATAAAGAAGAAATGGTGAGAATTAGGGGAGTAAAAGGGATAGTAATCGAGTATTCAGTCATGATACGGTTAATGGGTATGGGTGGGTAATAGTGTAGTAGGAAACCAAAGCTTAATACTCGAATATATCGAGCTAATGTCACTCCTCTTCTTCTGTAGGGTAAAATACGTACCCGTTGAGCTTCGGTGATGAGGCTAATAGATGAGGATGATGACGAAGTGAATGAACCAAGTATTTCTGGACGAGGAGTGGTGAGCAGTGATATGGAAAAGTTACAAATTGCAATAAATGTCCCATTAGCTGTAGTAGAGCCAGATATGGGAACATCGGCTAGGAGTCGTCGTAGGGCTTAAATAGTCAGAGTGAGTGACAAAGAAGAAGATGAGGAGGGGGAAAGGGGTGAGGGGGGTTAAGTTAATTAAAATTTTAGGGGAGGAGGGGGATGAAGAGGGAGAGGAGGAAAGATATAGGAGTGAAGAGATAAATGATGAGGGGACATATGCGGGGTAGGTCTCTCATCAGGAACAAGCGAGGCTAGATCAATTTGTGGCAAATACGGGTTTGTGAAGACTGGGGTCATACTGGTACCGTTGAAGGCCGAGTATTCATTTATGGATTCCCCTCATGAAGGAATGATGACGCTCAGGGGGCAGATTCATTTGGGGTTGCAACTACCTCTTCGAAGGTTGGTAAAGCAAGTACTGATTTTGAGATGTAGTTCCCTGCCAAATGAACGATTATTTTTATGAGATGATGAGGGTAATCAAAGGGATGAATGTGGAACTAAAACATGAGGAGAGGTTTATGATCGGATAGTTTGACATTGTTTCGTTCTATTCGAAGAAGGTAAATAAGAAAGTTGGGATATATCATATACAGTACCACTCTGAGAAACTGTGGCTATTCGATCTATGCTCGACGGGTCGCGGGTAGGACAAAGATCAGGTGATAGTAAAGGGGAAATATGAGAATGCCCAAGGGGAGTTAGAATTTGGGTTGAAGAATAGGTTATTCAACACAAGTAAATTGATAATCGAATATGTTGTTGTTTTGATTTGAATAAATATGATTTCAAATTCGCTGTTTTGCAGAACCCACCAACAATGGGCTAAAACACCCGAGGACCTACATCGACGATCTCATTAACGAGAGTGGGAAGTGGGTGAATAAGGTATTTTGAAGGCTGGGTATTATTGCGAGGAAAAGATGAAAGAAGATAGACACGTTACTGATAGACGTTCCGGTAGCTGATAGGCCATCGAGGAGGAAAAAATAGGGAGGGACCTCTACAAAGGCAGGTGAGATGGAGTACAACAATCTGACTTAAAAATCTAGCTTTGTACCAAGGACTTGGCGAGGTGGTCCCGGAATGACACGGTCGAGCGTGCCCAAAACTATTCCCAAAGCAACTCGGCAAATAACCAATGGTAAAGGCAAAGCCACTGATGAAGGCTCAACATCCCATCTGACGAAGACAACTGGGCGAAGAAGGACTCTTGAGCAGATGGTCGAAGGGAATGACCCAGTCGAGGCTAGGCGATTCATAACTGAACAGGTGGAGGACGTTTAAGTAATGGCTAAGTCGATGATAACTCTCTATGCCACTAACCCAGAGGAAGCAGGGCGGTGAACTGAATAGGTTTTATTCCAGGTAAGTGATTTAGGAGCTTTGAAATTGAAATTATGCTTCGAGAACTGTTAATTGGTTGAGTATTCGTGTTTCGTGTAGATGAATGCTTGGATGATATCATTTACCTAAGCACATAAGATGACGAACGGGAAGCTGAAGGAGGTGAGGGACGGTCATGGGCCCATGAAGGGGACCATTCTGTCGCTAAAGACCCAGGTCGGTGTGCTAGAACGAGAATGGCTGCATATTCGAGTTGATGTTGTGAGGGAAACCTAAACGGTGATCGCCAATTATGATCAGAGGTAGCAGTGCTGGAGGCGAAGCTGGCCAGTAAGGAGGTACAGTTACAAAATAGTCATGCACGGTTCCAGGCGAAGTACGACCAAGAGTATGACGTGACCATAGCCCTGAAGATATTTGTGAATAGGTTGGGATACAACCCAGAGACTTTTGAACTCTATCCTCCAACTGTAGAGCCTTCTATTAAAGATGTTGCACATATAGAAGGGATAAAAGTAGACCCTATAGGTGGAGGTGCTAGAGATGGTGATACTGGAGTGGATTCCGTGGTCGAAGGTGGCAGTGGTGGTACTGTTGTAATTGATCCTGTGGTCGAAGGTGGTGGTGGTGATGCTGTAAAAGACCTTGGTAGTGAAGGAGTGGCGGTGGCGATGAAGAATGTGAGCGACCCTGTGTGAGCTGGTTATCTTGAGGAAAAACTTTGACTGGCTTCTATTTTGAAATAAACTCTTTTTATTTGTGATAGGTAGAGTTAAACATTTTGCTATGTATTTGAATATCTTGGCATTCGAATGTACTTGCTGGTATATCTGTATGGTTGATATATCTGTATGAAAATTAAAGTATAGAATACGCCAAACTTCGAAGGTCGCTCCTGGGTATTTCTATCCGTGGATTTGAGCCTAGACGAAGCATTATGTGGTCGACCCTAATGCATCCCTGAGTGTCCGGTCTGTCGAGCATTCATGCCACTCAGGAGTGTTCAAATTTAGAACCTTGAAAAACTTTGAGGTCACCTTCAAGCATCAGTCGGGTCGAAGGGTTGACATGATACTTAGGTTTACCTAAATCAAGAAATTCACCGGACTTTGAAGGTTATCCCCAGGTATTTCAATCCGTGGGTTTGAGCCTATGTCGACCATTCATGCCACTCAGGAGTGCCTAAATTTGGAGCCTTAAAAAACTTCAAGGTTGCCCCCAAATATTAGTCGGGTCGAAGGGTTGACATGATACTTAGGTTTGCCCAAATCAAGAAGTTCATAAGACTTCGAAGGTCTCCCCGGGTATTTCTAACTGCGGGTTTGAGCCTAGACAAAACATTATGTGGTTGGCCCCAATGCATCCCCAAGTGTCCGGTCTGTTGACCATTCATGTCACTCGAGAGTACTCGAATTTGGAACCTTAAAAATCTTTGAGGTCACCTCCAGGTATCAGCCAGGTCAAGGGGTGACATGATACTTAGGTTTGCCCAAATCAAGGAGTTCATAAGAGACATGGAATGAAGCCCATAAGAGAAAAATATATTTATTGATTATACTGTATTTACATCTGTTATGAAAGGTAGTGGCCGCAGCCTGTTGTATGAGACTAATTGCATTGTGTTCTAAGGGTTGGGTAGGAGCTCCTCAGCTTCGGTTATCAAATAATATGATCCTTTGTCGGTTTTTCCATATACTCATAAGGTTCTTTCCAAGATTTGGCTATCTTGCCGACATTGCAAGGTTTTGAGGAGGGTGTGACTCGTTGCAGTACTAAATCTCCTATATCGAAACTCTGTGGTCGAACCCTTTTGTTGTATGACTTTTGGAGTAAGATCTGATAACGTTCTAGGTTAGCTATAGCTCGGTCCCTAGTTTCATCGATCCATAACATATTGCATCCAAGTTTGAATTCGTTATCTTCATCGGGAAGGTCAGGGTCCTGTATTAGTACTTTGAACTGAGTGGGAAACACAACTTCGGTGCCATAAGAGAGGAGGAAAGGAGTGTATCCCGTCGTCTTTCTTGGGGTGGTATGGTAAGCCCAGAGTACATGTTGTAATTCTTGAACCCACCAACCTTTCTTCTCATCAACAAGCTTTTTAAGACCATCGACTATAGTTTTATTGATTGCTTCAACCTGACCATTCCCTTTTGGGTAGTAAAGGGTGGAAGGGGAGAGGATAATGTTATACTTCTTGAGGAAATTATGGACCTTGTTCCCTACGAATTATGGACCATTGTCACATCAAATCATATGTAGGCAGCCAAAGCGAGTGATAATATTTTCCCAAAGAAACTTGGTGACTTCTTCTTCTCTGGTTCGACATAAATGTATGGCTTCGACCCATTTAGTGAAGTAATCTATGGAGGCTAAGATGTTTTCTCTGCTGCTCAAAGCTTTGGGAAAAGGGCCTACTAGATTAATGGCCCACCGCTTGAAAGGCCAAGCAATGTGACTGTAATAGAGGTCTTGTGAAGGACTTCAAATATTATGGGCGTGACGCTGGTATTTGGCACAGTGCTTCATAAATTATTCGGATTGTTTATTCATGTTTGGCTTGAATAAACCTTGGGTGATTTCTCGGAGAGCCATGGATCACCCAGCAGTGTGGGACCCGCAGTTGCCTTCATGTAGTTCAGTAAGTATGCTGTCGCTTCACGTTAGGATATACAAAGGAGGTGTATGCCATTAGGGGATTTGCGGTGTTGACCACCTTTGAGAATGGTATACCGTTGACAATTTTCCAGTAACTAACATTTGACTGTTGGGTCCTCCGGTAAAGTGGAACAATTGAAATATGTAAGGAAAGGTGTGTGCCAATCTTCAGGATCGAGACTCTCACCCCCAATATTGATGGTATCGATATCCATCTGGTGGATAGTTAGAAGTTCGAGTACTTCGATATTGAGTGTTTGAGATTCAGACTGTCCTAACATGGCTGTAACGTATGCGAGGGCGTCGGCATATTTATTTTTACCTCGAGGGTAATGTGTAATTTACGATTTTTTTGGGAAACGATCCTTGCGCTGGCGGACGAGTATTGCATGCTTAGCCATGCGACCGTTTGCCTGGTTTTTGCCTGTGTACTGTCGCTGAACAAGCTGGGATTCAGTTAATACTGCTAGTTTGGGGATGCCAAGTTCGAGAGTGAGGTCAAGACCATGTATCAAAGCTTCGCATTCAGCCTCATTATTGGTATACTTAAAGTTTAACTTGATAGCCTTTTCAATTTGAAGGAGTAGCCAAGACAATACCTATCCCAGAATCGTTAAGTCCAATAGATCTATCTGTTAAAAGATGCCAGCCTGTGTTAGGGTTCCAAGGGGTCATTATGTTCAGGCTGATCTTCGGGTGAATCGTCTTCGTATTCTTCACAGTCGATGTCTTCGACTGGGAAGTTGGCGAGGAAATCAGCAACTGCCTGGACCTTTTGAGATATTTATTTTTTGAAAGTGATGTCGTGCTCACTGAGATAGATGAACCAATGATGTACCCATCTTGATTTATCTTTCTTGCTATAGATTTCTCGAAGAGGGTAGCTGGTGATAACACGTATGAGGTGAGCTTGGAAGTTGGGTTTGAGATTTAGAGCAGTGTAGATAAGTGTAAGGAGCAGTCATTCAAGTTTGGTATGTCGTGTTTTGGACGGTGTCAGGGTTTTACTGATAAAGTACATAGGTTTTTCGATGCTGGCTTCGTGTTGAATTAGGGCCAAGCTAATAGATATGTCGGTGACATCGAGATATTAAAAAGTAGTTCGCCTTCGATTGGGGTGCTTATGATAGGTGGTCGACGAAGGTAAGTTTTGAGTTCGAGGAAGGCTTGCTCGCATTCGGGCGTCCAATTAATTTTTGAGTTTTTCTTTTTGGCTTTATGAATGCCTTGGTCACGAAAGAGGGAGAAAAGCCAAGCACAACGGTCAGAAAACTTTTGGATAAAACGGTTTCGAGTGTCTATCTTGCCAGCAACCTTTTGGACATCCTTCTTAGTTCGAGGGGAAGGCATATTGGTGAGGGTATGAATTTGAGTGAGGTCGATCTTGATACCTCGTTTGCTGATGAGGTGGCCCAAGAATATGCCGGAAGACACGCCAAATTGGCATTTGTTTGGGTTAAATTTCATGTTATAGGAACGAAGTATCGATAAGACTTCAGTTAAGTCTTGTATATGAGTATGTTTGTGGTGGCTTTTACACAACTTATCGTCAATATAAACTTTGACCTATTTGCCTAGCAAAGGTTTGAACATAGAGGTAACCAAACGCTGGTAAGTAGCACCAGCATTTTTAAGGCCAAAGGGCATCACATTAAAACAATACAACCCTTGTTTTGTAATAAAAAATGTTTTAAGTTGGTACTCTGGGAGAAGGAGTACCTGGTTGTTACCCGAAGCTGTGCCCATCGTAGATAATCATTTATGGCCAGCTGTAGTATCCAGAAGTATGGAAATGATCGAGAGAGGAAAACTGCCTTTCGGCGTATGCTTGTTGAGATCGGTAAAGCCAAGGCAGATTCAGATCTTACCATTCTTCTTGGGGACAACAACAATGTTTGAGATCCAGTCGGCCTACTTAACTTCTCTGATGAATCCATCGGTAAGGAGTTTGTCGACCTCGAGGTTTACGGTTTCACGAAGCTGCGGGGCCAAAGTCTGTTTCTTCTATTTTACCACCGTGGATTTAGGGAGGAGGTCAAATTGATGGCATGCCAGTATGTTGTCAATGCCTGGCATCTCATGGAAGGTCCAGGCGAAATATCTTTGTTACCTTAAAGAAACATTGTGAGTTCGTGGTGTTCCGCATCGTCCAATAAACTGCCAATGAATGTGCCTCGACCAAGGCCATCGTGTTTGATGTAAACAGTAGGTTCGATAAGTGTATTAGAAGGGGGCAAGGTAGTGGTGGGGAGAGAAGGGTGTATTGATTGTTATGGCTTAACAAGTTTTCTGGTAAGGTCAATTTTGAGGTGCTTGCATGAGGGGGCAAAGTGTTGGGAGCCTTTCATGTTCCATGTACTGCATGGGGTAGTGAAACTTAGTGTTTGGTGGCAGGTAGAAGGTATGGCTTTCATGGCATGGAGGCAATCATGCCCTAGAATGCCCGGATATTTGACTTCTTTTCGATGACAAGAAAACTGGTTTGGAGGGTAACTGAACCGGTGGTGACAAGGAGGCTAAGGCGGCCGACGGTGATCTCGGTAGCGCTATTAAAGCCCTTGAGTTCGACATTGGCTGGTGTAATGAGGTCAGTTATTTGCATGACAAGAGCACGTCTATTGCACTGTATATATCAATGGGCATCGTGTGTAAGACGAGATGCTCGACCTTGATCATGATGACTAAAGGACCGAAATGGGGGAAACGGACGTGAAAGGTATCACAATCGATGAAGGATATACTGTCAGGACGAGGGCATTGACTAGATTCGGGTAGGAGGATGGGTAATCTCTACTGGTAAGTAAGCTTACAACATTCTTTGACTCATTTGCGCTTGCTTCGAGTATGATCACTGTCGATGTTATTAACTTTGATGTGGTGGAGTTGGAAAATATAAACCTCGGCTGGGTTGGTATTTGGAGCAGGTTGGGGATTGAGGTACTGCCCGTCGAGATAGCTAGGGAGATCGACAACATATTGTTGTAGACGACCAATTTAAGAATCATTTCTAGCGATCGTTGCAGAGCATAATATTTGTTTTTCAGGGTGGCAGTTGCATTTGTGATTTTGGTAGTAGGGCTAGTCCTTTCAGACCTCAATGGGGAAGGGAGTGCACCATATAGGATCGGCCTGAATATTTGTGAGGAGGGTGTTGATGGGGGTAGTGAGTTTCGGTAGATGGGTATGGGTCATTTTGCGAGGTTCGGAAGACAGAGCATCGAAGTGAGGGCATTTGCGGTTGTCGTTCTCTTGTGAGACGATAACGACCATGGGTGTACTCAATGTTCGAGGTTTGTTATGGTTAGTGTGCGAGACTTTCCCCTGGCAATTAGATTTGCGGAGACGTTTGAGGTCGATGTTCCCGCTAACCTTGGATAGTATCTCCTCGAGTGTTCATGGTTTTTAGAGCACGATATATTTCTTAACGCGGTTGTGGTCTGGCAGAGCGTTGGAGTATGCATGAATGGTATTTGCACAGTCGAGGTTTTTGACTTTGCGTGATTCATCGAGAAAATGCTTGGTGAAAGTTTCAAGCGTTTCGTTAGGTGATTTGCGGAAGCTGATGAGGGAATCAACCCAGACCTTGCGATCTTTATTAAAGGCATACTGGGAAATGAAAAGGTTTGACAGTTGTTCGAAACTTTGGATGGGTCCATTAGGGAGGTTGTGGTACTATTTGAGAGGGCTATTAGTAAGACTGGTGGGAAACGTGCGACACAAGATGTGGTCGGCTGTAGAATACAGGCTTAAGGTATTTTAAAACTCGAGGACATGAGATTGGGGGTCGGTATTGTAGTATTTGCAGATTTTTGGGGTATGGAAATTTGGAGGTACCTCGACAGCGAGGAGCTTGGGGAAGATGAGGTTGTTTAACTGACTCTAGGAGTTCGGTATGGGACTCGCACTGATACTAATAGAATCATAAATTTTTTGGTCGAGTTTCTGCTGTGTAAGCTAAGCAGGACGAAGGGGAGAACGCTGGGATCGAGGGTGATAAGGCCGTGGGTTTGGGGTATGTTTAACGCTCCATTCGCCAAGGTTCTCCCGAGCAGGGTGCCGTGTGGGTGGCGAGAAGTGCGAAGTGTAGATTCAAAGGAGACCTCTGTAACGGGCACACCAAGATGGATCGAGCTAGTGGGTAAGGCGGCGGGAGCACCCTCAGCACCAAGGTGGGTTGGAGGGACTTCGAATTGAGGGTGGGGCCAGAGTCATACACAGGCGGAGACACGTGAGGGGGTGAGCACTCGAGAACGTGTAGGGGCGTCTAGAGTATGCACATGTTAAAGTTTACGAACTGTATTCTGCAGTTCATCCAGTGTTTAATGTTGGCAGGCATTAACGTCTAAGCGGCGCTGCCGTTTTGCCTCGAGTTCTTATCGTTTGTCCTTATGCTCAATGCGTAACTGGTTGGTGTGGTGCTCCTCGGCTTGAGCAAATTGTTGGCTAATAAAGGTGAGTTGGGCGGCGATGCCGTCGGTGGAGTTTCCGACAATGACAATGGTTGAACGAAGGGTGGGGGGGGGGGGGTGAGGGGGGTGGGGGCCATTGAGTATGGAGGTAAGGGAAAAGAAAATGGGGATTGGGAAGGGTGGGTGTAGCGCAGACGGTGCCAAATATTGTAGCCTCGTTTCATAGAGGGGAAACTTGGCTCTTAAATCTTGAAGGTTACCCTCGACTTGGGGTTCTGGCAAATATATAAGACTATAAACAATTAGTTTAATGTGCTAACATACTTGCGTGGAGTCCATGAATTGGGCTCTCCATTACCTTCAGTGAGGATTTGAATATAGATTGGTATATAGATAAATTGAGAGGATAATTCGAGTATAGAGATGATTACAAGGTAGTCGAGGGTGATGTTTGAGAGGGCTTTTTGTCAGAGTTTTTTTAACCCTTGCATAGTATCTTCTCCCTCCTATTTATAGGAGATAGCAAGGGGGCGAGCCACCATGGGAGGTCAGATTACATGTATATCCTTTGGGATAGCTATTCAGTATGTGGAGTCGGTTCTGACACTGTAGTTGTCTGGCAACTTATTTCCACTATTCTGTTTGGTGAGCTGGCTGTCAGGTGTGTATGCCTTCGCCCATGGATTACTATGGTTAAAGTGTCTCTAGTACTAGTACAGAGTTCTGGTATTGACCGTCTGTCTTCGGCTTCGACCATGGTAGTTAGCTTTGATGATGCCTTCGAGTGCTCGATTAATCTCGGAAAGCTTTGTAGAATTCGTTGCTACACTTGCTGGGCTTTGAGTCTCTAAGTAGGCTTCGAGTATTCGACTGGTTCTGGAAGGCTGCGAGTAAGCTATTACAGATATCACACAGATCTGTAAAGGATTGTCTTTAAAGAACAAGATTACATCGAGTTTTTAGGCCATCTAACAACCTTATTATCATTTGCTTCAAATTCACTCCAGAAATAGCTAAAAGGGTATGTTTGATTCAACATCTCTATCTTCCTCATTTTAGTATGCTGGCAAGAATCCAAAATCTGCTACTACAAAATCATTACAAAAAAGTATTAAAATTCAGCGAGGAGATTTGAGATTTGAGATTGGATACTTTTTTCCCTAAGGCAACGATATTGGAAGAAACAGATTTACCTCTTAATTAACCTCTAATGTTAACAAAATTACACACAAGCAAAGTCCATAATCTAAATAAAACCCTACAAAACCCTAAATTAAAAATAGATTCCCAAAACCAGTAAGAAAAGAGGGTACTTTCCAAGAGTAATGAAGAGCTTGCCTCGAGTAAAATTTGAAGCAGTAACATCAGTCACTAGAATCGAATTGTAGATCTGGTATAAGGTATAGAGACCTATCCCTCGACCTAACCCAATTCAAACTACCTCCATATCAGACTTATGCATTTCATACGTGACACGAACAATCAGCATTACCACCTTGACCACGAACTGATAAAGAATGTGGATCGAGTACAACAGATGAAAATGAACAAGTCAAAGACACCTATCTCCCACAAACTAATCTGTTACATAGTCAGCCACCAATTATCTCATTATTCGGAGAACGTGCTTCAGTACGATAATGAGCTACAGGCAAGGTCTATATAAAAAAAAGTTCTAGGAGAGACAGGGACCAAGAAAAACCATATTTTTTAGACTCTAAGCAAAAACTTCTTATTTACAAGATCAAGTATTTCTAGTTTGAGTGATCACTTGTAATATGATATCAGCCTCAAGCAATAAAAGTTACTATTACTAAAACTCTCAACTCTAGGTCATAGTTTTTTACCTATTCAAAGGTTTTCCATGCTAAAATACCTGTATCATTTCTTGCTTTACATTAGTTTTTGTCACAGGTACATTTGGTGTAAGAGCTAATTTCGAGCCATTTCGAGCTACGATATTAGGCCATTACATTTGGCGTCGTTTGTAGAATAGAATACATTTCCACAATAGCCTAAGGTATACATTCAACTACTCTCCATTTCCAATCATGGTTAATTCCAGGCGACCAGCAACAGGAATCCAACTCGATCTTTCAGCTGAACCGGAACAGCTTACAGAACTACGGGCAAATCTCCACGCCGAAAATGAGAAACGTAATGAGCTCGAACATTAGTTAATTCTTGACCGAGGCTCTGCGATAAAGTGCTCAAAGTTGAGTGACAAGCTCCTTTGACAGCCTTCTAACGATATGAAGAATAGATGACAACCATGTAAACTGCTTTACAAGCTTTGCAGGACACTCAGTAGACTCCTCAAACCAGAGATCGTGATCAAGTTCCAGAGAACTCCTGAGTTTTTGCACGAGAAAGGTTAGGACTCCGAGGAGTCACCAACAAAGAAATTTCCCAAATTTTTTAGCATGAACCTCAATTTTCCATTCATTTGGGCGGTGATGTTCAATCTGATTTCAGCAGAGGTCTCCGACTTTCCAAGCATCAAGAAGAAGAACGGGGACCTCAGTCTTGAATTCTAGCATGTAATCGCTTGAGTGAAGGTATCGGCACTCATAATCCTCTACCACCTCACCAAATCACTCAGGCCACATGTCAATGCGTCTGTCAAGAGCATATGGATTAGCGAATCAAGGAATTTATTGAAGCACAAGTTCTCAGCAATACAGACGATCTTACCAAAATACAAGGTAGTTCGATATCCAAAGAGCTATTTGATATATAAGTACCGAAAGGTTTCTATACTCTGAAAATACGAAAATACAAGGGCACCGATCCGAAGGAACACATTCAACAATACCGTGATTCATTGGGGTTATACTCCAACCTCAACCACATTTGATGCTATCTGTTTGCAACAAGCCTGCAGGGAGAGCCGCTCTGGTGGTTCCATTCTCTACCTAAAGATTTTATCCTCACATTCGATCAACTATAAAAGCAATTCATCAAGACGTATGCTCATAACAAAGACAAAGAGGAGAATTTATATTCTCTTATTAGTTTTAAACAGCCACAGGGGAAAAGCTCGAGGCCTTTGCAAAGAAGTTTTTGGAGCTCGTGCAAAAAGTAAATAAACTTGATAAAAAAATAGCTGTTACTGCTTTTACCTATGCGTTCCAGCTTTACTGCAAGGCCAAAAAGCATCTCTTCTTAAACAAACCTGTGACCTTGAAGGATATGATCACCAAGATCAATGGTTATGCCGACCTGGAAAGGATGATGTTCGAATGACATAAATCTACTAAATCCATCCCAATAACTAAAGGTCCACCTGCAGAACAAAATAATGAACTGAAGGAGGATAAGGGTGATTAAAAGCGTTCCAAGGCAAACACTGGCAAACCTTTAAAAGGCAGTACATTACCCAAACCGGTCCTCCCTAAGATGAATGTCTGAATATTCGTAATTTTTCCAATCCTATCAAAAGATAAGCTATACCGTTTATCTCAACCATTGGAACCAATCGAAAACCGCTCGTGCTACATACATCATAAGGTAAGTCATTATGCTACAATCAACTGCTGTGCTTTACAGAGGTTGCCAAAATTTATTTTCAAAGATGGGCGGATGTACGAATATATTGTCAATCTGGAATCATACAAGAATGGAAGCTACAAGATGTAGATCGATGTAGTCTTGGTCGAAGATCAAGCTGAGGAGAAACATCTGTACCATATGTACTGCAACACCATGATCGAGATTCATCAGATCAACAACTCTTATAGATTTAAGCACAGGAGATTATCAGAATATTGCGATCTCACACCTCAAGATAAAGAAGCCAAGCTTCTACCTGAGTCGAGGAATCGCCGACTTGGGATTTTATTCGATGATTGCGACATTAGTCACATTAAATTTCTACATCATGATGTATTAGTCATAATGCTCAAGATGAGGAAGTTTGTTATGCATACAATGATGATCGATACTAGAAGCGGTATTGAGATATTCTTTTAAAGCACAACCGACTAGATGGGATTGGCCGATGGTCAAGTAATTCTGAGAGACACTGATATCAGTAGATTCAATGGTTCTTGAGAAGAGCAAGTAGGCAAGATCATCTTACCTATCACCGCTGGACCAGCCACAATCGACATTGAATTCTATGTCATCAACACAAAATCTCATTATCTCAGGATTATGGGCCGCTGTTAGATTCACAACATGGAAGCTATCTCTTCCACTTATTATCAAGCACTTTGCTTCAAACACAATGATGGCATCTATGAAATTAACGACATTCAAAGGCTTTCCTGAGCTTGTGAGAACACATT
The DNA here is from genome assembly GCA_014058105.1 of Kingdonia uniflora. Classification (NCBI taxonomy): domain Eukaryota; kingdom Viridiplantae; phylum Streptophyta; class Magnoliopsida; order Ranunculales; family Circaeasteraceae; genus Kingdonia; species Kingdonia uniflora. The sequence goes on along the minus strand of JACGCM010002082.1, from coordinate 721,008 downwards.
CTCTACCATTCAAGATATATCAGACAGATACGTTACATAACAATTATAGAAAGTTGATCACATCGATGATTAGCCTTCAACAGAAGAACCTATAGTATACATCGACATTGATGGATCTAGCATAAGTACTTTCATTGGTACCAAGCTGGTCTAGCACAATAAAGATGCTCTCATTCAATTATTATGAATGAATCGAGATATTTTTGTGTAGAGTTTTGAAGAGATGCCTGAGGTCGATCCAACCAAGGAATATCAGTAATTGGCCATCAACATCAACGCTATGGTGGTCAAATAGAAATAGCGGCGACTCTCGCCTCGTCTTCGAGATGAAGTCAAAGTGGGGTTTATTCAAGAAGCCAAGTATCCAGATTGGATCTCTAACAACGTTGCTGTTCCAAAGTAGAATGGAAATGTCTGAGTTTGAGTATATTTTACCGATCTAAACAAATACACTTAAAAGGACAATTTCCCTCTTCCAATCATCTATTAAATTCATGATTCTACAGCAGGTCACAAACTCTTATCTATGATGGACGCTGCTTCTGAATACAATCAAATTCCTCTCTTGGTGAAAGATTGCAAAAATACCACTTTTATCATTGAAAGATGACTTTACTACTACAAAGTCATGCCCTTCGAACTAAAGAACGCAGACGTAACTTATCAACTATTAATGGCGACTATGTTCAAAGCTCATCTTGGGGAAATCGTTGAAGTCTACATCGATGATCTCTTGTGTAAGAGCATACAGTCAAACGACCACATCACAGATCTCGCCACAATATTTAACATTCTATGATCTTACAGGATGCGATTCAATCCTAATAAGTATCAATTCGGAGTATATTCAGGCCAATTTCTTGGCCATCTCATCAGCAATAAGAGGATTAAGGCTAATCCAGATCAAATTCGAGCTATCCTCAACATGCCATCTCCAAAAACAATGAAGGACATACAAAAACTTGCTGGAAAGATCACAGCCATCAACTAATTCGTTTCTAAATCTTCAAATCGCTGTCGTTGGCTGTTCCTTCTACTTCAAGGTTGTACCAAACGAGGAAAATTTTGTCCTAAAGAAGAGATCAAATGGACATTAAAATGCGAGGCAGCTTTTAAAGAACTCAAATCCTATCTTGGGAAGTCTTCCATCATGAGTATCCCAGTAGATAATTAGGAACTGATCATGACCTAGCAGTTATAGACATTTCATCAGCAGAACCCTCACTCTAGCAAAAATGAGGTATTCTAAAATTGAGAGACTCCTAACTCTTGCTTACACTTCACAGAAACATAAACACTACTTCCAAGCTCATTCAGTCAAAGTCATGACAAACTACCCACTCTGGGAAGTTTTGTTTAAAAAAGAAAAATCAAGAAGAGTGCATCAATGGTCAGTCAATTTGGAAGAACACGATATCAAGTCCGAACAATGACATTCAGAAAAAGGTCAGGCTGTTGCCAATTTATTGCAGATTTTCTAGTAGAAGATCCCGATTGGGAGGAGCACGATCCTGACCTTGCAGAAGAAATTATAGAAGATCCACCCACCGAAGCATTTGGCGAGCAAGCCGAATGGATTACACGGAAAGGGTGTGGACTTCTTACAGATGGTTCAGTAGGACCCGTAGGGTCAGGAATTGGTATCGTATTGATTGCCCCTTCCAATAACAGAATCGAGAAATCAATCCACCAAGATTTTGAAACCTCCAATAATATCACAGAATACAAAGCTCTAACCCATGGACTCGAGCTTGGCATCCCAGAGCTCTCCCTCTACGCAGACTCTCTACTCATCGTCTACCATTACTCAGAATAGTACAAGAAGAATGACAAGATGATCAAATATGCAGCCCTCGTTGCCAATAGGATGAGCAGGTTTGCACAAGTAATTCAGGACTATCTTCCTTGAGGCAAATAATTGACACGTTGATTCCATAGCTTATCTAGCCGGGGTCTTCGGTACAGAAGCCAGATATCTACAGATCGAAGTAATATCACCCGCCATCATTGATCTCTACTCTATATGTACCATCAATAGTTGGGGCGATGAAGAGGAGGACAACGATTGGCAAAAGCCCTTTATTGCCAATCTTGACCCCAATAACAAATACACAGGGCCCCTTCCAGCAGATCAGAAAGAGCACTGACAGTTGATCGAAAACTAGAAGCGCTACACAGTTCAAAATGTTCATCTCTACCACCGCTTAGTCACAAGGCCTTATCTCAAGTGCCTCTAGAAGAAGAAAGCAGATGGAATGCTCAGAGATTTACATGAAGAAACTTGTGGCTCCCATGCTGCAGGTCGATCACTCGCTAACTGAGCCATTACGTAAGGAGTAATCTGGCCGGGAATGCATAAAATAACATAAGAGTACTCATGCAAAAATGATACATGTCAGCGACATAGACGCATGATTCGCACCCCCGCCCTCAAACTTCATGCAAGCAAGGTATTCTGGCCATTCAAGCAATGGACACTTGACCTCTTTGGGGAATTTCCTAACACTCCAGGTAACCGATGATTCCTACTTGTAACAACATATTATTTAACAAAATGAGTAGAAGCGGTTCTACTCTATCGAACTAGAGAAGAAAATATCATCTTTTTTATCTGGGAATACATCATCACATGGTTTTGAGGCCCCTCCCTGATTCAGATCGATGACGGGCCACAATTCGTTGGTAAAAATATCGTAGCCTTCCTCAACAAACATAACATCATCCACTCACCATCCAATCTCTACTACCCTCAAGGCAATGGCCAAGCCAAAATCAAAAACAAAACCATAGTAGATGGCCTCAAGAAAAAAGCCTCAAGAAAAGGCTTCAATCACAAAAAAAAAGGATACGGAAACTTCTTTATGTCTTATGGGCATACTGTACCACTCCATGTCAATCACTTGGCTACACCTTCTTCCTCTTCGGATATGGCACAAAAATGGTCATTCCAACAGAATACCACCATCCCATCAGAGATCACAAGTTTACAGACGAAGAAAATAAGTTTGAATTAGCCTACAATATGAATTGGATTAATGAGACTTGGGAACGCGCTATTGCCAACCTAGGTCAATATCACCATATGCTAGCCAACTCGTACAGTAGAAGAGTCAGGAACCGTTAGTTTTAAATCGATGATTTCATCTTCAGAGAAATTCTATAACACCGAAAGTAAGCACATGTCGGGAAACTGGCAACAAATTGGGAAGGACCATTCCTCATCATTGGTCAAACTGGTCTGGGATCATATTATCTCATGACGAAGTAAGGAGTTTGAATCCCAAATCCATGGAACACTAGGTGACTGAAACAGTACTATCGTTAAGTCCTTGGTTTCTTCATTTGAATATTCTCGTTCTTTCCATTCCAAAAGCGAGATTTCAATCTCCAAACAGTATATATTCTATTCTACTCATTGAAAACTTCCAAGTTTTTTCCCATATTACTCTCTATTTACGTTAATCCACAATGCGATTGAGAAGCCTATGTTAGTAGAGAATCTAAAGAACACAAATTCGATGGGAAAAATAAGCTTCAATTGTTTAAAAAATGAGCTTAACCTAGATCTAAGCTTGCCTAGTCTTACCCTTTATTGAAGGTAACAAACCCTAGTTACAAATCTCTCAGATCTAAAGGAAACTTCAAACAAAGATCTACGTCTAGATAATTAACTCTAGCCCAGGCTTGCCCTTTTATTGAGGTTGCAAGTCCTAGTTACAATTCAACTCGAAATCCAACTCTAATCCAACTCTAAAAGATATTTAATACATCTTAAACTAGAAATGGAATTACGATAGTCATTCGAACGAACCCATAGGTCGTTCGAACGACCGAACATCACCCCTGGAACTTTGGCCCAAGGGTTCAAGTCGTTCGAACGATTCTCAACCTTGTTCGAACAACTTTGGTAAAAACTCTAATTTCTCCTAGATCCTCCTGGATCATGGCTCCTCCATTGAGGAGGCTTGAGCTCCTGCTCAAGCCAGAATTGGAGATGTGGAAATTCCCTAGATCTTCCTGGATCATAGCTCCCCCTCTTAGGAACCTTGAGCTCCTGCTCAAGCCAGAACTGTAGATGTGAGAACGTGACGATGCCCAATTCCCTGCTGTACCATTTTGACGTACTAAACAGCAAAATAAATGGCTTAAATAGCTTCTTGTCACCCACCCCATCCTGGAAAACATACCTACAGGCCTTGCTTTGCTGTAACTTCTGGCAAACCACACTAAGCCCATGGTGATCATCAAATCCTGTAACATCCAATGGAACAACAGGCTGACTCTGAAAAAGTACCAACATAGCATAAATAGTTGGTACCATATTGCATAAGAGACATATTCATCGTAGACAATGCTGTAGACGACGTACCCTCTTAAATCGGTAATACAGGCTTGTTACTCGCAATAACCAACCTCTTCACCGGAGTCACCGTTACTAAATTCACAACATCCTCGTCGTCATCTACCTCCTAAACTCTTCCTTGATCGGCCTTGTCACGAAGAACGATCTTGCCATCCCATTGAAGTCGAAGCCTTCACAATATTGATGAGACAAACTTGTTCAGTTAACTACTTTATAGTAGCAGATAACTTAGAACTTTTGTTTCTAAAATTGTGAGTCTATCGTTGAAATCGCCCATCTCCAAATTGTCCATATTCGTCGATTTAGGTCCACGATGGATCGTCAACGGACTCACAAAAATTCCCAAAATTTATGCAGATCTGAAAATCACTGTAGCAGTCATGAAATCACTGTTGCAGACGCCAAAAAATACTGTAGCACCAGATGAATTTACTGTAACAGCCGCGAAATCACTGTAGCAGGCATCAAAAAACACTGTAGCAGTCACGAAAATCACTGTAGCAGACGCCAGAAATCAACAAAACTTCCCCTTCGGTTGCTTGAGACGGTCACGAGTAAAGACCATAAACCACAATCAAAACCCAAGAATCTTAACAAGGCTCTGATGCCACTAAATCCACAATACGATTGAGAAGCCTGTGTTGGTAGAGAATGTGAAGAACACAAATTCGATGGGAAAAATAAGCTTTAATTGCTTAAAAAACGAGCTTAACCTAGATCTAAGCTTGCCTAGTCTTGCCCTTCATTGAAGGTTACAAACCCTAGTTACAAATATCTCAGATCTAAATAAAACTCCAAACAAAGATCTACGTCTAGATAATTAACTCTAGCCTAGGCTTTGCCCTTTTATTGAGGTTGCAAGTTCTAGTTACAATCCAACTCAAAATCCAACTCTAATCCAACTCTAAATGGCATTTATAATTCTTAAACTAGAACTGGAATTGCGATAGTCGTTCGAACGAACCCATAGGTCGTTCGAACGACCGAACACTTCCCCTGGAACTTTGGCCCAAGGGTTCAAGTCGTTCGAATGACTCTCAACCTCGATCAAACAACTTTGGTAAAAACTCCAGTTTCTCCTAGATCCTCCTGGATCATGGCTCCCCCATTGAGGAGGCTTGAGCTCCCGCTCAAGCCAGAGCTGGAGATGTAGGAATTCCCTAGATCCTCCTGGATCATACGTAGATTCTACTACATTATATAAATTAAAGCATAAGTAATACTAGCTTTCAATCGCCCATCTATATAGATTAAAACAAAGGTAATATTAGCTTTTAGTCACCCATCCATACAGATTGATGAAAAAGTAATACTAGCTTTGAATTACCCATCTATACAGATTAAAGCAAAAGTAATACTTGCTTTCAATCACCCATATATGCAGATTAAAGCAAAGGTAAAACTAGCTCTCAATCACCCATCTATACACAGATTAAAACAAAGGTAAAACTAGCTTTTAATCGCTTATCTATACATAATCTGTAATTAAAACAAAGGTAATACTTGTTTTCAATCAAAGATCTCTACCAAACATAAGATAAAACATAGGTAAAACTAACTTTTATCTCTCAATATGTCAGTAACTACAAATACTTCTATAGGTTACATCTACAAGCCACTTCTAAGGGTTTTCTCTACTGATGGGAGGTCAGCTATGTCTTCCCTTATAATAGGAGGATGTTCAGCAATAAAATCTAGAGCTCGAGCAGCTACAGTAATCTTGCCTTGCTATACCAATTCTGCAGGTCAATAACCTAGCTCCATTTCCATGGCATTTATACAGTTTCCTCGATCTAAATCGGCTTTACAAATATATCCTCTTCCCGACAGACGGTCGTGCAAGACATCCCTCTCAAACTCAAGTCTTCTCACTTCCTCCACAAATTAGGCAATAACAACCATTAGCATCTGTGAGCGCATTACTTGGCATAACTGCCTTGGAAAAGTACTCTCTTAATCTCTGATAACTCTCTTGCAGCTTTTACACCATTCGTCTTGCTACTCCATGTGTTTGTCTATGCATGACATAATCTCATTATGCTCCTTCGCCTTCTTCGCTGCTTTATTTGACTCTGCCTGGCTCGTCGTCCTTATTTCTGCCAACTGAGCACAAAGTTCCTCAAGCTCTCTATCTTTACCTACACTTCCCCTAGCCGAAGGCTTCTTTAACAATTCATCTTTCTTCCTTATCAATTGATCCTTACCCCTGATCGCCCGTTTTAACTCCCGCTCTCTACTATGTGCAATATCCAACTATCTTGGCTCGTCCTTAAGCGCCTATTTCCTTTCTAGACATGAGCCTAAATTTGAGCTAGATCAGCCTCCATCTCTCTAATTCGAGCTGATAGGTCAACAACATCACCATTTACAATGGAGACCCCGACATCACCTTTTTTCTTTGAATGCTCTCCAGTTTCAGCCTTCTAGACGTGCAAATTGGCCATAGCCAAATCTACCATCAATTGGGCCACCCTTTCATTCAATTTATTGCATCGTCTTTGAACCATCTGGAAATCTATATCTTTCACTGGTAAAGCCTCACTCAACTGATCAACAACAATTTTAGATTTTGCTAAGTCAGCTCGAGCTATCTTTTGCTCGCTATCTTTCCTAATCATTTCAATCTTCAATCGGTCTAGTTTACTTTTGTAACTAACTAGATCAGCTTGAGTCTGTTCTTGCTCATTCATTTTTCTAATCATTTAGCCCTTCAGACTAGCCATAAAAACTTGAAATTCTTTCTCTGGTTTTTTTAACGACTGGATACGGTATCGAGCCATGTCTGCCTCCTTATACTTTACCATCAATGCATCATTTTGGCATTTTAGCTTCACTGTCTCCTCCTTCTACTTCGTGAGCTCCTTTTACCCTTTTTCAATTTCGACATCTTTTCCCTCGATCTACCGAGTCAGGTCATCAACAGTTTGCGTTACCTCGGCAAACTTGAAATGTACTTTACCGTGTTGATCCTCCCAATCTCTATTTGTCTCCCTTATCCTATCGAACTACGCCGCATACTCTTGGTTATATTAGAGAGTCTCTTGTTCACTTAAGCGAGCAGACTCCAATTCGACCTACATCACAGATGCAATACATAAAGTTTAATTGAACAACACTCCACAAAATATAATCAATCATAATACATGAGATTTTTGAAATTTTAACAGATTTCTATTTTCTAACATTCTATTATTATGGAACTACTTCTAAACTTAAGGTCGAAGTATGATTTCAGTTCAATAACAATTACACATATATTCAATTTCAAGTAGACATTTTCTATGTTTTAACTTTCTCAGTACTTTGGAATTATCTGGACTCATTTGATTACCAATGCCCCTAAAACTTCTAACACATTTGAGATATATGTCTTTTTTTTTCTAAATTTCACTTTGTAGCTCTGCAGTAATGCTGCATACAAGTCAAATATCTCTTACTATTTTTTAACCTGTAGCTCCGTTTGTGAAGTTAACAGGGATGCTGAGGAAGTTTTCTCCTTAGTGAGCTCATTCTCTAATTTCTCAATTCTGAGGCACATATCCTTAAGTTTATACAAAAAATGTTTACAAACATCTCTTAGCCTATCCAGTTTATCCTACAAATCAATATTCCATAAAATTACAGTTTTTCATACCCTACATAAAAGCACAACCAAAAATTTAACAAACTTTACTCTACCTTATCATTATCCTCCCCCTGGTTCTCTAAGTCAGTCCTGGGAGAGACCTCATCCAACCCTCTTACCACACCAGGGACATCCTCTTCCACCTCGTCCTCTTTAACGTAGGTACCCTCCATGATAGCTTTAACCTCAGCTTTCCTATACCCCACATTGAGGAGTTGGCGCCTGAGTCTGTCGCGCTGATTGACCGCATCATCCAGGTTCTTCTCTGACTCCTCTATCAGCTTGCTAATCAGTACCTCCTGCGCAGATTTAACAGAATCCAGTCACTTCCCCTCCAAAATCTAGTCAAACAATAATCGAGCCACCTTCTCTTTGAGCTCAATTTTCCCATTCTCGAGCTTGGATTTTCCCTCCTCGATCCCGAGGCAGATCCCCTTCAACAAACGAGCAGCCTACAATAAACCAAACACATTTTTAGCTCGAATCAATACAAAGTTTACCAATTCGCAAGTCATCATACTTACCATTTTACCCAACTCCAGCTGTGTACAGGCACTCATTTTCTCAATACCCTTGAAAGCTGTAAGCCTTTCCCTGTCCTCTACAGCTGGCAGCTCATCTTCTTCAGCAGGTCTGCTTTCCACGACCGTTGCTCAAATAACTTCAGCAAGAAGATCTACCCTCCTCTTTTTCGTCTCCCTCTTGACCTCACAACTCCCAGTGGTTTCAAAGGCCGAGCCACGCTTCTCAATTTTCTTCTTTGGGAATTTTAGAGAGAACTTGCTCGACGTGGTAGCTTCCGGCACATCTGCAAAATCCAAATTAGTAGCCTTCAATAAAGTCGGACGCTTCTCCCCATCAACCCCTCTCTTCTTACTCGCTCCAACCCCCATCATTAGCCTCTTCGCTTGAGACTTTTATACCTTCTTAGACCTGCTATTAGCTCTTTTATTTATGTTAAAACCGAGCTCCTTTAAAACTATCTCGAGCTTAACCCCTTCTCGAGCAATAGTGTCTAGCAGGGACTCATTCTTTGTCACCTTCTATTAAGGCCCTGTACATCAAACACAACATATTGCCAGACAATGAAGTGACCTTCAATTACTACCGTTTAATTTTATACACTATTACTTACTTTTCTTTGCAGATCTATACATATGTTCCATTGATTCTTCATCTTCCCTCTGAAGGTAATCACCTTTCACCCATATCACATTGTCATTCCACATTCAACCTGTTAAATTCAAATCGAAGAAAATGGTCGAGACGAGCTCGAACAGAAATATGCACCTCCAGTTGCAGAATAATATTTCACACCATAAAACTGTAAAACATCTTCGAGAGATATTCTCCTCTCCACTTTATTCTCCTCCCACAACCTATTCAAACTCTCACAAACATTAATCACCTCCCACATTTTCCCATTCACTTGGGCAGGAAAAGCCCCTATAATATTTATTACACCATTCGCAAGATTGCTAAGGGGTAAACTTAATCCATACTCCAGCTGAGACAAATAGCACAGAAAAAACCCTCGTCCAGATCACCTTGAACATTTCCATCAAAATACTCCAAGGAGATCAATTTTTCCACTCCCCTATCCAATTTTTCCTTACCTAAATTAGGCAACAAAAAGAAATATTCTTCCCCAAATACTACAGTACAACCTCTAAACTACCTACCAGCATGTTCTATAACGTTGCCCCATATTCTACCTACAAGAGCCTTGGATTTATAGAACTCTCTAAATACATCAGAGTTTAGAGGGTACAATATCAATTTACCAGGGAAATCTAGAAATTGAACAAGTACTACTTCGTCTTCCCTATCAGACTCTACATTTACAGATTCTACATGATCAGACTCTGCCGAAACACCAGAGGTCGACACCTTTATATCAGGTGAAGTCTCTATCTCAATTATAAGTCTAAGGTTAAAGTTTGATTCTACACGGATATTCCTCACGTTCGACCTACATATAGGTCTAGGTATTCAATCTTTATCTCTTACACATCCATGCACACATTTATCATACATCCATCATACATATACATATATTATGTCATATCCCTTTTTTATTTTTTAAACACATATCTCTAACAAATTTTTATGATTACTATTAATAGCAATTTTCAAAATTTGAAAACAACAAGAATCTTTCAAACCCACAAATCTAAATCATTTATTAACCTTTTACGTCTGAATATAAATCCTTCCTTTACAATGCTGGTGTATAACCACCATTGTGACTCTGTTTTCCTGACTTTTTCTCGCCTTGATTGATGACCACTCTCGTCTAATCTCTCACGTAAATCTCTACTATTTTTCATCTTTTCTCTCCCAATATTCTTCAGTCTTTCAGAAGTTGGTAAACGTTTGAATGAGGAAGATAAAGTATTATTTATAGTTTTTCTCTCTAACTGCTTACAGTTATTGGGCCTCGCACGAGCTGCCATCGATTTTGGAACCGAGGCGTACCTTCTACAATTAATGTCAGACATTTTACATCTTCTGAGTGAAAACTTTTTCCCATCATTGCTACTGGTCTTATATTTTAATATATTTTTATCTCTCCTGCCTAAATCTCTCTCTGACCTCCCCACACTTATGAGGACTCAACACTCACACACAATTAAATTTTCCCTGCTATTACACAAAAGACAAAATCAAAGCTACCTTTATTTTCCATTCCTACTTCTACTATTTATGGAACTGCTGACATCATTCCCAAAGCTATCACATTTTAAATTTAAATATTTTATTTTTTTCACAACAGTCACAAACAACATTTACAACAAAAGAGGATAGATTCAAAACATCATTTTAATTAAATTTTAATTACAGTTATTTGACCTCATTCAATTCAATCCCTCACATATAATTACACATAAAACATCCAAGATGTCCTGGAAAGCCACACTAATCAGTTCGCCACCAACAATCCTCACATCTTCCTCCCCGATCTTTTTCTCGATAATTTGCCTCACTACCTTTTTTCGAGCTGCAGGCTCCAGAATCACTTCACAGAATATCTCCAAGTAAAAATGCCACCCGATCTCAAGTTCCTTCCCCCTTACATCCATGCCTTCAAACTACAATTTCCATTCAGGCAAGTCAAAATCATAATCTAACAACCCAAAAATCCTCTCTCACACTTCAACTATCTTTATAGCCAATTATCCTTTGGTAGCTTGGCGAACTCTCACAGATCGAGTCCTTACCATAGTCTCTTTCATCCTCCTCTTTAAATCATATTTTCCCCAGATTTACACACTTTTCAAGTTCACTTCAAGTCCCCCAAAATTTGTATATATATTAACATCTATTTTTCCATAACTAGAAACCCTAGGATTATGATAGAAAGTTATTTGAACTTATCTATCCACATCGACCTCTTGAGATTCATCCTATATCATTTTGATCTTATTTGTCCCCCAGTACAACATTTCAAGCAAGATCTCCCTAAGCTCGAAGGTTCAATTCCTGCAAATTCTACATCTGGAAAGATATTTTTCCTCATGAGTTTATAATTTATTCAGATTGAAACAAATTTTCATACATCTACTATTTCACAAACATATTTTTCACGAGTGTTACCATATAATTTTCATAGTTTGATTGTTAGAATATAATTTCTAGTTCGATTTCAAATATTACATTTTTTCCTCAAAACATACATATCTATATTTCTTCTAGCTCGATTTTCGCCAAAAGAATTAATTCTATCTATCAACACAGAGTTTGAAAAGCATTTTTCATTAGATCGTATATCAATTATGAATAATTTATAGATAACAAGTCTTTCAGGGACTTTACAAATAACAAGTCTTTCAGGTACTTTACAGATAACAAGTCTTTCAGTTTTTACTGATGTTTCACTATTAACTTCCACAAGTTTTTACTGATTTCTTGTTCTAACTTTACAGATAAATAGTGAATTCTAGTTCACTATTTATAGAAATCACTGAACATCCTTCTTTCTTTACACTATTAACTTCCACAAGAAACTGAGAAAGCAACGACGTCAGTGTTTGAACTAACCCTTCAAACAAAAGCCCTTCTTAGAGCCAAGAGATAATGACTGTATGGGGGCAAGACCTCCGATACCTGTCTTCCTCTACCACCACCATCGTCTCCTTCTCCATAACCCCCACCAACTGAGAGTTGATGGAGACAAAAAGGAGTCCTACCTTAGAATCCAATCCTTTGCAGAATATCGACGATACTTCCTCACAGATACATCGGCCCCCACATTTGTCTCCTCAACCTTGTCCTCCGCAAGGATGGGGAGACACCTCCAACGTTGCTCGTTTGCCAAGACAACGTAATAAAATCTTCACATACAGTAATAGTCCTCCTCAGCTTCAGCTGCTTCGTCTTCCGACATACCGTGATACGTCGGTAGTATAGGAATTGGGGTGGGCATCTCCACAGAATGATCCCCAAAATATCTCAACTTCAAACTCTATATTTTGGCAGAGACTCTCTCTTTATTCACCATTCCCCCAATTTTCACAATTATCACTCAAGAATTACAGCGAATATTGCAACACAACGTACTTTATCAAACTCTAGTACAGGTACTATTTATATCAAACACATATTTAATGTACAGGTATATTTCTAAAGCAACCATCATTCAAAGCAGAGCCACTCTCAGAACCCCAAATGTAAAAAACATCAATCCTTTCCATCTTCATAAATGCCTGATACATCCCTCTGTAAAAATTACACAGTACCAAACAAGTCAAATCGCCATTAATACATCATTTCTTTTTAACTTCCAATACCACAATCTACAGATTCTTTCTCAACCAAAGACACTCGTGCCTTAAATTGTGAGGGGGCGATTGTAGGGACCTATCCCTCGACCTAACCTAATTTAAACTACCTTCATATTAGACTCACACATTTCACACGTGACATAAACAATCAGCATTGCCACTTAGACTACAAGTTGATAAAGAACGTGGATCGAGTACAACAAAAGAAAATAAACAAGTCAAAGACATCTGTCTCACACGAACTAAACAATTACATAGTAAACCACCACTTGCCTCATTATTCGGAGTACATGCTTCGGCACGATAATGAGCTGCGGATAAGGTTTATATAAATAAAATGTTCCAGGAGAGATAGGAACCAAGAAAAACTAGATTTTCTAGACTCTAAGATAAAAACTTCTTATTTATAAGATCAAGTATTTCTAGTTCGATAGATTACATGTAATAAGAGACTCAAGCAATAAAAGTTACTGTTAGTGAAACCTTTAACTTGAGGTCATGGTTTTTTTACCTATTCAAAGGTTTTCTACGCCAAAATACCTGTGTCATTTCTTGCTTTACATTAGTTTTTGTCACAGGTACATTTGGTGTATGAGCTAATTTTAAGCTATTTTGGGCAATGAAATTAGGCCATTACGCAAGGAATCACACAAAAATTTGTAGCATAGGAGAGAAAGACCTAACTATGGACATTGGAAGATGGAGGAGCCAATAACAAGTAGAGATACTCTTAGGAGTGGAAGAAAATTAAGATACAAGGTTAGGTTAGAGAAAAAAAAGGGTTATTGCCTGCATTTATGTTAGTTAATTTGCGATGTTTATTGCTTGTATTTGTGTTTTTTTGCGCAAAGTCTAGCATATGAGAGCGTTGATTTAAAAAATGCCATAAATGTCAACTTATAATAGCATTCACTAAAAATGTAATCGTTTAAGTGCTACCAGAGGTACTTTTCTTTGTAGTGTGAGCCATTTGTTTATGCTCCAGATAATGAAGACACATACGAAAGTGGAGCATTTGGTGGTAAGGATGTGGAGACTTCGGTGGTGGAGCTAATAATAACTAGTAACCCAGAGAGGAATGTGAGTAAGCCGGGTTGGCTTACAAAGGACATGGTATTTCCAAAGGCGAAGGCCATGGTAGCCTACGCACTCCTGGTCACCGATGAAGATGTTCCTTCCCTTTATAAGGGAGCTATTTGCGGTTCAAAGGCTAACCATTGGGAGGGAGCGATGAAGGAAGAAATGTATTCTCTTTTCAAGAATGAAACTTGAGAACTTTTGAAGTTGCCTCAAGGAAAGAAGGTGATTGGTTGGAAGTGGGTGTACACAAAGAAACATGGATCTCATGATGATGATATACGCTTCAAGGCAAGACTCATAGCCAAGGGAAATGCTCAAAGGGAATTGATTACAATAAAGTTTTTTCTCCGGTGGTAAAATACGCATCCATTCGCATCCTATTGGCTTTGATAACGTAATTTTATTTGGAGTTGCAATAACTCGATGTTAAGACGATGTTTTTATATAGGAATTTGAAGGAAGAGATCTATATGACTCAGCCGAGTGGGTTTAAAGTTGACGGAAAGGAAGATTATGTATGTAAGTTAAAGATATCGATGTACGGTTTGAAGTAGTCTTCTAGACAATGGTACAAATGGTTTGATCAGTTTATGATTGGGCAGAAGTACAAACAGAGTCATTTTGACCACTGTGTCTACTTATGCAAGTTACGTGACGAGTCCTTTATTTATTTGCTTTTGTATGTGGATAATATGTTTATTATGTGTAAGCACAAAAACGAGATTGACAAGTTGAAGAAGCAAATGGGTAAAGAATTTGAAATGAAGGATATGGGTAATGCGAAAAAGATTTTTGGCATAGAGATTCATAGAGATAGAGAGAAAGGAATGGTGCATTTCTTTAAGAACATGTATATGAGGAAAGTACTTCAGTGATTTGGTATTGATGGGAACACAAAATCTGTAAGTATACCCCTTGCTCCTCATTATAAGCTTAAGGCTTCTATATTACCAAAAATTGATGACGAACGTGATTATATGAGTCAAGTTTCTTATGTAGCGCTGTTGGTAGCTTAATGTATGCTATGGTATGTACTCGGCCAGATATTTTACAGGGGGCTGGTATGGTTAGCAGATATATGCATTATCTGGGAAGAGATCATTGACGATCTTTAAAATGGATTCTACGTTATAGCAAAGGTATTGTGGATATTAGTATGGAATTTCATAAGCAGAATTCGATTGATCAATTTTGTGTGAGTTATGTGGATTCTGACCATATGGGTGATTTTGATAAATCACAATCTACTACCGGGTATGTTTATACATTGGGTGAAGGACCGGTTAGTTGGAGATTTATGCTACAGTCAACGGTAGCCCTATCTAATACTGAGGCAGAGTATTTGATGGTGACCGAAGCGATCAAATAATCTATTTGGATGAAGGGTCTTTTATACAATTTTGGTATTAAGATGGACCATCTTGATGTGTTTTGTGGTAGTCAAAGTATTATCTTCTTGGCTAAAGGTTAGGTTCATCATCAAAGCACGAAGTATATTGATGTATGTTATCACTTTGTCAGAAAAGTCCTGAAAGGGGGGGGAGATTCTGTAGAAGAAGATTCGCACCAATGATATCCCGACGGATATGTTTATAAAAGTTATTTTAGGGATTAAGTTCAATAATTGCTTGGACTTGGCCCAAATCCTTCATATGGATTGATTAGATTTTGGGAACTATAAGCGACATGATCCATGGTACGCAGGCAACCATTGATTTGGTAGTCATGGTCGTTCAAACGGGCTTCATAGCCATTCGAACGAGACTCGTTTTTCTTGCCTAAAACCGTACACAGTTATTGTCTTTTCTTTGAAGGCTCATGGTCAATTGAATGGGTCTCATAGCCCTTCGAACGAGACTCAGTTTTTAGCCTAAAAATTGTCTCAGTCATAATCTTCTGTTTAAGGCTCATAGTCATTCGAATTACACTCATAGTCATTCAAATGACAATCAATTTTTTGCCTAAAAACTGACTCAGTAACAACCTTCCTTTTGGTATGCTTGAATCTATCCGAGCGAGACTCATAGTCATTCGAACGACGATACGGAGGTTTGATTTTTAGGTCATTTAGACCGTTGGATTTGCCTCATAATCCACAATGCAAATTAAGAAACCCTAAGTAGAAGAATAATATGAAGAACATACAAATTAGTGGGAGAATTCCCTTTTAGAGCTTCAATTGCTTAATCAAAATCAACTATAATCAAATTCCTCTCAAACCCTAAGTCTCTCTCTTAGAACTTGAATTGATCTAACATGATCTAATTTTGCCTAGCCTTGCCTCTTTATGAGGGTCATAAGTTCCTAGTTATAAAAATTTGATAAATATGCCCTTAAACGCCTAAAATAATAGGCTGAATCGTGCCTCTGTTCGAACAGATCAAGCCTCCATTCGAACAGAAAGAAGTGTATTTGAACAGACTAAAAGTCTATTCGAACAGAATACTTAGATAGGTATTTCTTCGAATAGAAATAAAAGTCGATTCGAGCAAAAATAAGAGTATTCAAACAGACTAAAAGTCTGTTCGAACAGAACACTCAGACACTTATTTCTTCGAATAAAAAGATAAGTCCATTTGAATACAAAGGGATGTAAAGTCTGTTCGAATAGACTTTAAATTTTTTTAAAAAATACTCAGATCCTCCTGGACCATGGCTCCCCCCTTTAGGAGCCTTGAGCTCTTGCTCAGGCTAGAACTGGAGATTTGGGAATGCGGCGATGCCCATTTTTTTGCTATACCACTTCGACTTGCTAGGTAGTTAACCCTTCTTCCCAACCTGGAATGACTTAATATCACCCTGTCTTGTAGCATAAAATTTCCTCTCTAGAATACCATTCTTCTGCAACAGATCTTCTCTTTCCATCCATAAATTATCAACTAATGGTAGGCGAGTGTCGATTGTAGAGTCTTCATCTAAAAGAGACGGCTCAAACAGCTTCAAATGCTCGGCATTAATCACCGAATACATCTTCGTGAAAGGTGGCAAATCCAAATGGAATGCATTGTCACCAATCTTCTTGAGTATTGTAAACAGACCAATCTTCTTGAGTATCATAGACTGGGTCGCTCTCTAGAAAAGTACACTCAACCCGATGCTTATCGTATCGAGCCTTATACTTTACTCGAGTCTTCTTCAATTATGCTTCAATCACCTCATGAACCTTGCTTATCCTCTCAATGAATTGGAGAGCTTTAACTTGTTCCTTCTCTTCCTTCCTTGACACTGTCTTGTCGCTAAGACTAAAGGCCAAATCAAAAGGGCTTTGAGACAAGTACCCCAAACAAGCTTCAAATGGAGACTTCAAAGTGGAACTATGAATCGCTCGGTTATACATAAACTAAAGATATGGTAAACTCTCATCCCAAGTCTTAGGATGCTTAGAATGTAATCCATATAGTAAATATACCAAAGTGCGATTAACTACTTCTATTTGCCCGTCAGTCTGCGGATAAAAGCGGCACTTCTCTTCAACTTAGTGTTCATCATCCCCCATAATGATCTCCAGAAATGCCCCAAAAAGCGACTGTCCCTATCTGAAATAGTAGATGAAGGGAGTTTGAAATACCTCCAGGCGTCTCTGAAAAATAATCGCATTGCTCCTTCCCCAGTGACCGTCTTCTAGCATAGAATTAGAACACTCATCTTACTGAATCGATCCACCATCACAAATAAATAGTCATTGTTACACTTGGTTATGGGCAAACCACCCATAAATTCTATCAAAATTCTTTCCCAAGGTTGGCTAGGAACTGACAATGGAAAGTACAGTCCTATCTTTCAATTTGAAGGATTCGATATGTTGCATAACACGCAACCACGAACTACACGAGCAACATCCACCTGTATCTTCTGCCAATAGACATAACACTACAAATTCAAAAGAGTCTTCTCAATCCTAAAATGACCTGCCACCCGGGAATAATGTACCTTTTAAATCCAATATAAATGGTCTCCACCCTCAGGAATACAAAGTAGACTGCCCCTGTAAATCAAACCATCCTTTAATATATACTTACATGTCTTGCCTTGCAGTAACTTCTCGTGAATTACACTAAGCTCCTTGTCGTCATCATACCCTGTAACGTAGTTAGAAGGAATAATAGGTTGTATCTGCATAACTATCAACAAAGCAAAAATAGTTGGTAACGGGGGTCGAGATAATATATCAGCCATTTTGTTGTCCACTCATTTCTTGTACTTGATCATCAAGGTAAACTGTTGTAGGTATAACATCCACTTCATATGGCGAGCTTGCTGCAGCTTGGACTGCTTAGATAAGAATTGTAATGGTTTGTGATCGAAATGTACCATAACCTTCTTCCCCAATAAGTAACTCCTCCAATGTTTCACTGATTGATATAATACGCAGAACTTCTTATCATAGGTAGAATAGTTACGTACTACTCCTGTAAACATCTCAGAATGGTACGCAACCAGTTTTCCATCCTGCAAAAGAATCACCCCAATGCATAGTCTGACGCATCTGTCATGACCTCAAAAGGCCACTTACAATTGGGCAACGCTAATACTGGTGCATCTATATTCTTGCGCTTCAGTAATAGAAAAGTCTTCTCATGGTAATCTTCCAACACAAACTTTACACCAGCCTTTGTTAAGGAATGTAATGGTACAATATTTGTAAAAAATGCTGAATAAACTTCTGTAAATACTGGCAATAACCCATAAAACTCCTCACTTCCGTCACTATACAGAGTATAGGCCAATTAGTAATGACTAAGACCTTCTCTGTGTCGACCTTAAGCTTACCGCCACAAACAATATACCCTAAGTATACTTACTCCTTCTTCCCAAACTCATACTTCTTCCCATTTAGAAAAAGTTGTTGTGATTGCAAAATGCCCAACACTTTGCGTAAATGCACAAGGTGTTCTTCCCATATTTGACTATATATTAAGATGTTATCCAAATACACAATCATGAAATTATCAATAAAAGTACGAAGTACCTCATTTATTAACCGCATAAATGTTGCTGGAGCATTGTATAATCCAAAAGTCATCACCAACCACTCAAAGAGTCGTTGTTTTGTCTTGAATGTTGTCTTCCAAGTCTTTTTTTCCCGGATTCTAGCTTGATGGTAACCCGACTTAAGATCCATCTTGGTGAAAAACTGAGCCTTCTACAACTCATCTAAAAGGTTGTCAATCCGTGGAAGCGGATAATGATTCTTCACAGTAATCTTGTTTAGCACTCAATAATCCACACACATCCTCTAAGACCCATCCTTCTTTGGCACCAATAATATCGGTGAACCACAAGGTGAGCAACTTGGAGTAATAACCCCTTGCTCTAGGAGTTTTTGTACTTGTTTCTAGATCTCATCAGACACTGCGACATAAGTCTGATATAACCCAATATTGGGTAGTGGCTTATCATTCACCAAGGTGATATCATGCTCCACATCCCACTTGGGCGACATCCCTTCTATGCCCAAAAAAAAATCTCTTTACTCCTTTTGCAACTTCCCCATATCGGTTTGTTTCTTAGAAGATATTGTCAAAGTAGACAACACCTTAGCCGATGGACCCTCTTGAACTGGTTGTACCAACAATAATACAAACTTGCCGCTTGCATTAACCAACCTCTTCGCTTGAGTCACCATTAATAAATTATTGGTAGTGATATGTTACTTGCAAGCGTTGATATGAAACTTCTTCCCCTCCTTCACAAGACTTTGTGAGCTCTACAGTAAAGGATTGTATCTCAGCTCCAAAGATAAGGGCTTCCCAGGATGACTTGATATACGTGTAATGGAGCCACCTCATACGTCACTTTGTCAGTAAACTTCTTAGTAATCGTAAACTTGAATGTACACTACTTAGTGGTCTTCAATTCTGCGTCTTTCTGATTCCAACCCAAACTATACGGCTTATGATGAGTCACAGTAGCCAAACCCATCTTCTTCACCACCACCTCTGAAATCAAATTCTTTTGACTACCCTGATCAATGATGGCCTCAACTAACCTCCGCTTCACTTAAATGCAAAGATGAAAAAGTTCTTCCCGAATTGCCTCATCAGTAGCTGTAGGTTGCTAAAACATTAGAGTAATCTTAGGATTTAGCTTATCTAAATCTAGAAGATCAACAATCGTTATGGTAAGTACACGTTTCTCTTTCTTGCTCCTCTCGTCCTTCGGCCTAAGCTCCGGTGAAGTTTCCAGCATTTATCTGAAATGTGCCTATTTGCCTTACAATGTGTACAGTAATTTCCCTTGGATGAAGACCCTTCTTCTTTATACTCCTCTCTATGTTCATTCTTCTAACTAGACTTGTACCCTGACTTGTTCTTGTCGTCTTTCCTGTCACTCTTCAAGTACTTGTCTTCAATAGCAATTGCTTTAACGGTAGCATCTTCGATATTTTCTACAGTAAAGAGCTTTAACTCTCTTCTAATGGACTCTGACACCCCCCCAGTATATTTCATGAGCACCTCATACTCATCCACATCAATGTTCAAAGCCAACACTTGGTTATGAAACTCCATAGTGAACTGTTGTACGGATTGCTCAAACTTTTGGTACAAATTATGCCATTTGTACTATCATTTTTGTTCATACCCAATTGGATAAAATTGCTTCCTCGCTAACACCTTGAACTCCTTCTAACTCAAACTTTCTACTTCGTGATATTTCTGATAGGATTTCCACCACGTGAGTGAATGACTTGTAAATTTCAATGTAGAGAAATAAATTTTCTGAGCTTTGGAAAATTCATAGACATAAAAATAGGTCTCTAACCTATCTAACAAATTATCCAACTTCTCGGCATCGGTTGAACCTTCGAATACTAGAATTTTAATCTTAAAGTTGATACGAAAATTACGCATATGATTCATTGACTTACCAATGCCCGATCGCTCCTTAACGGATTCGGTATCACTGAAATCACTATTTATCTCCTCAGTACCCCCGTCTCTATTCTCCTTTGTAACCCTTTTCTTCTTCGAGCATTCTCGCCGTTTTACTGAAGCAGAAGCTTGCGCAAGGTTCGTGAGATGTAATTGTTCTACCAACTCCACAAGAGTAGTAGTTATGTTAAAAACTTTTGTTTCCAAGATCGTGAGTCAATCTTCAGAATTGTCCATCTCTAAATTTACCTTCTTCGAGTTATGTTTCCAGTGAATCTTCAACAGACTCACTAGTTTCTCCTTTATTTGTTTGAGTCTATTACGTATAAAGACCATAAGCCACAATTACCCCCAAGAATTGTTACTGAAAAACTGATACCACTTAATCCACAATACGAATTGAGAAACCCTAAGTAGAAGAATAGTATGAAGAACACACAAATTGGTGGGAAAAGTTCCTTTTAGAGCTTCAATTACTTAATTAAAATCAATTATAATCAAATTCCTCTCAAACCCTAAGTCTCTATTTTAAAACATGGATTGATCCAACATGTTCTAATCTTCCCTAACCTTGCCCCTTTATGAGGGTTACAAGTTCCTAGTTACAAAAAATTGACAAATATGCCCTTAAATACCTAAAATAATAGGCTAAATTGCGTATCTGTTCGAACAGAACAAGCCTCTATTCAAACAGACTAAAAGTCTCTTAGAACAGAATACTCAAAAAAGTGTTTCTTCGAATAGAAATAAAAGTCTATTCGAACAAAAATGAGTGTATTCAAACAGACTAAAAGTCTGTTCGAACAGAACACTGAGACACCTATTTCTTCGAATAGAAAGAAAAGTCTATTCAAATACAAAGTCTGTTCGAATAGACTTTAAAAGAAGTCTAAAAAAATACTCAGATCCACTTGGATCACCTCGAGATTGTAATAAGTCTACCTACTTTATTTCAATAATACTTTTGTTACCGTATATTTACTACTCGTCTTACCACCTTACCGTCTACCGGGATTAACAAAGCTGGCTTGTCTACTTGAGATTAGAAACCAAATCGGCAATCAATTAAACCGTTTCCAAGAGTGTCTTAAAGAGTCAATTACAAATGAAAATAGGAAACTTAAAAGCGTCTTACGACATTCCTCTCTGAAAATATTAAGGGATATTTTGAGTTTAGTCTCACCTACAAACTGGATATTTGTCTTTAGTCTCCAAGTTGCTGAAAAATGCACTTTTGGTCCCCAAATGGCCTCTGACCACAAGTCAACCCTAGTTGAAATCTATTTTTGCCCTGAAATACCTAATCTACCCTCACGCGGGTTGCACGTGCAGACAACTTGTTACATGTTATCTAAAATCACATGAGGGTAGATTAGGTACTTCAGGGCAAAAATAGAGTTCAACTAGGGTTGACCTGTGGTCAGAGGCCATTTGAGGACCAAAAGTACATTTTTCAACAATTTGGAGACTGAAGGCAAATATCAAATTTATAGGTAGAACTAAACTCAAAAAATCCTAAATATTAAATACACCGACTTATTAGAAATAGTAGAAGGGTACTTTTGTCTTCCTGAAATCCAAATCAAAGTTGGAGTCTGAAAACTTATTCCAAACTGTGTCTATATAATGGACTTCTTGTTTAAAGTTTAGGAAGAAATTGTAACTTACAAGTGAGACTTGAACTCCCCAGTATTTTATACTATTTGTTTGTTTTGATGGATTCTATTTGTTTGTTTTGATGGATTCTCAAGGTGTGATGAACAATGGGTATTAACAACAACAGCCAGATTGTCACAAACTTCGCTGCAACCAATGGTCTATTTTCGAAGTGTTACAAGGATAACAGGACCGATAAAACAAAAGCCTCATCTGCTTCCAATGCTAACGGTGAAAAGGCTAGGAACCGTGATTCCCCGGCCTCCTTGAAAGATAGTCCAATTTATATATCAACATTATCTGCAGCATTTTCATCGTTGTCCACTAATTCGGGAAATATGGCTGTTGTGAACCGATGTTGTAGTTGTAGTAAGCGGTTAGGGTTATTTGGTTTAGTAGCTTTTGCTCGGCTCATCGGTACCTGGAAAAACATGAGTGCAGTTATGATTTTAAGTTGGCAGGTCGTGATGCAATTAAGAAAGCCAATCCGATTGTCAAGGCGGAAAAATTACAGACTAGAGTATGAAATAACTTTGTAATCATTTTTTTCTTTTCTGACAATTTTTTGAACTGATGTATGAGTTTTAAGTGCTGTAACAATTTTTTTTGTCAATCCTATTTCTTTGTCTTTGTATTTTCTTACTTCAGTTTAAAAATTATTTGTGTAGTTTGTATATGTGCAAGTGCAAGTGCAACCCATCTTACTATTTGATCTAACATTATACGATTGAATCCGAATTGAGGAATTTTATTTATTTATTAAGGACATCTGAAAAAGATTTAGTAAATTAACTCTTCAAGATTAATTGATAGTCGCACTGAAGTAGAAATATATATATAGTAAGGTAAATTTCCCAGTTTGCTTTTCTAACATCTGACATAAAAGTTGGCATAGCCTTGCTGCCAAAAGCTATACAAACCCACCTAAAGCCATTCTGAATTGCCATCTCCAATCCCCTCTTATTACAATGAGCTTCATGTTCTGCAGCACTAATGTCTCCATGTCTTAAAATGCCTCATAGTACAAGAGACAGCTCCCCTTATCATCCCTGAAAATGCCTCCATGTCTTCCGCCATCACTGCAAACAGATCAATAGCAGTTGATCTTCACTGTCCTAAATTGGGGGCTTCCAAAAGTACCATTAAGGAGATTTAGTAATGAAATGAGGGCTTAGATTCCAACTGTGGCACAAACTTCTAGATTGGGGGTTGTCAGCTGCCTTGGTAATGGTATCCGCATGGGTGAGCTTGTTGCTAACATCCATACATATGAGATTGAAAGTGGTCTCAATGTGGGCATTATCATATTGAACACTTTCCCATTTCTAATTTTCCAGATAAAGCATACCACTAATCTCAGAGAGTTCATCTTGCCACCCCCAGTGCTCCTATTCTGATTGCACCTATCAAGAATCCACTGCCAAAGTCAGCTTCAACACAGCATGACTCACTCTTGCTCATTGAATTAATTAATTAAAATTCCATACAAAAATTTGCCACGGCCTAGACTCCTTGACTATGAGAGTGCAGATAGGTACAGCTTCTGCTTCTCACCATGTTCTCGTTGCTTGAATTAAAACTCCAGGTACGTGGTTCATTCCAAAGTAGACTAAGAAAATACTTAAATTTTCTCTATTCAAAGTCATTAGTTTATTACTAGCAGTCGGGCACATGCTATCGCGCATGCCTACAATTATTTGTAAAATCCTGAACTATGTTTTCAAATAGTTTAATATTTCAGGTGTTATACAAAATAAAAAGAATAGGGCCGATATCTCTAGCATCGATCATACGTTCAACATTAATTTACTTTGATTCAAGGTAGAATGGAGTTTGGTATTATGCGTAAAATCATTTATTGCAAGTCTAGGGTTTGAATTATTATTTCCATTCTTCAATATTGGTAAACCTGAAAAACAAGTCTTCAAGTTATACTCGCAGGAATCTTTACATGGCGCTTGATCATGGTTCTTGAACACATCATCGCATGAAAACTTTGTCTGAGACTTAATGCTGAAACTAATTCTTTGTTTCATATATGCGTGCTTAGGGATTATTTACAAATTAGGTATCGTCTTGTTTTTATTGTTCCCTTCTATTTAGTTTCCTACAATTATGTTACCTCGAAGAGAAGCGAAAAAAGAAGAAGTGTAGGTTCATACAATTGTTTTACGAGCTTAAATAAGCAGCAATACCGACATTTGGAGCAACAATGAGATAAGAGGAAGAAGCTTGCCAAAGAACAAAAATTAAGAGAAGCTTTAGTTAAGGAGCACATTTGTAGGAGGGATTAAGAGGGAAGACCTTATTAGTTGAGATACTCAAGCCATGAATAGTGCACAGTTCCTCTAGTGCACAATTTCTCTTTACATTGCGGATTCCCTCTTTTTCACCATGGTATTTTTTCTTGTCAACCAAGTAAAAAGGTAGGTCATGTGTTTTAGCCTTAAATTGAAGAACACGTTTACGACATTTTTTCCTTGAGAGAAATCTAAGCTTATTGTTACAATATGTGTTTTTTCCGCTTAACTTGTATATTATACGATATGCTGGATACACATGTTTTAGATTGGTGATAGTCAATCCTTACAATTTTTCATGTTTTACATTTGTATTTGGTTTGATACTTGATTCGCGATTAAACCATTGGAAACTTAAATCGTGCAAAACCCTGAAAATACAATAATAGTTTACTAAAATAGACTCTTTACACTGGGAAACTTTCAATAAAAGTTGGTATGCAATAAAAATGATAAGAGAAAATCAGCAAAAATACAAATTTACTTACCAAATATGTGTAAAACAGTTGTTACAATACAACCCACACTAATCTGTTGCCTTAATATTCTTGTACATGTTCTTTTTAGTTTTCTTCATAACGAATATGTTACTACGTAAAGTGCCTATAAACTGTTCGGTCCATTACTAGTTTGGAATTGTAGGGGCATTGGCAATGCCAAAACAATAGGCCATCTTAAAAAGATCATCAAAAAACACCATATTTCAATTGTGGTTTTGCTTGAACCATTTTTAGATGCATCACTAGGGAATAGCGTAGGTAACATAATAAATTGTGCATCATTTATGTCTAACCAGCATATGTGGGGGGGGGGGGGGGGGGGGGGGGGGGGATTTGGGTGTTGTGGAAACAAGACTTTGAAGTTGAATGTGTTTATACTTCTAACCAAATGTTACATTGAAAAATGAGTTATAATAATCAATAAAGCTCTTATGTTTCTATCGTCTATGCCAAATGTGACATCAGTGAACGAAGAACACTTTGGGAGGACATCAAAAAAATTTCAATGACAATGATTTCTCCATGGTGTACTATAGGGGATTTCAATAATGTGAGACACCACTCGGAATGGCTTGGGGCAGACGCTCCCCATATAGATCCTTGGTAGAATTCGAAGCCATGATTCAGTCAACCGGCCTAATGGAACCTTCTTTTACTGGATCAAGCTACACATGGTGTAATAATCATCAAGCCAATTCTAGACAATGGGCAATATTGGATAGAACGTTGGTGAACTCAAGCATTATGGCATCACTTCCCAGTTACAAAATCTCGCATTTAAAAAGAGTATGTTTTGATCACTCTCATCTGCTACTATTGTTCACCAATAATCTTTATCAAGGGCCCAAACCTTTCCACTTCTTGAAGATGTGGGCGTCTCATGCTAGCTTCTCATCCTTGGTAAGAGATAATTGGCCTAATGAGGTATTCATAAATTGTTTATCTTCTTTTGCATATAAGCTTAAGAAAGTTAAGGCTGCAATCAAAGATTGGAATACAAATGTCTTCAAAAATACTACTCAGAATATCCATGCTCTCCAGGATAGAATTGTGCATCTGGATCACATACTGTAGAACGGTTGGGATGAACAGATAGGTACCGAGCTGAGCACAGTACAAAGAGAACATGCGGCCATGTTACACAATGAAGACGTATTTTGGAGAGAACAGTCGAGAATTAAGTGGGTTACGGCAGGTGATGCCAACACAAAATCCTTCCATACTGTTACACAAGTTATCCGAAAGAAAACTTTTGTAACTGCTTTACTCTCCCTGATGGAACTGAGACTGCTGAGGTGGATGTCATTCATGATGCCGCGGTGGGTTACTTCAGGGATGTGCTGCAAGCCACAAACAATACTGTAGATGCAGACTTACTTGAGTGTATTCCTAATGTGATCACTGCAGACGAAGATGCCAGTCTCACATTCATCCCAACATTGGAAGAATTACAAGCCAGTGTGTTCAAGATCCCCAGTGATAGTGCTCCGGGCAGTGATGGTTTTACATCGGTATTCTTTACTTCATGTTGGGACATTATCAAGGATGATCTACATAGCGCTGCCAAAGAATTCTTCAATAGTGCCCCACTCTCAAGGTGCTATACTTCTTCGTTTCTCATACTTATACCTAAAGTGGACTCCCCGACATCGTTGGGTGACTACAAACCTATCAGTTTGTGCTATGTCGTATATAAAATTTTCTCCTCCATAATCGCGAACAGGTTAAGCAAACTCCTCTACAAACTAATATCAGGCAATCAGGGAGCTTACATTCAGGGGAAGGATATCAGTGAAACAATAACTTTAGCTCAGGAAATAGTTAGGGATTTGCATAGAAAGGTTAGAGGCACAAATGTCATGATCAAGATTGACATGGCAAAGGCTTACGATAGGCTGGATTGGGGGTTCTTACGACAGGTCTTGTACAAATTTGGTTTCTCAGGAATATGTGTATCACTCATAGCGCAATGTGTTGAAACTCCATGGTTCTCGGTTGTCCAACAGGGAGTCTTCAAGGGCTATTTCAAATCTTCACGAGGCTTACGACAAGGAGATCCTCTGTCTCCATTGCTTTTCATACTTGCAGAGGAAGTCCTATCCAGAGGGTTATCCAAATGTTTTATGGAGGGAGAAATTGGGCTATTCCATTCCGCCAGGGGTTGTTCACCCATCACTCATCTCTTATATGCTGATGAATTTCTGGTTTTGTAAACGGAAGTCATTGTTCTATTTCAGGATTAATGCACTTCCTCGGAAGATATGAAAACTCCTCCGGCCAGTTAATCAACAAAGCTAAAAGCGGCTTGTATGTACACCATAATGTCTTTGTAGCACGAAAACAGGTTATTCCTAGTGCCTGTGGGTTTCAACATAGAGCATTTCCAATGATCTACTTGTGAGCTCCCATAAGCTATGGTCGGGTACTGGTGATCCACTTCAAACAATTGCTCACAAAAATCCAACATCGAATAGAAGGGTGGCACGGAAAGCTCCTATCACAGGGAGGAAAATTGGTGATGATTATTCATGTCCTAAACTCGATGCCTATGCATCTCCTATCATGCATTTCAGTTCCTAATGGAATGATACCTAAAATTGAGTCGATGTTCGCAAACTTCTTTTGGGGCAGTTTTCACGGGCAAAACAAGAGGCATTTGGTTGCTATATGTCGTCCAAAACACGAAGGTAGACTCGGTATACGGCGACTCATGGACATCAAGGTCAGCCTCTTGCTTAAGAAGTACTAGAATTTTTGGCACAACAACTCAACATGGACATCCTTCTTCATGAACAAATATATCATTAATGGAGAACCTTCCAGCTTTAGAAGTGGAGAATTAGTCCTATGGAAGAAAATTAAAGGTCTCTTACCAACTGTGGATGCTAACACGACTTGGTGTCTCGAAAAGGGTAACAAAATTTTTTGATTTGACGACTGGACCGGAGCCGACAGTTTAACAGATATTTTGGAAATTAACTGTTCGCAAGATATCTTGGTGAAAGACGTCATTGTGAACGATAATACCTGAAAATGGGAGTTACTTGAGCATGAAATACCACTTCATTAGAAGCATACACTTTCACATAAATTCTTTCTCAACGGCGACGACGACATTCCACTTTGGAGTCCGTCCAACAAAGGTGATTTCACGGTCAAATCTTCTTGGGAATTTTGGCGCAGCGAGGAGGACAAACAAAGCCGAATGCAATAGATGTGGCATACTACTATTCTAACAAAAATTCAAATCTTTAGTTGGAAAGCTCAAAAAAAATTTGTACCTGTTGATGTATTCATTCAACACCAAATTCCTTTTGTTTCAAAGTGTTGCTATTGCAAAGTGGGCAAAATAGAAACATTAAACCATCTGCTTGTTCAGGGCGACGTTGCTGTGAGGGTTTGGGCGTACTATGCTAATGCTTGTGGCGTCCGTCAAGGTTTAAACGATAGTTGGTGGACTTGACAGGGTGTATGGCTTCAGGCAGCTGATTTGGAGACTCAAATGGGTATAATTAGAGGTATACTTCCTGCTTTCATTGTATGGGAAATCTAAAAATCACGGTGCATTGCTCGGTATGAGGAATGACGTTTCTCGGCAATCGACATTATCAAAATAATTACCAAAGCTCTACAAGAGAGCATGCCCAAGCTCAAGATAATTTGGGCGTTTCCGTAGTTGTAATTTCAGTGACTTTATCTCTCTTCAGGTTCTACAACTCGTCAAGCAATCACTGCATATCAAAAGACTAATTATCGTTAGATGGATACTATCACCTATCGGTCACTTTAAACTCAACAACGATGGTTAACACTTACTTTAGGATTGAGTGGTGCAAGAGGTATTATTTGAAACAATCTAGGTGAACTTTAGCTTGGTTATAGCATAGCACTAGGTAATGGCTCAAATACTTCTGCAAAAATGTTTGCTTTACTTCATGGTTTAATGCACTGCAAAAGACAAGGCTAGCTTCTTCTTATTGTTGAGGTGGATGCTGAACTTTTGCTAAACTGGTATAGGTGTAAGCATACGTGTCCTGCAAGGTACAGTACAACTTGGAAGCTTGGTACTCAGCTCGGAAGGAAGCTATATATTATCATGACACACACTTATAGAGAAGGCAATGGAACAGATGATGGACTATCAAAACTTGGTAGTTCCCAATATTCATAACTATTTTGGAATGCGTCTATGCTTCCAAGGCAGATTCGGGCAACGTACTTCTTGGATAAAATAGAGACAACTACTATTAGGCAGTAAACTAGTGGCTAGGCTTTATGTCCTCCACATGTATTATTGTTTTGCTAAATAAATAAAATGATAAATTCGATCAAAAAAAAAAGTGCCTATAAATTTGAATATTAGCAAACAAATATGGGTGAAGCATTCCCGCTTAATCATCCGGCTTTCCACTGAAATGAAATTGGGATTTTGAATTACTGTAACTGATAGGACGAAAAGCTCAAGCTTCTGAAATGGGTTGTAGGTTTGATAAAGAACAGATTGGTTAGTTCAAGAGGACAACACTGTGTGGATAAACACAGTATTGCATCGCAAAACATAATGAAATAAAATAGGGTGACGAAAAAGAAACCAAAATAACAAAGCTACAAAACAAACCAAAATATATTAGAATAAGATAAAAGTGACAAGATTTTTCTGTAAGAGTGCTCCAGGAACAATGTGTTCGCATATAAATGTAAATGTAAAAATGATTAGTGAGTTGGATACAAAATACAATTATAACATCAAAGATCCAGCTTAGAAAAATACTTCTCATGATGAACATAGGTCATCTATATAAAACAGAGTTAAAACATGTCACAAATTACTTAGAAAAGAGTCAAACTGAAAGTGACATCTTTTTCGTTGTATGTCATAAATCACTTGATTTGGATTGTACACATTTCATAATTTAAAATAAAACCAGACCACCTTTTGCATGATCTAATCAAACCCCTTACTTCAGTCAATTAAAGCACTTACTAAACCTTAAGTTCTCCACTTGTACATATGACTTGCATCTTTAATAAAATCCTAAATTTGTTCATAAAAAAAAAAAAAAAAAACCTTAGCAAGAAATTTATTTAGCAGTTTCAATGCAAATGCCTAGTAAATGCATTGTTGGGTGACATAATCAAGTGTAAACCATGCGTAAAACATATTGGAAAAAAGTTATAAAAGTAGTAAGCCTTAGCTTAAGAATACATCCTTCCCCAGTGAGAATATTCTACGGCTTCATACCATGATGGATAATATGGTTGGAATGTAAGGAATCTAATCGCTCACCTAAAAATTATCAAAAGTAAATAATAAAAAAATGAGTTTGAATGTAGAGTAATGTTATTGTGCTTGAAATAATAACCAAACCAAACACCCAAAATCAAAAATCATAAAACATTCAATAAAAGAGATGGAGATTTTAGATTTAGAGGGAGAGGGAGAGAGAATTGCTTGAAGCTCTCAACAACTGGTTTATTAGGTTCTTTGACCTCTTCTATGTTTAAGAATCTCTGAAACCATACACCCATTGAGTATCCAACGCATCCTACATTGTAACCATATTCTCTTTCTCACCCAAAACTTCATACCTTACCCTCCTTAACTCTTTCATATGCCCTTAACATCCATAATCAAGCCCAAATGAACCCTAAGTATCATAACATAAGTACCAGCTTCGCATGATATCTAGAATACAACTAAATGCTTATTAACATCATACTCCATAAGATTACTCTCATAAATAGTCCTAATACGAAGCTGATGCTTCACAGCAGAAATAAGCGGTGGGCGCTGAAACACAACACCCGTAAGCATCTCTAGCACTCTAGACACCTTAGCAACATGGGGTACCGCCGAATGAAGCCTGACAATGCAAACACTCTTTCCTAGCCCCTTAAGTTGGAAGTTTACAAGATGAGTAACAATATCAATACAAAAAATGAGATTACTAGTCACTTTGGGATCAAGTGTGACATTTTGGTCAGTCTTATCGACTTGAAAAATATGCTTAATCCAAGCAACAACCTCATGCGAAGATTGGTTTGCTAGTTTATCAAGACTTGCTGGTTTATCAAGACTAATGATGCCATACCTGATGTAGGTCCACCTTCTTCAAAGTATTTGATCCCAACGCCTGAAGTGCCCTTTAAAAATTCATCCAAGCCCCACTAAATCTTATACAATGCATATGTTGTTTTTCATAAATGTTTAATTATTCTGGGGCAAATTATACTCATATATGTACCTTGTATTGAACAAGTTGTGCACCCCTTCATGTTGTTCAAGGATATATTGGGAAATCATACCACACACAGCGATACGCCTGTGAGTTCTCATATTGAGGAGGACAACATTAAGCATCTTACCTCCAACATTTTTAAAGTATATATCAATACCTTCAGGAAAGTACCTGAAAGATCAAAAAATGATTGAAACTGTCAGAGGTGACATCGCTTGGCAAATATTTTTGAAGCGGAGTGCTGATAGACACATAATATTTACGTGTGCAACTTTTAAATTTATATCTAGCTTATCATTTATTAATTAAATGTGATACTAATAGTATTTTTGCTTGTATTTTCAGTTGCATGATAAAGAAGTTGTACGTTTGTACGGTTTTCAACAAAGAAGAATGTCTTGTACACTTCAGCAGTTTATTTCTATAG
Organism: Kingdonia uniflora; assembly: GCA_014058105.1. Taxonomy (NCBI): domain Eukaryota; kingdom Viridiplantae; phylum Streptophyta; class Magnoliopsida; order Ranunculales; family Circaeasteraceae; genus Kingdonia; species Kingdonia uniflora. The sequence goes on along the minus strand of JACGCM010002082.1, from coordinate 689,162 downwards.
CAATTGTTAGCCAAAAGTCCAATGAGGAGTATTGAAGAGGCATTGATGGAGATCATCAAGTCATATTTTTATACATGGGCCAAGGCATAGACTATGGAGTTTTAAAGCTCTTATATTTTGTGCATAATGGAAGATATTATTTAGAGGATTTTTCATTTATGTTAATATTTTGTAACCCCTCCTATACTCTATAAATAGGAGGGGAATCCTACCCATGAGGTACATCTTGGGAGAGTGTAATATCAAGGTTCAATAAACAATAAAGTTTTTACTCTTTTCTTCTTCTTGTCTTTTACTTTTATTGTAGTGATAGTATTATGACAATGATCAAAGGGTTGAGTAGCTAAACCTCTTAACCAAGGCTAGAGGAAGTTCCATCCAATGTAGCCTTAGTATAGATTGTGTAGTTTAGTTAGACTAATTACAATCTTTTTATCCCGGCATAATGCATATTCGTATTCCTTCGTCCTATGCTTGACCATAGCTAGGATTAGGAGGAATAAGAAATCTAAGTAACCATCTTGTTTGACCATTACAAGATAGGTTAAGAACATTGAGAAGAGAATATAATCCATGCTTATCAACCGGACCATGGTTGAGTAAGTTAGTTTATGGATAGTTCCCAATCACTAATAATCTTATCTCATAATGTGTTGCATATACCCGACCAAGGATATGCGATACGGGAATTCGTGAATACTTTAACTAAGTACACTATCTCAAGGTTATAACGGATAAAGTGGAATCACGCCTTGGTTTCTCTTCCAATCATATCAACACTTTTTCTAGTTTGTATTTTATTTTAATTTCTTCACTTATAAAAACCCAAAACACATTTTTATTAGATAAAATTAGTAGCTCGAAACATAATTCGCACTACAAGTCTCTTGGGAACCTCGTTTTCATTTGTACTCAACAGTATACCGTGCGCTTGTAGATCTTGTAAGACGTCGATTTTATATCGATCAAGTTTTTGGTGCCGTTGCAGGGGAAGCCGTTGCAGGGGAATTGTGATTGTGCATTTTTATTTGGAGTTATTCTTTTTAAGTATTTATTTATTTTTGTTTGGGTATCTAGAACACTTGGAACTAACATTCATCATTGTTTGGTGCTCAAGGGTGTCATTGATTGGTTCATAGAACTTCATAACAAAGCCATACTTGCAAAACTTCATTACTATGTCGCTTTGATTTTTTTGTGGGACTGTTATCGTGGAGTGGGATTTTAATAATGCGTGGTTATAAAATTGTAACGTAAGTGGGGTTACATGTTTGAGCTCATTTGAGAGCAACAATACATCTTTAACTTAGTTTTGCATATGCCACTTACCATTTAAAGTTAACGTGCTTGGTAATTTAAAGATTGTATGCATGTGCTCCACTCATGTTAAATACATTTGCAATGTTTCTTGTTTCAACTTCTGTTTGAACCCTACCAGATTTTTTTCCGATGTTTGATCTATAATAAGGGACTATTGTATTTGTTTATTGCTGTTAACCATGATATTGTACCTCCAATCGAGGCGGAGCTAGGTTTTTATGTTGGGGGGCGAAGATAGTATGATAAATTATATTAGGATACTAGAGGGTTTGGGGCGGAGTCCCAAATTTTTTTTGTGTGCTATTTAATGATATTTTAAGCTAAAAAATTAATCAAATATAACATTATATTTGACTAGAAAATTATACGGATTCACTTCTCCTCTTGCCAAAAAAATCGAAGCTTTTAACGGCAATGACCTTAAGCGGTGAAAAAATTATCAAAATAAGTTTTTATTTGATGACATCAAGAATTGAACCTTAGACTCTTATATTAGGAGCTCCTCACATTACCAGTTGAGCTAATTTTTCTTAATGTCATTAAGACAGAAAAATGTACATATTTAAAATAAAATAAAATTATATACCTATATTGGTATTTTTTAACAAAATTCTTAGGAGGGCGACCCCCGCCCCCCCCCCCCCCCCCCCCCCCCTAAATCCGCCCCTGCCCCCAATTCTGCTTAAATACACGCTGGTTAAAGTTTGGCTATTTTGGCATCCATAAACAAGATAAGGGAACGTCGAAAGGTACGGTAAACGGAAAATACGAGAAGCTCAATGCTTACGTCAACAATTGCCTTCTTGTGCCCTTTAAGTGAAGGGGCGACCACAACTACACCAGGAAACACTCTCGTATGTTGGTACTTTTCTAAACTTGATATAGAAGGGGATCCTATCAACTTCACCCTGGTACTAGAGACATATTAAGTCGTGCGGACAGTGCAAATGCACGCTGCTCTGATAAAAAATAAATTGCCGTGGTTGGATTGACCTATTTATGTGTTTAATTTCTTTTCATTCCAACATTAATAAAGGTAAAAAACTGTTAGAGACTTATAGGATTTTATCACCCAAAAAGTTCTTTAACAAGTGGGACCACTCATTAGAGATACGAAGAAATTCATATCACACTAAAATTAAACGTCCCAAACCTCCAAATAACTTATAATAAAAAAGTGTAGCAAGATTCCCACGGGATTTCATCACCCAACGGATAGGTGTACCAGACCGGGGTACAAACATTGGTTCATAGGATACGGCCCCAGCTTAGTACCGAAAAATATTGGTTGTAGGTTTGCGACATCACCGTTCCGAGTGCTGACGTATGATAAGGTGACTCGCTCGGGCGTGAGGACCGAACATCTACTTTATGCTGGTATTAGCATAATGACGCAGGGGAGTATAGGAACCAAATGCATTTGCTTTCCTACCCATTGTGAACATAGAAGAATATAGGGGAAACCTATTTATTACTTTAAAAAAATATTGATGTGCTAAAGTTTAGGTTTGATTGGTTGTTTATTGTATTGGGTGTTGCTTTTATTTTAAAATGTCATACATGCAAGAACATTGGAATCTATACAGCTCACAATTCGACATCCCGTAACAACCTCAAAATCATTTTCAATCATGGGATCACCAAATTTTTTAATATGTAGAAGCTTTCCAACCTCACTCCTATATGCAGACCCATCAGTCCATCCGGTCATCTAATCAGCTCCCACCCGTTCTACCCAAACTATCTTTGGAGGATACTATATCATTTTTATGCAACAAGTAATTGAGAATCAACAACAAGCTTTACAATTTAAAAAAAAAATGCTTCAATTTTAGCAAAATGAGTTGCTATATCAAACCTCAGCGACCCAATCTATCTATAGATTAGAAACTCAGATAACTCAGTTGTCAACCACGTGGAGTGAAATAGAGCACGAAAAACTTCCAAGAAATGAAGAAGAACAATTCGAAGTTAAATCCCCTTGTGATTTAGAAAAGGATGAATTCAAGCGTAATCAAGGAATGCTTTCTCCGTGGGGTGAATGGATACCATATTATGAGACAAATTTAGAAGATTAATATTTTAAGGTTGACGATCCTATGTCCCGAGAAGATCTTGAAGAAGCAACTAGCATGTCCAATAAAATTCTTTCTCAATCACCACCAAATTTAACCCTCAACATTCACCCACCAATGTCACCATCCTTCCTTTCATATATCAACCCAATGAATTCTTTCAAGGAAACTATGACCGAGACTGAATATTTTTCCCTTTCCTAAAATAATTTTTCTGACAATGACGATGATGAGATAAAATATGAATATATGGAATCACCGTCTCATTATAAGATAACATGTTTGCAGATGATAATTATAGGGGAATACCCCTCGATCTTACCTAAATTGAGCTATCTCCAGTTCGAACTACCTTCATGTCAGGCCCACGCATTCTCCACATGGATTCTCCAGTCAGCGTTGCCACCTACTCCACAAACTGATAAAAAACGTGGGTCGAGCTCAAATAGAAAAAACTAAACAAGTCAAAACACCTGTTTCTTACGAACTCAGCAGTTACTCAGTCAAACCGCCACTAACCACATTATTTGGAGAACGTACTTCAGCACGATGAAGAACTGCAGAAAAGGCCTATATAAAGAAAAGGTTCCAAAAGAGACAAGGACCAGAAAAATTACATGAGAAATCACAAGGAAAACTATATTTTCTAGATTTTAAAAACTTCAAACTTCTAATTTACAAGATCAAGCATTTCAAAATTTAGAGATCACATGTAATAAGATATCAGCCTCGGGCAATAAACGTCACAATTACAATAATCCTCAACCCGAGGTTTTCCACGCTAAACATTAGTATCATTTTTTGGTTTCCATTAGATTTTGTCACAGCTACAGTGGTGTAAGAGAAAATTCCAGGCCACTTTGAGCTTACAGAATTAGGCCATTACATTTGGCGCCGTCTGTGGGAAAGAAATCATTTCTACTATATCCTAAGGCATTCATTCACTTTACAACAAATTCTAATCATGGTCACATCCAGGCGACCAACAACTGGAGTTCAGCTCGATCTTTCAGTTGTTCCAGAACAACTAACAGAGCTACGGGCAAATCTTAGCACTGAGGAGTAATACAACGGGCTCGAACGATTATTAACTCTCGACCGAGAGTTCTGCGAGAAGGAGCTCTATGCCAAATGACAAGCTCGTTTGACAGCGCTCAAGCGCTATGAAGATCAAATGACAATAATGCAGACTGCCTTACAAGCTCTGCAAAATACTCAAGAGGCTTCTCCAACACGAGATCGCGATCAAATGATTTATTAGGGTTGTATTCCAATATCAACCACATTCTCTGCCATCTGTTCTTCACAAGTTTGTAGGAGGAACCACTCCGATGGTTCCACTCCTTACCGGAAGACTCTATTTACACATTCGACCAGCTGCAGAAATAGTTCATCAAGACATATGTTTACAACAGTGATAAAGAAGAGAATTTATATTCTCTTATCAATCTCAAACAGTCACACGGAGAGAAGCTTAAGGCTTTTACAAAGAAGTTTTTCGAGCTCGCTCGTAAAGTAGACAATCTCGATCAGAAAATAGCTATTATTACTTTTACCAATGCATTCCAGCTCGATTGCAAAGCCAAAGAGTACCTCTTCCTCAACAAACCTGACACCTTGGAAGATATGATCACCAAGGTCAATAATTACATCGACCTAGAAAGGATGATGTCCAGAAGGCATAAATATACAAAATTTGTCCTTACCACGAATGGTCTACCTGCAGATCGAAATACTGAACCAAAGGAAGATCAGGTTGACCAAAAGCGCGCCAAGGGAAATATCGGAAACCCTCAAAAAGGTGAGTCACAAGTCAAACTGGTCCTCCCAAAGATGAATGTTTGAATCTCCACAATTTTTCCAATCCTCTCAAAGGATAAACTCTAGCGTCTCTCCCAACCATTAGAACCAATCGAGAACCGATCTTACTCCATGCATCATAAGGTAAACCATCATTCTACTGACAATTACTATGTTTTACAGAGGTTGCTCGAATACATTTTCAAGGAGGGATGGATGCTTAAATATATTGTTATCCTAGAATCATACAAGGATTGTGGCTATAAGAAGTAGCTTGAAGTTGTCTAGGTCAAAGATCAAGCTGAGGAGAAGCATCTCTACCATTTTCCCCACAGCAACATGATCGAGATCAATTAGATCGCCAGCTCCAGCATATTCAAATACAGGAGACTGTCCGAATGCTACAATCTCACACCTCAAAACAATGAAGCCAAACTTCTGCATAAATTGAGCAATCACCGGCTCAGGATATCATTCGAAGATTGCGATACTAGCCATGTCAAGTTTCCACATCATGATGCATTGGATATAATGCTCAAGATGAAGAAGTTTGTCTTGCACACAATAATGATCGATACTAGCAATGGTATTGAGAATCTCTTTCAGAGCACTATCGACCAAATAGGTTTGGCCAATCAAGTCATTCAAAGCGACACCGATATCAGTGGATTTAATTGCTTTAGAGAATAGAGAGAGTAGAGAAGATCATCTTACATATTACCATAGGACCAGCCATAATCAACGTCATCTTTTACATGATCAATGCCAAATCTCATTATCTCAGGATTATGGGCCATTACTGGATTCATAACATGGAAGCAATTGCTTCTACCAATCATCAAGCACTCTGCTTTAAATACAACGATGGTATCTATGAGATTAGAGGTAGTCAAAAGCTTTCTCGAGCTTGCAAAAACATCATTTTTGTGATTCTAGATACCTCTGACAGGTATGCAGTATAGTAATTACAGAAAGCTGTTCACCCCGATGATCAGCCTTCCATGGTGGAGCCCACCGAATACATCAACATTGATGAATCTAGTAGAGGTACTTTCATAGGTACTAAGCTGGTTCAAGACAAAAAAGACGTCCTCGTTCAGTTCTTACGACTAAATCGTGACATTTTTGTATGGTCTTTTGAAGAGATGTCTGGAGTCGATCCGGCCAAGGCATGTCACAAATTGGCCATCAATATCGATGCCACTGTGGTCAAACAAAAATAGAAATGCCTATCACTGCAACTTCGGGAAGTTAACATCGAGATCGAGAAATTAATCAAAGTGGGATTCATTCGAGAAGCCAAATATCCAGATTGGATATCTAACATCGTCGTTATCCCAAAAAAGAATGAAAAAGTCTGAGTTTGTGTAGATTTTACCGATCTAAGCAAACATACTCCAAAGAATAGTTTCCCTCTTACAAACATTCATCAGATCCTTGATTCCACAGCAGGTTATGAACTCCTATCAATGATTGACGATACTTCTGGATACAATCTGATTCCACTCTTAGATGAAGATCAGGAAAAAATCACTTTCATCACTGAAAGAGGACTTTACTACTACAAAGTCATGCCCTTCGGACTTAAAAATGCAGGTGCAACTTATCAACGGTTGATGATAACTATGTTTAAAACACATCTTGGGAAAGTCGTAAAAGTCTATATTGACGATCTCTTGTGCAAAAACATACAGTCCATCAACAACATCTCAGATCTCAACACAATATTCAACATTCTTCAATTTTATAGGATGCGTCTTAATCCTGGTAAGTGTCAATTTGGAGTACATTCAGGTCAATTTCAAGGCCACCTCATCAGTAAGAAGGGGATTGAGGCCGATCCAGATCAGATTCGGGTTCTCCTCAACATGCCATCTCCAAGAATGACGAAAGAAGTTCAAAAACTTGCCGGTAAGATTGCCGCTATCAACCATTTCATTTCAAAATCTTTAGACCGTTGTTGTTGGCTATTCTTATTACTCTGTGGTGGTACCAAATGAGAAAAAGGTCAACCAAATGCAGAGGTTTAATGGACATCATAATGCGAAGCAGCTTTTCATGATCTCAAAACCATGAACACCCCAATAGATAATAAGGAATTGATTATCTACCTAGAAGTTACAGATACTTCACTCAGCTCGGTTCTCATTCGACTTGAAAGGAAAATTAAGAATATAGTCTACTTCATCAGCTAAACCCTCACTCCAGTAGAAACGAGGTACTCTAAAATTGAAAAACTTCTTCTCACTCATGTTTATACTTCACAGAAACTCATGCACTACTTCCAAGCTCATTCCGTCAAAGTCATGACGAACTACCCACTTCGGGAGGTTCTGTCCAAGAAAGAAAAATCAAAGAAAGTGCAACAGTGGTCAGTCAGTTTGGGAGAGCATGAAATCAAGTTCGAACAACCTCATTCTAAAAAGGGTCAGGCCGTCATACTTGGTTTGCGCTTGCGATTCTTTTATGACGTCAATTTTATATCGATCAAGTGTTAATTTTCTCTCTTTTAAAAATAGTATTCCAAGATGGGAATATAGAGTTGTACTATTCAAGTTACGAGGAGATGTTGGTAATATCTTCTGATTCTTACCCCTCGGGTATAAGTAAGCATTAGCTGTATAAAAGTGGATCACAAACTTTGAAGTAAATAGATGGATTAGAATGACTGTAAATTTATAAGAGATCAAAAGTGTGCATAAATATAGCTAAGTGCAAGGACTATAAATTGTCAAAGATTAACGAAAGAAAAATAATATTTCTATATGTCCAAGATCTTCTAGTGTAACTATAGTCACTAACCTTTTCAAAGCTGTACCCAAATCACACTCTTTTTTATAATTGAATGAAAGCATCATCAAACCCGAACTTGTTCTTCAGTAAATCAACCTTGATTGCATCAACCAAAAAGCAAAACAAGACTAAACAAACTTCATTCCTAGAAATCTATGATCCATGGATTTTTTTTGTAGTCCTGAACTTCTTCGCCAAAATGGACACACTTATAATACACATACATGGCTAACACACTTTCGACATCCTTCACGAGGCCCACATGAAAACAACTTATGAGTTCTTTCTTCTTGGGGTATGATACCATTACCATGAATATCATATATAAAGAGATATAAGAAACTCCAACATTGACAACAACATCTGAATGGGAAATTAAAAATTAAAATTGTGCCCATCCATTCAATCTTAAATTATGAACCACATTTCATGTTGTTACAAGTACTAGAATTTCTTGGTTTTATATGTGAAGGATGTCAAAAGAGACATAATCCCTTAAATCATCTCTTTGTTGGCCTCAAGTGTGTGACAAATTATCATGAAAATGCGTGAGTCAAATCTAAATTTTTCTTCCAAATTAAAAGTTAATGTTGGTTAAGTTGGCTGAGCTCCCAAGTTTCTGACTTATCCCATTCATTACAATTGTAACCCACTTCTAAAGATTCCAGACATTCTTTGGTTAGGTTATACATTTCAAGATTGAGATTGTCTATAACAGTATGTGTAGAATTACAATAGACACCTAAATCTGGGTCGATAACTTTGAAACAATTTCATTAGATGCCACCGGAGCCTTGCTTTATTAATTAAATAAAAGATATCCTTGTTGTTGATGAAAATAGGGTATCTCTTACTAATGAATATGCAGGAGGTAAGAAGTGTAAAAAAAACGGAGACTAAAAATAGGGGGCATCTACCTATAATCCGTTCACAATAACCAGATATATATTTAGTGGGGAGAATGTCAAATCCTATAAATTTGTGAATGCTTACTAACTGGACACCCCGTTTCTGAATCCACCACTTTTAGCATTAAAGTTTCTGTTGCCTTTATTAGAACAATCTTTATCCAAGTGCGTGATGCCACCACACTCTTTACAGGAACCACCTTGTAAAAAACAAATGTGAGTAACAGGGCTTAGCCATTAAAGCTTTATTTGTACACCCAAAAGAATGAGCGTAAAATAAGAAATTTATATTTAATAGATAATGAGCACTTCAAAATGTGAGCAACAGATAAGGAAGTGTACAACTAAATATCACATACAATTATTTTTAGCGAATTTTGAAAACACTAAGACTATTTATCCTTCAAAAAAGAGAGGAGGAAATAAAATATTATGGATGTTTTGACTTTGGGGCCACTACAACATTAACGTGTACTTCGAATATTGAAAATTACAACCAAATATCACATATATTCATTGGTACATATAGAAAGTGATTTGGAAAGTGGAGAGTTGACAAAAGTAATTTGGAGATACGGCGAGTTGATTTTTGTGGGCGTGACCCATTTCTACGACGGAGTTGCTAAATACAAAAGGGGAAGGTGCATCTTAGTTGAACTACTCTTGGATCTTGAATCTCTCCTTTAATCGCATGTACTGAATTTCAGAATGCCATAAAACTAAAATTTTCCACCACTACTAATGCCACATACAATACTTCTTATAATGTGGAACAATATGCACAAAACGTTTTGAAATACAAATGAATTTAAGAATACCTTCGGATAAATTCCATGTATATTTTTAGGGCAGTTATTACTTAGATGTGCATTCTCATTACAAAGAAAGTCGTTGGCAAATTTTGTACCTCCTAGATCAACAAAAAGAAACATCAACAGAAGTGTCTAAGCATAACGATACATACAAGTAAACAACTAGGTGAAATCATAGCTTTCCTAACAAGAAACAAAATGATAAGCTTCTCGTAATAGACTTATAATATTATTATTTTTAGAATGAGTCTCTTACATAGGGGATCTTAAGTGATACTAAATAGTTCAAGTTTCTTTCTTTTTTTGCATTTAAGGTATTTAAGTTTATTACATTGACAAGAGATAAAACATGTCCAAAAAGATATAAAAAAATACCATCTTAAAACTGACCAGACATAAGTTATACTTCACCTTTTCTTTTTTTATAAGTAAAAGTTATGCTAATCAAAAAGCCTAATATCAAGGAGAGAAAATGGCTAAGAGCAGTGCAAATAGGTTAAATACTATAAGGAACGGTGCTGTATCAACTCTCAGGTAGCTGATTTTGCTCTCCCGGCTGACATGTGTACTTTGTACTTCCTCAACTATTACATCCCATCCCACCACAAAATTCTTAACGTAAGCTCTACTGAACCCCGTGAACTTTGCTCTAATAAAATAACAAGGTTATTATCTCCAAGGGGATTAAAGATCTTTAATGTTCGTTCTCTGGAGCTTTAGTATTTTCTCTTCTTATGCAAAAGGTATATACCCCACAACACTGTAAGAGGAATTCATCTTTAAGGACATCAGCCCCTCTGGGAGGACATCAGGCCCTCTGGGAGGATAGCAGTTTTAGACAACATAAAGAATCTATATTTGTTGACCCAAATCAATTATATTAAGTCTGAAAGTCCTCACTGACATACCATAGGTCCATATGATTTGCTATTTAGCCTTAAAAACCTTAATCAAAAGTGATATGAGATTATAAGTATGTTTGCAGTCAAACTACTATAAATTATCACCTGACCACATTCGTCTAATATTTTTGTGAATGGAGACGGTGATTGTATCCCCTTTAAAACTGGTTCCGTAAAAAAAATGTCTTTTTTGTAGTCGTTGTTAAAGATATTACTAGTTAAAGATATAACATTGTATACCTAAATACGTCTGTAATTTCTAATTATAGGTCTCCAATAAATAATGCAATAATTTTATGTTTCTCTAAGACGCCAAGTAATTATTCTGCGTTAGTAACCTGTAATTCCCACTGCAATTTGAAGCAACATTAGCTAATTCAATCGTGTATTATTAATCTCCTATAGTATTAAGATGCCTATTCTTTAAGGGATTTACACCCACTATTTCATCAAACTAAGCAAACATTCACTCACTAATTATACCAAATAAAATTAAACAAACCCTGATTAATGATGTTTTTATGAACAGTAGGCAATCACTAAGTAAATATACATAAGAACCAATTATACTAAATCAGAGGCGATTAACCTTGACCATGATTATACAATGGCAGAGAGAGATTCTTCTACGCCCCATCGTCATTGTCAAACCCTAATGTCCAGCAATCAAAGAACCAATAAAATGCCAAAAAAATCAACAATATTTTAACAAAATAAAGGGTAATATGTAATCTATCACACTTTTTGATAAAATGGTAACAACCCTTGACAAATGCAGTAACCATGTCGTCATCAGAGGGTTTTGGTTATTTGGTGAACTCCATTTTAATGGGCCAATGTTCAATCAAAGAGAAATATAGTTTCTTTTGGAAGTCTATTGCTCCAATCCAGAGTTTATTGAATCTACCACCATGAAAGGATTTTGGTTGGGTTTGGAAGATAGGATTTTGGTGGGTTTGGAAGATGGAAGGAATTGAGGTTTGGTTTAGATAGATGCAGTAACCATCTCGTCATCAAAGGGTTTTGGCTCTTCGGTGAGCTAATGTTTAATCAAAGAAAAATATTTGCATCTACCACCATGAAAAGATTTTGTTTAGGTTTGGAAGAGAGGAGTTTGGTGGGTTTCGAAGATGGAAGGAATTAAGGTTTGATTTAGACGAAATGTTTGAGGTAGATTTACTGAAATATCCCTAACTTCGTAGTTAAACTTCCCAAAATACCTATGATTTTGTATAAACAAAAAGTTGTGGGTTGGACTTCCATTTGTACCCACTATTTCATCAAGTAATTGCGATTAAGATGCCTATTCATTATGGGATTTAGTATTGACAAAATAGGGGCATTTTAGGATTAAATAAATTGCGAGAATAAAATAAATAATTTTATGATCTAACGGCTGTAATGATTCCATATATTTATTGCTATAACCTAAACCCTCAATTTTCCTCAACATATGGAGGGTAGTGTGATTAACAACCGAGATTGATTCTCATGGCATGACCATTCCTTTAGTTGTATAGGTATTTGGAGTAGCAGTATCCACTATCCAGATATTTAATCATGTCCAAGAAACCATACGAATGGGTAATATAAACCATGGCTTCATAGATATATTGTAGGCTTAATTACACAGTTTGTCCCTAAATCGAGACATATGAACAATTAAATATAGGGCTATATGATATATCAAACATATATTTTTACATACAATATGACTTGTTAGTGATTTAAATAGTGATAAGTCATATAGTAGTGATACATATTCGTGAATGGTATTTACCTATAAAATTTTGTTATCATTAGTGATCTGTCAAATTTACGATATAAAACTGCTATATTACTTTACAACCTATAGCGTACAACATGTATGACAACATTTGGAACCATTATTTAATTATAAAAGTCCAAGGAATCGGTGTTTGCAGAGACTCGAAATGACTCTTAAGCAATAACCAGTTAAGAAAGCTTCCAACTAAAATATACTCTGATCTTTAACCACTCCATGTCCTTTATACGTTTCTGAACCATAGATGTTATCTGTTACTTATGAAAAATAATCTACTAGATAAGATTATAAAGCATACCTATATTTGATTTCCCTCCAATTTTGTTTATTGCAATAGCCAAAGTTGTATGTGCCTCCAACGATATTGACCCATAACTCATGTCCCCAGTACAAAATTGTTTCACAATCCCAGTAGTAGGCTCCATTTACTCCAAATGAACTTTGACATTTGCCTCTTTGAACTTCAACATACAACGCAAATTACAGGTCTTATTCAGCTCTTGTATACGCTTGGAATACTCTTTATAAACAGCCACACTGTTTTCTCCACCAGCCTCTTGTAACTTCGCTATAGTAAGTGGGTCGCTGAGATGTGCTTCCCTGTATTTCCTCCAGGGATAATTTCTAGGATTAGGCAGCACATTTGCATCGACACTTCTAAGAGGCAAACTCCGGCTAGGAAACGCCAGTTCATGAAAATTAAGTGAATTGAGAGCAAGCATTTCAAATATAGTACCCTCAACTCTGCTTGGTGTACCACTAAAATACCTCTGAATTACTTTAAATGAGAGGCCAAGAGCTTCAAATATCTGAGCGCCCTTGTAGGAAGCCAAGGTAGATATCCCCATCTTAGCAAATGATCTAGGAAGATCTAGGGACGTTTTAAGGTGAACTCGTATGTGAAGAATGGAATTATCATAAAGTCCCTCGAACGAGGTTTAGAGTCGTTCGAACGACCCTTTCCTAACTCCCTGGAATTTAGCCCAGGAACCCAAGTCGTTCGAATGACTCCTTATTTTCGTTCGAATGACCAATGCTTAATCCCCTAGAATTTTTGCCCATAGACAAATTTCGTTTGAACGAGCTTGGACGCCGTTCGAACGAGTTGTCATGTTTATAGGGTTTAAGACCAATTAGTGTAACGTCGTTCGAACGAACTTGGCGTAGGTTGTTATTCTGAGACTTGGGTTTGCCTCAAAATTTGTTCTACTGGTATTTTTTTATTCCCTAGTATATAGAGGGAACTTAGGTTATTTTTTTAGCTTATGTTAGTTCAATAAAAGTTATCAGGAAGAAGCTTAGGGTTTAGAGTAATTCCATTGTAATTAACTTTGTTTAAGCAATTGAAGCTCTTAAAGGGATTTTTCCAAACCAATTTGGTGTTTTTCGTAGTTTTCTGCTAACTAGGGTTTCTACTTTGGCGACACGGCAATGCCGCTCTCATCGGCAAGGCTGCTCGAGGAAGAAAGGGGTTATGGTGGTGGATGGAGATGTGGATAATATGGTAATAGATAGTGATTCTAGTGACGCTGAATCTGTTAAGGAGCGCTCGGGTTTTGGTAAGTCAATGAATCCTATGCGTAATCTTCGTATTGACTTTAAAATTAAAATTTCGGTATTCGAGGGTTCAGTCTATGCCGAGAAGTTGGATAATTGGCTAGATAGGATAAAGACCTATTTTTCAGTTTATGAATATTCCAACGCCACAAAATTTGTTTCTCTACTTTGAAATTTGCAACTCATTCACTAACGTAGTGGAAATCCTATCAGAAATGCCACGAAGTAGAAAGTTTGAGTTGGCTACTGTGGCTCATCCTAAGCCGTACGGTTTGGGTTAGATTCAGAAAGACGCGGAGTTGAAGATCACTAAGAAGTGTGCATTCAATTTTACGATTACTGAGAAGTTATTGATGAAGTGATATGTGAGGTGGTTCCGTTGGACGTGTGTCAAGTCATCTTGGGTAGCCCTTATCTTTGGGACCGAGATATAATCTTTTACCATAGAGCACGCAAGTATCGTCTTGTGAAGGATGGGATAGAGTTTTATATAAATGCGTGCAAGGAACATCTCACTACCAATTATTTAGTAACGGCGACTCAGGAGAAGAGGTTAGTTAATGCGAGCGACAAATTTGTATTATTGTTAGTGCGACTGGTTCAAGAGGGCCTATCGGCTAAGGTGTTGTCTACTTTTGCAATATCTTCTAAGCAACAAACCGATATGGGTAAGTTGTAAGAGTAGTATGAAGACTTGTTTTTTGGCATAGAAGAGATGCCGCGCAAAGGGGATGTGGAGCATGATATCACCTTAATGAATGGTGAGCTACTACCCAATATTGGGTTATATCAGACTTTTGTAATAAAGTCTAATGTAATTAAGAAACATGAACATGAACTCCTGGAGTAAAGAGTTATTAATCCAAGTTGCTCACTTTGTGGTTCACCAGTGTTACTAGTTCCAAAGACGGATAGGTCTTAGAGGATCTGTGTGGATTATCCGGCGTTGAACAAGATTACTGTAAAGAATCATTATCCGCTTCAACGGATTGACGAGCTTTTAGATGAGTTGCAGACGGCTCGGTTTTTTACCAAGTTGGATCTTAAGTCGGGTTACCATCAAATAAGAATCTGGGAAGAAGATACTTGGAAGATAACGTTCAAGACCAAACAGAGCCTATTTGAGTGGTTGGTGATGCCCTTTGGGTTATGCAATGCCCTAGCGACGTTTATGCGATTAATGAATGAGGTACTTCATGCTTTTATTGATGATTTTGTGATTGTGTATTTGGATGATATCTTATTATATAGTCATACATGGGAAGAGAACCTTAGACATTTACCCAAAGTGTTGGGCGTTTTCCGATCACAACAACTTTTTCTAAACGGGAAAAAGTGCGTGTTTAGGAAGAGGGAGCTAATCTATTTGTGATTTATTGTTGGTGGTGGCGAGCTTAAGGTCAATCCAGAGAAGGCCTCAGTCATTATTAATTGGCCTCGACCCCGTACGGTGATAAAAGTGAGGAGTTTTATGGGTTCTTGTTAGTACTTACGAAAATTTATTCAGCATTTTTTACAAATAGCTGTACCCTTACATTCCTTGACGAAGACCAGAGTATAGTTTGTGTGGGAAGAGCACCATGAGAAGACTTTTCTATTACTGAAGTACAAGATTACGGATGCACCATTATTAACATTGCCCAATTTGCAGTAGCCTTTTAAGGTCGAGACAGATGCGTCAGACTATGCATTGGGGGCAATCCTTTTACTGGATGGGAAGTTGGTTGCTTACCATTCTGAGATGTTTACAGGAGCAGTACGCAACTATCCAACCTACGATAAGGAATTCTACGCGCTATATCAATCAGTAAAACATTGGCGAAGTTACTTCTTGGGGAAGGAATTTGTGGTAGATTCCGATCACAAGCCATTGCAGTTCTTATTTACGCAGTCCAAGCTACAACAAGATCGCCATATAAAGTTGATGTCATACCTTTAGCAGTTTACCTTATTGATCAAGTATAAGAAAGGAGTGGACAACAAAATGGTTGATATGTTATCTCGACCCCCAATACCAACTATTTCCGCTTTGTTGGTAGCTATGCAGATCCAGCCTATTGTTCCTACTGAATACATTTCAGGGTATGACGAAGGCAAGAAGTTGTTGGCAGGTAAGAAATGAGAGTATGTTTTGAAGGATGATTTGATTTACAGGGGCAGTCTACTATGTATTCCAGAGGGAGGAGACTGTTTACATTAGATTCGAGAGGCACATTGTTCCCGGGTGGCAGGTCATTTTGGGGTTGAGAAGACTTTTTTAAATTTGTGACGTTATGTCTATTGGCCGAAGATGCAGGTGGATGTTGCTCGTGCGGTTTGTGGTTGCATCCTATATAACACATCGAAGCCTTCCAATAGGTAAATAGGACTGTACTTACCATTGCCAGGTCCTAGCCGACCTTGGGAGAGCATTTTGATAGATTTCATGGGTGGTTTGCCCATGACCAGGTGTAAGAATGACTATTTGTTTGTGGTGGTAGATCGATTCAGCAAGATGATTATTCTTATTCTATGCCAGAAGACGATCACTAGGGAAGGAGCGACGCGATTGTTTTTTAGAGACGTCTGGAGGTATTTTGGGCTCCCTTCTTCTATTATTTTAGATAGGGATAACTACTTTTTAGGGCATTTCTGAAGATCGTTATAGGGAGGATAAATACTAAGTTCAAGAGAAGTACCGCTTTTCATCCGCAGACTGACGGGCAAACAGAGGTAGTTAATCGCACTTTGGTACATTTATTATGGGGATTCCATTCTAAGCATCCTAATACTTGGGATGAGAGTTTACCATATCTTCAGTTAGCGTTCAACCGGGAGATTTATGGCTTCACTTTAAAGTCTCTATTTAAAATTTGTTTGGTGTACTTACCGCAAATCCTTTTTGATTTGGCATTTAGTCTTGGCGACAAGACGGTGTCAGGGAAGGAGGAAGAGGAGCAGGTTAAGGCTCAACGGTTCATTGAGAGGATAAACATGGCTTATGAGGCGGTTGAAGCATAGTTAAAGAGCACACAAGCAAAGTATAAGGCTCACCATGACAAGGATCAGGTTGAGTATACTTTTCAAGAGGGCGACCTAGTTTGGCTACATTTTGGGTAAGGAACGACATAAGGGGGAAGGTAAGAAGCTCAAACCTATCCGTTATGGTCCATTTATGATACACAAGAAGATTGGTGATAATACATTCCAGCTGGATTTGCTACCTTTCATGAAGATGTATTTGGTGATTAATGCCGAGCATTTGAAGCTGTTTGAGCCGTCTCTTTTAGATGAAGACTCTTCAATCGACACACGCCTACCATCAGTTGATGACTTATGGATGAAAGAGAAGATCCGTTGCAGGAGGATGGTATTCTTGAGAGGAAAGTTCATACTACAACACTGGGTGGTATTAAATCATTCCGAGTTGGGAAGAAGGGTCGGCTACCTAGTAAGTCGAAGTGGTACAGTAAAGAAATAGGCAGCGCCACATTCCCACATCTCTAGTTCTAGCTTAAGTAGGAGCTTAAGGCTCATAAAGGGGGGAGCCATGATCCAGGAGGATTAAGGGACGTTTTGAGGTGAAATCATATTGAAGAATGGAATTATCGTAAAGTCGTTCGAACGATGTTTAGAGTCGTTCGAGCGACCCTTTTCCAACTCCATGGAATTTGGCCCAGGAACCCAAGATGTTCGAACAGCTCCCTATTTTCGTTCGAACGACCAATGTTCAATCCCCTAGAATTTTTGCCCATAAGCAAATTTCGTTCGAACGAGCTTGGATGTCGTTCAATCGAGTTGTCATGTTTCTAGTGTTTAAGATTAATTAACATAACGTCACTCGAACGAGCTTGGCGTAGGTCGTTATTCTGAGACGCGGGTTTTCCTCGAGATCCATTCTACTGGTAGTTTTTTGTTCCCTAGTATATGAAGGGGACTTAGGTTATTTTTTAGATGATGTTAGTTCAATAAAAGGAAGCTTGGGGTTTAGAGTAATTCTATTGTAATTAACTTCATTTAAGCAATTGAAGCTCTTAAATGTATTTTTGCCAACCGATTTGGTGTTCTTTATACCTTTCTGCTAGCTAGGGTTATTCTATTCGTATTGTAGAATAACAAGAACCTTCATCATTCCATAACTGCTTGCTTTAAAATAGTTCTTCACCAATAATCCATAATACGATTAAGAAGCTCTAGTTAGTTGAAAAGTACAAAGAATACCAATTGATTGGGAAAAATAAAAGCCTCAATTGCTTAAAAATGAAGTAATTATAATGAATCACTCCAAAAACTCTTGGCTTCTTCCTCTAAACTCTTTCTAGATCTAACATAATTCTTGAAAATAACCTAAGTTCCCTTTATATACTAGGGAGCTCGAAAATCATAAAAGAATGGATCTCGGGGTAAAACAACGCCTAAAAATCTAAAATATCGCCAAAGTCGTTCGAATGAAATTGGGAGTCGTTCGAGCGACTTTACGCCTCAATGGTCTAAAACCCTAAAAAATTGTCAACTCGTTCGAACGAAATTATAACTCGTTCAAATGAAATATGGCTCTGGAGCAAATTTCCAGCAGGGTAAACTTTGGTCGTTCGAATGAAAATACAAGTCGTTCGAACGACTTTGGGTTCTTGGGCCAAATTCCTGAGAGGTGGAATTTGGTCGTTCGAACGACTCTCAACCTCGTTCGAACGACTTTGGCTAATTTCCAAATTGCCCTAGATCCTACTGAATTATGGCTCCCCCCTTTAGGAGCCATGAGCTTCTACTTAAGCTAGAACTGGAGATGTGAGAAAGCAGCGATGCCTAATTACCTGTTGTACCACTTCGACTTCTTGGTAGCTGACCCTTCTTCCCAACTCGGAATGATTCAATACCACCCCGTCTTGCAGTATGGATCTTCCTCTCAAGAATACCATCCTCCTGCAACGGATCTTCTCTTTCTATCCATAAGCCATCAACTGACGGTAGGCGAGTATCGATTGTAGAGTCTTTATCTAGAAAAGACGGCTCAAACAGCTTCAAATGCTCGGCTTTAATCGCCGAATACATCTTCATGAATGGTAAAAAATCCAACTGGAATGCATTGTCACCAATCTTCTTGAGTATCAAAAACGGATCATAACATATAGGTTTGAGCTTCATACCTTCCCCCTTAAGCCATTCCTTACCCAAATGCAACCAAATTAGGTCGCCCTCTTGAAAAGTACACTCAACCCGATGCTTGTCGTGGTGAGCCTTATACTTCACTTGAGTCTTTTTTAACTTTTGAATAGAACATGCCACTTGCGTTAGGTGTAATTTTTTGCATCAATCTGTAATCTCCAGATTGCTTCTATTGCCAAATAAGGGTATATGGAGTCAGAGCCACAACCAGCAAGAGTACAAAAATGGTGTACTTCACGTGGCTCTCTTTACTTTGATGAAATCCATCACCAACCTCAACAATAACCTAAGATCACTAAAACCCTAAAAATCTCAAATTAAACTCTAGAAATCACCAAAATTGCCATTCTCGAATCAAACTTCAACATAGTAATACTATGATACTTCAATTGAGCATTTCTGAAACAATAAACGCTAAAAATCGTAAAAAAAATCACCATTACAAAACTACTCAAACAATACACATAGAGAATCAAAGTAAAATGTACTATGTTTTTGTGCAACTATCACCACAATCAGCAATTATGGGGATGCATGTGCATGAAGGGATTGGCAAAGGCCCAACTTCCATCCAGTAAATCTTCAACTCTGGAAATTTTTATATGCATCATGAGGTAATTGTAAGTGTGCCTTCTTACTTCTGCTATAATTCAAGTATCTTTTAAAGCCCCCATTAAAAGTGACACCAATATAACCAAATAGTTCTAAAATTCAAAAGATTAGGAACCTTTATAGTTACCAAACTGGGGGGGGGGGGAACTCATGAACAAGGAAAAGAAATAGAAGAGCCGGGTATGTAGATCTTGTTAGCTACAACATTGTCCATGTTTAGATAGAAAATAAATATGTGGACCCATTAATTAAAAGTACTATTAACACAATATTAATCACAGCCAGTAGAAAATCAAGTCCCTATACGGCGAATGAAATGCATGTGGAAGAATTTAGGTGATTGTACTTGGCTATGTATTTGGCAACTTTGAAGATTTTAGTTTTGAGAGTAATACCCCATTGAGGGAGTATGTTATTGTTGATAGTACATGCCCTAGAATCGAATTCAGAAGCTTCCATACAAGGATTATATATATTTTTCATCGTATGATGTGCAGAGTAATTCACAACTGGTTAGCGAGGTTGTTTATGGAGAGTAATTCTACTGGCTAGTATCACTCTAGTGTCTGCCTTTGTATAGAAGGTCTAAAAGAATGACAATGTGGTTCAAAAGAATGTCAGTGACTTTATTGCATTTGTTTATGGAAAAAAAATTGTAACACTCTAGTGCTTGCCTTGAGCAGGTAATAGTAAACTATTGGGCTTTTGCTCTATATATTGTAACACTCAAATGCCTGCCTTTGTATATGAGTATTTTGTTTGAATCAACTCTCTAAATGAGTTTATCAAATTTACCTATGTCGACTGGGCAGTCCCATGAGTTGTATGTCGAAGCTTTGAATTTGATGGGAATGAATATTATGTCTTCTGAAAAAGTGGGAAAAAATGAATTTGTTGATAAAACGGAATCATAAGATCAATAGTAAAATCATAGATCACTTATTTAGCAAATAAAAAATGTATCGCCTATTAATGCATGATCATACTTTACTCTGCAATTGTTTCTATGTGTTTGATTCTCATCTCAAATCAAGGTTTTGATAAGTGGTTGGGGCTCTCATTTTACTATTGTGAGAGCGGCTTTCGTGAAATAAAAGTGTGCACTTTAAGTTGAGGCTTATTTAGTCTTCGTGACTTCGAAATTGAAATTAGGATCACTTTGCTTATTTGATCCAAGTGAATCCTTTACATCATATACGTCATTCTTTCTTTGCAAGAGATAGGTGTTTGAGAATGGTAAATGAAGAATGAATTAGGGATTGATGTGCTGATGTATCTTTAGTATGCCATCTTAAAGTTATGATGATGGTTCTTATAATACAAGTGGCAAAAACATATTTGGAACTGATTATGCTATTATTTTTTTAATCATTTTGACCGAAAAAACCTAACAAAAGTTTAGCTCTTGCTACCGCTAAGTATGCCATCCTCGCTCAAGACAAAAGTATCTAATGTTTACTCACATCCAAAAGTAACTATTGGGCTAGCTAAACTCAAGCCATCCCTAAAACCGTATAGTATGCCATCAGTTTAGCTCTTCCTACCGCTACACAGAGAGAGGATGTAATAAAAGTTAAACTCAAGTTACTTTTGGGGGCTGGCTAAATATCAGGTTCTAGGGAGGCCATTATAGCTGCTATAAGCAGTGTTAGTAGCGCTCAATCTTTTTGCAATACAAAAAACTCTGAAATAATATGTAGGCAATCTTACTATAGTATAAAAGGCTCATCCACCATAGTTTGGTTGTCCTGAAGCTTTTCCCCTGACTGTTGGTTCCCGAATAATCAAACAACAATAATTTATCAATACGGATTGGTAATAATTATAAAAGAAAAATAGTTATAGTGGGTACAAAGAGTAAATACGTGAATGGCTACTATAAAAACTAAACATTTTCAAATTCACAATAAACCCTATAAGAGAAACTTAGCATTGTACAAAGAGTAAATTATATTATGGTGTCAAATTGTTACAAATACATGTCATTTGGCGCAAAATTGGGAAATATTTATTAAAACCATAGTTAGTGGGAATAATAGTTAACATAACAAAGAATCATATACAGTCAATTAAGATACATGCATCCATGAATGACCAAGGATAAGATAATACGCAGTCAGAAAGAAAATAACCACGTTATAAATATTGCATTTCTTAAGCATTCTTAGGGAAAACTGATTAGTTATATTTTTGATTTCATTCAATTTAAATTTTTAAGTTTTGCCTAACGGTTAAATCTTCAAAGATATAATTCTAATGAGGAAAACTGCTTAGATCTGAAGATTATTGTCAACTTTAAAAGTATTTTGAGACTAAATCAAACAATTTACACTCAAGATTATCTCAAACTCTACACATTGATTCACTATGAGGAAAAATAACTGAGACTACTAAAATAATTCAAACGAACAACCCCCAAAATAAAAATCAAACACATAACAACCCCACAATTCACCCAAATCACAAAATCAAGTGCCCCACCTTAAAAAATTGAAAATTCAAATAACATATCTCAACTTTAGCTCAATGATACGAGTTTTCAACAAAACCCCAGAACTACAAACATACAAATAAGGTTGATGAATTAAGATAATTTTTTGAATAATGGGATGTAATTAAACGTACTTTCAGTAGATAAACACCGCCAGCAAAACAAATTTATAGACGAATCTTGCATTCTTGAACGATGATTGATATCTAATTGAGCCTCTATTAAAACCCAATGCAGGTGTTTGAGATTGGAAGATGGATGAAAAAAATCCAAAACAATAATTCTTTAAATTCCACTAAACAACCTAATACTCAAATTCTCCAAGTCACCAAACCCAAATACTCATAATCAATCATTAAAACTCAAACTTGATTACCAATAGCCCAGATTAAGACCTAATTGAGCCTCTATCGTCTTCCCCAAATTACACTTTAAATCCCAAATTTTAGGCCAATCTCTCAGATTGAAGAAGTTGTCAGAGTTGAGAAGAAGTATGGTGAATGAGAGGGAAGAGTTCTCAAGGTTTAGGAGGATTGAGAAGAAGTACGGTGAGATAGAGGAGTCCTCAAACCTACGTAAAAAAATATGAGAATACCCTTTAGGAGTTGGTTCTAAGGGTTTTATTTACAGGGGCAAAATGAGGAATACAATACTACCCTCTAACAATTGACATATGACAAATTTGTAAGCCTATTTTAGACTAAAAGTTTGTATTTGGCAAGGGGTAAGTTAGGCAGGTGAAAGATATGTGTTTTCAATAATTTTGGCCGAATATATTCAATGGCTATCATTAAATCCTCATTTTGAGGTTATAAATATAGCCTTTGATACTCCTAAGCTTGTATGGGG
Organism: Kingdonia uniflora; assembly: GCA_014058105.1. Taxonomy (NCBI): domain Eukaryota; kingdom Viridiplantae; phylum Streptophyta; class Magnoliopsida; order Ranunculales; family Circaeasteraceae; genus Kingdonia; species Kingdonia uniflora. The sequence continues at coordinate 666,112 of JACGCM010002082.1, read as the reverse complement.
GATTCTGATCAACGACCGAGATGTGTTCTCATTCCAATGCTTTTCCTTTAGTATTATAGATCTGCCGCTCATTTTTTTAGTAATTTACACATGCTAACAACTAGTATTCTGTACAGTAGTTTGCAAATTTTTACGATTTAAAAAAATAAATCAAAATCATAAATAAAGTAGGTCCTGGGGGCGAAATAGGAGATACAAGGTCATTCATGTTAGCCGCCGCAGTAGGCAAGTAAGTTAGAGCATCTTCTAAAGTGCCTCACTACCTAGGAATCCAAGGCGCTACATAAGATTTTTAACCTCCAACAGTGCCTCACTGACTTGGATTTGACTCTCAAAAAGTGAGGTTAAGTCTTGGAATCCAAGACTTAACCTTTTTTTTTTGCATCGCGATTGGGCGCCCAAGTGTTGAGCGTCTGTTTGTTTTCTAATCGGAGACCTAAGGTTTGGGCGCCCAATTGTTTTTTTTCACAAAAATTTAAATCGAGCGCCTAAGACTTAGACGCCCAATTTTTTTTAATTTTTTTTTAAAATTCAAATTGGGCGCTCAAGTCTTAGGAACCTGATGAATATTTTTATTTTATTTTAAAAATAAAATAAAATAGGCATAACATTTGGGCGCCTGTTAAAAAATCCAAGTTAGGTACTGTTGGAGGAAATAGAGCCTCATTGACTTGAATTTGGCTTATTTTAACCAAGTTAGTGAGGCACTTTAGGAGATGCTCTTACAATAAATGGGAGGGGCCGAAACATCCCAAGCTGCTGAAAAGTGTGTATCCATGTTGTGCGTCCTACTAATAAAGTTAAAACAAAACTCATCAAAATGAGATCCATGGTACAAGATATCCGGAGCTCTAGAAAGGGCACCCCAAGAGAGATTTACTGACATCTACTCGTAAGCTTTAACCAAATGCTGACAATCCGACACAAGAACCAATCTCTTGATTCCCAAGTCTTCCGCTACTATCAATCCTCTAAGAACTGCTCCAGCCTCCGCTGCTTCTGCGTCGGCTGCGTGTGTGGTATCATGTCCTGCTATAATAATATTTAAATTAGAAGTCCATATTACGTATCTAACTTCACTAGAAGGTCTGTTATGGAGCCATGAAATGTCTTCCATGACAATGTGCCACCCTTCTTCCATAGAAGCAAAAATGTCTTTCAGGGGATCTGGATTGCCAATAAGGGGAATATTATCATTGTAATAGCTTCTGGCTTTTAAAAGAACTTCAAGGGGATCAGTTTTCATTTATAAAGTTTTAGATAGAAACATATTATGCATCTAATCCTCCCCCAGAGGTCGATAGTAGCTTTACCAGTGAATTTAATATTAGCTAACAAATACAACACCTTCTCGGGGGTAATCAGAGTAAGTCCAAGAAGAGGGATTAAGAGAGAGCTCAGAGTTATACCAGATATCTTTGTTGTTCTTACAGAAAAATAACGCATGTGAAGTAGATCCTTCTTCAATGCCACACCTAGGGCAAATAAGATCTTCATGCGCTTCTCCGTGTGTGAGGTTGATTTTGTAGGAAGCCCATTATTGGTCGTACGCCACATAAAATACTGGATTCAAAATAGACATCTGGTTTTCCAAATGGTATCCCAAATCTTCACATCTTGCTCCCCACAGGGACCTGCAATACAAACTTTGGAAGGGGGTGAGTCATGTTATAAATTGATTTAACCGTAAGCATACCAATTTTCTCATCTTTCCAACTGAGGACATCTTGAATGGGGTGTCTACTGATGAAGATGTCAAGGATATGGTTCGCAACGAACTCGAAAAAATACTTTTTGATCCTTTCAATGTCCGAGGAGAAAGTTGCAGGGCAAATAAGGTTCAAAACTTTAGAGAACTCTCTAGTTTTAGGAACAGGGCCAAACATTCTGCCAAAGGGAAGCATAGGAATCCACGGCTCCAGCCAGAAATTAATATTTTTCCATTGCCAACATACCAACAAAGATGAGGCCAGATAAGGTCTCTAGCTTTGATGATCCCTTTCCAATTCTAGGAGTTTGACGCTTTACTAGACATGGCAATAGGAGACTCCTTTCGCGAGTATTTTCTAATCATAGCTTTAGCCCAAAGCTTGTTTGATTCTTTCACGATTCTCCATAAAATCTTAGCAAGGAGCGCTTGGTAATGGAAAAGAGCAAGTATGGTGCCCAATCAGTTATTCCTCTTAGGCTTATAATTTTTTTTCCAACTGATCATTTGGTATTTACCTTGCCACTTCCGTTATTATCCCATAAAAATCTTGCATTAAGAGAGTCTAGTTTCTTACACACCTTGGTCGGGAAAGGGAAAACTGACATAAGGTACGAAAGAATAGCTGAGTTTACAACTTTGATAAAAGTTAGTCAACCAGGTTGGGATAAAAATTTGGCTCTCCATCCCTTAATTCTACTCGCTACTCGCTTTGTTAAAAATGAGGGGGGATCTAGCGTATTTGTCTCTTGAAATATTCTATTTTAGGTGGAAGAGGCGTATCATTTTGCGATGCTTGTAGTAGAAATTTTTGCTAAACAAGATACAAGATTTTTCAAAATTAATCTCTTCATGACTAGACACATTTTAAAAAGTATTGAGAACCTCTATAAGAACCCCTGCCTTTTCATGGGTAGCTCTGCAAAAGTCAAAGCTATCGTTTGCAAAATGGAGGTAAGAAATAGGTGATTTAGTTCTACTACTCTTAATGCTATGGATGTTATAGATTTTTTCCATTAAGAGGAGCCTTAAAAGAACTTGTGTTTTTGTGTGACGCACTGACGTGGTACCTGAGTGACTTGGCGAGTTAGTCAAGAATTATGAGTACCGGTACCCTCGCTTAAGCGTTCACGTGCTGGTATTCTGGGTTGAGGTCGCTCCCCCTCCTCATGACGTTTGGAAAGCTGGAGACCTCTACTGATATCATATTGGGCATCTCTTCCTTGATGAATTGAAGCTTATGGTTCATTCAGAACATTTCTAGAAATGGCTTTGCTGGTTGCTCCTTGAGGTCCTATTTTTTTCGTGCAGAAACTCGGGAATTTACTGGCACTTGATCATGATCTCTAGTAAGGGGAGCGTGTTGAGTATCTTGTAATACTTGCAAAACGGTCTACATAGTTACCATCTGTTCTTCATGTCGCTTGAATGTTGTCAGACGAGCTTGATACTCGCTTTCGAGCACTTTGTGGCAGAGCTCATGATCTAGAACTAATTGAGGCTCGAGCTCATTTTGGTTCTTAGTCTCGGCATGGAGATTCGCCCGTAGTTTAGCAAGCTGTTCAGGTTCAACTGAAAGATCGAGCTAAACTCCTGTTGCTGGTCAGTTGGAAGTGATCATGATTGGAATGGATAGTAAAGTAAATGTATGCCTTAGGATATCATGGAAATGCCTTCTTTCCCACAGACGACACCAAATGTAATGACATAATTTCGTAGCTCAAAATAGCTCAAAATTAGATTTTACACAAAATGTACCTGTGACAATAATTAGTGCAATACAAGAAATGACACAGGAAATTTAGCATGGAAAACCTTTGAATAGGTAAAAAACCACGACCTCGAGTTGAGAATTTAGTAATTGTAACTATTATTTCTTGAGGTTGATATCTTATTACAAGTGATCTCTTAAGCTAGAAATACTTGATCTTCAAAAATAAGAATTCTTATGGTTTTAGAATATATAAATTCTGGTCCTTATCTCCTCTGGAACTTTTCCTTTATATAAACCTTACATGCAGTTCGTTATCATGTAGAAGCACGTTTTCCTGAAAATGAGATAAGTTGTAATTGAATGTGTAATTTCAAGTTCATGGGAGATAGGTGTCTTTGACTTGTTCATTTATATAATGCTCGATCCGCGTTCTTTATCAGTTCGTGGTCTAGGTGTTAATACAGATTGTATATGTCACATGTTTAATGCGTGAGTCTGATATTGAGATAGTTCGAGTTTGGATTAGGTTGGGAGATAGGTCCCTACAATATGTGTCTTAACACGGACATATGATGGGTGGAGATATTAGGATCTATTTATATATCGATTAGTAATTTTAAGGGTAGAGGCCAAGTCCAAACCTTAGCTCTTTCCCTCATTAAGTTTTATAATTGGCTTTTATTTCTTTTTTTAGAGTTATCTCTTAAAAAACCGTAATTCGGTCTAGGAAGTATTTTTTTTTCCAAACTTCCTTGTGGATTCGATCTCACTCATCCGTGCTAGAATTCGATAACCATACTTTGAGTGGGTATTTTGCTAAAGGACCCCTAAAATCCCCTTATCAGTAACCACATTCGTTATATCTCTAGGGGTAGATATAATGCCTACCTACATAAATGTGGTTAGCAATCCCAAACTCATTGAGATGCACTTATGCACGACTCGAGGTTATATTTTTAAAAGAAAAAATGAAAAAAAAGAAAAGAAAAATGAGCGAAGAAATAAAGAAAAAGAAGAGGCAACCCGTAATCTTTCTTTCTCTCCTACTAACTCTGACATCTCTTTCTCCATCTCTTCGGTGTCTATCTCTCCCTCTCTTACTGACGTTTCTCTCTCATCGACGTCCCTCTCTCTTCGATGTCTCTCACTTCTTCATTACTTTCTTCTCGATTATACAATTTCCCCTTTTCGTCACCGTAAATCTCTCTCTCCCTCTCTCAAGTTTTTATTGAAAACTTTGATCAACTTCTCTCCATCTCATACAACTTCTTTTCGATGATATATTGAAAATACACCAATTTTTATCACCGAATGTTGCTAGTTTTATTGTAACCTAAATTTACGATTTGAAAAACTATAGTAAGTTAACACTTTAGCCTCCCCTCAAGTTGCATCTTAAGGTACTAAATGCTACCGTAAGTTGGTACTATGGGTTCCCCTCAAGTTGTCACTAGTTGGTACTTTAGGCTCCTTCAAGGTACCAAAAGCTACCGTAAGTTGGTATTTTAGTCCCCCTTCAAGTTGCAACTTAAGATACCAAAAGCTACTGTAAGTTGGTACTCTAGAACCCCCTCAAGTTGTAACTTAAGGTACTAAATGCTACGGTAAGTTGGTACTCATTGAGATGCACTTATGCACGACTCGAGGTTTATTTTTTAAACTGAAAAAAAAGAAAAGGCAACCCCTAATATTTCTTTCTCTCCTACTACTCCCATATCTCTTTCTCCCCCGCCCCCGCGTGACGTCTTTGAAAAATCTTTGATGCACTGTGTTTAAGTCATTTATGAAATTTTATTCTTTCACCGCCTTGATGTTTAATTGTGTGCTTTATTTCAGTTTGGGCAGGCTTCCCTGAAAGAAACTATGATGGGAACAATTTCATTGTAGCCGAGAACCTTTTAAATAGGCGAGGCAAAATTACTATGCAGAGTTAGCCGAAACAATAACTGAGGACCAAAAAATTCAAAAAGAAATAGCTTCACATGGTTTTACGATGAGAGGGGATTTGACGATTCACCATCAAGTATATTAGACACTCTTTTACCAGTTAGTAACAGAATGAAAATTGCAAATTCTTTTTATCATCCTCCATGAAACTATGGAGCATAAACACAGAAAAATGTGTTGGTTGTTGGAGCCTGGTGCTAAAAGTACTAATGCTGTCAAAATCCTTATATCCAAGAAGTCACGATGAAAAACTAAGGATCTAGTATTGTGACAGTTTTAGGAATACTGAGTGGTATTTATCATCTCTTCTTGATTTATCATTGTAGAGTCAGAAATATTATGACTAGTCCAATCAAGGTTTATCTTTTTTAGAGCAAAGAGATAAAAAAATATATAAAAAATGCCAAAGGGCGAGGCAGAATAAAGTTTACAAAAGTGGATGCCTCAAAGGGCTCCGAACATAAAAAAAAACAAGGTGAAACTACTCCTCTAGCTGCTAGTAAATGTGTAACAAAATTCCTAGAGCGGTCAACAAAATTAAACTGAAAGTCCTGGAACTGGGCCGCCATAGCACACATGTCTAGGGATAAAGTGAGGGCGCCCCATGAGAGATCCTTCGAACGGTCTCTAAAAGCTCTAACTAGGCGTTGGCCGTCTGTGAGCAGTAGACCCGGTCAAGTCCCAACCTGTGAGATGGTTCCATCCCGTGGATCACAGAGATCGCCTCAGCTTCTTCAATGTCCGCTGCTCTAGCAGAGTCGTAACCTGTACAAATAATGGAATCGATATGAGTTTTGATTATGAAACTTGTGCCCCTTTATTGTCTGGTCGGGTCCAGGCAGCATCCACATTAATGATGTGCCACCCTGCTTGAACGGTCAGTGGAGCCCTGTGAAGCCGTGGGTGGGATGGAACACTGGCTGGAGGCAGGATATAATTTTTTGCCCTCTTGAGCGCCTCGTTCGGCTGCGTGCACTTTTTCTCAAAGATAAGCTCATTTCTGGCCGACCAAATGACGTATATAATGGTACTAATGATGCTACAAAAGGCAGGCAGTCCAGCAGTGCCCGCCTATCACAGGTAGCCTCTTTGGATGATCTTGCTAACAGAGTCGGAATAATTTCAGGTTCTGAAATCTAGGGAAAGGCCAGATTGTGCCCAGAGGGCATGAATTTTGGTGCAAAAGAAAAGTACGTAAGTGGTAGTCTCAGTTTCAGTGCCACATCTGGGGCAGTTAGAGTCCCAGTTTGCATCTCCATACCAAAGTCTATGCTTAGTTGGAATGCCGTCCTGGATAGCTTTCCAAAGAAAGAGCTGAATGCGGAAGGGCACTTTCATCTCCCAGATGTTTCCCCAAATAAAGCCGTCAAAGTTCATCTTGGTACAAGTGTCACTCCCCTGGATCTGATCCAGGAAAGTATAGTGGTGAATCAATTTTACCGTAAAAATGCCATTCTGTTCCGGTTTCCATCTGAGGACGTCCTTTGCTGGGAATCGGCTGAGAGGGATGGATGTGATGAGGTCAGCGATATCTCTATGGAAAATGGACTGGACCACATGGGTTTTCCAGGTGCGGCTACTCTCGCATATCAGGTCGGCGACCCGAGTGATGGTACGATGGAGCGGGGCAGGGCCTGCCGGTCTACCAAATCTAATGCCCGGGATCCAGGGTTCGAGCCAAAAATCGACGTGTTCACCATTACCAATGTGCCAACAGAGGTCAGCCCAAATATGATTTATGGCTTTAATGATCCCTTTCCATATCCAAGAGTCAGAGGGATGGGCAGTTGCAAGCATAGGGGAAGCTTTGGGGGTGTATTTGGTGCGCATGTTGTAAGCCCAGAGTTTATCCGGTTCTTTGATAATACGCCAAAAAAGTTTAGCCAACATGGCTTGATTGTGGTGAAGAGCCTTGCGAATTCCCAATCCCCCGAACTTCGGCGGAGGCAAATTGTTTTCCATTTGATAAGATGAGCTTTGGACTTGCCTTCCTTGATAGATCCCCATAGGAATCTGGCATTAAGCGAGTCCAGTTTGTTTGCAGATTTTTTTGAGAAGGGGAAAACGGCCATCTGATAGGACGGGATTGTTGAGTTAACAACTTTAATAAGGGTAAGCCTTCCGGCTTGGGACAGATTCTTGGCTTTCCAGCCCTCAATTTGATAAGAAACTTTGGAAATAATCTCTTGGAAGTTCAGGCTTTTTGAGCGGTCAAAAGTAAGGGGGCTCCGAGGTATTTCTCTCCCGCGGTATCCTTTTGATGTGTAAAATTTTCTGGATAAGCTTGTGATGGCGGTAATGGCAGTTTATGCTGAAGAGGATACAAGATTTGTCCCAGTTGATCTCTTGGACAGAAACTTTCTTGAACGTGTTGAGAGTATCTTTAAGGGCCCCTGCTTCTTCAAGATTGGCTTTATAAAAAATGAAGCTGTTATCAGCGAAGAGAAGGTGGGATATGGGAGTACTACCTCTGTCAGGCTTTATGCCATGGAGGTGACCCGTGTTTTCTTTGTTGAGAATGATCCTAGAGAGGACCTCAGAGCAGATGAGGAAGAGAGAAGGGGAGAGAGAGTCGCCTTGTCTAAGGCCTCGCCCAAGTTTAAGACGACCATAAGAGGTGTCGTTAAGATTGAAGGAAAGCTCAGAGGTTGAGATGCATTGCTGGATCCAGCCACACCATTTCTCGCAAAAGCCCATAGATTTAAGAGTGTCGTTGAGGAAACTCCATTCCACTCGATCGAAAGCTTTGCTCAGATCAAGCTTGACGGCCATGCAACTCGAGGCGCCTTTCATTTTTCTGAGGGTGACGAGGATTTCCTGAGCCATAATGATGTTGTCGAAGATTTGGCGACCAGGAATGAAAGCGTTTTGGGCGGGGGAGATGAGCTTGGTGAGAAGGGGTTGAAGTCTGGCAGCGAGAATCTTAGTGATGAGCTTAAATTTGACGTTGCACAGGCTGATAGGGCAGAAATGCTCAGGGGATTCGGGGTTCTTTTTCTTAGGGATGAGAGTGACGTTGGTATGGTTGAATTCCTGAAGGAGGTTCCCCAATTTGAAGAACGCGAGAATGGCTTTAAAAAGGTCATGCTTGACCGTATCCCACAATTTCTGGTAGAACAGAGGCGTGAAATCGTCAGGGCCAGGGGACTTATGTGGATTCATGGAAAACAAGGCTTCACGGAACTCCTCCATAGAGGATTCCCTCATGAGCTCGGCATTCTCCTCATCCGTGATCAGCTTGTCCATAATGTTCAGATTCTGGATGTTAATAGTGGGCTGAGAGGGAGTGAAAAGGTCGCGGTAGAAATTCTGAAAGGTTTCCCCAATCTCGTGTCTTGTTTGACCCCAGGTACCGTCAGATCTGCGGATCCTTTTGATTTCGTTTGAAAGGTTTCCCCAATCAAGGTTCATTACTTTGAAAGATGATGATATATCTGCGTTTTTTTATTTTATTTCAGTATTCCCTATTTAACATATGATGATGCGCACAGACAACTGGAATGTGATTTTTTTTTATGACCTGCGTAACTGAAGTTGCATGTGTGAAGTCGCAAGTCATTATTATGTAAAGTAACTACTGTTTTCATATTTCTACTGGATGGTTTGTGTTGCAGAACATGCTTTTGCGATTTATAATAGCCCCCTTTCTGAATTAAGACCTACAGCCTCCATAATTGCAACTGATATTATTTTTGAATTATACCAGGTGAACATGAACCTCATCCTTTAGGATCTCCCTGCAGTATAATACAAGGAAAAGAAGGGGTTCCCACTTTCTGATTTACTATTTACAGTTTTCTTTTTTTTGTTTTTAGGGCAGGGGAAGGTTAGCTCCTCTCTCTCTTAGATGACATTGATGACGAAGAGATTATTTAACCCTAAATTCTAGGCAGCAAAAGTAGGATTAGTGTAGATAAGTAGACTTTATATTTTTGGATTTAATATCTCATTGACGATTTGTGACCATTTGATTCCAACTCAACTTCTATTTTAGCCTATCACACTCTGCCAGGTGTACTTGATATGTATCTCTAGGATAATTACAATAACTTGGTCACCAATCTTCTCTGATTGTAGCACTAGCGCAAGTTAAATAAACAAAGAATCCCTCTATTTAGAGTAAGTTCTCTCACTAGACACTACTTGTTTTCAAAAGAGTTCTTTCTCTGAGAAATCTCTGTTTAGCTCTCTTTTTCATCAAGAAAAAAAACTCTGTTTTAGGTTCTTTTAGCTCAAAAGCTCGTGGAAAACAGCGAAAGAAAACCCCATTAGAGTTAAGGTTTTGTGGTATCTGTGATTTTCATGGAGGATCATAAACCCCATTCTGTGTTTCTGCAAGATAATCTGTCAATGGAGAAGGTTACTTCAGCTCGCCCGATAAAGATCAGGTACAAGTTTTCGGCAAACCCCATCATCACTACCAGTGAAGAAGGTAATAATCTCATAACCCCGTCTTCAACTAGTCCTGGAAAGATCACTGAGGTAGCCTGTAAGGTATGCGCCAAGACTTTTCACTCTGAAAAGGCGCTTTATGGCCACTTTAGGGTTCATACTGATGAAATCAAGAAAGAGTCTTACAGGAAACCAAACCCTAAATCCATCAAGAAACCAAACCCTATCACGATCAAGAAACCAAACCCTAACGTTTCACCATTGTCAAGTTCTAGTGCTGAGTCAGAGATGTCATTAGAAAGTCTATATCTATCTAGGTCAAGGTGTCTCCCGAGTTGGTCTGTGACTGGCCAAAGAGGCCGTAAGCCGATTAGTAGAGATTCTGCGGGTCGGATCATTCGAGCAGATTCATAAGTGAAGAGTCAGAGGGATCACACAAGGTTTTTGACACGTCAAAGAAGAGAAAGGCGTTGTTTGAAGGAAATTGGGTCCAAAACTACGGAGAGGATGAAGCGGAATCAGATATTACTATGTTTAGTACTCCTCATGTTGCAAGAACGGAGAAGAAACCAAAGTTCGTTGATCTAGGAACAACTGGAAATGTGTTCGAGTGCGTGACCTGCAATAAAACCTTTCCATCTTTCCAAGCCTTGGGTGGTCGTAGAACGAATCATGAGACAAGGGAGACTGATGATGCATCAAAGATGCATATTTCCTTATTTGATGTTTGGCATAGATGTAAGGTTTGCAGCAAGTTGTTTCCTACAGGTCAAGCTCTTGGAGGACATATGCGGTGCCATTGGGTCGGCCCCCTAGTCAAAGCTCCTGCTAATGATATCTGCTCCTTTGTAGTACAAAGACCTCAGTATTGGACTTCAACCTCAATGAAGTGTCTGTCTGTGATTGAAGACAGTGAAAATATTTAGGTTTATTCTTTGAGATTTGATCTTTAGTTGGTTATCCTGAATTAGTATTGTATTTGGATAGAGTTTCTTACTTTAAGATTGTAATTAAACTTAACTTGATTTTGATTAAAGATTAACTTTGTTTCTTCCTTAATTTGCAATCCTTCAGTTTTTCTATTTAGCAATTCATTGCTAGATGATGATGGAGACAATAAGAGAGACTGCATTTGATGTATAATCTCAATCTAATTAGGACTTGAGAGATGTATTAACATCACGTTGTTGTTGCTAACTTAGAGTTTTCATTAGCTCATAATAAGGTAAATTAGATTGCTATGCTATTTTACCGATTTACATAGTGAAATTATTTTCGAGCCAGTCTACATCTTCCATTACCACGTCAAAGATATATGGATCTATGCTTGCGAATTTAAGCTTGCATTGTTCCTTTTATCAAAATGGTTTTATCAATATTGAAGAGCCTTGTATTTCATGAATATTTATGTATCCTTTTATCATCTTCCTGAAAGTCGCGAGAATGGCATTGTCAAACACCACTTTCATCTCAAATTTTTATACTTGGAGCTCTAAGAGAAAGTAGCCCTTGATATTCAAGTGTAGACCATTTTTTGCCTGAAAACTAGGGTATATGGCGTCATGGCATCGGCATGCCAAACTAGGTATGCCCATGGGGAATGTCATTTGGCCTTTTGTCATGCCTTCTGACTAAGGTTAAATTAGCAAATTTATAAGTTTTATAGTATGTATATATTATTCATAGTGGGTCGGCTCGAGATTTTGGGAATAAGTTTTATAGTATATATATAACATTAGTCGCGGCTATAGTTCGAACTGAACAATTCTCTTTTCGAATAGAAGACTCAGAACTGGGTCTGTTCGAATAGAGTCAAAAGTTTATTCGAATAAACTACTCATAACTTGTACTGTTCGAATAGAGTCAAAAGTTTATTCGAATAGACTGCTCAGAACTTGTTCTATTCGAATAAAATTTTTCTCTATTTGAACAGACTTATCCTTTTATCTTTTTACAAGGGATTTAATGTCTAGATCCTCATGGATCATGGCTCTCCCCTTTAGGAGCCTTGAGCTCCTGCTCATGCTAAAACTAGAGATGAGGGAAAGCAACCGTGCCTATTTCCCTATTGTACCACTTCGACTTGCTATGTAGTTGACCATTCTTCCCAACTCGGAACGAACTTCCCCACCTTATAGCCGTAATCTTCCTTTCTAGAATACTATCCTCCTGCAACGGATCTTCTCTTTCTATCTATAGGTCATCAAATGATGGTAGGCGAGTGTCGATTGTAAAGTCTTCATCTAGTAGAAACTATTACCAATAAACAGAAGTTAAAGTACCACGGGGAAACTTTTGAAAACCTTCAAAAATATACATCTGAAGTACGCAATGACGTCGCAGCTCTCAAATACAGGGATACCTCAAAACAGAAAAACAAAGTCGAAACTACAATCAAACCTAATACCCTAGAGAGATTTTACATAAACACAAAAGGGATAAATAAATCTCCTACATGTGCATTTGCGTAAACACGGAAAATCACACTTGATAGGGAAAATCACAAGTTTTACACACCAATCTGATCTAGCTATCAGAATACTGCATACACGAATTCAACTCATAATGAAATCACATTAAGGTGCAACCACTCTTCTCCTCTACTGGTTGTGCCGCTGGCTATTGAAATATGCTCATGTCTGATGGATTGTAAGAGAACACATATGTATCATGTCCATACTTTTCTCTCATCCTTGTGCTCCAAGTATTATTCTTGCTAGGAACTTACTGATCAAGTGTGGGAACTATAGGTACTCTTACTGTAGGAACTGCCTGCCTATTTATTAATAGATGGCGGACTCCAGACTTCGAGCAATGTATTTATCATCACTGCCATAATCTGTCGGTCTATTTGTTGCCTGACCTCAAGAGCTAACAAAAACACCAGAGGGTATTTGTCACTGTCATAATTTATGTTTAAAAAACCTGGAGAAGGGCATTCGGGGGCAACTTGCAAAATGGCACACAACATTGACAAGCATATATAAATCAATCCTTGAACAAGAGGCTAGTTCAATACCATTTACAGATGCCACATACTATCGAGTTGGATTATATGGAGATCAATTTGGGAAGTAGGAGAGAGAGAATGTTCTCTCTCTATAGGATTTAGGAAGATGAGGATTCCATTATCAACCCAATAGGTTTAACAACACCCACCCATACTTTAAAGTTTTGTTTCCCCTCTTTCTCTACTACACATCAAAAAATACCAATTCTTGAAATCATCAATTATGTCGTTACCAAAGATCAACAGAAACTAGCAATTCAGCAAATCATAAACTATTAATTCAGAAAATTATCAAATTGAGTTCTTCACATATAACTAGCAATTCAGCAAATTAGAAAACTTACAAGCAACAAAGATCAACAAAACTCAGCAAATCACAAATCCAAAGCAACATAGATTAATAGAAATCGCCAAGAGCAACAACAGAAAACAATAATAAAAGAATTAGAGTTTCAGTTTTAGTGTTATGATTGTGTATTGGGGTTTAGCGCAGTCGTAGAGAGTTTAGGAATAAAAGATTCGGAGGAAGAGGAGTTATCTTGCGTGTGTAAAATTGGCCTCTTTGTTTTTGCAGCATTTTTGTCCACCCCAGCACAAAAACTATTAAGGACGCCAATATCAAGTAGTATCTAAACTTTATACAATTAGGGATGGCCAAATCCAACAGTCCCTAAACTTATACAATTAGAGATGGCCAAATCCAACAGTTTCTAAACTTATATTATTAAGGATAGTGTAATTATTTCACTATCATAAACCAAAATATAAAGACAAATTAAAAACTGTCCCAAATGTTTGATTATCAGAGTCAAATTTTACACAGTCTCTAAAATCTGGTCCCTATAATAATCATTTTTTTTGTAGTGAAAGTTTCAAATGCTCGGCATTAATCACCGAATACATCTTCATAAATGGTGGTAAATCCAATTGGAATGCGTTGTCACCAATCTTCTTGAGTATAAGAAATGGACCATAATGGACCTTCTCCCTGTTGTCGTTCCTTACCTAAATGTAACCAAATTTGGTCACCCTTTTGAAAAGTACATTTAACCCGATACTTGTCGTGTCGAGCCTTATACTTCGCTTGAGTCTTCTTCAATTATTTTTTAAAGACATTTGGACGTATTTCAGGTTCCCTTCTTCTATTATTTATGATGGGGATAGCCATTTTTTGTGATATTTATGGAGATCTTTATGGGGGATGATGGTCACTAAGTTGGGGAGAAATATTGTATTTCATCCCCAGATTGATGAGCAAACAGAGATAGGCCATCCAACTTTAGTTTATTTATTACGGTGATTCTATTTAACGCATCCTAACACTTGGGATGAGAGTTTACCGTATCTTCAGAACCAGTTCTGAGTAGTCTATTCAAATAGAGTTTTGACTCTATTTAAACAAAACTAGTTCTAAGTAGTCTACTGGAATAGAGTTTTGACTCTATTCGAACAGAGTCTATTTTGAGTTTTCTGCTTGAACAGGGAATTTTTCTATTCAAACATAGCAGCGACTAATGCTATTTTTAGGCTGTTTAAGGGCATTTTTTTCCTAGATTGTATCTATGAAACATGTAACCTTTAGGAAGGGTAAGACTATGCAATAGAAAGAAGGGAGATCCAGAGATAGAGAGATCCAAGTTGTAATCAAACTTAGGGTTTTGAAAAAGTAATTCATTGTAATCAATAAATTGAGTACTTGACGCTCTTCTTGGGAAATTTAGCCCACCAAATCTTGTGTTCTTCATTTAGGGAAGTCTCTAATTTGATTATGGATTAAAATATGTCCTAAGAAGTTGGGGTGGATGCGGATAATAGAATAGGAGACGAGTAATCTACAAACGGTTATTTTGACGGCTCGGTCTCGCTTAAATTTGGTTGTTACAAAATGGGGGGAGCGGGTAGAAATGGGAAGACTATATGTATGGGGCTGGTCATTGCTGCAATTTCGGTCCCCATCGTCTGACCAGAGTAATAGCCAATCTTTTCGGCGAGATCGAAAAGTCTTTAAGGGAAACTCGAGACTCAAAAGCTAGATCTGTAGCTGGCTGGACAAGGTGAGCTCCAGAGCCTGACCTAACTTGTTTAGTTTTATATCATAATTTCTAAGGCTAAAGGAAAATGTGTCCACGTAGGGCAAGCAAATAAGATTTGAAGTATTGTTCCCCAAAGGATATGTACCCCCATCTAAAGCAAGTTAATGATTGAACATCATCTTTATTCTCATGATGACCATGAATGACAAGGTTCTACAAAACTCTATCAAAATTTGCCACATGCTTTATTTTTGAATTAGTTCTTTTATCTTGCCTAATCCAACAGACCCTAAACTTATATTATGAAGGACAAAGTAATTATTTTCATTTCATAAACCAAAAATATAAGAGACTAATTCAAAGCCGTCACAAATGTTTTATTATTAGAGACAAATTTTACACCATCTTTAGAATTTGGTCCCTAATAATCATTTTTTTTTGTAGTGGGAGCTTCAAATGCTCGGCATTGATCACTGAATGTATCTTCATAAATGGTGGCAAACATAATTGGAATGTGGTGTCACCAAACTTCTTGAGTATAAGAAATGGACTATAACGGATCTTTTCCCTGCAGTCGTTCCTTACCCAAATGTAACCAAACTAGGTCGCCCTTTTGAAAAGTACATTCAACCTGATACTTGTCATGTCGAGCCTTATATTTTGCTTGAGTCTTCTTTAATTGTTCTTCAGCCACCTCATGAACCTTACTTATCTTCTCAATGAAATGCTGAGCTTGAACTTGTTCTTCTTTCTCCTTCCCTGACACCGTCTTATCACTAAGATTAAAAGCTCCAAGGGGCTATGAGGCAAGTACCCAAGACAAACTTCAAACGGATACCTAGTAGGTTTTAGGGAGTTCTTAATTAATCAATACAAGGTTAAGATGATACTTTTCCTAGTTTTTAGATTACTCTTAATTGGGATTTTTACCCCCTTATGTCCTATAAAAGAGAGGCTATGTTCTCTATTTTTATTTTTAGTTGATAATTTGAAGAGAATTCATTTTAAGATTTTGTTTAGTTTTATTTTAAAGTTTAGTTTTGTGTTTCAGTGTTAGTAAAAACCCTAACTTTAATTACGTTAACGTTTATCAATCTGAGTTCTTGTTTATGTGACTTAGAGTTACGTTAGGGCTCTTTTCAATTTTGTTGGTCTCCAAATTTTTATCATGAATAGATGATAGTCTTAATAGATTTTCATAATTTTTCTGATATACAAAGAGAAAGTTTTTAGGATTTGTAGTAGTTATTTTTTAAAAGTATATTTAGTAGAAGGAACATTATCAAACTATATTCTAAGGTTAACTACCCTGTCTAAGCCGATTGTAGGATGGGAACCATGTTGCTTACCATTCTGAGATGTTTACCAGGGCTGTATGCAGCTATCCTACCTATGTCAAGGTGTTCATCATATTATATCAATCAGTAAAGCATTAGCAGAGTTACTTATTGGGGAAGAAGGTTATGGTAAATTTCGATTACAAACCGTTACAGTTTTTAGCTACACAGTCCAAGCTACAACAAGCTCGCCTTATAAAGTATATGTCTAATCTACAGTAATTTACCTTGATTATCAATTATAAGAAGGGAGTGGACAACAAAATTGCTGACATGTTATCTCGACCCCCATTACCAACTATTTCTACTTTGTTGGTATCTATACAAATACGGCCTATTATTCCGTCAAAGTATGTTAAAGGGTATGATGACAACAAGGAGCTCTGTGTGATTCACCAGAAGTTGCTGCAAGGCAAGACATGTGAGTATGAATTAAATAATGGTTTGATTTACATGGGAACTCTGCTATGTATTCCTGAGGGTGGAGATTGTTTGTATTGGATTAAAGAGGCTCATTGTTCCCGTGTGGCAGGTCATTTCAGTGTTAAGAAGGCTCCTTTGAATTTACGATATTATGTCTATTGGCCGAAGATGTAGGTGGATGTTGCTCGTGTGGTTTGTGGTTATGTATTATGTAACATATCAAAGCCTTTCAATCGTAAGTTAGGACTACACCTACCATTACCAATACCTAACCTACCTTGGAAGAACATCTCGATAGATTTTATGGGCGGTTTACTTATGACCAAGTGTAAGAGTGATTATCTATTTGTAGTGGCAGATCGATTTAGATAAATGATAGTTCTTATTCCATGCAAGAAGATGATTACCGGGGATGGAGCAACGCGATTATTTTCAAAGACGTTTGGAGGTATTTCGTGCTCCATTCTTCTATTATTTTTGATAGGGATAGCCATTTTTGGGGACATTTCTGGAGATCTTTATGGAGGATGTTGGACACTAAGTTATAGAGAAGTACCACATTTCATTAGCAGACTGACGAACAAATAGAGGTAGGCCATCCTACTTTTGTTCATTTATTACGGGGATTGTATTCTAAGCATCCTAAGACTTGGAATGAGAGTTTTCCGTATCTTCAGTTTACTTTTAATCGGCAATTCATGGCTTTACTTTTAAGTTTTTCTTGGGTACTTGCCTGAAAGCCCCTTTGATATGGATTTTAATGTTGGTGATAAGACGGTGTTAAGAAAGGAGAAAGATAAACAAGTTAAAACTCAGCATTTTATTAAGAAGATAAATAAGATTCATGAGGCAGTTGAAGTAAACTTAAAGAAGATTCATTTGGGTAAGGAACGACTAAAGGGAGAAGGTAACAAGCTCTAGCCTATCTGCTATGGTTCATTTACTATACTCAAGAAGATTGCCGACAACGCATTCCAATTAGATTTTATATCGTTTATGAAGATATATTCGATGATTAATGCCGAGTATATAAAGCTCTTTGAGCTGCCTCTCCTAGATGAAGACTCTATAATTGATACTCGCCTACCGTCAGTTGATGACTTATGGATGGAAAGAAAAGATTTATTATAAGAGGATATTATTCTATAGAGAAAGGTTACTCTTAACAAACGGGGATGTATCAAGTCATTCAGAGTTGGGAAGAAAGGTTAACTTCTCAGCAAGTCAAAGTGGTACAACAAGAAAATGGGCATGGCTTTTTTCCCTCATCTCCAACTTTAGCCTGAACAGGAGCCCAATGCTCCTAATAGGGGGATCCATGATCTAGGAGGATCTAAATATTATACCCTTTTTAAAGAGACCAAATGTGAAGTCTGTCCAAATAGAGAAAAACTCTATTCGAATAGAATAAGTTTTGAGCAGCCTATTCAAATAGAGTTTTAACTCTATTCGAACAGAACTAGTTCTAAGTAGTCTATTGGAATAGAGTTTTGACTCTATTCGAACAGAACTAGTTCTAAGTAGTCTATTGGAATAGAGTTTTGACTCTATTCGAACAGAGACTGTTTTAAGTCTTATGCTCGAACAGGGAATTTTTCAGTCTAAATAGAGCCGCGACTAATGCAATTTTTATGTCGTTTTATGGGCATTTTTATCCTTGATTGTATCTAGGAAATTTGTAATCTTTAGGAAGGGAAAGACTATGTAATAGAAAGGAGGAAGATCTAGAGATAGAGAGATCCAAGTTGTAATTAAACTTAGGGTTTTGAGAAAGTAATTCATTGTAATCAATAAATTAAACAATTAAAGCTCTTCTTGGGAAATTTAACCCACCAAATCACGTGTTCTTTATTTAGGGAAGTCTTTAATTTGATTGTGGATTAAAATATATCCTGACAAGTTGGAATGTGTGCGGATAATAGAATAGGAGGCGACTAATCTTCAAACGGTTCTTCAGGCGGCTCAGTCTTGCATAAATTTGGTCATTACAAAATGGGGGGAATGGGTGATTGGTGCAATGCCGATCCTCTACGTCTAACCGGAGTAATAGCCAATATTTTTGACGACAACGATATTGAAACATCTTTAAGGGAAACCCGAGACTCAGATACTAGATATGTAGTTGGCTATGCAAGGTGAGCTCCAGAGCCTGACCCAACTTGTTTAGTTCTATATCACAATTTCTAAGACAAAAGGAAAATGGGTCCACATGGGGCAAGAGAATAAGATCTGAAGTACTGGTATCCAAAGGATATGGACCCTCATAAGGATATGTCCCTCACAAGCTTACCACCACTCACACCCTCCCATCGGAAGCGGGCCTGACACTGGCCCTCGGTTCTCAATGATTATCATGTCCTGAAACTGTAGGGGTAAAAGCAAGGCGTCCACCCCTAGAGAACTTCGGACGCACAATACAAAATACCACCCTGACATCATTTTCCTCTTCGAGACCAAAATGGCGAACCAGGACTCCCTCTGGCACCTCTATAGTCTTGGTTTTCCCCACTCTTTCTCCGTCTGTGCGATGCATAACCACGATGGAGGGCTTTGGCTGGCCTGACATGCCAACATCAGCCTCACTATTCTTTCCTCCTCGCCGAGTGGGATAGACGCCCTCATCTCTTCCCCCATTCCCAACCAAACCCCTGGCAGTGATCCTACTCCCTGGCTTTGCTCTTTCACCTAAGGCCTCCCCAAACACCAGAACAAGCTGAATTACTGGAGTACTATTCAAGCCATGGCCCCAAATGTAAAGATTCCTTGGATCATTATTGGCGACCTAAATAGCATTACTAACCAAGACGAAAAGTTCGGCAAAACCCCTTTTGACCCAACGGCTCCTAACCCTTGTGGCGACTTCTTTTTCAATTCTAGTATGATCGATCTCAGTTGCTCAGGCGTTCCCTTTACCTGGTCGAACAAGAGGAAAGGACAGGAGCTCATTAAACAGCCCCTTGATAGAGCTATTAGTTCTGCCAAGTAGAGTTCTTGCTTCCCTGACACCACCCTGCACAACCTCCCCATTATCGGCTCAGATCATGGTCCTATCATCCTCAATACTGAGCCAAAGAGGCTTGACCTGCCCAAACAATTCCACTTCCTCTCAGCCTGGACTAATCATCCTCGTTACCAGGAGATCATCACTCAAGTCTGGGAAAAAGATCAGCCTGAATCCAGACCGCTCCGTTTTTGTAACAAGCTTCGCCACACAAAATGGGAGCTTTCTACGTGGAACAAGGAAGTGTTTAATGCCAAACCTATCGCTACCCTCAACCTCTAAAACCAGATTGCCAATATCCAAAAAGAGTAACCTAATGATGTCAACACCGCGACTGAACAAAACCTCCAAAACCAACTTACCAACCTCCTGGACATTAAAGAGTCCATATAGCGGGATAAATTTTGCGAAACGTGGCTCCGGGACGGCGACCGGAACATCAAATTTTTCCACCTCTCCACCCTCGAGCACAGACGGCTAAACACTATTAAAAAAATTAGGCGTCCTGATGGTACCTGGGGGCAGGGGAGGAAAGAGATAGAAGATACGCTTATCCAACACTTCAGCGACCTCTTTACCCTGTCTCACCCTCCATCAATATCGGTGACCTTAACATCATCGAACCTTCCATCATCGCTGAGGATAATTTTATGCTCACCAGGGACCCCAACATAGAAGAGGTCAAGGAGGCTCTCTTCTCTATGAACCCAAACAAATCCCCCGGCCCAGACAGATTCACCCCCCTTTTTTATCAGAAGTCCTGGGACACGGTAAAACAGGACCTTTACCAAGCCACGATTGCTTTCTTCCAGATCGGGAACCTCTTGAGTGAACTCAACCATACCAACATCACCCTCATTCCTAAACAGAATCACCCTGAAAAACTGGAGCATTTTAAACCTATTAGCCTCGGCAATGTTAAGCTTAAAATCATCACCAAAATTATGGCATCTCTGCTCCGTCCGCTCCTCAACAAGATTATCTCTCCCTCCCAGAATGCCTTTATCCCTGGCCGTCAAATCTTTGACAATATCATCATGGCCCAGGAAATCCTCAATAACTTGAAGAAGAAGAAAGGCAAGCGTACCTGCATGGCTATCAAACTCGACCTTAGTAAAGCTTTCGACCGCGTAGAATGAGGTTTCCTCGATGACACGATGCATGCCATGGGCTTCTGTGATACTTGGTGCAACTGGGTCCGCCAATGCGTTTCCACTACCGCGCTTTCTTTCAATTTTGATGGCACGCCTTACGGCTTCCTCAAACCGGGAAGGGGCATTCGTCAGGGAGACCTCCTCTCCCCCTCTCTCTTTCTCATATGCTCTGAAGTCCTTTCTAGAATTTTGTTCCAAAAGGAAAAGGATGGCTTTATCCACGGCATTAAGACTGCCAGAGGCAGCACCCCTATCACCCATCTCCTTTTCACGAATAACAGCCTCGTTTTCTATAACACTACCCTGGCTGAAGCAGGCACCCTGAAACAAGCCCTGGACACCTTCACTAAGGTTTCAGGCCAGGAAATTAATCTGGACAAATCCTGCATCCTCTTCAGCAAGAATGGTCATCACCGCCACTATAAACTCATCCAATGTATTTTGCACATCAAGCGGGATTCTTTCGGGGAAAAATACCTGGGGATCCCCTCTCTTTTGACCGAGCAAAAAACCTTAATTTTCTGGAGATTATCACTCGGGTTTCCAGACGTGTTGATGGTTAGAAAGCAAAATTTCTTTCCCAAGCCGGCCGTCTCACCCTTATTAAAGCTGTTAACTCATCAATCCCGACCTTCCTCATGTCCGTTTTCCCCTTCCCTAACAAAACTTGCAACCAGCTGGACTCCATGAACACGAGATTCCTCTGGGGATCAAATCAAGATGGCAGACCTAAAGCCCACCTCGAAGAATGGAGTACATCATGTTGTTATTCTTGGAGTTGTTCGATATGCCCAAAGTACGTGTGGTAACTCGTTCACCCAATTTCCTTTTTTGTCATCTAAACGTTTCTTGAGTCTGTCCACAATCGTTCGATTAGTAATTTTAGCTTGTCCGTTTCCTTGAGGATTGTATGGGTTTGATGGGGAGTGAATGATATTATGTTGATTGAGGAATGCAACGACTTTGGCGCCAACGAACTGTGGTCTATTATTGATTCTAATAAGATGTGGTCTGCCGAACCAAATAATAATGTGCTCCCAAATGAATCGGATGACTTCATCTTCTAACGTTCGGCACAAAGGGACTGCCTCTACCCATTTAGGGAATTAGTCTGTAGTGACCAACAAATGCTTTCGTTTTCTTGGTGTTGTAGGAAATTCTCCTACGAGATTGAGAGCCTATCGTCTGAATGGACAGGTGACTTGGCTTGAGTGTAATTCGAGCATTGGGGCTTGAATCTTCAGACCGTAACGCTGGCAAGTGACATACTTGCGTGTGTACTCAATCAGACTACTTCACTAAATGAAGGTATAGACCAGTGACGGATATTTTGTAGAGGAGGTTGTCTCAGACAATATATCTTCTTGTATTGTCGATTAATCTCCGCCGTTCTATAGGATCTTCTGGGAGTGGGCCATCGAATTTAATGTGGATTCTAATTTATCTGATGAAAGGCTATCTCAAATCACTTCTGATCTCCTCGTTGCCCCCAGTATTGGTGGCGATGGCTACGGTGGCATTAATACTAGGGTTAGAAATAACATTGATTTATAAATAGCGAGCTTCTGATCCAAGGACCCCGGTGAGGTAAGCGAGTGCATCTAAATAACAATTTTCTCCCTTTGGTAAATGTTCCATAGAAATTTTCTGAAATTTGTTCATTCGTTCGACCACTGCAGGAACATAGTCAATCATTTTTCCATTGGCTTGATAGATACCCGTGTGGTGATTGATGATCAGTAATGAATCAGTGTAGACAGAGAGCTCTGCTACGCCCAGTGTGAGTCCCATGTCCAAGCCATGAATTAGTCCCTCATATTCTGCTACATTGTTAGTCACTTCGAAATTGAGGTGAATGGATTTTTTGAGCCGATCATTGGAAGGAGTTATAAGAACAATCCCCACCCCTGATCCTGCTGGTCCGACGGAGTTGTTTGTCAAAAGTCGCCAACCCTTCTTAGTTACCCAATCAGACTTTTCTTCAGACTGTTCTGTGAGTGGTGCATCTTTGCTTCATCAAGATCTTCTTCCCAATCAGGATTATCTACTGGAAAGTTGGCTAGAAAATCTGCTAGAGCCTGACCTTTCTCAGAGTGGCGTGGCCCAAAGTGTTTGTCGTGTTCTCCGAGTGTTACTGACCACTGCTGAATACGTTGAGATTTTTTGCGTTTAGATAGAATTTTGCGGAGTGGATAGTTTGTTAATACCCAAGCAGCATGGACTTGGAAATACTGCTTCAATTTTTGTGACGTATAGACGAAGGCTAAAAGAAGCTTCACGATCTTGGTGTATCTTGTTTCCGCAGGGGTCAGAGTCTTGTTGACAAAATAGACTGGTTTCTCGGTCTTTTCATCGAGGCAGATAAGGATGGAGCTTTGAGAAGTATCTGTGATGGCTAAGGGTACTATAAGCTCTTCACTATCTGTTGGTGTGCTCATAACTGGTAGTTTACCCAAATGTTGTTTGAGTTCGAGGAAAGCGGCTTCGCATTTATCCGTCCATTCGATCTCGGGATCCTTCTTTGACTTTCCCCGTGATGTACCTTGTTTAAGCAGGTCGAATAGAGGTCGGTATCTGTCTGATGATTTGGACACAAATTGGTTAAGTGCTATGATCTTCCCGACTAGTTTCTAAGCATCCTTTTTTGTCTTAGGAGAAGGCATAGCCAATAGAGCTTGTATACGTGATGGATCAGCTTCAATTCCTTACTTGCTTATGAGGTGGCCCAAGAATTTCCCAGATTGTACTCTGAACTGACATTTGTTAGGATTCAAACGCATTTTGTAAGCTCACAGGATCGCAAAAGTTGTTCGTAGATCTGCCAGGTGGTCTTTCTTCTTGAGACTCTTGCAAAGCATGTCGTCGGTGTAAATCTCCATTTTTTTACCGAGCTGATCTTTGAACATTTGCGTCATCAATCTCTGATAGGTAGCACCGGTATTTTTCAGGCCGAAAGGCATGACCTTATAGCAATACAGGCCTTGTTCGGTGATGAATGCAGTCTTGTCTTGATCTTCAGGGAAAAGTGGTATCTAATTGTACCCTGATGCAGCATCCATCATAGAGTGGAGTTCATGCACGGCTATTAAATCGAGCAAATGGTGGATAATTGGGAGTGGAAAGTTATCTTTTGGAGTGTGGCGATTGAGATCTGTGAAGTCAACGCAGATTTTGATCTTGCCATTTTTCTTAGGAACTGCGACAATGTTCGAGATCTAGTCAGGGTAAATAGCTTTACAGATAAAACTGACCTCAATCAATTTGTCGATCTCTTTGTTTACTTCGTCTCGTATCTTTGGAGCTAAAGTTCGTTGCTTCTGCTTAACTTATTCTGCCTTCTCTTTTAGCTCGAGCTTGTGGTATGCCACAGCCGGATCAATCCCTGGCATCTCGTGGAACGTCCATGCAAAAATGTTGTGATTCTCTTAAAGGAATTGTATGATCCCTGGCATCAAGTTGATGTTCTGCTGGTGCTGAATACTGTAATTGTTATACTGGAGCTGCTGTAGCTAGCTCAGCTTCAATGGTATTATCGCAAGCTCGGGCAAATTTTTGGCTACTTTTGATTTCGTTGATTCTTCCTTTCCAGTCGAAATGCATCGCTTGATGATATGTGGAGGGAATAACTTTCATGTTATGCAGCCACGGTCGTTCCGGGATACCCAGGTAACGTGATTTTGTATTGATAACGTAAAAAACTACGTCAAGTGTAACTGGTCCGGCCGTGATGGGAAGTATAATTTTTCCAACACGTTCTTCCTTGGAACCGCTGAATCCAGGGACGTTGATGTTACTTGGTTCGACTCTGTCCGCTAAACCCATTTGATCGATCGTGCTCTGGAATAGTAGTTCAACGCTACTACCGGTATCAACCATCATTGTATGCAAAACTATGTTCTTCATTTTTAACATGATGACGAGAGCATCGTGATACGGGAAGTTGACGTGACACACATCGCAGTCTTCAAAAGAAATCCTAGATCGTCGGCTGCTTGATTCTGGTAACAAACAGGCTTCTTTATCTATCATTGTTAGATCATGGCATTGTTCAATGCGCCTGCATTTGAATCTGTTGGAGTGGCTGACTGTCTGAGTCTCGATAAAGTATAGATGTTTTTCCTCATTTGCTTCATCGGTCTGGACGACCGTGATTTCAGTTTTGTAGTTTCCATCTACGTAACTTTTAACGTCCACAATATACTCGAGTATACGACCATGCAAAAATATACTTAGAAGGAGTTTTAACACGAAACATTGTTCTGCGTCATGATGATGGATCTTGTAGTGAACGCAGTATGGTCTTCCTGGTATGGGTTGAAGAGTATTGGCATTTTAAAAGAGCTCATCCTTTTGTAGGAGTGGATATATATTGGCGATGGTAGTTGTCAACCGTGGTAAGCGTGGAACTGGTCTCTTTTGTCCTTGACGGGTTCGATCATCGTAGGATTTGAAACGTTCTTATCGCCTCCATAGTCTTTACTGCTATTACAAGTACGTTCTCCGGTATGATCATTGGTGGATAGAGCGGTGCGCTGAGGTTTTTGTTTTTCAGTCGTTAGTCTTTCGAGGTTGATGAAATTGTTAACCTTTTCCATCATATCTTCTAATGTCTACGGCTTGTTGAGGATCAGATGTTCCTTGACTCGTCCATCTATGAGCAACGCATTTGTGAAAGCGGAGATCATGATCTTTTTGTCGGGGTTATCAAGCTTTCGAGCTAGCCCAAAAAACTTTCTGGTAAATGTTTCCAACTACACCCCTGGCGCTTGTTTAAGACTGAACAAAGAGTAAGGACTTTCCTCCTTGTCTTTATTATGCGAATAGTTCTTGACGAACAGTTCGCGAAGTTGCTCGAAGGTGACGATAGAGCCCTCATCCAGTGTATGAAACCATCGTAACGGTTCGCCTTTTAAGTTGCTTGGGAATAATCGACAAAGGATGTGGTTGGAGGAGGAATACAGTCCCAATGAATCTTAAAATTCTTGGACATGTTCCACAGGATCCCCTCTTTCCTATTTCTGAATCATCGGAGTGCGAAAACTGGTTGGTACTTCTTTGTCTAGCAACTCCTGTGCTAGCGGACTCTTTTACAACCTTGCATAGTTGCTCCTCCTGTTGGGTATTTGAGTACCTAAGAGCTCCTTAATGCGTTTGTCTACCAGTTTTGGGGTGAGGTGTTGTCAAGACATGATAGCCTGTTTTGTTGTTGGGCCTCTCGCAGGGTTGTGCTCTCCTGTTGCTTCTCCCATGCGGTCATAGACTGAAACTCGGGGTTTTCCCCTGTTTTGCTCTTCTTGTAACTATAGATCTATTATCCCTCCAGCGGGTAATGGTGGATTGATGTGACTCCAAGGTAAGACTGGCTCTTACTGTATTTGAGGAAGTGCAGTGTTTCTGCCTTGATGTCCCAAGCGATCATGGACCGATATCCTCAAGGCTGCGGGCAGAGCGTTCTGCTGTCTCGGATTTGTAGTTATTTGAGCTTGGAGTGCTCTGTTTGAGTCCTGCATGTTGGCGAGCTAGTTCTCCACCTCTATTCGTAGTTCGATTTCTACTTGCACAGTTGTTCGCAGATCCGTCACTCCTTCAGCAGCGTAAGGCAGGGTGTGGTGTGATTTGTTTTGATTTGCCATCTTTGAAAGATAAATGTGGTGAAAAACTGGATTAGAGAACGCTGAGTGTAATCTTCGGTTCCCACAGACGGCGCCAAATGTAATAGCCTATTTTTGAAGAGACCAAAAATAGTGTTTTACACCCTTGAATTGGAGAATGTTGTAGATGAAATAGCTATAAACACAAATTTTTAGCATAGAAAACCCTTAAATGGGTAAAAAATCATGACCTCTCCTGAGGATTTTAGAAAGAGAGATGTTTATAGTTGTTTGCTAGCTATTACATAGAGAGAGAGATGTAAAAAAAATCTCTGAACAGTCCCCCCTTTAATCTGTAGCTGCCTAGTCTTATTTATAGGTCTTATAATATGACCACTGGTTACATTGATAAGGAACGTTAGAATATCAGGCTTTGATGAGTCTTCATGGTGGACTTTTGTAACGTCTTGATACTTGTTGATCTGTAACAGATCTATTAGCATTCTTTAGTTGTAGCTTCAGATCGTTGGGAAGATACGATCTTTTGTGATGCTCGCGTGCATGCGATCCGTTGACAAGTGGAGGAGTATCTTCGGTAGTGCTAAGTCACAGGATGCTTTGATATCTCTGAACTTTTAATGTAGATGCAATCTCTAATCGTGTTCGCGTGTATTCAAACTATTACTAGATATCTGAGTATTTTGTGCAGTACGATGTTATTAGATGTTTTGCCATCCCGAGCTATAGATGAGGAAGTCTGTATTACGATCTCCTTGCTTTAGCTCTTGATTGGTTATCAGTGTGTTATCTCAAGCTATTTGAGTTCAAATATCAGACTCAGTACGGGGATTAGAAATAAGCCCTTATAACGGGAACTCGTAATTTACTTTAATTATTTATGCTATCTAACGGCTAAAAAGGGTGGAGTGGAAATGATGCTTTGGTTTCCACTCCAATTTATATTGTAATTTGTTTCGTTATTCTTTTTATTTCAAAACCTATACAAACTCATTGTTATTGGATAAAACTAGTAGCTCAAAGTATAATTCATCCCATAAATCTCTAAGGATACGACCCCGCTTACCTTTGTACTTAACTGTATACCGTGTACTTGCAGGTTTTTTAAGGGGTCTGTTGGTAAATTGATTAGTTGGCATAACTACAGGGCAGTAGCGCCGATGTCTTGCGTAGGATTAGATTCTAAGGTCAGGCCCTCTTCATCTTTACCAACTCTTTAATGGTGGTGGTTATAGAGGAGGCGACGGTAGTAGTGGAGAAGGGAGATGGATAATGGAAGTTTGCTTCTGTACCATCATCATTTCTTGGCCTTAAGATGACCTTCTGTGAAAAGAGTTGGTTCAAGCACTGACTTCCTCTCTTCTATAGTTTCCCTTTGAAGCTTGACTCCATGTCTAGACTTCGACCAAACTCATGGGATGGAAGATGTTTAGTATTTTCCAATGCCTGTTTTGCTTCAAAAGATTCTTTGAGTGAAGCATCACTGAAGTCAGATAAATTGAAGGATTTGTTATTTTGGAGTACTTGAATGACTTGTTATCTGTAAAGTAACTTAAAGACTTGTTATCTGTAAAGTACCTAATTTCGGAGTACCTGAAAGACTTGTTATCGGTAAAGTACTTAATTTCAGAGTACCTGAAAGACTTATTATCTATAAAGAACCTGAAAGACTTGTTATCTGTAAAGTACCTAATTTTGGAGTACATGAAACACTTGTTATCTGTAAAGTACCTAAAAGATTCGATATCTTTAAAGTGCCTGTAATTTATATTCGAGCTTAATAATATTTGTTATTCAAACTCTGTGTTGATCCACAGAATAACTCTAGAAATTGAGCTATGAATAATTTGAAGATTTACGAATAGAGGGTAAAATGTAATGTATGAGATTGGAGCTACATAATATATTATAGTAATTGAGCCGTAAAAATATGTTTGTAACCTAAAAGATGTGAAAGAATTCATTTTCCAGCTGAATGACTTAGAATTATTAGGGGGGAGAGATAACTGTAGAAGTTTTAAGATATATAAGAATTAGAAATTCGAGCTTTGGGAGGTCGTTCAAAAATATTAGATTTGGAATGAGTAAGCTCGATATGGAATAAGCCAAATTTACCGAGGTCCATGTGGAGAAATAAGTTCAAATAATTTTTCTTAGGATAGTAGGGCTTTTTGTTGTAAAAAAATTAAATATAATTATGAATAGGGAGAAATGATTTTTAAATAGGTTGAAGAAAATAAAAATGGTGTGGACTCGATCTGAGAAAATTTGTTATGCCACTGAGGGACAGTTGGCGATAAAGATAGCTAAAGTGTGGGAGCATATTTTTAGCTTGTTAGACTATGATGATGATCTGCTAGTGACCGGTTGTCAGTTTAAAGGTTTAGATTAGATGGGTAGGGAACTTGAGTACAAAAGTCGCCTCTATGAGGAGCTATTCTGGGTAGTAATTGCGGAGCCTTTAGCTCAAAAAGAGGCTGTGAGACTAATTGTAGAAGAAGAGATCGAGTTGGAAGATGTGAGGATTGCTAGATGCGAACTGATCATTTGTGGCTCCCCAGGACATCAGGGATGTTTCAGGTGTAATTATATGTAAGAGAGTAAATATTATGAGTTTGAATAACTGTCAAATAAATGTAATGAGAATGAAGTTTAAATCTATCCTCTATTATTACAAATGTTGTTTGTGATTTTTGTGAAAAATGAATTTGAATATTTTTGAAATACTGAGAGCTTTGGAAATGACGTCAGTACTTCTATAAGTAGAAGAAGCAAAAAATAGAAAAAGCAAACAGCTTTTGATTGTCTTTGGTGTAATAGCAGGGAAAGTTTGATTGTGCGTAAGTGTTGAGTCATCATGGGTGTGGGGAGGTCAGAGGGAGATTTGGAAAAGAGAGATGAAAATATATTAAAATAAAGGTCAGGGGGCAATGATGGAAAGGTGTCTTCACCAAAAAGGTGTAAGACGTCTGACATTAATTGTGGAAGGGATGCCTCAGCTCTCAAATCGAGGACGGCTCGTACGAGGCCCCATAACTGCTAATAGTTAGAGAGAGAAAATATAAATAATGTTTCATCTTCTTCATTCAAACGTTTATCAACTTCTGAAAACTTGAAGAGCTGTGAGAGAGGAAAAAAGAAGAAATACGGTTATATAGCAGAGAATTTTGTAAGAAATTAATCGAGAGTGGTCAACAATCAAGCGAGAGAGAGTTGCAAAGACTGAATCACGAAGGTGGCTATATAGCAGCATTGTGAGGGAAGGATTTGGCGCTGCGTCAGATTTACATTCCGACATAGAACGTTAGTAGATGATTTATGATACTGTTAATGTATTTATCTTGAAAATCCTTTTTATGGTATGCATATCTAAAAAAATTTATTTATAGTAATCTATAAAAATTTGCTTTATATATTCGTAAAATTAGATATGAAAAATATATGTATGCGAGTGTTGTATATGTAAAAGATAATAATGGAATACCTAAACCTGTATGTAGGTCCAGCATGAGAAGTTTTGTGTAGGATTAAACCTCATCTATAGTATTGTAGTTGATATGGAGACTTCACTTGTCAATGAGGGGTCGACCACTGGTTGATCCGCGGAGTCCGAGGATGTAGTATCTGATAGGGAGGATGAAGTAGGGGTTGTTCAATTTCCAGATTTCCCAAGAAAATTGGTATTCTATCCTTCGCATTCTGATGTGTTTAGAAAGTTTTGTAAAGCCAAAGCTTCTATAGGGGGAAGATGGGGTAATTTTGTAGTTAATGCTGATAGGTAGCTTAGAATTTGTATTGTAGGATCTGGGGAGGAATATTTCTTTTTGCTGGCTTATTTGGAGAAGAAGAAAGTAGATAGGGTTGAGATGAATTGATTCTGCAAGTAGAGGGGCTTACTTTTTTATGAGTTCGAATTGACATCTTTTCTTCGATCTGAATTCAGCAGGTCGAATGTGGAATGATAATGCGATATGGGTGAAGGGTTATTGCCTTCTGAGAGATGATGAAGAGCCCATGGAACTTTAGTGTAGAACTGTAAAACAAAGTAAGTATTACAATGTATAATGTATAATATTGAAATATTGAATTGTAAGTCAATCTGTTAGTGATAATGTGTTGTTGTTTGACAGGTCCTTAATCGAAGGTGGCAAAGAAGGAGTTTCTGTTTGATATTGCTGCTCAAGAAGATACTGATCTCGAGGATGTCTTGAAAGAAATTGGCATTAGTAATAATGAACGTGCGAACAGCCGGTCCGAGAGAGTTTCAAAGTCTAAAACAAAGAGACTAATGACGGATATTGGTGGCAACAGGAAGAGGGAAGCTAATGGAGAGAGACGAGTGGTCTTGCCCAGGGCCTCTAGAGTGGACTTTGCAGATGTGCCAGAGTTTACTACATCGAGCAAGCCAGCTCGGGCATTTCCAAAGAAGTGGATTCTAAAGCGTGGCTTGACCTTTGGAACCACAGGAAGTAGTGATGTCGAAGGAGGGGCGAAAAAGAGAAGGGTTGACCCTCATACCCAACTGACTGGGGTGAAGGCCTCAGAGGATCGACTTAGTGAAGAAGATGAGTTAAAAGTGGTAGAAAATAGGGTAAAGCTTACAGTTTGCAATGGTGAGGAGGAAATGAGTAAAATGGTTAAGTTCGGCGATTTATACAAATGATGAATTTTGTATGATGAATCGAGCTAACCATGTGGTCCATGATTGTTGTAATTTTGTCAGTTGCTCGTTTGATGAAGGGGATCTGCCTCAGGGTGGAGGAGGAGAAAGCCGAGCTCAAGAAGCGGAAGGCTAAGTTCCAGAAGAAGGTAGCTCGTTTGAAAGCTGACTTGGCTTGGGAGGGGAAGCGACTGGACTCCTTGAAAGTTTCTCAAGAGGTAGAGATCAACGAGCTGAGAGCAGAAGCGGGAAAGAATTTAGGGGAGGTGGTTATCAAGCGTGATAGACTTGGGCACCACCTCCTAAAAATGGGGTACTTCAAAACTGAGGTGAATGATATTATGGCGGGCACCTATATTGAGGAGGAGGAAGATGATGAGGTGGATAATATCGTTGTTTGAGTCGTGGACGGGTTACATGATATCTTTCCCCAAACGTTGCGAGACAACCAATGGGATGACAATAAGCGCCCAGAGGAAGGAAATGAGAAGGTAGAGTAGAATATTGACTCTATGATTGTGTTATGAAGGGTTTGAAATGTTGTAATCTATTGGAATATTATTTGTTCGATAGACTTTTGTAGGCTAAGATGTTCTTGTAAACCTTGTTGTAGGAACTTAAGGAAATACGCGTTATAATAAACGAATTAAAGAATGAGCTCGTAAAGGAGAAAGGCGCCTCTGCGTCTCTGCTGTCTTTACAAGTAGAGCTACAAGTTAGAAAAGAGCAAGAAATATTTGACTTGTATGCTTCATTACTCTAGAACTACAAAGTAAAAGTTAGTGTGTAGAGATAAAACAAAAACTTGCTAACAGTTTAGGGGCAATGACACTCAATTGTGTATAGATAATATCAAAGTATTGAAAATGTTAGAATATAGAGAATGTGTACCTTAGAATTGAAAGTATTTGTTATTGTTCATCAAATTAGGATCATACTTTGACCTTATGTTTTGAAGTAGTTTCACACAGTAGATGTCAAAAAATAGAAATTTTATTAGGAATAAGATGTATGTATTGAGTGAGTATCCTGAATCAAACTTGATATATTGTATCTACGATGTGTAAGTCGAATTATAGTCAACTCGTTTGAGTGAAGAAGAGGCATGCCCATGTAACCAAGAGTTTACGGCGGAGATTGATAGAATGAAAGAGGCAAATGAAGATTGGGATGACCAACATGTAAAGGTACATTTCAAGTTCGTTGAGGCAACTTAATATGCTTATGACCTCACTCGAATGATCGAGGAGAAGGATACTGAAATTAGTAAAGGGCAAAAAGAGCTCGCGGAGGAAAAAGAAAAGGCAACGAAATCTAAACGCCAGAATGAGGCATCGCCTACTTTGTTGAAGAGATTAGAAGGCTCGAGTTAGAGAGGAATACCTTGTATAATTGTTTGTCGGGTAGAGGGTGCATTTATAGATCTGAAGTAGATCGAGGAAACTGTTTGAACTCTATGGAAACGAAGTTAGGTTCTCGACCTGATGAATTGGTAGAGTAAGGCAGGATCATTGTGATTGCTCAAGCTCGAGTATTTATGGTTGATTGTCCTCTTGTTGTAGGGCAAAGCATAGCTGACCTCCCAACAGCATAAAATAATCCGTTGTAGTGGCTATATAAGTAACCTAAAAAAATATCTGTCGCAGACATATTGAGAGATGAAAGCTAGTTTTACCTTTGTCTTGTCTTATATCTGGTAGAGATCTTTGATTGAAAACTAGTATTACCTTTTATTTAATCGTAGAGTATAATTGTCACAACCTTATTGAGAGATGAAAGCTAGTTTTACCTTTGCTTTATCTTATGTCTGGTAGAGTTATTTGATTAAAAACTAGTATTACCTTTGCTTTAATCGCAGAGTATAATTGTCGCAGCCATATTGAGAGATGAAAGCTAGTTTTACCTTTGCTTTATCTTATGTCTAGTAGAAATCTTTGATTGACAACTAGTATTACCTTCGTTTTAATCGCAGAGTATAATTGTCATAGCCATGCTGAGATAGAAATAATGTGTTCCCTAGTCTCATTAATCTAATTGAGGTTGCAGGCCAATTCGAACTTGTTTTCTTTGTCACTGAGCTTATGATCTCTAACCGGATGATGATATATTGTTGGAATGACGGCTTCAGTCCCATAGGCATGGAGAAATGGGGTACAGCCGGTTGATTAACATAGAGTGGTACAGTATGCCCATAAGACATGAGGAAGGTCTCGTACCCAGTTTCCTTTTTTCTGTGAGTGAAGCCTTTTCTTGAGTTCATCCACGATAGTTTTATTGATGATTTCAGCTTGGTCATTGCCTTAAGGGTAGTAGGGATTGGATGGAAAGTGGATGATATTATGTTTGTTGAGGAAAACTACATTTTTTTCTACAACGAATTGTGGCCCATTATCGATACAAATTTGGTGGGGGCATCCGAACCGAGTAATGATGTGTTCTCAGATAAAAGAGTGACCTCTTCTTCTCTGGTTCGACAGAGTAGAACTGCTTTTACCCATTTTGCAAAATAATTTGTAGCTACGAGTAGGTATCGACGGTTACCTGGAGAATTAGGAAATTCACCGACAAGATCAGGCGCCCAACTTTTGAATGGCCAGAACACCTTCTTGTATGTAGTTCGAGCGCAGGGGCACGGATCATTTGTCCATGTCGTTGACATGTATCGCATTTACGTGAATACTCTTTTCCTTAATTTTTTTTTTTTACTAACCTATACTATTTTTTTTTTAACGAATGTATTTTTTTTTTTATTGAGACAAGCAATAATACATGTGGAGGACATAAAGCCTAGCCACTATTTTACTGCCTAATTGTGGCTATTCCAATTTTATCCATGCAGTATGTTGCACGGATCTGCCTAGGAAGAGTGGATGCATTCCAGAAAAGTTGTGAATGTTGTGAGCTGCCTAGCTTAGAGAGACCATCAGCTGTACCATTGCCTTCCCTATAAGTATGTATCATGGTAATTTGTAGCTCCTTTCCTGGCTGAATAATAAGCTTCCACGTCGCACTATACTTTGCGGGACAAATATGCAGACAACTGTACCAATTTACCAGAAGTTGAGCATCTACTTCAACAATGAGTGGAAGCCAGTCATTTCGTTTACAATGCATTAAACCATGAAGGAGAGCGAACATTTTTGCAGCTGTATTAGTGCCATGACCAAGTGTAATACTGTACCTAAGTTGAAGTTCACCCATATTGTTTCTAATTACTCCTCCTGCTCCACACATTCCAGAAGGGAGTGTTGAACTATCACTATTGATCTTGAAATATCCGAGAGGTGGGAATGTCTATCGTACAAGCACAGGTCTTTTGGTACATACCGATTGCTTAACTAGTTGCAAGACTTGTAGTGAGATGTTGTCGCTGAAGTTGCTGTTTTGCGTTATTTTGATTTTGGGCATGCTTTCTTGTAATGCTTTGTTGATATTTCTGATGATAACTAAGGGAGAGAGAAGCTTTTCCTCAAACCAATAAATGCATCGAGCTTTCCATAATTCCCAGATTATGTAGGCCGGTAATACTCCAATGACTATACCCATTTGATTTCCAGAACTAGATGCTTGAAACCAAAGACCCTGTCGAGTCCACCAACTATCATTTACCCCTTGTCGTACACCGCAAGCATTGGCAAAGAAAGACCACACCGCAGCAACAACAGTTCCTTGAGTAAGCAGATGGTCTAACGTTTCAGTTTCGCCAACCACGCAATAGTAACACCGAGAAACAAGAGGGATTTGTCGTTGTATTAGTGTATCTACAGGTATAACTTCCTTCCAAACCTTCCAACTGAAGACTTGTACTTTTTCCGGTATCAATTTGGGCCATATCCATTTCATACGACGTTGTATAACTTCGGCGCTGGCCAAAAATTCCAGGCAGATTTAACGGTGAAGTTTCCTTTGTCCGACGGACCCCAAATTGGTTTATCTTCATCATCATTTAGGAAAAACTTGTGGGATAAAGTATGCTTCCAATGTGGTGGTATCTCATGCTTAAGAAGCTCCCATTTCCAGGTACCATCAGTCATTAAGATGTCCTTCACCAAAAACTGTTGCGTGCATTCAATTTCCAGAATATCCGATAAACTGCCTTCCCCGGTCTAATCGTCAAACCAAAATTTCTTGTTTCCCTTGCTGAGGCACCAAGTAGTGTTAGCTTCAACTGTTTGAAGGAGGCCTTTCATCTGTTTCCAAAGAACTAACTCTCTGAATCGCAATCTGTTGGGTTCGCCTTCAGTAGTATATTTATGCCTGTAAAAAGATGCCCATGTAGAGCTGTTATACAGAAAATTTTAGCACTTTTTAAGGAGTAGACTATACTTGATATCTTCGAGTCGTCATATGCCAAGTCCTCCCTCATCCTTTGGAAGGCAAAGTGCATCACATGCCACCCAATGTCGCTTATTTTGCCCAAGAAAACTACCCCAAAAGAAGTTTGAAAACATTGTTTCAATTTTGGTTATAACACCATGAGGTACCGTAATGCATGAAAGGAGATGTATGGGCATTGAGTTCAGAACATGGTTGATCATCACTAATTTACCTCCTTGTGATAAGAGCTTTCCTTGCTACCCTTCAATTCGTCGTTGAATTATGGTGAGCAATGGATCAAAATGAGTACGCAGTACCTGCCCATAACTTATGGGAGCTCCCAAATATGTTATTGGAAAAGAGCGATGTTGGAACCCACAGGCATTATGGATGATATGTTTTCCTGAAGCAGATACATTGTGGTGTACATATAAGCCAATTTTAGCTTTGTTGATTAATTGGCCGGAGAAACTTTCATATCTTGCTAGGAAATGCATTAACCCGGAGATGGATCATTGACTTACGTTTAAGAAAATGAGAAAATCATTAGCATATAAGAGATGAGTGATAGGAATACAACCTCTAGATGTATGAAATAGCCAAATCGCGACCTCCAAAAAACATTTGGATAGCCCTCTAGATAGTACTTCTTCGGCAATAATAAAGATCAATGGAGAAAGAGAATCTCCTTGTCGCAAGCCTCGTGATAATTTGAAGTAGCCCTTGAAGACCCCCTGCAGATCCATCGAGAACCATGGTGTTTCAACACATCGTGCTATGAGTAAAATACATATGTTGGAAAAACAAAATTTGTGTAAAACCTGACGTAAGAAACTCCAATCCAACCTATCATATGCCTTTGTCATGTCTATCTTGATCATAACATTAGAACCTCTAACCTTTCTGTGTAAATCCCCAACCATTTCCTAAGCTAATGTAATGATCTCATTAATATCCTTGCCCTGAATGTAAGCTCCCTGATTCCCAGAGATTAATTTGTGAAGAAGTTTGCTTAACCTGTTAGCAATAAATGAAGAAAAAAATTTGTATACAACGGAGCACAGACTAATTGGTCTGTAGTCACCTAACGATTTTGGGGTATCTACTTTTGGTATTAATGAGAGGACCGAAGAAGTACAGCACCTTGAAAGTGGGGCACCGTTGAAGAATTCCTTGGCAACGCCATGTAGATCATCCTTGATGATGTCCTAACATAAAGTAAAGAAAATCAATGTAAAACCACCGCTGCCCAGAGCACTGTCACTGACTTGTAATTCGTCCAAAGTTGGAATGCATGCTAGACTAGCATCTTCTTTTGCAGTGACGACGTTAGGAATACACTCAAGTAATTATGCATCTTCAGTAGTGTTTGTGGCCTGTAGCACATCTCGAAAATATCCCACCGCGGCATCATGAATAACATCTACCTCAGTTATCTCTGTGCCATCTGGGAGAGTAAAGTCGGTCACAAAAGTTCTTTTTATATTAACTTTTGTTATGGTATGAAAAAAAATTGTATTCGCATCTCCTGCCGCAACCTACTTACCCCTGGACTATTCTCTCCAAAACACCTCCTCATTGTGTAACATGGTCGCATGTTCTCTTTGTACCGTGCCCAGCTCGATACTGAGATGTTCATCCCAACCTTCCTACAGTAAGTGATCCAAGTGCAGTAGTCTATCCTATAGCTTATGGATATTCTGAGTTACGTTGCCAAATATATTTGTATTCCATTCCCTGATTGCATATTTAACCTTCTTAAGCTTATAGGCAAAAGAAGATAAACAGTTGCCGAAGACACTACTAGGCCAGTTATCTTGTACCAAGGTAGGGAAGCTAGCATGAGATGCCCACATTTTCAAGAAATGAAATGGTCGGGGACTTTGATGCAGGTTGTTGGCGAAAGAAAGAAGTAGCGGAGAGTGATAAGAACAAACTCTTTCCAAATGGGAAATTTTGTGAATGTGAAAGGATGACATGAAGCTGGGGTTCACCAACGTTCTATCCAACCGTGCCTATTGTCTTAAATTGTCACGATGATTATTGCACCATGTGTATCTGGAGCCAGTGAATGAAGCCTCCATTAGACCGGCTGATTCAATCATTTCCTCGAATTCCACCAAGGATCTATGTGCGGATCTTCTCCCCCCAAGCCTTTCCAAGTGGTATCTCACAGTATTGAAATCACCTATAGTGCACCATGGAGAACTCATTGTGATAGAGATTGTATTGATATCCTCCCATAGTGTTCTTCTTTTGAAGATGTCACATTTGGCATAGACGAAGGTAACAAAGGAACTCCATTGATTATTAAAACTTATCTTGCAATACAACATTTGATTAGAAGCAGAAACTAATTCAACATCATAGTCTTGTTTCCACAATACCCATATTTTTCCCCCATGTGCTCGTTAGATATAAAAGAGGTAGAATTAATTTTTCTACCCTGACTATAGCCTAGTGATGCATCCTGAAAAGGTTCGAGTAAAACCACTATCGAAATACGGTATTGTTTGATAATCCTCTTGAGATGATTTATTATTTTGGCATTGCCAATGCCCCTATAATTCCAAACTAGTAATGGACCTATCACCATGTAAATTACTTGGATTTGGATTAGAGAAAACCCTTGCTCATTGTGACTACGCTGAGTGGAATACGTTGAGGTTTAGATCGGGGTTATTTGGCTGGAGTCCATTTTGTAGTGTCTTCCTTTCCATAGTGCTAAATGTACGAATGGCAACCTCGACCCACGTCCTTCCGCTGCTCGAAAACCCCATCTAAAATCTGTTGTATTGCAGTATGTTTTACTGTTTCAACTCGTTTAACCACCGTTGTGTCAATGTTGCTTGCGAGTAAGCTTACTGCCTTTTGCCCTACCCTGTTAAGCTCAGGTGATGTAGTACGCAGTGCTTATTGCCCCTCTGTTCTCTCTGCAATCTGACCCACTTTCAACGCTACATACTTCCCCACTGCCATTGCTGCATGTTGCCCCACTGGTTAAGGCGAAGTTGCTGCTGTAATGTGCCCATAATCTGCTCCCAGAACCCCTATAATTTGATGTTATGATGCTTTGTTGTTTGTGGCAATAGATGTCTCCATAGTCGAAGCTTTCCCATGTCGAATCGCCTCCCTTCTATCAGTTATAGTATTTGGGAGAAGTTTGGTACAGTTCGCTTTCTTGTGCCCTTGTAGAATGCAGTTTGTAGCAAACTTTCGAAGTCTTTCGTACAGGACTGATTGCTCCAATGTGTATGTTTGGCTGAAGGCGAGTCCTACTTTAGCTGGGAGTTCCTTCATAAGGTTAACCTCCGTACAAGCCCGAACAGTGCTTAGTCAACTCAGACTTAGTGCTGTTGTATCCGTGATTAAGTATTTCCCAACGAGACCGGCCAATTCCTTGATTATCCCATTGTTTTGTAGATGGAGCATTAAGCCCGGAAGCTGAATCCAAACAGGGGCAAAAGGAGAGTTCTTTTTGGGGTCAAAATCGACAGTCCACCGAGCGAGCTTGAAGAAGAAACATTTGATTTGCCTTGATTCTCTAGAGAGAGCCTTTGTAACATCCTTTCCTGGCATTAACATCACCATAATGTGCTTAAAATCGAGCACCGCTACCTTCGGTACAGCTGTAAGACCCTAATTGGAGTTGATGTTACTCTCGATGACGTCAAATCTGGGTTTATCGGTAGGAAAGCTCATAACCAAAGTAGTGATAAAAGCTGCGGCAGCTTTGTTTAGACCGCGAATAAAATCACTGGCATGCCATCATTCATGGAGATTCTAGTGTCAGGTTTGAACTCCTCCAGCACCGACTTCACTGTTGGAACAGCGACAACACTTGCGAAGGAGGGTTTGATGATAGCAGTAAGATTGCAAAGAGAAATTGAGTCCACAAACACCATGGGGTTGAGCTGAGATTCAGCAGCAGCATGAGAGGAGGGGATGGTGATGAGGGTGGGATCATTGAGTGGGGTGGAAGGATGAGGGAGTGATTGTGTATACAGAGGAATGCGTAAAGCCATGAACCAAAAAGAATAAAATCTGAAATAAGAGCTGAGGAAGGAGTTAGCAAGGATAAAGAGGAGAAGAAAAGGAAATTGAAAGTATGAAATAGAATAATCAATACCTATGATGAAAACCCTAGTAAGCAAAACTAGGGTTAGGGTTCAAATGAGAAAGAAGTCGACTCTCATGCTCAATCTCTAAGAACCTACTCAGCTTTTGGGATATACATGATAACGATTATCAAGTAGAAACTAGGAACGAAAACCAAAATAAAGGTAATACTAGTTTTCAATCAAAGAACTCTACCAGACATAAAATAAAGCAAAGGTAAAACAAGCTTTTATCTCTCAATATGCCTGCGATAGATTCTTTTTCAGGTTACATATACAATAACTACAAAGGATTCTTTTCTGCTGTTGGGAGGTCAGCTACGCTTTCCCCTACAACAGGAGAATGATCGGCCATTTATTCTTAAGCTCGAGCAGCCACAGTGACCCTGCCTTGCTCTGCCAATTCAGTAGGTCGAGAACCTAACTCTATTTCCATGAAGTTTATACAACTCTCTTGATTTACATCAGCTCTATAAATGCATCCTCTATCCGACAAACAGTATTGCAAGGTATCCCTTTCTAACTCGAGCCTTCTAATTTTCTTAACAAAATAGGCAATTACTGCCATTAACATCTCTGAGTGCGATGCCTGCAGTGCAACCATCTTAGAAAAATTCTCTCTTGCTATTTGAAGGTGCTCTTTCAACCTCTTATACCATACTTCTTGCCATTCCTTGTGACTATCTACGCAGGACATAAATTCAATGTTCTCCTTCACGTTCTTATCAGCTTTAGCTGATTCAGCCTAGTTCATCGCCCTTAATTCAGCCACCTGAGCACGAAGTTCCTCAAGCTCCCTGTCTTTAGTTGCACTTAGCCCAGAAGGAGAGTTCTTTAATAACTCATCTATTTTCTTTATTAAAATATCCTTACCTCTGATAACCCACTCTAACTCTTGTTCCCTAGCAAGAGCAGCGTCCAACTTACTTTGGCACTCCCTTAACCGCTTATTTCCTTTTTGCACATGGCCTTGAGGTTTAGCTACATTTCCCTCCAGCTCTCTGATTTGAGCTGATAGGCTAACTACATCCCCTTGAATAATGGAAACCCTGACATCACCTTTGTTCTTCCTCGAGAGTTCTCCATCCACGATATTTTTGGCGCGCGAATTGGCCTGAGCCAAATCGATCATTAATTGTGCCACCCTCTCATTCAACTTGTCATATTTCCTTTACACCAACCAAAACTCTATATCTTTAGCAGGTAGAGCTGCAGTCAACTGCTCAACCACAATTTTAGAGTTAGATAGGTCAACTCGAGCTTCCTTCAGCTGGTTATCTTTCTCTGTCATTTAATTCTTCAACCACTCCAGTTCACGTCTGGTACTCAGCAAGTCAGCTCGAGTCTACTCTTGTTCATTCATTTTGCTAATCATTTGGTCTTCAGAATGGCCACAAAATGGTGTAACTTTTGCTCTGATTTTTCTAACGCATGTATACGGTATCATGAGGTCGAAGCCGAACGGCAACGCCGATTGGATGACGCAGACAAAAAATATCATGCCCTTGAAGATCTGGGCAATACAGTCTGAGAGTTACAACAATGTCAGCCACAAGTTGCCTGTTCACCATCTCGAACACCTGCCCCATCGCGCATTTCTGCCCACACCCGGCTAGGGCCCCAACCACATCTTTTCGTAACCCTGATCCATCCTGGAGCCGAGGGTGCTCCACCCACCATCCTACCTACTGGTTCAATCCACCGTGGCGTACACCCCATGTAGGATTCATCCGATTCCACTCTTCGTACTACCAGACAACCTAAATGCTACCCTGCTCGAGAACATCTCGGGGAGCGCAGCGCTGAGCACACGCCGAACATTTGGCCTCATCCCCTTCGACTACAAAGATCCCCCCACCTCATCCTCCTTCCTATCTTACACAGTAGGACCTCGACCAAAAAACCTATATTGCCATCCACATCAGTGCGAGCCCCACACTGAACTCTTGGAGTCGGTTAAACAACCCCCTCTGCCCCAAACTCTTCACTATCGAGGTGCCTCTAAATTTTCATGCCCCCAAGATCAACAAATACTGCAATATTGACCCTCAATCCCACATCCCTGAATTCCAGAATTCCTTAAGCCTATACTCCACGGCCGACCACCTGCTATGCCAGCTATTTCTCACCAGCCTCACCGATAGCCCTCTCAGATGGAATCATAACCTCCCCAATGGCTCGATCCGAAGCTTCGAGCAATTATCTAGTCTATTCATCACTCAATTCACCCTCAACAAGGACTGCGAGGTCCGCGCCGATGCCCTCTTCAACTTCCGTAAATCCCCCAGTAAAACCCTCGAAGCCTTCACCAAACGGTTTCATGACGAGTCGCACAAGATCAAAAACCTCGACTGTGTAAATATAGTAGTCACTTATTCCAACGACCTGCCAGTACATCATGCTCCTCAAACCTCGAACCCTAGAGGAGATATTATCCAAAGTTAATGGATACATCAACCTCGAGCGCCTCTGCGAGTCCAATTACAAGGGGCAACCTTCAACCACCAATCAGAACAAACCTCGACAGGGATAACCTTCTACACCTATGATCACTCCCATCTCATAGGAGATTGAGAGTCGCAAACACCCCCATGCTGACGACACTACTGCCGAGGCTCACAAAAAATGACCGAAGTAGGTCCCCCCCAAGCTTACTGCTCCTATTAGCACCCTTCTACCACAGATTCAAGCAGACCCCATATGGCGTACCCCTTACCCCATCGAGGTCAAACAAGGTAAACCTTACTGCCATAACCATAAGTGTAACTATCATCATACCAACAAATACTTCACTCTGCAGTACCATCTCCAAATAATTCCTAAGGCAGGTTGTCTGCATCAATATGTCAGGGACCTCCCCAGTTACCACGACGGGTCATACCTCAAGCCTCAACCTGCCCCGGCTGCCAACCCAGCTAAGGTGCGTATTTTCCAACTGTATCTCATCGATATCAACAATATCGACAGCGGCCGTTCTAAAAACAAGCTCAAGCGTGTCGAAGAATGCTGCAAACTTTCTTACCATGAGAAGCTACCTGCCATTCTTCCATAAGCAAGCAAATACCCTCGACCCAGGGTTTCTCATTTATTGACTGTGACACATCGCATGTTCGTTTCCCCCATTTTGAACCTTTAGTCAATATGATTAAGGTCGACCACCTCGTCCTCCATACCATGCTCATCGACACGGGAAGCACAGCTGATGTACTATTCCTTCAGACTGTTTAAGCCATGTAAAAAATTGACCACATTACCCCGACAAATGTCAAGCTCAAGGGCTTCAACAGTACTATCGGGGACCCTATCGGTCGCATTAGTCTCCCTACCATCACAGGGCCAGTCACACTCCAAACTAGCTTTTTTTTCATTGACAAGAAATCCGAATACCTCGGCATCCTTGACCGCGACAGGCTCCATGCCATGCGAGCCATACCTTCAACTTACCACCAAAATCTTCATTTCACTACCCCCTATGGTGCGTGGAACTTGAAAGGCTCTTAGCGCCTTACCCGCTCATGTGACCATCCGGAGATTAATTAGACCAGAAAACTTGTCAAACAACCATAGCAATTAATGCCTCTCTCCACCCTCATACCCTCGACACCAGCTTCCACACTCATCGAACCCACTATTTATATTGAACTTGACGGTCCTGG
Organism: Kingdonia uniflora; assembly: GCA_014058105.1. NCBI lineage: Eukaryota > Viridiplantae > Streptophyta > Magnoliopsida > Ranunculales > Circaeasteraceae > Kingdonia > Kingdonia uniflora. The sequence goes on along the minus strand of JACGCM010002082.1, from coordinate 623,033 downwards.
ATGAGGAACATTTATCGGTACTTTTCTAGATGAGATCGAAAGCCTCGAACTCACCAACTTCCTTTGAGCAAATAAAGATGTCTTCGCCTGGACTTTCCATGAGATGCCCAGTGTTGACCCCACTGTGGCATGTTATTGCCTCGATCTCTTCCCTCACTCTACAGCAGTAAAGCAGAAGAAGCGTACATTGGCTCCACGACTTTGCAAAACTGTCAATCTCGAAGTCGATAATCTCCTAGCCGCAGGGTTCATCAAGGAAGTCAAGTATGTTGACTGGATATCCAAAATTGTAGTGGTCCATAAGAAGAACAGCAAGATCCGAATCTGTGTCGACTTCATAGACCTCTACAAGCACACGCCGAAGGATAGCTTTGCCCTCCCAATCATTTTAGTACTCCTGGATGCCACTGCCAGACATGAGCGACTATCAATGATGGATGCGGCTTCGGGTTATAATCAAGTACCCCTCCATCTCGAGGATCAACTTAAAACTTCTTTTATCACTGAACAAGGCCTTTATTTTTTTAAGTCATGCCCTTCGGCCTTAAAAATGCGGCTGCCACTTGCCAACGACTCGTCACCTCAATGTTCAAACCTTTGCTTGGCAAGTTGGTTGAAGTTTACATCGACGACATGTAATGTAAAAGCCTCCAAAAAAACAACAACATTCAAGACTTAACTAAAGTTTTCTCGATACATCGAACATATAATATGAAACTTAACCCAGACAAATGTCAGTTTGGTATTTTGTTTGGCAAATTTTTAGGCCACCTCATCAGCGAACGAGGTATCGAGATCGACCCTACTCATATCCGAGCCCTCATCGATAAGCCTTCCCCGAAACTAAAAAAGATGCCCAAAAGATGGCTGGATAAATAGCGGCCCTCAACCACTTTATTTTGAAATCCTCAAACTGTTGTGCTTGGCTTTTCTCCCTCTTGCGTGACCAAGGTGCCCACAAGGCCAAAACAAAAAACAACCCTAAAATCAATTGGACACCCGACTGTGAACAGGCTTTCCTCAAACTTAAAACATACCTTGGTCAACCACCCATCATCAGTACCCCCATCGAAGGTGAAACGCTATCTTTATACCACGCTGTCACCGACACATCTATCAGTTCAATCCTCATTCAACATGAATCGCGCATTAAGAAACCTGTATACTTTTGTAAGAGCCGACTTCCCCTCCGTAAGAAGTTAGGACCTTTGAAAATTCCAAGGTCGCCCCCAAGTATCAGTCGGGTCGAAGGGTTGACATGATACTTAGAGGGAACCAAGAAATCGACTGGACTTCAAAGGCTGATGTCACAGCGAAGTATAACTGTTCACCCCCAATGCATTCCCAAAGGTCCAGTCTGTCGACCATCCTTGCCCCACGAGTTAGCTCAAAATTGGAGGTTTGAAAAATCTCAAGGTCACCCCCAAGTATTAGTCGGGTCGAAGAGTTGACATGATACTTAAGTTAAACCAAGAAATTTATTGAAAATAGGAGACGAAGTAGGGGTGGAAAAATTGTTTATTGATTATTCTGTATTTATATCAGCTGTACAAGGTGGAGGCCGCGGCCTATTGTATGAGACCAACTACATTCTATTCCAGGGATTTGGTAGAGGCTCTTCATCTTCTGTCATTAGATAGTATAAACCCTTGTCAGCTTTGTCGTATATGACATAAGGTCCTTCCCAGGACTAGGCTAGTTTACCGGCATTTTAAGGCTTCGAGGATTGGCTGACACGTCGAAGTACCAGATCTCCGATGTAGAAACTTTGTGGCCGAACTCTCTTGTTATAGGACTTTTGAAGTGTTGTATGTTAGCGGCCAAGGTTGGTGATGGCTCGGTTTCTGGTTTCGTCGATACATAGCATGTTATATCCGAGGTCAAATTCATTATCTTCGTCTGGGAGGGTAGGATCCCGTGTGGGTACCTCAAATTGAGTAGGGAGCAAAACTTTGGTATTGTATGCCAGAAGGAAAAGGGTACAGCCTATGGATTTTCTTTGTGTTGTTCGATAGGCCCAGAGGACATGCTGTAACTCCTGAACCCATCGGCCTTTATTTGCATCGACTCTTTTTTTGAAACCGTCGACTATGGTTTTGTTGATTGCTTCGACTTGACCATTTCCTTGAGGGTAATAAGGTGTTGAGAGTAAGAAGATGATATTGTGCTTCTTGAGAAAATTTCTGACTTTGTTACCAACGAACTGGGGACCATTGTCGCATCGAATCATATGAGAGTATCCAAAGCGTGTGATGCATTATGTTTTTCCATAGAAACTTGATGACCTCTTCTTCTCTGGTTCGGCATAATGGTACAACTTCGACCCATTAGGTGAAGTAATCCGTTGCAATAAAGATATTCTTTCTGCTACCCGAGGCTTTAGGGAAGGGACCGATGAGATCAATAGCCCATCTTTTGAAAAGCCAGAAGGCTTGACTGAAGTAGAGGTCTTGTGAGGGGCAGTGAATGTCGTGAGCATGATGTTGGTAATTGTTACAGTGCTTCACATACTCTTCGGCTTGTTTTTTCATGTTCGGCCAAAATAAACCTTGAGAAACGGCTCAAAGGGCCATAGAACGACCCACTGTATGAGCACCGCTGGTACCTTAATGGAGTTCGGCTAGAATTGTAGAGGCTTCGGCTTGAGATATACATCGAAGGAGGACGTCATTTGGGGATTTGTGATGTAACTCATGTTTGTGGATAGTGTATCAGCGACAGTTTTCCAATACAGATCGCTTGGCTTTGGGATTATCTGGGAGGGTTGCATTGTTAAAGTAGTGGAGGAATGGTGTCTACCAGTCGTCTGGATCAAGACTCTCGCCCCCTGCATTGATGGCAATGATTTACATCTGGTCGATACTTGGGCGTTCGTGTACTTTGATATGGAGGGTTCGGGATTCTGATTGGCCTAACATATCTGCTATGTAGGTGAGGGCATCTGCATGTCGGTTTTCTCCTCAAGGGTAATGAGTGATAGTATATTTTTTTGGGAAATGGTCCATGCGCTGTCGAACGAAAGTAGCATATTCATCCATACGACTGTTAGCTTGATTTTAACCTGTATAATGTTTCTGAACCAGTGGAGAATCTGTGAAAACTACAAGTTGAGGGAAAAGAGCAAGGAAATCTGCAAGGAAATCAGAGCAAGGTCATCTGTTAAGTCACCTTCATGTTCCTCTCAATCGACATCTTCGACCGGGAAGTCAGCAAGGAAATCAGCTACTGCTTAGCCTTTCTGGGATATGTGCTTCTCGAATGTAATGCCATGTTCGCCAAGATACACAGACCACTATTGTACTCATCTGGATTTCTCTTTTTTGCTGAGTAGTTCTCGAAGGGGGTAACTTGATATAACATAGATGGGGTGAGCTTAAAAATATGGTTTGAGTTTGCAGGCTGAGTAGATAAGGGTGAGAAGCAAACACTCAAGTTTGGAATATTGAGTTTATGTGGGTGTGAGAGCTTTGCTGATGAAATATAAAGGTTTATCGATGTTGGAATCGAGTCGAATAAGTACTGAACTGATAGAGGTGTCTATGACAGCGAGATAGAGAGAGAGTGTCTCGCCTTCGATAGGGGTACTGATGATGGGTGGTCGGCCAAGGAAAATTTTGAGTTCGAGGAAGGCCTAATCGCATTCGGGTGTCCAGTTAATCTCAGAGTTTTTTTTGCTTTTTTCTTTGCTGGCACCTTGGTCACGTAAGAGGGAAAAGAGCCAAGCACATCAATCTAAGGATTTAGAAATGAAACGGTTGAGGGATGCTATCTTACCAGCCACTTTTTGGACATCATTTTTGGTTCAGGGCGAGGGCATGTCGATGAGGGCTCGAATATGGGTGGGGTCGATCTCGATACCTTGTTTGCTGATAAGGCGGCCAAAAAATTTACCAGACAAAACTCTATATTGGCATTTGTCTGGGTTAAGTTTTATATTGTATGTTCGAAGTATCGAAAAGACTTCGGTTAGGTCCTGAATGTGGGTCTATTTTTGGAGGCTCTTGCATAACATGTCGTCGATGCAAAGTTCGACCGACTTGCCAAGCAAGGGTTTAAACATGGATGTGACAAGGCGTTGGTAAGTAGCTCCCATATTTTTAAGGCTAAAGGGCATAACATTAAAACAGTAAAGGCCTTGTTCAGTGATGAATGAAGTTTTAAGTTGATCTTCAGGAAGAAGGAGTACTGGATTGTAACCCGAGGCTACATCTATCATAGACAAGCGTTCATGTCCAGCAGTGGCATCGAGGAGTACTGAAATGGTTGGCAATGGGAAACTATCCTTTGGTGTGTGCTTTCTAAGGTCTGTGAAGTCGACACAGATTTTGATCTTCCCGTTCATCTTGGGAACTGCCACAATATTTGATATCCAGTCAGCGTACTTCACTTTTCTAATAAAACCTGCGGCTATGAACTTGTCTACTTCAAGGTTCACTGCTTCTCGAAGTCGTGGTGCCAGGGTACGCTTCTTCTGCTTTATTATTGTAGAATGGAGAATGAGGTCGAGGCGATAGCACGCCAAAATGGGGTTGACATCGGGCATCTCCTAGAATGTCCATGCAAAGACATCTTTATTTGTTCGTAGAAAATCTGTAAGCTCGAGGCGTTCTGCCTCATCTAGAAATGTTCCAATGAATCTACCTCGACTAGGACTATCGAGTTCGATATAGACAGTGGGTTCGATAGGTGAGGTGGTATCTGTCAAAGGTAAGGGGATAGAGAGAGACAGTAATTTCTATGGGCGGCTGACGAGCCTCTGGGTCTGATTGATCTCAAGGTGCTCGCATGAACGGGCGAGGCATTGAGAGCCTTTCAAGTTCCATGTACCCTTGGGGATGGTAAAACAAAGGGTCTGATGATAGGTCGAAGGTATGGCACGCATGGCATGGATCCAGTCACACCCAAGAATGTTGAGGTATTCTAACTTCTTGTCGATGACAAGAAAGCTGGTTTAAAGTGTGACTGGGCCGGTTGTAACTGGGAGACTGATTTGACCAACAGCAACTTTTGTGGCCCCATTGAAACCTTTGAGTTCGACATTGGTAGCGGTGATGAGGTCGGTTTTCTTCATGGTTTGGACAGTTTGGAGGAAAAGAACATCAGCAGCACTTTCTATGTCTATGAGCATAGTGTGGAGGATGAGGTATTCAATCTTAACCATGATGACTAATGGATCGGAATGGGGAAAATGGACATGGGATGTGTCACAGTCGATGAAAGAGATACCATCGGGTTGAGGGGAGAGGCTTGATCCTTGCAGGAGGGCGGGTAGCTTCTCCTGATAAGTGAGTTTGTAACATTCTTCGACACGCTTACGTTTTCTCTTGGAACGGCCACTGTCGATGTTATTGACCTCGATGAAATTTATTCGGTAGATATGCACTTCGATCGGGTCGACAGTAGGGGTGGATTGAGGCTTGAAGTACGACCCGTCAAGGTAGCTAGGAAGGTCGGCAACATACAGGTGTAGACGACCTGCTTTGAGGATGATTTCGAGGGAGCGTTGAAGGGTGAAGCATTTGTTGGTATGGTGATAGTTACATTTGCGGTTGGTGCAGTAAGGTTCACCTGGTCTGTCTTCGATGGGGAAAGGGATACGCCAGATAGGGTCAGCCTTTATATGTGGTAGAAGGGTGTTGAGGGCGGCAGAAGTATAGGTAAGACTGGCATCGGTCGATTCTTGCAAGTTTCAGCTTTGCTATCGTTGTGAGGGCGTCTGCGGCTCTCAGTCTCCTGTAAAACAGAAGCGATCAGGGGTACAGGAGTAGAAGGTGGGCCTTATCAAGGTTTACTGAAGTTGGTGGTAGGAGGTTGGCCCTGTTTACGGGATTCGCGGAGGCGCTTAAGGTCGATATAGCCATTGACCTTTGAGAGCATCTCCTCGGGGGTTTGAAGTTTGTGGAGAACCAGGTATTCATTCACACGGCTGTGATCTGGTAGGGCATTTGAGTACGCGAGTACAACATTCGCGCAGTTAAAGTTCTCAACTTTCCGTTATTCATCGAGAAACCTCTTGGTGAAGGCTGGATTTTCTAAAATTAAACAGGGCATCGACTCTGACTTCTCTGTCTTTATTGAAGGCAGACTGGGCGATGAAAAGCTGTGATAGTTGCACAAAGCTCCAGATTGAACCATCTGGGAGATTGTGATACCATCGAAGGGGGCTGTCAGTAAGGCTGGTGGGAAAAAGGTGACATAACAGGTAATCAGCTGTGGAATAGAGGCTCAGAGCATTTTGGAATTCGAGAATGTGCAATTGAGGGACCGTGTTGCGGTAATTAATGCGTTTGGGAGCACAAAAATTAGGGGGTATCACGGTAGCGAGGAGTTTGGGGCAAAGGGGGTTATTCAGTCAACTCTTGGAGTTAGGAGTTGGGCTCTCGCTGACGCGAACAACGGGTTGTATTTTGTAGTCGAAGTCCTGTTGTACAGTATAGGCAGGATGAGGTAAAGATCAAGGATTCGAGGATTTTGAGGTCTAGTGAGGGACATATGCTCGGCGCTGCGCTCCTCGAGACGTTCTCGAGCAGGGCAGCGTTTGGGGTGTCGAGAGGATCGAAGGGGGGAGTCTGAGGAATCTTCTGTGGGTTGAATACCGAGATGGATAGAGCCAGTTAGGGGGATAGTACGGGGAACACCTTCGGCGCCGGTATGGACTGGGGGTAGGTCGATATTTGGTAGGGGTCCCAGATGGGTGCGAGCAGATACGCGCGACGGGTCTGGTACTTGGGATGGTCGTGTAGCTTCCATAGGCTATAGTCTCTGCAACTCTTGGACTGTATTACATAACTCATCAATCTCTCGATTTTGTCTGTCTGTGCCGTCCAGGCGATGATCCCGTTCAACTTCAAACTGTAGCCGGTGTTTTTCACGCTCCTGGTGAAGTTGTGCATGGTGGCGCTCCTCGGTTTGAGCAAATTGTTGAGAAAGTAAGGCTATTTGGGCAGCCACTCCGTCAACGGAGTTTCCAACGTGGGTTGAACTTAAACGAAGGGTAGGTGCCATTGAAAAGAATCTGCGGAAGTTGAAAACAGAGGGAGGGGAAAAAGAAATGGAGATTGGTAGTGTGGGAAGCACAGACGACACCAAATATAGGGGCCTAACTTCTTACGGAGGGGAAGTCGGTTCTTACACCACGGGATTTGATCTTCGAACAAAGGGATTCAAGTATATAACCTAGGATGTGAATAATCATTAGACAATATACTTGCGTGGAGGCCTGGAATGTGACTCTCTACGACCTCGGATGAGGATTTTTAAGTGTGTTTATATTTTTGCCGAGTAGACGAAGGTTCGAGTACTGGGTTTTTACAAGGTGATCGAAGGTAGACTGTAAGGGCTCAAAGGAAAGATTTTGTAACCCTTCCTTGGTTCCCCATCTCTCCTATTTATAGAGCATAGGAAGGGCTGAGTCACCATGGTTAGATCATATTACAAGGGTACTATCCGGATATCCCGATGTGGGTATGGGCGTTATAAATGTCAGAACTGTTACTGCAACAGTTGTTGGGTCTGTCTCTGTACTTTGATAGTGCAGAAGTAGTTGGGCCTGTCACTGCAGCTGCAAGGACCAACATCTACGCCGTCTTATCTAGTGAGTTGGCTGTCTGTCCCTTCATACTTCAGCCATGTGTGGATATGGCCGAAGTGTTTCTGCTGTGATGTGGAGTCCGTCCTTGAAGTTTGTTCAGAGTCAAGGTTTCATCTTCGGATGCTCTTTGGGAGGCTTGTTTGGGGATTGACTGGACTTCGAGACATTTAAGATGGCTTCGAAGTAGCCTTCGGGTATCTGTCTGGGGTAGAAGGCTGCGAGTAGGCTACTACAACTTTATCAACCAAACTCTGACATCTGTAGAGACTCGATACACAAAACTTGAGCGTTTTCTCCTCACCCTCGTCTACACTTCTTAAAAACTTAAACCATATTTTCAAATACACCCTATCCATATTATCACAAGTTACCCCATCCGAGAAGTACTCAGAAAGAAAGAGAAATCTAGACGGGTACAGTAGTGGTCTATTTATCTTGGTGAACACGACATCATGTTTGAGAAGCAGATATCCCACAAAGGCCAAGCAGTCGCCAATTTCCTTGCTGACTTCCCAGTCAAAGATATCGACTGGGAGGAACACGAAGATGATCTACCCGAAGACCAACCCAAACAGAACAACCCTTGGAACCCTAACACAGGTTGGCGCCTCTTTATAGATGGATCTGCTAGACCTAATGGTTCGGGGATCGGTGTTGTCCTGGTTTCCCCCACCAATGATCGAATTGAAAAAGCCGTCAGGTTAAACTTCGAATGCTCCAACATCGAGGCTGATTATGAAGCCTTGATCCATGGCCTCGACCTCGCACTCGAACTTAGTGTCCTTAAGCTTGTAGTATTTACTGACTCCCAACTTGTGCAAAGACAATACACAGGTAAAAATTAGGCCAACGGTCGCATGGCTAAGTATATTGCTCTCGTCCATCAGCACATACACCGTTTCCCTAAAAAATCTTCTATTACTCATTACCCTCGAGGTAAAAATAGACATGCCGATGCCCTCGCCTACATAGCAGCCATGTTAGGCCAGTTCGAATCTCAAGCACTCCATATCAAAGTACTCAAACGCCCAAGTATTAACCAGATGGAAGTCAATGCCATCAATACAAGGGGCAAGAGTCTCAATCCAGATGACTGGCGAATGCCATTTCTTGCTTACTTTAACAGTTCTACCCTCTCAGAAAGCGCCAAAGCCAAACGTTCGTTACTAAAAAACTGCCGTATATACACCATCCTCAAAGGCAAGTTACGTTACAAATCTCCAAACTGCGTCCACCTCCGGTGCATCTCTCAAGACTAAGCCACTACAATTCTTGCTGAACTTCACGAAGGTACCTGCGGTGCTCAGACTGCTGGTCGATCTATGGCCCTTTGGGCCATATCACAAGGTTTGTTCTAACCCAATATAAAGAAGCAAGCTGAAGAATATGCCAAATACTGTGACAAATGCCAACGTCACGCCCACGGCATCCATAGCCTTTCGCAAGACCTCCATTACATTCAAGTCTCTTGGCAATTCAAATGGTGGGCCATCGATCCCATGGGTCCCTTTCCCAAAGCCTCGGGTAGCTGAAAAAATATTCTTGTGGCAATAGATTACTTTACCAAATGGGTCGAAGTCGTGCCTTTATGTCGAACTAGAGAGGAAGAAGTCATCAAGTTTCTATGGAAAAATATGATTACATGATTCGGCTTCCCTCATATGATCCGATCTGATAATGGCCCACAGTTCACTGGGAACAAAGTCCGCAATTTCCGCAAAAAGTACAACATCATCCTCTCCCCTTCAACACCTTACTACCCCCAGGGGAATGGTCAGGTCGAAGCAATCAACAAAACTATAGTCGACGGTCTTAAGAAGAGGGTCGATGAGAAGAAAGGACGATGGGTCCAGGAACTACAACATATACTATAGGCTTATCGAACTATATTACATAAGGCGACGGGATAAACACCTTTCTTTCTATCCTATGGTACTAGAGTGGTTCTTCCTACTCAATTTGAAGTGTTGGCACGCGACCCCAACCTCCCAGATGAAGATAATTAGTTTAAACTCGGATTCAATATGTTATGGATAGACAAAACTAGAGACCGAGCCATCGAAAACCTCGGCCGTTACCATCTTTCTCTTCAGAAATCATACAACAAAAGAGTTCGACCATGCAGCTTCAATATTGGATATTTGGTACTTCGGCGAGTCATACCTTCTTCGAAGCCTCGCAATACTTGCAAGCTAGCCGAATCCTTGGAAGGACCTTACGTCTTGTATGACAAAACCGGCAAAGGTTCATATTACCTGATGACAGAAATAGAAGAGCCTGTACCCAAGCCTTGGAGCACCATGCAATTAGTATCATACAACAGGTCATGGCCTCCTTCTTGTTCAATTGGTGTAAATACAGTATAATTAATAAACATATATTTCCTTTGAACTTTGTATCCCTTCCTCAAGTAAATTTCTTGGCCTCACCTAAGTACCTCAAAGTTTTTTAAGTCTCCAAATTCAAGCAAACTCGAGGGGCACGAATGGTCGACAGACTGGACCCTCGGGAATGCATTGGGGGTAACCATGTAATGCTTCGTTTAGGCTCAGGTCTTCGAAGTCAAGTGAATTTCTTGGCCTCACCTAAATACCATGTCAACCCCTCGACCAGACTGGTACTTGGGGGAGACCTCGAAGTTTTTCAAGTCTCCAAATTCGAGCAAACTCGAGGGGCATAAATGGTCGACAGACCGGACCCTCGGGAATGCATTGGGGATGACCACGTTATGCTTCGTTTAGGCTCAGGCCCTCAAAGTCCAGTTAATTTCTTGGCCTCACCAAAGTACCATGTCAACCCCTCAGCCAGACTGGTACATAGAGGTGACCTCGAAGCTCTTCAAGGATCTAGTTCAAACCCTGTTACAAACATTCCATACTTTCAACATATACAAATAAAACTATACATGAATATCAGCAATTCAACTACAGGCAACTCAAGTTTACTACATTAGAGCAATTCAAATCAAACACAGACAGACAGTTCAAGCTCAAAAAATTTACAACATGATTATATACAAACCATTACTCAAAGTATTCCAACACCACAACGAGATTAGATAAAAGAGTCTTCGTTATAGTAAGATAACAACTATAGTACCTCATACATGAGTGGCCACATTACCTCCTCCCACAGTCTCTGCCGCAGTAACACCTTCAGCACCTTCGACATTAAGATTCGGCCCCAAAGGGTCGGATGCCCCATCTACAATCGCAAAAACAGCAACATCTTTAGACACAAGAGCTTCTCCCACACCCCCACCAGCGGGATCCGCATCCATCTTTTTTGCCTGTACAACACCTTCGACAGAAGGCCCTTCAGGCGCAGGAAAATACTTCAGAGTTAGGGGATCATACCCCAAATCCTCAATGAAGATCTTTAACCTAGTACTCGTCGCACACTCATCGTTAAATTTCCCCTGGAAGGTCTCCCTCTGTTCTGCCATTTCCTTTCTCCTTCTCAGCAAGCTTCGACTCCAGCACCTTCAGCATTTGAGCATGGTTGTCACACTGAGCTTCGAGTTCCCTCCCACAATCAGTTTTGATTTTCAACTATTCTCACTTTAGCGCATTATCCTCAGACACCAGCGACATTTCGATACCTCGAGCAAGCTCCAGATTTTCAACAGCCTATCTCAGCTGCCTCGTTGTTACCTTTTGGGCCTTGATAAAAACTTGAGGCCAAGCATGTGACTGCTAGAATACTCAAATCATAAGTACTTCTTAAAGCATGGTGAACTTTAGCAAAATATCATAATTTCAAAAAATTGTTACCTGATGTAGAGACTTATTCATCCACCTCAAAGCCTCATCTGGGTTATTTGCACAGAGAATTACCATCGAAGCAGCCGTGACTCGAGCATGCTCCTCTAATTCGGCTTCTGTTGGCGCTTCGTCCACATCCTCCGCATCATCATCCCCCAGCTCCCTATGCCTTTTACGTTAAATTACCTTCGGCTGCTGGGCCTTCGAAGATTTGGGAACGGCCTTGCCCTTCCCTTTCTCAACCTACTTCGACGCCTGCTTCGACACCTCATGAACTACTTCAGGCACTGGCGCTGTTTGCTGCCGCCTTCGAACATAATTTACTTTCCGTGTCAATCTCACTTTCTCCATTTCTTTAACCCTTCTCAAAGAACCTTCGTCTCCCCTCTTCTTTGATAGCTTAGGAATGACAGGAACATTTTAAAGCAATGAATTGGTCCTCTTCTGCCTCTTCCTTTTGATACCTAGCTTCCTGAATACCCATTTTATCCACTCCTCGTCAGAGTCAATAAGGTCGTCAATGTACCTCTGCGGGTTCTGCAAATTTCTCATACCTGGTTCTGCAAAAAAAAAAGTAGGGTTAGCAGTCTATTTAACCACCATTTTACAACTATCTTCGACTGTGAACTTACTTGGATTATAGATCTTATGTTGCAGCTTATAAGCGTCCTCCCCTTCGACATTCACGTAATTACCTCGCACTGCATCCAAGTCTGTATCCCACCCTCGACCCGTTGAGTACAAATCAAATAGCCGCGGCTTATCTGCATGATATTGAATGTGGTATGTGTCCACCTTCTTGTTGGCCTTCTTCAAGTAGAACGATATAATATCGATCCACTCGATCAAACCCCTCCTCTGATGTCTCAGTTCTACATTCATACCCTCGACCACCTTCATCATTTCATAGAAGTTTCCATCCATCTTGTACGGGGAAACTTCCCAAAAGTTCAACACCTCCCACTAGGCCAAAATGAGTAAAAAATGACGGGGTAGGTTAGTCGTTATTTTGCTAAAGAGACATTCATTTTAGTCGAAAAAAGTATCGTTTTTTTTGTAGTAGTTTTATGTTATCGACTTGAAAAATGCCGTAAATTAACGACTGAGGGGCGGGTCAAAGTGTTCGTCGTATTTACTAGAATTTATGACACTTTTAACAGTCGTTATTTTGGTTGCAATAGAATGACACAATTTTTAGTCGTAATAACCGACGTATTTCATATTCTTTACGACTATAAAATTCGTTGCTCTATGCGTCGCTAACTTAAATGTCAGAAATAATAATCGTAGTAGCTAATTTTTGAAATATCTAGTGACACATTTATAAGTTGTTTTTTACGTTGTAAAAAATACATCACAAATAACAGTCACAACATCAATCATTATAATAACATTTTAAGTCATGGCAATTAGTCATTTTATGCCATAAATATAAGTGTTCCAATTTTTGTCACATTACATTAACAGTCATTTTGTTTCAATATACAACAATCATATCAATCGGGTCATAATCACAATAGTCACTATAAATTTCATTAACTAAAAGCAATTAATATAAAAAATAACATATTTCAATAACAAGAACAAGTTTTATTATAAATTAAAAGGTTATTGCCTAATATCAATGTCAAACTTTATTTCAAGAAACAATAAAATAAAAAGATGATGTTCACTCGAAGCAGGTAAGACTATTATACTACAGTTTCACCCGAAGAGATATCACCTAGAGTACCGCCTTCTATAAATAATTGCACATCATCGAGAATAACCTCATCTACTATGACACGATAAAACCCTTCAGGAGCCACCCCAGATAACTGAATACTTTTGTAAGCAATTGCTCTGCCAAACATATCTTTCATAATATAGTTTCTACCCCTCACTCCATTAGGTGGCGGTGAATCTCCTGCTGCCTACAAAAGAATAAAAGTGATCGTAAGTACATAGTAGAAGAACGTTTTAAACAAATAACAAGTTGTCTCAATAACGTTAGAACTCATAAGGCAAGATTGAATATTTCTGTATGAAAAACCATAATTTATTTGCTACATGAAGTTTAAGTTTCTTTCTCCATCTCCATTAATTGGGCATTCTTACTTGATAGTGTGTTATGCTTGTAACCTTTTTTCCTTCCCCGAAAACTTTACATTAATTATATTTGAGGAATAGTAAGTCTCAGCTGGACACAATAGATTAGACACACAAGTGACATAATAATGTCTGTCACACAACAAAGTAATTAAAGCCATTCATATTGATGCCATGCTTTATTCATACATTTTAACCCAACATACGTAAAAAATATAAATCATCTTTATCAGACGAGAAGGACACACTATATAACTATATTGGACATCTTCTTAGGCTTATATAAACAAGTGCTTGGTATTCCAGTTAGGTTCATCCCTGCTAGTGAGATACAAATAGACAGTCTTAGAGTCATGACTAATACATATCTCTTTCTTATTCAGCATACTAGCTAAGATTGCACCATTCTCAATAGCTACTACCTCTAAGATAGTAATAGAGTTAAATGTTAAAAATTTCTGCTGCTGCAGCTCTAATGGGGTTATATGTAAACTTTCTCAACGTAACTTTCCATCCACTTTCCATAAATATTTAATGCACTTACCTTAACAGTTTTGTTGAGGGTTGAAGAGTACAACAAGTGTTGTGAAAATTTACTCACGAAAACCCCAAAAGGATGCTAAGGGTCATCCCACACAGCAGTTCTCTTATCATCGCTAAGCTACTAACTTCTCCTCTAAAATTAAGAATCTTTTTCCAGTACCATGAACAGTCTACTGGAGTAGGAAAGTGCCAAAAACAATTCCTCTTGACCTGGTTTTTCTACATCCAATCCATCCAAATAATGTCCTTTGAAGTAGCAGCAATCCATACATGTTTCATAATGGAAGCTTTATTACATATCTTCACATCCCTAACCCCAAGGCCCCCTTCCTTAAAGTGGTGACAAACAGTTTTGCAGTTAACAACATATGTTTTGTAGGCTACATCCACCCCAGATTGTAAGAATTTTTTGTAAATCTTATTAATTTCCTTAAGCACTCTCATAGGCAAAATGAAGCAGCTAGTTAGAATGTGTGCATGTCTCCTAACACTACTTTAACAAGAGTCAATCTCGCTGCATATGATAATACTTGGCTTAATTTCCAAGACTTAATTTTGCTAGTAAGATAGTAATGGAGAGTGAGGCAGTCAACAAATCTGAGCTAAGTGGAGATAAGTGGAAGTCCCATGTATTTAACAGGCAGTTATCCTTATTCAAAACCTAGGGCATTCCCTATGTCAGTTAAAATACTACTCTCAATACCTAAGGAGAAAAACTTACTCTTACTTGTGTTAACCTCCAATTCGGTACAAACCTTAAAGACCTCGATAGATTTAACAAGAGTATTAGCATAATCAACATTACCTCCTATGAAGGCTATGAGATGATCAGGAAAGCACATATGAGTAATTTGTGGTGGAGACTATAAGCTCCTTGCTCAGTTTGCTTTTGCAAAATTTGGTTAAATAACTCCATGATCAAGACAAACAAATATGGGGAGATACAATCACCTTGTCTTATGCCCCATTATTTGCTTTGAAGTAACCATTTAGACCCATTGGCATTGATGGAATAGGTGACGGTTGTAATGTACAACTCAATCCATTCGATAAACTTTGAGGGGAAGTTGAATTTTCTAAGAACTCCAAGAACACCTTTCCATCTAATCATATCATAGGCTTTCCTCAAATTCACCTTTATAAGGCAACTAATCCTATTTCAAGATCATCTTTCTCTATGGAACTTGTGGAAGTAACCAGTGTTATCGCTTCTGCATGACATTAGCTTCTGATATTCTATCACAGTTGTACATAGTCCTCATTATACCAGTTTCATTGGACCAGCGTTTTTTTTTTTGATTTGTTATCTCATAATTATATCCAGATATATCATATACCTTGCAAGTCAAAAAATCCTAAGAGAAACTATAAAATTGAAAGACGGACCCGACAAAGAAGCTAAATATGACTTGCACCAACACCTCAAATGACAGTATACTAAATCATAGAACACATATAGTTGACTTTTTAATGTATATATATATATATATATATATATATATATATATATATATATAAAGTTTAAAGTCATACCATAATTGCAAGCCAATTTGTTCCTGTCTTAGTTTTGGCTCTCTAGCTTCTTGCAACAATCAATTAGAGGTTCACTGCAAACAATAAGGAGACTAAAAATCAAAATATTTCTTAATTGATGAGAAATACACCCAAAAAAATGAAATTTGATATCCTAAACCTGAAAACTGGCAAACACAAGATGAAAAAAAAATAGATAAATTAATAAATAAGCGCACCTTCTAATAGCACGCCAACAAATAAACACCACATAAGCGGCCCCAGTTACGTAAGAGTTTCCAAAAGGAAAAAACTCGTGCCAGGAACAACTTCCGAAGGTACCAACGCATCAAAGCAATGATGCTTTTCTTTTTCTTTTTCTTTTTTTTAAAACCAATGCTTTTATTACAAATGAAAACATAAAGTGGTTTTAGGGTTGATGATACAATCTTTAAACAAGAGAATAACTCCATTACAAAGTTATCAAAAACTAAAGTGAATCTTTCATTTTGCTTAGTGTTATCAAAGTTATCAAAGTAATCCAAAACAAAGTTATCAAGAGAGCACTCCATAATAAAGTGGCTTTTGTTGTGGCTACTGTTTAGTGATGTTCTTCGGTGTTCTTTCATTCTTGTTTACACCCTGCTGTTGGTAATCCATTTCAAAATTCCTCTATACACCTGTACTCAAATAAGTATGTGCGTTGGCAGATGAGAAGTTGCTCCTGGGATTCATACTAGATAATGTTCCAGAATATCTTCTACTAGTACTCTTCTGGTCCAGCACCGCTCTTGTTCCAATGGTTGGAGGTGTTCTAGGGGCAGGAACTCTCGAACGAAGTGATGGTGGAATGTAAAAGCAGGACTGGAAGAAAGGATGCTGAAGGGCCTCTGCAGCTGTTGGTCTCTTACTAGGATCCCATGAACAAAGCGAAGAAATGAGACTGATCGTATTCTCACTTGCTGATGGTATCAGTGTTGAAAGATGTACATCCGCAAGCTGTGAAAATTTAATGTTGTTTGCATTTGCAAACTGAATCCCCTCGGCCCAGGAACTCGTACTGGGACTGCCTATAACTTTGCATATCTTATAAATCTGATCTGGTTCCCTTAAACCATGAAATAGAGGCTTGAGAGTGAACAATTCAGTCATTATATAGCACCCATAGCCCACATATCAACTGCAGAATTGTATGTGGATGACTGGAGCATAACTTCTGGGGATCGGTACCAGCGTGTCGAAACATATTCTGTATATGGAGGCTGAGAACAGGTTTCTCGAATCAGACCAAAATCAGCAATTTTTATACTCTTTTGTGACCAATAGGTTCTCAGGTTTAAGGTCGCGGTGAAAATATCCATTCTGGTGCATGTAAGAAAGAGCATGGAACACCTGGAAGCACCAGTTCCTGACTTCAGTCTCTGAGAAAAGCTTTCCCCGATCTTTTATAAGTTGGTATAGGTTACATTCCATGTATTCGAACACGAAATACAAGATGTCATATTCTCTGATAACTTCCTTGAGCTTCACTATGTTTGGATGGTTCATTTTTCGAAGTGACTTTACTTCCTGAAGATTTATGCACTCATCCCAAGAGTAGTATTTCCTCTTCATTTTCTTAATGGTAACAATTTCACCAGTTAGCTTATTGATAGCTCGCCAAACACTCTCAAAAGTACCATTACCAACTTCCTTGATTGTATTATACCGGCCCATTCTGGCTGAGGACACCAAAGTAAACATTCAGGTGTAGCTCTTACTTATTCAACTAAAAGGTGAGAACGGAGTAGCTAAGAACTAATGAGTACGCTATTATTAGACTATATAGATAAAGTCTCTGCCTGAGTCCGGCATTAATTTTGACAACCAAGATACATCTTTGCAAAATCCGTATTCTTCACATAGGTGGGCTTCAAGAAAGGATCCTCAAGCACAACTCTAACATTGTAAATGGATTCTGCTGGCAGGTAAAGTTGCATATCCTTGTATATCTTGATGTTATGTGCCAACTAACAATGAACCAACTAATTGATGATCTCCGGATTTTAATAAAAACTATGTTGATCTTGTTCAAAATATCTCAGGTCTAGAAATGGCTTATCATGTAAACCAGATATTGAATACGAGCAAGGAACAAAAAGTAACTAAGGACCACCACGTCAGCATAAAAAAGATACTACACTTCTTAACTAAAAACTACGTCAGATACTTTCACTTATTCACGAGCAGACTTCAACCCGCGCAAGATGTTTTCCCAAACGTCTCTTGATGAACTTTGGATGGTAGTGCACTGACATGAAAAAGATCATTAGATAGGGTGATCTTTGAATTTTTTGGCTAAAACAATAAAGCCAAGCTAACTTACTAATTAATCTACAGTGTTAGATCCAACACCAATTTAAGAAGAAAAAAAAATTGTATCAAGCCCTTGATGGTGATCATTTATGGGTAGCTGATCACTAAGTGCAGTTGACGAAGGAAATAGGTAAGAACTTTCCAAAGATGAGAAACCACCAGTCAAGAACCTCCTCAAATGGCAAAATGCTATTCTGGTAGAAATTTGAGAAGATGTGCACTTGCTCCGTATCTTAAAAGTGAACTTTGAATCAATGTTAGTAGTAACCTCCTCGCCTTGGATGAGAAGAGATTAGAGACTCCAAAACTCTCTCTCTCCAAAAACACACAAAAAACACCAATTTGAGATAAAACCACGAGAAAAAGTAATGATGCTCAAGTTAATGTTTCAGGGGTACCAACAATTACTCATTTACCCTATTCTATGTTGGGGACGATGAATCATGTTATGATCCCTCGATTGTATCAGGGTATCTTTAGTCGAAGCAGATTGCCTCAGCTCCCTTAGCTCCATCATCATTACCATGGGATCTCTAAAAACAAGTTTTTAGTATATAGTCACTCTCAAATGAACCAAAACCTGTCAACCCAATCCCTCGCCATTGACACGCCAGGGAAATTTGTATCCCCCTGGGTTGCAGATCTCATTAGTCTGGATGGTACTACTTCCACATTTAATTCTACCAAGTCATCTTGTGAAGAGGACCCTATGGGACGCTTGATAAGAGCATTAAAATTATAATCAGTTAAAGCATCAAGTGCTACTATTAGTGACATTGGGTTGGTCATCTATTTGAGCAATAAGATATCAAAAAATGCACTTGGTGATGGTATTCAAAGTGTACGGATTTGGCAGCTATGATGCATGCTTTTGTACAATAATGGAACTCAACTATACAGTATGAAAAATCTGGATGAAATAAAATAAGGCGTGAGACGAGTGTGAGGTCCTTGAATGTTATTTTTTCAGCTAGCATTATAAATATTGATGTACCTGACTTCAAGTTCACTGCAATTGCTAGGATCAAGAGGCCTAGGGTCGAGGCCAACCATGCAATATGTGTAGAAGTCTGCAAGATAATTAAGCAAGCAGTTAATAAACATTGTGGTAGACCTGGAAAAGTTGCAAAGAGTTTTGCTAAGATAATCTCTTAGAAGGCGCTGCTTGGTACACACTATGACATCGTGACAATATTTACTAGAAAATGCCAATTTCTATAATGAGAAAAGCATCACACATTTCAAAATTATGCCCTTTAATGCTTTGATGTACAGAATCACAGGTAGCTAATATTTCAAAAATTTAGGGTACGTAGATATTCTTATGTATATAAGCTAAAATATCGAAACTTGTATCTGGATACATGCATTGAAGGATACCCTAACATATCCTCGCCTTGTGCACTCACCTTGATCTGAAAGGACGTACATATCAATGATAAAGGGGAGGAAAGAGCCCCCAAGGCTAAACTAACATCTAGAAGCTATATTAACTACTAAACAAAATCAAGAAGATGCTTCTTTTTGGCGGAGCCCTAAAGATTGTACCGTTATTATGTAAACATTCATTGTTCATACAGATATGTTATCTTTTAAAAAATGTCACTTCAGCCATGACGCCTACGATTATGTCCCACATTGTTCACAACGAAAATTTTTCCGTTACAAACTTCTTGAATTTGTAAATGTCAGGATTTTGACGCGGTGAAAGCAAATCGAGCAATCATGATAAAATAGGCAAGACCAATAGTTACTCCTCAACAACTATAGAAAATACAAACAAGTTCTTTTTACCAACTTAGAAAACAAAACCCTCTCTTCTCATCGATTTTTCGGCAATGTATTCCAAGTTGTAATTAGAGTTGTATTAAAATCTACAGAAGCAAACCCTGCAATTGGGAAGCCTTTAATTTTAATCCTAAAAGCCTTAAGTAAGTTAATCAAAATCCATAATTTCATAAACTAAGTTCAATTGTAACCCTAACTATGTACTTAGCCAAAATTGAAGAATCGCCACAAGCAATTATCAACTAAAATTGCATATTAAAAAAGAAGAATGAAAAATAGATAGAGAGATACCTTGATTGCAGAAGAGGGGCGCGAGAACCACAGAGAAAACTGTTGTCATTGAAAGAGATCTCAACAAGTAAAGGGAAATTGTTGATCCAAATAATATTTGGAGTAGGGGGATGAGTTTAGTGTTTAGAGTGTTTGGAGAATTAAAATTCAATTGGAAATTTGAGATTTGTTGAGCTGAAACCCTTAACTAAAATTGGATTGTCGCATAGTTGTTAGAGAGGCAAAATTGCGTAGGATTAAGGTTTTTTAGGTACTGGATTTAAGAGGGGAAATGTTTAGATAAATTCATCGAGGTTGATACAGAGATTAGGGGATATAGATTTCCAAATTTCAATTTTTTGTTAAATTCGACAAGGGAGAGGGAGAGAGAGAGAGGGCATTGGCGAGATTATGTTTTCTTTGGGGATTCGAAGAATTTGGGCAGAGCTCTTCTATTTTCTTTTCTTTCTTTTTTACACATTAGAGTGGTTTTAGCTTAATTAATCAAAACGACTATATAAACTGTTTATATTGGATTTGCTTTCCGACGAAATACACAGTCGCATTTTTTATGACGCAAATAAGAGGAAAAAAAGAACAAACGATAGTGGTAATAAGATTACGACTGTTAAAGGATGTCAAAATTTTCCAACACACCTGCCCGGTCGTAAATACATATCCAAAAGTGTCAATATTTACTCTTTTTAGCCTAGTGTCCTTCACGAGCCTTCGAAGGGGTAGTTGCATCCCTAGCTGAATTTGGCATTTATATGCCATGAAACCCTCTTGAGGGATAGACTTGAAGGAATACGCAGACCCAACTGCATATAATACCACCCCTACCTTTGACAACTCCAGCTTAGCCATAAATTGATCTAGCCTTAGCTTCTCTCGAGCCGAGATTGACCCCGCAGCTCCCCCCAAACCTGTCGAACTCTCACTACTATCACTCTGCTCCCCCTCTTCTCTTTTATCCCCCGAAGGCTCGACACCTTCGTGTCCCCTTCTCTCGCCTCCCTCCGTCTCCTCTCTATCCCTCTCCTCAGTCACTCAAACCTTACGACATTTACTGCACGAAGCCCCACCTTCGGGTACTACTACAGCCAGAGGGACATCTGCTGTAATAGTTAATACCTCTATGTCGCTGCTCTCATCCCTTGAACCACGACCAGATATACTCGTCTCATTTACCTCGGTCTCCTCATCTATCAGCATAAGCCTTGAAGATTGACGGGTACGCATTATACCCTATAGAAGAAGAGGCACGCAATTAGATCGATATATTTGACTATTACGTTTCAATAACTTATTTTTCTCTACCCCCTCCAAACATCCCAACCCACAGTCGAACGTTCGACCCCATGCCTGGTCACACCCTCAATACCCTCAAAATCCCAATGGGCCAGACCTCCAGCCACACGGTTTACCCCTTTTTCTCATATCACCACAAATATAAACCCTGGCGACCTCTACCCTACTATGTAAAATACATACAGAAACAGAAGACGAAGCAGCAGGGCAGATGAGAAAATTAGATATTATTCACAAGAAGTTAGACGACATACCTGTTTGAATGGCTGTAATCTCTCAGCAACAACCCAGTGTTCTTCTCTTTCAGCAATACATAAGCGTCACCTCAACAATGGAATATGTTTCCTCTCCGAATCTCTATTTTTCTTTGTGAATGATAAATTGGGAATAGTAATTTCTTTCTCTGACTATAAATTCCTCCTCAAAATAATAAAAAATTGCCTCGATTTCCAGAACCGCCATCATTACCACTCTGCCACTCCCCCTACTTTTTGGTTGAGTAGTGTTTTGACGACTTTACCCTCAACAACTTCCATGTGTACCTCCCACACACACATTTAAACAATTTTATATTGACCGAGTCGAACCTTCTGGTACCCTGCCCAAAGTTGTCATGTTAAACTCATATGTCATATCAACATTTTTCCCATCACACAAGAAAACATTATGATGACCTGCAAGGCACTTTTCCCTAGGAACAGTACCGCTTCTGACATGCCAGCTATTTTGGCTGTCAGGTTTTACAGTCGAAGCCCAACTACCTTCGACATAAGGAAATTTCCAAACCTCTCTTGATCCCACCTACGAACCATCGTTCATACATACTTTATATTTAATACGTCGGCCTAAATTTTTTGGTTATTCAATTTTATCTCAGTTGGTTACAGTTTTCTAATCATCATTCCTACAAGCTCGACATTCGACAAGTGGTTATCGCACCTAATTTACCATCGTCTATTATGTTTGTCACAATTATACACAAACAGCTCAATATCACACCTCAACAATTGTTTTAATATATTCCATTTCATTCGAGCAACTGTCCTTATACCAATTCAAAAAAGAAAAAAATAACAACAAACGGCAAACAACATCAACAGAAAACTAAAAGCCTTCTTTACCATAACCAAGAATCCCCAAATTACAGGCAGGGCAATTCTTGTAGAGCTTAACCTCCTCATCAACTCGGTCTTCTTCAGTTATCAAATCTTTATCCATATACTGTAGGAAGTAGAACCGGTTGCTGGCAAGTGGATTCATCCATTGCAGCACCCTCCACCAGTGAGCATACGGCATCCCAGAGATCAGCTCTTCTAGCTCAAGTTCTACCAAGTCAGGCGTCACCCAGTCTAACTCCTTCGTCTTCACCTCTACTCGACGCTCTCTGACTTCCATTCTCTTCTGATATCGCGTATTAGGAGTTGTGTCCATAGTTCGACTATTAGGAGAAGATGAAGCAGACACGTTACTCAGAGAAGGCAGTACAGATGTTCAAAAACTCTCCTAACACCCCATACTTATACTTGAAGGTAGCTACATTTTAACCCACATTAATCACAACCCACATTTATCACAGTCTTCACTTGCCTTTCTCAGAATTATAATAGTCAAACTTTTCAACTTCCCAGACTCAACTATTTTCTCAAAATGCGAAACCTACACCAATTTTTGAGGTCTTGCAGTCGACAAATCTCTATCCTCGAACCATAGACACCTCTTTACATTCTGTCACAAAATTTTCTACATAGTACTTTGAGAATTTGGGGTCACTTATTCATTTCAAGGTCAAAAGCTAACCTATGTTTTCGATCAATACATTATCGATTCAAAGAAACTTGCCCCAAGCAGGTTACTATCTCTACTCTTTCGATAGTAGAAGTTCGATCCCGCACCTAAAATCTATTTGTCTATCATGCTTGTCAAAAACAAAACGCATAATTTCATTGAACCATTCTTTCATTACGATGCTTCGACAGTACAAAAAAAAAAAAAAAAAAAAAACAGACATACATACATACATACAACACCATCAAAGCAAAAATAACCACCACCACCCTATCACCACATTATGAAGAACCCCCCCCCCCCCTATTTACAGATGGGGAAGTTCTTCTTGCATAGCCCTGGCTCGTTCTCCAGCAACTGGTCCTCCTTTTCCACTATACGCTTGGCTAAGCTCTGCAGAAAGTTGTACCGGTTGTCGGCCGTTTGGAACGACCACTACAAGACCCCCCACTAGTACGCATACGGCTGTCCAATGATCGGCTCTTCGGGCTCTAGCTTGACAAGGTCTGGCATGTCCCAGTTTAGCCATTTGTCGCCAAAAAACATTACCTCCAGCTCCGCAGTCTTTCGTCCTGTTCGACGGTCCCGTTTAGCCATTCTCCTCTAGTGTCGGGTGTTCGATATAATCTCCATGTTGTGTGTTACTCAACGAGGAAGAAGAAGAAGCAGAAGAAAATTGTGGTGTTATACCTCCTGCTAACACCTATTTTATACCACTATTAAGGGTATTTATTTCCCCGTAATCACTAATCAAACTCAATTTCCCATATTAAATACCCCCATCGGAACTACCACACTCAACAGTCAACCCTTCAACTTTTAACGCCTGACTACTTTTTTCAGCAAGCGCCCTCTACACCAATTTCTGAGGCCCAGCAGAGAGGGGGAGAATGTAGTAGCCTACTCGCAACCTTCTAACACTTGTCGAACACTCGAAGGCTACATCAAACCCTACATAGTGACTCGAAGCCTAGTAAGTCAATAATCAAGCCCACAAAACCCTCTGAGACTATTCGAACACTCAAAGGAAACATCGAACCATAAATACTTCGACCATGGACGCAAATGGTCGAAGATAAACAGGTTAGGCAGCCAGCTTACCAGACATAATAGTGGAGCACGCCGCTCGACAGCTGCGGTGCTAAATCAAACAACTACAGTATCATAACCAACAACTACAGTGTCTGATTCGACAAATTACAGTGTCAGAACCGACTCCGGGTAAAGTCAGTTGTCCCTGGAGGATACAGATATAACTTGACCCCCCATGGTGACTCAGGCCATCCTATGTTCTAGTAATAGGAGGGAGGAGGAGCTGTGAAGGGGTCAGAAAATCTCTTCCATTAGACCACACAAGTTTACCTTCGAATACCCTGTAATCACTCTGTGCTCAATATTTTGACTACTCAAAATTTATAGCAGTACTCTTAAAAATCCTTACCGGAGGTCGTAGAGTGACCCATTCCAGGCCTCCACGCAAGTATATTGTTAGTAGATTAGTCTTAATATTATTAGTTATATTCTTAAATCCTCTGGTCGAAGATAATATTCATAGTGTAAGAGTCAACTTCCCCTCACGCGAAGTTAGGCTTCTACAGTGGACATAATACTTAGGCTTGAGCAAGAAATTCACTGGACTTTGAAGGCCTGAGCCTAAACAGTGCATCATGTGGTTGGCCCCAATGAGTCCTCGAGGGTCCAGTCTATTGACCATTCATGCCCCTCAGGTCTGCTGGAATTGGAACCTTAAAAAACTTTGAGGTTGCCCCTAAGTATCAGTCGAGTCGAAGGGTTGACGTGATACTTAGGTTTTTCCAAAAAGTTCGCTGGACTTCAAAGGTCACCCCCGAGTTTATCCGCGGGATTTAGCCTAAATGAAGCATTATGTGGTCAGCCCCAATGCATCCCCGAGGATCCGCTCTACCGACCATTCATGCCCCTCCGTTTTGCTGGAATTGGAACCTTGAAAAACTTTGAGGTTGCCCCCAAGTATCAGTCAGTTCGAAGGGTTGACGTGATACTTAGGTTTGTCCAAGAAGTTCGCTGGACTTCGAAGGTTGCCCCCGTGTCTATCCCGGGATTGACCCTAAACGAAGCATTATGTGGTCGCCCCCAATGCATTCCTGAATGTCCAGACTTTTAGTCATTCATGCCACTCGGGTTTGGTTGAATTGGAAACTTTAAAAACTTCGAGGTCGCCCCTAAGTATCAGTCGGGTCGAAGGGTTAACGTGATACTTAGGTTTTTCCAAGAAGTTCATTTTGAGATAGGACATGAAGCTTAGAGGATAAAAAATATATTCATTGACTATACTGTATTTACATCAGCTAAACAAGGTGGTGGCCACGACCTGTTATATGAGGCTAATTGCATTGCATTCCAAGGATTAGTTAAAGGCTCCTCATCTTCTGTCATTAGATAGTAGGATCATTTTTTAATTTTGTTGTATATG
This sequence comes from Kingdonia uniflora, assembly GCA_014058105.1. NCBI lineage: Eukaryota > Viridiplantae > Streptophyta > Magnoliopsida > Ranunculales > Circaeasteraceae > Kingdonia > Kingdonia uniflora. Next base: position 597,574 of record JACGCM010002082.1, on the reverse strand, counting down.
ACATAAGTTCATTCCCAAGACTTGGCTATTTTATCGGCATTGCGAGGCTTCAAAGAGGGTGTGACTCGCCGAAATACCAAATCTCCAATATTGAAACTGCGTGGTTAAACCACCCTTTTGTTGTATGAATTTTGGAAAAAGAGGTGGTAACGGGCGAGGTTAGCGATGGCTCAGTCTCTGGTTTTATCGATCCATAACATGCTGCATCCAAGTTCAAACTCATTATCTTCATCGGAGAGGTCGAGATCACGTGTTGGTACTTTGAACTGGGTTTACAGCACAGCTTTGGTATTGTTGGCCCAGAGGAAGGGAGTGTAGCCCGTTGCCTTTCTTGGTGTGGTACGGTAAGCCCATAGTACATGTTGTAGTTCTTGAACCCATCGGCCTTTCTTCTCATCGACACGCTTCTTAAGACCATCGACTATAATTTAATTGATTGCTTCGACCTGGCCATTCCCCTGTGAGTTATAAGGTATAAAAGGGGAGAGGATGATGTTATACTTCTTAAAGAAATTACAAACTTTGTTCCCAATAAACTATGGACCGTTGTCGCATCGAATCATGTGAGGGCAGCCAAAACGTGTGATGATATTTTCCCATAAGAACCGGATGACTTCTTCTTCTCTGGTTCAACATAAAGCTACGACTTTGACCTATTTAGTGAAGTAATTTGTGGCCACGAGGATATGTTCTCGCCTACCCGATGCCTTAGGGAAAGGGCCCACTAGATCAATGGCCCACCGCTTGAACGGCCAAGTGACTTGGCTGCAATGGAGGTCTTGTGAAGGGCTTTGAATGTCATGGGTGTGACGTGTGCATTTTTCACAATGTTTCACATACTCTTTGGCTTGTTTTTCATATTGGACCAGAATAACCTTTGTATTACGGCTCGAAGAGCCATAGATCAACCAGTAGTGTGAGCACCGCAGATACCTTTGTGGAGTTCGGTCAGTATGGTAGTGGGTTCGGTTTGGGAGATTCATTGGAGGTGTACGCCGTTTGGGGATTTGTGGTGCAATCCGCCTTCGAGAATGGTGTATCTACGACAATTTTCCAATAACGATCGTTTTGCTTTGGGATCTTCCGGGAGGGTAGAACTATTAAAATAAGCAAAGAAGGATGTTCACCACTCATCGGGATCGTAACTCTCACCCCCATAATTTATGACATTGACTTCCATATGGTCGATACTTGGGCGTTCGAGTACTTCGATATGGAGTATTCGAGATTCAGACTAGCCTAACATGGCTGCTGTGTAGGCGAGGGAATCGGCATATCCATTTTTGCCTCGAGGGTAATGTGTAATGAGAGACTTTCTAGGGAAATGATCCATGCGTTGGCGGACAAGTGCATCATACTCAGCCATGCGATCGTTAGCCTAATTTTTACTAGTGTACTGTCTCTGAACAAGTTGGGAATCGGTAAATACTACAAGTTTAAGAACACCAAGTTCGAGGGCAAGATCGAGACCATGTATCAGGGCTTTATACTCGGCCTCGTTATTAGAACATTCAAAGTTTAACTTGACGGCCTTTTCGATTCGGTCATTGGAGGGGGTAACCAGAACAATACCAATCCCTGAACCGCTAGGTCTAGCAGATCCATCTGTAAAGAAACGCCAACCTGTGTTAGGGTTCCAAGGGTCGTTGATTTTAGGCTGGTCTTCTGGTAGATCATCTTTGTTTTCCTCCCAGTCAATATCTTTGATCGGGAAGTCGGCAAGGAAATCAGCGACTGTTTGGCCTTTTTGAGATATCTTTTTCTCGAAAGTGATGTCGTGTTCACCAAGATAAACGGACCATTGTTGTACCCATCCAGATTTATCTTTCTTGCTTAGGATCTCTCAAATGGGGTAGCTGGTGATAACATGTATAGGGTAAGCTTGAAAGTATGGTTTGAGTTTTCGAGCAATGAAAACGAGTGCAAGGAAAAATCGCTCGAGCTTGGTATATCGAGTCTCGGCAGGTGTCAGAGTTTTGCAGATAAAGTACGCAGGTTTCTCGATACTGGATTTGAGTTGAATAAGGACCGAGCTAATAGAAGTGTCGATAACCGCAAGGTATAAAGAAAGTATTTCGCCTTCGATAGAGGTGTTGATTATGGGTTGCCGACCAAGGTATAGTTTAAGTTCGAGGAAAGCCTGCTCACAATCGGGTGTCCAATTGATTTCGGGGTTATTTTTCTTTTTGGCCTTATAGACGCCATGGTCACGTAAGAGAGAGAAATGCCAAGCACAACGGTCAGAGGATTTCAATATAAAAAGGTTAAGGGTAGCTATCTTGTCGGCAACCTTTTGGACATCTTTTTTGGTTTGAGGAGAAGGCATATTGATGAGGGCACGAATATGAGTGGGGTCGATCTCGATACCTTGTTTACTGATGAGGTGGCCCAAGAATTTGCCGGATGAAATGCAATATTGACATTTGTCTGGGTTGAGCTTCATGTTATAAGAATAAAGTATCGAGAACACTTCAGTTAGGTCATGTATATGGGTATGTTTTTGGAGGCTTTTGCATAACATATCGTCGATGTAAACTTTGACCGACTTGCCGAGCAAAGGTTTGAACATGGTAGTGACAAGACGCTGGTAAGTGGCACCCGTATTTTTAAGGTCGAAGGGCATTACGTTAAAGAAGTACAGACCTTGTTCAGTAATAAACAAAGTTTTAAGTTGGTTCTCAGGGAGGAGGGGTACCTGATTGTAACTGGAAGTTGCGTCTATCATAGATAACCATTCATGGCCAGCCGTAGCATCTAGAAGCATGGAAATTATCATAAGAGGGAAACTGTCCTTCGGTATATGTTTATTGAGGTCTGTGAAGTCGACGCAGATTCGGATCTTTCCATTTTTCTTAGGGACACCTACAATATTAAAGTTTTAATCGGCATATTTGACTTCTCTGATAAAACTTGCGGTCAATAGCTTTTTGACCTCAAGGTTTACTACTTCTCGAATCCTCAGTGCTAAAGTACATTTCTTCTGCTTCACAGCTGTAGAATGAGGGATGAGGTCGAGTCGATGGCAGGCTAGGGTGGGGTCGACACCAGGCATCTCCCAGAAGGTCCAGGTAAATATATTTTTATTTGCTCAAAGAAAAGTGGTAAGCTCGAGGCGTTCGGCCTCATCCAAAAAACTACCAATGAATGTACCTCGACCAGGACCATCGAGTTCGATGTAAATAGTAGGTTCGACAAGTGTGTTAGATGGGTTCGATGGTGTTGGGAGATAGAGGAGCATTGATTGCTATGGTTTGACAAGTATTCTGGTAAGATCGATCTCTGGGTGCTAGCAGGAGCGGGCAAGGCGTTGAGAGCCTTTCATGTTCTACGTACCGCAAGGGGTGGTGAAACGAAGTATTTGGTGGTAAGTAGAAGGTATAGCTTTCATGGCATGAAGCCAGTCGCGCCCTAGAATCCCCAGGTATTCAGATTTCTCGTCGATGATGAGAAAGCTGGTTTGGAGGGTGACTGGACCGATGGTGACAGGGAGGCTAATGCGACCAACGATAACTTCGATAGCGTCATTAAAGCCCTTAAGCTCGACATTAGCTAGTATTATGAGATCAATTTTTTGCATGGCTTGAACGGTCTAGAGGAATAGTATATCTGCTGCACTGCCCATATTAAAGTGCATGGTATAGAGGACGAGGTGTACGACCTTAATCATAATGACCAAGGGGTCGGAGTGGGGGAAGCGGACATGAGAAGTATCGCAATCGATGAAGGATATACCATCAGGTCGAGAGCATTGGCTAGATTCTGGTAGAAGGATGGGTAGCTTCTCTTGATAGGTAAGCTTACAACATTCTTCGACTCGTTTGTGCTTGCTTCGAGTATGACCACTGTCGATGTTGTTAATTTCGATAAGGTAGAGTTAGAAAATATGTACCTCGGCTGGGTCGGTAGTTGGAGCGGGTTGGGGCTTAAGATACGACCCGTCGAGATAGCTAGGTAGATGGGGCGACATATTGATATAGATAACCAGCTTTAAGAATCATCTCTAGTGATTGTTATTGAGCATAGCACTTATTGGTAGAATAGCTGTTGCACTTGTAATTTTGGCAGTAAGGTTCATCTTTTCAGACCTCGATAGGGAAAGGAGTATGCCAGATAGGATCATCTTGGATCTATGTGATGAGGGTGCTGATAAGAGCAATGAGTTTTGGTAAGACCGGCATGGGTCGCTTTACAGATTTCGGATGGGGTAGCATCGGAGTGAGGGTGTTTGCGGCTCTCGGTCTTCTGTGAGACGTGACCGACCATGGGTGTGGACGATGGTCAAGGTTTTTGTGGCTGGTGGTTGAGGCTTGCCCCTGGCGATTGGATTTGCACAGGCGTTCGAGGTCAATGTATCCGTTAACCTTAGATAATATCTCCTCGAGGGTTCGTGGCTTATGAAGCATGATGTACTCATTGACATGATTGTGATCTAGTAAAGTGTTAGAGTACGAGAGAATAGCATTCGCACAGTCAAGGTTTTCGACTTTGCATGACTCATCGAGAAATCTCTTGGCGAAAGCTTCAAGCATTTCGATGGGGGATTTACGGAAGTTCAAGAGAGCATCAACTCGGATCTCACAGTCTTTGTTGATGGCGAGCAGGGCAATAAAAAGGTTGGATAGTTGTTCGAAACTTTGGATAGAGCCGTTAGGGAGGCTATGGTACCATTTAAGAGTGCTATCAGTGAGACTGATGAGAAAATTTTGACACAGTATATGGTCGACTGTGGAGTACAGACTCAAAGTGTTTTGGAATTTGAGGACATGAGACTGAGGGTCGGTATTGTGGTATTTGCCGATTTTAGGGGTATAGAAATTTTGGGGCACTTCGACCGCGAGGAGTTTAGAGCAGATAGGTTGTTTAAACTACTCCATGAGGTCGATGTGGGGCTCGCGCTAACACGAATAACGGCGTAGATTTTCTAATCGAGTTCCTGCTGAGTAAGGTTGGCAGGATGAGGAGGAGATCACTAGGGTCGAGGGAGATGAGGCCTCGAATACAGACCATGCTCGGTGCTTTGCTCTCCAAGCCGTTCGCGAGCAGAACGTCGTGTGGGGTGGCGAGAGGTTTGAAGAGTAGATTCAAAGAAGTTCTCCGTAACGGGGATGCCTAGATAGATCGAGCCAGCGGATATGGCGGTGGGAGTACCCTCGGCGCCAAGATGGACCAGGAGGAATTCGACATGTAGGTGGGGCCCGAGCCGTACGCTGGCTAACACGCGCGACGGGGCGGGTAATCGAGAGTGTTGAGGAGTGTCGTGGGTGTGACCTTGTTAAAGCTCTTGGACAGTAAGGCGTAACTCATCCAGAGCATGGTGTTTCTAGTCGCAGTCGCTTAAACGGCGCTGCCGCTCAGCCTCGAGCTCTTGGCGGCGCTCTTCACGCTCAATGCGTAACGGAGTTGCCGACAAGGGAAAAGGTTGAGCGGAGGGTAGGGGCCATGGAATATAGCTATAAAAGGAGGGAAAGAAAAGGAGAATAGGGGTGGGTGTAGCACAGATGGCGCCAAATGTAAGTACCAAGTTTTGTAGAGGGAGAAACTAATTCTTACACCATGGGGTTGTATTCTACTAGGGGATTATGCAAATATCTAATATAATGACATGCAATATTATTATACTAACACACTTGCGTGGAGTCCTAGAATGCGTTACTCCACGACCTCTAGCGAGGATTTTTAATGGTTGATGATATATATTGAGTTTAGATAACAGGTCGTGTAGAGGTTGATTACAGGGTGGTCGAAGGTAATCTTTGGGAGTTGATGGGAGAGATTTTCTAACACCTTCATAGTGCCTTCTCCCTCCTATTTATAGGATATAGAAAAGGTTGAGTCACCATGGGAGGTCAGATTACATGTATATCCATTGTGGATACTTGTCTTGTACTCGGGGTCAGTTCTGACACTGTAGATGTTGGTTATGACATTGTAGTTGTCTAGCAGCTTGTTTCACTATTCTGTCTGGTGAGCTAGCTGTCAGACGTGTCTGCCTTTGACCGTGTATGCCTTCGACCATTTATTACCATGGTCGAAGTCTCTCTGGTACTGATGTTGAATTCTGAAGCTGCTTGTTTGCCTTCGGTTTCGACTAGTCATGAAAAGACTTCTGGACTTAGTTACTATCTTGTTGGGCTTTGAGTCTCTAGATAGGCTTCGATGTAGCCTTCGAGTATTCGATTGATGCTAGAAGGTTGCGAGTAGGCTACTACAAATACTACATTCTCAAACTTCACCGATCGACCAGAGGTCGACGCCTCATTAACAGATGAAGTTTGCATATCAACTACAACACTACATATGAGGTTTGATCCTATACAAAAATCTTCACGCTTGACCTACATACAGGTCCAGGTATTCCGTCATTATCTTTTACATATACAACACTCACATACATATATCTTTCATATCTCATTTTACGAATATATCAAACATATTTTTATAGATTGCTATATATAATAATTTTTAGATTTGCATACCACAAATTAAAAAGGATTTTAAATATAAACAAATTCGCAGTATCACAAATCATCTACTAACCTTCCATGTCATAATGTGAATTTGACACAGTGCCAAATCCTTCCCTCACAACGCTGCTATATAACCGCCTTTGTGACTCAGTCTCTGCAACTCTTTCTCGCTTTGAATGTTGATCACTCTCGATTAATTTCTCATAAATTTCTCTGCTATTTTTTCCCTTTCCTTTCTCATTGCTCTTCAAGTTTTCTGAAGTTGATAAATGTTTGAATGAAGAAGATGAAGCATTAATTATATTCTCTCTCTAATATCTGACAGTTATGGGGGATCGCATGAGCCGCCCTCGATTTTGGAACCGAGGCATCCCTTCCACAATCAATGTCAAGCATCTTGCATCTTTTCGGTAAAAACACCTTCCCCTTATTGCCCTCTGCCCTATATTTTAATATATTTTTATCTCTCTTTCCCAAATCTCCATCTGACCTCTCCACACTCATGATGACTCAACACTTACACGCAATCGAACTTTCCCTGCTATTTACACCATAGAAAAAATCAAAAGCTGCCTGCTTTTTCTATATTTTTTTGCTTCTTCTACTTATAGAAGTGTTGATATCATTTCTAAAGCTCTCGACTTTTCAAATTTATTTTTTACAACAGTCGCAACCGACATTTGCAACAATAAAAAATAGATTCAAACTTCATTCTCATTACATTTCTTTGACAGTTATTCGAACTCATACAATTCACTCCCTTACATATAATTACACCTGAAACATCTCTGATGTCTAGGGAGCCACACCTGATCAGTTCACCTCCAACAATCCTTAAATCTTCCAACTCGATCTCATCTTCATCAATTAGTTTCGCAACCACTTTTCGAGCTGAAGGCTCCACAATCACATCCTGGAATAGCTCCTCATAGAAGCGACGTTCATACCCGAGTTCCTTACCCATCCAATCTAAATCTTCAAACTGACACTCAGTCACTAGCAAGTCAGCATCATAGTCTAACAAGCTAAAAATTTGTTCCCTAACTTCAACTATCTTTATCGTCAACTATCCCTTAACGGCATAACGAATTATGCAGTTTAAAAATCATTTGAATTTATCTCCCTGTTTTTATTTCCCTAGCTTCTCAGATCTAGTCCACACCATTTTTATTTTAGTCCACCTGTTTAAAAATCATTTCCCCTAATTATGCAGTTTTCTAGATTACTCAAGGTCCCCCACAATTCATAATTATATTTTGTTCTTTCATAACAGAAACCCTAGTATCCCGGGAAAAATTATTTGAATTTATCTCTCCGCATCGACCTCTGCGAATTTGGCCTATTCCATCTTGAACTTATCCTTTCCAAAATCTAATCTTTCGGAACGACCTTCATAAGCTCGAATTTTCAATTCTTATATATCCTAAAACTTCTACAGTTATCTCTCTCCCCCAATAATTCTAAGTCATTCAGTTCAAAAATTAATTCTTACAGAGCCTTTATGTTACAAACATATTTTACAGCTCGATTATTATAATATATTTTATAGTTCTAATCTCATACATTACATTTCATCCACTATTCGTAAATCTTTGAATTATTCATTGCTTGATTTCAAGAGTTATTCTATATATTAATACAAAGTTTGAATAATAAATTTTATTAAGTTCGAATATAAAATCAGGTACTTTACAAAAAAAAAGTCTTTCATGTACTTTACAGATAATAAGTCTTTCAAGTACTCCAAAATTAGGTACCTTACAGATAATAAGTCTTTCAAGTACTTTAAATATAACAATGCTTTCAGGTACTCCGAAACAACAGATCCTTCTGTTCATCTTACTTCAGTGATGTTTTGCTCAAATAATCTTCTGAAGCAAAGTAGGCATTAGAAGTCACCAGACGTCCTTCTCCCTTCACACCAGATTACTCTGACCAGAAACTGGGCTTAGAGGAAGTCTGGGCATGAAAGCAGAAAGGGTTAGTGCTTGAACCAACTCTTCAAACAGATGGTCCTCTCAGAGCCAAGAAACGATGATGGTGCAGAAGCAGACTTCCATTCTCCGTCTCCCTTCTCCACTACTACCGTTGCCTCCTCTATAACCACCACCATCAGAGAGTTGGTAGAGATGAAGAGGGCCCGACCTTAGCATCCCATCCAATGTAAGACATCGACGAAGCAGCCCCGCAGTCACGCCAACCCCTGCATGTGTCTCCTCAACCTTGTCTTCCGTAAGGATGCGGAGATACCTCCAACGTAATAAAATCTTCTTCAGCTTCAGCCGCATCATCTTCCGACATACCCTGATACGTCGGTAGAACGGGAGAACGAGGGTAGGCATCTCCAAGGACTGATCACCAAAATATCTCAACAAAAACTCTCTCTTCATAAACCATTCTCCGGGTCTTCACCATTGTCAATCAAACAGCGTACTTTTCCATAATCCTCGGTACATGTACTATTTATATAACACTAATATTTAATGTGCATGTACGTTTCCTAAGAGTCATCATTCAAAATAGACAAAACTCTCAAAATCCCAAGCGTCGCGTATAACAATATTCTCATCATTATTCAATGCACAAACATCCCCCCATAAAAATATAAACATTTTCCATACAGTCAAGTCCACATTAATACTTCCTTCATTTTCAAACTTCCAAAACCTATATACCCATATACCCGTAAATTCCTTCTCAACCAAAGCCACTCGTGACTTCAGTTGTGAGGGGGCGATTGTAGGGACCTATCCCTCGATCTAGCCCAATTCAAACTATTTCTAGCTCGAACTACCTCCATATCAGACTCACACATTCTACATGTGATATAAACAATCAGTATTGATACCTGCGCCACAAACTGATGAAGAATGTGGGTTGAGTACAACAGAAAAGCATGAACAAGACAACAACACCAGTCTCTCATATACTCAACAGTTACTCAGTCAAGCACCACTTACAACGTTGATCAAATAACGTGCGTCAGCACGGTAGAGAACTACGGACAAGGCCTATATAAAGAAAAAGTTCTAGAAGAGACAAAGATCTGAAAAATATACGATAAATCACCAAGAAAACTATATTTTCTAGATTCTCAAAACACCAAAACTTTTTATTTACAATGTTAAGCATTTCTAGTTCGAGATATCACTTATAATAAGATATCAGCCTCAAGCAATAAAAGTCACTGTTACTAAAACCCTCAACTCGAGGTCTTGGTTTTTTTACCTATTTAGAGATTTTCCACGCTAAATCACCTGTGTCATTTCTTATTTCATATTAGTTTTTGTCACAGGAACAATGGTGTAAGAGCTAATTCAAAGCCATTTCGAGCTTACAAAATTAGGCCATTACACCCAGAGGTGGTCTTCCTTTCATCAGAATCTCCACCAAAATTACTATCAGCATAGCTGATTAAATTAGTAGCCTCTCCTTTCTTGTAAAATATTCTCAACCCAGTCGTACCTTTCAAGTATCACAGAATCCTCCTTGCAACATTTAGATGCAACTCTGTTGGATTCTCCATGTATCAACTGATGAGGTTGACAGTGTGCTGAATATCTGGCCTCATCGCAGTTAAGTAAATGAGAATTCCCATGAGTTGCTTATACAATGTGTTGTCAATCTTCTTTCCTTTGAGATCCTTCATTAGCTTCAATCCAACTTCAACTGGCGTGCGCACAGGATTACAATCCTTCATTTGAACCGTTCCAAAATCTCTTAAACATATTTTCTCTGTGATATGAAAATACCCACATTAGACTAAACTACTTCTATGCCCATAAAGTACAACATCATTCTGAGATCTGATATCTCAAACTCCGCCATCATTGACCGCTTGAAGTCCTTGAAAATCGTACGATCATTACAAGTGTATATCAAGTTGTTCACATATAAGCGCACTGCTAGAAAATTTTCATCAGTTATGGCTTTCATGAAAAGTGTGTACTCATATGGACACTTATGAAACCCCACTTTCACAAAGTATGTCTCTATATGACTATACCAAGCTATTGGTGCCTTTTTACACTATTGCAAATAAAGTAAATTTACGACGGTCAAAAACCATCGCTAACAAATTTTTATGGCACTTTTGATCCATCATTGTCGTCGCTAACAAGCGGTCGTAAATGTACTCTAACAGAAAAAATCTGTCGTAAACGTGTTAATTTGTGACGATCTCAAACCGTCCTTTCTTTGCGACGTTAATAATCTGTCATAATTTGATTTAATAATATAGTTCAAATAATTAAAATTACAATGGATTGGTTTATCATAGAATTTCTTATATATTTGTAATGGCCCATAAAATTCAAAAATAGGAGAACTCGACAACCTGTTGAAATTAAACTTTATTTTACTATTAAACTGCTCAGGTGTACACAAGACATATCTCTCCAAATTTTTTTATCCTTCAAATACAAGTAAAAAGGAGTTATCATGTCTGCTATCTCATTCTATAAAAAAAAACATTTGTCACTAGGCCAAAACGAGTAAAAAACGACGGGGCAAGTCAGTCGTTATTTTTCTAAAGTAACTTCGATTTTAGTCGAAAAAAGCGTCGGATCTTTTTGTAGTAGTTTTATGTTTTCGACTTGAAATGCGTCATAATATTACGACTGTAAACCACATCATAATATCTAACGTTTTTAGTTAAAATTACGACACATTTATGAGTCGTTTTATAAGTCGCAAAAAATATACACAAATATCAGTCGTTATTTTTGTCGTATTTGTTCTATTTTTTTATTTTTTTATCCGTTGTTTTATGCGTCGCAATTTTACGACGCCAAAATCGTCAAATTTGTCGTAATTCTAAAAAAAATTGACATACAAATTAGTCATGCTATCTATTACACAAAAACGTTGACGTATTAGACACAATTATTGACGATGATTTTAGTTGCTTCTCGCAATTATAAATTTCAAAATTTTATTAAATAATATTAGTTTACTTAAAAAGTCTTTCCTATACTTTTACAATTAGAACTAGATGGATTTGAACCATCATTATCTCAAGTTCATGAGAGCTCTTGCCAATTAGAGCTTATAGTTCTATCAATAAAAATGCATAAAAAGACAATGTGTATAATAGTAGCAATTGTGGGGTTATATTATTAAAGGAAAGAAGTTATAATATATTCATTTATGTCTATGTTATGTTAAAAGATGACTTGCAATTTAAATAAAAGGAATCTGCGACTAGAAAGTACACAAGGAGGACCCCCGACCAACTTCTAAATTCCGCAAAGCCCTCAGAGCTAAAGAATCTATGGCTGGATGGCAAATGCTCAAACCCGTACAAGCTAACAGTACAGGAATCCGTGAATCTACGACCAATTTATTATTGTTTACATGTTTAGTTTCATTTTTCATTTTTCAAAAGAAATATATAGAGAGAGAGATAGGAAAGGAGAGCACCTTTAAGGTGTAACAAACATGCACATTTAGGATCAGAAGCATCACAATAAGAATGTTTCACCTGGAAATGTTATGAGTTCTTGTTACAGCTTCGCACCCCTGGCTTGTACACCTCTAACTTTATCCTCTTGACGGTATCGATTTGGTACTACTGTAACAGATTGTCACGCCCCAAAATCCAGTAATCGGTAGCTAGACCAATTACTGAGATTCGAGGATGTGCAGGTCGGGGAATCCAAAGATTCGCCCCACGAACAACCGAGCCGTAGACAAATTTTGGCTCAGTCATTCACAATAGTATCACAACAGAGTAATAAGGAAAACAGCGAAAGACTAAGATAACAGAATCTAAACGTAAGATTCTACAAACCTCTACGCAACAAGCCCAACTGCAATAAAAGAAGATTGAGCCTCCAGCTCAGCTCCCCAAAGATCACCACAGCAACAACTAAAACCTGAAACAACCTGCCACTGAAAGGGGGGATGCGAGAGTGAGCAAACAACGAGCTCACTAACTCCCAAGAATAGCTAAACGATTATACTAACCAATGAGATGGATATAAATATTATTGATAATAGGATATAATGATATCTAACGATAAGAAATATATATAGGATGACTAATAAATCTATCAATAAATATACCTCGTGCACAGGAGTGTTAATCTACACTCCAGTCACAAGGACCACTAACTACACTCTAATCACTACTGTGGCTCTCAGCGCCACGCGTAACTAATCTATCTCAGGGATACAAATCACATACATGGGTAAACAACCCTCGGACAACTACAAACCGATCGGATTATCCAGACCCCAACCAGGCACAATTCCGAAGCTACCACAAGCTGAATGAGATCGCCCACAACCAAATACTAGCCTAAAGCTCACAGCAACCAACAGACTACTCAACCTAATAAATTAACTAAATACAGAAGAGGAAGGAGTAGATGCAGAGAGGAGAGGAATATACAGAAGAAAGAGGAATCTAATGACACCGCAATCAATTAGGAGAAGATGAATTTAAGATAAGAGTAGAGGAATATGATGAACTAGGATAATCCCATAATTATCCCAATGCAATAATATGGTATGATGATGATATGATGGAAAGAGATAATCTTATGATTATCCCAAGTGCAGAAGATTTTATATTAAAACATAATGCAGAAAGGGTTAAGGATTTCTATCAGAAGAACCTACGAATTTGAAGTATGCTGAGATGCAATGATATGTTTGATGATAATGATGATGCAGAAAGATTTATGATGACGTGGGATAGTCTCATACCTATCCCAAATGTAATGGTTTAGCGATGCCAACCCAAAGGGCTAGCCCCCAAGACTAAAGTGGGCATACAACTGCTGAAAAAGGATTTACCTCACCGGATATTGTTGGATACAAGGGTACGATGTACTGCACTAACTCGACCAGACTAAAAGATATTAACATAGGTACTTCAACCTCGCCTGAGGAGTCTGGGCACCAGGAACTAGCATCCAACCATAACTTCACTCGCAGGAGAAGACTGGGCACCAAAAAATAGTATCCAACCATGTCTCTCTTCGCGGGATAAGACTGGGCACCAGGAGAACTATTCCAACCATAACTTCACTCGCAGAAAAAGACTGAGCACCAGGAAATAGTATCCAACCATATTTTTCTTAGCGGGACGAGACTGGGCACCAGGAAAACTAATCCAACCATATCTTCACCTCTAAAACTTTAGCCCGATCTAGGGATCCTATCAACCTATCGGGGTCAGCCGATGCGGAGTTGTTTATGTATCCAATCGCAGTAAGATAAGGAGAGAATATATTATCTATGGATGTGAGCATAATCCTAGAGACTGAAACACAACTGCTGTTAACACAGCCAGTACACAATAGGATAACCACCTGCCTGAGAGTGTGACAACCAAAACTAACACAGATGCCCTCCTGTGACTCAGTTGCACCATCTAATCCTGGATGAAACAGCAACTTAACCGTCACGACACCTAAACAACATCAGTCTCTAAGATTCCTCAAAGCAATATGATTACCATCAAGTACAACAGTACTCTGGCTGTCAACACAGACTAGTACTCATGGGGTGACCTACAAGAGTCCAACAAGTAGTCAACAATCCCCAATAATAGAACAACTCACAATCCTCCTAATCATGTACATAAGCCACCAGTACGGATGTACTAGAACCGAATTCAACAGGAGGTTTCAGCCGCATTCCAACATCACGGGTGACGTACAACTTCATAAACCACCTGGCTCAGCCGCGGATCTCACTAAGCCATGCTGTCTCACTGCCTCTTAGATGACGGAGGGGAACACAGCCCTAACAGCCTCAACCCGGGAAAAGAAGGCTTACGAGTAAGCTCTATCAGCTCTAAGAATCATGAGGACAATAAGTATCACAACACGATAAGCAAACAATCCTAAGGCAAACTATCAGAAGTTCACATCCACAACCAACCACCACGGACAAGTCGTCTGCTCACCATCAACAACTAACAGTCCAAAAGATACCGCACTCCCACATGGAATCCAACATTCCAAACAACCACCAATCACAACGACAGTGTTCGAGGATCAAGCCTTGAGAACACAAAGTACACCTAGACTAGCCCTAAGACTAATCAAAATAATAACAGGCAAGAGGACGAGCTCTGAACCGAAGACCAAGTCTTACTGAAGCTATGTCGCCCCAAGACTACCCTGGAAACAAGTCCAACAACCAATACTAACCAAGGTGGTATACTATAAGGTGAGAACCATAGTCTCTGAACTACACTATCTCAGAGAAATGGCGACGAAACCCACATACCGTCCATAAGTCTCTACTAATAGTCAAACCAAGTTACTAGTACCCTGAAACAAGCTGGGCACCCTAATAACTAACCAACAGTACCACACTCAATATATTATATATATATATATATAGCGACTCTGGGCATCACAACATACTGAGAAATGCATTTATTCTCAACCTCAACGAAGAAAGGATTCATGAGAACCACCCTCAATGAAATCGGTCTAAGAGGAATCTCAGGAGTCATCGTCACATCGACGACAGATAATAACCTCATCTGGCTAATCATAACCTACGGGTCCTATCTAGTAACTAAACTTATAACTTACTCGGGTTTTATTAACTTATCAAACCCTTAAGTACTCTCGCCTAAGGTATGCCAAACGGATAACCCGTAAATGTGTCCTACACAATTAACCCATATACTAACATAATCACAGTAATAAACATGATAAACTATATGATACAATAACTCATAAATCAATATAATGGTCTAGTTATTAAGGAAGATAAAACTCGCCTGACGATATGCCCGGAACGACAATCTCGGCAAAACTGCCCAAACAGCACCCCAACGGAAATGTGCTCCACGAATCGACTTCCGGAACTCCAAATCAATCACAGAAAGGACCAGGAACACCACAACATCAACCACTATGAAGTACTGGATCCCAATCGCAACTCTGACAAAGGATACCCGCCCGAAACTGCGTTTCAGATCAGCACCACAACTGAATTCAGTAACAAAACTGCATCTAAACCCACGGTTCACCACACTACGTTGCGCTACTTCGATCACCCATAATCACATGAAGATATGTCACTCTAACCCCACCAAGTCAGCCGCCCAACAATCACATACCCGGTGTTCAAAGAGGGTAAAAACAGTCATTTCTTTTCTCTAGAATAACAGTAACTACGACAGAAATTTCTGAACCAAAACGGCCACACTTGTCGGCTCAGGCTGCCCTCCCCAGAACAGCAACAACCACTACCTAGAGCAACCACCACACCTCCTCTTTCTAACTACACCAAACCCCAATCACCACCCTAACAGCTGCAAGAAAACCCCATAATTTTAGGCACCCAAACACCAACAATTCAACCCACGCAATCACCGCCACCGGCCAACACCTACAATGATCACACTCCTCAAATCAACAATACACCCACTAATCATAGACCCTAAATCAATCCAACATCACAAGGGTTCACCAAAACCGAAATTAACTAATGATACAAGAGAGAGATAGAATTACTCACTGAGGGAAAACGGCGGAGATCACGGCGAAGAATCTATAAAGAAATCGGCAAGAGAGGGAGGAGAGAATTTGGCTAGGAGAAAAGAGAGAGTGAAAAAGAAATGTAAGGAGAGAGAATGGATAATGATATATATAACCGACCAGTCGTTCGAACGATCGTTCGAACGAAAACTGAAAAAATCCAAAAATGTCACTCTGAGGTCCTCCTGAACCACATACAACGCCAAGACCCTCAGAAGACTGGAACAACCAGAACAACCATCACAACCCTAGCAAAGGGTTCCCAAGCTCTAAACACCACCTCTACCGCTTCACGGCCACCAAAATGCCTAAACCCCCGAAAAGAAATTTTTACTCGAAAAACTCTGAAAACCTATCGGCCAATCCAACGGCTCACCGGAACCACACCAAACTACAAGCACATCAAATAAACATCACCACCAACCCATCTAGGGGTTCCCAAGGCCACAACGCCACCTCCTCCTCTGAATAACCACCGTACCACCGAAACTACATAAAATGAATCTAACATACAAAACCTGCCAAAAAGAATAAATGGATGCATAACGAATAACAATATATGAATCATAGTAACAATGCTTAATAATAAACAAAAATATTACCCTGAAATTCTGGGACATTACACAAATAAACAGAACAATATGGTCAATAGATTTGGTACCACTGTACAGATATATAGATATACAGAACAACATTCAAGGCGTACAGCTAAATAGATAAGCAAATGGACAAAGCATAAACAGATGGGCAAAGCATAAACAGATGGGCAAAGAGTTAGTGTACCACTTTATAGTATTTCCCCAACCTTGAAGAAAAATAACAATGACTCTTAGTACAAGCGGTATCAAGAATAACAGTGTTAGTTTTTTTTTGCATCCACTGTATGTTCTCTCCTCCCATATATAGTATATAGAAGCATCAAAAGCAGCTTTGAGGATCTCTCTAAGGGAAGAGTCAAAAGTAAACTCATTAATCAACCAATTGAGTTCACTGCTCTATCCATACACTCCATACACAAAAAGCAGTAAGAAGCATCAAGAACCCCAATATGGACTAGGAAGCATCAAGACTTTTCTACCATTGACCATGGCTACTGTAATAATAGCTACTACGCATCCCACATCAGAAAATGCTATCAACAAAACAAACCTTTATCAAGCATATCACCATGACCTGGTACAAAATCAATCTTTACTTTTATCCATTACGGATTAAGAAAAGCGTTCTAACAGCAGTTACACAGCCCCTGAATGTCTTAGATAGCTGTAAGTGAAATGAAATAAAGCTAGGAATGCGGCTAGCTCAGCTAGTTTACTTACTTGTTCATTATAGGGGGGAGGCTAAAGCAGGGTAGCGAAACTAGGAACGGAGTTGACTTGTTAGAGCTAGGTTGTTGAGTTAAAGTAAACGAGCTAGTCATACGAGCCAGTAAGCTAAGTAGCTTGATGTAGTTGCTACAGTAAACTGGTGTGAAACGAGTCAACCACGACATTAGACAATATAACATATGGAGCTCCTGAAACATGATCTTTCGCGTTAATCGTTGTTATGGCTGGGCCATAACATTGAGCTCCTGAAACTTGATCTTCTGTGTTAACCATTGATACAGATGGGTCATAACATTAAGCTTCTGAAACCTGATCTTGTGTTTTAACTATTGATTCAGAAAGTCCCGTCTCCCACCTGGCTCACCACGCGGACATACTGTCTCTATATCATCATCACTAGGGGCATTCGCAGAGCCACTAGCATACACAAACTCATTGCATGAGCTTGCAATAAATCCCAAGTTTTGAGTTCCACCAAACACGCTTTCTATTTCATTACATTCATCGCTAAAGGGAGTAGTCAATAAGCTCTGATAACTTGTAGTTACTACAACCTCGGAAGATCTCACTGCATCCTATAATTGTGAAGCTAAACTTAAACCTGTACACCCATTAAATTCATTGTAATTTGAGCATTTCGGCAGATTTTGTGCAGAGAAACATTCATTGATCAATGATTCTGAGCACGTAACCCTGTAGCAGTTATCTTCAGATATGGATACCAGCTCTCCCATAAACGTAGAAGAATTTAGCCCCATAGAACTTTGCAAACAAAGAGATCCAATGTCCTGGTTTTTATCCACAATTATTGAACTATATCTCGGTGTTTCAATTAAATCTGATGATCCTCTGACTAACTCAACTGCAAAAGTACAAGGAAGCTTCCATAAGGAACTTCGGAGCCTGACCATGTAACTTCTTCGTAAAATGTGTAGTAATGTTTTGAACATGATGATGAACTTGAGCTTTGCCCCACTCTTTGTTTTCTATCATCAATTACTTTGTCCTCTTGTGAATTTACAACAAAAGTAGGGAGGTCAAACTCAGTTTGTGAGTAACCAACAGTTGTTGATCCTTGACTATATTCTGACATTTCCTACACTTCATCGCCATCAGGGGAGACCACTATTTTCAAAGTTGTTCTGTTGTATAGTAAATTGGCATTTTTTTTTTCTTCTTCCAAATTCTAAATTGGCTTTTAGTCTACACTTGGCACGACCAAAAACTAACACCGGCTCAGATATTAAATCGGAGTTAATCCCTTATCTATTAGTGTTAACTAAACCTCATAAAAACTCAATTTTGCTTCTGCAAGGTTTGGGTTGGAGCCACTGATATTCTCATTTGCCTTGTAAATTCATATAGACTATAGATAATAATTGCATGAAAGTTTGATAAGATTGCAAAGGAGAAAAACTCATAAATACTGATGAGACGGACTGCAGTCTAACGGAACTATAAGGCCAAAAGTGATGGAATCTAAATTGTATTATCTTGTAAACAAAAAGAAAATAGAGGATAACTCACCCTCTGCAACTGCGGCCACTTTCGATGCCTTGGTTCTGCATTTGTCACAGTACAAATCCACTTTCAGCACTATTTTTTGCTGCACCACAAAAAAACCAAACATACAATGAATAAATTTTGATCAGAGTTTGTAAAATCAGAAGAATTAATATTACAGAACAATCTAATAAAGCTATTAAGTTGCGCGTTACCTTCATGTTTCCTAAAAGATTCAGTATGGAGTTCAGATTCTGGAATGCTTCGATGGGTTCAGATCATTTCTTTGTATGTTGCCACTCTATTGGCCGGGACGCAGTTTCTAAGCATTTTCATTTGCATAACAATGCCATTCAGGTAGCCTACTCAGCCAGTTACTTTCAGAGGCTTTATATTTCTCATAAAAAAGTAACATTGCCTCAAGTCTGGCCTCGCCCACTCGAGAAACCACTCAATCCTCCACATGCCAGGTATATTTCACATACTAAATCTAGGCATTACCCAAACTTACCATTCATTATTAATTTTAAAATCTGAAATAGATACTTTTGTCTAAAATACAGGTAGCATTCTTATATATCATCTGCCCCCACGAATACCAAGTTCATCCCACCTTCGCATGTGATCGCTCCCGAAAGCCCTGCGCTCTTAGTTTTGAATCCACTCTTTCTTGCTTGTGTGGCAAATGCTCGTGAATTGTTTTTCAGTTGTAATAATTCAACCTTGTTCAGAGATGATCTTAACTACCCATTATGAGTCACACTTTTTTAAGCCAATCTGCGCTGATACATTCGATTCCGACCCAAATATTCCACAGTGGACATGTGAGGTACTTGATATGAAGTGGGAAGTAGTCACTGCTGCCATCTTGATATCCTTGTTCCGACTCCTAGAGAAAAAAAATATCATTCAAATCTTTCTTACTTCACTAAAATAGAGCAAACATATACAGTGATGCAATCTAACTGAGCCCATAATAGAAGGGATATTTTTACATATTACAGGAGATCAAATACAAAGATCTAGGAGACTTAGTTATATACTAGACTTAGTCTTAACACTTCCTAACATGAATCAAAGCCAAAAGGCGGTTGTTAAATTTCCACAAGTAGTCAATAAAGATATCACACAGATCTATAAAGGATAGCTTTTACAGACCAAGATTACGTCGAGTTTTTAGGCCATCTAACAACCTCATTATCATTTGCTTCAAATTTACTCCAGAAACAGCTAAAAGGGTGTCTTTGATTCAACATCTCTATCTCCCTCATTTTAGTATGCTAGCAAGAATCCAAAATCCACATACTACTAAATCATTACAAATAAGTATTAAAATCCAACAAGGAGATTTGAGATTTGAAATTTGAAATTGGAGACTTTCTGCCCTAAGGCAACGAAACTGGAAGAAACAGATTTACCTCTTAATTAACCTTTAATGTCAACAAAATTACACACAAAAAATGTCCATAATCCAAATAAAACCCCACGAAACCGTAAATTGAACAATAGATTCCCAAAACCAGTAAGAAAAGAGGGTACCTTCCCAGAGTAATGAAGAGCTTGCCTCGGGTGAAATTCGAAGCAACAACATTAGTCACTAGAATCCAATTTTGGATCTGGTGCAAAGAATCACACAAAAATTTGTAGTATAGGAGAGAGAGATCTAACTATGGACATTGGAAGATGTAGTAAGGAGTGGAAGAGAATTAAGATACAAGGTTAGGGTAGAGAAAGAATGGATTAGAGTCGTAGATGGAGTTATTAGGGATTTAGAGATTTAGGGTTGAGAGTTGAAACTCAGAGAGTAGAGAGGGATTGAATCGTGGAGAGATGTGTAGTTGAATTAGTAGGATCGTGGAGAGATGATGTATCAAAGGGAGAAAATGAGAAACCGACAGTCTCTGAAGTCGAAATTGAATGGTTTTCTCGACTACAGGAGGAGTCAATTTTTTTGAGTCGAAAATAAGAGGGGAAAAGTAAAAAATGATGGTGGTTCTAAAATAATGACTGTTAATGGAAGTCATATTGTTACAACAGACCAACCAAGTCGTAAATCTACCTCCAAAAGTGTCATTATTTACAGTTTTTGGCCTAGTGTGTGGCTCTGAAGATCACCAAACTTTTATTTCTTTAAACAAGCCTGGAATGATAAATAGGGCTCCCTCATGGCTTTTTAATCATGATGCCAAAACCTTTTTATCCTTTGATGGTGCATGGTTTTTTTAAAGAAGGTTATAACTGCAGATTAAAGTTATTTATCAGTCTAACCAGTTAAGGGTCATCATGACATCAATTAAGTATTTAATGGAAAAAAGAATAATGAATCGTTGCAACTTTACCTTTCTAGTCTTTGCAAGATGAACAACTCGAAAAGTCTATGAAAGAGATGTCCCTGAATGTAAACAAGGAAATAAAATAAAGACCGTAAGCTATTTCGAGGGAGTAAATAATATAAAAAAAGTACAATAAAAACTCACACTGTGATATGACTCAAGCTAACTTTTCTACTACCTTCTATAAAAATAAAAAATAGCACTTGGTAGGTAATATTGCGTTCATCCAAACTGTCTTGCATATAGATATATCGGTAAA
This sequence comes from Kingdonia uniflora, assembly GCA_014058105.1. NCBI lineage: Eukaryota > Viridiplantae > Streptophyta > Magnoliopsida > Ranunculales > Circaeasteraceae > Kingdonia > Kingdonia uniflora. The sequence goes on along the minus strand of JACGCM010002082.1, from coordinate 576,172 downwards.
GTATCCTTCCATTAGACAACTTGCCTATAGATCTATCTGAAAATTATCCTGGGCAAAGAGAGATGGGCAGTGCTTACCCCATGATATGAGTTGCACATATAATAAGAATTCACCCCTAACAAAGAAAAGTAACAGTTTTCATTATGTCCCAACTTGTAATTAGAAAAGAAGCTCACTTAATTACCATAAATTTTGTTTAAGTTTGTCAGAAACGAAGCACGCCAAATCTGAGCATTCAGGTTGCCTAAAATGCATCTACGAAGTTTCCATCAGGAGAAAATGGGTCGCCAAATCATTTGAGAAAGAAAATAGCGCACCTATTGCACCTGAGAACTATGACCCTTAGAAGCACCAATGTTTGTAATGTCAAGAATTCAAATTTTAAAATTATGTGCAACAATTAAAATTCACCACGTCTGTAGAGAAATTATATCTTCAGAGGCTGAAAGAATGAAATAGATACAAAACAAAAAGCCGACTAACCTGAATAAAATCTCGATGTGGCAGCATTACTAGGGACTACCGAAACATTGAAAAAGCGCCAATAGATAATCTCATATCACCAAGCATTACACCATGATAGTTCAGGGAGCTCTGGTTTTCTATGTTGTTGACAAGAAATTTGCATTGAAATGTCCCCATTGTACTTGAGCTTCACAGAAAAACATAAGATAACATATTAAGCCATAATTATAAACTCATCGAAGCACTAAACTGTAAGAAGTCAGTTTTTGTAAAGTATATTATGGTTTTACCATAACACATGTTTCTTCATATTTTTCCAAATCTCATCAACTCAAACATATCAAGTGAGAAAATTCAAATATGGTTGACTAAATTTTATAAACATTGAAGTAACAATAAGAAACAAAGAGGGCAAACCTATGATCTTCTTCAAGCCAATGTTAGCTTTCTGCTAATCTTTTACAAGTTCTTATCAATCTATCCTGCCTTTCAAAACATGGTTTCCTATCACCTACATGAAAGTGACGAATTTATTAGTAGAGCCTTGACATTATAGAAATGATTAATCTTTCATACTATGGCATGAAACACAATGAAAAAGACCAAATTTTACCCAAACACAGGTCATTATGAGCTTTACATAGAGTAAGGTACACTTCCACTAAAATAGAACTAAGTACAAACTTAATCATAAAAGTAATGTGTTTACAACTGATATATACAATTTCCCATCAAGTTTACTTTATCTTACATCAAGGAAACAACAGATGACATCAAAAAGGAAAAAATAAAATAAAGAAACAACCTTGTACATCAAGTAGCACATTTCTCGGAACAAACTTCCCATAATTGAATTGCGATACAAAAACCTATTAGAAAAATCTAGCTCTTGCGAAGTGATAGCGAATAAATGAATTAACATTGTACCGGTACCCTGTTATTGACCTATTTTTCCCTCATCCATTCTTTGCTCCGTTAAGTTGAAGGGGTTATTATCTTAAACCTTTAATTAATCAAGGGTCTATAATTACAGATTTCGAGTGCAATCAGACGTACCTGGGAACCAAAAAAAACTTCAAGGACAGTAAAGACAAAATAAATTAATTAGGTTTCTAATATTTGGATTTTACGTTGCTCTAGTTCTTAGGTTTCGGTTCCATGTGGATACAAAATTAAACAAGAAAAATTCAGGGCTGGAAATTCAGGGTTACGGATCCCTATATAAAACCGGCTTGCCTTGCAAAAAAAAAATTAAACAAGAAAAATTCCAAAACACAAGAAAGGCCTTACAAGAAAGTAATCAGCATACAATTCAAGATAAATAGAAATAAAAAATAACCTAAATTTTTAATTTAGTTAGAAAGAGAGGAAGATAAGATGATCAGGGAGAGAGAGATTGTACCTTCTCATTACGAGCAACAAACCCTAAAATCAAGCTTCAATTATATTGTTGTAACTGTAGAGAGAACATCAAACCCTAGCTTCTTACAATTGTAGAATAGGATAAGAAGAATGGAATCAAAGCTAGAGTTCCAAAGTTCTTACCCAATAGATTCGCAAATTCGGAATGGTGGCTTCTGAAGTTTAATTCAGACAAGTAAAGAGGCTGCCAAAATCCAAAAAAAAGATATGGAAGAAGATATACAGAAGGAATTGGGTAATCTAGAGAGGAAATAAGCAGGAGATATTAGAGAAAATTCCTTATCGTTATCGTGTAGTTCTAAGAGGGAAAAAGATAAGCGGGATTGAAATAAAAGGAGATAATATACACCAGAGGTGTACCAGTATTTCTATGTATGAAAAACGACCGATTGTTAACTATTTTCATCCGTTACAAATTTATGACCACTCTAATCGGTTATAAATCGACATACATGATTTATTGCATATCTCCATGTAAAAAAGCCGACTTCACGTCTAGCTGAAAAATAGGCCACGAGTTTTGTGCTGCTATTACAACTATCATCCTGACAATGTTGTGTCGTTCGACTGGAGCAAACACTTTTTCATAGTCGACGACTTTTAGTTACTTCTAACCCTTAGCCACTAACCTTGCCTTGAATTTGTCGACTTTTCCTTGGGCATTCAACTTCGTCTTGTATGCCCACTTCACACCAATCAACTTGTATCCATTTGGGAGATTAGTCAACTCCCATGTATTGTTCTTCTTGATAACTTTGATCTCATCATTCATAGCCTCCTGCCACTTTGGTTCTTCAAGAGCATCCTTAAAAGTAATTGGGTCACTTCTAGTAAATAAAGTGAATTATATAGTTAGATCATCTGATTGATCCACTCCACTTAGATCATAATCTTCTAAGTACGTTGGTCTCCTATGGGTTCTCTAAGGCCTTGAGAAAGATGGTACGGATTGTGATCATACCATTGTTGAAAGAGGGTTGGTTGAGCTCTGTGCAGGTGTGAGTGGTGATTGTGCTTCACCATCCGAAAACTAGTAGATGACTTTCTTCATTGTCGAAGACCACTGCTACTGGCTTTCCCGCATCTTTAACATTTCATTTCTATGTATTATCTTCATCGAAAATCACATCTCGACTAATGATGACTTTCTCAGTTTTAGGATAATGGAGTTTACAAGCTTTTGAACTATCACTATAACAGAGAAAAATACATTTTTGACCTTTATCGTCGAGCTTTGTTCTCCATTCTTTCGAAATATGGGCATATGTTATACACCAAAAGATTTGCAAGTGCTCCATATTTAGTTTTTTGCTACTCCATGCCTCCTCTGGTGTCATGTTCCTCACGATTATGGTGACACTACTGTCAAGGATGTAGATGCTCTACAAGACTATTTCTAGCCAAAATCTCTTAGGAAGATTTGATGTTTACAGCATACTTCGTACCATATTCATAATAGTGCGGTTCTTCCTTTCAGCTTCGCCATTTTGTTGTGGCATGTACGATGTTGTCAATTGTCTATTGATTCAAAAAATTTCACAAAAATTTACAAATTTGTGAGAATTGTATTCTTTACCATGATCTGAATGAAGAATCTTGATAGATCTCCATACTCCTTAACGAGGGCCTTAAATGATTTAAAAACTGAAAAAGTTTTAGATTTTTCTTGTAGAAAATAGACCCATGTCTTTCGGCTGTAATCATCAATAAAAGTAATAAAATACCTTTTGTTTCCATTGGATCATGGATCAATCGGTACACACATATCGGCATGGACTAGCTCCAGTGTCAATTTGGTTCTTCATACTTTCCCCTTTGGAAATTAATCCCAGTGTTATTTGTCAACAACACAACCTTCACATACTTGCGGATGTCGATCAATCTGAGGGATTCCCATCACCATATTTTTTTGATAAAGGAGCTTTAGGCCGTTGAAATTCAAGTGTCCAAAGCGAAAATACCATATCCAGCCTTGATCTTTCACCATACTTGAAAAACAAGGAAGAGCGTCATGTGTGACGCTTAGCGGAAACATTCAGTTTGGAGTCATATGTACTTGTGCAATTACCAAGTCTCTTGTCAGATCTTCAATCTGACAAACTCCATTCTTGATGATGATCACATATCCCTTCTCTTGAAGTTACCCCACACTGAGTAAATTACTCTTTAAGTTCGGGAAATAGAAAATACTTGAGATGGTCTAATGAGTATTATCACTAGTGCAAATTTTGATATCACCTTTCCCCATAACAATAATTGTACAACTATCTCTGGATTTTACTGAGGTACATAAATAATCATCCATTTTATGAAATATAGATTTTTTACAACACATATGGTTATTTGCTCCTGTGTCCAAATACAATATGTGTTGGATTTTTCAAAACTTACCTCATGTGGTTTTGACCCCTTGACCTCTTGGTCATTTTCATAGAACTCATTTTCATTCACCTCTTTTGAATATGAAAGCCATGTGACTCTTGTAACCTAACTATAGCCTAAAAATTTAGTCTCATATTTTTTGTAAACTATATTGAAATTAAACATATAAGGTAGTACTCACATAACATGTGAAACATGTGACTAAGAGAGAGTGTATATGTGTGTGAGTGTGTGAGGAGGTTTTTATATCCTTGACACACTTGGACCTCTCTCGGGCGGCCTGGTAGGCCGGGCTGGCTCAAATTTGGGTTCGGGTTCAGTTTTGGGTTTGGGCAATTCTGGCTCTGAAGGCCCTGAGACCCTTTGGGCTTGTGCTAGGCTCACTCTATTCTTTTTATTAAAAAGTTATCCATTCACTTTTGGGTTTGGGGTTAACTTTGGCTTTTTTTCTATTTTTTTTTAACAAATATTTTTTTATTAAGCAAAGCAATAATACATGTGGAGGACATAAGCATGGCCACTAGTTTACTGCCTAATTGTGGTTATTCCTAGTTTATCTATGAAATATGTTGCACGGATCTGCCTAGGAAGGGTGGATGCATTCCAGAAAATTTGTGAATGTTGTGAGCTGCATAGTTTAGAGAGACCGTCAACTGTACCATTGCCTTCCCTATAAGTATGTATCATAATAATTTAAAGCTCCCTTCCTAGATGAGTAAGAAGTTTCCAAGTTGTATTGTACTTTACAGGACAAATATGCTTGCATCTGTACCAGTTTACCAGAAGTTGAGCATCTACTTCAACAATGAGTAGAAGCCAACCATGTTGTTTGCAATGCATTAAACCATGAAGAAGAGCAAACATTTCAGCAGCTGTATTAGTGCCATGACCAAGTACAATGTTGTACCCAAGTTGAAGTTCACCCAGATTGTTTCTAATTACTCCTTCTGCTCCACTCATTCCGGAAGGAAGTGCTAAACCATCACTGTTTAGTTCGAAATGACCGAGAGGTGGGAATGTCCATCGTACAAGCACAGGTCCTTTGGCACACACTAATTGCTTAACCAGTTGCAAGACTTGTAATGAGATGAGGTCATTAAAGTTACTATTTTGCATGATTTTGAGTTTGGATATGCTCTCTTGTAAAGCTTTGTTGATGTTTTTGATGATAACTAAGGGAGAGAAAAGCTTTTCCTCAAACCTGTAAGTACATCGTGCTTTCAATAATTCCCAGATTATGTAGGCAGGTAATACCCCTATTACGATACCCATTTGAGTACTCGAACTAACTGCCTAAAACTATAGACCCTGTCGAGTCCACCAACTATCATTCACCCCTTGTCGTACACCGTAGCAGCAACAGTTCCCTGAATAAGCAAATGGTTTAACATTTTAGTTTCTCTAACCAAGCAGCAGCAATTTTGAGAAACAGAGGGATTCATCGTTGTATGAGCGCGTTTACAGGTACAATTTCTTTCCAAGCTTTCCAACTGAAGACTTGTACTTTTGCTGGTATAGAGTTGTGCCATATCCATTTCATATGTCGTTGTATAACCTCTACGCTGTGCTAGAAATTCCAAGCAGATTTAACGGTGAAGTTTCCTTTGTCCGACGGACCCCAAAGTTGGTTATCTTCATCGTCATTCAGGAAGACTTGTGGGATAATGTATGCTCCTAATGTGGTGGAATCTCATGCCCAAGAAGTTCCCATTTCCAGGTACCATCGTTCATTAAAATGTCTTTCACCATGATTTGTTGCGTGCATTCAATTTCTAGAATATCTGATAAATTGCCTTCCCCGGTCCAATCGTCTAACCAAAATCTCTTGTTTCCCTTGCTGAGGCACCAAGTAGTGTTAGCTTCTACTATCTGGAGGAGGCCTTTCATCTGTTTCTAAAGTATTGAATCTCCAAATCGCAATCTATTGGTTTCCCCATCGATGGTATATTTGTTCCTAAAAAAAGATGCCTATGTAGAGCTGCTATATAAAAAATTTCAACATTTTTTAAGTAGTAGACTATACTTGATATCCTCGAATCGGAGTATTCCAAGTTTTCCTTCATTCTTTGGAAGACATAGTACATCCCATGCAACCCAATATCGCTTGTTTTGCTTGTGAAAATTACCCCAAAAGAAGTTTGAAAACATTGTTTCGATTTTGGTTATAGCACAATGAGGTACCGTAATGCATGAGAGGGGGTGTATGGGCTTCGAGTTCAGAACATGGTTGAACATCACTAATTTACCTCCATGTGATAAGAGCTTTCCTTGCCACCCTTCTATACACCGTTGGATATTGGTGAGTAATTGATCAAAATGAGTAAGCAGTACCCGACCATAACTTATGGGAGCTCCCAAATAAGTCATTGGAAAAGATCGATGTTGGAGCCCACATGCATTATGGATGATATGTTTTCTTGCTGCAGATACATTGTGGTGTACATATAAGCCGCTTTTAGCTTTGTTGATTAATTGGTCGGAGAAGTTTTCATATCTTGCTAGGAAATGCATTAACCCGGAAATGGATCGTTGACTTCCGTTTAAGAAAACAAGGAAATCATCAGCATATAAGAGATGAATGTTGGGAGTACAACCTCTGGATGTATGGAATAGCCCAATCTCGCCCTCCAAAAAACATTTGGATAGCCCTCTAGATAGTACTTCTTCTACAATAATAAAGAGTAATGGAGAAAGATGATTTCCTTGTCATAAGCCTCGTGACGATTTGATGTAGCCCTTGAAGACCCCCTGCAGGACCACCGAGAACCATGGTGTTTCAACACATTGTGTTATGAGTGAAACACATCTGCTAGAGAAACCAAATTTGTGCAAAACCTGACGTAAGAACTTCCAATCCAGCCTATCATAAGCCTTTGCCATGTCTCTCTTGATCATAATATTAGTGCCTCTAACCTTTCTGTATAAATCCCCAACCATTTCCGTAGCTAATGTAATGGTCTCACTAATGTCCTTGCCCTGAATATAAGTACCCTGATTCCTGAAGATTAATTTGTGAAGAAGTTTTCTTAGCCTGTTAGCAATAATGTAAGAAAAAGATTATATATTACGGAGCACATACTAATTGGTCTGTAGTCACTCAGCGATGTTGGGGTATCCACTTTTGGTATTAGTGAGAGAAACAAAGAAGTATAGCACCTTGAGAGTGGGGCACCATTGAAGAATTCCTTGGCAGCGCCATGTAGATCGTCCTTTATTATGTCCCAACATGAAGTAAAGAAGACCGATGTGAAACTATCGTTGCCCATAGCACTGTCACTGGGGATTTGGAACATACTGGCTTGTAATTCTTCCAAAGTTGGGATGCATGTTAGACTGACATCTTCGTCTGTTGTGATGACGTTAGGAATGCACTCAAGTAATTCTGCATCTTCAGTAGTATTTATTACCTGTAGCAAATCACGAAAATATCCCACCGCGGCATCGTGAATGACATCTACCTCAGCTGTCTCAGTTCCATTAGGGAGAGTAAAGTTGGTCACAAAAGTTCTTTTTCTATTAACTTGTGTGATAGTATAAAAAAAATTATATTGGCATCTCCTGCCGCAACCCACTTGACTCTGGAATGTTCTCTCAAAAATACCTCTTCATAGTATAACATGGCCGCATGTTCACTCTGTACCTTGCCCAGCTCGATACTAACCTGTTCATCCCACCCTTCCTGCAGTAAGTGGTCCAGATGCAGTAGCACTACACCAAAAATAGGAAAAAATGACTATGACAAATGACTTAAATTACCGTGGCTAGTATACGACTACATTCTTAGACGTTTTATTTGGCATTTGTCATTGTTACTTAAATAGGTCTCGTGACTAATTTGACTTTCCTTCCTTCCCAATTCCCTTTCCCTCCTTCCTACAACTCTCCCAAAAGAGGTTTCGAGGCTAATTCGACTTTCCCTCCTTCCAAATTCCCTTTCCCTGCTTCCTACAACTCTCCCTTCCCATGATTCTCTCACGATTTGAAGCTATCATAATTCTCCCGTAAAAATTTCAATTGTAAAATTGGCTTCCCTCCTCTGCACGATTCTCTTCCCCACCCCCCATGATTTTCTCCCAATATTTCAGGATTTTAATCAATTATTTAATTAGGTTTCAAATTGGTTATTTATAGTTTATATGGGATTTTAATTACTTCTCCATAAATTTGAGGATTCTAATCCCTTTTGTAGATAGTTGAAGGTACGACCTCTCTCCATCTCCATATCAATTTTCTCCTTCTATTTTACTTAATTATTAATTTGGGTAAAGATCAATTGTTGGGCAAACTTAATTATTAATTCAATTGATTGTTCTTAGGATTTCTTACAACTTCTATTTGTTTTGTTTTTGTTTTTGTTTTACAAAGGTATATGTTTGTTCTCTTGTAATTGCTAGAAGATTTGAGTCATTGAAATTGAATTGGGGATTCTGACTGAGGTAAGCTATCTCTAATTTGTTAATGTATTTTTTTTACTTTAATAACATACATAATTTGTTCCATGTGTATTACTTAATAGTTTTGTTCTTTTTACTTTGATAGCATACATAATTTGTTAATCTATTTTTGTTGATTCCCTATATAAACTATAAATTTTTTTAGCAATATCTTCATTACTTTTCGACTACTTGGCCTTTTGTTCGAATCTCTTTAATGGGTTTCAATTGATTTTTATATGATTGAATATATTGGTTTTTTCTTCAACTAACGTTTTAATGTTTTACATTAACCGTACACCATATCATTATTTATAGGTAGTTTTCTTTGTTGGTTTTCCTTATCATTTTCCATTAATGTCGTCGAGTATCCCCAGTAAGGACTGGATGCAAGCTGAGAAAATGTCACCTGAATACTTAGGAGGTATATGCTCATTGATCACATTTGTAACCTCTCGATTAAATGTTGATTCGTTTTCCTGTCCTTGCGTTAAATGTCTTAACAAACATGGAAAAATTATTGTAGTAGCCTACTCGCAGGCTTCTACCCCAGTAAAACACTTGAAGGCTACCTCGACGCCTACTCGAACACCTCGAAGCCCACTCAATCTATAAACAAGCCTTCCAAAGATTATCCGAAGACGAAGCTTCGACTCTGAACAAGTATCGAAGACGAACTCCACATCACATCAGAAACACTTCGACCATATCCGCACATGGCTGAAGTGTGACAAGACAGACAGCCAGCTCACTAGACAAGACGGCGGCGTTGTTGGTCCTTACATCTACAGTAGCAGACCCAACAACTGCTACAGTGTCAGAGCATAATGACATACCCAACAACTGCTACAGTGACAGATCCGACATTTTCGGTGTCAATACCAACTTCGGGATACCCGCTCGATATCCGGATGGTGCACTTTTAATGTGACCTAACCTTGGTGACTCAGCCCTTCCTATGTTCTATAAATAAGAGAGATGGGGAACCAAGGAGGGGTTACAAGATCTCTCCTCTAAGCCTTTACAGTTTACCTTCGATCACCTTGTAAAAACAAATACTCGAACCTTTGATTACTCGACAGCAATACAAAAACTCTTAAAAATCCTCATCAGAGGTCGTGGAGAGTCACATTCCAAGCCTCCAGGCAAGTATATTGTCAGCAGATTAATTACCCAACAGATTATATATTTGATTTCCTTTGATAAAGGATTGACCCCGTGGTGTAAGAGCCGACTTCCCCTCCTCACGAAGTTAGGCCTCTACATTTGGCACCGTCTGTGTTTCCCACCCTACCAATCTCCCTTTCTTATTCCCCTCCCTTTGTTCTTAACTTCAACATATTATCCTCAATGGCACCCACCCTCTGTTCCAGTTCTATCCATGCCGGCAACTCTGTCGACGGAGTGGCCACCCAACTAGCCTTGCTTTCTTAACAATTTGCTCAAGCCGAGGAACGACATCACAACCAGCTTCACCAGGAACGTGAAAAGTATCGGCAAGAATTTGAAGCAGAACGGCATCGCCGTCAGGACGATAGCGACAGGCAAAACTGGGCAATTGACGAGTTATGCAACACCGTCTGAGAGTTGCAGAGACTACAGCATCTGGAAGCTACTCGACCATCCCAAGCACCTTCCCCATCTCGCATCTCCGCCAAAGCCCGATTGGGACCCTTGCTACATGACCAAGCACCTCTGGCCCACCTTAGAGATACAGGTGTTGCCCCTGCTACCTCCATTCATCTCGGCATCCACCCCACAGAAGACTCCTCTGATTCCACCCTTCGCTCCACCAAACACCCTAAACGCCGCCCTGCCCAAGAGTTCCTCGGGGAGCGTAGCGCAGAAAGCATACCACACACTCAACCTCATCATCCTCGAACCCTTCGATCACCCCCTCATCCTTCCTAGTGTGCACAACAGGATTTTGACTACAAAATCCAACCAGTTATCCACGTCAGTGCGAGCGCAACTCACAACTCATGGAGTCGGTTGAATAATCCCCTATTTCCCAAGCTCTTCGCTATCGAGTTGCCTCCAAATTTCCGTACTCCCAAGCTAAGCAAATACCGTAACAATGATCCTCAATTACACATCCTCAAATTTCAAACTGCTCTAAGCCTCTATTCCATAACTGATCATCTGATGTGTCGCCTTTTTCCTACAAGCCTCACAGATAGCCCCCTCCGTTGATACCATAACCATCCCAGTGGTTCTATTCAAAGCTTCGATCAACTATCCCATCTTTTCATTGCCCAATTTTCCTTCAATAAAAATAAAGACGTCAGAGTCGATGCCCTCTTCAATTTTAGGAAATCCAATAATGAAACCCTTGAAGCCTTCACTAAGAGGTTTCTCGACGAGTCACAAAAAGTCAAAAACCTTGACTGCGCGAATGCAATACTCGCATTCTCAAATGCCTTGCCAGACCACAGCCGTGTCAAAGAGTACCTGGTCCTCCATAAGCCCCAAACCCTCGAAGAGATGCTCTCAAAAGTCAACGGCTATATTGACCTCGAGCGCCTCTGTGAATCAAATAAACAAGGGTAATATTTGACTTCTACCGCCAATAAACCTTGACAAGGCCCACCATCAACTCCAACACCCCTGATCACTCCCGTCTCATAGGAGACCGAGAACTGTAAATGCCCACACAATGACAACAATGCTTAAGCTCGCAAAAAGAGTCTGAAACCGGTCCTACCCACGCTTACTGTTCCTCTCAGCACCCTTCTACCTAAGGTTGTTCACGAGTCGGGTCGGGCCGGGTTAAGCCACATTTGAACCCGAACCCGGGCTGGTCGGGTTAACCACATTTGAACCCGAACCTGAACCGACTATGCACAGAACCCGAACTAGAACCGAACCGAATTGATCGGGCCAGGTTCTGAACATGTTTTTTTTCCAGATCCAATTCAACAAATTTGGAAGAGTAGTTTACAAAAATTACTTCCTTCAATACTTCAAAATACTGATAAAATCAAAGAAAATACAATCGGGTGATCTAATCATTCAAACTATGGGAAGGAGACGCTAATTCTACCGTTAATTCTACTGCTGGAAAGATTGCTTCCTTCAATACCTCCTTCGACAGTTACTAGTTGTTCTATTATCAAAACAATAAAAGTTTCCAAATATCCAAAGTGTCCAAAGATCCTAAGCAATAAAAGTAGAATTCGCGCAATTGGTTATTCTATTATCAAAACTATCTAAAGATCCTAAGCAACTGCATCAATAAGCGCTTGTCCTTGCACGCATGTCATGGTTGTCCTTGCAGCGAGCAGAAAGAAGTACGATCTGAAAATCGTGCTTGTCCTTACACGTCGTGGTTGTCCTTACCATGGTTGTCCTTGCATGCATGCAAGTTGTGGTGGTCCTTCGCACGCACGATCTGAAAGCCAATACAACAAATCTGATTTACTGATTTGAAAATGAGAGAGAGAGAAGGTGAAGAACAACTACTACTTAACAATCTGAAAATGAGAGAGAGAGAAGGTGAAGAACAACAACAACTACTACTTAAATCATCTTCCACACCAATACATTGGGTTGCCACCCTTAACGCATCTGAAAAATAAGCTTGCACACCATGATGATAACCCCACATGAAAAATAAGCTTGCACACCATGATGAGAACCAAAGTATTTGCAGCCAAGAACAATAAGCTTGCACACCATGATGATAAATTGATAACCCCACATGAAAAATCAAGTAGATAACCCCACATCAGCCACATGAAAAATCAAGTTGATAACCCCACATCAGCCAATGCATTTGAGCTTCCATCCACAGTAAACATAAAATTAAACCTTCCCACTTGAGCTCCATGGAAGTATTAGAGGCCATAAGCAGAAGAACCAGACAAAATACTGTGGCGTGATAACTTGCTCCAAACAACGATAACCTTGTCTCTGATTGTAACCGAATGGAGGAAACTATTGAAAGCTCTCAAACCAAATTTACTGATTCGGGCTTGCTGGTATAGAGAGAGAGATGGGAGGTTATAGAGAGGAGGGGGGGTTAGCAGCTACAAGGGGTGTGAAATGAAATATGTTCAGAAAACTTAATATAACCTACCCAGTTCGGGTCGGGTATTAAACCAGATCAAACCATGAACCCGAACCCGAACCGATTATAATCGGGTTTTAAAACTCAGACTCAAAACCGAACCGACATATCCTTAACCCGAGCCAAACCGGTCGGTTCGGGTCTCGGGTTTTCGGGTTTGAATGTACACCCCTACTTCTAACACATATACAAGCAGAGCCCATCTGGCGTATCCCTTTCCCCATCGAAGTCAAACCAGGTAAACCTTACTGCGCCAATCACAAGTGTAACTATCACCACACCAACAAATGCTTCGCCCTCCAGCACTCTTTCGAAATCATCCTCAAAGAAGGTCATCTATACCAGTATGTTGCCGACCTTCCCAGCTACTTTGACAGGTCGTACCTCAAACCTCAATCCACCCCTGCTGTCGACCCGGCCGATGTTTATATCCACTGAATAATTTTCATCGAAGTCAACAATATCGACAGCGGCCGTTCCAAGAGTAAACGCAAGTGTGTCGAAGAATGTTATAAACTTACCTACCAGGAGAAGCTGTCTGCTCTCCTACCATAATCAAGCCTCTACCCTCGACCTGAAGGTATCTCTTTCATCGACTGTGATACATCACATGTTCATTTTCTCCATTCTGACCCTTTAGTCATCGTGATTAAGATTGAACACCTCATCCTCCACACAATGCTCATAGATACAGGAAGTGCAGCTGATGTCCTTTTCTTCCAAACCGTCCAAACCATGAAGAAAACCGACCGCATCACTGCTGCTAATGTCAAACTGAAAGGTTTTAATGGGGTTACCGAAGTTGTCGTTGGTCGAATCAGCCTCCCAGTTACTACCGACCCAGTCACACTTAAAACTAGCTTTCTTGCCATCGATAAGAAGTCTGAATACCTTGGTATCCTTGGGCAAGATTGGCTTCATGCCATGCGTGCCATACCTTCGATGTATTATCAGACCCTTCGTCTTACCACCTCCTTGGGTACATGGAACTTGATAGGCTCTCAACGCCTCGCACGTGCATGCGAGCATCCGGAGATCGATCAGACCCGGAAACTCGTCAGACTCCCATAGCAATCATTGTCTCTCTCTATCCCCACACCTTCAACAGATGCCACCTCACCCATCGAACCTGCTGTCTATATCGAACTTGACGGTCCTGGTCGAGGTACATTCATTGGAGCTTTTCAAGATGAGGCAGAACACCTTGAGCTCACAATCTTCCTTCGAGCAAACAAAGATGTCTTTGCATAGACGTTCCAGGAGATGCCCGGTATCGACCCCAATTTGGCATCCCACTGCCTTGATCTCATTCCCCATTCCACAGCAGTAAAATAGAAGAAGTGCACCTTGGCACCGCGACTTTGAGAAGCAGTAAGCCTCGAAGTAGACAAGCTTGTTACAACCATGTTTAAACCCCTGATTGGCAAGTCGGTCGAGGTTTACATCGACGACATGTTATGCAAGAGCCTCCAAAAACAGACCCATATCCAGGACTTAACCGAAGTCTTTTTGATACTTTGAACATACAACATGAAACTTAACCCAGACAAATGCCAATTTGGTGTTTCGTCTGACAAATTTCTAGGCCACTTTATCAGCAAACGAGGTATCGAGATCGACCCAACCCATATTCGAGCCCTTATCGACCTGCCTTCGCCCTGAACCAAAAAAGATGTCCAAAAAGTGGCTGGTAAAATAGCAGCCCTCAACCGTTTCATTTCCAAATCATCAGACCATTGTGCTTGGCTTTTTTCTCTCTTACGCGACCAAGGCGCCCACAAAGCAAAAAAAAAAAATAACCCTGAGATTAACTAGACACCCGACTGTGAACAAGCCTTCCTCAAACTCAAAACATACCTTAGTCGACCACCCATTATCAGCACCCCTATCGAAGGTGAGACACTCTCTTTATATCTCGCTGTTACAGATACCTCCATAAGTTCAGTTCTCATTCGACTCGAATCAAACATCGAGAAACCGGTATATTTTATTAGCAAAACTCTAACACCAGCAAAAACTCGATATTTGAAACCTGGGTGTTTGCTCCTCACCCTCGTCTACTCATCCCGCAAACTCAAACCATATTTTCAAGCTCACCCCATCCGTGTTATAACAAGTTACCCCCTTCAAGAAGTGTTCAGCAAAAAAGAAAAATCCAGAAGAGTTCAACGGTGGTTTGTCTATCTTGGTGAACATGACATCACATTCGAGAAACGGATATCCCAGAAAGGCCAAGTAGTAGCAGATTTCCTTGCTGACTTCCCGATCGAAGATGTCGATTGGGAAGAACATGAAGATGACCTAACAGAAGACCATCCCGAAGTAACAGATCCATGGAATCCTAACACTGGATGGCATTTATTCATAGATGGATCCGCTGGACCCAACAGTTCAGGGGTTGGCATAGTGCTGGTCACACCTACCAATGATCGAATAAAGAAAGCCATCAAATTAAACTTCGAATGCTCTAACAATGAAGCTGAATGTAAAGCTTTGATCCATGGCCTCAACCTCGCACTCGACCTCGGCATCCCCAAACTTGCAGTTTTCACAGATTTCCAACTTATTAAAAGATATTACACCGGTGAAAATCAAGCTAACGGTCGCATGGCTGAATATGTTGTTTTTGTTCGAGAGCACATGGACTGTTTTCCTGAAAAATCTACTATCACTCATAACCCTCAAGGAGAAAACCGACACGCAGATGTCCTCGCTTACATTGCATCTATGTTAGGCCAATCAGAATTCCAGACTCTCCATATCGAAGTACTCGAATGCCCAAGTATTGACCGGATGGAAATTAATGCCATCAATACTGGGGGCGAGAGTCTCGATCCAGACGATTGGTGAACACCATACCTCCATTACTTTAACAATGCTACCCTCCTAGATGATCCCAAAGCCAAACGGTCATTATTGGATAATTGTCACAGATACACCATCCACAAACAAAAGTTACATCACAAATCTCCAAATGGCATCCTCTTTTGATACATCTCTCAAACTGAAGCCTCTAAGATTCTAGCCGACCTCCATGAAGGTACCTACGGTGCCCATACTGCTGGTCAATTTTTGGCCCTTCGCACCGTATCCCAAGGTTTATTTTGGCTAAGCATGAAGAAACATGCGGAAGAGTATGCCAAATACTGTGATAATTGCCAACGCCACACCCATGACATCCACAACCCCTCACAAGACCTCTATTTCAGCTAAGTCTCTTGGTCATTCAAAAGATGGGCTATCGATCTTATCGGTTCCTTCCCAAAAGCCTCCGGTAGCCGAGAAAACATCCTCATTGCAACAAATTATTTTACCAAATGGGTCGAAGCCGTGACTTTGTGTCAAACCAGAGAAGAAGAAGTCATCAAATTTTTGTGGGAAAATATCATCACACGCTTCGGATGCCCTCACATGATTCGATGTGATAATGGTCCACAGTTTATCGGGAACAAAGTCTGAAATTTCAACAAAAAACACAATATCATCCTCTCACCCTCAATAACTTACTTCCCCCAAGGGAATGGTCAAGTCGAAGCAATCAACAAAACCATAGTCAACGGTCTCAAGAAACGTGTCGATGCGAAGAAAGGACGATGGGTTCAGGAGTTACAGCATGTTCTCTGGGACTATCGAACAACACCAATAAAATCTATGGGTTGCACCCCTTTTCATCTAGCCTATAGTACTGAAGCAATGCTCCCTACTCAATTCGATGTACCCACACAAAATCCCAACCTCCCAGACGAAGACAATGAGTTTAAGCTCGGATCAACATGTTATGGATCGACGAGACCAGAGACCGAGCCATCGCCAACCTCGGCCCTTACCATACATCACTTCAGAAGTCATACAACAAAAGAGTTCGACCACGAAGTTTCAACATTGGAGATCTGGTATTTTGACACGTCACTCAATCTTCGATGCCTCGAAATGCAGAAAGGCTAGTCGAATCCTGGGAAGGACCTTATGTCGTTTACGACAAAACCGACAAGGGTTCATACTACCAAATGACAGAAGATAAAAAGCCTCTACCAAATCCATGGAACACAATGCAGCTGGTCTCATACAATAGGCCACGGCCTCCACCTTGTACACCCGATGTAAATACAGAATAATCAATAAATAGATTATTTTCATCCCTACTTCATCTCTTGTTTTCCAGTGAATTTCTTGGTTTATCCTAGGTATCATGTCAACCCTCGGCCCAACTAATACTTGAGGGCGACCCTGAAATTTTTTGAACTCCCAATTTCTAGCAAACTCGAGGGGTAAGGATGGTTAATAGACCGGACCCTCTGGAATGCATTGGGGGTAAACAGTTATGCTTCGATCAGGCCCCAAGCCGTCAAAGTCTAATGAATTTCGTAGTTTCCTCTAAGTGTCATGTCACCCTCGGCCCGACTGATACTTGGGGGCGGCCTCAGGATTTTTCAAACATCCAACATTCGAGCAAACTTGAAGGGAACGAATGGTCGAGAGATAGGACCCTCGAGAGTGCGTTGGGGGCGACCACATCTTACTTCGCTGTGGCTTAGGCCTTCGAAGTTCAGTAAATCTCTTGGTTCTAACAAAGTATCATAACTATCTCGAAGCCTTCCAAGGTTTGACAACTCTACAATCATTCGACAGTTATAACATATGCATATATAATTATGCAGGAATATCTACAAAACACTTTAGTACATTATCAGAGAAGCATTGTCAACACTAATCAAATCAAATCATGTTCAGAGCATACATCAAGTATCTATCACAGCAATTTAGCACAATACAAGATTAACACAAACCAGTTTCAGAACAGTCTATACCCAAATAGAATCAGTACAATACAACTCAAGTTAAATACAACAGCTCAGAGCAACCACAAGTTCAAAAATCAACTCCAAAGAAAGATAAACATTGTTTAAATATTACAAGCTGACAGAAAATCAGAAAAAGCAGGCATGGCTTTCCAGTACAAATACCTCATATCGGCGTTGTAGGGACTTATCCTTCGATCTCACTCATAATCGAGCTCACACAGCTCAATTTACCTCTATCTCAGGCTCATGCATTTTTAGCATTTAAACACTCCAGTCAATATTCTAACCAACCCAATGAACTACTCAAGAACGTGGATCGAGCTAAACCCAGAAATTGTTATCCGGTCAAAAACACCTGTCTCTCACGAACTCGTCAGTTATTCAGTCAACCGCCACTAACCACATTATTCGAAAAATGTGTTTTAGCACGATGAAGAGCTGTGGAGAAGCCTATATAAAAGAAAAGTTTCAGAAGAGACAGGGACTAGAAAAATTACTCAAACTTCTTATTTACGAGATCAAAACAATTTCTATATTTTAGAGATCACTTGTAATTAAGAAATCCACTCCAAGCAATAAAGATACTTTTACAAAAATCCTCCATACGAGGTCGTGGTTTTTTAACCATTCAAAGGTTTTCCACGCTAAAAACACTTATTTCCATTTCTTACTTTTTAGTAGAGAATTGTTACAGGTTCATTGGTGTGATAGCTAATTCCTAATCATATCGAGCTTACAGAATTTGGCCATTACATTTGTCCCCGTCTGTGGGAAAAATTGCATTTCCATGATACCCTAAGGCAGTCTTTCATTACAATTTACAATTATGGCTTCTTCCAGACGACAGGCCACAGGAACTCAGCTCAAAAATTTTGTGAATCTGGAACAACTCATCGAGTTACGGGCGAATCTCTACGCAGAGGTAGAGAAACACACGAAACTAGAACTTCAATTGACAAAGGATCGCAAGCTCTGAAAGAAAGAGCTCGATCCAGAACGACAAGATCGTTTGACAGCGCTCAAGCGGCACGAGGATCAGATGATGACAATACAGACTGTACTCAAGGCTCTGTAAAATACTCAGCAGGCTCCTCCAGCCAGGGGTCGCGATCAACTTCTAGAGGCCTCCAGTATCTCATTAAGGGAAAGGTTGGGACCACGGGGAGTCGCCAGTAAAGCCATTTCTAGAAATCTACCGCATGGACCGCAACCCTTAATCTATTTGGGGGGAGAAGTTCAATTAGAAGTCAGTCGAGGTTACCCACTTTCCATCCATCAAGAGGAAGACCAGCGACCTATACATCAAGTTCTAGCACGAGATCACTTGAGTGAAGGTATGGAAACTCATCATCCCCTGCCAGCACATCCAACGATTCGACCAACACGTCAGTACATCACAAAAGAACACATGGACCAACGAATTAAGGAATTGATCGAAGCACAAGTTCTGGGAACTACCAGCGATACCGCAAAGTTATAAGGAAGTCTGATTACTAAAGAACTATTTGATATGGAAATACCGAAAGGTTTCCATACTCCCAAAATTCACAAATACAAAGGTACTGAACCGAAGGAGCATATTCAGCAATACCGCGATTCAATAGGGTTGTACTCCAATCTTAACCACATCCTCTGCCACCTATTCGCCCTAAGTTTATAGGAGGAGCCACTTCGATGGTTCCATTCTCTTCCTGAGGAATTTATCTACACGTTTGATCAGCTACAGAAACAGTTCATCAAGACATATGCTCACAACAGAGACAAGGAGGAGAACTTTTATTCTCTTATCGGTCTTAAACAATCATATGAAGAAAAGCTTGAAGACTTCTGAAAGAAATTCCTAGAGCTCGCTAAAAAGGTGGATAACCTCGACCAAAAAGTAACCATTGCCGCTCTCACCAATGTTCTCCGACTTGATTACAAGGCCAAATAATACCTCTTCCTTAACAAGCCAACGACGTTAGAGAAGATGATCACCAAAGTTAACCGTTATGTCGACTTAGAGCGGATGATGTCTAAGCAACAAAAGTCTACTAAATTTGTCCTCTCCACCAAAACCCCACCTCCAGATCAAACCAGCGAGCCTAAGGAGGAACTGGGAGGTTAGAAACGTACCAAGGAAAATACTGGATACCCTCGGAGAAGCGGTGTACAAAACAAACCCGTCCTCCCAAAGCTGAACGAACGTTCGGCTCTCCACAATTTTTCCACTGCTATTGAAAGACACACTCTCCCGTATTTTAAAACCATTGGAGCCCATCGAGAATCGACCATTTTGCCTACTCCATAAGGTAAATCATCATTCTACTAACAATTATTATGCTCTACAGCGGTTGCTCAAGCTCATTTTCAAGGAAGAACAAATGCTCGAATACATTGTTGACCTGAAGTCGTACCAAGATGGCAACTATAAGTAGCAACTCGACGTTGTTCAGGTTAACGACAGAGCTGAGGAGAAACATCTCTATTATATGTACCTCAACAACATGATCAAAATCAACCATATCACCAATTCCAACCAATCAAAGCGCCAGAGGCTCTCAGAATGCTGTGATCTTATACCTCAAGACAAAGAAGCCAAAATTCTTCCCGAGTCGAGCAACCGCCGACTCGGAATCTCTTTCTAGGATTGCGGTACTAGCCATGTCAAATTTCCATATCATGATACGTTAGTCATAGTACTTAAGATGAAACAATTTGGCATGCACATAATGATGATCGATACTGGAAGCGGTATTGAAATTCTTTTTCAGAGTACGATCGACCTGATGGGTTTTGCCGACCAAGTTATTCAGAGTGACACAGACATCGGTGGGTTTAATGGCTCCAGGGAGGAACAAGTAGGCAAAATTATCTTACCTATTACCGCAGGACCAGCCACTGTCGACATCATTTTCTACGTCATTAATGTCAAGTCTCGTTATCTTGGGATTATGGGCTGCTGTTGGATGCACAATATAGAAGCAATCGCTTCCACTTATCATCAAGCACTCTGATTCAAATACGACAACGGTATTTATGAGATCAGAGGTAGTCAGAAACTCCCACGAGCTTGTGAAAATATTGTATCTGCCATCCTAGATACTTTAGACGGATTGAACGCATAGTAATTATAGAAAATTGATCACCTCGATGATTAATCACCTACAGAGAAACCCACAGAATATGTCAACATTGATGGACCTAGCAGAGGCACGTTTATCGGAACTAAGCAGGTTCAGCATGAGAAAGATGCTCTCATTCAGTTTTTACAACCCAATCGGGAAGTTTTTGCATGGTCTTTCGAAGAAATGCCTGGAGTCGATCCAGCCATGGTTTGCCATAAGTTAGCCATCAACATCAACGCCACAGCGGTCAAACAGAACCAGCGACGACTTTTACCTCGTCTTCGAGATGAAGTTAACACCGAGATCGAGAAATTGATCAAGGTGGGATTCATTCGAGAAGCTAAGTATTCGGACTGGATATCCAACATTGTCGTCGTCCCAAAAAAGAATAAAAAAGTCCACGTTTGCGTAAATTTCACAGATCTTAGCAAACATACTCCAAAAAATAGTTTTCCTCTTCCCAACATTCATCAGATTCTCGATTCCACAGCTGGCCATGATCTTCTATCTATGATGGACGCTACTTTAGGGTATAATCAAATCTCACTTCTAGAAGAAGATCAAGAGAAGACAACGTTCATCACCGAAAGTGGCCTTTATTGTTACAAAGTCATGCCCTTCAGGCTCAAGAACGCAGGTGCCACATATCAACGATTGATGATAGTTATGTTCAAAGCACACCTGGAAAAAATCGTTGAAGCCTACATTGATGATCTCTTGTGCAAAAGCGTATAGTTAGATAATCACATCTCAGATCTCAATACAATATTTAACATCCTTCGATCTTACATAATGTGTCTCAACCCTGATAAATGTCAATTCGGGGTACATTCTGGTTGCTCCCTTAGCTACCTCATCAGCAAGAAAGCGATTGAGGCCGGTGCATATCAAATTTGTGCTCTCCTTGACATGCCTTTTCCAAAGACAAGAAAAGATGTTCCTAAACTCGCCAGCAAGATTGCTACAATCAACCATTTCGTCTCTAAATCTTCAGACTGCTGCCGTTGGCTATTCCTATTACTCTACGGATGCACCAAACGAGGAAAGGCTCAGTCAACTAGAGAAGTCACATGGACACCAAAATACGAAGCAGCTTTGAGGATCTCAAATTTTATTTGGGGAGGTCTCCCATAATGAGCACCCAGTAGGTAATGAAGAACTGATAATCTACCTAGCAGTCACAAACACTTCTCTCAGCTCAGTTCTCATTCGCCTGGAAGGGAAAATAGAGAAACCAGTCTTCTTCATCAGCAAAACACTCACACCAGTGAAAACAAGGTACTCTAAAATTGAGAAACTAATTCTCACCCTTGTTTACACTTCGCAAAAACTCAAGCACTACTTCCAAGCGCATTCCGTCAAAGTTATGATGAATTACCCACGTCAAAAAGTTCTGTCCAAAAAAGAGAAGTCGTAAAGAGTGCAACAATGGTCAGTCAGTTTGGGGGAACATGATATCAAGTTTGAACAGCGTCATTCTGAAAAAGGTCAGGCCGTTGTCGACATTCTCGCAGATTTTCTAGTGGAAGATCCCGAGTGGGAGGAGCACGACCCGGACCTTACCGAAAACATGTCAGAGAATCCAACTCTCAAGCCATTCGACAAACGAGCTGACTGGATCACTACGTTAGGATGGAGCCTTCTCACAGATGGATCTGTAGGACCCGCAGGGTTAGGGATGGAGATCATTTTGATTACCCCTTCTAATCATAGAATTGAGAAATCAATCCGCTTAAATTTTGGGGCTTCGAATAATATCACCGAGTATGAAGCTCTTATTCACGGACTCGACCTCGCACTTGAGCTCGATGTCCCCGAAATCTCAGTTTACACAGATTCATTACTCATCATTCATCATTATTTCGAGCAATACAAGAAGAATGGGAAGATGATCGAATATGTAGCCCTCATTACAGATAAGATGAGTAAGTTTGCGAAAGCAACTCTCGAATATCTTCCTCGAGGCAAAAATAGACATGCCGATTCCTTAGCATATCTAGTCGAGGTCTTGGGAACAGAAGCTCGATATCTCCAGATTTAAATCATTTCAACCCCCAACATTGATCGTATATCTGCATACACGATCAACACTGGGGGCGATAAAGGGGGAGACAACGATTGGCAAAAGCCTTTCTTAGCCTACCTCGGTGTCAACAACAAGTACAACGGAACACTCCCGGTATATCCCAAAGAATATCGACAGCTGATCAACAACTCAAAGCGTTACATTACTCAAAACGAAATGCTTTACCGCCTTTCCGTTACTGGGCCTTACCTCAAGTGCTTCTCGAAGTCAAAAGCAGGCGAACTGCTCCGCGAATTACACGACGGAACTTATGGCTCCCACACTGTAGGTAGATTATTAGCGAACCGGGCTATAACTCAAGGAGTATTCTGGCCCGGTATGCGCAAGCAAGCAGAAGAGTATTCCTGCAGGTGAGATACCTGCCAGAGACATGAAAATATGATATGCGCCCCTGCGCTCGAGCTCCATGCAAGTAAGATTTTTTGGCCAATCAAAAGATGGGCACTAGACCTCGTCGGTGAATTTTCTAACTCTCTAGGTAATCGCCGTCATCTACTCGTAGCTACCGATTACTTTACAAAATAGGTAGAAGCAATTCCACTATGTCAAACCAGAGAAGAAGAGGTCATCTCTTTTATCTTGAACCACATAAGCACTCGATTCGGGTGCCCAAACCTAATTCGTATCAATAACGGGCCCCAATTTGTAAGAGATAAGGCTGTAACTTTCCTAAATCACCACAATATCATCTACTCACCATCAAATCCATACTACCCTCAAGGCAATGGCCAAGCCAAAATCACCAACAAAACCATTGTGGTTGGACTCAAAAAGTGGCTTCACTCACAGAAAAAAGAAAATTGGGTTCGCGAACTACTTCACGTCATATGGGCGTATCGAACCACTCCCCGACAATCCATTGAGTACACCCCATTCCTCCTTGCTTATGGCACTGAGGCTATTATTCTTTCTGAATATCGTCATCCAGTTCGTGATCATAAGCTGACTGACGAGGAGAATGAGTTTGAATTGGCTTACAACCTCAACATAATAGTTATAACTAGGGAATGCGCCATCGCTAACCTAGGTCGATATCATCAAATGCTTGCCAGATCATATAATAATCGACTCAGGAGCCGTACTTTCCAAATCAAAGATCTTGTCCTCAAAGAAATTCCTCAACATCGCAAAGAGCCTCACTCTGAAAAATTAGCTAACAATTGGGAGGGTCCATTCATTATCACAGGTATCTCAGGCCTGGGATCATACTATCTCATGACAATAGAGGGAGTCCCCATTTCAAATCCTTGGAATACTAGGCGACTGAAATGGTACTATCGTTAGGCGTCTTACTACTCCATTTCCACATTTTTCTTTTTATTTTACAATTCCAAAAGTGTAATTCTAATCTCTATCCAATATAAATTTTGAGCTTATCAATAAAAGTTTTTTTTGGAACAATAACATTCTCTTTACGAACATTGGGCCATATTTTACTTAATTTGGCTTCTTTTACTACATCTCTGCGATTGTGACAAGTGTAAAAACTTATTTTATATCAAAGACTCAACCAAACAAGAGATAAGGCAAGGATAATACTAGTCTTTATCTTTTACAACTTGTTTGGATCATTTCTACCGGCTGGATCAAGGATAACACTTGGTTTAGCTGAATCTTTACATCTCTGCGATTGCAGCAAGTGTAAAACTGGTTTCATATCAAAGACTCAGCCAAACAAGAGATAATATAAAGATAATACTTGTCTTCATCTTTTACAACTTGTTTGGGTCATTTCTACCAGCAGGATCAAGGATAACACTTGGTTTAGCTGAATTTTTACATCCTTGCGATTGTAGCAAGTGTAAGAACTTGTTTCATATCAAAGACTCAGCCAGGTATAAGATAAGGCAAAGGTCATACTAGCTTTCATCTCTTTCAATATGTTTGTGACATTTCTATAGTTCAAATCAGGTTTCAACTTGGTTTAACTCAACCCATTTTTGTGATTAAAATGAATGTACAAACTTTGTTTTAAATCAAAGGCTTCACCAGACATAAGATAAGACAATGGTTATACTAGCCTTTATCAATTTCAATGTGTCTGTGATAGATACTATTTATTTTTAGGTCAAATTCATATTATAAAAGATTATTTTCTACTGATGGAGTGTCAGCAGTGCTTCCCCCCACATCAAGAGGTCAAGCTTTCAGTTCATGGGCCACAACAACTCAACCTTGTTCTATCGATTCAGCCATTCGAGGGCCCAGTTGGGTTTTCATTATGCCCAGATAATTCCCCCGATCTATCTTAGCTCCGCAGATGCATCCCTTATCCGACATAGTTTTGAAGAAGGTATCTCGTTATGACTCAAGTCTTTTTACTTCCTCTACAAAATATGTAACAATCACCCTTAATAGGTCAGATCGAGACGCATCAGGTACTACCATTGTTGCGAATCTCACCTTTAACCTTTCGAGGTGTGACTCTAACCTAGCGTACTCATTCTTTTATTCAATTATTTATGCATCGTCCTTATCATGATAAATGACATCTTCCAACTTGGCAATATACTTCGCAGACTCAGCTATATTCATGGCTTCTAAGTCTACTACCCGAGCACGAAGCCTCCCAATTTCTGCGTTCAACTCTTCCCTAGCCGGGAGATCTTTCAATAATTCTTCTTTCCTCTTCACAAGCGGTTCCTTTGCTTTGATCTCCCCTTCCATAACCTTCTCCCTGATAAGAGCAGCATCCAACTTATGCTGGCAGACCCTCAAATATGCATTTCCCTTTTGAACATGCCCCTGAATATGAGATACGTTACACTCTAGCTGTCTAATTTGACCTGAGTGACTAACTACATCCCCTCAAACTAAAGGAGCCTTAACCACAGCTCTACTTCCCCCTGAAAGCTCTCTAGCCTCGGCTTTCTTAGCACGAGCAATGGCTTGCGCCAGTTCGGCTTTAAGTCATGCAACCCTCTTGTGTTGTTTAAATTATTGCACCTTCGTTACATTTCTCAAAATTCCATATCCTTGGCGGGAGGGCTGTTTGCAAATGTTCAACTGCGGCTTCCAAAGCTGATAGATTTTCTCGAGCTACCCTCAGCTCGTCGTCCTTTTTAATGAATTTTCATCTCATTCACTCCAGCTCGTTCCTACAGTTATAAAGATCATATCGAAATTGCTCTTCTGATTATTCCAGCACCTGAATACGGCATTGATTTGTGTCGGCCTGCTTACCCTTCACAGCCAATGCGTCAACTTGATGTTGAAGCTTCTCGGCACGTTCTGCGACCTCAGCTAGCTCTTTTAATCTACTATTTATCTCAGAATCTTTCTCTTCCACCTGACTCGGCCTGAGTCAAATCCACAAGTCTAAAATATGCCTTTACGTATTGATCTTCTCTATTCTCACTCGCCTCCTTCATCCAATCAAACTGCTCCACAAATTCTTGATTGCACATGAGTACTTCGTCCTCACGTGCACGAGATGAATCTAATTCGACCTGAGAAATATAACAAGTTTTAGTACAGTTCGATTCAGAAGCCTTTCAATATATTCATACTACATTTCTAAAGAGACTATGTAATTTTTAAACATCTGCTTCCAAATACTTTTAGACTAAAAGTTTGTAGTCCATTCTCAGATCAACTCTTCATGAGTTTTCTTTCGAGATACAAGGTACATACTTTCGATATATTACTCTATATTAATAACGTTGGAGTTTTACCATGCATCTATTTCCTATTTACTTGATAACTTAACGCTGGTATAACATACAAGTCAAAAAACCTATTCCAATCTAACCTGCAACTCTGCTTGTGCAGACATCAAGGTTTTAGAGGTTTCTCTTTCCCTAGTAAGTCCGGACTCTAGATCATTTATTCTGAGACTCATCTCTCTAACTACCTACAAAAGGTTTATAAACAAAGTCAATCAACAGAAGTTTCGTCCTCACACACAATTCAAACAACTTACAAATACTTATACAAACACATATGTCTACCCTACCTTCTCACTACCACTTTCCGGGAGCTCAACGTCATCCCCTTGATTGTTGAGCATCGTCTGGCGGGAAATACCATCTAGACCATCCACGAACCCCACCGCTTCTGCTTCCTCCTCATATTCTTCCTTAACATAAATGTCCAACTTGATGGCATCCACCTCCTCCTTAGAATAGCCTTTCAACATCAAATGGCGCCCTAGTCTGTCACGCTCCTCAACCATATCATCAAGATTGGCCTTTGTCTCCACCTGCATTTAACCAATCGCCACGGCATGAGAGGCCTTCAACTGCTTGATGTCCTTCAAAACGTCAGCCCTGGATCGAGCTAATTCATTTTCTAGCTCGACATTGAACTTCTTCAGCTCGCTTTTCTCTTTCTCTATACTGAGCCAAATCCCCTTAACAAGACGAGCAACCTAGAAAAATCACATCGATCTCAGCGACTAGTTCAAAATGTATTAAGCATTTCTTTTTAATAATATAAACTTACCATCTTGCTCGCGTCTTCCTCTCCTTGGAGAACCGCCAACCTGGCCCTTTCCTTGACCTCATTAAGGTCGTCCACTGAAGCAGATTGCCCCTCGACGACCTTTTCTCCTAACTCTCAAGAGGGTTCGACCCTCCTCCTCTTATCTTTTGCGACCTCACCACTTCCAGTGGTACCAGAGGCCGGCAGAGCCTTCAGCATCCGTTTCTTCAGATATTATTGAGCTACTTTGCTCGACTTGACAGGATTCGGCTGAGTCGAACATCCAGTTCTAGAAGTCTTGGACAGATTAGTTCGGACCTTCTCACCACTTACTTGCCTTTTTCCATCATCAACCCCAGCCATCGACCTGGTAGACTGAGCCTTTCAAACCTTATTCGACCTGCTGTCAACCCTTTTTTTTTCTACTTAGGCAGAGTCCCTCCAACACAAGTTAGAGTTCAGTTTCCTCCTCTGTAACTTTGTTCAATAGGGATTCCTTCCTTTTTACTGTAGACTTCACACCTGAAATAACAAAAATTTTACTATCAACTACATTTGTCAGAGAAACATAACAATAATTCTATTTATGCATGTCTATACTTACTTTGCTATACAGTTCTAAGCCGAAGGTCCAAAGGTTCTTCATCATCTCTTTGAAGACAATTACCCTTCACTCATATGATGTTGTCATTCCAGGTTCGACCTGCCGAATTCAGATCAAAAAGACGACGCCGAGTTGCGCTCGTACAGAAATAAGACCCCCCACTGGCCTTAAAATTCTTCACCCCATAAAACTGCAAAATGTCATCAGGGGTTATCCTCCTCACTTTTTCCTCCCTTTCCTATTTTTTATTTAGATGGTCACACACGGTTATTACCTCCCACATGTTCCCGTTCAATTGAACAGAACATGCCCCAATTGCATTCATAATCCCCTTCGCCAAATTAGTGAGGGGAAGGCTCAACCCATACTCTAATTGAGATAGGTAACACAAAAAGCCCTCTAAGAGGTCACTCTGGAGATCCCCATCAAAATATTCTAACGAGATTGATTTATCTATACCTCTATATCATTTTTCTACTTCCAAATTTACCAGAAGATAAAAATACTCTTCCCCCTCCGCTACCATACAACACCTAAACTGCCTATCGGCAAACTCTACACAATTGCCCCACTTCCCTCCTACAGCCACCTTGGCTTTACAAAACTATCTAAAGGCATCAGAACACGGAGGATAAGATACCAATTGACCAGGGAAACTCGAGAATTGTTCCAATCCTACTTCACCTTCAATATCAGACTCATTCATCCGGCCAGAGGTCGATACCTCATTAGCAGATGAACTACCCATCATAAAAACAAATTCTACAGGCACGTTTTCGACTTATAGAGATACCTTTCACGCTTGATCTACACACAGGTTAAGGTATTTATCATTCTTCTGTCTATGTATATATATATATATATATATTCAACATGTATCTCTGATCAATCGCTTACGTATAACAATATATCATTAACATATACATACGTTAACATATATTTTCGTACATCTTAACAAACCTTTAGTATCCGAATGAGAATCAGCAGTTGCGCCAAGCTTTTCCCTCACGACACTACTGTATAGCTACCTACGAGATCCAAAATCTTTTACCCCCTTCAACCGTTTATCACCTTTGGATAACTCTTTATCAAATCCCCTGATATTTTGTCTCTCTCTCTGAGTGCTCTCTAAATTTTATGAAGTTGTAAAATGTTTGATTAGAGACGAAGAAGCACTATTTATCATTTCTCTCTCCAAAGGCTGGTATTTATTACTCTTCGCGCGAACTGTCCTCGATTCCAGAACTGAGGCATCCTTTCTACTCTCCATGTCAAACGCCTTGTGCCTTTTCGATAAAACTACATTTCCATCATTACAACTCCTCTCATTTTTTAATATATTTTTACTCCCTATTTCCATATTTTTTCCTGACCTTCCCATACTCATGATGACTCACTTTGTACAATGTCAAAGTTTTATTTCTTTTTGCATACAAAATAAAACTAGAAGCTTCTGCATTCTTATATTTATGTTTCTCTATCCTTGTTTATCATACATATAGTGACAGACGTCATTTTCTAAACTATGCAAATTTTCAAAATTATTCAAAATATTTGCCAAAACAGTCTCAAAATAGATTTGCCCCCATAAAGGATCCGCTTGACTTATATTATTTTTGCTACATTCAAAACAAGTATATTATTCATAAGACCCACTTTACACACATCCATCACAGCCATGGTAATCTAAACCAAACATCATCTAATCACATTATTTGTCGATCCTCAGATCTTCAAATTCGATCTTAACTTCGGCAATCAAACCAGCCAACTTCTTTCAATCTACCTAATCCCTCACCAACACACCTCTAAGAAATAACGGGCATTTTCCAACTCCCTACTCCTTATATCTGACCTTCCAGCTCACACTCCCTCACCGATAGCTCAGCATCTAACAAACGAACCAAATGACCACTCACGTACTTAAACAATCTTTATAGCTGATCATCCTTCCCTGGCAAGACAAATCCTCTGAGATCGAGCCATATCACCCTTATCTCTCCTCTGTTTATCTTTCAGCCTACCCATATTTATACGCTTCTTACACACTTCCCCTCGAATACGTAGTTTTTACCTTGTATCTCATAACAAAAACCCAAAAATCTTGGAATCAATTATTAGAGCTTATCCCCTTATATTATACAAAATAGTCATTGTACTTGACCTTATGCTACCACGAGTATTACCCCTTTTCAACCTGTAACAAGATGAGTTTCTACAGTTACATATTTCCTACAATTTCTATCCCTCACCATTTAAACATAAGTCATTTATATCAACACGACATTGTCATCACATATTATCTCAGTTCGAGCAACATTGTAACATTGTTTAAATAACTTATAAGCAGTTATTCAACCAACACTCAACACAATATAGTTCAATTCAAAGAAATTTTTCTATACACAGTTTAGTAAATATCAACTTTTATTCATGTCAAAGATATTACATACGATTTACAAGTAACAAGTTTTCACACAAGAATACAACATAATGTTATCCATCCAGCACCAAACTTCAGGTACTTTACATATAACAATTTTTCCCAGTTTGTTAAAAGTCACAGGTCATTTAGGCACTCCGAGGTATCATGTTTTCCAGTTTTTCTTAATTTAGTGATTCTTCACCCTGATGCAAAGAAGACATTGGACACAATAAAAAGTTTCCCTCATATAAGTTTGGTCGAAGTCCAATCAAACTTCAAACAGAAACTATGCAAGAAGTGGACTCAGTGTTGGCCCCCACAAAACACGATGAAGGTCTTCTGAGTGCAAAAACACGATGGAAATGCGTCAGCAGGTTCCCCCTTTATCATTCTGCTCCTCCACTGCCATCACCGCCTCTTCTATAACCATCACCCCCAAAGAGTTGGTAGAGATGAAGAGGGCCTAATCTTAGAATCCATGGTGACATAAGGAATCAGCGTATCTACCCCGCAGATACACCTTTCCATGCATATGAATCCCTAACCCTGTCTTTCGCAAGACTGCGGAGACAGGCCCAACGTTCCTCGCCTGTCAAGACAAAGACATAAATCTCTACCTATAGTAGAAATCATCCTTAGCTTCAACCGATTTCTTTCCCGACAAGCCTTGGTATAACAGAGGAATAGGGGCGGGGATCGCCATTTCCAAGGAACGGTCACCAAAGTATTTTAACTTTAACCTCTGCATTTCAGACGCAATTCTCTCTTCAAGAACCATACTCTAAGTTTTTACCATCTCAGAAAAAGGTACGCATACAAGAATTGTTCCAAAGATTTGCTAAAGGTACTCTTTATATAACCCTAAATTTATTGTGCAAGTACGTTTTGCCAAGTGTTATCATTCATTATGGACGCGACTATTCAAATGCAACCGTCACATACATCCACATCATCATTTAATCCCCATAACTTCCCAATATCATGTAACTTCCACCCAGTCAAACGTGATCATTTCTCCGTTTCAAATTTTAAACTTTTCACGTAATTTTACTCAACCAAAGCCACTCGTGACTTCGGTTGCGAAAGGGCGATTGTAGGGACTTATCCCTCGATCTCACTCATAATCAAGTTCACGCAGCTCGATTTACCTCCATCTTAGGCTCATGAATTTTTACCATTTAAACACTCTAGTTAATATTTTAACCAACCCCACGAACTACTCAAGAACGTGGCTCGAGCTAAACCCGGAAAATGTTATCCAGTCAAAAACACATGTCTCCCACGAACTCGTCAGTTATTCAGTCAACCGCCACTAACCATATTATTTGGAAAATGTGCTCTAGCACGATGAAGAGCTGTGGAGAAGCCTATATAAAGGAAAAGTTCCAGAAGAGACAGAGACCAGAAAAATTACTCTAACTTCTTATTTACGAGATTAATAACATTTTTATATTTTAGAGAAATCCACTCCAAGCAATAAAGATACTTTTACAAAAATCCTCTATACGAGGTCGTGGTTTTTAACCTGTTCAGAGGTTTTCCACGCTAAAAACACTTGTTTCCATTTCTTACTTTCTAGTATAAAATTATTACAGGTTCATTGGTGTGATATCTAATTCCTAATCATATCGAGCTTATGGAATTTGGCCATTACAGGCGTGACTGCATCTTTTCCCCCAACAGGCTTTTCAGTGCTAACACCTTCAGCACCCCCAGTCAATGATCTTGACCCTGTACCATCGACGATCACGGCAATTGCAGTTCTAGCAGCAATACCTTTGACCACAGAAGTTTTTATACTACCTCTAACACCTCCATCAACAACTTCTACCTCTCTCTCCTTCGTCTACAAAGCGGCTTCAGAATTAGGGTCTTAGGTAATAGGGATGCATTGCAGAGTGTCAGAATCAAACCCCAAATCATCTATGAACTCCTTCAGCCTGACAGTAGCTGCACATTCATCATCAAACTGCCCCTGGTAATGCGCCTTCTGTTCTACTTTTTCCTTATCCTTTGCAGTAAGCTTCGACTTCAATACTTGCTCATGATTATAATGTGAGCTTTGATTCTCTTCTCGAAGGCATGATTAATAGCCTCCAGATCTCACTGCAAAACTTTATTCTTAGACAACAATGACGCTTCTGTCCCCCGAGCAAGCTCCAGACTGTCAACTGCCTCCCGTAACCTCCTCTTTCTTACTTTTACTGCCTTAGTGAATGACTGCGCCCAAGAATTCATCTGCTAGAGTATTTGAGCAATCAATATTTCTTGAAGAATAAAATACTTAAGAAAATTTCAGAATTTCACAAATAATAATAGGCAGTTACCTGATACATTCTTATCTTCATTTGCCTCGAAGCCTCGTCAAGGTCAGCTTCGCAGATTTTTGCCATCGAAGCAGCCTTGGCTAGAGCCTGATCATCTCGCTCAGTCTCCATTATCTCTTTGCCCTCATCCTCTGCATCATCTTCCACCAGTGCCCTACGCCTTTTGCATTGCGTTAACTTTATCTGTTGTACCTTTGGAGACTTGGGAACGACCTTGCCCTTCCCTTTCTCAGCTTGTGCTTGTACATACCTCAGCCTTTGTCTCGAAGCATCACTAACTACTTCGGGCACTGGCGTCGCTTGCTTCACATCCCTCTTTGCCTTCGAAACATACTAAACCATCCTCGTCAAATTATCCTCCTCCATGCCTTTGACCACTTTTGAAGCACCTTCGCCTCTCTTCTTCTTTGATGACTTCGACATAATGGGTACGTTTCGAAGTAGGGAATCCATTTTCTTATGCCTTTTCTTCTTGATACCAAGACTCTAGAAAACATAATTTACCCACTCATTGTCTGAATCGATTAAAACATCAATATAATCCCTCGGATTCGCCCAAGTGCAGTTTTGAGGACCTATAGAAAAACATAAATATAATCACTGTTTATTTGAACAATACATCAAAAAATCTTCGACAGAAAACTTACTTGGATTATAGAATTTATGATGTATCCTATAAGAATCCTCCCCTTCGGCATTCTCAAAATCACCCCATACTACAACTAAATCTCTATTCCACCCTCGACCCGTTGAGTACAGACCAAACAACCAGGGCTTATCTGCATGGCACTGAATATGGTAGGTGCCCACATTCTAATTCTCCTTCCTCGAATAGAATGATACAACATCGTACCACTCAATTAAACCCCTCCTCTCACTACTTAATTTTCCATTCATGCCCGCGATTACCTTCATCATCTCATAAAAGTTTCTATTCATCTGAAATGGGGTAAATTCCCAGAAGTTCAACACCTCTTTCACCAGCCTTCAAAGGGAAAATTGCATCCCCAGTCGAATCTGGCCTCTATACGCCATTATACCTTCTCAAGGCTTCAATTTAAAGCTGTACTCTGACCTCGTAGAATACAAAATAACCCCTACCTTCGACAACCCATGTTTAGCTACAAATTGATTTAGCCTCTCCTCCTCCCTATCTGGAACAGAACCAATGGCCTCATCTGACTCAGCCGAATCCTCATCTTGGTCACCTTTCTCCCCCACACCCCTTTCACCACCTGAAGGTTTAGCCATACCTACGCCTTACTTTCTCTGTCCACCCCCCATATCTTCCTCACCACAATCCTCAGACACTACCATCTTACGATGCCTACTACTTGAACCCCCAACTTTTGGAACTACCATTTCTAGTGGAACAACTTTTGCTATGACTAGTTCTTCTACGTCGCTACCCTTATCTATCGGAGCACGACCATACACACTAGCCTCATTTTCAACCTCCTCATCTATCAGCCTCAGTCTCGAAGCCCGACGGGTATGCATCTTATCCAACTGAAGAAGAGGTACGCAATTAGATCGATACATTAGACAATTCTCTGTCAATAACCTATTTTTATCTATCCTCTCTAATAGATACATACACAGTCAAAAAATCGACCCCAATCCCATCCTCACCATCAAAACCCTAGAATTCCAAACGAGCTCAATCTCAGACACATGTTTTCCCCCTATCCTCGATCATATCCTCCTACTCACAAACCCAGTAGACTCTACTTACAAATACATAAGGAAAATATAAACAAAATAGACAGAGATCACTCGACATACCTGTGTTAGCGGAAGTATAATCGCAACAGCAAATCAGATGGTACCCAGCAGCAACTTCAGTAACCTCTCTCAAAGCTTCACGTAACAATGGCGTATGTTCTCTTCCTCGCACTTTCTAGTTTTTCTCTATGAACAATATTTTGTTTATTTCCCCCTCATATATATACCTCCTCAGAATACCAAAATTGCCTCGATTTCCAAGGCACTATCATTGCCACTACCCCACTACCCCATTTATTCGGCTGAGATGAGTTTTGACAAATTTACCCCTACTTCTGCGCACGTGCGAATCACACGCTCACTCTGACTTAGATTTAAACTCAAAGCCACTCAAACCTTCTGATCCTCACTAGAAGTTGTCCAGTCAGGTCCCTACATCAAATCACACCTTTTATGTAAAGCAAAAGAAATCATGATTACCTGCATGGCACACTACCCCAGAAGTGCGTACCGTTCTAACAGACCAGCAGTCTGAGCTGTCAGTCTGCTCAGTCAAATCTAGCAAACCATTGACGCACCCACTTCTCGCACACGAGTAATCAATTATACCGTGTCCTAAACATTTGTCCGCAGATAACTTCATATTCGAATTCATAATATATCAAGTATTCGACATATGACAACTTGATCGCGCCTAAATCACCTTCGAATTTTATGCATGTCTTACTTCGACAGATCAAAATTTTACTTTAACAGATCAGACTTCTACTTCGACAGACCAAAATTTTAGTTATACACAGTTCAGAATTTTACTTCGACAGATCAGAATTTTACTTCGAGAGTTCAGAATATTACTTTGGCAGTTCAAAATCTTATTATACACAGTGCAGAAATATAATTCGACAGATATCTTTTCAACTCCCAATTTCATTCAATATAAATACAAACAGTCAAATTCAAATAGTAAATACAAATATCCCCCTATACCACTCAACAAACCAGCACAAGAAGCCCTTATTTATCGTCAGGATGCCTTTCCTCGCACCCAGCCTCAGCAGCAGAATTCTCCTGGTCCACCATCCCCTCCGCAAATGACTCCAGCAAGGCCAATCGGTGGTCGAGAAATAAACCCATCATCTGAAGAACCCCCTACCAGTAGGCAAAGGACATGCTGCTAATAGGATCCCCGGGCTCCACTTTGACCAACTCTGGCATCTTTACGTCCCAGTCCTGGTCGCCAAGAAACCTCTGTTTAAGCTCCAACATCTTTTCCCGTACTCGAATAACCTTTGCCTCAATCCGGTCCTGATGTTTGGTCTTAGAACAATTTCCGCTATTTTGGGATGAAGAAACAGACATTATGTTCAGAAGAAGAAAGAAGATATATGAGAAATTCTCCTCATAACACCCCATTTTATAGATGAAGGTACATTTAAACATTCCCTAATCCCAAGTTACATTCATTATAGTCTTCAATTCCTCTCCTAGAAAACTCAACAGTCTAAACTTTCCAACTTTTAAGACATAACCGTTCCATATGTATACGCACTCAAACCCCATTTTTGAGGACACGTTGTCGACCAAATCCCCATTATCAAACCATTGACCCCTTTTACACATTGTCTTACACCCCTTTCACCAAGTTTCGACTAATACAGCGTTAATTATCTTCGACCATATCATTACGTTTTGAAACTAAGTTTTTCCAACAGTAATCATTGCTACCTATTAACGTTCGATGAGATATATTTTCTACCACGCCTACAAGTCTATCCGTCTACAATGCCTACCAGATACAAACACACCAAATTTCCGCAAAGTATCCTTCCCATTCCATTCCACAAATTACAACAACAAAAACATAAAATTTCCAAGTCCCAACATACAAAACCACAGTAACAACAAATACCTTCAAAATATAGTCCTACAAAAAAAAACCCCATCACCACTACCTTAAGAAGAAGCCGTCCTATTTTTTAGACGGGCCAGCTCCACTTACCGAGCCTTGCTCTTCCAACTGCTTTTTTGCCTGAACGAGACACTCAGCCAAAGTTGACAGGTAGAGGTAGCGTTCCTCAGCAATCGTGAAATGAAACTTCATCTACCCCCAGAAGTAAGAATAGGACTCCCCGTTGATGGGTTCCCCAGGCTCTAACTCTACCAGGTCAGGCATGTCCCATTCAAGCTCATGGTCGCCGAAAAACTTCATCTTCAGCTCTTTAGTTTTCTGCCCTATACGACGGTCTCTGGAAAATCTCATACTCTTCTGGTAGTGAGTGTTAGGCATGGTATCCATGACGTTTGTTGAGAGATTTAGAGAAAAAAGAAGAAGACGCAACATAAAAAGATATACAGTGTTACTCCCTCCATGACCCCTACTTATAGACCTATTAAACTTCATTCATTACTCCATAACCACCAACATTTCTTAAATATCATCCTTTATTACCTTCCTCGAAAGGCAAATAATCAACTGTTTAACTTCTGACTACAAATAGTTTTTCTCAGCAAATATTTCTATACCTATTTTTGAGACCCTTGCTGAGAGGGGGCGAATGTAGTAGCCTACTCGCAGCCTTCTACCCCAGTCAAACACTCGAAGGCTACTTCGATGTCAAATCGAACACCTCGAAGTTTACTTAATCGATAAACAAGCCTTCCAAAGATTATCCGAAGACGAAGCTTCGACTCTGAACAAGCCTCGAAGACGAACTCTACATCACATCAGAAACACTTCGACCATATCCATACATGGTCGAAGTGTGACAAGATAAACAACTAGCTCACTAGACAAGACAGTGGTGTTGTTGGTCCTTACAGCTACAGTGACAGACCCAACAACTTCTATAGTGTCAGAGCACAATGACAGATCTAACAACTACTATAGTGATAGACCCAACATTTCTGGCATCAATACCAACTCTGGGATAACCGCTCGATATCCGGATGGTACACTTGTAATGTGACCTAACCTTGGTGACTCAGTCCCTCCTATGTTCTATAAATAGGAAATATGGGGAACCAAGGAGGGGTTACAAGATCTCTCCCCTGAGCCTTTACAATTTACCTTTGATCACCTTGTAAAAACCAGTACTCGAACCTTTGATTACTCGACAACAATACAAATACTCTTAAAAATTCTCATCAGAGGTCATGGAGAGTCACTTTTCAGGCCTCTACGCAAGTATATTTTAAGTAGATTAATCACCTTATAGATTATATACTTGATTTCCTTTGATAATGGATTGACCCCGTGGTGTAAGAGCTGACTTCCCCACCTCACGAAGTTAGGCCTCTACAATTACACCAACAACTGTTGTTGACCACCTAATCATGAACGGTATTGATAAATCATACACCACATGGTATTGCCACGGAGAACCATTTGAGGATGATGATGCCATCGTTGAGCCCCATGTTACATCTAGTAATACTGTCACTGAAGATGTTCCTAGAATGCTTGATTTAGTGGATGACGCTTTTATGCGTATCCAACTGGAAGATATAGTTCCTTCTACTAATAATGCTTCTTCCGATGATGTTAATGGTTAGGAACAACCAAATGTAGATCACACCCAAGCTGGGGAGGATTCGATTGAGCCATGGGAAGAACCCAAGTACAATAAGTTGAGGGAGGATGCTACACGCCCCATATACCCATCATACCCAGTAGAGCAAACCATGTTGTCTGCAGTAATTAAGTTGATGAGCGTGAAGACATGATTTCATGTGTCTGATAATGCCTTTACTGGGTTCTTAGAAGTTGTTAAAAAATATCTCCCAAGTAAGAACTCGTTTCCCAATAACACATATAATTCAAGAAATTAGTTAATGCTTTGGGAATGACCTACGAGAATATTGATGTATTCCCCAATGATTGTGTACTATTTTGGAGAGAACATCAACTTAAAGATAATTGCCCAACTTGTGGTACTAGTAGATGGAAAACAAAGCTTCTTGAGAAGAAGAAAAGTCAACGTGTACTAGAGAAGGTGCTAAAATACATTCCCCTAACACCAAGATTATAGAGATTGTATAGGTTAGTAGTTGTATCCCTTTTAGATTAATTACTTTTTAGT
The DNA here is from genome assembly GCA_014058105.1 of Kingdonia uniflora. Taxonomy (NCBI): domain Eukaryota; kingdom Viridiplantae; phylum Streptophyta; class Magnoliopsida; order Ranunculales; family Circaeasteraceae; genus Kingdonia; species Kingdonia uniflora. The sequence goes on along the minus strand of JACGCM010002082.1, from coordinate 537,824 downwards.
ATATTAGCTTTTAGTATTTATAGGTAATGCATCTTACTTTTTAGCATTCCATGGATTGTTGAAAGTATGATTTGGCGCTCGAGGTCAAGCTCCAGATGGCGTTATGAGTCATCCAGTTGATTATACTTGTTGGAAACAAGTTAACGATAAGTGGCCAAATTTTTCTTCTGAAAAATGCAATGTCTATCTTGGACTTGCAACAGATGGATTTAACCCATTTGGTAACAAAAGTATTTTTTATAGTTGTTGGCCAGTTTTGCTTGTTCCTTATAACCTTCTGCCATCTTTATGCATGCGTAAAGAGTTCACAATGTTATCACTCTTGATACCTGGACCGACCGGTCCAGGTAAGAATATTGATGTTTATCTTTAACCATTGATTTCAGAGTTGAATGACTTATGATCTAATGGGAGGATGACCTATGATGCACATAGTAAGACTAACTTTATAATGAAAGTGATTCTTTTATGGGCCATACATGATTTTCTGGCATATGGATATCTTTCTGGGTATAAAATTGGGGGGGGGGGGGGGGGATTTGCTTATCCTGTTTGTAGCGAAGGCATAGATTCAGAATGGCTAAAACATGGGGGGGATGCTTATATGGGTACCCAAATATTTCTTCCACGAAATCATCCTTTTAGGTCGCAAAAGTCACAATTTTACAGGTATGAGGAACATCGGAAGGTTCCTCGGCGTTTGTCTGGTTCTGAAATGCTAAAAAAGTAGAAGGCTTAAAAATATCGTATGAAAATAAAATAGGCGTGAAGAGAATGACACCAATGCCGAAAAGTAAGAGTAAAAAGCATGCAAAAAAAAAGAGAGGAAAGCTCATACTCTTGCGCCTAATTCACCAACTAATTCTATGTTTACGCCTCTGACTACTCCTATGCCTACGCCTCTGACTACGCTTTTTACTATGCCTATGACTACGCCTACACCTACTTCTTTTTCCAAGGGTAAAGAAGTTTTATAGCCTTGGTCAAGGAAATCTATCATGTTCGACTTACCTTATTGGAAGGTGAAATAAATATCTTCTAAAATTCTTTAAATATTTTTCTTTTTTGTTTTTTGTGAAATATTTAATGTTTTATATTTTTAACTATGATCTACCTGCTCGCCATAATTTGGACGTGATGCACTGTGAAAGTAATTTTATACATAATATTTTTGTGACACTTATGGAAACAAAGGACAAGACCAAAAACGGACTTAAAGCTCATCAAGATCTTAAAAGAATGAAAATAAGAAAACACTTATGGCCTGTAGAAAAGGGAACAAGTTTGAGTTTGCCTAAAGCTCCATTCGCTCTATCCCAAACTGAGAGACAATTAATTTGTAGCACTTTGAGTTCGCTGAAGGTTCCTATTGGTTATAGCTCTAATTGGGAACGTCCCGTGAACATGGAAGATCTTCAAGTGAAGGGTTTGAAATCCGACGACTATCACATTCTAATGCAACATTTGTTACTATTGTTGTTAATGTATGGGTTTAAGAAACAAAAGCCATTGGTTGCTGCCATTCGACAATTATGCTCTAAGTTCATTCGATGTCAAATGTTCCAAGTCCATTCGACGTGATGACCTTACTATTGCTAAACGGCGTGTTATCAAAGTACTTTGCATATTCGAGAAATACTTTCCTCCTTTTTTCGTTCCAATGATGCACCTCGTTCTACATTTAGTAGAGGAGGCAAAAATTTGTGGGCCTGTTAGATTTTGTTAGATGTATCCTTTCGAATGGTAAGTATAATATATATGTTATTTGTAATTTCAATAAATTTATACTTATAGGAAAACAGTATAATGGATTTCTTCAGTTAGGATAATGAGAACATACAAAATGTATGTAAGAAAACTAGCATGCCCAAAGGGGTGTATTGCAGAACGCTACAATACAGAGGAAGCAATATTGTACTGCATGGAGTACATTCCAGATGCAAAGAGAGGAAGCCATAAGGGAGGACGATAGGCATTCATAGATGACGAAGGCAAATGTTCTAGTGAAGACAATCTAGACCAAAAGGGCACACCTCATTTTCTTGCCCAAGTTCAGTACGAGCAAGCTCGCAAATGGGTTTTGGAATCTTACGATGACGTCGACGAATGGAAGGAGTAAGTATAATGTAAAATAAATTTTATAGATTTGTTTTACATTATAGGAAGTACAAGGTATACAAAGATGTCATTTTATCTAAGGGTAAAAGACGAAGAGGAAACACACGAACTGTGAAACCGCTGAACTTCATTCCATGGTTAAGAGAGCAAGTAATAATATACTACATATTTATTATTCATCCAATATTTGTTTAGTCCTTGTTGATTATATATAATATGTTATTAATAATTAATTTTTTCATACCAGCTTGAAAGCGAAAATGTCTCTCTAAAAGGGTTAGCAATCGGTCCTGACTTCAATGTTGTTTCGTACAAATCATATCGGGCAAATGGATATGTATTTTTCGTGAAGGAGTCAGAAAGTAGTATGACAATACAAAATAGTGGGGTTACAATGAAGGTTGTAACTAGTTTTGTTTCAAGTAAAATGAATTTGAACCCAAAGGAAGAAGAAACCACATACTACGGGTTTGTCAAAGATATTCTTGAATTAAACTACTATGACTTTTTTTAAATAGTATTCTACTGTGATTGGGTTAAAGTGGAGGAAAAATTTAATGGATGCGTAATTGATCTAGAAACTAATCTAATTCATGTGAACTTGGAAAAGCTCAAAAGGAATTCGGCCATAGACGGTGAACCGTTTATCCTTACATCTCAAGTATTTTATTGTAGTGATTTAATGAGGAAGAATAATTGGCATGTTGTTTTAGATGCCCCAAAGAGATTGACTCGAGATGTAGATACTTACGAAGATCCGCTAATGTTTAGTGGAAGAATGCCAGATGATACGTTAGCTTTAGCATTAAGTGAAGAGATTGTAGAGGAAGAGGAAGGTAGTTGGGAAGGATTGTGGGTTGAAGAATGAAGAACTTAATTTCAAGCATTTTTAGAATAAAGAAATATGCTGATAAATAATTTGGCCGGTTTTTATAATAAAATTGTATAAATTATGAGATGTTCCTTATTTATACTTTGAATGTCCTTTTTAATGCTTAAAGGAGTGCTTTTCCTTCCTAGTTATGGTTATAGTAGTTGTTAGTATTCTTAGGCTTATATTTTATAGTTGCTTGCTAAAATTACCCTAGTGTAGTTAAATATGGTCTGAGCAGGTGCTTAGGAGTAGTTATAAGCAGTTGTTTATGATTATTTATTACTATTTATCTATATTAAAAACTGACCTAATTTAGTATTGGTAGTATTGACGTATGTAGTATGGATAAATATGATCTATGAGCAAGTGCTTAAGAGAATCTATAAACTGTTGGTAATGACTATTTATTACTAAGTATCTCAATCAGAATAGTTTTAAAAAATGATCAAATAGCAAGTGCGTATGAGTATTTATAAGTTGTTGCTAAAAATTGTTTATTACTGATTTCGCAAGGTATTACTGACCCAATTTGTTTAATTTCATATGAAAACTAACTCTGTAGTAACATGGCTAAAAATGACACAAGAAAGATGATCACATTCGATGAAAATGCTCAACCAATTGGTAAAAATAGAGCTAATTTTTCTAGCAATATTGGTTTGGCGGTGAAAACACATTGTTCTATTTTTCATATATTCTGGAAACATGTGTCTGATGATTCTAAAAACACAGTTTGGAAAACAATAAAGGTTAGTTCCTTATTTCTTTTTATTATTTCATTACATTTACTTGCATTTATTTACATTAGCAATATTAACAAAACCACAAGATGAGTTAAATGTTCCTGGCAACATGAAAGCGAAGGTGTTGAAAAGGGCCAACAAGTTATGGGTTGAGAACAACTCTATTCCTTGAAAGAAATATTATGACAAATACCATACAAATGGGTAAAGAAAGAAAATAGTTCCAAAGGGAGTTAGAACTGAAGATTGGGACAAGTTTGTTGACTTACAGAGAAAACCCGGTGTCATAGCTCACCGAAAGGGGGGTAAGAATGCAAAGAAAGCTATGAAGAGCCTCCATACAACAGGGAGAAGAGGCACTGGAAGAACAGCTGAGAACATGGTAACTAGTTTTCACTTTTCAAAGACAACTTGGTAATTGGATATCCTATACAACTTGTTTGGCCTTAATGTTAAAATGAAATAACTAGTTTTTGCTTTTTTTCCCTTGCAGAAAAAAATAAATCCAAATGCCCTTGCGTTCAGGGCACACGTATACTTAATTATGCATACTAGAACAGATAGGACTTGCCTTACCCCAGATCTTATTGTACAGTTAGTGAGATTATCAATCAATCATTGTAAAAGTACCATATCAATCTTTTATTCATTATTTGGGTTTTAGGAAAAAATAAATAATGTGCTTGCCACCAACCCTGAAGACGCGAGCTTAGACATCGACCATGACCCTGTCGTACAAGTTTGCGGTAACGATAAAAAAGGTTATGCATGTGGTTGTGGATTTGGCATTACTCGTGATGAATTGTTATCCTCAAGTCACCTTAGGGATCAGCTTCACGAGGAGTAATGAACTCGCTTATCTCTTGAGGAGGATCTAAAGCAATAACTATTATCCCAAGGGGAGTCAATCAAAGGATTGGTGGAACAATTGTGAATCTGACTTCACAAAGCTAACCCCCTGCTGATGCCATAACGACATTTACTGTAAGATTTTAACTTTATTGAGTTATTTAAGATTTAATTTACTTAATTTGTTATTTATATCATTGTGTACATATTGTTTACATATTAGTATTTACGTTAAATTTACATATTTAGAGGATGGATACTCCTTTACACGTGCAGTCACAAACAATGCCTTATTCTGGTGGAGAAAGTCATTATGAGTTGTTGTCTTTTAATGAGAAGAAGGTCATTATGAGTGGGAGGGTCAATGATGACGTAAACCTCGAGGCGGATAGTAATGGATCAGTCATAGACCCTACATTCGACTACCTTTACAATAAAGAAATTGGTTCCACGATTGCATGGCCTAAAGCGTTTACTCGCTTTATAAAGTAGGTAGGTATGGTAGTTACCCGTATTGTTTCCACTTGGTTTATATGGTTGCCCATAATTTAATTGCCATTTTGTTGTAGGTACTTTGTAGCAAATTAGCTTTTGGATTCTTCTTAGGTAGAACTATGCAACTTTTCTTGTAAGGTATGTAATTTATCCTCATATCTTGTATACTTACTCAAATTTCCAATTTTGTCTTGTATTGTAGGTGGCGGTGCACTGGATATTACATCGTATTATTTTGCTTTTCTGCAGTGGTTATTTATGTTTTCTGGTTTATGATTGTGGATTTTTAGTTTGTGGTAGTGGGTACTATTTAGTATTAGTGGTGATGCAACCACTTGGGTAGTTTTATTATATGCATATAAACTTTTCTACCAATACCCATATGGCTTTTGTTGTTACTAGTATTGTTGTGCTTGTTATGGTGTTTTGTTAGGGTTGTTGTTGATCTACAGTAATGATTTGATGAGATATCAGTCTCTCTTCCTTGCACTAACTATTTGGAAGTAGACTTTCATATTTTCTTTCTCTTTATAAGTTTTGTTCTTATACTTGAGGAGTATTTTTGTTGCTTATTTGGGCAAACATAATAATACAAAGGAAAAAGCCCTAAAAACAAACAATTTAGACGCATGTTGATATCACCAACTTTTCTTCTAGCAGGAACAACTCCTAAAGGAATTTGGGTAGAGTTGAGCTCGGTGGACATAATATAGCTATTAAAAATCAAAAATTTAGCACAGGTACATTGCTCAAGCTTTCTTTATAGCTTACAACTCTTCATATTCCTACTTCGATAAATTATCTTCCCCAAGTTTTGTGCATCTACATTGCTCCCTATAGAAGTATGGACGATTCTATACATTCAAGGTTCAATTTAGTCAAAGTTAGTAACGTAACTATCTTCTATCTTTAGTTTAAAATAATTAAAGTCAAATATTGATGTAACTGCTTTTATGCCTCAGGGACTTGTATACCATTTTTTTTGTTACACGCAAATCATCAGCATATGGTTTATTTGGAATATCAGTCAAATTTATTAAAAACTCTTGACCATATCAATCTCTTATCTAATCAGTAGCTTTTGCTCAGGAGCGATTTGAGGTATGGTCTCACATATCTAACTCTCCCTTTATTTCGCTTACTAAATTATTTGTATTTTACCTTTCTATCTCTTCTATTGCAATCAATTTGTTTAAGGTTTCATCTTTGAGGTGGAACACTCTGTTATAATTCATTGATTTATAGTTTTAAAGTAAAATTGGGTAAACTTCTCACCTTCACATTGCTTATTTTTGTTTATAATTTTAACATAATTACTTGTAGGTTGTGTTTGCAATAATGACATGAAACCAAGTGTGTTTTTACTATTGTTTCTCTTGATTTTGCCATTACTATGTGGGTAAAATAGTTGCATTAGTTTGGGTTTTCGCAATCTGCATCTTTATTAAATTGACATAGAGACTAGGTTTACTATTTGTTACTCTTTGTCTCTCTCTTTATTTATGTCATGAATCGTAACATTGGTAATGTGCATTGTTTTTGTGGTTTGGTCACTTTGGGATCAAGCGGGGTAGCTTCATTTATTCCAATATTTGTGCCTAAAGTACAGCTAGCAGAGTCTTTAGTAATCTACATAAAGTAATAAGTTCAGCGAATGTAAGTGTTGAAACAAGAGTAGGTTTAATCTAAGATCAACACTAAATGGTTTGAATAAGACATACCCGGTTATTGTTCGATAATCTGATAAGCCTATGAAGTGATTGTTTAATAAACCAATATGGACATTTGTTAAGATCTTTGTTATGAATTTTGTAGTTCGAAATTTTTTCTGCTGCACCATCACAACTAATTTGTACATTATTCCCACAGGTTGTCTCTATTGAAAAGGTTTTTATGTAGCAACCCATCTATAGTGTTGTGCTCAATACATGGCTTATTATTGGGTATGTTAGCTCTATTCCGTACGTACCTATTATCACTTTGTATGCAGCATCCTTCTTCAACTTGTAGTTTCATAAACTAATATATACCTTCTTTGTTCGTTCCTTCATTACATTTATGTCAATCCCTATGGCAGGAGAAAGTTATATGCCCTGATTAGTTACTCTCCCCTATACTGGATACCAAAGGTTTAAAAAATACCTCAAGATCCCAGGTATGTAGATTCTTTATGTAATTTATTGATATTAAATTGGCGTTCTTATGAAAAGAAATTAAATATAGGAATTGTCAAGGCCAGGGTACTATCTTTAGCAATTTTCTTGTATTTTCAAAGTGCATGAACTTATGATAAGGAACCATGGTCACTTAACATGACCAGAAAGTTCAAGTACAGATCACGACCTCCTTTCGGGTTTAGCTTATTAGCCCATGTACTAATTCGGCTGGAGAAGTTTACTTTTGTGTGATTCAAGCTAGGTTTTGAATTTAGATTGTTGTGTATGACCCTCATTTACCTACCTAGGACAAAGGTTTTTTTGACCCTCCTTGAAAATCTTTAATGAGTTTCACATATATTATCAATTATCTGATTCTTCTAGCTCTCTCTTTCTCTCATTTTCCTATTTAATACATATTTAATTATTTAAATGTTCAAATTTTTGATCTTACTCAATGTTTTTATTTTTATTTTTAAGGTACCTTACTGGTGTTGTTCTTGGGTTTGATTCACTCGAAGAAAACCTAGCGTGTGATTTAGTCTTTTCTTTTCTAGAGTGCTTGAGAATGAACATACAAGTTCTGGAATTGGGAAGATCATAGCCATTTTCAGGTTGGTTGCTAAACTTATTTCAAGTTACAAGTTTGGTTTGCATAACAGCGTTCCAACATACTTAGGTCTTATTATTAATTGACCAGGTACATCTTTTTATCGAACTGCCCGTCAAAACATTCTAGAAGATATAAACATTAGATAGGTTGGTTTTATCAATATGTGATCATTACTTTATATGGAAAATTTTCATTTCTGATTAAGTATATTTTATGATCATTGCGGTTGTCATACTTTTCCTCAATTGTTGTTCAATTTTCAAGGACATTTAGAACATCTCATAAGTACATGCTTGAGGTCGCTTTATGAAGGTACATTTAGTGGTGAACATGAACCTCTTTCTAAACATAACATGCCCAAAGAATATGAACTGTCCATTTTGAATATCTTCTAGAAATAGATGTCCGGGCATGCAAGTAGAAAGATGGTGTAATTCAGAGTAGAATACAATATTTGTCCACTGATTAGAGCTCTAACCTTTGATGGTATTGGTTTAATCAAAGCTTGTCCCGGTTAAGAAGAAAATACTCCTAGAATTGTGGAAAGATGGTGTAATTCAGAGTCTTCACGATGCATTATCGTTGCTTCAGTCAACAACTATAAACATAACCCTGTACAGTATGTTTACAATCTCGATTTGGTCATACATGCTCTAATAGTTAACCACTCTATGTTCTTAAATTGTTTTAACTGTAGTAGGAAGTCGTGGGAAGGAAAAATGTTCAGGTCAGTGATTTAGAGGTTTTCTTTGTTAGAACAAACCACAACAACAATGGATATCTAAATCTTCTGCGCTACTAGTACCTGCTCCCTCTCTTTCTCCAAAAGGTAACTTTATTTTCATCTTGGAAACAAGTTGCAGTACCTTATTCATTTTGCATCCAAGATTCAACATTCTATTTATGAAGTCTGCTACAAATATTGATGGATGCAATTTAATGCAGGAAACTTAAAACATCAAGAGTTGTCCCAAGATTTACAAGACCTGTTTTTGATATGATAGAAGGGCTTCATGTGATAGAGCACTGATGAGGCAGCCTACTTTATAGTTTGGAATGATACTCTATTGGATTTTAATGCATGCTATGCATACAACTTCAGTAGTTTAAGAAAAGGATCTTGTACCACACCTACTGGAAGGGCATCAAACTTACTAAACTCAACAAATCAGGTACATGTTGATTTAATCATTAATCTCAACCATGAAGCTATTTTTTTTTTCTGGCTAGCTTATGAATCTCATAGTGTGGGATCTAGAGCTGTTATATAATAGCAGTGGAGTAACAATGGCAGTGCCACTTGATGTTTATCATTAGATATAACAATCTGCCCAAGAAGGTTTGATTTGCTACGAGTCCTATGACCATAAAACATAACTTTGACTAAACGTTATTGTTACAAACAAAGCATGCATGATAATTTATTTAAACTGGTTTAGAAGGTTAATCATCTGAGCAGATATATTACATAATTGAGGGACGCACGAGAGGTGATCGAGCTTATTAGACACATCACTAGGCAGTCTGTAGATGCCCTAAAAGCTCATTATAGGATTGAGATAGCTAGTGCTGAATGTAGGTTGGTCCAGAAGTTGATAAAAATCTTCATGACGTCATGTATATGCTCTGCCCATTATATATCATCACAAATATTATTTTCGCTCACTTTCTTCTAAAACATTCCTTTAATGTACTTGTAGGTTTTTGGTATGCTTTGATCTCATAGGCTGTCTTACCATAATTGCAGAATTCTAGAAATAAATAGCTGGAAAGTATTGGATGTCTTCAAAACATAAAGAATGGTCATTGTATAGTGTAATTTGGTATGTGTTTTATAGGATGAAGATTTGTTATGCTTTTTGTAGTTTATAATCATTTATTCATACTTACATGTGCCTTTCATTTGCATACATTCGAATACTTAGCATTTTTCTTTTCTTCAGGAGGTACCTTTGTATTACAGTGGATGTTTTACCCATCTGCCAATTGATGACGTAATTAGACCTTTTCTTTATGGTATGTTTCTCTTGAATTTTATTTAAGACTTATAATACTTTTTTGCATTGATTGATTAAGAGAATCCAATAATAGACCATGTCATCGCAATACTCCTTTCTTCTTACGACCATAACATTGACAACTGAGCTTCTATTTACTAACTTGATTTTTTTTTGCATATACATCCTTTCAGGTTTATGTTTTCATTGCAAATGCTGCTGATCTTCACGGAATTCAGGCTTTACTTTTATATTGGAGCTGTCATGGACCTTTTTTTCTCTAGGTAAGTAAAATATATGCTACTTCATTTTCTTTAGATTATTTGCCATGCTTTTTTAATTACATGACATGTCATGCAAAATTTATTAGCTATAGGAAATCACTGGTGAAAAAGCATGTTACAGGATTATGAAGAACCACTTTTAATAACCATTTGCAGTTTATGTGCTAAACTATATTTTACGTACCCATTCGCTCAAATAACTATGATTTTAATAACAGGACAATTATCGAATGTGAGCAATAATTGGTTATGCTATTTATATGGTTATTTTAGTTCATTAATCTTCCAATGTGTTATCTTTGTTTTAATTACGTTGTTGCTTTATTGGACATAAACGCTCCTAGCGAAAAATTGATAATCATAATTCTTTTTTCGCAGGTCATTGAGCTTACACCTCAAGTTTGAAAATGACAATAAATATTGACGTTTATGCATAGGCAAGGTAAAGAGCATTTTTCTGTTGTTGTAATTGTTAACTTCCAAGTATTGAAATAGTGTGAGAAATTGAATGTATGTTTGGATTCTTCATTAGAAATAAATTAATTTTTATCTTATTTAGTCTTGTCTTTTTTTCTTGTAAATTATTTCTTGAACACTTTTTGTGTGTGTATGTGTGTGTGTTTTTTTTTTAATATTTCTTTTGTAATACTCATTGGGAAAAATGACAGTAATATTGGTCGCAATTTTGCCACTTTGTTCCAAGTCGTTCTTTTCAAAGAAAAATGACTACCCAGTTTGGCGTTGAAAAATACCACTACATCAAAAGCAATAAAAAACTATTACAATTGTCGTTGTATTTTATTAAAAATGACTATTATTGCCATCGTATTTTTTTGTTTTTGGTGTAGTGTAGTCTATCATGTAGATTATGGCTATTCTGAGTTATATTGCCAAATACGTTTGTATTCCATTCCCTGATTGCATATTTAACCCTCTTAAGCTTATAGGCAAAAGAAGGTAAACAGTTGCCGAAGACACCACTAGGCCAGTTATCTTGTACCAAGGTAGGAAAGCTAGCATGAGATGCCTACATTTTTAAGAAACAAAATGGCTGAGAACCTTGATGCAGATTGTTGGTGAACGAAAGAAGTAGTAGAGAATGATCATAACAAACTCTTTCCAAATGTGAGATTTAGTAAATGGGAATGGATGCCATGAAGCTGGGTTTCACCAACGTTCTATCCAACCGTGCCCATTGTCTTGAATTGTCATGATGATTATTGCACCATGTGTAGCTGGAGCCAGTAAACGAAGCCCCCATTAGACTGGCTGACTGAATCATTTCCTTGAATTTGACCAAGGATCTATATGAGGATCTTCTCCCCCCAAGCCTTTTCGAGTGGTGTCTCACAGTATTGAAATCACCTATAGTACACCATAGAGAACTCATTGTCATTGAGATTGTATTAATATCCTCCAATAGTGTTCTTCTTTTGATGATGTCACATTTGGTATAAACAAATAGTAACAAAGGAACTCCATTTGGCTTGGTCTTGGTCTTGGTCTTGGTCTTGCTCTTGGTCTTGGTCTTGGTCTTGGTCTTGGTCTTGTACACGTTCTTCCCTCTAATGACTAGTAAACTTTATCCTTCGGGATAGCTCCCCACGTATGTTGGAATTGTTTTAACTTCAAAATATGATTTTAAAATGTTTTATCCCACATTGGAAATAAAAAGTAATTTATATTTGTTTTAATATCTCTATTGCTTAGTTAGATTTAAAGTCTACTCTAGGAGTGTGTGTACTCTAGTGAGATACTTCGCATCGAGCGCGACTCGCGCACGTGCGCGCGCGTGGGCGTGGGCAAATGGGCGTTTGAGGCGTATTTAGGCGCTTTTTGGTGCTTTATTAGGCGCACTTTGCACGTTTGCCGCGGTCGTGGGGCGTGGGCTTGGGTCTGTTCGTCGTGGGGCGTGGGCTTAGTGGGCTTAGGTCTAGAACAGACAACCTCTTGGACTTCTATGTCTGTTAGAGCCTGTAATTGGTTATATCATTAATGGGGTGTAAGTGTGACTTATTAATACTTATGTATTAATTAAGCAGTTTTAAACCTGGAAAGTTTTTTAGACTCTTATTTATAGAGTTCTCTCGGGTGAGTAAAACACAGAGAAAAACAAAACAACTTCTTTTTTTTTCTCAATTTCTTTTTTTGTTTTTTGGGCAATGGGGAAAGGTGAAACAAACTTGATCACTTTGTGCAGTGCAAGCACATAGTGATAGAACAGGTCTAGCTTGGTTGAATCCCGGAGATAGTGCTGTTGAGTTCTCTTGCACATTTGGAGAGGCTTCGATTATCTTCAAGAAGCGCTTGCACGTCTCCTTGCTTGGTTCGGTAATTGTTTTCTTTTGGTGAAGATTAGTTCCTTAATCTTGAATTTTACTAACAACGTACACACGAACAAGTTCAAAGCTTTGAACGTTAGAATAAAAAATTGAGAGACATTATAGAGTAAACAACTATATAAACCCTCATTGTTTCCTCTCAAAAACATATAGAACCAAAATAGTTCATGTAGGGGCCTAACTTCGTAAGAAGGGAAGTCGACTCTTACACCACAAGATTTTGTCTTCAATCAAACGGGTTCAAGTATGTAATCTATAGCATAAGGAATCTATTGACAATATACTTGCGTGGAGGCCTAGAATGTGACGCTCTACGACCTTTGATAAGGATTTTTAAGAGAGTTTATATTATTATCGAGTAGTCGAAGGTTCGAGTACTATGTGTTTTACAGGGTGGTCGAAGGTAAATAGTAAGGGCTTGAGGGAGAGATTTTGTAACCCCTCCTTGGTTCCCTATCTCTCCTATTTATAGAACATAGGAAGGGCTGAGTCACCAAGGATAGGTCACATTATAAGTGTACCATCCGGATATCGATCGGGTATCCCAGAGTTGGTATTGACATAAGAAATGCTGGGTCTGTCACTATAGCAGTTGTTGGATCTATCTCTGTACTCTGACACTGTAGCAATTGTTGGGTCAGTCACTGTAGCTGTAAGGACTAACAACGCCGCCATCTTGTCTAGTGAGCTAGCTGTCTGTCTTGTCAAACTTCAACCATGTGCGGATATGGTCAAAGTATTTTCTGATGTTGATGCGGAGTTCATCTTTGAAGCTTGTTCAGAGTCGAGACATCGTCTTTGGATAATCTTGCAAGGTTTATTTATGGGTTGAGTGGGCTTCGATGTATTCGAGTAGGCATCAAGGTAGCCTTCGAGTGTTCGACTGGGGTAGAAGGCTGGGAGTAGGCTACTACATTCGCCCCCTCTCAGCAAAGGTCTCGAAAATAGGTGTAGAGGCATTTGCTGAGAAAGATCGTTGATTATTAGGAGTTGAAAAGTTGACTATTGAAAAGTTGACTATTGCATATCTGAATTCCGAAAGGGGTAATAAAAGAGGGTAATTAAGAAATATTGGTGGTTATGGAGTAATAAATGAGTTGGGTAAGACTTATAAATATGAGTTATGAAGGTCGAAATGATATAGAGTCTTCTTCTATTGTACTGTCCTCTCCTTTCTCTCAATTTCCTAAAAAAATGTTATGGACACCACACCCAATACCCCCTACCAGAAAAGGATGGGATTCGCCCGAGACCATCGTATATGGTGTAAGATTGCTGAATTGAAGTTAAAATTCTTTGGTGATCATGAGCTTGACTGGGACATGCCTGACCTGGTAGAGTTGGAGCCTGGGGATCCCATCAACGAGGAGTCCTACGCTTATTTTTGGGGGCAGATGAAGTTCCATTTTACCACTGCTGAAGAACGCTAGCTCTACCTGGTAGTTTTGGCCAAATGTCCCGCTCAGTCAAAAGAGCAGTTGGAGGAAGAACAGGGTTTAGTTGGAGGGACTGGCCTGTCTAAAAATAGGGTGGCATCTTCTTAAAGTACTGGCAAGGTGGTGGTGATGGGTTTTTTGTAGAGCAGTCTTTAGAAGGTTTTTGTTGTTGCTTTGTTGATCTCTATTGATTTTTGTATGATTGTACTAGGAGGTCTCCTCTGTTTTTTGCATTTTAAAGTAATACAATGAGAACAAATGTTACAAAAATTATGTTCTAGTGTCTGATAAATAATGTATGGGAATAGATTGTAGGCGCGGTATCGAACATATATCTTCGAACGTTAACATGTAGAAACGGTTACCTTCGAGGGGAAATTGACTTTGAATTTTAATGTGTTGGTTGAGGGAAAAAAAGGTCAGCATTCGATTAAAGGGGTCGATGTTTTGAGGCTAGTGATGGTTCGACTGTAAGTCCTCGGGAAAGAGGGTTGAATACGCGTTCTGATGAAACGGTTATGTCTGGGAAGTTCTAGAGGCTGGACTGTTGAGTTTTCAAGGATAAGAATTGAATACTGTAATGAATGCAACTTGGGATTAGGAAAGGTTAAATGTATCTGATTTTCAGTATAAATAGGTCGTTTCTGGGAGGATTGCATACGTTTGCTTCTTCGTCTCTGAGTATAATGTCTGCCTCTTCTTCCCAAAACAAAGGTGATGCTCCCAAGACTGAGCACCAGGACCAGGCGGCAGCAAAGGTCAGGCACGTACGGGAAAAGATGCTAGAATTGCAATGGAGGTTTGTCGGTGATCAAGACCTGGACTCGAAGATGCCGGACTTGTTTGAAGCAGAATCCAGGGAACCCATTGCTGGAATGCCCTTTGCGTATTGGTGGGGGGGGGGGGGTTCTACAGATGATGGGACCATTTCCTAGCCATTGGTTGTCCCTGCTAAAGTCGTTTACTGAGGAGATGGTAGACCAGGAAGATGCTTCATCTGAGGCCGAGTGCGCGAAGAAGTGTTCCGACGAAAAATAAGGGCTTCTTGAACTGTTTTGATGAGTATTTGTATATGGTGGCATGGAATGAAATTAGATTTTGGATTCTTCTGCTTATTTGAATTGTTTTGATTTGTATGGAACGAAATTGAAAATGGATAAGGTAACTGTCGAAGTATAATATACTGACCTTTTTGTAAGTAAAATTTTGAACTGTCAAAGTAAAAATCTGAACTGTGCTTAAGTAACATTATGAACTGTCGAAGTAAAATTTGGAACTGTCGAAGGGAAATTATGAACTGTCGAAGTAGAATTCAGAACTGTGTGTAGGTAGGAAAGATATAAAATTTGAAGGTAATTTATGGGCAATCATATTGTCGAATGTCAAATGAGTCATAAACCGAATACTTAGTATATTTTGAAATCGAATGTGAGGTTATCTGCGGACGAATGTTCAAGATACGATATAGTCGATTAATTGTGTATAAGAAGTGGGTGTGTCAAAGGTCAGCTGGATTTGACTGGACAAACTAATAGCCCAAACAGCTAGCCTATCAGATTGGTACTGGCTTCTGGGGTAGTGCGCCATACAGGTTATCATTATATTTCCTCATTTTACAGGAAAAGGTTGATTTGATGTAATGATTTGATTGGACAGCTTCGAGTGAGAATCAGAAGGGTCGAGTTGTTTTGAGTTTAAAGTTAAGTCAATGTGAACGTGCGATTCGCACGTGAGTGTATTGAGGATCAAAGTGGTCAAAACACATCTCATTCGAAAAGCAGGGGTAGTGGCAATGATAGTAGTTTGGAAATCGAGGTAGTTTTTGGTATTCTGAGGAGGTATATATAGAGGAAATAACAAACATATTGTTCATAAAAAAACTAGAAAGTGAGAGGAAGGGAACCTACGCCATTGTAACTGTGAAGCTTGAGGGAAGTTATTAGCTTGTTGCTGAGGAACTGGCTGACTTGCTATTTTGAGTATACCTCCGTTGATACAGGTATGTTGATTGATCTCTGTCTATTTTTGTTTAGCTTTTTCTTCTGTATCTATAAGTAGAATCTTCTGGGTTTGTAGTTCTGAAAATTTGATAGAGGACAGGAGAGAAACCATGTGTCTGGGGTTTAGCTCATTTGATATTCTGAGGGTATTGATGGTGGGACTGAGATTGGGGTCGAGTTTTCAACTGTGTTTGCATCTATTGGATAAGGTAGATGAAAATGGGTTATTGACATGTACTAGTCGAATGTATCGATCCAATTACGTGTCTCTTCTTCTGTAGGAAAAGATGCGTACCCCTTGGGCTTCGAGGTTGAGGCCGATAGACGAGGAGGTCAAAAATGAGGATAGTGTGTCTGGTCGTGCTCTAATATATGAGGGCAGCGACGTAGAAGAACTAGTCATAGTAAAAGATGTGCCACTAGCAATGGTGGTTCCTGAAGCTGGGGTTTTAAGTAGTAGGCGTCATAAGATAGTAGTGACTGAGGGTAGTGGCGAGGAGGAGATCAAGGGAGGATAGAGAAAGATAGGCAAAGGTCGGGTTGAGCCTTCAGGTGGTGAAAGGGATGAGAGGGAGCAAAGTGATCGTGATGAGGATTCGACTGAGTCGGATGAGGTTACTGGTTCTGTTCTGGATAGAGGGAAGCAAAGGCTAGATTAATTTGTAGCTAAACATGGGCTATCGAAGGTAGGGATTATATTGTATTCTGCGGGATCAGAGTGCAACTTTAAATCAAAGCCTCGAGAAGGTATCATGGTGTATAGAGGCCAAATCCGACTGGGGATACGATTGCCCCTTCGAAGGCTGGTGAAGGAGGTGTTGAACTTCTGGGAAGTTTCCCCAGTTTAGATGAATGAGAACTTTTCTGAGATGATGAAGGTAATCGAGGGCATGAATGCAAAATTGAGGAGTGAGGGAAGGGGTTTAATTTAGTGGTATGATCTTGTATCATTCTATTCGAGGAAGGCGAATTAGAATGTGGGCACCAACCACATCCAGTACCATGCAGATAAGCCCTGGTTGTTTGATCTATGCTCGACGGGTTGAGGGTGGAATAGGGATTTGGTTGTAGTACGGGGGAATTATGAGAATACCAAAGGGGGGGACCCTTATAGGTAACATCATAAAGTCAATAATCTGAGTAAATTTTTTGTCGAAGGTTTTTCTTTATACATTACTCGAATAAACTATTATCGTATTTATGTCTATTTTGTAGGTCTTTAAAACCGGACTTGGGCGAATCCGAGGGATTATATTGGTGCCCTAATTGGCTCAGAGGAGGAGTGGGTGAATTCTGTTTTCAAGAGTCTTGGTATCAAGATGAAGAGGCAGAAAATGACAGATTCCCTGCTTCAAAATGTACCAATTACATCGAAGTCATCAAAGAATAGGGGAGACGAAGGTATTTCAAAGGTAGTCAAATGAATAGAGGAGGATAATTTGGTAAAGAAGGTAAAGTATGTTCTGAAGGCGCAATGGGCATCGAAGCAGGCAGCGATAGTGCCTAAAGTAGCTAGTGATGCTTTGAGACAGAAGCCAAAGTAGGCATTGACCCAGGCTGAGAAAGGGATGGGCAAGCTTATTCCCAAGTCTCCCAGGGTACAACAGACGAAGGTTACTCAACGCAAAAGGCAAAGGGCGTTGGGGGAAGATGATGCGGAGGATGCGGGTGAAGATATGACAGAGGCTGAGGGAGAGGATCAGGCTCTAGTTGTGGCTACTTCGATGGAGGAACTCTATGCTGATGACCCAGACAAGGCGTCGAAGCAGATAAAGAAAAGTATGTACCAGGTAAGTGTCTATTTGTTTATGAGATTCAGACATTTTCTCGAGTGCTTGATTCTTCGAGAGGTACTAATGGCTCGAATATTATAGCAAGCGGATGCTTGGGTGCAGTCTTTTAGCAAGGCAGTGAAAATGTTAAAGAGGAAGTTACAGAAGGCGGCTGACAGTCTAGAGCTTGCTCGAGGGACTGAAGCGTCGGTGGTGTCTGAGAATAAAACTTTGAAGTGAGATCTGGCAGTTATTACTGATTCGTTTGAGAAGAGATTGGAGGGTCAGCATTTCAATCATGAGCAGGTGTTGAGGTCGAAGCTTGTCGAGAAGGAGAAGGAAAAGAAAGAACTGAAGGAGCATTACCATGGGAAATTTGATTATGAAGTTTCGGATAATGTTAGGATGAAGGAGTTCATAGAGGATTTGGGGTATGATCCCGAAACTTTGTAGCATTTCCCTGTTACCCAGGACTCTGTTACAGAAGATTCTTTACAAACAATGGGAGTCGAGGTGTATGTTGCTGATGGAGATGTTAGAGGTGGCATGGAGGCTCCCGTGATCGAAGGTATCAATGCTAGAACTGTAACTGATGTGGTTGTCAATGGTGCAGGGCTGAAATCTTCTACAAGAGGTACGGGGGGTGTTGGTACTGAAGATCCTGTTGGAGGAAAAGATGCAGCCGCTCCGATATGAGGTATTGTACTGGAGTGCCATACCGTTTTCTGCTAATTTTCTATTGGGTTGTAATATTTGAACAATGTTTATCTTTTTTTGCGCTTAATCTTTAAACTTGTGATTGCTTCTAATTGCTTTGTTGAAACTGACTTGTGTTGTACTGATTCTGTGCTGTTGTAGACTGTACTAAAACTTACTTGTATTAACTTGAATTGTACTAAATTGCTATGCTGGATTCTTGCAGTATGCTCTAAACTTGATTTGAATTATACTATGTTGAACCTAATTCTCTTATATGTGTTGCATTGGAACGTCTCGCATATAGCAAGCTATTGATATTCTTGAATATATATATATCTGCATATGCTGTAAGTAAAGAATGATTGTAGAGTGATCAAGGCTTGAAGAGCTTTAAGATAGTTATGATGTTTGGGTGGACCCAAGGGATTTACTAATCTTCGAAGGCCTAAGCCCAGTGAAGTAAGACGTGGTCGCCCCCAATGCATTCTCGAAGGTCCGGTCTTTCGACCATTCATGCCCCTAAAGTTTGCTCGAATGTTGGAAGCTTGAAATTTTTTAAGGTCGCCCCCAAGTATCAGTCGGGTCGAAGGGTTGACATGATACTCATGCTTAACCAAGAAATTTACTGGACTTCGACGGATTGGGGCCTGATCGAAGTAGAACGTGTTCGCCCCCAATGCATTCCCAAGGGTCTGGCCTTTCGATAATCCTTACCCCTCGAGTTTGCTCAAAATTGGAGGTTTGAAAATTTTCAAGGTTGCCCACAAGTATCAGTCGGGTCGAAGGGTTGACATGATACTCAGGCTTAACCAAGAAATTCACTGGAAAGCAGAAGACGAAGTGTGGATAGAGAAAAAAAACTACTTATTGATTATGCTGTGTTTACATCAGGTGTACAAGGTGAAGGCCGTGGCCTATAATATGAGACCAGCTGCATTGTGTTCCACGGATTTGGTAGAGACTCTTCGTTTTCTGTCATTAGGTAATATGAACCCTTGTCGGTTTTATCGTAAACGACATAAGGTCCTTCCCAGGACTCGGCTAGCTTGGCGACATTTCGAGGCTTCAAAAATTGGCTGACACGTCAAAGTACAAGGTCTCCGATGTTGAAGCTTCGTGGTTGAGCTCATTTGTTATATGACTTCTGAAGGGATAGATGGTAACGACCAAGATTGGCGATGGCTCGGTCTCTGGTTTTGTCGATCCAAAGCATATTGCACCCGAGTTCAAACTCATTATCTTGGTCTGGGAGGTTGGGATCTCATGTGGGCACTTCGAATTGAGTAGGGAGCACTGCTTCAATGCCATAGGCTAGAAGGAAAGAGGTGCAGCCCGTAGATTTTCTTGGTATTGTTCGATAGGCCCAGAGGACATGTTGTATTTCCTGAACCCATCGACCTTTCTTCGCATTGAAACGTTTCTTGAGACCGTCGACTATGGTTTTGTTGATTGCTTTGGCTTGAGCGTTGCCTTGGGGGTAGTAGGGTGTCGAGGGTGAGAGGATGATATTATGATTTTTAAGGAAATTTTGGACTTTTCTCCCAACAAACTGCGGACCGTTGTCACATCGAACCATATGAGGGCATCCAAAACGTGTAATGATGTTTTCCCATAGGAATCTGATGACTTCTTCTTCTTGGGTTTGGCATAAAGGTACAGCTTCGACCCATTTGGTAAAATAATCTGTTGCAGCAAAGATATTCTCTCGCCTGCCCGAAGCTTTGGGAAAAGGACCAATGAGATTGATGGCCCATCTTTTGAATGGTCAGAAGACTTGACTGAAATGGAGGTCTTGTGAAGGGTTGTGGATGTCATGGGCGTGACGTTGGCATTTGTTACAGTGTTTGGCGTACTCTTCAGTTTGGTTTTTCATGTTGGGCCAGAATAAACCTTGGAAGACGGCTCAAAGGGCCATAAATCGACCAGCAGTATGAGCGTCGCAGGTACCTTCATGGAGTTTGACTAGAATTGCAGAGGCTTCAGTTTGAGATATGCATCGAAGGAGGACGCCATTTAGGGATTTGCGATGTAACTTGTGTTTGTGGATGGTTTATTTGCGACAGTTTTCTAATAGTGATCGCTTAGCTTTTGGATCATCTGGGAGGGTAGCATTGTTAAAGTAATGGAGGAATGGTATTCTCTAGTCGTCTGGATCGAGACTCTCGCCACTAGTATTGATGGCATTGACTTCCATCTGGTCGATACTTGGGCGTTCGAGTACTTCGATATGGAGAGTTCAAGATTCTTATTGGCCAAACATAGCCACTATATAGGCGAGAGCATCTGCGTGTAGATTTACTCATCGGGGTAATGAGTGATACAATTTTTTTTAAGAAAACGGTTCATGCGCTGTCGAACGAGAACAACATATTCAGCCATGTGACTGTTAGCTTGATTTTCACCGGTGTAATATCTCTGAACAAGTTGGGAATCTGTGAAAACTATAAGTTTGGGGATGCCGAGGTCGAGTGTGAGGTCGAGGCCATGGATCAAAGCTTCATATTCAGCCTCGAAGTTAGAACATTCAAAGTTTAATTTGATAGCCTTCTCTATTCGACCATTGGTAGGTGTGACCAGGGCTATGCCGATCCCTGAACCGTTAGGTCCAGCGGATCCATCTATGAATAGACGTCATCCTGTGTTAGGGTTCCATGGGTCTGTTGCTTCGGGTTGGTCTTCTGTCAGGTCGTCTTCGTGTTATTCCCAATTAACATATTCGACCGGGAAGTCAGCAAGGAAATCTACTACCGCTTGGCCTTTTTGGGATATCTGCTTCTCGAATGTTATGTCATATTCGCCAAGATAAACATACCACTGTTGTACTCATCTGGATTTCTCTTTTTTACTGAGTACTTCTCGAAGGGGATAGCTTGTTATAACACGGATGGGGTGGGCTTGAAAATATGGTTTGAGTTTGCGGGACAAATAGACGAGGGTGAGGAGCAAACGCTTACGTTTTGAATATCGAGTTGTTGCGGGTGTTAAAGTTTTGCTGGTAAAATAGATAGGTTTTTTGATGTTCGATTCGAGTCGAATGAGAACTGAACTGATGGAGGTATCTGTAACAATGAGATATATGGAAAGTGTCTCGCCTTCGATAGGGGTGCTGATGATAGGTGGTCGACCAAGGTAATTTTTGAGTTCAAGTAAGGCTTGTTCACATTCGGGTGTCCAGTTACTCTCGGGGTTATTTTTTTTTTTTTGCGTTGTGGATCCCTTGGTCGCGTAAGAGAGAAAAGAGCCAAGCACAGCGGTCTGAGGATTTGGAAATGAAGCGGTTGAGGGCTGCAATTTTACCAGCCACCTTTTGGACATTTTTTTTTGTTCAGAGCGAAGGCATGTCGATGAGAGCTCGAATATGGGTATGGTCTATCTTGATACCTCGTTTACTGATAAGATAGCCAAAAAAATTACAAGACGAAACACCAAATTGGTATTTTTCTGAGTTCAATTTCATGTTGTATGTTTAAAGTATCGAAAAGACTTTAGTTAGGTCCTGGATATGGGTCTATTTTGGGAGGCACTTGCATAACATGTCGTCGATGTAAACTTTGACCGACATGCTAAACAAGGGTTTAAATATGGTTGTGACAAGGCATTGGTAAGTGGCACCCGCATTTTTAAGACCAAAGGGCATGACGTTAAAATAGTAAAGGCCTTGTTTAGTGATAAATGAAGTTTTAAGTTGATCTTCGGGGAAGAGGGGTACCTGATTGTAATCCGAGGTTGAGCCCATCATTGATAGGCGCTCGTGTCCAGTAGTTGCATCGAGGAGTACAAAAATGATTGGAAGGGGAAAGCTGTCCTTCGGTGTGTGCTTGTTGAGGTCTGTAAAGTCAACGCAGATTCTGATCTTGCCATTCTTTTTGGGAACTGCAATAATGTTTGATATCCAGTCAGCATACTTAACTTCTCTGATGAAACCCGCAGCGATGAGTTTGTCTACTTCAAGGTTTACTGCTTCATGGAGTCGTGGTGCCAAGGTACGCTTCTTCTATTTTACTGTTGTGCAATGAGGGATGAGATTGAGGTGGTGGCATGCCAAACTGGGGTCGACACCGGGCATCTCCTGGAACGTCCATGCAAAAATGTCTTTGTTTGCTCGAAGGAAGTCTGAGTGTTTGAGGCATTCGGCCTCGTCGAGAAAAGTTCCAATGAATGTACCTCGACCAGGATCGTCGAGTTCGATATATGCAGTGGGTTCGATGGGTGGGGTAGCGGTTAACAAAGGTGTGGGGATAGAGAGAGACAGTGATTGCTATGGGAGTCTGACGATTCTCTGGGTCTGATCGATCTCCAGATGCTCACAAGAACGGGCGAGGCATTGAGAGCCTTTTAAATTCCAAGTGCCAGAAGGGGTAATGAAACGAAGGGTCTGATGATAAGTTGAAGGTATGGCACGCATGGCATGGAGCCATTCGCACCTGAGGATACCAAGGTATTCAGACTTCTTATCAATGACAAGCAAGTTGGTTTGAAGTCTGACAGGGCCGGTGGTAACTGGGAGTCTGATTCTACCAATGGCAACTTTGGTAGCCCCATTAAAGCCTTTGAGTTCAACATTGGCAGTAGTAATGAGGTCTGTTTTCTTCATGGCTTGGACAGTTTAGAGGAAAAGTACATCGGCTGCACTTCCTGTATTGATGAGCATAGGACGAGGTGTTCGACCTTAATCATAATGACTAAAGGGTCAGAATGGGGAAAATGAACATGCAATGTATCACAGTCAATGAAAGAGATGCCTTTGGGTCGAGGGGAGAGGCTTGATTCTGGCAGGAGGGCGGGCAGCTTCTCCTAGTAAGTAAGTTTATGGCATTCTTCGACACGCTTGCGTTTGCTCTTGGAATGGCCGTTGTCAATGTTATTGACTTCAATGAAATTTATTTGGTAGATGTGGACCTTGGCCGGGTCGACAGCAGAGGTGGGTTAAGGTTTGAGGTACGACCCATCAAGGTAGCTGGGAAGGTCGACAACATACTGATGTAGACGACCTACCTTGAGGATGATTTTGAGAGAACGCTGCAAGGCAAAACATTTATTGGTGTGGTGGCAGTTATACTTGTGGTTGGCACAGTAAGGTTCGCCTAGTTTTACCTCGATGGGAAAAAGAATACGCCATATGGGATCTACCTGTATATGTGGTAGAAGGGTGTTGATGGGGGCTGTAAGTTTAGGTAGGACCAGCTTTGGCCGTTTCTTGCGAGCTTCGGCATTGTTGTCAATGTAAGGGCGTTTGCGGCTCTCAGTCTTCTGTGAGACGGAAGCGATCAGGGGTGTAGGAGTAGAAGGCGAGCCTTGTCGCAGTTTATTGATGGCAGAGGTCGAAGGTTGCCCTTGTTTTTGTGATTCACAGTGGCACTCAAGGTCAATATACCCATTAACTTTTGAAAGCATCTCCTCGAGGGTTTGAGGTTTATGGAGAACCAGGTACTCTTTAACACGGTTGTGATCTGGTAAGGCGTTTGAATACGTAAGGACAGCATTCGCGCAGTCAAGGTACTCGACTTTTTGCGACTCGTTGAGAAACCTCTTGGTAAAGGCTTCAAGGGTTTCATTGTTGGATTTTCTGAAATTGAAGAGGGCGTCGACTCTGACCTCTCTGTCTTTGTTGAAGGAAAATTGGGCGATGAAATGAAGGGATAGTTGCTCAAAGCTTCGGATAGAACCACCGGAAAGGTTATGGTACTAACGAAGGGGGCTATCTATGAAACTTGTGAGAAAAATGTGGCACAACAGGTGATCAGCTGTGGAATAGAGGCTTAAAGCATTTTGGATTTTGAGGATGTGTGATTGAGGGTCGGTGTTTCGGTATTTGCTGAGTTTGGGAGTACGGAAATTGGGGGGCACCTCGATAGCGAGGAGTTTGGGGCAGAGAGGGTTATTCAGCCAACTCCATGAGTTGGGAGTTGGGCTCGTAGGGGGGGTGATTGAAGGGTTTGAGGATGATAATGCTGAATGTTTTCGGCGCTGCGCTCCCTGAGACGCTCTTGGGCAGGGTGGTATTTGGGGGTGTCTGGAGGAACGAAGGGTGGAGTCAGAGGAGTCTTCTGCAGGGTGGATACCGAGATGGATAAAGCCAGTGGGGGGAACACCCATGGTACCGATGTGGACCATGGCTACTTCCTGATATGGTAGAGGTTCCAGTCGGGCGTGGGTAGACACATGCGATGGGGTTGGTGCTTGAGACGGTAGGGGAACATCAAGAGGCTGCAGTTGTTGCAGCTCTCGGACGGTGTTGCGTAACTCATCAATTGCCTGGTTTTGTCTATCGGCACCGTCCAGACGGCAGTGCCGTTCGGCTTCAAATTCTTGTTAGTACTTTTCACGTTCCTGGTACAGTTGTGTATGGTGTCGCTCCTCGGCTTGAGCAAACTGCTGGGAAAGTAGGGTGAATTGGGCGGCCACTCCACCGACAGAGTTGCCGGCATGAGTGGAACTGGAATGGAGGGTAGGGGCCATTGAGAATAATCTGTGGGAGTTGGAAAAGGGAGACAATGAACAAGGGAAATTGGTAGGGTAGATTCCCACAGACGGCGCCAAATGTAGGAACTTTGTACGGAGGAAATTCGACTCTTACACCACGGGGTTTTGTCTTCAATCAAACGGGTTCAAGTATGTAATCTATAGTATAAGGAATCTATTGACAATATACTTGCGTGGAGGCCTAGAATGTGATGCTCCACGACCTCCGATGAGGATTTTTAAGAGAGTTTATATTATTGTTGAGTAGTCGAAGGTTCGAGTACTGTGTGTTTTACAGGGTGGTCGAAGGTAAACAGTAAGGGCTTAAGGGAGAGATTTTGTAACCCCTCCTTGGTTCCCCATCTTTCCTATTTATAGAACATAGGAAGGGCCGAGTCACCAAGGTTAGGTCACATTACAAGTGTACCATCCGGATATCGAGCGGATATCCCAGAGTTGGTATTGACACCAGAAATGTCGGGTTTGTCACTGTAGCAGTTGTTGGGTCTGTCTATGAACTCTGATACTGTAGCAGTTGTTAGGTTTGTCACTATAAATGTAAGGACCAACAACGCCGCCATCTTGTCTAGTGAGTTGGCTGTGTGTCTTGTCATACTTCGACCATGTACGGATATGGTCGAAGTGTTTCTAATGTTGATGCGAAGTTCGTCTTCGAGGCTTGTTCAGAGTCTAGGCTTCGTCTTCTGATAATCTTGCAAGGCTTATTTATGGGTTGAGTGGGCTTCGATGTATTCGAGTAGGCTTCGGGTAGCCTTCGAGTGTTCAACTGGGGTAGAAAGTTGCGAGTAGGCTACTATATTTCATCTTTCTCTTTCTTTCCCTGTGTGAACTCTATCTCTATTATTTTACTCTCAGTTTACTGAGGTACATACTATAATTGTATGTAGTCTACGGTACTAAGACTAATATATCAATTACCAATCATTGCTTGTTGTATCCTGGGAAGAGATTAAACTGTTATTACCTGTACCTGGGGTAGGTCAAAATACTCTTTAAAGAAAGTGTGATCCATGCCTCGAGCCTTTCTTTTACTGTTGTACTATTGTTCTTTTGCTACTGTACTTCCAGCCTCTCTATAGTTGCTGCTCTATCCTTCCTTGTTACAACATAGAGTTAGTATTCAGTTTATGAGGAAAGCTATATCACAGATTCCATTTATTTTTAACAATTTTAAAGGGTATTATCTTATTTGTGAGTATGGCCCCTACCTCAGAAGTATTGAACTTTGATTCTAACAAACCATCTAAGTTTGATGGTCTCAACTCAAAGGTGGAAGAACAAAATATTCTTCTACCTAACGCTCAAGGAAGTTGCCTACATTCTGGAACAAGACTGCACTATTGAATCTCCCGTTCATGTACTTGCGGTAGACCCTGACTTAATTATAAACGAATATGATAAAATTTTAGACTCTATTTCGAGCTGAACTGAGGCTAATTTTAAATACCGTAATTTCATCTTGAACGGTTTAGCAGATGAACTATACAATTACTATCTACAGTCTAAATCTGTAAAAACCATTTGGGAAGCATAATAGAAGAAGTATGATACGAAAAAGGCAGGCTCTAAAATGTTTGCCATAAGCCGATATCTCAAGTTCACTATGGTCGACGATAAGTCGGCAATTACTCAATCACATAAGTTACAACGAATTACACATGAGATTGTGCCCGAAGGGATATCTCTGGATGAGCAGTTCTAGGTTGTCGTGATAATTGATAAATTATCGCTGAATTGGAAGGATTATAAGAATATCCTACGACACAAGTCAAAGGAACTTACCATGGAAAAATGGATTACTCATCTTAAGGTTGAAGAAGAATCTAGAAAATAAGACCTGAAGGAGGAGATCCTTTTGGTTTAGACTAAAGGGAGTATCCATCTGAAACCTAAGTGAAAACCCATGAAGGCTAAGAATGGTGGCAATCGGAACAACCGTCAAAGCGGTGGTAATCCGAATAACCGTCATAATGGTGGACACCAGAATCTTAATAAGGGAACAAACCAACAAGGCCCACCATATAATGGAATAGTTTCTATTATATGCTTCAATTACAGGAAGCCTGGACACATATCTAGAAACTGCCAAAACTACAAACCTGTTGCTCAGGCTAACGTTACCGAAGAGCCCTTAGTGGCTATGATCACGGAGATCAACCTGGTCGGTGGAACCAACTGGTGGTGGGCTAACTTGGGTGCTTCTAGGTATGTTTTGTTATGAATGTAATTGGTTCAAGACCTACAAGGAGATTGAAGACTAGAAGGTGCTACTTGGGGATTCCCATTGCTCCAAAGTGCTAGGTACTGGAGATGTTGAACTGGTATTTACCTCTAGAAGGATAGTCACTCTGAAGGATGTGATGTACACTTCTAAAATGAAAAAAAATCTTGTTTCTGACTATCTTCTCAGCAAGGCAGGATTTCAGCAGACCATTGGCTCAAATCAGTATATTTTGACTAAGAGTGAGATTTTTGTTGGAAAAGGGCATTGCTTGTAATGAGATGTTCAAAATAAGTATTGAAATGAATAAATCTGCTTCTGCTTACTTATTGTCTTCTTTTAATATTTAGCATTCTAAATTATGTTATGTTAACAAAAAGTTAGTACACAATATGAGTAAACTTGATATGATCCCTAAAGTAGATTTGAATGATTTTGATAAATGGCAATCTTGTAGTCAATCTAAAGTTACTAAAACCTTACATAAAAGTATTGTTAGGGAAACACAACTTTAGGATCTAGTTCACTCTGACATTTGTGAAATGGACGGTACATTAACTTGAAATAGTAAAAGATATTTTTTAACTTTTATAGATGATCATTCAAACTATACTCATGTTTACCTGATGCATCACAAAAGTGAAGCAATAAATATGTTTAGGACATATGTAATAGAGGTTAAAAATTAGTTTGATAAAAATATTAAAAGATTTCGTAGTGATAGAGGCACAGAGTATGATTCACACGAATTTCAAAACTTGTATGAATCCATAGGGATTATACATGAAACTATTGCTCCTTATTCTCCAAAATCTAACGGTAAAACTGAACGTAAAAATAGAACTTACAATAAGCTGTATTACTTAGTTCTCGATTACCCAAATCTTTATGAGGATAAACATTATTATCTATTTGCCATATTTTAAACCATATTCCTCATATCACATCTGAATTGTCACCTTATGAAATTTGGAGAAAAAGAAAAACTAATGTTAACTATTTTAAAGTTTGGGGCTGTTTAGCCTATATTCGTAAACTTGATCCCAAACGAATAAAACTAGTAGAGACTTGGAATATATTTTTATTGGTTATACTATTAATAGTAAGGTTTACAGGTTTCTTGATATTAAGGATAATATTATCATTGAATCACTTGATGTTAATTTCTTTAAGGACAAGTTTCCCTACTTACTGAGAGATAGTGGGGGTTCATAACCTTCTACGTCTTCGACCCCTAATGTACCTCAAGTAAAAGTTCCTAGAGCTATTGATTCTCATGATACATACCCAGAACATTTTAGAAGTAAATATTTCAAGATTGCTAAGGATTTTGGTAATAATTATGTTGTACATACCTTAAAATCTGACCCTAACACTATTAGGGAAGCATTAACCTCAAGTGATGTTGATTTGTTGCAAGAAGCCATTGATGATGAAATGAATTCTCTTATTACAAATGAAACTTAGGATTTAGTTAACTTACTTCCTTGTAGTCGTTATATTGGGCGTAAATGGATCTTAAAGAGAAAACTTAAACCATATGGTACTCTAGATAAATATAAGGCAAGACTTATAGCAAAGGGATATATACAAAAAGGAAAATATTAATTTCTTTGACACACATTCTCCAGTTACTTGTGTGACAACCATCAGAGTATTATTGGACATTGCTGTCGTGCATAATTTGATTATTTACCAAATGGATATAAAAACTGAGTTTTTAAATAGAGAGCCTGAAGAGGAATTATATATAGATCAGTCTAAAGACTTTGTGATACCCGGTGAGGAACACAAAGTCTGCAAGCTGAACAAGACCTTATACAGTCTAAAACAAGCTCCAAAACAGTGGTACGACAGGATCGACTAATTACTTCTTTAAAATGTTTTTAAGATTAATGTTGTTGATAAATACTTATATTATAATCTGATGAAAGTTGTATAATGATTTGTCTATATGTTGATGATCTTCTTATCTTTGGCTCTAACCTTGATATTATTTTAGAGATCAAAAGCATGCTAAATGATAATTTTGATATGAAAGACCTAGGTGAGGCTAGTATAATTTTAGGCCTGAAGATCAGACACACAGATACTGGTATTATTCTTGATCAATCTCATTATATTGAAAAGATATTGAAGAAGTACAAATATTTTGACCATAGACCTGTTTGTACTCTTTGTAATCCACAAGTTAAACTTTTAAAGAATTTGGGGAAGATAATTAGACAAAAAGAATACGTAATTATATTAGCAGCCTTCGCTACGCTGCGGACTGTACTAGACCCGATATAGCTTATGTTGCAGGGGTTTTATGTAAATTAACAGGTAAACTAGGTTTGGCGCACTAGGGTGCTATTGATCTAGTTATGTAGTACTTGAAAAGGACCATAAACTTGGGTTTACACTATCAAAAGTTTCCCGCGATCCTTGATAAATTTAGAGATACAAATTGGAACTCATTTTCGGATGATTCTAAAGCCACCAGCGGATACATGTTTAGTATAACTAGCGGGGCTGTTTCTTGGAGATCTAAGAAACAAACTATTATAGCTCAATTGACTATGGAGTCAGAGTTAGTAGCACTAGTTATAGCTAGTGAGGAGGCAAGTTGGTTGAAATACCTCTTATCTTATATTGCTTTATAGAGTAGGCTTATATTGTCGATTTTGATCCACTCGGATAGTACTACTACGATAGCCATAGTACAAAACAATTACTATAATGGTAAGAAGTTAATGATACATCATAATCACAGTACGACGAGAGGATTTCTCACATCTAGTACTATTACAGTAGATTTTATAAGTTAAAAAATAACTTGGCAGATCCTTTTGCGAAACGACTGTCTCGTGACAAAGTTTGGAGTGCATCTTTAGGGATGCGACTAAAGCCTGTTATTGAATCACAAGTGGTGGGAACCTAACCGAAATGACTAGAAATCCCAAGAAATAGGTTCAATGGGAAAAACAAATCACTGTAATATAGAATCATGCAACTAAGGAGCTTGCCACTCCATAGTTCAATTCGATGTATATAATGTATATATGTATAATATCTTGAAGCGATTGTAAGGCTGAGTTTCTTAAACTCTTAATGAGTTCTATACATCATTCATTGAGTAGGTTGTCTAACTACAAGAACACTCTTCATAAAGTCACCAAGGTGATTGTGGAAGTACGACCACTTCTTATGAGAATTGGACTAATTCTCTAAAGCCTTCACCTATCCTGGGATTAAGCACATGGTCAAAATATACTGGCATTTAGAACTTGCACCTGATATGGTTGTATATGGTTTTCTTCACTGTATAAAAACGAATAACGAGTTTAAGACTCTGATCACTTATTATTCTTATATGTAAAAGATTGTCCACTACATAAAGGTTCAAGTTTAAGAACATATTTACTTAAGTACATCTTTATATATCGAAACTGTACTCTCGTTTCTTTTTTCCTTCCATTTTTTTTTTTAAAAGTGGGAGATTACTGGATTTTTCAAAACTTACCTCATATGGGTTTGACCCTTTGACCTCTTGGTCATTTTCATATAACTCATTTTCATTCACCTCTTTTGAATATGAAAGCCATGTAACTCTTGTAACTCAACTATAGCCTAAAAATTTAGTCCCACAATATTTATTAACTATAGTGGAACTAAACATATAACGTAGTACTCACATGACATGCATGTAACATATGACTAGGAGAGAGTGTATATGCATGTGAGTGTGTGAGTGTGTGAGGGGGCTTTTATACCCTTGACACATTTTGACCTCTCTTAGGCAGCCTGGTGGGTCGGGCCAGCTCGGGCTCATGCTTTGGCTTCTGGTTTGGGTTTGGCCAATTCTGGCTCTGAAGGCCCTAGGGACCTTTGGGCTTGGGTTGGGCTAACCCTATTATTTTTATTGAAAAGTTATCCATTCATTTTTGGGCTTGGGCTTAACTTTGGCTTGGTCTTGGTCTTGTACACGTTCTTCTCTCTAACGGCTAGTAGACCTGATCCTTTGGGGTAGCTCCCCACGTACTCATGAACGAGTTCAAAGCTTTAAATGTTAGAGTAAGAAGTTGAGAGACATTGTAGAGTAAACAACTATATAAACCCTCATTGTTTCCTCTAAAAAACATACAGAACTGAAATAGTTCTTTTTTTTTTCTCTCTCCCTGTACAAACTTTGTCTCCGTCAATTTACTCTCAATTTCGCTGAGGTGCATACTACATTTGTGCGTAGTCTCCGGTACTAAGACTACTGTATCGATCACTGATCACTGCTCATTGTATCCTGGGAAGAGATCAGACTGCTATTACCTGTACCTGGGGTAGGCCAAAATACTCTTTGCGATCCACGCCTCGAGCCTTTCTTTTACTTTTGTTCTATTGTTTTGTTGTTGCAGTACTTCCGTCCTCTCCATAGTTGCTGCTCTTTCCTTCCTTGCTCCAACATAAAGTTATTGTTCTATTTCTAAGGAAAACTATATCACAGGTTCCATTTATTTTCTACAATTTTTGACAAAAATCTTTTTCGGTACGATATTTTTCTTTGGTTTTACCAACCAAAAGAAGAGAAACCCCATCTTCTTTTTTCGAAAAATTAGATTTTTCGCCTCTTTCCTTATATAATTGAGAATGACATTCAGAACGAGAATGACCATACTTGTTAAACTTGTAGCATTTGATATTTAACTTATCAAACATTTTTGACTTTTGGCCTCCAATATGTTGATTGTCGCTTCCTCTCTTCTACAATAATTTGAAAATCGGTTATCGCGATTCTCTTTTTCTCGACTTGTTTCTCTTCCTCTCTTCTAGAATGATCTGTAGCACACCGTTGTCTTAATAGTCGGTAGTGGATGAGAGAAAGTATTTGTAATTAGATGAGAGAGAGAAAGAGAGTTTTAAGAAGAGAGACAAAGATTTGCAGAGATAGTGAATGTTCTATATAAATCTAGCAAAAAGAGAGAATTGTTAGAGAGATTATAGGAGGAAAGAGTGGAGAAAAACATGGGAGTAGGGGAGAGGTATTTTCCTTTACCCAAAATACCCAATAGCCTTCACTTTATTTCTTTTTCCACAACAAACGTAGAGTGTAAATAGAAAAAAATTAAAAAGGTAATTAGGGGTTCTGAAAAGGCTTCAGCCGGACTACCATGTAACTACTTGTAACCACCGAACTATATTTCCAGCCCAAGTCGTTTGTAAGTGACCTCCCTTCGGTAGGTCAGACTAGCTCAAGCATGTCAACAACAAAGTTAGGTATGATTCAAAGATGATATTCCTAGGAAAAGCTTCATTAGTTGGCTCCTAAAACAAGGTTTTCAACTCATGAGATACTTAAAAATGGAGGGGTTGTTCAAGTTTTTATGTGTCCATTATGTTGGTCTATTGCGGAGGTGGATAAACATTGATTATACAGCTCATATAGCAAATAAGTTTGGGGAAGTCTGATGGAGAAGTTTGACTTTGTAACAAAAACAATAATGCTGTAAACGGGTTCGTCTTTGTACCAATGTATATCTCCAACTGCTATACGGTTAATAATATTATCTTATTATATTAGTTCTTCAACAACGAGTCGATATGTCCGAGTGGTTAAGGAGACAGACTTGAAATCTGTTGGGCTTCGCCCGCGCAGGTTCGAACCCTGCTGTCGACGTTGTCTTTTTCCCATTTGAACAGTTTCTCTTTTTTGCAATTTTGTTTTATTTCCCTCTCACTACTTCATTCCCAAACCGGTGAGAGAGATAGAGAGAGATTGGCCCAAACGATGCAGCAACAGATTGAGAGCACAGTGATAGTTCACAACATAGCAAAGCGTCACAACGTCGGAACAATGGCGCGAAGCGCCACTGCTTTCGGCGTCTCTGAACTCATCCTCGTGGGTCGCCGAGACTTCAACGCCTTCGGTAGCCATGGCTCTACCTCTCACCTCAAGTTCCGCCATTTCCACTCTCTAAACGAAGTTCAACTCTATCTCAAACACCGCGATTTCGACATCTGTGGCGTTGAAATAACCGACGAGTCTCTGCCTGTTAATCATCACCCGTTTACCAAGAGTACCGCGTTCTTGCTCGGTAACGAAGTATGTAGTTCAATGAAATGTTATTGTTCTTGTTGTGGTAGTTATTAGGGTTTGATTGATTGATTGATTTTGTGGTGTAGGGAAGTGGGCTTTCGGCGAAAGAGTGTGAGATTTGTGATTTCTTTGTTTATATACCGCAGTATGGGTGTGGAACTGCGTCGTTGAATGTTACGGTTGCCGCGTCCATAGTATTGCATCAATTCGGAGGTAATTTTCGGCGGGTAAATATTACATTATAGTATTATGGTATTATTATCAGTAGAAACAATGTTATCTGTTTAGTTATTTATTTACACGAATTGGAAGATGCAATCTTGTAGATAGTGATGATAAAATTTGAAGCGAAAATGTAAGCACGAAAGCTGTAGGTATTGGTGTAGAAAAGTACTACTACATGACTTCTGATTAACCAAATTGATACTAGAAGCAATTTTCCTCAATGTGTCGAAGAAATACGTATTGTTTCCAACCTTTTAGAAACAGGCACTCGAGGTTAGAAATGGGAGATGATGTACACCAAGTTACCCAGAAATGTGCTCTTGAGAGGCACCACTTTTATACCCTTTAGTTTCTGCCGTTTCTCTCCATAACCAGTTTCTAAAACCGGGTTTGAAAAGGCTTTAACGGCATATTGATGCCGTGACCCAAAGGCAACTAGGATGATATGAAGTAAACTTTTGGTGCAACATCCATCCTTCAGCTAGATTCGGAAGGTTTTGAGCGTCCTTGATGCCGTGACCCTCCGAGATGTATGTAGAATTGTGGAACCTCGTCTAAAGAGGATAATCAGTCCTTGAGAACAGCCATCATATCCCATATTCACGAGTAGTCATGTATAAGTTACCACTTAATAAGTAACTGAAGACGTGCACATCATATCCCATATTCTGTAACGCTGCCCAAACTCCATCCTACCCATGGTATAATCCAAAATACTCAATTCACGTTGTCATATACCTGATCCCTTCAATTGCTAATACCATTGCCCCTCTCTTTCCTTTTAGAATCCAGGACCTTTGACTCAGAAGTTACAAAATGACCCTCCATATCTAACAATAGAGAAAACACAAACATTTACTGCCAAACATTTTCTAGATACTGCCAAAAAAAGGATAGGGTTAAATTGATGGAAGTATTGTCTGTCCATTGTATTAGTTTTGAGAGACCATTACCCAAATTAGGCTTTTGAGAGAGCTCCTCAACAACTCTTGTGAAACTCTCTATAGTAATTTCCAACGTTTAGAATGATCCTTATTCCATCATCAAGGGACCCAAAACCCTCAACTCTATCCATCTATCCTCACTTCTGATATGCTTAAGCTTTTACCACATTTTTTATGTTTTTGGTCAGACCGATCGTAGGGAGGTCTCTTTCTATTAACTTGGTTGCAAAATGTAACTTGGGTAGTTATGAGTGTCGATTGAAGCTTTTTCACTTCATAAAAATACCTTTTTTTCATTGAGAAATTTTAAATACACCCTAAAATTTTAAAAGCTCACCCCAGTTCAATATTAGAATGCTAACAAAAATTTCTCAAGTGGTATAGACTAGGGCTGTCAATGGGTAGGATTAGACCTGGTATCCGATCCGGTCCGATCTGTTAACAAAGGATTAGGATAAGAAAAAAATTGATCCTCCACGACCCGATCCGTTAATGACCCTACCTTTTAGTTAGCGGATCGGGTTAGGATTCACCATAACCCGATCCGTTAAGGGTATTTGAGTAATACATCATTTTTATATGGATATATGATAATACATTTTATTTATTTGTTTATATAGGTGTGTATTGTTGATTTTAAATATATGTAATATCTCTAGTATTCATTATGCAAGACTTTATGGTTTATAAACATATGAGAATGCCCTCAAAATAAAAGTATCACATGTTTTCTTTTAAAAGTTTGCCATATCCTACACCTTAATTAAACATGAAGCACATTATTGTATTTCAAACTAGTGGGGAAACGAGAAGAAATCAAGTTGCACTTTTGATCTTGACAATAAGCACATATCACGATATTATGCTTGGAAGCTATCAATAAGTAATATTAAGAATTAGAGAATGTTAAACATTTCTTAAACGTCAACGAAATGATGAGAGTCATAATGATCATCGTGATAGCTTAAGAAAGAAAGAATGTGCCAATAGAGAGAGAGAGAGACTGGCACTGGGTATCGAATAAAAAAAACCAAAATTAGTAGGATGTGTGTCACAAATTGATTTAATTGCTATTGTTTGTTTATTTTGTTTGGAGATTTTGAATCATAGATGCGAAGATAAAAGAGCTAAGTCGCGAAAGGATGCGGCGATCTACTTGAAATTTATTATTTTTGTACTCTAGTTTTTCTTACTTTAAAGATGGGGTGAGCTAATTAACTAATAAATACACTTAAGTGGGGTGAGCTTATACTGGGGTGAGCTAATTAAACTTGGGGTGTATTTAAAATTTCTCTTTCTCGTTTCCTATTTACTCCAATTATCACCCTTTTGGTTTTCTTCTATTTACACTCTATGTTTGTTGCAAAAAAAATAAATATTTGGAAAGTTAATGGGTATTTTTTGGTAAAAGAGAAGACCTCTCTCCCACTCCCCACGTTTCTCTCCCCTCTTTCCTTCTTTAATATCTTTCTAAGCTACTCTTTTTGTTAGATCTATCTCTTCCATATTTATGCAAATATCTCTCCCTCCTTTAATTCTCTTTATTAGCTCTCCACTAAACTCCATGTCTCCACTAAACTCTCCTTCCCCTAAATTCCATAGTCCATACACATGAAAAGTTCTCTCTCTACCTTAAACAATAGTTCCCTAAAGTCAACAGTAATTCAGTAAAATTAAAGCCAAAAATCATACTAATATATACATTCTTTGCTACAAGAACTATAAAAATGTGAAAAAATTATGAGGGCGCTCACACCGTCATGCGGTAGACTAGTTTTTGGCTTTCAAGTATGCTACATTGAATTCTAATTATCAACTAGATTTATAATTTGTGCTCGAATAGGATAACAATATAGTAGGATGTTAAAAGCCCCTCCAGGACTTGGGAACTATAGAACTTGATTCTGTTTGCTTGACTTCGTTTGTATCAATTATTTGCAGTATTCTGTAGCAATAATGGGACTGGGAAGCAAACTCATTAACCCGCAGTAAATAAATTTAGTAGTATAGATTCAAAAAAAAAAAAATCGACGTGAGAAAAAAATTTGTATATACTTCATGCACTGATCTTAGTTAGCAAGCTCTTATCTTCCCTCAACATGATGATAATATGGAAGATACTCATGTTAGTACTGCCTTCCGATGAATAGAGTCTTGAGTGCCCTGTTCTATAATCCGTCTGCATGTCATATATTAACAACCTGTACTATCTGAAAAATCTTCTAAGTGGCTAATGGATTATGAGAAATTTCTTATCGTAATCCAAGGAAGAAAAACATCAAAGCACCGCTTCCACTTATAAGAAATTTATGATATTTCAGATTGTACATTTATGAAAGGCACATGAATTATGCAATAGGCCCTTCATAAATCAGGAATCCATTCATTAAAAGGCGCTATTCAAACAAGTGCTTTCATGCTATTATCAAATTGAGGCTAGCCAAGAGTTTGAGGACTGAGAGTCTGAGACCAATGAAGGCAGTGGGTGCAAGTTTTTTTCCTTCTTAAATAGATATAAAATTGCATCTATACTATTTTTTCTACTATAGCGGAACAAACCTTAACTTGGGATTAATGAGCTTGATTCCTAAGCTCGTTGCTATACATTTGTTCAAATGCTTGACGCAAATGAATGAAGGGAAAATAATTCAGTTATATAGTTCCAAGGGTAAGGATTCTACATCATTGTCTATTTAGGGCACAAATTTTAATGCAAATTGCTAAGTGAAGTTCTAATTAGGATACTTGAATGGCAAAAAAAAAATGGGCAAAAAAAAGGAAAATAGAATTGAACAATTGAGGGTTAGTCAAAAATGTATTCCTTGCATTGAGTGTTAGCGGCGTAGATGTCAATAACAATATATGCACACCACTTGAATGGAGAACCATTTTTCTACTATAGAGTGTAACACCTTGGCTGAGCGGGTATTAGAAAGGCGCCTAACCCAATAACGGTGATGGTTGCCCAAGTGGTTTAGTCCCCACATCGCTTAAGATTCTGCCGGTGAATGGTCCTTAAGTTAAGATTCAACTCTACATGTCACCAAGGCTTTTTCTTATAAATAAAAATCCCATACAACTGGAGATCCGTAGTGGTTAAGTAGGGACAATATCGGTATGTGTAGAGTGGGCTCGTGACAAAATGGTATCAGAGCCGGAGACAACTCGATCTTGAAGGTGGGGGAACTGTAACACCCCGACTAAGCGGGTATTGGAAAAATGCCTAACCTAATAGCGGTGATGGTTGCACTAGTAGTTTAGTCCCACATCGCTTAAGATCCTGTCGGTGGATGGTTATTAAGTTAAGATTCCACTCTACATGTTGTTAGGTTACGACTCAAAACAGAGAAAGTCGTTCGAACGAGACTTAAGTCGTTCAAATGAAACATAAAGTCGTTCGAACAAAACTTAGGTCGTTCGAACGAAAGCCGCATTGTTTGTTTCGTAAGTTCGTTTTTTAGGGATATATTCCAAAGCGATGGTTTGCCTCGTGATGCGTACTTCGCTGATGATCTAATAGAGAGTCTATAAATATAGAGTGTGAGTTCAAAGCCTCTATACAGTGTGTGAGTTAAAAAGCCTCTGTATGAGAAACTTGAAATCTATAAGAGATGTAGCCTCTATGATAGACCTTGTAAAGAGTTGGTCTTTACAAGGAAGAATGTGGAGGGTGTTCTCTTGGGATTTGATGGTGAGAGGGGAAATACCTCTTGGTTGCTAAGATGAGAAATCAAGGAAGAGAGAAGATTGAAGGGTTTCAAGAAGAAGGTATGCAACATGGCCTTTGTTGAGGTAATATTCGGGTTCTTGATGGATCTCTTATGTTTCTTTTATCTCTTATAAATCTATGTGAGGATTATTGCGAGATTAAGGATTTCCATGTTTGTTGGAAACCCTTGAGGGCTTGTAATCAAACTTGGATACATAGTGAATTTCTAACTTGGTGGTGGGGAGTAGCCTTAGGGTGAACCTCCGGTAAATATTGTGTTTTGTGTGCATGTCAATTGTGTTTCTAGTTTCTTGGTTGATTATTTGTATGCCTTGAGGATAACGGATAAAACCAAATTGCGCGTGGGGGTGTATTTCGCACGTTCACCCCCAACACATGTCACCGAAGCCTTTTCTTAGGAATGAAAATCCCACATTGCTGGAGATCTGCAGTGGTTAAGTGATTATACCTATAGGGAGATCAGTTACACTAAACCAAGTTTGTAGAGACTGTCCTATTACTGTTAATCGCCTACTATTTCCAGTGGATCTTATCGTGTTAATGATTCAGGAGTTTGATATCATTCTAGGTATGGATTGGTTATCGACTTATTATGTCAGTGTCGACTGTTTTGAGAAAACATTCATGTTTTCTATTATGGCTAGTAAACCGTTTCGATTCTGGAGTTCAGGTACTGAGGACTGATTTGTTCGATGATTGCACATCTTTAGCTTGGACCTCCAGGGTCGATGTCTATTGATCAACTTTCGGTGATTTATGAATTTCCAGATGTTTTTGAGGAGATACCAGGCTTTATGCCAAAACGAGACTTTGATTTCTATATCGATTTGGCATCGGGGACAAAGCCATTTCTCGAGCAACTTATCATACGCCCCAGTCGAGCTTATGGAGTTGTATGCACAGATTGAAGAGCTGACGAAGCAGGGTTTTATTCGTGAGAGTGCTTCACCATGGGGTGCAGTAGTTCTGTTTGTTAAGAAAAAGGGTGGTTCAATGAGGCTTTGTGTTGATTATCGACAGTTGAACAAGGTCACGATCAAGAATCATTATCTGATGCCTCGTACTGAGGACTTATTCGATCAGTTGTGAGGAGCTGAGGAGCTCAGTACTTTTTTAAGATTGATTTGCGATCTGGTTATCACCAACTCAGAGTTAGGGAGGAGGATATTCCAAAGACGGCGTTTCGGACTAGATACGGTCATTACGAGTTCAAGGTTATGCATTTCAGACACACTAATGCTTCTGCCTTATTTATGGACCTTATGAACCGGGTTTTCAAACCGTATTTGGATAAGTTTATTGTGGTGTTTGGAGATGATATCTTGATATATTCTTCTTCGAGGGAAGAGCATGCCAAACACTTACGTATTGTTTTGAAGACACTTAGAGGGCACAAGTTGTATGCCAAGCTAGAGAAGAGTGACTTCTGGTAAGAGGAAGTCAAGTTCCTAGGGCATGTGGTATCGAGGAAGGGGATAGTTATCGATCCTTTGAAGGTGAAGGCAATTCTTGATTGGTAGAGGCCGTCTACGGTTGCTGATACGTAGCTTTCTGGATTTGGTATGTTATTATTGCAGATTTATATTAGACTTCGCCTGGATTTTTGCGCCTTTGACCAACCTGACTAAGAATGAGGTTAAGTTTGTCTGGGATGACCAGTGTGAGCAAGCTTTTGCCGAACTCAAGAGACAACTCACTTCAGCTCCGGTGTTGGCTATTCCGTCTGAGAGAGGGAAGTTTGTGGTTTATTCCAACGTTTCAATCCGTAGGTTGGGTTGTGTGCTGATGCAGGATGGTAAGGTTATTGCTTATACGTCTAGACAGTTGAAGATCCCCGAGAAGAATTACCTGACTCATGATTTAGAGTTGGCAACGATTGTCTTTGCCTTGAAGATTTAGAGGCACTATTTGTATGGGGAGAAATTTGAGCTTTTCTCGGATCACAAAAGTTTGAAGTACCTCTTTACTCAACCCAAGCTTAATATGAGGTAGCACAGATGGATGGAGTTTTTAAAGGACTACGACTACGAGTTCGTGTATCACCCGGGCAAAGCTAATGTTGTAGCGGATGTCCTAATCGTAAGCCGCGTGGCATCGTAATGTTGTTGATGATTAGAGAGTGGGAGATGTTAGAGACGATCTCAGAGTTTGACCCACATATAGGTTCTCGTCTGGGGTATTCTTGTTTGGGATTTCAGTTCAGCCTTCATTAATTAGTAGAATCATTCAAGCTCAGAAGACTGATGGAGAGTTACATGTTAGGGTTACAAATGGTAGTCAGTCTAATGTAGTGGTTAGTTCCGATGGGGGTATTCGTTTCGAGGTAGATTATATGTAAGATTTACGATGCGAGATTCTAGATAAGGCTCATCAATCTAGGTTCATCATTCATCCGGGAGGTACGAAGATGTATCGTGACTTGCGTAGGCACTATTGGTGGTACAATATGAAGCAAGAGATCGTTGATTATGTGTCTATGTCAGGTAAAGGCCGAGCATCAAAAGCCCGCAGGGCTACTCCAACCTTTACCTATAGCAGAGTGGAAGTGGGAACAATATCGGTGCCCGTAGAGTAGGGTCATGACAAAATGGTATTCAAAGCCGGGACGGCTCGATCTTAAAGGTGGGGGGACTGTAACACCCCAGTTGAGCAGGTATTGGAAAGACGCTAACCCAATAGCGGTGATGATTGCACCAGTAGTTTAGTCCCACATTGCTTAAGATCCTGCTGGTGTTCCACTCTACATGTCACCGAGGCCTTTTCTTAGTAATGAAAATCTCTCACTACTGGAGATCCACAGATCCACAACGGTTAAGTGGGGACAATATTGGTACGTGTAGAGTGGGGTCGTGACATTGAGTTACTCAAATATTGTTTTGAGACGACCATCATGATCCAGGAAGATCTAGACATTAAACATTTTAAAATACGCAATGTCGTTCGAACGAGCCTTGGAGCCGTTTGAACAATATAGAAGGAAAGTCGAGCCAAAGTTCTGTTGCTGGTTATAGGCTTATTTGCCAAGGTTGTTCGAACGAGCCTTGGAGCTGTTCAAACGAGTCGAAGACCAAAAGAATGGATTCTAGTTGTCTCGTTTTCTAGGCTTATTTGGGCAAGTCGTTTGAACGAGATTTGGAGTCGTTCGAACGACTATGGCTTCCCAAAAGACCAAAGGTTGTGCCTCAGTTTTTAGGCTTAATTGGTGAAGTCGTTCGAACGACTTATTCGTTCGTTCGAACAACTATAACGACTACTTCTATTTTTAGTGCGTTTAGTCATATATTGTAACTATGAAACTTGTAACCTTCATAAAAGGGCAAGACTAGGTAATATGAAAGGATCCAAGTTTTAATCTAGAACTTAAGGGTTTGAGGAGTAATTCATTGTAATCAATCCAATTGAGCAATAAAAGTTCTTATTGGGAAATTATCCCGCCAAATCGTTCTGTTAATTTTTCGTTTCTAATTCGATTATGGACTACATCATGACACTTGGTGGTTAACCTTAGAGATCTTAATGTAGCAACATGGAGAGAGAAGACGTTTCAGAAACTTAATGTTCATGTTCTTGCTTCAAGAGCAAAGCATGGCTCAGAGAAGATGAAAATATTATTAATTTGTTTAACATTCTCTCTTTGGGGTCCTTGACAATAATTCAAAAACCAAATCATCATATAGAGTTCTGTCAAAGACTAAAGCATGAAAAGAGGTTTGAGTTCCAAAATAAGAATTGAGGATCAAAAATTACAATGCTAAGCATATAATTGTTGAACATTTGAGACCATACAAAAAGTATTGATAAATTTTATATTGGGTTTCTTTGGCCGGAAACTTCCTAAAAAATCTCAAGATTTCTGACTAGGGAAGATGACCTAGAACAAAAAAATGGTCATAGTACTCGGCTAGCTAAGACCCATGTAGAAATAAAGTGCTAAAATACCAAGAATTCTTCTTGATTCTTTTAACTAAAATCCTGAAATAAAAAATTCCCAAAGAAACTTCAAATCATCTTAACAAGTCACGAGGTAATTAGCTTCAAATCTAAATTTGGTAGGGCTTCTTCTACCAATACTCTCTTTGAAACACGTAATTCTAACATCCCTGACTCCTTGTTTCTTAGATGGCAATATTGTAATCATAAACATCCCAAAGAAATTCCAGAGGTTTTAGACAGGGTAGTTAACCCTAGAATATATTTTGATAATGTTCCTTCTACTAAATTTCTGTCTAAAAAA
The DNA here is from genome assembly GCA_014058105.1 of Kingdonia uniflora. NCBI lineage: Eukaryota > Viridiplantae > Streptophyta > Magnoliopsida > Ranunculales > Circaeasteraceae > Kingdonia > Kingdonia uniflora. The sequence goes on along the minus strand of JACGCM010002082.1, from coordinate 495,539 downwards.
TAACTACTACAGATCCCGAAATTCTTCTCTCTGTATATCAAGAACATTCGAAAAATCTATTAAGACTCCCATCTATTCGTGATAAAAATTTGGGGACCAACAAAATTTAAAAGAACCCTTTCGAATTTTTTATTCTTTAGATCTAAGGGGAGAAAGGTTCAAAGTACGCACCTTCCCATGCATCTTCTTCACCTGTAGAGATGACGACTCCATTCTTCGAGCTCGCTAATTAATTCACAATAAGAAGAGAAACCCTAGTTAGCAGAAAAATACGAAGAACATAGAAATTGGATTGGAAAAAATCCCTTTAAGAGCTTCAATTGCTCAAATCAATTGATTACAACTTGAATTACTCTAAACCCTAAGCTTCTTCCTCAGAACTCTTATTGAACTAACAGATCTAGAAAAATAACCTAAGTCCCCTTTATATATTAGGGAACTAAAAATACAAATAGAACGCATCTCGAGGCAAAAACACGCCTAAAAAATACAACCAACGCCAAACTCGTTCGAACGAAATAGGGAGTCGTTCGAACGACTTTATGCCAATTGGTCTAAAACCCTAGAAACTTGACAAGTCGTTCGAGCGGCATCCAAGCTCGTTCGAACGAAAATTGTCTATGGGCCAAAATTCCAAAGAGTATGAAAAGAGTCGTTCGAACGAAATAGGGAGTCGTTCGAACGACTTGGGTTTCCTGGGCCAAATTCCAGAGAGTATGAAAAGGATCGTTCGAACGACTCTCAACCTCGTTCGAACGACTTTACTAAAACCTCAAACTTTCCTAGATCCTCTTGGATCATGACTCCACTCTTTAGGAGCCTTGAGCTCCTGCTCAAGCTAGAACTGGAGATGTGGGAATTCGGCGCTGTCCATTTCTCTGCTGTACCACTTCGACTTACTAGGTAGCTGATCTTTCTTCCAAACTCGAAACGATTCAATACTACCCCGTCTTGTAGTATGAATTTTCCTCTCTAGAATACCATCCTCTTGCAACGGATCTTCTCTTTCCATCCATAAGTCATCAACTGACGGTAGGCGAGTGTCGATTGTAGAGTCTTCATCTAAAAGAGACGGCTCAAACAGCTTCAAATGTTTGACATTAATCACCGAATACATCTTCATAAAAGGTGGCAAATCAAACTGGAATGCATTATCACCAATCTTCTTGAGTATAAAAAATGAACCGTAACGGATAGGTTTGAGCTTCTTACCTTCCCCCTTAAGCCGTTCCTTACCCAAATGCAACCAAACTAGGTCGCCCTCTTGAAAAGTACACTCAACCCGATGCTTGTCATGGCGAGCCTTATACTTCGCTTGAATCTTCTTCAACTGAGTTTCAACCGCCTCATGAACCTTGCTTATCTTCTCAATAAAACGCTGAGCTTTCACCTGCTCCTCTTCCTCCTTCCCTGACGCTGTCTTGTCGTCAAGACTAAACGCTAAATCAAAAGGGCTTTGCGGCAAGTACCCAAACAAACTTCAAATAGAGACTTCAAAGTAGAATCATGAATCGCCCAGTTAAACGCAAACTGAAGATATGGTAAACTCTCATCCCAAGTCTTAGGATGCTTAGAATGGAATCCCTGTAATAAATGTACCAAAGTGCGATTAACTGCTTCTGTTTGCCCGTCAGTCTGCGGATGAAAAGCGGTACTTCTCTTCAACTTAGTGTCCATCATCCCCCATAACAATCTCCAGAAATGCCCCAAAAAACGGCTTTCCCTATCAAAAATAATAGAAGAAGGGAGCCCAAAATACCTCCAGACGTCTCTGAAAAATAATCGCGCTGCTCCTTCCCCTGTGACCGTCTTTTGGCATGGAATAAGAACAATCATCTTGCTGAATCGATCCACCATCACAAACAAATAGTCATTCTTACACCTGGTCATGGGCAAACCACCCATAAAATCCATCAAAATGTTCTCCCAAGGTCGACTAGGAACTGGCAATGGTAAGTACAGCCCTATCTTCCTATTGGAAGGCTTCGATGTGTTACATAACACGCAACCACAAACAACACAAGCAACATCCACCTGCATCTTCGGCCAATAGATGTAACGCCGCAAATTCAAGAGTCTTCTCAACCCCTAAATGACCTGCCACCTGAGAACGATGTGCCTTTCGAATCCAATGCAAACGGTCTCCACCCTCCATAATACATAGTAGACTGCCCCTATAAATTAAACCATCCTTCAGAACATACTCGCATGTCTTGCCTTGCAGCAACTTCTCGTGAATCACACTGAGCTCCTTGTTGTCGTCATACCCTGAAGTATACTTAGAAGGAACAATAGGCTGTATTTGCATAGCTACCAGCAAAGCGGAAATAGTTGGTAATGGGGGTCGAGATAACATATCAGCCATTTTGTTGTCTACTCCTTTCTTATACTTGATTAATATGGTAAACTGCTGAAGGTACGACATTCACTTCATATGGCGTGCTTGTTGTAGCTTGGACTGCGTAGATAAGAACTGTAATGGTTTGTGATCAGAATGTACCGCAACCTTTTTCCCCAATAAGCAACTCCGCCAATGCTTCACTGAATGATATAACGCGTAGAACTTCTTATCGTAGGTAGGATAGTTGCGTACTGCTCCTGTAAACATCTCATAATGGTAAACAACCGGCCTCCCATCCTGTAAAAGGATTGCCCCCAATACATAGTCTAACACATCTGTCTTGACCTCAAAAGGCCGCTGCATATTGGGCAATGCTAACACTGGTGCATCCGTAATCTTGCGCTTCAGTAATAGAAAATTCTTCTCATGGTGCTCTTCCCACACAAACTGTACCCCGGTCTTTGTCAAGGTATGTAACAGTGCGGCGATTTGTGAAAAATGTTGAATAAACTTCCGTAAATACTGACAAGAACCCATAAAACTCCTCACTTTTGTCACTGTACGGGGTCGAGGCCAATTAGTAATGACCGAGACCTTCTCTGGATCGACCTTAAGCTCGCCGCCCACCAATAATAAATCCCAAATAGACTAACTCCCTCTTTCCAAACTCGTACTTCTTCCCTTAGAAAAAGTTGTTGTGATCGCAAAACGCCCAACACTTTGCGTAAATGTCCAAGGTGCTCTTCCCATGTACGACTATATATTAAGATATCATCTAAATACACAATCACAAAATCATCAATAAAAGTACGAAGTACCTCATTCATTAACCGCATAAACGTCGTCGAAGCATTGCATAACCCAAAGGGCATCACCAACCACTCAAATAGCCCCTGTTTGGTTTTGAACACTGTCTTCCAAGTATCTTCTTCCAAGTATCTTCTTCCCAGATTCAAACTTGATGGTAACCCGACTTAAGATCCAACTTGGTAAAAAGTCGAGCCGTCTGTAACTCATCTAAAAGTTTGTCAATCCGTGGAAGCGGATAAGAATTCTTCACCGTGATCTTGTTCAGCGCCCGATAATCCACACACATCCTCTAAGACCTATTCTTCTTCGGCACCAATAACACCGGTAAACCACAAGGTGAGCAACTTGGATTAATAACTCCGTGCTCCAGGAGTTCATGTACTTGTTTCTTGATCTCATCAGTCTCTGTAACAGAAGTCCGATATAACCTAATTTTGGGTAGTGGCTCACCATTCACCAAGGTGATATCATGCTCCACATCCCTCTTGCGCGACATCCCTTCTATGCCCAAAAACAAGTCGTCATACTCCTCTTGCAACTTCCCCATATCGGTTTGTTGCTTAGGAGACATTGCCAAAGTAGACAACACCTTAGCCGATGGACCCTTTTGAACCGGTCGCACCAATAAACAATACAAATTTGCCGCTCGCATTAACCAACCTCTTCGCCTGAGTTGCCGTTACTAAATTATTAGTAGTGAGATGTTCCTTGCACGCATTGATATGAAACTCTGTCCCATCCTTCACAAGGTGATACTTGCGAGCTCGACGGTAAAGGATTGCATCTCGGTCCCAAAGATAAGGGTTACCCAAGATGACTTGCACACGTCCAACAGAACCACCTCACAAGTCACTTCGTAGATAAACTTCTCAGTAATTGCAAACTTGAACGTACACTGCTTAGTGATCTTCAACTCCGCGTATTTCCGAATCCAACCCAAACCGTACGGCTTAGGATGAGCCACAGTAGCCAAACCCATCTTCTTCACCACCGCCTCAGAAATCAAATTCTTCTGACTACCCGGATCAATGATGGCCTCGATTAAGCTCTGCTTCACTTGAATGCTGACATAGAAAAGCTCTTCCCGACTCGCCTCGTCGATAGCTAGAGGTTGCTTGAATATTAGAGTATGCTTAAGATTTGGCTTATTTAAATCCGGAAGATCCACAATCGCTGCAGCTAGTGCACGTTTCTCTTTCTTGCCCCTCTCCTCCTTCGGCCGAAGCTCCGGGTGAAGTTTCCAACATTTATCTGAATTGTGCCCATTAGCCTTGCAATGACTACAGATAATCCCCTTGGATGAAGACCCCTTTCCTTTGGACTCCTCTTTTTGATCAGACTTCCAAGTAGACTTGAACCCTGACTTGCTCTTGTCGTCTTTCTTGTCATTCTTCAAGTACTTGCCTTCAATGGCAATTGCTTTAACGGTAGCATCCTCGATATTGTTCACATTAAAGAGCTTTAATTCTCTTCTAATGGACTCCGACGAACCTCCCGTATACTTCATGAACACCTCGTACTCATCCACATCAATATCCAAAACCAACGCTTGGTTATGAAACTCCGTAGTGAACTGTTGTATGGATTGCCCAAACCTTTAGCGCAAATTGTGCCATTTGTACCATCACTCCTGTTCATACCCAATTGGATAGAATTGCTTCCGCACCAAAACCTTGAATTCTTTCCAACTCAAACTTCCTACTTTGTGGCGTTTTTGATAGGATTTCCATTACGTTAGTGAATGACTTGCGAAATTCAAAGTAGAGAAACAAATTTTTTGAGCGTCAGAATATTTATAAACAGAAAAATAGGTTTCCAACCTATCTAACCAATTATCCAACTTCTCGGCATCGACTGAACCATCGAATACTGGAATTTCAATCTTAAAGTCAATACGAATATTACTCACTATCGATCTCCGCATTATCCACGTCTCCATCCACCTCAAGAACTCTTTTCTTCCTCGAGCGGCCTCGCCGATGAGTACGGCCTCACCGTATCGCCGAAGCGGAAGCCTTCGCGAGGTTTGTGAGACGCAATTGTTCAACGAACTCCCCTACAATAGAAGTTAGGTCAGAAACTATTGTTTCCCAAGTCGTGAGTCGATCGTTGGAATCGTCCATCTCCAAATCGTCCTTCTTTGAATTAGGTTTGCGATGAATCGCCAACGGACTCACTAGCTTCTCCTTCGTTTGCTTGAGACGGTCACGTGTAAAGACCATAAACCACAATCAACCCTCGAAGATCGTAACTGGAGCTCTAATACCACCTAATCCACAATACGAAGAAAAAGCTTAGTTAGCGGAAAAGTACGAAGAACACAGAAATTGGATTGAGAAAAATCCCTTTAAGAGCTTTAATTGCTCAAATCAATTGATTACAGCTTGAATTACTCTAAACCCTAAGCTTCTTCCTCAGAACTCTTATTGAACTAACATAGATCTAGAAAAATAACTTAAGTCCCATTTATATACTAGGGAACTAAAAATACAAATAGAACGCATCTCGAGGCAAAAACACGCCTTAGAAATACAACCAACGCCAAGCTCATTCGAATGAAATAGGGAGTCGTTCGAATGACTTTACGCCACCAATTGGTCTAAAACCCTGGAAACTTGACAAGTCGTTCAAACGGCATCCAAGCTCGTTCGAACGAAAATTGTCTATGAGCCAAAATTCCAGAGAGTATGAAAAAAGTCGTTTGAACGAAATAGGGAGTCGTTCGAACGACTTGGGTTTCCGCCAAATTCCAGAGAGTATGAATAGGGTCGTTCGAACGACTCTCAACCTCGTTCGAATGACTTTACTAAAACCTCAAACTTTCCTAGATCCTCCTGGATCACTAATTGTGCCAAATCTATTCCCAAAGAAAGAGGACTACAGGGGTTGAAACTGGTTTCAGGCTTCACTGGATGAGATTAGAGTGCGCCACTGTTCTCTACTCGTATGGGGGATCTTTCCTTCATTAGGGTCTCATGGGGGCAGGAAGAGTTAGAAGATTCAGGTTTCACCTCTGGCATATTATATAGTATTATGATTTCTATGAATACTTCTAGGTATATCTAAAGCAGACGTCCATTATGATGTTGCCAGCTGGAGACATGCAACTGAATGGATGTTAAGCACATCTTCTCTTCTTTCAGTGCATGGGGAAGCTAAAGGGTCAAGGATGAAGTATATGACTTGGCCTAATGTGGAGCAAAAACGTGTGCATTGTGTGGAACGGATGACATCCATGAACATATGTGAAGTGAATAACGGTGTAGTGAAACTATGCTCCTATAGTTAGCTTGTGGTTGACGTGGAACCCACATGCCCGGGGTATTCTTTGCGCAAACATTTTACTCCTCATCACCCCTGATAGGAAAAATGAAAAATACAAGTAAAAGCTTAGACCATCTTTTATGATTATTCCATGAAATTTCTAAGACCTCAAATAGTCTCGGCAGTCGTGGTTAACCCATTGTTATTTTATAATTGGCATATATGAGTTGAAGCTTGGACAGATGCTTAATGGACGGGTCTGTCACAGATAAACTATCACCTCCGAACATGGTATTACGAACACTGTCGGCTACAGAAGCTGAATTTTGGGCTATGGCTCATGGCATTTGGAGACTGGAGAGTTATCGTGGAATTAAAAGTTATTAAATGAGTTGAGAGCTCCTGTTTTCAGTGTAATGATGTGTTAACCATATTCCAATTCAACAGAATCAGACTAAAGATATCGAATTTGATGGCCACTTCATTAACAGGTTTTGATCCTAATCAAAAGTTATTAAATGAGTTGAGAGCTCCTGTGCTTCAGTGTAATGATGTGTTGACCATATTCCAATTCAACAGAATCAAACTAAAGATATTGAAGTAGATGGCCACTTCATTAACAGGTTTTGACCCTATGGAAATCTACACTCTCTTTGTTATTTTTGCACTATTTTTTTTTTAATTACTAAGCAATCTATGGTACGCACAAACATGCCTCTGCAGAGTATGACTTAACAAATAAATCCATATTGACAGGAATGACACACCATGACCCTCCCGACTTTTCCGGTAACTTAATCATTAAAACAGACCAAAATCATTTCCTGAATGGTAACCACGTTCCTTATATCTCTAGACTTATATCTATAACTTTCCACTATGAAACTTTATCATGATTTAAGGCCTCGTGAACTGCTCTACTCAAAGTTCAGACAAGTGTCTTATTCACAAAGCTCCTTGACAACCAAGAAACCTTTTTCCTCAAAGTCTTTTAGATTGGGGAAGTCAATCTAAGGGACCACTCAAGTTGCTGAAAAACCTGTCTAACATTGCTCTTAACTCCCATTCAAAAGCCGTGTCCTGAATAAATAGCTTGGTTGCCCTGAATATTGACTGGCAATAACAAATTATAATTAGTAAGCAATATTTTATGTTCATATTAGCCAGACTTATTAGCCAGCATAAACATGATAACTGTATACGATGAGTGAGCCATGAAGACTACTACTTACGGCATTATTACAAGAAGGTTGAAGGTTTTCTAAATGTACTGTTTGGATATACTGGTTTCCAATAAATTCATAAACCCTTTATTGGTTATATTCAGTCGTGGCATTGTGGAAGTGAATGAGTTAGCCCACCAATTGTTCGTAAATTCATGAGTCTTGACTGAAATTAGTTCGTAATTTTATATTTACTTTTCAGTCAATTGTATATGGTAAACTCTGTTCATTTCTTTGATCTTCTGTACTAATCTTTGCAATCTGAAAAAACTTGGATGCACTGTGTTTAAGTCATTTATGAAATTTTATTCTTTCACCTCCTTGACATTTAATTGTGTGCTTTATTTCAGTTTGGGCAGGCTTCCCTGAAAGAAGCCGTGATGGGAACAAGTTCATTGTGGCCGAGAAACCTGTTAAACAGGCGAGGCGAAATTACTGTGCAGAGTCAGCCGAAACAATAACTGAGGACCGAAAAATTAGAAAAGAAATAGCTTCACATGGTTTTTTCGATGAGAGAGGATCGGATGATTCACCATCAAGTATGTTAGACACTCTTTTTACAAGTTAGTAGCAGAATGGAAATTGCAAATCCTTTTTATCCTCCATGAAACTATGGAGCATAAACACAGAAAAATGTGTTGATTGCTGGACCAGTTCCTAACAGTAATGCTGTCAAAGTCCTTATACCCAAGAAGTAACAATGAAATACCTGGGTTGAGCTTTAACAATATTTATAGATTCAGGATCTAGTGTTGTGACAGTTTTAGGAATACTGAGTGGTATTTATCATGTCTTCTTGATTTATCATTGTAGAGTCGGAAATATTATGACTAGTCCAATCAAGGTTCATTACTTTGAAAGATGATGATATATCTGCGATTGTTAAATTTATTTCAGTATTCCCTATTTAACATATGATGCGCGCAGACAACTGGAATGTGATTTTCTTAGATGACCTGCGTAACTGAAGTTGCACGTGAGAAGTCGCAAGTCATTATTATGTAAAGTAACTACTGTTTTCATATTTCTACTGGATGGTTTTTGCGATTTATAATAGCCCCCTTTCTGAAGACCTACAGCCTCCACAACTGATATTATCTTTGTAGTATACCAGGTGAACTTGAACCTCATCCTTTACGATCTCCCTGCAGTATAATACAAGGAAAAGAAGGGGTTCCCACTTTGATAAACCAGGTACTCCCTTGGCCCTTGTCCTCACGTTTAAGTTTTGATGATATAATTTGGTCAGCATAAGTTGAATATTCATCGCTCCTCAAGATATAATTTGGTCAGCGTAAGTTGAATATTGATCTCTCCTCAAGTTGAAAGATCTATCCAATTTTCATTTTTGTTATCTCTTCTATTCTAGGGCAGGGAATGGCTAGCTGCTCTCTCTTTCTCTCTCTTAGATGACCTTGATGATGAGGAGATTATTTAACCCTAAATTCTAGGCAGCAAAAGTTGGATTAGGGTAGATAAGTGAACTTTCTATTTTTGGATTTAATATCTCATTGACGATTTGTGACCATTTGATTCCAACTCAACTTCTATTTTAGCCGAACACACTCTGCCAAGTGTACTTGATATGTATCTCTAGGATAATTATAGTAACTTGGTCACTAATCTTCTCTGGTTGTAGCACTGCCACTAACGCAAGTTAAATAAACAAATAATCCCTCTATTTATTAGTAAGTGAGGCTTGTTCTCTCACTAGTCACTACTTGTTTTCAGAAGAGTTCTTGCTCTGAGAAATATCTGCTTTGCTCTGTATTTCACCTAGAGAATAAGTTCTATTTGGGGTTCTTTCAGCCTTAAAAGCTCAAAAAAAGCAGCGTAAGAAGATCCCATTGGAATTCGGGTTTGAGGTATCTGTGAATTTCATGGAGGATCCTAAACCCCAGTCTGAGTTTCTGGAAGATAATCTATCGATGGAGAAGGTTATTTCAGCTCGCCCGATAAGGATCAGGTTCAAGTTTTCGGCAAACCCCATCATCACTTCCAGTGAAGAAGGTAAGAATCTCACAACCCCATCTTCAACTAGTCCTGAAAAGATCAATGAAGTAGCCTGTAAGGTATGCGGCAAGACTTTTCACTCTGAAAGGGCGCTTTACGGCCACTTTAGGGTTCATATTCATACTGATGAAATCAAGAAAGAGGCCTACAGGAAACCAAACCCTATCATAATCAAGAAACCAAGCCCTAGCGTTTCACCATTGTCAAGTTCTAGTGCTGAGTCAGAGATGTCATTAGAAAGTCTATATCTATCTAGGTCAAGGTGTCTCCCGAGTTGGTCTGTAACTGGCCAAAGAGGCCGTAAGCCGATTAGTAGAGATTATGCGGGGTCGGATCATTTGAGCAGATCGAGAAGTGAAGAGTCAGAGGGATCACACATGGTTTTTGACACGTCAAAGAAGAAAAATGCGCTGTTTGAAGAAAATTGGGTCCAAGGAGACGATGAAGCAGAATCAGATATTACTATATTTAGTACTCCTCACGTTGTAAGAACGGAGAAAAAACCAAAGTTCGTTCATCTAGGAACAACTGGAAATATGTTCGAGTGCGTGACCTGCAATAAAACCTTTCCATCCTTCCAAGCCTTGGGTGGTCATAGAACGAGTCATAAGATACGGGAGACTGACGATGCATCAAAGATGCACAAATTTTCCTTATTTGATGCTTCGCATAGATGTAAGGTTTGCAGCAAGTTGTTTCCTACAGGTCAAGCTCTTGGAGGACACATGCGGTGTCACTGGGTCGGCCCCCTAGTCGAAGTTCCTCCTAATGATATCTGCTCCTTAGTAGTACTAGACCTCAGTAAGCCATTAGAGCAGCGTACAGTGTTGGACTTCGACCTTAATGAAGTGCCTGTGATTGAAGACAGTGAAGATATTTAGATTTATTCTTTGAGATTTGATCGTTAGTTGGTTATCATTAATTAGCATTGTATTTGGACAGTTTCTCTCTTTAAGATTGTAATTTAACTTAAGTTGATTTTGATTAAAGATTAATTTTGTTTCTTCCTTAATTTGCAATCCTTTAGTTTTTCTATTTAGCAATTCATCCCTAGATGATGATGGAGACAATAGGAAAGACTGCATTTGATGTATAATCTCAATCTAATTAGGACTTGAGAGATGTATTAACACCACGTTGTTGTTGCTAAGTTAGAGTTTTCATTAGCTCATAATAAGGTAAATTAGATTGCTATACGATTTTACCGATTTACATAGTGAAGTTATTTTCGAGTCAGTCTACATCTTCCATTACCACGTCAAAGATATATGGACCTATGCTTGCGACTTTAAGCTTGCATTGTTCCTTTTATCAAAATCATTTTGTCAATATTGAAGAGCCTTGTATTTCATGAATATTTATGTATCCTTTTATCATCTTCCTGAAAGTCGCGAGAATGGCATTGTCAAACACTACTTTCATGTCAAATTTTTATACTTGGAGCTCTAAAAGAAAGTAGTCCTTGAGGCCTTCCAGATGCTAATTCAAAACCATCACTCACAAGTCACAATCCAAACATCCCCATCTTGAGGCCAGACAATGTTAGTAGATGATTATTTTCGTCAGATCGCAGAATATCCCCATCCTTATGAATGATACCCAAGCTTTCTAAGAGATCGGATGGCAAATGTCTACAGGGTGGAGGGTTGAGAGCCAAAATACGCATCCAATAACAACGGGGAGCTAGTAAGCTTCAAAAATATTGACAGCTGTGGGATTTGAACCCACGCCCTTTCGGACCAGAGCCTAAATCTGGCGCCTTAGACCACTCGGCCAAACTGTCTTAATTGAATAATTCAAGTACATGAAAGATAATATAGAATAAAATTATATATTGACACTCCACCTTCACAGCAACTCCGTTGAGTGGGCTCACGATCCTCTTAGTCTACAACTTGATCCTAGGACCTTTATCCAAGAACTAGCCATACCAACTAAGCGTGGTTTATCACCATGTTGAAGTTGCTACAAGGAATTGAGGTCCTGAGGCAGCCCCCTATAACCTGGCCAAGCTTGCATGCTGCAACTTTAGCACCATTCTCTATTTTTTAAACAAAGGAGAATTATTACGCCCTATTGGGCAAACCCTAGTACTCCCATATCCATTTCTATTGTGAAGCCTTGGAGGATTGCCCTAGCATCTTTGTGGCACAAGTCTTATGTAGCCCCTCCCTACAAAGTCACTTAAATATGTATCTTTTTCTTTGTTTTTTCAACAAAGAGAGACACTGAGATATCTATCTTAAGCTGTATTATTCTCTCTTTTTCTTTAAATTTATAAATTTGACCCACTTGAGAAAGACACAAAGGGGAACCCAACACCCGCAAGCCTCCATTGGAGAAACATGAAAGCAAAGCTGACCACATCTTTTCATCTCTCTCACACTTTTTTTTTGTGCTGCGATCTTAGCTGACCCCAAACTAAACCTATGTATTTGTCTTCATCCGTAATACAGCAAATAAGTCCCCATAAATAATGCAAAGCTGACATCATTTTAAAACTGTCCATGACAAAACTACTCTTAAAATATAACTAAATTTGTCAACCTTTTTGATTTATCTACCACAAATCAGTAGTCAGTAGAGAGTGTGGGGTTCTTAATGTGTTACAAAGATACCTTGTATTAGATGAGGTTGATTGAAGTGATAAACAACAAACCCCATACCCTTTTGCCTCTGATTCTCATAAGAGTCTCATTTCAATAAGTTTTGCAGGAAACATGCAAAGAGTGAAAATGATGCTTTCTAGCCCTCCTTGAGGCCTTGTTTATTGTGTTAAGGATGGTTTGGGAATTAGACAGACAAATAAGGCGAGGGAAAATCAATGCTCTTTCATTTTTTTTTTGCAAAACAACCAAATTCTGATCTACAAAATTGTTGGATAAAAGGATTCTTGGTTCATAAGATTTCTTCAAAGCGTACAATGTATTTTTTCTTCCAAAGAATCACGTTTTCGCAACTTCAAGTCTGTATATTTCAACCAGGGCTTGCTCAGTTGGTGGGACTGGTGTTTAGAAAACCAAGAGATCCTGAGATCAATTTCCATCACAATCAGTTTCCAATCAAAGAGATTTTTTTTACGTCCCAGTTGAAATATGGTGATAATTTCATGAGCAAATTGGACAAAATTATAGCATCGGGATGCCATTGACCCCCCACATTTCTTGATATTCGACTGTAGACCCCATTTTTAGCCTGAAAACTAGGGTGTATGGCATCATGGTACCGGCATGCCAAATTAGGCATGCCCATGAGGCATGTCATTTAGCCTTTTAGCATGCCTTTTGACTGAGGTTAAATTAACAATTTTAAAAGTTTTATAGTATGTATTGTACGACTATTCATAGTGGGTTGGCTTGGGATTTTTGATATAAGTTTTGTGGTACTTCCCCATTATTGCAAAGATTTGCGATGAAAGTCTTTGCAATTATAGTGCACCCGTTAAAAAGTTTTTCTCATCCCTTGGTTTAATTAAGACCTATTGGATATCAAGCTATTTTAGGTTAAACAATCATACACAATAGAGTAAGATTAAGCATATGAGAGAAAGAGGGAGTTTGATTTCATTGATAGGTTGTTCTCCTGTATTATAATATTGAACCATTTTGGGTGTTAAATACTCTCTTTAAACTCTCCCCATAAGCCCTAGCTTGCATGGGTTTGTTAGAAGCCCAGTAAGATACCCCAACCCAGTTGGGTTTCCACCTTGGGCCTGACCCAACTCCTAACACTCCCCCTTAGGGTGTTCCATACCAGGACGACTTGCCTCGTTAATATATCTGCCTAGCAAAACCTCTTTGGGCAAAAAGTTGTGCAAGGAAGAGTATAATCCTATGCCCTGTATGGGTTGTGGACGCGTATACGTTGCCTTATTAAAATCTCTAGTCATTAAAAAGCCCTTGGGGGCAAAAACTACACTATCAAAAAAAAAGTATAACACACATGTGTTCACGTTAGGTCAGGACTACTCCCCCTAACGTCGATCTCCCCCGAGATCTAACTCCCTGAATGTATCTCCCCAAGATATTGATGAATAAAAACTTTTGCAAGCCGATTCCATGTACTAGCTGCTTGAACGTAAGTGGTGTAAGAGTCTTCGTGAATAGGTTTGCAAAGTTATCTTCTGAAATGTCTTGAATAACGTTAATCTCCTTCGCCTTCTGTAATTCATAATTTTGGAAGGACTTCTGTGAAATGTGTTTCATTTTGTCGTCATTGATAAAATCGCCATTGATTTGAATGATGCAAGCTGAGTTGTCTTCATACAGAGTCGATGTTTTATCTTAGATAGAAGATTAACTTCAGTTGATGTGTTGTATCTTGTAGCACAATCATCATTCTCTGCCAGCTCCATGAAGTGTAAGAATTTTCTCGTGGTTCGAAGATGTAACTAACGCCGTCTACTTCATCGATCTCCAAGAGTTTGTTGTATTCCCATACATAAACATATAGTCCATCTGACAATGGCCTCTAGGTAGGTTTGACAAGTATTATGTATCGGTGTACCCTATAATTTTATGTTTACCATTTTCAGGTCAAACAGACCTCAGTTTTTTATCTCGATTAAATACCTTAAAATTTGTTTGATCTCTTTCCAGTGCCTTTGGGTTGTAACAAAACTATGACAAGCCAAATAGCTCACTACAAATGAGTCATTAGGTTTAGTATACCCAACTAGCTATAGCAAAATACCTCCTAGCTATGGCATCACAGCCCTAGAAGTTTTCCCCCATTAAGATGGTGGAAGATGTCGTTGTGTCCTTGTGTACATCCAAGTGATGGATGACAATAAGCGACTTAGCACCGTGTATTACATCTATACCAAAATCTTAGATAACTCTTCTAATATATATTGCTTGGTGCATGAGTATGTTATTACCAAGATGTTCGATCTGTAAATTGATAGAGTACTTGGTTTCCCAAGGTCTTTTGTTTTGAATTCATTCCTAAGGTATTCGGCGGCTCTTAAGATCTTCCTTAGAGTTTTAATGATATTCAAATCATTTAGTACACTGTTATGATGACTTAAGCCAAAATCTGTGTTCTAAATAAGAACGCATGAACAGATAAGAATATTTGTAAAGTCACCGACCTTCAAATACTCAGTCAACTTATTATGTCACATGGGCCCTGATTGCTTCAAGTCAATAATATTTTTTCTAGTTTTATTACGTACACACCTCGTGTGCGTTGGGCTTAATTGCTTTCATAAGCTTATACCTCCTTGAGTGACTTTATGTAGATATCCCTATCTAGTTTCCCAAATAGATACATGGTAATTACATAAGATTCATGCCTAGCTTGTCCTTCACAATTGACAGACTGATCAGTACCAAAACATTATAACGTACATAACTGGATGATAGGTCTCATTGTAATCGATGTCAGGTCTCTTAGAGAATTCCTGGGCAACTAGTCTTACCTTGATCTAATTATCTCTCTGAGTTAATTTTATTTTCGTACAATTCCCATTTTTAACCGACATGCTCTATGACATCACTTCGCATTATGCTAGAAAGCTGAGCTCTGCTTAGATTCTAGACACCCACTTTGGCCTATATACAACAATAGATAGTCGTTTACAATAAGTGGTTCTGAATCGTCATTCTTGATGGTGAGTACAAAAAAAAAATGAATACCTTGCCGACAAATCACTGTTGAACGATCTTACCTTGTGCCATTATAAAATTTTAATAGATCGAGATCTCATTATTATCATATGTATGTGTCACCCTGGGTTTGTCTGTAATGCATCAACTGGTCGCGTAGCTACTATTGCCTCCATCCCTAATGAACTGACTACACCATTAATTAGTCATATTTGTCCATTATTCTATAGCTCCCCGACTCATACTACTTTCTTCTAACGTTGCTCCACACTAAGCACGAGTCTCAGATTCGTTTGCGATTCTAATTCTCCCAGAATGTCTAACTGTGTAGGTGCATAATTAGTTGCAGGTACATACACCTATGATACTTCAATAGTGTCTATGAATATGTCTGACAATTCATTTACGACCTATTGCAAGTTTATAATTCGTTGAACCTTATTGTCACTTAACTTATGCAAAGAGATCTAGATGAGACAATGATAATATTTTCTAACTAATCTAGGAAATATCCCCAGCATTGGTTGTCATATCTCCCCCCAATGCTGGGAATATTGCCTCATTAAAGTGATAATTTGTCCTGCAGTATATATACGTCGCCAGTGGGCTTTAAATATCAAATGATAGATGCGAATCATAACCCACATAATACCAGGTCGATGTTAGGGGTCCCATATTCGTACGTTGTGGTGGTACGATTGGTACTCGTATGGACCCAATCCCATATTTTAATTTGTTATGGGACAAATCTTAATCAGTATTGTGGGAGCAAAAATGTATAGCCCATACACTAATCGAAAGTTGTGATCATAATAACAACGGTCTAACTATTATCTTAAATTGCTTGATTAGGTTCTCCGCCAATCCCGAGTTGGGTATGGTATGAGGTATTTATGATGCTCAATCATCTATCCCATTTAGCGGTAAAATAATCATCAAAATCCTGTGAGTCAAACTCGCAACCCCTATTAAGTCGTATTGATCGACTTGATCGGTTAATCTATGAACTAAGCCTACGATCGAATGATCTAAATGAGAAGTCATGTTATTATTGCATTTCTAGTTGTTAATAGCAAGCAAACGTAAAACCATCCCCAAGATGCGCCAATTATAACCATAAATACTTAAGTATACCACTATGTAGATGGATAGGTTCACATGTGTCTCCATGGATGCGTTTGGAGCAAAGGCTGGAGATCCCATTCTACCATGGTCATATTAGGACGAATAATAGACTTTCC
The DNA here is from genome assembly GCA_014058105.1 of Kingdonia uniflora. Lineage (NCBI taxonomy): Eukaryota > Viridiplantae > Streptophyta > Magnoliopsida > Ranunculales > Circaeasteraceae > Kingdonia > Kingdonia uniflora. The sequence goes on along the minus strand of JACGCM010002082.1, from coordinate 479,038 downwards.
TTGAAAGTATTTGTTTCACGTATACTCCTCATTATCCTATCCCCGAGGAGTATATTGGAAACTATTTTAATAGTGTATTATAACCTTTAGACATGGAGGGAATGCACAGAACCTTGTCTGCCATTTTCTCTAATAGTCTTTACGTGATAAGCATTATCATGTATCTCCCTAAACTTAATAAAATATGGCTGGATTTACTAGTGTATAAAGTGGACTAGATACCCTTATTGTATCGTTAGGGAGTAATAGTATGGCATACACAGTGTGTTCTATCATGTTGGTCGTACCAATGATATTCGTGAAATCCCCAATGCACAAGGTTAGAGATAAGAAATATGTTTATATCTCAAAAGGATCGAGTACGTGGTACTAACGTCTCTTAGACATGTATCGCCACTCAACCGATTATCAATAATGTTCAGTGAACTGATAGATCCATAAGACGGGTTGTATATAGTAGATCAACTATTATATATGGAATTTAACTACTTCCCAAGCATGAAATTCTCATAATCAAAGAACAATTTCATAGATGTGATACCGAACCAGTGCATGTGACAAGTATTCTATTAAACTAACCAGTGAAAAGTTCCCAACTCAGTCAATTTTAACACTAATAAAACAAAACTACTACTATAAAATGAGTAAAGTTACTACTTGGCAATGCTCTCTAGGTAACATCATTCATCTCATGAGAATTTGCTACTAATTAGTCTAAAAACTTGATCCAAAGCTGTATTGGTATCATGGGAAAAATCTAAGGTCACAGACTCTACCGTGGTGAGGTCTGCGCCAGTTGTGATCACGTGATAAGTCTAGGTCTAATTTCTTTAGATCGTCTGGGGTGCCTTGTAATCTCGTGCCCTACTATTTTGTATCCATTTACGAATTCTTTCTATTCCCTTTTGGTTTATTAGTAAGCATTTTATTCCTTTTGCCTCTGGGTACTAATGGCTAGAATTTTAATTCTGCCATTGTTACCACCTCTTGTCTATTCACGGTTGCAACCCTATCTGTAACTTCCCCTGTCACTTGACTCAACATTGTGCGACTCTGGCACATGTTTACTCATAGTAGGCATAAGCTTGAGGTTCCTAACCAATAGCTCATTATTTTGCTTAGATATGAGGAAAACTTGAATCAGGTCTACATGCATAATGATCTATCGAATATTGCATTGAAAGCATAATATTTGAAGCGTGGAAAGTTTTAACATAATATTTATAATATCTACTTTTACCTTAACTATTTCTCCACATAACATCATATTGGAGTTGCATTACCGAATAAATTTTTTACCGTAGTCATACAATACTAGAATAGTATTGGGTAATCCATTATCAGGTCTTCCTAAATATGGAGGTAAGGGTACAAATAAAGCTCCTACTTTGTTATTTAGAGACTCGTTATTCTCTATAATAATCTTTTCTGGATTATGCAATAGCAGATTAATTTTAGTATCCATACAGGTCAAGTTTATTGGTACCGAAATAGAGTTGCAGTATAGGAGGTACTCAATGTTCTGAGTGTCGCCAAAATCTATTATGCATGTAGATCAATACTAGTAGTATGTGATAAACATTCCTTGTATAAAGGCAATTCATAGTATTTAAATCTGTGATTCCCAATCATTACTTGTAGGTGAACTTTGTTCATGTCCTATTACTCACGAAATCCTATTTAAGTACATGATTTCCAATCATTACTTGCGGTTCATTATATATAACGCAATGAAGTACATGATTCCCAATATATAATTACTTGCAAGTGAACCATGTTCATGGCTTTATCCTTATGAGATCCTATTAAGCGTCAAATCCCAACTTTATCCCGTAAAATGCTGATCTCAACCTTAAAGTACATTTTAATAGGATCTAAGCCAAGATAATTATTTAAAGCCACTAGATATTGAGATCTTTATTCTAACAATTAGGGTATTCTAATCTCTAGAGTTTTATAAGGTTTGTATATCCTAGCCAAATAACCTTATTTACTTCGAATATGAAGGGTATTAGATGTTTAGCCGACAAGTGGTCTCACCCCGAAGTCTATTGAGTTCTCAAGATAGGTAGATTAGTCCTATCGTTGAACTAACATTCTATAGTAATATAGGTTGTTATTAGTACTTATATACCTCTAAATATTATCAAGTAATATCTAATTGCACCTAGATACGTAAAATTGGTTCCTCAGACACCAAATTTTTAGAAGATAAGACAAAGCCAATTCCCAATTGATATCTAATTATTGTCATTAACATTTAACCGTGATTTAGATAAGATTCTCAGCCATATTCTAAATTAGTCTTGGTTTTTGTATTATCTCTGATTCCTGGTTTGGATAATTAGTATCCTAGGGAGATACCATTAATTTCTTATAGGTTATCGTAAGATACTTAAGGCGGTATTAATCTATATTCCTATATTCTTATATCACATATAAGTTAGTCAATTTTTCTATACAAGGCACCTGTTCCCAAATTTTTTTTAAATGGGTCCCCCCAGGGGTAGGTCTAGATATTAGGAATTTTTCAAAAAAAGAAAAGAGACTAAATTTAACCAAAAATTGGGTTTTTAAAGCCAATTTTAGTGTATGGACCAGTCTGACTAGGTCTGGGTCAAGGCCTGAATCGAGTTGAACTGGTTTGACACATATCAAGCTACAATGCTGACACGTGTCCTACAACAATAATAATTAGATGCCATTACCCTGAGGTGACAAGTGTCACTGTTACAATGAGCCAAGTGTTACTACTATAGTATACGTGGGGTCCCGCATGCTATCTGTCCCTTACACGTTAGCATGTATAGGTCCCACCTACCACGTGTCTATCACGTCAACATGTGTGGGTCCCACCTGCCATGTGGCCATGCCACGCGTCACTATGGGCCTAATTCTCTACCACGTCATCGAATCTGATATGGTTTGATTTTGGTTTATTAGGTCTGATCTAGTTCCAATTTTCCTAAAATATATCTGGATTAGGTCTTAACCTAGATGACGTTAGCATGACATATTAAAAAAATTTAAAACTCTAAAGGCTTGGTAACATCACCCTGGCCTACCGCCAAAACTTGGATTTCTGGTTGTAGAATTGCCCATATTCAACGCTAATTTCCCTGCGACATGGACATCTCATGATGGAGTGTGATATATGAACGTGATCATCATAGAGTAGGTTGCACAAAAAATTATAAACGTCTTAATCTGATCACTAGAAATAGTTCTATTTTAGTTTAAAGACAACTCTTTCGCAAGGGTGAGAAAACACTAAAAATAGATCTAAAAATTCTAAAAAAATAAGTATTAATTTATAAACTCAGATCTACATATCCTATATGTTAGATCATGCAATTAATACTCAAAAATGAAATTTACAAAAATAAAAAAAATAGTACCTCTCCGCAACGCAAAAACTCTAGAAAAACTTTCATTGAAGAATTTTTTTTTTCTTTTCGTCATTTGATCCATTAGCTTTTCATCGTGCTGATAATGCGTTAGATATCAAGCTATTCTAGGATAAGTAATCATACACAATAGAATAATACTAAACATATGAGAGAATGAGGGATTTTGATATCATGGATAGGTTGCTCTTATGTATTACAATATTGAAACCTTATGAGTGTTAAATACTCGCTTTAAACTCTCCCCATAAGCCCTAGCTTGCATGGGCTTGCTTGGAGCCCAGTAGGACACCCCAACCCAGTTAGGTTCCCACCTTGGCCGGACCCAACTCCTAACAAGACCAAGCCTCGCTATCGCCTTGAAGTAAAAAAGAAAATAAGAGAAGTTATTCACCTTATGGGAAATATATTGAACAACCTTTCAATGGGTGGTTTTGACGCATCTAGTGAAGATGATGATTTTTTTAATATTTTGGATGAGGAAATTGAAGTTGTTACTTTTGAGGACAATGAAGCAAGAAACATTGAAGAGTTTTTTGATTTTGATGCTTATGAACGTGATAATTATGTTGCATTATGAACAAATGAAGGTGTTAGTAGCGAGACATCTTATCAAAGCGAAGAGAAATATAACATTGCCGATATTGTTAGACAAGCTAGTCGATTTGGTTTGTTTGTCAAGTATCATTTTGTTATATTTATTATTTTGAGAAGAACTCATATAATGCCATTATTTATTTAAATATGACTTGCCAACTATGCTTACGTTAGATTGTTTTGAGAAGAGCTTATGTGATGTATTAATTGATATAATTATAAGTAGGTCTTTTGATCAATTTAAAATTTATATGATAAACCTTTTTGTTATTAAACTCAGACGGAAGCCCTTGGGAGGGAGTTTGCTTGGCTTTTGGAAATATGATTAAACAGATAGACAACATGAGAGTCTTAAAAGACAAATCATCTCCAGCCAATCAACTACATTATAGGATCTTCATGTGAGTTTGTTAAAAACTAAGCCATTGCTGACGTGGCTTTTCAATTAAGATTTCACAATAAAAGAGTCAATTTGCATGTTCTATTGGAGTTGGTAAGCTTTTGGTATCTGTCCAATAAAACCCCACTTCTCTCCGGGAGCAGTTGTGATCTTTTTTCCACTCTCTCTCCTCCTATAAATCCGCCACGTGTCAACAACCCATTTCGCAGAAGACTTCTTCCTTTGCTCTCCAATAATAAAATAAAAAGAGGGTCAAAACTTAAGCTAATCTCACACATGAAAATTTTCATGTCACAGTCACACTATTGTTGCTGTTTCTCTTCTACCAAATTTGCAACAATGTTAGGTGTTTTCAACAAGAAACTGCGGCGTCTATGTGCCAAACTCCGGTGGTCGATAAAGACGCGGTCTCGGGCTAAAGTGGTAGTCAAAAAATTCAGAAAATCGACCTCAAAAGGCGTACCGGGAGGAGAAATTAGCAACAAGGAGGGACTAGTCCATCAAAATGGCCATTTGGGGCACTTGGGTGTCTCTAAATTCGAGAGACGGATTCGAATTGTGACGTTTAATGCAGCAATGTTCTCAATGGCCCCTGCAGTCCCCAAGGAAGATGATGATTATATGAAGGCGGCACTGACGCGGTCTATGGAGTTTGATATTCGGGCTAAGTCGATAAATGATCGCCCCAAGAGTATACTAAAGCAATCTCCTCTGCATCCAAAGTTAACCAATAATCCTGAGAATCTAACTAGGCAACAACAGTTTGTGAAATCGAAGCTAAGGGTATCGATAAATCTTCCCGATAATGAGATTTCGTTAGAGCGGAGTAGGCAATTGAGTTTCGTGGAGGAAGATAAAGAAGGGTCTTCGAATTTGAGAAGAAGTACAAGTAAATTTTCTAACAAAGGTAAGGGTCCTTTGAAGTCTAGCTTAAGCCTTCCTACAAGTAATGGGGTTCGGAGGGAGAGCGAGAGCTTTAGAAGTAATCGAAGTATATTGGAAGTTTTACGGGAGGTCGATGCAGATATATTGGCTTTGCAAGATGTCAAGGCAGAGGAAGAGAAGGGGATGACTCCGTTATCGGATTTGGCAAATGCATTGGGGATGAAGTATGTGTTCGCGGAAAGTTGGGCTCCTGAGTACGGGAATGCGGTTCTGTCGAAATGGCCTATTAAGAGATGGAAAGTTCAGAAGATATTCGACGATACAGATTTCAGGTACAAACTATTTTTCTTGAGATTAAGCGGTCAATTTTCATTCTTTGTTACGCTAAATTGGGAAAGAAATGTAGAACGGGATCACACCATTAAATATTCAAATTTTGTGAGTGCAGGAATGTGTTGAAGGCCACGATTGAGGTTCCGCGTGCAGGGGAAGTGAATTTCTACTGTACTCAGCTTGACCATTTAGATGAGAACTGGAGGATGAAGCAAATAAACGCGATAATCGAATCAAACGATGGAACACACATCTTAGCCGGTGGCATTAATTCTCTGGAAGAGACGGATTACTCAATTGAGAGATGGACGGATATTGTAAAGGTTTACTTCTTACTTCTTACACGGGCTTACATTTTTGCTTAATAGTAAGAATGAAACTATCAATAACTAAATTTTGGCATAATATTGCAGTATTACGAGGAGATTGGAAAGCCGAAGCCAAAGGTGGAAGTGATGAACTATTTAAAAGAGAAGCAATATGTAGACGCGAAGGACTTCACCGGTGAATGTGAATCAGTGGTGATGATTGCCAAAGGCCAAAGTACTAACCCTATTTTTCCTAATTTATATCATTACGCCCTATTTTATTTAAAACTTTTGATTAATGCGAAAATTTTGCTATTTCAGATGTTCAGGGAACTTGCAAGTATGGAACTAGAGTCGATTACATTCTAGCATCACCCACCTCGCCTTACAAGTTTGTACCTGGTTCGTATTCAGTGCTTTCATCTAAAGGCACATCGGATCACCACATTGTGAAGGTGGATATTGTAAAAGTGGATACTAATGTTCAAGAAAATGTTCCTGTGAGAAGACGGTGTCATATGAAAAAGAAGGTGATTAAAATAACGAACCCGTCTTCACCCAAGGGTATATGGAGATTTTAATGTATAAAGGATTTTTTCTGTATGGGTTTCCTTCTTATTTACCTCATACTTTTCGTTACTGGATGGAAGGGGAAAAAACGGTGTTCGTTTGATTGATGAAATGACATACTGGTGTGTTTAATGACGTTTCTTTCTTCTCCCTTGAAATGACATACTGGTGTGTTTAATGAAATGGGGTTTTACAGAATGTAATGAAAGAAGTAGATTTTAGTCTATTTTGTTCATATAAATCATAAATGATCTTTGAGTTGAAGCTCTTTTTTTTTTTCTTTTCGGTTTAGAATGAAAGCCTTCAATTTTCTCCCTGCCTCAATTTTGGTTTTATGGGATGATAAGCCTAAAGTCACTGCACATTCCTTCGCAGAAATGTGTAGTGACATACGAAGTGATTATTTGCCATTTGTCGGACTGCACATTCCTTTAGCAGACTGTGTAGGGTCAAACGCCCATCTTCTAGTGTTGAAATCCCTTTCATGGCATAGTCCATGCTAATGTTGGTTCTCTTTCATGTCCTTCTTCATGCTTTTATTGGATTAATTGCTATGTTTATTTGCTTTCATGGGGTCGACATTTTGACATTTATTATATTTTCAGGTCTTGTGATTGTTTGTACTAATAATTATGCAAGGCTACAACCATGTTGGTGTAAATCCAAGATGAAATAATAAGATTTCCTACTTGTTTTCTGGTTTTAGTATGTCTCATTTCCTACTTGATTTCCTACAAGGTTTTAGGCCTCCCATCGTAAACTCCATTCTGTTGTGAAATGTCTGGCGCAGAGAACTGGATTAAATTCCAAACTCCTACGGGTAGTCCAAATAACTAAGTTGATACTCAGTCATCCCTTTGATTAGATTGAAGGGTCCGAACTTGCCCGAGAAGTTCGGACTTATGGTAAAGTCAGTAGCAAGTGTATCTTGAGTAATCATTAAGGTACTGCGAGTATCTTCTTGCCTTCAGGATTAATCATTAATGCCAAATCTGTTGCCTGATCCTTTCAGAAGAGAAAGGCCTGTTGGTCATCTGGCCTTCTTGGACATGATTTGCAGACAAACAAGGGTTCAACAACTAGTGAGCTCTCAGTTTCTTCCTTCACCACCAGTCTTTGAATTCTCTGTAGTAGACCCATATGGTATAATTTGAGATGTCATAGATGATGTATGTCATTTACCAATGTACATTATGTACTAACAGAAATCAAACTTTATATAACTTGGAAACAGGGCTGTTAATGGACCAAACTGGACTAGGATTTGCTATTATTCTAGTCCGATCCATTAAGAAACACCCTAGGTCCTAATCCTATTCGAATCCTATAGGACCATTAAACTATGGATGCTAACCCGATTCGTTAGTAATTTGGTCGATCCTAACCCGGCCCGAACCAATCCTTTAAGAAAAAAAGACGTTTCTAGAAAATGTGAAATCTTAAAAAATCGTTACGTGAAAATCAATTTTTTTACAAACACTCATTTTAAGCAAAACCCTAAGCCTAAGTTCACACTTCAATTTTTTTTTCTTTGGCCTTTATGGTATTGCAGAAATAAAAAGGGAAAAGAAAATACTATATTTTCGACCATGGGTTACTATTTCAAAGAATATAGAGACAAATTTATCTTATTTATTATAAGATAATTATTATATTGGCACCCGTAATATGTATCCTTAACATATCGAATCTTTAGCGGACCAGATTGAAGTGGATCCTTATCTAATCCGTTAGCATAAAGGACCAGATCTTAACGGACTGAGTTTTATAACGGATCTAAAAAATGGTCCTAAACCTTTAGTAACGGATCGGACCGGACCGGGTTACGAATTTAGTCTTTATCATTGGCAATCCTACATGGAAATACGAATAATCATCCAAAGAGAACGGAAGTAACAAGACCAAGAGTCGTGCTGCCATCTTGAAGCCAATATTCATCATATAAATTCTCGTATATAAATAGCTTGGACTTACTTTAGCAACCCAATCATTGCAGCTGCACATTTCCTCCATTTGCAGGGAACTTGAACGTAACGCTACGCCTATGACTTACGCAAATGCCTAACTTTCAAGCTCATATCATGCTCTTCAGGAGTAGCTCTTATTGATATGGAGTGTTGGTGGTCATCTGAAAAATCATAGAACATATGAAAACCAACTACCAATAGCTAAAGTGGCTGGTACCTTGTGCTCTCGTGAGACATCGGGAAGTAGGTCAAGGGTTTGATTCTCACCTTCGTGTGGGCTTCGAGATTGGTATGAGCCCGTCGGCCTTGTGTGTCGGTTTGCCCGGTTCGTGTGGTTTACGGGCTATTGCATAAATCTTAAGGCATCTAGTCAGAAATTGATGGTCTGCGGGCCTAAAGGCTCGGATACTTCTAGACTAAATAAAATAAAATAAAAATAGAACACATAAAAATGTTTTTAAGGCATGGCTTAGCCTTGGACTCTTAGCCCTTAGATCTCAAAGTCCCGGCTCGGGTCAGGCATTACAGTGCCTGAAGCACAGCAGAATATGAGGTTGTGCGGCGTACATGTATGTGCGGCCGACATGCACAAGCCTTTTTCACTGGGCGCGGCGGCGCCAGTAGAATAGAGCCACAGATGCTAGAGCGACATCCGCATAATCCTGGATACTCGTGATGGATCATCGAATAGGTATTCGATATTGTAATAGCCAAATTCCGTAAGCTCGAAATGGCTTAGAATTCACTATCACACCAATGAACCTGCGATAATATTCTAATGGAAAGTAAGAAATGACACAGGTGATTTCAGCGCGGAAAACCTCTGAATAGATAAAAAACCACGACCTCGAGTAGAAGATTTTTGTAAAAGTATCTTTATTGCTTGAGGCGGATATCTTATTACAAGTGATCTCTAGATGTAGAAATGCTTGATACTTACAACTAAGAAGTTTTAATGTTTTTTGAGAATCTAGAACAAGTAGTTTCTTGGTGATTTATCGTATAATTTTTTGGTTCCTGTCTCTTCTGGAACTTCTTCTTTATATAGGCCTTCTCCATAGTTATTCATCGTACTGGAGCACGCTCTCCAAATAATGTGGTTAGTGGCAGTTGACTAAGTAACTGCTGAGTTCGTAAGAGACAGGTGTCTTTGACTTGCTCAGGTTTTTTAGTTTGAGTTCGACCTAGGTTCTTCGCCAGTTCGTGGAGTTGGCTGAAATGTTGACTGGAGAAGTCATGTTGAAAATGCGTGAGTCTGAGATGGAGGTAATTCGAACTGGCGATAACTCAATTTTAGGTAAGATCGAGGGATAGGTCCCCACAATCGCCCCCTCGCAATCGAAGTCACGAGTGGTTTTGGTTGAGAAAGGATCTGCGAGAAATTGGTATTCGGGTTTAAGTTCTTGGATATTGAAATAGAGTAATAATGGTTTTGACTGTATGGAAGTTGTGCGGGTTATAGAGAAATGACGTGTATTAAATGAAGATGTGGATGCTGATGTATGTGACGGTTATGATTTGAAAAGTTACGTCTGTAATGAATGATGACGTTTGGAAAAACGTGCTTGCACAATAAATGTAGGGTTATATAAATAATACATGTTTTAAGTTTTTTAAAGCAAAATACGCTTGTAATTTGTCAAATTCTCTGAAAGTTTTGAAGATGGTAAAGACTCGGAGGATGGTCCTTGAAGAGAGGATTGCTTTTGAAATACAGAGGTTAAAGTTGAAATACTTTGGAGACCAATCCTTGGAGATGTCGATACCCGCTCCTGTTCTTCCGACTTATCAAGGTATGTCAGAAGACGAAGCGGTTGAAGCTGAGGATGAATTTTACTGTAGGTGGAGGTTTTATGTCGTTGTCTTGTCAGGTAAGGAACGTTGGGCTTGTCTCCATACTCTAGAAGAGGACAAAGTTGGGGGGTTAGATACAAGGATATGCATAACTGCGGTACAGTTATATTGATTTCTTGTATCACCATAGATTCTATGGTCAACCCTCTTTATCTCTACCAACTCTGCGAGGGTGGTGGTTATAGGAAAGGCGGTGATGGTAGTGGAGGAGTAAGACAATAAGTGGGAGTCTGCTTCTGTATTTCCATCAATTTGAAAAGTTTAAAGAGTTGGTGCCAGCATTGAGTCTACTGCTTGCATAGTTTCTATTTGAATTCGTCTAGACTTCGACCAATCTCATGTGAGGGAAGCTTTTTGTTGTTTCTGTTAAGATATGATGAATTTAGAGCAATATAACACTATAACATGAACAAGAGAGAAAAATATTTATTGATTATCATAACTGTGTTCTCTGTACATAGTACAATGATATATATAGACAACCCAGAAGGATTCCTTATTCTACTCTAACTCTTCCCATAACCCTATTGGGCCTATGGGTTTGTTAGGAGTCTGTATAGGACACCCCAACCTTGTTGGGTTCCTAGCTTGGGCTTGGACCCAACTCCTAACAGTTTCTAATTTCTGTTTTGTATCAGGGTAAAAAATCACTGAAGCAGAATGAACTGAAGGACTTGATTCTTGGGGTGCCTGAAAGATCTGTTATCTGTAAATCACTCAAAAAACTTGTTATCTGTAAAGTACATGATTTTTCAGCGATTGTAAGACTTGATATTTGTAAAAGTATTTGATCTCTAAGTACTTGGAAAGACTTGTTATCTATAAATATATATGTATTTTGATTCAAAATGAATAATATCTGTTCACCAAATATTGTGTTGATATAAATAGAATGTCTCTGGAATCGAGCTAAGAATAATGTTATGAGTTTGCCAAGATACAGATAAGATGACATAAAAATTATTGTTATCATAATCTAACTATTAGATATATGTTGTCATGTAGATACCATAAGGTCGACCTGGGGTTGGAAAAAATATAGATGAAAATAAATTATACAGATTTCTGAATGGTAGGTCGATCAGCGACAGTTTGCTGGAAGGAATCAGGTCGATATAAAATAGGACGAAATGATTTAGTTTGATAGAAAGAGATATGTTCAGATATAACTTCTACCAATATTCTATGGTTTTTGTTATGAGATAATAGGAGAACATCCTGAGCAGCGTAGAATTTTATAGCCAGACAGGGTATAAAAATGAAGGGGGGTTGAGGAGGAAGAAATAGGTGGAAGAAAAGGATGATAAGGTGGACTCGTTCTGAGAAAATCCGTTACGCCGCTAAGGGGGCGATTGGCTATTAAGATAGCCAAAGTGAGTGAACGTATTTTTGGGCTGCTGGATTATGATGCTGAATTGCCAGTAAGGGAGGTGAATGTTGAGGGTTTTGATATGATTGGGATAGAGCGGGAATATGAACGTTGTTTTTACGAAGAGATGTTTCAAGAAATTACGGTAGACCCAGTAGCTCGAAAGGAAGCAGTGAGATTGCTTGCTGTGGAGAAGATCGAGTCTGAAGATGTGAAGATTGCTGGAGGATATCTGATCGGATGTGGTCACCTAGGTCATCAAGGCTGTTTTAGGTGTAATTATATGTAAAGTGCTATCATAAATAAATGTAAGTTTTTGAATTTAACAAAAAAGATAAAAGTCAAATTGATCCTTTATAGTTTCAAATGTTGTTTGAGACTGTTTTGATAAACAATTTTGAATAACTTTGAAAATTTTGTTAGCTTTAAAAATAACGTTACTAGTACTATAAGTATAAGAAATAAGAACAAAAAAATACAGGAGCTTATAGTTTTTTTTATGTAAAGCTGCAAAAATCTGATATCGTGTGAGTGTGAGTCATCATGACTGTGGGAAGGTCAGAGAAAGATATGGAAACAGGAGAGAAAAATAGATTAAAATATGAGGGAGGGGTAATGATGGAAAAACAGTTTTATTGAAAAGGTATAAGACGTCTGACATGGATAGTGGAAAGGACACATCGGTTCCAAAACTAAGAATAACTCATGCGAGGCACAATAACTGCCAACCGCTAGAGAGAGAAAGAATAAATAGTGTTTCTTCCTCATCATTCAAACATTTTTTAACTTCTAAAAACTTGGAGAGCACAAAGAGAGAAGCGTGAAAAAATTACAGAGGATTTGGTAAGGATTTATCTGAGAATGATAAACAGTCAAAGATAGTTGCGGGCACTGAATCACATAAGTGGCTATACAACAGCGTTATGAGGGAAGGACTTGGCGCTGTTACGGATTCTCATTCTGACACTGAAGGTTAGTAGAGACGTGCACTGTATGTTTGTGTTTTTTGCAAATCGTAATATGTTTTAAGCAAATCTCTAAAAAATCACTATTTACAACAATCTATGAAATTTGACATATATATAGAATATATGAAAGATATGTTGTATGTGAATGATCGATGTGTATGAGATAATGATAGATACATGAACCTGTATGTAGGTTGAACGCGAGAGGTATTTGTGTAAGATCAAAAATTTACCTGTAAAATTGTAGTTGAGATGGATAGTTCACCTGTTAACGAGGTGTCGACCTCTGGTCAGACGGTAGAGTATGAAATTGAGATGTCTGATAGTGAGATTGAAGTAGGGTTGGAACAATTTCCAGGTTTCCCTGGGAAATTGGTGACCTATCCTCCCAGTTCGGATGCATTTAAAGAATTTTGTAAAGCCAAGGCTGCTGTAGGAGGGACATGGGTAATTGCGTAAAATACACCGGTAAGCTATTTAGGGGGTGTACTGTAGCGATGGGGGAGGAGTATTTCTATTTGTTGGCCGACTTGGAGGAGGAGAAACGTGATAAGGGGTATAAGTGAATCGATCTCGTTGGAATATTTTGATAGAAGTTTTTGGAGTGACCTTTCAGAGGGCCTTTTGTATTACCTGTCTCAATTAGAGTACGGATTGAGTCTTCCCCTTACCAATTTGGCAAAGGGGATTATGAATAAGATTGGGGCATGTCCTGTTCAATTGAACGGAAATATGTGGGAGGTCATAACATCTGAGCAAAAAATGGGAGAATAAGGGGAAAGTGAGGAGGATATCCCCTAAGGATGTATTACAGTTTTATGGGGGTGAAGAATTATCAGGCCAGTGGTGGGGAATATTTTTGTGCGAGCGCAACTCGGCCTCGCTTCTTCTATCTGAATTTAGCAGGTCGAGCTAGCTGGAACGACAACGTAATATGGGTGAAGGGTAATTGCCTTCAGAAAGATGATGAAGAACCTTTAGATCTTATGCTTAGAACTGTAAAACAAAGTAAGTATAACAATGCATAGAGTATAATATTGATATATTTGAATTGTATGACCTTTTGTTGATAATAAAAATGTTGTGCATGGCAAGCCCGAAGTCCCCGGTGGAGAGGAAAGATTTGTTGTTGGACGAAGTTCCTAAGTAAGAAGTTGAGCTCGAATTTGTGTTGGAAGGACTTGGCCTTAGCAGAAAGAAAAGGGTTGGGAGTAAGTCGAAAAAGGTTTAGAAATCTCAATTGACCAAGCTGATGGCAGGTGTTGATGATGGAAAGAAGAAAGGAACTGGTGGGAAAGGGCGAACGAACTTGCCCAAGACCCCCAGAATAGATAGTTTGGTTCTGTCAAAGTTTATTACGTCGAGCAAATTAGCTCGAACGTTTATGAAAAAATAGATGTTGAAGCGTCCGTCGGCATCTGGTACCACTGGAAGTGGTGAGGTCAACGGAAAAGAAAAAAGGAGAAGGATTGAACCTTCGGGAAAGTCAGGGGAAAAGGTCGCTGAAGAGCAACCTGCTGTTGAAGATGATCTTAAAGAGGTGGAGGAAAGGGCCAGGCTGGTGGCTCTTCACGGGGAGGAGGACATGAGTAAGATGATATGCCTTTATGTTCAATTATGTGACATATATATATATATTGCGGTTCGAGCTGACGTTGAGGTCGATTTATGCTTTGAGGGTTGCTCGTTTGGTGAGGGGGATTTGTCTCGGAGTCGAAGAGGAAAAATCTGAGCTGAAGAAGGTGAAGTTCGAGCTTGAAAAGAAGGTAGCTCGGGCGAAGGCTGATGCTTTCAAGGATATAAAAAAGATGGAGACCCTGAAGGCTTCCCACATAGTGGCGATTGACCATCTATAAGCGGAGGCGAGAGCGAACCTAGAGGAGGTGGTGGCGGAGCGCAAAAGACTCAGGCACCTTATGTTAAAGGGGTATTCTAAGGATGAGGTGGATTTTATTAAGGGCATACACCTTTGTCGAGGAGGGAGATGATGAAGAGGTTGGATAGGTTACGGTGGGAGTTGTTGATGGGCTGGATAGTACCTCCCGCCAGACGGTGCTAGACAATCAAGGGGATGACACCGAACTCCCAGAGGGTGAGAATGAGAAGGTATGGTAAAGAAATGACTTTGTATGAACATTTTGGAAGTGTTCTGTAAATTGTTAGATTGTGTGTATTGAATAGACTTCTGTAGGCTGAGCCTTTTTTTTGTAACCCTCTTTTAGGCACTTAAAGTAATGAGTCTTAGAATAAAAGATCTAGGGACCGAGCTTGTAAGGGAAAGATAGATCTCCACATCCTCGCTGTCTTCGCAAGTAGAGCCATAGGTTAGATCGGAATAAGCCTTTTGACTCGTATGCTATATTGACATAAAGCTACCAAGTAAATAAGACAACATAGAACGTAAAGGCAGACCAAAAAATTGTTATCAGTTTTAGCAAAATGACACTAATATAGTGCATAGGAAAAATTAAAGTTTTAGACAAAGTAAGATATAGAAAACATGTACCTTTGACCTTAAAATATATGTCATGGAGCATCCATCTGAGATTGTACTTCAACCTTTAAGTATAGAAGTAGTTGTACACAGTAAAAGTTAGAAATCAGATATCTTGTTAGAAATGATATATATATATATATATATATATATATATATATATATATATATATATATATGTGTGTGTATGTGTTGATGGGTGTTTTGAATCAAACTGTATATAATGTATCTATATTGTGCAGATCGAATTGGATTCATCTCGCTCGCGCGAAGATGAGACGCTCCAATGTAATCAAGAATTTGTAGGAGTTGGAAAGGGTGAGGAAGGTGAATGAAGACAGAGAAGACCTGCATGTAAAGTTGTATTTCAATTTTTTTGAGGCAAACTAGACTGTGTCAACGTCACTCCTAAGATCGAGGAGAAGGATGCCGAAATTGACAAGGGGCTAAAAGAGCTTGCGGAGATAAAAGAACAAGCCGCGAAGCTTTAAAGTCAGATTGACACGCTGATGGTAAAGAGTAGGCATATTGACATGGCTCAATACCGTATTCAGGTGCTAGAAATATCGAAAGGACAATCTCGAACTGATCTTCAGAATTGTAGAAGCGAGATTGAGCGATTGAAAAAGAAAATGATTGAAAAAGATGTCGAGCGGAAGGCAGCTCGAGATAATCTATTGGCTTCGGAAGTTGCAACCGAACACCTGCATATAGCCCTACCTGACAAGGATATGGAGTTTCAGGCGATACAACAGAGATGCGATGAGTTAAATAAGAGGGTGGCACGATTAAAGACCGAATTGGCGCAAGCCAATGCGCGTATCACGAACGCCAAGGCTGGAGAGCGCTCGAGGAGGAGTAGAAATGATGTTAAGGTTTCTTTAGTCCAAGGGGATGTAGTTAGCCTGTCAGGTCGAATTAGGGAGTTAGAAGTTGACGTAGCTCAAATTCAGGGGCATGTTTAGAAAAGGAATGCAAACTTAAGGGAGTGCCAACATAAGTTGGATGCTACTTTTGTTAGGGAAAAGGTTTTAGAAGGGGAAATCAAGGCGAAGAAGATTCTGATGAAGAAGAAAGACGACCTGTTAAAGGATACTTCAGCCACAGAAGAGTTAAATACATAAATTGAGAGACTTTGCGCTCAGGTGGCGGACTTAGAGGCCATTAATCAGGCTGAATCGGCTAAAGTTGTCAAATTTTTGAAGAAAGTATTACTTTTGATGCTTTGACAGAAAGGGAAATGATACATCAGAAGGGACTGTATGCAATTTTGGAGTCACATCTCGAGAAGGTGAGGTCTCATTTTTCAAAGATAGTTGTATCTCTTGCATCACGCTCAGGCTTGTTAAAGTTGATCGTTGCTTATTTTGTAGAGGAAGTAAAAAGACTTGAGTTAGATCGAGATACCTTGTTCAAGAATCTGCCTGACAAAGGATGTATTTGTAGAGTTCATATAGATCGAGGGAACTGTATGGCCTCCATAGAAACGAATTTAGGCCCTCGACCCGCTGATCTGATAGAGAGGGGCAAGATTACTGTAACTTACGAACTGAATTTTGATCGACCTCCTGCTGCAGGGTAAAACACGGCTGATATCCTGACAACAAAAGATAATCGATTTGTAATAGGACCTGAAAATAAATAGAATCTGTCGCAGACATATTGAAATAGATGAAAGCTAGTATGACCTTTGCCTTATCTTATGTCTAGTGCGGTCTTTGATATAAAACAAGTTTTTACATTTGTTATAATCGCAGAGATGGGTTGAGTCAGTTAAACCAAGTGAATCTTTATTTAACTGTAGTAATATTGTAAACATATTGAATGAGATAAAGGCTATTATTACCTTTGCCTTATCTTATGCCTGTTAGAGTCGTTGATATAAAATAAGTTTCTACATTTGTTTTAATCGCAGAGATTTAGTAGAGTCAGCCAAACCAAGTGTTATCCTTGATTTAACGGGTATAATGTCTCAAACAAGTTGAAGTAGATGAAGACTAGTATTACCTTTGCCCTATCTGATATTTGGTAGAGTCTTTGATATAAAACAAGTTTCTACATTTGTTTAAATTACAAAGATTTAGTAGAGTCAACCAAACCAAGTATTATCCTTGATTTAACTGGTATAAGATCGATTGAAAATTAATATTATCTATGCTTTAATCTATAAAATATGGTTAAATCTATGTAAGTAGAGAGATATTATAAAAAGCTTGAAAGTTTTATTGATCAGTTCAGAATTTACATTGGATGGAGATGAAAATCTCACTTTTAGAATTGAAAAAACCAAAGCGAGAAAATGGAAATGGAGTAGTGAGGCGCTTAACGATAGTACCGTTTAAGTTGCCTAGTGTTCTAAGGATTTGAAATGGGGATTCCCTCTTCTGTCATGAGATAATATGATCCCAGACCAGAGAGACCTGTGATAATGAATGGACCCTCCCAATTGTTGGCTAATTTTCCAACGTGAGGCTCTTTGTGATATTGAGGAATCTCTCTGTGGATGAGATCATTGATTTGGAAGGTACTATTTCTGAATCGGCCGTTGTACGATCTGGCTAGCATATGATGATATCGACCTAGGTTAGCGATGACGCGTTCCCTAGTTTTATCAATAATATTGAGGTTGCAAGCCAATTCGAACTCATTTTCCTTATCAGTCAGTTCGTGATCTCGAATTGGTTGATGGTATTCAGAAGGAATGACGGCCTTAATACCATAGGCAAGGAGGAATGGGGTGCATCTGGTTGACTGTCAGGGAGTGGTACGACATGCCCATAGGACATGAGACAGTTCTCAAACCTAATTCCCTTTTTTCTATGAGTGAAGTCGTTTTATGTGTCCATCCACGATGGTTTTGTTGGTGATTTCAGCTTGGCCATTGCCTTGAGAATAGTAAGGATTGGATGGTGAGTGGATGATATTGTGTTGGCTGAGGAAGTTTATGATTTTTTCTCTAACAAATTGGGGCCCGTTATTGATACGAATTAGGTGGGGGCATCCAAACCGAGTGATGATGTATTCCCAGATAAAAGAAATGACCTCTTTTTCTCTGGTTTGACATAGTAGAACTGCTTCTACCCATTTTGTAAAATAATCTGTAGCTGCGACTAGGTGACGGCAGTTACCTGGAGAGTTAGGGACTTCACCGATGAGATCAAGTTCCCATCTTTTGAATGGTCAGAGCACCTTGCTTGCATGGAGTTCGAGCGCAGGGGGACAAATTATGTGTCCATGTCTTTGGCCGGCGTTACATCTGCATGAGTACTCCTCTGCTTGCTTGCGCATTCCAGGCCAGAATACTCCTTGTGTAATAGCTCTG
Organism: Kingdonia uniflora; assembly: GCA_014058105.1. Lineage (NCBI taxonomy): Eukaryota > Viridiplantae > Streptophyta > Magnoliopsida > Ranunculales > Circaeasteraceae > Kingdonia > Kingdonia uniflora. Next base: position 460,564 of record JACGCM010002082.1, on the reverse strand, counting down.
TTTGCTAGTGATTGACTTGCGGCATGGGAGCCATAAGTACCTTCATGTAATTTGTAGAGCATTTCATCTGCTTTTGGTTTGGAGAGGCACTTGAGGTAAGGCCCCGTGACAAAAAGGCGGTATAGCATACCATTTTGATTTATGTAGCCCTTCGATTTATTAATCAATTGTCGGTACTCTTTTGGATCTGCTGGAAGTGGTCCGTTGCAACTGTTGTCGACACCGAGGTAGGCTAAGAAATGCTTTTGCCAATCGTCGTCTCCCCCTTTATCGCCCCCAGTGTTGATCATGCATACAAAAATGCGATCAATGCTTGGGGTTTAAATGATTTCGATATGGAGATATCGAGCATCTATACCCAAGACCCCGACTAGATATGCCAATGAATCGATGTGTCTATTTTTACCTCGAGGAAGATAATTGAGATTTGCTTTCGCGAACTTGCTCATCCTATCTACAATGAGGGCTGTGTATTCGATCATCTTTCCATTCTTCTTATATTGCTCAAAGTAATGGCGGACGATGAGTAGCGAATCTGTGTAAACTGAGAGTTCGGGGACATCGAGCTCAAAAGCGAGGTCGAGTCCATGAATGAGAGCTTCATATTCGGTGACATTATTTGAGGCCTTAAAATCCAAGCGGATTGATTTCTCGATTCTTTTAGTAGAAGGGGTAATCAATACGATTCTGATTCTTGACCCTGTGGATCTTGCTAATCCATTCGTAAGAAGTCTCCACCCTTTTGTTGTAATCTATTAAGCTCGTTCATCAAATGGTTTGGGGGGTAGATCTTTAGGAGTTTCTTCTATAAGGTCAGGGTTGTGCTCCTCCCACTCGGGATCTTCCACTAGAAAATCTGTGAGAAAATCGGTAACGGTCTGACCCTTCTCGGAATGACGTTGTTCGAACTTGATATTATGATCTCCCAAACTAATTGACCACTGTTGCACTCTCCTTGATTTTTTTTTCTTGGATCGAACTTCCCGAGGTGGGTAGTTCGTCATGAATTTGACTGAATGAGCTTGGAAGTTGTGCTTGCATTTATGTAAAGTGTAAACATGAGTGAGAAGAAGTTTCTCAATTTTAGAGTACCTCGTTTCTGCTAGAGTACGGGTTTTGTTGATGAACTAGACTGGTTTCCTAATTTTCCCTTCAAGGCGAATGAGAACTGAGCTGAGTGAAGTATCTGTGACTGTTATGTAGCTAATCAGTTCTTCATTATCTATTGGGGTGCTCATTATGGGAGACCTCCCCAAATAGGTTTTGAGATCCTAAAAAGCTGTTTTTCCTTCTAGCGTCCATGTGACCTCTGTATTTGGCTAAACTTTTCCTCATTTGGTACAACCGCGGAGTAATAGGAATAGCCAACGACAGCAGTGTAAAGATTTTGAAATGAAATGGTTGATAGTGGCAATCTTGCCGGTAAGTTTCTAAATATCTTTTGTTGTTTTTGGAGAAGGCATGTTGAGGAGAGCCCGAATCTGATCTGGATTGGCCTCAATCCCCTGCTTGCTAATAAGGTGGCATAGGAATCAGCCAAAATGTACCCCGAATTGACACTTATCAGGGTTGAGACGCATCCTGTAAGATCGAAGAATGTTGAATATAGTGTTGAGATCTGAGATGTGATTGGCTGACTGTACGCTCTTGCACAAGAGATCGTCGATGTAGACTTCAGTGACTTTCCCTAGATGTGCTTTGAACATATTAGTCATCAACCGTTGAAATGTGGCACCTACGTTTTTGAGTCCGAAGGGCATGACTTTGTAGCAATAATGACCTCTTTCAGTGATGAAAGTTGTCTTTTCTTGACATCTTCCAAAAGTGGAATCTGATTGTATCCCGAAGCAGCATCCATCATAGATATGAGGTCATGGCCTGCTGTAGAATCGAGGATCTGATGAATGTTGGGAAGAGGGAAACTATCCTTTGGAGTATGTTTGTTCAGATCGGTAAAATCTACGCAAACTCAAACTTTTCCGTTCTTCTTTGGGACAGCGGCAATATTGGATATCCAGTCTGGATATTTGGCTTATCGAATGAATTCTACTTTGATCAATTTCTTAATCTCGGTGTTAACTTTATTTTGAAGACGAGGTGATAGTCATCGCTACTTCTGCTTGACCGCGTAATGTCGATGTTGATGGCCAATTTGTGACATGCCTTGGTCGAATCGACCCCAGGCATTTCTTTGAAAGACCACGCAAAAATGTCTCAATTTAGTTATAAGAACTGATTAAGAGCATCTTTTTTGTGCTGAACCAGCTTAGTACCAATGAAAGTACCTCTACTAGGTCCATCAATATTAATATATTTTGTGTGCTTCTCCGTAGAAGGTTGATCGCTGAGGTGATCAGCTTCTTGTAATTGCTATACCACAAAGTCGAGCTTTTTCTCACGGAGCTCCCGATTCTTAGTTAACTTAAGTTCGAGCTCGGCGCGTTTATCTAATTTGGTATTAAGATTCGCCCGTAGCTCTGCAAGTTTGACCTGACTCCATTAAAATATCGGGCTGGATGCCTGTAGCTGGTCGTCTGGAAGTAACCATGATTAAAAAAATTAGCGAAAGAAAGTCTTAGGATATCGTAGAAATGCAATCTTTCCCACAGACGACGCCAAATGTAATGGCCAAATTCCATAAGCTCAAAATGGCTTGGAATTCGCTATCACACCAATAAACCTGCGATAATATTCTAATAGAAAGCAATAAATGACACAGGTGATTTTAGCGTGGAAAACCTCTAAATAGGTAAAAAACTATGACCTCGAGTGAAGGATTTTTGTAAAAGTATATTTATTGCTTGAGGCGGATATCTTATTATAAGTAATCTCTAGATGTAGAAATGCTTGAACCTTGAAACTAAGAAGTTTGAATGTTTATGAGAATATAGAACAAGTAGTTTCTTGGTGATTTCTCATGTAATTTTATGGTCCCTGTCTCTTCTGAAACTTCTTCTTAATATAGGCATTCTCCGTAGTTCTTCATCGTACTGGAGCACGTTCAACGAGTAATGTGGTTAGTGACAGTTGACTGAGTAACCATTAAGTTCGTAAGAGACAGGTGCCTTTGACTTGTTCATATTTTTTGGTTTGAGTTCGACCCACGTTCTTCACCAGTTCGTGGAGTTGATTGAAATGTTAACTGGAGAAGTCATGTTGAAAACGCGTGAGTCTGAAATGGAGGTAATTTAAGCTGGCGACAACTCAATTTTAGATGAGAGCGAGGGATAGGTCCCTACAGGTATAGGCGGCACTGCTGAAGGTTCCCTCAATAATCCCTACAGCGTAATCTCTCGTGACTGGGCACGAGGTACGGATAGCACACATGTCTTGTAGCGGATCAAGATAGCTCAATATGCCAGGTTCCATATATATTATATATATAAAGGGGCGACGAGCCTGGACTAGCTACATAGTCCATTATATAGGGCGGTGCATTTCGGATAGCTCGTAGGGCATAACAGCGCCTTATGAAGCCCTATCTGGAAGAGTAGCCCGCATTGCAAGGCAATGTTTCTTGGCCTTTCCTAGGCCAAAGAGAACTCATGACCATCCCTTGTGGATAGCCCATGAGCCGGGGTCTAAGATGACCAAGCTATAAAGCTTACTTTGTCATGGGGAGGTTTGGACCAAGGTTCCTCCTTAATATAGCTACTAAGTAAATAGCTAGTTTCCAAAATGAAACATCAAAAGTGGAGACGAAGCGTACTGACACTTCTCACCCCCTTAATCAATTCCGTTTTCAATGAAACTTGGCGTGTAGCCATATTAGGATATAGAGAACATATATCCAAGGTCAGATCTCAAAATGCTCGGGTAGATTTGTTCGGCATTTGCTAGGGCATCACACCCAGCTTGACATTGGTCTTCTCAAACCACTTTCCAAGTGGTTTTGGTACTCCTAACAGGTTGGCTTATCAAGCCAATATGCCAAAAAATGGGTTTGGCGGTAGTCTTTACCGCCAAACTATAAATCAATAAAAATATAACATGTACATTAAATAGGGTTGAGGTTGGTGGTTAAATCCCACAACCACATCCGAGAGGCCATGGGTTCGATTAATGCTCAAAGATTAAATAGTTTGAAGCCATTTAATTATCAAAAATGGCAAACTCGAGGAAGATACCAATGGTGAAGACCTATTTATTTTGTTAAAAATTTAAAATGGGGTTGCCAAGCCTGAAACCTGTGACCTCTCTCTCAAAAGATATAAGTTTAACCACTAAGCCAAGCTATTTTCATATATTCATGTCATCATTTGATTTTGTTATAATGCGGCGATAAAGTCTTTACTGAGATACCATTTTAAACCAAAAACAACTTGGATCAATCTGTATCGTCCATATATTCTCTTTTAAGTCATTGGATTGTGGCAGTGATGTCTTTACTACGACACCATTTTAAACCATAAACAACATGGATCAATCTGCACCGTCTACGTATTCTCTTTTAAGTCGTTCGATTATGGCGGTGAAGTCTTTACCGCCACATCACTTCAAGGATTTTTTTTAAGCTATTGGGTTGGCTGATGACATGGCACTAGTATTGCCCAAAGCCAATGCCAAGCTGGTGGGAATACTCTAAAAGAATCTCCTAAAGTGCCTCAATACCTTGGATTTATAGGTGCTACATAGGATTTTTGTGATCCAACAGTGCCTCACTACCTTGGTTTTGAGTCACAAAAAGCAAGGTTGAGTCTTAGAATCCAAGACTCAGTCTTGCTTTTTAAGTTTGCGATTGAGCGCCTAAGTGTTAGGCGCCGGTTATGTTTTTAAACAGGCGCCTAAGACTTAGGCACCTAAGTTAATTTTTTTTAATTAGGCCTCCAACTCTTAGGCGCCTGCTCCATTGAGTAAATTCGTTGGAGCTTCTAAAACTTAAGTAATTTTCCTCTCTTCACCACTTTTCCAAAAACCATTTCCCTCCCTTCACCACTTAAACAAAAACCCTACCCAATTGCACCACAACGTTCCTTTACTCTATTGGGATCAAATAAGGTTTAAAATTGTTGAAGGCTGATCTCTCAAGGTAAGCTTTTGTTTATTTTTACCATATCCCTTTTAGTTTTCTAGATTTTTATATTCGAGGGTTTTATGTTTTTCCTGATTATTAATTCTATATATATGCAAATTATTAGATGAGTTCCTTGAATACAATGCAAGAGGAAGATTCCACTACCGTGAGTAATTTGAATCAACCCAACAATTTTTAACAATAACAACAAATCCCACCTAATTGGTTATAATTCACTCATTCCCCTCAACCTCAATCATCTCAATCCCAACCTTTTAAATCTTTTAACTCGCCCAACAATTAGGTACAACCCTCTCATCCGTTCATAGCACCCAATAATTGGGGACAACCCTCTCAATTTTCCATTCCCACTCAATTCCAACATCCTTCTTCATTCGCCAATCCCTCACAATCTCAACCATCTCAATCACATGGTACTCAATCGGTTGACTTATCTCAATATGAAGACGCGGGGGTTGCTGATGGATAAAAAACAAAAGCAAACGTCGCTCAACAATGAAAAATGCCAATAAACGGGGGGGGGGGGGGGGGGTGGGGGGTCTCAGTTGTTGAAATCGACGGGTATTCAAAACATAATTCTTGCAAAAGCTTGGGCTCATGTCTCGAAGGATAGAATCAAAGTAATAACCAACAACTTGATTTTTTTTGGGACTTGGTTTTGGATGCATTTCATAATTTTTATCAACAGGATGGTGAACAGATTGAACGTTCAGTTTCATCTTTAAAAAATCATTGGTCGAATATGAATCGTGCTTGCAAGGTTTATGAGAATTGTTTGAAAAATGTTATGCAAGGTCCAATAAGCGGTATGCAACAAGGAAATTTGGTAAGTAATTCAAAATTTGTCATTACTAATAAATTATAAACTATTTTTACAAAAAGTATATAATTTTTTTATTGTTTTAATCTATTTTATAGGACGATGCCGCCAAAACGATTTATGAAGCACGTGGAAAAGGCAAATGGTTGTATAAAGAAGCTTATGAAGTTTTAAGTTGTCATCAATGTCTACTCCGGCAACACCCGACACACCCGTTAGCTCCAACACAGACTCTCCAGTACTTGTCACGGATGAGGAGAAGGAATGTCCCGACGGTATCAAAAGTGCTAAACTAAGAGAAAAGAATGAAAAATAACAAAATCGTCTCATTGAATGCCAAAATATACTTATTAGTCGCCTTGACCGAATGGAGAAAAAGAAATAAGAGTATGTTGCTGAGAGAGATAAGAAGAAAGAAGAGTACATATCTGGGAGAGATAAGAAGAAGGAAGAAAGAGATGCCCGTATAATGAAGTTAAGAGAAAGGAAGACAAAGGCCATGGTGAATTTATAAACTCAATTTTAAGCCCAAAATGATCAAAAGGTGATGGCGATGGACATGTCTACTTTGGACGGCACGAATTTATTGGGAGGCATAACGTAATGCGGTTATGGTAAGAATATTTAAAGCTAATAATAATGCCTAAGATGCTCTAGCTGAAGTTTGATAGTATTTTACTGATTTTTGTTTAAGAAGTTTGGTTATACTTTGTTTAAAAACTTTGTTTAAGAAGTTTGGTATATTTGGTTTAAAAACGCTGTTTAAGAAGTTTATATGGATTTAAGAAGTTTGGTAATTTTAAATAATATAATCTTTTTGAGAAAATTTAGTTTTTTAATTATTTTATATTGAAATTGAAATAATTTTTTTAAATACATTTCATAAAATACTTACTTGAAATTACATAGAATTAAAATAAAGTTGTGTTTACATAAAAATTACAAATAATTGAAAATGCTAGTTGTTTTTCCGATGTTTCCATAAATGCTTAATGAGATCATTTCGAAGTGTCATATACTTATCTGAACTTGTCATCTTATCGTACTTCGCAATGTATTCTTGTAAAGTGACCTCTTCCCGATTCAAGTTAATTGGCTGAGGGTCTAGGACAAAATTCTCTGTCAATAAGCTTACTCCGTACCTATTGCGTTCTTTCTCGACGATCATGTTATGCATAATTATACATATTTGCATTATTTTACCGAGGTTTTTGGTTGACCAACTTCTTGCCGGACCTTTCACAATTGCAAATCGAGATTAAAGCACACCAAAAGCTCGTTTTACGTCTTTTCGATATGACTCTTGTTGCTTGGCAAAATATTTCTCTGGATTACCTCGGGGAAATTGTAAGGTTTGAACAAGCGTTGCCCAATTCAGATATATACCATCCGCCAAGTAGTATCCCATGTCGTATGGTCTTCCATCGACTTCAAAGTTACAAGGTGGAGAACGACCAAGACAAAGATCTCGAAAGAGATGCGATTGATCAAGAACATTTATCTCGTTGTTGGGACCAGGCCTACACAAAAAACAATGTCATATCCATAAATCATGAGATGCCACTGCTTCTAAAATGATTGTTGGTGTTTTCTTATTCCCCGTGTATTGACCCGTCCAAGCCGTGGGGCAATTTTTCTACTCCCAATGCAAGCAATCCAAACTACCTAGCATGCCAGGAAATCCACGCTTCTCGGTAATGTACAACAACCATTTTATATTGTCCGGAGTTGGCGATCCTAAATACTCTGTACCGAATTGCGCAATCATGGCATTTTAAAATCTCGTAAGGGACTCAATTGTTGTGCTCTCTACAATCCGAGCATATTCATCACAGCTGTCCGCAGACACTCCTAATGCAAATATACGGAATACCGCAGTAAGTTTTTGATGAGGCGATAAACCCAAAACATTTGCACAATTTCACTTTCGAGCAAAAAAATTTTCATAAGCAACCACTGCATTCAAAATACGATCGAAAAGTCCGCGGCTCATATGAAATCTTCGACGGAAATTATCGCTTCCGTAAACATTTTCATCACGGAAGTAGTCGCGCATAAGTAACTTATTATAGAAAATACGTGAGCGATTTATGGTTTTATGCCCGACAACCGAACCGACACGAGTTCTTGAATATTTTACATGTTCTAATACTTCAATTTCAGCTTGATTTCGTAATATCTCTAGCTTAATCTCATCAATAATGTCGTCATCACTATAATCGGTTGAAGATTGCTCGATATCCTCTTTCTCTTCCTCCTCAGATGAAGAATCGATGAAAACATCAAGAATTGCCTCAAAATTCATTAGATATGGAACACAACACTAAAGTTTAGTAAGAGAATATCATAATTGATTTGTGAATAATATGAGCTTCGCTTATTTAGTTTATATAATCTCTTCACAAAATAGAGTCGTTACAGACCAAATATAGCCATTACCAACAAAATATAGCCGTTGAAAGAAGAAAAAAATTACTCAGCAAAACAGGCGCCTGATTGAAAAAAAACAATCAGGCGTCTATGTCTTGGGCGCCTGTATTGCCGAGTAATTATTTTTTCCTGGAAGCGTACAAATAGTAATGAAAACTATGAAGAATATAACACAAGATGATACTTGTAAATTGCATAACACAATATGCTACTTCTAAATTGTAAATTATAAATTGCATAAGAAGATGCTTTCTAAAAATTGCATAACACAAGATAACAAAAACAAAAGATTCCATTGAAAACTATAAACAACTAAAAATCATCCAACCTCACAAGATCCTCATACAACACCCATACGACACTAAACAAAAGATGTCCTTCCCCGCGTACGTCTTGATCATCGGGGAGGATCGGCCCTACCTTCATATGTCCTTCCCTACTAACCCCTCCCCCGTGAACCTCTCCCGCGTGAAGTCCCCGCCTGAGATGTTCCCGCTTCACCTTCGTCATCTTCCCTATCGACTACAATCCCTTGATACATACAAAATGGGATTATAAATATTAATTAAAACTATAAATATTAATTAAACGGAAAATATATCATAAGATGTTTAAACAACTTATTTCTTCATCCAAATAGAAAGTATTGAAATCAATGGAGTATACTCAGGGCAATAAAAAGTATTAATTAAAACGCATACTAATTTATATAAAGACCAATGAGGTATAATCAGGGCAATAAGAAGTATTGAAATCAATCAAAGGGTGTCAAATTCTTATGATTACAACATAATGTCAAATTCTTAGTAAACACCAAGGCGTGTTCGTTGTTTTCAACATCATTTTCCACACAATACCTTAATTTCAACACATTAGAGTAAAACTTTGGGATGCAAGAGGAGTGAAAATTACTGATTTCAACACTATGAAAGCCAAATTCAATCAATACCTTAAATTATATAAAAAAATCACAATATTAGGAAAATTTTACAATACACTAAAATACATTAAAAAATCACAAAATCAAGTGAATACCCTAAATTAACAAGTAACAAATTGTTGGAATGATACCTTTACTTCAATTACACCAAGAAAATTTGAAATAAATACCTGAAGAGAAGTGTATGAAGGGATGAAATTTGACAAGAGAGAACAAACAGATTCGTCTTTAAAGCTTCAGTCTATCAGGCGCCTAAGACTTAGGCGCCTAATTTTTTTTATAAATAATTTGGGCGCCCAAGTGTTAGGCGCTTGTATATTAAAAACAAATAGGCGCCCAAATGTTATGCGCCTATTTAAAATCTAAGTCTGTTGGAAGAAATAGAGTATTACTACCTTGGATTTGGCTTGTACTTAATGAGATCCTCTAAGAAGCTTGCCTAAAAACTTGGGATATCATGCATCTCCTCCTATTAGACCCTGACTTCTATAGATAATCTAGATTGTATGTTAGAATACCATATCCAAGATGGATCCAAACATATCCCAATCCAATCTTAGCCCGGAATAGATCCCAACTTTATCCATCTCATAAAAACCTAGACCTATCAAAAACACGTAGAAACAAAGATAGACTCTCAAAATAGATACGCTCCCTCCCTTCCTCCCTCTCACATACAGATGTGCCTGCCAAACAAACACAGTTGTCATTCAAGATTTTGCCTTCTTTCTAGAACCCTATCGCTTCCTTGAATAACTACATATTTTTAGGACCAAAAATAGAGAGAGAGAGAGAGATAAGATAACACAAACAAAGACCTGCTTGCCTCCTCATTTTATCATTCCACCTCATCTTGAATCGATTCTGCCAACGTGGCTCTCTCCCCCCACCGACCAACGCCTACTCAATCCAACTCTCCTCGTCACCCAAACAGTCCTTATTTAAACCCTCCAACCCCACTCTATTTTTCTCAAATCCTCCAATAAAACAAAACAAATACAATACAATACAATACAATGATGAGCTTCTGCGCCAAGACTGTAAACACCTTTCTCGGGATCCCCCTCCCCGCGCATCCCGATGACTCGTCCTTCCCATCTGCGTGTAAATGTCTTTCTTCCATCAACGAATGGGGTCTGACCTGCAACGACTGCCAGAAGCCATCAATCATCAAACCCGACCCAGAATCCAAACGTTCGAGTTCAAGCGGGTTAGGATTTCTGGACGACAGTGGAGTTGATTCAAACGACGGGTTGAGTTCTTGTACGGAAAGTTTAGGGTGCGAAAGTTCGGATCAGACAACGGGGGAGGAGGAGATCGTTGAGATGATGCGTAGGTCGAGGTTAAATCCAACGGTGAGGAGGAAGAGTTCTGAGAGAGTGAGAGAGAAACGGTTTCCACCACCGTTGTCTTCGTTGAACCCGAATGGGCACCCGAATTTTTTCTTCAAGTCAGTCAGGAAGAACGGGAGATTGGAGTTAACCGAGGTCAAGATAAATAGGCCCGAAATATTTCAGGCTTCGAGGGAAGATGGACGGCTCAGATTACAACTTATTAAACCCGATCCAGAACCAGAACCCAAAATGGAGATATTATCTGAACCAGAAGAGATCGAAGAAGGGAGTTGTCATCGAGATGATGTGAGATGGATGTTTCTAATATCCAACGGTGGAGATGAATTTAGGAGGTGTCAGGAAGTTGTTAGTAATAAACACCACCAGAGGTACCACTACCATCAAATACCGCTCTGGAATCACGCGTGACTAATAAGTGGATCCAGTGAGAAGGTGTTTATTACGCGGTTTGATTTGGCAAAATATTTTATAGCTTGAATTAACCTGTTTTTTAGTTGAAAAACAATGGTCTAATATTTAGGTACATAGAAAGAAAACATAAATTCTTTGTAGGGAACCTTGTAACATTTTTTTTTTATGTGTACTTCGATGTAATGAAATGTGATCAAAGGTTCAATGGTGGTTCACATGACATCGGAGGCTCCGGGGGAATGCATGAAGGTAAGCAAGCCCGGGGAGGTACTAAGCCCGAAGGCATATAACACAGCCTGGTTATCACCATAATTCTCACCATTGGCCGTGGGGTTCCGCGGTCACGACCTCTTCTAAAGGCTCACGCCACCAATGAGCCTAGTTGTACAAACACTCTTTTGGGACAAGACTACTGTATTTACTTGTAGACTAAATTTACTCATGCCCTCCATTATTTGATTAATATTCCGTATTCGCGTTTGGCCCCATTTGCCATTGATCACTGTTTGATCCTAGTTAACTGGCCAAAATTGTATGAAAACCCAAAAATGCCCTTACGTAACTTGCTTAAACAATTTGAATGAGGCAAATCACTTGGGGGCATTTTTGATTCTTCAAGTAATTTTAACCAGTAAAAGGGAAAATGAGTCTATAAGCAAATTTAAGCCCGAATACCAATCAAATAATGGGGGAATGAGCAAATTTTCTCTTACTTGTACTATACCATAATGCCATGACTATTTGATTCAGAGTCCAGTTTTGCCCCTTCTCCATTTTGCTCCTTTTGTTCCTTGTCCTCCATTTTACTCCTTTTGTTCCTTGTCCAATAACAGTCCGACACATGTCAAAAAATACAACTCAAAATCTTCTCCTGCCTGGAATTTTCAAGGAGGCAATTATAATTGAGGAGTCTGGATTTGCCTGAAATTCCTAGACGCTTGAGACTAACCAATTTTGGTTATTTTAAGACTAAATCGATATGTCCTATTTCCTGTGAATTAATGGTGTACGCTTAACCTAAATCAAGTTGATTCAATTAACTAATGTCAAGCAAACAGTTGGAAACATAAAGACACGGGCAAATTTTTTTAACCCTGTGGGAAACCTTCCTTAGGAGAAAAACCCACAGGTCGCTGTCGAATCTCTCGATAGCTAAAAAATCTACTATTCAAAAAGAATTACAAGAGTTTGACTACTTACAGACTCGATAAACACATCCCGTGGTTACCACTATTCTAATCAAGCTCCTAGCAACCAATTCCTCGTTCTTGCAACGCCTCGCCTCGGATAACTCACCAAAGCTTCACAACTTGAATCGCTCAAGTTCTTCAATCCATAATTAGGGTTTCTTAATCAATGATGATTGATTCAAGATTTAAGTGCTTTAATTCTCTCTTGAATCTCTCAAGAGTAATCTCTCCTCACTCTACAAAACAAGCCCTTGGAAAAATTGATTTTCGAAGAAGTGAAGTTTGAAAAAACGAAAGTTGTCTTTTATTAGAAAAAAAATATCACGTTCTCTGTTCGAATATAAATAAATGTATTCGAATAAAAATCAGACTGCGCCAATCTATTCAAATAATAAAGAAATCTATTCGAATAAAAATAGACTGAGGCATTTTATTCGAATACAAATAAAATCTATTCGAATACAAATGTTCCCAGTTCTATTCGAATAGAAAAGAATCTATTCGAATAGAAGTTTTGTTATCTTATAAAAGACATACTTATTACCTGGGCTTGATATTTAGAACAAGGAGTTAAAACTCACTTACCTGTTCAGTGTCAGTCCAGCTGTAGTCGCTCCACGTACACTCATTGACGCCGGATAACCACGAGATAGTGCTGACACCCACACTAGACACTAAATGAAACAAACTCTAAAATGGATGTTTTAATCTCCCCCTTTGGTTCATTTTGTGTCAAAACTAGAACTATAGGTAATAAATAAAAATTACAAACTCGATGGACTAACTCACTCACTAAACATCCATTCATAAAAGCATATCCTTTGAAATCCCTGCACACTAAACAAGGATACATCACGTAACCGTTCATATTCAAAATAAAGAATTCATAGGACAAAAAGTACTTACTTGACTTACCTGAAGAACCATCTCTCCCCTTTTTGACACAGAGGAACAAAGGGTAATCAAATAAAAAGATAGAGAAAAGTAAAATTAAATTATATATGCCAAAATATATAACAGTTATGGAAGAATAAATATCATGGAATAGAATAATCATATTGCAGAAGCTTGATAAAGTATCCATGAAAAAAAAACTGTTAATACACAACAAAGTCAGATAGAGCATCTACATAGAAGATACATGCAATAAAGAGAGTAGACTCAAAAATAGTCACTGAAAATATAAAACACAGAACTATCACTCTAAAGTGTAAAAGATAAACCCAAAGTCACATACGACCAAAGACCCCTCATCTGTATCCGCGGCGGGAGGACCACTCGACGAGCCTCGCACTATACTTCTCAATCCATCCATAGAAGTCTAGATCCGACCGATATCATCCTTGAAGAGCTAAAACTGAGTCTGTCTGAGTATCCATGCTAACAAAACTAGTCTCCATCTGAGTGTCCAACCTACTAAAACGAGACTCCATATAGGTGTACATAGAGGCAAAATCATGCGGGACCAATCCAGTATAAACAACTGTAAAAACATCAGTCATGGAAGAAGTAGCAGGTCTGGAAGCAGAGGGCCTAGTTGCTCGCCTAGCTACACTAGGTGCAGCCTCAGTCTCCAAGTCTTCTGTACCCTCCTCGGACTCAGACTCTGACTCAGAAGGTGCCATATGCTTTCTATTTTTTTTCCTAATAACAAGAATTAATCACTTCATTTCTCACGTTCGCTTTATCCGCACAGATAACATACCCCATCCCAATCAAAAGCTGAGAGATAAAAAACCTGTCGTACGGCAAAGCCCATGCCTGAAGATCCAGGTTAAACGTAAGAATCATCTCGTGCATAATAATATGCACCAAATCAATATTGTACCCCTGATGGTAAATATATACCAAATAAAGCATATTACCCACCAGAACATTCTTATTCCCCAGTTGGGGAATAATGTTCCTATGAGCAATCATATGAAAGAGGCATAATGTTTTACTCAGATTCTTACTCCTGAGATATGGGCCTTTAATTTTCCCTGCGACACGAATCCCCTCCTCCATCTCCTTCTTGGGAGGAAACTCGCTAGGAACCGAAGGCCACTTCGAAAGTTCCGTATCTTCAACTAAAGGCTCACCCAGACCAAAAGCGTGCCGAATATCATCCGTCCCAGTATGTAACTTGAAACCATCAATGGAAACTTTAAAACTCTTGTCATCTCCCGTGCCCTGTACATCCCGAAGAGAAGCATAAAAAAGTCGCACAAAGCGTGGGTAACACGACATTTGGGGATGAATAATCCCAGTCCAACCAAGATTAGCGAATACATCAAAAACCTGCGAGATAGTGGGGTATCGTTGACGCAGCTCCTCCTCATCAAGTGATACCTCCTTCTGATGGCTGCAAAACTTAAAACCTGATCGCGGGGTAGACCAATGAGAGGGGTTAGGGTACGTACCGTGATTCCCCCTGTCATTGTCTTGTGAATATGCACGAGACCCCCCAGTACCACTAGATGTACTTCATCCAGAAGCTTAATGATCAACATTACTAGGACCCGTCCTAGTTTCTCGTGTCGTCCAACCCCGTTTAGCCGTACCGCTCAGAGCGGGAATGGGGAACGCAGCCTCAGGGCGTTTCTCCCTAGCCATGGTAACAAATTCCCAAAGAACTCACTTAACCTGTAATAAAAATACCACCACTTCCCTAAACCTAACCAACACGGTTAAACAAGGGAACCAAATGAAATACACAACCAAATCTTCACCACTACAAGCAAGCAATCACCAAACAAATAACCCCAATCACTGCAAGAAACCAAACCACACTCCAATCTTCCAGTTCTTCACAAAAATAGATTCCACATCCAATTTCAAATCCCAAACCCAATTGATAGTTCCAATTATCAAACGACAAATCCAACTCCAATTGACAGTTCCAATGCCAAATAACAAATCCAAATCCAATTTACAGTTCCAATTTGAAGCACCAAATCCAAAACTAAATGACGGTTCCAATTTGAAGCAACAAATCCAAATCTAAACCAATTCCAAAGAGCAAATTGACAAATTGATCAAAAAACTTGAAGGAGAGAGAATAGATCAAGCTTACCAATTTGGAGGATGAGTCCAATAAACTACCAAGATCAAACCACCAATTTGGACTGCCAAACTTCGAACTATGAAACCCAAAACTCAACAATGAAAATGAGGTAAGAAGCACAGTAAAATTTAAGCAAGGATGCCAAGTTTGTAAGGATTCGAGAGAGAGAGAGAGAGAGAGAGAGAGAGAGAGAGAGAGAGAGAGAGAGAGAGAGAGAGAGAGAGAGAGAGACAATGCCAAGTTGTATTCGAACAAAAAGAAAGAGAGAGTAAAAGAAAAAAAAAATTGGATTAAAAAAAAATAGACTCTGCGAAATGTATTCGAATAAAAAATAAGCTACAGAGAAATATTTGAATAGAGATATTCAAATAAAAGTTGTGATCTTTTAAAAAAAGAAACTGGCAAAAAATATTTGAATAAAGCACGAAATCTATTCGAATAAAAATTGTGATGAGGCAAAATATTCGAATAGTTTTTTTTTTAAACTAGAAACAAAAGGAAGTAAACGTAAAAAAAAATCAATACTCCCCCTGTCTACTCTATTCGTGAGACTAATCACAGGCTATATCAATATCAGATAGGAAATCATTTCATAGAAAAGCCAGTCTAAATAAGTATTTACTCAGAGTGTGTGTGTACGCAGTCAACATAAAATTCTACTATGCATTCAACGGACCTAACAACCAAAATAAGATACTATAAGGAAAGTTGTTTAAGCATGCGATTATTAATTGCCATGAATGAATGCAAATCTAAGTAATTACTATACTGAACTGTCCTAACATGGAATTAGAAAATGTATCTGAACAAGCATATATCACCGTGATAATATAGCAAAAGAATGTAAAGTGAAAGTAAAAGACATACCTAATCAATAGAGCAGACACCAATTGACCATCTCAGAAGCTCAAACCTCATAGCATCTAACGGCTTAGTAAAAAAATTGGCTAAATGACTCTCTGTAGGTCATACTCAATACTGACTATCTTGCGCTCAACAAGATCATGGATTAAGTGGAAGCGAATGTCGATGTGCTTGGTTCTGGAATGCTGTTTAGGATTCTTAAAGATGTTGATCGCATTTGTATTATCGCAAAAAACTGACATCGTCCCCTGGACTATTCCATAGTCATGCACCATCTGTTTCATCCAGATCAATTGAGTGCAACAACTACCTGTAGCAATATACTCTGCCTCTGCTATGGATTGAGAAATACAATTATGCTTCTTGCTTTGCCAAGCCACAAGATTATTCCCAATATAATAATATCCACCCAAAGTACTTATCCTATCATCTGCATTACCTGCCTAATCTGCATCGGAATACCCAATTACCTCGGAAGTTATATCATGAGAGTACCATAAACCAAAATCAGAAGTCTCACATACATAACGAATAATACGTTTAATGGCCTGCAAATGGGATTCTTTAGGATTACCTTGATAACGAGCACAAATACATATACTAAGCATAATATCTGGACGAGTAGCAGTAAGATAAAGTAAACTACCTATCATACTTCTATACATCTTTTGTTCAACATCCTTACATGCCGAGTCCTTACTTAACTTTGTAGTGGTACTCATGGGTGTCCTGGCATGCTTTGCAGAAGAGAGACCAAACTTCTTCATAAGATCCCTGGCATACATGGATTAAGAAATAAACATTCCTTTCTCCACTTGACGTATTTGGAGACCTTGGAAGAAAGTTAGTTCCCCAACCATGCTCATCTCAAATTCACTTTTCATTAAAGCTGTAAAAGAAGTGGTTAGTGAACTCGAAGTAGAGCCAAACATAATATCATCTACATATACCTGTGCAACGAGCATCTCGCCCCCCTTCCGTTGGACAAATAGTATTTTATCAACTCCCCCTCGAACAAAACCCTTAACTAAGAGAAAATTGGAGGGCCATTCATACCATGCTCGAGGGGCTTGCTTCAAACTGTAAAGGGCCTTCTTCAAGTAAAATACGTGATTGGGATGATGAGGATCCTCAGATCCTTTTGGTTGGGCCACATACACTTCTTCCTCTAAGAGGCCAGTCAGAAAAGTACTTTTTACATCTATCTGATACAACTTGAAATTTTGATTGCAAGCAAGAGCAAACAGTTAGCGAATAGACTTAAGCCTTGCTGTAGGAGTAAACGTTTCAGCAACATCAACCCCTTTTACTTGATTGTACCCTTAAAGCGACCAATCTAGCTTTGTTTCAAATTTTATTCCCAAGTTTGTTATATTTGTATTTATAAACCCATTTAGTCCCAATGATATTTGTACCTGACAGACGTAGAACCAAATCCCAAATATCTTGACGTCGAAACTGGCGAAGCTCATCTTCCATTGTATGTAGCCAATATTTGTTTGAAAGAGCTTCCTTTACCATAGTTGGTTTGATCACAGAAACATAACAAACATAGTGCACCGTCTCATGGTATTGGCTTCTAGTCTGAACCCAATAGGTAGCATCCCTGATGAAATCGGCATTTGAGTAATCCTTACGAACTTGATGCCATCCGGGTTGTGGTACGCTTGGGACGGGAGGGGGTGGTGAACTGGAAGTGGTGGAGTAGGGCTCGATGCAAGAATATCACAAGTTAATGCTTATGGATTTTCCATTGTACTATCATCTTCGCTTACATCTGTAGAACTAATGATGCAAGTATCATCCACAACCACATTACAAGACTCCATCATCACGTTGGTCCTTAAATTGTGGACTCGAAAAGCTCTACTATTTGTTGAGTAGCCCAATAAAATAGCTTCATCACTCCGAGAGTCAAATTTCCCAATGTTCTCCCTATCTCTAAAGATGAAACATTTACTCCCCAAAACCTGGAAGTAGTTTACATTCGGCTTCTTTCCAAGCCACAGTTCATTAGGCGTGTTTAGAGTAAGTGGACGTAGATATACTCTATTAATAATATAACATGCAGTATGAATGGCCTTCCCCCAAAAGTGTGCCAGAAGATCCTTGCTGTGAAGTTAGACTCGTCCCATTTCTTGAATAACTCTATTCTTCCTTTCTGCAATCCTATTTTGTCGTGGAGTGATTGGAGCAAAAAATTCATGCTTAATCCCATTAGAAGTACAATACTTAACCACCCCAGTATCCTTAAACTCTCCTCCACGATCACTTCAAATTTTATCAATAGAGTAATTTTTCTCATTTTGGATTCGAAGCGAAATATTACAGAATTCTTCAAAAGTATTAGACTTCTCTCTCAAAAGTATTATCCATGTATAACGGGAGAAATCATCCACCATTACCAAAATATACCTTTTACCTCCCAAGGATGTCGTTCTCATAGGACCCTTTAAGTCCATGTGCATTAGCTCAAGAATCTGAGTAGTAGCAATATTGTTGGACTTCTTGTGAGAGCTCTTTATTTGCTTGCCAATTTGACAAGGACCACACACCACGTTGCTCAATCTTTCCAACTTCGGTACTCCCCAAATCTGCTCTTACTTGTAATCTTGGACAATTCATTGAAGTTTATATGTCCTAACCTTTGATGCCATAAGTCCACATCACTCAGTTTTGCTTTGTTATACAGTATAGCTTCTTGTTGAATAGCATAACAGTTATCAACAGTTCTAGCAGCATGCATCACACGTTATCCTTGAGTATTTAAAACATCACATCTACTTATGGAAAATGTAACAGTTTGATCTGTATCACATAGTCGACTGATACTAAGATGATTTTCCTTCAGCCCCTCAACCAAGATAACATTATCAATTGCTGGAGTACCAAGTCCATCGACCTTTCCCTTTCCTACCACAAGAGATGTGCTCCCATCACCAAAAGTAATATTACCTCCCTGAATATTCTCTAGGTGACTCAGCTTGGACCCATCACCAGTCATATGATGGGATCACCCATTATCCATATACTATTGAATTGACTTGAACGCATTCAAAGCAGTTAGTACAATAATGCACCTTATCTGAGGTGCCAAATCCATCTTTCGTACCCAAATGCTTCGAAAAGTTCTTTGACCTGTAGTTTCCTGTACAAGCCATCTAGACATATTCTCACTTTTCATATTATTAGAATTCACATTAGAATTATATTTATATCTATTGACAGGGCGAGCATATGCTTGATAGGGTCCAACAAATCTGCAGTAAGATGTAATATGTCCCTTTCGGCCACATATACTCATTTGGGGTGATTATGAGTAGTAGATATCATGTTATGTTTGGGCACCGAAGTAGATGCACTTGCTTTCACAAACTTTATGATTTGTGGAGTCTTGGCATTAGGAAGAGGTTCCTCATATCCAGACCCCTTTTATCACTATCCGTCTTTCCCATACATAATATTTTATCAATGTTCTTGGCCCCATGACAAAACTTCTTAAGTTTCTGCTGAGATAGAACTACATCATGCTTGGCTGAACGAAGTTTGTTCAATGTTGATTTCATTTTCTTATTAACTTCTTTTTTCTAAAAACACAACTTTGTCATGTAAGCCTTGTTTCTCATTCTCAAGTACCTCTATCTCGTGACTTGTACTCTCAGTTTTGCCTTGAAGTTCGCACGTAAGTGTAATAACTTAGTCTTTTAAGACTTTGTTAAGTTAACTGAGTTTTATACACTTGGCGAGAGACTGAGCATACAAGCTCTCAAGTTGCGGGTCCTCAAACTCATTTTGTTCATGATTACTCTGATTTTCATAAGAATTTTCAAGTTAAAAAGCGTCAAAGTTATTATTGTCACAATTAAAAATCACAGGATATGCACAATATGGTCCATTATCAACTACTTGGGGGTATATTCTCATTGTTATCATGTTCATCATCACTGTCATCCCAAGTAACACTGATATTCATAGCTTTATGAGTTGTTCCAAATTTCTTATTAGGACAGCTATGAGCATAGTGACCAAACTTGTGATATTTGTAACATTCAACTTGACTAAGGTCAGTATCATTATTGGTCTGCCGATTATAAGATATGACCCGATCATGAGGTCGTGGTTTATAGTTCATCGATTGCCCTTGTTTATGAAATTAACATTTTTTTTCAATATTTTTTGAAATTGTTGACTAATAAGGGCAATTGATGAATCTATATCTGAACCTTCATCATCATCTGAGATATATGAGTGATCAACCTCTTAGGAACCCTTAGAAGAAGAGGAGTGAGATGAAGACTTGAAAGCAACACTCTTGTTCTTCTCGAGGTTTTCCATTTGCATCTCGAGTTCAAACGTTCGTAATTTTCTAGCAAATGTATCGGGTTTCATTCTCTTAAGATCTTGTACTTCCTCGATAACATCACATCTGGATCTAAAGCTCTTAGGAAGAGATCTTAGAACTTCGCAAACAATTTAAACATCAGAGTACGCTGTTGCTAATGCGGCACTAGTGTTTACAATATCACTTAGTCTCGCTTAGAACTCATCAAAGGGTTCATTTTCTCTCATTCTAATATTCTCAAATTACGAATTAAGCATTTGTAGCTTGCTTTCTTTAACTATATCATCGCCTTCATGAGTTCGAACTAGGATATCCCAAGGTTATTTAGAAGTGGCACACGCAGAGATATGTCGAAACTCACTTTGACTCACAACCATAAAGATAGCATTGAAGCCTTTAGAATTATAACCAACCGTATTCTTTTCTTCTTTTGTCCATTAGTTCCTAGGTTTAGGGACCTCAATAATACTCCCTGGTGGACCTTGCATCATAGTACAGGGTGTCCATCCATCCTCAATAGCAATTCATACATCTTCTCCGATTGATTGTAAGTATGTAACCATTCAGACTTTCCAGTATGGGTAGTCTTTGCCATCAAAGAGTGGAGGGCGATTTATAGGACCTCCAAACTTCTCGGAACTCATTATTCTCAAGCGAACTATCCGAGATCTACGCTTAGGATGTTAAACCTCGAAACTTAACCGCTCTGATACCAATTGAAATTCCTAGACGCTTGAGACTAACCAAGTTCGATTGTCTTAGGTCTAAATTGATAGGTTCTAATTCCTTTGAATTAATGGTCCACGCTAAACCTAAATTAAGTTGATTTAATTAATTAATGTCAAACAAGCAGTTGGAAACATAAAGACACGGGTAAAGATTTTTAACCCTGTGGAAAATCTTTCTCAGGGGAAAAAGCCCACAGGTCGCTGTTGAATCACTCGGCAGCTAAATAATCTACTATTGAACAAGAATTGTAAGAGTTTGACTACTTACAAACTCGATTAACACATCCCGTGGTTACCTCTCTTCTAATCAAGCTTCTAGTAACCAATTCCACGTTCTCGCAACGCCTCGCCTCAGATAACGCACCAAAGCTTCACAGCTTGAATCGCTCAAGTTCTTCAATCCATAATTAGAGTATTTTGATCAATAATGATTAATTCAAGATTTGAGTATTTTAGTTCTCTCTTGAATCTCTCAAGAGTAATCTCCCCTCACTCTAAAAAATAGGCCCTTGGAAAAATTGATTTTTGAAGAAGTGAAGTTTAAAAAAATGAAAGTTGTCTTTTATTAGAAAACAAAAATCACATTCTCTATTCGAATAGAAATAAATGTATTTGAATTGAAATCAGACTGAGCCAATCTATTTGAATAAAAATAGACTGAGGCATTTTATTCGAATATAAATAAAATCTATTTGAATAAAAATGTTCCCAGTTCTATTTGAATAGAAAAAAATCTATTAGAATAGAAATTCTGTTATCTTATAAAAGACATACTTATTACCTGGGCTTGATATTTAAAACTAGGAGTTAGAAACCCACTTACCTGTTCAGTGTCAGTCCAGCTGTAGTCGCTCCACGTACACTCATTGATGCCAGATAACCACGAGATAGTGTTGACACCCACACTAGACATTAAATGAGACAAACTCCAAAATGGATGTTTCATTTCCAACCTTCATTAACGAAGGGTTGTGCCAACTCTCTCCCTTATTGGCTATTAATATAACGGAAGTTAGTCAAGTTGTTTCCCCTTTTAACAGTTTATATTTGTGTGATTTACAAGAGAAAATCTCTCTTCATGTTTTCTCTATACTTTTTCTTCTCTTCGTCTCAATTTTTTTTTAATAAGGCCGTGTTCAAGAGCATAAACTATAAACATAGTTAGAAAATGAGAGCTCTTATAAAATCTCAATTTAGTATCTAGGACAAGGAGTAAATTGATTTGATTTAGGTAGAGAACTTCCTACACATTTAGTTCAACTCAACTAACTACCTAAGCAAATCAGTTCTTAAACAAGACATGAGCTTCTTTTGAGTGTTTGTTTAGAGTACACCCTCTATAACACCCTTATCTTTTTCTAGGACGATGTTATCATGAGCTAATATATACAATTAAGTTTATGCACATGCACCCATTATGCTAATTGTAATCATTATTTACATAATAAGTTAATTATGCACAAATGGGAATAACATATTAGAACTGGAGGTTCCATCTCAAAACTAATTGGCAATGAGAGGAGTAGCCCCAGGATATTATATTTTGAGGTGCAAGGCTCTATGTGTCTAATGCGGGACTATATATCTCAACACACGTGTGGCACATTTATGAGTTCAACAGGTGGAAAAATATTTGGGTGGCGCAGAGCAGCACGTAGGCCTTTGGGCACAACATGTGAAAAAAGACCGGTTTTGATGCCATATTAGAACTGGAGGTTCTATCTCAAAACCAATTGGCGATATGAGGATTAGCTCCAGGATCTTATATTTTGAGCTGCGAGGCTCTATGTGTCCAATGTGAGACTATTTATCTCAACACGCCCCCTCACATGTGTATAATTTTTGAGCTCAACACGTGGATAAATATTTAGGTGACGCGGAGGAGCACGTGGGCCGTTGGGCTCGACACGTGATAGAAAATCTCGCTCTGCTACCATATTATAACAAAAGGTTCCATCTCAAAACCAATTTGAAATTACAGGAGTACCCTTAAGATCTTATATTTTGAGTTGCGAGGATCTATATGTCTAATGTGGGACTATATATTTTAACATTACAAACCAAAACCAAAGTAGTAGAACCATATGAACTTCCCATGTGAACTGCATCTTATGCAGGAAGCTTAATGATTTTAAGATAATACCATCAATTATTGAATTCCATGAAATGACATTATTCTTATTAATTATTCATCTAAAGGTAAGAACTAACGTTTTACTTACGGTTCTAGGGCAAGGTTGCTTGTTTTAAATAATTTTTATTCTACTTAAAAGAAATTTGTAAAATGAGAGACTCAGAGGGCCAATAGGAGGACAGAGGAGGGAGACGAAGAAGAGAAGAGAAAGACGTAACGGAGAGAGAAAGTAGAGAGAAACATAGAGTGATTTACTCTTTAAAGATATCTTATACACAAATATAGACTTTTAAAAAGGGAAATTACTTCACTAACTTCTGTTAAATCACTAGCTAAAATGGGAGAGGGTTGGCACAACTCTCGGTTAAGGAGGGTTAGAAAATTCATACTCATAATTGAGACCCAAGTTTAGCTTTTCTCTGTTCAATTTCTCATCTCCTCTAATTCATGTTTATCTTTCTTCAGGCTCTCTCTCACTCTCTCCTTCTAACACTCATCTTCAACTCAAACTTCTATATTCTTAAACTCTTCCAAGTCTTACAACATTAAAGGTCCCCAAAGAGCACCATCAATAGAGCACCTTATTATGAGTATATGGCAAAAAAGGATTAAGAAAAATGATCATAATCTCCTAAGAAGAATAAAAGCTCATCGATAATATAATAGCATAATTCTGTAACTCAAAATAGCTCGAAATTAGCTCTTACACCAGATGTACCTGTGACAAAAATTAATATAATACAAGAAATGACACAGGTGATTTAGCGTAAAAAACTTTTGAATAGGTAAAAAACCATGACCTCGAGTTGAGGGTTTAGTAATTGTAACTTTTATTGCTTGTGGCTGATATCTTATTATAAGTGATCTTTTTGAATCAGAAATGCTTGATCTTGAAATAATAAGTTTTGTGGTATCAGAATCTAGAAATTCTTGTATTAGAGTCTTGAAAATCAAGTTTTCTGGTCCTTATATACTCTGGAATATTTTCTTGCTGTTCATTATCGTGTAGAAGTACGTTCTCCGAATAATGAGGTACGCAGTAGTTGAATGAGGGACAGTTAGTTCGTAGAAGACAGATGCCTTTGACTTGTTCATACTTTGTTGTAGTGCTCAATCCACGTTCTTTATTAGTTCGTGGTTTAAGTGGCAATGCTGACTATGCATATCACATGTGTAATGCGTGAGTATGATATCGAGGTAGTTTGAGTTTGGATTAGGCCAAGGGATAGGTCTCTGTAATTGCCCCCTCGCAACTGAAGCCACGAGTGGCTTTGGTTGAGAAAGAACCATTTTGACTGTTAGTGTTGAAAGTTGAAAAGATTTGACATATGGAATTTAACTTGTTGGGTTCTTGGCATTTATTTAAGGAGGGATGTATATGACATTTATGATAATGGAAATGATTGATGTACTTGACACTTGGGGTTCCAAGAGTGACTTTATTTTGAATGATGACTGTAATGGCCTAATTCTGTAAGCTTGAGATGGCTCGGAATGAGCTCTTACATCAATGTTCCTGTGACAAAAACTAATATAAAACAAGAAATGACACAGGTAATTTAGTGTGGAAAACCTTTGAATAGGTAATAAACCACGACCTCGGGTTGAGGGTTTTAGTAACATTAACTTTTATTGCTTGAGGCTGATATCTTATTATAAGTGATCTCTCAAACTAGAAATACTTGATCTTGTAAATAAGAACTTTGTTGTTTGAGAATATAGAAAATATAGTTTTCCTGGTGATTTATCGTATATTTTTTTAGACCTTGTCTCTTCTGGAACTTTTTCCTTATATATGCCTTGCCCACAGTTCATTATTGTGCTGAAGTACGTTCTCCGAATAATATGGGAAGTGGTGGTTGACTGAGTAGCTGTTGAGCTCATGAGAGATAAGTGTCTTTGACTTGGTCATGGTTTTCTATTGTGCTCGACCCACGTTCTTTATCAGTTCGTGGTGTAGGTGTCAATGCTGACTTTTTATGTTACGTGAAAAATGCATGAGTTTGATATGTAGGTAGTTTGAGTTGAAAATAGCTCGAATTGGGTTAGGTCGAGGGATAGGTTCCTATAATCGCCCCCTCGCAACTGAAGTCATGAGTGGCTTTGATTGAGAAAAAATCTGGGGATATGTGGTGTTGGAAGTTGAAAAGATATGACGTATTAATGT
The DNA here is from genome assembly GCA_014058105.1 of Kingdonia uniflora. Classification (NCBI taxonomy): domain Eukaryota; kingdom Viridiplantae; phylum Streptophyta; class Magnoliopsida; order Ranunculales; family Circaeasteraceae; genus Kingdonia; species Kingdonia uniflora. Next base: position 435,102 of record JACGCM010002082.1, on the reverse strand, counting down.
TGATTTGACTGGTATGGAAAATGGGTATTTATTTTATGTGGTGGGATGTGTCTGTATTGAATGATGATGGATATATTGATGTATGCAGCGCTTGGGGTTCTGAGAGTGGCTCTGTATTGAATAATGACTACTTTGGAAACGTACCTGCGCATTAAATACAAGAGTTATATAAATATTACCTGTACCGAGGATTTTGAAAGTACATCGGTTTTTAAAAAATTATCTGGAGTCTAGATTAATAATGGTGAAGACTTGGAGAATGGTTTACGAAGAGAGAGTTTCTGCGGAGATTTAAAAATTTAAGCTGAGATACTTCGGTGACCAATCATTGGAGATGCCCACCTCCATTCCTATTCCTCTGACATATCAGGGTACGTCAGAAGAAGAAGAGGTTGAAGCTGAAGAAGATTTTTACTATATGTGGAGATTTTATTACGTTGTCTTGACAGGCGAGTAACGTTGGAGGTGTCTCCGCATCCTTACGGAGGACAAGGTTGAGGAAACAGATGTGGGGGCCGGTATAACTGCAGGGCAGTTTTGCCTGTATCTTGCATGGGATTAGATTTTAAGGTAGGGTCTTCTTCATCTCCACCAACTCTTTGATGTTGGTGAATATAGAGGAGGCAACAATGGTAATGGAGAAGGGAGACAGAGATTGGAAGTCTGCTTCTGCACCATCATCATTTCTTGGCTCTAAAAAGACCTTCTGTTTGAAGAATTGGTTAAAGCACTGACTTCCTTTATTTTATAGTTTCCATTTGAAGTTCGGCTCCATGTCTAGACTTTGATCAAACTCATAGGAAAGAGGATGCTCAGTATTTTCCAATGCCTGCTTTGGTTCAGAAGATTCTTAGAGTGAAACATCACTGATGACAAATGAGCTAAAGAATTTGTTATTTTCGGAGTACCTGAAAGACTTTCTATCTGTGAAGTACCTGAAGGACTTGTTATCTGTAAAGTACCTAAAAGGCTTGTTATCTATAAAGTACCTGAATGAGTTGTTATTTTTTTTGCAAAGTAAGCACTAAAGATTATTATAGAGAGAGAAAAAAGAATACACACAAGCTCCTAGAAGAGGCCCCCTACGAGGCACCATGGGCACTTTGTCAAATCTATAATACTCTCTCATGGATTCCTCCACTTTATGAAAGTGGGGCCGCCTTACATATGTCACTCTCTCACCCTTTAACAAGAAACAAACTTTTTTAGACATACAATCTTCACCAAAATTTGCTTCCCTCCATATAGAATCTAATTCTTCAAATCTTTTTTCTCACATTTTTCCATCTAGCATCCAACACCTAAGGAATCACATCATTAGAAAAGGCTTGAATGGTAGCCACCGAGTCTCCCTCAACCCAGGCAATCTCCCAACCTATGCTAAAGTAATGCTCAAGCAATGCTCAAGGCTCTCTCTGATAGCAGAGCACTCGGCAATAAAGCTAGTAACGAAAGGCAAACCCACCGAGATAACTCTCAACACCTCCCCATCCGAAGCTTGAAAGACAGCACCAGCCCCACCCTTACCTGGGTTCCCAAGAGTAGCTCCGTCAGAGTTGATTTTAACTTCCCCCAATTCAGGTAAGCACCAATACACACTTCAAACTTTGCTAGGCTTCCTAACTTTAGACAGGACCCCCAACTTGGCAATTATCTGGAGGTCAAAGGTACTATTATGCATGCACCCAATAGAAAGAGTAGCAGCATCTTGGATAGCACTCATAATCCTCATTTTCATCGTCTGCTCATTCTACTTTACATTATCAAATATACAAGCATTCCTAGCTTTCCATATTGCAAGGCAAGTGCCCCATACACCCCCAAGCCAAAGATTCCCAAAATAAGAGCTGAAAGAAAGAGATTGTTGCAACAGGTCTTTATTATTAAGAGAAGGGCAAGAAGACTGGAACAGGTTAGCAAGCCACTCCCAGAGCTTTTGAGGTTTAGAACAAGTCCAAAGCAGATGATCAACAGTTTTGGCATTATTCATACACATGCAGCAACAAGAGCATGAAACAATTCCTTTCTTCATAAGAATGTCATCTGTGGCCTAAACAGTCCAGCAAACTCTCCAGGCAAAGAAAGACACTCTGGGATGAATGCATTTCTTCCAGACAAACTTATGCCACCAAACAGTATTGACTCACTCTCGAATACTATTAAAGGCAAATTTTGTAATGAATTTTCCTTGAAGGTCAGGCCTCCATATAAGTTTATCTCTGTCACCTGTAACAATCGACACATCATAAGTATTAATACCAACCTGAACAAGGACTGGGGCCAAAGACTCATTCACAACCCAAGTGCCATTAACAATCATCTCAGATAGAATATTCTTAGTGCTCTTCCAATCTTTAAGAAGGGGCAAAGTATCTTTGATAGATGGCCAAGAGCCTCAACAGTCTCTCCAAATATCAATATCTTTGCCATCTCCCACCAACCACGAACATTTATTAGCGACACGAGAGAGAGCCAAAGATATTCCCTTCCACATTGAGGACCCATGTGCATAGCACACAATCTCTCCAAATTTGGTAAATAATTTAGCATGCATGAACTTAGACCACTCAGACTGACGATCCAAAAGGACCCAAGCTTGCTTCATCAGCAAGGCCTCATTAATCTCCCCCAATATTTGAATACCCAAGCCACCCTCTGTGACAAGCCTGCACACCTTCTTCCAGGCAATAGTATGGAATTTACAAATGTTGGGGTTTCCTAACCACATGAAGTTTCTTAATATTCTTTCCCCTTCTTTAATCACACTTTGAGGCCACTTGTACACATCCATATTGCAGACAGGCAAGCTACAAAGGACAAACTTTACAAGAGTAGCCCTACCTTGAAAGAACAGGAGCCCACCTGCCCAACTACTAGCTCGAGCTCGAATCTTGTCCAGTAACGGAAAAATCGTATGCTTGGTTACCCTGTCTTGGATAAGAGGAATGCCCAGATAATTCTCGGGAAAGGACCCAACCATAAAATCAAACAAAAAAATAATACGATCTTTTCTTCTACCGTTGACAGACCCCATGAAAATCTTTCTCATCTCTTTATGCACCACCTTCCCAGAAGATGCTTGATATCTTTGAAACAACTTCCCAATACCCTTCAGACCTTGTATAGTGCCATTCGCGAATACCATAATATTGTCCACAAATAAGAGATGAGTGGGGCTAGGCACGCCTCTTATCACTGCCATAGGTTTAACCACATTACTCACCCTCAAAGCTTGCAACCCTCTACTAAGCACATCTTCAGCTAAAGCAAACAGAAGAGGAGAAATGGGGTCACCCTGCCGAAGCCCTCTACCATCTTTAAAAAACCCACAAGTTCCTCCATTCACAAAAACAGACACTTGAGAGCTTCTGAGAAAGCAAAGGATCCAGTTGCACCAAGTACTGGAGAACCTAAATCTATCAAGCACCTGCATAAGGAAATCCCAGCTCAATGTATCATAAGCTTGAGTAATATCTACTTTTAAAGCGATATTACCACCAAACCTCTTTTTCTTAAGCTCATTCATCATTTTTGAAGCAAGACCAATGTTGTTGTGTACATTCCTGCCTTTTATGAAGGCACTCTGCTCAGGAGAAGCGATCTTATGGACCACACTTTGAAGCTTGTTCGCAAGGATATTTGTAATGATTTTAAAGGCAAAGTTGCTCAAGCATATAGGTCTATACTGGTTGAACGATGATGCATCTTTAATTTTAGGGATCAAAACAGAGAAACTGCAATTAAAACCATTTGGGATTATACCTTCCCTGAAGAAAGACTTAATAGCTCGACACACATCACTCCCTATGATGCTCCAACAATGCTGAAAGAAGCATCCAGAAAACCCATAAGGACCTGGGGAACTATTAGGGTCCATACCAAAAATAGTCTCCTTAATCTCATTATCACAAGGAATAGCACAAAATTGAATGTTGTCTCCTTCCTGCACCAGATTTGGGACCAACTTCATCAACCCAGGGTCAACCACACAACCAGTTTCCTTAATCTTATTGGAGATGAATGACACAACATACTGCTTAATAAGCTCTTGATCCTGGAGAACCACTCCCTCTTCAGTTATAATACTATGTATAAGCATCTTCTCTTTTTTTAGTCCTCATGAGGGCATGGAAATATGCAAAATTCTTGTCTCTGGCCTAGTGCCACCTCACCCTAGATTTTTGTTTCCAAAGAATCTCTTGATCAAGCATAGCTTTATTCAAACTAGTGTTGAGGGCAGTCAGTTTCGCCGAAAGGTCATCATTTGAGACATCATGCTCCATATCTCTATGCACAACTTTAATCTCTGCATTGATATGCTTAATATTCTGATCAGAATGCCCAAAAACCTCTCGACTCCATTTCTGGATAGCAGCCTTAACCACTTTCAGCTTCCTGCTCAGACTGAGAAGAGGACCCCCCACATTACCCAAGTTCCAAGCCTCCTTAACCACTATCTTGAAGCCTTCATGACACAACCACATCTTACAGAACTTGAGCGGGCAGTTTCTAGGTCGAGGGATGCCCACATACTTCCCCACCAATGGAGAGTGGTCAGAATTCACTCTGGGATGAACCTTGTAATTCCCATTCTCAAACTTCTCAGCCCATTTAGAATTCATGAAGATTTTATCTAGCAACATAAGGATCCTGTTATTCCCTCTTTGCATATTGCACCAAGTGAAATTAAGGCCCTTTCTGGTGCATTGGATTAGCTTCAAGGCATTTACACATTTCTAAAAGTCTGAAATAACAGTATTACTGGAGGGAACACCACCTTTCTTTTCACCACTGCTTAAAATCGCTTTAAAGTCTCCTACCACCAGCCAAGGAGCCTTAATACCATTAATAATCACCAAGTCTCTCCACAAAGTCCTTCTAGCAATATCGTAATTGGCGTGAATGAGCGTCAACATAACATCTTCAAACCATACCGTAATTTGTTGATCACTAGAAGATAGCACCACAGGTTTGGTACACCCTAATTTCCATAAAATCTACAAATTAGAAGCCCCACCATTCTCATTACAAATCAAGTCCACTCTATACTCTTTCATCCCTAACTTAAAGATATTACTAATACAAGCATCCACTTTCAGCTCAGCTAGAGCAAAAATCGATGGCTTACCTTCTTTAACCAACTTCTTAAGGGTGTTTTTGCTTTTAGGGTTCCCTATCCCCCTGCAGTTCCAATATAGGAGCTCCATTACTTCATGTGTTTGAAAATGGTTGCAGACTTAGATCAAGTAAGAGAAGGGTTCCCCTTAATAGCGTTCTTAGTCTTATTGGTTCTCTTCTTCTTAGATACTGTAACCCAAGCCTTTGAAGCCTCTATATGATCAAATACCTTTACCGGTGTCACAAAACCATCATCCACCTTATCAGAATCGAGCTCTTCTTCTTTACTCAATCCATCTTCCTTATCCAAGTCAACTAAATCAGCCTAAATTTCTGCCACCACAGGCATAATAGCAAGAGTATCTAGTGGGATAGAGCACTGAGCAGGAGGAACGTTAATACCAAAAGAGGTTGGAGAGCATACCCCTTCCTTGACCCCTTCTTCAAGATTACCGCCCGCTTCAGAAGCACCCTGATGAACCCCACTTCCTATATCCACTTTCTCCTTCTCTTTGCCTTGAACTTGCTCATCTTTATCACTGTCCTTATTCTTCTTATTATTTTTTTTGTTCTTCCTTTTTTTCTTTTGAGTTCCCTCTGCCCCTTCCTTTTGTTCATTCTTTTTCTCTTCCTCTTTTCTCATTTTAGTCAGCTCCCTACACTCATACACCACATGGCCAATGACCTTGCAGTTGTTACAGAACTTAGGTAGATGTCCAAGCACCACTTCTTGCATAAAGCCTTCATCTTCAGCCTCAATAATGATTTTAGATGGAATGGGTTTGGCTAGATCAATTTCGGTGAGCACGCTTACATAAAACCCAGTTCTGCCTTTCAGAGTATTCTCATCCACTTAAACCGGTCTACCAACAGTTCTGGCAATAGACAGAAGGGATTTATCCTTCCAATATTCCATTCCAAGCCCCAAAAACTGAATCCAAACAAGGGCACAAGAATTTTTTTGAGTGGAGGGGCTAAAGTTCTGAGTCCAAGGGGTTAATCGAAGCCATTGACCATAAAAAATCCATGAACCTCCTCCCCAAGCATACAGTTTATCTTTGTCACACTCTAATTGGATAGTGAAAGACTTGTTATCTGTAAAATACTTGTAATTTATATTCGAGCATAATAAAAAATGTTTATTCAAATTCTATATTGATAGATAAAATTAACTCTTGTGATTGCAATCGAGCTATGAGTAATTTGGGGATATATGATTAGAGGATGAAATGTAATATAAACAAGTGATCTACAAAGTATATTATAGCAATCGAGCTGTTAAAATGTGTTTGTGAAATAAAAGATGTGTAAAAACTTTTTTTGAATTTAAGAACTTAATTTTATTGTGGGAAGGTAATTGTAGAAGTCTTTAGAATATGTAGAGATTGAAATTTGAGCTTAGGGGGATCTCCTTGAAATATTGGAATGTGGCGAAATAAGCTTGAAATGAGGTAGGTCAAATTCACAGAGGTCGACGTGGATAGATAAGTTCAAATAATTTCTTATCAGGATATTAGGGTTTGTTGTTGTGAAAAAATAGAATATAAATGCAAATTGTGGGGGATTTGAAGTAATCTAGAAAATTGTATATATAGGGGGAAAAATGTGTGTAGATAGGAGGAAGGTATAGAAGATGGTGTGCAATAGATCTGAGAGAATTAGTTATGCCGCTAATGGACGATTGACAATTAAGATAGCTAAAGTACGAGAGTGGATCTTTGGTTTGCTAGATTATGATGTTGACTTGCTAGTGTCTGAGTATCAGTTTAAAGCTTTAGATTGGATGGATAGGGAACTTGAGTTAGGACGTTGGTTCTATGATAAACTATTACGGGAAGTGATTGTGAAGCCTTCAGCTCAAAAAGAGGTTGCGAGACTAATTGCCAAAGAAGAGATCAAGCTAGAAGATGTGAGGATTGGCGGAGGCGTACTGATCAGGTGTGGCTCCCCACGGCATCTGGGATGTTTTAGGTATAATTATGTGAAGGAGCGAATTGTATGAGGTCAAATAACTGTCAAGGAAATGTAATTAGAATGAAGTTCGAATCTGTCCCATTTTGTTGCAAATGTTGTTGTGACTGTTTTGAATAAAGAATTTGAATTTTTGAAATGTTAGAACTTTGGAAATGATGTCAGCACTTCTATAAGTAGTAGTAGCCAAAATATAAAAAATAGGTATCTTTGTTTTTTATCTCTTGTGTTAGTGCAAAGAAAGTTTGATTGCGTATAAGTGTTGAGTCATCATGAGTGTGGGGAGGACAGAGAAAGATTTGTACAATAGAGATGAGAATATAATAAAATATAGGGCAGGGGGTAATGATGGGAATGTGTTTTCTCCCAAAAGGTACAAAATGTCTGACATTAATTGTGAAAGGGACGACTCAGTTCCAAAACTGAGGGTGGCTCGTGCGAGGCCCAATAACTCCCAGCAGTTAGAGAGAGAGAGAGAAAGACTATAAATAATGTTCCATCTTTTTTATTGAAATGTTTATCAACTTCTGAAAAATTGAAGAACATTGAGAGAGGAAAGAGAAAAAATAGTAGAGATTCTTTTGAGTGATTTTACCAGAGTGATCAACAATCAAGGTGAGGGAAGGTTGTAGAGACTGAGTCATGAAGGTGGTTGTATAGTAGTACTGTGAAGGAAGGATTTGGCGCCACTTGAGATTCGTTTTTTGACGTTAAAGGTTAATGGATGATCATGATATTGTTGATATGTGTTTTGATTTTTTTTTTGTGGTTTTTAAATTTGGAAAAATTACTATTTATAGTAACCTATAAAAATCGGTCTGATATATGTTTCCAAAAGAGATATGAATGATATACGTATATGTATGATGTATGTGTAATAGATAATGATAGAGTACCTGGACCTGTATGTTGGTAGAGTGTGATAAGGATTTGTGTAGAATTAAGCCTTATCTTAGATTTGTAGTTGTGATGGAGACTTCCCCTGTGATGGAGGCGTCGACCTCTGATCGTTCGGCTGAGTCAGAAAATATAGAATCTGATAGGGAAAATGAAGTAGGATTGGTTCAATTTCCAGATTTCCCTGGACAATATGTATCATATCCTTAGAACTCCAATGTGTTTAGAGAGTTTTGTAAATCCAAGGCTCTTATAGGGGAAGATGGCTGAACTTTGTTGAACATGTCGGTAGGTAGTTTAGATGATGTATAGTAGAATCTAGGGAGGAACATTTTTTTTTCTGCTGGCTAATTTAGAGAAGGAGAGGTAAGAAAGGGGTTTAGATGAATTGATCTCCTTGGAGTATTATGATGGGAATGTCCAGGGCAACCTGGAAGAGGGTTTTCTATGTTACCAGTCACAATTGGAGTATAGGTTGAGTCTGCCCCCAAATAATCTTGTAAAAGTGATAATGAATGTCATAGGGGCATGTCCGGCCCAATTGAACGAGAACATGTGGGAGGTAATAAATGTTTGTGAGAGTTTGAATTAGTTATGGGAGGAAAATTTCTCCTGAAGATGAGTTGCAGTTTTTTGGAGTGAAGAATTATTCTGCAAGTGAGGGGGCATATTTGTTTGCGAGCTCGTCTTGACCTTTTTTCTTTGATCTAAGCTCAGCAGGTTGAATGTGGATGATAATGTGATTTGGCTGAATGGTGGTTGCCTTCAGAGAGATGATGAAGAACCCATGGAACTTCTGTGTAGAACTGTGAAACAAAATAAATGTAATAACGTATAATATTGAACTGCTGAAATTGAATGTTGTTTTGTTGTTGATAATGTGTTTTTTTTTTACAGGTCCTCTATCGAAGGTGAAGAAGAAGAAGTCCCTGTTAGATACTATTGCCCAGGAAGGGGTTGAGCTCGAGGTAGTACTGAATGAACTCGGTATTAATAGGAATAAACGAGCTAACAGCAGGTCTGAGAAAGTTTAAAAGTCTCAAGAAGCGAGACTAATGACAAGTGTTGCCAGCAGCAAGAAGAGGGGGGATGATGGAGAGAGACGAGTAGTTTTGCCAAATGCCTCTGCAGTAGATTTTGTGGATGTTCCAGAGTTTACCACGCCGAGCAAGCTAGCTCGAACATTTCGATGAAGAAGATGTTGAAGTGTGACTCGACCTCGGAACCTCAGGAAGTGGTGAGGTTGAAAGAGGGACGAAAAAGAGAAGGGTAGACCCTTCTTCTGAACTGATTGGGGCGAAGGGCACAAAAAATAAACTTGGTGAAGACGAGTTGAAAGCTTTGAAGGACAGGGTGATGCTTGTAGCTTGCAAATGTGTGGAGCAAATGAGAAAAGTGGTAAGTTTGATGATTCGAATGTTTTCTGAATTATGTATAGTAATTCAAGCCTAAAAAAGTGATCAATTTGTTTTTTTTGCGTAGGCTGCTCGTTTGATGAAGGGGATTTGCCTCGGGACGGAGGAGGAGAAAGTCAAGCTAAAGAGTAGGAAGGCAGAGCTCGAGATGAAGGTAGCTCAATTAAAGTCCGATTTGGTTTGGGAGGCTAAGCGATTGGCTTCTGTGAAGGCTACACAAGAAGTGGAGATTATTGAACTGACAAAAGAATCACAGAAGAATCTGAATGAGATGGTACTCCAGCGTGACAAACTTGGGCGCCACCTCCTCAAAATGTGGTACTCTAAAGCTGAGGTGAATGACATCATGGAGGATACTTACGTTGAAGAAGAGGATGAAGTTGATGGGGCTTGAGTTGTAAGAGGGTTGGATGGTATCTCTTCCCAAACTGAGCGGGAGAACCAAGTGGATGATATTATGAACCCAGAGAATGCGAATGAGAATAATAAGGTAGAGTAAAATTGTTGACTCTTTTGTTGTATGATTGTGAGGGATTTGTGAACTGTAACTATATGGATCAATGTAGGACAAATTTATACAAGCAAAGTAATGTTTGAAGGAACATAAGGATATGCGCCTCTGAATAATAGAATTAGAGAATGAGCTCACTAAGAAGAAAGACACCTCAGCGTCCCTGGTGACTTCGCAAGTGGAGCTACATGATAGAAAAGTGCAAGATATATTTTACTTGTATGTTGCATTACTCTAGAGCTACAAATTAAAAGTTAGAGTATAGAGATAGACCAAAAACATGCAAATAGTTTAGGGGAAGTGGTACTCAATTGTGTATAGATAATATGAAAGTATTGAAAAAGTTAGAACATAGAGAATGTGTACCTTGAAATTGGATGTATATGTTATTGTTCATCAAACTGGGAACATACTTCGACCTTAAGTTTTAAAAGCAGTTTCATACAGTAGATGTCAAAAAATAGAAAATTTGTTAGAAATAGGATTCTTAAATGTATTAAGTGAGTGTTCTTGAATTAAGCTTGATGTATTATATGTGTGATGTGTAGATCAAACTGGAGTCATCTTGCTTGAGCGAAGAAGAGACGTGGCAGTATAACCTAGAGTTTTCGGTGAAGTTTGATAGAATGAGGGAGGCAAATATAGATAGGGATGCTCAACATGTAAAAGTACATTTCAAGTTTTGTAAAGGCGACACAAACTGTTGATGACCTTACTCAGTAGATTAAGGGGAAAGATACCGAAATTAATAAGGGGAAAAAAGACCTCGCGGAGGCAAAAGAATAAACAATGAAGCTCAAAAGCCATAATGATGCGTTGATGGTAAAAAGTAAGGAGGCTAACATGGCTGGATACCGTATTTAGGCGCTAGAAACGTCAAAAAAAGAGTTATACCATTTTGTAGCCAGTCTGAAGGACCAAATGATCAGCAAAATAAACAAACAAGAGAAGACTCGAGCTGATTTAGTGAGTACAAGGAGCGAACTGGAGCAATTAAAGAATAAAATGATTGAGAAAGATAGCGGGCTGAAGAGAGCTCGAGATGACCTATTTAACTCCAAAATTGCGGTTGAGCAGTTAACTATAGTATTACCTGCTAAAGATATAGAGTTCTGGTTGGTGTATAAAAGATGTTATGAATTGAATGAGAGCGTGGCACAATTGAAGACCGATTTGGCTCAGGCCAATTCGCGCGTAAAAAATGCTGAGGCTAGAGAGTGCTTGAGGAAGAATAAAGGTGATGCCTGGGTCTCCATTATTTAAGGGGATGTGGTTAGCCTATCAGCTCGAATCCGAGAGCTGGAGGGAAATGTAGCTCGAACTCAAGGTCACGTACAAGAAGGAAATGAGCGGTTAATGGAGTATCAAAGTAAGTTAGATGTTGCTCATGTCAGGAAACATGAGTTAGAGCTGGTGATTAGAGGTAAGGATATTTTAATAAGGAAAAATGATGATTTGTGAAAGAAATCCCCTGCTGGGTTAGGTATTAACAGAGAGCTTGATGAACTTCGTGCTCAGGTGGTGGAATTGAGGACGGTGAACCTAGGCTGAATCAGATAAAGCATATGAGAAGGCAATGGAGTATATAATTCTTATGTCTCATGCAGATAGTCGCCTAGAATGGCATGAAGCATGGTATAAGTAGTTGCTAGAGCGCCTTCAGATAGTGAGAGTAAATTTTGCAAAGGCAGTTATGCCCGAAGTATTGCGCTCAGAGATGCTAATGACAGTTATTACCTATTTTGTTAAGGAGGCGAGAAGGCTCAAGTTAGAGAGAGATACCTTGCACGACTGTTTATCGGATAAAGGATGCATTTGTAGAGCTAATGTAGATTGAGGAAACTTCATGAACTCTATGGAAATGGAGTTAGGTTCTCGACCTTTTGAATTGGTAGAGCAAGGAAGGATTATTGTGGCTGCTCGATCTTAAGATTTTATTGCTGATCGTCCTCCTGTTGTAGGGGAAAGCATAGCTGACCTCCTATTGCCAGAAAGAATATTTTGTAGTCGCTATATATGTAACCTGTAAAAGTATCAGTCACAGACATATTGAGAGATGAAAGCTTATTTTACCTTCGCTTTATCTTATGTCCGTTAGACTTCTTTGATTGAAAACTAGTATTACATTTGTTTTAATCGCAGAGTATATATAAAGTTTGATTGAAATCTAGTTTTACCTTTGCTTTAATCAGTATTGTAATGGCCTAATTCTATAAGCTCGAATTGGCTTGGAATTAGCTCTTATACCAATGTACCTGTGATAAAATCTAATAGAAAGCAAGAAATGACACAGGTGTTTAGCGTGGAAAACCTATGAATAGGTAAAAAAACAACGACCTTGGGTTGTGGATTTTTGCAATAGTGATATTTATTGCTTGAGGTTGATATCTTATTACAAGTGATCTCTTGACTTAAAAATGCCTGATCTTGTAAATAAGAAGTTAGAAGTTTTGAGAATCTAGATAATATAGTTTCTTGGTGATTTCTCATATATTTTTATGGTCCCTATCTCTTCTGGAATTTCTTCTTTATATAGGCCTTCTCCGCAGTTGTTCATCGTGCTGAAGCACATTCTCTGAACAATGTGGTTAGTGGCGGTTAACTGCGTAACTGTTGAGTTCGTGGAAGATAAGTGGCTTTGATTTGTTCAAGATTTTTTGTTTGAGCTCGACCCACGTTTTTCATTAGTTCGTGGAGTAGGTGGCAATGTTGACTAGAGGAGTCATGTGGTGAATGCGTGGATCTGGAATGGAGGTAGTTTGAACCAGAGATGGCTCGATTTAGGCAAGATTGAGAGGTAGGCCCCTATAATTACCCCCTCATAACCGAAGTCATGAGTGGCTTTGGTAGAGAAATAATTTTTGGGTATATGGGTATTCTCAAAGGAAATTTGAATAATGAAGGAAGTAATGATGGTGTTTGACTACATGGAAACTACGCATGTTATGGGGTAATGTATGTGTATTGAATGTTTGATGGGACTATTGATGTACGCGACTGTTAGGGTTTGAAGAGTTTATTTTGTATTGAATGAAGATGCTTTGGAAAATGTTCCTGCACAATAAATGTAGGGTTATATAAATAGTACCTGTACCAAGGTTTGTGCAAAGTACGTTTTTTCTATTGTAATATTCTCTGAAATTGTTGAAGACGATGAAGACTCGTAGAATGGTTCTTGAAGAGAGAATTTCTTTTGAAATGCAGAGGTTGAAGTTGAAGTATTTCGGGGATCAGTCCTTGGAGAATCCTACTCCTATTCTTGTTCCTTCAGCGTATTAAGGAATTTTGGAAAATGAAGTGGCTGAAGCTGGGGATGAGTTTTGTTGTAGATGGAGGTTTCACCATGTTGTCTTAACAGGTAAGCAACATTGGGTTTGTCTCCGCATTCTTGTGGATGACAAGGTTGGGGAGACAGATGCATGGATAGGCATGACTGCGGGGCAGTTACGCTAATGTCTTGCGGTCGAATGGATTCTAAGGTCGGGCCCTCTTTATCTCTACCAACTCCGCGAGGGTGGTTGTTATAGGAGAGGCGGCAATGGTAGTGGATGAAGAAGACGGAAAATGGAAGTTTACTTCTGCACTTCCAACACTACTTTAAGTTGAGAAGACCTTCAGTTTGAAGAGCTGGTTCAAGTACTGAGTCTCCTTCTTTTACAGTTTTCATTTAAAGTTCACCTAGACTTCAACAAAACTCATAGGAAGGAGGATACTCATTATTTCCAATGTATGATTTGCATCAGGGTGAAAGATTACTGAAGTAGAATGAACTGAAGGATTTGAAATTTTGAAGTGCCTGAAAGACTTGTTAGCTATAAAAGTACTTGTAAAACTTGTTATCTGTAAAGTACCTGATGCTGAGTAGTTGAAAGATCTGCTACCTATAAAATATCTGATGTTGAGTACTTGAAAGACCTGCTATCTATAAAATTTGTTTCGAGTTGAATATAATTTGTTATCCAAACTCGGTGTTGATATGGAATGGAATAACTCTATAAATTGTGATATATGATCCAAAGACTTTTGAATATGGTATGAAATGAAATGTATGAGATCAGAAAGTACATTTTTTGTGATAATCGAACTTTATAAATTTGCTTGCAAGGTAAAAATATGTGTGTAAGTGTCAAATATGATTTGACATGGGGGCTGGAAATTTACAAGAGAGAAAATTGTAGGAATTTGAGAATGAAAAAATCAATCTCGGAGGGGTCGTTCTAGTGTATTTAGACTTTGGAAAGAATAAGCTCGATTTGGAATATGAGGAAATGATTGAGGTCGATAGGGGGAGATGTGGTCTCTTTGTTCCGCTAGAAGACAACAATAATTGTTTGGTAGATTAGGCTTGATACTGCATCGGAGGAGGGCACCGCTCAACTCTCTCCGGGTTCCTCTCTGTCTCTCTAGTTACTTCTGAGGCAGTTGAAGGAAAGTAGAATGCTTGAAGAAGAAGAAGAAGATCCTCTTTGGTTTATCCCTTCCCCACTATTTATAGGGAGGATTTGAGCTGGGAACACCCTTGCTAACGGGCCCTGGTAAATTCCTAGGCTATCCCATCAGGGTTGTGGGCTTGAGTGCTCATTGTTACCGTTCTTTAGTCGTTGGCATTTGCTCATTGTTTGAAGATACTTGTAGAGTGGCTTCGCTGGAGTCTTTGTACTCCGAGTGTTGGATTATCGACGAGCTTGCTCGTTGATCGACTTGTCGTTTCATTGTTCGGACTAGATGAGGTTATGGTTGTTATAAGAGCTTGCCCATTGGATGACCTGTCACTTTGCTACTAGCGAGAGAGTGCTCCTATAATTGCCCCCCCTTAGGTCTGGCTTATAGGGAGGGAGATCTGAGGTAGTCTAGCTGTGTCTGGAGCTCGTCGTATTGGGGGGTGTGTGACAGTCTGTCTGGCACCATCTTGGGAGGGGGGCTAAGTATTAAATTTGTGGGAAAGTGTGTGGTGTGATTGCTGGTGCAGTGGGGAATGTGTCGAATCATATGCATGGGCCTGATGAATATTTAAAGAAAACTGTCTCTTCACATGTTAAAGAAGACCGTCTCCTCCATTATAAGAGGACTGATGACGTATGCCTAAAGCTTCTCCTCTGGTTTGAGTTTTGTTTGCAAGAACTGAAGGTTAGAGCATTTGGGTTGGAGCTGGAGGGATTTGGAGCTATACATTTGTGCGTGGGGTTTCACGGGTAAGTTTTCCGGTAACTCGTTTTATTTAACGCAATACGCTATCTTGTATCTGCTTTTGAATCGCGTGAACCGCCAGAGCTAATCGGGGAATACACCGCCTAACGGCGGTAACCAGAAAGGTTGGGGTGACCATGATGCCGAGATAAATTGTGCTATTCATCGCGGAGTCGCAGCAACATGTGGCGGCCGTACCAGGGAATGAGAGTGAGGGGGCAGCCTGTCCCTAGGGTGTCCTAGTAAGTTAGGTGGCCATTATGCCCTTCGTTCCCTTAGGATTGAGCTGACGTTTGCACCTGGCTCGTGCAGGGATATACGAGCGCTGAGCACGAGTCAGTATATAGTTACCAGGGAAGAGCAGGAGAAAAACGAGTCGAGAAATGGTAGTCTTTGAGGGAGAATCATCGACGGAGGGCTATACGGTCATGCCGTTATGTACCATTTCTGTGGGGTGGGTAGGCGGCCACGACCACGAGGCTGGGACGTCGGTGCCTCGTAGCGTAAGATCGGAGTCGCGAGTGGAATTCATGGTGCGAGGGAGAGTACCCAGAGATCTGGCCCACGAGGACATTATAAGAGGTCGTGAGAGGGGGGTTTCTGAGTTGTTTTGGCTTTATCCAAGCGAGTGGAGGTTGCCTGGCTCGCTGGCCGATTACGAGAATCCAAGGATCACGATGGAGTTCCAGGACGATGTTAATGAGCGAGAGAGGGCTCGGGGAGGTAGAAAGTGGATATGGCTGGACTGCCAAACGTTAGCACCCAACAATTGCATCGTTTACTTTAGGCAATTTAATGCGGGGCTGAGGTTTCCCTTGGAGGATTTGACCAAAAAATGTCTGAATTCGTTTGGGCGAGCCTCGGGGTAAATGAATAAGAATTTTTATCGGGTGACGACGGGATGTTGGCTGATTAATCAGTCGGTGCCATCTCGTTGGAACATAGGTTATGGGGATATAATGGTCGCTTATAAGATGGGAAGTTGTTCGCATCAATGGGATGTTGTTCCTGAGGGAACGGGGGCAGAGGATGATGGGGGCGAGGCGATTGAAGAAATGACATCTCCTAGTGTTACGCGCTCACGAGTACGCACAGGGCATGAGGGGCGACAAACTCAGACCTCGGCCAAGGCAAAAAGGGTAGTAGGCAAGGCAGCCCTGTGCAAGGATGGTGATGCCGGTCCGAGGTGTTAGAGAATCATGCATACCTGCCGGCCCGAGTGGAGGCACTGGTATTATATAGCTCGTAAGTCAGGCGAGCTAAAGATTTTTAAGTTGTCGACGAGTGGAAACATTTGGTGTCGGCATCCGATCCTAGTGATGGGGGATTTGATTATGACAACGGGCCTAACCGTCGTTTACATCATAACGTGTTTAATACAAAGTGTACGTTACTTGTTGTGCAATTTATAAAAGTAGTTTGTGAGCATTTGTTATTCGTTGACTAAATGACTACTTATTATTCTATAGGTGTGACGCTTGCGAGGGTATCATATATGACATCTCGTTTGCGTATGCTCGGCCATAAAAATAAAGAGTGCCAAGTGTTGATGAATATTATAGACGAGAAGTTTGACTCATACAAGTACTGGTCAGCGAATAAGTATAGCAAGCCTCGTACCCGTCCCGCGAGCAACACTTATTCTATGGAAAGTGTGCACAGTTATAAGTCAGCGGAAAGTATTGGGATGAAGCCGAGATTCCTAAATATGAGGGGAAGGGGATCAAATAAGGCCGTGCATCTTGTCGTTGGACAGAGCCCTGGGCTACGGGAGGTCAGTGGTCATATGGGGGATGCCTCAGTTGCAAAGCGGTAGTGGATAGTGACCGTTGGACTTTTGGACGAAGATTTAGGGTTACTGCGAGGCAAGGAAAAAGAGCCCTTGTCTCATTCATTCGTGGAGGAAGGGACCTATTCACTAGGATGTGGCAAACTTTTCGGGAGCAGTTTGTCGGATGGAGAAGTGGAGATTACCCCATATAAGTAGAAGGAAAAAATATGTCTTTCTGAGGCGCTGGATGATCCTCGGGCTCGTCGTGCAGTGGTCTTGGTGGCTGCCCGGGTAAGTTAGTGCCATATCAGTTATACGTACATTATCATCTAAGGTACGAGGAGTAATAAATCTTTTTGGTGCTTATTTTATGTAGTATACCCTGAATCTTGAGGCCTCGTTACTCTGGGCCAAGAACCTCACCAGCCGTAATGTCGAGCTAGAACTGCGGCTTGAGGAAATGCAAACAACACAGAAGGAGCTCGTAATAGAGGCCATTCATCATGAGCAAGCGGATCACGTTGCGAGTGTAACCGTTGGGCTCGAGGAGCAAGTGAAAGTTGTGACTGACGAGAAGCTTGCAGTCGAGGGTGACCTGGAGGTGACCCATGGACGGCTTAGGTCTCTGTCACTGGAGAAGGAAGCAAGCGAGCAGGCCCACCGTGAGGAGTTAGCGGGGGCAAAGAACGTGGCGAACGGGCTGCAGGGCAGTGTTGCCGACCTGGTGGAGGGCAATGCTTGCTTAGAAGAAGAGTTTTGCTTATCCATGAAGTGGTGGGTGGCTACGTTGGCTCCGCCATTGCTAGTGCTGCGTCAAACTAAGGACGTACCGGAGTTGCGTCACCTGGGATATTTCGGACGTCAAGGCCCTCTGCCTTTTGGGACACGATGGATATTGCCCCGAAGAGAAGGCACAACTTGAGGAGGAGAACAGAGCAGCCGCTGTCCAACCCCCGTGTAAATGGTTAGGTCATTTTGTAGTGCCCATAGTGACGAGGGCGTGAAAGACTTTAAAATTTTACTTACGACGACATGATGCTTTGATATGTAAACTTAAGATGCTCGCGGGGCCTTTGTATGTAAAAATATTTGTGTTGCCCATGTTGCCAAACAGGTTATGTTTTTCATGATATATTTATGCTTAAGTTGTCTAAATATTTATGCTTAAGTTGTCTAAATATTTGTGCTTATGTATGTTTAGTATACCTTTATCGTAGTAACGACGATGTGGGAGTGTCCTCGTTATGAGGACCTTGTAGTAACGACACAGTGGGAGACTAATGTAGAGACGTGGGCGGTGTTTCATAGGCGCAGTAATGGGGAGTATGATGCTTTATAGGGAGGGATGGCTCTTAGATTTCCCCAAGGAAATTAATGAGGCCTTGTATATAAATAGGCTTACGGAAGAGAGATACAGACGTTCATCAGCAAACCTGTGGGAGGGGAAACTCTGGGTAGACTTTAGAGCTTGGAACCGGATGGCCAGACGTCGAGGGGAGAAAGATGCAGACGCGGTTGAAGGCGAGGATCGAAGCGCGGGTAACTGCTTGGATGGAGTTTTATAGTAAGTTTTACTTTGACGAGCGTGGGATTGCTGGGAAGCCATTGATGTGAACTTATATCGAGCCGTCTACCCTACTCGTACCTGAGAGGAAGACGCAAGAAAAGCAGTAGTTTTGGTACCTTATTTTACGGGACCAAGTACAGAATTATGTAAGCCGTGAAGTTGTGTTACGTGCGATGGCCGAGGAAGATGAGACCGGGCTATGGAATATGGGAGAGATCGTGTCCCTATTGTTCCTGATGTATTTGCCCTGAATCAATATTTTGTATTTTTATGTTGTGTTTGGTTTTATATACCATTTATCTTGCAAGAAAGTTATTGGGAATTGAACTGTATTCTGCTTTAAAATTAAGCTAGGCGATAAATAATATCTGCCGTGGTCGTTATGCTAATTAACTAGCAACGAATTGCCCGAAGAACTTTTTAAATATTCCTTGTTAGACAAGATATCGTTGGTTGTACGAATGACCAGGTCAACTTAGTGAGGTGCAAAGTGCTCGCAAATTTTTTTAAAGTAGTCCTCGTTGGACTAAATAATGTTGGTCGCGCAAGCGACCAGGTCCATTGAGCTAGGCGCGAAGTATCCGTCAAAACTTTTTAAGTAGTCCTCGTTGGACTAAATAACGTTGGTCGTACAAGCGACCAGGTCCATTTTTCTAGGCGTTTATTGCTCGCCAAAACTTTTGAAGTAGTCATCGTTGGACTAAATAAGGTTGGTCGTACAAGCGACCAGGTCTATTAAGCTAGTCGCGAAGTGTCCGTCAAAATTTTTTAACTAGTCTTCGTTGGACTAAATAACGTTGGTCGTACAAGCGACCAGGTCTATTTAGCTAGGCTCAAAGTACCTGCCAATTTTTTTTAAGTAGTCCTCGTTGGAATAAATAACGTTGGTCGTGCATGTGGGTTAGTATATGCGAAAAAAATCTACCTATCGCATTTTACGTCAAAAAACGACTTTCGTATGTCGCAAGGATGACCCACTTCAAGGACCTTCCAGTTACGTGATTTTTTTTTTACGTCAAAAAACGATTTTTGTATTTTACGAGGGTGGCCTACTTCAAGGATGCCCCCAGTTTTGTGATTTCAATTTTACGTCAAAAAATGACTTTCAAATTTTGCGAGGGCGGCCTACTTTAAGGATGCCTCGGCTTTTGTACTTTGCGTGGACAACCTACTTCAAGGACGCCCCCAGTTATGTGATTTCTTCTTTACGTCAAAAATGACTTTCATATTTTTCAAGGGCGGCCTACTTCAAGGACGCCTCAACTTTCGTACTTTGCGAGGACGGCCTACTTCAAGGATGCCCCCAGCTACGTGATTTCATTTTTACATCAAAAAACGAATTTTGTATTTTGCGAGGGCGGCCTACTTCAAGGATGCCTCGGCTTTCGTACTTTGCGAGGACAACCTACTTGAAGGATCCCCCCAGTTACGTGATTTCATTTTTACGTCAAAAAATGACTTTCATATTTTGTGAGGGCAGCCTACTTCAAGGACGCCCACAGCTATGTAATTTTGTTTTTACGTTAAAAAATGACTTTCACATCTTTCGGGGGCGGCCTACATCAAGGACGCCTCAGCTTTCATACTTTGCGAGGACGACCTACTTCAAGGACGCCCCCAGTTACGTGATTTCAGTTTTACGTCAAAAAACGACTTTCGCATTTTGCGAGAGCGACCTACATCAAGGACGCCTCGGCTTTCGTACTTTGTGAGGACGACCTACTTCACGGACGCCTCCAGTTACGTGATTTCATTTTTATGTCAAATAACGACTTTCGTATTTTGCGAGGGCGGCCTACTTCAAGGACGCCCCCAATTACGTGATTTCGTTTTTACGTTATAAAATGACTTTCATATTTTGCGAGGGCGACCTACTTCAAGGACGCCTCGGCTTTTGTACTTTGCGAGGACTGCCTACTTCAAGGACCCCCCAATTACGTGATTTCATTTTTACGTCAAAAAACGACTTTTATATTTTGCGAGGGCGGTCTACTTCAAGGATGCCCTGCCCTTCGTACTTTGCGAGGGCGGCCTACTTTAAGGACGCCCTCAGTTACGTGATTTCATTTTTACATCAAAAAGTGACTTTCATATTTTGCGAGGGTGGCCTACTTCAAGGACGCTTTAGCTTTCATACTTTGTGAGGACGGCCTACTATAAGGATGCCCCCAGTTACGTGATTTTGTTTTTATATCAAAAAATGACTTTCCATCTCTTTGAGGACGTTGGGAATTAGGGGGATGAAATTGAAAATATATTGAGCATGAGTGATCATATACATGTGAGGTATTCATATTGAACCCACTTGCGGAGGTTCATGACGTTCCATGGGGATTTGAGTTCCTCTTCATCACAATTAAGTGGGTAGTATGCGTTACCGTCGACGATGCGGGATACGAGGTAAGGGCCTTCCCAGTTAGGTTATTGTTTACCCTTGTTATGATTATAAGTTGTAGGGAAGACTATTTTCATGACGTAGTCGCCTTCGCGGAACTGTCGAGAGATTACCCACTTATGATAGCTTGTTTTCATTGTCTCTTGATGCCGGAGTATTCGGGATGACGCTTCCTCTTTAGTTTCATCAATAAAGTCGAGGTTCTTAGCAAGTAGTTAGTCATTGATTGCACTTCCAACAATCAAGGATCTCATAGTATTGGCGATGACCTCAGTAGGTAGTACTGTTTTGGAGCCATAAGTAAACATAAATGGTGTGAAGCTCGTACTACTTATTGGGGTCGTTTGGTAAGACCACAGAGCGTGGGGTAGCTCGTCCACCCAACGACCTTTGGCCGCGTCTAGTCATTTACTGATGCCATCGATTATTATTTTATTAGTGGCCTCGGCCTGCTCATTTCCTTAGGGGTATCTGGGGCTCGAAGGGAATATTTTCATGTTATAAGGTCGTACGAAATCTATGACTTTGCTTCCCACGAATTGTGTTCCATTGTCGGTCATCAGTACTGTAGGGACGCCGAACCGTGTGATGATGTGTTTTCATAGGAACGTGATGACCTCTTCCTCCCTAATACAAGCGAGGGATATCGCCTTGACCTATTTGGTAAAATAGTCCATCGCGACCGGTAGCCATTGGTATCTCCCACTCGCCATTGGGAAGGCCCCGACGATATCAAGTCCCCATTTTGCAAACGACCAGGGGCTGGAGACTGTGCTGAGGTCGATAGCAGGTGCGTGAATTAAGGCCCATGGAATTGACATTTATCGCATTTTTGGGCATATGCTTAAAAATCTGGTCGCATAGTTGGCCAGTACAATCCTTGGGTACGAGCATGATCAACCATGGATCGACCCACTGCGTAGGCGCTGCAGACACCTTCGTGGATTTCTGCGATGACGGTATCAAATCTCTCTCCATCGATATAAGTAAGGTGTGGAGCATAGAGGCTTGTACATTAGAGTTTGCCATTAATCATTGTATATTTGCGGGCTCTGTTACGGATACTCTCGGCCGCCGATCGGTCATCAGGAAGGATGTGGTGTTCCCGAAGGAAGTTAAGGAGAGGTTGGCACCACTCGAGGAATACGAGTAGGTTAGTCTGCATGGCTGGTATTAGGGTTAAGCTGATACTCGGTCTATCACAAATTTTAATCTTGATTACGTGGAGTTTGTCTCCGATGATTCCTGCTAGATACGCAAGGGCGTCCGAGTGTCTATTCTCACCGTGGTGGATATGTTTGAAGTCGACCTTGCGGGGGTTTCTATGCAGCCGACCATTCTGCCGTTGGCCTGGAACGTCCCGCTATGCTAGTTAACAACTAGCTGCGAGTCGATAAAGATGAAAAGTTCATCCGCTCCCAGAGTCAATGCTGTCTCTACTCCACATCGAGAACATAGATGAAAAGTTCATCCGCTCCCAGAGCCAATGCTGACACTCATCAAATCTATGTTCTCGCCTGTATTCAGCCTCATTATTAATGAGGAGGAAGTTGACCCATATGGCTTTCTCGATTTTCTCATTGGTAGGAGTAACCAACACTATTCTAAGACCGGAGCTGCCAGCATTGACGAACCTGTCAGTATACAACCACGATCCCTTAATATATGCCGACTCGTCAATATCGATGTGGGTGTTATGGTCGCCATCCTTACCGCTATGCCAGTTGTCATTAGCGATGGGGAGGTCAGCGACCACCTGACTTTTAATTGCGACTTGCAGCTTGTAACGGATGTCAAACTCTCCTGGAGTAATTGCCTATTTGGCAATCCGATGCATTTTATCTTTCTTTGCAAAAATCTCTTTCAGTGGTTGGGTGGTGATGACCTTGCTTTTGTGGGCTTGGAAGTATGGTCAGAGTTTCTGTGAGGCATATACCAGCGTGAGGGCAAGTTTCTTCACAGTGGAGTATCGCAGTTCTGCTCCCAGGAGGGTTTTACTGACGAAGTACACTGGTTTCTCAGCTCAGTTTGCCGTATGAATGAGAACTGCGCTGATGGATTCATCTATATTTCTGAGGAACAAACCCAGTAACTCATGTTCCGTGGGGGTGCTGAGGACTGGTGGAGTGGCTAAGAAATACAACATGTTCTGGAAAGCTGCCTCACATTCATCATTCTATTGGCATTTTTTGTTCTCCCGGATGCACTGAAACAACGGACGGCATTTGTAGGAAGATTTATAAATGAAGCGTCCAAGAGCTGCAATTTTTTTGACGAGGGCTTGCACTTGTTTTAGCGTCCGTGGTGATGGCATACAAGCGAGAACATAGATTTGATCAGTGTCAGCCTCGATGCCGTGTTGGGTGACGAGGTGTCCAAGGAACTTCCCCGATGAGACACTGAAACTGCACTTCTCTGGGTTAAGACGCATCTTATAGGACCGTACCTTTAGGAAGACCGTCTCGAGGTCGGTATGATGGCCTTCGCTCAGTCTGCTCTTGACTAGCATGTCGTCGATATAGACCTTGACTATTTTGCCTAACAGTTCTTCAAACATAGTAGTGATGAGGCATTGGTAAGTGGATCTCGCGTTCTTCAGGCTGAATGGCATGACTGTATAGCAGTATAGGTTTTATTTTATGGTAAAAGACGTGTACTCTTGATCTTCTACTGCTAATGGTATTTGGCTGCATCGCGAGTAACCGTCCATGAATGATAACCGGCCGTGGCCGACCGTGGAATCGACTAGTCGGGTGATGAGGGGCATGGGAAAAATATCTTTTGGGCAGTGCCGGTTGAGGTTGGCAAAATTACTGCACACTCGGGTCTTCCCATTCTTCTTCGGGACTGCGACCACGTTTGCTACCCAACGTGGGCAGTCAACGGGTCGTATAAATCCTGCATGCAGCAACTTTTGAATCTCATCGTTGATAGCCCCACATAGCCGTGGTGTTGTTCGGCATGGTTTCTGCTTGACGGGGCTGACCTTCTTATGAACATGTAAATGATGATAGGCCAATACGGGGTCTATGCCTAGCGTTTCGTCGAAGGACCAAGCGAAAATATCTTTAAACTGCCAGATGAGTGTGATAAGGTTTGCTCGCTCGTCACCAGTAAAGTAGGAACCAATATATGTTGTTCTCGTGGGGCCATTGATATCAATCAGAACGACTGGCTCCACGAGAGGCAGGGTCCATGATCTACTGAACGTTCTTATAATTGTATCATTTTGGTCATGTACTATGTCTGGGAGTATTACCTTATCCAGGTGGCAAGGAACGGGGGATGAGTCCACCGCCATGGGCTCGTTCCCTGTTCGTTGCTAATCCTTTCGCTTGACGTCCTTACTTTTTTTCTTGGTATCCTCTTGATTGATTTAGTTTTGTAATGAGTTGGCGTAACAGACATGGGCTGCGACCTGGCAGCCTCGTATCTGGAAGGGGCCAAACTTTATTGGGAAGCGTATTACTTGGTGGTAGGAAGAAGGGACGACCTTCATGGCGTGAATCCAGTCTCATCCTAGAATCCCATTGTAGTAAACAGTGGGATTGTTGATGATGATGAATGTTGTAGGTACCATGACTAGGCTGGCCTGTATCTGAGTGACGAGCTCTCCCATGAGGCGTTCAGTGGACCCGTTAAAACCAGAAATATCTATTTTGGAGGGTTCTAGGCAATCCTGCATGTTCATGTTACGAAGGGCATCATTGTAAAGGATGTTAGCACCACTGCCAAAATCGACCAACATTCTCTTAACGAGAATACCGACAATTACGATCCAAATAATGAGGGGGTTGTCATGAGGATGAGAAACTGTGCCGAGGTCGTGATCGGTGAAGTAGATGGCTTCTTTTGGCGAAGAGCGAGTGGCTGCTTCAATACCGTGAGCCGTTTGCTGGTTCTCGGTGAGGCAGTAATATTGCCTCATTGAATTGGAGACAGAATACCGTGACAAAGCTTTGTTAAGGTCTCCCAATATCATCTCACATACTGCTAGATGCCCTGGTGCCTGGATGTTTGTTGTGGGTTGGTCGAGGGTAGGTCGAGGTGTTCTGTCAGCGGGTGGAATCGGTCATTTGAGGTAACGAGTATAGCGGCCGAGGCAAAACCAAGTCTTGGTCATATTGAAGAGGTCATAGCATTCCTCGGTTATGTGGTCATATATCTAGTGATGGACGCAGTATGGGCAACCAGGTCGGCCGGGATTGTTGCAAGGTTTTCTGTACTCGGGTTCATTCTTGATAGGGAAGAGTAGGTCTGCCCATAAATTGGTCAGGTCGCTGGGAGGATATGGTTCCTATCTGGTGGCTCTTTATCGTCCATCTCTGGGTACTTATATTTTATCTCGTGGGTCACGATCTGTATGTTGCTTGTTCATACTATCGTTGGGATCTTCTTGGCAGTCACATGATGTTTAGGTGCCTCGGTACGTACTACCGGTGTAGGTGCAGATGTGGCACTCAGGAGGGCGGCGGTTTGTGAGGCAGAGGCACGGTTGTCCGCTTCCACGTTCTGATATTTATGGACTTCTTATATAAGTACTCAAGAGTTTTGGGCCATTTTCTATGCAGGGTCTCGTGCAGTTTAGAACCGGGGAGACAGGCGCCCATGAAGGCGAGTCATGCTATCGGCGCATCGACTCGTTCAATGAAGGTGAGCTCGCTTTTAAACCTTGATAGAAAAGAGTCGGTGGTTTTGCCAATCTGTTATTTTAGGGAGAATAGCTATGCTAACTATTTCTTTGACTACTGGTTGTGGAGGTGCTTCTCAATAAATGCCACCAAGAGTTGTTCGAACGTAGATATAGAATTGGGCTCGAGACTCTAAAACTAGGCGAAGGCCCCATCAGAGAAGGTCTAGGGAAATAAACGACACATGTGTTCATTTGTTTGATGTTGTAAGTCGATGCTATATTAAAACTTGGATAGGTGTTGCCCAGGATCTTAGAAACCGGTGAAGGCCTCAATTTTTGGTCGAGAGTAACTTTGGCTCGGTACGTAGCTCTGTATAGCCGCGGGAAAAGGTGTATCGTGAATCCGGCAGAGCGTCTCCAAAGTTAACCGCTTTGTTGGATTCGTGCCTTGCATTGTCCATATAAGTACCTCCACGGATGCTGTTGTTAAAGGTTGCTGGTTGTGGGTTCCCGTAACCCCTCTGTGGATGACTTCGCCCCTAGTTGATGACTCGTCAATGTGGCTCTCGGAGTTTGGGGCTTAGGTCTGTACTGACAAGGGTATACCAAGATACCGATCGTGAAACCTTTCATTATATGCGTGGTTCCGGTCGTAGTGGGGGTAGCAGCCATGGCCGTGGGGGTAGGAGGGGTCATCAGGACTGTAAGGGAGATGCCATGGTGAATGTTTTGCACGATCGTTGCCATAGCGGGTACCATAATCCATAACGGGATTTGGTACTTGGGGATCGTGGAGTTATTGACCGTATCAACCGGGAGAATGCGGGTCATTACGGCTGAGCTGGTAAGCCAGTCAAAGTTGTGGTAGACCCGTGCCATGGTGAATCGTGGGCTGCGGAGGCACATCTGGTCCCCGAGGTGGCGTATGAGGCTGGTGAACTGGCGTGGCCGAGGGCCCAACTGCAGGGTTAAGATTTGCACCATCCCCGTGAGCTGGTTCGTGCTGGGTCGACTTGCTTACCAACGTGGAGGTCGTGGGCCCGCCTTGTGGCGGATGAGTATTAGCATCGAGGGTGTCGCACAGGGTATCACTGGTGAGTTGGAGCTGGCGTATTTGGTCGTCCTTTATGGGCATCTTCTCTTGCAGCTGTACCAGCACCGCTTTCATCTTTGCCATGGCTTGTTCTTGGAACTGATTAATTGCGGGTCAAAACCACCATCGTTGCTCAAAAGATGCTTCGGTGGGGAACACAAATGACGCCAATTGTGGTCTATCAGTTCCGCTCGGAGACAACAATAATCGTTTGGTGGATTGGGCTTGATACTATACCGGAGGAGGGCACCGCTCAACTCTCTCCGGGTTCCTCTCTGTCTCTCTAGTTACGTCTGAGGAAGTTGAAGGAGAGTAGAATTCTTGGAGAAGAAGAAGAAGAAGATCCTCTTTGGTTTATCCTCGCCCCACTATTTATTGGGAGGATTTGAACTAGGAGTACCCTTGCTCACGTGCCATAGGAAATTCCTAGGCTATCCCTTCAGGGTCGTGGGCTTGGGTGCTCGTTGTTACCATTCTCTTGTCGCTGGCATCTACTCATTGTTTGGAGATACTTGTAGAGTAGCTTCGCTGGAGTCTCCCTACTCCGAGTATTGGAAGACCGATGAGCTTGCTCGTTGATCGACCTGCCGTTTCGTTGTTCGGACTAGATGAAGTTGTAGTTGTTATAAGAGCTTGATCGTTGGACGACCTGCTACTTTATTACTAGTGGGAGCGTGCTTCTACAAGAGATATGTTTAAATAACTCTTCTCAAGATATTAGGGTTTCTATTACGATATAATAAGATTATATCACGACTTATGGGGGATTGGTACTAAAAATGTATGAATAAGGGTGGAATAAATTCTAAGTAGGGGGAAGGAAATAAGAATGGTGTGGACTCGATCTAAGTAAATTTGTTATGCACCTGAGGGGCGGTTGGCGATAAAAATAGCCGAAGTGTGGGAACAAATTTTTGGATTGCTGGATTATGACGCTGAGCTGCCAGTGAGTGAGGTGCAACTTGAAGGATTTGATGGGATTGGGAGGGAATGCGAGTCTGAACGCCATTTTTATGAAGAGATGTTTCGAGAAATTGTGGCGGATTCTGCAGCTCGAAAAGTTTATCTGACAGAGCTTATTTTAGAGGAGATCGAATTGGAAGATGTGAGGATTGCTAGAGGATATTTGATCGGATGTGGTTCCCGTGGTCATTAAGGTTGCCTTAGGTGTAATTATATGTGAAGTGAATAACAAAAATAAAAGAAAGGAACGTAAATAGATGTAGCATGTATGTATGTAATCATATGAGTTTGAATAATTTCAAAGAAGTGGAATGAGAATAAAAGTTAAATAGATTCTATATTGTTGCTAATACTGTTTGTGACTGTTGTGAAAAACAAATTTGAAAATATTTGAAAAAAATTTATGAGAGCTTCAGAAAGGACGTCATTGTTGCTATAAGTAGAAGAGGTAAGTATAGAAAAAGTAGGGAGCTTCTGTGTTTGTCCCTTGTGTTAAAGCTGTAAAAACCTGCTTGCGTGTAAGCGTGAGTCATCATGAGTATGGTAAGGTCAGAGGGAGATTTGAAAAAGAGAGATAAATATAGATTAAAATATAAGGCAGAGGGTAATGATGGGAAATCGCTTTTACCGAAAAGGTACAAGTCGTCTAACATGGATAGTGGATGGGATGCCTCAGTTCTAAAATCGAGGACGGCTCGTGCGAGGCTCAATATCTGCTAACAGTTAGAGAGAAAAAATATTAATACTCCTTCATCTTCGTCAATCAAACGTTTCTCAACTTCTGAAAACTTGAATAACAGTGAGAGAAGGAAGAAGATAGGCAAAAATAGTAGAGAAACTCGCAGAGACTTCATCGAAAGTGATCAACAATCAATGTGTAAGAAAGTTACTGAGACTAAGTCACGAAGGTGGTTATGCAGCAGCACAGTGGGGGAAGGATTTGGCGCTACCTCGGATTCACATTCCGACATAGAAGGTTAGTAGAGGACTTGCTGTATATGTATGTGTTTTTTTGAAGATCATATTTTGCTTTTAGGTAAAGCTACAAATTACTATTTATAGTAATCTATGAAATGATATTTGTATGTGGTTGACATATATGGAAAAGATAATGATAGATACCTGGACCTGCGTGTAGGTCGATCGTGAGGAGTATTTGTGTAGGACAAAAAATTCTTTTTTGTAGTTGATATGGTGAGTTCCCTTGTAAATGAGGCATCGACCTCTGGTCGTTCAGCTGAGTCTGAGATTGAAATGTCTCAAAGTGAGGAAGAAGTAGGTGTTGATCAATTTCTAGATTTCCCTAGAAGATTGATATCCTATCTTCCTCGCTCGGATGTATTCAAAGAGTTTTGTAAAACCAAGGCATCTGTAGGAAGTAGATGGGGTAACTGTATATAACACATCGGTAGGCAATTTAGGGGTTGCACTGTAGTAATGGGAGATGAATATTTTTATTTATTGGCTGATTTGGCAAAGGAGAAAAGGGATAGTTGTATAGACGAATCGATTTCTTTGGAGTATTTCGATGGGAATGTTCAAAGCGAACTTTTAGAGGGTTTCTTATGTTACTTGTCTCAGTTGGAGTTTGGGTTGAGTCTTCCTCTTAGCAATCTAGCAAAAGGGATTATGAACCTTATCGGGACATGTTCTGTTTAGATGAACGAGAACATGTGGGAGGTGGTAAGTATTTGTGAATCTCTGAATATGCGGTGGGAAGGAGATGGGAGAAGGAGAAGGATATCCTCTAAGGATGTTTTGTTGTTTTTTGGGGTAAAAAACTATTCTGCAAGTGGAGGGGCATATTTCTTTGCGAGCTCGACTCAACCTTGCTTCTTCGATCTGAACTCAGCAGGTCGATCATGGAATGATATTGTGATACGGGTGAAGGGTAATTGCCCTTAGATAGATGATGAAGAGCCTATGGAACTTCTGTTTAGGACTGTAAAACAAAGTAAGTATAACAATTTATAATATATGAGATTGATAGTTGAAATTGTATGATGCTCTGCTGATGATAATGTTTTATGAATGACAGCTCCCAAATCCTAGGTGGAAGAACTTATTATTAGCAGGAAGAAGTGTGTTAAAAGTCAAGCCAAAAAAGTTTAAAAATCTCAGTCAACGAGGCTAATGACGAGCGCTGGCGGCAGTAAGAAGAAGGGAACTGATGGGGAAAGGCGAGTAAACTTTCCCAAGGCCC
Source organism: Kingdonia uniflora (assembly GCA_014058105.1). Taxonomy (NCBI): domain Eukaryota; kingdom Viridiplantae; phylum Streptophyta; class Magnoliopsida; order Ranunculales; family Circaeasteraceae; genus Kingdonia; species Kingdonia uniflora. The sequence continues at coordinate 405,378 of JACGCM010002082.1, read as the reverse complement.
TTAGAGTGGACTGTACAGGGTTACCTGAGTCTACTACGTTGAGCATATTAGCTCAAACATTTCCCAAGAAGTAAATGCTGAAGTGCCCTTCGACCTCAACTACCACGGGAAGTGGTGAGGTCATAGAAAAGGCAAAAAAGAGAAGGGTTGAGACTTCTGACATGTCGGGGGTGAAGGTCGTAGAAGATCGACCTGTTGTGGAGGACAATTTGAATGAGGTGGAGGAAAAAGCCAGGTTGGCAGCTCTCCACGGGGAGGAAGAGATGAGCAAAATGGTAGGTTCATATGTTCAAATATGTATTTTGATGACTTTTGTATTATGATTCGAGATAATCAATAAGGTCGATTTATTTGTTTATGTAGGCAACTCTTCTAATAAAGGGAATATGCCTCGGGGTCAAGGGGGAGAGAGCTGAGCTGAAGAGGAAGAAGGTCGAGCTCGAAGGGAACGTAGCTCGATTGAAAACTGATTTGCTCAAGGAGGAATACGGATGGAGGCTCTGAAGGCTTCGCAAGTGGCAGAGATAACCATTCTACATGCGGAAGTGAGAATGAATTTGGAGGAGGTGGTAGCGGAGCGTGACAGACTCGGGAGCCACCTTATGTCAAAAGGATATTTTGAAAATGGGGTAGATGCCATTAGGGCCGACACCTATATGGAGGAGGAGGAAGATGAAGTGACTGAAGATGTTACTGTTGTCACCGTGGACGGGCGGGATTGTATGTCTCCTCAGATGGTGAGAGACAACCAAGGGGATGACAACGAGAGTCCAGAAGGGGAAAATGAGAAGGTAGAATAGTGTAATGGCTTTGTGATTTTATGAATATTCAGGAATGTTTGTAAACTGATTGAATATTTTTTGTTGGATAAAATTCTGTAGGCTAAGTTACTTTTCTAAACCTTGTTGTAGGAACTTAAGGACATATGCCTCAAAATAAAGATTTAGAACCTGAGCTTGCTAAGGAGAGAGACGCCTTAGCGTCCCTGTTGCCTTCGCAACCGGAGCTAAAGGCTAGAACAGAGCAAAAAATGTTTGATTTGTATGCTTCATTAGTATAGAGCTGCAAAGTAATAAATATAGTGTATAGATGGACCAAAAACCTAGTATCGATTTTGGGGCAATGGCACTGAAATGTCAGATTTATGTCATACTATGTATGGAAACGTTGATCTCTATGGTTTTGATTATTTGGGGTTTGAATTGTTTTTATAGCAGAAGATTGTGTAGAGTTACATATGGTGATCAAGGGTAGAAGGGTACCAATGAAGATGGCAAGTGGATATGGAAATGGGGTATAGTTAGGAGGGGAAAATAGCGAATTCATTGAGCTTTGCATTTCATACCCAGTGTTTTAATTCGTAGATATATAGAGCCATTATAAGGTTATAGCTCGCCATTTTAAGAGATAACTTCGACAAAGAATAATTGTTGGCTATGGATAACAAGGGGTTGCCTTCGTGAAATCATCCGAGTAATATGGATTGTTTGTGCCTTCATTTGGGACGTGATAATGGTTGGCTTGGGATTTCAGTTATTTATCCATATGTCTCAAAATGTCTAAGGTCAGTGATGTATATGTGAGAAATATATAAGTGATGGTGGGAATTTGGCACCTTTTCTATAACAATCTCCCAAAACCCATAGTGATGTATATGTGAGGAATATATAAGAGTAGTTTAAAATAGAACCATCGTTCCTCAAGATGAAGAGTTGAGCAAATGGAATTTGTTCCATAGAGTTGAGGGCAATTGTCGGGGCCCATATTAGTAGTACTCGAGCATTTTATTTTACAACTTGGGTCATTTTCAGAGTCTGCCTTGTGGTGAAAATGTTAAAAAAATTTGTAGGTTTTTTATACCCAGAAACTAAAAATGTTTTCAAATCAGCCTCAAATCATTCTCAACTTAATCTCTCTCCTTCGTGGTTGATTGTTTGGGATTTATCGTTTGTAATCATCGATGCTCTTACTACGAATCTACTCCAATTGATTCTTAACAATGGTATTAAATCAGTGGGATTAAATACGAAGGGTTTTATGAAGGAGTTCATCTCCACTCTAATTGAGGCAAATAAAAATGGAGAAATTCCAGAATCAGGGAAAAATCCTGCAAAGGATCGAGACACAAAAGAGACTGAGGATACAGCCAATAAACCTGATCATCATTCTAGGATTGTATGCCCATGGGATTTCTTGGGAAAAGCTGTCAGAGATGAAGAAATCAAGCCAGCAAACACTGGAAAACAATGTCAACAGGTTATGGGGATTGATTCCATAAACCATAGTAAAATTCCTGATGGAAATATAACTAATAATACAAGCAGCTTTGCTAAAAAAGTCTTAGGGAAGGAGAAACCACCGCAACCAGCTACGCCATTAATACAAGCAGGGATTAGAGGTGAAACCCCAATTTTGTCCAGTTCATCCGATGATATTGCCGAAGGAATATCTGAAATCCAGTTCAGTCTCATTGGTAGACTGGACCTCCAAAAAATCAAGTTCGTAGAGGTACAACAATATGCTCACGATCATTGGAAGACTATGGGGCTCTACAAATTGATCCCCATTGGAAAATGATTCTTCATTATTAATCTTGACAATGAAGAAGATAAACTACTCATTTGGAGCAAAGGACCATGGATTGTTCAGAACCTTCCCATGAGGAATAGGCCATGGAACCCCAATTTCTCTATTGATAAACACAACAATACTAATGCTCTCATCTGGTGCAAATTTCCAGGTTTTCCAATGGAATTATGGAGCCACAAGATCATAATGTTTTGGGCAAAATGTTGAATACACCAATTCATTTAGACCACTCCACTAAGAACAAAGTTTATGGTCACAATAGGTGCGTGCTTATAGATATTGTTATATCGAAATCGATACCAAAGAAAGTTTTGCTAGAGTGGATGGAGAGATCATCACTCAGGAAGTCATTCTCCACAGGATTCTTAAATATTGCGCTCATTGCAACAACATTAGGCATATTATAGCGGAATGCTAAGTGATACAAATGGCCTGCAGACAAAATGAACAGCTACAGAAAATCAGTCAAAATCCAGTGATCCAGAAAAATAACCAAGTGGTGAAGATCAAAGATGTGCAACCTATGAAGAAAGGAATCAATGACCAACAGCCCCACATGCCTTATAAACATCTTTACTTTCAAGATACCCCAAATGAAAGTAGCGAAGCATCCCCTATTATTCATTTTCCAAAAATAAACACGGAACAACAGGTGGTAAAATTCAGGGAAGCCGATATATGGTCAACACCTAAGGCAGGTCATAGCAAACACAGGTCTGCCGCCTCTAATAACAGCTTCACCACAAGCATCAATCAGTTTCAAAATTTAAGCAACAATGATAATGAACCAAGGCAAGGGCAATTATCAGGTACACAAGAGTGAGAAGGTGCAGAAACAACAACTGAAGAAGGGGTTCAACCACAAAATTTTTAGATGGTAATTTATGAAGATGGCCATGAGGAAGATGATGCTAGCTCTAATGTACAAGAGGAAGTACGTATACTACTTAACCCAGAGAGTTGGGCAGATGAAATGGAACTCGAGGATAGCATACCCAGCCTAGGGCTTAACCAAGTTTTCAAAGGATGTAAGGTTTACACCTTAGATCCTCGAAACCCACTATCCCAACGAAAAGGTAATTGATGAAAGTCCTCTTTTGGAATGAACGCGGATTAGGAAACTCCAAAAATATATCATATTTGAAGAAGAAAATTGAAGAAAATAAACTCCAGATAATGGGTTTTGCTGAACCAATGATTTTCACCAATATATTTTACATTCCTGGATTTAGCTCAAGGATTATTTCCAACGAATCCATGGATATGAAGGGAATTATATGGATACTATGGGCAGAGAATTCTCAAGAGCCACAGGTGATTCAGGTGGATAAAAAATTTATAACGGTCGAATACATGGACTGCTGCCTTTGTTTCATACATGTAGACTGCCTACGAATAAACAGACTGGATTTATGGTTACAACTAACCAGATTCTTCTTGAACAACACCAAACTGTGGATTTTCATAGGGTATTACAATGTGATTCTCTAACTTTCAGAAAGAAAATGTGGAAGACCTCCTTTGGTGAATGCTATATCAAATTTTGCAAATTTCCTCGATAATGCCAACTTGACAGAGAGTAGTACTTCAGGTATGAACTTCACGTGGTGAAATGCCCAAAAAGGACATAACTGGATCTTCAGTCGCCTCGACAGATGCCTCTAAAATAGGTAGTGGCTCGACTCGTTTCCTGGCTGGAGAATCAAAGTACTCCCAAGAACTAAATCCGACCACTCTCTACTGTCGGGAGAATGCTTCCACATACCAAAACCTTACATTATTCCTTTTTGCTACATGCAGGCATGGAGTAGATATCCTGAATTCTATAAGGTTGTTGAACATAGCTGGTACAAGCCTATGTTGGCTAACCTACTGTTTACAGTGATGCTTAAACTACGAAGACTCAAGGTAGATATTAAAGAATGGAGACGTACGGTTATAGTTCCCCAGATTATTAAGGATGACTTGGAAAGGGAAATTCTTCATCTGCAAGTAGAGTCAGAACAAGACCACACAAATGATGATCTTGAGCATCAAATGTTTGGGAAAGCAATATTGCTTGTAGATATTGAGAAAATGGAGGAGATTACATGGATACAACGTTCCCGCATTAAATGGCTTCAAGCAGGTAAGCGAAATACAAGATTCTTTCATTCTTCAACAAAGATTAGAACAGAGAAAACCATTATTACTAAACTTTCTACTCTAGGAGGGTCGATTCTTAAGGACCAAGAGGATATTAGACAATATATAGTTGCATTCTACACTGAGAAATTTATTGCCCCCGAAGTCCTTCATACCCCATCACTATTTGCCAACATGCTCCACAAAGTCAGAACCGATGGAAACAATCAATTGATGGTTAGTCTGTCACAAGCAGAGATTAAAGAAGCTATGTTTGACTTGGATAGTGATAGTTCGCCAGGATCAGATGGTTTTCCTGGATCTTTTTTCAGGACACAATGGAAAATTTTAGAAGCAGACATCTACTTTGGAATCACCTCCTTCTTTTCTGATGGTATGATCCCCAAACATTTCAACACTAACCTGATTGTTTTGATTCCTAAGGTTAAAAATCTAGTGACTATTAAACAGTTCAGACCCATATGTCTTAGTAATTTCATCTTCAAGATTATTACTAAGATTATAGCCACAAGACTATCTCCTATTGCTTCTAAATTTTTTTCTCGAGACCGAAGTGCATTTATCCCGGGCAGAAGTGTCCAGAATTACATTTGTATGGCCTCCGAGTTAGTGAATGAAATGACAGAGAAAAGGAAGGGTTGAAACGTTGCACTCAAGCTAGACATCTCACAAGCTTATGATACTCTGTGTTGGGATTTTCTATTTGTAGCTCTGGACTCTTGTGGATTTGGCCCTACATTTCGCCAGTGGATATCGACTATCGTCAGTAGTAGTATGATCTCTGTTTCAATGAATGGTAGCCCTTCAGGATATTTTTCTATTAGCAGAGGACTAAAATAAGTGGACCTCTTATCCCCACTGCTATTTGCGATAGCTGAAGATATACTGAGTATTCACCTTCACCATCTGCTAGAGCAACGGAAGATCCTCCCCATGGTTACGATAAAAAAATGTCAAGCCCCAACACACCTCTTATTCGCAGATGATATTCTGATCTTTGTAAATGGTAGATCAATATACCTAAAACACCTGCGAAAAGCTCTTACAAGATAAAAGAAAGCATCCAGACAGGAAATTAGCATCGACAAAAGTAAGATTTTCCTCAGTGGTGTACCCCTAACACGAAGACGTATTGTGTTAAATATTTTTGGTTTCTCTGAAGGCACTCTTCCTGAAGCATACCTGGGAATTCCCCTAAGTCAAGGCAGAGTAACCACAAATACTATAAGACCTCTAGTGGAAAAGATACGCAAAAGGGCTAATAGTTGGACAAGAAAACTCTTAACGTTCCAGGGTAGAGTAATCCTAGCAAGGGCCATTTTAAATAGTCTCCCCATATATAATATGGCTATTTATAAATGGCAAAGATTGCTCATAAAGGAAGGGGACTCTATCATACGTAATATTATCTGGACTGGGGATCCATCCAAAAGAAAAGGAATTACAGTAAAATGGGAGAAATTCTGCAAACTACCGAAGGAGGGTGGGTTGGGTATCTGAAGCTTGAAAGAAGTTAATGATGCTATGTTGTGCAAACTCCATTAGGCCTTCTGTGACAGGCAAGAGGACTAGTCTCAATTTATACAAGCTAAGTTCACAAACAAAGCTGGAGACTTCATACGATATCATAAAAGGTCCACGATTTGGCCAGGTATTAAACTAGCTGCTAGTATTAATCGACCATATATGGGATGGTTAGTAGGAAATGGGGCTAACATCGACTTCTGAAGGGACACTTGGGCCATGAAGAAACCCTTGAGGGAATACATTGAGATGCCATAATCCTTGTTGAAAAGATGCATAGCTAGACTTAGTGATTTTATCAACTCCAACGGATGGGATATACCTACTGATATTAGGATTCTACTATTGGCCCTGGGGATTAATGTGTTGGAAATACCTTGTAACCCACGAGAAGCAGATAAAAGAATCTGAAAACCTGATATCTATGGGAACTTCACTGTAAGAAATGCCTATGAGACTATAAGGAAAAAAATGAATACGGCATGGTGGTGGAAGTATACGTCGAGGGGAAGCGTTCAACCAAAACTAGGGGGCTTTGCATGAAGATTGGTAAATCATATCGTACCTATGGATGACATTTTTCAAAAAAAGGGAATCCATATCACTTCCCGCTGCACTCTTTGCCGCTTGCAAGAGGAATCTGAAGCACATTTGCTCTTGCACTGTCCTTCAGCAGCTAATTTTTGGTTATGGGCTACTAATACCTTCTCTTTGCCTTTTATATCTAGAACAGACACATGAAAATCCATTTTGGAAAAAAGTTGATCAGCTAGCAGCTATTTAAATGACTTTTGGATCATAACTGTTTTCTCCATCTACCAAACAATCTGGACAGCTAGGATCAACTTGCGTTTTGACGAGACAACGACTACCTTGCGTACTCTGAAGATGGAGATTCACAAAAAAATTCAGTATACAGCTGAACTGTCAAAAGGAAAGAGGCATAATAGCACACAGGAACTGCAGACCATAAAAATTCTGAAAGTTCAATACAAGGCCAACAGTTATGCAGCTATACAAGGCAGTTTCTGGGAACTGCCTATGCCGAATGAAGTAAAAATCTATTGTGATGGCTCAAGTATTGGAAACCCAGGTACTGCAGGTATTGGTGTGGTGTTTCGGGATAGTGAGGGAGCTATTCTAGGGGAATATAGCGAGGCGATCGACATCACAACTAGTTTTGTCGCCGAAATAAAATCTATACTTACCGGTATTCAGAAAATTATTGCAAGAGGTTGACATTATTTATGTGTGCTCTCCGACTCTGAAATAACAATTAGAGCATTCAAAACTGAAATGGTTCAGTAGATGTTTAAGATACAATTGAGTCTACTCAAGAAATACATTCGACAAATCCGATTCAACCATACTTGGAGGGAATGCAATTTCTCCGCCGACCTTATGGCTAGGAGAGGATCCGATAATGCTGAACCTTTTGAAGAAGACTATCGTGGACGCCAAACTTTCCTCATGAGAATTGAAGATCCCTTCATTGAGTACTTTTGATTTCGACCTAGATGACATTTCAAGATGGACGGAGTCTCTCTCCATAACCATCTTTATAGTAGATCTTTCTTGTAAATTTTTTCTTTTCCATTTGGGATTTCCTTGATAAGCAAGGTCCCCTTTGATGTATGTTTATAGGTTTAATATAAAGCTCAACTTTTTGCAAAAAAAAAAAACACTAAAATATCGTACAGGAAATATCAAAATATTGACAAATTTAAAATATAGAGATTGTGTACCTTAGACTTGGAAGTAAATGTTATGGAGCATCCATCTGAGATTGTACTTCGACCTTAAGTTTAGAAGTAGTCTTACATGGTAAATGTCAAAAAATAAATATATCGTTCGAAATGAGCCATATGTGGTGACTGAGTATTCTAAATCGAACTTGATATGATGTATAGGTCGAATTGGAGTCAGTTCGGTTGCACGAAGGTGATGCATATCAATGTAAACAAGAATTTTCATAAGGGCTTGATAGGATGAAAGACGTGAATAAAGATAGAGAAGATCAACATGTAAAAGTATAATTCAAGTTTGTTGAGGCAACACAGACAGCTGTCGTCCTACTTTGGAAAATCGAGGAGAAGGATGGAAAAATTGAGAAAGGGCAAAAAGAGCTCGCAGAGTTAAAAAAATATGCAAAGAAACTCAAAACTCAGAATGATGCGCTGATGGTAAAGAGTAGGGAGGCTGACATGGCTCATTACTGGGTACATGCGCTAAAAAAATGAAGGTAGGCTTAAATCGGTCGGTGGCCAGTTTGAAGAACGATGTGATCATGAAAAATAACAATCAGGGGCAAACTCGAGCTGATCTAGCGAATAACAGAAGCGAGCTAGAGCGATTGAAGAAGAAATTGGTTGATAAAGATAATGAGCTGAAAAAAGCTTGAGATAATCTGTCTATGTCAGAAGTTGCAGTTGAAAAATTGTATTCAACTATACCTACCACAGATTTAGAATTTCAAAATGCCACAACGTAAGTGTGATGAGTTGAACGAAAGAGTGGCGCAATTAAGACCGAATTGGCATAGGCCAATTCACGTGCCAGACACGCCAAGGTTGGATATGTAGTCAGCCTATCAGCTTGAATAAGGGAGCTGGAGGGGGATATCGCTTGAATTCAAGATCATGTGCGAAAAGGAGTTGAGCGGTTGAGGGAGAGAGAAAGGAAGCTGGATGCTGCTCTTTCCAGGGAACAAAGGTTAGAATAGACTATCAGAGGGAAGGATATTTTGATATAGCAGAAAGATGAAATGCTACAAAAGATTCTGGATATGGAAGAACTAAACAGGGAGATTGAGGTACTTCGTGCTAAGGTGGCCGATTTGGAGGCGATTAATCGAGCTGTATTAGCAAAAGCCAACAAAAAATTGGAAGAAAACATTGCTTTCACAGATCAAGTAGATAGAGAAATAGCATGGCTAATAGAGTAAATTTGTCTAGGTCGGTTGCAACCAACGCATTGCACTCAAAATTGTTGAGGGCAGTCATTGCCTATTTTGTAGAGGAGGTAAAAAGGCTTGAGTATAAAAAAGATACCTTGTTCAATAGTTTGCCAGACAGGGGATGTATTTGTAGAGCTAATATAGATCGAGGAAGTTGTATGCAGTCCATGGAAACAGATTTAGGCCCTTGACCTACTGAATTGATAGAGCATGCCAAGATTGTTGTGACTGCCCGAGCTCAAGAATTTATGGCTGATCGACCTCTTGTTGCAGGGGGAGCTCAAGAATTTATGGTTGATTGACCTTCTATTTTAGGGGAAAGCATAGCTGACATCCCAACAGCAGAAAATAATCTATTGTAGAGGTTGTATATGTAATCTGAAATAAAAAGTAGTTGCTACTGACAAGTTTAGAGATGAAATTTAGTATTACCCTTTGTTTCATCTTATGTTTATTAGAGTCTTGATGTAAAACAAGTGTTACCTTAGTTTTAATCATAGAGATTTAGTAGAATCAGCCAAACCAAGTGTTATCCTTAATTTAACTGGTATGATATCGCAGCCATATTATGGTAGATGAAAGCTAGTTTTCCATTTGCTTTATCTTATGTCTGGTAGAGCCTTTGATGTAAAATAAATGTTACCTTAGTTTTAATCGCAGAGATTTAGTAGAGTTGGCCAAACTAAGTGCTATCCTTGATTTAACTGGTATGATGTCGCAACCATATTGAGGTAGATAAAAACTAGCTTTACCTTTGCTTTATTTTATGTCTGATAGAGTCTTTGATGTAAAATAAGTATTACCCTAGTTTTAATCGCCGAGATTTAGTAGAGTCAGCCGAAATAAGTGCTATCCTTGATTTAAATGGTATGATGTCATAACCATATTGAGGTAGATGAAAGCTAGTTTTACCTTTGCTTTATCTTATGTCTAGTAGAGTCTTTGATGGAAAACTAGTATTACCTTAGGTTTAATCGCAGAGATTTAGTTGAGTCACCCAAACAAAGTGTTATCCTTGATTTAACTAGTATAAAAGTTGATTGAAAGATAATATTATCTATGCTTTAACCTATGTGTTGTCTACGAAGTAGAGAGATATATGGGAGAAAAACTTGTAAGTTTCATTAAATAGAAAATGATGTACATTGGATAGAGATGAAGATTTCACTTTTGGAATGGGAAAAGCGAGAATTTGAAATAAAGTAGTGAGGAACTTACCGATAGTACCATTTCAGTCGCCTAGTGTTCCAAGGATTTGAAATGTGAACTCCCTATTTTGGTCATGAGGTAATATGATCCTAGGCCTGAGAGACCTGTGATAAGGATTAGACCTTCCTAATTGTCTGCAAATTTCCCAGTATGAGGCTCTTTGAGGTGTTGAGATATTTCTCTGAGGACGAGATCATCGATTTGGAAGGTATGGCTTCTGACTCGTTTGTTGAACGAATTGGACAACATATGGTAATATCCACCTAGGTTAGCGATTGCACGTTCCTTGGTTTTATCAATCCAATTGAGGTTGCAAGCCAATTTAAACTCATTTTCCTCGTCAGTTAGCTCATGATCTTTGACTGGATGATGGAATTCAGAGAGAATAATGGCCTTGAGGCGATAGGGAAGGTGGAATGGAGTGGAGCGTATCGACTGGCGTAGAGTGGTACGATATTCCCGTAAGACATGAGGATGTTTGCAAACCCAATTCCCTTTTTTTGTAGCCTTTTCCTGAGTCCATCCATGATACTTTTGTTGGTGATTTCGGGTTGGCCATTGCCTTGAGAGTAGCAGGCATTGGATGGCGAGTGGATGATGTAATTTTTATTGAGGAAAGCTACGACCTTTTCTCCAACAAATTGGGGCCCATTATCGGGAATAATTAGGTGGGGGTACCCAAACCGAGTGATGATGTGTTCCCTGATAATAGAGTTGACCTCTTCTTCTCTGGTTTGACAGAGTGAAGCTGCTTCTGCCCATTTTATAAAATAATCAGTTGCTACGAGTAGATGGCGGCGGTTACCTGGGGAATTAAGGAATTCGCCGATAAGATCGAGTGCCCATCTTTTGAATGGCCAAAACATATTACTTGCATGGAGATCGAGCGCAGGGGTTCGATAAGATCCCTAATCAAACATCTGCCGCATATACGTGAATATTCTTCTGCGTGCTTGCGCATGCTGGGCCAGAATACTCCTTGTGTAATGGCTCTTCTTGCTAGTGATCGACCTACGGTATAGGAATAGCAAGTCCCTTTATGTAGATCATGGTGCATCTCGTCCACTTTCTATTTGGAGAGGCATTTGAGGTAAGGCCCCATGACTGAATGGCGGTATAAGGTACCATTTTGATTAGTGCAACATTTTGAGTTGTCTATCAGCTGTCGGCTCTCCTTCAGATCTGCTAGAAATTGTCCTTCGTATTTGTTGTCGATTCTGAGATAAACTATGAAAGGCTTTCACCAATAATCGTCTCCCCCTTTATCAACCCCAGTGTTGATCGTGCATACAAAAATGTGATCAATGCTTGGGGTTAAAATCACTTCGATCTAGAGATATTGAGCTTTTGTGCCTAAGTCCCTGGCTAGATATGCCATGGAATCGGCGTGTCTATTTTCTTCGTAAGGAAGATAATTGAGAGTTTCTTGCGTAAACTTGCTCATCCTATCTGTAACGAGGGTTGCGTATTCGATCAACTTGCCATTCTTCTTATATTGCTCAAAGTAATGGTGGACGATGAGTAGCAAATCTGTGTAAACTGAGAGTTCGGGGATATTGAGCTCAAGAGCGAGGTCGAGTTCTTGAATGAGAGTTTTGTACTCGGTAATATTGTTTGAGGCCTTAAAATCCAAGTGGATTGATTCCTTAATTCTGTCGTTGGAAGGGGTAATCAATTCGATTCTAATTTCTGATCCTGCGGGTCCTGCTGATCCATCTGCAAGAAGTCTCCGCCCTTTCCTTGTAATCCATTCAGCTCGCTCGTCAAATGCTTTGGTGGGTGGATCATCTGTAGCTTCCTCTGCAAGGTCATGATCGTGATCTTCCCACTAGAGATCTTCCACTGGAAAAGCCATGAGAAAATCGGTAACGGTTTGACCCTTTTTAGAATAACTTTGTTTGAACTTGATATTATATTCTACCAAACTGACTGACCACTGTTGCACTCTCCTTGATTTATCTTTCTTAGACAAAACCTCCCGAAGTGGGTAGTTCATCATGACTTTGGCAGAATGAGCTTGGAAGTAGTATCTGAGTTTCTTTGAAGTATAAACAAGAGTGAGAAGAAGTTTCTCGATTTTAGAGTACCTCATTTTTGCTGGAGTGAGGATTTTGCTGATGAATTGGACTGGTTTCTCGATTTTCCCTTCCAGTTGAATTAGAACTGAGCTGAGTGAAGTATCTGTAACTGCTAGATAGATAATCAGATCCTCATTATCTATTGAGGTGCTCATGATGGGAGACTTCCCCAAATAGGTTTTGAGATCCTGAAAAGCTGCTTCGCATTCTAATGTCCATTGAACCTCTGCATTTGGCTAAATTTTTTCTCGTTTGGTGCAACCACAGAAGAAAAGGAACATCCAACTACAATGGTCTGAAGATTTTAAAATGAAATGGTTGATAGAGGCAATCTTGCTAGAAAGTTTCTGAATATCTTTCGTCATTTTTGGAGATGGCATGTTGATGAGAGCCTGTATTTGATCTGGATCAACCTCAGTCCTCTTCTTGCTGATGAGGTGGTCTAAGAATGTTGAATATTGCGTTAAGATCTAAAATGTGGTTGATGGACTATATGCTTTTGAACAATAGATCATCAATGTTATCTTCTACGACTTTCCCAAGATGTGTTTTGAACATAGTAGTCATCAACCTTTGATAAGTCGTACCTGTGTTCTTGAGTCTAAAGGGCATGACTTTGCAGCAGTAAAGTCCTCTTTCAGTAATGAAAATAATCTTTTCTTGATCTTCATCCAAGAGTGGAATCTGATTGTTTCCAAAAGCAGCGTCCATCATAGATAGGAGCTTGTGACCTGCTGTAGAATTAAGGATCTGATAAATATTGGGAAGAGGAAAACTATCTTTTAGAGTATGTTTGTTTAGATTGGTGAAATCTACACAAACTGGGACTTTTCTATTCTTCTTTGGGACAGTGACGATGTTGGATATCCAATCTGGATATTTGGCTTCTCGAATGTATCCTACTTTGATCAATTTCTCGATCTTCATGTTAACTTTATCTCAAAGTCGTCGTGATAGTCGTCGCTATTTCTGTTTGACCACCGTGACGTTGATGATAATGGCCAATTTGTGACATGCCTTGGCCGGATCGACCCCAGGCATCTCTTCGATAGGCCATGCAAAAATGTCTCTATTTAGTCGTAAGAACTGAATGAGAGCACCTTTTTTGTGCTGAACCAGCTTAGTACCGAGGAGAGTACCTCTGCTTGGTCCTTCAATGTTGATGTATTCTATGGGCTACTCTGTGGAAGGCTGATCATCAGGCTAATTAGCTTTCTGTAATTGCTATGCAACATACTTGTCAGAGGTATCTAGAATAACAGAGATGGTATTTTCACATGCTTGAGAAGGATTTTGACTACTCCTGATCTCATAGATACCATCGTTGTGTTTGAAATAGAGTTCTTGATAATAGGTGGAAGCGATTACCTCCATGCTATGAATCCAACAACGGCCCATAATCCCGAGATAATGAGATTTGACGTTGATCACATAAAAGATGGCGTTGATTGTGGTTGGTCCTATGGTAATTGGTAAGATGATCTTCCCTACTTGTTCTTCTTTGAAATCATTGAATCTACTAATATCAGTATCACTTTAAATAACTTGATCTTCCAATCCCATTTGGTTGATAGTGCTCTGAAAGAGAATCACAATAATGCTGCCAGTATCGATCATTATTGTGTGCATGACAAACTTCTTCATCTTGAGCATTATTACTAATGCATCATGATGTGGAAACTTGACTTGGCTAGTATCATAATCTTCAAATGAGATTCCGAGCTGGTGATTGCTTGACTCAGGTAGAAGTTTGGCTTCTTTGTCCTGAGGTATGAGATCGCAGCATTATGACAGTCTCATGCACTTAAATCTCTTAGAGTTGGTGATCTGATAGATTTTGATCATGTTACGGTGGTGCATATGGTAGAGATACTTCTCCTCAGCTTGATCTTTGACCTGGATAACTTTAAGCTGCTTCTTATAGATGTTATCCTTGTATGATTCCAGGTTGACAATATATTCGAACATCCATCCCTCCTTGAAAATGTATTCGAGCAATCTCTGTAAAGTATAGGAATTATCAGTGGAATGACGGTTTACCTTATGATGCATGCAGTACGATCTGTTCTCGATTGATTCCAATGGTTGGGAGAGACGGTAGAGCTTATCCTCTGAGAAGATTGGAAAATTTTTGGAGATCCGAACATTCATCTTTGGGAAAACCGGTTTGACTTATGAACTGCCTTTTTGAGGGTTAATGGTGTTTCCCTTGGCACGCTTTGATCACCCTGATCCTTCTTCAGTTTAGTATTTTGATATGTAGATAGAGCAAATGTAATGGCCTAATTCTGTAAGCTTAAAGTGGCTTGGAATGAGCTCTTACACTAATGTACCTGTGATTAAATCTAATAAAAAGTAAGAAATGACACAGGTGTTTAGCTTGGAAAACCTACGGATAGGTAAAAAGACCACGACCTCGGGTTGAGGATGTTTATAATAGTGATGTTTATTGCTTGAGGCTGATATCTTATTATAAGTGATCTCTTGATTTTGAAATGCTTGATATTGTGAATAAAAAGTTGGAAGTTTTGAGAATCTAGAAAATATAGTTTTCTTGGTAATTTATCATATATTTTTCTGGTCCCTATCTCTTATGGAGCTTTTTCTTTGTATAAGCCTTCTCCGCAGTTCTTCATCACGCTGAAGCATGTTCTCCGAACAATGTGGTTAGTGGTGGTTGACTGAGTAACTGCTAAGTTCATGGGAGATAGGTGACTTTGATTTGTTCAGGTTTTTTCTATTTGAGCTTGACCAATGTTTTTCATCAGTTCGTGGAGTAGGTGGCAATATTGACTGGAGGAGTCATGTGGAGAATGCGTGGATCTGACATAGAGGTAGTTCGAACTAGAGATAACTCGATTTAGGTAAGATAGGGGGGTAGGCCTCTACAGGTATAATTGTTGCAGCCATATTGAGAGATGAAAGCTAGTTTTACTTTTGCTTTATCTTATGTCTGATAGAGTTCTTTGATTAAAAATTAGTATTATCTTTATTTTAATCGTAAAGTATGTATAGAGTTCGACTGAAAGCTAGTTTTACCTTTGCTTTAATCAGTATAATTATCGCAGCCATATTAAGAGATGAAAGCTAGTTTTATCTTTGCTTTATCTTATGTCTGGCGGAGTTCTTAGATGGGAAACTAGTATATTCTTTATTTTAATCGTAGAGTATGTATAAAGTGAGGTTTGAAAGCTAGTTTTACCTTTACTTTAACTGGAATAGAGGTCGACTGAAAGCTAGTATTACCTTTGTTTTAATCAATGTATTGTTTACATAAGTAGAGAGTTGCGTGAGAAAAAAGTTAGAAGTTTTCATTGAATAGAGTAGAATGTACATTGTATGGAGATAAAAATCTCACTTTTGGAATGGAAAGGGCGAGAATTTAGAGTAGAGTAGTGACGGACTTAACGATAATACCGTTTCAGTTGCCTAGTGTTCCATGGAGTTGGGATTCAAACTCCTTGCTTAGTCATGAGATAATATGATCCCAAACAAGTTAGACTAGTGATTAGGAATAGACCCTCCTAGTTTCTTGCCAGTTTCCTGGCATGTGCCTCTTTACGGTGTGGAGGGATTTCTCTAAGGACAAGATCGTTGATTTGGAAAGTACGGCTTTAGACTTTTATGTTGTATGAACTGGCAAGCATATGGTGATATCAACCTAGGCTGGCAATTATAGGGGCCTAATTTCGTAGAGGAGAAACTGGGCTCTTACACCTTAAAGGTTACCCTCGGCTAGAAGTATTAGCAAATATATAAGGCTATAAACAACTAGTTTAATGCACTACGTACTTGCGTAGAGTCCATGAATAGGGTTCTCTGCGACCTTTAGCGAGAATTTTAATAAGAGTTGATATATATTGAGTTAGATGACAGGTCGAATAAGAAGAAGGTTACAGGGTGTTTGAATGTAATCTTGAAGGGATTTTGGGAGAATTTTTTTAACCTCTTCATCGTGTCACCTCCTTCTTATTTATAGGAGATAGGATAAGGGTGACTCACCATGGGAGGTCAGATTACATGTATATCCTTTGGGATAGCTGTTCAGTACGCGGAGTCAGTTCTGACACATAAGTTGTCTGGCGGCTCATTTTACAATTCTTTCAGGTGAGCTAGCTGTCAGATGTGTCTTCCTTCGACCATGTACTTCTATGGTCGAAGTCTTTTTGGTTCTGATACTGAGTTCTGGTGTTAACCGTTTATCTTTGGCTTTGACTATGGAAGTTAGCCTCGATGATGCCTTCGAGTGTTTAATTAATCACGGAAAGTTTTGTGGACTTAGTTGCTAGTCTTGCTGGGCTTCGAGTCTCTAGGTAGTTTTTGATGCAGCCTACGAGTATTCAACTGGTGCTGGAAGGCTAAGAGTAGGCTACTACATTCACCCCCTCTCGGCAAGGGCCTCGAAAATTGGTTTCGATGGCGCATGTTAAAAAATTCTGTTAGGCATGGGAAGTTGAAGAGTTAACAGGTTGAATATGGGCAGTTTTGAAGAGAGTAATTAAGGTAAGTGTTGATTAAGGAGGTAATAAATTTCATGTTATCAAGGTATAAATAGGGGTTATTGGGGGGGGGGGGGATTTCAAACATTCTTCATCTTCTTTCTTGAGTAATCTAAATAATGGAAACTACTCCAAACACTCATTACCAGAAGAAAATGAAGGAGAAGAACCGGCGTATTGAGGAGAAGGCGATGGCGCTGAAACAAAAGCTTTTTGGAGATCATGGGTTGGATGTGGTACTGCATGATCTGGTGGAGCTGGAGCCGGGGGAGGAGATCTGTGGGCATTCGTATGCGCACTGGTGGAGAGTAATGCAATGATTGGGCCTGCATGTGAGTAACCAGTATTTCATGCTAAAAAGCCTAGCAAAAGACCAGGTGGAGGCGAATGATACCGCCGAGTCTCAGGCGGGGTTCTATAAGAACTGCCCCGTATGTAAATAGGGGGGTCTTCAATATTGTGGGTGGGTATGTAGAGGGAGTTGTTTGTTGTTGCTATTGCTGTTATTTTTGTTGCTTCTCTCTATTGTTTTTGATGTTGGTGAGGTATGCCCGATGACTTTTTGAATGAAACAATGTAGTGTTTGTCGAAGTATGGTAATATAACAGTTATAGGTAATGTAGACGATGATAAAGTAGGCGTAGTTTAATTGTTGAACTTCGAACTTGAGTAATAAAAACTAATAAAAGTGGTAAGAAAATTTTATTCTTTCATTGAACAAAAAGTATTGACTGAAGCTTCAAGAACTTATGTATATGTACAAGGGATTGTGGTTAAATATAGACGATGATTCGAAAATGAAAGCTTGAGATGGCTTGAAAATGTTTGTGGTCGAAGGGTACAACTATTATGGAATGAATAAGATTAATTGAAGACGACTGTATGGGAGGTTTTGAATACAAAAGCTGACAGCCAAAATAGTAGAAATGTCAGAGGTAATACTATTCATAGAGTAGTGTGTTACTGTAGACCATCATTATCTTTCCTCAGGTATGGAAAAGAGGTGGAGGTAACATGTGGGCATGAGTTGACAACTTTGGGTAGTGTGTCAGAAGGTTCAAGAGGGCAACAAAAAGTATTATCTGGTGTAAGTGTGTGACGCGCACGTGGGTGCAAGTAAGGGAAATATGGGCAAAACACATCATGCCCAAAAATGAGGGGGGAGTGAAGGAGTGGTAATGATGGTGAGTGGGAGAAATCAAGACGGTTTTATTTTTCTTGGAGGTACTTAAAGAGGTGAAAGAGAAAGAGAAAGTTACTGTTCCCAAACAATCAGAGATAGAAAGGGAAGGAAGGAAAGAAAACATATGCCATTGTTACAGTTTAAACTTGCTGGAGAGGAGGAAAGAAAATGCCATTGTCGCTGATAAATTTAATCTACTCAAATAGGTATGCCTCTCTGGCTTCTAGGTAAAGATAGGAATTATTTTTTTGCTGTTGCTTCTCCTTTTGTTTTATTTGTACGGTGAGGTAAGCTTTTGCTAGGTTGCCGGTAATGGCTTGCCTGAAGGAGGGTGTAATAGATGTGGCTGGAAGTCTGACAAAGTGATAATTTGGAGGGGCGAGGTAGTAATCGAATATTTGGTCGTAGGTCGGCCTGATAATGAGGGTAGATAATATTATGGAGCTAATCTCAATACTATTCTTCGGTAGGGTATAATATGTACCCGTCATACTTTGAGGATGAGGCTGGTAGATGAGGAGGAGGACAAAGTAAATCAACCAAGTATATCTGGGCGAGGTCGAGGGGGTAAGAGCAGTGATGCAGAAGTATTAGAAATTGCAACGGATGCCCCGTTGGTCGTAGTAGCGCCAGGTGTTGGAGCTTCGATTAGGAGCCATCGTAGGGCTTGAGTAGTCAGAGAGAGTGACGAAGGAAAAAATTAGGAAGGGGATGAAAGAGAGGGAAGGGGGAATAATGATACAGTCGAACCTTCGGGTAATGAAAGGGACGAGGGGGAAGAGGAAGAGGGTGATAGTAGTAAAGGGACGGATGATGATTTGACAACTGTGGGGCCGGTCTCACCTCAGGAGTAGGCGAGGCTAGAATAATTTATGGTTAAACATGTGTTGGCGAAGGTGGGTGTTCTTCTGGCGCCATTAAGGGCCGAGTATATGTTTAAGGATTCCCCCCTAGGTGGGGATTATGGCATTCTGAGGCCAAATTCGTTTAGGGATGCAACTACCTCTTCGATGGCTGGTGAAGTAGGTGTTGAACTTTTGAGATGTAGCCCTATGCTAAATGGATGACAACTCTTATGAAATGATGAGGGTCGTCGAAGGGATGAATGTGGAGTTGAAACGCGAATGGATGTTTTTGATCAAGTGGTTCTACAATGTCGTTCTATTTGAGGAAAAAAAAGAAGAAGGTAGGGACATATCACATTCAATGCCATGCGGACCATGGTTATTTGACCTATGTTCAACTAGGCATGGGTGGGATAAGGATTTTGTGGTGGTGAAGGGGAACTATGAGAATGCACAGGGGGAGGTGGAACATGAGCTAAAGCATAGGCTGTACAACGCAAGTAAGTTAACAGCCGAAGTATGTTCATTATGTGGTTTGAATAAACTTTTGATCTTTTCTTTGTTGTTTTGCAGAACCCGCCAATAATTTATTGAAGAACCCGAGGACGTACATTGACGCCCTTATTAAGGATAGCGATGAGTGAGTGAATATTATTTTTTAGAAGTTTGGTATTGTGAGACGGAGACAAAAGAAGACAGACACGTTGCTAAGAGATGTTCATGTTACTGTTGGGCCATCGAGGAAGAGGAAAGAAGGAGGTACCTAGACGAAGGCAGGTAAGATGGATTACGACAATTTGAGCCAAAAGTTGAGCTATGTAACGAGGTCTCGACAATGAGGGACTGGGATGATACGGTCGAGTGTGCCCGAGACTGTTCCCAAGGTACCACGGCAGATCAGCAAGGATAAAGGCAAAGTCATTGACGAAGCTTCAAAAATAATACAAACGAAGATAACTTTGCTAAAGAGGGCTCTTGAGCTGATGGCCGATGATGTGGATGACCCAGGCGAAGTGAGGCAACGCGAGGCTGAACTGGAGTAGAGCGCTCGAGTAATGGCCGAGTAGATGACTACTCTCATCGGCATAAACCCGGATGAAGAGCTGAAGCAGGTTAGCAAAGCTCTGCATCAGGTAAGTTTTATGGATTTTGAAGTTGAAATTATTCCTTGAAAATTGTCAATTTAATCGAGTATTCGTGCAGGCAAGTGCTTGGTTGATATCTTATAACTAATCTCATAAGGTATCGAGTGACTAGCTGAAGAAGGTGAGGGACAGGCTTGAGCTCTCGCTGGGGGCCATTCGCGGGAGACCCAGGTCGGTATGCTAGAGCGAGATGTGTTGCAGATTTGAGCCGATACTGCGAGGGAAATTAAAGCTGCGATCATCAACAATAATTAGAAGGTAGCAGTGCTAGAGGCGAAGCTGGCTAGTAAGGATGAGCAGCTGCAGAATAACAAAACACATTTCCAGGTACTGTGTGATGAAGAGTGTGACGTGACCACAACCCTGAAGAAATTTATAGATGGGTTGGGATACGATCCAAAGACCTTCGAGCTCCATCCAACGGAAGAGCCTTCTATCAAAGATGTTGCACAAACAGAAGGGATGGAAGTAGACCCTATAGGGGGAGGTGCTAGAGATGAGGTAGCAGATCCCGTAGGTGCTAGAGATGTGCTAGAGATGTGGTAGCAGAAGGGGATGGTGTTGGTGGTGGAAATATTGTAGAAGGTTTCTATGGTCGAAGGTGCTGCTGATGTCTATGGAATGAACCCCGTTGTCAAAGGCAGTGGTGGTGTTGCTGTTGAAGATCATGGAGAAGGCATAAGTGTGGCCAATCCTGTGTGAGTGGTGTATTTGCAGAACGCATTTTCTTTGGCCTCTGTCATCTGTAATGAACTCTCTCTCCCCATTTTTTTTTATTCAGTGTGTTGGATAGGTAGAATGTGAACAATGTATAATGTAGTTGAATTCGACTTGTGAGTATGTATTAGACTTGAATTGTTGGCATGTATTTGACTTGACTTGCTGGTATATATATATGCTGGTATCCTTGTTTGATAATTGAAGTATAGAGTACACCAGATGTCGAAGGTCGACCCCGACTATTTCTAGCCGCGGGTAGAGTCTGGGCGAAGCATGATATGGTCGGCTGTAATGCAACCCCGAGCATCCGGTCTGTCGACCATTCATGTCACTCAGGTTTGCTTGAACTGGAATCTTAAAGAACTTCAAGGCCACCCCTGAGAATCAGTCAGGTCGAAGGGTTGACATGATACTTAGGTTTGACCAACTCAAGAAGTTTATTAGACTTCGTAGGTCACCCCTGGGTCTAGCCGCAGGTTTGAGCCTAAATAAAGCATTATGTGGCCAGCCCCAATGCATCTTCGAGTGTCCGGTCTGTCGACCATTCATGCCACTCGGGTTTGCTCGAATTGGAGCCTTGAAAAACTTTGAGGTCGCCCCCAAGTATCAGTCAGGTCCAAGGGTTGACATGATACTTAGGTTTGACCAACTTTAGAAGTTCACTGGACTTCAAAGGTCACCCCCAGGTCTATCTGCGGGTTTAAGCCTAAACGAAGCATTATGTGGTCGGCCCCAATGCATCCCCTAGTGTCTGATCTGCCGACCATTCATGCCACTCGGGTTTGCTCAAATTTGAGCCTTGTAAAACTTTGAGGTCACCCCCAAGTATCAGTCGGGTCGAAGGGTTGACATGATACTTAGGTTTGACCAACTCAATAAGTTTACTAGACTTTGATGGTCGCCTCTAGGTTTATCCGCAGGTTTGAGCCTAAAGGAAGCATTATGTGGTCAGCCCCAATGCATCCCTGGGTGTCCGGTCTATCGACCATTCATGCCACTCGGGTTTGCTCAAATTGGAGCTTTGAAAAACTTCGAGGTTTCCCCCAAGTATCAGTCCGGTCGTAAGGTTGACATGATCCTTAGGTTTGACCAAATCAAGAAGTTCACAGGAGATATGCGATAAAGCTCAGAGAAGAAAAATATGTTCATTGATTATACTTTATTTATATCAGCTGAACAAAGTGGTGGCCGTGGCCTAATATATGAGACTAATTGCATCCTGTTCCAAGGATTGGTTAAAGGCTCCTCAACTTCTGTCATCAAATAATAGGATCTTCTTTTGGTTTTTTCGTACACGACATAAGGTCCTTCACAGGATTCGGATAACTTGCCGACATTGTGAGGCTTCGAAGTGGGTATGACTCGTCGAAGTACCAAATCTCCAATATCAAAGCTTCTAGGTCAAACTATTTTGTTGTATGACATATGGAGAGAGAGGTGATAACGGCCGAGGTTAGTGATGGCTCGATCTCTGGTTTCATCGATCCATAACATATTGTATCCAAGTTCAAACTCGTTATCTTCATCGGGGAGGTGGGGTCGTACGTTGGCACTTCAAACTGATTAGGCAGCACAGTTTCAGTACCAGAGGCTAGGTGGAAAGGGGTTAAGCCCGTTGCCTTTCTTAGAGTAGTTCGATAGGTTCAGAGTACATGTTGTAAATTTTGAACCCATCAGCCTTTCTTATGATCGACGCGTTTCTTGAGACCATTGACTTTAGTTTTAATGATTGCTTTAACCTTACCATTTCCCTGTGGGTAATAAGTTGCTGAGGGGGAAAGGATAATGTTTTACTTCTTGAGGAAATTTTAAACTTTATTCCCGATAAACTGTGGACTGTTGTTGCATCGAATCATGTGAGGGCAGCCAAAATGTGTGATGATATTTTCCCATAAGAACTTGATGACTTCTTCTTCCCTGGTTTGACATAGAGGCACGACTTTGACCTATTAAGTAAAATAATCTGTAGCCACTAGAATGTGTTCTCTACTGCCCGAAACTTTTGGGAAAGGACCTTCCAGATCAATGGCCCCCCGCTTGAATGGCCAAATAACTTGGTTGTAATGGAGGTCTTGTAAGGGGCTTCGAATGTCGTGGGCCTGACGTTGGCATTTATCATAGTATTTCGCAAACTCTTCAGCTTGTTTCTTTATATTGGGCCAGAATAAACCTTGGGTTATGGCTTGGAGAGCCATAGATCGATCGGAGGTGTAAGAACCGCAATTGCCTTCATGGAGTTCGGTAAGTATGGTAGTGGCTTCCTGTTAGCAGATACAACGGAGGTGTACACCATTTGGGGATTTACGGTGAAGACTGCCTTTAAGAATAGTGTATCGCTGGTAGTTTTCCAATAATGAACGTTTGGCCTTAGGATCCTCCGGGAGGGTAGAAATATTGAAATATGCTAGGAAGGGTATGCGCCAGTCGTTAGGATCGAGACTCTCGCCCCAAGTATTGATGGCATTAATATCCATCTGGCTGATACTTGGGTATTCGAGTACTTCGATATGTAGTGTTCGAGATTCGAACTGGCCTAATATGGCTGCTATGCAGGCGAGGGCATCGGCATGTCCATTTTCACCTTGAGGGTAATGGAAGATTTTTTTAGGGAAACGATCCATGCGCTGGCGGACAAGTGCGGCCCACTCAGCCATGCGACCGTTTACCTGATTTTTACTGGAGTATTTTTGTTGAACAAGCAGGAAGTTGGTGAATACTGTGAGTTTTTGAACACCGAGTACAAGAGCGAGACCGAGACCATGTATTAAAGCTTCGTATTCAGCCTCATTGTTGGAGCATTCAAAATTTAATTTGACGGCCTTCTCGATTTGGTCATTGGATGGAGTAACCAGGATAATACCTATCCCAGAATTGTTAGGTCTAGCAGATCCATTGGTCAAGAGACGTCAGCCCATATTTGGGTTCTAAGGGTCACTTTGGTCAGGCTGATCTTTGGGTAAATCATCTTCATTTTCTTTCCAGTCAAAGTCTTCGACCGGGAAGTCGACAAGGAAATCAGTGACTGCCTGGCCCTTTTGAGATATCTGTTTTTCAAAAGTGATGTCGTGTTCACCGAGATAGACAGACCATTGCTGTACCCGTCTGGATTTTTTTTTGAGGATCTCTCTAAGAGGGTAGCTGGTGATAACACATTTGGGGTGAGTTTGAAAGTGTAGTTTGAGCTTTCGAGCAATGTAGACAAGTGTAAGGATCAATTACTCGAGCTTGGTATATCGAGTTTTGGCAGGTGTCAGATTTTTGCTGATAAAGTATACGGGTTTCTCGACACTAGTTTCGAGTCGAATAAGGACCGAGCTAATAGAAGTGTCGGTGACTGCGAGATATAAAAAGAACATTTCACATTTGATGTGGGTGCTTATGATAGGTGGTCGACCAATGTAAGTTTTGAGTTTGAGGAAGGCCTGTTCACAGTTGGGTGTCCAATTAACTTTGGAGTTGTTCTTTTTAGCCTTATGGACGCCTTGGTCGCGTAAGAAGGAGAAAAGCCAAGCACAACAGTCAGAGAATTTTAAGATAAAATGGTTCAGGGCGGCTATCTTGCCAGCAACCTTTTGGACATCCTTCTTAGTTCGAGGGGAAGGCATATCTATGAAGGCCCGAATATGAGTGGGGTCGATCTCGATACCTCGTTTGCAGATGAGGTAACCCAAGAATGTGCCAGATAAAACACCAAATTGGCATTTGTCTGGGTTGAATTTCATGTGATAAGAACAAACTATCAAAAATACTTTGTTGAGGTCTTGTATATGGGCATGTTTTTGGACGCTTTTACATAGCATGTCATCGATATAAACTTCAACGGATTTGCCTAGTAAAGGTTTGAAGATAGTAATAATCAAACGCTGGTAAGTGGCACCCGCATTTTTGAGGTCGAAGGACATGACGTTAAAACAGTAAAGTCCTTGTTTAGTAATAAATGGAGTTTTAAGGTTTTCCTCAGGGAGGAGGGGTACCTGGTTATAACCCAAAGCGATGTCCATCATAGATAATTGTTCGTGGCCAGCTGTAGTATCCAGAATTACAGAAATTATCGGATGGGGAAAACTGTCCTTCTATGTGAGTTTATTAAGATCTGTGAAGTCAACACAGATTCAGATCCTGCCATTTTTCTTAGAGACAACAACAATGTTCGAGATCAAGTCGGGCTATTTAACTTCTCTGATGAAACTAGCGGTAAAGAGTATTTTGGCATCAAGGTTCATTGGTTCTCGAATCCTCAGTGTTAAAGTACGCTTCTTCTGCTTCACAGCTGTGGATTTAGGGATGAGGTTAAGTCGATGGTAGATAATGGTGGGGTCGACGTCAGGCATCTCATGGAAAGTCTAGGCGAAGATGTCTTTGTTGGCTCAAAAAAATATTGTGAGTTCATGGCGTTCGGCCTCATCCAAGAAACTGCCGATGAATGTTCCTCGACTAGGTCCGTCGAGTTTGATGTAAATAGTAGGTTTGACAGGTGTAGTTGAGGGGGCCAAGTTATAGATGGGGAGAGAAAAATGCATTGATTGCTGTGGTTTAAGAAGCTTCTTAGTAAAGTCAATCTCAGGGTGCTCGCATGAGCGGGCGAGGCGTTGGGAGCCTTTCATGTTCCACATGCCACAAGTGGTAGTGAAACGCAATGCCTGGTAATAGGTAGAAGGTATGACCTTCATGGCATGAAGCCAATCACACCCTAGAATGCCTAGGTATTAAGATTTCTGGTCGATGATGAGAAAAATGGTTTGGAGGTAATTAGACCGGTGGTGACAGGGAGATTAAAGCGACCGACGACGACTTCGGTATCGCTATTAAATCCCTTGAGTTCGACGTTGGCTAGTGCAATGAGGTCCATTTTTTTCATGGCACAGACGGTCTGGAGGAACAGTACGTCTGCTGCACTGCCCGTATCAATGAGCATTATGTGTAAGACTTGATGTTCGACCTTGATCATGATAACCAAAGGATCAGAGTAGGGGAAGCGGACATGAGAAGTATCGCAATCGATAAAGAATATACCTTCAGGTCAAGGGTGTTGGCTAGATTTTGGTAGAAGGATGGGTAGTTTATCCTGGTAAGTATGCCTATAGCATTCATCGACTCATTTGCGCTTGCTTCGTGTATGACAACTGTTGATGTTATTCACTTTGATAAGGTAGAGTTGGAAAATATGTAACTCAGCCAGGTCGGTATTTAGAGCAGGTCGTGGCTTGAGGTATGACCCGTCAAGATAGCGGGGGAGATCGGCAACATATTGATGTAGACAACCGACTTTAAGAATCATTTCGAGCGAATGCTACAACGCATAATAATTATTTATGGGGTGGTAGTTGTATTTATTATTTTGGCAGTAGGGTTCGTCCATATGGTCCTCAATGGGGAAGGGAGTACGCCTGATAAGATCCGCCTGAATGCATGTGAGCAGGGTGCTGATGGGTACAGTGAGATTCGGTAGGACCGACATGGGTCATTTTTTATGGATTTCAGAAGGGGTAGCATCGAAGTGAGGGTATTTACAGCTGTCGTTCTCTTGTGATACGGGAATGACCATGGGTGTATTTGATGATCGAGGTTTGTTGTGGTTGGTGGTCGAGGCTTGCCCCTGGTGATTAGATTCGGGGAGGTGTTTGAGGTCGATATTCCTGTTAACCTTAGATAACATCTCCTCGAGGGTTCGTGGTTTTGAACCACAATGTACTCCTTATCACGACTGTAGTCTGGTAAGGCGTTGGAGTACGCGAGAACGACATTCGCACAGTCGATTTTTTTGACTTTGCATGACTCATCGAGAAAATGCTTGGTGACAGCTACAAGCATTTTGTTGGGTGACTTGCAGAAGTTGAAGAGAGCATCGACTCGGACCTCATGGTATTTATTAAAGGAAAATTGGGAGATATAAAGGCTTGACAGCTGCTCAAAACTTTGGATAGAGCCATTAAGGAGGCTGTGGTGCCATTTTAGAGGGATATTTGTGAGACTGGTGGGAAACATGCGACATAAGATGTGGTCGGCTGTGGAATAGAGGCTTAAAGCATTTTGGAATTCAAGGACATGAGATTGAGGGTCAGTATTACAGTTTTTGCTAATTTATGGGGTATGGAAATTTGGAGGTACTTCGACAGCGAGGAGTTCAGAGAAAATGGGGTTGTTTAACCGACTCTAGGAGTTTGGTGTGGGGTTCACGCTGATGCGATTAGCGGCATGGAGTTTTTGATCGAGTTTCTGCTGTGTAAGGTAGGCAGGACAAGGGGGAGATCGCTGGGGTCGAGGGTGATGAGGCCGCGGGTAGGGGGCATGTTCAGCGCTCCGTTCACCATAGCATTCCCGAGCAGGGCACCGTGTGGGGTGGCGAGAAGTGCAAAGTGTAAAATTAGAGGAGTCTTCCGTAACGGGGATACCGCTCGGCGCCAAGAAGGACCGGGGAAACCTCGTTTTGCGGAAGGGGGCCAAGTCGGGCGAGGGCTGAGATGAGCGCAGGAGCGGGTACCCGAGATCAGAGAGGAGCATCATGGGTTTAAACCTGCTGAAGCTCACGAATAGTATGACGTAGTTCGTCTGTCTTCACGCTCAATGCATAACTGGTTATTATGGTACTCCTCGGCTTGAGCAAATTATTGGCTAATGAGGGCAAGTTGAGTGGCTGCTCTATCGGTTGAGTTTCTAACGATGGCAGAGGTGGAGCGTATAATGGGGGCCATGGAGTATGGCTATAAAGGAAAAGAAAGAGAAAAGGGGGATCGGGCAGGGTGGGTGTAGTACAGACGGTACCAAATGCAGGGGCCTAATTTTGTTGAGGGGAAACTAGGTTCTTGCACCTTGAAGGTTACCCTCGGCTAAAAGTATTGGCAAATATATAAGGCTATAAACAACTAGTTCAATGCACTAACATACTTGTGTGGAGTCCATGAATAAGGTTCTCAACGACCTCTAGCGAGGATTTGAATGAGAGTTGATATATATTGAGTTAGATGACAGGTCGAATAAGAAGAAGGTTTCATGGTGTTCGAATATAATCTTAAAGGGCTTTTGGGAGAGTTTTTTTAACCCCTTCATCGTGTCACCTCCTTCCTATTTATAGGAAATAGGAAAAGGTTGAGTCACCATGGGAGGTCAGATTACATGTATATCCTTTGGGATACCTGTTCTGTATGTGGAGTCGGTTATGACACTGTAGTTATCTGGTGGCTTGTTTCACTGTTATGTCTGGTGAGCTGGCTGTCAGATGTGCCTGCCTTCGACCATGTATTGCCATGGTCAATGTTTCTTTGGTACTAATGATGAGTTCTGGTATCGACCGTCTATCTTCGGCTTCGGCCATAGCAGTTAGCTTCGATAATGCCTTCGAGTGTTTGATTAATCTCGGAAGGCTTCATGGACTTTGTTGCTAGTCTTGTTGGGCTTCGTGTCTCTAGGTAGGCTTCGATGCAGCCTTCGAGTATTCATCTGGTGCTGGAAGGCTGCGAGTAAGCTACTACAGTAATAACGCGTTCCCTAATCTCATCAATCCAATTTATGTTGCAGGCCAATTCAAATTCATTTTCTACCTCGTTAAGCTCGTGATCTTTGACTAAATGATGGTATTATATTAGAATGATGACTTCTGTGCCATAAGCGAGGAGGAATAGGGTACAGCCGGTTGATTGACGTAGAGTGGTACAATATGCCGATAAGACATGAGAGACCTCTTGGATCTTGTTTCCTTTTTTCTGTGAGTAAAATCTTTTCTTGATTCTATCCACAATGGTTTTGTTAGTGATTTCAGCTTGGCCATTCCATTGAGGGTAGTAGGGATTAGATGGTGAGTGGATAATGTTGTGTTTGTTGAGGAAATCTGTTACTTTTTCTCTGACAAATTGTGGCCCATTATAGATACTAATTAGGTAGGGGCATCCAAACCGAATAATGATGTGTTCTCAGATAAAAGAGATGACCTCTTCTTCTCTAGTTCGACAGAGTTGAACTGCTTCTACCCATTTTTTAAAATAATTTGTAGCTACGAGTAGGTAGCGTCAGTTACCTAGAGTATTGGGATATTCCCCGGCGAGATCGAGCACCCACCGCTTGAATGGCTAGAACACCTTGCTTACATGTAGTTCGAGCGCATGGGCGCGGATCATGTGTCCATGTCGTTGACATGTATTACATTTGAATGAGTACTATTATGCTTGCTTGTGCATGCCCGACCAGAATACTCTTTGTGTAATGGCTCTGTTAGCTAGTGATCGACCTGTGGCATAGGAGCCACAAGTCCCTTAATGTAAATCACTGAGCATTTTGTCTGCTTTCTTTCTGGAGAGGCACTTGAGGTAAGGCCCCGTGACTGAACGACGATATAAAAAACTATTTTGATTTGTGTAGCTTTATAGTTTTTGATCAACTGTCGGTACTCTTTTGGATCTGTTGGAAGGGGCAAGTCGCATTCATTTTCTGGGCCGAGGTAGGCAATAAATGGCTTTTTGCCAATTGTCATCTTCTTCTTCATTACCCCGAGTGTTGATCATGCATACAGAATATCGATTAATGTTGGGGGTTGATATCACTTCGATATGAAGATATTGAGCTTCTGTACCCAGGACCCGGGCTAGATAAGCCAAGGAATCGGCGTGTCTATTTTTACCTCGCGAAAGATAATCAAGAGTTGCTTTCATAAACTGGCTCATCCTATCTGTAACGAGGGCTACATATTCGATTATCTTGCCATTCTATTTGTATTGCTCTTAGTAATGGTGGACGATGAGTAGAAAATCTGTGTAGACCGTGAGATCTGGGACGCCGAGCTCGAGTGCGAGGTCGAGTCCATGAATGAGAGCTTCATATTCGGTGAAATTGTTGGAGGCTTTGAAATCCAAATGGATTGATTTCTCAATTTTGTCATTGGAAGGGGTAATCAATACGATTCTAATTCCTGACCTTCGGGTCTTGTAAAACCATCTATAAGAAGTCTCAGCCCTTTCCTTGTAACCCATTTAGTTCGCTCGTCAAATGCATTGGTGGTGGATCTTTTGTAATTTCTTTTGCAATGCCAGGATCGTGCTCTTCCCACTCGGGATCTTTCACTGGAAAATCCACGAGAAAATTTGTAATGGCCTGACCCTTTTCTGAATGTCGTTGTTCGAACTTGATATCATGTTCTCCCAAACTGATTGACCATTGCTGCACTCTCCTAGATTTTACTTTTTTGGACAAAACTTCCCAGAGTGGGTAGTTCGTCATGACTTTGACTAAATGAGCTTGGAAGTAGTGCTTAAGTTTCTATGATGTATAAACAAGAGTTAGAAGGAGTCTCTCAATTTAGGAATACCTCATTTCTGCTGGAGTGAGGGTTTTACTAATGAAATAGACTGGCTTTATAATCTTTCCTTCAGGTCGAATAAGAACCGAGCTAATTGAAATGTCTGTAATTGCTAGGTAGAAGATCCGTTCTTTATTATCTACCGGGGTGCTCATGATGGGAGACTTTCCCAGATAGGCTTTTAGTTCCTAAAAAGCTACCTCGCATTCAGATGTCCATTTAATCTCTTTGTTGGGTTGAACTTTTCCTCGCTAGGTACAACCTCGGAGTTGTAGGAAGAGCCAACGACAACGATTTGAAGATACTACAAGAATAAAGGGTATTTTCCACTGAAATATCAGTGGTAAAAGGGTTTTTGCCACAGTTTTTACCGTGGCTAGGGTCGTGGGTGTAGATGGGGTGAGTAAAGCTTTGGCACTATTTTCACAGTGGCAAAAATTATTTTTTTTCCACTAAAAAATTCGTGGCAAAAGCCTACTTTAACCACTACAACATCCATGGCAAAAACTTGTTTTCACCACTACAAAATCTGTGGCAAAAGCTTGCTTTCACTACTACAAAATCCGTGGCAAAAGCCTACTTTTACCAATACAAAATCCGTGGCAAAAGCTTGCTTTCCTCACTACAAATTCTGTGGCAAAAACATACTTTCACTACTACAAAATCCGTGGCAAAAACATATAATAAATAATAATAAAAAATTATTTTAAAAAAATAATTTATTTCTAAAATATACAGAAAAGGCTACAGAAGTAAACTTGATACAAAAAATTATAAGCATGTTTTTATTAATACACGAAATAAACTTAAGGCTGCAGAAGTAAAACAAAAAGGAACATAATAAAAAAACGTGTAGCGGAGAAGGTTCAAACATGAATTTTCCGATCCGAATTTCCGATCCGATTTCCGATCCAAATTTTCTGATCCAATTTCTGATCCGATAATTCCGAATATATTTCGATCCGATTTATTCCGAAAAATATTCCGAATATCTATCCGATCCGATTATTCCGAAAATTTATAAGTTATACACTTAAACTTATATCTGAACTAGGGTTCCATTCTCCACTTCTCTGCTTCCATTCTCCACTCCTCTACCTCCAAAATCCACCACCGACTCTTCTTCTCTAAAAATCAAAATTTATCCACTACCTCCACTTCACCATCGACTCATCTCCACTGCCTCCACTCCACTGATCAACAGTCCACTCCTCTGGAGATCAATTTACTTTGATTTGAAGAAGAATCTTGGGCGTACATATCCAGTATCCATCTCCACTGCCTCCACTTTGATTCGAAGAAGAATCATTGAATCTTTGATTTTAAATCTCCACTGCCTCATTACGGTAGTTTCATAGGTCACTCTCTCTCTCAAGGTTGGCAACAGTATATCACAAGTAAAACAACATCTTGATTTGGGTTTGATTTCTGAATTTTTTCCAAATTATTCCAAAATTGTTCCGAAAATACATTCCGAAATTTCCAAAATTTTTGAATATTCCGAATTCGGAAATATTTATGCAGTTCCGAAAAAAATTGAATCGGATCGGAACTGATTTTCCAGTTTCGAAAAAAATTGGAAAAATTCTGACTAAGCTCATTTCCGATCCGATCCGATCTGAAAACAGGCCTAGTGCTAGCTGAAGGAAGGAAAACGTTCCCAGTCTTTTTTGTGTCTTCTCCAAAGGATGGAAAACATTCCACTCATAGAATCTGCAAGTTAACTGATGCAAAAATAAGAGTCAGAACTAAGCAAAAGTAGTTCTTAGAATAAACACGAAATGGATAGCTAAAAAGCAGAACATGGATATCCAATCAATTCTTAGATACAGTAAACATTATCTAGTATGCTCATAACTAAATATAATAGACTTGAACAAAGTTGGGTTATGCCTGCTTATACCATAGCATTGAAGGAAAATAAAAACTACAGGTGTAAGAAGAGATCCAAGTTGAATATAACGGTTAACTAGGATGACAAATGCAGTATAACCATAAAACTTTAATTAAGAAGAGCAGGGGAAATCTAAAGATGTAAATTATTCATGATACTACTTCATATGCAAGTCTAGCAATTGTTAATAAACAGCAAAAGTAAATTATTCATGCTGTTACTTCATATGGAGGTTCAGGAATGATCATATTTATCAAGGGAAGCCATTGCTCTTGAACAAAATAAAGAGAAAGATTCTTGTGGAAATTCATAACAGCTACATGCTAATTGATGCCACCACAAATAATTCAATAAGTGATTTATAGATAACAAGGAATTTAAATGTGTAGGCCAAGTGTAGTAGGTTAACTATGATCAAATCATGCTTCTGGATATCTCCTCTAATAGATGAGCTCAAAATCTGCTGTGATGGATCATCTCTTGGTAGTCCTGGAACTGGAAGATGTGGGGCAGTCTTCAGAAATGGTGACAGTGAAGTGGCTGGGGTATTAACTATGAATTTACAGGCTACTACTTCATACTATGCAGAGCGTACGTTAATAATGGAAGCAATTGCTAGAGCATTTATCATGGGCTACACAAAAATCTAGATTGTCTTAGATTCAAGGGCCGCAGTTGAGGATTTTAACATTGGACAGATTCCCTAGAATTTTATACCACTGTGGAAAATACTAAGTAGAAGATTTATCTCTATCAGAATATCACATGTATGGAGGGAACAAAAATTCAGTGCAGACCAAGCTGCAAGAAAAGGGAGTACGATGAAAAATGGAGAGCTACACTGGTTTGTAGCAGACCTACTTTCATAACTAAGATAGAGCATTCTTACACAAAGTACTTTAGATTCCAGTAGTAAAAGGGTAAGATGCACATATTTGTGGGGGATGCGGGGTGCCAACCCGGTTAGGATGTCATAGATTCCTAATGATGCATATTATTGAGTTATTTTGACATATATTCTCTTCACATGTAACCTTTCACTTTATCATCAATAAATAAAAATGCTTACTTTGGCA
Organism: Kingdonia uniflora; assembly: GCA_014058105.1. Lineage (NCBI taxonomy): Eukaryota > Viridiplantae > Streptophyta > Magnoliopsida > Ranunculales > Circaeasteraceae > Kingdonia > Kingdonia uniflora. Next base: position 372,229 of record JACGCM010002082.1, on the reverse strand, counting down.
AAAATAAATAAATAAATTTGATTCTTTCACGTATTAGCCCAAACCTCTGGGATTGGTTTTCTCCGGAGACAAAATCCTTAGTATTGCTTCCTTTGGAGAGTAGTTACTTACACATCCTACGAGAAACTATTAAGAAAGAGGTATAATAGGAGTTTAAGGGAAATCCTAAGAGCATCCCTCTTATCATCCCTGTTTATAAGGCTATTCTTTTCACATGGACTAAGGTTTATGATGGTTTCACATAGATTGTCTTTGAATGTTTTGTTGCAAGATGGCATGTGATGTTGGGAGTTAACGTGCTAAGCTGGCTCTTGATGATTGTGCTCTTTGCTTCAGGTTGTTAATTTGAGTTTATGTTTGTCTCCTTTTGTCTGTCTTTCCACGAGCTATCCCTCTGGGGGTAAATATTTTTAATCATAAGAAAAAAAAACCTTGAGATGAATCATGGGCCATCCTCTATACATAATAATTAACCTTGTATATTTATTATTTTATCTGTACAAGGTGCCACACCATAGGACATGTAATCTTTGTAAGGAAGAAGAGATGGATGAATTTGAATTTGGAATAATTTTATTCACACAGCGTCACAAGAATACAAAATCTTGTCTAGAAAAAACTAGAAACATTAACAAAGCCGCATTTATAGAATCACACTGTTTTAAGAAATTTACCTCAAGAATTAGAAGTCCTATTACACCACGGATAAGGCCTGAAACTCCAACCACCCCAATGGACTCCCCAAATAAAAGTGCTGCAAGTATAGCTACTGTCAAATGTTGTGAGTCAATTATCACATGCATTCACCATAAAATGCAAATATATATATATACAATGTAAATGCTAAAGGGCAACGAAAGTTATGAAGCGTACGCTGCCCAAACCTGCAGATGTCCTCTGCAATCCTTCCGTAAGAAACCCCTGTGAGGTGTAAACAGTATTTAAAGTTGGCAGAATCGAATCAAATTAGTAGTAGTAGCAGTATTTACCTAAAAGAAGGCAATATCCACCAATCCAAAGAGAGTGATTGAAAACCATGCCATATAGCCAGAAGGAAACCTTCTTCCTCTGTAAGCAGCAAATGCAATAAGCAAAAACACAGTATGAATAAGTAGAAATGACGAAACGAAGAAAGGTCCAGCTTTTCAAAATACCTCTGTTGCCACTTAAAGGCCAAGATCGCAGAATTTTGTACTAATAGATGCCTCAGAGGATCCTCTATTCCTCAGTATCAAGGCCACTCTGTTGCCACTTAAAGGACCGGCCCAAACCTGCCATGAATTAATCCAGATAACGATGAAACTCATTTGAGATATATAAAAAAATAGCATATGTTCTTTTACCTCTAGATCTCCAGTCTTCTTGACCTTCTTCCCTTGAATACCAAGCTTATCTGTTTCATCAAGTTATCTTAATAAACATATCTATCTTGAAACAACCAGGTACTACTCCCTTAAGGAAAAAAGAAACTACTACGTATTTCATAAGGTTTATACCTTGATTAACAACAATGACCTCTTTATTGCTTAACAACGTGAATGTATCTTTGTCCATGGATCGTACATCACACCCAAGAATTAATGGAGACTGCCAATAACGTAATTAGAAATTCAAAATATAACTACAACAAAAAACACAAATTTGGTAGGAGACTGTGTCGCATTGCCCAGTACCTTAAATATCGCCCAAATGCTGAAGTGAGAGCGGTATTCTTTTGTTGACATTCCTCCATTACCTACTTCAAGCATGTTGAGATCTAAATTGAGCACACGAGACATCAGATTCTGTGACATGTTAGTTTTTTGGAGTAAATTTGACTTACTTTTTTCTTGCTTTTATGTAAAGTTCAAATTATTCCTTTATACTTACTTCTAAGATACTACTTGCGATTACAATACTGTAAAAGATTCTAATATGTCTCACCGTTCCATCCACTAGGACTAGCATACTTGCGATTACATTGCTGCCTCGGTTGAATCCAAAACACATTCCACTGTTGGGTTTCCTGCAACCATGAAACTTGCATGACTTGCTCGGATAAAGCCAACACAGATCTAGACATAATATGCTTAATGTACACGTCATAAATGAAATATTTATCGTCTTTGTTATCAACATAGCTGAAATTGTAGAAAAAGTTTAACCTTATCTTGGGAACTAAGGAAAATATTGCGCCTTTGTATCCCAAACCCCACTAGACCAATAAGGCGTTACCATCCTATTCCTCCTTATGTAATACTGACTTGTTCCGTCTTGATCAATCGATAAAGAAAAGATTCCATTGGCAGGATCTTCTGAGTTTCTCCATGAAGTAACTGTGACTTATTAGTCTTTTTTTCAAATCTAAGCTTCCCGCCCGGTAACCATGTATCCGCAGGGTGATTGAAACTCTGCCAAATCACATTAGATTCATTCAACCCATTCCTTAAAACAAGATTTCCATCATCCCCAAGGACTACTTGAGATGAAATCAACCATTTTGAGTTTGATGACAAATTAGTTGACGAAACTTGGGTTTCTGCCTTATCAAGTACAACTAGATTACCATCTTCTAATAGTTTAAGAGTAAAAGAAGATTAATCCTTAAAAGGGGTATCTCTGTTTGCAACCCAAACATATGTTTTATCTTGAATTAAGATTTTTTTAAACCAGATGCCTATATAGTAGTTGAGGGACTTACCAGGTGTGAAGAAACCAAGTTCAAAGTTTCCATCTTTAGAAACCAGAGTCTGGCTTCCAATAAGTGATTGGCCTGAAGAGATGGTATCAGCTGCAATAACAACATGGGTGATCTTGTAAGAGAAGAAGAAGATGAAGAAGAGAACATTTAGCAGAGAAAAACATGAGTTTCTCCTGACATGATCCATGTTAATTTAGCCTGATTTGAACAAGTTGTGATTTTTAAGAGATGAAGTCTTCTACGTAGTGTATTAGTAAGAGGGTTGTGAAGATAGATGACCCGAAAAGAAGAGAAAAGTCTTTATTGCTAAACAAGTGGTATTAACGAGAGACACAACCACATAAAAGAAAGACTTGAAGACGTGGATGAAATAATCCTATTTACCTCCATTTTCTCAGTCAAAATTCCAAAACATACTATGTGATGCCAATAGCATATTAGCTAAAAAAAAGTAGCTAAGATCCTTGGCTAGAGCTAACTCAAGACAAGCCACCGGTAAAAGTAGAATTTCAGGTCTAGATGGCGCCTATTTCTTAAAAAATAGCAGCTAGTTGGTGCTTTTCGTTCCTGTTCTTTTTAATGTACGCAAGTCTAACTCTTTTCTTTTTGGCTTGCACAATCTCAACCAGCACCACTATTAACATTTTTATCTTTTCTCTTTAAATTATCTGGTGTTCGCTCCTAAACTACTTTCAGCACTTTTCTTTGATGATGGAAAAGTAGTTTAGGATCCTCTAGGAATAGAGCTACTTGTTGCTATTTGAAAGGTAGTTTTAGCAACTTTTCTTTATCTACGCTATTCTGGCTCAAGGATCCTACCACATAAGAAAATAAGATCCTTTTAAACTACAAAAAAGCTACCTATAGCTTCACTTACCTGCCCTACGCACTAGAGGCCAGGTGAGCATATATCCCCGTTAACGTGAAAAGAGCCTATAACTTCACTGACCTGCCCGTTTTTACCTATAGAGGTACAATATAGAGGTAAGGCGGGCATCTATCCTTGAGACTTGCATCTTTTCAACTATGCGCAAGTTTTCATGACTTCCTCCGCTAGAGTCAAAAGAGGTAGGCCGCTCCAGGGTAAAAAGACCTTTTCCTTTACTGGCTTCATTTCTTCTCTACGCTAAAAGGAAAAGGCCTAGAGCATCCTAAAACATACGTTTTCTTATATATGCGATGGAAATCTCTTCTCTCTATAGCGACAAGTTAAGAGTCAAGGAAGCAAAAATAGGTTAAGTTGTTTAGAGCCATTTAGAGCTATTTTTTAACAAGGATCCTTGGAGTTAAAAAAGGGTTAAAGTTGCCTAAAGGCTACTAAGGAGTTAAATAAAGGCGAGAGTAGCTTTTAAAGTAGTTTAGGAGGATCCTTTAACTTTTAAAAGAGATAGGTGTGAATCAAAGATCCTTTGAGTTGCTTTCTAGTGCTGGTGCGCCTTCTAAGCTATTCTTGTGCTGGTGCGCATTATAAACTACACAAGCGCTAGGTTCTTTGCTCTTCTTTCTAGTACTGGCCTTTTCTTTTGTGCTGGTGTGATGGTTTCCGGTGCTGGCTTTTCTTTCGTACGGCAAAAGTCACTATTTTATTTAGTAGCTTTAGCAATAACCATCAGGTAAAAGGGGAGTTAACCTCAGAATGGCAAAAGTTACGTACGTTGATTCGACCCTATGAAAGAAAAGCAAAAAGTCACTCGGGACCCTTACGCCGTATGCAAGTTTAAAAAGAGAGATGCCTGCAGGTTTCGCTAAAGGAAAGTGGCTAATGCGGCAGGAGTAGTTTTGGAGGCTAAGGCGAGTGAAAGCTGGGGTAGGTTAGTAGCGTAGCAAGTGAAAGAAGGTGAGCTAGTGAAAGTTGCTTCTTTAATTCTTTATGTAGTTGTAGTTTAGGAGGTAAGCTGAGTTATATTTTTTTTTCCCAAGGATCCTAGATCGCGCTATCCAAAGATTATGAGCTCCAAACTATTTAACTCATGCTTCTCCTTTTTTTGGAGTTGCCAGATGGTTACTTCGCAAGAATATGGAGCAAACAACAGAGGAAATGCTATAATTGTTTTGAGGTGGCTTACTTCTCTATCTCCCTTTCTCCCTTTTCTGCTGAACCCTTCTTGTTGATTGTGAGCTACTTGAAAGGCTACAAGGATCCATGTTGCTAGTTGTTATCGCTACAACTACTATCCAGTATCCCCTCACTCTATCTAGCTCTTGTCCTTAACTTACTCTTTTTTTTAGGCGATACCTCCCTCCGGTCTGCTTACCAATAGTTTTTTAAAATACTTCCTCCCTTAAACTATTACGCTAACTGACTAGTTTTTAAAATACCTTCAACTCCTTTACTTATGCATCTTCATTTTCTTTTTAAAGCAGCAACCATCAGGTGGCCACAGAACTAGGATCCTTCTATCATAAACGCAACCTCATTCCACTTGTGTAGCTAGTAGCTTCTCTTTAAAAGCAACTTCGCCAGTTTTCTGGCTACCTCACCTCTTTTCCCCGTACGCAAGTACCAGTTCTCTTTCTTGGATCCTTAACGGCTTTAAATGATACTATGCTTGCCGGTTGTTTTCCATAGTGCTAACCCCTAAACTACTGTTCCTGGCTTCGGATTCTAGCCATCATCAATGACTAGGATCCTTCTAAACTACGCTCAACTCTAAGGTCTATATATGTAGCAGTAGTTTAGAAGACAACAACACTTAGATGGCGTACCGACACTAGACAATAGTAGTTTAGAAGGTACCATCTTCTTAACTGCTTACTACTGGCTTCACCGTACGCGAATTTGGCAACCCTACCCTAGCTTTAGCAACTCTATCTTCTTTAAACCTCCATCTTTAAAAAGTTCTCTAACTACATAAAACCACTATTCTTTAATACTTGAAAGGCTTCTGACTCGCCTATGGTTCCTCCAAAGTTAGGATCCTTCTACCTTTTTTATTTCTTTGACTCCTAAACTACATTTCCGCCTCTAACTACCTTTTGGTTTAAATGGCTCTCTATAAAACCTCTGGCTTCCTAGCTCAAAAGCCAAAAGTCAGTAGTTTTGGATCCTTTTAACCTACGCTTCTAATCTACCTAACAAGAGCCTAGGATCCTCGGCTCACCTCCTTGCTTTTTAAATAGGATCCCCCCTTTTTAAAACCACCTTACTTCTAAACTATTAACTCCCACCTCTTTTCTGCTTTTTTGCAGCAAGAAAGGATCCTAAACTACGCTAGCCGGCTTCCTGATAAAGGCAATAATGTTGAAAAGCTCAAAAGCCCACTGCTCTACAGAAATCTAACTAACCCCTAGCCGTTACTGATAGACATGATGAGAGACAGACCACAGTGGCTCATCCTACAGCCTTTACTCCTGTGGGTGCTTTTTGTGTAGAAGAAAAATGGCACATCTTCTACTCAAGGTTTAAAGGATCCTAGCTTCGGTTAGGAAAAAGCAACAAAAAGAAGCTAAAGCAAGATAGCTCCGACTCTTTTCTTTAGACAAACCCACTGATTCTTCCAAAGCAACCAACAAAACCACCAAAAAAAGAGCCTCTGCTTTAAAGAGGACAAGGTGCTCCCATGTGAATACCAAAGCACCAATAATGCAACGTACCAAGCTAAATATACAATCAGATGGATAGAAGAATTAATGCCTGTCCTCCTATGCCAAACAACACATAACCGAGAGGACAAATGGACAAACAAGAGAGCTTACATGACACTTAGAGATATGTTCGATATTAGGGAAAAAGAAAACAGTGGGAAAACTTGACCAAGACTTCAGAAAAAATGATGAATGGACAATCAAGAGAGCTTGCTTAACAAACATCAAAATTTTAATAAATACATGGATACAACTTAAAATAAACAACATCCTACTAACTAGAATAATGAGTAGGATGTTAGAGAAAAAGAACATAAAGGAAAACTTGACATATGGTCACTAAAATTCTTTGAAAAATTAGAAGAAACCCCAACATACTTCACCTGAGTGAATATCAGAACCCCTTCAGGAAAGTGATTCACATGCATGAAGAGAATAACATCACTCTAATCATACAAGAGTGAAAACTAAGCAGACCTTGTAGCCTATCATTTATTTCTTCATTTGTAAAAGACAAAAACTTCCAAATCATACAAGATCAAGGTTTACAACCTAAAAAGATGATCTAAACTCGTGGAAGGGAAGGTTTTAGATGAAGCATGGAAAATTTGTGATGTGTGGATAACTGGCTAAATCAAGTTTTGGAATTGGCAGCAAATGGGACTTCTTCCTGTCACGATATAACAAATCAGTATATGACTTGTAGGATACTTACCTTGGCGTACTTGAAACTTTTACTTACACTTTCTATGGTGGCAAAATAACATTAATTTACTATATTTCACATTATAATTTGAAGGAAATAGACTGTATTTTTGCTCTTCCATATCAAACTTTGTTGTTATTTAATTCTCTTACTCTAGGTTTGACAGATATCCCAAAAGCAAGATTGTTGCGAGGAAGGAACATGGGTGTATTACACAATATATAAGAAGCTGTAAAGTAGAGAGAAACTTACATTGACACAATCTTACATCCCAACTCATAAAAGTATGGCAGCAACTCCTCAGATCCATGCATACAACATCAGCTTGTACTTCCTTCCTTGTTTTGACAATGCAAAAATTACAATCATATGAGAAATAAGCCATTAAAGATTACCCAGTTTTTTGGGAAGATTCAGTAGATAAAGATATCCCCATTTTGTCTATACTATAAACTGGATAAAAGATCCTGCAACTGTGTTAAATATTGGAGTAGTAGATTCTACAATGAGATTTGTCCAGAATGTATAGGTAAGAGGGTACGTTTAAATACAATCCTCGAGCTTGTCGCGATCACTTCATTTCACCCCATCAAATGATCGAATTTGACTTCCATCCTAAACGTTTCTAACTTGCAACTTATGCCCCGCACATTCGTTAGTAAACTTAATTGACATTTAGACTTTTGAAACCACCGTATATTTGAAATTGGACTTGAATCCAATATTTTCAGTTAAAAATTCCATAAGAGGTGAAAAAATAAAGTTTAAACCTTCGGCAGCAGAAATCTAACTTAGATCATATAACAGGGGTCAAAAACAAAATATCCAAAATAAATTGTACATTTTTTTGTATAAGGGACACTGTGGGCTAAGTGCCAATATTACTCAGAATAATGCCTAAAATAATTTCATGGTTTAGGGTGAGCTGGTTCCATAATCTATTACTATAGTAGATAGTTACATTGCTAAAGAAATCTCTACATGACTAAATATCAGAAGCAACCATGTTTGCTCAAAAAAGAAGAAAAAAGAAGAGAGGAACAACCAAGAAAGATCCATATGTGAAATCAGTGGTAGTTTAGGAAAATATATGCATTTGAAAGTATTTAAAGCAACAGATTGAGTGTTCTACTTTTTATCGAAACACGAAGGCACATCAATTATCACTACTACTTTCGAGCGTAGATACTGAGCCAGCCAAAAAGGCAACTTTACTTTAGTACCTTGTTTAACCTGATAAATAAACACCAAAAGAAAAAACTCCATTTAAGATGCACTCAATATATTCTCCTCTAGTTCAACTTCAAACTTAATGTCTTACGGTGTATGCTTCTGCACATGGGTCGAAAACTGCAACTTCACTTGCCCTCACTTTAAAAGTAGACGTTATGTTCTGCAACCATACATTAAAATCAAGCATGGCTATTAGTTAAAAAGATATAGCTTAAAAATTATAGCGACACAACAACAAAAATCGATAAAAATTCTGGGTTTATCAATAACAATCTACAGAAATCACACACGAGGGACTCTAGTTTTCAAATCTATTGAGATGTAAATATATATCTCGTTATGAATGAGAAATTGGGGGAAACACGAGTAAATAGTAAGAAGAGAATCATATACTGACCTCTTCCTCCATGAGAATTTCATTGATATCATAATAACGTGCAATTTCTCCGTAAACGAAATAACCCTTTCTTGTATCTCTCTTTCAGTTGCTCTCAACGTAGTAAACGTAGTTGAATCATAACTTTGTTACGGTATTAACATCGCGGCAATCCTTCCTTATAAGTACTAGTATCCACAGAGACAAAATAAACAATAATCAAGATTATGAAAATGGTAAGAGCTTTTGAGCTACAAATCAATCCCCAAATACTGTCATTCAAAGATTTGAAATTTACCAATTACGGCTAAATAAGACCCAACAAGGATATAAAATTGGGTGATGATTTATGATTTATGAGTTTAATTTGGAACATTTGAGAACTTCTCCATACCTGAGGTCTCAAAATCAGGTGTGAGAGAGAGAGATATATCTGAAATAGTGAAATTTTTGTTTTGCTCATAGTTTTAAGAACAAGGAGGGAACTTCAAATACAAAGCAAGAAAATTGAAAATTAAGGGAGTAAAATATCTCAAATTTTTGGCCACTAATAATCCTTATTAGCCATGGTAAAAGTTATGGTCTATCTCTCACTGATAAAGCAGTGGCAAAACTAAAAGCCATCAGTGACAATTGTTCATTTTTCTTGTAGTGAGATTTTGAAACGAATCTGCTGATTGCGGCAATCTTGCTGACAAGTTTTTATATATCTTTCGACATCGTTGGAGATGGCATGTTGAGGAGAGATCGATTTTGGTTTGGATCGGCCTTAATCCCCTTCTTGCTCATGAGATGGTCGAGGAATCGGCCTGAATGTACTCCGAATTGACACATAAGAGGATTGAGTTACATACTATAAGAATGAAGATTGTTGAATATTGTGTTGAGATCTGTGATGTGGCTGATTGACTGTATGCTCTTGTACAAGATATCATTAATGTAGACTTTCACAATTTTCCCAAGATGTGCCTTGAACATAGTAGTCAACAATCGTTGATAAGTCGTGCCTATATTTTTGAGTCTGAAGGGCATAAGTTTGTAACAGTAAAGTCTTCTTTCAGTGATGAAAGTGGTCTTATCCTGATCGTCTTCCATGAGAGGAATCTGATTGTATCCAAAAATAGCATCCATCATAGATAGGAGTTCGTGACCTGCTGTAAAATGCAGAATTTGATAGATGTTGGGAATAGGGAAACATATCTGTCTGTGGTACCTAGAATGGCAGAGACGGTATTCTCACAAGTTTGAGAAAGCTTTTGACTACCTTTGATTTCATAGACACCATCATTGTTATAGGTGCATATCCCTCGATCTGACCTTAAATTGAGCTATCCCAAGTTCGAATTATCTCTATATCAAGCTCATGCATTCCCTACATGACTTCTCCAGTCAACATTGCCATATACTCTACGAACTAATGAAAAACGTAGGTCGAGCTCAAACCAAAAAGCATAAGAAAGTCAAAACCACATGTTTTTCATGAACTCAACAGTTACTCACTCAACATCCACTAACCTCATTGTTCGGAGGACGTGTTCCAGCACGATGAAAAATTGTGGAAGAGGCCTATATAAAGAAAAAGTTCTAGAAGAGACAGAGACCATATCTTATAATTTTCTCAACACTCTAAACATCTTATTCACAAGATCAAACATTTTTAAGTCTAGAAAATAACATGTAATAAGATATCATCAGCCTCAAGCAATAAAAGTCACTATTACAAAACCCTCAACATGAGGTCATAGTTTTTAACCTATTCATAGGTTTTCCACGCTAAATACCTGTGTTATTTCTTATTTACTGGATTGTAGCCACAGGTACATTGGTGTAAGGACTAATTCCAGACCACGTCGTGCTCACGGAATTAGGCCATTACATTTAGCACCGTCTGTGGGAAAGAAATTCTATCCACAGTATCCTAAGACATTCAATCACTCTACTACAATATTTCAATCATGGTCTCACCGAGGCGACCAACTATCGGAGTTCCGCTTGATCTCTCAATCAAGCCGGAATAGTTTTCAGAGCTCCAAGCAAATCTTAACACTAAAGTGGAGAAGCGCAACAAGCTCGAACAACAATTAACTCGTAACCGAGAGATCCATGAGAATAGCTTGAGGCTTAATGAAAAGCTCGTTTGGCAGTGCTCAAATGACACGAAGATCAAATGATGATAATACAGACTGCCTTGCAAGTTCTGCAGAACATTCAGCAGGCTCCTCCAACACGTGATCGTGATCAAGTGCTAGAAGCCTCCCGGATTTCTGCACGAGAAAGATTGGGAGCTCAAGTTGCCACTAGCATGGCTATTTCCAGACATATATGGAATGAGCCTCAACCTTCTATTCATTTAGGGGGAGAGATTAATTCAGAAATCAGCCAAGGTCACCGTTGTTCCACCCGTCAAGAGAAAGAACAGAGACCTCCGCCTCGAGTACCAATACGAGATTGTTTGAGTGAAGGTACCGATACTCATAATCTGTAACCTCCTTGTCAAGCTGCCCAACCGATCTGTCACTATGTCATACAAGAGCATATGGACCAGCGTATTAAGGAGTTGATCGAAGCACAAGTTTTGGGCACTACCGAAGACCTTACCAAGTTACAAGGAAGTCCAATTGCAAAAAAACTATTCGATATGGATATTCCAAAAGGTTTCCATACTCCAAAAATTCGCAAATACAAGGGTACCGATCTCAAGGAACACATTCAACAATACCGTGATTCATTGGGGTTGTACTCTAATCTCAACCACATTCTCTCCCGTCTGTTCGCCATAAGTCTGCAGGAGGAACCACTCCGGTGATTCCATTCTCTAGCTGAAGACTCCATATACACATTCGACCTGCTGCGGAAACAATTCATTAAGACATATGCTCATAATAGAGACAAAGAAGAAAAATTATGTTCTCTTAACAGTCTCAAACAATCTAACAAAGAGAATCTTGAGGCATTCACAAAGAAGTTCATGGAGCTCGCATTTAAAGTGGACAATCTTGATCTGAAAACCGCTGTTATTGCTTTCACCAACGCACTCCTAATGGACTGCAAAGTCAAGGAGTACCTCTTACTCAACAAACCTACGACCTTGGAGGATATGATTACCAAGGTTAATAGTTACATTAACCTGGAAAGGATGATGTTAGAAAGGCATAAATCTACTAAATCTGTCCTTACTACGAAAGGTCCCTCTGCAGATTGAAACGCTGAACCTAAGGAGGACCAGGGTGACCAAAAATACGCCAAGGGAAACACTAGCAACCCTCGGAAAGGAGGATTACAAGTCAAGCCGGTCCTCCCAAAGATGAATGTTCGAATCTCCACAATTTTTCCAATCCTCACAAAGGATAAGCTCTACCGTCTCTCCCAACCATTAGAGCTAATTGAAAGCCGATCGTACTCATGCACCATAAGGTAAAACATCATTCTACTGACAATTGCTATGCTTTACATAGGTTGCTGAAATACATTTTTAAGGAGGTGCGGATGCTGGAATATATTATCGACCTGGAATCATGAAATAATAGCAGCTATAAGAAGTAACTTGACATTGTCCAGGTCGAAGATCAAGCTGAGGAGAAGCATCTTTACTATATGCGCCACAACAACATGATCGAGATCAATTAGATCACTAACTCTAACAGATTCAAGCACATGAGATTGTCAGAATGCTGCGATATCATACTTCAAGATAAATAAGCCAAACTTTTGCCTTAGTCTAACAATCGCGAGCTCGGGATATCATTCGGAGATTGTAATAGTAACCATATCAAATATCCATATCATGAGCGTTAGTTATAATGCTCAAGATGAAATTTTTTGTCATGCATACAATGATGATCGATACTGGCAGTGGTATTGAGATCCTCTTTCAGATCACTATCGACCAGATAGGATTGGCTGACCAAGTTATTTGAAGCAACACCGATATAAGTGGATTCAATGGTTCTAAAGAAGAGCAAGTAGGGAAGATCATCTTACCTATTATCACAGGACCAGCCACCATCGACGTCGCATTCTATGTGATCAACTTACCTATTACAGTCCATCAATTACATTTCAAATCTCAATACGATATTTAACATACTTTGATCTTAAAAGATGCGTCTCAATCTTGATAAGTGTCAATTTAGAGTATATTCAGGTCAATTTCTAGGCCACCTCATCAGCAAGAAATGGATTGAGGCCGATCCAGATCAGATTCGGCCTCTCCTCGACATGCCATCTCAAAAAATAACAAAATATGTTCAGAAACTTGCCGACAAGATTGCCGCTATCAACCGCTCTGTGTTAAAATATTTAGACTCCTGTTATTGGCTATTCCTATTACTCCGCGGCTGTACCATACGAGCAAAATTTTAGATAAATGCAGAGGTTCAATGAACATCAGAATGCGAGGTAACTTTTCAAGATCTCAAAACCTATTTGGGGTAGTATCCCATCATGAGCACCTTAATAGATAATGAGGAACTTATTTTCTACTTCACGGTTACAAATACTTCACTCTGCTCTGTTCTTATTCGACTTGAAGGAAAAATTGAGAAGCCAGTCTACTTCATCAGCAAAACCCTCACTCCAACAAAAATGAGGTACTCTAAAATCGAGAATCTTCTTCTCACTCTTGTTTATACTTCACAAAAGCTCAAACACTACTTCCAAGCTTATTCAGTCAAAGTCATGATGAATTACCCACTTCGGGAAGTTCTATCCCAGAAAAAAAATCAAGAAGAGTGCAGCAATGGTCAGTCAGCTTGGGAGAACATGATATCAAGTTCGAACGATGTCATTCCAAAAAAGGGCAGCCCGTATCCGATTTCCTCGTAGATTTTCTAGTGGATAATCCTGAGTGGGAGGAGTACGATCCTGACCTTTCAAAAGAAGTTTCGGAAGATCCGCCCCCTAAAGTATTTGACGAGCGAGCTAAATAGATTATAAAGAATGGGTGAAGACTTCTTACAGATAGATCAGCAGGACCTGCAGGATCAAGAATTGGAATCGTACTGATTACTTCTTCCAACGAAAGAATTGAGAAATCAATCTGCCTGGATTTTTAAGGCCTCAAATAATGTTACCGTGTACGAAACTCTCATCCACAGACTCGACCTCGCCCTCGAGCTCGGCGCCCCCAAACTATCTGTTTACACAGATTCACTACTCATCATCCACTATTACTCTGAGCAATACATGAAGAATAGTATGATGATCAATTACGCCTCCCTCGTTGTAGATGGGATGAGCAAGCTTGTGCAAGCAACTCTCAATTATCTTCCTCGAGGCAAAAATAGACATGCCGATTCCTTGGCATATCTAGCCGGGGTTTTGAGTACAGAAGCTAGATATCTCCAGATCGAAGTGATTTCAACTCCCAGCATTGATCGCATTTTTGCATGCACAATCAACACAAGGGGCGATAAAGGGGGAAACGATGATTGGCGAAAGCTTTTCTTAGTTTATCTCGGTATCAACATCAAATGTGAAGGACCACTTCCAGTAGATCCGAAGGAGCACCGATAGATAATAGAGAACTCGAAGTGCTGCACCAATCAAAATAGTACCTTGTACCGCCATTCAGTCACAGGGAGTTACCTTAAGTGCCTCTCCAAACAGAAAGCGGGCGAGCTGCTCTGTGATTTACATGAAGGGACTTGTGGCTCTCACGCCATATGTCGATCACTAGCAAATAGAGCCATCACATAAGAAGTATTCTGGCCTGGCATGTGGAAGCAAGCAGAAGAGTACTCATGACAATGTGATGCATACTAGCGATATGGAAAGATAATATGCGCCCTTACGCTCGAACTCCATGCAAGCAAGGTGTTTTGGCCATTTAAAAGATGGGAACTCGATCTCGTCGGTAAATTTCCTAATTCTCCAGTAATTACCGCCACCTCCTCGTAGCTATCGATTATTTTTCAAAATGGGTAGAAGCAGTTCCACTCTATCAAACTAGAGAAGAAGAGGTCATCTCTTTTATCTGGGAACGCATCATCACTCGGTTTGGATGCCCCCACCTAAATTGCATCAATAATGGGCCCCAATTTGTTGGAGGAAAAATCGTAGCTTTCCTTAATCAACATAACATCATTCACTCACCATCCAATCCATGCTACCCTCAAGGCAATGGCCAAGCCAAAATCACCACCAAAACCATCGTAGATGGACTCATAAAAGGTTAAACTCTTAGATAAAAGGGTATTGGGTTCGCGAACTCCCTCATGTCTTATGGGCATATCGTACAACTCTACGATAGTCGATAGGCTGCACTTCATTCCTCCTTGCCTATGGCACTAAGGCCGTCATTCCTTCTGAATATCATCACCCAGTCAAAGATCACGAGCTAACTGACAAGGAATATGAGTTTGAATTGGCATGCAACCTCAATTGGATCGATAAAACCAAGGAACGCGCTATCGCTAGCCTAGGTCGATATCACCATATGCTAGCCAGTTTGTACAATAAATGAGTCAGAAGCCATACTTTCAAAAATCAATGATCTCGTCCTCAGAGAAATACCTCAACACCGTAAAGAGTCTCATACTGGGAAACTTGCAGATAATTGGGAGGGTCCATTCCTTATCACAGGTGTCTTAAGCCTGAGATCATATTACCTCATGACAGAAGAAGGCGTTTACATCTCGAATCCTTTGAACACTAGGCGACTAAAATGATATTATCATTAAGTCCCTCACTAATCCATTTCAGTTTCTTGCTTTTTATTCCAAAAGTGAGATTTCTATCTCCATCCAATGTACATCATTTTTCTGAAATCAATGAAACTTACAAGTTTTATTCATACATCTCTCTACTTTGTAGACAATGCATAGATTAAAGCATAGATAATACTAGCTTTCAATTGACTAATCAGTTAAATCAAGAATACACTTGATTTGGCTGACTCTACTAAATCCCCTGCGGTTAGAACAAGGTAGAACTTGTTTTCAATCAAAGGACTCTACCAGACATAAGATAAAGCAAAGATAATACTAGCTTTCATCTCTTTCAATATGTCTGGGACATCATACCTGTTGAATCAAGAATATACTTGGTTTGGCTGACTCTACTAAATCTCCTGCGGTTAGAACAAGGTAAAACTTGTTTTCAATCAAAGGACACTACCAGACATTAGATAAAGCAAAGAGAATACTAGATTTTATCTCTTTTAATATGCCTAAGATATTATACCAGTTGAATCAAGAATACACTTGGTTTAGCTGACTCTACTAAATCTCTTGCGGTTAGAATAAGGTAGAACTTGTTTTCAATCAAAGGACTCTATCAGACATAAGATAAAGGAAAGGTAAAGCTAGCTTTATCTCTTTCAATATATCTGTAATATTCTATCGGTTTGGTCAAGGTTACGCTTGATCGAGTGCCTCTACTCAGCTCCTAGATTAAAACAAAGGTGATACTAGTTTTCAATCGAAGAGATTAACCAAACATAAGATAAAGCAAAGGTAACACTTGCTTTCATCTCTCAACATGTCTGCGACACATATTATTTCTTTTATAGGTTTATATACAACCACTACAATATAGCTTTTTATGTTGTGGGGATTTCAGCTTCGCTTACCCTAACGACAGGAGGTCTATTGGCCATGAATTCTTAAGCTCGAGTAGTTACAATAGTCCTCATCTCCTCTATTAATTTAGCAGTTCGAGGGCCCAGATCTGTTCCTATGAAGCTAGTACAATCTCCTCAATCTATATCAACCTTGCAGAAACATTCCCTTTTTGACATACAGACAAACAAGGTATCTCTCTCTAACTCAATTTTTTTTACTTCTTCTACAAAATAAGTAATCACAGACCTCAGCAAGTCTGAATGCAAAGCCTGAGTTACAACTGAGTGGGACCAAGCCGTCCTCACCCTCTGAAGGCGATCTTCCAACCTTTTATAGTTAGCCATGTGACTCACCATCTCTCTGTCTACCCAATCTGTAAAGGAAATATTCTCTGTAGATTTTTTTCAGCTTTTGATGATTCAGCTCGATTAGTCGCCTCCAACTCAGCAACCTGAATACGAAGTGTCTCGATCTCTTTTTTCAGTTCGTCCACATCTGACATTTTCTTTAATAATTCTACTTTGTCCCTTATCACAATCTCCTTCGATCTAATAACACTCTCTAACTCTCACTCTCTGGTGAGAGCAACATCCAATTTTTTTCTCACACATCCATAATTGTTCTACCCCTTTGCGCACATACCCTTGAATCTAAGAAACATCCCCCACTAAATCCCTTATTCGAGCTGATAAGCTAACCACATCGCCTTGAACTAGAGGGACTCTGCCATCATTTTTCTTCCCCTTCGAGCACTCCCAAACTTTATCATTCCTGGCACGCAAATTGACCTGACCCAATTCAGCCTTTAGGTGTGCCACCCTTTCATTCAACTTATTGCATCTTTGCTGAACTGCCCAATATTCCATATCCTTTGCGGAAAAAGCTATAGTCAATTGCTCAGCTGCTAATTCAGACACAGTTAGATCATCACGAGTTGCCTTTATGTTGTTATCTATATCAACTAGTTTCTTCTTCAATCGCCTCAGTTAGCTCCTGCTATTCGCCAAATCAATTCGAATGCACTCTTGATTATTCCTTTCTTTAGACAGATCATTTCTCAAACCAGCCACTAACTGATTTAAATTTTCCTCTGATCCTTCTAATGCTTGTATACGGTAACGGGCCATGCTTTCCACCTTGCTCTTTACCAATAATGTGTCATTCGGGTTTTTGAGTTTTGCTGCATGTTCTTTTAACTCCTCGAACTCTTTTTTCCCTTTCTGATTTTCTACATCCTTCCCATCGATCTATTGAGTTAGGTCGACAACTGTCTGTGTTGCTTCGACAAGTTTGAAGTGTACCTTCAGTTGTTGGTCTTCCCTATCCTTACTCACCTCTCTCATCCTGTTAAACTCCCCTGCAAACTCTTGGTTACATTAGAGAGCTTCATCTTTGCGTAGGCAAGCTTAATTCGACCTGCACATTACAAATATATTGTATCAGTTCGATTCAGAACCTTCATCACTATATTTCTCATTTTCTAACAAGATATCTATTTTTTGACATTTACTGTGTAAAACTACTTTTAAACTTAAGGTCCAAGTATAATCTCAGATGGATGCTCCAAAACAAATATTTATAAATCTAAGGTACGCATTCTCTATACTTGAGTATGCCAAAAATCAAAATTCTTTCATGTCTAGTACCATTCCAGCACCGTTTGCCAGCAAATCGGTAATGGGATGTTGGTTTGTCTCTATATTTTATTAATTACTTTGTAGCTCTATACTTATGAAGCATATAAATCTAAATTTCTTGCTCTATTCTAGCCTGCAGCTCCCTTGCGAAGATAGTAGGGACACTGTGGTATCTCTTTCCTTAGTAAGCTCAACCTCTATGTCTTTTATTCTGAGGCGTATGTCTTTAAGTTCCTATAGCAAGGTTTACAAAAAAAGACTTATCCTACAAAATTTTATCTAAAATATGTCCAACCAATTTACAAACATCCCAAAATATTCATATAATCATAGTACAATCGCACTATCCTACCTTCTTAGTTTCAGCCTCCAGGCATTCAATGTCATCTCCTTGGTTATTCCTTGCCGTATGAGGAGACACACCATCGAGCCCATCAACCACCCCAGCAGTATCATATTTAATTTCTTCATCCTCTTCCTTCTCTTCAGAGTATCCTTTGGACCTAAGGTGACGCCCAAGCCTGTAACGTTCAGCTCCCACCTCCTCTAAGTCCACACTCGCCTCCGTTTGCAGCCTGTTAATCTTAACAACTTGGGAAGCCTTCAGAGCCTCCAACCGCTTCCTCTCCTTGCTCAGATCATTTCTCAATCGAGCTACGCTCCTTCCGAGCTCGCTCTTCTATCTCTTCAGCTCGGCTCTCACCTCCTCGACCCCGAGGCATATACCCTTCTTCAATCGAGCAGCCTATAAAATAACAAATTGACCTTACTGATTAGCTCGAATCATAATACAAAATTCATCATAAACAAATACTCGAGCATACGAGCCTACCATTTTTCTCATCTCCTCCTCTCCACAGAGAGCTGCCAACCTGGCATTCCCCTCCACCTCTTTCCAATGATCCTCCATGTCAGGTCAATTTTTAACGACCTTCCCACCATTCACTTCACAAGGTTCAACCCTTCTCTTTTTTGCCTGTTCTGTAGCTGCACCACTTCTCGAGGTCCCAGCAATGGCAACACGCTTCAGTGGTTGCTTTTTTGGGAATGTTTGAACTAATTTGTTCGACGTAATAGACTCAGGTAATCCTTTATCCATTCCAGAGGTCTTCAGCAAGCTAGCTTGCTTTTCCCCATTAGTCCCTTTCTTCCTGCTGCTATCAGCGCTCGTCATCAGCCTTGTCGATTGAGATACGCTTTTTCCTGCTAATGCTAAGATATTCTAATACAGCTTCAAGCTCAGTCTCCTCTCGAGTAAATTTATCCAACAATGACTCTTTCCTCTCCACATTTGATTTGGGACATGTCATACACACAACATGAACATTAACAAACATCGTACAAATTCAACTATTAATCTTATACATTATACATTGTTATACTTACGTTATTTTACAGTTCTAAACAGAAGTTCCATGGGTTCTTCATCATCTCTCTGAAGGCAGTCACCCTTCACCCATATTATATTATCGCTCCAAGTTCGACCTACTGAGCTCAGATCGAAGAAGTGAAGTCGAGTTTCCTTCGTGCAAAACTAAGCCCCTTCACTTACACCAAAAAATTTTGCACCAAAAAACTACAACATATCCACAGGGAAATCCTCCTCTTTCTACCCTCTTCTTCCCACCCTAAGTTCAAAGCTTCGCAAACACCTATCATCTACTATATGTTCCCATTCATTTGAACGGGACATGCACCGATAAGATTCATAATCCCTTTCGCCAGATTGCTAAGGGGAAGACTCAACCCATATTCAAACTGAGACAGGTAACACAGAAAACTCTCTGAGAGTTCACTCCTACCATCCCCATCGAAGTACTCAAAAGAGATCGATTCATCTAAACCCTTAAGGATTTTTTCCTTCTCTAAATCAGCCAGCAGGTAAAAGTATTTCTTTCCCGTTGCTACAGTACAACCCCTAAATTGCCTGCCGACATAATAGATACAGTTCCCCCATCTACCTCCTGTAGAAGCCTTGGCTTTGTAGAACTCTCTAAATGCATCCGAATGAGGAGGGTAGGATACCAATCTTCCTGGGAAGCCTAAAAATTGGTTAACAACTACTTCTTCCTTACCTCCGGACGCTTCAATCTCAGACTCAGTCACCCTACCAGAGGTCGATGCCTCACTTACAGGGGAAGTCCTCATATCAACTACAAGAAAGGATTTTTATCCTAGATAAAACTCTTCACGATTGACCTACACACACGTCCAGGTATCTATTGTTATCTTCTTTTTATATACGTCAACAATATTCAAATATCTTTCATATCTCATATAACAACAAATTTTCGTAGATTACTGTAAATAGTAATTTATCACTTTTTCAAGAAATACAAAATTGATCTTTAAAAACAATATACATATCACGGATATCTACTAACTTTCTATATCAGAGTGAGAATCTGAGGCAACGCCGTATCCTTCCCTCACCACGCTGCTGTACAACCACCTTCGCGACTCTGATTCAGCAACTCTCTCATGCCTCGACTGATGATCCCTCTTGCTTGAGTCTCTACAAGTTTTACTACTATTTTTGCCTCTCTTTTTCCTTCCTCTCTCACTGATCTTAAAATTTTTAGAAGTTGAAAAACGTTTGATTGGCAAAGATAAAGCGGTATTTATATTTTCTCTTTCTAACTGCTGGCAGTTATTGAGCCTTGCACAAATCGTCCTCAGTTTTAAAACCAAGGCGTCCCTTCTACTATCCATGTCAGACGTCTTGCGCCTTTTCGGTACAAATAACTTCTCATCATTACCCTTTTTCTTATATTTTAATCTATTTTTACCTCTTTCATCCAAATCTCTCTCTAACCTCGCCCCACTCATAATGACTCACTCTTTACACGCAATCAATTTTTCATAACTTTTCACAAGGGACAAAATCAGAACCTCCCGTTTTTCTGTACGTGCTTCTTCTTCTTCTACGCTTATAGCAAACATGACGTTATTTACAGAACAACCATAACAGAGTTTCAAATATTTTCAAATTCATTGTTACCAACAGTCACAAACAACATTCACAAAAATAAAGGATCTATTCAAAATATTATTTCAGATTATTCAAACTTAAAACAATCTCATTTTATCACCCTATTTCACATCCACTCCATGCACCTCATCTATAATTACATCAGATACAACTTTGGTCACGTGGGAACCACATCCAACCGGTTAACCTGCAACAATCCTCATATCCTCAAATTTGATCTCCACCTTAGTAATCAATCCAGCTACCTTTTCTCGATCTGTAGGATCCCACACCATTTTATGAAAAAGTCCCTCAAAGAAAAATCGGGCATACTCAAGTTCCCAACCTCTTAAATTTAATCCTTCGAGCTAATACTCCCTCACTGGCAACTCAGCATCGTAGCCCAACAATCCGAATAATCTATCCCATACTTTTACGATTTTTATGGCCAATCGTCCTTTAGTGGCACTACGAATCCTCTGGGATCGAGTACACGCTATTCCTATCACTTCCCCCCATAGTCAGAGATCTTTCTTCCTTATTTATATATTTTTTACTACTGATTCCCCTCAAAAAGTGCTAATATCCTTTTATCTCGTAACAATAACACCAAAATCTTGCGAGAATTCTTTCTACTTATCGGTTCCCCTCGAACTCAATCATTCCGCATTATTTCAGGTAGAACTCAATCTTTTTAGATTTTAATTCCTCGCTGAGGTCGAATCTGTATTTATTAAAAATTCCTACAATTTTTTCCCTCCCATATTTCCAACACGTAGGTCAAATCATATTTATATCTTAAACATACATTTTTACATATATATCTCAGCTCGTATGTTACAAGTATTTGTACTTTTTGTCCTCATACATTTCATTTGATACATTCTTCAGATCATAAAACTCAATTTCTAAAGTTATCCTATATCTATATTAGCAAGAAAATTGAATAACAAATTTTATTCATGTCTAAATAGATTACAAGTGCTTTTACAGATAACAAGTCTTTCAAGTACTCAACAACAACTACTTTACAGATAACAAGTTTTTCAGTGCTTTTACAAGTAACAGGTCATTCAGGCACTCTGATACATTAAGTCCTTCAGTTCATCCTGCTTCAGTGATTTTACACCCTGATGTAAAGCAAAAATTGGAAACAACAAAAATCTTCCCTCACATGAGTTTGGTTGAAGTCTAGTCAAACTTCAAATAGAAACTATGCAAGCAAAAGACTCAGTACTGGAGTCAACTCTACAAACTGAAGGTCTTCTTAGTGCAAAAAAGTGATGGAAATGTAGAAACAGACTTCTGTTATTCGTCTTCCTCCACCACTACTATCACCTTCTCTTCTAAAACCACCACCTCCACAGAGTTGGTAGAGATGAAAAGGGCATGACCTTAGAAACTATTGTGACACAAGAAATCAATACAACTACCCTGCAGTCACGCCGATCCCTGTATCTATCTCTCAAACCTTCTCCTCTGCAAGAATGTGGAGACAAGCCCAACGTTGCTCGCCTATTAAGACAACGTGGTAAAATCTCCATCTACAATAAAATTCCTCCTCAGCTTCAGCCGTTTCCTCTGCCAATATGCCTCTATACGTCGGAGAGACAGGCGCAGGAACATGATCCTCCAAAGGGTGGTCACCGAAAAATCTCAACTTCAACCTCTGCATTTCTGAAGCAATTCGCTCTTCAAGAACCATCATACGAGTCTTCACCATCTTCAAAACTTGCAGAGAATTTGGCAATAGACCAAACGTACTTTGTTACAATCCATGGTACAGGTACCCTTTATATAACTCTATATTTATTGTGTAGGTACGTTTTCCTAAGCGTCATCATTTAGATAGACGTAACTCCTCAAACCCTAACTGTCACGTCCATCAATTCTCGTCAACATTCAATGCACATGCATCCCCCTTTATTGCGCGCATTTTCCATACAGTCAACACACATCATTACTTCTTTCACAATTCAAATTTCTAACCCAAATACCCGTATATCCGAGTCCTTTCTCAACCAAAGCCACTCGTGCCTTCGGTTATGAGGGGGAAATTGTAGGGGCCTAAAAACAAGCTGTCCCCATTTTGAATTACCTCCATATCAGGCTCACGCATTCTCCACAAGAATTCTCCAGTTAACATTGGTACATACTCCATGAACTGGTGAAGAACGTGGGCTAGATCAAACCAAAAAGCCTGAACAGGTCAAAACCACCTATTTCTCATGAACTCAATAGTTACTCAGTCAATAGCCACTAACCACATTGTTCAGTGGACGTGCTCTTGCACGATGTAGAACTGCGGAAGAGGCCTATATAAAGAAAAAGTTCTTGAAAAGACAGATACCAAAATGACATGCGAGAAATCACTAGAAGGACTATATCATCTAATTTTCTCGACACTCCAAACGTCTTATTCACAAGATTTAAATATTTCTAAGTCTAGAAATAACTTATAATTAGATATCTTCAGCTACAGGCAATAAAAGTTACTATTATAAAACCCTCAACACGAGGTCATAGTTTTTAACCTATTCATAGGTTTTCCATGCTAAAAACATATATAATTTCTTGTTTACTAGATTATAGCCACAAGTACATTGGTGTAAGGACTAATTCCAGGCTACGTCGAGCTCACGGAATTAGGCCATTACAATTATGTTTGAAGCGGAGTGCT
The DNA here is from genome assembly GCA_014058105.1 of Kingdonia uniflora. NCBI lineage: Eukaryota > Viridiplantae > Streptophyta > Magnoliopsida > Ranunculales > Circaeasteraceae > Kingdonia > Kingdonia uniflora. The sequence goes on along the minus strand of JACGCM010002082.1, from coordinate 348,799 downwards.
TGATAATAGGTAGAAGCGATTGCTTCCATATTGTGAATCCAACAGCGGCCCATAATCCTAAGATAGTGAGATTTGACGTTAATAACGTAGAAGATGACTTCGATTGTGGCTTGTCCTGCGGTAATAGGTAAGATGGTCTTTCCTACTCGCTCTTCTTTTGAACAATTGAATCCACTGATATCAGTATCGCTTAGAATAACTTGATCAACCAATCCCATTTGGTCCATTGTGCTCTTAAAGAGAATCTCAATACCGCTTCCAGTATCGATCATCATTGTATGCATGACAAACTTCTTCATATTGAGCATTATGACTAATGCATCATGATATGGAAATTTTATATGACTAATGTCGTAATCTTCGAATGAGATCTCAAGACGGTGATTGCTCGACTCAAGTAGAAGCTTGGTTTCTTTATTTTGAGGTGTAAGATCGTAGTATTCTTACAATCTCTTGCGCTTGAATCGGCAAGAGTTGTTGATCTGATGAATTTTGATCATGCTGTTGTGATATATATGGTAGAGATGTTTCTCCTCAGCTTGGTCTTTGACCTGGACTATTTTGAGCTGCTTCTTATAACTACCATCCTTGTATGATTCCAGGTCGATAATAGATTTGTACATCCATCCCTCCTTGAAATTAAATTCGAGCAATCTCTGTAAAGCATAGCAGTTATCAGTAGAATGATGGTTTACCTTGTGATGCATGCTGTATGGGCAGCTTTTGATTGGCTCCAACGGTTGAGAAGGACGGTATAACTTGTCCTTGGATAGGATTAAAAAAATTGCGGAGATTTGAACATTCAACTTTGAGAAGACCGGTTTAGGTAATGTACCACTTTTCCATTGATTGTTAGTGTTGCCCTTGGAATGCTTTTGATCACCCTGATCCTCCTTCGGTTCATTACTTCGATCTATAGTTGGACCTTTCGTGGTTAGGACAGATTTAGCATATTTATGCCTTTCAGACATCATCCATTCTAGATCGACATATCTATTGACCTTGGTGATCATATCCTCCAAGGTCACAGGTTTGTTGTGGAAGTGGTGCTATTTGGCCTTACTGTTGAGCTGGAGCGCGTTGGTGATAGCAGTAGCAACTATTTTTTGGTCGAGATTGTCTACTTTATGCACGAGATCCAAAAACTTCTTTGCAAAAGCCTAGAGCTTCTCTCCATATGACTATTTGAGACTAATAAGAGAATATAAATTATCCTCTTTGTCTCTGTTGTGAGCATACGTCTTAATAAATTGTTTATGTAGCTAATCGAATGTGAGTATAAAATCTTTTGGTAAAGAGCGGTTCATCCTGTAGACTTGTTGCGAGCAAACGATAGAGGATGTGGTTGAGACTGGAGTACAACCCCAATGAATCATGGTATTGTTAAATATGCTCCTTTGGATCGATGCCCTTATATTTACAAATTTTTGAAGTATGGAAACCTTTTGGCATTTCCATATAAAATAATTCTTTGGCAATCAGACTTCCCTGCAATTTGGCAAGGTCTTCTATAGTGCCTAGAACTCGCCCTTCAATCAACTCCTTAATGCGCTGATCCATATGCTCTTGTGTGATATATTAACGTGTTGGTTGAGTGGCTTGATGAGGTGGCTGAGGATTATGAGTACCAGTGCCTTCACTTAAATGGTCACGTGCTAGTATTCTAGGTTGAGGTCTATTTTCTTCCTTTTGACGTTTAGAAAGTCGGGGACCTCTGCTGATATTAGATTGAACTTCACCGCCTAAATGAATAGAAGTTTGAGGCTCATACTAAACATTCAGAGAAATAACTTTGTTGGTGGCTCCCCGAGGTCCCAATCTTTCCCGCGTAGAAACCTTGGAGGTTCTGGCATATGATCACGATAACTGGTTTTGGAGCCTGTTGAGTATCCTGCAGAGCCTGTAACGCATTTTGTATGGTTGTCATCTGATCTTCATATCATTTGAATGCTGTCAAACAAGCTTGTCGCTTGGCTTTGAGCTTCTTCTCACAGATCTCTCGATCAAGAGTTAACTGACGTTCGAGCTTATTATGTTTTTTTGTTTTGGCGTGGAGATTCGCCCGTAGTTCAGTAAGCTGCTCTGACACAACTGAAAGATCAAGCTGGATTCCAGTGGTAGGTCATCTTGAAGTGACCATGATTGGAGATTGATAGTAAAGCGAATAGATGCCTTAGGATATCGTGGAAATGTCTTCTTTCTCACTGACGGTGCCAAATGTAATGGCCTAATACTGTAAGCTCGAGATGTCTTAGAATTAGCTCTTACACCAATGTTCCTGTGACAAAAAAAATATAAAGCAAGAAATGACACAGGTAATTTAGCGTGGAAAACCTTTGAATAGGTGAAAACCCATAACCTCGAGTTGAAGGTTTTAGTAACAGTAACTATTATTGTTTGGGTTGATATCTTATTACAAGTAATCTCTCGAACTTGAAATACTTGATCTCGTAAATAAGAACTTTGTTGTTTAAGAATATAGAAAATTTAGTTTTCCTAGTGATTTCTCATATATTTTTTTGGCCCTTGTCTCTTCTGGAACATTTTCCTTATATAGGCCTTGCTCGCAGTTCGTTATTGCGCTGAAGTATGTTCTCCGAACAATATGAGAAGTGGTGGCTGACTGAGTAACTATTAAGTTTGTGAGAGACAGGTATCTTTGACTTGTTTATGCTTTTCTGTTGTGCTCGACCTACGTTCTTCATCAGTTCTTGGTATAGGTGTCAATGCTGACTGTTTTTTCGGGTGAAAAATGCGTGAGTGTGATATATAGGTAGTTCGAGTTGAAAGTAGCTCGAATTGGTTTAGGTCGAGGGATAGGTCCATACAATGACTATTTTGATAATATACCAGCGCATTAAATGTTATTTTCATATAAATAGAACCTGTACTGGAGATTTTGTCATAATACGCTGTTGTTTGTAATATCTTCTGTGTAATCTGACTAATAATGGTGAAGACCCGGTGAATAGTTTATAAAGAGAGAGTATCTGCAGAATTTTAGAGGTTGAAGGTGCACAATTTTGGCTACCAAGCGTTGAAGAATTTGACACCTATTCCCGTACCACCGAGTTATCATGCGATGTCAGAAGAAGAAGCAGCTGAAGCAGAAGATGAATTTTACCACATGTGGAGATTTTATTATGTGGCTATGTCTGGTGAGCAGCGTCTTAGGTGCCTCCGCATCTTGGTAGAGGATAAGGTTATAGATACAGATGTGGAGGCTAGCGTATATACGAGGCAGTATTGCCGGTATCCTACGAGGGACAAGGTTTTAAGGTAGGACCTCCTTTGATCTCAACCAACTTGAAGTTGGTGGAGGTTTTAGAGGAAGAAACAGTGGTGGATGTGGAGAGAGATAGAGATTGGAATCTTTCTTTCGGACAATCATAGTCTTTTATTATGAAGAAGGTCTTGTTACTGAGGGTTAGTTCAAGCATTGATACCTTCCCTTCCTCAGTTTCTTGTGAAAGTGAATGGTGTGAAGGAGGGATCAGGCTCAGTGATTTCCAGTTCTTGCTTTTATTCAAAAGATTCTCTGATTTGATACAGTGTTAAAAACTTATATTTAACCTGTAAAACGATCTAAAACAGTATCTAAAAGACTTGTTATCTGAAAAGTATTTTGTAATTGATATTTGAGCTAATGAAAAAGACTCTTAGTGAAAATTGTGTTGATATATCGAATTAGCTGTTTATTAAAAAATTGAGTTAAAAGAAATATATTTATGTATAGTAGCCTACTCGCATCCATCTAACACAAGTTGAATAATCGAAGGCCACACCGAAACCTGCCTAGAGACTCAAAGCCCAACAAGACAGTAACTAAGTCCACAAAGCCTTCTAAAACTAATCTAACATTCGAAGGAGTCATCCAAGCTAACTGCCATAGTCGAAGATAGATAAGCAGTGCCAGAACTCAACATCAATACCAAAATAACTTAGACCATGGTCATACATAGTCAAAGGAAGATACATCTGACAGCCAGCTCACCAGACTGAATGGTGAAACAAGCTGCTCGACAACTACAGTATAAGAACCAACAGCTATAGTGTTAGAACCGACTTCGGTACATGACAGTTTTCCTCAAAGGGTATACATGTAACCTGACCTCCCATGGTGACTCAACCCTTTCTATATCTAATAAATAGGAGGGAGGAAGCACTATGAAGGGGTTAGAAAATATCTTTCATCAACTCTCAAAGATTACCTTCGACCACCCTGAAATCAACCTCTATTCGACCTGTTATCTAAACTCAATATATATCATCAACCATTAAAAAGCCTCGCTAAAGGTCGCAGAGAAACCCAATCTAGGACTCCACATAAGCATGGTAGTATAGTAATATTATTTGTTATTGTATTAGATGCTTTCTTAGTTCCCTAGTCGAAGACAACCCCGAGTTGTAAGTGTTAGTTTCTCCCTCTACGAAATTTGGCTCCAACATTTGGCGGCGTCTGTGCTATACTCACCCTACCCAACTCCCTTTGTCTCTTTTTACCCCTCACAATCATCCTCAATGGCCCCCACCCTTCGCATCAGCTCTGCTATCGCCGGAAACTCCACCGACGGTATAGCCGCCCAACTCGCCCTCATCAGTCAACAGCTTGCTTAAGCCAAAGAGCACCATTCCAATCAGCTACGTCTAGAATGGGAAGACAGACACAACGAGCTCGAGGATAAATGGCAGCACCATTTGGATGATAACAAGTCCCAACATTGCACCCTTGACAAAATGTGCCACATAGTTAAAGAGCTTCAGCAGGTCCAAACCCAGGATGCTCCTCTGCGATCCTTGGTACCTGCCCCTTCTCGCATTTCAGCCCACGCTCACCTTGGGCCTCACCCCCAAGTCGAAGTTCCTCCGGTTCACCTTGACACTGAGGGCGCTCCCACCATTTTTCCTACCAGTTCGATCTACCTTGGTGTACATCCCACAGAGGACTCTTCTAACTCCACCCTTCGAACTAGCCGACACCCTAAATGCCCCCCTGCTCGAGAACGTCTCGGGAAGTACAGCGCTGAACAAACGCCGAACCCTCAGCCTCATCTCCCTCGACCTCAGCGATCTCCTCCTCATCCTTCCTACCGAACTCAGAAGGAACTCGATTAGAAAATATTCGTCGTTATTCACGTCAATGCGAGCCCCACACCGACCTCTTGGAGTCGGTTAAACAACCTTATTTTCCCTAAACTTATCGTGGTTAAAGTACCTCAAAATTTCCATACCCCTAAAATCAGCAAATGCCGTAATACCGACCCTCAATCTCATGTCCTCGAATTTCAAAATGCTTTGAGTCTGTATTCCACAGCCAACCATATCTTATGTCGAATGTTTTTCACCGGTCTAACTTATAGCCCTCTCAAATGGTACCACAACCACCCTAACGGCTCTATCCGAAGCTTCGAATAATTTCAAACCTTTTTATCTCCCAGCTTGCCTTTAATAAAGACCGCGAGGTCCGAGTCGATGTACTCTTCAACTTCCGTAAATCCCCCAACAAAACTCTTGAAGCTTTTACCAAGCAGTTTCTCGATATGTCGCGCAAAGTCAAAAACCTCGACTGTGCGAATGTTCTTCTCGCGTACTTTAACGCTCTGCCGGATCAGAGTCGTGTCAAGGAGTACATCGTGCTTCATAAGCCACGAACCCTCAAGGAGATGTTATCTAAGGTTAACGGTTATATCGACCTTGAACGCCAGCGCGAATCCAGCCACCAGGGGCAAGCCTCGACCACCAGCCACAAAAAACCTCGACCGTCGTCTACACCCTTGGTCACTTCCATCTCACGAGAAACCTCACCCCGATGCTACCCCATCTGACATCTGCAAAAAATGACCTATACCAGCCTTATTGAAACTTACTATCCCCATCAACACCCTCATCACACAGATACTGGCCGTCCCTATCTGGCATACCCCCTTCCCCATCGAGGTCAAAGAAGATGAGCCTTACTGTCAAAATCATAATACTATCCCCATCAACACCCTCATCACACAGATACCGGCCGTCCCTATCTGGCATACCCCCTTCCCCATCGAGGTCAAGGAAGATGAGCCTTACTGTCAAAATCATAAGTACAACTGCCACTCTACCAACAAATGTTATGCCCTGCATCGATCGCTCGAGATGATTCTTAAAGCTGGTCGTCTACATCGATATTTCGCCGACCTCCCCAGCTATCTCGATGTGTCATATCTCAAGCCCCGACCTACCCCAATACCAACCTAGTCGAGGTACATATTTTCCAACTCCACCTTAATGAAGTTAATAACATCGATAGTGGTCATACTCGAAGAAAGCATAAACGAGTCAAAGAGTGTTGTAAGCTTACCTATCAAGAAAAGCTGTCCATCCTTATACCAGAATCTAGCCAGTGCCCTTGACCTGAAGGAATATCCTTCATTGATTACGATACTTCTCATGTCCACTTCCCATACTCCAACCCCTTGGTCATTATGATTAAGGTCGAACACCTCGCTCTCCATACCGTACTAATTGATACGGGCAGTGCAACACATGTGCTATTCCTCCAGACCGTTCAAGCCATGCAAAAAATTGACCTCATCACACCAGCCAACGTCAAGCTCAAGGGCTTTAATGGGGCCACCAAAGTTTCCGTTGGTCGCATTAGCCTCCTTATCACCACTGGTCCAGTCACCCTCCAAACCAGTTTTCTATTCATCAATAGGAAATCTGAATACCTGAGCATTCTAGGGCGCGATTGGCTACATGCCATGAAAGCCATACCCTTGACTTACCACCAAACACTTCGTTTCAGTACCCCTTGTAGCATGTGGAACATGAAAGGTTCTCAGCGCCTTGCCCGCTCCTGCAAGCACTCTGAGATCGATGTTACAAGAAAACTTGTCAAACCATAGCAATTAATGCTTCTCTCTCTTCCAATACCATTGAACCCATCTACCTGTCAAACCCACTATTTATATCAAACTCGACAGCCCTAGTTGAGGTACATTTATTGGTAGTTTTTTGGATGAGGCCAAACGCCTCTAGCTCACCACCTTTCTTCGAGCAAATAAAGATATATTCGCCTTGACTATCCAGGAGATGCCTGGCGTCAACCCCACCCTAGCCTGCCATATGGTCAACCTCATTCCTCATTCTACAGTCGTGAAGTAGAAGAAGTACACTTTGGCACCAAGGATTCGAGAAGAAGTGAACCTCAAGGTCGAGAAACTTTTGGCCGCGGGTTTCATCTGAGAAGTCAAGTATGCCTACTGGATCTCTAATATTATTGTTGTCCCTAAGAAGAATGGCATGATTCGTATCCGTGTCGACTTCATAAACCTTTACAAACATACACCGAAAGACAGTATTCTTCTCCCGATCATTTTAGTACTCCTGGATTCCATAGCCGGCCATGAACGGTTGCCGATGATGGATGCGGCTTCAGGTTATAATTTGATACCCCTCCTCCCCGAGGACCAACTTAAAACTTTGTTTATTACTGAACAAGGTCTTTACTGCTTTAGCATCATGCCTTTCGGCCTTAAAAATATGAGTGGTACTTACCAACATCTTGTTACCACCATGTTCAAGCCTTTGCTTGGTAAGTCAGTCGAAGTTTAAATAGGCGACATGTTATGCAAAAGCCTCCAGAAACACATCCATATACATGACCTAACTGACGTGTTCTCGATACATCGTTCTTATAGCATGAAGCTCAACCCAGAAAAATGCCAATTTGGCATTTCCTTCGGCAAATTCTTGGGTCACCTCATCAGCAAACGATATATCAAGATCGACCCCACTCATATCTGCGTCCTCATCGATATACCTTCCCCTCGAACCAAAAAAGATATCCAAAAGGTTAGTGGAAAGATGGCTACCCTCAACTAATTTATATCAAAATCCTCTGACCGTTGTGCTTGGCTTTTTTCCCTCTTACGCGACCAAGCCGTCCATAAGACCAAAAAGAAAAACAATCCCAAAATTAATTGGACACCTGATTGTGAACAGGCCTTCCTCGAACTCAAAACATACCTTGGTTAACCACCCATCATCAGTACCCCCATTAAAGGTGAAATGTTTTCTTTATACCTTGCATTTATCGACACTTATATTAGCTCGGTTCATATTAGACTCAAATCTAGTATCGAGAAACCCGTGTACTGTATCAGCAAAGCTCTGACACCTGCCGAGACTCGATATATCAAGCTCGAGCGATTTCTCCTTATACTCGTTTATACTGCTCGAAAGCTCAAACCATACTTTCAAGCTTACTCTATAAGTGCTATCACCAGCTACCCCCTTCGAGAGATCTCAGCAAGAAAGATAAATTTAGACGGGTACAACAATGGCCCATTTATCTTTTTGAACATGACATTACTTTTGAGAAACAAATATCTCTAAAAGGCCAAGTAGTCGTTGATTTCCTTGCTGACACGAAAATAATCTACCAGAAGACCAGCCTGAATAGAATGACCCTTGGAACCCTAATATGAGTTGGCATCTTTTTACAGATGGATCTATCTACTGGACCTAACGGTTCGGGGATTGGTATTGTTCTAGTTACCCTCTCCAATGACCAAATTGAAAAGGCTGTCAAGCTAAACTTTGAATGTTCTAACAATGAGGCCGAGTATGAAGCCTTGATACATGGACTCGATCTCGCCCTTGAACTTGGTGTTCCCAAACTTGCAGTATTTACCGATTCCCAACTTGTTCAAAGATAGTATACCGGTGACAATCAGGGAAATGGTCACATGGCTGAGTATGTTGTACTTATCCGCCAGCGCATGGATTATTTTCCCAAAAGTCTTCTATTACACATTGCCCTCGAGGCGAAAATAGACATACCGATGCCCTCGCCTACATTATAGCCATGTTAGGCCAGTCCGAATCTTGAACACTCCATATCAAAGTACTCGAATGCCCAAGTATCAACCAGATAGAAGTCAATGCCATCAATACTAGGGGTGAGAGTCTCAATCTCGATGATAGACGAACGCTATTCCTTGCTTATTTTAATAGTTCTATCCTCCCAAAAGATCCTAAAGCCAAACGTTTGTTACTGGAAAACTGCCGAAGATACACCATTCTCCAAGGCTGATTACACCTCAAATCACCGAACGGTGTACACCTCCGATGCATTTCCCAAAGTGAAGCCACTACCATACTTACCAAACTCCACGAAGGTACCTGTGGTGCTAACACTGCTAGTAGGTCTATGACCCTTTGAACCGCAATACAATTGTTATTCTGGTCTAATATGAAGAAGCAAGCTAAAGAGTATTCAAAACACTGTGACAAATGCTAACGTCATGCCCACCACATCCAAGGCCCTTCATTAGACCTCCATTACAACCAAGTGGCTTGGCCCTTCAAAAGGTGGGTCATTGACCTGGTTGGCCCCTTCCCCAAACCTTTAGGATGACAAGACTTTAATCTGGTAGCCACATATTAATTTACTAAGTGGGTCGAAGCCGTGCTTCTATGTCGAACAGGAGAAGAAGTCATCAACTTCTTATGGGAAAATATTATAATAGGTTTTGGTTGCCCCCACATGATTCAATGCGACAACAGTCCACAGTTTGTTTGGAATAAAGTTTGTAATTTCCTTAAGAAGTATAACATCATCCTCTCCTTCCACACCTTATTACTCGCAGGAGAGTTGCCAGGTCCAAGCAATCAATAAAGTTATAGTCGATGGTCTTAAGAAGCGTGCCTATGAGAAGAAAGGCTGATGGGTTCAAGAGCTACAACATATACACTGGGCCTACCGTATCACACCAAGAAAGGCGCGGGCAGCACTCCCTTCCTCCTGGCTTATGGTATCAAAGTTGTGCTGCTTACTCAGCTTAAAGTACCTACGCGCGACCCTGACCTTCCCGACAAAGATAACGAGTTTGAGCTTGGACGCAATATGCTATGGATCTCTGAAACTAGAGACCAAGCCATCGCTAACCTCGGCCGTTACCATCTCTCGGTCTCCAGAAGTCCTACAAAAAAGAGTTCAACCACAAAGTTTTAATATTGGAAATCTAGTTCTTCGATGAGTCATACCCTCTTTGAAGCCTTACAATGCCAGCAAGCTAGCCGAGTCCTAGGAAGGACCTTATGTCGTGTACGACAAAACTGACAAAGGATTCAACTATCTAATGACAGAAGCTGAGGAACCTCTACCTAACCCTTGGAGCACAATACAGTTAGACTCATATATCAGGCCGCAACCACCACCTTGTTCAACTGATGTAAATACAGTATAATTAATGAACATATTTTTTATCCTATGAGCTTCATGTCCTATCTTAAAATAAACTTTTTGGACAAACCTAAGTATCATGTTAACCATTCGACCTGACTGATACTTGGGGGTGACCTTAAAGTTTTCCAAGTTTTCAATTCGGGAAAACCTGAGTGGCATGAATGACCGAAAGACCGGACACTCAGAAATGTATTGGGGGCGACCACATAATACTTTATTTAGGCTCAGGCCTTCGAAGTCCAGTGAATTTCTTGGTCAAGCCTAAATATCATGTCCACCCTTCGACCTAACTGATACTTGGGGGCTACCTCGAAGTTTTTCAAGTTTCCAATTCGAGTAAACCCGAGTAGCATGAATGGTCGAAAGACCAGACACTCGGGAATTTATTGGGGGCGACCACATAATGTTCCGTTTAGGCTCAGGCCTTCGATGTCCAGTGAATTTCTTAGTCAAGCCTAAGTATTATGTCCACCCTTCAACTTAACGGATACTTTGCGGCGACCTCAAAGTTTTTCAAGTTTCCAATTCGAGCAAACCCGAGTGGCATGAATGCCCAAAAGACCAGACACTCGGGAATACATTGGAGGTGACCACATAATGCTTCATTTAGGCTTAGGCCTTCGAAATCCAGTGAATTTCTTGGTCAAACTTAAGTATCATGTCCACCCTTCGACTTGACAGATACTTGGGGACGATCTCAAAGTTTTTAAGTGTCCAATTCGAGCAAACCCGAGTGGCATGAATGCCCGAAAGACCGGACACTCGGGAATGCATTGGGGGCGAGCACATAAAAGTTTGTTTAGGCTCAGGCCTTCGATGTCCAGTAAATTTCTTGGTCAATCCTATGTATCATGTCCACCCTTAGCTCTGACTGATACTTGGGGGCGAGTTCGAAATTTTTCAAGTTTCCAATTTGAGCTAACCTAAGTGGCATGAATGGCCAAAAGATCGGACACTCGGGAATGCATTGGGGGCAACCACATAATGCTTCGCTTAGGCTCAGGCCTTCGAAGTCCAGTGAAGTTTTTGGTCAAGCCTAAGTATCATGTCCACCCTTCGACCTGACTGACACTTAGGGGCAACCTCAAAGTTTTTCAAGTTTCTAATTCGAGGAAACCCGAGTGGCATGAATGTCCAAAAGACCGGATACTCGGAAATGCATTGGGGATGACCACATAATGCTTCGTTTAGGCTCAGGCCTTTGAAGTCCAGTACATTTCTTGGCAAAGCCAAAGTACATATCTGCTCTTCGACCTGACTGATACTTAGGGGCGACCTCAAAGTTTTTCAAGTTTTCAATTCGAGTAAACCCGAGTGGCATGGATGTCTGAAAGACTGGACACTCGGGAATGCATTGGGGATGACCACATAATGCTTCGTTTGGGCTTAATCCCGTGGGTAGACCTGGGGGCAACCTTCTAGGTTCAGTACACTTCTCGACACGGTCAAGCCTAAGTATCATGTCAACCCTTCGAATTGACTGATACTCGGGGGCAACCTCGAAGCTCTTCAAGGTTCCATGTCGAACCCACCAGAGTCGAACATTCTATATTTTTAATCATATACGCAGCTACAAGTATACACACATACCAGCCATTCAAGTCAAATACACGCAAGCAGTTCCAGTTCAGTACATACTAGCAGTCAAAGTTCAAATACAGTATTCATGGTTCAAATTCTACATAGCCAATCGTTCCAAGTGAATGTTTCAGCAATTCTAAGAGAAAAAGGTCTATACAAAACCGAGCAAACTATCTTTTACAAACACTACACTCATAAAGGATTGCCACATTCTCTCCATGATCTTTAACATCAACACCTTCAATACCCTCAACAACAGGGTTCAGTACCGCAGCATCCGCCGAACAATCACCTACAGTACCACTCATAACATTTCCAATACCAGTACCATCACCTTCGATCGCAAAATTAGCAACACCTACTCCAACACCTTTTGCAATAGGGTCCACTTCCATCCCCACAGCCTATTCCACATCCTCGACAGCAGACTCTGCTGTTGAAGGAAAATGCTTGAAGGTCTAAGGATTATACCCCAACCCATCTATAAAATTCTTCAGAGCCATGGTCGTGTTGCACTCCTCACCGTATTACGCCTAGAAACTTGTTCTGTTCTCCTCTAACTGCTCCTCTTTCTCAGCCAGCCTCACCTCCAATAATTTTTCATATTTGATCAGTATTGGCAATCGTAGCTTCAACCTTCCTCGCAGCCTCGGCTTTAATATGCAACTTCTCTCGTCTTAACACACCGACCTCAGTCTCAAGTAATTTTATGGTCCCCTGAGGAGCTCTAGACTGTCCCTCACCTGCTTCAACTGTTTACTTGATACACTCTGACCTTTGTTGTAAGTTTAGACCTAAGCATTCACCTGCGCGTATACTCGACTCATCAGCAGTTCTCGAAACATAGTGTCACTTGCAAAATTTCATAATCTCTGAAAATAGTTACCTGATGCAGAGCCATATTTATCTGCTTCCCTGCTTCATCTGGGTCCATTCCGCAGATGGTCGCCATCAACGCGGCCGTTGCTCGAGCCTACTCCTCCAGTTTGGCCTCATATGGCCTCTCCTCTACTGTATCATCCACATCATCAGCCACCAGTGCTCGAGGCCATTTACACAGAGTAGTCTTCGTCTCCATCCCACCTGCCCTCATTGAAGCACTTCCTTCATTTCTCTTCTTTGACTGAACAACAACAACAAGTACATTTTGCAGCAACGTGTCTATCTTCTTTTGCCTCTTCCTCATAATACCCAACTCCTCATCATGGTCAACCAGTTTGTCAATATACCTCTTTGGATTCGTCAATGTACTAGTTTTGGGCACTGTAAAATAATAAAAAACAAGTTCAATAACCTATTCGAATAGTATATTAAACATCCTTCAACCAACGACTTACTTGGATTATACAGCCTATGCTTCATCTTATACACCCCCGCCCCTCTGCATTCTCATAATTGCCTCTTACCTCTTACCATGACCAAATCCTTATCCCATCCTTACCCCGTCGAACAGAAATCAAATAACCATGGTCTATCTGCATGGCATTGAATGTGGTACGCATCCGCCTTCTTATTTGCTTTCCTCGAGTAGAACGATATAATATCAAACCACTCAATCAAGCCCCTCTTCTTACGTTTCAATTCTATATTCATCCCCTCAACAACCCTCATCATCTCATAAAAATTTCCATTCATCTGGCACGGGGCAGCATCCCAGTAGTTTAATACCTACTTCACCTGCTTTCGAAGGGGCAGCTGCATCCCTAGCCAAATCTGGCCTCTGAACGCCATGATACCATCCCGAGGGGTATCCTTGAACGTGAACTCGACCCCTACTGGCACCAATATAATTCCTACCCTCAACAACTTATGTTTTGCCATTAATTGATCTAGTCTTGCCCTTTCCTGAGTCAAGACTGGCCCCGCCACTCTCTTTGAATCATCCGAACCATTACTATTATCGCTCTTCTCCCCATCCCCTTCATCTCTCTCTTCCCCCAAAGGCTCGATACTATCTTCGTTTCTCCTTCCCTCCCCTTCCTTAATCACCTCTTCGCCACTCTCTCCTACTACTCGAGCCCTACGAAGTCTCTTACTCGCTGATCTAACCTCTGGTACTACCACAGCTAATGAGACGCCTGTTATAATTTCTAGCACTTCTACATCGATGTTATTATCCCCTCGGCCTCGACCAGATACACTTGGTTCATTTACTTCGTCCTCCTCATCTATCAGCCTCATCCTCGAAGCTTAACGGGTACGCATTATACCCTGCAGAAGAAGAGGTACGCAATTAGATCGATATATTCGACTATCACGTTTTGAATATCGTATTATGTTTTACCCCCTCCATCTCACCCAACCCACAGTCGATTGTTCGACTATAGCCCCAATCAATCCCTTATTTTTCTTAATTTACCACTGGGCCAAACCTCCAGCTACATGGGTTACCCCTTTCCTCGGTCACGCCATCACAAGCAAAAAACCTAGCAGCACCGACCCCACAGTGCAAACCAAATACAAATATAGAAGAAGAAGCGGCGGAGCAGAAATACAAATCACCTATTTTTACAAGAAATCAAAAGAAATACTTGTTCGAATGGGTCAGATCTCTCAGCAACCACGAAGTGTTCTTCTCTCCTCTCCAACAAGTTCTACCTCAACAATGGCATATGTGTTCCCTCTCTTTCTCCTTTGTTCTCTCTATGATTGAGTATTTGGGAATAATAAATTTCTCTCTCACCCCTTTAAATACCACCTCAGAAAAATGAAATCGCCTCAATTTCCCCCACTCACCATCATTACCACTCCTCCACTCCCTCTCTTTTTTCGGTTAAGATGTGTCTTAACAATATTACCCTCACTTCCTCCCACGTGTGTATTGCATGCTCACATCATGTAATACATTTTTTATACCTCTAAAAGCTTCTGGCACACTGCCCAAAGTTATCAACTCAAACCCACGTAGCACCTCCACCTCTGTCTCATACTCTAAGGAAACATCATGATGACCTGTAGTGGCACACTTCCCTAGGAATAGTACCACCTCTGACATGTCTGCTGTTACGGCTGTCAAATTTTGCAAACGAAGCAACACGTGGCTTCGACAACAAAAAATTTTAAGCCCTTTCATACATTGTTTTTGAACCATCATCTACACCCTAGTTTATCCCATCGTACATACACATTAAGAACTCGAGCCTTCTATCAATACTTTTCTTCATATAATTGAACCCAAGGTCCCACAATTTTTAGTCATTTTCATTACTTAAGTTCGATGTTTGACAAGTTATATCGCCCTTACCTTATCTACGTCTACAACACCTAGTACGGCTTGACTATAATAAATTCGACAAACATATTTTTCATTCAGAAATGAAATAATAGCCCTCAGGCCTACAAAATAGTAGAAAGAGAATCAATATCAGCAATACAACAACACCTATATCAGCAATAATAGACACCATATCTATATTACCATAACATTTTAAAGAACCCTCTTATTTGCATATGGGGCAGTTCTTCCAGAGCCCTACTTCATCCGGGACAGCATCCTCAGTATCCACCTGGTCGGTTGCTAAGCTCTTCAGCAGAAAGTTTCGATTACATATGTTGGGACCCAACCACTAAAGCACCCTTCACCAATGCTCGCACGACATCTCACAGATAGGCTCTCCCGGTTCCAGTTCTACCAACTCGTGCAGCTCCCAATCCAGGTCGTAATCCGCAAAGAACTTTTCCCTTAGCCCGTTTATTTTTTTCTCTATAAGTCGTTCCCTCGCCTCCATTATTTTCTGGTACCGCATATTCGATGTAGTTTCCATGGCTTTGGCTATGCACAGAAAAAGATGAAGATAGTCTGAAACCCCTCCAAACACCCCCCATTAGTACTTGGGGTAAGGGTCATTTATTACCCCTTAATCAACACTTCCCTTAATTACTTCCCTCGGAATTGACCACGGTTAACCAATCAACTCTCCAACTTCCCATGCTAAACCATTTTTCTCAGTACGTGCCATCTCCACCAATTTTCGATTCTGAGAGGGGGCAGATATAGTAGCCTACTCACAGACTTCTAATACAAGTCAAATAATTGAAGGATACATAAAAGCCTACCAAGATACTCAAAGCCTAAAAAGACAGCAAATAAGTCCACGAAGCCCTCCGAGACTAATCGAATACTTGAAGGAATCATTGAAGCTAACTGCCATAGTCAAAGATAGATAAGCAGTGCCTGAACTCAGCATCAATGCCAGAAATACTTTGACGATGGTCAAATATAGCTGAAGGTAGACACGTCTGACAGCCAGCTCACCATATAGAATAGTGAAACATGCCGCTCGATAACTACAGTGTCAGAACCAATAGCTATAGTATCAGAGCTGACTCTAGGCACAAGATAATTGTCCCTAAAGGGTATATATGTAACCTGACCTTCCATGGTGACTCAGCCCTTTCTATATCCTATAAATAGAAGGGAGGAGGCACTATGAGGGGGTTAGAAAATCTCTCTCATTAACTCTCAAAGATTACCTTCGACCACCCTGTAATCAACCTCTATTCGACCTGTTATCTAAACTCTATATATATCATCAACCATTAAAAATCATCGCTAAAGGTCGTGGAGTAACCTATTCTTGGACTCCACACTAGTGTGGCAGTATAGAAATATTATCTGTTATTATACTAGATGTTTGCTTTGCCCCCTAGTCGAAGACAACTTCGAGGTGTAAGAGCTAGTTTCTCCCTCTACGAAATTTGGCTACTACATTATGTATGTTAGAGGACAAGAATATAATATTGTGAAGATGAATGAAAAATTGGAATTTTTTTAATCGAATTGTGGAAAATATATGTGAAGTTGTAAATATGTAGATATGGTTAAAAAGTTCCAAGAACCACAGGGAGAGAATATATTTTCTGATATTGTTTGGAAATGCTTACAGTGGGAGAGATTGTGAGAATTAGGTTGAAATGTTATGGATAAATTTAAGAAGGTCAATTTGTATAGATAATTTAGATAACTTTATATCAAAATCTTAGGGTTTTTAGTTATGGAAAAACATATTATAATATATATACGGAATGCGGGGGATTGGAAGTTATCTCGAACAAGTGTATAAATATGATAGGAATGTGATGTAAAGAAGAATAAGAAAGGAGAATATGGTAAGGACTCGCTCTGAGAGAGTTCGTCATGCTACAGAGGGAGGACTAGTGATAAAGATTACAGAAGTGCGGGAGAGGATTTTTGGGTTGTTAGAATATTATTCGAACTTGCCTGAATCTTAAATTCAGGTCGAAGGCTGTGATATAAGGGTGAGGGAACTTGAAATCCAACGTCACTTTTACTCGGAGATATTGCATAAAGTGATGTTGGAGCCTGGAGCTCGACAAGTGGATTTGAGGCAAATTGTTGTGGAAGAGATCGAGGAGGAAGATGTACGGATTGCTGGGGTGAACTGATCATGTGTGGCTCTCCAAAGCATGTGGGATGTCTTATGTGTAATTATATTTGAGGAAGTGAACTGAATGAGGTCGAATAACTGTAATAGGAATGTAGGTAGAATTTTGCGCTTGAATTTGTTCCTATTTTATCGTAAATGTTGTTTAGAACAGTTTATGAATGGGAAATTTAAATTTTGAAATGTAAAAGCATTGAAAATGATGTCAGTAGCACTATAAGTAATAGAAGTAAGAATGGAAAATGTAGATTCACTTTGATTTTTATCTCTGCTGTAAGGTTAGAAAAAGTTTAATTGCGTATGCTTATTGAGTTATTATGAGTGTGGAAAGGTCAGTAAAATATTTGGCAAGAGAGATGATAATATATTAAAATGTATGACATGGGGTAATGATGGGAAGGTATTTTTGCCAAAATGGTGTGAAACGTCTGACATTAATTGCGGAAGGGATGCCTCAGTTTCAAAATCTAGGGTGGCTTGTACTGGGCCCAATAGCTGCCAGTAGTTAGAGAGAAAAGAAATAAATAATAGTTTATCTTGCTCATTCAAACCTTTACCAACTTTAAAAAAATAGCAGAACAGTGGGAGAGAAAAGAGAAAAAATTATAGAGACTCACGTGAGAGATCAAACGAGAGTATTCATCGTTTAAGGTGAGAAAAAGTTGTAGAAATAAAGTCACGACGATGGGTGCACAACAGCATTGCGAAGGAACGATTTGGCGCCGATTCAGTTTCATACTAGGACGTTGAAGGTTAGTGAACGAGTTATGACTTTGTGAATGTGATGTTTACAAATTTTTATGGGTTTCAAATTTTGAAAAATTGTTATATATTGTAATTTAATACAAATTTGTTTGAATTTTTTTTTGTATAATGAGATGTGATTATGATGTACGTATTTGAATTATAGATATCTGGTAGATGTGTGTATGGATGTGTATGGACAAAAGATAATGATAAGTTGATAGAATACTTGGACCTGTATGTTGGTTGGGCTTTGAGGAGAATCTATTATAAAAATAAATTTCATCTGTATGCCTATATTTGAGATGGTGGCTTTACCTGATATGGAGACGTTGACCTCTGGTCATACGATTGTGTCTAAGAATGTAAAATCTATAAATGTAGAGTCTGTGGAGGAGGATCAAGTAGTACACATTCAATTTCCAGATTTCCTTGGTTAATTGGTATCATACCCTCCAAACTCTGATGTATTCAAAGAGTTCTGTAAATCGAAATCTATTGTAAGTGAAAAATATGGTAACGTAGTAGAACATGTCGGTAGGTCATTTAGAAGTTGTACTGTATTAACTGGGGAAGAACATTTGCCTGACTTAGAAAAGGAGAAAATAGATAGAGGAGTAGTTGAATCGATCTCTCTTGAGTATTTTGATGGGAATGTCCAAGTCGACCTGGATGATTTTTGTATTATTTATCTCAGCTAGAATATGGATTGTGGTTACCTCTTAGCAATCTTGCTAAAGGTATAATGAATACCATAAAGGCTTGTCCTGTCAAACCTAATAGGAATATGTGGGAGGTGATCAATGTTTGTGAGACTCTGAATAGATTGTGGGAGGAGAATGAGATAGAGTAGAGAATAACTCCTGAGGACGTTCAGCAATACTATGCTGTGAAATATTATACTACAACTAGATGCGCATATTTTTGTTCAAGCTCATCTCGGCCTCTTTTCTTCGATCTGAATTGAGCAGGTCGAGTTTGGAATGACAATATAATATGGGTGAAAGGTGATTGCCTTCAGTGAGAGGGCGAAGAACCAATAGAACTTTTGTATAGAACTTTGAAGAAAAGTAAGTAATATTGTATAATATCGAACTACTGTAATTGAAAGGTTGCTATATTTTTTAATAATGTGCCATGTTGGTGTTATAGGTCCTCAGTCAAATGTGGCAAGAAAGGAATTACTATTAGACTCTATTGCTCGAGAAGGTATTGAGCTCAAGGTAGATCTAATAGAGCTTGGTATCAATAAAAACATAATAGCGAATAATAGATCAGATAAGGTGCAAAAGTCTCAAGTGAAGAGACTAATAATGGGAGTTGGAGCCAGCAAGAAGAGAGGAGCAAATGGAGAAGAGCACCCAGAACTAAGAAGGGCTACAAAAATGTTACTGGGGGATATTTCTTTGAAGGGTGGCTCAGCCTCCGGTACCACGGCAAGTGGTAAGGTCGAGGGGAGTTTACAAAAGAGGAGGGTTGAGCCTCCCGCAACTATGATAGGGGCGAAGGTCATGGAGAGCTGACCTGTTGAAGCAGACGAGCTGCTAGCTATGGAAAATAGACTGAGGCAAACAGCTCGAAAGGGTATGGAAGAGCTGAATAACTCTGCATAGCTTGAGTTAAGCAAAGTGGTAAGTTGATGACTTGGTCATTCTTGATCTTTATATTTGGTTTTGAGCTAAAAATGTATCTTGTTGTATTATAGGTTGTTCGTTTGTTTAAGGCTATTTGCCTCAGAATTGTGGAAGTAAAAGCTGAGCTCGAGAGTGGGAGAGTCGAGCTCGAGAAGAAGGTTGCTCAACTTGAATCTGAATTGGCTTTGGAGAGGGAACGATTGGTTACTACGAAGGCCTTGTATAAAGTACTGATAAGCAAGCTTGCTGGGAGGCATAGAAAAATGTGGATGACGTCGTGGTTATTTGGGATAGACTTGGGCGCCAACTCCTCGCAGTGGGTTACACTGTTGCTAACCTCAAAGCCATTATGGCTGGTACTTACGTCGAGGAGGATGAAGTGGAGGAAGATGTTTAAGTCGATGGTGGTTCTCATCCAGGCATGGTAACAGGGCTAGACTCGGTCTCTACTAGAACTGATCTAGAGAACATGGGGGAAGATAATGAAAAGGTAGAGTAAAGTTGTTAATATTTCTTTATGTATTTTTTAAGTGGGGTTGAAAAATGTAATTGTATTGGATATTATTTTCTATGATAACTTTTGAATAGGCTAAAAGATGTTTGTAAATATTGATTCGTAGGAACCTAAGATATGCGCCCCAAAATTGAGGAGTTAGAGAAAGAGCTCGCTAATGAGAGAAATACCTCAGCATCCCTGTTGACTTCGCAAGCGGAGCTACAGGTTAGAAAAGAGCAAGAAATATTTGACTTGTATGCCATATTACTTTAGAGCTACAAAGTAAAATTATAAGATAGGCATAGATCACTAATGTGTTAGCAGATTAGGAGCGACGGTTATCAAGTATGTCCAGATAGTTTCGAAGTGCTAGAAAATAAAAATATAGAAAATGTGTACCATGAAAGTGGATTTAGATGTTGTTGCCAATGAACTGAGACCACATTCGACTTTAAGTTAAGAAGCAGTCTTACAATAATGGTATGTTAGAAAATAGAAATTTGTTAGATGTATAAAATTCATCTGCATTATGTTTGATTGTATCTGTGAAGTATTGTTGCATCGAGCTTGATATATTGTTTATGTTATATAGGTCAAATTAG
Source organism: Kingdonia uniflora (assembly GCA_014058105.1). Classification (NCBI taxonomy): domain Eukaryota; kingdom Viridiplantae; phylum Streptophyta; class Magnoliopsida; order Ranunculales; family Circaeasteraceae; genus Kingdonia; species Kingdonia uniflora. The sequence goes on along the minus strand of JACGCM010002082.1, from coordinate 328,106 downwards.
AGACTGCTTGCCTAAGCGAGTAACAGACGCTCCACTACAATTATGAGTTTATGGCAAAGTTTGATAACATTTGAGAGGCATCTGAAGATAGGGAGGATCGATATGTAAAACTACAACTTTAGTTCGTTAAGGCGACAAAGACTGTTGATGATTTGACCCCGAAGGTTGAAGGTAAAGATGTTGAGATAGGAAATATGTGAAAGGAGCTCGCAGAGGCGCAGACTGAGGTGGTGAAGTTAAGAGGCAGGGCAGCTTTGTTGATGGGGAAACGTAAAGAGGCCGATGTTGCTCGGTACCGTATCCAGTTGTTAGAAATGACAGAAAAAGAGTTACAGGATTTTATGGCCACTCTGAAGGGTCAAATGATCAAAAAAAAAACGAGCTTGAGTAGGCTCAAGCTGATCTGGCAAGCTCCAAAAGTACATTTGAGCAATTATAGAGTTAAATGACAAGGAAAGATAACAAACTTAAAAAAATTTGAGCTGACCTGGTCCATTCTGAAAGTGTGGCTGATAAATTGAGTGAGGCCTTGCCAGTTAAAGATATTTATTTTCAGATGGTTAAAAAATGGTGTGATGAACTAAATAAGAGGGTGGCCAAGTTGAAGGCAAAATTGGCTACAGCCAATTCGCATATTAGGAAGGCCGAGGCCGGGGAGCCGTTGAAAAAAAAAAGGATGACGTCGGGGTCTCTACTATAAAAGGGCACGTGGTTGACCCATCAGTTTGAATTAAAGAGCTGGAGGAGGATGTAGTTCGCATTCAGGCTCATGTAGAGATAAAAAATGAGCGCTTATGGGAGAGCCAAGATAAGTTAGATATCACTCTTTGTAGAGAACAAGAGTTCAAGGGGGTAATCAGGGGGAAAGATTAATTATTGGGGAAGAAGGAGAAGTTGTTGAAGAAGGCTCCTATTTGGAAACATGATGGGGATGACTGAGAGTTGGTAAAATTCGCGCTCAATTGGAGAATCTAAGGACAGTGAACAAAACTGAGCTAGATAAAGCAACAGAAATAATAGCACAACATAATGTTGTGATGACACGTGCAGCAGAACGCATGGCGTGGAAAGACGATAGATACAAAGACTTGAAAGATCGTCACTAGAGATTACAAAGGCAGTTTTCTGAGGTCGTCATGCTGGATCGAAATATCTCTATTCAAGAAATAGCGCGCTCACAGGAGTTAATGGCTGTTATTACCTATTTTGTGAAGGAAGTAAAAAAGCTTGAGTTTAGGAGGGATACCTTGCACGAATGTGTGTCATTTTGAGATAGTATCTGTAATGCTAATATAGATTAAGGAAACTGTCTGAACATCATAGAAACAGAGTTAGATTCCTGATCTGATGAATTTGTAGAGCACGACAGGATTATTGAAACTACTCGAGCTTCAGAATTTATGGTTAAACATCCTCCTGTGTAGGGGAAAGTGAAGCAGTCCTCCCATGAAGCTGAATTGCCATAAGTTCAGAAGAAAGCTAGTATTATCTTTGCTTCAATCTATGTATAGATGGTTGATCGAAAACTAGTATTACCTTTGCTTCAATCTGTATATAGATGGTCGATCGAAAGCTAGTATGACATTTGCATCAATCTATGTATAGATGGTCGATTAAAAGCTAGTATTACCTTTGATTTAATCGATGTATAGATGGCCGATCGAAAGCTAGCATTACCTTTACTTCAATCTATGTATAGATGGTCGATCGAAAGCTAGTATTACCTTTACTTCTATCTATGAGATTTAGTAGAGTCTACATGAGTAGAAAGTAATATGGGAAAAAACTTATAAGTTTTCACTGAGTAGAATAGAATGTACACTGTATGAAGATTGAAATCTTACTTTTGGAATGCAAAGAACAAGAATAGAGTACTCTAGAATGGAGAAGTTTAGGATTTAACGATAATATCGCTTTAATTGCCTTGTGTTCCATAGATTGGGGATTTGGTCTCCTTGTTCTGTCATGAGATAGTACGATCCCAGACCAGTGCGACCAATGATAAGGAAAAGACCTTCCCAATTTTCTGTGAGCTTCCCAGTATGTGCTTCCTTTCTGTGTTGTAGGATTTCTTTGAGGACAAGATCATCGATTTAGAACTCATGGCTTCAGACTCTTCTGTTGTACGAGCTGGCTAGCATATGGTGATATTGACCTAGATTGGCAATTGCGCATTCTATAGTTTCATCAATCGAATTGATATTGCATGCCAACTCAAACATATTTTCTTCATATGTAAGCTCATGATCTCGGACGAGATGAAGGTATTTTGTTAGAATGACGACCTCTATGCCATAAGCTAGGAGGAAGGGAGAAGTGCTAGTTGATGGAGTAGTACGGTACACCCCAAAGACATGGGGGAGCTCCTGTATCCATTTCCCTTTCTTCTGTGGTTGAAGCATTTTCTTAAGCCCATCCACTATGGTTTTGTTGGTGATTTCAGCTTGTCCATTGCCTTGAGGGTAGTATGGATTGGATGGTGAATGGATGATGTTACATTTGTTGAGAAAGGAAACGACATTTTCTCTAATGAATTGTGGTCTGTTATCGATCCAAATCAGGTGGGGACAACCAAAATGCATGATAATGTGCTCCCAGATAAAAGAGATAACCTCTTCTTTTCTAGTTCGACAAAGAGGAACTACTTCTACCCATTTCATAAAATAATTGGTTGCTACGAGTAAGAAACATCGGTTACCTGGAGTATTAGGAAATTCTCTGACGCAATCGAGCTCTCACCGCTTTAATAGCCATAACACCTTGCTTGCATGTAGTTCGAGTGCAGGGGCACAGATTATGTGTTCATGTCGTTGATATGTATCACATTTTTATGAGTACTCTTTTGCTTGCTTGCGCATTCCTAGCCAGAATACTCTTTATGTGATCACTCTATTTACATGTGATCGACTTGCGATGTGGGAGTCACAAGTTCATTCATATAATTCTTCTAGCAATCCATCTGCTTTCTTCCATGAAAGGTACTTAAGATAAGACCCTGTGACTTAGCGGCGATATAGACGACCGTTCTGAACTGTGTAATGTATCAAGTTTTTGATCAACTGTCAGCGCTCTTTTGGATATATCGAAAGTGGCCCGTCGCATTTGTTTTTTGGGCTGAGGTAGGAAATAAAAGGCTTTCGCCAATCGTCGTCTTCCTCTTTATCGCCTGATAAGAGGATTTTTGGGGTCCTCTAAAAAAATACCCGCTCAAGGTATGGTTGTCGAATTGTAGCACAGATGAGTGGGATCGAATCTACAAGGCAGTTTAGGAAAACAAATACTTTCTAGGCCGAATTACGATTTTATAAGAGATAAATCTAAAAGGAAGAAATAAAAGCTAATTATAAAATTTAATAAGAGAGAGAGCTAAGGTTTGGACATGGCCTCTACCTTCCAAAGTACTAATCGATATACAAATAGATCTTAAAATCTTCACCCATTATATATTAGTGTTAAGACACATATGATGTTGTAAAATAAACTACTAAATCTTTGATCAAGCATTTAGTGGTTATGCCTTTAATAGATGGTGAAGAGTGTCTTAGACAATTATCAACTCAACCATGGCTACGCTTGAGTGAGTTTTCTAGTATTTCCTCTTTTTAGATCTTCAAATCAACTCTACGGTTAGTAGCACTTGTTTGTATCTAAAGTACGTACACCAAACCGAAGCTATGGGAAAACCTTCGATATGATGTACTAACTTATCAATCATAAAGTACTAAGAGAAAACTAACTAGAACCTAATTAATACCATCTATTGCTCATTCAAGAAGAGGCCTCATCCTAGCCATAACAAGGACATTAGCCGCTCATCTCGAACTTCATCGCATTAACAACTAATGAAGTCATTATCAAAAATTAAGCTAAAGAGATAAAGAAGAAGAAAACTAACTTTATTTACTATTACCTTTCAATATGAATTGCCCAATTACAATGGGGGGAGGGTTCCTTTTATAGGAGAAGGAACCCAAATTTGGAAACTATACATTAAATTCTAAATAATATTTTCATAATAATTTCTTTTAATATTACAATCAATCACCTAAGATTCTTGTATATAATTCCCTTAAGTGATGCTGAGATCTTTCTTCATGAAAACTCTTTAATATATATTCTATATAAAATACCTTTAAGGATCTTGGATGCAATATCTTTATTGATCTTATTTTCTAAGAATATTTGTGTATATATTTCTTCAATCTTGAGACCGGATATATTGTGTCTTTGACTTTTTATGCTATGAACTCTTAGAGACACTTTTACTTGACTTTAAGAGATTGGTTTCAAATATCCATCTCCAATAACTATAATCAAATAAACACACATAAGTATCCAAAATTATATATATTAGACGACTAAAATACATGTTCAGATATATTAAAAATATCATAATTATGCGCTCATCAAATACACCCAAACTTGTCTTTTGCTCATCCTGAGTAAAATAAAATAATAGCCACTTTCGCAAGGAGCGCGATTGCATTTAGTATATGCAACAAGCAGTTGAACCTTCAGGTTTAGGCTGGTGGACGAGTGTTGTCTCGTGATGGTTTACATTGACTATACCCACAAAAATCAATAATGACATTTTAAACAATTAAAGAATACACATAACTCATTTCAGTTGAACTTATCCTTAATCAGTTATGAAAAAAATATACCGATGGAAAAACCCTTACACTTGCTATTCTCCCAAGTATACCGAAGAATATATTAAGCTTATCTGAAACTAGAGGTACTACTTTAAGATTAGAAAGAGATTTAAGTATTTTACTTTACCTATATATGAATGAACAATAAAAATAGTTTTATTACCTAATACGTTGTCAAGAAGAATTTACTCCATTATTGGTAGTCTACTTCTTACTGGAATAAATTTAATGGTCAGTTCGCCAAGTGCCTTAGTCAATTTGTATTCCTAGAATTTTCTTTTTTTCTTTCTTTTTCAAGCCTTTTCGTTTGAGTACATTATTTCTTAGTGAAGCCTTCGTAAAAAGGAGTTTTTATGCGACAATCACCGCTAGTTGACTAAAGTTGTCGGGATGTGGTGCCCCATCGTGAACTAGACTCAGAATTCTCACAAGTAACATTTTCATGTGCTATTTTCACATAATTTATGGTTAAACTCGAGATTTGTGATAATTTTTCCTCTTTCAGTTCTTAATCATGCGAGTAGCCTTGCAGCGTAAAAGTTTTTAGAGCACATTTGGCTTATTATTATTTTCTTAGGAATAAACTTATTCTTAGGCAATTGTCTCCCTTATAACAAACTATTCCTAACATAAATGCTTAATTTCCCTTATACTGAGCAAAAATCTATTAAAGATATTAATTGCAAAACTATAGTGAAGTGCACATTTTAAAAATATGCCAAGCTAATTTGAATTAGTCGTTAATAAAAAAATAATACATCTAGCTTAAGATAGTCCAAAATATTCTAGTGTATACTTGGTATAATTTCAAAATTTAGGTTTTTCCATAATATTTATGTCAAGGTAAAATCAATTTATGTGTTTGGAAACTCGTAAAAAATATATCATAAATTGTCAAAATGTCATTATTTCACTTTTCTTCAAAACGCATTTAAAGAAATAGTTTCCTACTCCCAAACATAAATGAAACATTGTCCTCAATGTTTGAGAACAAGAAAATAAATAGAAGAGGAAAACTAAATTTTTCACCCGAATGTGCTATGGGTTGCCTCCCAAGAAGCTCTAAGTTTACCATCTTCAGCCAGACTAATATACCCCCATACTTAAATAATATTGCAATGGTACTATAAGGGTACACAATATCAGCTCTGATATACTGAATCATCTTGCAATGTTGTATCTTCATCAAAAGTGCATAACTCTGAGTACGATTTTAATCCTTGACCATTGACCTTAAAAATATTTCTATTCTTAGGATCCTCCACCTCCACGGCGCCATGAGAAAAAATAATTTTAACCGTAAAGGGGCCATGCCAACGGAATCATAGTTTCTTGGGAAATAGACACAACTTGGAGTTATAAAACAATACCTTTTTATTGGGCTCGAGGGTTTTACGAATATTTGATTTATCGTGAAAAGCTTTGGAGCGTTCTTTGTATGTTTTTAAACTTTCATAAGCCTTATGACGAAGTTCATCCAACTCGGAAAGTTGATGCTTTCCCTTGGACCCAGTTTGGTCCATCTCAAAGTTTGTGTCTCAAAGATCTTTATGCCCTAGTTCTAGAGGTAAGTGGCAAGCCTTCCCAAAGACAGGCCTATAGGGTGGCATTCTAATCGGGGTTTTATAAGCTATTCGATAGGCCCAAAGAGAATTATCTACACGATCTGACCAATCTTTGCGATCAGTTCGCGCAATTTTTCCTTAAATTCTTTTAATCTCCTAATTTAAAACTTCTACTTGACCACTTATTTATGGATGGTAAGGTGTGGCAATATTATGAGTGATGGAATAATTTTTCAATAAAGTTTGAAAAATACGATTGCAAAAATGTTTCCCACCATCACTAATAACTGCTCGAGGGGCCCCAAAATGATTAAAAATGTTTTTTTTATCAATTTGACCATAGGTTTATGGTCATTTGTCGGACATGCTACCGCTTCGACCTATTTGGAGACATAGTCCACTGCAACTAGAATATAAAGGTTTCTACGAGATAAAGGAAATGGGCCCATAAAATGCCCTAAACATCAAAAAGTTCAACAATAGATGAAAGGAACGGCCATCAAAACCCAATTAGATACTCTTACCCAAAAAATTGAGGTTATGGCTATGAATCAATCTAAGTGTAGTATGAACCAAGTTTAGCAACAGGGTTACACCGTTTGTTATGATATAACCCATGTGACTAAAACGTATCCCCTGTTCAATGAAATAAATGACAATCAAGAGCAAGTGAATACTTTGAATAATACCTACAAGAAACCCTTTGACTCGTGCAAGCCAACTTGGCAAAACCACCCAAATTTTTTGTGGAAGAACAACCAACCCAGTTTAGGTTTTGGTGAGCCACAAATCTTAGGTCATAATTTACCTAGGAATCCCCTTTCCCAATCTTATCCTCAGGCATCTTAATAATCCTTTCAGTCATTCGAACAGTTCCAACCCACTCTGCCTAAACCATCTTTGGAAGACACCCTTGCTCTCTTCATGCAATAATCAATGGAAAGTCAAAAATAAGCATTATAATTTTAGCAACAAATGATGCAATTCTAACAATAGACTTTGGTAAATCAAAATTCTATATCCCAATTTATCTCTAATTTAGATACTCAGATAGGACATTTGGCAAATACATTGTATGAGAGACCACCAGGCAAGCTACCTAGCCTAGTTGTATCTAATCCAATGGACCACCGGGTTTTGATTATAGCTAAATTCCAAAATAGCTTAATGCCATTATCACTCTTCGAAGTGGTAGATAAATTGATAATCGAGTTGAAATACCTAGGGTCGAGCGAACACTAGTTGCTATTGAGGATGAGGTAGGCACGAGTGAACCAGTTGTTATAAGCAGCCATGAACCTTATAAGAAATCTAAGGAGTTGCCTACCTCGTCCATTTCTGTACCAAAAGCACGTGTTAAACCAAAGATTCCTTATCCACAACACCTTCTTCCGGTTAATATAGGGATTCAATTTGATGAGTAATTGGATACATTTAAGCAAGTTTATATAAATATTTCAGTACTCGATGCCATCATGCTTATTCTTGCGTATGCCAAATTCCTTAAGGACGCGTGCACTAGGAAAAGAATAATCAATATACATAAGAAAGTCTTCTTGACTGAGATATTAACCCCTCCTAAGCTTCATGATCTTGAAAGCCCAACCATCCCTTGTAAAATTGGAGATCACAAAGTTGATAGGGCGTTATTCGACTTGGGGGCTAGTGTGAATGTCTTACCTTACTCGGTGTATCAGGAATTAGGACTTGGAGAACTCGAACCTACCTGAATGACACTTTAATTGGCTCATAGGTCAATACGATACCCATGTGGTATCCTTGAGGATATTTTTATCAAGGTTGATACTCACATTTTTTCTGTGGACTTTGCTATTTTAGACACTGAAGATTCCACGAATCCTAGCTGTGAGATCCCCGTCACATTGGGCTGCCCTTTTCTTGCTACTGCCCATGTCATTATCAATTACTTCAATAGGGTCTTACAACTATCTATGGGCGACTTGAAAATTAAACTCAATGCTTTTAACAATAATACTTAAGTGCCTGATTCTTATGACATGGCTGAGCTCAATATGATTGACTCTCTAGTTAACAACTCTTTCCTCAAATCCTTTTCTGGGGACCCATTAGAATCATGTCTTGTAAACTTTGGTGAGGACTTTGTTAAAGACGCAATCGTTGAAGAGTTTAATGCCTTACTCATCTCAAATCCTATTTTTAACATGTCCAAATGGAGACCTAGACTAGAACCTCTTGAACCATCAATTACTTTACCTATTCCATCCATTGATAAGCCACCCCAGTTGGACCTCAAGTCATTACCCAATACTCTCAAGTATGCCTTTCTAAGAAATTCTAAAACTCTATCTGTGATAATAACTTTCAATTTAGATTATGACCAGGAAGGTAAACTACTGAGTATCCTTATAAAACAAAAATTAGCCATAGGGTGGTCTATAGCAGACTAAAAGGGAATTAATCCGGCCATGTACATGCATTAGGTCTATCACTAGGTGATTTCTTGGTATATGTAGCTGGGGTCTCGGGAACAGAAGCTTGATATCTCTAGATCGAAGTAATTTCAACCCCCAACATTGATCGCATTTCTGTATACGCAATCAACACTGGGGGCGATAAAGGGTAAGACGAGGATTGGCGAAAGCCCTTCTTAGCCTATCTCGGTAAAGACAACAAATGCAATGGACCACTTCTAGCAGAACCAAAGGATCACTGGCAGCTGATCAATAACTCAAAGCTACACAAATTAAAACGGTGCCTTATACTGCCATTCAGTCACGGGGCCTTACCTCAAGTGCCTCTTTAGAAGGAAAGTGGAGGAGATGCTTCACGATTTACATGAATGAACTTGTGGCTCCCATGCCGCAGGTCGATCAATAGCAAGCAAAACAATTACACAAGGAGTATTCTGGCCTGATATGCGCAAGCAAGCATAAGAGTACTTACTCAAATATGACATATGTCAGCAACATGGCCAAATGATATGCGCCCCTATACTCGAACTACATGCAAGAAAGGTGTTTTGGTCATTCAGAAGATGGGCGCTCGATCTTGTCGGCGAATTTCCTAATTCTCCAGTTAACCACCGACACCTACTCGTAGCTTCAAATTATTTTACAAATTGGGTAGAGGGAGTTCCACTCTGTCAAACCAGAGAAGAAGAGGTCATCTCTTTTATCTGAGAACATATCATTACTCGGTTTGGGTGCCCCCACCTGATTCATATCGATAACGGGCCATAATTTGTTAGAAAAAAGTTATAGCTTTCCTTAACCAACACAATATCATCTACTCACCATCCAATCCCTACTACCCTCAAGGCAATGGCCAAGCTAAAATAACCCAACAAAGCCATCATTGATGGGCTCAAGAAAAGGCTTCATCCACAAAAAAAGGGAATTTGGTTCGAGAACTTCCTCATGTCTTATGGGCATATCGTACCACTTCACGTCAATCAACCAACTACACTCTATTCCTCCTTGCCTATGGCACTGAAGCCTTCAATCCCTCATAATACAATCATCCAGCCAAAGATCATGAGCTAACAGACGAGGAAAACAAGTTTGAATTGGCCTGTAACCTCAATTGGATCAATGAGACCAGGGAACACATCATTGCTAACCTCGGTCGATATCACCATATGCTAGCCAGTTCCTACAACAAACGAGTCAAAATCAATACTTTCCAAATCGACGATCTCATCCTCAGAAAATCTCTTAGTACAGTAAAGAGACTCATACTGGGAAACTGGCAGAAAATTAGAAGGGTCCATTCCTTATTATAGGTCTCTCAGGCCTGAGATCATATAACCTCATGACAGAAGAGGGAGTTCACATCTGAAATCCTGGGAATACTTGGCGATTGAAACGGTACTATCGTTAAGTCTCTCACTACTCAATTTCCATTTTACCATAATTTTTTCCAATCTCAAAGTGAGATTTTCATCTCCATCCAATGTACATCATTGTCTATTCAATGAAGCTTACAAATTTTCCTCCCACACATCTTTATACTCCATAGACCATACATAGATTAAAACACAGATATAACTAGCTTTCAATCGACCTCAATACCAATTAAATCAAGGATAATACTTGGTTTGGCTGACTCTACTAAATATCTACGATAGGTAATACTAGTTTTCAATCAAAGACTCTACCAGACATAAGATAAAGCAAAGGTATAGCTAGCTTTCATCTGCCATAATATAGCTGTGACATCATACCATTAAATCAAGGATAGCACTTGGTTTGGCTGACTTTACTAAATCTCTGCAATTAAAACAAAGGTAATACTAGTTTTTAATCAAAGACTCTATCAGACATATGATGAAGTAAAGGTAAAACTAGCTTTCATCTACCTCAATATGACTGCGACATCATTCCAGTTAAATTAAGGATAATACTTGATTTGGTTGACTCTACTAAATCTCTGCGATTAAAACAAAGGTAATACTAGTTTTCAATCAAAGACTCTACCAGACATATGATAAAGTAAAGGTAAAACAAAGGTAAAACTAGCTTTCATCTACCTCAATATGGCTGCGACATCATACCAGTTAAATCAAGGATAACACTTGGTTTGGCTTACTCTACTAAATCTCTGTGATTAAGGCAAAAGAAATACTTGTTTTTAATCAAAGACTCTACTAGACATAAGATAAAGCATAGGTAAAACTAGCTTTCATCTCTCAATATGTATGCAAAAGCTACATTTTCAGGTTATATATACAACTACAATGGATTCTTTTATGTTGTTGGGATGTCAGCTGCGCTTTCTCCTAAAATAGGAGATCGATCAGCCATAAATTCTCAAGCTCGAGCAGTCACTATAATCCTGCCCTACTCTATCATTCAGCAGATTGAGGGCCTAAATCCGTTTCCATGGATTGTATACAATTTCCTTGATCTATATCAGCTCCACAACATATTCCATGCCTGACAAACAGCTAAATAAGGCATCTCTTTCTAACTTAAGCCTTTTTACCTCCTCTGCAAAATAGGCGTTCACCACCCTTACCAAGTCAGAGTACGCTGCATAAAGTATAACTACCTTAGAAAAGTTCGTTCTCGCTCGCTGAAGGCAATCTTCCAGCCTCTTATACTGTTCTTTGTCCCTTTTCAATTCATTATCTACTCGAGCTGTGAATGCAATGTTCTCCTCCGCCTTCTTGTCAGGTTTATCTAATTCAGCCTGATTCATTATCCTCAAATCTTCCACCTGAGCTCAAAGTTCCTCAATCTCCTTGTTTAAATCTTCCCAAGCCAGAATTTTTTGTAACAATTTGTCTTTCTTTTGTATCAACATATCCTTCCCTTCGATAACCCGCTCTAACCCTTGTTCCCCAGAAAGAGCAGCAACCAAATTCCTTTTGCACTCCCTTAACCGTTTAACTCCTTTTCACACTTAACCTTGAGTTCGGGCTACATTCCCCTTCAGCTCTTTATTCAAGCTGACAGACTGACTACATCTCCTTGAACAAGGGAGACCGTAGCTTCACTTTTATTCTTCGACGAGCGCTCCCCAGCCTCGGTATTTCTGGCACACGAATTGGCCTGTACCAATTCGGCCTTCCATTGTGCCACCCTTTCATACAACTCATCATACTTCCATTGCACCATCCGAAACACCATATCTTTGGCAGGTAGGGTTGTAGTCAGCTGCCCAACTGCAACTTTGGAGGTAGATAAATCATCTCAAGCTTTTTTTAGCTCGCCATCCTTCTCGGCCATTTTCCTCTTCAATCGCTCTAACTCATTTCTGGTATTCATTAGATCAGTTGAAATTTCCTCCTGATTGTTCATATTCCTGTTCAATTCGTCCTTCAAATTGGCCATATAACAATTTAAACCTTCCTCTGATCTTTCTAACGCCTATATAGGGTATCGAGCCATGTTAACATCCCAACTCTTTGCCATCAGTGCATCATTCTGGCTTTTGAGCTTCGTTGCGTGTTCTTTTATCTTAGTAAGTTTATTTTGCCATTTATTGATTTCGGCATCCTTCTCTTCATTCCTCCGAGCTAGGTTGACAGCAATTTAAGTAGCCTCCACAAATTTGAAGTATACCTTTACTTGTTGATCTTCCCTGTTTTCATTTGCTTCTCTCATCCTATCAAATTCCTCCAAAAATTCTTGGCTAAATTGGCGTACCCCATTTTTTCTCGAGCGAACTGATTCCAATTTGGCCTGCACATTACATATCCAATATATCAAGTTCGATTCAGAACACTCATTCAACACCTATATCTTATTTCTAACAATCTATCTATTTTTGACATCTACCGTGTAAATCTACTTCTAGACTTAAGGTCAATGTATAATCTCAGATAGATGCTCCATAACTTATGCTTCCGAGTCTAAGGTACACATTCTTTATATTTTAATTTGTCAATACTTTGGAATTTCCTGTGCACCATTTCAATACCATTTCCCCTAAACCAATAACAAGTTTTTGGTCTGTCTCTACACTCTACTTATTAATTTGAACCTCTATACTAATGAAGCATACAAATCAAATATTTCAAGCTCTATTCTAACTTGCCGCTCCTCTTGCGAAGATAACAGGGATATTGAGGTGTCTCTCTCCTTAGCGTGCTCAGTCTCTAAATCTTTTATTCTGAGGGACATGTCTTTAAGTTCCTGCAACCAGGTTTACAAAAGTAACTTAGCCTACAAAATTCTATTTGACAAACATTATCCAATCAGTATACAAACATTCTAGATACTCATACAATCACATAATCATCATTCTACTCTACCTTATCATTTTCTCCCTCCGGACGCTCCTTGTCATCCTTTTGATATAAGGTGGCACCCCCATCTTCGGAGTAGTATCTGCCATGATAGCATTTACCTTATCTTCAGAGTACCCCTTTGATATAAGGTGACGCCCGAGTTTATCACTCTCAATTACTACTTCCTCCAGATTCACCTTCGCTTCCGCGAATAGATGGCTATTATCTACTGCTTCAGAAGCCTTCAGAGCCTCCATCTGCTTCCCCTCCTTGATCAAGTCAGCCTTCAATCGAGCTACGCTCCTTTCAAACTCGACCTTACCCTTCCTCAGCTCAGCTTTCTCCTCCTTGACCCTGAGGCATATCCCCCTCATCAGCCAAACAACCTACCAAATAAACAAAATCGATCTCATTTATTAGCCCGAATCGCAATACCAAATTTTATAACATATTCTAGCAAATAAGCTTACCATTTTTCTCATCACCTCCTCCCCATTTTGAGCTGTTAATCTTGCCTTTATCTTAACCTCTTTAAGATCATCTTCTATAACAGGTCGATCCTCTACGACCTTCACCTGCAGCATTTCAAAAGTTTCGACCCTTCTCTTTTTTGCCTTTCCTGCGACCTCACCAATTCCTGTAGTTCCAAACGTCGTTGCGCGCTTCAACATCTACTTCTTGGGAAATTTTAAAGCTATTTTGCTCGATGTAGTAGACTCCAATACTCCCACAAAGTCTACTCTGAAGGCCTTGGGTGAGTTCACTCCTCTCTCCTCATTAGTTCACTTCTGCTTGTTGCTATTAGCGTCCGTCAGTAGTCTCGTCAATTGAGATTTTTAAACTTTCTTAGATCGGCTGTTTGCACGTTTCTTTCTACTAATGCTGAGTTCTTTCAGCAAAGCTTCGAGTTATGTCCCTTTCTAAGCAATTGTATCCAGCAGCGACTCCTTCCTTGTCACCTTGGATTTAGGGCATGTCAATAACAACATATGATCATCAGGGGAACAACATACAAATTCAACATATCAATCTTATACATTATACATTGTTATACTTATTTTATTTTACAATTCTATGTAAAAGTTTTATGGGTTCTTCCCCATCTATTTGAAGGTAATCACCATTCACCTATATCACATTATCATTCCGTGGTCGACCTGCTGAGTTCAAATGGAAGAAACGAGGCTAGGTCGAGCTCGTAAAAAAATATTTTCCTCCACTTGCAGAAAAAAAAATTACCCCATAAAACTGCAGAGCATCCTCAGGAGATATCCTCCTCTCACTTTGATCCTCCTTCCATAACTTATTTAGAAATTCATAAACACTTATCACCTCCCACATGTTTCTGTTTAGCTGAATAGGACATGCCCCGTTGATGTTCCTAATCCCTTTTGCCAGATTGCTAAGGAAAAGACTCAACCAGTACTCTAACTGAGACAAGTAACACAAAAAACCCTATGACAGGTCACCCTGGGCGTTTCCATCAAAGTACTCCAAAGAGATTAATTCGTCTATACCCCTATCTTATTTTTCCTTCTCCAAATCATCCAGCAGATAAAAATATTCTTCTCCCGTTACTACTTTACAACTCCTAAATTGCCTACCAGCATGTTCTACACAACAGCCCCATCTACCCCCTATAAAAGCCTTGGCTTTACAAAACTCCTTGAACACTTCAGAGCGAGGAGGATAGGTTACCAATCTTCCAGTGAAATCTTAAAATTGATCAACCCCTATTTCTTCCTCACTATTAGACATTATAATTTAAGATTTTGCCGATCGATCAGAGGTCGATGCTCCATTGACAGGTGAACTCTCCATATCACCTACAAGTCTACAGACGAGGGTTTAATCCTACAAAAATACTCTTCCACTCGATCTACATGCAGGCCTAGGTATCTATTAATATCTTTTACATATACGTCAACCACATACATATATCTTTCATATATCATAAATCAAACAGATTTTTATAGATTACTATAAATAGTAATTTTTAGATTTGCCTAAACACAGAATATGATCTTCAAAAACATATTCATATATCACCAATCCTCTACTAACCTTCTATGTCGGAATGAGAATATGACGCAGCGCCCAATCCTTCCCTCGCAATGCTGCTGTATAACCACCTTAGTGACTCAATCTCTGCAACTCTCTCTCGCTTTGACTGTTGATCATTCTCAATTAAATCCTCACGAGATTTTCTACTACTTTCACTGCTCTTTAAGTTTTTAGATGTTGAGAAACGTTTGAATGATAAAGATGAAGCATTATTTATATTTTCTCTCTCAAACTGCTGGCAGTTATTGAGCCTCGCATGAGCCATCCTCAGTTTTAGAACTGAGGCATCCCTTCTACTATTAATGTCAGATGTCTTGCACCTTTTCGGTAAAAATGCTCTCCCATCATTACCCTTTGCCTTATATTTTAATCTATTTTCATCTCTCTTGTCCAAATCTCTCTCTGACCTCACCACACTCATGATGACTCATACTTACACGTAATCTAGATTTTGTAGCTTTTACATAGGAGACAAAATCACAAACTACCTACTATTTTCTATTTTTTTTCATCTTCTTATAGAAGTGCTGAGATTATTTCTAAAGTTCTCAAAATTTTAAAAATATTCAAATTCATTTTTCGCAACAGTCACAAACAACATTCGCAAAAATAGAGGATCGATTCAAGCTTTATTTTTATTTCATTTCTTTGCCAATTATTAAACTCTATAATTAAATACGCTCATGTCACCCCTATTTACATTCACTTTATTCACCTCTGAAACATCAAATCCTTCAGTTCGTCTGAGTTTAGTAATGTTTCACTCCTAGAATCCTCTAATGCATAACAGGCATTGGAAGTTATAATAGGTCATTCTTCCTTCACACCATCTTACTCTAACCAGAAAATTAGTTTGGAGGAAGTCTGGGCAAGAAAGAAAAGGACTCCATGCTTGAACCCAATCTTCAAACAAAAGGTCTTTTCAATGCCAAAGAGGCGATGGAAGTACAGAAGAAAATTTACATTCTCCGTCTTCCTCCACCGCTACCATCGCTGCCTCTTCTATAACCACCGCCCTCGCAGAGTTGGTAGAGATAAAGAGGGCCTGACCTTAGAATCTAGTCCTACGCAAGACATCGGTGCAAATGCCCTGCAATTACACCAGACCCCGCATCTATCTCCCCAGCCTTGTCTTTTGTAAGGATACGAAGACAAATCCAATGTTGCTCGCCAGTCAAGACAATGTGGTGAAATCTCCACATACAATAAAAGTCCTCCTCAGCTTCAGCCGCTTCATCTTCTGACATACCTTGATACGTCGGAGGAACAGGAACGGGAGTAGGCATCTGCAAGGACTGATCACTGACATATTTCAACCTCAACTTCTGCATCTCAATAGCAATTCTATCTTCAAGAACCATTCTACGGGTCTTCACCATCTTCAAAACTCTTAGAAAATTTAACAACAAACAAGGGTACTTTGCTACAAACCTCGTTACAAGTACTATTTATATAACCTTATATTTAATGTGTAGATACGTTTTCCCAAGTGCCAGCATTTAATACAAATAAAACTCTTCAAACCATAACCGCAAGTACATCAGTATTCCCATCATCATTTAATACAAAAACGTCCCCCCATAACACCCGCATTTTCCATCTAGTTAAATGTCCATTATTTCATACTTTATTTTCAAACCTCAAGCCTGAATACCCATATATCCACATATTCTTTCTTAACTAAAGTCACTCGTGACTTCAGTTGCGAGGGGGCAATTGTAGGGACCTACCCCTCGATCCTACCCAAATTAAACTATCTTAAGTTTGAATTACTTCCATATCAGACTCGCGCATTCTACACATGACTCCAACAGTCAATATTGTCACCTAATCCACGAACTGATGAAGAACATGGGTCGAGCTCAAACAAAAAATCTTGAATAAGTCAAAGACACATGTCCCTCACAAACTCAACAATTACTCAGTCAACTACCACTAACCACATTGTTCGAAGAACGTGCCTCAGCACGATGAAGAACTGTGGAGAAGGCCTATATAAAGAAAATGTTCCAAGAGACAAGGACCTGAAAAATATACGATAAATTAGCAAGAAAACTATATCTTCTAGATTCACAAAACTTCAAACTTCTTATTCACAAGATCAATCATTTTTAATCGAGAGATTACTTGTATTAAGTAATCAGCCTTAAGCAATAAAAGTTACTATTACAAAAACCCTCAACTCGAGGTCATGGTTTTTATACATATTCAAAGGTTTTCTACACAAAATTGCAAGTATTATTTCTTTCTCTCTATCATATTTTAGTCATAGGTACATTAGTATAAGAGCTAATTCTAAGCCACTAGGCCATTAATTACAGTCTCCATTTGGTCCCATGAATTGATAGATGCTGGTACCAATGAATCAAGCCAATGACTTGCCTTGTCTTTTAGTGTAAATGGGAATAAATGAAGGCAGACAGAATCCTCAGCAAAATGTTGATATTTTGAGAGCGTACAAATTTTCTTAAATTCGTGGACATGCTTATAAGTAGGGGTTGATTTAGGGGGGACTAGGGGGTGCCTGACACCCCCACTTTTTTTTGTAGATTTCCTTATACAAAAAAGAAAAATGAAAAAAAGTAACTGCCAGCTCCCAACTCCATCCAACTGCCCAAGCCCAATTGTGTTAAAACCCAACTCCACAAAGTAATACTTCTTCATCAAGCCTGACTCTTTGGCTATTTTTTCTCTCCTCTCTCTAATTCAAATAAACACCTCCTAGTAATCCTCAACACCCTCTTCATCAAACACAGACCTTCGACCACAGTTTCCTTGAATTTTGATGACCAACATCAACAACACCTTAAATTTATAAAAAAAATTGGGGGGCTCTGTCCCAGAACCCCCAGTATCCCCATTCCTAAATCTCTAGCTCCACCCCTGCTTATATGGGCTCCCATAATCAAGCCCATGAAATGTAGGTAACTTTTGATCACACTAGGCTTTATTTCATAATGATTTGTTGTGACGGTTGGTAATACGATACATGAAGGTATATCGCTTACTACTGGGGTCCAATAGTCCCTAATAGATTTGGCGGTAGCCATAATTGGGGGTTCAACTTCTAGCTCAGCAACAAGCTCAATTGGGGCAACTCGAGATGGATTACCCCTTCTCCAAAATTGGGGGTCCTAAGTTTTCTATTGTGTTGACAGGGCGAGGTTGTCGCCTCCTTCGCTTAGGCTGAGATAGTGGGTCGTAAATAGGCAAAGGTTCTGTTAAACTTCCTAAACGCTTTTCTCCACGTGTCCAATTGATCATGCACAAACTAATATACGATAAAATTCGGCACCCGATGCTATAAATAATCAATCAAACCTCTAATCTAACACTTCAACATTTTTTACCCCTATATTCTTTTATGTTCACAAAAGGGTAGGATGGTCAAGGGCTTTGATTCCTAAACTCGGCGTCACTGTGCTAGTACTTGCTTAAAGTAGATGTTCAGTCCTCATGCCTGAGCAAGTCGCCATATCGTACTTCAGCACTTGGAATGGTGATGTCACAAACCTATAACAATTATTTCGCGGCGCTAGGCTGGGGCCGTATCTTACGAACCCATGTTTGTACCCCGGTCCGGTGCACCTATCTGTTGGTGATGAAATCCCACGGGAATCTTACTACTCTTTTTTATTTTCAATTATTTTCAGGTCTCGGACGTTTAATTTTCGTGTGATACAAATTTCTTCGTATCCCTAATGGGTGGTCCCACTTGCTAGAAAACTTTTTGGGTGATGAAATCCCACAAGTCTATAACAATTTTTACTTTTACTAATGATGGAATGAAAATAAATTTAAACACGTCAATAGGTCAATCTAACCATAGCAAATATTTTTTAAGAGCAGCGTGTATTTGCACAGTTCATACAACTTTATGTTCCTAATGTCAGGGCGGAGCGGATATGAACCCCTTCTAGATGTCAAGTTCAGAGAAATACTAACCAATGTGAAGTGTTTCCCAGTGAATATGTGGCCGCCCCTTAACTTAGGGGGCGAAAGAAGAAAATGCCCCTTCACTTAGGAGGCACAAGAAGGATTAAAAAGATTCTTGCCAATGTACTTTGTAAATTCCTCACGATCTCTGAGTACCAACTTTGTGACTCTCCTTGATAGCATACCAATTAGCAAAATTAGAAAACCCACGTCGCTATTATAACACCAAAAACTCGAAACAAGAACTCTATTTTTTTATGCTTAAACCACAAAAGGAAGAAGAAAATAAAAAAATAAAAAATTTGGTATTAGAAAGAATAGTTTTCTACGATGCCTCCCCGACAACAATGCCATTTGATAAGAGGATTTTTAGGGCATCTAGCCAAATACCCGCTTAAAGTATGGTTGACATTTTGTAGCACAGATGAGTAGGATCGAATCCACAATTGGGAAAACAAATGTTTTCTAGGACAAATTACAATTTTATAAGAGATAAATCAAAAAGGAAGAAATAAAAGTAATTATAAAACTTAATGAGAGATAGAGCTATGGTTTAGACTTGGCCTCTACCTTCCAAAGCACTAATCGATATACAAAATGATCCTAATATCTCCACCTATCATATGTTCATGTTAAGACACATATGATGCTGTAAAATAAACCACTAAATCTATGGTTAAACATTTAGTGGTTATACTTTTAAGAGATGGTGAAGAGTATCTTAGAGAATTATCAACTCAACCATGGCTAGGCTTGAGTGAGTTCTCTAGCGTTTCCTCTTTTTAGATCTCCAAATCAAGTCTTCAGCTAGTAGCACTTCTTTTTATTCAAAGTTATCATACACCAAACCAAAGCTATGGTCAAGCCTTTAATATGATGCACTTACTTATCAATCATAAAGTACTAAGAGAAAACTAATTAGAACCTAATTAATACCAACTATTGCTCATCCAAGAAGAGGCCTCATCCTAGCCTTAGTTTGGAGATTAGCCACTCATCTCAGACTTCATCGCATTAACAACTAATAAAGACATCAGCACAAATTAAACTAAAGAAAAGAAGAAGAAAATTAACCTTATTTCACTATTACCTTCCAATATGAGATGCCCAATTACAATGGGGGGAGGGTTTCTTTTATAGGATAAGGAACCCAAATTTAAAAACTATATATTAAATTCAGAAGAATATTTTTATAATAATTTCTTTTAATATTACAACCACTTACTTAAGATTCTTTCAAATAATTCCCTTAAGTGATGTAGAGATCTTTCTTCATAGAAACTCTCGCATATATCTTTCATATAAAATATCTTCAAAGATCTTGGATACAATATCTTCTTTGATCTTATTCCCCAAGAATATTTGTGTATATATGATAAACACGTAATATTTACGTGTACAACTCCTAAATTTTTATCTACCTAGTCATTTATTAAATAAATATGACACTAATAGTGTTTTTGTTTATATTTACAGAAATCAGTCACATGATAAACAAGTCATACATTTTTCTAGTTTTTAACGAAGAAGATAGGTGATGTACTCCAACAATGATTCTCATTTGAAGTTGTCAACCAAAGGCTCATGCATGGAAGCCCATTAAAGAGAATTAGATATAGATATTATTCTCATGAGTTGTAATGCATGATTTTAGGCATTGTTTAGGGGATTTTATATTAATGGTGATATTTAGTAACCCTTCCTATACTCTATAATTAGGCGGGGAATCCCATCCACGATGGATGATCTTGGAGATTGTAAATATCAAGGTTCAATAAACAATAAAGTTCTAGTTCTTCTCTTTTTCTTCTCTTTTACTTTTATCGTAGTAATAGTAGTATGACAATGATCAAAGGGATGAGTAGCTAATCTTCTTAGCCAAGGCTAGAGGAAGCTCTACCTAATGTAGCCTTAGTGTAGATTGTATAGCTTAGTTAGAGTAATTACTTTATCTTTATCCTGGAATATTGCATATTTGTATTCCCTTGTTCTATGCTTAATCATAGCTTAGATTAGGAGGAATAAGGAATATAAGTAACCATCTTGTTTAACCATAACAAGACAAGCTAGGAACATGGAGAAGAGATCATAATCTATGCTTATCAACTGGACCATGGTTGAATAAGTTGGTTTATGGGTAGTTCCCAATCAATAATTATTTTATCTCATGATGTATTGCATATACCCAACCGAGGATATGCGATACGAGAATTCATGAATAGTCTAACTAGGTACACTATCTCAAGGTTACAACGGATGGAGTCGAATCACGCCTTGGCTTCCTCTCCAATCGTATCAACATTTTTTCTAGTTTGTGTTTTATTTTAATTTCTTTACTTATAAAAGCCCAAAGTTCATTCTTATTGGATAAAATTAGTAGCTCAAAACATAATTCGCACCATAAGTCTCTTGGGATACGACCCCGCTTACCCTTGTACTTAACGGTACACCGTGCGCCTGTGGGTCTTTTAAGACATCGGTTTATAATCGATCAATATATTTCTTCAATCTTGAAACCAAATATATTGTGTCTTTGACTTTTTGTACTATGAATTTTTGGAGACACTTTTACTTGACTTTAAGAGCTTGGTTTCAAATATCCATTTCCAATAACTACAATCAAACAAATGCGCATAAGTTTCCAAAATTAAATTTAATGGATGACTTTAATACATTTTTGTGTATATTAAAAATATCATAATTACGCGCTCATCGTCACCCCTAGTGTTGATCGTGCATACAGAATGAAGATCAATGCTAGGAATTGAGATCACTTCGATCTGTAGATAACGTGCTTTTATACCCGAGATCCTGGCCAAAGCCAAGAAATCGGTATGTCTGTTCTCACCTCGACATAGATTGTCAAGAGTTACTGTCGTAAATCTGCTCATCTTATCGGCAACGAGGGCTGCATATTCTATCATCTTTATATTTTTCTTGTATTGTTCTGAGTAGTGGTGAACGATGTGCAAAGAATATGTATATACTGAGAGCTCGGGGACGCTAAGCTCGAGTGCGAGGTCGAGTCCATGTATCAGAGCTTTTTATTCTGTGACATTGTTGGAGGCTTCAAAATCTAAGCAGATTGACTTCTCAATTCTATTGTTGGAAGGGGTAATCAATACGATTCCAATTCCTGACTTTGCGGGTCCTGCTGAACCATATGTAAGAAGTTTTCACCCTTTCCTTGTAATCCATTTAGCTCGTTCATCATCTGTCTGGTGGATGGATCTTCTGTAACTTCTTCTCTAAGGTCAGATAGTGCTTCTCCCAATCGGGATCTTCTACAGGAAAATCTACGAGAAAATTGGTGACGGCCTGACATTTTTCTGAATGACGTTGTTCAAACTTGATATCATGTTATCCCAAACTGACTGACCATTGTTGCACTCTTTGTGATTTTTCTTTTAAGGACAAAACTTCCCGCAGTGGGTTGTTCGTCATGATTTTGACTAAATGAGCTAGGAAATAGTGCTTAAGTTTTTGTGAAGTTTAAACAAGAGTTAGAAGAAGTCTCTCAATTATAGAATACCTCATTTTTACTGGAGTGAGGGTTTTTCCTGATAAAATAGATAGGCTTTTTGATCTTCCTCTCAAGTCGACTGAGAACCATACTCATGAGGGTTTATTTTCAATACTCGACCTAAACCAAAATATCGACCTCCAGCTCGATTGGATGTATGTAAGGGTCCATTTCGAATCACAAGCTCAGGCCTCATTATACGACCATCACACATTTACTCGACCTCGTCAAGGTATATGTGACGCATTTATGACACATCATGGAGCGGTTACAAGGAAGAAGAGTTACTCAAGCCGTTACTCGACCATTATGAAGACCATTAAAAGACTCATCAATACCTGATATTATAACGTTCTTCATCAATGTAACCAACGGTCATATTATAAGGCCTATAAATAGGACCAGAGAGCTAGGGGAAAAGGGACCTAAAAGGAACTTCTCTGAGACCTTCTAAGAGACCCTTTCTGCATCTCTCTCTATGTAATAACTAGCAATCATAAACAAAGATCTCTCTCTTTCTAAAATCCCCATGAGAGGTCGTGGTTTTTAACCCATTCAAGGGTTTTCCACGCTAAATCTTGTGTTAGTTATTTTTCGGCTCTTAGCTAATCTGCTATATTTTAAGGGTGTAAGGAACTATCTTTGTCCAATACGAAAATAGGTTATTACAATACTTATAGTAGTATCTATAACAGCAAGGTAGATGACCAGTTCCTCATTATCTATCGGAGTACTCATGATGGGAGACTCCTCAAGATAGGTTTTGAGTTTCTAAAAAACTGCCTCACATTTTGATGTCCACTGGATCTCTTTGTTGGGATGTACTTTTTCTCGTTAGGTACAACCTCTGAGTAGTAGGAATAGCTAACGACATCGATTTGAAGACTTAAAAACAAATTTGTTGATTGAAACGATCTTGCCTGCACGTTTTTGTACGTCCTTCATTATTCTTAGAGATGGCATGTTGATGAGAGCTCAAATTTGATTCAGATCGAATTTGAGCTCTAATTCATCAGGTCGGAAATTTATTGAGTGTCTTGCAAAGCTTGTAATACAGTCTCCATAGTTTTCATATGTTCTTCATGTATTTTAAAGGTTATCAAACGAGTTTGGCGCTCATTTTCGAGCTCTTTGTCGCGGAGCTCTAGGTCCAGGATTAACTAACGCTCGAGCTCATTACGTTTCTCTGCTTTGGCATGAAGATTTGTTCGTAGTTTAGTAAGCTGTTCTGGCACAACAGAAAGATCGAGCTGAACTCCTGTTATCGGTCGCTTGGAAGTGACCATGATTAGAATTGGATAGTATAATGAATGTATGCCTTAGGATATCGTTGAAATGTCATTTTTCCCACAGACGGCTCCAAATGTAATGGCCTAATTCCATAGCTCAAAATTAGCTCTTACATCAGATGTACCTGTGAGAAAAATTAATGCAGTGCAAGAAATGACACATGTGATTTAGCGTGGAAAACTTTTGAATAGGTAAAAAACCACGACCTCGAGTTGACTTTTATTGTTTGAGGCTGATATCTTATTACAAGTGATCTCTTTGGATCAGAAATGTTTGACCTTGAAATAAGAAGTTTCGTGGTATCAGAATCTAGAAATTCATGTATTAGAGTCAAGAAAATCTGGTTTTTCTGATCCTTATCTTCTCTGGAACTTTTTATTTATATAGACCTTACCCGCAACTCGTTATCGTTTAGAAACACGTTCTCCGAATAATGAGGTAAGTAATAGTTGAATGAGTAACTGTTAGTTCGTGGGAGACACGTGTTTTTGACTTGTTCATACTTTGTTGTAGTGCTCGATTCACGTTATTTATCAGTTCATGGTCTAGGTGGCAATACTGACTGTGCATGTCACATGTGTAATGCGGGAGTCTGATATCGAGGTAGTTCGAGTTTGGATTAGGTCGAGGGAAATGTCCTTATAGATAACATTCAACATGATCTCCTAAGAAGAATAAAAGCTCATCGATAACATTCAAGAATAGGGCAGGGAGTGTTAAGAAATAGGGAATGCTAGTTGAGATGGAGATGACGATGTCTTCCACGATACTATGAACCACTAACGTGTTTCATTCATCATGATTTCACTTTGAAATTTCTCCTTGAACGTAAAAAACTGTTGGTGGTGCTAAACTCATGGATTTCCTTTTGCAAACATCTTAAACTTGCGTCTAGGGTAAGCCTAAACTCATGTCATGGACCCATGAACTTTCCCATTAGTTTTTTTTTTTTTATGGATAGAAGAGAAACATGAGCAGAATACGAGATGAGAGATTAAGGAGAAAGAAAAATTAAACGTAGCCTGTGTAGCTGCCCAGTTAAAAATGTCGGGCAGGAAGAATATATTTAAGTTTAAATAATTTAATGTGTCAAATTGCTATTGGACAAAGATCAAAAGGAGCAAAATCGAGAAGGAGTAAAAATACATTTTTGATTCATGTGTGTCAAAATACTTCATAGAGATTATATATTCATACGTATAGGTATAGCGGAAACAAAAGCTAAATTTAATTACGATTATAATAAGAATCGAAATCTAACAAAACATGGAACCACTACTTGAATTGTAACGCAAGAAGTTTAGGCAACACCGTTCCTTAAAGGCTGAACAAGGACGTTATCTGAAGACGGCTGAACAACATCGTTTTCTGAATACCCAATACCTTTACGAGAAGTAGGAAAGATAATAAAAACAATGCTTGACATAAACCCGATACCCAGAGGTAAATTCACCAACAACTGCTTCCCATTAACACCACTTCCCGGAAAGAAACACCTCTGAATACCCGAGTCGCCAAATGCTAACGCAAGAAACACCAAACAAGAGAAAAACGCGTGAACAAAGTCAATCCCACGTATTCTATACTTGCTCAAGTCCATCGTCGTCATCACAGTATTCATGACGTTTCTCTCTTTCTTCTCATCAGAATTGAAGATGTAAAACCCTTTCCAGGTTGCAATACCACAGTATAGCTTTCCACCATTCGTTAACGTATCCGTGAACGTAAAGAAGAAACATGAAAGTGTTAGCAGCACTAGAAGGGTGACAGTGAGGACCTTATTTGATATATGGCAAACTCCGTAGTTGGAAAAAGATGGGGCAAGTGCTTGAAAGGCAAGGACCGTTCCTCCTGGTAAAAGCTTTACTAGGTTTGCCACTGTTCCTAGTGTCTTGTCTGCCATTGGGACCTTTCTTTCCCTAATGTTCGCCTGATCATATAAATAAATAAATATAGAGAGAGAGATATTTATGTATAGTAATGATATACAGCTGCTAGAGTTTTGCAAGGTACAAATATTAAATATGGAATGTGTGATGGAAATGAGAAGTGTAGTCAATTGTGTATGGGCTGTGGAAATATCCTTTGCCATACAAATTGCAATGACTTGACTTTTAATTGTATTACTAGAAACATTAAAGAAGTTAGATCAACCATTCATATATAGGGCAGGTTTCTAGTAATTGTTTCTGGAAGACAGAAAAGAGAGGACTATATACCGAGCGCGTGGTGTTGTTTTTTTTCTTCAATTTTTTTTGTGGAAAACAAGTTCGGATTAGATACCCATGGAGGACCGTTGTATGAATGCCGAAATGATTACAATTTCGAATATTTTTACGACTTTAGTAATTGAGAATTCAAACAAAGGTAATAAGACACATACACAAGGTTTAAATTAGATGGAAACCCCAAAAGATCAAAATCACCCCCGAAAGCACGACAAATATATTATCACTTAGGGTTACAAGAAGTTCCAGATAACACACTATCTCACCTCTACCCTTACAGATAATCCCCAGCAAGAAACCCTAGAAAGAAAACCTAAAAAATTTCTTAAGAGCAAAACCTTAGATTTCTCCATTTTTCTTTCTTTAACCCTTTTTTCCTATACAGAGGCTTTTAACATACACTCTATATTTATAACATTTCCATTAGGTCATCTCTGAAGTACGCATCATGAGATAAACCATCGCTTTGGAATAAATCCCCTTCAGAACGAACTTAGAAACAAACAAACAAAGCATTTTTCGTTCGAACGACCCAAGGTTCATTCGAACGACTTCAACGTGAACTTTCTCGTTCGAATGACATCCCCTATTTTTGAGCTGTAACCTAACAATCTCCACCTCGGCGATAAAACCATTTCTTCTACTTCATTCGTCGTGTATCCTTATCTCGTTGCCCATATGAGCAATTTCTCAATTAAAAGAATTACCCGAGTCTAGGCTTTTCCTAGACCCACCAATCGGAACTAACTTTATAATCATCTTTGTAGACCGTGCCATTGCTCCACCTTGAACTAAATTCCCCTTTCGAGAAATCTTCATAGCTCCTTTGGTACACACAACATTTACATCTCCACCCACTGATTTACCAACTAATGCATTCAAGTTCCCGCTAAGAACTCCCTTCATAATTAAAAAAAACTTCCAATAAATTTTCATTACTCCACATCACCCGGAGTAATTGTAACCATCATTATTTAACTTGGACAGTGAAATTATATTATGAGTCATACTCGGCACATGACTCCCTTCATAATTAAACAAAGCTTCCAATAAATTTTCATTACTCCACATCGCCCGGAGTAATTGTAACCATCATTATTTAACTTGGACAGTGAAATTATATTATGAGTCATACTCGGCACATGACTCCCTTCATAATTAAACAAAGCTTCCAATAAATTTTCATTACTCCACATCGCCTGGAGTAATTGTAACCATCATTATTTAACTTGGACAGTGAAATTATATTATGAGTCATACTCGGCACATGACTCCCTTCATAATTAAACAAAGTTTCCAATAAATTTTCATTACTCCACATCGCCCGGAGTAATTGTAACCATCATTATTTAACTTGGACAGTGAAATTATATTATGAGTCATACTCGGCACATGTTGAACATCATGAAGAACTATAATGCGTCCATCGAACATCCTCACGTGAATATCACCCACTCCTGAAATTGGCTTTCGAGAGCCATTGCCCGTCAATACAAATTTGTTGCCCTCACACCTTGCATATTTACCGAACCATGTCTTGTGTGCGCATGCATGCATTGTAGCCCCACTATCAAATACCCATCCTCTATCGTGGTGAGAACCATCAATGGTCACCACGAGGAGCGCCTCATCACTATCGTTACCAGTAACCATCGTCAGTTTGTTAGTGTCACTTTCGGAGCCCCTTGCCGAACTTGCTCTTGTACATTTCCCAGCTTTGCAATCCGATCTATAATGACCCGATTGACCACAGCTTCAACAAGTTCTTTTTCTGAACCTATTAAAGCTTCTCTTCCCATTAACTACCATCGCAGAGTTTTCCACAAAGGATTCGCTACCCTTAAGCCTTTTCTCCTCGGAAAGAAGCATACTTGTAACCTCCTCAAAACTCAAGGTTTCCTTCTCATAAACCAACTTAGGTCGAAGATGCTTGAAGGTAGACGGAAGAGACCATATGATTTGAAGCGCCTTATCTTCATCCTCAACTTTAACTCTGATCGATTCCAATTCCGAAATGATCCCGTTCAAAGAACCTAGGTAATCACCAATACTCGTACCCTCAACCATCCTAAGTGTATGAAGCCACTCCTTGAGGTATAAGCAATTCGAAAGATTCTTCGTTTGGTACAAACTAACAAATTTTTCCCAAAGACCATTTGCATTCTTCTCTCGAACAAAGTTTGCCAAAATATTTTTAGCGAGACAGAGGTGTATCTCACTCGCTGCCCTCAAATCTAGATCTTCCCAGTCTTCTTCATTGTCGCCCGCTTCCTGGGCTGCTATACCTTCAACTAAAGTTTATGGTATAGGCTTCCCTATCAGTGTCTTGCGTAACCCGTCTTAAATAAAGATATCTTTGACTTGTATTTGCCACAATCTAGAATTGATTTTCCCATCAAACTTCTCCACATCAAACTTGATCGCGTTCGAGTACTTAAATCTTTCCATCTTGCTTCTCTACTTGCCCCAAACCTCGCTCTAACACCAATTATTGGGAAACTGAGAGGACATATCACAATGTTAAAGCATAATACGATTAGCAAGAACTTAAAATTTTACTATAACAACTGAGAAATCAAATAAAGGTAATAAAACACATAAACAAGGTTTTTACATTAGGTGGAAACCCCAAAGGATCAAAACCACTACCGGCAAACATGACAAATAAATTATCACTTAGGGTTACAAGAAGTTCTAGAGAATACACTATCTCACCTCTACCCTTATAGATAATCCCTAGTAAGAAACCTTATAAAGAAAACCCAAGAAATCTTTCCAGAGCAAAACCCTAGATTTCTCCATTTTCTCTCTCTAACTCTTTCTCCCTGTACAGAGGCCTTTAACATACAATCTATTTTTATGGACTTTCCATTAGGTCATCTCCGAAATACGCATCACGAGATAAACCATCGCTTTAGAATAAATCCCCTTAAGAACAAACTTGAAAATAAATAAACAGAGCATTTTTTGTTCAAACGACCTAAGGCTCATTCAAATGAGTTCAACGTGAGCTTTCTCGTTCGAACGACTTCATTACTCGTTCGAATGACATCCCCTATTTTTGAGCCGTAACCTAACTGCATGGAGATGAAGGGGGCATAAAGTTTGTAACCTAAACCAAAAATTTATGGGTGCTCATGCATTTTAAAGATCTTTTCCTACTCATACTAACCATTTTACCACCTTAAACTTATAATAGCCAAAGTTTTAGTTATGTGATCTTTTGGGCTACTATGTCAGTTTGGGGGTAAAAGCTTTCAGATGAAAAAAGAGGGTGTTAATCGCGATTCTGGGTTAGTATGTGGTCTTAAGCTCAATTTTACTAAAACAAATTTAAAAAAATTTCCCATATATTTTTTACTTATGTACTCTCCTTTGTCCTTAAAAGTTACATATTTTGTTGTGTGGCTAAATTGAGGACGACACTCATACTCAAAATAACTGCTGTTCTCTTGATTTATTTAAGTTTAAACATATATATAGTCTAGTAAGGATTTGGTATTATGCATACGTAGGTCATGTTATTCAATGATGAATTGCTCTTCATCGAGGAGAAATAAAGGATTTCTGATGAATCCTCAAGGGGTAATCCAGGTAGAGCTGGTGTTAGAGACAGTTCACACAACTTTTATGATTCAGGTGGATCTAAATACCCTTTTATATTCTACATTCGTTTCTCGGCGCAGATAAAGCTTAAGGGACCTACATTTTGATTATTTTGGTATAATATTTTCCTCTACGACCGACCGACTTTGATCACAGTTCGAGTAGGATTAGCTAACCTTGTTCGAGTAGGGATTTTATTGTAATTCGAGTAGAACTATAGGTTAACTCTATAAATAGGTCTTATAACCCTAAAAGGGGCAAGCTTTTTGTATTGTAATTTGTTTCAGAAGCAATAAGAAAGCACAAAAACCTAGATGAGGGTTTTACTACACCGAAATAGTCAATTCGCCACAGTCTTTTTTTCTTTTGCCACAGATAATATGCATAATTTATTAGAGACAAATTTTATCAGTGGCAAATATAATTGGAGTCCGTGGTTTTTTAGTTTTCCAATTTTCCCTCTATATTTTTTGGATTCCCGCTTGATTTTCCCTCTTATAATTTTGGTTTCCTTTCGTTTTCTCTTTATTGGAGTTGGTAAGAGGGATCAAACTCAAGATAGACTTTTCGGTGTAAAAAAATTGAAGTTCTCAAAAACCCCAATACTCGATCTCAAACCCTAAAACTGAAACTGAAACTGAAACTTTAATTTCCTGATCTAAACGATGGGTTAGTAAATTGCTTATGGGTTCCTCAATGCATTTGCTTTCTTGCCGCTCTTAAATTTATTGATTTTCTAACTTTAATCTTCTAGTAAGTTTCCAATTTCAAACTCTAATTCTCTCATAAATTTCTTATGGGTTCCTCAATATATATTTGCTCACTTGCCGCTCTCAAATTTGTTGATTTGCTGTTCTTTAATCTTTTAGTAAGTTTCCAATTTTAAACTCTAATTCTCTTGTAGATTTGTTAGATTCTGATGTGATTGAACTATTTTCTTCCTAAAGCATCCAAGCATTACCCATATCTAAAGCAGTCAATCAGTAGTAACCCAATATATAATAGATGGGTGATGAAGATGAGTCCAAAATGACAATAGGTTTGAAGGAATTAGAGAAAAAAAATTAGAGTTGAAGTTTAAACTAGGTGGTTTTCGTGAACAGGTTTTTTCTTATAGTTTAGGGATGAAGCAACAAAATCCCTCTAAAATCCTTTTAAGCATAGTTGGTTACGGTGAGCTGGTTTGTTTTTTAATAGTTGGGTTGGTGAACTGATACTACAACAAATATAGGTTTTTACGTCATTAAGAAAATGACATAAAAGGGATTTAACGTCATTTGTACAAATGACGTCGAAGGCGATGACATGGAACGGTACTGACTAACACGTCATTAAATAAGTGACGGGGAAAGGTAGGTAATAACGTCATTTAACAAGTGACGTATAAGGGGTTTAAGAAATGACGTTATTGATACTGAATTTTGATTGCCGGTCGGCTAGTGTATACTATTGACATCACAAAATAACGTCATTTAAAAATGACGTAGTTGAAATCTTTTAACGTCATATTTGAAGTCACGTGGTAGAGTTTTCATACATCAACAATGACATTTTGAAAATGACGTCAATACCACAAAAAATACAAAAAATAATAATAAATAAATAAATAAATCAAATATTGCGCCCCCCCCCCCCCCCCCCCCCCCCCTCTAGATGACCACCACCATATTATTCGAAAAGGTAAAATATTTGGTTAAATTATATTAATTTTATTAAATACAATGTGTTCGAACTCAATCACTTCATTAATTGGATTACAGAACTAAATCACTGGTAAACTTAACCATCACCGTGTATAGACTATCCAGAGTTCTAGTATATCTTGGCTTGCTTCTCGAAAGAACGTGCAAAATGTATTATCCCAGAAATTACTGGATAGACCTTCATCTCCACCCTTTAATTTATGACCATTTTTATTCAGTAATAAATTTTAGCGAGTTAATACTTGAATATTTGAAGGCAAATACTTGAACATTAACCACTAAAACATACCTCTGATGTTATCTGATCAGGCTCCATCTATATTACATTCTAGGGTACTTGTATCAAGACCAACTCTATTTGGTGCGTCTCTCGAGAAAAAAAAGTGAGATTTAAGGGTCATGATTTAATTATAGTCATCCGAAACTACTCAAAAAACAACTGCATAAAACTTTCCATCGGGTCTTTCTCTGTATTACACGTACATCCTATTGCCCTTAAGTTTGAACAAGTGGCTCCATTAAATACATCCACGTACTCAGAAGACCCAACTGCTGTAACTTCTTAAAAACTGAATACCCACATCTCTCTCAAGTCTTAATGGTTCAACCCGTTGTGTCTCTATCATTCTCCTCTCAAATTCCATGTCCCCAAACGCGCCCAGTCCTCTCTCTCTCTCTCTCTCTCTCTCTAGATTTAAGCCTTAAAGTCTGAAGATTTGTGCTGTTTTAGGTCAACAAGTACAACCCAAACTGAAGGAAACAACGATTCGGCGCAAATGTACTCTCCGTAGAAGGGAGCGGAGAGTTTCATGTAGATTCAAGAAACTCGAGAAGTAGAAGGATTTGAGTAACGTAGATGACTTGGGGTTATTGAGTTTGCTTGAAAAGGTAGTGGGGTTTTCTTCGGCTGTACTTTCTTTAATGGCATTGCTGCATTTTGTGGTGGCGATCGGCGTGATTGTGTTGGTGCCAAATGATTCATGGGCACTGGTAGTGGTGGGTTGTTTGGTGTTAGTGCGATTGGGCTGTTAGTTGGGTCTATTATTTAGGATGGGTTGCAAGAGGCGGACTAGGACGCTTCAAGGTACGTATTTACGATTAATGGTTATAATTGGTTTAAAGTCAACTGGATTTTAGGCAGTTATAAGTAGAGATTTGAGTGATGAGTGTGAGATTAGTAGTTACTGATTACTGATTTGAGCGATGAGTGTAAGATTAGTAGTTATTGATTACTGATTAGGCAGTTATATGTAGAAATTTGAGCAATGAGTGTGAGATTAGTAGTTACTGATTACTGATTAGTAGTTTAATTGCCCTACATTGGGAAGTGTTTTGGACTTTTGGAAATCACTAATGGGGGTATCCACATTATACGCGTAGTTTAATTGTGCTACATTAGGATTTTGGTATCATAATAGCTCGCAGATTGTAAATTTTGGGTGGTTGAAAATGTACGCATTGTGGCCTTGTGTATGGTTAGAACATGTTAGAACTGCATGAATGGGTTGCATGCAAATTAGATGTTTAAAAAACATAGTAGTTTCATGATTGATACTTTAAGTTGTGTGTGGCGTCGTCCATTTATATTTAGTAATTGTTGTTGATAAATAAAGTGGATATGAGTTTCTGATTCATCTTTGGTTCATCGTGCAGGTTATCCAAAGCCATTCTCTCTCCAAGAATCTTCGGCTGAATATAAAATGTCTTCTTAAATATCTTGGGAGTGTAGTGAACCCCATGCAATCTTAAAAATCTTGGATGTCTTCTTAAAAATCTTCGGCTGGGAAATCTTGGGAGTGTAGTGAACCCCCTGCAATCTTCAGGGGTGAAATGATAAATGGAGACCACTTGAAGCAAAAATTGATCCTCTATTCTAAGGTTGGTTCCCTGTTATTTAGTATATTTTCCTTCTATGAAGAGAGACATGTATACCAGATTGCTAGATAGAACTGGTACTAAGATTTTGGTATTCTTGCTGATTCTTGAAGATGATATGAAGATGTAAGGGCTGAAAATTGAGTATCACAACAACAATATTAAGTTTCTGAAAACCAAAATTAGATGAATCAATTCTTGATATGCAAGATGTCATCTCCACCCACCCTCCCAGTGTAATGACCCATAATTTTTTGTTATTATATGATGATTATGGTGATTTGGAGTTTAGTTCCACCAGTTCTATGGTTTTTGCTGTTTTTGGGCAAAGGAGGTGGAGTTATGATTTTAAGAGCCATGGTTGGTCTCTGATATGGTTGTACTTGTTGCTTCGGGTTGTTCCTGTCTTTTGAGGATCTTGGTGTTTGGTGTGGTTCAGGAGGATCTCAGAGTGACTTTTTGGAGTTTTTCCAGTTCCTGTTCGAACGAGGTTGATTGTCGTTCGAACGAACCTTCATGTCCCATGGACGTTTGGCCCTTGGCAATTGTCGTTCGAACGAGTTTCATATTCGTTCGAACGAGTCGAATTGTCTCCTGGAATTTGACCCAGGACCTCTTTGTCGTTCAAACGACTTTCGTATCCGTTCAAACGACTTGTCATAGTATTTATATATCATTTTTCATCTCTCTCCCTCATCGACTCAAAAACCCTAACTTCTTAATCCTTCTCCTCCCTTCAATTCTTCAATCATTCTCCTTCCTTGTTCGAATTGGAGCTTGAGGAATCATCTCTTACTTCCTGATTTCAGTTCTAGAGAGAGAGAGCGCTGTATTTTTGTCGTCGATTCATCGATTGGACGTCTTCCCTTGTCGAGCTCAGCTGTCCCCCGTCGGTGAGTAATTTCACGGATCCTTCTTCCATTTCGTTAATTGATTTCAGTTTGGCATCCTTTGTGATTGTTGGGTTTGATTATTGGTGTATTTGGGGTATGATTGAGTTGTGGGTTGTGTTGATTGTTAGGCTGAATTGGTTAGGTTTTCCTTGCAGCTGTTCGGTGGTGGTGATTGGGGTTTAGTGTGATTGGGAGATGAGGTTCAGTTGCTGATTCGAGTGTGGTGCTGATTTGAATCTCAGTTTTGGGCGAGGATCCTTAGTTGGAATTGCGATTGGGTTCCGGGCCTTGATATTGGTTGATGTTGTAGTGTTCCTGGTCCTTTCCACGATTGATTTGGGGTTCCGGAAGTCGATTCGCAGAGTGCTTTACCGTTGGGGTGCTGTTTGGATATTTTCGTCGGGTTTGTCATTTCGGGCTTTATATCAGGCGAGTTTTATCTTCATGAATAACTAGATCATTATGCTAATTTGGGAGTTATAGAAATGCTTAGTTTATTATGTTTATGATGAGATTTGATTAGTATATGATCTATTGCTTAGGACACCTACGGATTGTCCGTTTAGTACACTATAGGCATGAGTGGTTTAGGGTTTGATAAGTTAGTAAAACCCGCAATAATTATGAGTTAGCTACTAGATAGAACCTGGTAGGGTATGGTTAGTCATAATAGTTATTTCTCAGTTATGGAGGCTTCGACGATCTAGCGTTGCTTATATGGAGCATGGAAATTGTTGGTTGGTAATTAAGGTACCAAGCTTGTATCTTGGTACGAGTGATTAGGTTCGGCTGTTATATTGATGTTCTGGAAGTTCGTGGTCTAACCATTCTTGTGAATTGTTGGCTATCTTGTTGGAGGCTGGTGGGTTATCCCGTGTGTACTAGTCTGTGTTGATAGCTATGGTACTCTAGCACTTGATGGTATTTATGTTGGTTAGGAGATCTTAGAGACTGATGTTGTTTGGATGTTGTGACTGGTGAGTCACTGCTTGCATCTGTGTTAGAATTGTTTGCCACTCTCCTTGGCAGGTGATTATCCTATGTGTGCTTGCCGTGTTAGCAACCGTTGTGTTTCAGTCTTGTAGGATCTGTTCGCATGTGCTGATCATAATCTATTCTTCTTATCTTGAGGAGGTCAGGATACATAGCAAAGCTCTACATCGGCTGACCCTCGATAGGACCTAGGATTCCTACATCGGGTTAAAATAAGTGGTGGGGATTAGGTTGGACGCTATCATATCTATTACCCTTTGGGAGTGTGGGATGGTATGATAAAGTTTCCTTTGGTCCCCAGTCTTTCTTCCCCGTGAGGTTAAAATCCCTTGGAATTATAACACTGTTTCGGACGTTGGCTCCGTGTGTAAATCCTTCAGCGTGGTCGAGCTGGTAACCCAATCATACCCATTGTATCCAACTAAGATCTATTTAAGGTAAGCATCATTTCTTTGGTTATTTATCCTCTATCATTCATCGTTATGACTCTTGCAGATCTTTATCATATCATCCAACATTTGGGATAATTATGGGATTATCCCAATTCATTTCATCTAATCATATCATATCATAGCACTTTTGCATATTCTCAATTCATCGTCTCTTACTATTACCGTAGCTTCTGCATTCCTCATCTCCTTCTTCCTTTCCTCTTCTTTATAGAATTAGCTTATATAGTGTGGTTGTTTAGCCTGGTTGGGTTAGGGGGTGTGGTTTGCTCACTCTTGTATGTTATTTCTTTTTGATATCAGATGGTTAGCAAGTTGTAGTTCCTTATGAGTTTCATATTAGCTTTTGAGAATATTGGTGGTACTTAGTCTCTGTAGATGGAGATGTTTATAGGTTATTTCATCTATTGGTTTAGTGGTTGCGCGTGGTGTATAGGCTTCAGCAGTGTTTGATGCGTAGTTTATAATATTAGTATTACCATTGGCCTCTGGCTTGTAGCCTGATGGATTTATTAAGGTTATTGTACTTCTTTATTAGATATCCGTGGCAGACTTGGTATATATTATTTTTATTATTAACAAAACATTATATTTTATTTTCATATTATTCATCTCATTGGTTGGTATAATTGTTTAGCTTATTTGGGGAGTTAGTGAGCCATGGTTTACTCACTCTTGCTTAACAACATTTCAGGTTGTGGTTGAGGTGATTCTGTTTTTAGAGTAAGCTGGAGGCTTATTTCTTTGCAATAGTTTTTGATCTCAGTTTGGTTTGTATTCTTTTGATTGTTGTATATCTTTTTGTATAGATATTGTTATATTTGTCTTCCGCTGTTATATTATTCTATTTCATTGTGTTGTGCTCTCATAGATGAGTGGGCCTGAATTTGTCTATGGCTTGGCTGTCTGTGGGGTACGGGTTGGCCGGCGTTACACATTAGAATTTACGTTCTTAATAGCTTATTAAGAAGTTGATTTTGGGGGCGTGACACCCAAACTTAATATTTAGTCATATATACTAACAAGTACTATTCCAATAAAAACTTCCCGCCAACACTTAATTTTTAGTTTGGGTAGTTTTTTTTTTTCTTTCCTCGACATGATGATTGTGGGTAAAAGTAACCTTGCAGGTTGTGTTTGCAACAATGTGTTCTTCTCTACCCCGTACTAGGAATTGTGATGGGTGATCTTTACCTCCAGTCTATCAGTTTGGAACAAAATTTATGTTCGAGATGTGCATCCAATAAATCTATTTGTTTAGTAGGTATACTTTTAAAGTTTTTTAACTTTGTTGGTGACAATGACTAAACTCTGCCAACAATGTAGCTTTTAAGTTTTTCATCCCTATGTATACGAGTTTGGCCTCTGAAAATTACAAGCAATTTTGTTTTATCTCTTCCCAATCTCCACATTTCAGTGCAGATCCATTACCGCTTTGTTGAAGAACTACTGTACGTACATTCATTTAATGTTCCAAAATTATTATTCATTTTTTCTTTCTTTCTATTAGGTAAGATGGTGAATGAGGTTTAAATCCCAAGTGCTTCAAGGTGTGCATTCTTCTCCAATATGTGTTTTCTTTTGTAGGATTGCACTATTTATGGATGGGGTTAGTATGGACAAAGTTTACACATCATTCATGTGCAAGTTTACTCAAATATACGGTTATCTTATCATTTTTGTTACTTTTTAATTTAACAACAATCGTAACTAATTTATCTTTTTTTTTTCTTCACCTCTTTGACTATTTTGATCTGATTGGAACAGTTTATACATATACTAATTCCTTAAGAGATTAAAGTAACGTTTTCTTACTACATCGTTAATTTTCATATTCATTTGATATACTATTCCAACATGGTTTTTAACATCTTCGCACATTATGGATCATATGTAAACTACTCTTAAACTTCATCTTAGAGTGAAAGTGAATCAATTGATATGGGTTAGTTTCACTATTGATAAGAGAATGCTTTCTACAAATTTATTGAAGAAGACAATCTCATGTGAATGAAAAAATTTTATCTTTCAGACTTCCATAGGGTTACATAGTATTTACATGAAATGATCACTAGATTGTTCATGGAATATCTTTTGATTATGATGTTTTTGATCTATGACTCATCATATTGTAGGAAAATTTATCTTTTTTTTCTTTGATCTGATGTTGCAACAATACTATATTTGAGTTGCTTGAGTTGATCAATTTTTTGTCCACTAGACCACTACTACTAATGGTTGAGAGATTGGTACATTTGCTTCATATTCTTACAAGCTTGTATTTGCAACATTAAAAGTGTTTGGTTATTCTCAAATGAATAGTCTTCTATCTTACGAGATAGTACTAGCGGTTACTTTATTTTTCTTAGCATGATACCATATAATCTTCTATTTTTAGCTTGCATTTTGTTTTTACAAAGTTTGTTAGTGAGCCTTATTATTGTTTAAGTTTCATTTTGTTGAGATTATTAAAGTTTTTTAAGATTCAAATGATTCGGGATCCAAGTAATTTGAGTAGCATAAATTTTCATCATTTATTACTCTAATGATCATGGTCTGCAGTGAAAGTAGAGTTTGAAGCCAACAACTAGTTATAATTTTTAAAATTGGACAATAGCTTCCAAAAGTGGAAATTATCATAATATATGAGATCTCAATGTTAAGGATATTTATTGCATTTCGCTATTTAGATTGACAATATGAATTTTTTTTGCTATATAATTCGTTGCCTTGAACAAAGTATAAGTCATGGGGAATGTAGAACACGTGTTAAGTTTCATTTTTTTTCTTCTTAAAATTATTAAAAAGTGGTTCAGTTGAACACATTGATATCATAAAGGAAAAGGAAGATATATGGTAAAAAATAATTGAAAGGAGGATACAAGTTAAATCAAGATTGAAAGTGGAAGATGTATCTAAGCATCTAATTTAGCTTTGAAATTGAAAGCTAAATCTAGATTGAAAGCGAAAGTTGCATCAACACATCCAATGTAGCGTTGTAATTGCAAGCGGAAGATGCATAAGCATATCAAATGAAGCTTGAAGGTGTTCACACGAATCAACTCGACGTATTTCCCGTGCGTAGTCACGTGTAGTACTAGTATATAATAAAAAAGTTGAAGTTCTCACTTCTAATTCAAGCAGTTTCTTGCTCGTTATAAGCAAAGATTAATATAGCATTGGAACACATCAATGTACATACAACTATTAATCTAGGGAAACCAAAAAATGTGGAAATATGATGAATACTAGTATATGGAAAGTACCTTAGTTATATTAAAATTTCGTAGTATGAATATTTTGATACCCAACTTAAGATAAACTCTATATATGAAGAAATTTAGGCTATTCGTTGGTTTAAAAAGTAAATTGTCAGATGTCATCGAATCAGGCAATCATAGAGTGCTTTTCTTAAGATACTCCACAATTTCAGGCAATATCTTATTTTTGATCTTATCGTAGGTGCCAGTTAATTAAAAAAGTTATAGTAGGTGTCAGTTTATTAAGAAATTGCATTACAATAATAGTAGAACCAGATTACTTACCAGGGAAGCATATTGACAAAAAAAAGAGGATCCAAGTTCCAGTTCCAGTAACCCATGACAATTGCATACATAGATAATCAAGATGATTTACTGCATAATAAGGACAAAATAATAGAAGAATTACTTTACTTAATGTGTAATAAACCACGAGTGATCGAGAGTAGTGAGCATTATCACAAATGAAAACATACCCAATTTGGAAAACCTCTCGCCCACCAAATCCCCAAAGAAAGTTGGTTTATCTATTAAATCAAATCAGAGTTTAAACAAATAAATTTAACAAAACTCAAAGCTCCCAGTCTGTAGTCTGTCCTGCGCATGCTTAGTCAAGTGACATAAGTGGAGAAAATAAATACAATTCTTAGACAATTCTTATTAATAATTAAAATCAAGTGCAAAATAAGTATTACTTGAGACTATTGTCATTTCTTTGGTATAGTAACCATCGAAATTGTCATCCTTGATGCTCATCGATATTATGAAAGATTTGTATCTAATTAATTGATTATAAAAATTGAGATCATACCATAAAAGCCATCAAAATATTCATCCTTGCTCCCAGGCATAACTGCCCATTACAACAAGCAGAGTTTGTAGTAAGTGATTTGGAGGCAAATGGGTACCACCCAAATCACTCAAAACTCAAATACCCAGCTACACCTATAGCCACCAAATTAACTAAACCCAGTGAAAGACCTTAAGAAAATCGACACTAAATCATACTATTCATTCCCACTTCATAAAATGATACTTGCTTTTATCGAAATTAAAATCGTAATTCTAGATTTCTAGCTTATTTTTGGTATCAATCATCTTAAAACCTTATGGGTGATACATAAGAAAAATGTCCAAATCTAGGATATAAAGAACATTAAAATGTAAAAGGATGAAATAGAAACCAAAGAACCACTAGATGTAAAAAACAAAAGGGTGAACACGCTACTTTGGGTTATTCATATAGATATTAGATTATATATGTTGAATGCAGAAAATGATAACTTAAAAATATCAATCATGTAACTGAAAGTTGATTTCTAACAAATATTTGTAAGCAGCACAAACTACTAACCTACAAATTCAGCCATCAAGAAATCAAGTTCACCTTTTGGTTTTCTTTCAGCGGATGAATGTAAGAGAGGCAATATAGTCTCATGTCTTTCTAGTCAAGTGAGGTGACGCACATACTCAAGCTGCCCGAAAAAACATTGGGAAGGAGGTTCCTTATCTAACAAACTGAGAAGAGGTCGGACTTGCTCTTGCCGACGAACTAATTTTGTCTGCTTTAAAGGCTTATCAGTAGATATTCAATTCATGGTATTAGTAGCATTTTGGTACCTCATTCAAGCAGGAAGAAATAATTCTCAAAACTACATTTTATACAACAAAAAGGAGACACAAGTGAAGAAAAGAAAAACTTTGGTTAACTGTTGGACAATTCTTGTTTACAATTTACAGTACGCTTTGGTATTGCAACTTTGCATAGAATGATTGTCCACTTAACACTAGTATACGAATCTACTTGCCCTATATAAGATAATGTCCTCTTCAACTGGATCACAATATAAAATAAATTAGGCCTTTTATGTCTCAAATGAGAGAATATGTGGCTTCAGATTAAAGCCGTTTGGATTTAGTATAAAATTTGTTGAGACCCTTTTACATTCCAAGAGAAAGCAGAAAAGTATTTTGATTCAAGTTGCATGAAATTAATTTTAAAAGAAAGAGGTGTTTTATGAAGTTGATATACATTAAGATGGCCCAACATCATCGTCTCCAAAAATGAAATATTATCCCATTTTTGATTTTAATGAAATATTACATAAAGAGCCCCTCCAGCCTCCCCGTGTGAATTTTTTTAGTTCGGTAAAAGACTAAGACTTATAAGAAGATTGTCCAGAGAGATCCTCACCATAGTTTTAAAGTTATCTCCTCATCAAGGAAATGAAACTCGCATCCTTATACTATCTCTTTAACCTTTTACTCTCTAGATTCTGCTAGTCATAAGTATGTTTGTACCAGATACATACTTGAAAACTATCACTGTCATGCTCGTACTTGTGTTGCTTTTTGTTTTAAATGAATAACCAGATTAAAAGGTGAAATGATAGACCATAACCAGGTTACCATTATGCATTCCCTGCTTCCCTTATAAGTATGGTGTTACAATTGTTAATCGTTCATTGACTATTAGGTGGCTTATAATTTACCAATATTAGATCAATAGTGTCAATTAAGGAAAGTGTGGAAAGTGCACGTGAAATACACTAATGTCCACCTGCTTAAAAGAAACCTGTAAATCTCGACCATTTTATAAAGATCACTATATTGTAAGGAAAGTGCACTGAAATACACCCATAAAAACAACAGTTTGCATAGGTAATAATATTAAGAGAATCATTGTTTACCTATTACCAAGGGTGAACACACCATTACTCCTAACCATTCCGCCATCTAAAGAGATGGCTCCTTTACTTATACATGGAAGAGCAAGTTGCATTTCTGACATGGTCTTATATACTTGCACGCATGAGAAAAGGCTATAGAAGAGAGTTTCCTGTAGCTCATGACTGTTGATTGTTAGACAAGGCAAATTAATACTTTCTAAATCGATCAAATTCACATCAAATCCAAGAAAGCCATGTGGACAATCTCTAGTTGGTAATCTTGGCTTCAAAAGAGCAAGCCTTTGTTGTGGGTCATTGGCCACAAAATCACTAACATAAGGTCTACAAAAGAAGGGGAAAAAAACTTATTGGGGGATAAGAAATATTTACACATTTCTAGACATAAAAGAAAAATATCTTGTATGTATTAGTCTTAGAGTGAAATCAAGGAACACATAGTAGAAATTACTTTCTCAAACTACAAATGAAATTTCTTGCCTTAATTCTTCTAGATAAATTAATACATATCTGCCATCCATGTGCCTCCCGATAAAAGGCCCGAGCATGTGAAGACTAGTACTCTTATTGATTCATCATTCCTTGTCATAGGTTTCATGAGCTTTAACACCTTTCAATGTCTTGCACATAGTTACCATCATAGTATCCAGTCCTATATACTCTGAGAAAAGCCTGTACATTGACAACCGAAAGAGAAGCATGTCAAGAAAAATACCTCCATTAAACACTTTATGTCTTTGTAACTCTTATTTTTGACTAACCTACTAAGGTTCCTACCACCTACTTTCCCAAGTGTAGCTACAATGCCCACCACATCCTTGGCCAATTTTATAGACGTGGTAAGAGTTAGCTGATGTTTTTTCAGATCGCACAACACACCAGTAACAGATTTCTCCTTAAGTAATATTTGTTCAACTGTGTTCTCCTCAGACTGAAAATGGTCAAAACTCCTTTCTTCCATTGTAGATACACTTGATGAATGATACTTTCCAAGGCTAACTGAGATAACCTATTTTGATAGGTATAATAAAAGTGATTATGAATTGTAAGACATAGTTCTCATTAAATGATAGCCTCTTCAGAGGATAATTTTCTGAATAAGAGCTTGAGAAATACTATGTATTAACTAGTTATTCTATTGGAAGTTAGGAGCTATTCAACCTGGGGAAGTTTCATAAAAGAACTGGGTAATTTTGAAAATTTGAATATAGATCCAAAATAGCATTCGAAATGTTTTATTTCAAATGCATGATTTTGACTAAAAGAACAACATGAGAGACTACATGTGTCATTTAAGATACC
Source organism: Kingdonia uniflora (assembly GCA_014058105.1). NCBI lineage: Eukaryota > Viridiplantae > Streptophyta > Magnoliopsida > Ranunculales > Circaeasteraceae > Kingdonia > Kingdonia uniflora. The sequence continues at coordinate 285,362 of JACGCM010002082.1, read as the reverse complement.
CTATGACATATATTTAAATTTCTACAATTAAATCTATGTTTACTTTTTGACAAGTTTTCTCCCAAAAATTAGATAATGAGGGAAATAGTCCCCAACTTATAATTTTTTTGTTTGCCACCTTTTTCAAATTTAATTCACGAAAACCAGCAGCAAGACAACGCAAAAACTTCTAGTAAAGAACAACTGGAATATTTCATCGTATATAATAACACCAGCCACTCCAAACCCCAACAAATTTCTTAATTAGAGTTCTAAGCACAACACCTATTAGTGTATCTTCAGAACCATCATGGTCAAATGTACCTACATCATTACGTCGATAATATCACGCTACCTCTCTCCAGCATCATGGATAGCTACTTAGACCAACCCCATTAACCCAACGGCTTCTATAAGTTGAAGCAATAAAAGCAATATAAATATTGGAGATAGACACTTCATAATAGTTATGGAACATGGAACTCTAAACACCATAAAGTTAAACCTTCAATGATAGGGTCAAAAAAAGGTGTTCATAGAAAAATACCATTTCCGGTCATAAGTTGCACATACTATTTCAGATCATAATCTACAATGAATCAAATAAGAAATATTTAAACATACAATAAATCTGAAAAACCCAGCCTATTAAATAAACAACTATTGAATAAGGTTAGAATATGAACTTGTAAGAACATGAGGAACCTGTGTTAATCTCCATCGTAGTCCAATAAGCGCTTCCACCATTGACCTACATTATGAAATTAACAGTTGAGTTTCATAGAATCAAAATAATTCAATTCCAGCGATTTAATTAAAAAAATTGATGAAACGAAATTGAGGTTTAGGGAGAACTAGCTTTTTGTTGGTAGTCACAGGGGCGGTGGTGGGGATGGTGTGAGGGATTTGTAGAGCCTGTTTTCAATCCATTCAAGATATAAATCAGAACCGCAAATAAGGGTTTTGTAGGGCATTCCTTCTGTGGTAAACTTTAATCAGAACCGCAAATAAGGTTTAGGGAGAATTATTTAAGACCATAATTAAAAATCATAAATAAAACCCCAAATCAAAGAGAAAAGATCAAAAATTGAACCTTTGAAAGACCAGATCTTGTGTTATCGCTCAATAACATTACGATCGAGAGACTACCATCAACAACAAGAACATGAAGCTATTGTGAACCAAAAGGAGTTCGGTACACGGCTTGCGTGGTATTTAAGACCTCTAATTAAATATTACTAAAGTAAGTTAGGTTTCCTTTGTGAGAGAGAAAGTACTAGAAGTGTTGAAGATTGGTGAGAGTAACTTTTCTTAGGGCTTGTAATGACTCTTTCATTTTTAACCTTCGGTCTCTTAACTCTTTAAGTTTGATCTCTCCCACGAAAAGACGCGAGTTTAGTGAAAAAAGATTCAGCGTCAATTGCAAAAAAAATGACATTAATGTCATCAGAAAAAATAACTTTGCTTTCAAGTCATTAACAGAATTGACGTCAAATGGATTGAAGAGGGAAATAACGCCATTTTTTTAGGGAATGACGTTGTATTCAAAATAACGACGTCAACTTACGGGAACAAAGCATATAATTGGACCTATTATGTCATTATTAAATAAATAACATTATTCAAATGACGTAAAAAGCCATATTTATTGTAGTGTGAGTTGGTTTCTTGTTCTATTTAAGTTTTATTTTTTAGTTTTTCTAAGGAGTTTTGCATTCGTGTCCAAATTTTTGTTTAAGAAGAAAGGAGATCTTCTGCAAATAAATTGAGTTCCCGTATTTGGTATGATATGCACTTGTAATACAGAAAATAAACAATCCTTGGGGAGTTTACTGCTTTTAAATTGATTTTATTCATCTCTGCTAATTAACTTGATCTTCACATTCATACTTGTTGTTTGTTTCTTTTTCTCCATCACTGTTAAACATACTGCTTATGCAGACCTTTTATTTTCATGTTATCTTTGAAAAAGCCAAAATTAGAGATTTTTTAAAGTTGGCACCAAAATGGAAGTCGTCGCATTGGTTTTTGAAGTTGTATCTTTGTTTGTATTTGTAGGTGACTACGTGTAAGTTGTAACGTCAAGTTGAAGAATCTTTCAAACCCCCAAAGTAAGCGGCAAAATTAAATTACTATGTATTCGATTATCCCTATTTTTTGTAATTTTTATGATGTGCATATGATTATTCTTGATATTCACCTTTTGTTGCATTAAGGTACATAACATTTTATCTTACTATTGACTAGCCCCCAAAGTAGTGCCAATGATATCTTGTTAAGTTGTACTATCTTTGCCACTAGTTTATCCTTTCTCTTAAATATTATTGTCTAGGGCCGCATCTTGTACAGGTTTTGGGATTGGTACCCACCCCTGTCGTCGCTTGGATTTGTAGTGATGGATCAAAGATAAGTTTTCTATCTCTTTCAGATGATTCTGAGTGTCCTTATTAGATAAACAGATTTCCAGGGAGATTTGTACTTCTTTGTATATTTGTATAACATAAAGGGAGTCACCCCAAATCTCAATATCAAGATAATTGAGTTGGGTTACAATTTTCAGCCCATGATAGATCACTTCCAATTTCATAAGTCCAGTGGGGCAAATAGTAATAGTATAATCCATAAACTTGTTTCTGGTGGTACTGTCATTAATTCGAGGTTGGGCTAGGCTGCGATAGAACTTGTCAAGTCATCGAATGAACTTGATTACTTGAATCAAGAACTACGTCCTAAGCTAGAATAACAAAATAAAGACCTCATCAACATTGGACTTGGTGAATGAAACTAATCCATTGTTGGGTGTCCAGACCATAATACCCTTGTCTTTAGTTTTATAAAAAGAGCATTAGATGCAAAAAACAACATCCAGTTAATTAAATTCGGAAAAAAAATAATTAAAAACGGAGAGTAGTCCTTGCAAAATCTATCCTTAATAGCATCCCCATTTACAATATGGCCATCTACAAATGGCCTCAATCCTTTATTAAAGATGGATATGCCATCATTCGAAATTTTATCTGGACTGGGTGTAGGGACCAGATTTCGCAAAGCTCGAAATAGCTTGAAATCGATCCTTATACCAAGAACTACTATGACAAGAATTAAATATGGGATACAACTTGACACAAGGGATTTAGCGTGGAAAATCTGTTAATAGGTAAAAAACCACGACCTCGAGTGGAGGATTATGTTAAAGTTGTATTATTGCTTGAGAGAGAGAGAGAGAATCTGCTTACAAGAGTTAATCTAAGAAAATATAGCTAGAGATCAGATAATTATAAATATTGAATTATTTGTTGACCGTCCTGTTTCCTTAGGTGCTCTGCCCTTTTATAGACCCTGCTCTCAGCTTAACATCGTACTTGAACACGTTCTCCTGAAAGTGGGAGTCATGAGCAGTTGAGTGTGTAACTGCTAGCTCGTGGGAGACAGATGTATCTTGACTTGTTTCTGTTTACATCTGTTGTGGACGACCCACATTCTTCTTGAGTTCGTGGCCGATGTGTAACTATTGACGTGTATGTAACATGTTTGTTTATGCGTGATTCTGGTACAGGATAAAATCGAGTCATCCGGAGCTCGAGGTATAGATGAGATCGAGTGCCTATAGCCTGAGGGATTGGTCCCTACAATCGCCCCCTCGCAACTGAAGTCACGTATGGCTTTAGTTGAGAAAAACCCTAAACTCGGACCCTGTGATGGCGTAAGCGAGAGTTTGAAAACCAGAACGTCTGTATTGATGAGTGTGTTGTCATTATGACGCGTGAGTGTTATGGGCAGACTTGTGGTTTTCCCGAGCGGATGACTGTCTTGGGAAACAAAGTGCATTAAATGCGATATCTCTATAAATAGTGGTCAGATCTGATCGCCGAATAACTTGCAACAAATCTTTATTGCAGAGAAAAACAAACATATTCATCTTTTTAGGGGTAGGAAAAAAAAATGAGTTTTTGGATGCGTACCTTTGCAACATCTTGGTTAAGATGAGGAATCGAGTGTATCATACCTGGTTTTCTTTCATCATGAAAGAACCCCGGATACGGAATTTTGGCCATCAGGGTAGGGAAACTCCCTTTGCTATTTTGTTGAAGGAGTGTTGTTTGAAATATTTCTGGGTATTATGTAGCGTCCGATTTAGTGGCTGGGGTGTATGCGATGCAAAATCCCTGGCCTCTAATGACGTTCTGATTTCTAAGGTAGGAGTCCTCTTCAAGCTCTACTAACTCCTGGTTGGTGGGGATAAGGAGGAAGAGACAGCGGTGGTAGAGGTGGCGTATGGAAGATGGATCGCTTCCTTCGGCGCAATCATCTTTTCTTTTAATTCTTCTTGTAGGGAAATGAAGGGGAAAGAGGTGTTTGACCTGTTGCATTCTTGCATTTTTCGAGCTGTAGCTTAGGTTTCTCTGGAAGATCAGCGTTATCTTGGCAACGAGAAAAGAACTAGAGACCTGTCCTCGTGCTTGAGAAAGTATCTGTAATATCGAGCTTCTAAAAGCTTGATTCTGTAATTATAAAGCAACGCTGTAGGGGTAGTCCTGTAGCAAACTTGTTAGATGAAAATCGAGCGTAATAAAATAATATTTTATTTGTTTCTTACTAGCGAAAAATAGAAATAGTCGACACGTCATCGAGCTATAATAATATGGAAGTAAATAGTTGGTGGGATAACATACCTTATCCTACCTCGTAAATGACTCGAGCTTAACATATGTAAAGATAAAGCTCAAAATGTAACCTTCAGATAGCTCGATTATGCATGAAAAGATAATAGTAAGTAGTTCGAACCTGGGAAGAGTGGGTTATTGAAACTGAAATATGTTGCGTATAGTCAATCAAAAAATTAGTCCTGTTAATTGAACAGTATAAAAGTGTGACTTGTTCTTTAAGAAGGTTATTCATAAAAATGGTGAAGACCCGCTCTCAGAGGGCTGTTGAAGCGCGTGTGTTGAACGACTTGCGCTTAGCACTCAAGATTGATGAAATAAAGGAAGCTATTTTTGGGCAGCAAGGTTAGGATGCGGTTCTGCTCGAGACCCGAGCGAACTACGAGGGTATGACTGATGTTGAAAGGGGCAAGGAAATGAACCGCATGTACTGGTCTGAGTCCATGAGTATCTGTTGGTGGTCTGTTGAAGATCGCAAAGAGTTCGTCATGATGATGGCAAGGGAAGAGATCATCAATGAGGATAAGGATATTGCCTCAGGGCTACTGAAAGCTTGTGGTGTCGAAGGGCACACCGGTTGCTTCAAATGCAAGTATCTTAGAGATTGGAGTGATTGACTGTTGCATTTTTGAATTTTTGAAATGTAACTGCCCGAATTTACTTGAAGAAAACTCTGCTCACGAAAATAGGCTATGACAAGGATTACTGTTGAAACTAAATTTTTTAATTTGTGTTGCTAATTGATATTGACGTTAAAGTCAAGGTGTATAAGTAGAGCAAACAAAAGTACGTAGAATTTTAAAATAGATAACTCAGAATCATGAGTTTGGGGCATTGTGAAAAGAGTGGGACCAAGGGGCTGAGAGATATGCTGAAGTATAATATTTGGTGTAATGATGGGAAGGTGGTTTCACCGAAGCGGTACGACATACCTGACAGGCTCAGACGAACAAACGGCTTGGTTCAGAAATTGAGGACTGTTTATTCAAAAACTTAAAACCGCCAGCGGTTCCGGGAAAGGTGTATAAGTACTCCCTCTCTTCCCTCTCCGAATATAAAAAACTAGAAATAGAAAAGAAGGGTTAGGGAGATAGAGATCTCAACTGACGATTCCATTACCGCCGAAGGAGGAAAGGATAAGAAGAAAACAGTGTCTAGGAGTTTCCATTGCGAACAGCGGGAGGAGGCTGAGATCGTGGAAGTTTTGAAGAAGTTGCAGAAATTGAGCAAACTGGTGCGGACCAACGCTGTTGACTCTCACTTGGGTGTTGAAGGTAAGTCTGTCTTTGTGTTTATAAGAATTTTTATATAAAAATCTTTATTGTGCTAGGATAAGGATGTAATCCCCACCCAAACACAAAATAATAATAATAAGGGGAATAATGATTACGGGGTGAGAAAAATTATTGTGTGATAATTATGATTGTAGAAGTGATCTAGTAGTGCGAGCTAATAATTGATATATATACCTCGACCTATCTGTAGGTTTTGTTGGAAAAGCTTATTGTATAGTAGATCATTTACTGTAGATAAGTATGGCTTCGACTTCTGGTTGTGTAAAGGCTATTGAAGTAGACCTAGTAGGGCGTTTATCTCCCGCCATTGGAATAGGGGACGAGGAGGATATTGTAGCAGAATTGGTAGAATGGCCTCGTTTGAAGGGATCTCGAGTTGAGTACCCTATGGGTTGTAGTCAATTTAGGGAGTTTTGTAAGTCCAAAAGTAGTGTAGATAGGATCAGGGGGTACGCCTTCGGATATAGGGGTAATTTCTTTAGGACTTACAGTGTCAGACAAGGAGGGGATTACCTGTATTTACTGCCTAATTTGGCTAAAGAAAAGAAGTACAGGCATTTAGGGGACGAAGTGTCCTTGGAGTACGTTCAAGGCATGGTGAAGGGGAGTCGAACTGATGGTTTTTGTTATTATTTAACCCAGTTTGACTATGGGTTGACGCTGCCTTTGAGCAACTTGGCTAAGAGCGTTATGAATATGATTGGGGTTTGCCCGACGCAGCTAAATTGCAATTTTTGGGAAGTTATCCTTGTATGCGAAACCCTTAATGAGAGATGGGCTACATCTGGTAGTGAGAGTAGGATTACTGCCAAGGATTTTTTGGAGTATTACGCTGTGAAGTTTGTCACAGCAACTGATGGTGTATATCTTTCTTCTAGTTCTTCAAGACCATACTTCTTCGACCTGTCTTCAGCGGGGTGAGTGTGGAACGACAACCTTTTATGGATGCCTGGTGGATGCCTTTAGTAGAACTTAATAATAAAACTATAACAAAGGGTAAGTATACCATTGAAAATCGAACTATCATTTGTATGTTGAACTATATTTCTATAGTTGATTTGTATCTTACGTGACCTATCTTTTATGCAGGAATTAGCTGCAAAGTTTCAGGGAAGGAATCCTTCATAGATTCTGTTGCCAAGGAAGGCACTGAGCTCGAGGTCACTCTCAAAATGTTAGGGATAAATAGGTTCAAAATGGTAGCTAGTAAGGACGGCAAGGTCAGAAGATCTCAAGAGTAGAGGAGAATGTTTGGGAAAACTCCAGGCTCTATGGAAGAGAATATGTTAACTCCTGAACATAATACTCCTTTGAAGCTTGTGCGGCTTAACGAAATGCCAGATGGGCCAGTTGACATGGCCACTGTGTCCGACACTGTTGTACGGAATCTTGCGAAGAGGAAGGCCGTGAAAAGGGGGGCTGCTTCTCGTTCTGCTAGGTCGGACAGAGTGGATGATAGCAGTAAGAGGAGGAAGGTAACTCCTCCAACAAAGTCGCAGGTGGTGTTAGAGGAAAGTGTTAAGATCTCTGAGGGGGCTGACTTGAGGCCGCGTTTTGAGGTTGAAACCGGTCTCATGGTGGAACAATGTCGAGCTAAAGCTCGAGAGAAGGGGGTTACTGTTGTTGAAGACGAGTTTAAGAAGGTTAGTAAATATTTGGTTTTTTCATATTGTTTTATCGTCTTGAGCTGACTTATTTCTTGTTGTAGTTTGCTCGTGCTCTGAGGGGGGTTCATCTTGGTCTCCAGAATAGGTGTATTGAGTTGGAAAGGAGGATCTCCCAGCTCGGGGTAGAGAAAAAACAGTTTGAAGAGAGTTTGACTCGGGAGAGGGAAGCTTCTCAGTTGGAGCTGGATAAAGAAAGGGAAGCTGCTGCCCTAAAGTTGAAGGAAGTTAGGGCTGAAAGTGTAGCTGAAACAGAGCGATTGGTTTCCGCGTCTGCTACTTCTCGGAACAACCATGCAGGGAAGCTCTACCAGCTGAGGTATACAAAGGCGGAGATTATGGCATTTAGCGAAGGGAATTATGAGGAGAAGAAAATTGTGAATGAAGAGGAGGATGAGGAAATGGAGGATGGTCTGAATGTTGCTGAAAAGACCGTGATCGATAATCAAGAAATTATTGATCAGGTAGGATGATCGTGTAATGTAACATCGGTTGTGAAACATGAACTCGAGCTTTGTAATATTATACTGCTGCTTGATGCCAACAACATTTTTCTAATGAAACCCCGAATTATAGGAGATAGAAAGCTTGCGTCTCAGAGTTGTGAACTTAGAGGGCCTGCTTGAAGTGGAGAAAAACTCCTCTGCTGATTTGCATGTTAGATAATTCAGATAAATTAATAGCTAGATGAACATAAATTTAATAGAAGAAGGGATATGTACCTTGTAAGTTTGTTCTAGTTCAGGATGTTTGTGTATGTGTACTCTGCCTTACGACCAAAGCTTATTTCCTGGCCGGTAGGCCAAGGGGGCACTGGCTCTCTTGAGCTTGCAGGTGTCTGTTCTACAAGTTTGTCAGTATGCTTCTGTCGATCTGTTTCCCAATTAGGTACTGATTTGTGAGTCCCTGCTAACTGTTATGCTGAAGGAGCTAGATGTTGCTAGAGAGAGAGAAGAACAGACTCTTTTGTATAATACTAAGTATGCAGAAGAAAATGAGGCTTTGATCTCTCAGTATAAAGATCGATTGGACCATAATGTAAAGCTTTCTCAAAAGCTCGAAGGAGGTAAGGGCCAAGTCGAGGATAATACTGCAACACTTTTGTGCAGGGATTTGGCTTTGAACCAACTTATCAGCGAACTTGCTGAATTGATGGAAAGAGCGGCGTCAGGTTCTAGGCACGATGTTGAGTTACCGAATGCCGTATTAGAGCATTGAATGATGAGATATCTGATATGAAATGTAACATTCGTGCTTTGAACGAGCAGTTGTTAAAGAGAGAGATCGACCTGGATACTGCGCGAACTAACTTAGCTGTGTCTGAGGCTAATTTTGAAAATTTGGGTAGTAGTATTGTGGGCAAAGATTTAGAATTGCGAAACTCTGCGCAAATACGTGATAGTTTGATTGCCAGGTTAGATCGCTTGAAGGCTGATTTTCATCATTTAAAAGGGAGAGAGTCTAAGAGCAGGGGTGATTTAGCAGAGGTTCAAGCCAAGAACAAAAGTTTGGTAGACGATTTGGCCCACGTCCGCGTAAATGTGAGGAGGGCGGTGCAACGTGATAAGGAGATGAATGAAAGAATTAATCAACTCTGTGCTCGAATTACCGAATTGGAGCGGGAATTACGTGTACGGGAAATGAAGTATGAGAAGGATCTCAAATTGGAATTTGATAAAAGGGATGGTGAAATTGCTTCTGGCGAGGGGAGTCAAGAGATGAAGGAATTCCTTCGTCAAAAAGAAGAGTTGGTGGAGAATATGCGTATTGACCTCATAAATTCTCGGTAGAAGTCGATAGACCTTACGAGGCAGATGAGTTAACGTATTGATCAATTAACAGCGGAATTGGCTCAATTGAAAGCTCGTCGTTTGAGGGATAACAAGCGTGCTGCTGTTACACACCAATCCTTTAAGGAACTAGTAGTTCACGAGCAAGATAAATCTGACAGTGAAGCTTTGCATCAATGGCAATTAAGCGTATTTGTTACATTTTTTGTCGAGGAAATAAAATTTCTGCAGGTTGAGAGGAATTTGATGCAAGATTGCTTCTTTGGGAGGACTTGTGTATGTAAAATCGATATCTCGAGCATAGATCCGATTGGGGTTATGGATCATGGTATTGGGACCACGACGGCTGAACAGATAGCTCGATGGAGAGAAATTATTACTGAATGAGCTTCAGTATACATGGCATCTAGGACTGAAATAGGGGGAAGCTCGAGTACAGTGTCACCTACTCCTGCTGTGGGAGGAATTTGATTCAAGTCTATGCTCGAGCATAGACTTGAATTCTGATAACGAGTACCTTTTGTAATTAGCAGATGTCGATGTTTCAGTGGCTAATTGAATTGATCAGTGTTCGATGTAGTCCCTTAAGAGGAGCGTTGTAATTTGAAATGTTGATATTGGATACTAACATTTTATTCGCCTGTAGTAGATATTATTTTTTGGTTTGACCCATTGAATTAGAAGAAGTTCGTGGGTGTAGAAGTAAGTATTATCTATGCTTCAACCCTTGGACTTTAGGGAGGCTTAACGGCATCGAGCAAGTTTTTTCCTCACTCGTGCTTTAGGCGTGTTATCTTCAGGCTAAGAGGTTTGTTATGGCCCCCGCCTTCGGATCTATGAGTATCCTCAGGAGTTAGGCTAGTATTATTTATGCCATTACCAATATTTGATGTTGGAGCTTATCGGCAGCGAGCAAGTTTTTTTCACACTCGTGCTTTAGGCTTGTTATCTTCAGGCTAAGAGGCTCGTTAAGGCCCCCGCCTTCGGATGTATGAGTATCCTCTGGAGTTAAGCTAGTATTATCTATACCATTACAAATATTAGATATTGGAGTTTATCGGCAGCGAGCATGTTTTTTCCTCACTCGTGCTTTAGGCTTGTTATCTTCAGGCTAAGAGATTCGTTATGGCCCCTGCCTTCGGATGTATGAGTATCCTCAGGAGTTAGGCTAGTATTATGTATGCCATTACCAATATTTGATGTTAGAGCTTATCGGCAGCGAGCAAGTTTTTTCCACACTCGTGCTTTAGGCTTGTTATCTTCAGGCTAAGAGTTTCGTTAAGGCCCCCGCCTTCGGATGTATGAGTATCCTCTGGAGTTAAGCTAGTATTATCTATACCATTACAAATATTAGATGTTGGAGCTTATCGGCAGCGAGCATGTTTTTTCCTCACTCGTGCTTTAGGCTTGTTATCTTCAGGCTTGTTATCTTCAGGCTAAGAGGTTCGTTATGGCCCCTGCCTTCGGATGTATGAGTATCCTCAGGAGTTAAGCTAGTATTATCTATGCCATTACTAATATTAGATGTTGGAGCTTATCGGCAGCGAGCAAGTTTTTTCCCCACTCGTGCTTTAGGCTTGTTATCTTCATGCTAAGAGGTTCGTTATGGCCCCCGCCTTCGGATGTATGAGTATCCTCAGGAGTTAGGCTAGTATTATCTATGCTATTACCAATGTTGGATGTTGGTTTTTCTTTTAGGTATCGAACTAGTATAAACTGTGCTTTAACCCTTGGGTGGAGATGGATGGAGATGAAGTGAAACTGTATAGCAGGGATTCTTGTGATAAATAAGAGATTTCATTGATTGGAAAGAGTTTGTACATACATTGGAGGTGAAACCTCAAGGTGGATTGGGCGTTGCTGAGCTACGGAGGAGCTGTTCAGCGTTGATATAGATTTAATCATCTTGTATTCCATTGATTTGGAATTTTGTCTCCGGCTTCCGTCATGAGATTGTATGAACCCAAACTAGTTCGACCTATGACCATGAAAGGACCTTCCCAGTTTTCTGCTAGTTTCCCAGCTTGTAGATCTTTTATGTTATCTGGGATTTCTCGAAGGACCCAGTCGTTGATAGCGAACTCCTGAGTGCGAACTTGTTTGTTATATGAATTTGCAAGTATTTGATGATATCGACCAAGATTTGCGATAACTTGATCTCGTGTCTCATCGATCCAATTGAGGTTACACGCCAATTTGAACTCATTTTCTTCGTTTGTGAGCTCGTGGTCTCTTACAGGATGGTGGTACATTGTTGGGATCACTGCTTCAGTTCCATAGGCAAGTAGAAAAGGAGAGCACTTTATTGACTTCTGGGGAGTAGTTCTATTAGCCCATAAGATGTAAGATAATTCACGTATCCAGTTGCCCTTCTTCTGTGACATAAGGCACTTCTTGAGACCATCCACGATGATTTTGTTTGTGATCTCCGCCTGTCCGTTTCCCTGGGGGTAGTACGGGTTTGATGGAGAATGGATTATGTTGTGTTTGTTGAGAAATACTACGACCTTGGTTCCAGCGAACTGGGGACCGTTATCGATACGGATCAAATGGGGACAACTGAATCTTGTGATGATATGCTGCCAAATAAAGGAAATGACATCTTCTTCTCGAGTCCTGCATAGAGGAACTGCCTCGACCCATTTAGTGAAGTAATCCGTGGCAACAAGGTAAAATTTCTTGTTACCAGGAGTATTGGGGAATTCACCAACTAGATCGAGTGCTCATCGCTTGAACGGCCAGTACACCTTAATGGCATGGAGTTCGAGGGAAGGGGCCCAAATTTGATTCCCATGACGCTGACATGCGTCACATTTCTGTGAGTATTCTTCAGCTTGCTTCCGCATCCCTGGCCAGAACACTCCTTGGGTAATAGCTCTCTTAGCAAGAGCTCTCCCTCCGGTATGGGATCCACAGATACTTTCATGTAGATCTCGAAGCATCTTGTCGGCAAGTTCTTTAGAGAGGCACTTGAGGTATGGACCAGTGACTGAACGTTTGTAGAGATTGTCGTTTGGTTGGACTGTGTAGCGCTTTGAATTCTCGATGATGTGTCTGAGGTACTGTGGATCATCTGGTAGTGGCCCGTTGCATGAGTTATTCGGACCGAGATAAATAACGAATGGTTTCCTCCAATCATCTTCCGCCATCTCATCTCCCCCAATGTTAATCGCATATATTATAGTACGATTAATACTGGGGCTAGAAATAACTTCAATTTGAAGGTGTCTTGATTCTGTACCCAATACTTCGGCTAAGTAAGACAAGGAGTCGGCGTGGCGATTCTCTCATCGAGGGAGGTATTCGAACGTAACTTTGTGAAATTTGCTTTGCATTTCTACAACCAGAGCTGCATAATCGACCATGATGTCGTTCTTCTTGTAATGTTCTGAGTAGTGATGAACGATTAGAAGAGAGTCTATGTAAGCTGAGATTTCAGTGATTCTGGGTTCGAGAGCCATATCCAGACAATGAATAAGTGCCTCGTACTCTGTAACATTGTTCGAGGCTTTGAAGTTGAGACGGATTGATTTCTTGATTCTGTCGTTAGAAGGTGCAATGAGAACGATCCCAATTCCTGACCCTGCGTGTCCTGCTGAACCATCGGTGAAGAGCCTCCACCCTTTTTGAGATATCCATGATGCTCGATCATCAAAAGATTTGGAGGGTGGAAACTCATCTCCTGTATCTTCGGCGAGATCTGGATCATGTTCTTCCCAATCAGGATCTGAAAACTAGAAAGTCTGCTAGGAAATCAACAACTTCTTGACCCTTTTCTAAAATTCACTGCTCGAATTTGATTTTGTACTACCCCAAACTGACGGGCAACTGTTGTATTCGTCTGGATTTCTATTTCTTAGACAATACTTTCCGAAGTGGGTAGTTTTGACATGACTTTGACAGGATGTGCATGAAAATAGTGTTTGAGCTTTTGTGCGGTGAGAACGAGAGTTAAAACTAATCTTTCAATTTTAGAGTACCTCGTTTCCGCTGAAGTAAGTATTTTGCTTATGAAGAAGATCGGTTTCTCAATTTTTCCTTTGAGCCGAATGAGAACCGAGCTGAGAGATGCATCTGTAACTGCGACGTAGATAATTAGTTCCTCATTGCCAATCGGAGTGCTCATGATTGGTGCCCTACCTAGGTATGTTTTGAGTTCCTAAAATGCTGCTTCGCATTCTGGTATCTAGTTAATATCTTCGTTCTTTGACCCTTTGCCTCGCTGAGTGGAACCTTTGAGTAGCATAAATAACCATCTGCATCGGTCTGAGGATTTGGATACGAATATGTTGATTGCTGCAATCTTTCCTGCGAGCTTTTGCACATTCTTCTTTGTTGATGGTGAAGGCATGTCCAGAAGAGCTCGAATTTGATTTGGATCTGCTTCTATCCCTTTCTTGCTGATAAGATGACCCAAGAACTTGTCCGAGTGAGCACCAAACTGGCATTTTTCGGGATTAAGCTTCATTCTGCAGAATCGTAATATACTGAATACTGTAGAGAGATGAGAGATGTAATCTTCTTTTTTTAGGCTCTTGCAAAGCATGTCGTCAATATAAACTTTGACTGTTTCTCTCAAGTGTTCTTTGAACATACTTGTGACCAGCCTTTGGTAAGTGGCTCTAGCGTTCTTAAGGCTGAATGGCATGACCTTGTAACAGTAGAGACCTCTTTCTATAATAAATGTAGTCTTTTCTTGATCTGCTTCCAAGAGTGGAATCTGATTGTACCCCGAAGCGGCGTCCATCATGGACAAGAGTTCATAACCTGCTATAGAGTCGAAGATCTGATGAATGATCAGAAGAGGGAAACTGTCTTTTGGCGTGTGTTTGTTAAGATCTATAAAATCCACGCAGACCCGAACCTTCCCATTCTTCTTTGGAACAACAACGATATTAGAAATCCAGTCTGGGTACTTGGCTTCTCGAATGAAACCGACCTCGATAAATTTGTCGATCTCCTTGTTCACCTCGTCTCTAAGACTTAGAGATAACCTGCGCTGCTTCTGCTTAACTGCCGTGGCGCCTTTGCGGATATTTAAAGTGTGGTAAGACTTTGAGGGGTCTGCGCCTGACATTTCCTGGAAGTTCCATGCGAAAATGTCTTTGTTAGATTGGAAGGAAGAAATAAGAGCTTCTTTTTCTGTTTGAATTAATTTTGTACCAATATAAGTACCTCGGTTAACTCCATTGATCTGAACATATTCCACGGGCGTGGTTGAAGAAGACTGATCATCGAGGTGATCAGCCTTCTGTGATTGTTATGCAGCAATCTGGTCGAGAGTGACGAGACTGTATTCTCGCAAGCCCGAGAGAGTTTCTGACTTCCTTTAATTTCGTAAATAGCATTGTTATGTTTGAAGCGGAGTACTTGGTGGAACGCGGACGGGATGGCCTCTATATTGTGCAGCCAATAACGTCCTAGTATCCCCAAATACCTTAATTTGGCATTGATGACGTAAAAAATAACGTCGATAGTGGTAGTCCCTGCTGTGATCGGGAGAGTAATCTTCCCAACTCGTACTTCTTTGGACCCACTACTGATGTTTGTCTCGCTTTGAACGACCTGATCTGAGAGTCCCATCTGGTCAACCGTGCTCTAGAAAAGGATCTCAATCCCACTTCCTGTGTCCACCATCATGGTGTGCATTACGAAGTTCCTCATTTTGGGCATAATTACTAGTGCGTCATGATGAGGATACTTCACATGTCCTGTGTCGCAGTCTTCGAAGGAGATTCCCTTTCGACGACTGCTTGACTCTGGGAGGAGCTTGGCTTCCTTGTCCTAGATGGCAAGGTCACAACACTCGCCCAACTTCTTCCGCTTGATTCTGTTGGAATTCGAAACCTGATTGATCTCGAACATATTACTGCAGTAGAGATGATATAGATGCCTCTCCTCTGCTTGTTTTGTTGCTTGAGTCACGTCATCTTGTTTCAGATAGCTCCCATCTTTATAGTTGGGATGATCGATGATGTATTCGGGCATCCTCCCATCCCTAAATATGATATCCAGGAGCTTCATCAAACCATAGCAATTGTCGGTGCTGTGGTGCTTGACCTTATGATATTCGCAATAAGGTCGACCTGCTATTGTATCAAGAGGTCGAGCTGGATGGAAGCATTTATCTTTCTGGGGAACAGGATAGATCACGAAAAGCTTGGCATTCAACTTTGGTATGACTATTCTGGAAGGTTTCTGCGACGTCTGATTATTGTCTTTTCCTGGTTCTATCTTTGCTCATTTAGGATTGCCTTGATCTCTCGAGTTGCGGTTGTTGCTAGAATTTGTAGAAGGAACTCTAGTTTTGTGGACTACCTTTACGGGTTTATTCGGTTCGGGCATCATCCGCTCCAGATCGATGTAATTGTTGATTTTCTCGAGCATGTCTTCGAGAGTCTTGGGCTTCTTCAGGAAGAAATACTCTTTAGCTTTACAATTGAACTGTAGAGCATTTGTGAATGCGGACATGGCTGTCTTCTGATCTATATTATCGACCTTCCGAGCCAGTTCGAGAAACTTCTTGGAGAACTCCTTGATGTTTTCTCCTTGTGCTTGTTTGAGACTTATAAGAGAATATAAGTTCTCTTCTTTGTCTTTGTTGTGGGCATAAGCCTTGATAAAGATTTTCTGTAACTGCTCGAAGGTATGAATCGAACCTTTCGGTAAAGACTGGAACCAATAGAGAGGTTTGTCCTGAAGACTGGTAGCGAAGAGCCGGCAAAAGATGTGATTCAGATTAGAATACAAACCCAATGAATCGCAGAATTATTGAACGTGCTGGCCAGGATCGGTTCCTTTGTATTTGATGATCTTTGGTGTATGAAAACCTGTTGAGACATTCATATCAAATAATTCTTTAGCAATTGGACTACCTTGAAATTTATGCGAGTCATCCTTCGCGTCTAAAGCCGTTACTTCGATGATCTCCTTGATACACTGATCCATGAGCTCTTGAGAAATATAATGCTGAGGAATAGGAGTTGCCTGGAACTACCGGAACTGCTGGAACTGTCGGAACTGTTGGAACCGCTGGACGTATGAGTCTGGGAGTGTGGTTACCTGTTTCCTCGCTCATATGTTCAGGAAGCGGAGCTCGGTAAGGAGGTCGCAGGACTTCCTCAGGTTTCTTGGAAGGCCTGCGATCTCTGCTGATATCTGTCTGCGTCTCCTGTCCCAAATGAATTGAGACTATCGGTGCTTGTGGATCCTCACAATGAATCCTGGAAATGTCTGTACTGCGTACCTCATGTGGCCCTAACCTCTCGTGAACGGAAACCCTTGAGGTCGTTGGTATTGTCTCGCGTTCTCTCAGGGCTGGTGGTTGTTGGCTGCTCTGTAATGCTTTCAGTGCTGTTTGAAAAGCTAACATCTGAGCTTCTTGTTTCTTTGTCTCCAGAACTCGAGCTTGACGCTCTTGATCTGACTCCTTCTCATGGAGCTCTCGATCTTCCAATAGCGGATGCTCTAGCTGACTCCCCTTCTTTATTTCGGCAGTTAAGCTCGCCTGAAGTTTGGCAACCCGATCAGGCCCCCTTGAACTTTCAGGCTGAGCTCCCGAAGATTGACGTGTTTAAACCATAATTGAATACTGCTTGGCTGATGAGTATTTATCGTGGCTCTTAAGTACGTGGAAAAACCGTGCGTTCCTACAGACTGTGCCAAATGTAGGGACCAGATTTCGCAAAGCTCGAAATAGCTTGAAATCAATCCTTACATCAAGAACTACTATGAAAAGAATTAAATAAGGGATAACAATTGATACAGGGGATTTAGCGCGAAAAACCTGTAAGTAGTTAAAATACCACGACCTTGAGTGGAGGATTTTGTTAAAGTAGTATTATTGCTTGAGAGAGATAGAGAATCTGATTACAAGAGTTAATCTAAGAAAGGATAGCTAGAGATCAGATAATTGTATATATCAAATTGTCTGTTGACCGTCCTGTTTCCTTAGGAGCTCTGCCCTTTTATAGACCCTGCTCTCAACTTGATATCGTGCTTGAGAACGTTCTCCTGAAAGTGGGAGTCATGGGCATTTGAGTGTGTAACTGCTAGCTCGTGGGAGACAGGTGTATGTTGACTTATTTATGTTTACATCTGTTGTGGACGACCCACGTTCTTCTTGAGTTTGTGATCGATGTGTAACTGTTGACGTGTATGTGACGTGTTTGTTTATGCGTGATTCTGGTACTAGATAAGATCGAGTCTTCCGGAGCTCGAGATATAGATGAGATTGAGTGTCCATAGCTCGAGGGATAGGTCCCTACGCTGGGTCCCTACAAAGTGAAAGGGAATTACTCTGAGATGGGTAAAGCTGCGTAAACTATTCAATGAAGGAGGTCTGGGTATACGAAGCTTGAGAAAGGTGAATAATGTTATGCTATCCAAGCTGAATTGGATTTTACTCAAAGATAAGAGACTTGGGCTTAACTCTTACATGCTAAATTTCATACTACTAGTGGTGAAAGCATTCAGTACCATAAATGATCTTCTGGCTGGCTGGCTATTAAACATGCGGAAGGCATTACCAAACCTTTTATAAGATGGATAATCGGAGAGGGTACGAAGATCGACTTTCGGAGAAACTCTTGAGCCTTAGACATCCCTTTACGAGAACATATTGATCTCCCTCACCACCTATGGAAGAAATGTACAGGTAAGGTTAGTCATTTCATATATGTTGATGGATGGAACTTTCCTCTTGATATCTCTCTAGCCTTTTTGGTTATGGGAAGAGACATTAGTAATATTCCTTGCAACCCGATTGTGAAGGATATTCAGATTTGGAAACCAAACGTTCATGGTGATTTCTCAGTTAAAAATGCATTTGAATGTACCATGAAACGATTAGACACAACTTGGTGGTAGAGATATACATGGAGGAAGTATTTACATCCGAGTCTAAGCGGCTTTGCGTGAAGATTAATGAACCAAATCATCCCCACTGATGAGAAGGTGCAGAGGAAAGGGATACAGATAGCCTTACTGTGCGTTAACTACTGTTGCAATGCCGACACGGAAGACCACCTATTCTTCGAATGCCCCACGACCAAAGTGCTGTGGTGCTGGGCTACTAATGCTTTCCAACTTGATGCTATTTCGGGTACGGATGGCTGAAAAAATACTCTGGAGAAATACAAGAAGCATAGCTCGTACCTCAATGACTTATGGATTACTATGGTGTTCGCAATCTGTCGATGGCTTTGGAACTCAAGAAATAAAATTAGATTCGACGAAAGGAAGCTTCCCATTAGAGAGATACAAAATAAGGTTCTAGGTGACAATTCCAACCATACTAAACTGTCTTCAAATAACATGTACAACACAACCTTCAAACTACAGGCGGTAATAGAGCTATCGGTCAACTGTAAAATGGGGAACACTCCATCCATTCGCGGCTACAAATGGAATCTGCTGAACATCGGAGAGGTTAAGCTCTGCTGTAACGGTTCAGCATTGGGAAGCCCTGGACCGTCTGGGATTGGAGTAGTATATAAAGATTGGGAGGGCAAAGTTTAGGGAACGCTCAGTAAAGCAGTGGGTTCAACCACTAACTATATGGCAGAAATGCAAGCCATTGTTGATGGGGTAGAAAAAGCACTACATAGAGGCTGGAACACTCTGTGGTTCAACCACTAACTACATGGCAGAAGTGCAAGCCATTGTTGATGGGGTAGAAAAAGTACTACATGAGGCTAGAACACTCTGTGGATAGTGTCGGACTCCTCGGCAACCATCAAAGCTTTTACTACAAGTAAGATACCTTGGAAGTTCTGAAACAAGTGGAGGCACCTATTCAAATCAATACAATCAATTCGCTTCAACTCAACATGGAGAGAAGCAAATTTCTCGGCAAATACCACAGCTAAGAGAGGCTCCTGAGCTGACCTAACTTTTGAGGAATGGGTTAAGGATATACCAAAGTTTCTAATAAGAATTGAAGACCCTTATACTGAGTACTTAAGATTTCGCTGATCAAGACATATTCTCGAATTTCAATTTTATTCGAATAACACTTTTCTTGTTCGAATACACTCTTGCATGAGTGATTTTATTCGAATAGAATTATTCTTCTTCAAATACACTCTTGATTGAGTAATTTTATTCGAATAGAACTTGCTCTGTTCAAATACATTTTAGGCTGAGATGGTTTATTCGAATAGACTAAAAATCTATTCGAATAAACTTTTAGTCTATTCGAACTGAGGCGTGATTCAACTTTTTTTTGAGCGTTTAAGGGCATAGTTGTCCACGGTTTGTAAGTATCTTGTACCTTCTGATTTAGCATATATAAATATAAATCTTAACTTTTTGCTATAAAAAACATCCAGTAATCGCTTGTCTTTATCTTTGATTCAGCTTTTGGTTTGGTTTGCTTATATGTTATGTTTAATTTGAGTAACTACCATTTCTTAGGGTATCTTAATATTAGTCTTCAAATTATTATTATAATATAAAAAGATATATTGTCTAATCATTGTGATGTGATGTTGGAGTTGAAGCTCAAATGGTTATTATTGTAGTGCAAAATATTTTCAAGTAAAAACAAATCATATAAAACATATCACAAGTGAGTTTACTTCTTTTTCGTGTTCCATTGTCAATATTATCAAAACATAAAAAGTTTTTGATTATACGTATGTATGCCAAAGTTTACCATCAACCTTCTTTTTGTAGTATCGGTTATTTCGAATTGTTGGCTATACCTCACTTGCCTATCAATTGGGATACACTTGGAAGATGCATATATTTTCAAGAGATATAGATCATTGAGCTATGATTTACCTTTTTGTTACTTGATATTTCTCTATTTTCTCACTTTAGGACTATTTTCTTTTTGCCAGAGATATTAAAGTTTTGTGAACACATCTTCTTCGAATTTGAACAAGAATTGGATGAAAGCAAGTAGATTGACTTATGATTTTCTCAATGGCGTTCGGTCGTTCATTGAATATGTGAAACAAATTTTAAGAAATACAATATATTGTCCCTGTAACAAATGTCATAATGTCAATGGGGTAAGGGAAGTTGAAGAAATAAGAACTCATTTAATAACTTATGGTATAGATCAATCATATACGACAAGGTATTTTCACGGGAAGTCCAAAGATCCAATTGTTGATGCACACATTGAGAATCCTAATGAACCTTTTATTATTCATCATGATGATGTTGTGTGACCAAGAGTAGTTGATTTAGTTTATGATGCATTCTGTTATATTCAATCGGAAGACCTTAACGAAGGCGTACAAGAAAATGGGTCTTATGTATGTCTTGATGAATTCCACGAGGAACAAATCGGGTATCAAAAGTTGAAGGATAATGCTTCTTGTCCATTATACCCTTCATGCTCACCAGAAAATATAATGTTGTCAGCAATAATTGAGTTAATGTGTTTGAAATCAACTTGTCAATTGTCTGATACTGGCTTCACAATGTTGTTGGTTTTATTGAAATTACTTTTTTCTAAAAGTTGCACTTTGCAAAAAGTATGTATGCTGTTAAGAAGATGATAAAGTGTTTAGGTATGGATTATGAGAATATTGATGCGTGCCCGAACAACTATATATTGTATTGGAGGGAGCATAAGACCAAAGAAAACTGCCCCATATGTGGTGTAAATAGATGAACATCCGAGTTCCTTGCGAGGAAAAAATCAAGAAAGGTACCAGTAAAGGTTTTGAAGTATTTTCCCTTAGCACACAGGTTGAAATTTTTTTACAGGTTAGTGTTAATCTTTGCAACTTGTATATTGATTTTATAAACATGACCAACTAAATAGGCATTATGTCTTTTTATTTTCTTTTACAACATTCCATGGATTGATGAGAGTATGAAATGACATCATAAAGGGGCATCAAATGATGGCATCATGCGTCATCCTATTGATTATTTGTGTTGGAAAGGAGTAGATATTAGGTACCCTGAATTTTTGGAAGACCCACGGGATTTTCGCCTTGGACTTGCTACAAACAGGTTCAACCCATTTGGCAATAAAAGTAATTCATATAATTATAGGCCAGTGATGATAGTCCCCTATAATCTTCTACCATCTTTAGGCATGTGAAAAGATTTGGTTAGAGTGGTCCAGGAAAAGACATCGATGTTTACCTCTAACCATTGGTCGTAGAATTGAAAGATTTGTGGGATAATGGTATCTTAACTTGTGATGCTCATGAGAAGACTATGCTTACAATTAAAACAATTTTATTATGGACGATAAATGATTTTCTGGCATATGGCCATGTCTCTAATTGTAGAACTGGAGGAAAGTATGGGTACCCTATTTAAAGCGAAAACATATCCTCCAAGAGGTTAAAATATGGATGTAAGCATGTTTATATGGATACTAGGAGATTACTACCAAGTGATCACCCATTTAGGAAACAAAAATCATAGTTTAATGGGTCTAAGGAACATAGAAGAACGCCAATATGCTTGACTGGTTTAGAAGTATTAAGCAGAGTTGATAAGCTAGTAACATAAGGGGGAAAAGTGGGTGAAAAAAGAAAAAGAGTTGCAAATAAAGATGACGATCCGACTCCTTGGTCAAAGAAAACAATTCTATTTGATTTGCCTTATTGGAATGTAAGAGAATACTTAGGTATAATCAATATATATTAGATGTTGAAGTATGCATTCCAATTTATTTAATATATACAGTATCTACCTGTACCGTGTAATGCATGTGGAAAGTAACTTTGCTTCAATTGTCATAGCAACAATAATGGGGACTACAGGAAAAACCAAGGATGGTATTAAAGCTTGCAAGGACCTGAACGATTTGAAAATAAGGAAACAATTTTGGTTACAATGTAAAGGGAATAAGACTTTCATTCTGAAGGCCCCCTTCGAATTTGATCAAGCAGCACTACAAAAAAAACTGATTATTAGGGACTAGGTATTAGAGACAAAGTATAATTTGTCTCAAATAAATAAACATTTAGGCCGGTTTTGAATCAGTCTCTTATATTTTAGCTTATGAGACAAAAAAAATTACTCTGTCCATAATTGTATAAGTTTAAGGACTATTGGATTTGGCGGTCCCTAATTGTATTAATTTAGGGACTGCTAGACCTGATCGTCCCTAATCAAATGACCATAGGGAGTGAGTTTAACATTTGCATGGGCATGAACATTTCCGCCTTCTCTTCGAAAACTCTCCTCTCTTTCTCCTCCAAAAAAAATTTCCTCTCAAAATAAACTTCTCCGTCTCTCTCTCCACTCCAAATTAGTTCCTTTCATCATCTCCATAGGGAATCATTGTGACCCTCCACCAAGAGAGGAGTCATGGGTTCGTTACCCCATGGGGTTGGAAACTCTGGGTTACGGATCCCAATATAAAATCGGCTTGCCTTTAAAAAAAAGATTAACAAAATTGGTGAAATCAACCTATTTGATCTCGTAAGTTTGAACTAATTTTGAAGATTAAGGGTTACAATTATGAATTATTTGTGTTTGATTTAGGTTTTTATGATCGTGTTAGTGTTTAATTATTCTTGTGAAGGCATGATTGTTATTTGCCCCCAATTTCAAACCATAAATCAGAAACTATCAAAAGTTGCAAATTTTGGAATGGGATAGCTGGTAATTGAGTAATTTAGTGATTTAGGCACTTTTAATTGTCTTTGAGAGATAAAATTTGTAAGTTTGAATCGTTTTTTCTATCTTGATATCTTTGTTCTTTACTTTCTTTTAGGGAAATTGTCAAAAAGAACTAACTTTTGAAAGGAAAATTTCAGGTTTAGATGTAATTTGGTTGTAAATGGTTTAAAACCATAACTGTTGTTAGTGATTCTATGAGGAGGAGACAATTAGGGAAGAATAGTCATTCCCTACCGTGTTGCGGTTTACTAGAAGTTTAAGTTTAGGGGTGGAAAAAATACCGCGAAAACGAAAAGTTCTAATTTTAGCTCTCCTCTTCCCTTTTATTAAATCTTAGGATTTTTTCTAACTTTAACCTAATCTCTTCCCTCTCATCCCCTATTGAAGGTTGATCTCTAAATCTTAGAGGTAAGCTATGAAAACATTTATCTCCCAAATTCATCTCTTTTCAATCTCAAAAGTTTTTTTGTTTTTCATTTTCATTAATGACAAAAGACCAAATTTGTGTTTTCGTTACAGGAGTAGCAGGTTTGATTTTTAAATTTTATTGGGTGATTGAAGTACCACGAACTCGATTGAACCCTGGACATTGCTTATCAAGGTGATTTAAGACTACTTTCTAAATCTCTATAAAAGCATATTTCTTTAGCTTTGTATTTCTAATTAATTTTCATGGGTTAATTGTAGTTCTGTGAACTTAATTGTAGTCTGGACCTCACTTATCAAATTGAATATTTAAAATCAAGGTATTTATGATTTGGTTTTTTTGGTTTCCAAATACTTTGGGTATTTAGAAACTTTGATTGTAATTTGATCTATAAATTATAGTTTGATCTCTAAATTGTCCTCTAACTGTAGTTGGCTAAATTGTCCTCTGATTGTATATTTGCATGAATTGGTGCTATATTTTACTAAAATGTTGATTGTTAGCGTTTTAGATTATATATTTTGATAATGTGGTAATTGATCATTTTTCTTTGCTATTGCAAAGAGTTATACTTTAGTGTTCTTTTTTGGGTCCATAAACTCTAGAAATCCCTGCCATAACTATTAGGAGGGATCCCCTTTTTATTTTTGAATCATACCAATGATAGCAAGGACAACGGTGTTTCAAGTTTTCAACTCAAGCATCAAATTATTTCAATTGGAGGTAACTTGACACATATTGGGATTGTGCATGGGAGAAGAGTCTTTATGTAGTGCTTTCTTAGTTGTTTACAGTATCTACCCAAGGTTACAAAGAGGGGGGACTAGAGCATCAGTTAGCTACCCAAGGGGACTCAAAAAGAAAGAGAAAAAAATACATTAATTGATAAAACTAAAATATATTATTATTGGGTCTTCAATCATTTGGAGGAAATCTGGTCTCTCTGAGTGCCATTCTTTTGGAGTGCCCCTGATTAGCCTTTTGAGTACCATCCAAGATGGCATGTTTCTCTGCTATGTAGCTTGTACTAATACTAAAAGCTTTTCTGTAAACAGCCCCCAATTTTGCATGTCCAGGATTACCAATACAAGAACCATCACAACACAGTTTTGTTTCTCCTTGTTTAGGGAGCAGCAATCTGCAACTTCTTATAGGTTTAGGCTTTTTTGCTTATAATTTACTCTCAGGTCCTTAATGATTTGGAGATCATCAATGCTATTGTAAATGTTGTTCTTTGCGGGCTAGGCAGTATTTAATACATCTTTGGGAACCTAGTATTTCATTGCATTAAAAGATATTTTAGTATAAGCATTTATGATTTTGTCTCTGTCAGTCCAAAGACAATTGCATATAGAGAGTGTTGGGGTGAACGTGCTGAATACATCCCCCGTGCACAATTTGGCTTTATCCGTTATCCTCATGGCATACAAATAATCAACCAAGATATTAGAAACACAATTTACATGCACAAAAAACATAATATTTACTGGAGGTTCACCTTAAGGCTACTCCCCACCACTAAGTTAGAAATCTACTATGTATCCAAGTTCAATTACAAGCCCTCAAGAGATTCCAAAAAACATGGAATTCTCTAATCTCATAATACCCTCACATAGATTTAAAAGAGAAGAAGAAAACAAGAGATCCATCAAGAATCTAAAGGTTACCTCAACAAAGACCATGTTGCATACCTTCTTCTTGAAACCCTTTAATCTTCTTTCTTCATTAATTTCTCATCTTAGCAACCAAGAGGTACTTTCTCTTTTACCATCAAATCCCAAGAGAACACCCTTCATCTTCTTCCTTGCAACTCTTTTTAACTCAGTGTATAGTAGCCCTAGATTTCATAAACTCTCTATTAGGTTATCAGTAAAGTACACATCACGAGGCAAACCATCGCCTTGGAATACATCCCCTTCAAAATGAACTTACAAAATAGCCTACGCAGTTTTTGCTCGAGCGACTTTCAAACTCGTTCGAATGACTTCAAAGCAAGTTTTTTCGTTCGAAGGACTTCTTCTGTTATTGAGCCGTAACCTAACAGAGAGCACTAAGCAACCACATTTAGTATCTTCATACCTAATTTTTTTAGTAGACTAAAGAGAAGACATATAATACTCTTATGTGTTTTTAATACTTCAATCTCGAAAGTACTTTCTTACTATTATAAAATATATTTTATTACTATTTGTGCTTCACATTGTTTCCTCTTTATTTATCTTGGGAATCCTGGGGTTGGGGCATTAGTAGGTATATTTGCCTTGGTTATGAAATAGTTAGGGATGGATATAATTAATAGGATTTTTTTACCATGTTTGTGAAATAGCTAGGTATATTTGCCATGCTTGTGAAATAGTTAAGTATATTTTCCATGCTTTTAAAAAAAACTTTAATAGTTGGTTTCCTCTAAATTTTTAAGTAATATAATATTCACAGTTTGGATCTTCTAGTAATAAGCATCCATAAGAGGTGTTACAAGTACTTGTTAGTTTGGATTTTTAGGGAAAGTACGATTCTAATGGCATTTTATTCTAATTTATATTGGTTATCAGATAACACTTAAGATAATTTGATACTCATTTAATTTATCTCAATAATCTTGTCATCTTGAATGTTTTTCTTGGTTATCAGGCAATATTTGAAGGGATTTTACAAGGTAAATGGTCATCATAAGCCCTCACGACTCATATTCTACAAGTAATTCTTATTAAGATTCTTGTAAGTATTTAATTATAAGCTAAAATTGGCTTAGCCAACATATAATATTTGTAGACCAACATGATATAGTGGCATTTTCTACTCTTTTGTCCATTGCACATAGGTCATATTATTATCTTCTAAATTTTCATTTATTCCTTTTGATAGATCTTTCTTTTGTTTCCGTAAATTCACTTTCATAGATTCGCTGTCATATTTTTTTGGACAAAATGCTAGTTCCAAGAATCTCCTAGTCCTTTCAGGTATGTTCATTCTTGGTAAATATTTACGAGTATTTTGCATTTCACTATACTATGTACCGAGTAGTATTTGGTGGGTATATTATCACAACTTCTAGAAATTTATACTCATGCTATGAAACTATACTTTATTCAAGGCTTAAATTTTATTGTTGAGAGTTATATATACTATCATGCCTCATGGTTGATATGACATTAATGTGATATACAATTGTTGTATGATTTATGTGGATTTCGAAATCTTAGGAATTGGGAGCGTGCTGTGTGTATACTGGACCTAAAAGCTCTCAAACTGAAAGATTATGTTATCCACTTGAGTATTTATAAATTGTATATGTTTTCTGACATATACAAAATAGAAAAATTCAATTTACAGCAGAAGTGCTGCTGAATTTTTGGTAGGATTTCTTCTATTTGATTTACTTCCGTCCATTATTCTAATATAGATGAGATGAGTCATTTGAATTTGCTATATTTTTACTTTCATAATATGTACTTGATTGTATCTTTTGATCAACAATTATATTTAAATGTTGTTGACTTTTTTTTTCTTTTTTATTCCCAAGTAAATTCTAGATAACTATGTTGTTCAAGTGTTGATGGTTCCATGTTGAGTGCGTAAGTGGTTGGATCATTAATTTGAATACTCCAGATGCATTTATGGATTGATCACTAATTTTCAATGTATCACGCAGATTGTGACCTTATTTATTTAGGTGGAATTTGTGATTCATGAAACTTGTAAATAAATGTTTGAAATCACTAATTTTGATCTATATGAATATAAAATGTTATGACATTTTCATGTTATGATGCAATATATAATTGTTTTCTCTCTTTCAAATTAACTTGTGGTTGATGAATGTTTTGTATAGTCCTATAGGGGTGTAATTCAAATTGAAAAAATGTTATATTTAGTTTTACCTTCTTCATGGACGGTTTCTTCCATCTCTACTAATATTGGTGCAAGCCAGAAAAATTTGGCGCCATACTTTTTGAGACGATAAATACGTCTCAAATATTGTCTATTAGAAATAGAATATTCTGTCTCTACTAATATTAGCGTCAGTGGGAAAATTTGGCGCCATACTTTTAGAGGCAAACAAATTTGTCTCAAATATTATGTATTAGGAACGGTTTTATTCCGTCCCAAAAGGAATTGAAAAAACCAAAGACTTTTAGAGATGAATTTTTTTTGTCTCTAAAGCCGTACTTAATAGTATTTGAAACGGATGTGTCCATCCCTAATGTATTTGGGACGCTACCCTAAAAGGACTAAGTTTTACCATCCCTAAAACTGTCTCTAATAGTTGTAGGGACGGAATAATAGCTTTTTGGAACACTTTTTAGCTCTCCCTAAAGGTAGTTTTTGTTATAGTGCAGAGAAGGACATTTTTTGTCGTGCCTTACATTCGTTAAAGGTCCCTATTGGGTATAGTTCTAATTGAAGACATAATGCATACATGAAGTGACGTCTACTAAAGGACTTTAAGTCGCATGATTATCATGTCATGGCTTAACAACTCTTACCAGTAGTCTTACTATATGCTTTCAAAAAGTAGAAACCATTACTTGTCACTTTTTGAACGATATCCTCATTCTTCAATGTGTTATGCTCCAAGGTTATTCATCGAGAAGAACTACAAGTCATGATTAAATGAGTTATTGAAGCTATAAGCAGGCCCAACCCTGGGTATTGACCTATGAGATGACTATCTAGGGCCTTCAATTTTAGATGAAAAATAGGGGCCTCCTAATATTTTAACCTTCATATGTTTTGGGCCTCCAAAATACCCCATCACTTTAGTTATTTGGGCCTCATGTGTAACACTAAAACCAACCTAAAGGCCAAAGAGAGATTTCATTTTCGACCTGGACTCTCTCTCTCACTCAAGAATGATGATATATTGGTAACCTCTCTCTTTTTATCTCTCAACATAATCAATCTCAATCAGAGACCAAATAAGGAAATTTTCTTCCCCTTAAAATCTTTAATGTGTTTTGATTGTTTTCCTTTGGTTTCAAGCTCTTCAACTCCCTAATTGTAAATTTTTAATTTATGAAAACTAAGAAATTGGGATTGTCTCGAGTTATGATTCTTTTTACGAACTGGTACTTGATCTAAATAAAGTAACTAATTTTCCATCTTGATCTTGTTGTTTAATCTCTTTTATTTTACATTATAAATGTGCAAGAGCTTTGAAATTGGGTTATTTTGGTAGTGGTAGAATTGGGGGTTTTCTTCAAAGTTCAAAAGATATGTTTTATTAAATAATCAAACACTGGAGTTGTTGAAGATTTGGGGTTTCCCTAATCGAGACAAAACATTGATCTTGTATTGAATTTATGTGTGTAGAATTTGTGTTGTACAAAAAAGGCGTAAACATCGAGTAAACCTATGTTAAATTCAAGGTTAGTAAGCTAAACCTAGTCTCTATCTCTCTGAATTGTTAGTATTTATAATATTACTTAAGAGTAGACATCCTTTTGGAAGTTCAAAACAACAAAAAAAGATGAAAATTAATGTATTAGCGCAATCTCATATTTATTTGCCACTTTTGGAAGTTAGATTTCTCTAAATATGAATGAAAAGAACATCATATTTTTCTTTAGTTTTAATAATGTGCTTATAATTATAGTTTGTGCATATATATTTGTGAAGTTACATATGTATATGTATGCAAGCTTTTCTGGTGATCTTGTATTGTTATATAGTTGATTATGTGTAGGTTTTACTTGCAGTTTGGAATTCGTTATAGATTTATAAGTTATTTTTTACATGATTAAGCAAGTTTATAAATTGTTAAATGTCCATTTAATAGGAGAGATTCTGCCGAAATTTTGGTAGAAGTTATAGGTTTGTTGTCCTTTCTTTGCTTTCATAGATTAATCTCATATTGTTCAAAATTGTTTTATCATAATGTATTAATGTGATATGCTTTACTATATAGCATAAATTAATTAAATTATATGTCTAAACAAATTTATTCGAGGGTTGACAAATTTTGTGTGTGTGTGGGTGGGGGGGGGGGGGGGGGGGGAGTATTTTTTGAGTTTTGCCTAGGGCCTCAAAAACTATAGGGCCTCCCTGGGCTATATGTATTTTTGAGAAGTACTTCCTTCCACCATTTTTTATTTCCATGGTTCACCTTGTTGTGCACTTAGGGGATGAGGCATTGAGATGAGGACCGGTTAGGTTTAGATGGATGTATGGCTTCAAGAGGTTTATTATAAGTAGCTTCAAGACTATTTAATTTTTAACGTACATTTTCTTCAAATGATATATAATTTATTACATGCATCAGGAAAATGAGAACATACAAAGATCATGTTAAGAATCTAAAGCACGTAGAATGGTCTATTGCTAACCGCTATGTTTCGGATGAGGTGATATAGTACTGCATGGAGTACATACCTAATGATAGAAAAGGGACCCATAAACAAGGGCAACTAGCATTCATGGATAATGATGCAAATAGGGAACAACCTCTTAACAAAGGCCATGTCATACATCTCGAAACACTCAAGTACGAGAAAGTACGTCATTGGGTCTTGCGGTCATATGATGGAATTTAAGAATGGGAAAAGTAATTATATAGATATGTAGGAAGTATGACATCTACCTCAATGATTTCATGAAAATTTCAAGACGTAGGGGAAGCACAAATGAGGGAAAACCACTTGATTATATATTTCAAGCACTTACGCACGCGCTAACGTGCATGCTAGACCGTTATGCTCAGTAATTAATTAGGCATTAATTGTGTATAGAAGCAGTAATTAACAAAATCTACTTATTCTAAAGTTATCCTTAGAATTGATTTTGTATATGCTCCGATCTGAATGAGAAGAGATAAAGTACTTAGAAAAAGTATAGACGTGTCTAAGAGACAAATGGAATCTGATAGTAATGCGGATTATTAATGTTAACGAAATAGAAAAGCTTAAAAAAATATCGTAGATTGTGAACAATATATATAATACATATCAAACCTTAGAACAAATATGCCAATGCAAATGACATACATTAACTTGTACCAGTATTTGCACACATTGTAGCTCATTACTTTATTGCTCTAATATATTTGAGAGGCATTATGGATGGAAACCCCAATAGATCAATCACTTAAAGAAAGGTGGTCTAGAGAAGGCACTAGATTTTCAACATTATTAGAAAATATAATCAATAATTAACTCAATGCAATTTTCTTTTATAAAGGCAGCCCTAGGACTGATTTCGATAAGATATAATAAGGGTTCTTCTAGTGTTTTGCATGCACGTTCATATTAGGGATTAGTTGGTTGGGCGTAGGGGGAGTAAGTTGGATTTTGTAAAGAGTCATAATGGAGTTAGGGTTTGAATACTTTGATAAATTTGTAAAGAGAGATAGTGGAGTTAGGGCTTGAATACTTGAGTGGTCTAAGAAGTTGCCTCAATGGGTTGAGACCTGGCATATGTTGCATCATAGTAGTACAACAATAACATGAAAGAAAAATAAGATAGATTGAGAGACAGGGCTAGTATGGAACCAAAAAAATACATACAAAATATGAAACAAATACATTGACACAGGTGATCATAAATGCATTGTGATGTAAAAAAATACAAAACATTACACATCCCTTTTGAAATATAAAGAGAAGCGAATACCTAAATTGTAGTTCCTTGAGCATTGTGGGCTTAAGGAACTATAACAGTATCTCATGATCAAACTTGAGGTGTCTCAAGAGCCCAATGGTTCGCAAAGAAAGAACTATAATCACCAAATGTGGACTTAGAACATTTATAGCCAATAAAGCAACCATGTAATTATAAACAAGATAAGACAATGGAATATTACTTTCTGACGTACAAATAAAGTTATCAAGGGTCCAAATCTCTAATGAATGTAAAGCAATTCCAAGATAGTAGATATTAACAAAAGAGTGTGGATTTATTTTGAAAGCGTTTAGAAAATGAAGCTTAGGAAACTCAAATTTTTCTTGCCGGAGATATATCATCCCGAGACCATACGAGGAGCTCTAATATTTTGAATCAATTTGAAGAGCATTCGGATAGCACTTTCACTATACAAATAAGTCAATTTTACGACTGTCCAAAACCATCGTCTTTAGCCATTTATGACAGTTTTTACTGTCCCAATATTCGTAAAAAGCTAACGGACGTTTATTTTTTAAACATAAAAAAATCCGTCCCAAGGCACAAAATTTGCGATGGTCCATGTTGGTCATTAATGTGCGTCAGTTTATAACCATCATAATTTTTTATTTTTTTGGATAAAACAGAATTCAACAGTAATGGTCAGTTGTGAATTTATGTTGTCTATTTTGCGACAATGAATAGAATCCATATACGCAAGAATCAGTTCGTCATATTCAACTTTTACCCTTCATTTGCGACAGTCGCAAATGTAATTTTTGTCACAAACTCAAAAAAAGAAGTGCAACACAATACAATAAAATAAAGACTTCATACACATTAAAATTAAAATTTATTTTATTATCAATCCGATCAAAATACATACAAGATAATCTCCAAATATATATCTCAAACAATAATTCCTCCAAGTTTAATTAGAAAATACCTTTCGAAGCTACTATTTTTCTATAGTTGGTTTACTCCATTTGCCAGTTCCTCCATTGTAGTCTCAACTCTATAATGCGGCAAATCTTAGCATACAACGAGCGGCCTGAACTCCCAAAAATATTGTCTTAACTTTCACAATCCCCATATGAACTTGAAGAAATACAATCTGAATTTGCAAAAAATACACACAGATGATAATCCAAACCTATTGTGGCAGTTTTCAAAACCTAAGTATTAAAGGAGGAAAGTTCATTGTATATGAGTTAACTTCATTTATGTCTTAGTGATAAGTTGAAAATCAAATGTACATGAACTAAGTGAAGTTCAAAATTTACTCACTAAATTTTTTACCTTAATCCAGAATATGTGGTGTTTAAGAATGACGCATTAACAATTGCAACAAGATGCATAGAGTTCTTCTTTATACCTGGAAAAATTCAAGTACCACTTGAGCTTTATAGTTGCCAGGATTCTAAAATTAAATACATGCAAATATTGATAGACTATCACATATGGTATGCCTATGAAATGGGAAACATCAGCTCAAGTTTGACAGTTTAAAGAATTTAACTAACATACCAACATCATCATTTTAGACAAAAGATGCCTCAACCATGGTGGTGCAAATGAGTTTGGGCATCCACTCTACCCACTACTTTTTGACATAATTGTTTAAGCATACATGAAAGAATTAGCCTTATGGGAAAAGTGATCTTAAATAAGGAAAAAAAACTGAAAGAATCGAAAGATGAACACATTTTATGGCAAATAATTTTACTTGGCAGGCAATCCAGTAATAACATATACGGCTTTTTCAGGATCTGTAAACATCATCATAAATAAACCATAAACAAAATTAATTCTAATTAACTAAGAAAATACAAATATGATTGATACTATGTGTTGCTTTTTAGTACTTCCTAAGATTAAAAAAAATGGTTTAAACTTGAGTACATGATAGGCAGTTAGCTAGCTAAGGTCGAAGCATCAATGGTGTTGTGATCTCTTTCTTATCAGTGGTACTGCATATCATGACAATAAAGCTCTTGCCTTTAGAAATGAAATATATATAAAAATATTACAAGAGATAGATATAAGATATTACCTTTGCATTTAGAGGTTCTTCTAGTTGTACATCTACATATTTGTACTTTTAAGGCGAGATGAAAGTCCAAGGCAAACCTGCACCATTGAGAAGTCAAGAGATGGAAAAAAATTAATGGATTTAGAGGAGGCATTATCAAGAATGCATACTTTCTCACGTACTTAATTACAAAAGTGGGATGGAGACATTATTATGATCACCATTCTTTGTTTGAATTAGTCGAGGACATTATTATCACAAATTTTCTGCAAATCTAGAATTCAGAAAAAATAATTACTTGCAAAAAAGATCTTTAATTGTAACTTCTTATGAGGTCAAAATCAACAAAATAAATAAAGAGAAAACCTATTTAAAACTAGAGATTGAAAGGTGATTAGGAAAACAAATCATTTAAAATACATGAAACCAATTAGTTTGATTTGTGGTGTAAGGACAGTAATCTACGAAGAAGAAACATTAGTTGGTTAATTTTCTTATATATTCAATCATTTTACATTCTCCATTAGTTTTGCATCAATACTGTGGGGTGTTTATCATGGGCATGTTATTATGTTGATTGTTTGCAAGGATGCCTATATGAAAGTACAAAAGTTTCACATGTCTTTCTTACCCAAAAGCTTTCAGAGGAGCCAACAACCCATAAATTCCCACCTTTTTTGTTCTCTTGTGGTTAGATGCCTACAAAAAAAATATACATAGACCTCAGAACTTCCCCTAATAGAAATATAAAATAGAAGGATAGGCAGTCAAGACTTGATAATCCGTATGGCAACCATATATACCGTTGACCAAAGATTTAAGATAGTGGCATACGAGTCTATGGCAATTATTATGGGGGTCTATAACATTAATTTGTTATTGAATTAAGACATTTAGGTGATACTTGGCAATCAAGGTGATTGCTATTCCAGATATTTTTTATGTATAAGACAAAACGAATCGACTAATTACTATATATCACCAGATATACGACTGGATTTTTTGTAAATAAAACCAAAGATTAGGAAATCATTGTTTAAATTAATGACCTAATCGATAGTGGATAATCACCTTATTATTTATATAACACCATCTTATACCAAAGTTCAAAAAGATAGACATCAAACCTGTAATGGCTTAATTCTGTAGCTCAAAATTATCTCTTACACCAAATATACCTATGAAAAAAAAAATGTAAAGTAAGAAATGATACAGGTGGTTTAGTGTGGAAAACCTTTGAATAGGTAAACAACCACGGCTTTGAGTTGAGGGTTTTAGTAACAATAACTTTTATTGCTTGAGGCTGATATCTTATTACAAGTGATCTCTCGAGCTATAAATGCTTGATCTTGTAAATAAGAAGTTTTGTGGTGTTCAGAATCAAGAAATTCCTGTGTTAGAGTCTAGAAAAGCTAGTTTTTCTTGGTCCCTATATCCTCTGGAACTTTTTCTTTATATAGACCATACCCGTAGCCCATTATCATGCTAAAGCACGTTCTCCAAATAATGAGGTAAGTGGTAGTTGAATGTGTAACTATTTAGTTTGTGGGAGACAGGTGTCTTTAACTTATTCATATTCTTCTGTTGTGCTCGATCCACGTTCTTTATCAGTTCATTGTCTAGGTGGCAATACTGACTGTTTATGTCATGTATAAAATGGGTGAGTCTGATATAGAGGTAGTTCAAGATTTGACAAGGTCGAGAGATAGGTTCCTGCAATCGCCCCCTCACAACTGAAGGCACGAGTGGCTTTGGTTGTGAAAGAACCTATGGATTGTTGGTATTGGAAGTTGTTAAGATATGATGTATTAATACGGATTTGACTGCTTAGGTACTCGATATTTATTTATGGTGGGATATATCTGGTATTTATGAAATGGAAAGGATTGATGTACTTGACTCTTGGGGTTCCAAGAGTGGCTCTGCTTTGAATGATGGCTACTTTGGAAATGCACCTGCGTATTAAATGCAAGTTTAATATAAATAGTACATATATTAGAGATTATGGAAAAGTACTCTGTGGCTGTAATATTCTTTGTATCCTCTTAGTGATAATGGTGAAGACCTGGTGAATGGTTCTTGAAGAGAGAATGTCTGCTGAAATGCAGAGGTTGATGTTGTAATATTTTAGGGATCAATCATTGGAAATTCTCACGCCTATTCCTGTACCATCGACGTATTACAGTATGTCAGAAGATGAAATGGGTGAAGCTAAGGATGACCTTACCATATGTGGAGATTTCATTACGTTGTCCTGACAGACGAGCAATGTCAGAGGTACCTTTGCATCCTTGCGAAGGATAAGATTGAGGAGACAGATATAGGGGCTGACGTATATGTGAGGCATTACTGGTGGTATCCTACGAAGGAATAGGTTCTAAGGTAGGACTCCCTTTAATCTCTACCAACTCTCCGTTGGTGGGGGTTGTGGAGGAGGAGGCGATGGTGATGGAGGAGGAAGATGGGGATTGGAAGTCTTTCAATTACACTGTCATCTTTTCTGATCATTAAGAAGGTCCAGTCATCGAGGGTTTGTTCTAGCACTGACACCTTTGCTTCCTCAATTTCTTGTAGAAATAAATGGTATGAAGGAGGGATCAGGCTCAGTAATTTCCAGTTCCAACTTTGCTTCAGAAGATTCTTGGAGTGAAACATCACTAAAAACTGTCATGTAACCTGTAGAGTTATCTGTAGAGTATTCTGTAGTTGATATTCGAGCTAATGAAAAAGTTAGTTTTTGCAAAACCTGTGTTGATAGATAGAATAGTTGTTTTACTGAAATCAAGCAAAAAGAAGTATATGTGTATGTTTAGAAGATGAGAATTTAATATTGGAAGTCGAACTAAAAGATGGAGTTTAGTTTAGTTGAACTGTGGAAAGTAGATGTGAATACATGGGAAAAATGAGTTTGTGTAAATATGTTGATGTGTGAAAATATGTACTAAACTGAATAAATTATAGAATCATGGCGGGAGAATATCTTTTCATATATAAAATATGCAAAAATAGAAAATTTCAAGCTTATGGAGTTCTTGTGGGGAAATTTTGTATAGGTGGAGTGATTGTAATGAGTAGGTCGAAATGTGTAACTCAAATTTAAAGA
Organism: Kingdonia uniflora; assembly: GCA_014058105.1. NCBI lineage: Eukaryota > Viridiplantae > Streptophyta > Magnoliopsida > Ranunculales > Circaeasteraceae > Kingdonia > Kingdonia uniflora. The sequence goes on along the minus strand of JACGCM010002082.1, from coordinate 249,207 downwards.
GGTCGATGAGTACAGATAAGTTCAAATAACTTGCTATCATGATCTTATGGTTTCCAGTTATGGAAAAATAGATTATAATATATACGGAATGTGCAGGATTTAAAGCAATCTTGAAAAGTGCATAAGTATGAGGGGTCTGTAATGTAAAGAGGATGAAGAAATAGAATATGGTGAGGACTCATTCTGAGAGAAATCGTCATGCTGCTCAGGGATGATTGGCAATAAAGATTGCAGAAGTGTGGAATTTTTTTTTGGGTTATTAGATTATGATTCTGACTTGCTTGAATATGAAATATAGTTTGAAGGGTTAGATGTGAGGGCGAGCAAACTTGAGATCGGGTGCCACTTTTACTCCGAGATATTTCATGAAGTAATTTTGGAGTCTGAAGCACGAAAAGTGGTTGTGAGGTAAATTGGTGTGGAAGAGATAGAGCAGGATGATATGAGGATTGATGGGGGCGAACTGATTAGGTGTAGCTCCCCAGGATATCTGGGATGTTTTATGTATAATTATATGTGAGGGAACGAAATGAATGAGGATGAATAACAGTAATTGGAATTTAGGAAGAATGTTTTGCTTGAATCTATCTTGTTTTATTGCAAATGATGTTTGGGGCTGTTGTGAATAAAAAAAATTGAATTTTAAAATATGATAACTTTGGAAATGACATCATCATCTCAATAAGTAACAGAAGTAAGAATGGAAAAAAAAGATTATCTTTAAATTTTATATCTTGTGCAATTGTAGTGATAATTTGATTGCGTGTGAGTATCAAGTAATCATGAGTCTAGGAAGGTCGAAAAGAGATTTGGGCAGGAAAGATGAAAATATATTAAAATATAGGTCTGAGGGTAATGATGGGAAGGCATTTTCACCAAAAAGGTATAAAACGTCTGACATTAATTATGGAAGGGATGCCTCACTTCCAAAATCGAGGGTGACTCGCATGAGGTTCAATAACTACCAACAGTTAGAGAGAGAAAGTATAAATAATAGTTCATCTTTCTCATTTAAACGTTTATCAACTTCAAAAAAATGAAAGAATAGTGGGAAAAAAGAGTGGAAAAATTGTAAAGATCCACGTGAGAGATTTGACGAGAGTGATAATCGCTCAAGGAGATAAAAAGTTGTGGAGATAGAAACACGATGGTGGTTGCACAACAGCGTTGTTAAGGAAGGATTTGGCGCTGCATCAGATTAATATTCTGACGTTGAAGGTTAATGAATGAATTATGATTTTGTGAATGTCAGTTTGAAAGATTTTGTGGTTTTTTCAAATTTTGAAAGATTGTTTTTTATAGTAACCTATAAAAATTTATTTGATTTATTTGTAAAAAGAGATATGTATATGATATACGTATATGTATGATGGATGCATAGTAGATGTGTGTAGAAAAATGATAATTATAAGTTGACAAAATACTTGGACCTGCATGTAGGTTGGGCGTGAGTAATATTTGTTACAGAATCAAACCTCATCATTAAGCCTATAATGGAGACTTTACCTAATATGGAGGCGTTAACCTTTTGTCGTTTGATTGAGTCTGAGAACATAGAATTGGTAAATGTAGAGTCTGAGAGGGAGGACGAAGTAGTACTTATTCAAATTTTAGATTTTCCTTATAAATTGGTATCGTACCCTCCAAACTCTAATGTGTTCAAAGAGTTATGTATATCCAAACAAATTATAGGTAGAAAATAGGGCAACACTATAGAACATACCAGTAAGCTATTTAGAGGTTGTACAATTTCATCTGGGGAAGAACATTTCTTCTTGTTTGCCTAATTTGGAAAAGGAGAAATTAGATAGGGGAGTGGAGGAATCGATATTTCTTGAGTATTTTGATTGAAATGTCCAAGGCGACCTAATCGAGGGTTTTCTGAGTTATTTGTCTCAGCTAGAATATGGACTGAGTTTTCTCCTTAGCAATCTTTCTAAAGGTATAATGAATACCATTAAGGCTTATCCCGCCCAATTGAATGGGAACATGTGGGAGGTGATCAATATTTGTGAGAATTTGAATAGATTGTGGGAGGAGAATGAGGTGAAGAGGAGAGTAACTCTTGAGGATGTTTTGCAGTACTACGCTGTAAAACATTATCCTATGACTGGAGGTGCGTATTTCAGTTTGAGCTCATCTTGACCGATTTTCTTCGATCTGAATTCAGCAGGCCGAGTTTGGAACGATAATGTAATATGGGTGAAGGGTGATTGCCTTTAGAGAGAGGATGAAGAACCAATGGAACTTTTTTATAGAACTTTGAAGAAAAGTAAGTATTACTGTATAATATCAAATTATTCAAATTGAAGGGTTGTTCTGTTGTTTAACATTGTGTTGTATTTGTTGTATAGGTCCTCAGTCGATGGTGACAAGGAAGGAGACACTGTTAGATACTGTTGCTCGAGATAGTTCTGAAATAGCTCAGTCTGAAAGAGCTCAGCATCAGCACAAATAAAGGAGCTAATAATAGGTCAGAGAAGGTACAAAAGTCTCAGGTGAAGAGACCAATGACGGAGGCTGGAGCCTGCAAGAAGAGAAGGACGGATGGGGAGAAGCGTCCGTTGTTGCCGAGGGCTTCTAAAATGGATTTAGAGGATGTTCCGAAAGAGACCACTTCGAGCAAGTTAGCTCTAAAATTCCCGAAGAAGAAAATTGTGAAGCATGGCTCGGCTTCTGGAATCATGGTGAGTAAGGAGGTCACAGGGGATACGAAAAAAAGGAGGGTAGATCCTCCTGCTCAAGTGATAGGGGTGAAGGTCATGGAAAGATGACCTGCAGATGAGGATGAGCTACAAGCTGTGGAGAACTGGTTGAGGCTTGCAGCTCGAAAGGCTGCTGACAAGCTGAGCAACTCCGTACAGTTGGAGTTGAGTTGATGAATTTTTTATTTATGAACCTTGTATTTGGATTCAAACTAAAAATATGTTTGGCTTCATTTTAGACTGCTCGCTTGTTGAAGAGGATCTACCTCGGGATTGAGGAGGGAAAAACTGAGCTCGAGAGTGGGAAAATCGAGCTCGAGAAGAAGGTGGCTCGACTTAAATCTAATTTGGCTCTGGAGGACGAGCAATTGGTTGCTGCGAAGGCTGTACATAAGGTGCTGATAAGCGAGCTTACTGAGGAGGCGTAAAAAAATATGGATGACGTTGCAGTTCAACGCGACAAACTCGGGCACCAACTCCTCGGAGTGGGGTATACAAAATTTGATCTTAAAACCATTATGGCTGGTACCTACGTCGGAGAAGAGGAAGGGGAAGAGGAGGTCCCAGCTGATGGAGGTGTGTTGACAGGGCTGGTTCGGTCTCTCCCAGAACTGATCTGGAGAACCAGGGGGAGGAAAATGAGAAGGTAAAGTGAAGTTTGTTGTAGTTTTGGCTGTGTGCTTTTGTATGGTATGGAAAATTGTAATTGTATGGAATATTGCTTTAAAGGATAAATTTCGTATAGGCTAAGATTTGTTTGTAAAAAATATTTGTAGAATCGATGCATTAATGGTTAAAAGTAAAGAGACAGACATAGCTTGATACCGTATTCAATCTCTAGAAGGGTCAAAAAAATTGTTATAATATTTTGTGGCTAGTTTGAAGGGTCAAATGACCAGGAAAATAGATATGCTTTAGAAAGCTAGAGCTGATCTGGCAAATTTTGCAAGTACTGCAGCAGAGTTGAGGAGTGAATTGACTTAGAAAGACAAGCTCCAAAAAGCTCAAGCTTACCTGGCCTGGTCTGAAAGTGTGGTTGATCAATTGAGTGAGGCCTTTCCAGCTAAAGATATGGACTTCCGTATGGTTCGGAAATGGTATGATAAACTGAATGAGAGGGTGGCCCAATTGAAGGCAGATTTGGTTATGGCCAACTCGCGGGTCAAGAAGGTCGAGACTAGGGAACGGTCACAGAAGAATAAAGGTGATGCTAGGGTTTCCATTGTAAAAGGGGATGTGGTTGACCTATCAACTCGAATTAAAGGGCTAGAGACAGATATAGTTCGTATTCAGTCTCATGTACAGAGAGGAAATGAACATTTAAGGGAGAGCCAAGATAAGTTAGATATCGTTGTTTGCAGAGTGCGAGAGTTAGAGGGGGTGATCAGGGGGAAGGATCGATTGCTGAGGAAGAAGGATGATTTACTGAAGAAGGCTCCTAATGGGGGAAGTAATAGGAATGATCGAGAGTAGGAGGAACATCGTACTCAGTTGGCAGAGTTGAGGACGATGAATAAGGATGATCTTGAGAAAGCAAAGGAGAAGATGGCGGAACATCATGAGAATATGACACACGTAGATAAACGCATGGAGTGGTAAGATAAACGGTACAAAAGCTTGAAAGATCGTCACCAGTGATTACCGAAGCATTTTTTCGAGGTAGTAATGCTCGATCGAAACATGTCTGCTTAAGAAATAACGCACTCGCAGGAGCTAATGACTACTATTGCTTATTTCATGGAGGAAGTAAGAAGACTTGAGCTTGAGAGGGATACCTTGCATGACTGTTTTTTATTCTGCGGTTATATTTATATGACTATTATAGATAGAGGTAACTGTCTGAACGCTATGGAAATGGAGTTAGGTTCCTGGCCTGAGGAATTGGTAGAGCAAGGCAGGATTATTTTAACTACTCGAGCTCCAAATTTTATGGTTGAACGTCCTCCTATTGTAGGGGAAGGCGTAGCTAACCTCCCATAAGCAGAGAAGAACCTTGTATAAGTAATCTGTAGAAGTAACCTATAGTTGCAGACATATTGAGATATGAAGTCTAGTTTTACCTTTGTCTTATCGTATGTCTGATAGAGATCTTTGATTGAAAACTAGTATTACCTTTGTATTAATCGTAGTTATATGTATAGATGGGCGATTGAAAGCTAGTATTACCTTTTCTTTAATCTATATATAGAGGTCGATTGAAAGCTAGTATTACCTTTGCTTTAATCAGTTTAGATAGGCGATTGAAAGCTAGTATTACCTTTCTTTTAATCTGTGTATAGAGGTCGATTGAAAACTAGTATTACCTTTGCTTTAATCTGTTTAGATGGGCGATTAACAGTTAGTATTACCTTTGCTTTAATCTGTGTATAGAGGTCGATTAAAAGCTAGTATTACCTTTGCTTTAATCTGTGTATAGAGGTCGATTGAAAGCTAGTATTGCCTTTGCTTTAATCTGTGTATTGAGGTCGATTAAATGATAGTATCATCTTTGCTTCAATATATGAGATTCAGTAGAATTTACATAAGTAGAGAGTAATGTGGGAAAAAACTTTGAAGTTTTCATTGAGTAGAATAGAATGTACACTGTATGGAGATTGAAATCTCACTTGTGGAATATAAATAATGAGAAAATGGAAATGGAGAAACCAGGGACTTAACGATAGTACCATTTCAGTCGCCTAGTGTTTAATAGATTTGGGATCCGAACTCTTTATTCCATCATGAGATAGTATGATCCCAGACCCTGTTTGACCAATAATGAGGAATGGTCCTTCCAAATTTTCTGACAACATCCTGGCATGTATTTCTTTTATATATTATAGGATCTCTCTGAGGACGAGATCGTCGACTTGAAACTCACAGCTTCAAAATCTTATGTTGTACAAGCTGGCCAACATATGGTGATATCGACCTAGGTGGGCAATAGTGTGTTCCCTAGTTTCATCAATCCAATTCATATTACAAGCCAATTCGTACTCATTTTCTTTGTCTATAAGCTCGTGATTTCTGACGGGATGGTGGTATTCTGTGGAAATGATGGTTTCTATGCCATAAGCATGAGGAAGGGGGAACAACCAGTTGATTGTCATAGAGTAGTACCGTACGCCCATAAGACGTGAGAAAGTTCCCTTATCCAATTTCTTTTTTTCTGTGATTAAAGCCTTTTCTTGAGTTTATCTACTATAGTTTTGTTGCTGATTTCAGCTTGGCCATTGCCTAGAGGGTATTATAGATTGGATGGTGAGTGAATGATGGTGTATTTGTTAAGGAAGGCTACAATTTTTTATCAACAAACTGTAGCCTTTTATCGATCTGAATCAGGTGGGGGCATCGAAACCATGTGATGATGTGTTCCTAGATAAAAGAGATGACCTCTTCTTCTCTAGTTCAACAGAGGGGAGCTGCTTCCACCCATTTTGAAAAATAATTTGTTACATGGCCATAACACCCACCACTTAAATGGCCAGAACACCTTGCTTGCATGTAGCTCAAATACAGGGGTACAAATCACGTGTCCATGTCGTTGACATATGTTACATTTGCGTGAGTACTCTTCTGCGTTGTTGCGTATTCCTGGCTAGAATACTTCTTTTTCAATTGTTTTAATAGCGAGTGATCGACCTACGGCATGGGAGCCACAAGTTTCTTTATGTAAATCTTTGAGCATTCTATCTATTATTTTTTTTTCGAGATGCACTTAAGATAAGGCCCTGTGACTGAGCAGCGATATAGACGACCGCTCTAAATTTTGTAATGCTTTAAGTTTTTGATCAACTACTGGCACTCTTTTGGATCTATTGGAAGGGGCCCTTTACATTTATTCTTTAGGCCAAGATAGGCAATGAAGGGCTTTCGCTAATCGTCGTCTTCCTTTTCATCGCCCCCAGTTTTGATCATACATAAAGAATGGAGATCAATGCTGGGGGGGGATATTACTTCTATATGTTGATATCGTGCTTCTCTACCCAAGACCCCGTCTAGATATGCCAAGGAATCGGCGTATCTGTTTTCACCTCGTGGGAGATAGTACAGAGTTATTTTCACAAATCTGCTCATCCTATCGGCAATGAGGCCTACATATTCAATCATCTTACCATTCTTCTTGTACTGTTATGAGTAATGGTGGGCGATGAGAAGAAAATCTGTATCGACGGAGAGCCCTGGGACACCAAGCTCGAGTGCGAGGTCGAGTCCATGAATTAGAGCTTCATATTCTATAACATTGTTGGAGGCTTCAAAATCCAGGCAGATTGATTTCTTGATTTTGTCGTAAGAAGGGGTAATCAGTACTATTCCAATTCCTCGCCCTGCGGGTTCTGCTGAACCATCTGTAAGAAGTATCCACCCTTTCCTTGTAACCCATTCACCTCGCTCGTCAAATGCTTTGGTGGGTGGATCTTCTATAATTTCTTTTGTATGGTCAGGATCATGCTCCTCCCAATCGGGATCTTCTACAGGAAAATCTACGAGAAAATCAGCAACCGCCTGAACTTTTTCTAAATGGCTTTGCATGAACTTGATATCATGTTCTCCCAAACTGACTGACCATTGCTGCATAATGATACCATATCAAATTGAGTTTTGCAGTTTTGGGTTTTGTCGTTCACTAGGTCAACAATCGTTAGATAATGTTTCCAAATCAAACTACTAAACTAATAAATAAAATAACTAAAGAAAATTTCAAGAGATTTTTGGGTTACAAATAGATTAAATACTGAGGGGAAATGGGGATTCACCGTAATACTCAACGTAAATACTATCATAAATTGCACTTGGATGAAATAATGATTTTGACCAAATATTTATTTACCATCTCTTAAGAAACAAATTTATCAAAATACATTAGATGACAAATCATATGTAAAAATACGAAGCGTTAAAGCAAGCTAAATCTGTTCCGTTAATCTTTGATTCACAATCCAATGTTAATAATAATTGTGCAACTAAAATCAACTACATTAAGATTTATAAAAATTGATTCATATCAATTTGATCATGAACCAATAATAAAATTGTTAACATAAAGATGGTTTGACGTTAAAACAAAATGACCTATTTACGTTTAGTTGATCACATTAAATATATATTGAATATGGCTTCATCCCCTCCCCTAGATGATGGCTTAGCTAGAAATGAATCCTAAAATACAACATACTAGTAAAAAGAAAGACATGATGATAATGGAAAAAAAAATACTTTATTGATCAAATAAAACTTACAAAAGATCAATTGCTCCGAGATTACAAACAACTCCAAGAAATTCAATCTCTTTGCTCTCTAAGCAAAGCTCCCAAGCTCTCAAAATTGGATAATTATTCATGGTCAAGACCTCTCCTTTTATATATGAAGGAGAGGCTTACATATTTAGTAAGAGAGAATTTTCGCCAAATAAAATATAATCGAATTTTATAATTTATTCAGAAATATATACTCAGTATAAAAATCTGAAAAAATTCCATAAAATATCTTCACATATTGGCAACTTTTCCATAAAGCTTCAGAAATTTTTGGGCGCATATTAACCTGCCTGCTTGTCACATCTCCACAACTGCTATTTTCTTGATGATTTTATTCTCAGTGAAATATTCATTATACTCAATAAAATCTTCCTAGTCATAATAATATATCCTCAATATGTCAAATATTATTTTAATTTTCTCTTGAAAATTATTTTCTATTGGAGATGCTATGAGTTATAGCCTAAATAGGTGGTCTTCTCCAACAGTTGCAGCTTTAGCACTCAAATTTAGTTTTTTATACACTCTTATCTAACATAACCTGAAACCATAATAAATTAATATTTAATATTTTTAGCAATAAAATGAATTCTAGAACCTTTAAATATGTAGGGTAAAATGGGCATTTTTACATACCCATCAAACACCCCCAAACTTAAAGTTTGCTAGTCCTTGAGCAAAGAAAAAGAATAAGAAAATAACATTTTCGTGGTTAAGATGAATGAATGTAGCATATGCAACAAGCCGTTAAACCAATAGGTTACCTATATTGGATGAGTTTTATCCCATGATGGTTTACAATGACTATACCCACAAAAGTCATTAAGGACATTCTAGTAGTTTAGATACTTATTATGTCATTTCAGTGAACTTATCGATATTTGATAATGGTAAAAGCATTAAGAAGCTAAACCCCTTAAAATTTAATTCTTTCACCTATATATAACTAGAGATTTTGGAGAACTATCCGAAATTAGAGATACTACCCAATAATTAAATGAGATTTTACATATTTTTATAATATCCTCAAGTATTGTGAAAATAGTTATTGCACTTACAACTTTATTTAGAAGCTCTTAAGTCAATATCCAGTTATTTTGTATTTTGTAAAATAAATCCAACGATCAGTTTGACAAGTGTCATAGTCAATTTGAATCCTATTATTGATTTTGGGGAATAACTATAAGCCTTTTTATTTTGGTACTTTATTCTTTAGTGAAGCCTCCCTAATATGAGTCTTTGGTCGACAATCCCATCCAGTTGGCTTAGGTTATCGGGGTTTGGTGCCTCTTCGTAACCTAGGCTCTGGATTCTCATTTAGAAATTTTTCCTTGCTCATTTCACATTGTTCATGGCTATACTCAAGATTTGCGATAATTCTTCCTTTTTCAGCTCTAATCATGCAAATATGCCTTGCGTCGTAAATTTTTTTAGAGCTATTTTGGCTTGTAGAAATCCTTATTATATTACTTCAGGATCAAACTTATTCTTAGGCAATTGTTTCCCTTGTAGTGGATCATTCCTACCTCAAATACTAGATTCTCTTTAATTGGTCAAAATTATAGCATAAGTTACAAATGTAACACTACCGTAAAGTGCATTTGTTTCGAGAAATATTAGTCAACATGAAATTTCTTCTAATTAAAGAGTAGTACATCTAGCTATGGATAGTGTTCCAAAATTTTCTAGGCATGTATTTGATGAAAATTTAAATTTTACGGTTTTTACGATCAATTTTGAATACTTCTAAGCTTACAGAAACTTGCTAAAGAGTCTCGTAAATCACCATAATGACCTATCTTTTCTCTAAAAATAGTGAAAAATGTGAATGTTTTCCCCCACCCCCGAACTAGAAGGATACATTACCCTAATGTTTAATTATATACCTTAAAAGAAGGGAAAAATAAAATTTGAACATAGTACCTGATATAACATGGGTTGTCTCCCAGATAGTGCTAAGTTAATTGTCCTCAGCTGGACAAAACGAGGTACCCCAAAGTGAGTAAGAGTTGAGTAAAAAAGATATGGATGTCACTCTTCATAGCCTGGGTCCAGGAGCTTCAAGTCTTCATTGGTGAAGCTAAAATGTTAATAATATGGCTTAAGCCATTGACCATTTACTTTATGCATTTTATCAGTGCTAGGTTTCGTTACTTCAACCGTACCATATGGATAAATTGTTTTAAGAATGAGAGGCCCGGTCCATCGAGATTAAAGTTTACCAGGAAACAAATGCATCCGAGAAGCGTACAACAAGACTTTTTGATTTACTTAAAAAGATTTTTGGAAAATATTTTGTCATGATATGCTTTCATACATTCCTTCTAAGTCTTTGCTGATTGATATGCATCATTTCGAAGTTCTTCCAACTCATTGAGTTGAAGCTTACGTGTGAGCCGACTTTCCCAATGTTAAAATTTAATGCTTTTATTGCCCAATAGGCGCAGTATTCTAATTTAACAGGGAGGTGACACGCTTTTCCGTAGACTAATCGGTATGGAGACATTTCAATAGGTGTCTTGAAAGCTATATGGTAAGCCCAAATAGCATCAATTAGTCGAGTTGACCAATCTTTACAGTTTGCATTTACCATCTTTTGGAGAATATTTTTTATTTCTCTATTGGAAACCTCCACCTGTCCACTAGTTTGCGGATGATAAGGTACAGCTACCTTATGTGCTACTCCATATTTTTTCATTAAGTTCAAAAACATTCAACTGCTGAAATATGACCCTCCATCACTAATAATCGCCCTCGGTGTACCCAAATGGGAGAAAATGTTCTCTTTAAGAAACTTGACAACAAGTGAACTATCGTTGGTTTTGGTAGAAATGGCCTCTACCAATTTAGTTACATAGTCAACTGCTAACAAGATGTATGTATACCCAAAAGATGGTGTAAATGTACCCATGAAGTTGATGCCCCAAACGTCGAAGGGTTCAATAATCAAAATAAGGTTTGGGGGCATCATATTTTGACAAGACAAGGCTCCTATTCTCTGGCATTTATCACAAGCCTTGCAAAATTCATGAGCATTATGAAATAAAGTTGGCCAATAAAAACAAAATTACAAAATTTTTACAGAGGTCTTTTAGAACAAAAGTGGCCACCACAAGCGTGGGTGTGGCAAAATTCAATGATTTTGGTATGATCAGAATCTGGGACACATCGACGAATAATTTAATCAGAGCAATACTTGAATAAGTATGGATCGTCCTAAAAAAATATTGGACCTCACTAAGGAATTTTCTTTTATCGGGCTTGGTACAAAAGCTAGGAAGTTGCCCTGTAGGAAGAAAATTCACAATGTCCGTAAACCATGTTGCGGAATGGATTGAGCGAATAGACATGAGTTGCTCATTGGGAAATGACTCACTAATAGGTAAAGACTAATCTGGGGAATCATTGTCCAATCGAGAAAGGTGATCAGCTGTGACATTCTCGACACCATTTTTTATCTTGAATCTCGATATTAAAATCTTAAAGTAACATTATCCACCGGATCAAATGTTGTTTGGTGTTCTTCTTAGAGAAAATGCGCTTGATAACAGCGTAATCCGTATAGAATATTACTTTTGAACCTAGAAGATAAGAACTGAATTTTTCTAGAGCGCAAAGACTATTTCTAGAAGCTCTTTTTCAGTGGTTATATAATTTAGTTGTGCATCATTAAGAGTTTTACTAGCATAATAGATGATGTGCGGAAGATTATCAATGTGTCGTACCAAAATATCCTCAATGGCATAGTCAGATGTATCACACATTAACTCGAAAGGTTTATTCCAATTAGGGGGTTTGATGATGGGTGAAGATGTCAGATGTGTCTTGAGATTCTCAAAAGCATCAAGACAATGACCATTGAATAAGAAGGCAGTGTCTTTGGCGAGGAGATTGCTAAGGAGTTGAGTAATTTTTGCTAAATTCTGGAATAAAATGTCAATAAAATCTAGCATGCCCCAGGAATGATTGAACATCGCTGACATTTTGTGGGGGCAGAAGGCTGGAGATGATGTCTACCTTTTCTTTATCAACTTTGATTCCCTTTGCAGAAATGACATGTCCTAAAACTATGCCCTTTTTTACCGTGAAGTAACCTTTTCCCCAGTTTAGCACAAGATGTTTCTGTTGACACCTAACTAGGACAAGAGATAAAATGGTGGAGACATTGATCAAATGAATTACCATTAAGAAAAAAGTCATCCATGAAGACTTCAAGAAAATGCTCGACCATATCAGAGAATATGCTAAACATGCATCCTTAAAATGTAACCGGAACGTTGCATAACCCAAAGGGCATGCGACGGTATGCAAAAGTACCAAAAGGACAAGTGAACGTGGCTTTCTCTTGATCCTCAGGAGCGATGGGTATTTGATTGTACCCAGAATACCCATCATGAAATTAATAATATTCATGACTGGAAAGATGTTCAAGCATTTGGTCCATGAATGACAAGGGAAAGTGGTCTTTTCGAGTGACAAAATTGAGCATTTTATAGTCTATACGCACTCGCGACCCTGTGGTCATGCGGGTGGGGACAAGATCATTGTGATCATTCTTCACAACAGTGATTCCTGACTTCTTAGGAACAACATCAATAGGGCTCACCCATGGGATATCAAAAATGGGATAAATAATCTGAGCATCCAATAATTTTAGAATTTTCTTTCTCATAACCTCGGCCATAGTTGGGTCATGCCTTCGCTGCCCTTCTCAAGACATCTTTGTATTATCCTCAAGATTTATTTTATGCATGCATAAAGAAGGACTAATACCCTTAATATTTAAGATGCTCCATCCAAAAGCTTTGTTGTTTCCCTTTAATACGCGCATTAATTTTTCTTCATTCTCAAGATCTAGGTCAGATGCTATGATGGTAGGAAGAGTATCATTAGGACCTAGATAAACATATTTGTGATTTTCAGGGAGAGGTTTAAGATCTAACTTATTGGGTACTTCCTCTTCTTTAGGAATTGGATCTTCGACTTTTAGCATTTCAACCACATCAGTGGTATCTAAAATGAGGACAAAATCGAATAGGGCATTGACCTTATTGATGAGGTCATCAATATCAAAATCCTCTTCAAAGTGTGTAAGGCAAGCTTCTAATGGATCCCTAGGATTTGAACTGTGAAATGTACTGTCTACAATAGTACCAAGCATATTACACTCATCGGGTTCATCTTCAAACGGAGTATGAGTTGCATTGAAGATATTCAAATGAATAGTCTTATTCCCATAAGTCAACTCCATAGCTCCACTATGATAGCTGATCAACGCATTAGCGGTGGCCAAGAAGGGTCAGCCAAGGATCAATGGTATTTCATTTTGAGGACATTTTACAGGATTTGTGTTAAGGACCACAAAGTCCATAGGATTAAAGAAGTCAATGATTTGGAGAAGCACATCCATCACAATACCTCTAGGAACTCAAAAGGACCTATCAGTTACCTCTTAGGTTTGATTTATGGGAATGAGTCCCTCTAGACCTAATTGCTCAAATGCAGAGAAAGAAATTAGGTTAACACTGGCACTTAAATCAAGCAAGGCTTTCCCTATCCGGTTTGTCCCTATGTGGCAGGAAATTGTTGGCATTCCAGGATCTTTATATTTTAGAGATCCTTTGTTCAAGATTGTGGAGCTAACTTGAGCATCCAATTGAATAACATTATCACTGTTATGGACGTTGAAAGCCTTTTTGGAAACATTCATTTATCACTTGAACGTGCATAAGTCCTTGACATGCTTCGCGTAAGAAGGAATTCATCACAATGCCCCGCTAAAAGGAATACTGATCTTAAGATTTTTGAAGATTTCCTTAACCTCTTCATTAGGAATCTTCATTCTATTTTTAGCAAGCATATGGGGAAAAGGTGCCTTAGGGCCTCTAGGATAAATATTTTTAATTTTCTTCGTAGGGGAAACATTTTTAGTCTCTTCCCCTGTGACTGGTGTTTCTTCGCTCATAGACTCTTCCTCCTCTTCAACAACTTTTGTTGCAGGATTAGGATTAACAAAGGATTTATCCTTAGGCATCCTAACTTTGTTGTCTATAGTTTTGCGACATTTAAGTGTGATAATCGCATTCGCTTGATCATGATTATTAGAGCTCGGGTTGGTTTGAGTTTGACTTGGAAATGTACCTTTGTCTCTAGTACTTAACCCAGTTGCCAATTGAGCGATTGCTAATTCATTTGCATGAATTGCTGCATGAGTTGGGCATTTGATTGCAATAATGCTTGGATGCCATCCTCCGAAGATGGTTTCCTATTTTGAGGAGGAATATATGGAGCATTCTGTTAAGTAGGTTGGTAGTTGGGCTGGGAGGAGGAAACAAATTGATTCAGATTGAGTTGGTACGGCTATCCCCCTGTGGGGCTCCTCTAATGATAAGATCTACCATACAAATTGCTGAAATTATTCAAAAATGAGTTGTTCCTTCCTGAAGAACTCCCTTAATTGAATGGTTGGTTTTAGGGCAGCGTAGAAGGTTTTTGATGAAAATCATTTACGCCCCCCTTTGCCTCCCTAATTCCATGAATTAATGGGCAGTCTTGAACATAATATTTTGGGTTATCACACACTACACATGCTGGCATTTCGGCATGAAAAACGGGTGTTCTAGCGGATATCTTGTTATTTGCTATTTCTACAGATTTCAGTTTTTGCATGATTATTGTCAATGTAGGGTCCGACTGGAAGTTGGATCCAGCTCCAAAATCATTACCTCTATTTTCTTGCATATCTTTTCCTCTCATGGTTTCATAGGTTTAAAATTTTTCAGCCATCTCTTCTAAAACGTCCAAGCCTTTTACATCATCCTTATCAATGAATTTTCCTAAGCAAAAAGATTCTACAGTTTTCTTGGTTTTAGCATCCAATCCATCATAAAGATTTCTAGTTAGGACCCATGAGTCGATACCATGGTGTGGGCATTGTAGGATCTGCCCCTTATATCTCTCTAGATAATCCATTAAGCCTTCTCCATCAAGTTAAGCAATCCTAAGAATGGCCCTACAGAAGGTCTCAGTTTTCTCAAGAGAGAAAAACTTCTTGCAAATGGCTTCAGTAAGAATATTAAAACTAGTGATAGATTTAGGCCGTAGAGCTTGAAGATAACTTTTAGCCTTTCCTAGTAAAGAAAATGGAAATAAAACGAGTTTCATGGCCTCCATTTTGTTATCAATCCTATACCTATGGAGGAACATTAAATCATCAAAATCACGTAGATGGGCATATGGATTCTCATCCTCCCCTCCCGCGAATTTTGGCAATGAATTAATAAGTACATTTTTAAGTTCAAATTGTCCAGTGGTAGGAGGTCAAATAATGCACGAAGCACGATTTATCATTTTAGGAAACATATGATCCTTGAGTGGGACCCGTACAGGCTTCACACTATTTGCATTATTATTCCCATTTTTATGGACATATCCCATCTCAAATAATTGGGGTGGAAAACCAAATGGATTGAGCGATGAAATTGGACTCGGACCGAGTCTCAATGGAGATACATGGAATGTAAAGGTTTCTAACTCACCCTTAATAGTAAAGAGTACCCTATGGGTTTGGTTAGTTTGGTCTCTAGTATCAATGGAGATTATAATCACCTGATAGGCTAAACCGCCTAACTCAAAGTGGATTAGAATATCAATTAGATTAGATTTTCTAAGCCTCTTAAGATAACACTCAGGCACTCAAAACCATTCTTTCATAAACTACAAGAAGTACACACAATGATGATCAGGCAAGAATGAGGTGCTCAAAAATAAACACAACATCCGTTAACCAAAGGTCATGTAATTCCTCCGTCTAGTAAACGACCCCACCTAGGAATTAGGGGGTTCCGATTGTAGAACACCTTGAATGGTAATTCATTGTATATTAGGTGTCGATTACGTGAGGTAATCCCTCATTTTAATATTTTTTGATGGACCTTATTTTCAGTCAAGTTGTGAACCCGATCTCAGGGTTCGGTTGCTCCATTTCCTGATAGTAGATCGGTTCACACGTTGAGTTATTTTTGATCACTTTAGGAATAACTCACATACAGTTCTAGTTACCTAGAAGCACCAGTGCTGGAAGGTGGGACAAACCGCTTAGAATCACCTTTCCACACTAGTTAAACTAGGGAACGCACTTCTTCCAAACAAACGCAGCCACTATCAGGGGTCTTAATGAGGGTGTTCCTGTGCTCCAGGTCCGGGCACTATAAACCTTTGATTAACTATGTATTTTATTGATTAATCTTGGTTTATTTTTGTCAATGTCCCGTTCAAAAAAATGTTAAACTGGGTCGTGACCTCCCGCGGTCCAAGCATACGGAACCACACACGAGTGATGAAATCCTGCTTTATGTTTACCCTATAACTAATGCTGAACTTTAAATTGCACAAACATCAAGCACATGAACAAAGATTGACCGCCTCGCAGGAGGGTGCGGTAGAAGAAAGTACCTACAGGGTAGTCCTTTTAGGGGATCGTTGTTTACCCTGGTAGAATCGTTGAGTTGGCACACCCAGGCTCTCTGGCTCAAGTAGGCATTGTAGAGAGGTCCTTCCAGGATGCAAGTTCTAATATAGCTCATGCAGAAAAATTATAATTGTGCCCTCACTTTAATTACACACTCAACACTCAAAATACAAGTTGTTCCTCATTATAAGTCGCTCAAAGAGGGGAGAAAGAAAAGAAAAAATAACTACTCTAATGCCTTTTTTTTAGGAATTAAATAAAAGAAATAACAAGGCAATGGCAATTGGGAGGCAAAAAGAAGATCACAACACCCAATTTTCTTTAATTTTCTTGTGGGAGTCCAAAAAGCTTTCGTGGTGGCAATCTCCAAATTATAGAGAGATATATGCCTTCGTTAACCTGCGATCACAAAAACCAAATATACCTCACAAACAAAAGGAAAATAATTCTAAACTATAAAATATAAGAATTTGTTTTATATTTTTTTCAAGATAAAATAAAATAAATTGAAACAAAAATCGAACGATTAAAGCTTTACCATGGGAAATAACGTCATTTGATAAAACCCTACCAAATTGGGTTTTGCTAATATAGGTTTCGGGTTTTGCCATTTAATAGGAAAAACAATCGTTAGATAATTTTTTCAAATCAAGCTACTCAGCTAATAAATAAAATAACTAAAGAACATTTCAAGAGATTTTTGGGTTACAAATAGATTAAAGACTAGGGCAAAACGGGGATTCACTGTAAATATATAATCAACGTAAATACAGGTATAAATTACTCTTGGAAGAAATAATGATTTTGACCAAGTGTCTATTTATCATCTCTTAAAAAGTAAATTTATCAAAATACATTAGATGAAAAATCATATGTGAAAATACGAAACGTTAAAGCAAGCTAAATACGTTCCATTAATCTTTGATTCACAATCTAATGTTAATAATAATTGTGCAAATAAAATCAACTACATTAACATTTATAAAATTTGATTCATATCAATTTGATCATGAACCAATAATAAAATTGTTAACATAAAGATGGTTTGACGTTAAAACAAAATGAGCTATTTACGTTTACTTGATCACATTAAATATATATTGAATACGGCTTCATCCCCTCCCCTTGAAGATGGTTTAGCTAGACATGAATCCTAAAATACAACATACTAGTTAAAAGAAAGACATGATGATAATGGAAAAGAATACACTTTATTGATCAAATAAAACTAACAAAAGGTCAATTGCTCCAAGGTTACAATTAACTCCAAGAACTTCAATCTCTTTTCTCTCTAAGTAATTCTCTCAAGCTCTCAAAACTGGATTAACATTCATGGCCAAGACCTCCCCTCTTATGGATGAAGAAGAGGGCTAAATATTTAGTAAGATAGTATTTTTGCCAAATCAAATATAATCAAATTTTAGAATTTATTCTAAAATACATACTCAGCATAAAAATCTAAAAAAAATCTATAATATATCTTCACATATTGGCAACTTCTCCAAAAGTTTTAGAACTTTTGGGCGAATATAAACCAGCCTTCTTATCACATCTCCACAGCTGCTAATTTCTTGAAGATTCTATTCTCAGTGAAATATTCCTTATATTTAATAAAATCTTCCTAGTCATAATAATATATCCTCAATATGTCAAATGTTCTCTTAATTTTCTCTTGCGATTTGTTTTCTATTGGAGACACTATGAAGTGACTCACTCCTTTCCTATTTGTTTTCTATTGAATACTCTGTGGGCAGTTCTGAGGAGAGTAATTAAGGTAATTGCTTATTATGGGGATAATTAATGCTCCTTAATCAAGGTATAAGTAGGAGCTATTGGAGTAAAATTTTCAAATACTCTTGATCTTCCTTTGTATTTAGAATAGTAATGGAACCTACCCCAAATACGCGCTACGAGAAGAAATTGGAGGAGAAAAAAATCAACGTACTTGCGAAAAGGTTCGGGTTCTGAAGCAGCAGTACTTTGGGGATGGAGGCTTAGATTTACATATGCTAGACCTGGTAGAGCTAGAGCTAGGGGAAGAGATCTGCAGCCAACCGCTCGCATATTTGTGGAGGGTAATGCATTGGTTGGGCCCTAATGCGACTCAACGATCGTACTTACTGCAGAGTCTAGCAGAATAATTGCTGGAAGCTGAGGATGATGCTAAGGCAGCTAAGGTTTGTGCGGGCCACTAGATGAATTGTCCAGCATGTAAATAGGGGGGTTCTTTAAAATTGTGGGTAGGGTATAGAGTGGGGTACTGTCGTTGTTGGTGATGTTGCTGTATGTGTGTGTGTTTTTTTGTTGATGTATTCCCGCATATTTTTTGAATGAAACAAGGATGTGGTTATCGACATGTTGTAACATATCAGTAGGGGTAATGTAGACGATAATAATGTAGGTGCGGTTTAATGTTCAAACCTTGGACTTGGGTAGTAAAAAATAAATAGTAATGGTAATCAAATTTGAGACTTTGATAAGAATGAAAAGTATGCGATGGCTCGAGCGATGGTGGTCGAAGGGTATGACTATGGATGTATACGATGGCTCGAAAATGAATGTATAGGAGGCTTCAACTGTAAATACTGACAGCCGAAATGTCAGAGGTCTCAGAGGTGATACCGTTCATGGGTCAGTATGTCAGAGGGTTTGAGAGAGCTAGGAAAAGGCTTGGACTGGGGTAAGTATGGTAAATACTCAGATGGCCTAAAAATGGGGTGAAATGGGAGAAGGAGTAGGGGTAGCGGTAATGATGATGGTTGGGAAAACCGAGGCAGTTTTGGGAGCTGTTATTTAAAGAGGGAAGAGAAAAAAAGACATTATTTGCAATCAATCAGAGAGAGAGAGAGGTGTAAGAGAGAAAACACCTTGTTATTGTCGAGAGAAGCCAGAGACGCCATTGTTGCCGTTGAATTTTCTCTTGGATGTTTGTGCTCAAACTAAATAGGTATGTATGTTGATCCTCCATTAGGTATGACTGTTATTATGTATGTTTTTGTCTGAGATCTTGGGTGGGAAGGGTGGTAGATGTTTGCTGGGACGCCGGTTACAACATAACTGGGATGGGGTATGCGATACGGGACTGAGAAGTCCAACAAAGAAGAAATTACGAGAATTAGGGGAGTAGAATAGGTAGTAGTAGAGTATTCGGTCGTGATACGGTCGATGGGTGTGGGTGGGTAAAAGTATGGTAGGAAAACAAAACTTGATACTCGAATATATCAAGCTAATTGTCACTCCACTTCTTTTGTAGGGTATAATACGTACCCGTCGAGCTTCGGTGATGAGGCTAATAGATAAGAATGATGACGAATTGAATGAACCAAGTATTTCTGGTCGAGGAGAGGCGAGCAGTGACGTGGAGGAGTTGTAAATTACGACGGATGCCCCGTTGGCTGTACTAGAGCCAGATGTTAAAGCATCGACTAGGAGCTTTCAAAGGGCTCGAATAGCCAGAGAGAGTGACAAAGAAGAAGATGAGGAGGGGGAAAGGGGTGAGGGGTTGGTGTAAAATTTTTGGGGAAAGAGGGGGACAAAGGGGAAGAGGAGGAGAGTGATAGTAGCGAAGAGACAGATGTGGAGGGGATGTATGTGGGGCAGATCTAGCCTCAGGTAAAGATGAGGGTGGATCAGTCAATAGAAAAACATGGGTTAGCGAAGTTGGGTATTATACTGGTGCCATTACAGGTCAAATATTCATTTAGTGATTCCCCTTAGGAGGGAATTTTAGCGTTTAGAGGCTAAATTCATTTAGGGATGCAACTATCTCTGCGAAGGCTGGTGAAGCAGGTGTTGAACTTCAGGGATTGGCCCCATACCTGATGAATGGTAACTTTTATGAAATGATGAGGGTGGTCGAAGGGATGAATGTAGAGTTGAAGCGTGAAGGGAGATTTTTGATCGAGTGGCTCGACGCAGCGTTGTTCTATTTGAGGAAAGCAAATAAGAAAGCTGGGACATATCACAGTCAGTGTCATTCAGACAAACCAAGGATATTCGGCCTATGTTCAACTAGGCACGGGTGGGATAAAGATTTGGTGGTGGTAAAGGGGGGATATGAGAATGCACAGGGGGAGGTGGAATTTGGGCTGAAGAATAGGTTGTTCAAAGCAAGTAAGTTAGTAGTAGAAATATGTTGATTGTATGGCTCGAATAAACTTTTGATCTTTTCCTCATTATTTTTGCAGATCCTATCAATAATAGATTGAGTAACCCGAGGACTTATAATGATGATTTTATCAACCAGAGTGAGGAATGGATGAATAAGATATTTCAAAAGTTGGGCATTGTTAGAAAAAGATGAACGAAGATGGACAGATTACTGAGAGACGTTTCTGTCGCCGTTGGGCCATCGAGGAGGAGAACAGACGAAGGTACCTCGACGAAGGCAGGTGAGATGGATTATGACAATCTGACTCAAAAATCTAGCTTTGTACTGAGGGCTTGGAGTGGAGGACCTGAAACGACATGATCGAGCATGCTCGAAGCTATTCCTGAAGTACCTCGGCAAACCAACAAAGGCAAAGGCAAAACTACTAACGAAGGCTTGATAACCCATCTATCGAAGACAACTGGGTGAAAGAGGCTCGAGAGCAGATGGCCGACGGGGATGACCCAGGCGTGGCTAGGTGACTCGCGGTCAAACAGGAGGTGAACGTTCGTGTAACGGCCGAGTCAATGAAAACTCTCTGCGCCACTAACCCAGAAAAAGCGGGGTAGCAAGCTGGCAAGGTTCTGCTGCAGGTCAGTATTTTTAGAATTTTGAAGTTGAAATTAGGCTTTGAGAACTGCGAATTATTCGAGTATTCATGTTTCGTGTAGACGAATGCTTTGATGATATCGTTTACCAAAGAATAAAAGGTATCGAGTAAAAGGATGATGGAGGCGAGATACAGGCATGAGCTCATGCAGGGGACCATTCTGTCGCTGGAGGCATGGGTCGGTGTGCTAGAACGAGAACAGTTGCAGATTCGGGCTGATGCTATGAGGGAAACCCAAGCTATGATTGCCAATTATGACCAGAGGGTAGCAGTATTAGAGGTGAAGCTGGCCAGTAAGGAGGAGAAGCTACAGAACAATCATGCCCATTTTCAAGAAAAGTGCGACCAGGACTATGACGTGACTACAGCCCTTAAGAAATTTGTAGATGGGCTGGGATTCGATCAAGAGACCTTCGAACTCTATCTGCCCATAGTGGAGCCTACTGTTAAAAATGTTATACATACGGAAGGGGTGGAGAAGGACCCTGTAGATGGAGGTGCTAGAGTGGATTCTGCGGTCGAAGGTAGTGGTAGTGCTATTGTAGAAAACCATGGTGGAGTAAGAGTGACTGCAGAGTATGCGGCCAACCCTGTGTGAGTGTGTTGTTTAGAGAAGGTACTTTGTCTGGCTTCTATCATCTGTAATAAACTTTTTCTCTTTTTTACTTTAGTATGTTTGATAGGTAGAGTTGAACAATGTGTAATATATTCTAATTTGACTTGTTCGTATGTATTTGACATGACTTGCTCTCCAAATCCATGGCGGTGAAACAAAAAAAATGTACTTTATCCCCACGGCTTCGGGAAGCAGTGAACCTTGAGGTTGACAAACTCCTCGCAACTAGTTTCATCAGAGAAGTCAAGTACAATGACTGGATCTCAAACATTTTTGTTATTCCCAAGAAGAATGGCATTATCCGAATTTGCGTTGACTTTACCGATCTTAACAAGCATACGTCGAAAGACAGTTTTCCTCTCCCGATCATTTCGGTAATTTTGGATGCTACAGCTGGCCATGAACGCTTATCTATGATGGATGCAGCTTTAGGTTATAATCAGGTACCCCTCCTCATTGAGGACCAACATAAAACTTATTTTATTACTGAACAGGGGATGATTGTTTTAATGTGATGCCCTTCGGCCTCAAAAATGTGGGTGCCACTTACCAGCGCTTGGTTACCACTATGTTTAAACCTTTACTAGGCAAATCTTTCAAAGTGGATATCGATGATATGTTATGTAAAAGCCTCCAAAAACATACCCATATACAAGACTTAATCGAAGTCTTCTCAAAACTTTGTTCTTATAACATGAATTTGAACCAAGACAAATGCCAATTTTGCGTTTTACCCAGAAAATTCTTGGGTCACCATATTAGCAAATGAGGCATCGAGATCGATCCCACACAAATTCGAGCACTCATCCATATTCCTTCACCACGAACCAAGAAGGATGTTCAAAAGATAGCAGGCAAAATAGTAGCCCTGACCCATTTTATCTCCAAATCCTTTTACCTTTGTGTCTGGTTTTTCTTACGCGTCCAAGGTGTTCACAAAGCCAAAAATAACAACCCCGAAGTTATTTGGACACCCGATTGAGAACAGGCCATCCTCAAAAGAAAAAGTTACCACGGTAGACCACCAATCATATGTACCCCCATCGAAGGTGAAATACTCTTCTTATATCTCGCAGTCATCGACACATCTATTAGCTCGGTCCTTATGCGACTCAAAACCGGTATAGATAAACCCATATACTTTATCAGTAAAACTCTTACACCCACAGAAACACGATATACCAAACTCGAACGACTGCTCCTTACACTTATCTACACTGCTCGAAAGCTCAAACCATACTTCCAAGCTCATCCCATACATGTTATCACCAGCTACCACCTTCGAGAAATCTTAACAACAAAGATAAATCAAGATGGGTAAAACAATGGTTTGCCTATCTTGGTGAACACGACATCACTTTCGAACAACGGATATCTCAAAAGGGACAGACAGTCGCTGATTTCCTTATCGACTTCCCAGTCGAAGATATCGATTGGGAAGAGTACAAAGACGATTTATCATAAGACCAGCCCAAACAAAGTGACCCTTGGAGCCCTAACACGGGCTGGCATCTCTTTACAGATGGATCTGCTGGACCTAATGGTTATGAGATAGGTATTATCCTGGTTACTCCTTCCAATGACCGAATCAAAAAGGCCATTAAATTAAATTTCAAATGTTCCAACAATGAGGCCTAATACAAAGTTTTGATACATGGTCTCAATCTCACTCTCGAACTTGGTGTTCCTAAACTAGCAGTGTTTATTGATTCCTAGCTTGTTCAGCGATAATATACCCGCAAAAACCAGGCAAATGGTCGCATGGCAGAGTATGTAGCACTCGTTTTCCTGTGGATAGATCGTTTCCCTGAGAAATCCTTAATTATACATTACCTTCAAGGCGAAAACAGGCATGCTGACGCCCTCGCCTACATTACAGCCATGCAAGGCTAGTTCAAATCTCAAACACTCAATATCGAAGTACTCTAATGCCCAAGTATCGACCAGATAGAAGTTAATACCATCAATACTAGGGGTGAGAGTCTCGATCCTGAAGACTGGCGCACACCCTTCCTTACGTACTTTAATAATTCTACTTTACCCGAAGATCCCAAAGCTAAACATTCCTTACTGGAAAAATTCCAACGATATACCATTCCAAAAGGCAGTGTACACCTCCGATGCATATGACAACCTAAAGTCACAACCATACTTACTGAACTCTACGAAGGCCACTACGGGTCTCACACTATCGGTCGATCCATGGCTCTCCGAGCAATCACCCAAGGTTTATTCTGGCCAAACATTAAGAAACATGCCGAAGAATATGTGAAGCACTGTGACAAATGCCAACGTCACGCCCATGATATTTGAAGCCCCTTACAAGAACTCCATTGCAGCCAAGTTGCTTGGCCATTCAAGCGTTGGGTCATTGGTCTAGTAGAACCTTTCCCTAAAGCTTCGGGCAGTAGATAACATATTTTAGTCGCCACAGATTATTTCACCAAATGGGTCCAAGCCGTGCCTTTATGCCGAACTAGGGAAGAAGTAGTCACCAAGTTCCTCTTGGAGAATATTATCACCCACTTTGGCTGCCCACATATGATTTGATGCGACAATGGCAGAGGTAGAATGAAGGGTACCGTGTGGGGGAGTGTCTTGGGAGAATATTATCACTCACTTTACCTACCGGCTGTGTTCACCAAGGCACTCCCAAGAAGGGTACCGTATGGGGTGGCGAGAAGTGCGAAATGTAGAATCAGAGGAGTCCACCGTAATAGGGACACCAAGATGGATCAAGCCGGTAGGTAAATCAGCGGGAATACTCTCCACATCGAGGAGGGTCAAAGGGACCTTAATTTGGTGGTGGGGCCCGAGACGTGTTCGGGCAGAGACGCGTGAGGGGGCGGGCACTTGAGAATACGTAGGGGCGTCTAAAGTATGAACATGTTCAAGTTTACGAACTGTATTACGCGGTTCATCCAATACTTGATGTTGGCAGTCATTACCATTTAAATAGCACTAGCATTTTGCCTCGAGTTCTTGTCATCTGTCCTCATGCTCGATACGTAATTTGTTAGTGTGGCACTCTTCGGCTTGAGAAAATTATTGGCTAATGAGGGCGAGTTGGGTGGTGATGCCATCAGTAGAATTATCGACAATGGCAGAGGTGGAACGAAGAGTAGGGGACATTGGATATGGTTATAAGGTAAAAGAGAAAGGGATTGGAAATGGTAGGTATAGCACAGATGGTACCAAATGTAGGGGACTTATTTCGTTGAGGGGAAAATTGGCTCTTACACCTTGAAGGTTACCCTCAGCTAGGGGATTTGGCAAATATGTAAGACTATAAACAACTAGTTTAGTGTGCTAATATACCTACGTGGAGTTCTTGAATTGGGATCTCCACTACCTCTAGCGAGGATTTGAATGGATGATGTTATATATTGAATTAGAAGGCAATTTAAGTTTGGTCAAGGTTACTGAGTATTCGAAGATAATCGCAAAGGGGGTTGAAAGGGGAGCCTTTCTAACCCCTTCATAGTGCCTCATCCCTCCTATTTATAGGAGATAGGAAATGGATAAGTCACTATAGGAGGTCAGATTACATGTATATCCTTTGGGATAGCTGCTTTGTACCTGAAGTCAGTTCTGACATTGTAGTTGTCTGGCAGCTCATTTTCACTATTCTGTCTGGTAAACTGGATGTCAGGTGTACCTACTTTCGACCATGTAATACTATGGTCAAAACCTCTCGGGTACTGATGCTGAGTTCTGGTACCGACCCTCTATCTTTGGCTTCGACTATGGTAGTTAGCTTCGATAATGCCTTTGATTGTTTGATTAATTTCAGAGAGCTTCACAGAATTTGTTGCTAGTCTTCCTGAACTTTGAGTCTCTAGGTAGGCTTTGATGTAGCCTTCGTGTATTGGACTGGTGCTGGAAGGCTGCGAGTAGGCTACTGCACTTGCGTTCCTTAGTCCAAATGGCAATACTTTGTAACATTAAAGTCTTCTTTCAGTGATGAAAGTGGTCATTTCTTAATCTTCCCCCAAGAGAGTTATCTGACTGTAACCAAAAATAGCATCCATCATAGATAAGAGCTCGTGATCTGTCATGAAATCAAGAATTTGATGGATAATTGGAAGAGGGAAATTGTTCTTCGAAGTGTATTTGTTTAGATCGGTGAAATCTACAGAAACTCAGACCTTTCCATTCTTCTTAAGAACTGTGACATTGTTGGAGATCCAATCAATGTACATTGGTTCTCGGATAAACAACACTTTGATTAATTTTTCAATCTCAATGTTGGCTTCATCTCGAAGACAAGGCGAGAGTCATCGCTGTTTCTGTGTGACTGTCGTGGCATTGATATTGATGGCTAATCCGCGACATACCTTGAATGGTTCGACCCTGGGCATCTCTTCCAAAGTCTATACAAAGATGTCATGATTCATTCGTAAGAAGTAAATGAGAGCATCCTTATCGTATTGGACCTGCTTGGTACCTGTAATGGTTTAATTCCATAAGCTCGAAGTGGCTTGGAATTAGCTCTTACACAGATGTACCTATGATAAAAATCTGATATAAAGCAAGAAATGACACAGGTAATTTAGCGTGGAAAATCATTGAATAGGTAGAAAATGACAACCTAAAGTTGATGGTTTTTATAGTGATTTTTATTACTTGAGGCTGATATCTTAATATAAGTAATCTCTTGACTTAGAAATGCTCAATCTTGTGAATAAAAAGTTCGAAGTTTTGAAAATCTAGAAAATATAGTTTTCTTGATAATTTCTTGTGTATTTGTTTGGTCCCTATCTCTTCTGGAACATCTTCTTTATATAGGCCTTCTCCGAGGTTCTTCATCATGCTGAAGCACGTTCTCTGAATAATGTGGTTAGTGGTGGTTGACTCAGCTATTAAGTTCGTAAGTGATAGGTGTCTTTGACATGTTCAGGTATTTATGTTTGAGCTCAATCTACGTTCTTCACAAGTTCGTGGAGTTAGTGGCAATGTTGATTATTGAAGTCATGTAGAGAATGTGTGAGTCTGACATGAAGGTAGTTCAAACATGGAAATAGATCGATTTGGGTAAGGTCGAGGGGTAAGCCCCTATAATCGCCCCCTCATAACCTAAGTCACAATTGGCTTTGGTTGAGAAAGAATTTATGGGTACATGGGTATTCAGGTTAGAAGTTTGAATAATGAGGGAAGCAATAATGGTGTTTGCCTGTATGAAAAATGCGTGTGTTATGGGGATACGTACGTGCATTGAATGTTGATGGGAATATTGATGTATGCGATGGTTAGGGCTTGAAGTGTTTCGTCTGTATTGAATGATGACGCTTGGGAAAACGCTTCTGCAAAATAAATGTAGGGTTATATAAATAGTACCTGTACCGATGTTTGTGGTAAAGTAGGCTTGTTTGTTGTCAAATTCTTTGAAAATTTTGAAGATCTTGAAAACCCAGAGAATAGTTCTTGAAGAGAGAATTACTACAAAAATATAGAGGTTGAAGTTAAAATATTTCAAGGATCAGTCCTTGGTGATGCCTACTCCCGTTCTTGTTCCTCCGACGTATCAAGGAATGTTAGAAGCTCAAGTGGCTGAATCTGAGGAGGATTTTTACTGTATGTGGAGGTTTCATTACATTGTCGTAACAGGCAAACAATGTTAGGTTTGTCTCTGCATTCTTGCAGAGGACAAGGTTGGGGAGACAGATACTGGGATATGCATAACTGCGAGGCAGTTGCACTGATGTCTTACATTAGAATGGATTCTAAGGTCGGGCCCTCTTCATCTCTACCAACTCTGTGATGGTAGTGGTTATAGAAGAGGCAGCGATGGTAGTGGAAGAGGAAGACGGAGAATAAAAGTTTGCTTCTGTACTTCCATCATTCCCTTGCGCTGAGAAGACCTTCAGTTTGAAGAGTTGGTTCAAGCACAGATTTCATATCTTCCATAGTTTCCAATTGAAGTTCAACTAGACTTCGACCAAACTCATAAGAGGAAGGATATTCATTGTTTCCAATGTCTGCTTTGCATCAGAGTAAAATATCAATGAAATAGAAAAAACTGAAGGATTTGACGTTTTGGAGTGCCTGAAAGACTTGTTAGCTTTAAAACTACTTGAAAAACTGGTTTTCTATAAAGTACCTATTGTTTGAGTACTTGAAAGACTTGTTATCTTTAAAAGCACTTCAAAGATATGTTATCTGTAAAGTACCTAAAATTTCATTCGGGAAGAATAAAATTTGTTATCCAAACTCTGTGTTTATATATAATAGAATAACTCTGGAAATCGAGCTATGAATAATTTGAAGACTTTCAAATATCGAATGAAGTGAAATGTATGAGATTAGAACGTACAACTTTATGTATTAATTGAGCTGTTAAGAATATGTTGTTAAACAAAATATGTGTAAGATATGGTGTTCGACCTAAGGCTAAAATTTTAGGGAAAGAAAATTATAGAAATTTTAGAATGAAAGATCGAGCTTAAAAAGGTTGTTCTGGAATACTAAATTTGGAAAGAGTAAGCTTGATTTGGAATAGGATGAAATGAATTAGGTCGATAGGATAATAAAATAATATGTTCAAATACCTTTTTCAAGATACTAGGGTTTATGTTACGAGATAATAGGATAATACCCCGAGCTGTAGGGAATTAGTAGCAAAAAATGTATAAATAAGAGTAGAATACGTTTCAAACAGGTGGAAGGATATAAGAATTGTGTGGACTCGATCTGAGAGAATTTGTTATGCCGCAGAGGGGCGATTGGCGATAAAGATAGCTAAAGTGCGGGAACGGATTTTTGGACTGTTGAATTATGATGCTGAACTGCCAGTGAGGGAGGTTCAACTTGAAGGTTTAGATAGAATTGGGAGAAAACGCAAGTATGAGCGTCGTTTCTATGAAGAGATGTTTTGAGAAATCATGGTGGATCTTGTAGCTCAAAAAGATGTAGTGAGATTGATTGCTGTAGAGGAGATCGATTTGGAATACGTGAGGATTGCTGAAGGATATCAGATTAGATGCAGTTTCCCAGGACATAAAAACTGTTTTAGATGTAATTATGTGTGAGGGCAATAGGAAATGAATGCAAATGGGAGTAGCATGAATGTATGTAATTACATGAGTTTGAATAATTTCAAAGAAATGGAATGAGCATAAAAGTAGAATCGATCCTCTAGTTTTGCGAATGTTGTTTGTGACTGTTAAAAAAAATTGATTTGAATATATTTGAAATTTTTTTGAGAGCTTGAGAAATGATGCCAGTGTTCCTATAAGTAGAAGTAGCAGAAATAGAAAAAGTAGGGAACTTCTGATTTTATCTCTTGTGAAGAAGTTAAAAAAACCCGATTGCGTGTAAGCGTAAGTCATCATAAGTGTGGTGAGGGCAGAGGGAGATTTGGAAAAGAGAGATAAAAATAGATTAAAATATAAGGCAAAGGTCAATGATGAGAAAGTGTTTTCACTGAAAAGGTGCAAGACGTCTGACATTGATAGTGGAAGGGATGCATTGGTTCTAAAATCGAGGACGGCTCGTGCAAGGCTCAATAACTGCCAGCAGTTAGAGAGAAAAAATATAAATACTACTTTATCTTTGTCATTCAAACATTTCTCAACTTTTAAAAACTTGAAGAATAGTGAGAGAGGAAGGAAGAAGAAAAAAAAAGTAGCAGATAACCTCGTACGATCGCCAGTCAAAGCGAGAGAGGGTTGCAGAGACTGAGGCAAAAAGGTGGTTATACAACAGCGTTATGAGTGAAGGATTTTGTGTTGCGTCAAATTCTCATTCTGACATAGAAGGTTAGTAGAGGATTTGTATGTATATATTTTTTTGAAGATCATATTCTATTCTTAAGCAAATCTAAAAATTACTTTTTATAGTAATTTAAGAAAACCTATTTGATATATGATATATGAAAGATATTTGTATGCGAATGATGTATGTGTAAAGATAATGATGATACCTGGACCTGTATGTAAGTCGATCGTGAGGAGTATTTGTGTAGGATCAAACCCTCGTCTGTAGATTTGCAGTTGATATGGAGAGTTAACATATTAATAAGCCGTCGACCTCTGGTCGATTGACAGAGTCCGAAATTGAAATGTCTGATAGTGAGGAAGAAGTAGGGGTTGATTAATTTCTAGATTTCCCTGGAAGATTGGTAACCAATCCTCCTTACTTTTATGAATTCAAAGAGTTTTGTAAAACCAAGGCTTCTGTAGGTAGTAGATGGGGTAGTTGTGTAGACGCCGGTAGGCAATTTAGAGGTTGTATTGCAGCAATGAGAGAGGAATATATTTATCTGTTGGCTGATTTAGAGAAGGAGAAGAAAGATAAGGGTATAGACAAATCGATCTTTCTAGAGTACTTCGATGGGAACGTCTAGGGTGACCTGGCAGAGGGATTTTTGTGTTACCTGTCTCAATTGGAGTACGGGTTGAGTCTTACCCTTAGCAATTTGGCGAAAGGGATAATGAACATCATTGGGTTATGTCCTGTTCAGTTGAACAGAAACATGTAGGAGGTGATAAGTGTTTGTGAATTTTTAAATAAGTCTTAGGAGATAAATGAGATTGAGAGAAAGATATCTCCAAATAATGTTTTACAGTTTTAATGGGGTAATTTTTTTTTCTGTAAGGGGAGGGGTATATTTTCTTGCGAGCTTGACTTGACCTCGTTTCTTCGATCTAAACTCAGTAGGTCGACCTTGGAATGATAATGTGATATGGATGAAGGGTGATTGCCTTCAGAGTGATAACGAAGAACCCATGGAACTTATGTTTAGAACTGTAAAATAAAGTAAGTATAACAATGTATAATGTATAAGATTGATATGTTGAAATTGTATGTTGGTTATGCTAATGATAATGTACAATGAATGGCAGGCCCTAAATCTCAAGTGATGAGGAAAGAGTCGCTGTTAGATACAGTTACTCAGGAAGGAATAGAGCTCGAGGCTGCGTTGGAAGAACTTGGCATTAGCTGGCAGAAACATGCTAATAGCCGATCCAAAAAAGTTTAAAAGTCTCAATCGGCGACGCTAATGACAAGCACTGATTGCAGCAAGAAGAAGGGAACTGATGGGGAAAGGCGAGTGAACTTGCCCAAGGCCCTTGGAGTGGACTACACGGAGCCTACAACATCGAGTAAGCTAGCTCGAACGTTTCCTTAAAAATAAATGCTGAAGCATCCTTCGACCTCTGGAACCATGGGAAGTGGTGAGGTTGTAGGAAAGGCAAAAAAGAGAAGGATTGAACCTTTTGAAACTTTGGGTGTAAAGGTCGTTAACAATCGACCTGTTGTTGAAGACAAGCTGAGAGAGGTGGAGGAAAGGGCGAGGCTGGCAGCTCTCCACGGGGAAAAGGAGATGAGCAAAATGGTAGGTTCATATGCTTTGAATATGTGACAAATTTTTGTATTGCGACTCGAGCTAATAATAAGGTCTATTTTGTTTGTTTTGTAGGCTACTCGTCTGTTGAAGGGGATATGCCTTGGAGTCGAGGAGGAGAAAGCTGAGCTGAAGAAATTGAAAGTCAAGCTTGAGAATAAGGTAACTCGATTGAAAGCTGACTTACTCAAGGAGGGAAGGTGGCTGGAGGCCCTGAAGGCTTTGTAATTGGTGGAGATCGACAATATGACCACGGAGGCGAGAGTGAATTTGGAGGAGGTGGTCACTGAGCAGGATAGACTCGGGCGACACCTTATATCAAAGGGGTATTCTGAAGATGGGGTGGATATCACTAGAGCTGTTATCTAGATCGGGGAGGAGGAAGACGATGAGGTGGATGATGTTGCTATTGGAGTTGTGAACGGGCTGAATGGTGTCTCTTTCCAAATGGTGCGAGACAACCAAGAGGATGACAATAAATGCCCAGAGGGGGAAAATGAGAAGGTAGAGTAGAATGATGATTCTGTAATTGTATGAATATTTGGGAATGTTTGTAAACAGATTGAATATTGCTTGTTGGATAGAATTCTATAGGCTAAGTCGCTTTTGTTGACCTTGCTGTAGAAACTTAAGGACATGCGCCTCAGAATAAGCAATTTAGGGACTGAGCTCGCTAAGGAGAGAGACACCTCAACATCCTTGTTGTCTTCGTAAGCGGAGCTACAGATTTGAACCGGGCAAGAAATATTTAACTTGTATGCTTCATTAGTATGGAGCTAGAAATTAATAAATAGAGCATAGAGACAGACCAAAAACCTATTATTAGTTTAGGGGCATGGCACTGAAATGGTGCACAGAAAATACCTAAGTATTGACAACTTAAAATATAGAGAATGTGTACCTTAGACTTGGAAGTATATGTTATGGTGCATCCATCTGAGATTGTACTTCAACCTTAAGTTTAAAAGTAGTTTTACACAGTAGATGTAAAAAAAATAGATATCTTGTTAGAAATGAGATATATGTGTTGAATGAGTAGTCTGAATCGAACTCAATATATTGTATCTGTAATGTACAAGTCAAATTGGATTCAGTTCGCTCGAGCAAAAGTGGGGCATGCCAATGTAACCAGGAATTTGCAGAGGAGTTTTACAGGATGATAGAGGCAAATAAAGACAGAGAAAATTAGCATGTAAAAGTATACTTCAAATTTGATGAGGGAAACCAATATGCTGCCGACCTGGCTCAGAAGATTGAAGAGAAGGATGTCAAAATTAATATGGGGCAATTAGAGCTCGTAGGGATGAAAGAATACGCAGATAAACTCAAAAGTTAGAATGACGCGCTGATGGCAAAGAGTAGGGATGCAGAAATGGCTCGATACTGTATACATGCGTTAGAATGATTGAAGGAAGGGTAAAATTGCTCTATGGCCAGTTTGAAGGATGAATTGTTACAGAAAATTCCAACTGGGGATGATTTAAACAGGGAGATTAAGGAACTTTAAGCTTAGGCGGTGGTCGATTTTAGGGCGATTAATCAGGCTGTATCAGCTAAAGCTGACAAAAATTCAAAAGAGAATATTGTATTCACAGTTTGAATAAATAGTGAAATGAAAGGGAAAAAAGAATGGTGTACGAGGTTGGAAGATCGCCTTCAGCGAGCGAGAGTAAACTTTTCTAAGGTAGTCATACCTCATACAGTACACTAAGACTTTTTGAGGGCGGTGATCACCTATTTTGTTGAGGAGGCAAAAAGGCTTGAGTTAAAAAGAGATACCTTGTTCAAAAGTTTGTCATACAGGGAATGTATTTGTAGAGTTGATATAGATCAAGGAAATTGTTTGGGCTCCATGGAAATAGATTTAGTCCCTCAACCTACTGAATAGATAGAGCAAGGCAGTATTATTGTGAATGCTCAAGCTTAAGAATTTATGGCTTATCGACCTCCTATTGCAGAGGTAAGTGTAGCTGACATCCCAACTGCATAAAAGAATCCATTGTAGTGTTGTATATGTAACCTGAAATAAAAATTAGCTGTTGCAGATATGTTGAGTGATGAAAGCTTGTTTTACCTTTGCTTTATCTTATGTCTGGTAGAGTCTTTGATCGAAAACTAGTATTACCTTAATTTTAATCGCCGAGATTTTGTAGAGTCAGCCAAACATAGTATTATCCTTGATTTAACTGGTATGATGTCGCAGCCATATTGAGGTAGATGAAAGCTAGTTTTACCTTTGTTTTATCTTATGTCTGATAGAGTCTTTGATTGAAAACTAGTATTACCTTCATTTTAATCGTAGAGATTTAGTAGAGTCAGCCAAACCAAGTGTTATCCTTAATTTAAATGGTATAGAAGACGATTGAAAGCTAGTATTATCTATGCTTTAATTTATGTATTGTTTATGGAGTAGAGAGATGTGTGGGTGAAAAACTTGTATGTTTCATTGAATAGATAAGGATGTACATTGAATGAAGATGAAAATCTCACATTTGAAATTGATAAAAACAAGAAATGGAAATGGAGTAGTGAGGGACTTCACGATAGTACTATTTCAGTCGCCTAGTATTTCAAGGATTTGTGATGTCAACTCTCTCCTCTGTCATAAGGTAATATGATCCTAGGCCTGAGAGACCTGTGATAAGCAATGGACCCTCCTAATTTTTTGCTATTTTCCCAACATGAGGCTCTTTTCTATATTGAGGGATTTTTCTAATGGACGAGATCGTCAATTCAGAAGGTACTGCTTCTGGCTCGTTTGTTGTACGAACTGGTCAGCATATGGTGATATCGACTGAGGTTAGCAATGGCACATTCCCTGGTCTCATTGATCCAATTGAGGTTGCAGAACAATTCAAACTTGTTTTCCTCGTTAGTTAGCTCGTGATCTCTGACTGGATAATGGTATTCTGAGGGAATGACGGCTCTAGTGCCATAGGCAAGGAGGAATGGAGTACAGCCGGTTAATTGACGTGGAGTGGTATGATATGCCCATAAGACATAAGGAAGTTCTCGAACCCAATTCCCTTTTCTCTTGAGTCTTTCCAGGATAGTCTTGTTGGTATTTTCGGCTTGGTCATTGCCTTGAGGGTAGTAGGGATTGGATGGTGAGTGGATGATATTGTGTTGGTTGAGGAAAGCTGCGACCCTTTCTCCTACAAATTGGGGCCCATTATCGATACGAATTAGGTGGGGGAACCCAAACCGAGTGAAGATGTGTTCCCAGATAAAAGTAATGACCTCTTCTTCTCTGGTTCGGCAGAACGAAACTGCTTCTACCCATTTTAAAAAATAATCGGTAGCTAGGAGTTAGTGATGGCAGTTACCTGGAGAATTAGAAAATTTGCCGACAAGATCGAGTGCCCATCGTTTGAATGGCCAAAGCACCTTGCTGCATAGAATTCGAGCGCAGAGGCTCATATCATTTGTCCATGCCATTGACATGCATCACATTTGCGTGAGTACTCTTCTGTTACCTGCGCATGCTAGGCCAGAATACTCCTTGTGTAATGGCTCTATTTCCTAGTGATCGACCTGTGGCATGGGAGCCACAAGTCCCTTCATGTAAATTGCGGAGCATCTCATCCGCTTTTTGTCTGGATAAGCAGTTAAGGTAAGGCTTTGTGACTGAATGGCGGTATAAGGTACTATTTTAATTTGTGTAGCGCTTAGAGTTGTCGATCAGCTGTCAGCACTACTTCGGATCTGTTGGAGGTGGTCCTTTACATTTGTTGTCGATACCGAGATAGGCTAAGAAAGATTTTTGTCAATCGTCATCTTCCCCTTTATCTTCCCCAGTGTTGATCGTGCATACAGAAATGCGATCAATGCTGGGGGTTTAAATTACTTCAATCTGAAGATATCGAGCTTCTATTCCCAAGCCCCCGGCTAGATATGTCAAGGAATCGGTATGTCTATTTTTGCCTCAAAGAAGATAATCGAAAGTTACTTGCACGAACTTGCTTATCCTATCTGTAACGAGGGCGGCATATTCGATCATCTTGCCATTCTTCTTGTATTGCTCAGAGTAATGGCGGACGATGAGTAGTGAATCTGTGTAAACTGAGATTTCTGGGACTCCGATCTCAAGAACGAGGTCGAGTTTATGAATGAGAGCTTCGTATTTGGTTACATTGTTTGAGGCCTTAAATTTTAAGCAGATTGATTTCTCAATTCTGTCGTTGGAAGGGGTAATCAATACGATTCCAATTCCTGACCCTGCAGGTCCTGCTGATCCATCTGTAAGAAGTTTCCACCCTTTTAATCCATTCAGCTCGCTCATCAAATGCCTTGGGGGGGGGGGGGTCTTCTGTAACTTCTTCTTCAAGGTCAGGATCGTGCTCCTCCCATTCGGGATCTTCCACTTGAAAATCTGTGAGAAAATCTACTATGGCCTGACCCTTTTCAGAATGACACTGTTTAAACTTAATATCATATTCTCCCAAACTGACTGACCATTGTTGCCCTCTCCTTAATTTTTATTTTTTGGACAGAACCTCCCAAAGTGTGTAGTTCATCATGATTTTGACTGAATGAGTGTAGAAGTAGTGCTTAACTTTATGTGAAGTGTAAACAAGAGTGAGAAGAAGTTTTGTAATTTTAGAGTACCTCGTTTCCGCTGGAGTGAGGGTTTTGCTGATGAAGTAAACTGGTCTCTCTATTCTTCCTTTAAGTCTAATGAGAACTAAGCTGAGTAAGGTATCTGTGAATGCTATGTAGATAATTAGTTCCTCATTATTTATTGGGGTACTCATTATAGGAAACCTCCCTAAATAGGTTTTAAGATCCTGAAAAGCTGCTTCGCATTCTGATATCCATTGGACTTCTGCATTTGGTTGTACTTTCCTCATTTGGTACAACCACGGAGTAGTAGGAACTGCCAAAGACAACGGTCTGAAGATTTTGAAACGAATTGGTTGATAGCGGCAATCTTGCCAACAAGTTTATGAACGTCTTTCATCGTTTTTGGAGATGGCATGTTGTGGAGAGTCCGAATCTGATATGGATTGGCCTCAATCCCTTTCTTGCTAATGAGGTGGCCTAGAAATCGACCTTAATGTACTTCAAATTAACACTTATCAGGATTAAGATGCATCCTGTAAGGGTAAAGAATGTTGAATATTATGTTGAGATCTGAAATATGGTTGGTGATCTAATAAATTTTGATCATGTTGTTATGGCGCATATGGTAAAGATGCTTCTCCTCAGCTTGATCTTCGACTTGGACAACTTCAAGCTACTTCCTGTAGTTGCCATCTTTGTATGATTCTAGGTCGACAATATATTCGAACATCCGCCCCTACTTGAAAATATATTCTAGCAACCTCGGTAAAGCATAGCAATTGTAAGTAGAATGATGGTTTAACTTATGATGCATGCAGTAGGGTCGGTTATTGATGGATTATAATGGTTGAGAGAGACAGTAGAGCTTAACTTTTGAGAGGATTAGAAAAATTGTGGAGATTCGAACATTTATTTTTGGGAGGACCAGTTTAATTTGTGAACCGCCGTTCCGAGGGTTGCTAGTGTTTCCCTTGGAGCGCTTTTGTTCACCCTGATCCTCCTTGGTTCAGTGCTACAATCTGTAGATGGACCTCTCATGGTAAGGACGGATTTACTATATTTATGCCTTTCAGACATCATCCTATCCTGGTTGACGCAACTATCGACCTTGTTGATCATATCTTTCAAGGTCGCAGGCTTGTTGAGGAAGAGGTGTTATTTGGTCTTGTAGTGGAGCTGGAGCCCGTTGGTTAAAGCAGTGATAGCTATTTTATGATCGAGATTATCTACTTTATGCGCCAGCTCCATAAACTTCTTCGCAAAGGCCTCGAGCTTCTCTCCGTATAACTGTTTAAGGCTAATAAAATAATATAAATTCTCTTCTTTGTCTCTGTTGTGAGAATATGTCTTGATGAATTGTTTCTGCAGCTTGGTCAAATGTGTATATGGATTCTTCAGGTAGAAAGTGGAACCATTGGAGTGGTTCCACCTGTAGACTTGTGGTGAACAAACGGCAGAGGATATGGTTGAGGTTAGAATATAACCCCAATGAATCACGGTATTGTGGAATGTGCTCATTTGGATCGGTGCCCTTGTATTTGCGAATTTTCAGAGTATGGAAACCTTTTGGTATTTCCATATCGAATAAATCTTTAGTAATTGGAATTCCTCGCAGCTTGGTAAGGTCGTCTGTTGCGTCCAGAAATTGTGCTTCGATCAACTCCTTAATTCGCTCATCTATATGCTCGTGTGACATAGTGATGTGTCGGTTGAGTGACTTGACGAGAAGGTTACAGATTGTGAGTACTAGTACCTTCACTCAAATGATCTCATACAGGAACTCGAGGTGGAGGTCGCTGTTCTTCCTTTTGATGTATGGAAAATCGGTGTACCTTCATACATTTTCCCATCTTTGAAGATAAATTCCAGTAACCTCTGTAAAGTATAACAGTTGTCAGTATCATGATAATTTACCTTGTGATGCATACAGTAAGGTCTGCCTTCGATTGGTTCCAGCGGCTGTGATAGATGGTAGAACATGTCCTTTGATAGAATTGGAAAATTTGTGGATATTTGGACATTCATCTTTGGGAGAACCGTCTTGGGTAATAAATTGCATTTCTGCAGTTTCCCAGTGTTCGCGTTGGAACGCTTTTGATCACCCTAGTCCTCCTTCGGTTCACTGTTGCATTCTGTAGTTGGACATTTAGTGGCTAGGATGGATGTAGTTGATTTATGCCTTTAGGTCATCATCCTTTCCAGGTCGACATATCCATTAACCTTGGTTATCATATCCTCCAAGGTCGTTAGTTTTTTGAAGAAGAGGTTATTTTGGCCTTGAAGTTGAGCTGGAGCGCGTTGGTAAATGCAGTAACATCTATTTTCCACTTGTGACTGTTTATGACTAATAAGAGAATATCAATTCTCCTATTTGTCTTTATTGTGAGCATACGTCTTAATGAATTGTTTTTGTAGCTGATCAAATGTGAGGATAAAATCTTCAAGTAGATAGTGGAACCACCGGAGTGGTTCTCCCTGTAGACTTGTTGTGAACAAGCGACATAGAATGTGGTTGAGATTGGAGTACAACCCCAGTGAATCATAGTATTGTTGAATGTGCTCCTTTGGATCGGTACCCTTGTATTTACATATTTCGAGAGTATGGAAACCTTTCGGTACTTCCATGTCGAATAACTCTTTGGCAATCAGACTACCTTGCAACTTGGTAAGATCGTCTTTATTGTCTAGAGCTTGAGCTTCAATAATCTCCAGGATACGCTGATCCATATGCTTGTGTGACGTATTGACGTGTAGTTTGAGTGGCTTAGCGAGGTGGATGAGGATTATGAGTGTCGGTGCCTTAACTCAAACAATTACGTGCTTTGAGGTGGAGGTCGTTGCTCTTCCTCTTGACACTTGGAACGCTAGAGACCTCTGCTGATATCGGACTGAGCTTCGCCGCCCAAATGAATGAAAAGTTGAAGTTCGTGCTGAATAATTCTGGAAATGGCATTGCTAGTGGCTCCTTGAGGTCCCAATATTTCTCGTGCAGAAACTCAGGAATTCTCTGGTTCTGGATCATGATCTCTGGTTTAAGGAGCCTGTTGATTGTCCTTCAAAGCTTGTAATACTGTCTGCATGGTTGTCATCTATTCTTCATGTCTCTTGAATACTATCAAACGAGCTTTTCGCTCGGTTTTGAGCTCTTTGTCGCAGAACTCTCAGTCAAGAGTTAGCTGACGCTCAATCTCATTACGTTTCTTTATCTCAGTGTGGAGATTCATCTGTAGTTCAGTATGCTATTCTGGCTCGACCGAAAGATCGAGTTGGATTCCTGTTGTTGGTCGCTTGGAAGTGACCATGATTGGAAATGGAGAATAGAGTGAATGCATGTCTTACGATATCGCGAAAATGTCTTCTTTCTTAATGACGGCGCCAAATTTAATGGCCTAATTTCGTAGCTCGAAATTAACTCTTACATCAAATGAACCTGTGATAAAAATTAATATAAAGCAAAACTAACAAATGTGGTTTAGCGTGGAAAGCCTTTGAATATGTCAAAAACTACGACCTCGAGTAGAGGGCTTTATTAATAGTAACTTTTATTGTTTATCGCTGATATCTTATTACAAATAATCTCTCGAACTTAAAATGCTTGATCTTGTAAATAAAAAGTTTTGTGGTGTTCATAATCTAAAAATTCATGTATTAGAGTCAAGATAATATGGTTTTTCTTGGTCCTTATTTTCTTTAGAACTTTTTCTTTATATAGACCTTACCCGCAGCTCGTTATCGTGTTGTTACACGTTCTCCAAATAATGAGGTAAGTGGTAGTTAAATAATTAACTGCTTACTTCGTAGGAGAGAAGTGTCTTTGACTTGTTCATATTCCTTTGTTATGCTCAATCCACGTTCTTTATCAGTTCGTGGTCTAGGTGGCAATGCTGACTGTTACGTCATGTTTAAATGTACGAGTCTGATATAAAGGTAGTTCAAGTTTGAACTAGTTCAAAGGATAGATCTTTACAAAACCGATGTATTAGATACATATAGTGACACCTATTAGCCAATACATTTGACATTTCCACCGGACATGCTAACTGATAATCCAACATATCAAGGATATATTAAGAAATTGACTCAACATAAAATTGATTTGTTTGATTAGTTATGGAGATATATACTCCTTCGATATAAAATCTCACAATATTGGCAGTTATATCGTCCGACAGTTTTATATTACAAGAGAATGTATTCGATTAAGCCACCTATATAATATATCAGCTAGGTTACATTTTTCAATAAGTATAGGCTAAGGTAAATATCATAGTATCTCTTACTTTTAGGATATACATTGTAATTTATTGAGGATATATAACTACTTTTTAAACCATGACATTGACACTATATTCTAATACTTACAGGCATTGCTCCATATCTGGAAGGTGGCACTCTGTCAAATTCATGGACAGAGTCCATGATGTCCTTCAATTCTATTTTTTGTCTTTTAAGCCAGTCCCCCAATGTGGCCATGGCCTTGCTAGAGAATATTGCTTCTTTAGTGCCTCGTCGTCTACAACAATATACTTAACAAAATCAGCTAAGAGCATCATTCTAGGATTAAGTCTTCCTTTCCTGAAAACGCCTTCAGGAAGAATATCTACAACATCAACTTCACTTGCCATGAAAACTCGTCCACTATATGTAGCGTAAAATTGGCCAGGGCACAATCCATTTTGTTCTAATGTAGCTCCAAGGAAGCGACCGTCGGTAACTGCATTTTCTTTTTACAATAAGTAATAGTTAAGAAAATTTAAATAACGACGCAATTATATAATTTATTGTAGCAACATAAATATTAGCCAAAATACTGACATCGATGAACTTTGATAGTTTGATCCTTGAATGTTAGTAAGAACCAAGGCAATTGATTAGGATTTTCAATGAAGCCAATTTAGTAGAGAAACATGATATAAGAGTCGGTCCATCCCATGGCTCCATAAGCGTCGAGAAATATTTGTACAAAGCCTCTTAATCAGGATCCATATTCTTGTCGTTCTGCCATGCTTCAAGGATCATCATCATCTTAACTTTAGGAAGACTTCTACCGGCTCGAACCAGAAGCTCAAAGATGCAGCCAAAGGATCCTTTAAAAAAACATCATCTTTATAAAAAGATTACAATTTACTAATTCATAGTTTTTTTTTCATGTTAATTAGGATCCTTCGGCTGCGATTAATTCATCATGTTCCCTCTAAATACATTAAAATATGATGCTTATATATGATATGACTCATAGAAGTATGTATCTTCCAGGTCAATAAATGAAAAAAAAAAAAAAAATCTAAGGTCAAACTCACCGGAATCAGATGAGCTAGCTATGGGCACAAGTTTTTCATCTCATTCTTGGAAAGTCCAAGATTAGTACACTTCAATAAACCCTCACGTGCCTTCATCGTGATTACAAGAAAGCATTAAAGCACATTAAAATCCATTAAATCACCTAAATCATCCTCTATGAATCATTCACAATCAAGAATAACCAATCTTAACCAACGTAGAACTTCCTTATAGATCCACCAAAAATAACTTGTCTAGTATATTTGAAAATGTATAGCACTACTGCTAGGAAAACTAAATAAATTTGCACAGTTAAAACTGTATCACTTACCAGTTTGCATTGGCTCTTAGGATATTTATCTCTCAATTATGACCTAAGATGCAGATAGGCTGACAACTTGCAGCTAGGGAAAGTGTCTGTAGAGAAGCGAGAATGGACCTGCGTACCAATCAAGGAAGCCACAACAATATCAGGCATAGTTCAATGTCCATATATTCATAATAACGATGATGTGATCTTAAATGGAGAACTTGATTTGAGTTCAGCAATAAAATCAAAATCATTTATTTCACTCTATCTCCATTGTCAATACAAAGCATCGTAAGAACCCTAATCTACCTTGGCCAATCCCAATTCCCTTTCCACCTCCAAATTTGAAAATCTCATCCAGAAGTGGCCATGGGAGAAGCACTGTGTCAATTTTCTGCAACATGGTATACTCCATATTGAAGTTTCTAGCATCAAAACTTAAATAGTAATCAAGAGTAGAAAATATGATATTCTTTGAACTTTTAATGCTTCAGAACTCTTGCATAGCCTTACAGATGTTCATACCAGTAACTTTCACTTGCAGCTTGGTATTGTATGGAGTTTGCAAGTTAAAAAGGGAGGATGTGGGAGATATATTTACCATGGCCAGGTAGCTTGAAAACCTTTCAGTACCAAGATCAGCATAGCAATATGTCTTCAACTGATCGGGTTTTAATTGACCTTTGTAAACAACTATCCTACCAAATCAGAAAAAAACGCAAATCAAATAACATTATAACTTGAATGACCTGATGCCACCCAACTCGAAGAGCGAAGAGCAAACCTTGAGGTGAGAGAGCATATATAGAAGTCTTTTACGCCACCATGTTGGAGGTTTAAAGCAGCCTGGATAGCCACCATTGGAACTTTTCTGAGGATATACATATGAAAATGTAGCGGCAATGTAAGAATTAATACAAACAATGGAGCATTAAAATAATTTGAGTGAAAGGTACCAGAAAAAGAGTAACATCTACTTGTTGCTCAAAATCCGCTTTCAACCGTGGAGTTGGTGTAAGGAACACTTGCTCTACGGCAGGTTCTGTTTGTAAAGCTGATTTTCCCAAGCCAATGCTTTTAGTTAGGATAAACGTCAACCAAGAACAACATGCCCCAATGACTCTACAACTTTCATGTACAATCAAGAAGGATACCACCCTTAGGATCCAGTACCAATAATAAGCCAAATATTTGGTAGAACAAACAAGCTCAGACACAGTAAGTACATACAATTGAGAGGAAAGCTAAGCAATAATATTTTGATCACATGTATACAAGCAAACATAAGGCACAAGTAGAGGTACATAATTAACTTGCTTAGATACAGCATGGTCTAATAAACACACATCAACAAGACCTAAACTAATACGAGAATAAAAATTAAGTTTTGGGAACTATTTGAGACTTCTAGAGTTCTCTGATTTATTTCATGCTTCTAGAGGGACAGCCCTAAACCAACTCTTTCATCACAAAAGCCATTGAGCTTGATTTAAAACAAATATTGTACTATGGATTCCAAACACACAACTCTGACCAACAACAATCATCTTCACTTCAACCTCCACCTCTTCTCATCTCTTTAATTCTCAAAGAAAAACTTAAGCAACCATCCTCGACAACAGTCACCTCTGCAGTTACCGCAGGTAACCCAATGGTCATTCCCATCTGTAACAGGTTCAGCTAATTCATCAATTGTTAGAAGATCGCATGAGTTTTATTTTTCTAATTCAAAAATCAGCAACCATCTTGTCACAATATCTAACTCATTCCCTCTACTCTCCTCTCCTCTCACTGGCTATTTTCGTATCTACAAAAAGCCCAAAACCCCATAACCACAAGTCTCACTCTTCCTTTCTGTACTATTAGTTTTTATAATTGCCACAATTGTAGATATGATTCCACTAGATCATAATAAGAAATGAAAAACAACGGCATAAAGATCATATTATATAGATGATGAGGCTGACAAAACTCGCAGGGTAAGCTGCTACGAATTCTGTTAGCTCATAGAATTCACTAGATAAACAAAATTACCTTTGTAAAGAAAAAAATTCTTTCTTCCATTCAACTCTTTGATGTCGGCATGTAAAACATGCCAACTGTATACTCCCCAGGCCGCGGTAGCTCAAATTCAACATACTTTGCAACCGAAAATAACATATAATTTACCTCGAAAATCAGTTTGATAACTTTGTTTTGACCAATAAGCTTATGTATTAAGCTTATAAAAATTAATAATAACTGAGAAATAAGATATAAATACATCTGAATCGCATAACTTACTCCCTCTGTAATCCAAATCGCAACTCAATTACACAATAAAATATAGAGAGATAGAGAGAGAAGGGGGATCTGACATTGAGGGTTTAGAAGCATCGAAAGAGTTTGAGAGTTAGAGAAGTTAAGTTAGGGTTTAGTAAGAGAGGAGTTCGGGAGAGATTGATTGAGGTTGTGTTTAAAAGATTTGGGAATTTTGCCCAATTGTTTGACGATTTAGGGAGAGTCTGACTAAAATATAGGCTAATTTGGTAGATGATAGGGCAGTTTTATACTGTAAATGAATTTTGAAATTTCTTGTGGGATCCGGCAGCTGGAACTTAATTTTAAAGCATAGGAGAGATCCGAGCGACCTAAACAATCCTCGATTAATGGTTGAGATCGAGAAATAGCTGATGAGTTAATATACTTAATGCATTTTGACGATAATTATTAATCTCAAACAAGCTAATTTTGGATATATCTTTCTTTTATAGTTTGACAACTCGAAAATGTTTACACTAAAAAGATTAGTTGACAGACCAAGCTTTAAAGTGACATCATACAAAGCCTATCGCATAAAATAGTTTTTTTTTTGTACCATAGACTCAGAGTCTAGCAAGATAACACAAAATAGTGGGGTTAAGATGTAATCGATGGCTAATTTTGTTGCAAGTGCAAGAGATCAAAACCCATGTGAAGCAGAAACCATATACTATGGAGTTGTTAAAGAACTTGTCGAACTAGATTATTATATGATTTCCCCCAAACAATATTCTATTGTGATTGGGTGTGGGTTGAAGATAAAGTTAATTGATGCACATTTGATGCTGAGGGAAATTTAACTTTCGTGAATTTGAAAAACTTAAAGAGAAACTCAAAGGTCGAAGATGAACCATATTGTCTCGCATCTCAAGCTTTACAAGTCTATGTTATCAAGATCCAACAAGGATTGATTGACCTTTGGTAATTGATGCTTCAAAAAGATTAGATCGTTGAAGCGTATGAAGAGCCATTAATTTTTGATATGGGGAATACTTTTACTTCATCAACGCTGTGACTAATAAATGAGAACGCAGATGAAGATGAAGAAATTATTGAAGGATCGTGGATATAGAAAGCTCAAAATATATCCTAGTTGTATTTGATATGTAACCTTTATCTTTCGCCATTTTGCTAAACTTGTTATATATCCAACACATGGAA
This sequence comes from Kingdonia uniflora, assembly GCA_014058105.1. Lineage (NCBI taxonomy): Eukaryota > Viridiplantae > Streptophyta > Magnoliopsida > Ranunculales > Circaeasteraceae > Kingdonia > Kingdonia uniflora. The sequence goes on along the minus strand of JACGCM010002082.1, from coordinate 204,458 downwards.
GGTGTGTCTTTTGTAGCTTTTTAGTTAATATGCTTTGCAATATATCATATCACTTTTGTCCCCACTATTTATTCTCTCACATAATTGTTTATTAATTTTAGCTTTCTTTTAATTTTTGTGCATATGTGGTATTCGTGGTATATTATATAAATGTAGCGATCCTAATAATAGTTTCTTACACGAGTGATTTTTTTTGGTTTCAGGATGGTACCACCATCACGATCGACGTCATCATCCTCAAACCCTATGAAGCAGTCACCTATAACTTCGCCTATACATGCTAGGGGATCACATAACCATTTTGATACATCAGGTATAAGTAGTTCTATTACATTTTATTTTCTATTTAAGGCGATAAAAACCTTTATATGTTGATATAACCTAATTATGGTTATTGGAATGTTACTATTTATTTCTGACTTAGATGATAAAGTTAAATTGTAATGGCCTAATTCCGTAAGCTTGAGATGGCTCAAAATTAGCTCTTAAACTAATGTTCCTATGACAAAAACTTAATGTGAAATAAGATATGACACAGGTGATTTTGCATGGAATAGGTAAAAAAAACTTTGACCTCTAGTTGAGGGTTTTAGTAACAATGGTTTTTATTGTTTGAGGCAGATATCTTATTACAAGTGATCTCTCGAACTATAAATTTTTGATCTCGTAAATAAGAAGTTTGATATTTTGAGAATCTAGAAAATATAGTTTTCTTGGTGATTTCTTGTATATTTTTCTGGTCCTTGTTTCTTCTGGAACTTTTTCTTTATATAGGCATTATCCACAATTTTTTATCGCGCTGAAGCATGTTCTCTGAATAATGTGGTAAGTGGTGCTTGACTGAGTAACTGTTGAATTATTGAGAGACGGGCATTTTTAAGTTGTTTATGCTTTTCTATTGTGCTCAACCCACGTTCTTCATCAGTTCATGGCGTAGGTGCCAATACTAATTATTTATGTCATATGAATAATGCGTGAGTCTGATATAGAGGTAGTTCAAATATGGAATTAGTTTGAATTGGGTTTGATCGAGGGATAGGTCCCTATAATCGCCCCCTTGCAACTGAAGTTTCGAGTGGCTTTGGTTGAAAAAGAATTTGTGGGTATATGGGTTTTGGAAGTTATAAAAGAAGGAAGTATTAATGTTGATTTAACTGTATGGAAAATGTATATATTTTTATAGGGGGATGTTTGTGCATTGAATAATGATGAGAATATTGATGTAGGCGACGCTTGGAGTTTATAGAGTTTCGTCTATTTTGAATGATAACGATTGGGAAACGTACCTGTGCATTAAATATTACGGTTATATAAATAGTACCTATACCGAGGATTATGGCAAAGTACGTTGTTTGTTGTAAAATTCTCTAGAAATCTAGATTGACAATGGTGAAGACTCAGAGAATGGTTTACGAAGAGAGAGTTTCTGTTGAGATACAAAAATTGAAGTTGAGATATTTCGGTGATCAGTCCTTGGAGATGCTCACCCCCGTTTTTGTTCCACCGACATATCAGGGTATATCGGAAGAAGAAGCGACTGAAGCTGAAGAAGATTTTTACTGTATGTGAAGATTTTATTATGTTATTTTGACAGGAGAGCAACGTTGAAGGTGTCTCCGCATCCTTACGGAAGATAAGGTTTAGAAGACAAATGCGAGGGCTGGCATAACTGCGGGGCAGTTTCGCCGATATCTTGCGTAGGATTGGATTCTATGGTCGGGCTCTCTTCATCTTCAGCAACTCCTTGATGGTGGTGGTTATAGAGGAGGTGACGGTGGTAGTGGGGATGGGAAAAGGAGAATGAAAGCCTGCTTTTGCACCATCATCATTTTTTGGCTCTGAGAAGACCTTCTGTTTGAAGAGTTGGTTCAAGACTGACTCTTTCTAATTTCATGCCCAGACTTCCTCCAAACCCATTTTCTGGTAAGAGTAATCTGGTATGAAAGGAGAAGGACGTCTGGTGGCGCTTTGCTTCAGTAGATTCTTTGAGTGAAGCATTACTGAAGTCAGATGAACTGAAGGATTTATTGTTTCAGAGTTCCTGAAAGTCTTGTTATCTGCAATGGGCCAGAAAGATTTGTTATCTGTAAAGTACCTGTAATTTATATTCGAGCTTAAAAAATTTGGTTATTTTAACTTTGTGTTGATATATAGAATAACTTTTGAAATTGGGCTATGAATAATTCGAAGATTTACGAATAGAGGATAAAATGTAATGTATGAGATTGGAACTACAAAATATATTATAGTAACCGAGCTGTAAAAAAATGTTTGTAACGTAAAATATGTAGAAGAATTTTTTTTAAGCAAAATGACTTAGAATTATTAGGGGGGGGGGGGAGATAACTGTAGAAGTATAAGAATTGGAAATTTGAGCTCAGGGAGGTCGTTCTGAAATATTGGATTTGAATAAAAATATTTTCGAAATGGAATAGGCCAAATTCATTGAGGTCGATGAGGATAGATAAGTTCAAATAATTTTCCTCGGGATACTAGGGTTTTTGTTGTGAAAGAATAGAATATAATTATGAATTATGGGTGATCTGGAGTAATTTAGAAAACTGCATAAATAAGGGAAAATATGCCTTTAAGCAGGGGAAAAAAAATAAAAATGGTGTGAACTCGATCTAAGAGAATTTGTTATATCGCTGAGGGACGTTTGGTGATAAAAATAGCTGAAGGGCGGGAGTAGATTTTTGGCTTATTAGACTATGATATTGACCTGCTAGTGACCGAGTGTCAGTTTGAAGGTTTAGATTGGATGGGTAGGAAACTTGAGTATGGACGTCACTTCTACGAAGAGCTATTCCAGGAAGTGATTGTGGAGCCTTCAACTCGAAAAGAGGTTGTGAGGCTAATTGCTGAAGAAGAGATCGAGTTGGAAGATGTGAGGATTACTGGAGGTGAACTGATCAGGTATTGCTCCCCAACATCAGGGATGTTTCAGGTGTAATTATATATAAGGGAGTAAATTGTATGAGTTTGAATAACTGTCAAAGAAATTCAATGAGAATGAAGTTTGAATCTGTCATCTTTAATTGCAAATGTTATTTGTGACTGTTGTGAAAAATGAATTTAAATATTTTTGAAATGCTGAGAGCTTTGGAAATGACGTCAGTATTTCTATAAGTAGAAGAAGCAAAAAATAAAAAAAGTAGGCAGTTCTCAATTTTATCTCTGGTGTATTTGCAGGGATAGTTCGATTGCATCTAAGTACTGAGTCATCATGTGTGTGGGGAGGTCAGAGGGAGATTTGTAAAAGAGAGATGAAAATATATTAAAATATAGGGCAGAGGGCAATGATGGGAAGATGTTTTTACCGAAAAAGTATAAAACATCTGACATTAATTGTGGAAGCGATGCCTCGGTTCCAAAATCGAGGGCGGCTCGTGCGAGGCCCAATAATTGGCAACAGCTAGAGAGAAAAAATATAAATAATGATTCATCTTCTTCATTCAAATACTTATTAACTTCTAAAAGCTTAAAGAACATTGGGAGAGGAAAGAGAAAAAATAGTAGAGAATTTTGTGAGAAATTAATCGTGGGTGATCAACAATCAAAGCGAAAGAGAGTTGTAGAGACTGAGTCACGATGGTGGTTATATAGCAATGTTGTGAGGGAAGGATTTTGCGCTGCGTCAGATTCATATTATGGCATAGAAGGTTAGTAGATGATTTGTGATACTGTGAATGTGTTTATCTTTAAAATCCTTTTTGTAGTATGCCAATCTAAAAATTACTATTTATAGCAATCTATAAAAATATGCTTGATATATTCATAAAATGAGATATGAAAGATATATGTTTGTGAGTGATATATATGTAAAAGATAATGATGGAATACTTTGATCTATATATAGGCCAAGGAGAAGAGTTTTGTGTAGGAACAAACCACATTTGTAGTGTTGTAATTGATATGGAGACTTCACCTGTTAATGAGGCATCAACCACTGGTCGATCGGCTAAGTCCGAGAATGTAGTATATTATAGGGAGGATAAAGTACGAGTTGCTCAATTTCTAGATTTCCCTAGAAAATTGGTATCCTATCCTCCAGATTCTGATGTGTTTAAAGAGTTTTGCAAAGCCAAAGCTTATGTAGGGGGAAGATGGGGTAATTTTGTAGAACATGCCGGTAGGCAGTTTAGAAGTTGTATTATTGGATCTGGGGATGAACATTTCCTTTTGTTGGCTGATTTGGAAAAGGAGAAAGTTGATAGGGGTATAGACGAATTGATCTCCTTGAAGTATTATGATGGAAATGTTCAGGGCTACGTGAAAGAGAGTTTTATGTATTACCTGTCTCAATTGGAGAATGGGTTGTGTTTGCCCCTTTGAAATCTGGAGAAAGGGATTATAAACATCATTGGGGCATGTCCTGTTCAGTTGAACGGGAACATGTGGGAGGTATGTCTTACAGTTTTATGGTGTGAAAAACTATTCTGCAAGTGGAGGGGCTTACTTTTTGCGAGTTCGATTGGACCTCTTTTCTTCGATCTGAATTCAGCAGGTCGAATGTGAAATGATAATGTGATATAGGTGAAGGGTGATTGCCTTCAGAGAGATGATGAAGAACCCATAAAACTTCTGTGTAGAACTGTGAAATAAAGAAACTATAACAAGGTATAATATATAATAGTAAAACGTTAAAATTGTATGTTACTTTGTTGATAAAATATGTTGTTGATTGACAAGTCCTCAATCGAAGGTGACAGAGATGGAGTCCCTGTTAGATACTATTATTCAGGATGGGACTAAGTTCAAGGCTATTTTGAAATAACTTGGCATTTGTAGAAAGAAACGTGCTAACAGCCGGTCCGAGAAAGTTCAAAAGTCTCCAACAACGAGGCTAATGATGGGTGGTTTTGGCAATAAGAAGTGGGGAGCTGATGGAGAGATACTAGTAGTCTTGCCCAAAGCCTCTGGAGTAGACTTTGTGGATGTGCCAAAGTCTACTACGTCGAGCAAGCCTGCTCGGGCATTTCCAAAGAAGATGATGCTTAAGCGTGGCTCGACCTCTGGAACCACATGAAGTGGTGAGGTCGAAGTAGGGGAGAAAAAGATAAGGGTTGACCCTCCTTCATAGCTGACTGAGGCGAAGGCCGCATAGGGTCAACTCGGTGAAGATGATGAGTTGAAAGTGGTGGAGGATAGGGCAAAGCTTACAGTTTTCCAGGGTGAAGAGGAAATGAGTAATATGGTAACTTTGATGATTTGGGCATTTGCTAAATTTTGTATGATGATTCGAGCTAACAATGTAGTCGATGATTATTGTGTTTTTATAGGCTACTCGTTTAATGAAGGGGATCTGCCTCACGGTGGAGGAGGAGAAAGCCGAACTTGAGAAGGGGAAGGCTGAGCTCGAGAAGAAGGTATCTCGTTTGAAAGCTGACTTGGCTAGGGAGGGTAAGCGACTGGACTCCTTGAAGGCTTCTCAAGAGGTAGAGATCAATGAGCTGACAGCGGAAGTTGGAAAAAAATTGGGGGAGGTGGCAATCCAGCGTGATTGACTTAGGTGCCACCTCTTAAAAATGGGGTACTCTAAAACTGAGGTGAATGAAATTATGACAGAGACTTATGTTGAGGAGAAGGAAGATGAAGAGGCAGAAGATGTCGCGGTTGGAGTCATAGATGGGTTAGATGGCATCTCTCCCCAAACGGTGCAAGACAACCATGGGTATAACAATGAACGTCCATAGGAAGGGAACGAGAAGGTAGAGTAGAATGTTGACTTTATGATTGTGTGATTATGAAGGGCTTGAAATATTGTAATCTAATAGAACATTATTTATTTGAGAGACTTATGTAGGCTAAGATGTTCATGTAAACCATGTTGTAGGATCTAAAGGAAATGCACCTCAAAATAAAAGAATTAGAGAATGAGCTCGCTAAGGAGAAAGACGCCTCAGCGTCCCTATTATCTTTGTAAGTGGAGCTACAGGTTAGAAAAGAGCAATAAATATTTGACTTGTATGCTTCATTACGCTAGAGCAACAAAGTAAAAATTAGGGCATAGAGAGAGACTTAAAACTTGTTAACAGTTTAGGAATGACACTCAATTGTGTATAGATAATATCAAAGTATTGAAAAAGTTATAATGTAGAGAATGTGCACCATGGAATTGGAAGCATATGTTATTGCTCATCAAATTGGGATTGTACTTCGACATTAAGTTTAGAAGTAGTTTCACACTGCAGATGTCAAAAAATAGAAATGTTGTTAGAAATAAGTTGTATGTATTGAGTGAGTGTTCTGAATTGAACTTGATATATTGTATCTGTAATGTGTAGGTCGATTTGGAGTCAACTCGTTTGAGCGAAGAAGAGACATGTCAATGTAACAAAGAGTTTGCGACGGAGTTTGATATATTAAGAGAGGCAAATAAAGATAGGGAAGTTCAACATGTAAAGGTACATTTCAAGTTTGTTAAGACAACTCAAACCGCTAATGGCCTCATTCGGAAGATCGAGGAGAAGGGTGCTGAAATTAGTAAGGGGCAAAAAGAGCTCACAGAGGTGAAGGAAAAGGTAGCAAAACTCAAAAGCCGAAATGATGTAATGATTGTAAAGAGCAAGGAGGCTGGCTTGGCTCAATATCGTATACAGGCGTTAGAAACGTCAGAGGAAGAGTTACACCATTTTGTGGCCAGTCTAAAGGACCAAATAATCAACAAAACGAACGAACAAGAGCAGACTCGAGCTGTTTTGCTGAGTACCAGGAGCGAACTGGAGTGGTTGAAAAATAAAATAACTGAGAAAGATAGCGAGCTGAAGAAAGCTCGAGATGACCTATGTAACTCCAAAATTGTGGTTGAACAATTAACTGCAGCTTTTTCTGCTGAAAATATATAGTTTCGGTTGGTGCAAAGGAAATGTGATGAGTTGAATGAGAGGGTGGCACAATTAAAAACCGATTTGGCTTAGGCCAATTTGCGCACCAAAAATGTCGTGGCCAGAGAGCGCTCGAGGAAGAATAAAGGTGATGCCAGGGTCTGCATTGTTCAAGGGGATGAACTTAACCTATCAACTCGATTCAGAGAGCTGGAGGGAAATATAGCTCAAACTCAAGGTCATGTATAAAAAGGGAATGAACAGGTAAGGGAGTGTCAAAGCAACCTAGATGGCTGTTCATGTCAGTGAACAGATGTTAGAGCGGGTGATCAGGGGTAAAAACATTTTGATTAAGAAAAAAGATGAGTTATTGATGAACCCTCCTGCTAGGGAAAGTGCATGTAAAGACAGGGAGCCTGAGGAACTTTATGCTCAGGTGGTGGAATTGAGGGTAATAAACCAGGTTGAATCAGCTAAAGCTGATAAGATGGCGAAGAAGAACATCGAATTTATGTCCTACATAGATAATTACATGGAATGGCAAGAAGCACGTTATAAGAGGTTGAAAGAGCACCTTCAAACGACAAGAAAGAACTTTTATAAGATGGTTGTGCCGCGAGCATCGCACTCAGAGCTGTTAATGGTAGTAATTGCCTATTTTGTTGAGGAAATTAGAAGGCTCAAGTTAGAAAAGAATACCTTGCACGACTGTTTATCGGATAGAGGATGCATTTGTAGAGATGATATTATAATGGCCTAATTCAGTAAGTTCAAAGTGGCTTGAAATTAGCTCTTACACCAATATACCTGTGAAAAAAATTTAATAGAAAACAAAAAGTGACATAGGTGATTTTGCGTGGAAAACCTTTGAATAGGTAATAAACCACGACCTCGATTTAAGGATTTTTGTAATAGTGACTTTTATTGCTTAAGGCTGATATCTTATTACAAGTGATCTCTTGACTTAGAAATGCTTGATCTTGTGAATAAGAAGTTTGAAGTTTTGAGAATCTAGGAAATATTTTTTTCTTGGTGATTTATCGTATATTTTTCCCATCCTGTCTCTTCTGGAACTTCTTCTTTATATAGGTCTTCTCCGCAGTTCTTCATCATGCTGAAGTACATTCTCCGAACAATGTAATTAGTGGCGGTTGATTGAGTAACTATTGAGTTCGTGAGAGACAAGTATCTTTAAGTTGTTCAGGTTTTTTAGTTAGAGCTCGGCCAATGTTTTTCATCTATTCATGGAGCAGGTGGCAATGTTGACATGAGAAGTCATATGGAGAATGTGTGAGTCTGATATAGAGGCAGTTCAAACTGGAGACAACTCAATTTAGGTAAGATCGAGAGGTAGGCCCCTACAATCACCCCCTCATAACCGAAGTCGCGAGTGGCTTTGGTTGAGAAAGAATCTTTGGGTATATGGTTATTCGGGTTGGAAATTTGAATAATGAAAGAAGTGATGATGGTGTTTGACAGCATAGAAAATGCGTGTGTTATGGGGAAACATACATGCATTGAATTTTGATGGAAATATTTATGTATGCGACAATTATAGTTTGACGAGTTTCATCTGTATTGAATGATGACATTTGGGGAAATGTTCTAGTACAATAAATATAGGGTTATATAAATAGTACATGTACCGATGTTTGTGGCTAAGTACGCTTGTTCTGTTAAAATATTCTCTGAAATTGTTGAAGATGGTAAAGATCCATAGAATGGTTCTTGAAGAGAGAATTGCAACTGAAATGCAGAGGTCGAAGTTGATGTACTTCGGGGATCAGAGTTTGGAGATGCATACTCCAATTTTTGTTCCTCCGACGTATCATGGAATGTCGAAAAATGAAGCGGCTGAAGCTGAGAAGGATTTATACTGTAGATGGAGGTTTCACCACGCTGCCTTAGCAGGCGAGCAACGTTGGGGTTGTCTCTGCCTTCTTGCTGAAGACAAGATTGTGGAGACAGATTCAAGGATTGGCGTAACTGCGGGGCAGTTGCACTGATGTCTTGCGCTCGAATGGATTCTAATGTCATACCCCCCTCATCTCTACCAACTCTGCATGGGTGGTGGTTATAGGAGAGGCAACAATGGTAGTGGAGGAGGATGACGGAGAATGGATGTTTGCTTCTACACTTCAATCGTTGCTTGCGCTGAGATGACCTTCAGTTTGAAGAGTTGGTTCAAGCACTAAGTCTCCTGCCTTCGTAGTTTCCATTTGAAGTTCATCTAGACTTCGACCAAACTCATGGGAGGGAGGATATCGTGGTTTCCAATATCTTCTTTGCATCAGGCTGAAAGATCAATGAAGTAGAACGAACTGATGGATTTAACATTTCAGTGTACCAGAAAGACTTGTTGGCTGTAAAAGTACTCGAAAAACTTGTTATCTATAAAGTACCTATTGTTTGAGTCCTTAAAAGACTTGTTATCTGCAAAGTACATGTAACTTGATTCGAGATGGATAAAATTTATTATCCAAATTCCGTGTTGATATATAATAGATTAACTCTGGAAATTGAACTATATGATTAAAAAACTTTTGAATATTGGATGAAATGAAATATATTAAATTAGAATGTAAACTATGTTTTTGAAATAATTGAACTGTTAGAAATTTATTTGTAATGCAAAAATATGTGTCAAGTTGCAAATATGATTTGACCTGGGGGTTGAAAATTTAGGGGAGAAAAAATTATAGAAATGAAAAATGAAAAATCAATCTCAGTGAGGCCGTTCTTGAATATTACACTTGGAAAGAACAAGATTGATTTGGAACAGTAGGAAATGACCGAGGTCGATAGGGAGAGATATGTTTAAATATCTTTTCTCAAGATATTAGGGTTTCTGCTACGAAATAAGGGTAGAAGACCTGCCTAATGGGTAGAATGAATAAGAATGGTGTAGACTCGATCTAAGAGAATTTGTTATGCTGCTGAAGGGCGATTGGCAATAAAGATCGCTGATGTGTGGGAGTAAATTTTTGGATTGCTGGCTTATGATTCTAAGCTGCCAGTGGGGGAGGTTTAACTTGAAGGTTTAGATGGGATTAGGAGAGAATGCGAGTATGAACATCGATTTTATGAAGAAATGTTTCTAGAAGTTGTGTTGGATCCTGCAGCTCAAAAAGTTTATGTGAGAGAGCTTACTATAGAGGAGATTAAATTAGAAGATGTGAGGATTACTGGAGAATATTTCATCTGATGTGGTTCCCCAAGTCATCAATGTTGTTTTAGATGCAATTATATGTGAGATGAATAAAGAACAAATGTAAATAGAGGTGACTCAATGTATGTAATTATATGAGTTTGAATAATTTGAAAGAAAATAGAATTTGAATAAAAGTTAAATTATGTGTGGGAGCTTGTTGTAGAGGAGATCGAATTAGAAGATGTGAGGATTGCTGGAGGATATTTGATCGGATGTGGTTCCCCAGGTTATCAGGGTTGTTTTAGACGAAATTATATGTGAAGTGAATAAAGAACAAATGTAAATAGAGGTGATTAAATGTATGTAATTATATGAGTTTGAATAATTTGATAAAAAAATGAATGAGAATAAGAGTTGAATAGATCCTCTATTTTTGTGAATGTTGTTTGTGACTGTTGTGAAAAACCAACTTGAAATTATTTGAAATTTTTTTATGAGAGCTTCAGAAATGACGTCATTGATGCTATAAGTAGAAGAAGCAAGCATAGAAAAAGTTGGGAGCTTATGATTTTATCCCTTGTATAAAAGTTATGAAAACCTGGTTGCGTCTAAGCGTGAGTCATCATAAGTGTGGCTAGGTCAGAGGGAGATTTGGAAATGAGGGATAAAAATAGATTAAAATATAAGGTAAAGGGCAATGATGGGAAAGCGTTTTCACCGAAAAGGTGTAAGACATCTGACATGGATAGTGGAAGGGATGCCTCGGTTCCAAAACCGAGGACGGTTCGTGTGAGGCTCAATAGCTGCCAGTAATTAGAGAAAGAAAATACAAATACTGCTTCATCTTCATCATCCAAACGTTTCTCAACTTCTAAAAACTTGAAGAGCAGTGAGAGAGGAAGGAAGAAGAAAGGAAAAAATAGTAGAAAAATTCGTGAGGATTTAATTGAAAGTGATCAATAGTCAAAGCGTGACAATTGCTGAGACTGAGTCACGAAGGTGGTTATATAGCAGCGTTGTGAGGGAAGGATTTGGCGCTGCCTCGGATTCGTATTCCGGCATAAATGGTTAGTAGAGGATTTATGTTGCATGTATGTGCTTTTAAAGACCATATTCTGTATTTAGGCAAATCTAAAAATTACTATTTATAGTAATCTATGAAAACCATTTTGGTATATGATATATAAAAGATATTTGTATGCGAATGATGTATATATAAAAGATAATGATAGATACCTGGACCTGTATGTAGGTTGATCATGAGGAGAGTTTGTGTAGGATAAAATCCATTTCTGTAGTTAATATGGTAAGTTCCCCTGTTAATGAGGCATCTACCTCTAGTAAGTCGGCTGAGTCTGAGATTGAAATGTCTGATAGTTAGGAAGAAGTTGGTGTTGATCAATTTCTAGATTTCTCTGTAAGATTGGTATTCTATCCTCCTCATTCTGATGTATTCAAAGAGTTTTGTAAAGCCAAGGCTTCTGTAGGAGGTAGATGGGGTTACTGTATAGAACACGCCGGTAGACAATTTTGGGGTTACACTGTAGCAACGGGAGAGGAATATTTTTATTTGCTGGCTGATTCAGAGTGAACTTTGGAGTATTTCGATAGGAATATTCAGAGTGAACTTTCAAAGGGCTTTTTATGCTACCTGTCTCAGTTGGAGTACAGGTTGAGTCTTCCCCTTAACAATCTGGCGAAAGGGATTATGAACCTTATCGGGGCATGTCCTATTCAGATGAACGAGCACATGTAGGTGGTGATAAGTGTTTGTGAAGCTCTGAATACACGGTGGGAAGGAGATAGAAGAAGGAGGAGGATATCCTCTGAGGATGTGTTGTAATTTTATGGGGTAAAAAACTATTCAGCAAGTGGAGGGGCAAATTTCTTTGTAAGCTCGACTCAGCCTCGCTTCTTTGATCTGAACTAAGCAGGTTGACCATAGAATGATAATGTGATATGGGTAAAGGGTGATTGCCTTTAGAGAGATGACGAAGAACCTATGGAACGTTTGCTTAAAACTATAAAACAATGTAAGTATAATAATGTATAATGTATGAGATTGATAGTTGAAATTGCATGATGCTCTGCTGATGATAATGTTTTGTGAATGACAGCTCTCAAGTCTCAGGTGGCGAGGAAAGAGTCATTGTTGGTTATACTTGCTCAAGAAAAACTTGGCATTATCATGAAGAAGCGTGTTAACAATCGAGCCGAAAAAGTTTAAAAATCTCACTCAACGAGGCTAATGACGAGCACTAACAGTAGTAAGAAGAAGGGAACTGAGGGGGAAAGGCGAGTCAACTTGCCTAAGTCCCCTAGAGTAGATTGTACAGGGTTACCTGAGTCCACTACGTCGAGCAAATTTGCTCGAACGTTTCCCAGGAAGTAAATGCTGAAACGTCCTTCGACCTCTGGAACCACAGGAAGATGTGAGGCCATAGAAAAGGTGAAAAGAGAAGGGTTGAACATTTTGACATGTCGGGGGTGATGGTCGTAAAAGATCGACATGTTGTAGATGACGATTTGAAAGAGGTTGAGGAAAAAGCCAGGTTTGCAGCTCTCCACGGGGAGGAGGAGATGAGAAAAATGGTAGGTTCATATACTTTAATATGTATTATGATTCAAGATAATTAATAAGGTCGATTTGTTTGCTTTTGTAGGCTGCTCGTCTGAAAAAGGAAATATGCCTCGGGGTCGAGGAGGTGAGAGCTGAGCTGAAGAGGAAGAAAGTCGAGCTCGAAAGGAATGTAACTTGATTAAAAAATGATTTTCTCTAGGTGGGAAAATGGATGGAGGCTCTGAAGGCTTTGCAAGTGGTAGAGATCAACAATCTACATGCGGAAGCGAGAGCAAATTTGGAGGAGGTGGTAGCTGAATATGATAGACTCGGGTTCCACCTTATGTCTAAAGGATATTCCGAAGATGAGGTTGATGCCATTAGAACCGATACCTATATGGAGGAGGAGGAAGATAAAGAGATTGAAGATATTGTTGTTGGTATCGAGGATGGGCTGTATGGTGTATCTCCTCAGACGGTGAGAGATAATAAGGGGATGATAATGAGCGTTCAAAAGGGGAAAATGAGAAGGTAGAGTAGTGTGATGGTTTTGTGATTGTATGAATATTTGGGAATGTTTATAAACTGATTGGATATTTTTTGTTGGATAGAATTTTGTAGGCCAAGTCGCTTTTGTAGACCTTGTTGTAAAAACTTAGGGATATACACCTCAGAATAAATGATTTAGAGGCTGAGCTTGCTAAGGAGAGAGACGCCTCAGTGTCCTTGTTGTCTTTGCAAGCAGAGCTGTAAGTTAGAACAGAGCAAGAAATATTTAATTTGTATGCTTCATTAGTATAGAGCTACAAAGTAATGGCACAGAAATGTCGCACAAGAAATATCAAAGTATTGATAAATTTAAAATATAGATAATGTGTACCTTAGACTTGGAAGTATATGCTATGGAGCATCCATCAGAGATTGTACTTCGACCTTAAGTTTAGAAGTAGTCTTACACGATAGATGTCAAAAAATATAAATCTCGCTAAAAATAAGTTATATGTGGTAACTGAGTGTTCTGACTTGAACTTAATATAATATATTTGTAATGTACAGGTCGAATTAGAGTTAGCTCGCTTGCGCGAAGGTGATGCACATCAATGTAATCAAGAATTTATAGAAGAGCTTGATAGGATGAGAGAGGCCAATAAAGATAGAGAAGATTAACATGTAAAGGTACACTTAAGTTTGTTTAGGCATCATAGACTGTTGTCGACCTAGCTCGGCAAATCGAGAAGAAGGATGCCAAAATTGAGAAAGGGAAAAAAGAGCTCACGGAGTTAAAAGAATATGCAGCAAAACTCAAAAGCCTGAATGATGCGCTGATGGTAATGATTAGGGAGGTTAACATGGCTCGTTACCGTATACATGCGCTAGAAAAATTGGAGGAAGGTTTAAATCGGTCGGTGGCCGGTTTGAACCTAGTTTTACCTTTGCTTTATCTTATGTCTGGTAGAGTCTTTAATGTAAAATAAGTGTTACCTTAGTTTTAATCGTAAAGATTTAGTAGAGTCAGCCAAACCAAGTGTTATCCTTGATTTAACTGGTATGATGTCGCAACCATATTCAGGTAGATAAAAGCTAGTTTTACCTTTGCTTTATCTTATGTCTGGTAGAGTATTCGATGTAAAACAAGTGTTACCTCAGTTTTAAACATAAAGATTTTATAGAGTCAGCCAAACCAAGTGTTATCCTTGATTTAACTGGTATAAAGGTCGATTTAAAGCTTGTATTATCTATACTTTAATTTATGTGTTGTCTATGAAGTAGAGAGATGTATGGGTGAAAATCTTGTAAGTTTCATTAGATAGAATAGGATATACATTGGATAGAGATGAAAATTTCACTTTTGGAATGGGAAAAGCGAGAATTTTAAATAGAATAGTGAAGGACTTAGCGATAGTACCATTTCAGCCACCTAGTATTCCAAGGATTTGAAATGTGAACTCCCTCTTCTATCATGAGGTAATATGATCCCAGGTCTGAGAGACCTATGATAAGGATTAAAGCCTCCCAATTGTCTGCTAGTTTCCCAACATGAGATACTTTGCGGTATTGAGGTATTTATCTAAGGACGAGATCACCGGTTTGGAAGGTATGGCTTCAGACTCATTTGTCGTACAAACTGGCCAGCATATGGTGATATCGACCTAGGTTAGCGATGGCACATTCCCAAGTTTTATCGATCCAATTGAGGTTGTAAGCCAATTAGCGATGGCACATTCGTCAGTTTGCTCATGATCTTTGATTAGATAATGGTATTAAGAGGAAATTAAGGCTTTGGTGCTATAGGCAAGGAGGAATGGAGTGTAGCATGTCGGTTAGCGTAGAGTGGATATGCCCATAAGACACGAGGAAGTTTGCGAACCCAATTCCATTTTTTCTGTCTGTGAAGCCTTTTCTTGAGTCTATCCAATATGGTTTTGTTGGTAATTTCTGCTTGGCCATTGCCTTGAGGGTTGTAGGGATTGGATGGTGAGTGGATGATAGTAGGTTGATTGAGGAAAGCTACAACTTTTTCTCTTACAAACTAGGGCCCGTTATCGATACAAATTTTGTAGGGGCACCCAAACCGAGTGATGATGTGTTCCTAGATAGAAGAGATAACCTCTTCTTCTCTGGTTCAACAGAGTGAAGCTTCTTCTACCCATTTTGTAAAATAATCGGTAGCTACGAGTAGGTGGCAGCGGTTACCTGGGGAATTAGGGAATTTCTCGACAAGATCGAGTGCCCAACTTTTGAATGGCCAAAACACCATGCTTGCATAGAGTTCGAGTACAGGGGTGCAGATTATCTGTCTATATCGTTGATATGCATCATATTTGCGTGAATACTCTTCTGCTTGCTTGCGCATGCCAGGCCAGAATACTCCTTGTGTAATATCCCTGTTTGCCAGTGATCAACCTACGACATGGGAGCCATAAGTCCCTTCATGTAGATCGCGGAGCATCTCGTCCGCTTTCTGTTTGGAGAGGCACTTGAGATAAGGTACCATTTGGTTAGTGTAACTCTTTGACTTGTCTATCAGCTGTCGGCGCTCCTTCGGATCTGCTGGAAGTGGTTCTTCGTATTTTTTATCGATTCTGAGATAAACTAAGAAAGGTTTTCGCCAATCGTCGCCTCCCCCTTTATCGCCCCAGTTGATCATGCATACAAAAATACGATCAATGCTGGGGGTTAAAATCACTTCAATCTGGAGATATCGAGCTTATGTGCCTAAGAACCCAACTAGATATGCCAAAGGAATCGACGTGTCTGTTATCTCCTAGAGGAAGTTAATCGGGAGTTGCTTGCGCGAACTTGCTCATTCTATCTACAATGAGGGCTGCACATTCGATCACCTTGCTATTCCTCTAGTATTGCTTAGAGTAATGGTGGACGATGAGCAAGGCATTAGTGTAAACTGAGAGTTCAGGGATGCCGAGCTCAAAAGATAGGCCGAGTCCGTGAATGAGAGCTTCGTACATGGTGATATTGTTTGAGGGCTTAAAATCTAAGAGGATTGATTTCTCAATTCTGTCGTTGGAAGGGTTAATCAATACAATTCCAATTCCTGACCCTGTAGGTCCTGTTGATCCATCTGTAAGAAGTCTTCACCCTTTCCTTATAATCCATTCAGCTCGCTCGTCAAATACTTTGGGGAGTGGATCTTCTGTAACTTTCTTTGCAAGGTCAGGATTGTTCTCCTCCCCCTTGAGATCTTCCACTGGAAAATCCGCAAGAAAATTGGCAATGGTCTGACCCTTTTTTAGAATGACGTTATTCAAACTTGATATCATGTTCTCCCAAACTGACTGACCATTGTTGTATTCTCCTTAATTTTTCTTTCTTGGACAGAAACTCCCAAAGTGGGTAGTTTATCTTGACTTTGACTGAATGAGCTTAGAAATAGTTTTTGAGTTTCTGTGAAGTATAAACAAGAGTGAGATGAAGTTTCTCGATATTAGAGTACCTCATTTTCGTTAGAGTGAGGGTTTTACTGAGGAAGTAGACTGGTTTCTCGATTTTCTATTCAAGTCGAATAAGAACCGAGCTGAGTAAAGTATCTGTAACTGCTAGGTAAATAATTAGTTCCTTATTATCTATTGGGGTGCTCATGATGGGAGGCTTCCCCAAATAGGTTTTGCGATTCTATAAGACTATTTCCCATTCTGATGTCCATTGAACCTCTATATTTGGCTGAACTTTTCCTCGTTTGGTGCAGCTGCGGAGTAATTGGAACAACCAACAATAGCGGTCTAATGATTTCTAAACAAAACAGTTGATAGCGGTAACCTTATCGGAAAGTTTCTGAACATCTTTCATTATTTTTGGAGATGGCATGTTGAGGAGAGCCTGAATTTGGTCTGGATCAGCCTCAATCCCCTTCTTGCTGATAAGGTGGCCCTGAAATTGACATAAATGTACTCTGAATTGACACTTATCAGGATTGAGATACATCTTGTACGATCGAAAAATGCTGAATACTATGTTAAGATCTGAAATCTGGTTGATGGACTATATGCTTTTGCACAAGAGATCGTCAATATAGACTTCTGTGACTTTCCCAAGATGTGCTTTGAACATAGTAGTCATCAACCTTTGATAAGTTGCACCTGCATTCTTGAGTCTGAAGGGCATAACTTTGTAGCAGTAAAGTCCTCTTTCAGTAATGAAAGTGGTCTTTTCTTGATCTTCATCCAAGAGTAGAATCTGATTGTATCCAGAAGTAGTGTCCATCATAAATAGGAGTTCGTATCCTGTTGTTGAATCAAGGATCTAATGAATGTTGGGAAAAGGTAAACTGTCTTTTGGAGTATGTTTGTTTAGATCAGTAAAATCTGTGCAAACTCAAACTTTTCCATTTTTCTTTGGGACAGCGACGATGTTGGATATCCAATCTGGATATTTGGCTTCTCAAATGAATCCTACTTTGATCAATTTCATAATTTCCATGTTAACTTCATCTCAAAGTCGTGGCGATAGTTGCCGTTGTTTATGTTTGGCTACAGTAGTGTTGATGTTGATGTTGATGGCCAATTTGTGACATGCCTTAGCCGAATCGACCCCAGACATCTTTTCGAAAGACCACGCAAAAATGTCTCGATTTAGTCGTAAGAACTGAATGAGAGCATCTTTTTCATACTGAACCAGCTTAGTGCCTAGAAAGAAACCTCTGCCTGGTCCATCAATACTGATGTATTCTGTGGGCTCCTCCGTGGAAGGCTGATCATCGGGGTGATTTGCTATCTATAATTGCTATGCAACATACCCGTTAGAAGTATCTAGAATAGCAGAGACGATATTTTTGCAAGCTCAAGAAAGTTTATGACTACCCCAGATCTCATAGATACCATCGTTGTGCTTAAAATGGAGTGTTTGATTATAGGTGGAAGCGAATTCTTCCATGTTGTAAATCCAGCAGCGACCCATAATCCCGAGATAACGAGATTTGGCATTGATAATATAGAAGATGACGTCGATGGTGGCTGGCCCTGCGGTAATAGGTAAGATGATCTTTCCTACTGACTCTTCTTTAGAACCATTTAATTCACTGATATCGGTGTCGCTTAGAATAACTTGATCGGCCAATCCCATCTGGTCAATTGTGCTTTGAAAGAGAATCTCAATACCGTTTTTAGTATCAATCATCATTGTGTGCATGACAAACTTCTTCATCTTGGGCATTATGACTAATACATTATGATGTAGAAATTTTACATGACTAATGTCGTAATCTTCGAAGGAGATCCCGGGCCGGCGATTGCTCGATTCAAGTAGAAGCTTGGCTTCTTTATCTTGAGGTGTGAGATCGCAGCATTTTGAAAGTCTCATGTGCTTGAATCTGCAAGAGTTGGTGATATGGTAGATTTCAATCATGTTGTTGTGGTATATATGGTAGAGATGTTTCTCCTCAATTTGATATTCGACATGGACTACATCTAGCTACTTCTTATAGCTGTCATCCTTTTATGATTCTAGATTGATAATATAATCGAACATCTGTCCCTCCTTGAAAATAAATTCCAGCAACCTCTGTAAAGTATAACAGTTGTCAGTAGAATAATGGTTTACCTGATGATGCATACAGTACGGGCGGCTCTCGATTGGTTCTAATGGTTGAGAGGGACGATTTATCTTATCCTTGGAGAGGATTAAAAAAATTGTGGAGATTCGATCATTCATCTTTGGGAGGACCGGTTTGGGTAGTGAACCGCCTTTCTGAGGGTTGCCAATGTTTTCCTTGGAGTACTTTTGATCACCTTGATCCTCCTTTGGTTTAGAATTTCGATCAGTGGATGGACCTTTCGTAGTTTGGACGGATTTAGTAGATTTGTGCCTTTCGGACGTCATTATTTCCAGGACGACATAACCATTGACTTTGGTGATCATATCTTCCAAGGTCCCAGGATTGTTGAGGAAAAAGTGTTCTTTGGCCTTGCAGTCGAGCTGGAGCACATTGGTGAATGTAGTATCAACTATTTTCTGATCGAGATTGTCTACTTCAAAATTTTTTTTGCGAAAGCCTCTAGCTTATCTTTGTGTGACTATTTAAGTCTAATAAGAGAATATAAATTATCCTCTTTGTCTATATTGTGAGAATCCATCTTGATGAATTGTTTATGCAGTTGATCGAATGTAGATATGGAATCTTCAGGTAAAGAATGGAACTACCAGTGGTTCTTCCTGTAAACTTATTGCGAACAAACGACAGAGGATGTGGTAGAGATTAGAATGCAACCAAAATGAATCGTGGTATTGTTAAATACGTTCCTTTGGATCAATGTCCTTGTATTTGTAAATTTTTGGAGTATGGAAACCTTCCGGTATTTCCATATCGAATAGTTCTTTGGCAATCGAACTCCCTTGTAACTTGGTTAGGTCATCTGTAGTGCCTAGAACTTGTGCTTCAATCAACTCCTTGATGCGCTGATCCATATGCTCTTGTGCGTCATATTGACATGTCGATTGAGTGGCTTGACAAGGAGGCTGGGGATTATGAGTACCAGTATCCTCACTTAAGCTATCATGTGCTAGAATTTAAGGCTGAGGCCGTTGTTCTTCCTTCTGACATTTAGAAAATTGGTGGCCTCTGTTGATTTCGGACTGAACTTCACCACCCAAATGAATGGAAGGTTTATGTCAGTGTTGAATATTTATAGTAATAGCTTTGCTGGTGGCTCCTTGAGTTTCCAATTGTCCTGCGCAGAAACCTAGGAGGTCTATGGCACTTGATCGTGATCTTTGGTTTGAGGAGCCTGTTGAGTATTTTACAGAATTTGTAATGCAATCTGTAAGGTTTTTATCTGGTCTTCATGTCATTTAAACACTGTTAAACGAGCTTGTCACTCGGTTTCGAGCACCATCTCACGGAACTCA
This sequence comes from Kingdonia uniflora, assembly GCA_014058105.1. NCBI lineage: Eukaryota > Viridiplantae > Streptophyta > Magnoliopsida > Ranunculales > Circaeasteraceae > Kingdonia > Kingdonia uniflora. The sequence continues at coordinate 184,561 of JACGCM010002082.1, read as the reverse complement.
AGGTCAAGAGTTATCTAGCGTTTGAGCTCATTGCATTTCTCTATTTTGGCATGGAGATTCGCCCATAGTTTTGTAAGTTGTTTCGGCTCAACCGAAAGATCGAACTGGATTTTGGCTGATGGTCGCCTGGAAGTGACCATGATTGAAATTAGTAATAGAGTGAATGTATGTCTTAGGACGTGAAAATGTCTTCTTTCTCAATGACGGCAGCAAATGTAATGGCCTAATTTCGTAAGCTCGAGATGGCTCAAAATTATCTCTTACACCAATGTTCCTGTGACTAAAACTTAATATGAAATAAGAAATGATACAGGTAATTTTGCATGGAAAGCCTCTAAATGGGTAAAAAAATCATGACCTCGAGTTGAGCGTTTTAGTAACAATGACTTTTACTACTTCAGGTTGATATCTTATTACTAGTGATCTCTCAAACTAGAAATTCTTAATCTCGTAAATAAGAAGTTTCGTATTTTGAAAATCTAGAAAATGTAGTTTTGTTGGTGATTTCTCGTATATTTTTTCTGGTCCTTGCCTTTTCTGGACCTATTTCTTTATATAGGCTTTGTCGGCTGTTCTCTATTATGCTGAAGCACGTTCTCCAAACAATGTGGGATGTGGTACTTGACTGAGTAACTGTTGAGTTCATGAGAGACAGGTGTCCTTGACTTGTTCATGCTTTTCTATTGTGCTTGACCCATATTCTTCATCAGTTCGTGGTGTAGGTGTCAATGTTGATTGCTTATGTCACATGTAAAATGTGCGAGTCTGATATGGAGGTGGTTCGAATCTGGAAATAGTTCGAAATGGGTTTGATCGAGGGATAGGTCCTTGCATATATGACTTACGACTTACTAAAATTTATCTTCTTAATACTTAATTTTCCCCATAGGTTCTTCAAAATAAAGATACGGTTAAGATTGTCATTGCTAGGCAGCATAGTGCTTGAACTTATTCCTCCATATTATCCATATTGGCAGGTCGTTCCTTGTAAACCCAAAGATACTGTTTGGGAGATGATATGTGTAAGTTAAAACTAGTTATGCTACTATTCGTGTATTGAATAAATGTTGTTATTTCCTGAAGCAGTATAAAGAACACTTACGAGATCGGCTAATGCCATGTGGAGAAATGAAAAAAAAACACTTGTGAAAAAGTACGATGAGTGTGATACAAAAGATGAGAAGAAGAAGAATTGCCCAAAAAAATACTAAACCTGAAGATTGGGTTCGATTTGTCAATCTTACTTCTACAGAAAAAGTTAAAGCTAGTCGAGGAGGAAATAAGATAAATAGGTCAAAGATGGTAACCCCTCATACGACAGGGTGAAAGAGGGTATTCAGAGTGGCTGATGAAATGGTTAGCTTATTTTATAAGTTTTGAACATTTTTATTTCTTTATATATGATTGATGGTGATTTTAAGTTGTTTTTTACATGTTCTTGATAGATGGAAGTGGATCCAACTATTACCAGGTCAGATTCCTTCTTAGTTGGTCATACTCGTAGTGATTAGACCTTCCCCATGGCATTCATTGAGGAAAAAGTGGTAAATTTTCTATTCACGCTTAAAAGTTTTATTTGGATTTTAATTTATATCGTGTAATTAGTCTTATCGATCTCTTATCATACATTTGGATTTCTACAATATTATTTAAATGTACACAACGATAAGAAAGCTTAAATTAAATACTTCTTATTATTCAACACTTTGTGTTGTTAACTTGAGATTCATACGACCATAAAAAGGTAAACAACATGAACACCTAGTACACAATTCACTAGTTATACATATGAATTTTGACACTTGGTCTTCCCCGAGAAAGAAAAACATTATCCATCATTGAGATTTTTGTCAAGACCAAATACTTCATAGTCAATCAACCCTACAGCATTCCAAGAATGTTCAGTATCTTCCTTTACTCAAGGTCCAGTTTACCTTAAAGAAGAAAATAAAATTATTAGTACTATTGGAGATGTTCCTCTGAATTGGTATGAAGATGCAGAACACATTGGGTATGACATTACTGATAAGAAGATAACCAAACAAGCTAAAAAGGATATACTTGAACATTATATTGCAAATGCTGATGACTCTAAAAATTGGCGCAAAATTTATCCATACAATGATGAAGAGGTGGAGCTGACAAAGCAAGAGGCTAAACTTGTTCTTAGAAGATTGAGAGAGAAGACTCCACATGCTGAGGCTGATCTATATACGCCTTATGTTTATTTTTTTGAATGGCCTGATGTAATTCATCCGCTGTATAGTACACCAGAGTAAAAGAGGCAATTTTTTCTTTTAAAGTTGGAAAGCAAAATGGTTGTCGAGTTAGTCAGAGCGATTAGGAATGGGAATCTAAAACTTGTTAAACCAATACAGGGACCATGCATTTATCAATTGTGGGGAGATGATTCCAGCTTAACTGGCAAGGTGGAGCATGGTTTAAGTAATATTCCTGTACTGAAACTAAAACAACCAGGTCATGAGGAATCATACTATCCTTCTATAGAATACATTTCGATTCAGGTAGAGATTAATTATTTTCAGCTGATGTATGAGGAAGACCATCCCACGATCATTCCAAAACGGCTTGAGTCCTTTTAAAGTTTTCCAACTTATGACAAGGCTCTCAAAGAATCATTTGATTGTTGTTTGGATCTACACTTGTGTCCTAGAACATTTCAACATTGATCCCGAATCCCTAAAGCCCAAGTTACCAAGTAGGAAAGATCTTAAGCTGTAGGGACCCATCCCTCGACCTAGTACTTCAGCACGATAACGAGTTGCGGTAAGGTTGATATAAAGAAAAAGGTCCAGAGGAGATGAAGGCCAAGAAAAACAAGATTTTCTAGACTCTTAACACAAAACTTCTTATTTCAAGATCAAACACTTCTAGTTCAAGAAATCACTTGCAATAAGATATCAGCCTCAAACAATAAAAGTTACTGTTATTAAAACCCTCTACTCAAGGTCATGGGTTTTTAGCTATTCAAAGGTTTTCCATACTAAATCTCCTGTGTCATTTTTTGCTTTATATTAATTTTTGTCATAGGTTCATTTGGTGTAATAGCTAATTTTGAGCTATTTCAAGCAACAGAATTAGGCTATTACATTTGGCACCTTCTGTGGAAAAGAAGATATTTCTATGATATCCTAAGGCATACATTTACTCTACTATCCATTTTCAATCATGGTCACTTCCAAGCGATCAACAACAAAAATCCAACTTGATCTTTTAGTTGAACCGGAGCAGCTCGCTGAACTACGGATAAATCTCCATGCTAAAACATAGAAACGAAATGAGCTTAAACGTCAATTATCTTTAGACCGAGGACTTCGCGACAAAGAGCTTGAAGATGGACGTCAAGCTCCTTTAACAACATTCAAGAGACATGAAGAACAGATGACAACCATGCAAACTGTATTTAAATCTTTCCAGGACACTCAATACGGCCCCCTTACCAGTGAGCATGATCAAGTACCGAAAAACTCTCACATTTTTGCACGAGAAATATTAAGCCCTTAAGGGGCCACCAGGAAAGCCATTTCAAAAAATATTCAGCACTAACTTCAACCTTCCATTCATTTGAACAGTAAAATTCAGTTCGATATCAGCAGAGGTCTTCGGCCTTCCAAATGTCAAGAGGAAGAACAACAATCTTAACCTTAGATTCTGGCATGTGATCGCTTGAGTGAGGGCACCAGTACTCATAATCCTCAACTCATTCGCCAAGTCACTCAGGTAATATGCCAATTCGTCACACAAGAACACATGTATCAACGTATCAAGGAGTTGATCGAAGCTCAAGCTTTCGGTAGTAAGTACGGTTTTGCCAAGTTGTAAGATAGTCCACTTGCCAAAGAGTTATTTGATATGGAAGTACCGAAAGGTTTCCATACTCTGAAGATATGCAAAAACAAGGGAACCGATCCAAAGGAGCACATTCAACAATTTCGTAATTCACTGGGGTCGTACTCAAATCTAAACCACATTCTATACCGTCTATTTGCCACAACTCTGGAGGGAGAACTCCTTCAGTGGTTCTACTCTCTCCCTAAATAATTCATCCTCATATTTAATCAACTATAAAAGCAATTTATTAAGACATATGCTCACTGCAAGGACCTATCCCTCAATCTCACCTAAAATTGAGTTGTCGCCAGTTCGAATTATCTACATCTCAGACTCACGTATTTTCCACATGACTTTTCCAGTTAACATTTCAACCTACTCCACGAACTGGTGAAGAACATGGGTCGAACTCAAACCAAAAAGCCTGAACAAGTCAAAGATACATGTCTCTCATGAACTCGTTAGTTACTCAGTCAACCGCCACTAACCGCATTATTTGGAGAACGTGCTCCAGTACGATGAAGAACTGCGGAGAAGGTCTATATGAGGAAGAAGTTCCAGAAGAGACAAGGACCAGAAAAATTATACAAGAAATCACCAAGAAAGCTACATATTCTAGATTCTCAAAAACATTTAAACTTCTTAGTTATAAGAATCAAGCATTTCTAAATCTAGAGATCACTTGTAATAAGATATCTACCTCAAACAATAAATATATTTTTACATAAATCTTCCACTCGAGGTTGTGGTTTTCTTACCTATTCAGATGTTTTCCACGCTAAAACCACCTGTGTCTTTTCTTGCTTTCCATTAAAATATTATCATAGGTTCATTGGTGTGATAGCGAATTCCAAGCCATTTCGAGCCTACAGAATTTGGCCATTACATTTGGCGCCCTCTCTGGGAAAGATTTCATTTCCACGATATCCTAAGACATTCATTCATTATAATTTTCAATCGTGGTTACTTCCAGACGACCGGCTACAATCATCCAGCTTGATGTACCAGTGGAACCGGAGCAACTTACAGAACTATGGGCGAATATCAACGCCGAGGCAGAGAAATGTACTGAGCTCGAACTTCAATTAACTCGTGATCGAGAGCTCTGCGAGAAAGAGCTCGACGTAGAACGACAAGCCCATTTGACAATGCTCAAACGATATGATGACCAGATAACTGCAATACAGACTGCCCTAGAGGCTCTACAAAATACTCAACAGGTTCCTTCAACAAATGGTCACGATCAGTTGCCAGAGACCTCCCATGTTTCTGCAAGGGAAAGATTGGGACCTCGAGGAGTCACCAGTAAAGCTATTTCCAAGAATATTCAGTATGAACCTCAGTCTTCCATTTATTTGGGTGGTGAAGTTTAGTCTGAAGCCAGCCGAGGTCACCAAATTTCCGTCTGTCAGAAAGAAGAACAACGACCTCCATATCGAGTTCCAGCATGAGATCGTTTGAGTGAAGGTACCGGTACTCATCATCCACAACCTACTCATCCCGCGATTCAACCAATACGTCATTACGTCACAAAAGAGCATATGGACCAGCTTATTAAGGAATTGATCGAAGCACAAGTTTTGGGTACTACCGATGACATCACAAAAGTACAAAGAAGTCTGATTGCCAAAGAACTATTCAATATGGAGATACTGAAAGGTTTCCATACTCATAAAATTCGTAAATACAAAAGTACCGCCCCGAAGGAGCAGATTCAACAGTACCGTGATTAATTGGGGATATACTCCAATCTCAACTACATCTTTTGCCGTCTGTTCGCCTGAAGTCTGCTAGATGAACCACTCTGATGGTTCCACTCTCTCCCTGAGGACTCCATATATATATTCGACCAGCTGCAGAAATAATTCATAAAGACATATGCATACAACAAAGATAAAGAGGAGAATTTGTGTTCTCTTAGCAGTCTCAAGCAGTTACACGGAGATAAGCTCGAGGCTTTTGCGAAGAATATTTGGAGCTTATGCATAAAGTAGGTAACCTCGATCAGAAAATAGCTGTTACTGCTTTTACCAACGCGCTCCAGCGAAGGAAAAGAAATCAATGTAAAGGATACTTGGGATTTACTTCGAAGATTGCGATACTGGCCATGTTAAATTTCCACATCATGATGCGTTAGTAATAATGCTTAAAATGAAAAAGTTTGTCATGCACACAATGATGATTGATACTGGAAGCGGTATTGAGATTCTATTTCAGTGTACTATCGACCAAATGGGATTGGCCGACCAAGTTATTCAGAGCGACACCGATATCAGTACTTTAATGGTTCTAAAGAAGAACGAGTAGGCAATGTAGTAGCCTACTCGCAGCCTTCAACCCCCCTCAGGCACTCGAAGTCTACTTCACAGCCTACCCTAATATATCGAAGCCTATTCAATCCTCAAAACAAGCCTTCCAGAGATCCACCGAAGACAAAGCTTTGACTCCAAACAAGCCTCGAGGACGGACTACACACATCGCAGCAGAAACCCTTCGATCATATTTGCACATGGTCAAAATATGATGAGGCAGGCAGCCAACTCATCAGGCAAGACGATGTAGTGATTGGTCCTGGCAACTACAGTGACAGGCCCAACTACTGCCGCAGTACCAAAGTACAGAGACATCAACAACTGTTACAGTGACAATACAGGCATGTCCGACGCCCATACCCCTGCAGGATATCCGGACAGTACCCTTGTAATCTGACCTAACCTTGGTGACTCAGGCCATCCTATGTTCTATAAATAGGGGAGTTGGGGAACCAAGGAGGGGGTTGGAAAAAGTCTCCCTAGACCCTTTAGAGTTTACCTTTGACCATTCTGTAAAACCCAGTATTCGAACCTTCGATTACTCATTAGTAATAAACGTACTCTTAAAAATCCTCATCAGAGGTCGTAGAGCATCACATTCGGGCCTCTACGCAAGTATATTATCTTTGGATTACTCATGGTTTAGATTACTTGATTGTATTCCATTGATTGAGGGTTAACCCTGAGTTGTAAGAGTCAACTTTTCTTCTGAAAGAAGTTAGTCCCCTACAATTGGCGCCGTCTGTGCTTCCCACGCTACCAGCCTCCTTTTCTTTTTCCCTCTCCTTGTTATCAACATCCACAGCTTCTCATCAATACTGCACACCCTCCGTTCCAGTTCAGCCCATGCCGACATCTCCATTGACGGAGTGGCCGCCCAAATAGCCTTACTATCTCAACAAGTCGCTCAAGCCGAGGAGCGCCACCATGCACAACTTAACCAAGAGCGTGAACACCGCCGCCTATAGTTGGAAACTGAGCGGAACCACCGTCTAGACGATGAGAACAGACAAAACTGTACAATCAACGAATTACGCAACACGGTCCAAGAACTGCAGAGACTGTAGCCTCTAGAACCTGCTCACACATCACAAACACCATATCTGTCGCGCATGTCTCTCTGCGTCCGTCTGGGACCTCTACCCACTCTTGGAGCAGCCCAAGGCCGTATTCAAGCCGAGGGTGCTCCTCACACTTTTCCTTCTACCGGCTCCATCCATCTCGATATTCACCCCATAAAATATTCTTCTGACTCCACCCTCCGATCCTCTAGACACCCCATACGCCGCCCTGCTCAAGAACGTCTCGGGGAGCGCAGCGCTGAACACATCCTACCCATTCAAACTCACCATCCTTGAATCCCCCGATCTCCCCCTCATCCTGCTTATGCTGCACAACAGGACTTCGACTTCAAAATACAACCTATTATCCGGGTCAGTGCGAGCCCAGCCACCAACTCTGGGAGTCTCCTCAGTAACCTTATATGCCCAATTTTTTTTGTTATTGAGATACCCCCTAATTTCCATGTCCCCAAACTCACTAAATATCATAACACAGACCCTAAATCCCACATTCTCGTATTCCAAAATGCTCTGAGCCTTCACTCTACGGCTGACTACCTGTTATGTCACCTTTTTCCTTCCAGCCTTGCTGACTTCCCCCTTCGATGGTATCATAACCTCCCAAATGGTTCGATATGAAGCTTCGAGCAACTATCACGGCTTTTCATCTCCCAGTTTGCCTTCAATGAGGACAGAGAAGTTAGAGTCGACGCCCTATTCAATTGCAAAAAATCCAGTAATGAGACACTCGAGGCCTTCATCAAAAGATTCCTTGATGAATCACGGAAAAATAAGAACCTTGACTGCGTAAATGCTATACTCGCATACTCGAAGGCCCTGCCTGATATCAGTCGAGTAAAAGTACACCTCGTTCTCCACAAACCTCAAACACTCGAATAGATGCTCTCGAAGGTCAATGGTTATATCGATCTCGAGTGCCTTCAGGAATCCTGCAAATAGATCCAGCCTTCGTACACCACCCATATCAATAAACCTCGACAAAACTCACATTCTACTCCAACACCCCTGATCGTTCCTGTCTCACAGGAGACTGAGAGCCACAAACGCCCTAACATCGATAACAGTGCTGAAGCTCGCAAGAAACGACCAAAGCCTATTTTGTCTATACTGAATGCCCCCTTCAACACCCTTCTACCACATATATAGGAAGACCCCATTTGGCACATCCCTTTCCCAATTAAAGTCAGGCAAGGCGAACCTTATTGCGCCAATCACAAATGCAACTGTTACCATACCAATAAATGCTTCGCCTTTCAGTACTCCCTCGAACTAATCTTCAGAGCAGGCCGTCTACACCAGTATATTGCCAATCTTCCAAGCTATCTCGACGGGTCTTGCCTCAAGCCTCAATCCACCCCCACTGTTGACCCGGCCGAGGTACACATCTACAAAATAAACTTCATCGAGGTTAACAACATAGACAGCGGACGTTCCAAATACAAGAAAAAGTGCGTCCAAGAATGTTATAAACTCACCTATCAGGAGAAATTTCCCACCCTCTTGCCAGAATCAAGCCATCGCCCTCACCTTGAAGGCATTTCTTTCATTAACTATGACACTTTACACGTCTGCTTCCCCCATTCCGATCCATTAGTCATCATGATAAAGATCGAGTACCTTGTCCTCCACACCATGCTGATTGATACAGGAAGTGTAGCTAATGTCCTTTTCCTCCAAACTGTCAAATTAATGAAGAAGACAGATCTCATCACTGCCGCCAATATCGAATTGAAAGGTTTTAATGGGGCCATCAAAGTCACTGTTGGTCGTTTCAGCCTACCAGTCACCACATGCCCTCTTACCTTTCAAACCAGCTTCTTTGTCATCGACAAGAAGTCTGAATACCTTGGTGTACTCGGACTTGATTGGCTCCACGCCATGCGACCTATACCTTCAACCTACCATCAGACCATTCATTTCAGCACTCACGAAGGTACTTGGAATTTGAAAGGCTCTCAATGCCTTACCCGCTCATGCGAGCACCCAGAGATCAATCAGACCCAAAAACTCGTAAGCCGCCCATAGCAATCACTGCCTCTTTCTATCCCTACACCTTCGACAGATACCACCTCACCCATAGAACCCACTGTTTATATCGAACTCGACGGTCCTGGTCGAGGTACATTCATCGGAACTTTCCTTGTTGAGGCAGAACGTCTCGAGCTTATAAATTTCCTTCAAGCAAACAAAGATGTCTTTGCATGGCCGTTCCAGGAGATGCCCAGTGTTGCCCCCAACCTGGCGTATCATCGCCTCAACCTTATTCCCTATTCCTTAGTAGTCAAACAATAGAAGCGTAACCTGGTATCACAACTTCGAGAAGCAGTGAACCTTGAAGTGGACAAGCTCATAGCCGCAGGTTTTATCAGAGAAGTAAAGTACGCTGACTGGATATCAAACATTGTGGCAGTCCCCAAGAAGAACGACAAGATCAAAATTTGCGTCGACTTTACCGACCTCAACAAGCACATACGGAAGGACAGCTTCCCCCTCCCGGTCATTTCAGCACTCCTTGACGCTACTGCTAGACATGAGCGACTATCCATGATGGACCCAACTTCGGGTTACAATCATGTACTCCTCCTCCCCGAAGATTAGCATAAAACTTCCTTTATCACTGAACGAGGCCTTTACTGTTTCAATATTATGGCCTTCGGTCATAAAAATGTGGGAGCCACTTACCAGTGCCTGGCCACAACAATTTTTAAACCCTTGTTTAGCAAGTCGGTCAAATTTGCATCGACTACATGTTATGCAAGAGCCTCCAAAAATAGACCCATATCCAAGACCTAACCGAAGTCTTTTCGATACTTCGCACATATAACATGAAACTCAACCCAGAAAAATGCCAATTTGGTGTTTCAAATGGTAAATTTTTAGGCCACCTTATCAGTAAATGAGGTATCGAGGTCGACTCCACCCATATTCGCGCCCTCATCGACATGCCTTCGCCCCGAACCAAAAAAGACATCCAAAAAGTTATTGGCAAGATCGCAGCCCTTAATCGTTTCATTTCCAAATCCTCAGACAGATGTGATTGGCTATTTTCCCTCTTACGTGACCAAGGCGTCCACAAAGCAAAAAAGAAAAACAACCTCGAGATCAACTGGACACCCGAGTGTGAACAGGCCTTCCTCGAACTTAAAACTTATCTTGGCCGACCACCCATTATCAGCACCCCTATCACAGACGATATACTCTCTTTATATCTTGCTGTTACAGACACCTTTATCAGTTTAGTACTTATTTGACTCAACTCAAACATAAAAAAACCTGTATATTTCTTCAGCAAAACCCTCACACCCGCAGAAACCCAGTATTTGAAGCCTGAGTGTTTGCTCCTCACCCTTATCTATTCAGCCCGCTAACTCAAACCTTATTTTCAAGCTCACCCCATCCGTGTTATAACAAGTTACCCCCTTCGAGAAGTACTCAGTAAAAAAGAGAAATTCAGGCGAGTACAACAGTGGTCTTTGTATCTTGGCGAACATGACATTTCATTTGAAAAGCAGATATCCCAGAAAGGCTAAGCAGTAGTAGATTTTCTTGCCGACTTCCCGGTTAAAGATGTCGATTGGGAAGAACACGAAGATGACTTAAAAGAAGGCCAACCTGAAACAACAGATCCCTGGGACAATCACACTGGCTGGCATTTATTTACAGATGGATCCGCATATCCCAATGGCTCTGGAATTGGTATTTTTTTGGTAACACCCACTAATGACCGAATAGAAAAAACTATCAAACTTACCATCGAATGTTCCAATAACGAGGCTGAGCACGATGCCTTGATCCACGGCCCCGACCTTGCTCTCGATCTCGGGATTCCCAAACTTACCATTTTCACAGATTCCCAACTTGTTCAGAGGTATTACACAGGAGAAAATCAAGCTAACAGTCGCATGACTGACTATGCTTTCTTCGTTCGACGGCGCATGGACTATTTTCCAAAAAAATCTACTATTACTCATTACCCTTGAGGAGAAAATAGACATGCAGATGCCCTCGCCTACATAGCAGCTACGCTCGGACAATAAGAATCTCAGACCCTCCATATCCAAATACTCGAACGCCCAGGTATCGACCAGATGGAGTCAATGCCATCAATACTGGGGGCAAGAGTCTCGATCCAGACGATTGGCGAGCACAATTTTTCCATTACCTCAACAATGCTACCCTCCCATATGACCCCAAAGCCAAATGATCCTTGTTAGAAAATTGCCACAGGTACACTATTCGTAAAGATGAATTACATCACAAATCCCCAAATGGCATCCTTCTTTGCTACATATCACAAGCCGAAGCCTCTATAATTTTAGCCAAACTTTTAAAGGAACATGCGGTGCTCATACTGTTAGTCGTTCTATGGCTCTTTGAGCTATCACCCAAGGATTATTCTGGCCGAATATGAAAAAACAAGTCGAAGAGTATGCCAAACACTGTGACAAATGCCAACGACACGCTCATGTTATCCATTGCATTTCTCAAGACCTCCATTTAAGTCAAATCTCCTGGCCATTCAAAAGATGGGCTATCGATCTTATCGGACCCTTCCCAAAAGCCATGGGTAGCAGATAAAACATCCTTGTTGCAACCGATTATTTCACCAAATAGGTCGAGGTTGTACCTTTATGCCGAACCAGAAAAGAAGAAGTTATCAAATTTCTATGGGAAAACATCATCACATGCTTCGGCTGCCCCCATATGATTGGATACGCCAATGGTCCCTAATTCGTCGGTAGCAAAGTCAGAAACTTTCTCAAAAAGCACAACATCATCCTCTCACCCTCAACACCTTATTATCCCCAAGGCAACGGTAAATTCGAAGCAATAAAAAAACCCATCATCGATGGTCTCGAGAAAAGAGTTGATGCAAAGAATGGACGACGGGTTCAAGAGATACAGCATGTCCGCTGGGCCTATCGAATAACCCTAAGAAAATCTATAGGCTGCACCCCCTTCTTCCTCACATATGGTACCGAAGCTGTGCCCCCAACTCAATTCAAGGTACCCACACGAGATCCTAACCTCCCTGACAAAGACAATGAGTTTGAGCTCGCATGTAACATGTTATAGATCGACAAAACCAGAGAACGAGCCATTGCCAACCTTGGCTGCTACCATACATCACTTCAAAAATCCTATAACAAGAGAGTTTGACCCCGAAGTTTTAACATCGGAGATCTCGTACTTAGGCGGACCAACCAATCATCGAAGCCTCGAAATGCTGGCAAGCTAGCTGAATCCTGGGAAGGACCTTATGTTGTGTATGATAAAACTAACAAGGGTTCCTACAATCTGATGATAGAAGACGAAGAACCTTTACCAAATCCTTGGAACACAATGCAGCTGGTCTCCTATAATAGGCCATATCCTCAACCTTGTACAATTGATGTAATCTAGAATAATCAATGAACGGTTTTCCACCCATACTTTGTCTTCTTTTTTCATTGAATTTCTTAGTTTAACTTTGGTATCATGTCAACCATCGACCCGACTGATACTTGGGTGTGACCTTGCAATTTTTCAAGCTCCTAATTTCGAGCAAATTCGAGGGGCAAGGATGGTTGAAAGATCGAACCCTTGAGAATGCATTGGGGGTGAACAGTTATGCTTCGCTGTGGCTAAGGCCTTCGAAGTCCAGTCGATTTCCTGGTTTCTTCTAAGTATCATGTCAACCCTTCAGCCCGACGGATACTTGGCGGCGACCTTAACATTTTTAAGCTTCCAATTTCGAGCAAACTCGAGGGGCAAGGATGGTCCACCGACCGGCCCCTCGGGGATGGCTTGGGGGCGAACAAATATGTTTTGATCAGGCTCTAAAACCGATGAAGTCCAGTCAATTTCTTGGCTTATCCCGGGCGTCATGTCCACCCTCGCCCCGACTGATACTTGGGGGCGACCTTGAAATTTTCAAGTTTCCAACATTCGAGCAAACTCGAGGGGCACGAATTGTTGAAAGACCGGACCCTCGGGAATGCGTTGGAGGTGAACATGTCTTGCTTCGCTGTGGCTTAGGCCTTTGTAGTCTAGTGAATTTCTAGGTTTCCACTGGGTATCACGTTCCCTCGGCCCGACTAATACTCGAGGACGACCTTGAAGTTTTTCAAACTTCTAGCATTTGAGCAGACTTGAGGGGCACGTATGATCAATAGACCGGACCCTCAGAAATGCGTTGGTAGTGACCACATCTTATATCACTGTGACTTCGGAATTCGATGTCCAGCAGATCACTCAGGGATCGATCTAAATATCTTTGAAGGTCTTCGGGGTTCGATCACTCTACAGTCACTCGACAGAAACAATACATGCTGGTACTATTCTGCAAGAATATCTACATTTCTACTAAGTGTAAAGATGATTCAAAGACGTATACACCAGAGAAATAATGGCATTACAACTCATGCCAAGTCATCAAAAATTCAACACAAGCCAAGCCAATAGAATACACATCAATATTTCAACAATCCTGAATAAAGCAAGGCCAGAACAAGACAACAAAGTTAATCAGAAAATCAGGCACCAATTTAAAAGTAGTTCAGAATCAACTTTAGAAGTTCCACAGATAACCACCATTAGTACAGTGCAATAGCTCGAAGACATACCATGTTCAAAGACCAACGCTAAAAATAAACATAGTTCAAAATATTACAACTCAACAACAAATCAGAAAAAGAAAGCATGGAACCCCAATGTCAAATACCACATATCGGCACAGTTACACCTTTTTCCTCCACAGGCCCCCCAACGACGATACCCTTGGCACCTTAAGCCGAAGGCTTTGACCCCGAACCATCGACAACCACACCATCTATAGTTCCACCACTGGCCGCTCCAATAAGAGAAGCCTCCACACCACCTATAGTATCTCCAGCTGCCCCATCAATAACATCTGGCTCTCCTTCCTTCATCTGCAAATCATCTCCATCAATATGATTTGGGGAAATAGGGAAGGGTTCCAACGTATCGGGGTTATACCCCTTATCTTCTATAAGAACTTTCAACTTGACATTAAACTTACATTCATCATCAAACTGCCACTGGAAATTCACCTTTTGTTCTGCCTTCTACCTCTCTTTTACCGCAAGCTTTGCCACTACTCCTGCTCCTACCTTGACCACTGAAGCTCGAGTCTCTCATCAAACGAGTCTGTGATAACCTCCAGATCTTGCTTCAATTTCTTGACATCAGACAACAATGACACCTCAGTCCCCCGAGAATGATCCAGACTTTCCACTGCTTGTCACAACTTCCCCTTTACCGACTTCATTGCCTTGTTGTACGAGCGCACCCATACCTTCGTCTGCTAGAATATTCGAGCAGTCAGTACACCTCTAAATTCAAAGAACTTAAAAGAAATCCTAGACTCTCACAAAAGAAATGAATAGATAGTTACCTGAAACATACTCCTTTTTATTTCCTTCAAAGCCTTGTCAAGGTCGTCCTCGCAGAGCTCGACCATCGAAGCCTATTTGGCCACTGCTTGCTCTTGTTGTTCATCCTTTGTCATCACTTCATCCTCATATGCTGCATCATCCTCCCCCAGCGCCTTACACCTTTTGCGCTGACTATCCTTCGATTGGTGCACCTTCGTAGTTTCGGGAACAACCCGACCCTTCCCCTTCTCAATCTGTACTGGCACCTGCCACGGCTTCAACCTCGAAGCATCGCCAGCCACTTCGGGCACTGGCGCAGCTTGCTTCGACCCCCTCTGCATTCTCGAAACATACTGAAAATTTCTTGGCAACTCTTCCCCTCCCATTTCTTCTAGACCCCTCGAAATACCTTCGCCTCTCTTTCTCTTCGATGGCTTTGGCATAACGGGTACGCTTTGAAGCAAAGTATTTACCCAATCCGCCTTCTTCCTCCTCTGCCTCTTGATTCCGAGACTCTCAAAAACATAATTTACCCAATCCTCACTAGCTTCGAGCAAAGTATAAATATAGTTCCTCGAATTGTTCCAAGACAGATTCTTCGGACCTGCAGAACAAACGAAATATAATCATCACTTATTCAAGACATACATCAGCAATAGCCCAGCAAACTTACTTTAATTATACACCCTATGATGCAACTTATAAAGGTCCCCCTCTTCAATATTCTCTTAGTTGCTCCGTACAATTAATAAATCCTTATTCCATTTAATTAAATCCCTCCTCTCACTACTCAACTTTGCATTCATCCCTTCTATAACCTACATCATCTTATAAAAATTCCCATTCATTTGAACTGGGGCTACCTCCGAAAAATTCAGTAACTCTTTCACCAGTCTTCGATGGGGAAGTTCCATTCCTAATCGAATCTGACCTCTATAAGCCAGTATCACTTCCTCAGGATCTGATATGAAAGTTAACCCTATTCCCGCCACACTCAACAAAACCCCCACCTTCGACAGCTCCAACTTGGAAACAAATCGATCTATTCTAACATTATCTCTAGTCAAAACGGTACCTTCGACTCCATCCGACTCAGTCGAATCTCCACTTTTATCACCTTGCTCCCCTTCTACCTTTCTACCACTAGAAGGCCCCACATCACCCTCGCCCCTCTCCCCCCACACTATCTCCTCCTCCTCACTATCCTTAATCACTATCGTCATACGACGTCTCGTAATCGGAACCTCACCAGCTGGCAGAACCATAGATAAAGGGGATTCGGTTATAATATCAGACACTTCTAAGTCGTTACCCTCATCAATTGGGGCACGACCAGATATACTAGCTTCGAATGCTTCGATCTCTTCGTCTATCAGCCTCCGTCCCGAAGCTTGATGGCTATGCATTTTAGCCTATAGAAGAAGAGGCATGCAATTAGATCAATAAATTCCACAATTCTGTGTCCATAACCCATATCCCATCTACCCCCTCCAGAAGATTTATACATACTTGAAACCTCGATCCAAAACCCTATACCTCCTCCAAAACACCCAAAATCCCAGAATGGGTCGAAACCCAGATTTATCAAATCTCCTTATCTTCAAAGATATCCTCCAAACCCCAAACCCAGAATGTCCTACTCACAGAATCAGAAGGGAAAACAAAATTAAAATTGGCAGAGATCAAGTGACATACCTGCGTTAGAAACACTATCCTCGAAACAGCGAGATCAACGTAACAACTTCAACAACTTCTCTTAAGTTCTAATGGCGTACGTTCTCTTCTCCTCACTCTCTTTGATTTTTTTTCAATAAATAGCATAGTGATTACTCCTCTCACACTTATATACTCTTTCGAAAAAGCCAAAATTGCCATGAATTTCTTACCATTATCATTACCACGACCTCACTGCCCCGGCTTTTCAGCTACAATATGCTTTGACCAATTTACCCCTCATATCCCTCACGTGCGAACAACACACTCGCTTCAACTTACCTGTAAAAACTAAACCTTCTCGAACCCTTCCACCCCCACTCAAAGTTAAATAATCAAATCCAAACAGTCAAGTTACAACTTTTTCCGTAATACGAGCAAAAATCATGATTAATTTTTGGCACACTGCCCCAGGCACACGTACTGTCCTGACAGACCAGCCGTCGGGGCTGTCAGTATGACCATTCAAATCAAACATAAGATTTGACATATTCCTCGAATTCGAGTAAACGACCACTCCGCGCCTCGAAGACTCATCAACATATAGCCTCAAATTGGGGTTTCCAATATATCGACATTCGATCAACAGCACATTCGTCAATTTAAAACCTCATGCCTCTATTATCTCGGTAGATCGCCCCTATTCCTTCGACATATCACATTCACCCTTTGACAGATTACAATCATACATTTTGATAGTTCAAACATTTATGCTTAGAGACCCAACCTTTTATTCCAACAGATCAATCTTTTAATCTTCGACAGATAATACTCCCACTTCCACAGACTACAACTTTTTTCTTCGACAATTCAAATACTATACTTCAACAGTTATATTATTAATTCGACAGCTTAAGATACTACTTCACGAATTTAGATTATATTGTTACTTTCAGTCAGACAAATCAAATTATTACCTATAAAGAGCAAGAATACTACTACAATAGTACTTTCAAACACCAATTTCATATAGAAAGACAAAACATATTACAAGCCTTGTCAAAAAAAAAGAGAAAGGAAGCAGAACAGAAGAAAGCAACAATAAAAATACCAAACAAACAGAGGACCCTAATTATTAACGGGATGCTCCTCTTCAACCACGTCTGTAGCATCCGCATCCTCCTAGTTCACTATATCCTCTGCAATGCCCTCAAGAAGAGACAACCAATGGCCGGGTAATGGCCCTATCATCTGCAATAATCCTCACCAGTATGCAAAGGGCGTGCCAAGGATAGGTACCCCGGGTTCCACCTCAAAGAGGTTCGGCATCCCAGCATCAAGGTCTTCTTCAATACGGAACCACCGTTGAAGCCCCAATAAGACCTCTCGTACTCGCCTGGCTCACACTGCCGTCTGGTCCCCATGTACGAGTACGTTTATAGCCATTCTGATCTGAGCAAATAAGAAAAGAGCTGAAGAGAGAATAATTGAAGAACGATGAAGAAATCTCTTCCGCCATAGTTCCTTTTATACTTGAAGAACGATTTCAACTTTCCTTCCTCCCAAGCTGACTTAATTGCTAACATCAATTCCTACCTTGAAAATTTAACAGTCATGACTTCCCAACTTCCTAGACGTAACCAATTCATCTCTACCTGCATTCAAACCTCATTCCCGAGGACTTATAGTCGAGCAAACCTCCAGCATCTAACGTTCAACCATCTTCACACTTCGACCCCAATTCCTTGCACCAAGTCTTAACCAATTACAGAGTCTATGACCTTTGATCATATCATTACACTTCGATACCATTTTTTACCTTCTATTAACAAATTGATAACATGCATGTGCTAAGCGCACCTATGAGAGTATTCGTCTACAATATCAACCAGACACAGTCACACAAAAGTTTCTTAAAATATTATTTCCATTCCATTAACCCGATTTACAAAACAGAATACATTGCTACAACCACCCTAAACAAAAACCCTAAAAATACAAAGATACAAATATTCACCACGTCAAACAGTAGCCCTACTTCCAGAAGGTCCAGCTCCACTCACACCGCTCTGTTCATCTATCTCCTCTTCTACACAAATAAGGCACTCGGCCAAAACAGACAGAAAGAGATAGCATTTCTTCGCAGTAGTAAAATTGAACTTTAGCGGTCCCAAAGATAGGCATAAGGCTCCCCATTGATGAGCCTTCCAGCCTCCACTTCCACCAGTTCGGGCATGTCTCAGTCTAGATCATGTTGCCCGAATAACTTTATATTCAGTTCACTAGTCTTCCGCCCTACGCGACGGTCCCGGGCGAACCCCATCCTCCTTTGAGATCGTGTGTTGGGCATGGCATCCATGAAGATTTCCAAAATTTACAAAAGGAAAGAGAGAAGAATGACAAAGAAGAAGGTTACACAGTATCCCTATTCAAACACCCATACCTATAGCCTCATTTCATTGATTACCCTATAACCACTTATACCTCTTAATTACCCTCTTTTATTACTTACCCGAAAACCAATGGTCAATCCGCTCAAATTCCAAGGCAAAATAGTTTTCTTAGTGAACGCCTCTCCCCCTGGCTTCAAGACCCTTGCTGAGAGGGGGAAAATGTAGTAGCCTACTTGCAGCCTTTGACCCCCCTTGGACACTCGAAGATTACTTCGTAGCCTACCCGAATATATCAAAGCCTATTCAATCCTCAAAAAAATCCTTCCAGAGATCCACCGAAGACGAAGCTTCGACTCCAAACAAGCCTCGAGGACGGACTATACACATCGTAACAGAAACCCTTCGGCCATATCAACACACGGTCGAAATATGATGGGACAGGCAGCTAGCTCATCAGACAAGATGGCACAATGATTGGTCCTGGCAACTACAGTGACAGGCCTAACTACTGCCATTGCACCAAAGTAGATAGACATCTCCAACAATTGTTACAGTGATAGTACAGACATGTCTGACACCCATACCCCTGCATGGATATCTTGACAGTACCCTTGTAATCTGACCTAACCTTGGTGACTCAGCATATGCTATGTTCTATAAATAAGGGAGTTGAGAAACTAAGGAGGGGCTTGGAAAAATTCTCCCCAGACCCTTTACTGTTTACCTTTGACCACTCTATAAAACCAAGTATTCGGACCTTCGATTACTTATCAGTAATGAACATACTCTTAAAAATCCTCATCAGAGGTCGTAGAGCGTCACATTTGGGCCTTTACGCAAGTATTTTATCTTTAGATTACTCATGCTTTTGATTACTTGCTTGCATTCCTTTGATTGTGGGTTAACCCTGAGTTGTAAGAGTCGACTTCTCTTCTGAAAAAAGTTAGGCCCCTACAGGCAAGATAATCCTACCTATTACCGCAGGACCATCTACCATCGACGTCGTCTTCTATGTCATCAACACCAAATCTTGTTATCTCAGGATTATGGGCCGCTGCTGGATTTACATTATGGAAGCAATCGCTTCTACCTATCATCAAACACTCTAATTCAAACACAGCAATGGTATCAATGACATCAGGGGTAGTCAGAAACTTTCCCGTACTTGTTAAAATACCATCTCTGTTATTCTAAATACCTTTGACAAATTTACTGCATAGCAATTACAGGAAGCTGATCACCTCAGCGATTAACCTTCCACGGAGGAGCCCACAAAATGTGTCAACATTGATGGACCTTGCAGTGGTACTTTCATCGGTACTAAGCAAGTTGAGCACGAAAAAGATGATTTTATTCATTTCTTACAATTAAGTCGAGATGTTTTTGTGTGGTCTTTTGAAGAAATGTCTGGGGTCGATCCGACCAAGGCATGTCACAAATTGGCCATCAACATCAACGCTACGGTGGTCAAACAGAAACAACGACGACTATCAACTCGCCTTCGAGATGAAGTTAACACCGAGATCGAGAAATAGATCAAAGTGGGATTCATTCGTGAAGCCAAATATCTAGACTGAACAAACATACTCAAAAGGACATTTTCCCTTTCCCCAACATTCATCAGATCTACAATTCCGCAAAAGGTCATGGCCTCCTATCTATGATGGATGCTGCTTCAGGACACAATCAGATTCCACTTTTGGAAGAAGATCAAGAAAAGATGACTTTCATCACTGAAAGAGGTCTTTATTGCTACAAAGTCATGCCCTTCGGACTCAAAACCGCAGATGCCACATTTTAACGGTTAATGACTACGATGTTCAAAGCACATCTTGGGAATGTCGTTGAAGTCTACATCGACGATATTTTGTGCAGGAGCGTACAGTCAGCCAACCACATTTATGATCTCAACACCATATTCAACATTCTTCAATTTTAAAGGATGCGTCTCAACCCTGATAAATGTCAATTTGGGGTACGTTCCAGCTGATTTCTAGGCCACCTCATCAGCAAGAAGGGGATTGAGGCCTATCCAAATCAGATTCGCGCTCTCCTCAACGTGCCTTCTCCAAAAGTGATGAAAGACATTCAGAAACTTGTTGGCAAAATTGCCGCTATCAACCATTTTGTTTCTAAATCTTCAGACCGTTATCATTGGCTATTCCTACCATTCTGCGGTTGTACCTAACAAGGAAAATTTAAGCCAAATACAGAGGTCAAATGGACACCAAAATGCGAAATAGCTTTTCAAGATCTCAAAACCTATTTGAGGAGCTCTCCCATAATGAGCACCCCAATTGATAATGTGGAACTGATTATCGACCTAGCAGTTACGAATACATCACTAATCTTGGTTCTTATTCGGCTCGAAGGGAAAATTGAGAAACCTGTCTACTTCATCAACAAAACCCTCACTCTAGCGGAAACGAGGTATTCCAAAATTAAAAAAACTTTTTCTCACTGTTATTTACACTTTACAGAAACTCAAACACTACTTTCAAGCTCATTCAGTCAAAGTCATGATGAAATACCCACTTTAGGAAATTCTATCCATAGAAGAAAAATCGAGAATAGTACAACAGTGGTCTGTCAATTTGGACAAACATGATATCAAGTTCGAACAATATCATCCCGGGAAGGGTCAGGTCATTGTCGATTTTCTCGCAGATTTTCCAGTGGAAGATCCCGAGTGGGCGTAGCACGACCCTGACCTTGCTGAAGAAACTTTCGAAGATCCACCCACCAAAGGATTTGACGAACGAGTTTAATCGATTACCAAAAAAGGGTGGAGACTTCTTACGGATAGATCAGCAGGACCCGCAGGGTCAGGAATCAGAATCGTATTAATTACCCCTTCCAATGAAAGAATTGAGAAATCGATCCGCTTGGATTTATAGGCCTCAAATAATGTCAAATAATGTCACCTAATACTCGCTCTTGAACTCGATGTCGATGAACTCTCAGTTTACACAGATTCACTACTCGTTGTCCACCATTACTCTGAGCAATATAAGAAAAATTGAAAGATGATCGAATACGCAGCTCTCATCGCAGATAGGATGAGCAAGTTCTCAAAAGCAACTCCCGATTCCTTGGCATATCTAGCTGGTGCATTGGGCACAAAAGCTCGATATCTCCAGATTAAAATCATTTCAGCCCCCAACATTGATCGTATTTCCATATGCACGATCAATACTGGGGGCAATAAAGAGATAGACAATGATTGGCGAAAGCCTTTCTTAGCCTACCTCGGTATCGAAAACAGACGCAACGGACCACTTCCAGTAGATCTGAAAAAGCGCCGATAGCTGATCAACAATTCAAAGTGCTACACAAATCAAAACAGTATATTATACCACCTTTTAGTCACGGGGCCTTACCTCAAATACCTCTCCAAGCCAAAAGCACCTGAAATGCTCCTCGAATTCCATGAAGGAACATGTGGCTCCCACACCGCAGGTCGATCACTAGCAAACAAAACTATTACACATAGAGTATTCTAGCCTGTTATGCGCAAGCAAGCAAAGGAGTACTCATGCAAATGTGACGCCTGCCAAATACATTGACATATGATAGGTGCCCTGCGATCAAACTCCATACAAGCAAGGTGTTCTGGTCTTTCAAATGATGGGCACTCGATCTCGTCAGCAAATTCCCTAATTCTCCACGTAACCGCCGTCATCTACTTATAGCTACCGATTATTTTACAAAATGGGTAATAGCAGCTCAACTCTATCAAACCAGAGAAGATGAGGTCATCTCATTTATCTGGGAACATATTATCACTCGGTTTGGGTGCCCCCACCTAATTCGTATTGATAACGGGCCTCAATTTGCCAGAGAAAAAATTGTAGCCTTCCTGAACTAACACAATATCATCCACTCACCATCTAATCCTTGTTATCCTTAAGACAATGGCCAAGACAAAATCACCAACAAAACCATCGTGGATGGACTCAAAAAAAGGCTTCATTTATAGAAAAAAGGGAATTGGATTCTAGAACTACCTCATATCCTATGGGCATATCGTACTACTCACCGACAGTCAACATGATGCCCCCATTCCTCCTAGCCTATTACACTGAGGCTGTCATTCCTTCTTAATACCATCATCCAGTTCAAGATCACGAGCTAACTAATGAAGAAAATAAGTTTGAATTGGCTTGCAACCTCAATATAATCGATGAAACTAGGGTATGCGCCATCGCTAACGTAGGTTGATATCATCATATGCTAGCCAGTTCGTACAACAGCCGAGTCAAAAGTCATACCTTCCAAATCGATGATCTCGTCCTCAGAAAAATTCCTCAACGCAAAGAGCCTCACGTTGGAAAATTAGTCGACAATAGGGATGGTCCATTCATTATCACAGGTCTTTCAGGCCTGGGATCATATTACCTCATGAAAGAAAAAGGAATCCACATTTCAAATCCTTGGAACACTAGGCGATTGAAACAATACTATCGTTAAGCGCCTTACTACTCCATTTCCGTTTCTCGTTTTTGTTTTTTAAATTCCAAAAGAAAGATTTTCACCTCCATCCAATGTAAATTTTGAACTGTTTAATGAAACTTCCAAGTTTTTTACAATATCTCTCTACTTACGTTGATTTAACTACATTCTATAGATTAAAGCATAGATAATACTAGCTTTCAGTCGATCCCATACCAGTTAAATCAAGGATAACACTTGGTTTAGCTGACTCAACCATCTCTGCAATTAAAACAAATGTAGAAACTTGTTTTATATCAAAGACTCTACCAAGCATTAGATAGGGAAAAAGTAATACTAGCCTTCATCTCATTCAACTTGTTTGAGACATTATACTAGTTAAATCAAGGATAACACTTGGCTTGGCTGACTCTACTAAATTTCTGCGATTGAAATAAATGTTTTTATATCAACGACTCTAACAGACATAAGATAAGGCAAAGGTAATACTAGCCTTCATCCCTTTCAATATGTCTGCAATATTACTACAGTTAAATCAAGATTTACTTGGTTTGACTTACTCAACCTATCTCTGCTATTAGAACAAATGTAAAAACTTGTTTTATATCAAAGACCATACCATACATAAGATAAGGCAAAGGTAATACTAGCTTCCATATATTTCGGTATGTCTGCGACAAATACTATTTATTTTCAGGTTGCATTCATAGCCACTACAATGGATTATTTTATTCTGTTGGGATGTCAGCAGTGTTTTCCCCTACAACAGGAAGTCAATCAAATTTCAGTCTCAAGTTACAGCAACCCTGCCCCACTCTATCAGATATACAGGGCAAGGGCCTAACTCATTTCCATGGATGCCATACAATTTCCTCGATCTATGTCAACTCTACAGATTTATCCCTTGTCAGACAGACTCTTGAACAAGGTATCTCATTATAACTCAAGGCTTTTTACTTCTTCTACAAAATAAGCAACGATCGACTTTAACAAGTCTGAGCGAGATGCATGAGCTACAAGTATCTTTAAAAAGTACGATCTCGCCTTTCTGAGGCGTGCCTTCAACCTCACATACCGTCGCTTCTGATATGCCATCTCCCTTTTTATCAAAGCATCAGAAGCTATACTCTCTTCCAAGTTTTTAATAGCTTTATCTGATTCAGCCTGACTAATCGCCTTTAAGTCCGCCACCTGAGCACGAAGTCTCATAATTTCTACATTCAGCTCTACCCCAGCCTGTAGGGAACTAACTCCATTCGGACGGGGAGTCGGTTCTTGTAAAGTAAACTCAATCCTCAATTAAAGGGAACAAGCAATTGGCCAATGATAAGATAAAACTAAAGGCAAATGCTTGCGTAGAGACCCGAATGTGACTCTCTACGCCCTCTGATGAGGATTTTTAAGACAGATTATATTATTGAAGAGTAAAATTAGAAGGTTCGAGTACAGGTTTTATGGGTGATTGAAGGTAAAGATGCATAGGCCAGAGGTGATCTCTCTAACCCCCATCTGGTTTCCCCTCTCCTCTATTTATAAAAAACATAGGGAGCCGAGTCACCAGGCATGGGTCCGGTGAGCTGGCTGTCTGTCTTATCATACTTCGACCGCATGTAGATATGGCCGAAGAATGTCTGATGCAATGTACTGATATGTTCTTGAAGTTCTATCCGGTGAGCTGGCTGTCTGTCTAATCATACTTTGACCGCATAAAGATATGGTCGAATGATGTCTGCTACAATATACTGATCTGTTCTCAAAGTTTTGTCCGGTATCGAAGGTTCGTTTATGGGGGATATCTGAGGAGCCTTGTTTAGGGGTTGATAGGGCCTCGATATATTCGAGTACGCCATGAAGTGGGCTTTGGCTGTCTGTTCGAAGGCTACGAGTAGGCTAATACATTCGCCCTCTTTCAGGGAAGGTCTCGAAGCAAGGTGGAGAGGTGTTCGCTGAGAAAACTGTTCAGTCTTGGAATCTGGGTGGTTTGACTGCCTGGTTTTTCGGGAAAGTGATATAAAGGGGTTTTCAAGGGATATAGTTGGTTATAGGGTAATAAATACATTGAAGCCTATAAATATAGGCTATTGTGGAGGTACGCTGTATCTTCTTTCATCTGCAATAGTCTTCTGGTCTATTCTCAATATTCTTAACATTTGGATAGATGCAATGCCGAATACACGTTGCCAGAAGAGGATGGGGTTTGCTTGGGACCGTCGAGAGGGGCGAAAAAATGGTGAAACTGTACGTGAAGTTTTTTGGCGAATATGACTTGACCTGGGATATGCTAGACCTTGTAGAAGCAAGGCCTGAGGAGTTCTTCAATGGTAACCCATATTTTTATCTTTGGGAATAGTTGAGGTTTCAATTTACGATTGTTGAACGGCGCTATATCTTTCTGATGGCACTGGCTGAAAGTCTCGTTTGTACTGAAGAGATCATCGAGGAGCAGAATGTGGCGAATGGGGCTGGTCCTTCCAGTAGTAGGACTTCAGGTTGAGGGGGGAATGTTTTGAGTTTCTGTTTTGCTATGTTTGGAGGGGGTTGTTTCTGTTGTGTAGGGTTGATAGTAGAAATGTAGTTTGTCAACTAAATTTACTATTTAGAATGGACAGAGTATTTTCTCCGTACTTATATTGCTATGTCTGATTGATATTGTAGACGAATGTAAGCAAATACTCTTATAGGCGTGAGATACAGTGATGAGCTTGAAGGTAATGATGAACGAAGGTTAGTGTTATCTGGTTATGATGATCATAATTAATTATAGTCGAAGGTATGATGAAATGCTACTTTGTAATAAATGATGGTTGTGATGATCGAATGCTCGATGTGGGTGATGTGCTCGAATGGAGGTCCCCGGGAATGAGGTTTATATGCATGCACCAATGAATCAGTTACGTCCAGGAAGTTGGAGAGGTTGCATGTTGACTTTTCGAGGTTGGAAATGAAAGGTTGCCATTAATTTGGTTACGGAAGAGGGAAAGTTGTGGTGGGTTTGCAAGTATAAAATAAATTGTTGTAGAGATTACTTCTCACTTTTCTGCACGTTTTTCTCGTTGTTCTTCTTCGTTGCTCATATTTAAATTGCGGCAGATATTCCTGTTTAAGAGGACCCTGCTGTAGCGAGAGTTAGGCGTATACGGGAGACCTTGCTGGGGCTGCGATGACGGTTTGGTCTGGAAGAGGGCATTGACGTAGAAATGCAAAATATTTTTAAGGTGGAACCCGGAGCACCAATTCTTGAGATGCCATTCGCATACTGGTGGGGGATACTGTAGATGATGGGGTCATTCCCCGGTCATCAGATGTTTCTCCTCGAGGGCCTCGCAGAGGATATTGTTGTCCAAGAGGATGCAGATACTGCGGCCATTGTCAAAGAGGAACAGCCTGCTAATAACTAGGGTCCTCTGAAATATGATTGTGTTGTTGCTTTCTTTTCTTTTGTTTCTGTTATCTCTTGTTTATTGTTTTGTAAGAGGGTTGAAATGTTAGCTACTTTTTGAATGAAAAATGATTTCTTTGAATAACTCATGTTGTCGAACTGTGGGTAATAGTAATATAGTCTGATATGGAATAGATGATACAGTTTCTCGAAATATGTAGTTTGTGCTGTTCGAAGATAAAAATGGTTTTGTCGAAGGGAAAAGTAAACTATGGCGAAGCAGAAAATTTATCTGCAGGCCTGAGGTTTTTGACTGGTCGAACTTACTACTGTATTTGGTTGAAGGTTCGAAACTTTTGAGTTAAGGGGCGTACTGAATGTCGAAGGCCAATATATTAAAATGAATTTTTGTTGAGGCTAGATGATGATGATTGTTCGAGGCGTGAAATGGTCGAGTACTCGAGTGCAGGAATATGTCAAAGATTGAGTTTGATTTGACTAGCTGCTCTGACAGCCCAGACGGCTGGTATCTCAGACTGGTACGAACGCCTGGGGCAGTGTGCAAAAGGTAATGATGTTATTTTTCTCGTATGATGGAAAAAAGGTAATGATTGGCTGTTTGGACTGGACTGTTTGGCTTTGAGTAAGGGAAAAAAGGGTTCGAGAAGTTCGGGTTTTACGAGCAGATGGTAGTAATGGTGTTATGTGTACGTGGGAAGTACGAGGGGTAAAGTGGTCAAATGAAATTGGAGCCGAAAAGCCAGAGCAGTGGGGTCGTGGTAATGATAGTGGTGAGTAAGTCAAGGCAGTTTAATTTTTTGGAAAGATATATAAGTGAGAGAAGAGTGAGTACTGTGCTATCTTGTGATGAGAATCTAAAGATTGAGAGAAGAAAACATACGTTATCTTGAACGTGGGGGTTGTTGCTTCTTTTGCTGGTTTATCTTGCTCGTTCGAGGAGAGGGCTGTTAACCACTGGTAAGTTACTTGATCTCGGCCATGTTTACTCTGTTTGAGGGGGTGGGTAGGAGATTTTGCATTTGGAGTGAAGAAGTTATTTTTGGGAGTATGGAGGCTTGTTATAACTGGACTTCGACCCAGTCAGAAATTTTGTCAGGGTTTTTTTTTTTGTTTTGGAGGAGTTATTGTGTCTGATATTTGTGGTAGGAGAAATATCTGGAGGGGATAGATGGGATAAGGGTGATAGACACGAGATTGTCGAATTTTCTGCCCTAATTGCGTGCCTCTTCTTCGGTAGGCAAAAAATGGATAACCGTCGGGATTCAAGGCGGGGACTGGTAGATGAAGAGGTTGATGAGGTCGAAGCTAGTACCTCTGGTCGAGACCCAATGGGCGAGGGTAGCGATTTAGAGGTGTTAGATGTGGTGACCGAGGCCCCGCTGTCAATGATTTTGCCGGCTGGAGATGATGCGGTCACAAAACGTCGAAGGACAATAGTGACTGAAGATAGTGATGAATAGGAAATAGTATGGGGGAAGGGATGTGGTGTAGAACCTTCAGGTAGTGGGAAGGGGGATAAGGTGCTGGGGGTGGTAACGAGGATTTGACTGAGTCGGATGTGATGGAGCATGCCGTTTCGGTAAAACATAGGGTTAGGTTAAATCGGTTTGCCGCAAAATTAGAACTCTCAAAGGTGGGGGTGTAACTGAGTGTGGTGGGGGCAGAGTTAACTTTTAAATTGGACCCTGGCGAAAGGATTATGACTTATAGGGGTCAAATTCGATCGGGACTGGAGCTGCCTCTTCGGCAACTGGTGAAAGAAGCGTTGAATTTTTGGGGGGTAACTCCAGTGCAGATGAACGGTAATTTTTATGAGATGATGAGGGTGATAGAGGGGATGAATGTGAAATTGGCTGGTAAGGGTCGAGGTTTAATTAAATGACTCGACATTATCACCTTTTACTCGAGGAAGGTTAGTTAAAACCTGAGGACATATCACATCCAATGTCATCCAGAGAAGCCTTGGTTCTTGAATCTGTGCTCAACAGGCCGGGGGTGGAATAAAGATTTACTGATAGTAAGGGGTAACTACAAGAATGTAGATAACGATGACCCGTACAAATTACCTCATAGGGCATTTAACAGAAGTAAGTTTGCTGTCGAAGGTTTGTTGTTGATGTGTTTCTGAAATAAGTGATAATTGTGATTTTGCTTTATTTCTGCAGGTCCAGGAAGTTCATCTTGGGATAATCTGGTGAATTACATTGATACTCTACTCCAGGCTAGTAAAAACTGGGTGAATTCGGTGTTTGATAGTCTCAAGATCAAGAGGCAAAGAAGAGAAAAGGTGGATTCCCAGCTTTGAGAGTACCCGCTACGCCGAAGTGATCTAAGAGAAAAAGAGGGGTAGGTATTTTGAAAGTGAAAATAGAAATGGGAGGGGAAGAGTTGCCGAGGAATTACCAGTTTGTGCTAAGGTCGTGGAGGGGTGCGAAGCAAGCGGCGCCAGTGTCCAAAGGGGGTGGAGAGGCTTCGATGATGAAAGCAAAATAGATTTCTTCTCAAGCCAAGAAAGGGAAGGGTCGAGTAGAGCCCGAAGCCCTTAAGGTGCAGCAATCGAAGGTTATTCAACGTAAGAGACGTAAGGTACTTGGAGAGGAAGATACAATGGAGGAAGATGAAGAAATGACAGAAGCTGAGTGATAGAAGCAGGCTGTGGCGAAGCAGGCGTCGATGGTCGAGCTCAAGGAGGATGACCCTGACAAAGCTTTGAAGGAGATACAGAAGCACATGTCTCAGGTAACTATATATAGCTTTGCGTATTGATATTGTAATTTTTTTTACAAAATGTATGAGTTTCGCGGCTCACTGATATCTTGAGTATTTTTTGCAGACGGAAGTCTGGGTAGAAACTTGTAGCAAGGTGATGAAGTCGGTGAAGGCAAAGCTGCGACAATCAAGGGAAAATCTAGATCTGTCTCGTGGGAAGGAGGCATCATGGGTATCTCAAGTCAGGAAGCTGAAGCAAGATATAGATGTGCTTACTAACTCTTATGATGAGAGGCTCAAGCAACAACGATCAAGATTGGAACGAGAGTGGTTGGCGAAGCTGAAGGCGTGTGAGAAGGAAAAAGCAAAATAGAAGGTGGGTTTCCAGGGGCAGTATGATAAGGAATGCATGGAGAATATGAGGTTGAAAAAGTTTATCGATGGTATGGGGTATGATATCGATACGTTGTAGCCTTATCCTGTTTCTCTGGGACTTCTGGAGGGGGTTGAATTACAGATGATGGGAGAGGAGGTAAACGCTGTTGATGAAGCACTTGGGGGTGATGTTGAGAGTGTTCTTCGTGTAGTGCCCATTGGTGGAACTGCTGATGGTCTGATCGAAGGTTTGCATGAGGTTGCTGAGGTTGGTGGTGCTGGGGCGACTATAGAGCCAGATGGTACAACCGCGCCCACGTGAGGCATTTTGAGGTAGGATTCGCATATCTTCTTCTGCTGGTTGTGATGTTAAGTTGTAATATTGTGAGCGATATTTGCGGTTTTCTGTTGGTATTAGAATTCAGTAGAAGGGGTTTATTTTTTGCTTTTGTTATCTGTTGAGCTTCTACGATTGATGCCGAACATATTGATGCTTATTTCCTTAAATTGATGTAATTTGAATACACATGCTGTTGATTTTCTTTATTTTTGGACTCTTGCTGATTAATTTTTGAATTATACTGCAACTGTTTCTTTTGACAGGTAATTGCTGAGTGTTCTCTGCATTTGATGGCATTAGCGAGTATTTTTGTATTTTTGAGATAGACATTTGATCTGTTCGAAATAGAAGTTGATCTGTTTGATTGACTGTAGTGTGATCGAATTCTAAAGAGTTTTGAAGATATATAGATCAAACTTTGAATGTTCTGCTGGACATCGAAGGTCGAAGCCACAACGATGTTGAAATTTTGAATAACTTCCAGGTCGCCTCTGAGTATCAGTCGGGATGAGGGGACGTGATACCTTGAGGAAACCCGAAAATTAACTGATCGCAACCAACGCATTCCTGATGGTCCAGTCGTTCGACCATCCTTGCCTCTCGAGTTTGTTCGAATGTTGGAAACTTGTGCAATTCAAGGTCACCCCCAAGTATTAGCCGGGGCGAGGGTGGACGTGATACCCGGGGTAAACCAAGAAAAGGACTGGACTTCAGCAGTTTCAGAGCCTGGACGAAGTATATATGATCGCCCCCAATGCATCCCCGAGGGTCCGGTCTTTTGACCCTCCTTGCCCCTCGAGTTTGCTCAAAATTGGAGACTTGAGCAATTCATGGTCGCCCCCATGAATTAGTCGGGGCGAGGGTGGACATGATACCTAGGTTTAACCACGAAGAGGACTGGACTTCGAAGGCTTAAGCCACAGCGAAGCAATATCTGATTGTCCCCAATGCATCCCCGAGGGTCTGGTCTTTCGACCTTCCTTGCCCCTCGAGTTTGCTCGAAATTGGAGACTTGGAATAATTCAGGGTCGTCCCCAAGTATCAGTCTGGGAGAGGGTGGACATGATACCTAGGTTCAACTAAGAATAAAAAAATGATAAAGCAGACGAAGTCGGAATGGAATAACTTGTTTATTGAATATTCTGGGTTACATCAGTTTTACATGATTGTAGATATGGCCTGTTGTAGGAGGCCAATTACATTGTATTCCAGGGGTGTGGTAGGGGATCTTGGCATTCTGTCATTAGGTAATAGGAACCCTTGTCTGTTTTATTGTAGACGATGTAGGGTCCTTCCCAAGATTCGGCTAGCTTGCCAGCATTCCGAGGTTTTGTAGATTAATTGGCATGTCGAAGCACTAGATCTTTTATGTTGAAACTTCTTGGTCGAACTATCTTGTTCTAAGATTTTTAAAGTGAAATGTAGTAGCGGCCAAGGTTGTTGATAGTTTGGTCTCTGGTCTCGTTAATCCATAACATGTTGCACGCAAGTTCGAACTCATTATCTTCGTCTGGGTGGTTAGGGTCTCAGGTGGGTACTTCGAATTAAGTTGGTAGCACAGCTTCGGTCCCATATGTCAGGAGGAATGGGGTCTATTTTGTAGATTTTTTTGGTGTTGTGCGATAAGCCCAGAGAACGTGTTGTAACTCTTGGACCCATCGTCCTTTCTTTGTATCAACTTTCTTCTTAAGACCATCGACAATTGTTTTGTTGATTGCTTTGAATTGACCATTGCCCTGAGGATAGTAAGGTGTTGATGGTGAGAGAATGATGTTGTGTTTTTTGAGGAAGTTTCTAACTTTGCTTCCATTAAATTGGGGACCGTTGTCGCATCGGATCATATGGGGGTAGCCGAAGCGAGTGATGATATTTTCCCACATGAATTTGATAACTTCTTCTTCTCTGGTTCGGCATAGAGGAACAACTTCGACCCATTTAGTAAAGTAGTCGGTTGCGACAAAGATGTTTTCTCTACTACCTGAGGTTTTTGGGAAGGGTCCAATGAGATCGATGGCCCATCTTTTGAATGGCCAGGAAACTTGGCTGTCGTGGAGGTCTCTAGAGAGGCAATAGATGTCGTAGGAGTGACGCTGGAATTTGTTACATTGTTTTGCATAGTCTGAAGCTTGTTTCTACATATCGGGCAAAAATAATCCTTGGGTAACAGCTCGAAGGGCCATAGAGTGACCAACAGTATGAGCACCACAGGTTCCTTCGTGAAGTTCGGCAAAGATCTGAGAGGCTTCTGTTTGGGATTCGTATCGAAGGAGGACGCCATTTGGGGAATTGCAATGTAATTCTATTTTGTGGATGATATATCTACGACAATTTTCTAGGATAAAGCATTTGGCTTTGGGATCATCTGGGAGAGTAGCATTGTTGAAATAGTGAAGGAACGGTTTCTGCCAATCATCGAGATTGTGACTCTTGCCCCCAGTATTAATGGTGTTGATTTCCATCTGATTGATACTTGGGCGTTCAAGTACATCGATATGTAGTGTCTGTGACTCTGAGTGGCCGAGCATAGCTGCTATTTAGACGAGGGCATCTGCATGTCGATTTTCTCCCTGAGGGTAATGTGTGATTGTGGATTTTTTGAGGAACCGGTCCATTCGCTATCTTACAAATAGGGCGCGATCGGCCATGCGACCATTAGCTTGGTTTTCTCCTGTGTAGTGTCTCTGAATAAGTTGGGAATCTGTGAAGACTGTAAGTTTGGGGATGCCGAGGTCGAGTGCGAGGTTGAGGCCGTGGATCAAGGCTTCATACTCAGCTTTGATATTGGAACATATGAAGGCAAGTTTGATGGCTTTCTCTATGCGATCATTAGTGGGTGTTACTAGAACGATACCAATTCCTGAGCCATTAGGTCCTGCTGATCCGTCTGTGAATAAACGCCAACCAGTAAGTGGGTCCCACGGATCTATTTCTTCGGGTTGATTGTTTACAAGATCATCTTCGTGTTCTTCCCAATTTACATCTTCGACCGGGAAGTCGGCTAGAAAATCTGCTACTGCTTGGCCTTTCTGGGATATTTGTTTCTTGAATGTAATGTCGTGTTCACCAAGGTATACTGACCACTGTTGTACTCGTCTGGATTTTTCTTTTTTATTGAGTACTTCCCGAAGGGGGTAACTGGTAATTATACGAATGGGATGAGCCTAAAAATATGGTTTAAGTTTATGGGCTGAATAGACAAGTGTGAGGAGTAAAAGTTTGAGTTTTGATTACAGGGTCTCTGCAGGAGTGAGAGTTTTTTACTGATGATTAGAAACTTGGAAACTTTCCTCGGAAGACCTCACTTCTTAACAAAGATAGAAAAACCAAATGTATGCCACTTTAGATTTACTTAATTTATTTTTGGGCTCCTCTGGGCTTGGCTTTGCCTCCCCCTTGTTGTAATCTTTCTTCATCTATAAAATCTTACCTTTTGCTAAAAAAAGAGGGTTTTGCTGATGAAATATACAAGTTTTTTGATATAGGAATCAAGTCGAATGAGCACTGAACTGATGGAAGTTTATGTTACAGCGAGGTATAAAGAGAGTGTCTCGCCTTCGATAGGGGTACTGGTAATAGGTGGACAACCAAGATAAGTTTTAAGTTCAAGGAAGGCTTGTTCGCACTCAGGGGTCCAATTGATCTCAGGGCTATTTTTCTTTTTTATTTTGTGGGCACCCTGATCGTGTAAGAGGGAAAAAAGCCAAGCACAGCGGTCAGATGATTTTGAAATGAAACGGTTAAGGGCTGCTATCCTGCCAGCTACTTTTTGGACGTCTTTCTTTGTTCGGGGTGAAGGCATGTCTATGAGGGCTCGAATGTGGGTGGGATCAATCTCTATCCCGCGTTTGCAGATAAGGCGACCCAAATTTTTTTCGGATGACACGCCAAATTGGTACTTAGCTGGGTTGATTTTCATATTGTATGTGCGAAGTATTGAGAAGATTTCTCTTAGGTCTTGAATATGAGTATTCTTATGGAGGCTTTTGCATAACATGTCATCTATATAGACTTCGATTGACTTGTCAAGCAAGGGTTTGAACATAGTTGTAACAAGACGTTGGTATGTTGCACTGACATTTTTAAGGCCGAATGGCATAACATTGATACAGTGAAGGCCTTGTTCAGTTATAAATGTAGCTTTAAGTTGATCTTTAGGGAGGAGGGGTACCTGATTGTAACCCGAAGTCGCATCCATCATAGATAGGTGTTTGTGTCTAGCGGTGGCGTCGAGGAGTGCTGATATAGTTGGGAGGGGGAAACTATCCTTCGGTGTATGCTTGTTAAGGTCAGTGAAGTTGTCGCTGATTCTAATTTTTCCATTCTTCTTTGGTACTGCCACGATGTTCGATATCCAGTCTGCGTATTTTACTTCTCAGATAAGCCCAGCGGCTATGATTTTGTCAACTTCAGGGTTCACAGCTTCTTGAAGTCGTGGTGCCAATGTACATTTCATTTTCTTTACTGCTGAGGAATAGGGGATGAGATCAAGGCGATGGCACGCTAGGTTGGGGTTGACGTCGGGCATCTTCTGAAATGTCCAGGTGAAGATATCTTTGTTTACTCGAAGGAACTCAGAAAGTTTGAGGTGTTCTGGCTCGTTAAGGAGGGTTCCAATAAATGTACCCCAACCAGGACCATTGAGTTCGATATAAACAGTGGGTTTAATGGGTTGTGTGGTATCTGTCAAAGTTGAAGGTATAGGAAGATGCTGTGATTGCTATGGGCGGTTGACAAGTTTTCGTGTTTGGTCGATCTTTGGGTTCTCGCATGAGCGAGCAAGGCGTTGAGAACCTTTCAAGTTCCAAGTACCCTCGTGATTGTTAAATCGAAGGGTCTGATGATAGGTCGAAGGTATAGCCCGCATGGCGTAAAGCCAATCTCGTCCGAGTATATCAAGGTATTCGGACTTCTGGTCAATGACTATGAAGTTGGTTTGAAGGGTAATGGGACCTGTAGTGATGGGCAAATTGATGCGGCCAATAACAACTTCTGTTGATCCATTGAAACCTTTTAGCTCGACGTTAGCTATGATTATAAGGTCTGTTTACTTCATGGTTTGGACAGTTTGGAGAAATAGGACGTCAGCTGCGCTCCCAGTATCTATGGGCATTGTATGGAAAACGAGGTTCTCGATCTTAATCATGATGACTAATGGATCAGAATGGGGAAAACGGACGTGTGAAGTATCGCAGTCGATGAAAGAGATGCCATCGAGTCGAGGGTGACGGCTAGTTTCTGGCAAAAGGGTGGGGAATTTCTCATGATAGGTGAGCTTGTAACATTCTTCTACGCGCTTTCATTTTCTCTTAGAGAGTCGACTGTCTACATTGCCGACTTCAATGAACTTGACTCTGTAGATGTGTACCTCGGCTGGGTCAGTAGTAGGGGTGGATAGGGATTTGAGGTAGGGCCCATCAAGGTAGCTTGGTAGGTCGGCAATATATTGGTGCAAACGTCCTGCTCTGAAGATAAGTTCGAGAGAATGCTGAAAGGCAAAGCATTTATTGGTATGATGACAATTATATTTGTGGTTGGCGTAGAAAGATTCGCCTGGTCGATCTTTGATGGGGAAAGGAACGCGCCAAATTGGGTCTGCCTGTATGTGTGGTAGAAGGGTACTGAGGGGAGCAGTGAGTATAAGTAAAATTGGCTTTAGCCGCTTCTTGCGCGCTTCGGTACTGTTATTAATCATGGGGCATTTGCGGCTCTCAGTCTCCTGTGAGACAGGAGTGATCAGGGGTGTGGGGGCAGAGTAGGTATGTTATTGCAGTTTATTGAAAGTTGCTATTTACGGAAGCTGGCTCTGTTTGCGGGACTCTTGAAGGCGCTCAAGGTCGATATAGCCGTTGACTTTCGAGAGCATTTCTTCAAGTATTTTAGGTTTATGGAGAAGGAGATGATCTTTTACTCGACAGTGATTGGGCAGAGCATTCGTGTAGGCCAAAATAACATTCGAGCAGTCGAGGTTTTCAATTTTACGAGATTCGTCGAGAAATCTTCGGGTGAAGGCTTCGATGGTCTCATTGCCAGTCTTTCTAAAATTGAAAAGAGCGTCAACTCTGACCTCTCTGTCTTTGTTGAAGGCTAACTGGGCGATGAAAAGTTGTGAAAGTTGCTCAAAGTTACGAATCATGCCATTTGGGAGGTTGTGGTACCATCGATAAGGGTTATCGGTAAGGCTCGTTGGAAAAAGGTGACATAAAAGATAGTCAGCCATGGAGTAGAGGCTCAGGGCATTTCGGAATTCGAAGATGTAGGATTTAGGGTCTATATTATGATATTTGCTGAGCTTGGGAGCGCGAAAGTTAGAGGGTATTTCGATGGCCAAAAGTTTAGGGCAAATCGGGTTATTGAGGCGGCTCCAGGACTCTGTAGCTGGACTCGCGGTAACATGGATGACTGGTTGTATTTTGTGGTCGAATTCCTGTTGTGTAATATATGGAGGATGAGGGGGAGATTGGAGGAGTCGAAGTATGCGAGGTCGAGTATGTGGTATAAAGTCAGTACTGTGTTCCCCAAGCCGTTCTCGAGCAGGACGACGTGTAGGTTGTCTGGAGGAGCGAATGGTAGAGTCAAAAGAGTCTTCGGTAGGATGAAACACAAGGTGGATAGAGCCAGTTGAGGGAATAGTATGGGGAATACCTTCGGCCCTAGTATTAGTTGGGGGTAACTCGAGGTTTGGAGGAGGGCCAAAGCGGGCAAAAATGCGCGATGGATCGGGTACCTGGGACTGACGAGCAGGTTCCAAGGGCTGTAATCTTTGCAGCTCTCGGACATTGTTGCGCAGCTCATCGATTGCTCTATTTTGTTAGTTTTTGTCATTCAAACGGAGATTCCGCTCAGTTTCCAATGCCAAATGATGGCTTTCACGTTTCTAATTCAGTTGGTTCTGGTGGCGCTCCTCTGTCTGAGCAGCCTGTTGAGATAGTAATGCTATTTGAGCAGAAACTCTATCGATGGAATTTCCAGCCTAGGTGGAGTTGGAACGGCATGTGGGTGCCATTGGGGATGATCTGCTGGTGTGTAAAACAAGGGGATAGGAACAAGAGAGGGAGAGTGGTAGGGTAGAAGCACATACGGCGCCAATTGTAGGGAACTAACTCCGTCCGGACGGGGAGTCAGTTCCCACAAAGTAAACTCAATCCTCAATCAAAGGGAACAAGCAATTGGCCAATAATAAGATAAAACTAAAGGCAAATGCTTGCCTAGAGGCCCGAATGTGACTCTCTACGACCTCTGATGAGGATTTTTTAGATAGATTACATTACTGAAGAGTAAAATTAGAGGGTTCGAGTACAGGCTTTATGTGTGGTCAAAGGTAAAGATGCAAAAGCCGAAGGAGATCTCTTTAACCCTCGTCTGGTTTCCCCTATCCTCTATTTATAGAAGCATAGGGAGCTGAGTCACCAGGCGTGGGTCCGGTTTACATGATTATGTCGTCAAAAAATT
Source organism: Kingdonia uniflora (assembly GCA_014058105.1). Taxonomy (NCBI): domain Eukaryota; kingdom Viridiplantae; phylum Streptophyta; class Magnoliopsida; order Ranunculales; family Circaeasteraceae; genus Kingdonia; species Kingdonia uniflora. The sequence continues at coordinate 147,168 of JACGCM010002082.1, read as the reverse complement.
CCGGCGAGTGACAGACGCCGGTCTTGTCAGCACTGTTACTACTGCATTTATTGGTGATGGCTCTGAACGGCGCAGTGGTTGAGCTTGTCACTGTAGGTGCACAAGCCAATCAATGCGCTATCTTATCTGATGAGGTTCATGTCTGTCTTATCTTGTTTCGACCGCGTGATAGTGAGGTCGAAGGATATCTGCCGCTGGGATGTTAATTCATTCTCATAGTTCTGTCCGGTGAGCTGGCTGCCTGTCTTATCATACTTCGACGGCATGAAGATATGGTCGAAGGATGTCTACTGCAATGTACTAATCCATTCTCGAAGTTCTGTCCGGTGAGCTGGGTGTCTGTCTTATCATACTTCGACCGCATGTAGATATGGTCGAAGGATGTTTGCTGTAATTTGCTGATCCGTTCTCGAAGCTCTATCCGGTGAGCTGGATGTCTGTCTTATCATACTTCGACCACATGTTGATATGGTCGAAGGATATCTGCTGGAATGTACTGATCCCTTCTCAAAGTTCTGCCCTGTGTCGAAGGTTCGCCTCCGGGGGATCTTTGTGATGCCTTGTTTAGGGGTTGAGAGGGCTTCAATAAATTCGAGTAGGCAATGAAGTGGGCTTTGGTTGTCTGTTCGAAGGCTACCAATAGGCTACTACGCAGCCAAAGTATCCTTTAACAGGTCGTCTTTTTCTTTATCAGAGTCTCCTTCACCCTGATTTCCCCTTCCAATACTTTTTCCCTAACAAGAGTGGCATCCAGCTTATGCTGCCACTTCCTTAAATTCGCATTCCCTTTTTGCACATGCCCTTGAATTTGAGCTACGTCACCTTCCTGCTTCCTAATTCAAGCTGATAGGCTAACTACATCCCCTTGGACAATAGAAATCTTAGAATCATTTCTACCCATCCTTGAGCACTCTCCAGTTTCTACATTCCTGACACACGCGTTGGCTTACGCCAATTCGGTCTTCAGTCATACCACTCTCTCATTCAACTCGTCACACTTTCGTTGCATCGTTCAAAACTAGATATCCTTGGTAGGTAAGGCTGTACACAACTGTTCGGCTGTAGCTTCCGAAGCCAATGGATCCTCTCGAGCTATCTTCAGCTTGTTATCTTTTTTAATGATTTTCTTTTTCAGCCGCTCCAGCTCGCGTCTACTCTTCTGAAAATCAGTTCAAAATTGATCCTCCGATCTTTCAAGCGCCTGAATACGGTATTGAGCCATCTAGGCATGCGTACTCTTTACCATCAGTGTATCAATCTTGCTTTGGAGCTTCGATGCGTGTTCTTTTATCTCCATAAGCTCTTTTAGCCCCCTATCAATTTTGGCATCCTTCTCCTTGAACTATCCAGTGAGGTCAACATCAGTCTGGGTTGCCTTAACGAACTTGAAGTGCACCTTTACATGCTGGTCCTCTCTGTCCTAACTTGCCTCTCTCACCCTATCCAACTCCTCTGCAAATTCTCACTTACATTGGTGTGCCTCATCTCCGCGCGAGCGAGCTGAATCTAATTCGACCTGCACATTAGAGATACATTATATCCAGTTTGATTCAGAACACCACCTCAACATACATGTACATATCTCATTTCTAACAAGATATCTAATTTCTAACATCTACCGTGTGCGACTACTTCTAGACTTAAAGGTTGAAGTATGATCTCAGATGGATGCTCCATGACATATATTTCTAGGTCTAAGGTACACATTCTCTATATGTTACTTTGTCAAAAATTTTGATTTTTCCCATACACAATTTGAGTATCATTTTCCTAAAACTAATAACAAGTTCTTGGCCTGTCTCTACATTCCATGTTGTCTTATTTACTTGATAACTTTATGTTCTATGAAGCATACAAGTCAATCATTGCCTATTCCGATCAAACCTGCAGCTCCACTTGCGAAGACAGTAAGGATGTGGAGGTCTCTCTTTCCCTTGCAAGCTCAGTCTCTAAAACTTTTATTATGAGGCTCGTTTCTCTAAGTGCCTAAACAAGGGTTACAAAAAAGAACTCATCCTTCAGAAGTCTATTCAATACACAGTATCTAACCGGTATACAGAAACCTTTCCAAAATATTAGTACAAATTCATTTCTCTACACTACCGTCTCATGTTCCCCCTCCGAGAGCTCAGTGTCATCCCCTTGGTTGTCTAGCACCGTCTGGCGAGGGACACCATCTAGCCCATCATCAACTCCAACAACAATCTCTTTCGCCTCTTCGCAATCTCCCTCCCCGATGTAGGTGCCTACCTTAATAGCATCAACCTCATCCTCTAAATACCCTTTTAACATAAGGTAGCACCTGAGTCTTTCACACTCCACCACCACCTCCTCCAGGTTCGCTCTCGTCTTAGCTTGAAGATAGCCAATCTCCACTACTTGGGAAGCCTTCAGGGCCTCTATCTTTTTTACAGCCTTGAGGGTATCAGGCTCCAATTGAGCTGCCTTCTTTACAAGCCCGATCTTCCCCTTCTTCAGCCCGGATTTCAACTTTTCAACTCCGACACATATCCCCCTCATCAAACGAGCAACCTACAAAACACAATTCGACCTCAGCGTGACCTCGGAGTACAATAAAAAAGTATATTTCACATTATCGAGCATAGAGACCTACCATCTTGCTCATATCCTCATCCCCATGAAGGGCCGCCAGCCTGGCCCTTTCCTCCACCTCATTCAGATCATCCTCAGCAATAGGTCACTCTTTAACAACCTTTACCCTCGACGTCCCTGAAGGTTCGATCCTTCTCCTTTTTTCTTTTGCTTTGACCTCACCAGTTCCAGTGGTACCAGAGGCCGACAGACGATTCAACATCTATATTTTTGGAAAAACGTTCGAGCTAATTTTCTCGACGTAATAGACTCCGGATGAACCAAACCGTCCACTCTAGGGACCTTGGTCAAGTTTGTTCGCCCTTCCTCACAAGTTCCATTCTTCTTACCATCATCAGCACCCGCCATCAGCCTTGTTGATTGAGATTTTGGAACTTTTTTGGACTTGCTTCCGACCTGTTTCTTTCTGCCAAGGCCAAGTCCTTCTAACACAAATTTGAGCTCAACCTCTTCCTCAACAACTTCGTCCAACAAAGAATCTTTCCTCACCACCTGGGACATTGGGCCTGCCATGCAAAACATTTTTTATCATAAACAAAAGATCATACAGTTCCAACATATCAATATTGCATGCTATACATTATTATACTTACTTTGTTTTACAGTTCTAAACAGAAGATCAAAGGGTTTTTCATCATCTCTCTGAAGGCAATTACCCTTCACCCATATTATGTTGCAATTCCAGGATCGACCTGCTGAGTTCAGATCGAAGAAGTGAGACCAAGTTGCGCTCGTACAAAAATATGCCCCTCAATTGGCATGATAATTCTTCACCCCATAAAACTGCAAAACATCATCAGGGGATATCCTCCTCATTTTCCCATCCTTTTCTCACTTTTTATTCAGATGGTCGCAAACACTTATCACCTCCCACATGTTCCCTTTTAATTGAACAGGACATACCCCAATCATATTCATAATCCCTTTCGCCAAATTGGTAAGTTGAAGACTCAACCCGTACTCTAATTGAGACAGGTAACACAAAAAGCCCTCTAAAATGTTACTCTGAACACTCCCATCGAAATACTCCAACGAGATCGATTCGTCTATCTCGTTTCACCTCCTCCAATTTGGACAACAAATAAAAATACTCCTCCCCCGCCACATAGTACGCCCCCTAAATAGCCTACTGGCATATTCTACACTGCTACTCCATATCCCTTCTACAGCAGCCATAGCTTTTCAAAATTCTTTAAATGCATTCGAACAGGGTGGATTGGTCACTAATTTCCCAGGAAAACCTAGAAATTGTTCAACCCTTACTTCAACCTCACTGTCAGACATTTTGATTTTGGACTCTGCCGTTCGACTAGAGGTTGATGCCTCATTAGCAGGTAAACTATCCATCTCAAGTACAATTCTACTGGCAAGGGTTTGATCCTACACAAATACCTCTCGCGATCGACCTACATAAAGGTCTAGGTATCTATCATTATCTTATACACATCCATCATTCGAATACCCAAAAAAAAAAAAAACTTTCATTTATTCTATATGTATTTCAAATTTCATAGATTGCTATAAATAGTGAGATTTCCTTAAAGCAGATTATGATTTGCAAAAGCACAAACATGCATCACACATCTCTACTAAGCTTTTGTGTCATAATAAGAATCTAATGCAACACCAAATCCTCCTCTCAGAACGCTGTCGTATCACCACCTACGTGATTCAGTCTCCGTAACTCTCTTTGACTATTGATCACTCTCAGATAAATCCTTACCAGATTCTCTACAATTTTTTGCACTTCTCTCTCTTTGCTCTCCAAGTTTTTAGAAGTTGAAAAACGTTTGAATGATGAGGATGAAACACTATTTATTATTTCTCTCTCTAATGGCTGGCAGTTATTATGCCTCGCACGAGCCATCCTTGGTTTTGGAACCGAGGCATCTTTTCTACGGTCCATGTCAGACGTCTTGCACCATCTCAATATATCCATTTTTCCATCATTGACCCTTCCCTCATATTTTAATATATTTTTCTCTCCTACTTCCATATCTCTCTCTGACCTTCCCACACTCTTGATGACTCACCCTTACGCGATATCAGATTGTTGCAGCTTTACATAAAAAACAAAATTTGAAGCTCCTACTTTTTTCTGCTTTTGTTTCTTCTAGTTATAGTACTAGTGACGTCATTTCCAAAGCTAACAAATTTTTTAAATGTATTCAAAATTGTTTAGCACAACAGTCTCAAACGACATTTGTAACTATAGAGGATCGATTTCACTTTCATCTTTTCTTTTAGATAATATTAAAATACTTACATTCATTTATTATAGCACTTTAGATATAATTACACCTAAAATAGCTTTGATGACCTGGGCAACCACATCCGATCAGATATCCTCCAGTAATCATCACATCTTCATATTCGATCTCCTCCACGATAAGCAATCTCACTGCATCTTTTTGACCTGCTGGATCCACCATTACTTCTCGGAACATCTCTTCATAAAAATGATGTTCGTATTCACGATCTCTCCCAATCATATCCAAACCCTCAACATTTACCACCCTCACTGGCAATTCAGCATCATAATCCAACGACCCAAAAATGCGTCTACCCACTTCGGCTACCTTAATAGCCAACCACCCCTCAGCAGCGTAACGGATTCTCTAAGATGGAGTCCGCCTCACCATTCTTTCCTTCCACCTAAAATTTTCCTCATCAACCCCCCTTCATTTATACCCTGTCTGGCTATAAAATTTCACGCAGCTCGGGATGTTATTCTATTATCTCATAACAAAATCCATAAAATATTGGTAGAAGTTATATCTGAACACATCTCTTTCTATCAAACTACATCATTTCGTCCTATTTTATATTGACCTGATTCTTTCCAGTAAACTATCAAAGATCAACCTGCAATTCTAAAATAAGTGCAATTTCCTTTTTTCCATATTTTTATCCAACATCAGGTCAAACTTCTATTATATACATTACAAATATATTTCAAACAGTTCAATTATGATAACTATGATTTTGATGTCATATATATTATCTTAAAAGTATATCGGCAAACTCATCGTATTACTCTTAGCACGATTCCATAGACATTCTATTCTACATCAACACAATGTTTGGATAAAAAAATATTATTTATTTTGAATCAAAATACAGATACGTTTACAGATAACAAGTCTTTTAAAGTACTCAGAGATCGAATACTTTTACAGATATCAAGGCTTAGAAAGCACTCCAAAATTAGGTACTTTACAGATAACAAGTTTTTCGAGTACTTTACAGATAACAGATCTTTTAGGCACTCCGACACTTCAAATCCTTCACTTCGTCCTGCTTCAGTGATTTTTCACCCTGATATAAAGTAGACATTGACGCAGCAAAAATCTTCCCATACATGAGTTTGATCAAAGTTTAGTCAAACTTCAAATGGAAACTATACAAGCAGAAGACTATGTGCTGGACCCAACTCTTCAAGCTGAAAGTTTTCTTAGCATTAAAAAGTGATAGAAATGCAGAAGCAGACTTCAAATTTTTGTCTCCCTCTTCCACTACCATCACTTCCTCCTCTAAAACCACCACCTTCACGGAGTTGGTAGAGATGAAGAGGGCCCGACCTTAGAATCTATTACGACACAAGAAATCAGCAAAACTGCCCCACAGTTACGCCTATCCCTGCATCTGTCTCCCCAAACCTATCTACCTCAAGGGTACAGAGACAAGCCCAACGTTCCTTGCTTGTTAAGACGGTGACATGAAACCTTCACTTACAGTAAAATTCCTCCTTAGCTTCAACCGCTTCATCTTCTGCCATACCTTGATAAGTTGGAGGGACAAGAGCGGGTATGGACATCTCCAAGGATTGGTCACCAAAGTAATTCAACTTCAACCTCTGCATTTCCAAAGAAATTAGCTCCTCAAGGACCATTCTACTAGTCTTCAGCATCTTCAAAACTTTTAGAAAATTTGACAACTCACAAGCGTACTTCGCTTCTAAAACGCGGTATAAGTACTATTTATGAAACTGTACATTTATTATGCAAGTACGGTTTTCCAAGTGTCATCATTCAATACCGACGCAACTGTCGCATACATCAACATCCACATCCACATCTTCATTTAATATATGTCATTTCCCTATAATCCGTGCAATTTCCATGCAGTCAAGGCCATTATTACTTCATTTTAATATTCAAAATTTTCAACCCGAATACCAATTACCCAGAGACTCTTTCTCAACCAAAGCCACTCGTGACTTTGGATACGAGGGGCGATTGTAAGAACCTATCCCGTGATCTCACCAAATATTTAGTTGTTGCCAGTTCGAATTACCTATATCTCAGACTCACGTATTTCCTACATGAGTTCTCCAGTCAATATTTTAGCCTACTCCACAAACTGGTGAAGAGCATGGGTCGAACTTAAGCCAAAAAGCCTGAACAAGTCAAAGACACATGTCTCACACAAACTCGTCAGTTACTCAGTCAACCGCCAATAACTGCATTGTTCGGAGAGCGCACTCTAGCACGATGAAGAACTACAGAGAAGGCCTATATGAGGAAGAAGTTTTAGAATAGACATGGACAAGAAAAATTACACGAGAAATCACCAAGAAAGCTACATATTCTAGATTCTCAAAAACATTCAAACTTCTTAGTTACAAGGTTCAAGCATTTCTAAACCTAGAGATCACTTGTAATAAGATATCCACCTCTAGCAATAAAGATACTTTTACAAAAATCTTCCACTCGAGGTCGTAGTTTTTTTACCTATTCAGAGGTTTTCCACGATAAAACCACCTGTGTCAATTTTTGCTTTCTATTAGAATATTATCACAGGTTCATTGGTATGATAGCAAATTCCTAGCCATTTTGAGCCTACAAAATTTTGCCATTGCACTCACAATATAGACAAATAGGAGAATTGATATTCTCTTATTAGTCTTTAATAGTCTCAGGGGGAGAAGCTCGAGGTCTTTTCAAAGAAATTTTTGGAGCTCGCGCAAAAAGTGGATAATCTCGATCCAAAAACCATTGATATAGCTTTTATAAATGTGTTCCAGCACGACTGTAAAGAAAAATAGCACATCTTCCAAAATAAACCCGCGACCTTGGAGGATATGATCATCAAGGTTAATGGATATGTCTACCTGGAAAGGATGATAACCGAGAGGCATAAATTTACTAAATCCATCATAAATACTAAAGGTCCAACTATAGAAGGAAACAGTAAATCGAATGAGGACTAGGGCAATCAAAAACATTCCAAGGCGAACACTGACAAACCTTGGAAAGTTAATTTATTGCCCAACCCGGTCCTCCCCAAGATGAATGTCTGAATCTCCATAATTTTTCATATTCTATCAAAAGATAAGTTTTACCGTCTATCATAACCACTGGAACTGATTGAAGGCAGACTATGCTACAAGCATTATAAGGTAAATCATCATGACACTGACATCTGTTATGCTTTACAAGGGTTGCTGGAATATATCTTCAAAGAAGGGATAATGCACGAATACATTGTCGATCTTGAGTCATACAAAAATGGAAGCTACAAGACACAGATCAAAGTAGTCCAGGTCGAAGATCAAGCTGAGGAGAAGTACCTATACCATATGTACCATGGCAACATGATTGACATTCATTAGATTAACAAATCTTATAGATTCAAGCGTAGGAGACTTGATAAAAGGTTTTAATGTCCTCTAGTAAAATACCTGCTCAAAGTACAGTTGTCGAATTATAGCACGGATGAGTGGGATCGAATCCACAGGGAGGTTTCGGAAAACAAATACTTTCTAGGCCGAATTACTGTTTTATAAGAGATAAATCTAAAAAGGATAAATAAAATCTAATTATAAAACTTAATAAAAGAGAGAGCTAAGGTTCGGACATGGCCTCTACCTTTCAAAGCACTAATCGATATACAACTAGATCCTAATATCTCTACCCATCATATGTTCATGTTAAGACACATACGATGTTTTAAAATAAACCACGAAATCAATGGTCATGAATTTAGGTGTTATCCTTTAAAAAGATGGTGAAGAGTGTCTTAGGGAATTATCAACTCAACCATGGCTAGACTTAAGTGAGCTCTCTAGTGTTTCCTCTTGTTAAGATCTCCAAATCAAGTCTACGGTTAATAGCACTTGTTTGTATCCAAAGTTATCGTACACCAAATTGAAGCTATGGTCAAGCCTTCGATATGATGCACTAACTTATCAATTATAAATTAATAAGAAAAAACTAATTAGAGCCTAATTAATACCAACTATTGCTCATCCAAGAATAGGCCTCATCCTAGGCTTAGCTTGGAGATTAGCCGCTCATCTCAGACTTTATCGCAATTACAAATAATGAAGACATTAGCAAAAATTAAGCTAAAAGAGAAGAAGAAGACAATTAAAAAAGCTAGCTTTATTTCTTCTAAACTTGCTCTAATATGAGATGCCCAATTACAATGGGGGGAGGGTTCCTTTTATAGCATATAATTCCCTTCAGTGATGTAAAGATCTTTCTTTATGGAAACTCTTACATATATCTTCAATATAAAATATCTTCAAGGATCTTGGATACACTATATTCTTAGATGTTATTCTCCAAGAATATTTATGTTTATATTTCATCAATCTTAAGATAAAATATATTGTGTCTTTGACTTTTTGTGCTATGAACAGCTGGAGACACTTTCACTTGACTTTAAGAGCATAGTTTCAAATATCCATCTTCAATAGCTACAATCATACAAATGCACATAGTACCTTAAATTAAATATATTGGATGACTAAAATACATGTTTGGGTATATTAAAAATGTCATAATTACACGCTCATCAAATACCCCCAAACTTGTCTTTTGCTCGTCCCGAGTAAAATAAAATAATAGCCACTTTCGTAGGGAGCGCGATTGCATTTAGCATATGCAACAAGCTGTTAAACCTTTAGGTTTAGCCTAGTGGACGAGTATTTTCTCGTGAGGGTTTGTAGTGACTATAGTCACAAAAGTCAATAATGACATTTTAAGCAATTCTAGAATGCACATGACTCATTTCCTGTGAACTTATCCTTACTTAGTTGTGACAAAAATATACCAATGAAAAAATCCCTGAACTTGTTATTCTCCCAAGTCTTCCAAAGAATATTTTATGCTTATCCGAAACTAGAGGTACTACCTCAAGATTAGAAAGAGATTAAAGTATTTTGCTTTAGCTATATTTGAGTGTACAGTGAAAATAGCTTTATCGCCTAATACGCTGTCTAGAATAATTTACTCAGTTTCAGGTAGCCTAGTTCTTTTTGGAATAAATTCAACAGTCAATTTGACAAGTGCCTTAGTCAATTCGTATTCCTAGAATTTTTCTCTTTTTTTCCCTATTTTGCAAGCCTTTTCTTTTGAGTTCTTTGTTTCTTATGAAGCCTCCTTCGTAACAAGGAGTTTTTGGTCGATAATCCCTGCCCGTTGGCTAAGGTTGCTGGGGTGCAGTGCCCCATCATGACTTAGACTCAGGATTTTCACAAGTTACATTTTCTTATTCTCCTTTCACATTGTTCAAGGTCAAACTTGAGATTGGTAATAATTTTTCCTCTTTCAGTTCTTAATCATGCGAGTAGCCTTGCAGCGTGAAAGTTTTTAGAGCACATTTGGCTTTTTTTTGTCTTAGGAATAAACTTATTCTTAGGCAGTTGTCTCCGATGTAGAAAACTATTTCTAACATAAATACTAAATTTCCCTTATATTTAGCAAAAATCTATTAAAGGTATTAATTGCAAAACTACAGTGAAGTACACATTTTCAAAATATGCCAAGTTAACTTGAATTAATCGCTGATTAAAAGGTAGTACATCTAGTTTAAGATATTTTAAAATATTCTAGTGTATACTTGGTACAATTTCAAAATTTAGGTTTTTCCATAATATTTATTTCAATGTAAATTTAGTTTAAGTGTTTGGAAATTCATCAAAAATATATCATAAATTGTCAAAGTACCATTATTTAACTTTTCTTCAAAAAACATTTAAAGAAATTATTTCCTACCCCTAAACTTAAATCAAGCATTGCCCTCAATGTTTGACAATAAGAAAATAAATGGAATATGAAAACTAAAATTTCTCACCAGAATGTATTATGGGTTTCTTCCAAAGAAGCGCTAAGTTTATCGTCTTCAGCCAGACAAATGTACCCCCATACTTAAATGATTTACAATGGTAATATAGGGGTATATAATATCAGCTCTGATATACTGGATCATTTATAAATGTTATCTCTTCATCAAAAGTGTAAGACTCTAAGTACGGCTTTAATCGTTGGCCATTGACCATAAAATATTTCCATCCTTAGGATCCTTTACCTCCGCAGCCCCATAAGGAAAAATAGTTTTAACCGTAAAGGGGTCATGTCAACGGGATCGTAGTTTCCCAGAAAATAGACAAAACTTGAAGTTATAAAGCAATACCTTTTGATTGGGCCCGAAGGTTTTACGAATAATTGATTTATTGTGAAAAGCTTTTATACGTTCCTTGTAAATTTTTGAACTTTTATAATCCTCATGACGGAGTTCATCCAACTTAGAAAGTTGAAGCTTTCTCTTAGACCCAGCTTGATCCATCTCAAAGTTAAGGGTCTTTGTGACCCAAAGAGCTTTGTGTTCTAGTTCTACAGGCAAGTGACAACCCTTCCCAAAGGCATGCATATAGGGTAATATTCCAATCTGGGTTTTATAAGCTGTTCGATATGCCCAAAGAGCATCATCAAGATGATCTGACCAGTGATTGCTATCAGTTTGAATAACTTTTTCTAAATTTTTTTTAATTTCCCGATTGAAAACATCTACTTGACCACTTGTTTGTAGATGATAAGGTGTGACAACTTTATGAGTGATGGAATAATTTTTCAATAAAGTTTTAAAAACACGATTGTAAAAATGTTTCCCACAATCACTAATAATTGCTCGAGGAGTGCCAAAATGATTAAAAATGGTTTTCTTAAATTTGACCACAGGCTTATGGTCTTTTGTCGGACATGCTACCGCTACGACCCATTTGGAGTTATAGTCCACTGCGACGAGAACATAAATGTTTTAGCAAGATGAAGGAAACAGTCCCATAAAATCTATGCCCTAAGCATAAAAAAGTTCAACAATAAGAATGTTGTTTAGGGGTATCATGTTACGGTGAGAAATATTATCGGTCCTTTGACATCTATTACAAGTAGAACAAAAGGTCTGCGTATCCCGGAAAAGGGTAGGCTAATAAAGACCAGATTGAGGAATTTTGGCAGCCGTTTTCATGGCATTGAAATGCCCTCCACATGCATAGGTGTAGCAAAACATGAGTACGCTATGAAACTTATTATTTAGAATGCATCTTCTAATAACTTGGTCCGAACAAAATTTATACAGATAAGGATTGTCCCAACTGAAACGTCTAACCTCGTGTAAGAATTTGGTTTTATCTTGCTTAGACCAGTGGTCAGGTAATCGTTCAGTGGCAAGATAATTGACAATGTCAGCATACCAAAGTAGTTGTATAATAGCCATAAGCTACTCATCAGAAAATGTCTCTAAGATAGGGAGGAGATCTTTACCACCATCGATCAGAAGTTGGGATAAATGGTCTGCCACCACATTTTCAGCACCTTTCTTGTCACAAATTTTGATGTTAAATTCTTACAATAAGAGAATCCATAGGATTAACTGAGGCTTAGCGTCCTTTTTGGATAACAAATATTTTAAGGCAGCGTGATCGGTATAGACAATGATTTTGGACCAAACAAGATATGACCAAAATTTTTCTAATGCAAATACAATGGATAATAACTCCTTCTTTGTGGTGGAGTAATTCAATTGTGCATCATTGAGCGCACGACTGAAATAGTAAATAATATGAGGTCTTTTATCTACACTTTACCCAAAAAATGCTCCAACAGTGTAGTTAGATGCTTCAAACATCAATTCAAATGGAAAATCCCAGTTGGAGTGGTTGGATGATTGGAGCGGAAGTTAATAGAAGTGTAAGCTTCTCAAAAGCTCTAAAACATTCATCATCAAAGTGGAAATCAGTGTCCTTAGCAAGTAAATTGCACATGGGATATTTTGCTAAAATCTTTGATGAACCGACGATAAAACCCCTCATGGCCTAGAAATGATTGAATGGCCTTAACTGTCCGAGGAGGAGGTAAGGGAGAAATAATATCGATTTTGGGCTTATCAACTTTTATCCCTTTGTTGGAGATGATACGCCCAAGAACTATCCCTTGTGTCACCACAAATTGGGTTTATGTACATCCTTCTAGAATGTGCTCCAAATGGTACAAACATTAATCAAAAGAGGATCTAAACACTAAAAAATCATCCATGACGATTTTGATAAATTTATCAACCATATAAGAGAAAATGCTCATCATACAACGTTAAAATATAGCGGGTGCATTACACAAACCAAATGGCATACGTTGATAAGCATAAGTCCCGTAGGGACATGTGAATGTAGTTTTCACCTGATCTTTAAGAGCGATGGGGTTCTGATTATATCCAGAATAACCATCAAGAAAATAATAATGAATTTTTCCCGCTAATCGCTCAAGCATTTGATCATTGATGGGAAGAGGAAAATGATCTTTCCTCGTGACCGTGTTTAACTTTCTGTAATCGATACAAACGCGCTACCCGGTGGTCATGCGGGTAGAGATTAACTTATTATTCACAATTTTTACTACAGTATTCCCTGATTTCTTGGGTACAACTTGAACAAAGCTGACCCACTTACTATCCTAAATGGGGTATATGATACCCGAGCCTAATAGCTTAAGAACTTCCTTCTGAACCACCTCCATCATAGTTGGATTTAAACGCCGCTGCATCTCGCACAAATTATTAGCACCTTCCTCGAGATTGATGCAATCCATGCACACGATCGGGATAATTCCCTTCAAATCTGCTATAGACTACCCTATGGCGAATTTATGTTTTCTAAGGATACTCAATAGTCTACCTTTTTGGTCAGCATCTAGATTGGAAGCTATTATCACAGGTAGAGTTTCAGAATCTCATAGAAAGGTATACTTGAGAGTATTGAGCAATGGCTTGAGGTCCATCTGGGGTGGTTTAACAATTGATGGAATAGGTAAAGTAGTTGACAGTTCAAGAGGTTCCAGTATATGTCTTCATTTCAATATGTTAAAAATATGAGTTGAGTCAAGTAAGGCATTAAACTCTTTAACGACCGTGTCTTCATCAAAGTCCTCACCAAATTTTATAAGACATGACTCTAATGAGTCCTCAAAAAAGGATTTGGGGAAGGAGTTATAAACTAGAGAGTCAATCATATTGAGATCAGCCATGTAATCAAAATGAGGGACTTGAGCATTATTGTTAAAATCATTGAGTTTGATCTCCATGTCTCCCATTGATAGTTGTAAGACCCTATTAAAGCAATTAATAATGGCATGAGCAGTCGCAAGGAAAAGGTAGCCCAATATGATGGGGATTTCACTGCTAGGATTCATGACATCTTCAGTGTCCAAAATAACAAAGTCCACAGGAAAATTGAGAGTATCAACCTTGATAAGAATATCCTCAAGGATACTAGGTGGGTATCGTATTGACCTATCAGCCAATTGCAGTGTCATTAGGGCAGGTTCGAGTTCTCCAAGTCCTAATTCCAGATAAACCGAGTAAGGAAAGACATTCATGCTAGCCCCCAAGTCGAATAACGCCCTATCCACTTTGTGATCTCTAATTTTATAAGGGATGGTTGGGCTTTTAGGATCCTGATGCTTAGGAAGGGTTAATGTCCAAGTCAAGAAGACTTTCTTGTGCACATTGATTTTTCTTTTCCTAGTACACGCATCCTTAAGAAATTTGGCTTACGCAGGAATAAGCACGATGGCATTGAGTACTGGAATATTTATATGAACTTGCCTAAATGTATCCCATATCTCGTCAAATTCAATCCCTTTATTAGCTGGAAGAAGGCATTGTGAATAAGGCACCTTTGGCTCAACACATGCCTTTGTTACGAAAATGGACGAAGTAGGAAACTCCTTAGATTTTTTAGAAGGTCCTTGGTTACTTACTACAACTGGTTCACTCGTACCTATCTCATCCTCAATAGCAACTGGTGTTAGCTCAACCATAGGTATTTTAACTCGGTTATCAATTGGTCTACTACTTTTAAGAGTAGTAATGGCATTAACCTATTTTGGGATTGAACTCGAATCAAAACCCAGTGGTCCGATTGGATTAGATATAGGTTGGCTATGTAGCTGACCTAGTGGTCACTCATGCAATGAATTTGCCAATTGTCTTATCTGAGTCTCTAGATTATATAGATTATAGATAGATTGGGATGTCAAATTTTGTTCTAGCAATGTTTGTTGCTTGAATTACATTATTTGTTGTTGAAATTGCAACGCTTGGTTTTGACTTTCCATTGATTGTTGCATAAAAGAGAAAGGGGTGTCTTTCAAAGATGGCTTGGGTGGAGCGGGCGGGAACTGTTTGGATGACTGAAATGCTTGCTGAGATGCTTGAGGATAGGACTAAGAATTTAGATTCCTGGGAAAATTATTAACTGAGGTTTGTGGCTCTCCAAAACCAGAACTGGGTTAATTATTCTTCCACAAAAATTTGTGTGGTTCTGCCAAGTTGGCATGTACGGGTCAAATTGCCTCTTGTAGGTATTATTCAATGTATTCACTTGCTCTTGATTGTCATTCATTTCATTTAACATGGGACACATTTGAGTCATATGGGTTACATCATAACAAATGATGCACCCCCGTTGCTGAACTTGGTTCACACTACCCTTAAAAATTATTCATAGCCATTGCCTCAATTTTTTGGGTAAGAGTATCTAATTGGGCTTTTATGGTCGTTTCCTCACTCACTTCATATAAGCCACATTTCTTGGTTATAGAAACATTTCTATGTGGATCAAAGTCCCATTGATAAGAATTCTCAGCCAATGTCTCAAACTCCTCATAAGCTCTATCAGGTTCAAGGTCTTAAAATTTGCCACTATGCATGGATTTTAGCCTGTAACGATTCCCAGATGTCATTCCGCGATAGAAGATCTGGGTTAAATGTTTCTTTTCAAAACCATGATAGGGACATTGTGAAAGAAGATCTTTATATCTCTCTAATGCCTTGTAAAGCATTTACCTCTTATTTTGAGCAAATTTAACAATTGTATTTCAAAGAGCAAGAGTTTTACCCATTGAAAACCATTTAGTTTCTAACTTAGTCTCCATTTGGTCCAATGAATTGATAGATGCTAGTGTTAATGAATCACGCCAATGACTCGCCTTATCTTTTAGTGATAATGGGAATAAACGAAGGCGGACGGAATCCTCAGTAAAATGTTAATATTTTGAGAGCGCACAAATATTCTTAAATTCATGGACGTGTTTATAAGGGCTCTCAAAATCAAGCCCATGAAATGAAGATAACATTTGGATCACACTAGGCTTTATTTCATAATGATTTGTTATAACAGCTGGTAACATGATACACGAAGGTATATCGCTCACCAGTGGGGTCCAATAGTCCCCAAAAGATTTGGCGGCTGCCATAATTGGTGCTTTGACTTCTAACTCAACAACAAGCTCAATTGGGTCAGCTCTAGATAGATTACTCTCCTCAAAAATTGGGGTCTTAAGTTCTCTATTGTGTTGATTGGGCAAGGTAGTCGCCCTCTCCGCTTTGGCAGAGGTGGTAGGCCGTAATTAGGCAAAGATTCAGGTAAAATTCATAAACGTTTTTCTTCACGTGTCAAATTGATCATGAACAAACTAATATGTGATAAAATTTGTCCCCCGATGCAGTAAGCAATCAATCAAACCTATAATCTAACACTTTAACATTTTTTAACAAGTGTAATAAGCTGGTTTCCCCTATATTCTTCTATGTTCACAAAATGGTAAGATGGTCAAAGGGTTTGGTTCCTACATTCCCCTGCGTCACTGTGCTAGTACTAGCTTTGAGTAGATGTTCAGTCTTCATGCCCAAGGGTGTCGCCTTATCTTACGTTAGCACTCGGAATGGTGACGGTGCAAACCTACACCCAGTATTTCACGGTGCTAGGCCGGTGTCGTATCCTATGAACTTGTGTTTGTACCCCGGTCCGGTACACCCATCCGTTGGGTGATAAAATCCCGCGGGAATCTTGCTATTCTTTTTTATTATAATTTATTTTCAGGTCCGGGACGTTCAATTTTCGCGTGATACAAATTTCATCGTACCACTGGTTAAAAAGCTTTTTGGGTGATGAAATCCCACAAGTCTCTAACATTTTTTACCTTTACTAATGTTGGAATGAATAGAATTTTAAACACGTCAAAAAGTCAATCAAGCCACAGTAAATATTTTATTAGAGCAGCGTATATTTGTACAGTCCAGACGACTTTAGGTTCCTAGTGCCGGGGCGAAGCGAATATGAACCTCTTCTAGATGTCAAGTTTAGATAAATACCAACCTACGGGAAGTGTTTTTCGGTGAAGCTGTGGCCGCCCCTTCACTTAGGGGGCGAAAGAATGAATTGCACCTTCACTTAGGGGACACAAGAATGATTAGATAGTAGCTGGTCCATGTAGTTTATAAATTCCACACAATCTCTGAGTACCAACTTTGTGACTATCCTACAAAACATGATAAAAATAGATTAGTGAAATTGTGACAACAATATTAATCTAATTTCCAATTTTATTGTAGTCTATGATGTCCTGATTTTCAAATGCGCATATCGTTCAGCTTGTTTGAGAGAGAACATTAAATAATATTTATTTGGAAAGATAATTCAGAAAGAAAAAACATTAAAGTAGAAAATTTTATGGAATATAGTTTCTCTTATGCTCAAAATAAGTTATTAATAAACAGCAGCGTTCTTTACTGAGACTATTTTTTACTGAATTTTTAAAATACTGTAACTCACAAACGACTAAACAAAATAATATGAGTTCTAGCTATTCGAAAAGAGTTTTGAATTATCTAAAACTTTTGTAACAAATATATTTCCCAATTGTAAAGTTTAGATGGTTATAAACCGTAAAACATTCAGGAGCACACACTCATTGAAAACTCAGTATGTTTCTTCCTAAATTAATATCTCCAAAATCGCTTATCAAAAATTGTTAAATATAATTTATTTGGAAAGAAATCCCATAGATCTAATCATAAAACTAATTGGAAAACTTATCAACTAATCTTGATAGCACACCAATAAGATAAAATATAAGAAAATAATTTAATGAAAAGAAATTCGGTATTAAAAAGAATCGTTTTCACCATTGCCTCCCTGGCAATGGCACAATTTTATAAGAGGTTTCTATGGACTCAAGCAAAATACCCGCTCAAAGTATGGTTGTCAAATTGTAGCACGGATGAATGGGATCGAATCTACAAGGAGGTTTGGAAAAACAAATACTTTCTTGGCCGAATTACAGATTTATAAGAGATAAATCTATGATAAAAAAATAATAACTAATTATAAAACTTAATAAGAGAGAAAGCTAAGGTTCGGACTTGGCCTCTACCTTTTAATGCACTAATCGATATATACCGAGATCCTAATATATCCACCCATCATATGTTTGTGTTAAGATACATACGATGTTGTTTATTAAAATAAATTACTAAATCTATGGTCAAGCATTTAGTGGTTATGCTTTTAAGAGATGGTGAAGAGTGTCTTAGAGAATTATCAATTCAACCATGGCTAGGCTTGAGTAAGTTCTCTAGTGTTTCCTCTTGTTTAGATCTTCAAATCAAGTCTAAGTTTAGTAGCACTTGTTTGTATCCAAAGTTATCGTACACTAAATTGAAGCAATGGCTATGCCTTTTATTTGATGCACTAACTTATCAATTATAAAGTACTAAGTGAAAACTTACTAGAACCTAATTAATACCAATTATTGTTCATCCAAGAAGAGGCATCATCCTAGCCTTAACAAGGAGATCAGCCACTCATCTCGGACTTCATAGCATTAACAATTAATGATGACATTAGCAAAAATTAAACTAAAAGAGAAGAAGACAATTAAATAAAACTAACTTTATTTCATCTAAACTTGCTATAATTTGAGATGCCCAATTACAATGGGGGGACAGTTTCATTTATAGGAGAAGGAACCCAAATTTAGAAACTATACGTTAAATTGTAAGGAATATTTTCACCATAATATCTTTGAATTTTACAACCAATCTGCTCAGATTCTTGCATATAATTACCTTAAGTGATGAAAAAATCTTTCTTCATGGAAACTCTTGCATATATCTTTAATATAAAATATCTTCAAGGATCTTGGATGCAATATATTCTTTGATCTTATTCTCCCAGAATATTTTTGTATATATTTCTTCAATCTTGAGACCAAATATATTATGCCTTTGACATTTTGTACTATGAACTGCTGGAGACACTTTTACTTGACTTTAAGAGCTTGGTATCAAATATCTGTCTCCAATTACTACAATCAAACAAACACACCTAAGTACCTTATATAGTAGCCTACTCGCAGCCTTCTACTGCCAGTCAAATACTCGAAGGCCACCTCGAAGCCTACTTGAATACATCGAGGCTTTCTCAATCCATAAGTAAGCCTTACAAGAGTATTCAAAGACGAAGCCTCGACGATGCAGAAACCTCGAAGAAAAAAAATCCACGTCAGCATCAAAAACACTTCGACCATAGACAACCAACTCACCAGATAAGAACGGCGTCGTTATCGGTCCAGTCAGCTACTGTGACAGAACTGACAAATGGCTACAGTGTCAACACACTGTGATAGGGCTGACAGATAGCTGTATTAATAGAGCATTGTGACAAACCTTGCATTTTTGGCGTCAACACCAACTCCGGGATATCCGCTCTATATTCGGAAGGTACCCGGAGGGTACACTTGCAATATGACCTTACCTTGGTGACTCAACCCTTCTAATGTTCTATAAATAGGAGAAAGGGGGAACGAATGAGAGCTTACAAAATCTCTCCCCTGATCCCTTACCGTTTACCTTCGATCGCCTTGTAAAACCCAGTATTCAAACCTTCAACAACTCAGCAATAATATAAACTCTCGTAAAAATCCTCATCAGAGGTCGTGGAGCGTCACATCCTTGGCCTCCATGCAAGTATATTGTCAGTAGATTTCTTATGTTATAGATTATATACTTGAACCCCATAGATTGAAGATAAAACCCCGTGGTGTAAGAGTCAACTTCCCCTCCTTGCGAAGTTAGGCCCTTACACCTTAAATTAAATATAATGGATGACTAAAATACATGTTCGGGTATATTAAAAACGTCATAATTATGCGCTCATCATGACTATCTGAATGCTGTAATCTCACACCTCAAGATAAAGAAGCCAAACTTCTCCCTATGTCGAGCAATCGCTGGCTTGGGATTTCATTTGAAGATTATTACATCAGTCACGTCAAGTTTCCACATTATAATACCGTAGTGATCATGCTTAAAATGAAGAAATTTGTCATGCATACAATGATGATCGATACTGGCAGTTGTATTGAGATTCTATTCTAGAGTACGATTGATCAAATGGGGTTGGACGATCAAGATATTCTAAGGGATATCGATATCAGTGGATTTAATAGTTCAAAGGAAGAGCGAGTGGGCAAGATCATCTTACCTATCACCGCTGGACCAGCCACAATCGATGTCATATTCTACATTATCAATACCAAATCTCATTATCTCGGGATCACAGGATGATGTTAGATCCATAGCATGGAAGCAATGGAAGCAATCCACTACAACAAATATAGGTTTTTACGTTATTAAAAAAATGATGTAAAAGGGATTTAACGTTATTTGTACAAATGACTCCAAAAGCGATAACGTGGAAAGGTATGGACTAACAACGTTATTAAATAAGTGACGAGAAAAGATAGGCACTAACTTCATTAATTAAGTAACGTATAAGGGGTTTCAAAAAATGACGTTATTGATACAAATTCTGGTGGTCAGCCGGCTAATATATTCTATTGACGTTACTAAATAACGTCAATAAAAAATGACGTAATTGAATCTTTTAGCATCATATTTAAAGTGACATGGTAGCATTTTCATATATCAACAATGACATTTTTAAAATGACGTCAATACCTTAAAAAATAATTAAAAATCAAATATTGTCAATTCACTGCCCTGTCCTCCTCTCTATTGGATTACCACCATATTCTACAAAAATTATATTACTTTCATTCAATACAATGTGTTTGAACTTAATTACTTCATTATTTGAATTATAGATCTAAATCACTAGTAAACTTAACCAATGCACAAAAAAACTAATAAAACAACCATAAAGAATATTGGAGGGGCCATCCTAGTATTCGAGGGTGCATAGTCATAGATCAAACAGCAATAGGAGACGGTAGTAAGCCGACAACATATTTCCGAGCCCACAAGTCATAGTGTATAATTTCCTCAAGAGATGGGTTGACTACTAACTCAGCCCTATGTTTGTCGCATGTAAGCTCCACGTACTTAAATATGTCAAGGTAGCTTATTCTGAAATGAAAACATTTCTTATAAGCTGAGGAGCTCATCATAATAAAGATCTAAGAGAAAACATTTAGGAAAGCAGCTACTATGGCTAATCTTTAACTTTTAGAAGGATGTGTGTATCTGATACCCACTTACAGCTAGTCTCTAGCTCTTAAATTATCATGTAAGTTGATAATAAAGATCATATACAAAAAATACTAGCATGACTTTTACAGATTAAATTCCTGAAGAAAATTAGTATCGGAGTAAGGTAAAATGGCAACACTATATGCAAGGTTACTAACTTATGCTACTAGGTGATTTCTTGCATAGCCATGTCAGCAATAAAGTACTGTTGGCAATACTTCATGGATATTGTACTTCTAAACGCAACTCTCATTTTTTTTAACTGTACATGCCTATTCATTAGCTTCTTATGTTTTAGTCGGAAAGCAATGTACAAAGTTAGTACAGTGTTATTGGGTTAGTCTTTCTACCAAAAGGTCTTGAAATATTCAGTACTAGTATCTGTACTAGTTTCTTAGTAAAGAAATGAAGGTTCTTATACCCATTTCTTATTTATGCATATGTTTTGATATCTCTGTTTGTGCACCATAGCTATTAACATAACTAGTAGCATAACATTAATAATATATGTTGGTGTATCCCTTATTTTTCATATTAGTGTTGTCTATAACACATTCACTATTTTTAGTATTATGATGCGTAACACTATTCAACATTGTTATAATGAACAAAAGACTTCTCCACTTGTCCTTCTAGACAACCCTCTTCACTAATCATGGTTGTTTTAGACTCATCGAGGTTGATAAAATCATAACAATGTAAGAAAATACTTACTTTTCAACGATGAACATCTCCATAGCCTTCTCATTAGCAGCGCTAAGAACACCAGTCGTAATACCTCCAGCTCGGCCAGCAGCGCAAGCATGATCCATGGATGAATATTTTACATTATCAAGGGCTTAAATGTTAGTAAACCATGCCTGCGTCATCAAGGAAAAATAATGACATGAATCCACTTATATATATTTGCGCAGACTATGTATCTACTTCATTTGTATTAATAATTAGCAAGCAAAAGAGTGTAAAATAGGTTTACTTGCAAAGATCTAGATGTGACATGTTATCTCTGAGTAATATACTTTGTCTGGCCATGATAGTGTGTAAAGTATTGACAGATGCATATCAGGCCATCCCAACTAAGTAAGAATAGATGAATCCTAGAAAAATATATAAAAAGAGAATTATGAAAACCAGATCAAATGGAATATTGATAATCAGATCAGTCACTTCAGCCATTTTAAATTTTAGTTTCCGCTGCATATGAAATTTTGTAAACAAACATTAACCTAATGGAAGGAGGTTCTAGTCTGCAATAAGAGATTGGGTTTGTGCATGTTGGATCTCGAGTTTGGCTTCCGATGATGATTTTGATTCTGTATGAATTTAGGCTATATAGGGTTCTCTCCAAAATTTCCTCCTTGTATATTTTTATGACAGCTGTTTCAACATGGAAATAAAGAGAAAAATAGGTTTTGGATTTACAGACACATGCTGTGGGGATACGGGAGGTTGTGCAAGATCTTTTCAGATATCTAGTCTTATTTTTGAACTAAAATGTGCATTTTGTGCTCTCTCGGTGAGTAATGGATCAATTTATGAATTGGCATCTTCATTTATGCAGGCATTTTGTGATATCTACAATCTATTGGTCATTCGATATCTTTCGTAAGTACTTGGCTTTCTGTAGGCCAGGTTTAGTAGAGGCAGGATTTAGAGTTTATGGTTTGATATGGATCCTATAGTGTAATTTTGGGGGCCGCAAAGTGCTCTTACTAGGGATAATTTACGTTAAAATTTATAAATGTGGCAAGTTCTCGTAGGATGCGATATTTTTGTAAGTACTTGGCTTGTAGTTGGATTTTGTTTATTTGTTTTTTGTTTTAAATATAAACTTTGCCCCACATGTTTAATATATCTATAAAATCACTTTAAAGTGTTCCTAACAAAATGAAAACATAAGGAAAAGGAAAGGTAAAGGATAAATATCAACCTACATTTCAATTATCGAATGTATAATGGATTGTGGATGGATGACAATCTCAATATCATCATACTCAGCACCAAAAAGTTAATGCGCCTCAATAACTTCTAAGCCCTGTAGCATGTATAACAATTAAAATCAAGAACTGTAAACAAATTGACCAACTTATGGTCCTCTTATGATAAGTTACAACTTAGAAGACGATAAAACAAGATAGCTTTCCTTATTGAAAAGGGTAGCAGAATCCACTGTTACCTTCTTCCCCATGTTCTAGTTTGGATGCTTTAAAGCATCCGCAACTTTCAAGTCTTTCAAATTTTCAGCAGGCCAATCCTTATCAATAGCACCATTAATAGATGGTTAAATTCAAAATCTAATTGTTAAATCTTTATTTAGTGGCAAACTTGCAAACGAGATAGGATCTTTAAAATCTAACGGATCAAGTAAAAGCTATTTGATATTCTATTTTAGACCTAAATCTGTTTTTTGTACTTCTTCACCACATATAGTGTCCATAAGGTGGAAAACAATGATTTGATTTTTCATCAAGAAATGATTTAGATGATAGTTGTTAAGTAACAAATATCATAAGCATATTCTTCATTCAAGTTAAAAAAATCTAAGTTTAAATTCGATGTATTATTCGTTCATTGTGAGGGAAAAAGAAAGATATAAGGATAAGAGATATCAAGTTATGCCTACTATTTCTAATTTTGAGAGAAAATGTACGGCTAAACCTTTTTCTGTTTACCAAACAAAAAGAAACACTAGATATATCAGATACCATGTCCAACTAAAGTATCACTCATACTGGAGAACACTGAAGAGTGTATCCTAAATATTCACCTGAACGACCCTCCTGATGCATTCAAAATTATACGTCCAAGTGCACACTCCGGCAAGCCCTGGATACACTGGAGACAAAAATATCTCTTTTAACTTCTCCAATCATAATTAATGAAAGTGCGGCACACAAGTTTTTGACATATGCAACAAGTACTTGTGTCAAATAATACATAGAAACACATTAATGTTTTTGGCATAGACATAAATGAATCAGAACTTGGGAGTAAGCATGAAATTCTCAAAATAGGTATCACCGTCCCTGTGTTCACCCCACCAATTTTTTGGGCAATGCTAAATAAGATGTCCTGAATTTCACAAAGAAACCAATGAGCACCTTTTCATAGATTCATTGAAAAAATTACAATAATATGCCAAAATTTAAAGTTACTAGGCGCCTTGCATCGGTGACAAATATAGCCTGGTAGAAGTGCCTTATTTTCCAACATTCCCCGGCCTTCACATAGCAATTTGCATAACTAATGAAAAACCTATTTTAGAATTAACACAATATCATTTCATGGAGCAACACATAGTACTATACCTAAATGAAAGGAGACTCAATGTGACCACGACCAAACTCACTACTCCATCTCATCAAGGACGGACAAAGGTTTTCATCATAAGCACATACTAGTGTCCTAGAAAATTAATCGACAACCTTGAGGCAATTTGTGCCACTGACTAGATAATGTATATAAATAATTACAAAAACTTTTAATTATATTATCTTAATGTATTAGGTATGGTTCAAGAAATTACCAAAGCCACAGCATGCCATCATTCTCCCATTCCCCTTCTGAAGTGTCTGCGAACACCAACAGCCTCTTTCGGTTTCCTGAAATTGCATCTTAGATAGGTGAATATGACACACACATACACACATAAATACTCCAAAAAAATACTAATGAAAATTTCTACTTGGATATGCAATTCTAGAAGAAATTACAAAAAAAATATAAAAGGCCAAGATAAACTCATTACAAGAAAGTCCCCCTTGTACATGATAATAACAATAACAATGAAATTCCACCATTGCAATAAAGCAAGAAGAAAAGGAATTTCTCTTCACTAACATACCTTACTACCCTCCAATTATCCTCACTCACAGAACAAAGATTAATATGTCAAGGAGAAGCTTAATATAAGAAGAATTAGGAGATGAATTTTTCACAACTACTATCAGATATAAAAATAGATACATATATAGAGGCAGAGTGTTGATTATGGGGTACAGTTAAAACCCTTATTGATAGAGAGATTAATGGAGTAATTAAAACCCGTATCAAGAGTGTGTATATGTGTGTGCCGAACAGAAGAGAACCCTAAATTGAGAGAGAGAGATAATTGAACCCTTATAGCTACTCAATCACTTCATCTACATCGATCCTTGATGAGAGATCCAGTGAATACTAGTTCTAAAAAATCTAATACTTTGTTATAGCAATTAAACTTTGGAAAGATAAAATAAAGTTGGGGAGAGAGAGTACTTTTGAATCATATGCGGGGCAGACGAATTCAAGTAAATGGGGGAGAAAGAGAGAAGACTCATCATATATTCCAGTAGACCAAAATATCCTAGTCGCGAGATTACTGAAACGAATCTCATCAATTGAAGATAAATGATGTAAATGCTCACGTAAATGATATTTTCATTTTTACGTCACTGTCAAAAATGACGTCATACAGAAAAACACAGGAAATAACGTCAGTTTTCGAAGAATGACGTAGTATCATAAAAAATTAGAGGAAAATAGCGTAAAATTAAACTTTTTATGTCACTTCCCATATAAATGACGTGAATTAAATGATGTAAAAAGTTGTTTTTGTTTTATACTTGAATTAGTCGCTAATAAATAGATATTACATCTAGCTTAAGATATTTCAAAATATTCTAGTGTATACTTGGTAAAATTTCAAAATTTAGGTTTTTCCATAATATTTATGTCGAAGTAAAATTAATTTAATTGTTTGGAAATTCGTTAAAAATATATCATAAATTATCAAAGTGCCATTATTTCACTTTTCTTCAAAAAAATATTTAATGAAATGGTTTCCTACCGTCAAACTTAAATCAAGCATTGTCCTTAATGTTTGGGAACAAGAAAATTAATTGAATAGGAAAACTAAAATTTCTCACCTGAATGTGTCATGGGTTTCCTCCCAAGAAGCGCTAAGTTTACCGTCATCAGCCAGACGAATGTACCCCCATACTTAAATGATTTACAATGGTACTATAGGGATACATAATATCAGCTCTAATATACTGCATCATTTAAAAATATTATCTATTCATCAAAAACGTAGGACTCTAAGTACGGTTTTAATCGTTGGCCATTGACCTTAAAAATATTTCCATTCTTAGGATCCTCTACCACCACGGCCCCATAAGGAAAAAGCAGTTTTAACCATAAAGGGGCCATGGCAATGGGATCGTAGTTTCCCAGGAAATAGACGAAACTTGAAGTTATAAAGCAATACTTTTTGATTGGGCTCGAAGGTTTTACGAATAATTAATTTATTGTGAAAAGCTTTTGTACGTTCCTTGCAAATTTTTGAACTTTTATAAGCCTCATGACGGAGTTCAACCAACTCAGAAAGTTGAAGTTTTCTCTTAGACGGAATTTGGTCGATCTCAAAGTTAAGGGTTTCTGTGGCCCAAAGAGCTTTGTGTTCTAGTTCTACTAGCAAGTGACAAGCCATCCCAAAAATAAGTTTATATGATAACATTCCAATTGGGGTTTTATATGCTGTTCGATATGCCCAAAGAGTATCATCAAGACGATCTGACCAGTCTTTGGGATCAATTCAAACAACTTTTTCTAAAATTCTTTAAATTTCTCAATTGAAAACTTCTACTTGACCACCTGTTTGTGGATGGTAAGGTGCGGCAACTTTATAAGTGATGGAATTATTTTTTAATAAAGTATTTAAAACACGATTGCAAAAATGTTTCCCACTATCACTAATAATTTCTCGAGGAGTGCCAAAATGATTAAACGTGGTTTTCATAAATTTGACCACAGGCTTATGATATTTGGTTGGGCATGCTACCGCTTCGACCCATTTGGAGACATAGTCCACTGCGACGAGAATATAAATGTTTCTGCAAGATGAAGGAAACAGTCCCATAAAATCTATGCCCTTAACATCAAAAAGTTTAACAATAAGAATGTTGTTTAAGGGTATCATGTTGCGGTGAGAAATATTGTTAGTCCTTTGACATCTATCACAAGTAGAACAAAAGGTCTGCTTATCACAGAAAAGGGTAGGCCAAGAAAGACTAGATTAAAGAATTTTGGCAGCCATTTTCTTGGTACTGAAATGCCCTCCACAGGCATAGGTACGGCAAAGCATGAGTACGCTCTGGAACTCATTATTTGGAATGCATCTTCTAATAACTCTGCCAGGACAAAATTTATACAGATAAGGATTGTCCTAACTGAAATGTCTAACCTCGTGTAAGAATTTAGTTTTATCTTGCTTAGACCAGTGGTCAGGTAATCATTCAGTATCAAGATAATTGACAATGTCAGCATACAATGGTAGCTGTATAATAGCCATAAGCTGCTCATCAGAAAATGTCTCTAAGATAGAGAGGAGATTTTTAGCACCTTCGATCAGAAGTTAGGATAAATGGTCCACTACAATATTTTTGACACCTTTCTTGTCTCGAATTTTAATGTCAAATTCTTGTAATAAGAGGATCCATCAGATTAACTGAGGCTTAGCATCCTTTTTGGATAACAAATATTTTAAGGCCGTGTGATCGGTATAGACAATGATTTTGGACCTAACAAGATATGACCAAAAATTTTCTAATGCAAACATAATGGATAATAACTCTTTCTCAGTGGTGGAGTAATTCATTTGTGCATCATTGAGCGCACGACTGGAATAGTAAATAACATGAAGTTTTTTATCTACTCTTTGCCCGTAAACTGCTCCAACAGTGTAGTCAGATGCATCACACATCAAATCAAATAGAAGTTACAGTTGGATGGTTAGATGATTGGAGCAGAAGTTAATAGAAGTTTAAGATTCTCAAAAGCTCTAGTACATTCATCATCAAAGTGGAAATTAGTGTACTTAATAAGTAAATTGCACAAGGGTTGGGAAATTTTGCTAAAATCTTTGACAAACCGACGATAAAACCCCGCATGGCCTAGAAATGATCGAATGGCCTTAACCGTCTGAGGAGGAGGTAAGGAACAAATAATATCGATTTTGGCCTTATAAACTTCGATCCCTTAGTTGGGGATGATATGCCCAAGAACTATCCCTTGTGCTACCATGAAGTTACACTTCTCCAAGTTTAACACAAAATTGGTTTGTGTACATCGTTTAAGCACGAGCTCTAAATGGTGCAATCATTCATCAAAAGAGAATCCAAACACTGAAAAATCATCCATGAAGATTTCGATTAATTTATCAACCATATCAGAGAAAATACTCATCATACAACGCTGAAATGTAGCGGGTGCATTACACAAACCAAATGGCATACGTCGATAAGCATAAGTCCCATAGGGGCATGTGAATGTAGTTTTCCCCTGATCTTTTAGAGCTATGGGGATCTGATTTTATCCAGAATAACCGTTAAGAAAACAATAATGACTTTTTCCCGCTAATCACTCAGGCATTTAATTAATGAAGGGAAGAGGAAAATAATCTTTCCTCGTGACCGTGTTCAACTTTCTGCAATCGATACAAACACGCTACCCGGTGGTCATACGGGTAGGGATTAATGAATTAATCTCATTTTTGATTACAGTAATCACTGATTTCTTGGTTACAACTTGAAAAGGGCTGACCCACTTACTATTCGAAATTGGGTATATGATACCCGAGTCTAATAGCTTTAGATCTTTCTTCTTAACCATCTCCATCATAGTAGGATTTAAACGCCGTTGCATCTCAAATAATTTTTTGCTCCTTCCTCGAGATTGATGCGATGCATGCACACGGTTAGGCTAATTCCCTTCAAGTCCTCTATAGACCACCCTATGGCGAATTTATGTTTTCTAAGAACAGTCAACACTCTACCTTCCTGGTCAACATCAAGATTGGAAGTAATTATCACAGGTAGAGATTCAAAATCACCAAGAAAGGCATACTTGAGAGTATTGGGTAATGGCTTGAGGTCCAGCTGGGGTTGTTTAACAATGGATGGAATAGGTAAAGTAGTTTACGGTTTAAGAGGTTCCAGTCTTGGTCTCCATTTCGATATGTTAAAAATAGGAGTTGAGTCAAGTAAGGCATTAAACTCTTCAACGACCGTGTCTTCATCAAAGTCCTCACCAAAGATTACAAGACATGATTCTAATAGGTCCTCTGAAAGGGATTTGGGGAAAGATTTTTAAACTTGAGAGTCAATCATATTAAGCTCAGTCATGTCATCAGAATGCAGGACTTGATTATTATTGTTAAAAACATTGAGTTTGAGCTTCATGTCTCCCATTGATAGTTGTAAAACTCCATTAAAGTAATTAATAATGGCATGAGTAGTCGAACGGAAAGGGCGGCCCAATATGACGGGAATCTCACAGCTAGGATTTGTGACATCTTCAGTGTCCAAAACAACAAGTCCACAGGAAAATGCGAGTATCAACCTTGATAAGAATATCATCAAGGATACCACGTAGGTATCGTATTGACCTATCAGCCAAATGAAGTGTCATTTGGGTAGGTTCGAGTTCTCCAAGTCCAAATTCCTGATAGACCGAGTAAGGAAAGACATTCACACTAGACCCTAAGTCGAATAATGCCCTATCCACTTTGTGATCTCCAATTTTATAAGGGATGGTTGGGCTTCCAGGATCTCGAAACTTAGGAGGGGTTAATGTCTCAGTCAAAAAGACTTTCTTGTGCACATTGATTTTCTTTTTCCTACTGCATGCATCTTTAAGGAATTTGGCATACGCAGGAATACGCATGATGGCATTGAGTACTAGAATATTTATATAAACTTTCTTAAATGTATCCAATATCTTGTGCCAAATTGAATCCCTTTATTAGCCGGAAGAAGGCATTGTGGATAAGGCACCTTTGGCTCAACACAAGCCTTTGGTACGGAAATGTACGAAGTAATCAACTTCTTAGATTTCTTAGATGGTTCTTGGTTTCTTACTGCAACTGGTTCACTCGTACCTATCTCATCCTCAATAGCAACAGGTATTGGCTCAACCCTAGGAATTTCACCTCGGCTATCAATTTGTCTACCACTTCGTAGAGTAGTAATGGCATTAAGCTATTTTAGGATTGAAATATAATCAAAACCCATTGGTCTATTCGGATAAGTTATAGGCTGGCCAGGTAGCTGACCTAGTGGTCTCTCATGCAATGTATTTGCCAATTGTCCTATCTGAGTCTCTAGATTAGAGATAGATTGGGATGTGGAATTTTGATTTAGCAATGTCTGTTGCTAGAATTGTATCATTTGTTGTTGAAATTGCAACGCTTGTTTATTACTTTCCATTGATTGCTGCATGAAAGAGATAGGGGTGTCTTCCAAAGATGGCTTGGGTGGAGTGGGCGGGAACTGTTTGGATGACTGAAAGGCTTGCTGAGATGCTTGAGGATAGGACTGTGAATTTGGATTCCTGGGCAAATTATGAACTGAGGTCTGCGGCTCACCAAAACCAAGACTGGGTTGATTATTCTTCAACAAAAAATTGGGGTTGTACTTCCAAGGTGGCTTGTACGGGTCAAATGGCCTATTGTAGATATTATTCAAAGCATTCATTTTCTCTTGATTGTCATTCATTTCATTTAACACGGGACACAATTGAGTCATATGGGTGACATCATAACAAATGGTGCACTCTTGTTGCTGAACTTTGTTCACACTACCCTTAGATCGATTCATAACCATAGCCTTGATTTTTGGGGTAAGAGTTTTTAATTGGGCCTTTATGGTCGTTCCCTAACTCACTTCATATAAGCCACATTTCTTGGTTATAAAAACATTTTTATGTGGATCAAAGTCCCATTGATAAGAATTCTCAGCCAATGTCTCAAACTTTTGATAAGCTCTATCAGGTTCAAGGTCTTAAAATTTGCCACTATGCATGGATTTTAGCCTGTAACGATTCCCAGATGTCATTCCGCGATAGAAGATCTGGGCTAAATGTTTCTTTTCAAAACCATGATAGGGACATTGTGAAAGAAGATCTTTATATCTCTTTAATACCTTGTAAAGCATTTACCTCTTATTTTGAGCAAATTTAACAATTGTATTTTAATGAGCAAGAGTTTTACCCATTGAAAACCATTTAGTTTCTTTACTGTGACTGTTTTTTACTATTTTTTCAAAAAGCTGTAACTCACAATCGACTAAGCAAAAAAATATGAACTATAACAATTCGGAAAGGGTTTCGAATTATCTAAAACTTTGGTACCAAACATATTTCCCAATTGTGAAGTTTAGATGGTTAAAAACTGTGAAAAATTCAGGAATACACTCTTCATTTAAAACTGAGTATGTTTCTTCAAAATATAATATCTCCAAAGTCGCTTATCAGAAATTGTTAAATATAATTTATTTAGAATGAAATATCATAGATCTAATCATAAAACTAATTGACAAACTTATCAACTAACCTTGATAGAACACTAATAAGCTAAAATAAAAGAAAATAATTTTAAGAAAAGAAATTCGGTATTAAAAAGAATCATTTTCAACATTGCCTCCCCGGCAATGGCGCCATTTGATAAGAGGCATTTATGGCCTCTAGCAAAATACTCGCTCAAAGTATGGTAGTCGAATTATTGCACGGATGAGTGGGATCAAATCCACAAGGAGGTTTGAGAAAAAAATACTTTCTAGGCCGAATTACGGTTTTATAAGAGATAAATCTAAGATAATTAAATAAAAACTAATTATAAAACTTAATAAGAGAGAGAGCTAAGGTTCGGACTTGGTCTCTACCATTTAAAGCACTAATCAATATACAAATAGATCCTAATATCTCCACCCATCATATGTTCGTGTTAAGACACATGCGATGACGTTTATTAAAATATACAACTAAATCTATGGTCAAGCATTTAGTGGTTATGCTTTTAAGATATGATGAAGAATGTCTTAGAGAATTATCAACTCAACCATGGCTAGGCTTGAGTGAGTTCTCAAGTATTTCCTCCTTTTTAGATCTTCAAATCAAGTCTATGGCTAGAAGCAGTTGTTTGTATCCAAAGTTATCGTGCACCAAATCGATGCAATGGTCAAGCCTTTGATATGATGCACTAACTTATCAATTATAAAGTACTAAGAGAAAACTAATTAGAACCTAATTAATACCAATTATTGCTCATCTAAGAAGAGGCCTCATCCTAGCCTTAGCTAGGAGATCAGCCGCTCAACTTGAACTTCATCGCATTAACAATTAATGAAGACATTAGCAAAAATTAAATTAAAAGAGAAGAAGAAGACAATTAAATAAAACTAACTTTATTTTTTCTAAACTTGCTTTAATATGAGATGCCCAATTATAATGGGTGAAGGTTTCATTTATAGAAGAAGGAACCAAAATTTAGAAACTATACATTAAATTATAAAGAATATTTTTGCCAAAATATCTTCTAATTTTACAACCAATCTCCTAAAATTCCTGCATATAATTCCCTTAAGTTATGTAAAAATCTTTCTTCAAGGAAACTCTTGCATATATCTTTAATATAAAATATCTTCAAGGATCTTGGATGCAATATATTCTTTGATATTATTCTCCAAGAATATTTTTGTATATATTTCTTCAATCATGGGACCAAATATATTGTGTTTTTGACTTTTTGTGCTATGAACTGCTAAAGGCACTTTTACTTGACTTTAAGAGCTTGGTTTCAAATATCTATCTCCAATATCTACAATCAAACAAATGCACATAAGTACCTTATGTAGTAGCCGACTCGCAGCATTCAACTGCCAGTCAAACACTCGAAGGCCACCTCGAAGCCTACTCGAATACATCGAAGCCCACTAAATCCATAAGTAAGCCATGCAAGAGTATTTAAAGACGAAGCCTCGACTATGTACAAACCACAAAGACAGAAAATCCACGTCAACATCAGAAACACTTCGACCAAAGACAGCCAGCTCACCAGATAAGAATGGCTCCGTTGTCAGTCCAGTAAGCTACAGTGACAGAACGGACAAACGGCTACAGTGTCAGCGCATATTGATAGGGTCGACAGATGGCTGCAGTGACAGAGCATTGTGATAGACCCAACATTTCCGGCATCAACACCAACTACGGGATACCCGCTCGATATCCTGAGGGTACCCGGAGGGTACACTTGTAATACGACCTAACCTTGGTGACTCAGCCCTTCCTATGTTCTGTAAATAGGAGAAAGGGGGAACCAATGTGAGGTTATGAAATCTGGTTACAAAATCTCTCCCCTGATCCAGTACCGTTTACCTTCGATCACCTTGTAAAACCCAGTATTCAAACCTTCGACAACTCGGTAGTAATATAAACTCTCTTAAAAATTCACATCAGAGGTCGTGGAGTATCACATTCCAGTCCTCCATGCAAGTATATTGTCAGTAGATTTCTTATGCTATAAATTATATACTGGAAACCCTTAGATTGAAGATAAAACCCCATGGCGTAAGAGCTGACTTCCCTTCCTTGGAAAGTTAGGCCACTACACCTTAAATTAAATATAACGGATGACTAAAATTCATGTTCGGGTATATTAAAAATGTCATAATTACGCGGTCCTCATGACTGTCAAAATGTTGTAATCTCACACCTCAAGATAAAGAAACCAAGCTTCTTCCTAAGTCGAGCAATCGCTGGCTTGGGATTTTATTCAAAGATTGCAACATCAGTCACGTCAATTTTTCATATTATAACACCCTAGTGATCATGCCCAAAATGAAGAAATTGGTCATGCATACAATGATGATTGATACTGGTAGCAGTATTGAGATTCCATTCCAGAGTACGATTAATCAAATGGGGTTGGACGACCAAGTTATTCCTAGCGATATCGATATCAGTAGATTTAATAGTTCTAAGGAAGAACGAGTGGGCAAGATCATCTTACCTATCACCGCTAGAGCAGCCACAATCGATGTCGTATTCTACATCATCAATACCAAATCTCATTATCTCGGGATCATGGGATGTTGTTTGATCCACAACATGGAAGCAATTACTTCTACCTATCAACAGGCACTGTGCTTTATGCACAATGATGGAATCTACAAAATCAAAGGCATTCAAAAGCTTTCCAGAGTTTGCAAGAATACCATCTTTGTCATTCTAGATACATTTGACTGATATGCTGCATAACAATTGTAGAAAGCTGGTCATATCGATGATCAATCTTCAATAGAAGAATCTACAGAGTGCATTTACATTAATGGACCCAGCTGAGGTACTTATATTGGTACCAAGCTGGTCCAGCATGACAAGGATGCTCTCATTCACTTCTTGCAAATAAATCGAGTCATCTTTACATGGACTTTCAAAGAAATGCCTAGGGTCGATCCATCCAAGGCATGTCACAGATTGAGTATTAACAACAACGCTACGGCGGTCAAACAGAAATAGTGACGACTCCCACCTCGTCTTCAGGATGAGGTCAACATTGAGATCGACAAGTTGATCAAAGTGGAATTCATTTGTGATGCCAAGTACCCAGATTGGATCTCAAACATTGTCGCAGTTCCAAAGATGAATTGGAAGGCCCGCGTTTGTGTAGATTTTACCAATCTAAACAAATATACTTTGAAGAAGGGAACTGTCCTTCAAAGGGGACTTCATCTAGCACTCAAGATTAGAATCCCTGTACTCTCAATCTATACAAATTCTCTGCTCATCATATACCATTCCTCAAAACAATATAAGAAGAATGGCAAGATGATCGAATATGCAACCCTCATTGTCGATAGGATGAGTAAATTTGTGAAAGCAACTCTCGACTATCTCCCGCGAGTTAAAAACTGACACGCCGATTCCTTGGCTTATTTAGCTGGAGTCTTGAGTACAAAAGCACGATATTAACAGATCAAAGTGATATCCACCCCCAATATTGATCTCTATTTTGTATGCACGATCAACACTGGGGGCGATGAAGAGGAAGACGACAATTGGCGAAAGCCCTTTATTGCATATCTCGGCCTGAAGAATGAATGTGATGGGCCCCTTCCAACAGATCTAAGTAAATGCCAACAGTTGATTAAAAAATCAAAGCGTTACATAGTTTAGAGCAGTCGTTTCTATCGCCGCTCAGTCATAGGGACTTATCTTAAGTGCTTCTCGAAGAAGAAAATAGATGAAATGCTCAAAGAATTACATGAAGGAACTTGTGGCTTCCATGCCGTAGGTCGATTACTTGCTAGCAGAGCAATTACACAAGGAGCATTCTGGCCAGGAATGTGCAAGCAAGAGGAAGAGTACTCCCGCAAATATGACACATGTCAACGACATAGATATATAATCTGCGCCCTTTCACTCGAACTACATGCAAGCAAGATGTTCTGGCCATTCAAGCGGTGGGCGCTCGATCTCGTCTAATAATTCCCTAACACTCTAGGTAACCGATGTTTCTTACGCGTAGCAGCCAATTATTTACCAAAATGGGCAGAAGGAGTTCCTATTTATAAAACTAGAGAAGAAGAGGTCATCTCTATTATCTTATAATGCATTATCACATGGTTCGGGTGCCCCCACCTGATTCAGATCGATAACAGACCACAATTCATTGGAGAAAAGGTCATAGCCTTTCTTAACAAACATAATATAATCTATTCATCATCCAATCCATACTACCCTCAAGGTAATGGCTAGGCCGAAATCACCAACGAAACCATAGTGGATAGACTCAAGAAAAGGCTTTAATCACAGAATAAAGGAAATTAGATACGATAAATTCCTTATGTTTAATGGGCATATCGTAGGACTCTACATTAATCAACTGGCTGTTTCCCCTTCCTCCTAGCCTATGGCGTAAAGGCAATCATTACTACAGAATATCACTATCCTGTCAGAGATTATGTGCTTACAGATGAAGAAGATGAGTTCGAATTAGCCTACAATATGAACTGGATTGATGAAACAAGGGTACGTACTATTGCAAACTTAGGTTGATATCACCATATGTTAGCCAGCAAACTGATGATCTCATCCTCAGAGAGATCCCACCATACAAAAAAGAAGCACATGCTGGGAAACTGGCAGAAAATGGGGAAGGTCCATTCCGCGCCATTGGTCGAACTGGTCTGGGATCATGCAATCTCATGACAGAGCAAGGAGTTCGAATCCCAAATCTATGGAATACTAAGAGACTGAAATGGCATTATCGTTAAGTCCCTGGTTTCCCCATTTCAAAATTCTCGTCCTTTCCATTCCAAAAGTGATATTTCAATCTCCATACAGTGTACATTCAATTCTGCTCAATGAAAACTTCCAAGTTTTTTTCCCACATTACTTTCTACTTATGTAGACTCTACTAAATCCCATAGATTAAAGTAAAGGTAATGCTAGCTTTTGATCGAACCTCTATACATAGATTAAAGAAAAGATAATACTAGCTTTCAATCGAACCTCTATATATTGATTAAAGCAAAGGTAATACTAACTTTTAATCGCCCTCTATACAAATATTAAAGCAAAGGTAATACTAGCTTTCAATCGACATCTACACATAGATTGAAGCAAAGGTAATACTAGTTTTCGATCGACCCTCTATACATAAATTGAAGCAAAGATAATACTACCTTTCGATCGACATCTAAGCACATATTAAAGCAAAGGTAATACTAGCTTTCAATCGCCCATCTATACATATATCTATGATTAAAACAGAGGTAATACTAGTTTTCAATCAAATATCACTATCAGGCATAAGATAAAGCAAAGGTAAAACTAGCTTTCATCTCTTTATATGTCTGCAACTACAGGTTACTTCTATAAATAACTTCTAAAGGTTCTTCTCTGCTTCTAGGAAGTCAGCTACGCCTTCCCCTATACAGGAGGATGTTCAACCATAAATTCTGGAGCTCAAACAATTATAATAATCCTATCTTGCCCTACCAATTCATCAGGTCGGGAACCTAACTCCGTTTCTATGGCGCTCAGACAATTTCCTCAATCTATATCAACATTTCAAATACATCCTCGAAATGACACACAGTCATGCAAGGTATCCCTCTCAAGCTCACGCCTTCTTACTTCCTCTACAAAATAGGTAATAACAACCATTAGCTCTTGTGAGTGTGCTATTTCCTGAATAGATGTATATCAATTAAGCATTATTACCTTGGAAAAATGTTTTTTTAATCTTTGATAATGCTCTTTTAAGTATTTGTATATTCCGTCTTTCCACTCCATGCATTTATCTACGCGTGTTAAAATCTCATGATGCTTCGCCATCTTCTCCCTTGCTTTATCTAACTCAGTCTTATTCGCCATCCTCAACTTTGCCAACTGAGCACAAAGTTCCTTCAGCTCCCTATCATTCCCTTCATTTTCCCCCATAGGAGCCTTCTTTAACAACTAATCCTTCTTCTGCAACAACTGATCCTTTCCCCTGATCACCCCCTCTAACTCTCGCTCTTTGCAAAGAGAAATATCTAACTTATCTTGTCTCTCCCTTAAATGCCCATTTCCTCTCTGTACATGAGGTTGAATGCGAGCTTCATCCGCCTCCAACTCTTTAATTCGAGCTGATGGGTCAACCACATCCCCTTTTATAATAGAGACCCCAACATTGCCTTTTTTCTTCTTTGACCGCTCCCGGCCTCGGCCTTCTTGACACGCAAATTGGCCATATCCAAATCTGCCTTCAATTTGGCCACCCTCACATTCAGTTCATCACACCATTTTTGAACCATACAGAAATCTATGTCCTTAGTAGACAAAGCCTCACCCAATTGCTTAACTGCACTTTCAGACTTGGTGAGGTTAGCTCGAACTTTCTCAAGCTCATTATCTTTTCTATTCAATTGACTCTTTAACTGTGCAACCACACTTTCAGAGCTCGCCAGGTCAGCTTGAACCTTCTCAAAATCCTTTACTTTTCGGGCCATTTGACCCTTCAAACTAGCCACAAAATCTTGTAACGATTTTTCTTACACTTCTAGTGACCTGATGCGGTATCGAGCAGTATCCGCCTCTTTACTTTTCACCATCAATGCATTAATCCTGCTTTTAAACTTTGCTATTTAGGTCAGCGCCTCCGCGAGCTCTTTTGTACTTTTTCAATTTTGGCATCTTTCCCCTCGATCTTCTGAGTTAGGTCATCAATAGTTTTTATCGCCTCGACAAACTAGATCTGTACTTTGACATGTTGATCCTCCATATCTTCATATGCCTCTCTAATATGATCAATTTCCGCCGTAAACTCATGATTATATTGGAGCGTCTGTTGCTCACTCGAATGAACAGTTTCCAATTCATCCTTCATCACAAATATAATATATCAAGCTCGAATCAACAATACTCCACAAATATAAATCAAATCATAATACAAATAACTTTATAAATTCTAGCAGTTTTCTATTTTGATCTCAGTTCGTTGGCAATAACATCTACATCCACTTTCAAGGTATACATTTTTTATGTTCTAATTTTCTAAGCACTTTGACATTATCAGGACATGCTTGATAACCATCACCCCTAAACTACAAACACATTTATGATCTATATCTGCCTCCTAAATTTACTTTGTAGCTCTAAAGTAATGTTGCATACAAGTCAAATATTTTTTTCTCTTCTCTAACCTGCAGCTCCGCTTGTAAAGTCAATAGGGACGCTGCGGCCTTTTTCTCCTTTGGAAGCTCATCATCTAGTTCCTCAATTCTGAGGCGCATGCCCTTAAGTTCCAACAAATAATGTTTACAAACATCTCTTAGCCTATCCGACATTTATCCCATAAAGCAATATTCCATACAAATTACAGTTTTTCAAACCACACAGAAACACAGCCAAACTTCAACAACATTACTCTACCTTCTCATTTTCTTCCCCCTATTCTCTAAATCAGTTCTGGAAGATACCAAATCCAACCTTGTAGGTACCAACCATCCGGGACCACCTCTTCCTCTTTTTCCTCTTCAATGTAGGTACCAACCATCAGGGATTTGTGGTCAGCTTTTGTGTACCCCACTACGAGGAATTAGCACCCGAGTCTATCGCATTGAGCTGCCACATCATCCATATTCTTCTGTGCCTCCTCAATAAGCTCGCTTATCAATACCTTATGCGCAGCTTTCGCAGCAACCAATCGCTCCCCTACTAGAGCCAAGTTAGATTCAAATCGGGCCACCTTCTTCTCGAGCTCGACTTTCCCACTCTTGAGCTCAGCTTTTTCCTCCTCGATCCCGAGGAAAATTCCCTTCAACAAGCTAGTAGTCTATAATATAGCCAAGCATATTTTTAGCTTGAGTCAAATACAAAGTTCAGAAATAAAATATTTATCAACTTACAATTTTTCTCAACTACAACTGTGCGGAGGCACTCAACTCCTTCGTACCCTTATGAGCTGCAAGCCTCATCCTATTCTCCACCGCTCATAGCTCATCTTCCTCAGCAGGTCGGCTCTTCAAGACCTTCGCCCCTATCACTTTAGCAGGAGGATCTACCTTCCTCCTTTTCGCATCCCCTTCGACCTCCCCACTCATCGTAGTTCCAGATGCCGAGCCACCCTTCGCAATTTTCTTTTTAGGGAACTTTAGAGCTAACTTACTCAAAGTGGTCACTACAGGAACATCCTCCAAATCTATTTTTGAATCCCTCGGCAACACCGGACGCGCATCCCCGTCTACTCCACTGTTCCTTGTGACTCTAACACCGTCATTGGTCTCTTTGCCTAAGACTTTTGTACCTTCTCTGACCTATCTTGAGCTCAACACCTTCTCAAACAATAGTATCTAACAGTAATTCCTTTCTTGTCACCATCGACCGAAGACCTGTAACACAAATACAACACATTGTTAAACAACGGAACAACCTTCAATTTTAGTAGTTCAATATTATGTACTATTACTTACTTATTTTCAAAGTTCTATATAAAAGTTCCATTGGTTCTTCTTCCACTCTCTGAAGGCAATCACCTTTCACCCATTTTACATTGTCATTTCAAACTCGACCTGCTGAATTCAGATCGAAGAAAAGTGGTCAAGATGAACTCAAATAGAAATACGAACCTCCAGTTACACCATAGTATTAATACTGCAAAACATCTTCAGAAGATATTCACCTCTCCACCTCATTCTCCTCCCACAATCTATTCAGAGTCTCACAAACATTAATCACCTCCAACATGTTCCCATTCAGTTGGGCTGGGCAAGCCTTTATGGTATTCATTATACCTTAAGAAGATTGTTAAGGGGCAACCCCAGTTAATATTCTAACTGAAACAGATAACACAAAAATCCCTGGTTCAGGTTGCCTTGGACATTTTCATTAAAATACTCAAGAGAAATCGATTCCTCCACTCCCCTATCCAATCTCTCCTTTTCTAAGTCAGGCAACAAGAAGAAATGTTCTTCCCCAGATGATATAGTACAACCTCTAAATAACCTACCGGCATGTTCTACAATGTTCCCCCATTTCCAACCTACAATAGCTTTAGATTTATTGAACTCTTTAAATACATTAGAGGGTACCATATTAGGTGAAGTCTCCATCTCAATTATAGGCTTAAGGATGAGGTTTGATTCTATAACAGATATTCCTCATGCCCAACCTACATACAGGTCCAGGTAATCTATCAACTTTTTATTATCTTTTATCTATACACATTTATATACACATCTACCATACATCATACATATATGTATTTCATATACATATCTCTTTTTACACATAAATCAAACAAATTTTTATAGGTTACTATAAATAACAATTTTTCAAAATCTAAAAATC
Organism: Kingdonia uniflora; assembly: GCA_014058105.1. NCBI lineage: Eukaryota > Viridiplantae > Streptophyta > Magnoliopsida > Ranunculales > Circaeasteraceae > Kingdonia > Kingdonia uniflora. The sequence goes on along the minus strand of JACGCM010002082.1, from coordinate 106,293 downwards.
CACATTGTTTTTCAAGCCTCACATTGCAAAAAATAATAATTAGTTTGCTAACCTTCACAGCGCCAAATCCTTTCCTCACAACGGTGTTGTACAACCACCGTCGTGACTTTATCTCCGTAACTTTTTTTCTCCTTGAGCGATGATCACTTTCGTCTAATCTCTTAGGTGAATCTCTATAATTTTTTCTCTTTTCTCTCCCGCTATTTTAAAAATTTTCTGAAGTTGATAAACATTTGAATGAGGAAAATGAACTATTATTTATATTTTCTCCCTCTAACTGTTGGTAGTTATTGGGCCTCGCGCGAGCCACCCTCAGTTTAGGAACTGAGGCGTCCCTTCCACAGTTAATATTAGACATTTCATACCTTTTTGGTGAAAACACCTTCCCATTATTGCCCCAAGTCTCATATTTTAATATATTCTCATCTCTCTTAACCATATATATATCTCTCTCTAACCTTCCCACACTCATGATGACTCGATACTCACACATAACCAAACTCTCCCTGCAATTACATAAGAAAAAATTTCAAAACTAACCTGCTTTATCTATTCCTACTTCTACTTCTTATAGAATTACTGACGTTATTTCCAAAGATGTAACATTTCAAAATTTAAATTTTTATTCACAAAAAGTTCTAAACAACATTTACAAAAAAATAGGAACATATTCAAGTACAAAACTCTACCTACGTTCCTATTATAGTTATTCGACCTAATTCAATTTGCTCCCTCACATATAATTGCACATATAGCATCCCAGATGTCCTGTAGAGCCACACCTAATAAGTTCGCCCCTAGCAATCCCCACATCTTCCTCCTCTATCTCTTTCATAGCTATTTGCCTCACTACCACTTTCTGAGCTACAGACTCCAAAATTACTTTACAGAATATCTCCGAGTAAAAGTGGCGCTCGATCTTAAGTTCCCTTGCCCTCGTATCTAATCCTTCGAACTAAATTTTAGATTCAGGCATGTTATAATCATAATCTACCGACCCAAAAATCATTTCCTGTACTTCTGTAATCTTTATCCCTAGTCGTTTCTCTGCGGTATGACAAACTCTCTCAGAGCAAGTCCTCACCATATTCTATTTTCTTCCACCCCATTACATCACATTCCACTCATATTTATCCACTTTCTTAAGATCACTTCAAATCCCCTACATTCCGTATGTAATATAATATGTTTTCCATAACTGAAAACACTAAGATCATGATAGAAGGTTATTTGAAGATATCTGCACATATCGACCTTTTTGGATTCGTTTACTCAATTGTAACCTACTCATACAATCCCTCCCCCTGTATAGCATGTCCAAATAAGACCTTCATAAGCTCGAATATTTAATTTCTGCATATTCTATATCTAAAAGGATATTTTATTCCTTGATTCTAGAAACTTTGTCAGTTCAATACACATTTTTAATTACATATACGCATTTATAACTTCACATATATTTTTCATAGTTCGACTAAACAAAATTCCATTTTTAGTTCGACTCCGCAATATTAAATTATCATCCTCAAGCATACATATATATACTTCTCCTGGCTCGATTTTAGTAAAATTAACTATTTTATCTATCAACACAGGTTTTGCAAAAATAATTATTTTATTAGCTCGAATATCAATTACAGAGTACTTTATAGATAATAAGTCTTTTATATATTGTTACAGATCATTCTGCAGGTTACATATCCATTTTTCACACTATATCAAATCAGAGAATCTTCTGAAGCAAAGCAGGAACTGGAAATAATTGAGCCCGATCCCTCCATCACACAATTTACTTATGCAAGAAACTGAGGAAGCTATGGTCTCGTGCTTGACCCAACCCTCAGCACGAGAGCCTTCTTCATGATAAGAGACGATGATTGTGCATGGGCAAAACTTCCAATTTCTATCTCCTTCTTCCTCCACCACAGTTTCTTCCTCCATAACCCCTACCAACTTAGAGTTGGAAAAGATCGAAGGAGATCAAACTTTAGAACCCAGTCCCATGTACGTCGGCCTCCACATCTGTCTCCTCAACCTTCTCCTTCGCAAGAATACGAAGACACCTCCAACGCTGCTCGTCTGTCACGTAACAAAATCTCGACATATGCTAAAAATCATCTTCAACTTCAGCCGCTTCATCTTCTGATAACCCATAGCAAATCGGTGGTACGGGAATAAGCGTGGCCATCTCCAGAAACTGGTCCCCAAAATATCATAACTTCAATCGCTACACTTTAGTAGAGACTCTCCCTTCATATACCATTCACCGGGTGATAGACACGCAATATTTACGTGAACAACTCCTAAATTTATATCAGCCTAATCATTTATTAAATAAATATGACACTAATAGTACTTTTGTTTGTATTTACAGAAATCGGCCACATGATAAACAAGTCGTACAATTTTCAAGTTTTTAACGCAGAACAAGGGTGATACACTCCAACAATGATTCTCATTTGAAGTTGACAACCAAAGGCCCATGCATGGAAGCCCATTAAAGAGAATTAGATATAGATATTATTCTCATGAGTTGTAATGCATGATTTTAAGCATTGTTTAGGGGATTTTATATTAATGGTGATTTTTAGTAACCTTTCTTATACTCTATAAAGAGGAGGGGAATCCTACCCATAAGGGATCAACTTGGAGAATGTAAATCAAAGTTCATTGTAATAAAGCTTATTCTTTCTCTATTTCTTGTCTTTTACTTTTTTCGTAGTAATAGTAGTATGGCAATGATCAAAGGGATGAGTAGCTAATCTTCTTAGCCAAGGCTAGAGGGTGCTCTACACAATGTAGCCTTAGTGCAGATTGTGTAGCTTAGTTAGAGTAATTACTTTCTCTTTATCCCGGGATATTACATATTTGTATTTCTTCATCCTAGGCTTAACCATAGCAAGGATTAGGAGGAATAAAAAATATAAGTAACCATCTTATTTGACCATAACAAGATAGGTTAGGAACATGGAGAAGAAAACATAATCCATGCTTATCAATCGGACCATGGCTGAATAAGTTGGTTTATGGGTAGCTCCCAATTACTAAATCTCTTGTATCTTTTGATGTATTGTATATGCCCGATGAAGGATATGCGATACAGGAACTCAAAATTTACATTAATTATTTATGCTATCTATCTGTTATAAAGGGTGGAATGGAATTGATGCCTTGGTTTCCACCCTAATTTATCTTGTAATTTGTTTCGTTCTTTTTTTTATTTCAAAATCTACACAAACTCGTTGTTATTGGATAAAACTAGTAGCTCAAAGTATAATTCGCACCACAAGTCTCTTGGGATACGACCTCGCTTTCCTTTGTACTCAACGGTACACTGTGTGGTTGCGGGTCTTTTAAGACGTCTGTTTATAATCGATCAAGTTTTTGGCGCCGTTGCCGGGGACTAAAGTGCGTTTTATTGAGATGCTATTTTAAACCAATTTTTCCTTCTTTTATGTTATTTTTATATTTTTTATATAGTAAATTGTATTAAAGTTGCCAGTAATAGCATATAGTATTTATATTATAATCGTTTTTCTAATTTAGTTTTTAAAAAAAAAAAAATCGAGTTTTTGGTGCTACAGTAGCTTTGAAGTCTGTCCCTGAATGTTTCACCATTTTTGATCTTCTATACTTCATAGTTGGGGAAAACGTTTGTTACGAAAGTTTTAGATAATTTAAAACCCTTTCTTAATTGCTATAGATCAAATTTTTTTGTCTTGTCGTTTGTTCGTTACAGCGCTTTGAAAAAATAGTACAAAAACAGTTTCCATTAAGGACGCCGCTGTACATTCATCATCTAGTTTGAGCATTAGGGAAGCTAAATTATAGAAAACTTCCTTCTTAAAGATTTTTCCTTTCTGAATTATCTTTCGAAATTGATATTATTAAATATTCTCTCTCAACCGAGTTGAAAGATATGCGCAATTAAAAATCAGGATATCATAGACTACAATAAACTTTGAAATTGAATTAATATTGTTGTCAGAAGTTCACTAATCTTTTTTCTCTTGCTTTACAGGATAGTCACAAAGTTGGAAACGAGACGGACAATACGTTATGCTGAAAGCACCATCAAATCCATCCTTCTTGTGCCCCCAAGTGAAGGGGCACTTCCATCTTCCGCCCCCTAAGTGAAGGGGCGGCCACAGCAACACCGGGAAACACTTCCCGTAGGTTGGTACTTCCAAAAACTTGACATCTAGAAGGGGTTCATATCTGCTTCGCCCCGGCACTAGGATCATAAAGTCGTGTGGACTGTACAAATGCACGCTGCTCTGATAAAAAATTTACTGCGGTTGGATTGACCTATTGCTGTGTTTAACATTCGTTTTCATTCCAACATTAGTAAAGGTAAAAGCTGTTAGAGTCTTGCGGGATTTTATCACCCAAAAAGCTCTCTAACAAGTGGGACCACCCATTAGGAATACGAAGAAATTCGTATCACACGAAAATTGAACGTCCCGGACCTCAAAATACCTGTTAATAAAAAAGAGTAGCAAGATTCCCACGGTATTTCATCACCCAACGGATAGGAGTACCAGACCGGGGTTCAAACACGGGTTCATAGGATACAGCCCCAGCCTAGCGCCGCGAAATACTGGTTGTAGGTTTGCGACGTCACCGTACCGAGTGCTGATGTACGATAAGGCGACTCGCTCGGGCGTGAGGACTGAACATCTACTTTAAGCTGGTACTAGCATAGTGACGCAGGGGAGTTTAGGAACCAAAGCCTTTTGCCATCCTACCCATTTTAAACATAGTAGAATATAGGGGAGACCTAATTATTACTTCTAAAAATGATGATGTGCTAGAGTTTAGGCTTGATTGGTTATTTATTGCATTGGGTGTTGCTTTTATTTCAAAATGTCATGCATACAAGAATATTAGAATCCATACAGCTCATAATTCGAAATCCCACAACAACCTCATAATCATTTTCAATCATGGGATCACCAAAAATCTCAATACATGGAACCTTTCCAATCTCATTCATATATGCAGGCCCATCAGTCCGTTCAGTCATTCAATCAGTTCCCACCCGCTCCACCCAAACCATCTTTAGAAGATACCCTTGCTCTCTTCATGCAGCAATCAATGGAAAGTCAAAAACAAGTATTGCAATTTCAGCAACAAATGATGCAATTCCAACAACAGACATTGGTGAATCAAACTTCTACGACCCAATCTATTTCTAGATTAGAGACTCAGATAACTTAGTTGTCAACTACGTAGAGTGAAATAGAGCATGAAAAACTTCTAAACAATAAAGAAGAACAATCTGAAGTTAAATCCCCTTATGATTTAGAAATGGATGAATTCAAGCGTAATCAAGGAATGTTTTCTCCGTGGGGTTAATGGATACCATATTGTGAGGCAGATTTAGAAGATGAATATTTTAAGGTTGACGATCCTATGTCACAAGAAGATCTTGAAGAAGCCCTCCAAATTCAACCATCGATGTCACCATCCATCATTTCATTTGTTAACCCAATAAATTATTTCGAGGAAACTATGACCGAGACTGAATATTTTTCCCTCTCCTCTAATGATTTTTCTGACGATGATGATGACGAGATAAAATATGAATATATGGAATCACCATCTCATTATACGATAATTTGCGAGGAATTTGTAGATGCTGATATTTGTACCAAAGTCAAGAAATTAGAAATTGTTGAACCTGTTACGGATGTTATCAACTTGTCATTTCCTTCTCAGTCCCCTTATGAGTCACCTCAGCCTTGCCTTGAGCCGCGTCCACCTGGCACAAATTACAATGTTGGAAACCAGTGGGTAGGCGACCCTTCTTTACAGGATATACCCCTATTATTAGGGGCTGATTATGTTTTGGTTACTCATTCACCAACCGCACCTATGCCTATGCCTATATCTCCATTTCACGAGCCTAATGGGGGTACCATGACCATAAATGATTTTGCGGACTTGTACGGAGATAATTCTTGTTGTATTTCTATTAATAAATGTTTAAATTATTTTGAGGACTCAAATGATCCTGAGATTCATGAAATGATGCAATCATTAGCATCTAAAAATATGTTTCAACTTGGCCATGTCCCTAAGCCAATGAATATCCACGTCAATGATCAGGATAAGTCTCTTGAGATAAGTAATGATTTTAGGCACATAAATTTTAAATGTTTATTAGAGTCAATTGTTCCCTGATCCCCACATCCACAGATATGTTATATAGTTTTTCTTCTACTAAAAGAAAACATCTTTTTAAAAAATTTAATTTTGGGGATGCCTCACGGTCTTGCTTTGTCAGAACCACCTATCATATTTTTTTGAATATCAACGATAACATGGGGGTTTTGAAAATTTTCAAAGAAAATATCTTTCCAGGAAAATCAAGTTTTGAATCTAGTACATTTTTGGGGATGAATACTTGTATACCAATCTTCTAATTTACTGCAACAAATAGTAATCATATGATTCTATTAAAAATTCTAAAGAAAAATACGTTCTCTGGGTATGTATTTGCTTTATCTTGGAGAAAATGGTTTTTATTGATTTGTTTAAAATTTTCAACTTGGAATCATCAAATAATAGGCAAAGTTGTTAAAAAAAATCTTTTTCATAGAGAATCAGCTTTAAACTCTCTCTGGTTTTTACATAATATATCTGCCCAATTAAGGGTTAATATTAAGGATCACGATTCATGTGTTATCTGGTTTTTGAAAAAGAATTTGCAATCAGGATAATACATCACCTTTTCAACTTCGTACCCTTCCAGTCATATTGAAAATTTTAAGTTTGGAGGTACATTCGTCTGGCCGAAGACAGTAAACTTAGCGCTTCTTGGGAGGCAACCCATGACACATTCAGGTGAGAAATTCTAGTTTTTGTTCCTCCATTTATTTTATGCTCTCAAACATTGAGGGCAATGTTTCATTTAAGTTTGGGGGTAGGAAACTATTTCTTTAAATGCTTTTTGAAGAAAAGTAAAATAATGGCACTTTGGCAATGCATGATATATTTTTGACGAATTTCCAAACACTTAAACTGATTTTACCTTGACATAAATATTATGGAAAAACCTAAATTTTGAAATTGTACCAAGTATACAATAAAATATTTTGGAATATCTTAAGCTTGATGTACTATCTTTTTATTAGCGACTAATTCAAATTAAACTTGACATATTTTGAAAACGTACACTTCATTGTAGTTTTGCAATTAATACCTTCAATAGATTTTTGCTCAGTATAAGGGAAATTTAGCATTTATGTCAGAAATAGTTTACTACAAAGGAGACAACTGCCTAAGAATAAGTTCATTCCTAAGAAAAAATAATAAATAAGCCAAATATGCTCTAAAAACTTTTACGCTGCAAGGCTACTCACATGATTAAGAACTGAAAGAGGAAAAATTATCACCAATCTCAAGTTTGACCATGAACTATGTGAAAGGAGTACATGAAAATGTTACTTGTGACAATCTTGAGTCTAGGTCATGATGGGGCACCACACCCTGGCATCCTTAGCCAACTGGCAGGGATTGTCGACCGAAAACTCTTTGCTACGGAGGCCTCATTAAGAAACAAAGTACTCAAAAGAAAAGGCTTACAAAATAAAAAAAAATAAAAAAATTAAGGAAGACGAATTGACTAAGGCACTTGTCGAACTGACCGTTGAAATTATTCCAGTGTGAACTAGACTACCAAAAATTGAGTAAATTATTCTAGACAGCGTATTAGGCGATAAAACTATTTTCATTGTACACTCAAATATAGCTAAAGCAAAATACTTGAATCTCTTTCTAATTTTGAGGTAGTACCTCTAGTTTCGGATAAGCTTAAAATATTTTTTGATATACTTGGGAGAATAACAAGTTTAAGGATTTTTTCATTGGTATATTTTTGTCACAACTAAGTGAGGTTAAGTTCACAAGAAATGAGTCATGTGTATTCTAGAATTGTTTAAAATGTTATTATTGACTTTTGTGGGTATAGTCACCGCAAACCCTCACGAGACAACACTCGTCCACCAGGATAAACCTAGGGGTTTAATGGCTTGTTGCATACGCTAAATGCAACCGCGTGGCAGGCGAAAATGGTTTTTGTTTACCTTTGCTCGAGGACTAGCAAAATATAAGTTTAGGGGTATTTAATAGACACGTAATATTTACGTGAACAACTTCTAAATTTATATCTACCTAATCATTTATTAAATAAATGTGACACTAATAGTGCATTTGTTTGTATTTACAGAAATTGGTCACATGATAAACAAGTCATACAATTTTCTGGTTTTTAACGAATAACAAGGGTGATACACTCCAACAATGATTCTCATTTGAAGTTGTCAACCAAAGGCCCATGCATGGAAGCCTATTGAAGAGAATTAAATATATATATTATTCTCATGAGTTATAATGCATGATTTTAGGCATTGTTTAGGGGATTTTATATCAATGGTGATTTTTAGTAACCTTTCCTATACTCTATAAAGAGGAGGGGAATCCAGCCCATGAGGGATCATCTTGGAGAGTGTAAATCAAAGTTCATAGTAATAAAGCTTATTATTTCTTTTTTTCTTATCTTTTACTTTTTTCGTAGTAATAGTAGTATGGCAATGATCAAAGGGATGAGTAGCTAATCTTCTTAGCCAAGGCTAGAGGATGCTCCACACAATGTAGCCTTAGTGTAGATTGTGTAGCTTAGTTAGAGTAATTACTTTGTCTTTATCCCAGAATATTGCATATTTGTATTCCTTCATTCTAGGCTTGACCATAGCTAGGATTAAGAGGAATAAGGAATATAAGTAACCATCTTGTTTGAACATAATAAGATAGGTTAGGAACATGGAGAAGAAAACATAATCCATGCTTATCAACCAGACCATGGTTGAATAAGTTGGTTTATGGGTAGCTCCCAATTACTAAATATCTTGTATCTTTTGATGTATTGCATATGCCCGATGAAGGATATGCGATACGGAAACTCGTAATTTACTTTAATTATTTATGCTATCTAACGGTTATAAAGGGTAGAGTGGAATCGATGCCTTGGTTTCCACTCTAATTTATCTTGTAATTTGTTTCGTTCTTCTTTTTATTTCAAAACCTACACAAACTCGTTGTTATTGGATAAAACTAGTAGCTCAAAGTATAATTCGCACCACAAGTCTCTTAGGATACGACCCCGCTTTCCTTTGTACTCAACGGTACACCGTGCGCTTGCGGGTCTGTTAAGACGTCAGTTTATAATCGATCACCGGGTCTTCCCCATTATCACTCAGAGAATACATAAAATATTACATCAATATCGTACTTTGACAGAATCCCCAGTACAGGTAATATTTATATCAAACTCACATTTAATGCGCATGTAGGTTCCAAAATAGTCATCATTCAAAGTAGAACCACTCTCGGAACCCCAAGCGCCAAATTCATCAATCCTTTCCATATCATAAATACTAGTCAAATCCCCATCTATTTATCATATCTTTTAAACTTCCAACACCAATAATCCTTAGGTTCTTTCACAACCAAAGCCACTCATGCCTTCAGTTGCGAGGAAGCGATTGTAGGGACCAATCCCTCGACCTTGTCCAAACTCAAACTACCTCAGTATCAGACTCTCGTATTTTACAAGTGACATAAACAATCAACATTTCCACCTAGACCATGAACTAATAAAGAACGTGGATCAAGCACTATAAAAAATTATGAAAAAGTCAAAGACACTTTTCTCTCATGAATTAAAACAGTTACACAATGAACTACCACTTACCTCATTATTCAAAGAACGTGCTTCAACACGATAACGAGCTACGGGTAAGGTCTATATAAAGAAAAGTTCCAGATGAGATAAAGGCCAAGAAAAACCAAATTTTCTAGACTCTAACACAAAAGGTTTTATTTCAAGATCAAGCATTTCTAGTTCAAGAAATTACTTGTAATAAGATATTAGCCTCAAGCAATAAAAGTTACTATTTCTAGAGCCCTCAACTCGAGGTCATGGTTTTTTACCTATTCAAAGGTTTTCCACGCTAAATCCCCTGTGTCATTTCTTACTTTATATTAATTTTTATCACAGGTACATTTGATGTAAGAGCTAATTTCGAGCTACAGAATTAGGCCATTACAAAAGCCATATCCTTCAAGATGTTATCTTGAATATAAGGGCCATAAGGGTGTTGTTATGTCAAACTCAACTGAAATTTCAGGTTAGCCTCTGGTTCAACCGACAGAAATGTGCGTGTTTGGGTGGTTAAAACTAGTCGATGCCTTAAAATTTGGAGAGTTGAAGGAGTCATCTACTATGTTGCCTAGAATCCAGTGCCTGACCTTCCAATCCTAGCACTCTTTGTGGGGTAGGATGTACTTCTTTTGATTTCTAGATTAGGGGCTGAAGAACAACAAGAAAAAATAAAAGAGCTACTGCTTTTTGTCGTCACACCAGACAACTCTGAACATTCCGTATTTAGTTGGCTTCCATATGAAAAGGACGAGAGCATACGGTTGAAACATCCTAAGAAAGTAACCTCAGTGGAATGGCATCGAAGGGGAGACTACTTGAGTACTGTAATGCCTAGTGGTGATTCGAAAGAAATATTAATACACCAACTTTCAAAGAAGTACACGCAAAATATTCTATTCAAATTGCACGGGCTTTCGGTTTTATCTATTTTCCATCCAGCTCGTTCCATCATTTTATTGCAACAAAGATAGTTATCCGTGTGTCTGGTCCATTGAAAGAAAAAAATGTTAGGAAGCTTAACCATAATGTTTGTGAGGCCTCATCCATTACAATTTACCCTTCAGGTGATAATAATATTTGGTAAGAGGATTTTAGGGCCTCTAGCAAAATACACGCTCAAAGTACGGTTGTCGAATTGCAGCACGGATGAGTGGGATCGAATCCATAGGGAGGTCTGGGAAAATAAATACTTTCTAAGCTGAATTAGGTTTTATAAGAGATGAATCTAAAAGAAAGAAATATTAAGAATAATTAGCAAGAGAATAGCTACAACAAGAATTCAGCCCAACCAAAGCAATAATAGTTATTACGTAGATTTACTAGGCGGATTATTCATGTCAACAAATCTCAGGTAGGGCATCTTCGATGTAAATGTCAATCCTAGATCCATGGTTAGGCATCTAAGGTTTAGTCCAATTACGTTTCACTTAATCCAATGTGTAAGAGGAATTCTTCCAACTATGATTAAGCTTGGTTGAATTTCTCCTACGAGTTCACTTCATGTTTGCCCTAAAATCTAGTTTAATGGTTATTGTAGGGACTTATCCCTTGAGTTATGGACACTCGATCTCATCTATACCTCGAGCTTCGGAAGACTCGATCTTATCCAGTACCAGACTCACGCATAAACAAACACGTTATATACACGTCAACAGTTACACATCGACCACGAACTCAAGCAGAACATGGGTCGTCCACAGCAAATATAAGCAGAACAAGTTAACATACACATGTCTCCCATGAGCTAGTAGTTACAGACTCAACTGCCCATGACTTCCACTTTCAGGAGAACGTGTTCAAGCACGATGTCAAGCTGAGAGCAGGGTCTATAAAAGGGCAGAGCTCCTAAGGAAACAAGATGGTCAAAAGACAATTCGATACATACACTTATCTGATCTCTAGCTATCTTTTCTTATATTAACTCTAGTAATCAGATTCTCTCTCTCTCAAGCAATAATAAAACTTTAACAAAATCCTCCACTCGAGGTCGTAGTTTTTTACCTATTTACAGGTTTTCCATGCTAAATCCCCTGTGTCAAGTGTTATCCCTTATTTAATTCTTGTCATAGTAGTTCATGATGTAAGGTTCGATTTCAAGCTATTTTAAGCTTTACGAAATCTGGTCCCTACATTTGGTGTCGTCTGTGGGAACGCACGATTTTTCTGCGTACTTAAGAACCACGATAAATACTCATCAGTCAACGGTATTCAATTATGGTTCAAGCACGTTAATCTTCGGAAGCTCAGTCTGAAAGTTCAAGGGGGCCTGATCGGGTTGCCGAACTTTACGGAAGCATAATTGCCGAAGCCGAGAAACGGAGTCTGCTCGAACGCCAACTATTGGCAAATCAAGAGCTCCGCGAGAAGGAGTCAGAACGAAAGCGTCAAGCTCGAGTTCTGGAGACAAAGAAACAAGATGCAGCAGATGAGTTTCCACCCTCCAAATCTTTTGATGATCGAGCATCATGGATATCTCAAAAAGGGTGGAGGCTCCTCACCGATGATTCAGCAGGACCCGCAGGGTCAGGAATTAGGATCGTTCTCATTACACCTTCTAACGACAGAATCGAGAAATCCATCCATCTCGACTTCGAAGCCTCGAACAATATTCCAGAGTACGAGGCACTCCTTCATGGTCTGGATTTGGCTCTCAAACTCGAAATCACTGAAATCTTGGCCTACACAGACTCTCTTCTAATCATTCATCACTACTCAGAACATTACAAGAAGAACGGCATCATGGTCGATTATACAGCTCTGGTTGCAGAAAAGTTAAACAAATTTCACAAAGTTATGCTCGAATACCTCCCTCGAGGAAAAAATTGCCACGCCGACTCCTTGTCTTACTTAGCCGGAGTATTGGGTACAAAATAAAGACACCTTCAAATTGAAGTTATTTCTAGCCCCAATATTAATCGTACTACAATATATGCGATTAATACTGGGGGCGATGAGATGGCAGAAGATGATTGGAGGAAACCATTCGTTACTTATCTCAGTCCAGATAACTCATGCAATGGGCCACTACCAGATGATCCACTGCAACGCAGGCACATCATCAAGAATTCAAAGCACTATACAGTCCAACCAAACGGCAATCTCTACAAACGTTCAGTTACTGGCCCATACCTCAAGGGCCTCTGTAAGGAACTTGCCGACAAGATGCTTCGATTTCTACATGAAGGTACCGGCGGATCCCATACCGTAGGACGAGCTCTTGCTAACAAAGCTATTACCCAAGGAGTGTTTTGGCTAGGGATGCAGAAGCAAGTTGAAGAATACGCACAGAAATGTGGTGCATGTCAGCGTCATAGGAATAAAATTCGGGCCCCTGCCCTCGAACTCCATGCAAGTAAGGTGTACTCGTTCATGCGATGGGTACTCAATCTAGTTGGTGAATTCCCCAATACTCCTGGAAACAGGAAATTTCTCCTTGCTGCCACAGATTACTTTACTAAATGGGTCAAAGCAGTTCCTCTATGCAGAACTCGAGAAGAAGAGGTCATTTCCTTCATTTAGCACCATATCATCACAAGATTCTTTTGTCCCCATTTGATCCATATCGATAACGGTCCTTAGTTCATTGGAGCCAAGGTCGTAGCATTTCTCAACAAACACAACATAATCCATTCTCCATCAAACCCATAGTACCCCCAGGGAAACGGACAGACGGAGATCACAAAAAAAATCATCGCAGATGGTCTCAAAAAGTGCCTTATGTCATAGAAGAAGGGCAACTGGATACGTGAATTACCTCACGTCTTATGGGCTTATCGAACTACACCCTGGAAGTCAACACAGTGCTCTCCTTTTCTACTTGCCTATGGAACTGAAGCAGTGATCCCAACAAAGTACCACCATCCTGTAAGAGACCACGAGCTCACAGACGAAGAAAATAAGTTTGAATTGGTGTGCAACCTCAATTGGATCGATGAGAAATGAGATCGAACTATCGCAAATCTTTGTCGATATCATCAAACACTAGCAAATTCATATAACAAGCGAGTTCGCACTCGGGAGTTCGCTATCAATGACTTGGTCCTTCGAGAAATCCCAGATAACAGAAAAGATCCACATGCTAGGAAACTAGCAGAAAACTGGGAAGGTCCTTTCATGGTCATAGGTTGAGCTGGTCTGGGTTCATACTATCTCATGACGGAACCCGGTGACAAAATTCCAAATCCATGGAATACAAGAAGATTAAAATTATATCGACGTTGAATAGCTCATCCGTCATTCAGCAACGCCCAATCTACCTCGAGGTTTTATCTCCAATGTATGTACAAACTCTTTTTAATAAATGAAATCTCCTTTTGATCACAAGAATCCCTGCTATACAGTTCCACTTCATCTCCATCCATCTCCACCCAAGGGTTAAAGCACAGTTTATACTAGCTCAATACCTAAAGGTAAAACAAACGTCCAATATTGATAATGGCATAGATAATACTAGCCTAACTCCTGAGGATACTCATACATCCGAAGGCGGGGGCCATAACGAACCTCTTAGCCTGAAGATAACAAGCCTAAAGAACGAGTGAGGAAAAAACTTGCTCGCTGCCGATAAGCTCCAGCATCCAATATTGGAAATGGCATAGATAATATACTAGCCTAACTCCTGAGGATACACATACATCCGAAGGCGAGGGCCATAACAAACCTCTTAGCCTAAAGATAATAAACCTAAAGCACGAGTAAGGAAAAAACTTGTTCGCTGCCAATAAGCTCCGACATCCAATATTGGTAATGGCATAGATAATACAAGCCTAACTCCTGAGGATACTCATACATCTAAAGGCAGGGGCCATAATGAACCTCTTAGCCTAAAGATAGCAAGCCTAAAGCACGAGTGAGGAATAAGCTTGCTCGTTGCCGATAAGCTCCAGCATCCAATATTTGTAATGGCATAGATAATACTAGCCAAACTCCTGAGGATACTCATACATCCGTAGGCGGGGGCCATAATGAGCCTCTTAGCCTGAAGATAACAAGCCTAAAATACGAGTGAGAAAAAAACTTGCTCGCTGCCGATAGGCTCCATCATCCAATATTGGTAATGGCATAGATAATATTAGCCTAACTCCTAAGGATACTCATACATCCGAAGGCGGGGGCCATAACGGACCTCTTAGCCTGATGATAACAAGCCTAAAGCACGAGTTGGGAAAAAACTTGCTCGCTGCCGATAAGCTCCCACATCCAATATTGGTAATGGCATAGATAATACTAGCCTAACTCCTAAGGATACTCATACATCCGAAGGTGGGGGCCATAACGAACCTCTTAGCCTGAAGATATCAAGCCTAAAGAACGAGTAACGAAAAAACTTGCTCGCTGCCGATAAGCTCCAATATCCAATATTTGTAATGGCATAGATAATACTTGCCTAACTCCTGAGGATACTCTTACATCCGAAGGCGGGGGCCATAACGAACCTCTTAGCCTGAAGATAACACGCCTAAAGCACGAGTGAGGAAAAAAACTTGCTCGATTCCGCTAAGCCTCCTTAAAGTCCAAGGGTTGAAGCACAGATAATACTTACTTCTACACCCACGGAGTTCTTCTAATTCTATGGGTCAAACCAGAGAATAACATCTACTGCAGGCGAAGAAAATGTTAGCTTCCAATATCAACATTTCAAATTACAGCGCTCATCTCACGGGCCTACATCGAACACTGATCAATTCAATCAGTCACTGAAGCATCAACATCTAATTACAAAAGGCACTCGTTATTAATATTTTAAGTCTACTTATTTTTAATTCTGCTAGATTTTCTTGATGGGAGATCAGTCAACCTTCCTCCCACAGCTGGAGTAGGTGAGACTGCACTCGAGCTTCCCCCTATTTCAGTCCTGGATGCCATGTATTCTGGAGATCGTTCAACAACAATTTCTCTCCCCCGAGCTATATTTTCAGCAGTCATGGTCCCAATACCATGATCCATAACCCCAATCGGATCTATGCTCGAGATATCGAGTTTACATACACAAGTCCTCCCAAAGAACTAATCTTGCATCAAATCCCTCTCAACCTGCAGAAATTTTATTTCTTCGACAAAAAATGTAACCAATGTGCTTAATTGCAGTTGATGCAAAGCTTCACCGTCACATTTATCTTGCTCATGAACTACTAGTTCCTTAAAGGATTGGTGAGTAACAGCAGCACGCTTGTTAGCCCTCAAATGACGAGCTTTCGATTCTGCCAATTCCGCTGTTAATTGATCAATACGTTCACTCATCTGCCTCGTAAGGTCTATCGACTTCTGCCGAGAATTTGTGAGGTCAATACGCATATTCTCTACTAACTCTTCTTTTTGACGAAGAAATTCCTTCATCTCTCGACTCCCCTAGCCTGAAGCAATTTCACCATCCCTTTTATCCAATTCCAATTTGAGATCCTTCTCATACTTCATTTCCCGTACACGTAATTCCCGCTCTAATTCGGTAATTTGAGCATAGAGTTGATTAATTCTTTCATTCATCTCCTTATCACGTTGCACCGCCCTCCTCACATTTCCGCAGACATGGGCCAAATCGTCCACCAAATTTTTGTTCTTGGCTTGAACCTCTGCTAAATCAGCCCTGCTCTTAACCTCTTTCACTTTTAAACGACGTAAATCAGCCTTCAAACGATCTAACCTGGCGATCAAACTATCATGTATTTTTACAGAGTTACGCAATTCTAAATCTTTGCCCATAATACTACTGCTCAATTTTTCAAAATCGGGCTCAGACATAGCCAAGTTAGTTCGCGCAGTATCCAGGTCCATCTCTCTTTTTAACAACTGCTCGTTCAGAGTATGACTGTTACATTTCATATCAGATATCTCGTCATTCAATGCTCTAATATGGTATTCGGCTAACTTAGCATCGTGCCGAGAACTTGACGCCGCTCTTTCCTTCAACTCAGTAAGTTCGCCAATAAGTTGGTTCAAAGCCAAATCCCTGCTCAAAAGTGTTGCAGTCTTATCCTCGACTTGGCTCTTAGCTTCTTCGATCTTTAGAGAATGCTTCACATTATCATTCAATCGATCTTCATACTAAGAGATCAAAGCCTCATATTCTTCTGCATACTCAGCATTATACAAAAGAGTCTGTTCTTCTCTCTCTCTAACAACATCTAGCTCCTTCTGCATAAAAGTTAGCAGGGACTCACAACATCACTACCAAATTGGGAAACAGATCGATAGAAGCATACTGACAAAGTTACAGAATAGACACTTGTAAGCTCAAGAGAGCGAGTGCCCCCTTGGCCTACCGGCCAAGAAACAAGCATTGGTTGAAAGGCAGAGTGTATATATACAAACATCCTGAACTAGACTTACAAGGCACATATCCCTTCTTCTATTAAATTCATGTTCATCTAGTTATTAATTTATCTGAATTATCTAACCTGCAAATCAGCAGAGAAGTTTTTCTCTACTTCAAGCAGGCCCTCTAAGTCCACAACTCTGAGGCACAAGCTTTCTATCTCTTACAATACGGGGCTTTCATAAGAAAAATGTTGTTGGCATCAAACAGCAGTATAATATAATAAAGCTCGAGTTCATGTTTTAAAACCGATGTTACATTATACGATCATCCTACCTGATCAATAGTTTCCTGATCATCGGCAACGGTCTTTTCAGCAACATTCAGACCATCTTCCATTTCCTCAACCTCCTCTTCATCCATAATTTCCTTCACTAAATGCCAAAATATCCGCCTTTGTATACCTCAGCTGGTAGAGCTTCCCTACAAGGTCATTTCGAGAAGTAGCAGACGCAGAAGCCAATCGCTCCACTTCAGCTACACTTTCGGCCCTAACTTCCTTCAGCTTTAAGGCAGCAGCTTCCCTTTTATTCTCCAACTCTAACTGAAAAGCTTCCCTCTCCTGAGTCAAGCTCTCTTCAAACTAATTTTTCTCTCCCTCGAGCTGGGAGATCCTCCTTCCCAGCTCAATAGACCTATCCTGGAGACCAAGCTGAACCCCCCTCAGAGCACGAGTAAACTACAACAAGAAATAAGTCAGCTCGAGACGATAAAACAATACGATTAAACTAAATATTTACTAACCTTCTTAAATTCATCTTCAACGACAGTAACCCCCTTCTCTCGAGCTTTAGCTCGACATTGTTCCTCAATGAGACCGGTTTCAGCCTCAAAACGCGGCCTTAAGTCAGCCCTCTCAGCGATCTTAATGCTTTCCTCTAGCACCCTCTGCGACTTTGTGGGAGGAGTTACTTTCCTCCTTTTACTGCTATTGTCCACACTGTCTCGCGTAGCAGAACGAGAAGCAGCCCCGCTTTTCACGGCCTTCCTTATCACAAGATTCCGTACAATAGTGCTGGACACAGTGGCCATGTCTACTGGCCCATCTAACATTTTGTTAAGCCGCGGAAGCTTCAAAGGAGTATTAAGTTCAGGAGTGAACATATTCTCTTCCATAGATCCCGGAGTTTTCCCAGCCATTCTCCTATTCGCTTGAGATCTCCTAACCTTGTCGTCCTTACTAGCTACTTTTGGCCTTACAGAACTCCCTAAATTGACTACAACCCATAGGGTACTTAACTCAAGAACCCTTCAAACGGGGCCATTCTACCAATTCTGCTACAATTTCCTTCTCGTCCCCTACTCCAATGACGGGAGATAAACGCCCTACTAGGTCTACTTCATCAGCCTTTGCACATCCGAAGGTCGAAACTATACTTATCTACAGTAAAGGATCTACTATACAAGAAGTTGTTCCAACAAAACCTACATATAGGTCGAAGTATATATATTAATTATTAGCTCGCACTACTAGATCACTTCTAAAATCACAATTATCACACAATGATTTTTCTCGCCCCTTAGTCATTATTCCCCTTATTTTGTGTCTGGGTGGGGATTACATCCTTATCCCAACACAATAAAGATTTTTATACAAAAACTCTTATAAACACAAAGACAGACTTACCTTTAACACTCGAATGAGAGTCTACAGCGTTGGTCCGCACCAGTTTGCTTAATTTCTGCAACTTCTTCAAAACTTCCTCGATCTCAGCCTCCTCTCGTTGTTCGCAATAGAGACTCCTATACATTATTTTCCTCTTATCCTTTCCCCCTTCATCTGTAATGGAATCGTCAGTTAAGATCTCTATCTCCCTAATCCTTCTTTTCTATTTCAAGTTTTTTATATTCGGAGAGGGAAGAGAGGGAGTACTTATACACCTATCCCCGAACCGCTGGCGTTTTTGAGTTTTTGAATAAGCAGTCCTCGATTCCTGAACCAAGCCCTCTATTCGTCTGAACCTGTCAGACATGTCGTACCGCTTCGGTGAAACCACCTTCCCATCATTAGACGAAATATTATGCTTTAGCGTATCTCTCAACCTCTTGGTCCCACTCATTTCACAATGCCCCAAACTCATGATTTTGAATTATCTATTTTAAAATTCCACGTACCTTTGTTTTCCCTACTTATACGCCTTAACTTTAATGTCAATATCAATTATCAACACAAATTAAAATTTTAGGTTTAACAGCAATCTTAGTCATAGCCTATTTTCGTGAATAGAGTTTTCTTCAAGTAAATTCGGGCAGTTACATTTTAAAAATTCAAAAATACAACAGTCAATCACTCCAATCTCTAAGATACTAAAATTTGATGCAACAGGTGTGCCCTTCGACACCACAAGCTTTCAGTAGCCACGAGGCAATATCCTTTATTTCATCATTTTTGAGTGCTAAGCGCAAGTCGTTCAACTCACGCGCTTCAACATCCCTCTGAGAGTGAGTCTTCACCATTTTTATGAATAACCTTCTTAAAGAGCAAGTCACACTTTTATACTATTCAGTTAACAGGACTAATTTTTTGATTGACTATACGCAACGTATTTCAGTTTCTATAACCCACTCTTCCCGGGTTCGAACTACTTACTATTATCTTTTCGTGCTTAATCGAGATATCTAAAGGTTACATTTTGAGCTTTATCTTTACTTTTGTTAAGCTCGAGTCATTTACGAGGTAGGATAAGGTATGTTATCCCACCAACTATTTACTCCCATATTATTTTAGCTCGATGACGTGTCAACTATTTCTGCTTTTCGCTAGTAAGAAACAAATAAAATATTCTTTTATTATGCTCGATTTTCATCTAACAAGTTCGTTACAGGACTACCCCGGCAGCGTTGCTTTACAATTACAGAATCAAGCTTTTAAGAAGCTCTATATTACAGATACTTTCTCAAGCTCGAGGACAGGTCTCTAGTTCTTTTTTCGTTGCCAACATAATGCTGATCTTCCAGAGAAACCTCAGCCACAGCTCAAAAAAATGCGAGACAGCAACAGGTCAAAATCTTCTTTCCCCTTCATTTCCTTGCAGGATGAATTAAAAGAAAAGACGATTGTGCCGAAGGAAGCGATCCATCTTCCATACGCCACCTCCACCACTGCTGTCTCTTCCTCCTTATCCTCACCAACCTGGAGTTAGTAGAGCTTGAAGAGGACTCCTACCTTACAAATCAGAACCTCGTTAAAGACTAGGGATTTTGCATCGCATACACCCCAGCCGCTAAATCGGACGCTACATAATACCCAGAAATATTTCAAACAACACTCCCTCAACAAAACAGCAAAGGGAGTTTCCCAACTCTGATAGCCAAAATACCGTATCCGGGGTTCCTCCATGATGAAAGAAAACCGGGTATGATACACTCGATTCCTCATCTTAAACAAGGATTTTGCAAAGGTACGCATTCAAAAACTCATTTTTTTTTTCAACCCTAAAAAAAATGAATATGTTTGCTTTTCACTACAGTGAAGATTTATTACAGGTTATTCACCGATCAGATTTGACCACTATTTACAGAGATACCGCATTTAGCGCACGTTGTTTCCCAAGACAGTCATCCGTTCGGGAAAACCACAAGTCTGCCCATAACACTCACGTATCATAATGATAACACACTAATCAATACAGACGTTCCGGTTTTCAAAATCTCCTTACGTCATTCAAATATTTACTAACTCGTTTAGGGGTTTTTTCAACTAAAGCCGCACGTGACTTCAGTTGCAAGGGGGCGATTGTAGGGACTTATCCTTCGAGCTATGGATACTCGATCTCATATATACCTCAAGCTCCGGAAGACTCGATCTTATCCAGTACCAGACTCACGCATAAACAAACATGTTACATACACGTCAACAGTTACACATCGACCACGAACTCAAGCAGAAAGTGGGCCGTCCACAACAGGTGTAAACAGAATAAGTCAACATACACCTGTCTCCCACGAGCTAGTAGTTACACAATCAACTGCCCATGACTTCTACTTTCAGGAGAACGTGTTCAAGCACAATGTCAAGCTGAGAGCCGGGTCTATAAAAGGGCAGAGCTCCTAAGGAAATAGGACGATCAACAGACAATTCGATACATACAATTATCTGATCTCTAGCTATTTTTTCTTATATTAACTCTTGTAATCAGATTCTCACTCTCTCTCAAGCAATAATACTACTTTAACAAAATCTACCACTCGAGGTCGTGGTTTCTTACTTATTTATAGGTTTTCTGCGCTAAATCCCCTGTGTCAAGTGTTATCCCTTATTTAATTCTTGTCATAGTAGTTCTTGGTGTAAGGATCGATTTCATGCTATTTTGGGCTTTGCGTAATCTGGTCCCTACAGTTATGACACCGAATTTTGGCTAAATAGTCTAAATTCACTTACTAGCTATGGTTAAACCAAAAAGTAGATTATAGCTATTTTAGAAGATTACAAAAGAGAGCAAATCCAGGAACTATAAGATAACTATTGCGACACGGGTAAGGGTTTCCTTCTAATCATAGCTAGAAGAGACTAATCTTCTATCATTCCTAAGATTAATGCATAATCTAGCTAACTATTTACTAAAGAAAATAAAAGATAGAGGAAATAATTAAATAAAACTAAAACTTTATTTCTTATAAACTTACTCTAATATGAGATGCCAAATTACAATGAGGGGAGGGTTCCTTTTATAGGAAAAGAAACCCAAATTTAGAAACTATACATTAAATTTTAATGAATATTTTCGCAATAATATCTTCTAATCTTACAACCAATCACCTAAGATTCTTGCATATAATTCCCTTAAGTGATGTAGAGATCTTTCTTCATGGGAACTCTTGCATATATCTTCAATTTAAAATATTTTCAAGGATCTTAGATACAATATATTCTTTGATCTTATTCTCTAAGAATATTTGTGTATATATATCTTCAATCTTGAGACCAAATTTATTGTGTCTTTAACTTTTTGTGCAATGAACTGTTAGAGACACTTTTCCTTGACTTTAAGAGCTTGGTTTCAAATATCCATCTCCAATAGCTACAATCAAACAAGCGCACATAAGTACCCAAAATTAAATCTAATGGATGACTAAAATACATATTCGGGTATACTAAAAATGTTATAATTATATGCTCATCAATTACCCTCAAACTTCTCTTTTGCTCATCCCGAGTAAAATAAAATAATAATTACTTTTCAGGGACTGCGATTGCATTTAGGATATGTAACAAGCCATTATGCCTCTAGGTTTAGCCCGGTGGACGAGTATTGTCTCGTGAGGATTTACAGTAATTATACCCATAAAAGTCAATAATAACATTTTAAACAATTTTAGAATACACCTGACTCATTTCCTTTGAACTTATCCTTACTAGTTTATGACAAAAATATACCGATGGAAAAATCATTAAACTTGTTATTCTCCTAAGTATATCAAAGAATATTTTAAGCTTATCTGATACTAGAGGTACTACATCAAGATTAGAAAGAGATTCAAGTATTTTTCTTTAGCTATATTTGAGTGTATAGTGAAAATTGTTTTATCGCCTAATATGTTGTCTAGAATAATTTACTCAGTTCTTGGTAGTCTACAAGTGCCTTAGTCAATTCGTCTTCTTAGGAAAAAAAAATATTTTTTCTTGCAAGCCTTTTCTTTTTAGTACATTGTTTCTTAGTGAAGCCTCCGTCACAAAGAGTTTTCGGTCGACAATTCCTGCCATTTGGCTAAGGTTCCCGGCGTATGGTGCCCCATCATGACTTAGACCCAGGATTCTTACAAGTAACATTTTCTTATGCTCCTTTCACATAGTTCATGGTTAAGCTTGAGATTGGTAATATTTTTTCCCCTTTCAGTTCTTAATCATGCAATTAGCCTTGTGGCGTAAAAGTTTTTAGAGCACATTAGGTTTATTATTTTATTCTTAGGAATAAACTTATTCTTAGGCAGTTATCTCCCTTGTAGAAAACTATTTTTAATATAAATGCCAAATTTCCCTTGCATTGAACAAAAATCTATTGAAAGTATTAATTGTAAAACAACAGTGAAGTGTACGCATTCAAAATATGCCAAGCTAACTTGAATTAGTCGTTAATAAAAATATAGTACATCTAGCTTAAGATAGTCCAAAATATTCTAGTGTATACTTGGTATAATTTCAAATTTTAGACTTTTCCATAATATTTATGTCAAGTTAAAATTAGTTTAAGTGTTTGGAAATTTATTAAAAATATATCATAAATTGTCAAAGTGCAATTATTTCACTTTTCTTCAAAAAATATTTAATGAAATAGTTTCCTAACCCCAAACTTAAATCAGGCATTGCCCTCAATGTTTGAGAACATGAAAAAATGGAAGGGGAAAATTGAAAATTTTTACCTAAATGTGTGTCATGGGTCGCCTCCTAAGAAGCGCTAAGTTTACCGTCTTCAGTCAGACAAATGTACCCCCAAATTTAAAAAATTTAATATGACTGGAAGGGTACGAAGTTAAAAATGTGATGTACTATCCTAGTTGTAAATTCTTTTTCAAAAACAAGATGACACATGAATGGTGATCCTCAATATTAGCCCCTAATTGGGCAAATATATTCTGTAAAAACCAGAGATAGTACAAAACTAATTCTCTATGAAAAAATTATTTTCAAAAAACTTTTCCTTTCAATTGATGATTCCAAGTTAAAAGTTTTAGACAAATCAAGATAAACGATTTTCTCCAAGATAAAGCAAACACATACCCAGGGAAAATATTTTCCATTAGAATTTTTAACACAATCATATAATTACTACGTGGTACAGTAAATAATAAGATTGGTATACAAGTATTCATCCCAAAAAATGTACTAGATTCAAAACTTGATTTTCCTGGAAATATTTTTTTTTTTTAATTTCAAAACCTCATGTTGTTGTTGATATTCAAAAAAATATGATAGGTGGCTCTAACAAAGCAAGTTCGTGAGGTATCCCCAAAATTATAATTTTTTAAAAAGATGTTTTCTTTTAGTAGAAGGAAAACTATATGAAATATTTGCGGATATGAGGTAACCCAAATTTAGAAAATATATATTAAATTTTAAAGAATATTTTCATAATAATATTTTCTAATTTTATAACCAATTACCTAAGATTCTTGCATATAATTCCCTTAAGTGATGTAGAGATCTTTCTTCATGGAAACTCTTACATATATCTTCAATATAAAATATCTTCAAGGATCTTGGATGCAATATATTCTTTGATCTAATACTCTAAGAATATTTTGTATATATTTCTTCAATTTTGAGACCAAATATATTGTCTTTGACTTTTTTTACTATGAACTGTTGGAGACACTTTTACTTGGCTTTAAGAGGTTGGTTTCAAATATCCATCTCCAATAGCTGCAGTCAAACAAGCGCACATTACTACCCAAAATTAAATATTATAGACGACTAAAATACATGTTCAGGTATACTAAAAATGTCATAATTACGCGCTCATCATTATTATTGGGAGCTGCAAGGGTAAACTATGTTGGCTTGACATAGACCTTTCATCTCAACCTAACAAAAAATTACAATGTCACCCAAATGACATTACTAATGTTGCTATCTATCTCTCGTACCCTCTCTTTGCTATATGTTCTGATGACTGTACTTCATATTTTTTTCATGGTATGGTTTATTCGGATCTTAATCAAAATATACTTATCGTATAACTAGAAATTCTTCGAGGCTATTCAAGCTCAAATGGAAGAGGAGTAATGGATTGCACCTTCCATCCAAAGCAGCCATGGTTATTTATTGCCTTTGCAGATTCAATCATAATGCTCTACTGTAATTAAGGAAAAAAAAATTTAGAAGATATACTTGGAGGATCTTTTGATTCTTTTCCTCGTTAAAGAAATATTTATCGTTAAAAGATGATTATATAAATTACTAGGAATTGAAAAAGCGGCCCTGAGCCCATTACAATTTTGAAGTAAATAGCTTTGTACTCCTTAATTAAAAAAGTAAGGTACTATTTTGACTTTTTTCCCTCGGGTCATTACATAGCATTTTATTGATCTCTTTGGCCAACAGAGTTCCAGAGGTTATCATAATGTAAACTGAGTGCAAAGATCTTAGATATTTGCTAAAAAGGCGATACCTTATTCAAATAGTAAACCGGCAATAAATATGTACAATAACATTAGAAAGATCGAAAGTGGTATTGCTTCCCTACATGTGTCTCAATAAATAATACCATCTGCCATACCTAGATGATATTATCATGAAGAATCCATAGTCTAAGTATTTTAATGTTGACCATGATCCTTTGGCTTAAGTATTTGGTCCTGTGAAAAAGGGGTGTATGAATTTTATGGGTCCGGATGTAACCAAAAAGTTTATACATAGTACCGATCTATTGAGAGCACAAATTATGGAGGATAAGGAATCATATATTGATTTAGAGAACTTATTTTCCCAATACAAGGCTGAAAATGATGCTAGGTTTAAGAGTTTGAAGGACATGGTAACTTTTCTTGGATCATATGGATGTGCTACAACACCTACTGTTAATGTTGAAAGATCACGGGTATGGATTAATTATTAAATTTTCCCCTTAAATTGATAATTTTTACTTAAATTTGTTATTGTTCATTATTAACATATAAATCTAATATTAGTACCACATGCTTTATATTGTAGATGTCTACGCCACTTTTGTGAGAAGAGGCAGTTGCTCATATTCAGAACTTCCACGAGCATATTGTTGCTACTAGGAGGGAATTAGTACTTTTCAGTGTCTAAGAAAGCGATGAGGCAAAATATAAGGTTATTGTTGATATAATTTTCAAAAAAAAATTCTCCAGTCTTTGGTCAATGTGGGGTTTTCTTTGACAAACTTTAAATTGGCACGAAGATCAATTGCCTAAGGATTCTTTTACGTTTAGCCTATTAGGTGAATGTTCTTCTAAACTCTTGTACATTTTTTGAAATTCCTTTTGTTATCCATTTAACAACTAAAAGTATAAAGAGTTTGACTTTTATCATTTATTTATTATGTTAATTTTCTTGCAGGGTGCTTCCCATTATTGGATTCCATAGTTTTTGAATGCTTATAATGTATTGATGGCGCTCCCTATTCATGGACCAACTACTACTTTTGAGCTTAAGGTTTGTACACCGTTATATTAATCTCTTTGTTTTTGAAACCACTCCACTTTCCTTTTTTGGTTCTCCATCCATTGTTTTTCTTGGATTGATTATAGGGAACATGTATATAGCTTATTTTTGAATTGTATGTATATATATATCTCGATTTCACTCAAAGTCAAGCTCACCTAGCTCCAATCAATATTCTAACCAGTCTTATGAACTACTGAAGAACGTTGATCGAAATAAACTCGGAAAATATTATCCAGTCAAAGACACATGTCTCCCGCGAACTCGCCAGTTATTCAGTCAACCGCCACAAACTACATTATTTGGAAAATGTGCTCAACTATAATGAAGAGCTGAGGGGAAAGCCTATATAAAGGAAAAGTTTCAGAAGAGACGGGGACCAAGAAAAAATACACAAACTTCAAATTTATGAGATTCAAAGCATTTTTATATTTAGAGATCACTTGTAATAAAGATATCCACCGCAAGCAATAAAGATACTTTCACAAAAATCTTTCATACGAGGTTGTGGTTTTTACCTATTCTAAGGTTTTCCAGGCTAAAAATACCTATTTCTATTTCTTACTTTCCATTAGAGTATAGTTATAGGTTCATTTGTGTGATAGCTAATTCCTAACCATTTCAGGCTTACGGAATTTAGCCATTATATTTGGCGCCGTCTGTGGGAAAGATTGCATTTCCGCGATATCATAAGGCAGTCTTTTACTAAAACATCCAATTATGGTTTCTTCCAAACGACCGGCCGCCGGAACTCAGCTCAAAATTTCTGGGGATCTAGGACAGCTCACAGAGTTACGAACAAATCTCCATGCTGAGACAGGGAAACACGTAGAACTCAAACTTCAGTTAACAAAGGATCGAGAGCTCCGTGAGAAAGAGCTCGATACAGAACGACAAGCTCGGTTGACAATGCTCAATGGCACGAAGATCAGATGACAACAATGGACAACAATGTTGACAGCCCTCGAGGCTCTACAAAATACTCAGCAAGCTCCTCCAAACAAGGGTCACGATCAACCTCCAGAGACTTCCCGCATTTCAGGAAGGGAAAGATTGGGACCTCAAGGAGTCGCCAGTAAAGCCATTTCCAGGAATCTACAACATGGACTGCAGCCCTCCATCCATTTGGGGGGGGGGGAAGTTTAATCAGAAGTCATTCGAGGTCACCAAATTTCCATACGTCAGGAGAAAGACTAGCGACCTCTACATCAAGTTCCAGTACAAGATCACTTGGGTGAAGGTACAGGAACTCATCATCCCCAGCCAGCACATCCAGCGATTTAGCTAGTACGTTATTTTGTAACAAAAGAACACATGGACCAACGGATTAAGGAGTTGATCGAGGCACAAGTTCTGGGTACTACCAGCAATACCACAAAGTTACAAAGAAGTCCGATTGTTAAAGAAATATTCGATATGGAGATACCGAAATGTTTCCATACTCCCAAAATTTGCAGATAGAAAGGTACTGACCCGAAGGAGCATATTCAGCAATACCGTGATTCATTGGGGCTATACTTCAATCTCAAACACATCCTTTACCGTCCGTTCGCTACAAGTCTACAGGAGGAGCTACTCTGATGGTTCCATTCTCCCTGAGAAGTTCATCTACACATATTATCAGCTGCAGAAGTAGTTCATCAAGACGTATGCTCACAAAAGAGACAAGGAGGAGAACTTGTATTCTCTTATCGGTCTTAAGCAATCACATGGAGAAAAGATCGAAGATTTCTCGAAGAAATTCCTAGAGCTTGGAAGAAAAGTGGATAACCTCGACCAAGAAATAGCTGTTACCACTTTCACCAATGATCTCCGGCTCGACTGCAAGGCCAAATAATACTTCTTCCTTAACAAACCTGTGACATTAAAGGAGATGATCACCAAAGTCAACGGTTATGTCGTCTTGGAGAAGATGATGTCTAAGCGACAAAAGTCTACTAAATCTGCCATCTTCACCAAAATCCCATCTATAAATCGAACCAGCAAACCCAAAATGCAACAGGGAGATCAAAAGCGCACCAAGGGAAGCACTGGATACCCTCAGAAAAATGGTCCGCGGAATAAACCCATCCTCCCAGAACTGAACGTCTGAATCTCTATAATTTTTCCAATGCTATGGAAAGACCCACTCTACCGCGTCTCTCAGCCACTGGAGCCCATCGATAATTGACCATTTTGCCTACATCATAAGGTAAATCGTTATATTACTGACAATTGTTATGCTCTACAACGGTTGCTCGAATACATTTTTAAAGAGGGACGGATGCTCGAATACATTGTCGGCCTGAAGTCATACCAAGATGGCAACTATAAGAAGCAGCTCGAAGTTGTTTAGGTCAATGATAAAGCTGAGGCGAAGCATCTCTATAATATTCACCTCAGCAACATGATCGAAATCAATCAGATCACCAATTCCAATAGATCAAAATGCCGGAGACTTTTAGAATGCTGTGATCTCACTTCTCAAGACAAAGAAGCCAAACTTCTTCCCGAGTCCAGCAATCGCCGACTCGAAATCTCCTTCGAAGATTGTGATACTAGCCATGCCAATTTTCTACATCATGATGCGTTAATCATAATGCATAAGATGAAACAGTTTGTCATGCACACAATAATGATCGATACTGGAAGTGGTATTGAAATTCTTTTTCAAAGTACGATCGACCAGATGGGTTTGACCGACCAAGTTATTCAAAACGATACCAATATCAGTGGATTTAATAGATCTAGGGAAAAATGAGTAGGCAAGATCATTTTACCTATTACCACAGGACCAGCCACTATCAACGTTGTTTTCTATGTCATTAATGCAAAATCTCGTTATCTCAGGATTATGGGCCGTTGCTGGATACACAATATGGAAGCAATCGCTTCCACCTATCATCAAGTACTCTGATTAAAACATGACAATGGTATTTATGAGATCAGAGGTTTTCAGAAACTCTCTCGAGCTTGTAAAAATACTGTCTCAACCATCATAGACACTTCTGACAGATTGGCCGCATAGCAATTACAAAAAGTTGATCACCTCAATGATCAACCACCTACAGAGGAGCCCATGGAATATATCAACATTGATGGACCTACCAGAGGTACTTTTATCAGAACTAAGCTGGTTCAGCACAAAAAAGATGCTCTCATTCAGTTCTTGCAACTCAATCGTGAAATTTTTGCATTTGAAGAAATGCCCGAGGTCGATCCGACCATGGCTTGATAAAGGCTAGCCATCAATAACAATGCCATAGCGACGAATTTCACCTCGCCTTCGAGATAATGTTAACACCGAGATCAAGAAATTGATCAAAGTGGGATTCATTCAAGAAGCCAATTATCCAGACTGGATATCCAACATTGTCGCTGTCCCAAAGAAAAATAGAAAAATTTGAGTTTGCATAGATTCTATAGATCTGAATAAACATACTCCAAAGGACAGTTTCCCTCTTCCCAACATTCATCAGATCCTCGATTCCACAGCAGGCCGTGATCTCCTATCTATGATGGACCCTGCTTTAGGGTATAATAAAATTCCGCTTTTGGAAGAGGAT
The DNA here is from genome assembly GCA_014058105.1 of Kingdonia uniflora. NCBI lineage: Eukaryota > Viridiplantae > Streptophyta > Magnoliopsida > Ranunculales > Circaeasteraceae > Kingdonia > Kingdonia uniflora. The sequence continues at coordinate 76,582 of JACGCM010002082.1, read as the reverse complement.
CAAGAAAAGACAACTTTCATCACCGAAAGAGGTCTTTATTGTTACAAATTCATGCCATTCGGGATCAAGAATGTAGGTGTTGCATATCAATGATTGATCACTACTATGTTCAAAGCACACCTAGGAAAAATTATTGAAGTCTACATAGATGATCTCTTGTGCAAAAGCGTACAGTCAGACGATCACATCTTAGATCTTAACACTATATTTAACATCCTTTGATCTTACAGAATGTATCTCAACCCTAATAAATGTCAATTTTGGGTACATTCTGGCAGCTTTCTAAGCCACCTCATTGGCAGGAAAGGGATTGAGGCTGATTCGGATCAAATTTAGGCTCTCCTCGACATGCCTTCTCCAAAAACAGCAAAAGACGTTCAGAAACTCGTCGGTAAAATTATCGTTATCAACCATTTCGTCTCTAAATCATCAGACCGCAGTCATTGGTTATTCCTATTACTCTGCGGATGTACCAAACGAGGAACAGTTCAGCCAACTGCAGAAGTCGCATAGACACCAGAATGTAAAGCAGCTTTTCAGGATCTCAAAATCTATTTGGGGAGGTCTCCCATAATGAGCACCCCAGTAGGTAATGAGGAATAGAAAATCTACCTAGAAGTCACCGATACTTCCCTAAACTCGGTTCTCATTCGCCAGCAAGGGAAAATAGAGAAACCAATCTTCTTCATCAGCAAAACCCACACACCCGCAGAAACAAGGTACTCTAAAATTGAGAAACTTCTTCTCATCTTTATTTACACTTTGGAGAAACTTAAGCACTACTTCCAAGCACATTCTGTCAAAAGTATAACGAACTACCCACTTCGGGAAGTTCTATCCAAGAAAGAGAAGTTAAGAAGAGCGCAACAGTGGTCAGTTAGTTGGGGAGAACCTGATATCAAGCTCGAACGACATCATTCCAAAAAAGGTCAGGCCATTGCCAATTTCCTCATGGAATTTCCAGTGGAGGATCCCGAGTGGGAGGAGCACGACTCGGACCTTACCAAAGACACAACAGAGAATCCACTCCCCAAGCCATTAGACAAATGAGCTGCATAGATCACTACGGTAGGGCAGAGGCTTCTCACAGATGGATCAGCAGGACCTGCAGGGTCAGGAATCGGGATCATTTTGATTACCCCTTCTAATAACAGAATTGAGAAATAAATCCACTTGGATTTTGAGGCCTCGAATAATATCACCAAGTATGAAGCTCTCATTCACGGACTCGACCTCGCACTGGAGCTCAAAGTCCCCGAACTCTTAGTTTAGACTAGATTCACTACTCATCGTATACCACTACTCAGAGTAATACAAGAAGAACTGAAAGATGATTGAATACGCAGACCTCGTTCCAGATAGGATGAGTAACTTCACGAAAGCGACTCTCGAATATCTTCCTCGAGGTAAAAACTTATACGCCGATTCCTTGATATATCAACCTGGGGTCTTGGGTACAGAAGCTCGATATCTCGAGATCGAAATCATTTCAACCCCAAGCATTGATCGCATTTTTGTATGCACGATCAACACTGGGGGTGATAAAGGGGGAGACGACGATTGACGAAAGCCTTTCTAAGCCTACCTTGATGTCGACAATAATTGCAATGGACCACTCCCATCAGATCTAAAGGAATGCCGAAAGCTGATCAACAACTCGAAGCGTTAAATTACTCAAAATGGTATACTATACCGCCTTTCCGTCACAGGGCCTTACCTCAAGTACCACTCTAAATAAAAAGTAGACGAACTGCCCTGCGAATTACACGAAGGAACTTGTGGCTCCCATGCCACAGTTAGATTATTAGTAAATAGAGTTATTACTCAAGGAGTATTCTGGCCAGGCATGCGCAAGCAAGCAGAAGAGTTCTCCCGTAGATACGACACCTGCCAGAGACATGGACATATGATATGCGCCCCTATGCTCGAGTTCCATGTAGGCAAGGTTTTTAGGCCAATCAAAAGTTGGGAACTAGATCTCGTCCGCGAATTCCCTAACTCTCCAGGTAACCGTCGTCACCTACATGCAGCTACCGATTACTTTACAAAATGGGTAGAAATAATTCCAGTATGTTGAGCCAGAGAAGAAGATGTCATCTCTTTTATCTGGAACCACATAATCACTCAGTTTGGGTGCCCCTACCTAATTCATTTCAATAATGGGCCCCAATTTGTGGGAGATAAAGTCGTAACCTTCCTAAACCACCATAATATCATCCACTCACCATCAAATCCATACTACGCTCAAGGCAATAGCCAATCCAAATCACCAAAAATCCCATCATGAATGGACTCAAAATGTAGCTTCACTCACAGAAAAATGGGAATTGGGTTTGGAACTGCCTCACGCCTTGTGGGCATTTCAGACCACTCCCCGAAAATCCACTGGGTGTACCCCATTCTTCCTTGTTTATGGCACTGAGGCTGTCATTCCTTCTAAATATCATCATCCATTTCGTGATCACGAGCTAACTGACGAAGAAAATGAGTTCGAATTGGCTTGAACCTCAATATGATAGATGATACTAGGGAACGCGTCATCACTAACCTAGGTCGATATCATCATATGCTTACCAGATCGTATGATAACCAAGTCAAGAGCCGTACTTTCCAAATCAAAGATCTCATCCTCAGAGAAATAACTCAACATTACAAAGAGCCTCACGCGGGAAAATTAGCCGACAATTGTGAGGGTCCATTCATTATCACAGGTCTCTCAGGCCTCAAATCATATTATCTCATGACAAAAGAGGGAATCCTCATTTCAAATTCTTGGAATACTAGGCGACTGAAACGGTTCTATTGTTAAGCGTCTTACTACTCCATTTATATTTCTCGTTTTTGTTTTTCAATTTCAAAAGTAAGATTCTCATCTCCATCCAATATAAATTTTGAACTTATCAATGAAAGCTCTTTTTACAATATCATTCTCCTCACGAAATTCAACCACATTCTAGAGATTAAAGTATAGTTAATACTAGCTTACAATTGATCTTATCCAAGTTAGATCAAGGATATCACTTGATTTGGCTTCCTCTCTGACATCTCTGCGATTATAGCAAGTGTAGCAACTTGTTTCATATCAAAGACTCTACCAAACAAAATATAGGTCGAAGGTGATACTAACCTTCATCTACTTCAACTTGTTTGGGTTATTTATAACGGTTGGATCAAGGATATCACTTGGTTTGGCTGACTCTACAAAATCTCTGCGATTGGAGCAAGTGCAGCAACTTGTTTCATATCAAAGACTCTACCAAACAAAAGATAAGTTGAAGGTGATACTAACCTTCATCTACTTCAACTTGTTTCGGTCATTTATAACGGTTGGATCAAGGATATTACTTGGTTTGGCTGACTCTACTAAATCTCTGCAATTATAGCAGGTGTAGAAACTTATTTCATATCAGCGACTCTACCAGGCATAAGATAAGACAAAGGTAATACTAGCCTTCATCTCTTTTAATATGTCTACAACATTTCTATAGTTCAAATCAAGTTTCAACTTGGTTTAAGTCAACCCATTTCTGCAATTGAAGCAAATGTAAAAAAAAATATTATATCAAAGACCCCACCAGACACAAAATAAGGCAAAGGTCATACTAGCTTTCATCTGTTTCAATGTGTCTGCGACATATACTATTTATTTTTCAGGTCAAATTCATATTACAAGGGATTCTTTACAGCTGATGGAGTGTCAGCAGTGCTTCCCCCAATATCAAGAAGTCAAACTTTCAGTTCATGAATTACAGCAGCTCTACCCGTCTTTATCAGCTCAACAGTTCGAGGGCCCAAATAGGTTTCCATGACGCCCAGACAGTTCCCTCGATCTATTTTAACTCCGCAAATACATCCCTTATCTGACAGTCTTTTGAACAAGGTATCTCATTCTGACTCAAGTCGTTTTACTTCTTTTACAAAATATGCAACAATCGCCTTTAGTGGGTCTAAGCGGGACGCATCAGGTATTACCATTATTACAAATTTTGCTCTCACCTTCTCGAGGCGTGACTCTAACCTAGCATACGCATCCTTCTGTTCAATCATTTTTGCGTTGACCTTAGCATGATAGATCACATTCTCTTCCAACTTTTTTATGTACTTAGCAGATTCAGCAAGGTTCGTGGTTTCTAAGTCAACTACCCAAGCACGAAGTTTCTGTATTTTTGCGTTTAACTCTTCCCTAGCTGGGATATCTTTCAATAATTTTGATATCCTCTTCATCAGCTATTACTTTGCTTTGGTTTCCCCTTCTAGAACATTCTCTCGGAAAAGAACAGTATCCAACTTCAGCTGGCATTCCTTCAAGTTCCCATTTCCCCTCTGAACATGCCCCTGAATATGAGATACATCACTCTCTAGCTCTCTAATTCGAGCTGAGAGGCTAACTACATCCTCTCAAGCTAAATGAGCCTTAACATCAGTCCTACTTCCCCCTGAGCATTTTTTAGCCACAGATTTTTTGGTAAGCGTAATGGCCAGCGCCAGCTCGGATTTTAAGTCGTGCAACCCACATATTTAGATCGTTACACCTTCGTTACATTTCACGAAACTCCATATCCTTGGCGGGTAGAGTTATTTGTAAGTGTTCAATTGCGTCCTTCGAAGCTGATAGATTTTCTTGAGCAACCCTCAGCTCATTATCTTTTTCAACAATTTTTTGTCTCATTCGTTTCCAGCTCGTTCCTACAGTTTTGAAGATCAGATCGAAATTGTTCCTCCGATCTTTCCAACGCCTAAATACAAAATTGAGTCGTGTCGGCCTGTATATCCTTAACCGCCAACGCGTTAACCCGATTTTGAAGCATCTCAGTGCCTTCTGTTACCTCCAGTAGCTCTTTTAACTCTTTTAACCCCTTATCAATTTCTGCATCTTTCTATATGACCTGAAGAGTAAGGTCAGAAATAGCCTGGGTCACCTCAACAAGTTTAAAATGCGCCTTTACTTATTGATCTTCTCTATTCTCATTCGCCTCCCCCATCCTATCGAACTGCTCTGCAAATTCCCGATAACACTTGAGTACGTCATTCTCACGTGAGCAAGATGAATCTAATTCAACCTGGGGAATATACAAATTTTTAGTACAGTTTGATTTAGGAAAACCTTTGAATATATACATACTGCATTTCTAAAGATTCTATATGATTTCTAAACATTTGCGGTATCCAAATACCTTTTGACTAAAAATTTGCAGTGCATTATCAGATAAACACTTCATGAGGTTTTTTGCGGCGTACAAGGTACATACTTTCGATATGCTAATTTTTATTAATAACATTGGATTTTTACCATGCATTTATATCCTATTTACTTGATAACTTAACGTTGATATAATATACAAGTCGAAAGACCTATTTCATTCTTACCTGCAGCTCCGCTTGCGCAGACAGCAAGGCTGTAGAGGTCTCTCTTTCCCTGGCAAGTCTGGACTCTATATCTTTTATTTTGTGACTCATTTCTCTAAGTTACTCATGTCTCTACCTGAAGCTGACCAATCGTTACGGCATGAGAAGCCTTCAGCGCCTACCTTCCTTCAGAGCATCAGTCCAGGATTGAGCAAATTCCTTTTCCGGCTCGATATTTGCCTTCTTCAACTTGGATTTTTCTTCTTCAATGCTGAACCAAATCCCCTTAACAAGACGAGCAACCTACAAAAAATAAATCCATCTCAGCGATTAGCTCGAAATGCATTAAACAACTTTTTCTTATAATATAAACTTACCATATTGCTCGTATCTTCCTCTCCATGGAGAATTGCCAACTTGGCCCTTTCCACGACCTCTTTAAGGTCATCCACCGCAGTAGATCGCCACTCAGCGACCTTCTCCACTAACTCCCCCGAGGGTTTGACTCTCCTCCTTTTCTCTTTTGTGACCTCACCACGTCCAGTGGTACCAGAGGCCGGCAAAACCATAAACATCCATTTTTTCAGATATTTTTGAGCTATTTTACTCGACGAAACAGGATTCGGCTGAATCGAATTGCCTGTTCTAGGAGTCTTGGACAAATCGGTGTGAACCTCCCCACCACTCACTTGCCTCTTTCCTTCGTCAACACCCGTCATCGACCTGGTCGACTGAGCTTTACAAACTATTTTTAACCTGCTATCAACCCTCTTCATTCAACTCAGGCCGAGTCCCTCCAACACAAATTCGAGCTTAGTCTTCTCCTCTGAAACTTCGTCCAACAGAGATTCTATCCTCTCCACTTTAGACTTCACAAATGCAAAGCACAACATTTTTATTATCAACTGCAGTTATCAGTGAAATATAGCAATAATTTTATCTATGCATGTCTATACTTACTTTGTTTTACAGTTCTAAACTGAAGGTCCAAAGGTTCTTCGTCATCTCTTTGAAGACAATTACCCTTCACCCATATGATGATGTCATTTCAGGTTTGACCTGCTAAATTAAAATCGAAGAAGTCACGCTGAGTTGTGCTCCCACAGAAATATGGCCCTCTACTGGCCTTATAATTCTTCACCCTATAAAACTGTAAAACGTCCTCAGGGGCTATCCTCCTCACTTTTCCCTCCTTTTCCAATTTTTCATTCAGATGATCACAAATGGATATTACCTCCCACATATTCCTGCTCAATAGAACAGAACATGCCCCAATTGCATTCATAATCCCCTTCGCCAAATTGGTGAGGGGAAGACTCAACCCATACTCTAATTGTGATAAGTAACACAAAAAACCCTCAGAGAGGTCACTCCGAACATCCCCGTCGAAGTATTCTAACGAGATCGATTCATCTAAACCCCTATCTCATTTTTCTACTTCCAAATCTGCCAACAGATAAAAGTACTCTTCTCCCTCCACTACCGTACAACCCCTAAACTGCCTACCAACATACTCTACAAAATTGCCCCACTTCCCTCCTAGAGCCACCTTAGCTTTGCAAAACTCTCTAAAGGCATCAGAACCGGGAGGATAAGATATCAATTAGCCATGAAAACCCAGGAATTATTCTAATCCTACTCCCCCTCGCTACCAGACTTACTCGTCCGACCAGAGGTTGATACCTCGTTAACAGATGAACTACCCATCTCAACAACAATTTCTACAGGCATGTTTTCGACACTAAAATGCCTCTCACGCTCAACCTACATGCAGGTTAAGGTATCTATCATTATTTCATCTATATATCTATATATCAATCATTTTTGTACAACATATATCTTTAACATATTCAGTATATATGGCAACATATGTTGCATACATCTCTACTAACCTTCAGTATCTGAATAAGAATCTGCAGTAGCTCCAAGCCTTTTCCTCACGATGCTGCTGTATAGCCACCTAGGAGATTCAATATCTTTTACCCTCTTCAACCGTTGATCCCCTTCGGATAACTCCCTATCAAATCCCCTAATTTTTCGTCTCTCTCTCTTTGTGCTCTCTAAATTTTTAGAAGTTGAAAAACATTTGATTGGAGATGGAGAAGCACTATATATTTTTTCTCTCTCAAGTGGCTAGCATTCATTGCGTCTCGCACGACCCGTTCTCGATTTCAAAATAGAAGCATCCTTTCCACTTTCCATGTCAGACGTCTTGTACCTTTTTAATAAAACTACCTTTCTATTATTATAACTCCCCTTATTTTTTAACATATTTCTCTCTAATATTTCCATATCTTTTCCTGACCTTCCCACACTCATGATGACTCACTTTGTACGATGTCATATTCCTGCTTCCTTACATACAAAACAAAACCAGAAGCTTTTGCATTTCCTCATTTTTGTTTCTTTATCCTTGTTTATCATACTTATAGTAATTGACGTCATTTTCTAAACTACGCAATTTTTCTAAATTATTTAGATTATTTGCTAAACCAGTCACAAAACATATTTGCACTTATAGAGGATCTGATTGACTTATATCTTTTTTGTTGCATTAAAAAAATGTATTATTTATGATAAACACTTTATACAATATTTATCGCTGCCCTAGTAAACTAGACGATGTCATCCAGTCACATCATTCGTCAATCCTCAGATCTTCGAATTCGATCTCAACTTTAACAATTAAACCAACCAACCTTTCTCAATCTACCGAATCCCTCACTAATTCACGAAGGCACACATCATAGAAATAACGAGCATACTCCAGTTCCTTGCTCCTTACATTTAATCCTTCGAGTTGACATTCCCTCACCGGTAGCTCAGCATCATAACCAAATGAACCAAAAATCTTTTCCCGTACTTTAGCAATTTTTATAGCCAATCGTCCTTTGACGGCATGACGAATCCTCTGAGATCGAGTCCGGACCATCCTATTCCTTACTTAGTTTTTTTTTTTTTTTTTACAGATCACCTTGCCCATATTTATACTTTTCTCACACAATTTCCCCGCAAAAAATGTGATTTTTTCCTTGAATCTCGTTGCAAAAAACCCAGAATCATGGAATAAATTATTTGAACTAATCTCCTCACCAGTACTCGAGCTTATTTACCAAAAGTTGTGCCTCTATCGACCTGTAGAAGCTCGAATTTCCACAATTACATATTTCCTACAATTTTTCTCCCTCGCCTGTTTAAAACACAAATCATACTTACATCACAACGTCATTGTCAGCACGTACACATCTCAGTTCGAACAGCACAACGATAATGTTGTCATTACTTATAAACTCTTATTCATTTTTTATACCCTGCACAATTCAGTTCGATTCTAGAAAAAAAAAAATTCTTTCTATATATAGATTATTGAATGGCAACTTTTATTCATATCGAAAAACATTACATAGGATTTACAGATAACAATTTTTTTAATACATCGATCTTAGGAATACAACGAATTGTTATCCGTCTAGTACCAAACTCTAGGTACTTTACAGATAACAAGTTTTTCCCAGTTTGTTAAAAGTCATAGGTCATTAAGGCACGCAGAGGTATCAACTTCTCTAGTTCTTCTTGCTTCAGTGATCTTTTACCCAAATGCAAAGCAGGCATTGGAACCAACAGAGAGCTTCCCTCGCATGAGTTTGGTTGAAGTTTGGTCAAACTTCAAATAGAAACTATACAAGCAGCAAACTCAGTGCTATAACCAAATTCTTAAACTAAGAGTCTTCTAAGTGCCAAAACGTTATGTAAATGAAGAAGTAGACTCCCACTGGCTGTCTCCCTCCTCCACTGCCATCACCCCCTCCTCTGAAACTGCCACCTCCAAAAAGTTGGTAAAGATAAAGAGGGCCCAACCTTAGAATCCATGGTGACACAAGAAATCAGTATATCTGCCCCGCAGATACACCTATCCCTGCATATGAAACCCTAACCCTGACTTTTGTAAGAGTACAAAGATAGGCCTACCGGTCCTCGCCTGTCAAGATGACAACATAAAACCTCCACTTATAGTAGAATTCCTCCTCAACTTTAATCGCTTCCTCTATAACAAGCCTTAAAGTCTTCACCATTTCAAAAAATGTTCACGTTTCATAATAAGTTATGAAAGCAGGCACTATTTCAAAAATTTGCTACAAGTACTATTTGCATAACCCTATATTATTGTGCAGGTACATTTTCCCAAGCGTCATCATTAATTACAGACGTAACTATTCAATCGTAACAGTCACATACATCCGTATCTACCTCATCATTTAATACCCATCACTTCCCAATATCGTGTAACTTCCATCCAGTCAAGCGCCATCATTACTCCGCTTTGACTTTAAAATTTTAACACATTCTATCTTAACCAAAGCCACTCGTGACTTTGGTTGTGAGGGGGCGATTGTAGGGACTTAACCCTCAATCTCACTCAAAGTCAAACTCACCCAGCTCAAATTACCTCCATCTCAGGCTCGCGCCTTTTTAACACTCCAGTCTACATTTTAACCAGTCTCGCGAACTACTCAAGAACGTGGATCGAACTAAACCTGGAAAACATTATCCAGTCAAAGACACCTGTCTCCCATGAACTCATCAGTTATTCAGTCAACCGCCACTAACCACATTATTCAAAAAACATGCTCTAGCACGATGAAGAGTTATGGGGAAGGCCTATATAAAGGAAAAGTTCCATAACAGACAGGGACCAAGAAAAATTACACAAACTTCATATTTACAAGATTCAAAGTATTTCTATATTTAAAGATCACTTGTAATAAATATATCCGCCTTAAGCAATAAAGATACTTTCACAAAAATCCTCCATACGAGGTCGTGGTTTTTACCTATTCTGAGGTTTGCCACGCTAAAAACACATTTTTATTTCTTACTTTTCATTAGAGTATAGTTACAGATTCATTGGTGTGATAGCGAATTCCTAACCATTTCGAGCTTACGGAATTTGGCCATTACAGTGGGCTAATATTTATAAATAAAACAAGTTGTTTTGAATTGTGTGTCTTTATTTATATGTTATGGTTATATGAGAGAAAAATATAATACAACCGGTGCAACTTGTTCTTATCAATTGTGCGATATAGGTTATGTTATTTTAATTTTTTTCCAAAAAATAAATAAAAATTAAATCACCATAATCTTAAGCCGTGGCAATAATATTAACTACAGACTAAAATAGTGGCTCATACTGTATTATACCACTCATTATATCCATGGAAAATATTTTACCTCGAATATACTCCATAACAACATAAATGGGCAAACGACAGAAAGATTTGTGGCAAAAAATTACCACACACCTTTTACAATAGACCTTCACTACAGGCTTTATCGGTGACAAAATAACTATTATCACTAACAAGTACGGTGGTAATTTAGTAAAAATGGTGTAGTGTTTTCTCATCGAAATCATAAACTATTCTTATTTTCTGTTCTTCGGTTATTCTAGAGTTATTCTACAAATTGTAGATTAAGTGGTATCAGAGTAGATGATCATAATTGTCTGTGGAGTAATTGTGGTTTATGGTCTCAACGCATGACCGATTAAAACAATCTGGCGAATAACTTTGGAGTCCTTTAAGGATTCACAAAAAACCTAAACAGAAGAAGGAGAAGGAGATTGGGATCGAGATGACTGGAAACATCGAGGAACCTGGAAGCAACGATAATCAGATTATGAAACTGGAGGAGTAAGTTTCTACCCTAGTGACTGCAATCATAAAGTTTTTGGAGGGATGTTTGCCAACAAAAACTTTGCGTCTTCATCTTCTAAACGATGAGATCGTGCAACGAAGAAGTAGGGTGATGAGATAGAAGTGGAAGACATTGAATCTACGAGATCTAATGAATTTGAAGCTGGTGAGGATGCCGATACTGGTAAGTCTAGGAATCCCATGCAAAATCTTAAGATTGATATCCTAGCTTTTTAGGAATCTGTGGATGCCGAAATGTACTATAAAATCTTTCAATATTCTAATTCTCAAAGGATCAGTTTCGCTACTTTAAAGTTATCGAACCATGCCCTTACATGGCAGAGATCCTATCAAAAATGCTACGATATATAGAAACTAACTTGAAAGAAATTTAAGGAGTTGGTCCAAAAATAGTTTTATCCAATTGGATTTGAGCATGATTGATGGTTTACGTGGCAGCACTTTCGCTATAAATTTGGGAAGTTTATGCAGGAATACACCACTAAATATCATAACCAAGCCCTAGTTTGGGATATTGATGTTAATGAGTACAACGTATTCATGAAGTATACAGGAGGTCCTACAGAAGATGCTACTGTGAAGGCGATTGCTACAGAAGGTAAAACCCAAAAAATTGAAAAGAAGGAAGACAAACAAAAATCAAGGAACAAATCTGGTTGGAAGAACGAGAAAAATGGCAAAAAGAATAGATATTGTTCGACTTCAATGAAGAACCATTGTAATAACTATGAGATTAGTGGGCACAACCAAGAGAAGTGCTAGAAACTCCACCCTGAACTCAGACTGAATAAGGAGAAGGGTAAGCGGGAGAAAAAATACTAGCGGCACATATTATATATGGAGGAATTTCTAGAAGTACAAAAACCAGACACAACTTATTCTTATGTTCAAGCAACCTACATGTCCAGAAGAGGCAAGTCGTGAAGAACTTTTATATGTTAACATATTGGTTAAGCAGAGTGTTTTAGAACCCATTATTGATCTTAGAAGTCAGAAAAATCTGATCTCTGACGCTGTGCTAAAGAAGATGGATTTAAATACAACTGCTCACCTCAGACCGTATGTATTGGGTTGGGTTCAGAAAGACGCATAATTGAAGATCACGAGACAGAATGCTGTCAGATTTGCTTTCACTAATCGTTATATCGATGAGATTATGTGTGAGGTGGTTCCCCTCGATGTATGTCAAGTTATTTTTGGTAGTCCATATCTATGGGACCGGGATGCTATCCATTATAGGAGACTTCGTAAGTATCATTTCGTGAAGGATGGGAAGGATTTCTACATTAATACTTATAGTGAGCATGATGTGACACAAAATCTGGTAACAACTCAAATTAAGAGGTTAATTAATGCAAGTGGTAGATTTGTGCTATTGATGATACGACATGTTGAGCAGAATGCTTCGGCTAGGGTTCTGTCTACCGTGGTTTATCTCATAAGTAACAAACCGAGATATAACAGTTTTAAGAGGAGTCTGAGGAGTTGTTCTATGGTGTAAAAGGAGTTGTTCTATGGTGGAGCATGATATCCAGTTTGAAAGTGATGCACCCTTACCTAATATAGGGTTATATTGTACCTCTATCACTGAATCCAAGGAGATTAAGAAGTAAATATAGGAGTTTCTAGAGAAGAGAGTAATCCAACTTAGTTGTTCGCCTTGTGGATCACCAATTTTGTTGGTATCGAATAAGGATGGGACGTGGCGGATGTGTGTAGATACCTTAATTTGCATTCTTTGACAAAGGCGAATTCGAAGTTTAACTGGGGAGTGCCAAACACGATGTAACTTTTTAATTGCCAAAATAGAAGATATCGGAGGCACCAGTGTTACCATTGCCAAACTTACAGTGTCCTTTTAGGATGGAGATTGATGCGTCTAACTATACTTTGGGGCCAGTGTTACTTCAGGATGGAAACCCTATTGCATATCATTTTGATATGTTTAATGGAATTGTTCTAAACTATCCAACTTATGACAAGGAGCGCTACACATTACATCAAGCAGTAAAATATTAGAGAAGTTACTTGTTAAGGAAGGAAGTTATGATTCACTCAGATTACAAGCCATTTTAGTTCTTAGCTACACAGTCTAAGCTACAACAAACTTGCCATATTAAGTGGATGCCGTACCTACAACAGTTTACTATCATTATCAAGTACAAGAAGGGGATGAACAACAAGTTGGCCGATATGTTATCTTAACCGCCTCAACCAGGAAGCTCTGTATTGATGGTTGCTATGCAGATTCAACCTATTGCTCCTTCTGAGTATGTTAGAGGGTATGACACAGACACAGAGCTCGGGATAGTTCACTAGAAAATGATGTAAGGGAAGACTTGTGAGTACCAGCTAAATGATGGTTTGATATACCGGGGGTAGTTTAATATGTATACCAGAGGACGGGGATCGTTTACAATAGATTTGTGATGCTCATACTTCCATAGTTGCAGGTCATTTAGGGGTTGAGAAAAATCTTTTGAATTTGAGGCGTTATGTCTCCTGGCCAAAGATATATATGGATGTTGCTCGAGTAGTTCGTGGTTGCATTTTATGCAATACCTCCAAACCTTTTAATTGAAAGTTAGGGTTGTATCTTCCTTTACGGTACCTAGCCAACCTTGGGAAAGTATTCGATGGATTTTATGGGCGATTTGCCTGTTACCAAGTCGAGGAATAATTATTTGTTTGTTGTGGCAGATCGTTTTAGCAAGATTATAGTCCACATTTCATGCCAGAAGACAGCTATAGGTGAAGGAGCATCTAAGTTAATCTTCCTACATGTATAGAAGTACTTCGGGATCCCTTCTTCTATTATTTTAGATCGAGATAGCCAATTTCTTGGCCATTTTTGGAGGTCTTTATGGGGAATGATGGATACGAGGTTGAAAAGGAGAACTACCTTTACCTGCAGAAAAATAGATAGACAGAGGTTGTTAACAGGACATTGGTACATTTATTGAGGGGATTCGATTTTAAGCATCCAAAAATTGGGGATAAGAGTCTATCTTATCATCAATTTTCTTTTAATCGAGTGATACATGGTTCTATGCTGAAATCCTCCTTTGAAGTATGTTTGGGGAACTTGCCTCAAAGCCCTTTTAATATGGCATTTAGTCTTAGAGAGAAATAGGTAACAGGGAAAGAGGAAGAGGATCAATAAGGTTCATAGTGAGGTTCATAGTGAGGTTGAAACACAATTGAAGAAAAATTAGTTAAAGTATAAGACACGACATGATACGCATCGGGTCGAGTGTACATTTCAGGAGGGTGACCTTTTATGGTCATATTTGAGTAAGAAGCGACTAAAGGGAGAAGGGAAAAAACTCAATCCTATCCGCTATGGTCCATTCACTATACTCAAGAAGATTGGTGATAATGTTTTTCAGCTGGATTTGCCACCATATATGCATATGTACTCAGTCATTAATGTCGAACACTTGAATCTATTTGAGCCATCTCTACTGAATGAAGAATCCACAATCGACACTCGCCTACCATCGGTTGATGATTTACAGATTGAGCGATAAGATTCATTAAAGGAGGACAGTATTCCAGAGAGGAAGATGACTGCAACGAGATATATGTGCTTAAATAAAGTCATCGAGATATATGTGATTTTAAACGCCGTAAGTTATGTTCCTTGAGGGGGCTTTCAAACGGACAACACAAAATTATGTACAACCCACACAAAATTATGATATTAATGAACCTATATATCCTGGCATCATGGGCATCTTCAGTTAGCGGGCATTCTATAACTTTCGCTTGTGTCTTACATCAGCCCCTACTGCATGAAAACTGCTTGTCCCCAAATTAGACAAATATGCACTTTACCATGATATAGATAAAAAATTCCACATTAATATCTTTGGAATCGTCATGCCAAAAGAAAATCTACAATATTTTGGTCATCATTTATTGTACGAAGTATAGGACTAATGTTCTTACACTTAAGTCATTTGAATCATAAAAGATAGCTTCAAACTCAAAAGTCTTCAAACAACGATGCTTCCTTAGAGTTTGCCACAAATGTTTTGGATTCTTAGCCAGTCGGACATGATAGATTCAGAAGGGCATGCAAACAAATGATTTCTCGAAAAAGAATAGTAGCCACATAGCATTTCTTTGGACTAAATTTTCAAGGAAACCTGAGAGGAACTGTTTCCTGCAATTCAAATGTGTTGCCCTCTACAAAATATTTTGAATATGCGATATTTAAATCTCAATGTAGTTGATATTGTATATTACTCTCCGCATGTTTTAGTATGCTTATGCGGTACTATAGTGAACTATTGGCATTTACCTTAATGTTTCATGAAATCCAGTTCCTATTCAAGTAATAAATCCTATAATATGAAATGCAAATGATTGAACTGGTTTATTAAGATCACATCGATCAACATTTATTAGCAACATATCGTGCACTCAGGAGAAGAGTACATAAGAAGAGGAGGTTCAGTACACATATATAATTTTATGCAAATACCAAATATATTTCATGTTGCCTCCTACAAGGTCTGACTGGGAAATTTCTCAATCCCGTGGTGCTTATTAGAATAAGCCACGAAGACCACACTGGAGATGTCACCAACAACTGAAGGTAACACCATAAGGAGCACCTTCTGAGTCGACTCAAAAGATGGATAGTAACAACTGACCATGATAGGATCCAACATAACCACAATCACAAACACAAGCAGCGAGAAGAAAGCATGTACAAAGTCCCCAAGTCGAACCCTGTAACTAGATACATCATCTGAGGCTGGTGAGGACCAAAGTTCATTTTTTGTTAACACCCCAAAGTGTGTTACACTATCACTACCTGTGTAACAAATAGAAAATAACTAACGCGGAAGCGATTAATAAAAAAAAACTACTTTGATTGAATTAAAGATTGAAAGAAACTAGTTCTCTCTACCTAAGCCTAAGCCATTCTCTCACTAAAACTAATACTAGTATAACGGTGGGACCGACCACGTAAATTTCTTATTGTCATCTTTATTTTATATTTGTGTTTCTCGTAGATTTTTTCCAATTGTAAGTGCTAGCAAATTAGATTACCCTGATAAATATCGCAGATTTTGTCAACTTGAAAGTCTCGTTACCAAAAAAAGACTTTTTATTTTATTTAGAAGTAAGAAGAAGAGAAAATTTTTCGGTGGCAAAGATGTATGAAATTCAGGAGAGAATTTTGACTGTTTATAGAGTTAATGGAGTTTAAGGGGTTGAGGAAGAGATTTACATAAATATCGGGTGATGATGTTAAAAAAGATTAGTTGGAGAGGGGAGATAAACATGGGAAGATACTAGTCACAAACAATACTTGTGAAGGAGAGAAGAAAATAAAGGAGGAAAGAGAATAAAATAGATAAAATCATGGGAAGTGGAGAGATATGTTTTCATTTTACCTAAACTACCCATTGTTTTTCCAACTTATTTTTATGTGTAGAACTAACACAAACTGAAAATAAAAAAAATACTAAAGAGTATTTTATATATCCGAAAAAGCTTTAGACGGACTACCATGTAACCTCTTTGTAACCAACACAAACTGAAAATAAAAAAACATTAAAGGGTATTTTAGAGATCCGAAAAAGCTTCAGACGGACTGCCATGTAACTTCTTTGTAACCACCAAGAGCATTTTTGTGTAGTTATGTGTAGAGTGACCTCCCTATCGTTCGGTCAAATTAAAAATAAACTAAGCTTATGCTCTCTTTTATAAGAGAAAAGACCTAGCACAAATAGAAATCCTAGCTAGACTCTAATTAAGAGGCATCTCCTAATTATAATGTAATTAAAGTAAATAACAAGAACTTAATAAGACGATGTACACACGACTTACGAAACGTGTTATGCGTAGTCGTAGGTATGACCACGTAACTTATCTACTCTCCCCGTCTAAGAAGAGATCGACCACAAACTCTGGTAAGAAAATTAGCAAGTCATCAAAAAAGATATGCTAAAAGAAGCGGGATGACGTCCACAAAAATTTCCATAACTCGATTATATACCCAATGGATTGGGTAATACATCATCTGAAAGCACGTATTGCTTCAATGGATGCATAGCTATAGGTATAGGACAGCTGCAAATTCTTCTACGGTATTTCTCGCACCCATTTGGTTTGCCTGAATATAGAGAAACGATTGTTGTGCCAAAAATTTCATGCGTGACTTCACCGTTTCGTCCCAAATACTAATGAAAACTTTGACTTTGACGGTCTTTAAACTTATCCCAAAACGGATCGATAAATGACAATAAGGATACCACTTTTAGGGACGCATCGACTGTTGGTACTATTTTCGAAATCCCTTGCAATGGTCTGCCGTCGTCCGACCTTAATTGACCATTGAAACCCTCCCCGATGGTTAGAGTAACGCCTAAAACAACTCCATTAATTAGAGTTTTGCCAATTATCAGAACTTCTTTATATGGAACCTGCGGTAACCCTAGATTTTCCTTGGCATTTTTTGGCTTTTTAGCCAATGAAAAACACTCATCAATGGCTCGAAACTCTGATTCGAAAAATCTGTTGATCAAAGTTTCGCCAAAAACCTCTTGGATTTGAAAATTGACAAACATGTCTATTTTGGCATAAAAACTTGTCAATCTTGGTGAAACCTGTGATTTTGCAATTGCTAACAACATCTTCTTCAATCCCATAATTTTCTTTGTCGATCCCGAACAAATCGGCGAAACCCCACTTCTCAATTTGTTTGAGTCGGGGTATTGGTTTTTTTTTGTTGAACTTCATGATGATCGGAATCGTCAACCGGGTAAACTTCTTGCATCAAGGCCGCGACCCTATCGTGAGACTTTGATCGAGAACTTTTAACATGTCTCCGTCTTTCCCACCTATTAGATCAATCACACGGTGAACCTCTCTTTTCATCGTCTCTTTGAGGTATTTCATCTCCAAGCCATCTCCATCGAATTTCTTTGAATTCTCCGTCACAGCTCCAGACTCAATCTCATTAGAGTTCTCAAACATCTCTACCGCCTCCCTTGTCAGAATTTTTTTTAAACATAAAACATTTACAATCCATGACGATTCATAATTCATACTTCATTGGCTTCTCTCCAATTAAGTATGTATTCGTCATTTTCTAATCTTTTTTGGTACCAATTATCCATGTAGTCTTCTACTTCACAGTCTTTCTACCCAAACTTGTCCCATAATCCTTCTAAATCTTCTTGGCTTAACATTGCTGTAGCAAAAATCATTGTAGTAATGCAGAGATCTCTGTAACATATGCATAAATTACTGTAGCAACATAGAATGATCTATATCAATCAATAATAATAATAAAATCCCCACAGAAGGAAGTTCGCTCTAGTACCAATTGATAGAAAACTCTAACACGGAAGCGATTAACAAAAAAAATAATACTTTGATTGAATTAAAGACTAAAAAGAAATTAGATCTCTCTACCTAAGGTAGGCCTTTCTCTCAATAAAACTAACATTGAAAATAAACTAAGTTTAGGCTCTCTTTTATAGGAAAAATGACCTAGCACAAATAGAAACCTTACCTAGACTCTAATTAGGAAACTTCTTCTAATTATAATGCAATTAAAGTAAATAGCAAGAACTAAATAAGAAGATGCGCACACGACGTACGAAACGTGCGATGTGCGGTCATGTGTACGACCACGTGACTTATCAATAACTATCACTGAAAGATGAGAAAAAAACATGACAGGCTACAAACACCAAGAAGAACACCCGTTAAAACTTATTAACTGTGTTAACAATGACCATTGTGAGTCAAAACAGGATTAAGAAACTAGAACAAGAACACGGTTGTAGTAGGGAGAAGCTTTATGAGGTTAGCCACACCCGTAAAAGCCTTTTCTCCTAAGGAATGCCTAACTTTTCCCTCAGATTTCGAAGGCATGTTGTCTCAAGCCATGTCGTATCTCCTTAACAATGGGTGATATATCAGGGATGAACTTATAAGGAGGTAACCTTTAAGAAGGGGTTGCTTGTACTCCAAATGGTTTGAGGTAGTATCATTGGTTTTGCTTCTACTCTTAGTTATATGCCCTATTATTTCCTTTCTAGGCTTTCAGTTAAGAGGCTTTATTCTTGTTGTAACTATCACTGAAAGGCAAATAAAGAATGAACTTGTTATAACAAAAGTGAAAGAAGTTAGTGGGAGTTGCATAAAGGATTAGGTATTCTGAGATCTCCAACAAGGGCCTCCAATGGTTTTCCTGACCTATATTAGCGACACAAATATTTGCCCAAGGATCAGTGGTACCGCATAAAAGAATATTGGTGCATTTTGTCATGTGGAGTGGTTTCCACTATTGAGGTTTGACGCATACACTGTAAGTTAACACTCGAAAATCGATAGAAGATGTGGGGCAATGTATGAAATGGCATTAATTATCTTTAAGAGAAAAATAAATTGAAATCGAGTTTTCACCATATATGATATTGGAAATTGTCAATTCATCAGTAATATGTCCTTCTTAAACATTGGCAACATATAGCAATATATGGGCAGATAAGATACAGATTTCTTAAACAATATGAACGTAGTCGAAAAAGGAAGATACAAATATGAAAGATGTAAATATCTAAAGGTCTTTAAACCTATTCGATATTTTGGTGAGTAATAGTACAAATTTCTGTATGAATGCGAAGAGTTGGCTTTAACAAGAACATAATGAGTTTGAGTTGGAGTCAAGCTGATAAACTTTGGTTGACTAGATTTTTCGGTGAGAATTAGGGTCAAGTCGAATAAACGAAACTTGTAGGTCAATTGCCATCTGACCTTATTCGAAAGGTTATGTCAAATTTCTCCAAGCTTTTCATTTTTTCTGATAAGGTACCTAGTATCTTGGACATATCAGGAAAACTATCAAATTGGTGGAATAACTCTTTTGATAGATCAACAATATATTGAGTTTAAGCCATGGTTTATTATGAAATATATGGAGAAGTATGCAAATACTCTCCTTTTAACTTCAAGGAAATTATTTTGGGGACCTTAGGGTTACGGGATCTTAGGAGTTACTATGTTAGTTTGGGGGCAACAGCTATCAGATGACAAAAGAGGGCATTAATCGTGATTCTGGGTTAGCATGTGGTCTTAAGCTCAATTTTACTATAAAAAATAAAAAATTACTCCCATATATTTTTCACTCATGTACTCTTCTAGTCTCCTTTGTCCTTCAGAGTTACATATTTTGTTGTTTGGCTAAATTGAGTTTGAACTAGTTGTATGAGTTCTGAAGAACGATGTAATGAGAATTTATCCTACAATGTTCATTCTTTAGCTTATACGTACAAATTATTTCAGTCCCATTACGCATAACAGTTCAACATGTTTAGGGAAATCTTTTGCAGAAAATAATTAGTGGGACAGTGAGTGCCTATGAAACAGAAATTGAAATTCTATTTAGTACATTAGACATAAATAATGAAAAAGCAAGGACACCTTTAATTGTCTGTAATTCAGGAAGCAAAAACATTACTGTCTGAATATCCAATGCTCTTACGAGAAGTTGGGAAAAGCACAAATACAATGCTCGCCATGAACCCGATACCCAGAGGTAAATTCACCAACAACTGTTTCCCATTAACTCCATCATTTGGAAAGAAACAGTTCTGAACACCAGAGTCACTAAATGCTAGAACAAGAAAGACTAAAGAAGAGAAAACCGCGTGAACTACATCTACACTCCGTATTCTGTACTTGCTCGGGTTCACCATCCTCAAATTTGTCTCTCCCACCTCAGCCTCGTCAGAGTTGAAAATATAAAAGCTTTTACATGTTGCTATACCGAAGTAAAGTTTTCCGTCAACACCCGTGAAACTATCAGTGAATGTAAAGAAGAAACATGAGAGCGCTAGTATGACAAGAAGGATGGATGTGAGGTACTTATTTGAAATATGGCATGTTCCATAGTTGGAAAAGGTGGGGACGAGAGCCTGAAACGCAAGGACAGTTCCTCCTGGAAGAAGTTTTACCAAGTTTGCCGCTGTTCCTAGAGTCTTATCGACCACCTTTCGGCTACTGCTTACAGTTTCAGCCATTGCCAGGTGATGATCTCCATTGGCATATATTCTATAAGTAGAAGCAGATACGTAAGGTTCATCAAAAAATGTTATATGGATGTGCTGGTAGTTGTAGACTAGCAGATGCCTAATTACCCGAAAGAAACAAGTTATCGCTTAGTAGGAACTAACCGTGTCCATTAATTTCCTAGGAAATACGTGACGTGCTCTCACTGAAGTATGAAAATAGACATTCTCACTTTACATACCTACATATGTTTTTTATGAATAAAAAATTTATTTACCTGTCCTACAAGAAAAAGATATCTCATATTGGCAGCATTTGTTCCCACCCATAATATGAAGAAGTTATAAATTTATTCCAATCAGTAAATTGGAGAAGTAAGAATTTAAGGTTGTAATGAGGTCAGTTGTACATGTTTCTTACTTGCAAGGTTCAATATGCAGGCCCATACATTGGACATCTCAGATTTTCTGATACATCCGATAGGCCGGCTGATCTTTGACACAGCCCAATATTATCAGGAAAATTGGAAAAATCGCTTACTGTAGCCAGCTTATAGGAAGACTCATTGAGACTAGCCAAGCTACTAATTTAGCCATAGCCAGACCAAACAGTGTGTAGTCTTCGTTTAGATGGCTGGTTTCTTAGCCTAAGAGCATCTACAACGGGTTATGGATTATGGACGCCCACGTAAACTTAGAAAAACTGGATAATCACGTTAAGAAAAGTCAGAAGGCTAAAGGCTAAAGGCTAAAGGCTAAAGGCTAATGGACTGCCTACGTCATCACTGCGCTTTACGAGAGGGCATGGCTTGAAACTCCCACTGCCCCTACAGAAGGGGCACAGAATACTTTTCCATCATTGGCGTGGATGATCTAAGATATTAATCAATATCATAAAGTCAGTGTTTCTGACAGACCTCACATAGTGACATGAGTTATGATCTCTTCACCTTGTACTAGAGTACTAGATCATGAGATGTCATAATTTGTTTTAGATGTAATCATGGCTAATCCTCCCATCATGGCATATGCAGCACTTGGAGGGTAGATTGGCCCAAATCTACCCCCAAAAACAAATCCACCCAGAACAATTTAGCCCAAAATCAAGGTGGATATTAGCCAACGCAGTTCTGAACTGTGCGACACAAACAACACCTAAGATCTAGCTAGGTCTCAACATCTCGAACGTCCAATACCCACGCACAGTTCTGAACTGCGTGACAAAAAGAACCAATCAGATTAAGCCACGTATTTATTTATTTATTAATGCCGCGCAGTTCAGAACTGCGCAGGGTTTGCCTGCATGAAATACCTTCGAATTGCCACTTTAGTTTCATTCTCACATATTACTAAACCCTACCCCCTAGTTTATCCAAACCCAACTTCTAACACAAGTTTCCCAAACCCACTCTTTACCTAGTAATTCAATCACATTATCCATAGATTAACAATGTCGAGACCTAGTCATTCAATTCCCAAAACTAGACATAGGCCAAGTGATGAAGTTAGACGAAAGGGTAAATAATTGGTCACGCATATGTGGCCGTTACAACTCACGCCGGATAATGATCCCGCCACAACCCTCTAGGAGTTACACCGAGTGGATATCCTCCCGGACAACTGGGTCCACATTTTCATTGGATCGAAAGAATTATCAGTTGTTGAGTGATAATTGATATAGAGCAATATAATAGTACTATATCTTGGAACAAAAGAAAGAGAGAGAAGAGAGAATTTCTTATTGATTCTGAATTGTGTTCTCTGTACGTAATAAAGTGATATATAAAGATAACCCTACAATAAAGGTTACCTAACCTACTCAAACTCTCCCCACAACCCTATCGGGCCTATGGGCTTGTTAGGAGTCCTAATAGGACACCCCAACCCTGTTGGGTTTCTAGCTTGGGCTTGGACCCAACTCCTAGCACTCCCCCTTAGGGTGTTCCGTACTAGGATGACTTGCCTCATCAAAACCTCTGCCTAGCAAAACCCCTTTGGGCAAAAAACTGTGTAGGGAATAAGTATAATCCTATGCCCTATATGGGTTGTGGATGCGTATACGTTGCCTTATCAAAACCTCCAGCCAGTAAAGCCTCCTAGGATAAAAATTGTGCTATCATAAAAATGAGTATAATACGCATGTGTCCACGTCAGGCTGGGACTACTCCCCCTAACGTCGATCTCCTTGAGATGTATTTCCCTGAGATGTATCTCCCTGAGATATTGATAAGTAAATCTTCTGCATGTCGATTCCGTGTACTAGCTGCTTGAACGTAAGTAGTACAAGAGTCTTCGTGCATGGATTTATAAAGATGTCTTCTGAAATATCTTCAACAACGCCAATCTTATTCACCTTTTATAATTCATAAGGTTGAAATGGCTTCTATGAAATGAGATTCGTTCTGTCGCCATTTATTTGAATGCTGCAAGCTGAATTGTCCTCATACATAGTCGATGTTTTATCTTGGATAGAACACGCCACAACTCCGATTGATGAGATGAGTCTTGGAGCGCAACCATCATTCTCTGCCAACTTCATGAAGTTCAATAATTATTATGGTTTGAGGTGTAGCTACCTCCGTCTGCTTCATCAATCTCCAAGAATCTTTATCTATCCCCGTACATAACACATAATCTATTTGATAATGGCCTCTATGTGGGTCTGAGAAGTATTTTGTATCGGTGTACTCTATACTTTTACGTTTACCATTTTGAGTAGAACAAACCCTAGTCTTTCATACCGATCGAATACCTCAGAATGTGTCTAATCTCAATCCAGTGCTTTTGGGTAGGAACAGAACTATGGCAAGCCAAACAGTTCATTGCAAATAAGTCATTGGCTCTAGTAAACCCAGCTAACTACAGCAAAGCACTAGGGTAGGAACAAAACTATGGCAAGCCAAACAGTTCATTGCAAATGAGTCATTGGCTCTAGTAAACCCAGCTAACTACAGCAAAGCACTAACTATAGCAAAGCACCTGCTAGCTGTGGCATCATAGCCTTAGGAGTTTCTCCCGCCATTGGGATGGTAGAAGATGTCGTTGTCCATACCCAAGTGATGGATACGCAATAAACGACTTAGCACCGTGTGCTACATCCATATCGAAGTGATAGATAACTCTTCTGATATATATTGTTTGGTGTATGAGTGCCATTATCAAGATGTTCTATCTATAAATTGAGATACTCTTGATTTCCCAAGGTCTTGTATTTTAAATTCCTTCCCAAGGTATTCGGTGGCTCTCGCGATCTCCCCCGGAGGTCTAATGATTTCAAAATCATTTAGTAAACTTTTATGATGAGTGAAGCTAATATCTGTGTTTTAAATAAGAACGCATGAACAGATACGAATATTTGTAAAGTCCCTGACCTTCAAATACTCAGTCAATAGTTACTATGTCACATGGGCCCATTACTTTAAGACAACAATAAATTTTCTAATTTTATTATATACACAGCTCGTGTGTCGGGCTTAGTTGATTCTAGAAGCTTATACCTTCCCAGGTAGCTTCATGTAGATATCCGTATCTAGTTTTCCATATAGATACACAGTATTTGCATCAGACAGATGTCTAGCTTGTCCACTTCAACTTGACAGACTAATCAGTACCGAAACGTTATAGTATCCATAACTGGGTAATAGGTCACACTGCAATCGATGCCAGATCTCTTAAAGATTTCTTGGGCAACTACTCTTGCATTGACCATATTATTTCTCCGAGTTAATCGTGTTTTTGTACCTTTCCCATTTATAACCGATAGACCCCATTGTATCATTTCATATTATGCTAGCAAGCTGAGCTCTTGATAAGAGGTTTTTGTGTCCTCTAG
Organism: Kingdonia uniflora; assembly: GCA_014058105.1. Taxonomy (NCBI): domain Eukaryota; kingdom Viridiplantae; phylum Streptophyta; class Magnoliopsida; order Ranunculales; family Circaeasteraceae; genus Kingdonia; species Kingdonia uniflora. The sequence continues at coordinate 51,647 of JACGCM010002082.1, read as the reverse complement.
AAAAATACCCCTACAAAGTACGGTTGTCAAATTGTAGCACGGATGAGTAGGATCGAATCTACAGGGAGGTTTGGGAAAATAAATACTTTCTGGGCCGAATTACAGTTTTATAAGAGATAGATTAAAAAGAAAGAAATAGCAAAAATAATTAACAAGAGAATAACTACGACTAAAATTTGGCCCAACCAAAGTAATAATAGTAAATATGTAAATTAGGCGGATTATTCATGTCAAAAATCTCGGGTAGGGCATTTTCGATGTAAATGGCAATCCTAGATCCATGGTTTGGTATCTAAGATTTTGTCAAATTAGGTTTTACTTAATCCGATGTGTAGAAGAAATTATTCCGACTATGGTTAAGCTTGGTCAAATTTCTCCTACGAGTTCTCTTCGTTTTTGCCCTAAAATCCGGTTTAATGGTTATAATACCGAATTTTGGCTAAATAGTTTAAATAAATATACTAGCTATGATGAAGCCTAGAAGTTGATTATAGCTATTTTAGATGATTGTAAAAGAGAACTAATCCATTAACTACAACATAACTATTGCTACTCGAGTAAGGGCTTCCTTCTAGTCATAGCTAGAAGAGATTAGCCTTCTATCATTCCCAAGATCGTTGCATGAACTAACTAACTATTTACAAAATAAAATAAAAGAGAGAGACGACAATTAAATAAAACTAAAACTTTATTTTTTCTAAACTTGTATCAATATGAAATACCCAATTACAATGGGGGGAGGGTTTCTTTTATAGGAGAAGGAGCCCAAATTTAGAAACTATATATTAAATTGTAAAGAATATTTTCACAAATAATATCTTCTAATTTTACAACCAATCACCTAAGATTTTTGCATATAATTCTCTTAAGTGACGTAGAGATCTTTCTTCATGGAAACTTATGCATATATCTTCAATATAAAATATCTTCAAGGATCTTGGATGCAATATATTATTTGATCTTATTCTCCAAGAATATTTGTGTATATATTTCTTTAATCTTGAGACCAAATATATTGTGCTTTTGACTTTTTATTCTTTGATCTTATTAAGAGTTTGGTTTCAAATATCCATTTCCAATGGCTACAATTAAACAAACGTACATAAGTACCCAAAATTAAATATAATGGACGACTAAAATACATGTTCGGGTATATTAAAAATATCAAAATTACGTGTTCATCAGCTCCGCTTGGATTCCTGATGCCCACTATGGAAAATGTATAACAACACACAGTTATTTACAATAAGTAGTTTTGAATCCTCATCCTTGATAACAAGCACAACAGAGAATATGAATACCTTATCGATAAATCTCTATTGAACGATCCTGCGTTATACTTATTACAGACTTTTAATAGATCGAGATCTCATTATTATCATACATGTATGTGTCACGCCGAGCTAGTCTCGTAATACATCAATTGGTCACGTAGCTACTATTGCCTCGTCGATGGGTTGTTCCATCCTTTATGAACCGACTATACCATTAGTCATATTTGTTCCTTATTATGCAGCTCCCCGACTCAGAATACTTTCTTCCGACGGTGCTCCGCACTAAGTGTTAGCCTCAAATTCATGTGCTGTACTAATTCCCCTAGAACGTTCTATTACGGTACTAGTTCCCCCGGAATGTTCTGCTGCATAAGTATTTTACTTGTAGGTACATACACTTACGGCACTTCAGTAGCGCATATGAATGCGTCTAGCACATCATTTGCGACCTATTGGAGGTTTGTAATCTGTTGAACCTTATTATCACCTAACTTATGTATAGGGATCTAGATGAGATAATGATGGTGTTTTTTAAGACCTCCTGGAATAAACTTCAGCATTGACTGTCATATCTCCCATCAATGCTGGGAATATTATCTCATCAAAGTGATAATTTTCTGCCCTGCAATATATACGCTGCTAGTAGGTCTAAATATCTAGTGATAAATGCGAATCATAACCCACATAAAACCAGGCCGATGTTAAGGGTCCTATCTTCATACATTGTGGTACGATTAACACCTGTGCAGAACATCCAAATGTTGATCGATAGGCGACACCGAGCTCTGACCCAGTTATTAGTCTCTTTTGCAAAAAAATTATTTGATAATTTGCTAAGGGATGAACCCTAATCAGTACTGTGAGAGCAAGAATGCATATTCCACATACTAGCTGGAAGTTGTGATCGTAATAATAGTGGCCTAGCGATTATCCTAAATCCCTTGATGAGGTTCTCCGCCAATCCCGAGTTGGGTATGGTATGGGGTACTTACGATGCTCAATCATCTATCCAATTTAGCGGTAAAATAATCATCAAAAGCCTATAAGTAACATTCTCAATCCCCCGTCAAGTCTCATCGATCGACTTTGAGCGGTTAATCTAGGAACTGAGCCTGCGATCGAATGATATAAGTGAGAAGTCGTACTAACGTTGCATTCCTAGATTTTATGAGTAGGCAAACGTAAGACCATCTCCTAGATACGTTTTATATGACCACAAAAGGATGGAGATCCTACTTTACCTTGGTTATACTTGGATAAAATAATAGACTTTCCTTGAAAGCAATCGTTTCATGCACACTCTCTGGATTTTCTCACCTTTTAAGGAAAATTGATATGTAATCCCGATAATCCTCCTCACTATCCGAGCCATGAGGAGTATATTAGAAACTATTATAATAGCGTGTTCTAACCTTTAGACATGGAGTGAATGCACAAAACCCTGTCTATCATTTTCTCTGATAGTTATTACGTGATAAGTATTATCATGTATCTCCCTAAACTCAGTAAAATCCAGCATAGATTTACTAGTTTTTAAAGTGAACTTGATACCCTGTATCCATTAGAAAGTAATAATGTGACACACTCAGTGCATTCTATCATGTTGGTCTTACCAATGATATTCGTGTTATCCCCGATGCACAAGGTTAGATAATAAATATATTCATATCTCAAAAGGATCAAATGCGTGGTACTAATGTCTCTTAGACATGTATCGCTACTCATCCAATTATTGGTCATGCTCAATGGGCAGATAGATCCATAGGCGGGTTGTATATAGTAGATTAACTATCATCCATGGAATTTAACTACTTCCCAAGCATTAAATTCACAAAATAAAATCAAAGAACAATCTTACATAGATGGGATACCAAATCAGTGCATGTCACGAGCATTCTATTAAACTAAACACTGAAGAGTTCCCAACTCTGTCAATGATAAAACTAATAAAGCAAAACTACTACTTCAACAAGTAAAGTTACTACTTGGTAAGCTCTCTTGGTGATATCATTTATCTATTAGAAATTTACTATTGTTCATTCTTAGAACTTGATCCAATACTGCATTGGTATCATGGGAGGAATCTAAAGTTGCAGACTCTGCTGTATCGTGGTTTGTGCTAGCTGCAATCACGCGATAAGTTTGGGGCTGATCTATTTGGATCGTCTCCTTGCAATCCAATTCCTGACTATCTCATATCCATTTTAGAATTCTTCCTATTCCATTTTGGTTCATTGGTAAACTTCTTGTTCCCCTTGCCTCAGGTTACTGATGGCTGGAATTGAATCCTACCGTTGTTACCACCTCTCATTAATCAACGCTTGAGACCCTATCTACAACTTCCCCTATTACTAGACCCAACATTACTTGACATTTTCATATGTTTAATTTTAGCAGGCATAAGCTTGAGGTTCACAACCAGTAGCTTATTGTTTTGCTCATAAATGAGAAAAACGTGAATTAGGTCTGCGTGCACAGTGATCTATCAAATGTTGCCTTAGAACTACAATATTTGAAGCGTTGAAGTCGTAATAGAATATTCCTAATATCTCTATTTGCCTCAACTATTTCTCCATGTAAAATTATAGTAGAGTTGCACTACCGAATAAAAATTCTGCCGCAGTCGTATAATACTATCATAGTATAAGTTAATTCATTATCAGGCCTTCCTTAATATTGAGGCAAGGGTGCCAAAAAAAGCTCCTACTTTTTTATTTAGAGAGTCATTGTTCTTAATAATAGTCTTTTCTAAATTTTGCAATAGCAGATAGATTTCAGTATTGTAATGGCAAAATTTTGTAAGCTTGAAATGGCTTGGAATTCGCTATCATACCAATAAACCTGTGAAAATATTTTAAAAAGAAAGTAAGAAATGACACAGGTGAATTTAGCGTGGAAAACCTCTGAATAGGTAAAAAACCACGACCTCGAGTAGATGATTTTTATAAAAGTATCTTTATTGCCTGAGATAGATATCTTATTACAAGTGATCTCTAGGTATAGAAATGTTTGAACGATGTAATTAAGAAGTTTGAATGTTTCCGAGAATCTAGAACAAGAAGTTTCTTGATGATCTCCTGTATAATTATTCTGGTCCCTATCTCTTCTAAAACTTTTTCTTTATATAGGCTTTCTCTACAGGTCTTTATCATACTGGAGCACATTTTCCAAACAATGTGGTTAGTGACGGTTGATTGAGTAACTAACGAGTTCGTGAAAGACAGGTGTCTTTGACTGGATAAGGTTCTTCAATTTAAGTTTAACCCACATTCTTAACCAGTTAGTACGGTAGTTTGGAATGTTGATTGAGGAAGTTATGTTAAATATGCGTAAGTTTGAGATGGAGGTAATTCGAACTGGTAACAGCATGACTTTAGGTGAGATCGAGGGATAGGTCCCTACAATTGCCCCCTCCTGCAGCCGAAGTCACGAGTGGCTTTGGTTGAGAAATAATTTGTGTGCAATTGGTATTTGGGTTGAAGATCTTGATAATTATAATAGAGTAATGATAGCTTTGAGAGTATTGAAATTACGCGTATTATGGGGAAATAACGTGTATTAAATGAGGATGTGGTTGTTGATGTATGTGACGGTTATGATTTTGAAGAGTTACGTCAATAATGAATGATGACGCTTGGTAAAATGTACCTACACAATAAATGTTGGGTTATATAAATAGTACTTGTATCGAATCCTTGAAGCAGAGTACGGTTGTAACTTTTCAAAGTCTTTGAAATACTGAAAATGGTGAAGACTCGAAGGATGGTCCATGAAGAGAGGATTGCGTCTGAAATGCAGAGGTTGAAGTTGAAATACTTTGGTAACAAATCTTTGGAGATGTCGATACCCGCTCCTGTTCCTCCGACCTATCAAGGCATGTTGGAAGATGAAGCGGTTAAAGCTGAGGAGTAATTCTACTATAAATGAAGGTTTCATGTCGCCGTCTTGTCAAATAAGGAACGTTGGGCTTGTCTCCATACTCTTGCGGAAGACAAGGTTAGGCATAACTGTGGGGCAGCTGTTGATGTCCTATATCACCATGGATATCCTCTTCATTTCTACCAACTCCTTGGGGGGGGGGGGGGGTTATAGGAGAGGCGGTGGTAGCAGTGGACGAGTAAGACGTAAAGTGGGAGTCTGCTTCTGTATTTCTATCACGTCTTGGTACTCAGAAGACCTTCAGTTTGAAGAGTTGGTGTCAACACTGAGTCTACTGCTTGCATAGTTTCCATTTAAAGTTCGACTAGACTTTGACAAAACTTATGTGAGGGAAGCTTTATGATGGTTCTAATTTCTACTTTGCACCAGGGTTAAAGATTACTGAAGAAGGAAGAACTGAAGGAGCTGATGTGTCAGAGTACCTGAATGACTTGTTACTTTTAAAAGCAGTGATAAACTTGTTATCTGTAAAGTACCTGGAGTTGGGTACTGGATAGATTAGATCTCTTTAATATACCTGAGATCGATTACTGAAAAACTTGTTATCTGTAAAATCACGAGTAATATTATCGATATGAATAAAAATTTGTCATCTAATTACTTATGTTTATGTAGATATAAAATATCTCGTATACTCGAACTGAATCGTTTGAAGGATGTATGAAATGAATTAAAGTTTATGAGTACCGAAAGTATTTTCATTGAAGCACTCGAACTCAGAAAAATATGTGTGAGAATTTATGTTATGATATAAGTATGGTATGTCTGTGTGCTGGAAATGTAGGAGATAAAAATTATAGGTAATCTAAAATCCAGAATTTCGAGCTAATAGAGGTCGATAGAAGAATAAATCTTGAAAATATAAGCTTGACTTAGAATAATAATGTAGCGTATGAGTTCGAGGGAAGGGATAAGTTCAAATAGTCTTTCTCAAGATTTTGGGTTTTCTGTTACGAGATAAATGGTCAAAATCACGTTTTGAGGGGAAAATGTCGTAAAAATGCATAAATAAGGGTAAAATGATTTTTTGAATATAGAAAAAAGATTATGATGGTATGAACTTGATCTCGTAGTAGTCGATATGCCGTTGAAGGACGATTGGTCGTAAAGATCACTAAAGTGCGAGAAAGAGTCTTTGGATTATTTGGTTACGATGCTAAGTTACCAGCGAGGGAGTGCCAGCTCGAAGAATTAGATGTAAGGGATAGGGAACTTGTGTATGCCCGGTATTTCTATGAGGTATGTTTTCGTGAATTGGTATGGGATCCTGCAGATCGAGAAGAGATAGTTAAACTAATTGCTGAGGTGGAGATCAAATTTGAAGATGGGATGATCGATGGAGGAGATTTAATCGGATGTGGTCGCGCAAGTCATCAAGGTTGCTTTAGATGTAACTATATGTAAAGTATAATTATAAATAAATGCAAGTGTTGTTGATTTTAACAAAAAAGATGGAAGTCAATTTGATCCTCTATAGTTGCAAATGCCATTTGAGACTATTTTGATAAACAAATTTTGAATAACTTTAAAAAAAAAATTAGCTTTGAAAATGACGTCACTAGTACTATAAGTATAAGAAACAAGAGCAGAAATAATGCAGGAGCTTCAAGTTTTGTTTTGTATGTAAAGCTACAAAAATCTGGTGTCGTATGAGTGTGAGTCATCATGAGTGTCGAAAGGTCAGATAAAGATATGGAAATAGGAGAGAAAAATTGATTAAAATATGAGGGGAGGGGTAATGATGGAAAAATAGTTTTTTTGAGAAGATACAAAATGTCTGACATGGATAGTAGAAAGGTCGTCTTGGTTCTAAAATCGAGGACGGGTCGTGCGAGGCACAATAACTGCTAGTTGTTAGAGAGAAAAAGAGTAAATAGTGCATCTTCCTCATCATTCAAATGCTTTTCAACTTCTAAAAATTTGGAGAGCACAGAAAGAGAAACGTGAATAAATTCTAAGAGATTTGGTAAAGATTTATCTGAGAGTGATCAAAAGCCGAAGAGAGTTGCAGGCAGTGAATCACGTAGGTCGCTATATAGCAGTATTGTGAGGGAAGGACTTAGCGCTTTTGTGGATTCTCATTTTGACACTGAAGGTTAGTAGAGACGTGTGCTGTATGTTTGTATATTTTTTTTACAAATCGTAATCTATTTTAAGTAAATCTCTAACAAATCACTATTTATAGCAATCTATGATATTTGATCATATACAGAATACTCGAATGATATGTTGTATGTGAGTGATTGATGTATATGAAATAATGATAGATACCAGAACCTGTATGTAGGTCGAACGTGAGAGGTATTTGTGTAGGATCAAAACTTTACCTGTAGAATTATAGTTGAGATGAATAGTTCACCTGTGAATGAGATGTCGACCTCCGGTCGGACGGTAGAGTCTGATAGTAAGGTTGAAGTAGGATTGGAGTAGTTTCCAATTTTTGCTTGCAAATTGGTGGTGTATCCCCCTGGTTCAGATGCATTTAAAGAATTTTGTAAAGCCAAGGCTATTATAGGAGGGAAATGGGGTAACTGCATAGAATACGCAGGTGTGCTAGTTTTGGGGGTATACTGTAGTGACGGGCATGAGTATTTTTATTTGTTGGCCGATTTGGAGGAGGAAAAATGAGGTAGGGGTATAGATGAATCGATCTCGTTAGATTATTTTGATGGGAGTATTCGGAGTGACCTCTAGGAGGGCTTCCTATGTTACCTGCCTTAATTAGTCTACGGGCTGAGTCTTCCCCTTACCAATTTGGCGAAGGGGATAATGAATAGGATTGGAGCATGTCCCATTCAATTGAATAGGATCATGAGGTAGGTAATAAGTGTTTGTGACTATCTGAATAAAATATAGGAAAATAAGGTAAATGTGAGGAGGATATCCCATGAGGACCTATTACAGTTTCATGGGGTAAAGAATTATCACGCCAGTGGTAGGGCATATATTTCTGTGTGAGGGCAACTCGGCATCGCATCTTCGACCTAAATTCAACAAGTTGAGCCTGAAATAACAATATAATATGGGTGAAGAGTAATTGCCTTCAGAGAGATGACGAAGAACTTTTGGATCTTCTGTTTAGAACTGTAAAACATAATAAGTATAATAATGCATAGAGTATAATAATGATTTGTATGAACTGATGATCTTTTATTGATAGCAAAATTGTCGTGCATGGCAGGCCCGAAGTCCCAGGTGGAAAGGAAAGATTCATTGTTGGATGAAGTTGCGGAGGAAGAGGTTGAGCTCGAATTTGTACTGGAAGGACTTGGCCTTAACAGAAAGAAAAGGGTAGGGAGCAAGTTGAAAAAGGTTAAAAAAATTTAATCGACCAGGCCGATGGTAGGCGTCGATGATGGGAAGAAGAGAAGAACTGGTGGGGAAGGTCAAACCAATGTGGCCAAGACCCCTAGAATAAACAGTTCAGTTCAACCAGAGTCTATTATGCCGAGCAAATTAGCTTGAGCGTTTCCAAAAAAATAAATGCCGAAGCGTCCGTTGGCCTCTGGTACCACTGAAAGTGGTGAGCTCGATTGAAAAGAGAAAAGGAGAAGGATCGAACCTTTGGGGTGGTCGGGGAATAAGGTCGCTGAAGAGCGACCTTCTGCTGAGGACGATCTCAAAGAATTGGAGGAAGGGGCCAGGCTAACGTCTCTTCATGGAGAGGAAGACATGAGCATGATGGTATGTATTTTTGTTCGATCGTGTAAAATATTTAATTATTGCGTTTCGAACTCACGCTAAGGTCAAATTATTTTTTATAGGTTGCCCGCCTGGTGAAGGGGATTTGGATCGGAGTGGATGAAGAAAAGTCTGAACTGATGAAGGTGAAGGTCAAGATTGAAAAGAAGGTATCTCAGGTGAAGGCTGATGCTCTCAAGAAAGCAAAGAAGCTGGAGGCACTGAAGGCTTCCCATCCAGTGGTGATTGGCCATCTACAAGCGGAGGCTAGGGTGAATATGAAGGAGGTGGAGGTGGAGCACCAAAGGCTTGGGCGGCACCTGATGTCGAAGGGGTATTCGTAGGATGAGGTGGATACCATTAAGGCAAACACCTATGCTGAGGAGGGTGATGATGATGAAGTGGAAGAGGTTACAGTGGGAGTTGTTCATGGGTTAGACGGTGTCTCCCGCCAGATGGTGCTAGACAATCAAGGGGATGATACCAAACTCTCGGAGGGCGAGAATGAGAAGGTAGGGTAGAGAAATGACGTTGCATGAGCATTTTGGAAGTGCTTGTAAATTGTTGGATTTATGTGTATTGAATAGACTTCTGTAGGCTGAGCCCTTTTTTTTTTTTGTAACCCCTTTGTAGGCACTTAGAGAAACGAGTCTCAGAATAAAAGATCTAGAAACTGAGCTTGCCAGGGAAAGGGAGATATCTATATCCTTGCTTTCCTCGCAAGCAGAGCTGCAGGTTAGATCGAAATAGGCCTCTTGACTTGTATGTTATATTGACATAAAGCTACGAAGTAAATAGCACGGCATAGAATGAAGAGGCAGACTGAAATCTTTCAATCTGTTTTATGAAAATGAAACTAATATAGTGCATAGAAAACATGTACCTTAGACTTCAAAATATACGTCATGGAGTGTTTATCTGAGATTATACTTCGACCTTTAAGTCTAAAAGTAGTTGCACAAGGTAGATGTTAGAAATAAGATATTTCTTTAGAAATGAAACATATATATGCATGTTGATGGTGCTTTGAATCGAACTATATATAATATATCTATTTTGTGCAGGTCGAATTAGATTCAGTTCGCTCGTACGAAGATGAGACGCTCCAATATAATCAAGAATTTGTAGAGGAGTTGGATAGGGTGAGGGAGGCGAATGAGGACAGAGAATACCAGCACGGAAAGGTACATTTTAAATTTGTTGAGGCAACCTAGACTGTTGCCGATCTTACTCGCAAGGTCGAGGAGAAAGAACACACCGCGAAGCTTCAAAATTAGAATGGCACGCTGATGGTTAGGGGGAGGCAGGCTGAAATGGCTCAATACCATATTCAGGTACTAGAAAGATCAGAGGGTAAATCTCGAGCTGATCTTCAGAATTATAGAAGCGAGCTGGAGTGACTGAAACAAAAAATGATTGAAATAGATAACGAGCTGAAGCTAGCTCGAGAGAATTTATCGGCTTCGGAAGCTGCAGCTGAGAACTTGCATATAGCCCTACCCGCCAAGGATATGGAGTTTCGGGCAATGCAACGAAGGTGTGACGAGTTAAATGAGAGGGTAGCGCGATTGAAGATTGAATTGGTATAAGCAAACACGCATGCCAAGAAAGCTAAGGCTGGATAGCGCTGAAGGGGGAGTAGAAGTGACGTCAAAGCTTCTTTAGTTCAAGGGGATGTAGATAGCCTTTTAGGTCGAATTAAAGAGCTGGAAGGTGATGTGGCTCGAATTCAAGGGCATGTGCAAAAAGGGAATGAGAAATTAAGGGAATGTTAGCACAAGTTCGATGCTGCTCTTATCAGGGAGAAGGTCTTGGAAGGGGAAATCAATGCGAAGGAAATCTTGATGAAGAAGAATGATTTCTCGTTAAAGGATACTTCTGCCAGGGAAGAATTGAATGCAAAAATTGTGAGACTTCACGCTTTGGTGGCAAACTTGGAGGTCGCTATTCAGGCAGAATCAGCTAATTATGTAAAAAAATTGGAAGAGAATATAGCTTTTTATGATTTGACAGGCAGGGAAATGGCACATCAGAAGAAACCGTGTGTGACTTTAGAGTTACACCTTGAGAAGGTGAGATGTAACTTTTTAAGGATCGTTGTAGCTCATGCATCACGGACAAACCTGTTAAAGGTGACCGTTGCGTATTTTTTAGAGGAAGTAAAAAGACTTGAGTTAGAACAAGATACCTCGTTAAAGAACCTGTCTGACAAGGGATGCATTTGTAGAGTGAATATAGATTGAGGGAACAGTATGACCTTTATTGAAACCAATTTAGGCCCTCGACCTGTTGATCTAATAGAGAGGGGTAGAGTCGCTGTAACTCGTAAACTTAATTCTGATCGACCTCCTATTGAAGGGTAAAGCATGGCTGACATCCCAACAACAGAAATGGTATCTATTATAATATGACCTAAAAATAAATAGTATCTGTCGCAGACATATTGAAATAGATGAAAGCTAGTATGACCTTTGCCTATAGTTTTTACATTTGTTCTAACCGCAGAGATGGGTTAAGTTAGTCAAACCAAGTTGAATCTTAACTTAACTATAGTAATGTTGCAGACATATTGAAGGAGATGAAGGCTAGTATTACCTTTGCCTTATCTTATGCCTGTTAGAGTCGTTGATATAAAACAAGTTTCTACATTTATTTTAATTGCAGAGATTTAGTATAGTCAAACAAACCAAGTGTTATCCTTGATCTTACTGTTATAATATCATAAACAAGTTAAAGTAGATGAAGGCTAGTATGACCTTTGCCCTATCTCATGTTTGGTAGAGTCTTTGATATAAAACAAGTTTTTACATTTGTTTCAATCGCAGAGATTTAGTAAAGTCAGCCAGAACAAGTATTATCCGTGATTTAACTGGTATTAGATCGATTGAAAGCTTGTATTATTTATGCTTCAATTAATAGAATGTAGTTGAATCTACGTAAATAGAGAGATGTTGGGAAGAACATGAAAAATTCATTAATCAGTTCATAATTTACATTGGATAGAGATGAAAATCTCACTTTTAGAATTGAAAAGTAAAAGCGAGAAATAGAAAATGAGTAGTAAGACGCTTAACGATAGTACTGTTTAAGCCGCCTAGTATTCTAAGGATTTGAAATGGGGATTCCCATTTCTGTCATGAGATAATATGATCCTAGACCTCCGAGACCTGTGATAATGAATGCACCCTCCCAATTGTCAGCTAATTTTCTAACGTAAGGCTCTTTGCGATGTTGAGGAATTTCTCCGATGACAAGATCGTCGATTTGGAAGGTATACAGTTTCTGACTCGGTTGTTGTACGATCTGGCAAGCATATGATGATATCGACCTAGGTTAGCGATGGCGCGTTCCCTGATTTTGTCAATCATATTAAGGTTGCAAGCCAATTCGAACTCATTTTCCTCGTCAGTTAGCTTATGATTTCAAACTGGATGATGGTATTTAGAAGGAATGACGGCCTCAGTTCCATAGGCAAGGATTAATTGGGTAAATCCTGTTGACTGTCAGGGAGTGGTACGATACGTCCATAGGACATGAGGCAGTTCTCAAACCTAATTCCCCGTTTTATGTGAGTGAAGCCATTTCTTGAGTTCATCCACGATGCTTTTATTGGTGATTTTGGCTTGACCATTGCCTTGAGGATAGTAAGGATTTGATGGTGAGTGGATGATATTGTGTTGGTTGAGGAATGTTACAATTTTCTCCTACAAATTATGGTCCGTTAAGGATACAAATTAGGTGGGGGGCACCCAAACCTAGTGATAATGTGCTCCCAGATAAAAGTGATGATCTCTACTCTGGTTCGACATAGTGAAACTGCTTTTACCCATTATGTAAAATAATCAGTAGCTACGAGTAGGTAACGGTGGTTACCTGGAGAGTTAGGGAATTCGCCTACGAGATCAAGTGCCCATCTTTTGAATAGCCAGAACACCTTGCTTGCATGGAGCTCGTGCGTAGGGGCGCGTATCATATGTCCATGTTTCTGGCAGGTGTCACATCTGCGTGAGTACTCCTCTGCCTGCTTGCGCATGCCGGGCCAGAATACTCCTTGTGTAATAGCTCTGTTTGCTAGTGATCGACCTGCGGCATGGGAGTCACAAGTTCCTTCATGTAATTCGTGAAGCATTTCATCTGATTTTTGTTTGGAGAGGCACTTGAGGTACGGTCCTGTGACGGAAAGGTGGTATAGCTTACCATTTTAATTTGTGTAGCGCTTCGAGTTGTTGATCAGCTGTCGGTACTTTTTTGAATCGGCTGGAAGTGGTACGTTACAACTGTTGTCGACACCGAGGTAGGCTAAAAAAGGCTTTTGTCTATCGTCGTCTCCCTCTTTATCGCCCCCGGTGTTGATCGTGCATACAAAAATGCGATCAATGCTGGAGGTTGAAATGATTTCGATCTGGAGATATCAAGCTTCTATACCCAAGACCCCAGCTTGATATACCAAGGAATTGGCGTGTCTGTTCTTACCTCGAGGAAGCTAATTGATAGTTGCTTTCCTGAACTTGCTTATCCTATCTCCAGCGAGGGCTGCGTATTCGATCATCTTTCCATTCATCTTATATTGCTTAGAGAAATGGTCGGCGATGTATTGGTAATCTATGTAAACTGAGAGTTCGGGGACATCGAGCTCAAGAGCGAGGTCGAGTCCATGAATAAGAGCTTCGTACTCAGTGACATTATTTGAGGCCTCAAAATCAAAGCAGATTGATTTCTCAATTCTGCCATTGGAAGGGGCAATCAAAAAGATCTTGATTCCGGACCCTGTTGGACCTGCTGATCCATCCGTGAGAAGTCTCCACCCCTTGGTCGTAATCCATTCAGTTTGCTCGTCAAATGGTTTGGGGGGTGGATCTTTGGGAGTTTCTTTTGTAAGGTCAGAGTCATGCTCCTCCCACTCAGAATCCTCTACTGGAAAATCTACGAGAAAATCAACAGACTGACCCTTTCCGTAATGACGTTGTTCGAACTTGATATCATGTTCTCCAAAACTGACTGACCACTATTGCACTCTCCTTGATTTTTCCTTCTTGGATAGAACTTCTCGAAGTGGGCAGCTCGTCATGACTTGGACTGAATGAGCTTGGAAGTAATGTTTGAGTTTCTGTGAAGTTTAAACAAGAGTGAGAAGAATTTTTATAATTTTAGAGTACCACGTTTCCGCTGGTATGAGGGTTTAACAGATAAAATAGACTAATTTCTCAAATTTCCCTTCCAGGCGAATGAAAATCGAGCGAAGGGAAGTATCTGTGACTGCTAGGTAGATAATAAGTTCCTCATTATCAACTGGGGTGCTCATTATGGGAGACCTCCCCAAATAGGTTTTGAGAACCTAAAAAACTGCTTTACATTCTAGTGTCCATGTGACCTCTGCATTTGACTGAACTTTCCCTTATTTGGTACAACTGCGGCGTAATAAGAGTACCTAACGACAGTGGTCTGAAGATTTAAAAAAAATGGTTGATAGCGGCAATCTTGCCGGCAAGTTTATGAACTTTTTTTGTTATTTTTGGAGAGGGGAAAATTAAGGAGAGCCCGAATCTGATCTGGATCAGCCTCAATCACTTTTATGCTGATGAAGTAGCCAAGAAATCGGCCGAATGTACGCCGAATTGATACTTATCAGGGTTGAGACACATCTTGTAATTTCGAAGAATGTTGAATATAGTATTGAAATCTAAAATATGATTGGCTGACTGTACGCTCTTAAGAGATCGTCGATGTAGACTTCATCAACTTTCCCTAGATGTGCTTTGAACATAATAGTCATCAACCGTGTATATGTGGCACCTGGGTTCTTGAGTGTGAAGGGCATGACTTTGTAACAATAAAGACCTCTTTCAGTGATGAAAGTTGTTTTCTCTTGATCTTCTTCTAAAAGTGGAATTTGATTGTACCCTGAAGCACCGCACCATCCATCATAGATAGGAGGTCATGGCCTGCTATGGAATCGAGTATTTGATGAATGTTGGAAAGAGGGAAACTGTCATTGGGAGTATGTTTGTTCAGATTAATGAAATCTACGCAAACTTGAACTTTTTCGTTCTTCTTTGGGATAGCGACAATGTTGAATATCCAGTCTGGATATTTGGCTTCTCGAGTAAATCCCACTTTGATCAATTTTTTTTATCTCGATGCTAACTTCATCTCTAAGACGAAGTGATAGTCGCCATTATTTCTATTTGACTGCAGTTGTTGATGGCCAATTTGTGGCATGCCTTTGTCAGATCGACCCCCGACATGCCTTTGTCGGATCAACCCCAGGCATCTGTTTGACCATGAAAAAGCATCTCAATTTAGTTGTAAGAACTGAATTAGAGCATCTTTTTCATGATGAACAAGCTTAATCCCAATGAAGGTACCTCTGCTAGGTCCATCAATATTGATATATTATGTTGGCTCCAATCGGAGTGACTGATGGTAGGTGGAAGCGATTGCTTCCATGTTGTGAATCCAACAGCGGCACATAATCCAGAGATAACGAGATTTGGTGCTGATGACATAGAAGATGACATTGATGGTGACTGGTCCTGAGGTAATAGGTAAGATGATCTTTCCTACTCGCTTTTCTTTAGAACCATTAAACCCACTGATATCGATGTCGCTTTAAATAACTTGGTCGGCCAATCCCATTTGGTCGATAGTGCTCTGAAATTGAATCTCAATACCGCTTCCAGTATCGATCATCATTATATGCATGACAAACTTCTTCATTTTGAGCATTAATACTAACCCATCATGATGTAAAAATTTAACATGGCTAGTATCACAATCTTCGAAAGAAATCCTGAGCCGGCGATTGCTCAACTCAGGAAGAAGCTTGGCTTCTTTGTCTTGAGGTGTGAGATCGCAGTATTCTGATAGTCTCCTGCGTTTGAACCTGCTAGAATTGGAGATCTGATTGATTTCGATTATGCTGCTGTGGTGCATATGGTAAAGATGTTTCTCCTCAGCTTGATCATTGACCTGAATAACTTCAAGCTGCATCTTATAGCTGCCATCTTTGATGACTCCACACCGACAATATATTCGAACATCAGTCCCTCTTTAAAAATGTATTCGAGCAACCTCTGTAAAGTATAGCAATTATCAGTAGAATGATGGTGTACCTTGTGATGCAGGCAATATGTTCGACTATCTATTGGTTCCAGTGGTTGAGAGATATGGTAGAACTTATCCTTCAATAACAGTGGAAAAATTATGGACATTCGGATGTTCATCTTTGGGAAGATGGGTTTTTTCGGTGGACCGCCTTTCTGAGGGTAGCCAGCATTTCCCTTGGTGCACTTCTGATCTCCTTGTTTCTCATTTGGTTCAGTGGTTCGATCTGTAGATGGGCCTTTGGTGGAGAGGATGGATTTAGTAGATTATTGTCGCTCAGACATCATCCTATCCAAGTCGACGTAACTGTTATCCTTGGTGATCATATCCTCCAAGGTCACAGGTTTATTGAGGAAGAGGTAATTTTTGGCCTAACAGTAAAGCTGGAATGCGTTGGCGAAAGTAGTAACAGCTGTTTTTTGATCGAGGTTATCCACTTTACGTGCGAGCTCTAAAAATTTCTTTGCAAAATCCTTGAGCTTCTCTTCGTGGGACTGTTTAAGACTGATAAGTGAATACAAATTCTCCTCTTTCTTCCTGTTGTGAGTATATGTCTTGATAAACTGTTTCTGCAGCTGGTTGAATGTATATATGGAGTTTTCAGGAGGAGAGGGGAGCCATTGGAGTGGTTCCTCCTGTAAACTTGTTGTGAATAGACTGAAGAGGATGTGGTTGAGATTGGAGTATAACCCCATTGAATCGGGGTACTGTTTAATGTGCTCCTTTGGATCAGTTCCTTTGTATTTACAAACTTTTGGAGTATGGAAACCTTTTGGTATCTCCATATCGAATAGCTTTTTGGCAATCGGACTTCCTTATAATTTTGTGATGTTACTGGTAGTACCCAGAACTTGTGCTTTGATCAAGTCCTTATTTCATTGGTCCATATGCCCTTTCGTGACGTAATGACATGCTGGTTGAATTGCTGGACGAGCAGACAGGGGATGATGAGTACCCGTACCTTTACTCAGGCGATCTCATACTAGAACTTGATGTTGAGGTCGTTATTCTTCTTCCTGATGGACAGAAATTTGATGACCTCGACTAGCTTCGGACTAAACTTCACCCCCCAAATGTATGGAGGGAAGTGGTTTGTGCTGTAGATTCTTGGAAATAGCTTTACTGGTGACACCTCGAGGTTCCAATCTTTCTCTTGCAGAAACACGGGAGGTCTCGAGCAACTGATTGTTACCTCTGGCTAGAGGTGCCTGCTGACTATTTTATAGAACCTCTAGGACAGTCTGTATTGTTGTCATCTAGTTTTCATGTCTTTTGAGTACTGTCAAATAAGTTTTCCATTATGTATCTAGCTCTTTCCCACAGAGTTCCCGATCCTTGGTCAGTTGAAGTTTGAGCTCGGTACGTTTCTCTATTTCGGTGTTGAGATTAGTCCATAACTCTGTGAGTTGCCCTGACTCCATTGAAACATCGAGCTGGATACCTGTAGCCGGTCTTCTGGAAGTAACCATGATTGAAAATTGTAGTGAAAGAATGCCTTAGGATATCGAAGAAATATAATCTTTCCCATATACGACACAAAATGTAATGGCCAAATTCTATAAGCTCAAAATGGCTTAGAATTTGCAATCACACCAATGAACCTGTGATAATATTTTTAAAAGAAAGTAAGAAATGACACATGTATATTTAGCTTGGAAAACCTCTAAATTTAGCTTGAGATAAATATCTTATTGCAAGTTATCTCTAGGTACAGAAATGCTTGAACCTTGTAATTAAGAAGTTTGAATGCTTATGAGAATCTAGAACAAGTAGTTTCTTGATGACCTCTTGCGTAATTTTTCTGGTCCCTGTCTCTTCTGGAACTTTCTCTTTATATAGACATTCTCCGCAGATCTTCATCGTGCTGGAGCACATTTTCCGAACAATGTGGTTAGTAGCAGTTGACTGAGTAACTGACAAGTTTGAGAGAGATAGGTGTCTTTGACTGGATAAGGTTTTTCAGTTCAAGTTCGACCACATTCTTAACCAGTTAGTGGGGTAGTTTAGAATGTTGACTGGAGAAGTTATATTAAATATGCGTGAGTTTGGGCTGGAGGTAATACGAACTGGTGACAGCTCAACTTTAGGTGAGATCGAGGGATCGGTCCCTACAAGTATCCATACAGGTCAAGTTTATTGGTACTTGAAATAAAAATTATAGTATGGGAAAGACTCAATATTCTGAGTGTTACCAATATCTATTATGCATGTAGATCAATACCAGCAGTAGTACTTGATAAACATTCATTGCATAGAGGTAATTCATAGTATTCAAGTCAGTGATTCCAAATTATTACTTGTATGTGAACCTTATTCATAACCTATTACTTATAGAATCCTATTTAAGCACATAATTTCCAATCATTACTTATGGTTCATAGTATATAGAACAATCATTACTTGTAAGTGAACCTTGTTCATGTCTTTATACTCATGAAATTCATTTTTAATAATTAAATCTCAAATTTTACCTTGCAAAAATGACGATCTTAATCTTAGGTGTGCGCTTTAAAAGAATCTTAGCCAAGATTGCTATTCACAACTACTAGATGTGTATTTTCCTTATTCTGAGAACTAGGGTGTTCTAAGCCCTCAAGTTCAATAAAGGTGGGTATATTCTAGCCAAATGACCATATTTTCTATGAATATGAGAGGTATTAGATGTTTAGCTGAAAAGTAGTCCCATCCCGAAGTCTGCTGGGTTCATAAGATAGGTTAACTATGCCTGTTTTTTAACTAACATTCTAGAGTACTATAGGTTGCTACTAATGCCTATATACCTCTAAATGTTATCTTGTAGCATCAAATTTTACCTAGATATGAAAAATTGGTTCCTCAGATACCAAGTATTTAGAAATAGGACTAAATCAATTCTCAATTGAGCTCCAATTATTTGTCCTTAATAATTAATTGTGATTTAGATATGACTCCTAGTCGTATACTAAATTAGTCTTGGTTTTATATTATCTGTGATTCTTGATCATGATAATTAGTATCCTAGGGGTATACCAGTAATATCCTATTAGCTATTGCAAGTTACTTAAATATGTATTACACCATTTACTTATATCACATATAAATGAGCCAATGTTCATATAGGAGGCACCTATTCCCAAAAAAAATTAAAAATATTTTTCACAAAAAAAATTCAAAATGGGTCCCCCACGGGGTAGGTCTAGTAAATAGGAATTTTTTTAAAAAAAATTTGGCTCAATTTGACTAAAAAAATAGGGTATTTATAGCTGTTTTAGTGTCTGCGGTCTAACTCGGTCTGGGTCAAGGCCTGGACTGGGTTAACTAGCCTAAATCGGTCTTACCCGGTCTGCCACGTGCCACGCATGTGTCACCTCCGGGGACTGCCATGTGTCACAGCACGTGTCACACACGTGCTAAGCATGCCACACGTGCTATGCCATGTGTCCTTGACACATGTCACTGTTGATGTCACAGTAGATAATGATGACATTACATCAGATAATTATTAAAAATAATAAAATAAAAAATATATTTTATTATCTTGACGTCATCAACCAAAAAAATGCCATTTTTGGCTGCGAAACTACCTAGTTTCAACATGCTATTCCCGGTGATTGGGACATCTCCCCGAGATGTGTCATATATCGTTAGAATGCTCTCGGAGTAGGCTATCCAACCAATGTAGTCTAGCTTCTATCCAATATCCAGAGGTAAAGGTATTTAAGTTTGAATATAGCCCTATTTCAAGGGTAAAGATATATCAAAAACTCTAATTTCTAATCCGAAAAAAATAGGGAAAATATGTTTTTGAACCATAATAAGCTATCATATAGTATAGATCTGAAAGAGATTGAATATATATTCAAAAAATTGTAAAATACCTCTTCTCCTAATCGTTTGGTCTCCAAGAAAACTCTGATTAAAAGGTAATTTTCTGCTTTCCTCGCTCCTTGAGCTTGCGTGCTGATAACGTGCTGAGAGATGATTGATATAAAGCAATATAACAGTACTATATCTTTGAACAAAAGAGAGAGAGAGAAGAGAAGATTTCTTATTGATTATAAATTATGTTCTCTATACGTAATGCAGTTATATATAAAGATAACCCTACAACAAAGGTTACCTAACCTTCTTAAACTCTCGCCATAGCCCTATCGGGCCTATGGACTTGTTAGGAGTCCTAATAGGACGCCCTAACCACGTTAGGCTTCTAGCTTGGGCTTGGACCCAACTCCTAACACCGGTAAGTTTTTTGTATAAAATTTATGTGCTATTAACGTTATTTGTCAAATGTTCGGCGAAATGCACGAATAAAAATTTAAGGCGGGAAACTCGGATAACCGCTTAATTTATGCCCCCGTGGAATGGTGGTGGCCTTCCACCCATTCTTTTCACTTCCCTTGCGCGGATCTTGGCGTTACGCCGATAGACTTCGTTATGCTAACGGGCATAAGTTTTGGTCGGGGTTTCTAACTTTTGTACGATGATAAGTACTCAATGTTTAAAGAAGCATATTCACTATTCCCTAGAATCACTGAGACCGACATCAAGTACGGTAATATCACACTAACTCATTTGAAAACTTGGAGATATATTTTGAATCATCAATCCAACAGTTATAACCAAGACATGGACCACATATATGCTTGGGCATTTATTGCATATATGATAGGTAATATCTTCTTCTCAATTGCAAATAGATCCGACGTGATCTAGTGAGGCCTGATCTTGCTCTGCCACCTACTTTGAGTTTAGCCATGTCTTCTCAGGTACAAAACTATGGTGTTAAGACATACGACAAGGAAGTGGGGGATATGGGATGGTTCATGGAGATGGGAGGAAGTGGTGGAGAACATAGGCGGCTATCAATCCTGGTCATACAGGTACCACACCCGTGTCCACTTAGGTATATTGTGGATGAGTTGTAGACTCAAAACTAAGGAATGCAGTATACGGCATATGAAGATATGAGGTAATTGTTTCAACGCACACATGAGTTAGAGGAACAACTACGGTGGAGGGATGAGATTATCAGGACCCTGAGAAAGAGACTAGCTAAGATGTCCACTAGCTACTAGATAGAGCCGAATGTGCAATGTACTTATAACGAGAGTCTCACCTGTACCAGACGCGCCCACCAGACGAAGAGAAACTGTCCCACTTAGGTTATGTTTTATTATATTTGGTCAGACTATCGAGTTTATGTTATGTTTTGTTTGGATTTTGAGTTTATGTTATGTTATCTTCATAGCAATTGATATTCTATGTTTAAACTATGTTGAATTGATTATGCATTTTGTTTAAACTTGTATTTCCTGTAGAGAGGAGCTGATAAAACAAGTATTTGAATAAAATACTAAGTTTTTTCAAATGTTTGAATGAAATTCAGTGGTAAGAGGAGCTGATAAAGCAAGTGTTTGAATGAAATACTAGGTTTTTTCAAGTATTTGATGAAATGCCTAAACGAAACCTTTGAAAAATAAAACTAAGTATGAAAAGATACACACACAATAGAGGGCACATCAAGTATTTGAGGAAATTCCTCAGAGAAAAATTTTGAAAAAAAAACTATGTATGGAGAACGGAAGCAAAGGCAAAAGTTTTAGGCTCTTGCCGCGCAACTCAAAACTACGTGACAAGCTTCCTTTAACATGTGGGTTAATCTAGTCCCTTAAAATGAGACACGTGGATTAATCTGATCTCATCAAGCTTGCAACACAGTTCTGAACTGCGCGGTAAGAGCCTTGAACTTTTGCCTTGAAATGCCTCCCTCTCCATACATAGTTTTTTTGGGGTAAGTTTCTTTAAGGCTTTTCCTCAAACACCTTCCCTTTCCCTCTATTTTGTATGCATTGGTTCATACGTAGTCTTCTTTTCTTCTCTTTTGTTTAGGTATATCATCAAACACCTTCCCAAAGGATGAAAAATTAGTTCCATTACTTTTGTTATAAGCTTAGAATTGCGCAGAGATTCTTTAAACGCTTAAAAACACGAAGTATGGAATGTATTTGCTTCTCTTCACCATACTTAGTCTTTTTTTTGTCAACTTGTTCACGAAGTAGCTCTACAGCTATATTTAAGGGGAATCATGTTCACCAAGTAGCTCAACGGCTATATTAAAGGGGAAACTTGTACACCAAGTAGCTCAACTGTTATATTAAAGGGAAACTTGTTCACCATGTAGTTCAATGATTATATTTAAGGGGAAACTTATTTACCAAGTAGCTTAGCGGCTATATTCCCATGGAAACTTGTTCACCAAGTAGCTCAACGGCTATATTTTTTATCTATAAAACTCATTCATCTTCTACACTATCTTCTTTTAATGTTCTACACTCTCCTCCCTCCTTAGCATACAAGCAAAACTGCCATGTTATCCTCAAGCTCCCAATCTAATTCTCAAAACTACTCTCAAAACTCCAATACGAACCAACAAGGGAATGTATTTTTGATGCTATTCAGTGCATATGTTTCGTCACAAATGTCTAAGCCTTCCCAATATCGTAATCACCATGTTTGACAACTATTCTCGCCATACGGCAATCAATTTCTAACTCAAACCCAAGGATATTACCCTCATTACC
This sequence comes from Kingdonia uniflora, assembly GCA_014058105.1. Lineage (NCBI taxonomy): Eukaryota > Viridiplantae > Streptophyta > Magnoliopsida > Ranunculales > Circaeasteraceae > Kingdonia > Kingdonia uniflora. The sequence continues at coordinate 29,089 of JACGCM010002082.1, read as the reverse complement.
AAAACCAAAGATATTACCCTTAATTTGATCCTCATACGGGCTCGTACTCTCAACCGAGAATTCCATATTTCTCATCTCAAACTGGTAGAAGTTTGAGTACCGCGTCGATGAGAGGTACATTGGGCTTAAATAATTTAAACCTCAATACATTACTTGTTGAATCCCCGGTCATCTCTAAGGTTCTCAATCTGGCTCTCACGAGAAGTAATACGCACAGAAAGGCAAAGCCTAAAAGAAAGATGGCACAGACACCTATTGTAGTTGAGGATATAGTTGAGGTTGAGGATGAAGTTGATGACGACAAAGAAAGATAAACGAACTTAAAAAATTGATCGTCCGATGACTTCGTCAATCTCGCATGCGCTTGGTCCCAAGTGTCTCAAAAACTCATTACGATGAACAACCAAAAAGCTACTATATTTTGATTCAAGGTGCGTGACCAATTCAACTCATTCTTTAATGACCAATCGATGTGGTAATCATACAACGGTGTCAATTGTGCGTATAAGGGGTGGCTCAATAAGAAATATTCGATTTTAAGAGGTATCATTCAAGACCTCGAAAGCCAATATTTTATCGGCATTGGAATGGGCGACGTCATAAGTAATATTGTTTTTTTCCTCATTCTATTAATTTTGTTAGGTAAATCGAACTCATTAGAATTTTAAACTTGATTTCAAGGAATGTATGGCATACGAGACATTTAAAAAACTATAAAAAAAATATTTACATTTGGGGAGGCTTACAAAGTTTTGGAGCATTGCCCAAAATGGTTTCAAATTAAGAATATCGGGTAACCCGGCCACAACGTCGCTTGAAATCAAATTTTAACATAGCCCGGGTACTTTCGGCACCGATCCCTCTGTGCCTACTTCCGACACTCCAAATATCGTAATTTTGGATAATTTTATCGACTTGGATGCACCACTATAAGTTTGCAGGGAAGTACGACCGGACAGTAAAAAAAATACAAGGCAAAAGAAGCAGCAAAGTCAAGTATAGGTTTTGGGTGAAAGAAGATGTTTGAGACGACGATAAACATGATGAAGGCATAAAATGCGAGAGACCGACAGAAGAAAGAGGAAAAGGAAGCTAGGGGTAGAGCACGAGATGAGCAAAAGTTGGCTAGAGAGGCAGAGATTCAAAGGAGGCGTGAAATAGAGCTAACTAGAAAAATGGTCATCGAAGATCTATATATGGTTAAGGTGATGACAACGAACCCAAGTAACCTACTACCAACACAAAGGCATTGGATGAAGAAGCAAATTAAACTTTATTCGAAGAAGTTGAAGGAGCAGTGTCCAAGTAATGATGACATTTCTAGTGATGATGATTGATGCAATCCTTAGCGTTAATAGTAGTTCGTAAGTTCCATGTAATTTCATTATTTAAATATAATTGCTATCAAACGTAAGTATTCTGCAAAATGAACTTCAATCAAGTAGAAAAAATACATTATAACTTTAACATAAAACTATAAACTTTGAAACCAAATACATTACAACTTCAACATAAAACTACAAACTTCGAAACAAAATACATTACTCTGTCCTTTTTTTATTCCACAAATGCTTAACAAGTTCATTTTGTAATTGGAAATGATCACCTTCATTTCAAATTTTATGAATCTTCTCGATGCATTGTGCTATAGTGTTGATCGCGTATCTTGGATTTAACGTCTCCTTCTAAGTATCTACAGTTTTCTTAAACTTGGGATCAATATCCACTTGCCGGATGTAAGTATCACGTTCATCTTCGATGATCATGTTGTGCATGATTAGACAAGTGTACATAACATTTGCTAGATCACTAGGATTCAAAAATCGTGTACCGTACACCAATATTTGGAACCTAGCTTGAAATACCCCAAAAGTACGCTCTACGTCTTTTTGGCATACTTTTTTCATCTTTGCAAAATATCCTTTGGCATCGTTGGACGGATTTCTTTTGGTTTGAACAATTGTTTGCCATTTAGGATAAACCTCGCCTGCTAAATAATACCCCATGGTGTGCGGGACCGTGCCTATATTATAATTGCATGACAGCACAACTCTATAATATAAGTTGTTGAAAAGCCACCCTTGGTGTAAGTCATCTACGTCGTTATTAGTACCGGGCACCCCAAAGAATGCTTGCCATATCTAAAGATCTTGCGATGCAACCGCTTCTAAAATCATCGTCGGGATTTTCTTATACCCGGTATATTGTCCTGCCTACCGGGTAGGACAATTCCTCCATTTCCAATGTATATAATTTAAACTACCTAACATCCCCAGGAAGCCTCGCAATCCATTAACTTCTAACAAGTGTAATATATCGTTTTCATCGGGAGATCTAAGTTATTGTTTTGCAAAATTCTTTCAAAGTCAAATTACCCGTAGACTCCCCAATTCGAACATATTCGTCTTGGGTGTCTAGGCTCGTACCGTAACATAACATGCGGAGTACGCATGCTATCTTTTGGTACAAGGATATGTTCATTATCTTATCGGCATTTTATCCTTGAATAAAATAGGAGTTCACAGAAATAACATGATCATGAATATATTGATGCACACCTTCGCTCATACAGAATTGACGACGAAATGGGATACCGAGGTAGACTGGGTTGGTACCAAAATAATCCCGATTAAGGCTAAACATACCCAATTTATGATCAAGGCCTTTTCGCTTGTCAATCCTTCCTATATTACTACCCTCTGCCTACGTGATGATGTTGCATCTTGCTCTTTTTCTTCTGCTTCTCACATCTCTATAAGAACCTTACTATACTCATGCATTATCATAATTTAACGTCAGAATAGCCCTTCGCTTCTGGACGATAATGAAGACGATGATGACAAGGATGAGAGTGATGGGTTATACATGATTAGGTCCTCCAAAATTAGGTTAGACATGATTGGGCGAAATAGATTACAAGAGAATAGAGTAGAGAATTGAAAATAAATGATTTTTAAGAGAATAGAGTTGAGTGTAGAAGAGTAAGAGAATAGAGTATACAAAATGAATGGTATTTATAAATGAACAAAACTAGCTGTTGAGCTTCTTGTCAAACAAGTTTGGCCAACAAACTAGCCATTAAGATGTTTGCCAAACAAGTTTACCCAAAAATATAGCTGTTGAGGTACTTGTTCAACAAGTATGCCCAAAACTATAGGCCTTATGATCACTAAAAAACCAAAACCAAGTATGGAGAGGGGAACGATTGCCATTTTCATGCAGGCACTAGCCGCGCAATTCTGGTTTAGAACTGCGCGGCAAGAACTAGCCGTTAGCCAAATTTGAATCCCAACCGTCCACGTGTCTCCATCTGGAGCATACACTCTATGCGCAGTTCAGAACTGCGGGGTAGGGGAGCCACTGGAAGCCACGTGTCTCCATCTGGAGCATACACTCTATGCGCAGTTCAAAACTGTGGGGTAGGGAAGCCACTGGAAGCTTGACAAGTGTCATCATGCTATTGGCTCAAAGTTTACGCACAATTTAAAACTGCGTGGGATCAATCCACCAAAAATCTACCCAAAGGGTGGAGAGACCACCCTCAAGGTGGGTTTGGGAGAGCCACGTCAGCTCCTCCACCTAGCTACTGTGGGGTGGATTTGTGGTTTAGAGGGTGGGTTTCTCAATCTACCTCGCCACATAAGAATTAATCTAGCTGCTGCAGGTGCTCTTAGGTGGAAGAAAGTCACCCTCTTTTATTCAAAATCATCTAATAACAGTGATGTTAATTCAATTAGGTGGCACTTAATTCTTCAATCAAACCCACCTTGAGGGTCGGTTCAGAGACCCCCATGATGATTTCTACTTTTCACAATGCGGCACAGTTCAGATCATAGAAGCCTCAGATTAAGACACGTTACAAGTTTTAACAGTTCGTGATGTGTGAAATCTTAAAAAAAACAAAAAAAGCAAACTCAATTGATGGGTTTCAAACTGCCGTGTAAAATTCAAGGTTGCTTACAATTGAGTCATTTTAGTCAATTTCAAACGACCCTACTACTGCAAATCTGTTGAGAATCGAGGTAGCTAATCTTTCTTCAACGACAATGCGTGGAATAAGCCCTCACAGGAGAGCAATCAAATAAGAACACTAAAGAACATAAGAATTCCCAGATGAGGGATGTAGAAAACCCTTTCGGATAAAAACTACTCCCCGAACAATCCACTATGATGATCAAACAGGTTACAACAATCTCTCCAAGCTTCTCACGCTTTAATGGAGTCTCACAAATTCTAAGTCTCTAGAATTAAATACACACAGAGAAAAGATAGCTTAAACAAATAAACTAGTCCCCATTATATACTAGGGAACTAAAATACAAGTAAAACAGATCTCGAGGAAAATTTAACGTCCCAGAATAACATCTAAAGTAAACTTACGCATAGCTTATTCGAACGGCTCTAGGCTCCTTCAAACGATACTAACGATAATTGGTCTTCATCCCCAGAAAACAGCAACTCGTTCGAACGATATCCAACCCTGTTCGAGCGACTACTTCGAACCAAGTTCCAAAACGCAAAAACAGATAATCTCGTTCGAACGACTTTGAAGCTCGTTCAAACGACTTCCATCTTCGTTCGAAAGACTTCAACAATTTTTATTATTCGAAAATTCCATTCTTCACAGTTCGAGTTCACACCCAACAATCTCCCACTTAAAATTAAATCTTGTAACCCATCTCTAGATCTCCAAATGAAATGTTCGCACTACCCGAACCTTCAATCTTGAAGACCCACAAAAGTTGTACATGTCATCAACTTCAAAAAAGTCACCACCTTCATAAACATATTGGCCGGATTCACATCAGTATAAATTTTCACAAGCTTCAACACACCGTCCACGAGGAGCGAGCGAATATAGTGATACCGAATATTAATATGCTTGGTCCTAGAGTGAAAAGCCAAATTCTTCACTAAGTGTATGGCACTTTGACTATCACTATACAACTTAGGAGAAATTTGTTCTCTACCAAGCTCTTTCATAAACCCTTTAAGACAAACCATATCCTTGCACGCTTCTGTAGCAACAACCTATTCCGCCTCCGTCATAGACAAAGCTACAATTTTTTGTAGCCTAGAAGCCCATGTATTCGCGCTGCTTCCTAATATAAATACGAAACCACTAATGCTCTTCCACTTTTCAATGTCACCTACCATATCAGAATCAACAAAACCCTGTAGGCATATTTGAGAACCCCTATAACATAATGCTATATCTTGAGTCCCCTTTTAATACCTCAGTATCCATTTTACTGCTCTCCAATGCACTTTGTCTGGATTACTCATATACCTACTAACAACTCCTACTGCTTGGGCAATATCTAGTCTCGTACAAATCATAGCGTATATTAGGCTACCAACCACTGATTGATAAAGAACCTTTCACATCTCATCGCGATCCTTCTGCATCTTCGGACAACAATCCTTCGATAATTTGAAGTGACCTCTCAATAGTGTACTAACAACTTTAGAACCATCCATATTAAACTGCTTGAGTACTTTGCTGATGTACTCAGCTTAAGATAACTTCAACTCTCACCACTTTCTATCCCTTGTAACACGCATACCAAGAACTTGTTTTGTTGCACCCAAGTCCTTCATAAAAAACTCTCAGGATAATCATTTACATACAAAAGTAGAATAATATACGAGTTCACTGCATTTTTGATAAAATAATAGTGATCCGCATTGTTCTTCGAATAATCATTTTTGGACATGAATTGTTCAAACTTTAGATACCACTGTCTCGACGCTTGTTTCAAACCATATATGCTCTTTGTGAGCCTACACATAAGATCTTCTTCTTTTAACCGAATACCCTTTTAGCTTCTTCATATAAATTTCTTTATCAAGGTTACCGTGAAGAAATGTTATCTTGACATCAAGTTGTTCAAGATGCAAATCTTCAATTGCGACAATATTCTTCACAACTCAAATAGTAGACATCTTCACAGTAGGAGCAAAGATCTCACCAAAATTAATGCCTTCTTTCTACTGAAAGCCCTTCACCAAAAGTCGAGCCTTGAATCTCCTTGAACTGTCAGATTCTAGCTTTAATCTGTATACCCACTTGTTGTGTAATGCTCTCTTCCCATTCGGTAACCGAACTAAATCCTATGTTCGATTTACTGATAATGACTGCATCTTATCATCCATAGCAAGCTCCCACTTGCTTGGGCTCCACATCTAAAGCCTCCTTATAACTTTCTGGTTTACCACCATCCGTAAGTAACAATTGATTTTGGGAGTTAACGTACCTTGCCGAAACTCTTAAAATTCGTAACTTCTTTTGAAGTGATATTAGAATGTCTAGATCATTTGGTTCCTCTCCTTGATCCGGTGCATCGGACTCAACCACAACTTCTTCATCAACCTCTCGAAAGGGATCAAATTCAATGTCGACACCTTCCGCTGCTTTACTTATATTTCTTTTACCAGGTACTTTAAAGTCTTTATACAAGACTTCCTCATTAAATGCAACATTACGGCTCCAGATGACTTTCTGATTCTCCGTATCCCAAAATCGGTACCGAAGCTCGTCACCACCATATCCAATAAATATGCCCTTCATCGACTTTGCATCTAACTTGGTCCTTTTATCTGAATTATCAAGCACATATGAGGTATAACCGGAAATACATAAGTGTGAAAGGTTTACCTCTTTACCGGTCCATGCTTCTTCAGGAAGTCCAAAGTCCAAAGCCGTTGAAGGCCCCCTATTAATGAAGAACGCCGCCATACTAACCGCATCCACCCAAAAATATTTTGGCAATCCAGCGTTGAGTCTCATACTCCTCGTTCTTTCGTTTATTATTCGGCTCATGCGTTATGCAATACCATTTTGTTGAGATATTCGGGGAATAGTCTTATGTCTCTTAATCCCATTTGATGCGCAAAAGTCTTCAAACTCGTCACTACAATATTCACCCCCGTTATCCGACCTGAGACACTTCAGTTTTAAACCGGTTTCATTTTCAACTAGAGCCTTTCATCTCATGAATTTATCGAACACATATGATTTTTCCTTTACGAAGTAGACCCACAGTTTACCAGTAGCATCATCGATAAAAGTAACATAATAATGAGAACCACCAAGAGAAGACACCTTGGTTGGCCCCTAAACATCCGTGTGTACAAGATCCAGGTTTCTATGATATTCCAGTTATTTTGAAGCTGAACATCTTCTGGTTTGCAAGAACACACTCTTCACAAAACTTGAGATCAACCTCATCAAGACCCTCTAACTTTCCTTTTATTACCATTATGTTCATCCCCTTTTCACTCATGTGACCGAGTCGTTTATGCCATATAGTTGTATCAATCCCCGAAGTGGCCGCAAAAATAGTGGAAATTGTGCTTTGCGTTGTATACAACGTTCCATGTCGTAAGCCTTGAGTTATAGCCATAGCTTCCTTTATAACCTTCCAGAACATAACACCAAAGGTACTCACATATCAGCCATCCTCTGCCAATTTTTTATTCGATATAAGGTTATTCCCCAATTTAGGTACAAGTCATGCATTTTATAAAACCAACGTTCCCCTTGAAGGCAATAACAACCTAGCGTCTCCCTTTCCAGTAATATTGTGTGTACTCTTATCTGCAAGAAAGACCATACCGAAGTTGCCTTTAACAATATTAGTTAGGAAACCTACGTTTGTAGTAGCATAGAAAGAAGCACCCGAATCAACAATCCAAGATTCGTTAACATCGTTACACGAAAGTAATAGAGCCTCATCAGAACTAACCACCTCAGTAAGGTTCATTGTATCTTTCTCCTCATCATTATCTTTCTTTCTAGAAGAATTGCAATCTCGCCTGATGTGACCCTTCTTTCTACAAGTCCAACATGTATCGGGTGGCTTAGACTTTCCTATTGACTGTGATCGACCCCTTCCATATATTTTGGCCCTTTTCTGTAAGACCTCTCTCTTTCCTCGATGTTCAACACACTGCCATTTGAACTCGAAGAGGGTTCATATATTTTACGCCTATTATCTTCACTCATAATCAAAGAGACTATAGTATCAAATTTAATGTCTTCCTTCCTCGACGAGTTGCTCACAAATGTAATGAACCCTTCCCAGCTCTTTGGCATTTGTCCTAAAAGAGCTCATGCTCTCACCTCCATGGTAAATGTGATTTTAACAGATTCCAGCTGAGCATGAATGGTATTGAACTCACTGATATGAGCTTGCACACCACCATTATCCATCATCTTCAAAGTAATCAAGCGCCATTAAAGATGTAGCTTGTTTGCCTCAGATGGTTCTGAGTGTATAGCGGATAACGTCTCCATCAAACCCTTTGTTGTCGTAACTTTGGATACCATGTGTAGAATCTAAGATGACAGCAATAACCTAACGGTTCCAAGTGCCTTGCAATCCAATCACGCCCATTTAGCGTGAAAATCAAGATTAGATCAAGATCCTTCTGATAGAGGTAATCTTCTATCTGTATTATCCACAATCCAAAATTAGATCCATAGAACTTCATGATCTTCAATTTCTCCTGATCGACCATCGCTCTTCACCACACAAGCCCTGTAACACTTACTCTGATACCAATTGTTGAGGATCGAGGTAGCTAATCTCTCTTATATGATAAGAATGATACATGGAATAAGCCCTAACAGAAAAACAATCAAATAAGAACACTAAAGAACATAAGAATTCTCAGATGAGGGAAATGGAAAGCCTATTTAAATAAAAAACTACTCCCCAAATAATATACTATGATGCTCAAGCAGGTTACAACGATCTTTCCAAGCTTCACAAGCTTTTATGGAGTCTCTCAAATTCTAGGTCACTAAAATTAAACTTTCATTGAGAAAAGATAGCTTAAACAAATAAACTAAGTCCCTTTATATACTAGGGAACTAAAATACAAGTAAAACAAATCTCGGAGTAAACTCAATGTCCTAGAATAGCATCCAAAGTAAATCTACACATAGCTCGATCGAACAACTTTAACGATAATTGGTCTCCAGTCCTGGATAACAATAACTCATTCGAACGGCATCCAAGTACGTTCGAACGAGTACTTCAAACCAAGTTCCAAAACACAAAAATTGATAATCTCGTTCGAATAACTTTGAAGCACGTTCGAACGACTTCCATCTTCGCTCGAACGACTTTAATAATTTCTGTTATATGACAATTCCATTCTTTATAGTACGAGTTCACACCCAACGATATCCTCTCATGGCAGAGCCAAAAATTCCTACCAGGGAAGTTGATTTGTTGAGAGAACGAGCTATTCCCTGCAGGCAAATGGTCATTAAAGCACTTAATTAGTGGTTCTAAAATTAGTGTTTATTGCTCAATGGCATCTGTTAAATGATGTGAACTTGATCAGAAGGTAAACTTTGCCAATGTTTCTTGATTATGAAGTGCATGTAGTTAATACGACTAAGCTAGCGATACGGCAAAGGTGTATAAAGCTTCTGATGGTATTAATACCCATAGGATGTTAATGATTTTGTATAGTTACTCAGAGCATTGAGACCGGTGCTTTAGGTTTATTATTCTAAGCTAAGGGCATGTGCAGTTGGACATGGTTTATTTTTTATTCACTAACAAGAATGGTTCCCGGTCCTAAGCGCATCCCCATTCGGCATGTGTCTTATTTAACCCAACTTTTAAACCTTGATTAATTAGTTGTTTAGTCTTATCATAATACAGTTTCCTATTTTTATGATTTATTTTTACACCTATGATCTAGTTAGCGCCAAAAATGAAAGTGTTGGAGATAAAATATGGGGAGCTTTATCAAAAAGGAGACTTTTCATAAGGGCAAGGAGCAATTAAAGCTTGTGATGTGATTTAAAAAATTTAGAGAGGCAAGGAGAAGGCCTCATTAAAAAAAACCTTCTCTCTTCATGGCTGACGTGTTAAGGAAATTTTATTGATCTCTTTAAGAGCATCTCTTAAAGTAGCTCATACCTTGGAATCTATAGTGCCACAAAGGATTTTTGGCCTCCAACTGTGCCTCATTGAGTTGGATTTGAGTCTTCAAAAGCAAGGTTGAGTCTTGGAATCCAAGACTCAACCTTGCTTTTTTACGTCACGATTGGAGCCCAAGTGTTGGTCGCCCAAATGTTTTTTTTTTACAAAAATTTAAATCTATTTATTTTTCTTATATTTTTAATTCAAATCGGGCGCCGAAGTCTTAGGCTCCTTGTAATGGCTAAATTCTGTAGCTCGATATGATTAGGAATTAGCCATCACACCAATGATCCTTTAACAATACGCTAATATAAAGCAAGAATTGGAGACATATGATTTTAGCGTGGAAGACCTCTTAACAGGTTAAAAACCACGACCTCGTATGGAGGATTTTTGTAAAAGTATTTCTATTGCTTGGAGTAGATAGCTTTATTACAAGTGATCTCTAGAATATAGAAATGTTTTTGATCTCGTAAATAAGAAGTTTGAGTAATTTTTCTGGTCTCTGTCTCCTCTGGGACTTCTCCTTTATATAGGCTTTTCTCATAACTCTTCGTCGTGTTGGAGCACGTCTTCCGAAGAATGTGGTTAGTGGCGGTTGACTGTATAATTGACGAGGTCGTGGAAGACAGGTGTCTTTGACTGAATAACATTTTCCAGGTTTAACTTGACCCACGTTCTTGAGTAAGTCGTGGGGCTGTTTGGAATGTTTGACTGGAGTGTTAAGTGCGAGCCTGAGACGGAGGTAATTCGAGCTGTGTGAGCTCGACTATGAGTGAGCTTGAGGGATAAGTCCCTACAATCACCCCCTCGTAACCAAAGTCACGAGTGGCTTTGTTTGAGAAAGAATAGGTTAAAAGTTGTAAATATGAAACGGAACAATGATGGCGTTTGACTGGGTGGAAGTTACGTGATATTGGGTAGTGATGGGTATTAAATGATGATACGGATGTACGTGATAGGGGTGTTTGAATAGTCATATCCATAATAAATTATGACACTTGGGAATATATACCTGTAGAATAAAGTTAGGGTTATATAAAGAGTACCTTGATCAATTCTTTGGAACAACTCTTGCATGTGTAACATTCTCTGAGATGGTGAAAACTCAGAGTATGGTTTCTTGAAGAGAGAATTCTGTCAGAAACGCAGAGGTTGAAGTTGAAGTACTTTGGTGATCGTTCCTTGGAAATGGCGATCCCAGCTCCTGTTCTTCCGACGTACCAAGGCTTGTCGAGAGAGGAAGCGGTTGAAGCTGAGGATGATTTCTACTATAAGTGGAGATTCCATGTCTTTATTTTGACAGGCGAGGAACGTTGGGCCTGTCTTCGCACCCTTGCGAATGACAGGGTTAGGGGTTCATATGCAGGGAAAGGTGTATCTGCGGGGCAGATATACTGATTTGCTGTGTTTCCAGGGATTCTAAGGTTAGGCCCTCTTCATCCCTACCAACTCTTTGGTGGTGGTGGTTATAGAGGAGGCGGTAATGGCAGTGGAGGAGGTGAATGATAAGGGGTATTCTGCTGACGCATTTCCAACGTGTTTTTACGCTCAGAAGATCTTCATCTTGTTTTGTGGGTACCAATACTGAGTCTACTGCTTGTATAGTTCTCGCTTGGAGTCAGTCTGGGCTTCAACCGAACCATGTGAGGGAAGATCTTTGTTTGTTCCAATGTCTTCTTTGCATCAGGGTAAAAAATCATTGAAAGAAGAAGAACAAAAAAACATGACACCTTGCCGTGCCAGAATGACCTGTAGCTTTTAACAAATAGGGAAAACGTGTTATCTGTAAAGTACATGGAATCTGGTACTGGACGGATAACATTCTGTTGTATTCCTATGTGAAAACTTGTTATCTGTAAATCGTATGTAACATCTTTTGACATGAATAAAAGTTAATATTTATTAAACTCTGCATAGAAAAAACTTCTTTGTATCGAACTGATTTGTGTCGTATGTTGGTAGAAGAATTTCTAATAAATGATGAAGCAATGCAGTTTTTCAAACTGAGAGGAAATATGTGATGACACTGTCGTGCTGGAATAAATGATTGATATTTAATAGGTCTCTAATAGTAATTTGTAGTGAATGAACAAACTCGGGCTGTGATATATCGATATATGCCTCAGTTTTTCAAGTTTGAGGTTGAATGTTGTAATTGACGTTGCGTCAGTAAGGGAATAAGTTTGGATGCCAAGATTATGGGTTTCTATTACGAGATACTTTTAAATACTGATAGCATGACCTATAAATATATGGGGGAAGGTTAGGATGGTACGGACTCGATCTCAGAGGATTCTTCATGCCGCAGAAGGACGTTTGGCAATAAAAACTATTGAAGTGCGGGAGAGGATCTTCGTTTAGCTCGATTATGATGCTAAGTTACCAGTGAGGGAATGTCAGCTCAAAGGATTAGATATAAGGAGCAGAGAACTTGAGTATGCGCGTTTCATTTATGAGTCATTTTTTTATGTATTCGTGAGTGATTCGGTAGAACGAGAAAGGTTGGTGGGTTTGATCGCTGAAGTGGAGATCGAATTTGAAGATATGAGGATCGACGAATGATGTAATTAGATGTTGGTTGCTTAAGTTTATCAAGGTGGTGATGGATGTTGCGTACAGCGTGTTTTATGAATAATATAAATATTGTGAATGTAGCAGAAATAATATAAGTCAATTTGGATTCTTAATAGGGGCGAATCTGTTTTGTGACTATTCATGAAACATTTTGAATAAATTTAAATATTTGTACAATTTAGAAAATGACGTCAATCACTATAAGTATGATAAACAAGGATTGTGAAGCAAAAATATAAAAATGCTGAAGTTTCTAATTTTGTTTTGTATATAAAAGGAAATAGAGCTCTGACATCGAAAAGTATGAGTCATCATGAATATAGGAAGGTCAGGGAAAGATATGGAAATAAGGGAAAGAAATATTTTAAAAAATGAGAGGGATTATAATGATGGAAATGTGATTTTATCGAAAAGGTATAAGGCGTCTGACATGGAGAGTGGAAAGGACGTATCGGTTTTGGAATCGAGAATGGTTCCTGCGAGGAGCATTAAATGCCAGCCGCATGAGAGAGAAAGGATAAATAATTCTACTTCGTCTTTAAACAAATGTTTTATCACAAAAAACTTGGAGAGTACTCAGAGAGAAAGACAAAAAATCAGGGGATTCGATAAAGAGTTATCCTAAGGCGATAATCGGTTGAAAAGGGCAAAGGATTTTGGACCTCGTAAGTGGTAATACAGCAGCGTTGTAAAGGAAGGCTTGACGCTACTGCCGATTCTTATTCGGATACGGAAGGTTAGTAGAGATACTTGCGATATATGCTAATTTTCGTTTAAAGACAAGTATTATGTGAATGGCTGATAAGAGATATATGTTGAATATATATATATATATATATATATATATATATATATGTATGTATACATAGATGGAAAAATGATAAATACCTTAACTTGTATGTAGGTCGAGCGTGAGAGGCATCTTTAGGTCGAAAAACGTGCCAGTAGAATTTGTTTTAAAGATGGGTAGTTCGTCTGTTAATGAGGTTTTGACCTCTGGTAGGACGAACGAATCTGATAACGAAGGGGAAGGAGGATTGGAACAATTTTTGGGTTTCCCTGGTCAGTTGGTATTATATCCGCCGGGTTCTGATGCCTTTGGAGTATTTTGTAATGCCAAGTTAGCTGCAGGAGGGAAGTGGGGTAAATATGTAGAGTTTTCCAGTAGGCAATTTAGGGGTTACGGTAGCGGAGGGGGAAGAGTATTTTTATCTGTTGACAGATTTGAAGGTAGAAAAATGAGATAGGGATATAGATGAATCAATCTCGTTAGAATATTTCGATGGGGATATCCGGAGTGACCTCTCAGAGGGTTTTCTGTGTTACCTATCCCAATTAGAGTATGGGTTGAGCCTTCTCCTTACCAATTTGGCGAAAGGGATTATGAATGCTATTGGGGCATGTCTTGTTCAAATGAATGAGAACATGTGGGAGGTAATAACTGTGTGTGACCATCTGAATGAAAGGTAGGAAAAGGAGGAAAAATTGAGGAGGATAACCCCTGAGGATGTTCTACAGTTTTATGGGGTGAAGAATTTTAAGGCCAGTAGGGGGTCATATTTATGTGTGAGCGTGACTCGGCGTCATTTTTTTGATCTGAATTCAGCAGGTCAAACTTGGAATGACAACATCATATGGGTGAAGGGTAATTGTCTTCAAAGAGATGATGAAGAACGTTTGGATCTTCAATTTAGATCTGTAAAGCAAAATAAGTATAGACATACATATATAGAATTATTGTTATGCTTCGTTGACAACTGTAGTTGATAGCAAAAATGTTGTTTATTGTAGGTGTGAAGCCTACAGTGGAAAGGTAAAAATCATTGCTGGACAAAGTTGTGGAGGAGAAAACTGAACTCGAACTTGTTTTGGGGGAACTCGGCCTGAGTAGAAAGAAGACAGTTGACAGTAGGTCGAAAAAGGTTTGAAAGGCTCAGTCTACTAGGTCAATAACGGGGGTAGATGAAAGAAAAAGGCAAACAAGTGGTGAGGATGTTCAAACGAATCCTTCCATGACTCCTGGAACTGGCAGTTTGGCTCAGCCAAAAATTGTTAAACCGGGCAAAGTAGCTCAACTCTATCCGAAGAAACGGATGCTAAAGACTACGCCGGCCCCGGGCGGCACTGAAAGTGGTGAGGTCGCCAAAGAAAAAAGGAGGAGGATCGAATCCTCTATAAAGAAGGTCGCTGAGGTACGGCCTGCTGCGGTAGATGACCTTAGGGAGGTCGAGGAAAGGGCCCGGTTGGCTGCTCTCCACGGGGAGGAAGACACGAGCAAGATGATAAGTATTATATCATCATTATGACATGTTTAATATATACTTCGAGTTAATAATTGAGATCGATTCACTTTATGTAGGTCACTCGTCTTATGAAGGAAATCTAGCTCGGTCTTGAAGAAGAGAAATCTGATCTAGAAATGGTGAAGAGCGAGCTGGAAAAAGATTTAGCTCGAGCCAAGGCTGAAGCTACGAAGGAAGTAACGCGGTTGAAGACCTCTCACGCCGTGGCGATCAGCCAGCTGCAGGTCGAGGCAAATGTTAATTTAGACGAGATGTATGAGGAGCGTGACAGACTAGGTCATCACTTGATGCTTAAGGGCTACACTCAAGAGGAGGTGGATGTCATTAAGGCTGACACCTACACTGAGGAAGAAGAGGAGGAATCAAAAGTGCTTGGGGGCATGGACTGCTTGGATGGTGTTTCCCGCCAGACGGTACTTGACAATCAAGGGGACGACGTCGAACTCCCCAAAGATGGCAGTGAAAAGATAGAGTAGATATGTGTTTTGTATGAATATTTGTTAGTAGCTTGAATCGTATATGGGGAAGAAAACTTCTGTAGAATGACTTTGTTTATAAACCTTTTGTAGGAAATTAGAGAGATGAGTCCCAGAATTAACGACTTAGAGTCTAGACATGCTAGCGAAAGAGATACCTCTAAAGCCTTGTTATTTGCTCAAGCGGAATTACAGGTCAGACCGGAACAAGTTATTCGACTTTCATGGTACACCAACGTTAAGTTAAGTAAATAGGATAGAAATGCATGGAAAAAATCTAACGCTATTAATACGGAATAATATGTTAAATGTGTGAATGTGTGTATCTTGTACGCCGAAAGAAGATTTATGTAGGGTTTATCCGAGAAAGGAGTCTAAACTTCTAGTCAAAAAGCACTTGGAAGTAGATGTTTAGAAATTGCAATCTCTTAGAAATGTAATATGTATGCAGGAATTAAGCTCTCTGAATCAAACTATACTAAATCTTGTTATATGTCCCAGGTCGAATTGGATAGATTTTACGCACTAGAGGATCATGTACTCGTGTGCAATCGGGAATTTGCAGAGCAGTTTGATAGGATGAAGGAGGCGAACGAGAACAGAGAGGATCAATACATAAAAGTGCATTTCAGACTTGAGAAGTAGAATCAGGTCGTCTCCGACCAGACTCGTCAGGTCGAGGTAAAAGATTTTGGGATTAAGAAGGGATTAAAAGATTTATCCACGGTAACAGAACGTGCCGAGAAACTTCAACGTCAGGTTGATACATTGGTTGTGAAGGGTAAGCAGGCGGACACGGCTCAATACCGTATTCAAGTACTAGAGCAAGCAGAGGAATGATTTAGATCTGAACTTCAAAAATGTAGGAACGATCTGGAACGAATGAGACAAAAATTCATTGAAAAGGATCACAAGCTGAGGTCAGCTCGAGAAAATCTATCAGCTTTGGAGGCCGTAGCTGAACATTTGCAAACAGCTCTCCCTTCCAAGGATATGGAATTCCAAGAAATGCAACGTAGGTGCGATGATTTAAACGAGAGAGTCGCTCGACTTAAAGCCAAAAAGGATCAAGCCATTGCTCGTGCCAAGAAAGCCGAGGCTAGAGAACGTTCTAGGGGAAGTAGAACTGAGGTTAAGGCTCTTTTAGTTAGAGGGCATGTAGTTAGTCTCTCAGGTCGAATCAGAGATCAGAGAGTGATGTGTCTCAAGTTTAGGGACATGTTCAGAAAGGAAATACGAATTTGAGGGAATGCCAGCATAAGCTGGATGCTGCTCTTATAAGGGAGAAAGTTTTGGAGGGGGAGATCAAAGCAAAGGATTTGCTGGTGAAGAGGAAGGGGGAATTGTTGAAAGATCTGCCGGCTAGGGAAGAGTTGAACGCTGAGCTTGGGAGACTTTGTACTCATATAGTAGAATTAGAAGCGATAAACCTAGCGGAGTCAGCGAAGTACATTTCCAAGTTGGAGAAGGATGTCATTTATCATGATAAGGTTGATGCGTAAATAATTGAATAGAAGGATAATTGCGCTAGGTTAAAGGTATGCCTTGAGAGGTTGAAGGCTAGATTTGCAAAAGCGATAGCACCTGATCTGGCTCGATCTAACCTGTTAAAGGTGATTGTTGCATATTTTGTAGAGGAAGTTAAAAAACTTGAGTCAGAACGAGATACCTTGCTTAAAACTCTGTCGGACCAGGGGTGCACATGTGGAGCTTAGATAGATCGAGGAAACTGTCTGGATGACATGGAGACCCATCTGGGCCCTCAAACTTCTGACTTAAAAGAACGAGGTAAAGCTGTTGTGGCCCGCGAGCTAAAAGAGAAGCCTCTTAATGATGTTGGAGAAAGCATTGTTGACACTCCCTCAGTAGAAAAGAATCTCCTGTAATACGACTTTGACCTTAAAATATATAGAATTTGTCGCAGACACATTGAAATAGATGAAAGCTAGTACAACCATTGCCTTATCCTGTGTCTGGTAGGATCCTTGATATAAAACTAATTTTTACATTCATTTTAATCGCAGAAATGTAGAGGGGTAGCTAGACCAAGTGATATCCTTGATCTAGGCTTATAAAAATGTTACAGACATATTAAAAGAAATGAAAGTTAGTATGACATTTGCCTTATCTTATGCCTGGCTGTGTTTTTGATGTGAGACAAGTTTTTACACTTGTCACAAACGCAGAGCTGTAGAGATTCAGCTGAACCAAGTGTTATCCTTAATCCAACCTACTGATGTGTTCCAAACAAGCTGCAAAAGATGAAGACTAATATTACCTTTGCCTTATCTCTTGTTTGATTATGTCTTTGATATGAAACAAGTGTTTACGCTTGCAACAATCGCAGAGCTGTAGAGATTCAGCTGAACCAAGTGTTATCCTTGATCCAACCTACTGATGCGTTCCAAACAAACTGTACATGATGAAGACTAGTATTACCTTTGCCCTATCTCTTATTTGGCTGTGTCTTTGATATAAAACAATTTTTTACACTTGCAGCAATCGCAGAGCTGCAGAGATTCAGCTGAACCAAGTGTTATCCTTTATCCAACCTACTGATGTGTTCCAAACAAGCTATAAAAGATGATGACTAGTATTACCTTTACCTTATCTCCTGTTTGGTTGTGTCTTTGATATGAAACAAGTTTTTATACTTGCAATAATCGCAGAGCTGTAGAGATTTTGCTGAACCAGGTGTTATCCTTGATCCAACCTACTGATGTGTTCCAAACAAGCTATAAAAGATGCAGACTAGTATTACCTTTGCCTTATCTCTTCTTTGGTTGTGTCTTTGATATGAAGAAAGTTTTTATACTTGCAACAATCGCAGAGCTGTAGAGATTCAGCTGAACCAAGTGTTATCATTGATCCAACCTACTGGTGTGATTGATCGTAAGCTAGTATAATTAATGCTTGAATCTGTAGAATGTAGAAGAACCTTCATGAGGAAAAGGACATTGTGCAAAAAAAAATTATTGATAAGTTCAGAAGTTACATTAGAAGGAGATTAGAATCTCACTTATGGAATTGAAAAGCACAAAGTGAACAACGGGAATAAAGTAGTAAGACGCTTAACGATAGTACCGTTTTAGTCACCTAGTTTTCCAAGGATTTGAAATGGGGATTCCATCTTCTGTCATGAGATAGTATAATCCCAGGCCTGACTCAGTTATTATACGATCTGGCAAGCATATGATGATATCGGCCTAGGTTAGCGATGGTGCATTCCCTAGTCTCATCTATCATGTTGAGGTTGTAAGCCAATTCAAACTCATTTTCCTCGTCAGTGAGCTCGTGATCACGAACTGGATGATGATATTCAGAAGGAATGACAGCCTCAGTGCCATAAGCAAGGAGGAATGGGGTACACCCAGTGGATTGTCGGGGAGTAGTTTGATACGCCCATAGGACGTGAGGTAGTTCGCAAACCCAATTCCCTTTTTTCTATGAGTGAAGCCATTTTTTGAGTCCATCCACGATGGTTTTGTTGGTGATTTTGGCTTAGCCATTGCCTTGAGGATAGTATAGATTTGATGGTGAGTGGATGATGTTGTGGTGATTGATGAAGGATATGATCTTTTCTCCCACATATTGGGGCCTGTTATCGATACGAATTAGGTGGGGGCACCCGAATCGAGTGATTATGTGGCTCCAGATGAAAGAGATGACCTCATCTTCTCTGGTTTGACATAGTCGAACTACTTCTACCCATTTTTGTAAAGTAATCGACAGCTACAAGTAGGTGACAGCGATTACCTGAAGAGTTAGGGAATTCCCCGACGAGGTCTAGTGCGTATCTTTTGAATGGCTAAAAAACCATGATTACATGGAGTTCGAGAATAGTGGCACGTATCATATGTCCATGTCTTTGGCAGGTGTCGCACCTGCGGGAATACTCTTCTGCTTGCTTGCGCATACCGGGCCAGAATACTCCTTGAGTTATAGTTCGGTTTGCTAATGATCTACCTATAGCGTGGGAGCCACAAGTTTCTTCATACAGTTCGCAGATTAATTCGTCTGCTTTTGATTTTGAGAGGCACTTGAGGTAAGGTCCTGTAACGAAAAGTCGATAAAGCATACCGTTCTGAGTAATGTAAAGTTTCAAGTTGTTGATCAGTTGTCGGCGTTTCGGATCTGCTGGGAGTGGTCCATTGTACTTGCTGTCGACACCGAGGTAGGTTAAGAAAGACTTTTTCCAATCATCGTCTCCCCCTTTATCGCCTCCAATATTGATCGTACATACAGAGATGCGGTTAATGTTGGGGGTTAAAATGATTTTGATCTGAAGATATCAAGCTTCTGTACCTAAGACCCCGGCTAGATATGCCATGGAATCGGAGTATCTTTTTTCACTTTGAGGAAAATATTTGAGAGTTTCTTTCACAAACATACTCATCCTATCTGCAATGAGGGCTGTGTATTTGATCATCTTCTCGTTTATCTTGTATTGCTCAGAATAATGATGGACGATGAGCAATGAATCTGTGTAAACTGAGAGTTCTGGGACATCGAGCTCGAGTGCGAGGTCGAGTCCATGAATGAGAGCTTCATATTCGGTGACATTATTTGAGGCCTTAAAATCTAAGCAGATTGATTTCTCAATTCTATCATTGGAAGGGGTGATCAAAATGATCCCGATCCCTGACCCTGCAGGTCCTACTGATCCATCTGTGAGAAGCCTCCACCCTGACGTGGTGATCTAGTCCGCTCGTTCATCGAAGGATTTGGGAATGGGGTTCTCTGTCATATTTTTGGAAAGGTCTAGGTTGTGTTCCTCCCATTCGGGATCCTCCACTGAAAAATCTGCGAGAAAATTGGTAACGGTCTGGCCTTTTTTGGAATGACATTGTTCGAACTTGATATCATGCTTTCCCAAACTGACTGACCATTGTTGTACTCTTCGTGACTTCTCTTTTTTGGAAAAAACTTCCCGAAGTGGGCAATTCGTCATAACTTTGACATAATGTGTTGGAAGTAGTACTTGATTTTCTGCGAAGTGTAAACAAGGGTGAAAAGAAGTTTCTCAATTTTAGAATACCTTATTTCTGCAGGTATGAGTATTTTGCTGATGAAGAAGACTGGTTTCTCTATTTTCCCTTTCAGGCGAATGAGAACCGAGCTAAGAGAAGTATCTGTGACTGCGAGGTAGATTATCAGTTCCTCATTACCTACTGGGGTGTTCATTATGGGAGACCTCCCCAAATAGATTTTGAGATCCTGAAAAGCTGTTTCGCATTTTGGTGTCCATGTGACTTCTGCTGTTGGCTGAACCTTTCCTCGTTTAGTACATCCGCGGAGTAATAGGAATAGCCAACGATAGCGGTCTGAAGATTTTGAGACAAAACGGTTGATGGCGGCAATCTTGTCGGTGAGTTTCTGAACGTCCTTTGTTGTCTTTGGAGAAGGCATGACGAGGAGAGCCCGAATTTGATCTTGATCGGCCTCAATCCCTTTCTTGCTGATGAGGTGGCCTAGAAATTGGCCAGAATATACCCCGAATTGACACTTATCAGGGTTGAGGCACATTCTGTAAGATCGAAGGATGTTGAATATTGTGTTGAGATCGGAGATGTAATTATCTGATTGTATGCTTTCGCACAAGAGATCATCGATATAGACTTTAACAATTTTTCACAGGTGTGCTTTTAACATAGCAATCATCAATCGTTGATATGTAATGACCGAGGGATAAAACAATTTTTCCTAACTCGGTGAGTTGCCCTGGATCCACAAAAAATTCGAGCTAAGTTCCTACGGCCTGTCGTCTAGAAGAAACCATAATTGAAAATTATAATGAAAGACTGCCTTAAGGTATCATGGAAATGCAATCTTTCCCACAGACGGTGCTAAATGTAATGGCCAAATTCTGTAGCTCGATACGATTAGGAATTAGCTATCACGTCGATGATTGTGTAACAATACGTTAATATAAAGCAAGAATTGGAAACATGTGTTTATAGCGTGGAAAACCTCTAAACAGGTAAAAAAACCACGACCTCATATGAAGGATTTTTGTAAAAGTATTTTTATTACTGGAAGTAAATATCTTTATTATAAGTGATCTCTAGAATATATAAATGCTTTTGATCTCGTAAATAAGAAGTTTGAGTAATTTTTCTGGTCTCTGTCTCTTCTGGGACTTCTTCTTTATATAGGCTTTTCTCACAGCTCTTCGTCGTGCTGGAGCACGTCTTCCGAATAATGTGGTTAGTGGCGGTTGACTGTATAACAGATGAGTTTGTGGGAGACAGGTGTCTTTGACTGAATGACGTTTTCCAGGTTTAGCTCGACCCACGTTCTTGAGTGGGTCGTGGGGCTGTTTGGAATGTTTGACTGGAGTGTTAAGTGCGAGCCTAAGACGGAGGTAATTCGAGCTGTGTGAGCTCGATTATGAGTGAGCTCGAGGGATAAGTCCTTGCACTCCTGATAAAAAAATAATAATAACAAAATTGAAACAGTCGCCCAAGTGTAACAGACGCCCAACTGTTGGGCGTCTGTTTAAAAATCTAAGTCAGGCATTGTTGGAGGAAATAGAGTCACACTGACTTGGATTTGGCTTTTTTTAAACCAAGTCAGTGGGGCACTTTAGTAGATGCTGAGCATCTCCTAAAGAGCCTCACTACCATGAAATCCAAGGTGCCACCTAGGATTTTCGTCCTCCAACAGTACCTCATTGACTTGGATTTGAGTCTCCAAAAGCAAGGTTGAGTCATGGATTCCAAGACTCAACCTTTCTTTCTTACGTCGCGATTGGCCGCCCAAGTGTTGGGTGCCCGTTTGTTTTATAATCGGGCGCCCAATTGTTTTTTCTTACAAAAAATTCAAATTGGGCGCCAAAGACTTGGGCGCCTCAATTTTTTAATTTTTAAAAAAAATTCAAATCGGGCGCACAAATTTTATCCACCTGACGAAAAAAAATTATTTTTTTTCAAAAAAAACTGAAACATGTGCCCAACACTTGGGCGCCTATTAAAAAAAGTAAGTTAGGTATTGTTGGAGGAAATAGAGCCTAACTGACTTCGATTTGGCTTTTTATCAACCAAGTCAGTAAGGCACTTTAGGAGATGCTTAAGACTGACGTGTTAAAGAAATATTTTTTGATCTCTTCAAATAAAATGTTGACATGTGGCTGGAGAGAGAAACTTTAAAAAGATCAAGTTAACTCCTAACTTAACCCTATTTAACACCGTTTAGTTAACATTTTTCATTTTCTCTCTCTAACTTGAGTCTAAAACATTTCCTCCTATGTTATGTGAATGGGACACTCATAAAGTGTCATATCTGCTCTTCTCTAGTGGTCATTAGAGATCAAAAATTCACCTAGGGTGAGGTAATTTTTAATACAACTTTTTAATGAGCAAGAAGGTAATAAGAAAGAAAACTTAACCCTTTAAGCAGTTAGCTAGTGAAATTAACCAAAACACTTAAAATACCAAGCCAATCATGTGGTACTTGATCTGGATTATCAATGGTTTTGATCTCTTGATGTAGTTCATAAACTATGGATATGTTCTCATAAGTATTAGTCGAGACGTTTTGATGTACTGTGTTGGGGGGTGAACGTGCGGAATACATCTCCCACACGCAATTTGGTTTTATACATTATCCTCATGGCATATAAATAATCTATCAAGAAACTAGAAATTAAATTAAAATGTACACAAAACATAATATTTGTCGCAGGATCACCCTAAGGCTACTCCCCCTACCAAGCTAGAAATCCACTATGTACCCAAGTTCAATTACAAACCCTCAAGGGATTACAACAAACATGAAAATCCCTCATCTCGTAATAATCCTCACATAGATTTACAAGAGATAGAAGAAACATAAGAGATCCATCAAGAATCTAAAGATTACCTCAACATAGACCATGATGAATACCTTCATCTTTAAACCCTTCAATCTTCTCTCTTCCTTGATTTCTCATCTTAGCAACCAAAATGTACTTTCCCTCTCCAAACTAACCTGTTCCCCCCATTTGTAAGCCATAAGTATAACGGATAAAACCAAATTGCGCGTGGGGGATGTATTCTGCACGTTCACCCCCCAACATACTGTGCTTATTGACGTGGTCAATTTACAAGAATATAGAATATTTCATTTCTGAGTGTAACTCTCATATTTTCTGAAATGTGTTGTGTTTAGAGAACGAGCTTCCGGGGAAGACACCTACTTTGGTTTATGACAGCTCCGAATCCAATGCTTTTTTGCACCTTCAAAAAAGTGGAAGTGAAGAACATCATATGCGTCTTACATATATAACACAGTTGACCGGTCATTGCAGAGGCATACCAAATAAAACTTGAAGGAAAGCAAGCATATATAATGGAAGGTTCACAAGTTTTGCAAGGGAAACGAAAACACTAGTAGGCAAAGCTTTTTCGAGCGAAATGTATCGCTACAATTAAACAGGGCGAACTGCATATCACATCATCTATTGTCCCTGCTAAGGTGAAGTGATTATAGGTATTTAGTAGGTAACTCGTATGGTATAACTATTGTTTCTGACAACTAGAATCGGCTTAAACATGTTAAATTTTATGCTAGATGTGGGTATTTAATGGGTGAGACGAGCTAGCCCGGTAGTTGAGTTTTCTTTTCAAGGTTTAAAGACAGTGGTTATTGTTAAGATGCTGGTTGTTGTACATCAATATCTTCACGCATGAATACCACAAAATACAAGAGTGTCTTTGGGTGGTAATTGTTTTAATTTTGTAGCTGAATTCTTGACGAGCTTGATTTACTCCCAGGCCTACACTGTGCTAGAAATGCTCTAAGAATGATAATACTTAAATCAAAATGTAAAAACTTTGTAAAAATGATAATACTCACATCTAAGTTTACGGAAAGGTGTTGCAGAGTATATTAAAATTTTAATACCAAAGTAAGCACTTGGATGTGGGTTTTTCTACAAATACTAGAGATAGACAAATGCTTAATCTGAGGACAAGACTGCAAGAATAAAAGCTGCACTAAGAACTTAGGAAAATGTGTGAGTGCCTGCACATACAAGGGTGCAAGATCAGTTAAAAAATAACTAGAGGCTACAAAGATAAATTAACGGTAACTACGACGAAGCTGGCTAGCTTCCTGTAAATTCTGATTGGTCCAACATGGAAGTGAAAACCGGGATACAACTACTCCCGCTTGTTTTGTTTTTTTCCTGTGTATTTTCCTTTTCCACAAAGAAAATAGAGTTGAATCCTTTTCCACAAAGAAACCGGGATACAACCGACATAATTTATATATGTTTTTTGAGCTTCATTCATAACATATTAGCGTGGGTTATTTTATATTTTAAGAGAATATGCTTTGAGTCTTAAACCAAAATGGAAGCGAATACTATGGATACAAAGTTAAAATGATGCAGAACTATGTAATCGGTGAGTAGCTAGCTACCTCCTCTGCAGGTTAGCTAATCAACACTCTACCAATACATTATTCTACGATATTGAATAATAATAATAAAAAATATCTTAAGAAAGTGCCCATTTAAATGTAAAGTCTTCACATTACAGACTACTGGTACTCAAGTGCACGGTACGATATTGAATAAAAAAAATACCTTGAAAAAGTGCCCATTTAAATGTAAATTCTTCACATTACAGACTAATGTAAGATACTTAAGTGAATGGTAACTACTTCGTTCTCGAGAGTCTTGCACTATAGGCATATAATGATTTGAATCATTAAGTTCAAAAGCTATATTGGTAAAACATCTTAGATAAGTCACATGACTATAGCCGACAATTAGGTTTTCTACCATAGGAATAATCCACAACATGAATTGAGAAACCCTAATTAGAAGAATTAGTACGAAGAACACACAAATTGGTGGGAGAAAACCTTTTTAGAGTTTCAATTGCTCAAATAAATCAATTACAATCAAATTTCCCTTAAGCTCTAAGTTTCTCTCTCAGAACTTTGATTGATCTAACATAATCTAATTTTGCTTAGCCTAACCCCTTTAAAAGGGTTACAAGTTTTTAGTTACAAAATAGAATAATTATGCCCTTAAACGCCTAAAATAATAGGCTAAATTGTGCCTCTTTTCAAATAAAACAAGCCTCTATTCGAATAAAAAGAAGTGTATTCGAACAAAATACTCATACATGTGTTTATTCGAATAAAAATAAAAGTCTATTCAAATAGAAAAGAAGTGCATCCGAACAAAACAAAATAAAAGTCTATTCAACCGGACACTCAGATACATGTTTATTCGAATAAAAAGGGAAGTCTATTCGAATACAAAACGGAGGTATTCGAACATAACAAAAGTCTGGTCGAATAAACTTTAAAAAAGTCTGAAAATGCTCAGATCCTCCAGGATCATGGCTCCCTCCTTAAGGAGCCTTGAGCTCCTACTCAAGCTAGAACTGGAGATGTGGGAATGTGAGCATATATGCCCATTTCCCAGCTATACCACTTCGACTTGCTATGTAGCTAACCTTTCTTCCCGACTCAAAATGACTCAAAGCTACCCCATCTTATAATATGAACTTTCCTCTCTAGATTACCATCCTCCTACAATGAATTTTCTCTTTTCATCCATAAGTATTCAACTGATGGTTGGTGAGTGTCGATTGTAAAGTCTTCATCTAAAAGAGACAGCTCATAGAGCTTCAAATGCTCTGTATTAATCACCAAATACATATTTATAAAAGGTAGAAAATCCAATTAGAATGCATAGTCACCAATCTTCTTGAGTATTGTAAACGGACTATAACGGATAGGTTTGAGTTTCTTACCTTTCCTCTTTAACCATTCCTTACCCAAATACAACCAAACTAGGTCGTCCACTTAAAAAGTACACTCAACCCGATACTTGTCGTGTTGAGCCTTATACTTTGCTTGAGTCTTCTTCAATTGTGCTTCAGCCACCTCATGAACCATGCTTATCCTCTCAATGAAACGTAGAGCTTTAACTTCTTCCTCTTCCTTGTAATGGCCTAATTCTGTAAGCTCGAGATGGCTTGGAATTAGCTCCTGCACCAATGTTCCTGTGATAAAAACTAACATAAAATAAGAAATAATACAGGTGATTTGGCATTGAAAACCTCTGAATATGTAAAAAAACTACGACCTCGAGTTGAGGGTTTTTGTAATAGTGACTTTTATTGCTTGAGGTTGATATTTTATTACAAGTAATCTCTCGACTTAAAAATACTTGATCTTGTAAATAAGATGTTTTGATGTTTTGAGAATCAAGAAAATATAGTTTTCTTGGTGATTTCTCGTATATTTTTCTGGCTCTTGTCTCTTCTGGAACTTTTTCCTTATATAGGCCTTCTCTGCAGTTCTTCATCGTGCTAAAGCACGTTCTCTGAACAATGTGGTTATTGGCGGTTGACTGAGTAACTGTTGAGTTCATGAAAGATATGTTCTTCTTTACTTGTTCATGTTTATCTTTTTAAGCTTAACCCACGTTCTTCATCAGTTCGTAGAGTAGGTGTCGATGTTGACTGTTGATGTCACATGTAGAATGCGTAACCTGACATAAAGGTAATTTAAAATTAGAATAACTCATTTGGGTTAGATCGAGGGATAGGCCCCTACAATCGCCCCTTCACAACCGAAGTCATGAGTGGCTTTTGGTTGAGAAAGAATTTGTGGGTATAAGGTTAGA
The DNA here is from genome assembly GCA_014058105.1 of Kingdonia uniflora. Lineage (NCBI taxonomy): Eukaryota > Viridiplantae > Streptophyta > Magnoliopsida > Ranunculales > Circaeasteraceae > Kingdonia > Kingdonia uniflora. The sequence continues at coordinate 2,157 of JACGCM010002082.1, read as the reverse complement.
GTTTGAAATGAAGGAAGCAATGATGTGGATTTGACCTGCATGGAAAATACGAGTGTTATGAGAGATATTTTTGCATTGAATGATGATGGGAATATGATGTATACACATTAGGGTTTGGAGAGTTTTTTCTGTATTGAATAATGGCCTTGGGGAAACGTACCTGCACATTAATATAAGGGTTATATAAATAGTACATGTACCGAGGATTATGGCAATTACGCTGTTTGATGTAAGTTCTCTGAAAGTCTTGATGATGGTGAAGACCTGGAGAATGGTTCACGAAGAGATGATTTTTGTTGAGATGCAAATGTAAAATTTTGATACTTAGGAGATTAGTCTTTAGAGATGCCTACCCCCATTTCTATTCCACCGCGTATCAAGGTATGTCGAAAGAACAAACGGCTGATGCTGAGAAAGATTTTTGCTGTATGTGATGAGGGTTATATAAATAGCAACATTTGATTTGTCTCCGCATCCTTGCGAAAGACAAGATTGAGGTGACATATGCGAGGTTTGGCATAACTGTGGGGTAGTTGCATTGATTTCTCTTGCGTATGACTAGATTCTAAGGTCGGTTCTACTTCATCTCTACCAACTCGGTGGAGGTGGTGGTTATAGAGAAGGCGACGGTGGTAGTGGAGAAGGGAGACAGAGAATAGAAATTTGCTTATTACCTCCACCATTACTTAGCGCTAAGAAGACCTTCTATTTGAATAGTTGGTTCAAGCACTGAGTCCTCTACTTTTATGCCCGACTTCCTCTAAACCCGTTTCTGGTCAGAGTAAGATAGTTGTGAAGGAGAAGAACCTATGGTGACTTCTATATCTACTTTGCATCCAGATTCTTAGGTGAAGCATCACAGAAGTCAGATGAACTAAAGGATTTGATGTTTTAGAGTACCTGAAAGCCTTTCATCTGTAAAGCACTTGAAAACTTATTATCTTTAAGTACCTAATTTTGGAGTACTTGAAAGACTGTTATCTGTAAAGTACCTGAAAGATTTATTATCTTTGCGTACCTATATTTATATTCGAGCTGAATAAAATTTCTTATGCCAACTCTATTTTTGATATATGTAAATATAACTCTAGAAATTGAGCTATGAATGATTTAAAGATTTATGAATATAGGATGAAATGTTATATATGAGATTAGAACTTCAACCTGGTTATAATAATTGAGCTATAAACTATGTTTGTAGCATGAAATATGTGTAATGAATATCGAACTTAGTGATTGAGATTTTATTGGGGGAAAGAATTAAAAACTGTAGAATGTTTAGGATGGAAAATTCGGTTTCAGGAGGTCGTTACAAATAATTAGATTTGGAAAGAATAAGCTTGAAATGTAGGCCAAAATGACTGAGGTCAATAGGAGAAATATGTTCTAACTTTCTTCTCTCAAGATACTAGGATTTTCTATTATGAAGAAGAATAATATCACGAACTGCGGGGGATTCGCAGCAAAAATGTATAAATTGAAGGAATGAGCATTAAACATGTGAATTGAATATAAATTATGTGGACTCGATCTGAGAAAATTCGTTATGCTACTGAGTGTGGTTGGCGATAGAGATAACTGAAGTGCAGGAGCAAATTTTTGGCATGTTAGACTATGATGCTGACTGCCATGAGGGAGTGTCCAATTGGAAGGTTTAGATTGGATGGGTAGAGAACGTGAGTATGATCGTCATTTCTATGAAGATCTATTTCGGAAGTGATGGTGGAACTTGTAGCTCAAAAATGTTATGAGATTGATTGCTAAATAAAGATCAAATTGGAGATGTGAGGATTGTTGGAGGCAAAATGATTGGATACGGTTCATCAGGACATTAAGATGTTTTAGGTATAATTCATGTGAGGGAGTAAATTGTGATAAGAGTGGATGATAATGAAGTGAATGTAAATAGGGGTGGTATGTATGTAAGTATTGAGTTCGAATAATTATCAAAGCAATGAAATAAGAATGAAGTTTGAATTTGTCCTCTATTGTAGTGAATATTATTTCTGACTGCTGTGAAAATTGAATATGAATATTTTTGAAATTTTGAGAGCTTTGGAAATGACGTCAACACTTCTATAAGTAGAAGAAGAGAAAAAGAAAAAGCTGTAGCTTTTGATTTTGTCTCTTGTGTAAAGTAGGGATAACCGATTGCAT